>OX451736.1:254343255-257040050 GCA_948472305.1 Vicia faba | reverse complement strand
ATAATAATAGTAATAATAATATTAATAATAATAATAATAGTAATAATAATAATAATAATAATAGTAATAATAATAATATTAATAATAATAATAATAATAATAATAATAGTAATAACTATTATTATTATTATTATAATTATTATAATAATAATAATATTATTATTATAATTATTATTGTTATTATTATGTGTGTGACAGTGGCGAAACGCTTAGGTCTTGAGAATGTGGTCTCTCAAGGTCTCAAGTTTGAATCCTGCTAAGTACAAATTACTTATTAAAACCTATATTTATGATTTATATGAATTATATATTTTATTTTTAAACCAACACATTAGCGTCGGCCAAAACCCTCTCTAACAGCGTAAAAACCGATACTGATTAACTTTAGCGTCAGTGTTAGGACAGTCTCTCAAAAGCTCGAAGCTAATACTAGCTTAAAGCCAACACTAATCTAATGTCTCCTATGATTAACGCTAAGGGGACTATCCATGGTCCGTAGGTCAAACGCTTATAGATTTAGCGTCAGCTTTTGGCAACTCTAACGTCTGACACTTGGTGATATGTGATTGGGTTTCCTTAATAGATAAATATTACACGTCGTCGGTAGCGTCGACTTTTTGCGTCGCTACAGTACACCATGTGTTTTCTTATGATTGTATAACTCCTAGAGCAGGTTTTGCCTTCAAAGTTTAGTGTCAATGTAAGCCGACATTATTACCTGCCATGTCATCAATAGTGTCCCTTTTAAATAGCTGATGTTGTACCCCAAAATTTGCCCTCTCACTTATCAAAAATTTGCTCACAAGATCTCCATTGACTCAAGATTGCATTAGGGTTTAATCAGTTCAAGACACCTCTTTATGGACTGATAACCAAAATTCGGGTTTGAGATTGCACAAGGATTTTTGTACTTTCAATACTTCATATGACATTCATAGATCATTATGGACCCCCAAGATTACTCATGTCAAGTTTCAAGCATTGGATCACATTTTTGTTCAGTCAATTGAGTAGTTGACCTAAAATCAACTGTATTGGGGAAAAAGTCAACTATAGCCAATTTACAGTCAAAACTTCATAATTTTTTATCCACAATCAACATTTTAAACTCATATGTATCATTTGATCAAGTTTGAACCATAATTCTCAAGAAATTTGATCAAATCTCCAAAAGGGCAAAATGGTCAAAATTAGGGTTTTGACTGGGAAAGGGCAATTTCTACTTTTTAACCTAGAAAATGGTCAATTGGTTTAAGGCATGATCTCAATGGTCCAATTGCATCATTTTGACCTAATGACATGGTTCAAAACATTACAAATCCATTGGGTTGACAGATGAATTTTTGCAGTCAACTGATCAAAAGTAAATTGTATACTGAAAGTCAAACTTTAACTTTTTGGTCAAATTCAAGTACCAAATATCACAATTCATCAAAACATGTCAAAATATGAAACTTATTCATCAAGAAATCAAAAAGTCAAGATTTCATTTTGAAAAGTCAAAATTTCTAAACTTAGAATTTTTTAAGTGTTGGAAATTTCATGTTTTTTCATAACCTTGAACCAAATTTTCACTATGATGCAAGATGATTCAAGAGAAAATTACAACATGAAAGTTGTAGATCTCCATGAAATCTACAACTTTGCTTCACACAACTTCTTCCAAAAATTATTGGATCTCATGTTACAATTTTATGAACATAGGGTCATGAAACAAAACACTTAGTGAAATTTTGCCCTAATTTGGACAGGATTTTGACCTAACTTCATGACACTTTTTCACATAGTTCCAAGGGGAATATTCAAAATAATTCAAAGAGTGTTTGTAGAGCATGTTTATAAGCTTTCCAAAATGTCCAAGAACTCCTTGAGATCATTCTTGAGTAGGGATAATCGAAGAGATGAAGTTAGGGTTTTGTCACTTAAATTACAAGCCATTTTGTGATGAACAAGAAGTCAATTTCAAACCTATGCTGCACAATCTTATTTTGTAGATCTCTAAACCTCAAGATCTATCCATAATCAGAAGATTACACTTGCTTTTGAGCTATTATCCAAGTGTTCCAAGCATTGTCCAAGCCAATATGCCATTTTAAGAAGAAAGTTACCATTCCATTCTTGAAAAGTTGCTTTAATCACAAAGTCAACTTGTCTTGAGCTTCTAACTTGTTCTCTCTACACACATAACCCCTATAAACCAAAAGCAAGGTGTCTAAGGCATGAAGAAGCTCAGGACATGCTTGTACAATACTTGAGATTTGTCATTTCACTTTTCTTCAAAAGCAAGTTATAGAGCCATAACCCTAGAACTCGGATGTCTTGAGTAATTTTGTGCTCTAATATTTTCCATACATATTAACAAGTCAATTGCAACATAAGACATGTTTTTACAAGCCCTAAAAGACTCTCAAGCATTCATAAGTCAGAACTGGCCAAAAACTCCATTTTTTGAGCTTCAAACACCCATCTCCATTTTCACTCGTGCGTTTTCACTTTTAACTATCTAAACACTTCACATACATCATATAGAACTCATCTCAACACCTGTTAAACTTTTGTAACTTCATCTTCATCATCCACCATTGTTAAAAACCTCCATTACAGTTGGACTTGAGTAGAGAGTTCTAGCTGATTTCAAAACAAAGTAAGGCTTGCAACACACTCAGGAAGGTCCTGGCAAGCTAACCAGATCATCCTTACACCTCCAAGGTTTTTCAAACTCCATACATAATTCCAGTTGCAAGAGGTAAGTTTTCAAACTTCTATCTCTTCATACAGGCATCATTTGAGTTTGATTTATGAAAATAAAATGTAGATACCATTGCCACGAAGCTGTACATATCCATAGTTTACATTTATATGGCCAGACCTTATAGAATTTTAGGGTTGAAGTTTTCTGAAATTTTTAGGTTTTGAATTAGGGCTAGAAAAATTCTCATTCATCTTTGATTGTTAGCTTAAGTTGTTTATATGGTTAGAGTCGTGGGAAAAAATACCACAACTTTCATGTTTGAACTTTTCATTTTTGTTGAGAGATGAAGAAGATACAGGTCCTTTGGTTGGAGGTTGAAGATGAAGTGTAATCAGGGTGTGTTTTGTGTTATGTAATTATTGTTTCAGTTATATTAACGGATGTATAGCCACCCCAGTGGTAAGGTAGCGCGCTGGTAATCAGGAGGTTATGGGTTCGAGCCTCAGCGCGCCGCCTTTTGCTTTTTCTCTCATTTTTACATTTTTGATCCTTCCAGCGTGCATGGGCCTTCCCCTCCTGGACCTGACTTTTTTTTCTAACATTCCCCCCCCCCCTTGTTTCATATTTGCACCCTGACCCAATTTTATTTTATTTCTTCATTTTTCATTTTTATTTATTTTCTTAAATATATTTTCTAAATACTAAAAAATTATAAAATACAAAAAAATGATGTATTTATATTTTGACTTGGTTTATTTTATTTTCCTCACAAAAAAAATATTTTTATTTATTATAATTTATTTATTTTATTAAGTAAATCTTACAAACTTAATTAATATTATTTATTTATTTTTCTTCACACCATTTAAAATACATTATTTTAATATGAAAAAGACTAAAAATATTCTATAATACTATAAATATTTTCAAGATAAAAAAATGCCAAAAAAATACTTTTCTTAAACTTATTTTCTTTTGATTAATTAATAGAATTAGGGTTTTTCATCTAAAATCTTTTCTCAATAATTTCAAACTTAATAAATTATTTTCTTTATTTCATTAGGGTAAGGTAAAATTCCTATTTCATAAAACATCAAACAAAATATCCTTTTTCTTCACATTTACCTTCTTGCATATTTAATTCATCTTGTACATCATTTATTTCAATTCTTGTATAAATTCAATTTAGTTGTAATAGACTAATTAGGGTTTAATTTCTTGCAATCCTCATTTGTAATTTGTACACCCCTTCCCACAAATGTTGTAATAGCTTAGTAACTTTAAATTCCGCAATTTATCGCTTTATATATAATTGCTAGTAATTAGAGTTTGTATAGAAAGACTTAAAACCAATAAATAGCAAACCCTAATTCAAGACTAAATCAAGCATGAAAACAATAAATTTGCACACAAGCACCCCTAGGGTTATTCCACTTGGTTGCCTTATACAAAATAGCCATATTATGCATATGAGGTATCTTAGCAAAAAAACAAACAAATACAATATCATGGTCCCTCGATGACGCTATCTAAGTTTCCTTTCAAATGATCTTAGTCCCTAAAGAAAAAAAATGCTAAGATACCTTGCAACATTGCTAATCATGGTTATACAATGATCCACGCCCGTCCCGTTTACATCCAAAGATAGTGTTACTTACCAAATCAATAGTAAGATAACAATTTCAAAGGAAAGAAGAAATGAACATGAAAGACTTTTGAGTAGGTATAATGCCCCCTAGTTAATTGTTCACTTTCAAAACAAAACATCCTTGCTATTTTCAAAACAAACACCTACACTTTTAAAACATCTTACAAACTAGAAAACATTTTTCAAAAGATCAACATCTTTGTATACATTCTTACGAACGAGAATCATTACAAAGTTTGCCTAAACAAATGGCCTATTTTCAAAATACTTTCAAAAACTACACAACGCATAATTTCAAACAAAATCAAGTGATCTAGCAAGTAACTAAGAGCCCATATAAAACCATGGATGAAAAGGGTGCTAATACCTTCCCTTTTCATAATCTACCCCCCGAACTCAATAAACAATCTCAAGGGTCTTTCCTGTGCTTTTTCACATTTCCTTTTGGATAAAAGAAAAGTCGGTGGTGACTGTTGCTAAACCGCAACATTTGTGATCAAACGCAAAACCCTCAAGTCAGTTCTCCCACCGTATCATAGAACTGGCAACTCTGTTGGGGATTTTCTAAAAGTGGGGTTACCTTAGGGCTAGATCACATTTAATTGCTTACATTGTTTGATTTGTTTGCTTTACATTATGGTTCTTTGTTTGGGTTTGAATCCTCTACTCGGATTTGGGGTGCATTATAGGTAAGTGGCAATACATTGTGGAAACTGTATGGGGTATACCGATATGGTCTAAGAAATAGCTACGTTAGTGCGACATATTTGTGGGTACCGGTATCCTTTGAGTTAATCAAAGAGAATACGGGGCCGCTGAGTGATGTCATGAAGCACTAACGAACTTCTAGAACCTTTACTTAACCAACTTGGCCTTTAGGATGTAGTGAGATGACCGGCTTGGTGCAGTCTGAAGTTGGTAGATACTCGATACTACACTCATTGAGGATTGGTTTCTTGGGATATTTAGGTCGCCATTAAAGAGGCTTGAGCTGAAACAGTGACTAAGGAAACAAACCAGTGATATTGAGCTCCTTAGAACTCGGTTACTATTACTAGAACAGGTTTGAGCCTACTAAACTTCAAGAGGGTACTTACCTATAAACTCCATGCAAGCCTAAACCTAAGGACTTGTTTGCTTTGTTTGTATATACATACTTGTACATAACATCATGAACATCATAACATCATACACATTGACTAACCATTTCAAGGATTTTGGATTTATCTTTGTTCTTGTTTTATAGGACATGGATTCTCTTTGCAGGAAAACTATTCAAGTCAACCTTGTAAGGATCTCTCCACAACTTAAGGAGCTAGCTTCAAGGATTCCTGAAAACTCTCCATTCACCGAGAGACATGGTCGCCTACTCAACTTGGTCACCTCTAACACAGATGAGGACATGATGAAGGTGCTCTTTCAGTTCTTCGATCCTTTACATCATTGCTTCACATTTCCCGACTATCAACTTGTGCCAACTTTGGAAGAATTCTACCAACTCTTGAGGATTCCCATTCTCAATCAACTACCTTTAAACGGTACAGAAAGAGACCCAAAGTCAGAAGAGATTGATCAAGCTCTACACTTGCACTCATCTGATATCACAACTCATTGGGAAACAAGGAGTGGTGTCGAAGGTTTCCTAGCAAAGTTCATGTTTGAGAAAGCCCAAAGTTGTTGGAATTCCTTGGATCTGCAAGCCTTTGAGGAAATTGTGGCTCTCCTCATCTATGGGGTGTTTTTTTTTCTAAATCCTGACTAACTCATAGATGTGAACACTGTCAAAATCTTCATATCCCGTAACCCGGTGCCTACTTTGCTAGGAGACATCCTACACTCTTTTCACACTCGTATAATGAGGAAAAGAGGTGTCCTTATGTGTTGCACTCCTCTCTTGGCAAGATGGTTTATTTCGTATCTTCCTCAATCTGTATTGAAGAACGAGAAAGGTTCAAGGTGGTCACAAAGGTTGATGACGCTCAAACATTCAGACATTCATTGGTGCTCCCGATCCAAAGATAATGTTATCATTTTCGATCGTTATGGAGAATTTCCTAATGTCCCTCTCCTTGGAATTAGGGGAGGAATCACCTACAACCCCTTCTTAGCCTTAAGACAGTTTGGTTATGCCCGAAGGGATGGTCCACACAAGATGCTGATTCAAGGTTTGGTATTTGACTATGACAACGACAAGCAAGGTCTTCGCCAGAGATTTATTCGAGCTTGGAGGATGTTGAACAAGATAGATAGCAAGACTTTGGGCCGTAAAAATTCCATCCCTCTTGAGCCTTACCTCAAATGGGTACAAACTCGTGCTCAAAGTCTTATGATGCCTTATCCCTCTGTTTTCTCGGTAATTATTGAGCCTGTCATGGAAGGAGATTTTCCCTACACTATCCTACATCCCAACATGGCCACCTCTCTTGAAGACCTACAAAGAGATTGGATACAACTCAAGGGGGAGCGAGATACTTTTGAAGCCCAATTCTATGCAAGCGAGAAGAAGGTTTTGGAACTCACTAGGCTACTTCATGAGGAGTAGACTCTGAATGCCTACATTGCACCAAAGAGGATGTGCACTACCTTTTTATCTTAGAGTTTCTTGTATTTGTTTTACCCAAGAAGGCATTATTGTACTCAAGCTTTAATCTATTAATATAACGTGTGTTTCCTTTTTGTCTAAAACGAATTTGAATCTTAAAATCCTTGAAATCATTGCATACGCATTTACCATTCATCATAACATAAGCAGGTTTCTTGCAACAAGTCTCCTCATCTCTCTACTGTTTATTTCAGTGAGATGGATCTCGAGAAAACGGTGAAGGATCTCCAAGCTCAGAATGCACAGTTTCAACAGTTGTTCTTAACTCTGGCCAAAGGATAAAAAGAGTTGAAGACTTTGCTGGATGAGGAAAAGAAAAAGAAAACAAAGAAGGTAACCGAAGTCCTAAACATGGGAAGAAGATTTCATGGGCAGACAAGAAGGACCCTAGACTTTACAACAAAATCCAGTGAGAGAGACAATCAAGACGGGAAAGGCAAGGAAACAGTTGTCCCGTCATAATCAGAAGAGGAAGAGGAAGAAGAAGACTATTCTAAAGAACAATACCCTCCAGCTGATGACAAGTATAAACATCTCGAAGAGCGGTTGAGTTCAATGGAAATCCAAAAAGTGCCTACATTGGACTTTGAGGAATTGGGTCTAGTATCAGGGATTGTTGTTGTACCCCAAAATTTGCCCTCTCATATTTCTCAAAACATTGCAAGGAAAATCTCTAAGTTGCTCAAGTTTGCTCAAGAGTGGGTCAGACAAGTCATCTCCTAAGGCAGTCAACCCCAAATTAGGGTTTTGTGTTGCACCAAGATCCTTGAATCCAAATGACCTAAATTTATCCCCAATGTCCTAATATTCTCTCAAGATCATCCATATCAAATTTCAAGCCTTGCAGAGAAAGTTTGCTCAGTCAATTACTCAAGGGTCCAAAAATCGATTGTGCTAGGGCAAAAGTCAACTGTGACCTATAAACAGTCAAACTTCAAGATTTTTTATCAACATTCTAACTTTGAAGGATATTTCATCATTTGATCAAGGGTTGATCATGATTCACCAAGGATTGCTCAAAATTCATCAAGACTCGAAAGTTGCTAAATTAGGGTTTTGCAGGAAAAGTCAACTCAACTTTGAGCAAGCATAACTTTCTCATACTTTATGAGAAATGACCCATCCAAATCTCAATTTTAAGAGGCTGCAATTTCCTACAATCCATATTCATACCCCAAGACCAAAAAATTCACTCACAAGAAGTTATAAATTTGGACATTATAGGTCATTTTTGAAAGTCAACAAAAACACCTTTTTTCCAAAGCTTATAACTTGAGCATGGAATATCAAATTGATATGATACAAAAAGGGTTGGTTATAGGACATATCAAGCTTTCTAAGAAGTCCAAGAACACCTCCAAAAGTTCAAAATTGAAGAAGTTATGCATTGTTGAAGTTGGGCATTTTTGCAAAATTTTGTCAAATGGGCCCATTCTTTTCCACTTTATTTGAGCTTGCATAGTTGCCCACGTGTCCTAGCTTCAGCCATGAGCCCATATTTTATTTTTATTATTTAATTTGATTTTTTTTTGAATTTATTCATTTTAAATCAAAATCAAATCATATAAAATCTAAAACCTTGATAACATGAGATTTTTTGCTATTTCAGGATTTGATTATCCTCATTATCATCATCAAAATCGAATCAAGCAATTCATGTGCAAAAAGATTGAGATTTGGGCAAATTTGTCAAGTTGTAAAGAGGAGATCAAATCAAATCCCAAAGCATTGATATGAGAAGATTCAAGCCATAATTCCTACCCTAATACACTCCATAGTACATAAGCAAGCAAAACAGATCGAAATAAGGGTTGGAAAGTGTAGGCATAGGCAGAAAAAAGTTTGAAAAAAGTCACCAAAAGCTTGAATTCGAAATCATAGCTAGAGGCATTTTCAGAAGCCAAAACCTATCCCAATTGTTTCCTGGGTGTTCACTCAATCTTCCTGGATCAAAAGCAAGCTTGCTCATACGCCCAAACACGCTGTAAGTCCCTCGTTACCTAGCTTTGTTCTTGGATTCGATTTGGCTCATTCTTGCATCATTTGAACAAACTAACTACATATTTGTGATCCTCTCAACATTTCCAAGCTTTTGGCTTTATTTAATTTCGTTTACATGACCTGTATTGCAAAATACCATAGCTAGGGTTTCTTGGATATTTTTGGATGTTTTTGTTTCATGAATAATTGGCCATCGAGAAGGGTATGGTTGTGACCGGGATGAGTAGATGAGCACAACCATGCCTTTAGAATTCATTTTTATGGCCTACAGTGGATTTTGGAATATGCACGACTTATAGTGACGGCCTGTGTCCGTAGCTATAGGTTTTATAGGGTTTTAGCCACAGACGAAGGTTGAAGACAATATGTGGCGTCCACCCATTGCACCATCCAAACCACGCGCGCATTTTTATTTTTGTTCTGGCCATTGACTTGTTTTAATATATTATGTTTTATTTGTATATTACTAACAAAGAAAACAAAGCAGTGTAGTGCCAAGCGTGCATTGGCAATCACTTTCAGGACCTGGGTTCGAATCCCAGGTCCCCCACTTTCTTTGATATTTTTCTTCTTCAGGTGATCACATGCATAGTCCAAGCGTGCAGCCCACCATGGTCCATCAATCCTCTAATTGCCAGATGGCCAAAGGCCAAATCTGATGGTCAAACGTTTGGGGTCTACATGGAGCCAAGTCAGCGTGTAAACACCTGATCTCAAAAGTCAACAAAGGCCATCCACATTTGGGCCTCAGCATTGCTATTCATGCCCCCATTTCAGGCCCAAACCCCTCTCTCTTTCTATTTTATTTATTTTGTTTATTTTAATTGTTCTATTATTTTTGTTTAAATTCTAACCAAATCAAAAAATTCTTTTCTTTATAAAATTAACACCACAAAAATATTTTCTTTATCAAATCAAATTTTTATTTTTATTTTTATTAATAAACACTAATTAAATTAACTTAGGCTTTAATTAGAATAACTTTAACATATTTTTGTAAATAATTAAAATTAAATTAGATTTAATTAGGTTTTTACTAATTCAATTAATTTTATTTTCTTTCTTAAAATAACAAAAAACCCAAAAAAAAATAATTTTTTTCATTTAATTAATTAATTTATTTATTAATTTAGTAATTAATTTAAGTTAATTCCTTTCTTTAAATAAAAAACAAAAAAAAGATCTTTTCTTTAACAAAAAGGGTCAAAACCCTAAATTTGCGTTCGATTTAATTTCCCGCATGCGATTTATTTATTTTATCCAATAATATACTTGCTCCCGGTTTGTAATAGTTAAATAGGACTTTTATTATTTTTTATCGCTTTATTTATTTTTAAAGGGTTTGTCTTTGGCGATGTAAATACCCGACGCCTTGTAATTTAAATTCCGCATTTTATTTCCGCAAATTATAACTGTTAGATGTTTGATAATAGGATGACATGACAAGACTGAATGTTTTAACCTAAAATCAACTTAGATCACCCTTATCATGTACAAAGACAAAAAAATAACTGAAAACGACACACTCGCACATGCGCACTCTTAGGGTACACCCCACTTGGTTGCCTTCGTACGCGGTCATTGAGTATAGTTTGTTTTAGAGGTCGCCCTCTTGTCTAAAGATCATAGTCGCCTCGAAATGGTTGCCTCAGATATTGTTGCCTCAAATAAATGATCTAAGACATTAGGGTTACCGCTAAGGCGTCCTAACATTGCTTTGGTGACCGTAAGTCCCTAATTCGAATTGACCCTTAAAACTCCAACGACGGTGCTACCTACTCATCAATAGTAGGATAGCATTGTCTAAAGGAAATTAGCATAGAACGATTCCTTTTTCGAGTAGGTAGATGGTTCTTAGATACTTGCTTTTTTCATAAAAACAAAAACTTTTCACACTTACACTTTTCGAACGAAGTTTTCAAAAACACTTCATACGCTCTTGAGGACAGAAGCAAGAGTTAAATCAAAGTTTTCAAACAAAAACTTTTTCAAACCCACAAGCACAAAGAAAGCAATTTTGAAAACAAATGAGCAAGTACCTAAGAGCCCGTGGATAACCACGGATAGAAAGGGTGCTAACACCTTCCCTTTCTATAATCTACCCCCCGAACCCGAGAAATATCTCGAAAAAAGGAATTTTCCTGTGCTTTTTTCCTTTCCTTGTTGGATAAAATAAAAGTCGGTGGCGACTCTTGCTTACCGCGACATTTTGTGAAAACAAACGCAAAATGAAAACCAGCATTCCAAAAAACAGTCAGTTCTTCCCACCGTATCACAAAACTGGCGACTCTGCTGGGGATATTTAATAAGTGGGGTGTACCTTAGGAATAGTTCATAATGTTTTCAATTGCTTGACTTGTATGCTTTATCTTTATGGGTTTAAATTGGAGTTACTATAGATCCTAACCCGGATCTGGGGGACACCCTTTAGGTAAGTAGCAATAAATTATGAGGGAACTGTACGGCGTAGACCGATACGGTTGAAGCAGTAGCTACGTTGGTGTGGCACTTTAGATTGTACCGATATTCCTTGTGGTGCAACGAGGAGAATATGGGTCTTCTAAGGGGTCATTAAGCACCAACTGACCTTAGAGCCTTTAAATTGACCAACTTGGCCATAGAATAGTATCAGTATGCTACCCTCATTGAGACTAAACTCTCGCGATGATTCCGGCCATAAGAAAAGGTTGCTAAAATAGAATTATGACCAATCGAGGGTGGTGAGTGATATTGAGATCCTCTAGAACCCGATAACTATTTCTAGGACAGGTTTGAACCAACTGAACTGAAAGAGGGTAGTACCTTAGCTCCTTGTCAGCCTGAAATCTAAGGGCTATCTGTGTGACTTGTTTGCCCTTACCATGTTTGCTATTTGCGGATACTTGTGGTGTGTTTTCTATCATGACATCATGACATCATGACATTGTATGCATCTTGCATTGGACTAATCTATTTCAAAAACAGGAGGGATTCATCTTTGTTCTGTTTTATAGGTCATGGCACCCATGCGTAGAAACACCATTCGGATCAACTTTGTCTAGGTTCCCACTCAGCTTAAGGACTTGGTTGCAAAGATTTCAGATACTACCTCCTTTATCAGAAGACATGGTCCCCTCTTGGGTTTGGTCACTTCCAAATTGGACGAGCAGATGATGAGTGTCCTAGTCCAGTTCTTTGATCCACTGTACCATTGCTTTACTTTTCAAGACTACCAGTTGGTCCCCACCTTGGAAGAGTTCTCTGATCTGCTTGGTATTTCTATTCTGGAGCATACCCCGTTCACAGGTTGGGAGAAGGTTCTTCGACCGAAAGAGATTGCTTCAGCCCTCCATTTGACAAAGGCTGAGGTAATGTCTAATTGGGAAACTCGTAGTGGAGCAAAGGGCTTTCTGACTAAATTCTTGGTCGGTAAAGCTAATCATTTTTGGGACAGTCTAGACTTCCAGGCATTTGAAGATATTCTGGCGCTTCTCATATATGGTTTGGTGTTGTTTCCTAACTCAAATGATTTCTTTGACGTGAATACAGTGAAAATTTTCATTTCCAGTAATCATGTGCCCACTCTATTGGGTGACATTCTTCACTCTCTTTATGCCCGTACTGCTCGGAAGCGGGGAACCCTTATGTGTTGTGTTCCATTGCTGGTGAGGTGGTTTATTTCTCACCTCCACAAATCAGTTTTGAAGAACAAGGAAGGCATGGGCTGGGCCTATAGGATTATTTCTCTCTCTCATAATGATATCATTTGGACTATCAAGGGTATGGAAGATGTGGCCATTATTGATCGCTGTGGGGAATACCCCAATGTTCCACTGATAGGAACCAATGGAGGAATCACCTATAATTCGTGCTTGGCCTTACGTCAGTTTGGGCGAGCTAGGAGGGAAGGACCTCATGAGTTGTTAATGCCGAGCATTGTCTTTGACTTCTAAGGGGACAGTGACGAGCAACGCCGCAGATTCATAAGAGCTTGGGATAGAGTACACAGGTCTGATCCGCACGAGTTGGGTGCAAAGACTTCTCTTCCGATGGAGCCATATCTCTGATGGGTTCGTATCCGTGCCCAAAAGCTGGGAATGCCGTATGAAGCCGTCTTGCCTATAATTGTTGAGGTTGCTGATGAAGAAGGGGTTCCTCTTACCATTCTCCACCCATACATGCCTACTGACATATGGGCATTAAAGAGATCATGGATGCAGCTGAGAGAAGAGCGGGATACTTATCGAGAAAAGTATCACGAGCAAGAGCTGAAGATTCAGAAGTTGACAAGGCAGCTAGAGAACGAGCGGATCCTCAATGACTATGTCCGCACCGACAAGAAACGACCATGGGAGCACTGATTGTCTTTTGATTATTTCTAGTTTTGACTTACTTTTCAGTTTTTCTTTCTTGTAACGCCTTAAAGGCATATGTTGAACAATTTAGTTTCAAGTTTATCTAATAAAAGTGTGTTTCATTTTTTGGTTTACGAATTTGAATCTCTCGACGTCTTTGAAATCATATCATACGCATTTCATTCCATGCAACTCATAACAGGTACCCTTACAGGTTTTCTCATCTTCTTCGCTGTTTATTTCAGCACCATGTCTTCTGAAACTTCAACTGAACAAGCAATCAAGGCTTTACATGCTCAAAACGCCCAATTCCATGAATTGTTCATGAGTTTGGCTAAGGGTCAGCAAGATCTGGAGACCCTTATCCTGAAAGAGAAGAATAAGAAGAAGAAGACGGTCCTATTCAATATGGGTCGCAAATTCGGAAATGATTTGTGAGAAGAGGTTGATCTGACCCCCTCATCTGGAGGGAAAGATAATAAGGAAGAAAGGAGGCCTCCTAGCCCTGTGGTTTCAGACAACGAGACGGACTTCGACGAGGACCAGTATCCTCCGGCTGAGGATAGATATAAGCAACTAGAAGACCGATTGAGTGCGATGGAGGTTCAGAAAGTGCCTGGTCTGGACTTTGGTGATCTGGGTCTATCATCTGGGGTGGTGATTCCCCACAAGTTCAAAGCACCAGCCTTTGCTAAGTAAGACGGGGTTTCTTGCTCGAAACTGCACCTCCGTTCGTATGTTAGGAAGATTCAGCCATACACCGCCGACAAGAATCTCTGGATCCACTTCTTTCAAGATAGTCTCTCAGGGACTTAGCTTGAATGGTTTTACCAGTTGGAAGGAACTAGAATCCGTAATTTGGAAGATTTGGCCGCTGCTTTCTACAAGCAGTACCAATATAATGCCGACCTCGCTCCCACGCGTACCCAACTCCATGGTATGTCAATGGGTGCGGGCGAAGGTTTCAAAGATTATGCTCAGAAGTGGAGGGACCTTGCTGGAAGGGTGCAACCTCCCTTGGCCGATAGGGAGCTAGTGGATATGTTTCTGGGGACCTTTTCTGGTCTGTATTTCAACCATCTGATTGGAAGTTCGTCGTCCAGGTTTACAGAGCTGATTATGGTCGGGGAAAGGATCGAGGCCGGTATCAAATCTGGTAAAATACAGAAGGGTGCTTCATCAGGCACCGAGAAGAAGCCTTTTAAGAAGGAGTCCAGTGTTGTTTACAGTTTAAAAAGTCGAAATAGACCTGAAAGCCGCCAAGCTGTTAATGCGGTTGTTATTTCAAGACTTGCTGTTGCCCCTCAGCGCAACAATCAACCAAGGGCCGAAAGGCCACAAAGACAATTCACTCAGCTCAACATGACTTTATCTCAGATTCTACCACAGTTATTGAAAACCAACTTGGTGATCCTGAAGGAGGCCCCGAAGACTCCCAACACCACATCACCCATGTACGATCCGAATGCCCGTTGTGCTTTTCACTCTGGTAGCCCGGGGCATGACACAGATAACTGTTGGGTCTTGAAGAACAAAGTACAGGACTTGATTGATGCGAAGGAGATTGAGTTCGAAGCACCTGAAAGACCTAATGTTGTGACTGCTCCTATGCCCAAGCATGGAGTGAATGCTATAGATGAAGACTCGTTTGTGGTTTCTGTGAACGACATTGTTACCCCATTGATGACTGTGAAGAAGAACCTCTTGTTAGCCGGTTTATTTCTGGGCTGTGACGAAGGTTGTCGTATGTGTTCCGTCCTACCTACCGGTTTCCATCTTTTGAAGTCATGTGTCCAACGCCTGATGGATAACAAGGAAATCCTGTTTGAGAAGATTGTTGTTCCTATGGTTCCTACTGAAGAAGTTGCTATAATCACCATTTTCGACAATTCTTCCAAGGCTTCCACGAGAAAGCCTGTTAGAATTACATCTGTTCCAAGAATCGCACCATTGATCATCACTGTTCCAGGGCCTATCCCCTATACATCCAATAAAGTTGTCCCATGGCACTACGGGGCCGACGTTTAGTATCATGGAGTTAAGCAAGACTTGAGTGCTGAAGAATCTGAGACTGACGTCAGCAACATTGTTGGACCTGCCAAGGTCACCCGTAGCGGAAGGCTTTTCTCCCCTGAGATCTCTCCACCAGTTGTTCAAAAACCTGTTGTTATTACACCTGCCAGTGTACCTGCTACTATTCCTGTTCAAGTTCCCATTCTTACCCCTGTTGCCAAGTCATCCGATACTCGGGGCAAAGGGACCACTGATGAGCCTGCTCGGACGGAGGCACCGAAGACAATTACTGTTGAGGCCTCTAGACAAGAGATGGAGGAAATTTTGAAGATCATTAAAAAGAGAGACTACAATGTAGTCGAGCAGCTGGGGAAAACCCCATCCAAAATCTCTATGTTGTCTCTGTTGCTATGCTCAGAAGCCCATGCCAAGGCTTTGATTGCTTTCCTGAAGACTGCACACGTACCTCAAGAAACATCAGCTGGTCAGTTTAAAGATTGTGTGGCTAGTCTGACTGCTGATAATGGGTTGGGTTTCTCTGATGCCGACTTGACTGTTAAAGGGAAGAATCACAATGACACACTGCATGTCTCCATTGAATGCAGGGGCACTACTCTCGCTCACGTATTGGTGGATATTGGGTTTTCGCTGAATGTATTGCCCAAGAAGGCTTTGGACCGGTTAGACTGTGAAGGGTTAGAGCTGAAACCAAGCAACCTTGTAGTCAGGGCTTTTGATGGGTCCAAGAGAATGGTGCACGGAGAAGTAGATATTCCAATTAAAGTTGGTTCTCAGGTTTTAGCATCTACGTTCTATGTGATGGACATTCGACCATCTTATTCTTGTTTACTGGGTCGTCCGTGGATCCACAAAGCTGGGGCAGTAACCTCAACGCTCCACCAGAAGCTGAAGTACCTAGTCAAAGGGAAAATTGTGACAGTACAAGGAGAAGAGGAGTACATGGTGAGCCACCTCAACTCTTTCTGATATGTAGATATGGATGGGGATTTCATTGAGACCCTGTTTCAACATTTTGAAGAGGTTCCCCAGACGCTGGCATCAACTGAAACTGTTGTTGAAGATCCTCCAATGAAGATGGCTTCCCTAAAGGATGCCCGGGCTGTTGTTGAGAAAGGTGGGTGTGCAAATTGGGGCCAACTCCCTGATTTTGCACAGAAGACTAACAAGTTTGGTTTGGGTTTCACTACAGAAGCTCAGAAGGCTGTTCGGAGCACATGGATCGGAAGACCTCCCCTGCTCATCAGCAATTCAGGAGTGAATGCCATTGAAGACGATGTTGAAGAGTCTGAATGCGACAGTTGGATCTATCCTACTACTGATGGTGGACTAAGCAACTGGATAGTAAAGGACTTCATCCCAATTTCTTTTGTTACCCAGTAATGAGACTTTTATTTTGAATTTGTAACAGACAATATTTTAAACTTTACGGCCTGGTGTCTTACCCGGGGCACTGTGGTTTCATTTGTGAGGGCTTTATGTGTGTCATCTACATATATCATTAATAAAAGCATTGGACGTTTATTGCATTTCAAATTTTGTGCTCCTTGTTTTTCTTTTATTATATATTGCAAAACAACTATTTTACACACACTCACATATACAGGTCTACATCCACTCTGGATCTCACTGGTAACGACTCTACTACTGCCAGTTATGACTTCGAAAGTCCGATCAACTTAGCCGAAGACGAAGGTGAAGATGATTGCGAAGTGCCTGGTGAACTTGCTAGACTGCTACTTCAGGAAGAGAGGGCCATACAGCCGCATGAAGAGCCGGTGGAATCAGTGAATCTGGGTACAGAGGTAGACAAGAAAGAGGTTAAAATCGATGCAAATCTGGAGCCTAGTATTAAGCAACGGTTGATTCAGATGCTGTAAGACTATGTTGAGATCTTCGCCTGGTCTTGTGAAGATATGCCTGGGTTGGATATCGATATTGTGGTTCATCGCCTACCTACCAAGGAAGACTGTCCTCCCGTGGAACAGAAAGTCCGCCGAATGCGCCCGGATATGTCTGAGAAAATCAAGGCTGAAGTGATGAAGCAATTTGGCGCCGGTTTTCTAGCAGTTACTTCTTACCCACAGTGGGTTGCCAAGGTAGTTCCTATGCCGAAGAAGGATGGTAAAGTTCGAATGTGTGTTGACTATAGGGATCTGAACAGGGCAAGCCCCAAGGATGATTTCCCTCTACCTCATATCGACGTTCTGGTTGACAACACCGCTCAGCATAAGGTCTTCTCTTTTATGGATGGTTTCTCCGGTTATAATCAGATTAAGATGGCTCCCGAAGACATGGAGAAGACAACCTTTGTTACTCAATGGGGTACCTTTTTCTACAAAGTCATGCCTTTTGGATTGAAGAATGTTGGGGCAACGTATCAGCGCGCCATGGTCTCTTTGTTCCATGACATGATCCATCATGAGATTGAGGTATACGTCGACGACATGATTGCAAGATCTCAAACTGAAGAAGAGCATCTGGACCACCTTCAAAAGTTATTTGACAGGTTAAAGTTGTACAAATTGAGGTTAAACCCGAACAAGTGCACCTTCGGGGTAAGATCTGGTAAGCTGCTGGGTTTCGTCGTAAGCGATAAAGGTATTCAAGTGGATCCTGCAAAGGTGAAGGCTATACAGGAGATGCCAACTCCTCGAATAGAAAAAGAAGTCAGAGGCTTTCTGGGACGTTTGAACTATATTGCCCGATTCATCTCGCACCTGACTGCTACTTGTGAGCCAATCTTCAAGCTGCTGAAGAAAGATCAAGTGGTAAGATGGAACGATGAATGTCAGGCCGCTTTCGAAAGGATCAAAGATTATCTCCAAGAGCCACCCATTCTGATGCCTCCAGTCGAAGGGAGACCTTTGATCTTATACTTGACCGTACTCGACAACTAAATGGGGTGTGTGCTGGGGCTGCATGATGAGTCTGGCCGAAAAGAGCATGTTATTTATTACCTTAGAAAAAAGTTTACCGACTGTGAGACCCGATACTCACTGCTCGAGAAAACTTGTTGCGCTTTGGCATGGCTGCTCGCCGGCTGAGACAGTATATGCTGACTCACACTACTTTATTGATATCAAAGATGGATCCAATCAAGTATATCTTTGAAAAGCATGCCTTGTCCAGAAGAATAGCAAGATGGCAGACGATCTTGACTGAGTATGACATCCAGTATACGACCCAAAAGGCAATCAAGGGAAGTGTGTTGGCAGATCATTTGGCACATCAGGCAATGGATGATTACCAGTCTATGAACTTTGAATTCCCGGATGAGAATATTATATTGGTAACCGACTGCGAAGAACCTGGACTGGATGAAGGACCTAAGGAAGGATCCCGATGGTCTATGTACTTTGATGGAGCTTCAAATGCTTTGGGCAATGGCATTGGCGCCGTGATCATATCTCCTAAAGGCTCTCATACTCCATTCACCGCCGACTATATTTCAACTGCACCAACAACATGGCGGAGTATGAAGCGTGCATTATGGGTCTTCGAGCAACAATTGACCTAAGGATTAAGTTCTTGAGCGTCTTCGGAGATTCCGCTCTCGTGATCAGTCATATCAAAGGCGAGTGGGATACGAAACACCCAAATCTCATTCCTTACAAGGAGTATGTATTGACGTTGCTTTCCCATTTCGAGGAGATAACCTTTGAACACTTCCCTAGAGAGGAGAATCAGTTGGCGGACGCGCTAGCTACAATGTCTTCAATGTTCAAAGTCAATTGGGACAACGAGGCTCCCCGGATTATCATTGAAAGGTTGGATGAACCTGTACATTGCTGTGATATTGAGACTGATGAGGTAGCAGATAAACCCTGGTTTCATGAGGTGAAGAGGTATCTTGAGGCTCAGGAGTACCCTGAGGGTGCATCTGTTAATGACAAGAAGTTTCTGAGGAGGTTCGCAGCAAAGTTCTTCATCAGCAATGGTATCCTTTACAAGCGTAACCATGATTCGACCTTATTGCGGTGTGTGGATAAGAACGAAGCAGAAAGGATCATGACAGAGTTACATGATGGTACTTTCGGAACTCATTCCAGTGGACATACCATGGCAAAGAAAATCCTACGGGCAGGATATTATTGGTCCACCATGGAAGCCGACTATTATCAGCATTCTCGGACATGTCACAAATGCCAAGTGTTGTACCCCAAAATTTTCCCTCTCATTTCTCATTGATTTCTCATCACCAAGCCCTTGGAGATCGAGATCCAGTTAGGTTTTCATCTGCTCAAGACTTCTCCTTGCACTGTTTACCCAAATTAGGGTTTGTGTTTGCACAAAGATTTTTTGACCTAAAATGCCTAAGATGACTTTCTTGCTTCATATTGGACTCCCAAGTTTATCCATATCAAGTTTCAAGTCTTGATTCCAAGTTTTGCCCAGTCAATTGGACAGTTGACCTGGAAATCAGCTGTATTGGGGAAAAAGTCAACTGTGGCCAATTGACAGTCAAACCTCATGAAAATTGACCCACATCAACATCATGAACTCACATGGATCATTTTATTAAGTTTGGATCACCATTCCACAAGAAATTTGATCAGATCACCAAAAGGGCAAAATGGTCATTTTTAGGGTTTTGACTGCACAAAGGCAATTTTTGACTGTTTAACCTAGCCAATGGCAAACCAAGATCACATATGGATTCAAGGACCCCATGGAATTATCTTGACATGCTCAACAAGTTCAAAAGATCCCAAATACACAAGATTGACAGTTGAATTTCCCAGTCAATTGATCAATTTTGACTGTATACTGAAAAGTCAAACTTTGACTTTTTGGTCAAAATCAAGAGTCAAGATTCATTTTTCATCAAAACATGCCAAATCATGAAACTTGTTCTTCAAGAAATCAAAAAATGCAAATTAGGGTTAGAAATGAGAATTTTTCATAACTTAGAATTTTTCTAAGTTATGAAAAACCCTAATTTTTTCCCAACTTTACCTCACTTTCTCACCAAGATTCATTTGGATTCAAACAAAAGTCAAAACATGAAAGTTGTAGCTTGTTGCATAATCTACAACTTTGATTCACAAAGTTTTCCCAAATGAGGCTTGTATCTCAAGTTACAATTTTTGGAATAAGGGTACTAAACCATTCTTAACTTAGTGAAATTTTAACCTATTTTGGCAAGGTTTTCTACCTAACTTCAAGACCATTTTCCATACACTTACAATTGGAATTTCAATTTGCATTTCAAATATGGATTGTAGTACACATTCCAAGCTTTCCAAAATGTCCAAGAACTTCTCAAACAACCTCATGGTTAGGGAGAATCGAATTTTGCAAAATGGGAAAAAGTCACTTTTGTTCTTGGCCAAGACATGTTCATACATTGGTGCCATTTTGAATTCAGCATGCTTAAGCTACATTGCAGGCCTCTAATCCCATTTTCACTCAATAATTCAATGCAAAACCATTGTGCCAAGATGTTATTCTATGCATTTGGACATTACATGGAGAATTAACCCTTAATTAGAAAAAGCATTATTTCCATTTTGAAAAAGTAGAACTTTATGTCCATTTTGCAAATCCAAGTGGTACAGTCCAAATCTTCTTGGCACAAGTTTATGAGTAAATTGCACTGATCAAGGCCAATGTATGCAGCATAGTGTGAGGGCCTGTACAGGCTAGAAACATCAAGTGGCCTTTGTTTGCTTAAGTGTGAAGAAAGATAGCATAACAGATAAAAAACTTCCATTCCTGCAAACCAAGCCTGAGAGAAAGTTGTCACACACATTCTAAACATCAAACACAAGCTGAAGCATGACCCTAAGACCACCAATACCTCCCCATTGCCAAAATCACTCTCAAACTGCAAAAACAGAGCAACCTCTGCAGATTGAGTTCCAACTCTTAATCCTTTCAAGCATTCTTGCCCAAACCACTTCAAACACCTTCCCTACCATCAATCCAAACTATCCAAAGCATTAGAAGCAACCTGTAACTCCTCTAATCCTTTTGGCCATTTTCACTTTTCTGATTTGCAGGTGAAGTGCTATAGCACGATTCAAAAGGTTTCAAGACAATGTAAAGCTTGGAATAACATCCCTGGACATCAAGGAAGCTATACCAATCATCACCTTGCACTGAAAGCTTCTCCATTGCCAGATAGAACTTCAACTGAACAGGTAAGTTCATGAACTCGTATCTCTCTTATTAGGAATTGTTAGCTTTAGGTTTGTGAATAGAATATGTCACATTCATAGCCCTGAACATGCCCATGTAATTAGATTTCATTTATATTATGTGTGCTGCAAGAATTTTGAGTCTGAACATGGCATAAAAACTAGGTCAGAAATTGGGGGAGAAGAAATTCTCCCTCATCTTAAAGAGTTAAGTCAAGTTCTTTACATGGTTGGATTCGTCTTCTCATGCTCTACATTTTTCATGTTGTGAGTTTTGCTTGAAAGTCCAGGAATCAAGAGATGGAAAACGCGTGTTCTGGTTGTTCATACAGGTCTGAGGTTGAAGACAAAGTCTTCTTGGGCTGGGCCTGAGTTGACTTTTCTATTTGCACCCTTTTGTTACTTTTACACCCCCTAAGCCCATTTTGCTTATTTTTATGATTTTTTTGACATTTCCTTTTTTGTCCTGACTCATTTATTTTTTCTAACAATATTAAAAATATAAAAATAATTTTTTACACCATTTTTGAATTTATTAGGTATT
The DNA here is from genome assembly GCA_948472305.1 of Vicia faba. Taxonomy (NCBI): domain Eukaryota; kingdom Viridiplantae; phylum Streptophyta; class Magnoliopsida; order Fabales; family Fabaceae; genus Vicia; species Vicia faba. The sequence goes on along the minus strand of OX451736.1, from coordinate 257,018,055 downwards.
TGTTTGATTAGTTTAGTTTTATACACAAATAAATAAATATATACATTTTATTAAAGAATACTAAGAAATATGCAAAAACATTCTTATTTTCATTTTTTTATTTTGTTTTACCTTCTGAAAATATTTTATAGGAAAAATACTTTTTTTATTAAATATTAAATATTATTAATTTGTACATATAATACATATTTAGTAAATAATACATATATATATATATATATATATATATATATATATATATATATATATATATATATATATATATATATATATATATATATATATATATATATATATATATATATATATATATATATATATATATATATATATATATATATATATATATATATATATATATATATATATATATATATATATATATATATATATATATATATATATATATATATATATATATATATATATATATATATATATATATATATATATATATATATATATATATATATATATATATATATATATATATATATATATATATATATATATATATATATATATATATATATATATATATATATATATATTTATTAATATATTTAGGGTTAAAATGCAAATACATATACTTTTTATTTTTTTTATTAATATTTAAATACAAAAATGCCCTTTTTACAAATATACTTCATTTTATTTTATTTTTATACAATAAATAAATACTTGTACATAATAAATAAATAATGCATTTTATTTAATAGAATTAGGGTTTAACCCTAAACATGAAAAACTCCAAAAAAATAATACTTTCCTTTTTGTTTATTTTGACATATAAAAATACTTTTTTTTTATACATACAAAAAACCATTTTTGCATCTTGCATATTTATTTTATTTAATTTATGCAATTAAATTATCTTGTAAATAATTCAATATTGATGTAATAGTTTAGGTTTAAATTCCTTGTCAAAATCCCCATTTGAACATTTGTACCCCCCTTCCCATATGTGGTTTTGTAATAGCTTAGTAAATTTATTTTCGCACTTTATTGCTTTCTAATTATACCATGTTAGAATTAGGGTTTTGTATGCGAAAAAACAACAAAAATAGTTTGACCTAATTTCAAGATAAACAAGCATGAAAATGGACACACAAATCACACTTGCACCCCCTAGGGTATTCCACATGTTGCCTTCAAATAAATGGGCCATATTGCATGTTAGGTTTCTTTGGGTAAAACAAACAATCAAATGATCATAGTCCCTCGATGACGCTTTCGAAAAGTTGCCTAAAATGATCAAAGTCCCTTTCAAAGAAAATTGCCCAAAGATACTTAGCACTATTGCAATTATGGTCTAAACGATGACCCGCGCCCGTCCCTTTCATCTCCTAACACAAGATTGTCCACCAAATGCAATGGTGGAACAAAATTGTTAAAAGGGTTAAAACATAGCATAAATCTTTGAGAACTTTAGGGTAGATAGCTCTTAAGTACTTGTCAATTTGCAAAAGAAAACACTTGCCTATTTTCAAACCACACTTCACAAACACTTTCAAAACAAACTTTCAAAGAAACCTTGAAACATCTTTTCAAAAAAAAAATAACAAACACCTTTTGTAAAACATTCGAGTAAAGAATTGTTACAAGGGTAGCCTAGACCAAGGCATCTTTTTCAAAACATTTTCAAAAGCCACACACAAAGCACCATTTCAAACAATTGAAAACCAAGGCAAGTTGATCTAAGCAAGTACCTAAGAGCCCATGGATAACCATGGATAGAAAGGGTGCTAATACCTTCCCTTTCTATAATCTACTCCCCGAACCCAAGAAAAATCTCAAAGGTTTTTGCTGTGCTTTTTAAACCTTTCCTTAGGATAAAATAAAAAGTCGGTGGCGACTCTTGCTCAACCGAAACATTTGCGAAAACAAACGCAAAACCATAGTCAGTTCTCCCACCGTATCACAGAACTGGCGACTCTGCTGGGGATAAATTTAAAAGTGGAGTAACCTTAGGGCTTAGATCACCCTCTTGCATGAATAATTGTTTGTCTTGTTTGCTTTACATTTTGGCTCTTTGTTTGGGTTTGCAATCCTACACCCGGATTTTGGGAAACATTCATAGATAGCAATACGTTGTGGAAACTGTGCGGGGTATACCGATACGGTTGAAGCAATAGCTATATTAGTGCGACATATTTGTGAGTACCGGTAACCCTTGAGTTCAATCAAGGAGAGTACGGGGCCGCTGAGTGATGTCACTAAGCACTAATGACCTAGAACCTTACTTGACCATCTTGGCCTTTTATTAGGGGTAGTGAGATGACCGGCTTTGGTGCAGTCCGAAGTTGGTAGATACTCGATACTACACTCATTGAGGGTTGTTTTCTTGGAATATTTTGGTCGCTAGTTAAGTGGCTAAACCAAAACAATGAACGATGAAAACAATCCAATGATATTGAGCTCCTTAGAACCCGGTTACTATTTATAGGACAGGTTTTTAAGCCAACTACACTCAAGAGGGTACTTACCTGTGAAACCCCGTGCAAGCCTGAAACTAGGGTTTGGTGTGATTTGTTTGTACATATGTTTTGTGCATACATCATAAACATCATAAAACATCATATGCATTCACTAACCAATTCAAGGGTTTGGATCTTCATCTTTGTTCTTGTTTTGTAGGTCATGGAAATTCCTCGCAGAAACACCATTCAAGTCAACCTTGTGAGAATCTCTCCTCAACTCAAGGAGCTCACCTCAAGAATTCCGGAAAATTCATCCTTCAGTGAAAGACATGGTAGGCTGCTCAGCTTAGTCAACACCAACATTGAAGAAGACATGATGAAAGTGCTATTCCAGTTCTTTGACCCTCTTCACCACTGTTTCACTTTCCCCGACTACCAGTTAGTGCCCACTTTGGAGGAGTTTTCTCAACTTCTGAGAATTCCTATCCTTAATCAACTACCCTTCAACGGTACGGAAAAGGAACCAAAGCCGGAAGATGTTGCTCGAGCATTACATCTACAACCATCCGACATCAAGGGGCATTGGGAAACCAGAAGCGGCGTCAAGGGATTCTTAGCAAAATTCTTGTTTGAGAAGGCACAAGAATGTTGGAACTCATTGGACCTACGAGCCTTTGAAGAAATTGTGGCACTCCTTATCTATGGATTGGTCTTGTTCCCAAATCCTGACCAATTGGTAGATGTCAGCACCGTCAAAATCTTCTTGTCCAGAAATCCAATACTGACATTGCTTGGGGACATTCTTCACTCATTTTACACACGAACAATGAGAAAGAGGGGTGTTCTCATGTGCTGTACTCCTCTCCTTGCAAGGTGGTTTATTTCGCACCTTTCACAGTCTGTCTTGAAAAATGACCAAGGCTCAAGGTGGTCCTAACGGTTGATGACTCTTACTCATTCTGATGTACATTGGTGTTCTCGGTCCAGAGAAAATGTCATCATCGTCGATCGTTGTGGAGAGTTTCCTAATGTTCCTTTACTTGGAATCAGAGGAGGTATCACCTACAACCCTTGCCTAGCTTTGAGGCAATTTGGATATGCACGGAGGGATGGTCCTCATGATATGTTGATTCCTGACCTAGTTTTTGAATTCGACAATGATGCGCAAGGACTTCGCCAAAGATTCATCAGAGCTTGGGGAAGACCCAACAAGGTTGATAGCAAGACACTGGGACACAAGAACTCCATCCCTCTTGAGCCTTATCTCAAGTGGGTACGAGCCCGAGCCCAAAGTCTGCTGATGCCTTATCCTCATGTTCTCCCTGTGATTAAAGAGCCCGTCAAGGAAGGAGAGGTTCCCTACACCATCCTACATCCTGACATGCCTACATCGTGGGAGGAAATGCAGAAAAGTTGGATTCAGCTCAAGGAGGAACGGAACACTTTTGAAGCTAGCTTCTACGCCAGTGAGAAGAAGGTTCTAGAGCTTACCCGCCGACTCCATGAGCAAGAGGCCCTCAACACCTACATCGCACCAAAGAGGATGCGCAATGTCTTTTTGCCTTGAGAAGTTATTTTGTAATATTTGGCCCATGGGGCATTTATGTACTAACAAATTTCTTCTTATTAATATGACGTGCGTTCTTCTTTGTATGAAACAATTTTGAATGTCCTAAATCCTTGAATGCATTGCATACATAAGCATACCATTCATCATGTGCATAAGTAGGTCTCACTCCAGGTTTCCTTATCTGTCTGCTGTTTATTTTAGTAGGATGGATCTCGAGCAAACAGTCAAAGACCTGCAAGCTCAAAATGCACAGTTCCAGCAACTCCTGATGACCTTGGCTAAGGGTCAGGAGGATATCAAGACCCAATTGGGGAATAAAGACCCAGTGAAGAAGAAGAAAAAGAGACTCGGGGTGGCTACTTTAGGGAGAAGATTTGACGGAGAAGCTCGGAGAGTGCTTGAATTTCCTCCTATTTCTGATGAAGGAACCAGCAAAGGAGGTGGGGCTGCGGTACCTTCCGAGTCCGATGCGGAAGAAGAAGAGGTCGAAGAGGATGAAGATTATTCTTATCAGCAATACCCTCCAGCTGATGATAAATACAAAGGGCTAGAAGACAGGTTGGCCGCCATGGAATTACAAAGAGTATCGGGTTTGGATTTTGAAGACTTGGGTTTGGTCGCCGGGATTGTGATTCCCCCAAAATTCAAAGTGACAGTGTTTGTGAGGTATGATGGGTTGTCCTGTCCCAAAATGCATCTCAGGTCCTACGTGAGAAAGATTCAACCCTATACGGCAGATAAAAACCTTTGGATTCATTTCTTTCAAGACAACCTTTCTGGAGCTCAATTGGAGTGGTTTTATCAGCTAGAGGGAACCAGCGTCCGAAATTGGGAAGATTTGGCCACCGCTTTTTCCAAACAATATCAGTATAATTCTGACCTTGCTCCTACTCGTACCTAACTTCAGGGTATGTCATTAGGAACAGGAGAGGGATTCAAAGAATATGCACAAAAATGGAGGGATTTGGCTGGCAGGGTGCAGCCTCCTTTAACCGATCGTGAGCTCGTTGATATGTTTCTTGGGACCCTATCTGGGCCGTTTTTCAATCATCTGATTGGTAACTCTTCCGTGGGGTTTACCGATTTAATCTTAACAGGCGAAAGAATAGAAGCTGGAATCAAGTCAGGAAAGATTCAGAAGGGTGTTGCTGCAAGTGTTGAGAAGAAACCTTTTAAGAAGGAAACAGCTGTGGTATATTCTCAGAGAAGAGAAGGGAAGACGGAGCGTCGGCCGACCGTGGGGGCCGTAATGATTCAAAACTCTGCAAGTGAGCAACCTCGCTATAACCAGTCCAGACCAAATCAACAACGGGTGGAACGGCCACAACGGCAGTTCACCCGCATTAATATGACTCCAGCGCAAGTGCTTCCCCATCTGTTAAAGTTGAATCTCGCCACCATCAAGGAGGCACCAAAGAATGTGAATACGTCCTCTCCGCATTACCATGCTAATGCTAAATGCGCCTACCATTCAGACAGTGTTGGGCACGACACCAATGATTGTTGGGAACTCAAGCATAAAATCCAAGACCTGATAGAGGCGAAGGAGGTGGAGTTTGACGCTCCGGAGAAGCCTAATGTGATATCTGCACCCATGCCGAAGCACGACCGAAATGTCAATGCCATTGAAGAAGATTTGTATGTTGCTGATGTTAATGATCTGGTAACTCCTTTGTTAACCATTAAGCTGAATCTGTTAAGGGTCGGGATCTTCCCGGGATGTAAAGAAAACTGCTATTGTTGTTACTCTCTGCCGTTTGATTGTCCGTTACTGAAGAAAGGCATCCAAGGCCTTATGGATAGTCGACAAATTTTGTTTGAAAAAGTTTCTGCTGTTCCAACCCATACTGAAGATGTCTCAATCATAACCATTCACGCCAATCTTTCCAAGGCCGTCAAAAAGCCTGTTAAGATTACACCAGCTACGAAATCTGTTCCTTTGAAGATAACAATGCCAGGGCCTGTTCCCTATGTTTCTGAGAAGTCGATACCATGGAACTACGGCGGCGACGTCTACTACCATGGTATTAAACAAATCGAAATAACTGAAGAAAGTTCGGATGATGAAGAAGTCAGCATTGGTAACATTGCAGGCACAAGTAAAATCACCAGGAGCGGGAGAATATTTTCTCCAGAGATTACCCCTCCAAGAGCAATCTTTGGACCCTCATCAGCTGACAAAGTCATCCCGGCACCAATAAAACTTTCTGCTAGAACTCCTTTGATTGAAGACGTTGTTGTTCCTAGTACTGTCTCTCCTACCGCTGCTGACAAAGGTAAGGGAATCCAAGATGAGCTCGTCAGGACGAGGGCTCAACCCCTGGTCATCCCGGAAACCTCCAAGAAGTAAATGGATGAGATTTTGAGGATAATCAAAAGAAGTGATTACGATGTGGTAGAACAGTTGGGGCAAACCCCCTCAAAGATCTCCATGCTGGCACTACTACTTTGCTCAGAAGCGCACGCTAAAGCCCTGATAAAATTCCTGAAGGCAGCCCATGTGCCCCAGGAAACCTCTGCAGATCAATTTCAAAATTGCGTGGCTAGCCTGACTGCGGACAATGGATTAGGGTTCTCTGACGCCGACTTAACTCCTAAAGGTAGAAACCATAATGATGCTTTGCACATTTCAGTCGAGTGTCGAGGAACCACTCTCGCACATGTCTTGGTCGATACTGGTTCGTCGCTGAATGTATTGCCTAAGAAGGCCTTGGACCGACTAGATTGTGAAGGGTTGGAATTGAAGCCGAGTGATATTGTTGTCAGAGCTTTCGATGGTTCGAAGAGAATGGTCCATGGAGAGGTTGAAATTCCCATCAAGATAGGCACTGAGGTGTTTAAATCTACTTTCTATGTGATGGACATCCGTCCGTCATACTCTTGCTTGCTGGGTAGACCTTGGATACACCATGCTGGGGCAGTCACCTCCTCCTTACATCAGATGTTGAAGTATCCTGTCAAGGGAAAGATCATTACTGTCCATGGCGAAGAGGAGTACATGATTAGCCACTTGAATTCTTTCCGGTACGTGGAGGTAGAAGGAGAGTTCATTGAGACGCCTTTTCAGCATTTCGAAGAAGTCCTTCCTGAGATAACAGTAGCAAAGTTGGCAGTTGAGACACCGAGGCAGATGGCCAGGATGGCATCTCTGGAAGACGCAAGGGCCGCCATAAAGGAAGGGAAGAATTCAGCATGGGGGCAGTTACCTGACATTCCACATAAGACAGACAAATTCGGATTAGGGTTCACTACCGCAGGCCAGAAAGCTATGCGCCGGTCAAAGATTGAAAGAGCGCCAGTCAAAATTTCTCCCTACGGAATCAACGCTTTGGAGGATGAGGACAAAGAGAGCAACATCGAAGAGTGGATTTACCCAACTGTCAAAGGGGGATTGAGCAACTGGGAGGCAAAAGACTTTGTCCCCATCACTTTTATTCATCAGTAAATTATCTGTTAAACATTTCCTATTTGGTCTGTAATATTTATTTTCAAAACAATCTGTACACTATCTTTTCACCTCATGCCTTGCCCGGGGCATGTAGGTCCATTTGTAAGGGTTTTGATTATTTTTCATATCCATATGCCATGTTTAATGATTCATTGGACGTTTTTCATTTGATAAACTGCTTGTGTTCATTTTCTTTCCTTTTGCATTTTTTGTTTAAGGATGGCTATCCCTTACACACACCCACACTCACCAATGCAGGTACCCATCCACTCCGGATTCCATGGGTGACAATTCTGCTATATCCTTCAATAACTCTAAAGATCTGGTCAATCAAGCCGAGTATGAAGATGGCGAAGGTTGTGAAGTGCCAGGGGAACTAGCCAGACTTCTACAGCAAGAGGAAAGGGCCATCTTACCTCATGAAGAGTCATTGGAAACTATCAACTTGGGAACCGAGGAAGACCGGAAGGAGGTGCAAGTGGGTGCCAATCTGGAATTAAGTGTCAAGGAACGCCTGGTACAGTTGTTGAATGAGTATGTTGAAATCTTCGCTTGGTCTTATGAAAACATGCCGGGTTTAGACACAGACATCGTGGTTCATCGTCTCCCCACAAGAGAAGACTGGCCACCGATCAAGAAAAAAGTTCGCCGAATGAGGCCTGACATGTCTGAAAAGATCAAAGCACAAGTAATGAAGCAATTCGACGCTGGCTTTCTGGCTGTTACGTCCTATCCTCAATGTGTCGCTAACATCGTGCCAGTACCTAAGAAAGATGGCAAAGTCAGGATGTGTGTGGACTACCGGGATTTGAATAGGGCCAGCCCCAAAGACGATTTTCCGCTGCCACACATTGACATTTTGATCGACAATACAGCTCGGCACAAAGTGTTTTCCTTCATGGACGGATTCTCGGGCTACAATCAAATCAAAATGGCCCCCGAGGATATGGAGAAAACAACTTTTGTCACACAATGGGGCACTTTCTGTTACAAGGTGATGTCGTTCGGGCTGAAGAACGCAGGGGCAACTTATCAACACGCCATGGTAGCTTTATTTCATGATATGATACATCATGAGATTGAAGTTTACGTAGACGATATGATAGCTCGGTCACAAACAGAGGAAGAGCACCTTGAACATCTGGAGAAGCTGTTTGCCAGATTGAAAGAATACAAGCTCAGGCTGAATCAAAGTAAGTGCACTTTTGGAGTTAGGTCTGGCAAACTCCTGGGATTCATTGTAAGCAAAAAAGGCATTGAAGTCGATCCAGCAAAAGTAAAAGCAATACAAGAGATGCCTGCTCCCCGCATTGAAAAGGAGGTTAGAGGGTTCTTGGGGCGCTTGAACTACATTGCCAGATTCATCTCTCATCTGACTTCTACCTGTGAGCCGATTTTCAAACTCTTGAAGAAAGATCAGGTAGTCGAATGGAACAACGATTGCCAAGCTGCTTTTGATAGAATCAAGGAGTATTTGCTAGAACCTCCTATTCTGATGCCACCCGTCGAAGGAAGACCACTGATCATGTATTTGACCGTCTTGGATAACTCAATGGGGTGTGTTTTGGGCCAGCATGACGAGTCTGGTCGAAAAGAGCATGCTATTTATTACCTTAGCAAAAAGTTTACCGACTGTGAGACTCGCTACTCACTGCTCGAGAAAACTTGATGCGCTTTGGTATGGGCTGCTCGCCGACTAAGGCAGTATATGTTGACTCATACTACCTTGTTGATTTCCAAAATGGATCATATCAAGTATATCTTCAAAAAGCCCGCCTTATCTGGAAGGATAGCTAGATGGCAAATGATCCTGACTGAGTATGACATCCAGTACACCACCCAAAAAGCTATAAAATGGAGTGTACTAGCTGACCATCTGGCTCATCAAGCTATCGAAGATTATCAACCCATGAGATTTGACTTCCCAGACGAGGACATCATGAATTTGGACAACATTGAAGGTAACGGACCGTATGACGGACCCGAAAAGGGATCCCGATGGACCCTGTACTTTGATGGTGCTTCAAATGCACTTGGAAACGGTATCGGCGCGGTACTCATTTCTCCGGAAGGCTGTCACACACCTTTCACAGCCCGACTTTGCTTCAGCTGCACAAACAACATGGCTGAGTATGAAGCTTGCATCTTTGGTCTCAAGGCTGCTATAGACTTGGGGATCAAATCTTTGATCGTATTTGGGGATTCGGCTTTGGTTATCAGTCAAATCAAAGGAGAATGGGATACCAAGCATCCTAATCTTATCCCATACAAAGAACATGTCTTGACATTGTTGCCTCATTTCGAGAAAATTACCTTCGAGCATTTCCCGCAAGAAGAGAATCAGCTAGCAGATGCTCTAGCTACAATGTCCTCCATGTTTAAACTCAACTGGGATAACGAGGCTCCCCAAATCACCATCGAGCGAATGGATGAACCTGCACATTGTCACAAGATTAATACCGAAGAAGTAGTGGAACAACCTTGGTTCCATGAAATCAAAAGGTATCTCGAGACTAGAGATTATCCCGAAGGAGCTTCCGTAAATGACAAGAAGTTCTTAAGGAAATTTGCTGCTAAATTCTTCCTGAGCAACGACATCCTTTACAAACGAAGCCATGATTGTGTATTACTCCGATGTGTAGACAAAGCTGAAGCAGAGTTGATCATGACTGATATACACAGCGGCACATTTGGAACTCACTTGAGCGGGCATACAATGGCTAAGAAGATCCTAAGGGCAGGCTATTACTGGTCTACCATGGAAGCTGACTGCCATCAACATTCCCGTACTTGCCACAAATGCCAAGTTTACGCTGATAAAGTTCATATCCCTCCGTTTCCTCTCAACGTTCTGACTGCTCCGTGGCCCTTTGCAATGTGGGGCATTGATATGATTGGAGAGATCAAGCCCACGGCTTCCAACGGACATCGCTTTATCCTGGTTGCCATTGACTATTTCACCAAATGGGTCGAAGCAGCTTCCTTCACCTCTGTTACTAAAAATGTGGTTGCCCGCTTTATCAAGCAAAATCTCATATGTCGGTATGGTGTTCCAGACAGGATCATCACAGACAACGGTACAAATCTAAATAACACAATGATCACCGCATTGTGCGAACAGTTCAAGATTTATCATCACAATTCATCTCCCTATCGGCCGAAGATGAACGGTGCTGTTGAAGCTGCGAACAAAAACATTAAGAAGATCATTTAGAAAATGACAGTCACTTACAAAGACTGGTATGAGATGTTACCGTTTGCTCTGCATGGATACCGTACGACGGCACGTACTTCAACTGGGGCAACCCCATTTTCTTTGGTATATGGCATGGAAGCTGTTTTGCCTATGGAAGTCCAAATTCCTTCTCTAAGGATTATGAAGGATGCAGGTTTGAATGAAGATGATTGGATGCAGACCCGACTTGATCAACTCAATCTGATCGACGAAAAGCGACTCGCTGCTATATGCCATGGTCAGGCGTATCAAAAACGGATGATCAAGGCCTTCAATAAGAAAGTCAGACGTCAAGTGTATCAAGTCGGAGATCTCGTAATCAAGCGGATTATCTTGCCGCAAAGTGATCCCAGGGGCAAATGGACTCCTACATATGAAGGACCATTTGTGATCAAGAACATATTTTCTGGTGGTGCAATGATTCTAACCACCATGGACAGCGACGATTTGCCGCACCCTGCGAACGCAGACATAGTCAAAAGATACTACGCATAAAATAACCCGACAAGTCGAAAACCCGAAAGGGCGGCTTGGGCAAAAATGGGCATCCCGGTGGACCGAAAACCCGAAAGGGCGATTCAGGCAAAAGTTAGGGATAAAAATAAAAAAATCTGTACACCCGGTAAGTTGAAAACCCGAAAGGGCGGCTTGGGCAAAAAGGGGTTTCCCGGTGGATCGAAAACCCGAAAGGGCGATTCAGGCAAAAGTTAGGGAATTAAAGCGTATGACTATGTCTCGTCGGATCACTTCAAAGACAATCTCTTCATCAACCAGTTCCAGGCTTCTGATCAATCCAGTCATCGGCAAACGAAGCATTGAATGGACAGATATTCAGAGTTGTGAAGGCTATAGCGGAATGGAATCCCATGGAATTTTTTTCACATAGCCATCTTTATTTTGTGTAAATATTTCAATATTTACGACAAACTCCTCTTACTAGGATGATTGTCTCCTTTGTACAAATATACTCATAAAAAGTCAATACAAATACTTTTCCCAAAAATTTGTGTCATTTCCTTTTCTTTTCTCTTGCACTATTTGTTTTATTTTGAGAAACGTCCAATGTTTTGTTAAATAGGCATATGCATTTGAACATAATCATTTCCTTACAAGAAAGAGGATTACTGATAGGTCAAAGGTGCAGTTGGATGTCGTGATACCCTTCAAAGGAAACCCCCGGAGATTTGGAATCCATATCCCCAGCAAACTCTGAAGCTTATCCCCAGTAGATTCTGGAAGCTTATCCCCTGCAGAGTACGGACGTCTCTCCCGAGTTTTATTCAAAGTTATTCCTCACCAGGACTTATAACTGGGTTATCCTCAGCTTATTGCCACGGAAGATCGCACTCGCCAAATTTATTCCTATCCCCATCGGAGTCCATCAAAATCCCCCAGCATAACTTATCAATACAATCGCCGAAGAGTTTATCTTTGTTACCCTCAGCCAGAGAACCCTCCAGAACTCATTTCCCCTCAGAGTTTAAAGTTTCAATATCCCCAGCGAAGCAGGACTAGTAAGCCTTCTCCCCACAAAGTTTTGAGGAGGGCAAATCTTGAGTTCCCCCAGTGAAGTCGCCAAAGATACTTCCCGCCAAACTGAAGATTCTCGGTCTTACCTCCCCAGCATGAGTCTATTAGATTGGAACTCTCCAGTAGAAGTCATCAAGAATTCCCCAGAAGATTGGTATACAACCCAAGCTCCTTATTCTCCAGCAACAACCAGGAATTATTCTTCCCGGCAGTAGTCAAGAGACTTTTATCTTCAGCCATCTCGGATTCATCTATCCTTTGCAAGGCAGCTCTCCAGCTTACATGCGCATCCATTTACATTCATATCATATAACATACATTATATCATGCATCATGACATTGCATATAACTAACTCTTTACCTTTTCAGGTAAGATCTGTCGAATGAATAAAATCATTATCTTCCGAGATTCTTTCCAGGAATAATTCGGATGTGACCCAGACATGGCAGCATTCTGATGCTTATTCCAGATTCACCCAGATGCAGTTTTACACGAGCTCATCATCAGGAAACCCTACACCGGTTTTTCCTCCACCTTCAAGATTTCTGAAAACAGTTCACGGGTTCTCCAAGTAACGGATGTTGACCTATCACTTGTTCAGATTCTCCTCAAGACTTCTGAAAACAGTTTATGGATTCTTCCCAACAACGGATGTTAATCTATCGACTTGTTCAGATGCAACCTTTTGAAGACAGTTTACGGACGCTTCCCAACAACGGATGCTGCTCTATTGCTTATTCAACTTCAAGATTTATGAAAACAGTTCACGGGTTCTCCAAGTAACGGATGTTAACCTATCACTTGTTCAGTCTCTTCTCAAGACTTCTGAAAACAGTTTATGGATTCTTCCCAACAACGGATGTTAATCTATCGACTTGTTCAGATGCAACCTTTTGAAAACAGTTTACGAACGCTTCCCAACAACGGATGCTGCTCTATTGCTTATTCAACTTCAAGATTTCTGAAAACAGTTCACGGGTTCTCCAAGTAACGGATGTTAACCTATCGCTTGTTCAGATTCTCCTTCTGGATTACTGAAAACAGTTTATGGATTATTCCCAACAACGGATGTTAATCTATCAACTTGTTCAGATGCAATTTTTGAAAACAGTTTACGGATTCCTCCCAACAACGGATGTCAAATCTATTGCTTATTCAGATCCCCAGTTCAGAGATGGTCCCAAGCATGGACACCTCCCTGATACTCATTCTAGATGGCATCTTTAAGCCCATCCCCTACAAGTTTCTGTCACTCTTCCAGATGGCATCGTTAAGCCCGTCTCCAAATGGCATCTCTAAGCCCATTCCCACATCCATTGCTTTGACGAGTGCAAATTTAAGGGCACTCTAGTGTCCAATCTCCTTTTACCCTCGAGTCACGAAAGGAAAACTGGCCAATCTAACTCTTCGGATTCAAGAAGATTGAACAGGGGAAACTGTTGTACCCCAAAATTTTCCCTCCCATTTCTCATTGATTTCTCATCACCAAGCCCTTGGAGATCAAGATCCAGTTAGGTTTTCATCTGCTCAAGACTTCTCCTTGCATTGTTGACCCAAATTAGGGTTTGTGTTTGCACAAAGATGTTTTGACCTAAAATTCCTAAGATGACTTTCTTGCTTCATATTGGACTCCCAAGTTTATCCATATCAAGTTTCAAGTCTTGATTCTAAGTTTTGCCCAGTCAATTGGACAGTTGACCTGGAAATCAGCTGTATTGGGGAAAAAGTCAACTGTGGCCAATTGACAGTCAAACCTCATGAAAATTGACCCACATCAACATCATGAACTCACATGGATCATTTGATCAAGTTTGGATCACCATTCCACAAGAAATTTGATCAGATCACCAAAAGGGCAAAATGGTCATTTTTAGGGTTTTGACTGCACAAAGGCAATTTTTGACTGTTTAACCTAGCCAATGGCAAACCAAGATCACATATGGATTCAAGGACCCCATGGAATTATCTTGACATGCTCAATAAGTTCAAAAGATCCCAAATACACAAGATTGACAGTTGAATTTCCCAGTCAATTGATCAATTTTGACTGTATACTGAAAAGTCAAACTTTGACTTTTTGGTCGAAATCAAGAGTCAAGATTCATTTTTCATCAAAACATGCCAAATCATGAAACTTGTTCATCAAGAAATCAAAAAATGCAAATTAGGGTTAGAAATGAGAATTTTTCATAACTTAGAATTTTTCTAAGTTATGAAAAACCCTAATTTTTTCCAAATTTACCTCACTTTCTCACCAAGATTCATTTGGATTCAAACAAAAGTCAAAACATGAAAGTTGTAGCTTGTTGCATAATCTACAACTTTGATTCACAAAGTTTTCCCAAATGAGGCTTGTATCTCAAGTTACAATTTTTGGAATAAGGGTACTAAACCATTCTTAACTTAGTGAAATTTTAACCTATTTTGGCAAGGTTTTCTACCTAACTTCAAGACCATTTTCCATACACTTCCACTTGGGATTTCAATTTGCATTTCAAAGATGGATTGTAGTACACATTCCAAGCTTTCAAAAATGTCCAAGAACTTCTCAAACAACCTCATGGTTAGGGAGAATCGAATTTTGCAAAATGGGAAAAAGTCACTTTTGTTCTTGGCCAAGACATGTTCATACATTGGTGCCATTTTGAATTCAGCATGCTTAAGCTACATTGCAGGCCTCTAATCCCATTTTCACTCAATAATTCAATGCAAAACCATTGTGCCAAGATGTTATTCTATGCATTTGGACATTACATGGAGAATTAACCCTTAATTAGAAAAAGCATTATTTCCATTTTGAAAAAGTAGAACTTTATGTCCATTTTGCAAATCCAAGTGGTACAGTCCAAATCTTCTTGGCACAAGTTTATGAGCAAATTGCACTGATCAAGGCCAATGTATGCAGCATAGTGTGAGGGCCTGTACAGGCTAGAAACATCAAGTGGCCTTTGTTTGCTTAAGTGTGGAGAAAGATAGCATAATAGATAAAAAACTTCCATTCCTGCAAACTAAGCCTGAGAGAAAGTTGTCACACACATTCTAAACATCAAACACAAGCTGAAGCACGACCCTAAGACCACCAATACCTCCCCATTGCCAAAATCACTCTCAAACTGCAAAAACAGAGCAACCTCTGCAGATTGAGTTCCAACTCTTAATCCTTTCAAGCATTCTTGCCCAAACCACTTCAAACATCTTCCCTACCATCAATCCAAACTATCCAAATCATTAGAAGCAACCTGTAACTCCTCTAATTCTTTTGGCCATTTTCACTTTTCTGATTTGCAGGTGAAGTGCTATAGCACGATTCAAAAGGTTTCAAGACAAAGTAAAGCTTGGAATAGCATCCCTGGACATCAAGGAAGCTATACCAATCATCACCTTGCACTGAAAGCTTCTCCATTGCCAGATAGAACTTCAACTGAATAGGTAAGTTCATGAACTCGTATCTCTCTTATTAGGCATTGTTAGCTTTAGGTTTGTGAAGAGAATATGTCACATTCATAGCCCTGAACATGCCCATGTAATTAGATTTCATTTATATTATGTGTGCTGCAAGAATTTTGAGTCTGAACATGGCATAAAAACTAGGTCAGAAATTGGGGGAGAAGAAATTCTCCCTCATCTTAGAGAGTTAAGTCAAGTTCTTTACATGGTTGGATTCGTCTTCTCATGCTCTACATTTTTCATGTTGTGAGTTTTGCTTGAAAGTCCAGGAATCAAGAGATGGAAAACGCGTGTTCTGGTTGTTTATACAGGTCTGAGGTTGAAGACAAAGTCTTCTTGGGCTGGGCCTGAGTTGACTTTTCTATTTGCACCCTTTTGTTACTTTTACACCCCCAAGCCCATTTTGCTTATTTTTATGATTTTTTTGACATTTCCTTTTTTGTCCTGACTCATTTATTTTTTCTAACAATATTAAAAATATAAAAATAATTTTTTACACCATTTTTGAATTTATTAGGTATTTGTTTGATTAGTTTAGTTTTATACACAAATAAATAAATATATACATTTTATTAAAGAATACTAAGAAATATGCAAAAACATTCTTATTTTCATTTTTTTATTTTGTTTTACCTTCTGAAAATATTTTATAGGAAAAATACTTTTTTTATTAAATATTAAATATTATTAATTTGTACATATAATACATATTTAGTAAATAATACATATATATATATATATATATATATATATATATATATATATATATATATATATATATATATATATATATATATATATATATATATATATATATATATATATATATATATATATATATATATATATATATATATATATATATATATATATATATATATATATATATATATATATATATATATTTATTAATATATTTAGGGTTAAAATGCAAATACATATACTTTTTATTTTTTTTATTAATATTTAAATACAAAAATGCCCTTTTTACAAATATACTTCATTTTATTTTATTTTTATACAATAAATAAATACTTGTACATAATAAATAAATAATGCATTTTATTTAATAGAATTAGGGTTTAACCCTAAACATGAAAAACTCCAAAAAAATGATACTTTCCTTTTTGTTTATTTTGACATATAAAAATACTTTTTTTTCATACATACAAAAAACCATTTTTGCATCTTGCATATTTATTTTATTTAATTTATGCAATTAAATTATCTTGTAAATAATTCAATATTGATGTAATAGTTTAGGTTTAAATTCCTTGTCAAAATCCCCATTTGAACATTTGTACCCCCCCTTCCCATATGTGGTTTTGTAATAGCTTAGTAAATTTATTTTCGCACTTTATTGCTTTCTAATTATACCATGTTAGAATTAGGGTTTTGTATGCGAAAAAACAACAAAAATAGTTTGACCTAATTTCAAGATAAACAAGCATGAAAATGGACACACAAATCACACTTGCACCCCCTAGGGTATTCCACTTGTTGCCTTCAAATAATGGGCCATATTGCATGTTAGGTTTCTTTGGGTAAAACAAACAATCAAATGATCATAGTCCCTCGATGACGCTTTCGAAAAGTTGCCTAAAATGATCAAAGTCCCTTTCAAAGAAAATTTCCCAAAGATACTTAGCACTATTGCAATTATGGTCTAAACGATGACCCGCGCCCGTCCCTTTCATCTCCTAAGACAAGATTGTCCACCAAATGTAATGGTGGAACAAAATTGTTAAAAGGGTTAAAACATAGCATAAATCTTTGAGAACTTTAGGGTAGATAGCTCTTAAGTACTTGTCAATTTGCAAAAGAAAACACTTGCCTATTTTCAAACCACACTTCACAAACACTTTCAAAACAAACTTTCAAAGAAACCTTGAAACATCTTTTCAAAAAAAAAAATAACAAACACCTTTTGTAAAACATTCGAGTAAAGAATTGTTACAAGGGTAGCCTAGACCAAGGCATCTTTTTCAAAACATTTTCAAAAGCCACACACAAAGCACCATTTCAAACAATTGAAAACCAAGGCAAGTTGATCTAAGCAAGTACCTAAGAGCCCATGGATAACCATGGATAGAAAGGGTGCTAATACCTTCCCTTTCTATAATCTACTCCCCGAACCCAAGAAAAATCTCAAAGGTTTTTGTTGTGCTTTTTAAACCTTTCCTTAGGATAAAATAAAAAGTCGGTGGCGACTCTTGCTCAACCGAAACATTTGCGAAAACAAACGCAAAACCATAGTCAGTTCTCCCACCGTATAACACCAAGTCTATGCTGATAAGGTGCACATACCTCCAGTTCCTCTGAACGTCTTGACAGCTCCATGGCCTTTTGCAATGTGGGGCATTGATATGATCAGCGAGATCAGACCTACAGCGTCCAACGGGCATCATTTCATCCTGGTAGTTATTGATTACTTTACGAAGTGGGTTGAAGCAGCTTCCTTTGCTACTGT
This sequence comes from Vicia faba, assembly GCA_948472305.1. NCBI lineage: Eukaryota > Viridiplantae > Streptophyta > Magnoliopsida > Fabales > Fabaceae > Vicia > Vicia faba. Next base: position 256,999,934 of record OX451736.1, on the reverse strand, counting down.
AACCAAGAACGTCGTGGCAAGGTTCATTCGGCTCAATCTGATTTGTCGATACGACGTACCCAAGAGGATCATTACAGACAATGGTACTAATCTCAATAATAAGATGATCACCGAGCTCTGCAAGCAGTTCAAAATACAACATCACAACTCTTCTCCCTACCGAACGAAGATGAATGGGGTTGTCGAAGCGGCTAATAAGAACATTAAGAAGATTTTGCAGAAGATGACGATGACATACAAAGATTGGCACGAGATGTTACCGTTCGCTCTTCATGGGTACCGTACCTCAGCAAGGACGTCAACAGGGGAAACACCATATTCCTTGGTATATGGAATTGAAGCAGTCTTGCCCATTGAAGTTCAGATACCCTCTCTTCGCATTATGAAGGATGCAGGTTTAAGTGAAGATGACTGGATTCAGACCCGGCTTGATCAACTGAACTTAATCGACGAAAAGAGACTTACTGATATTTGTCATGGTCAAACGTATCAAAAACGGATGATCAAGGCATTTAACAAGAAAGTTAGACGACAAGAGTATCAAGTTGGGGATCTGGTAATCAAGTGCATTATCTTACCTCAAGGTGATCCCAGGGGCAAATGGACCCCTACTTACGAAGGGCCATTTGTGGTTAAAAACATTTTCTCAGGAGGAGCTATGATTCTAACCACCATGGATGGTGGCGACCTTCCTCACCCTGTCAATGCAGACATAGTGAAAAGATACTACGCATAATCAAAGACCCGCTAGGTCGAATGGCCTAGGAAAAAATAAGGGCTTCCCGACAAACCAAAAGGGTTCGGGAAAAAATAAGGGATGAAAATGAAAAAATTGTACACCCGGCAAGCCGAAAACCTGAAAAGGCGGCTTGGGCAAAAATGGGTATCCCGGTGGACTGAAAACCCGAAAGGGCGGTCCAGGCAAAAATTAGGGATCAAAGCGTAACACTATGTCTCATTGGATCACCTTGCAACCAGACTTCGGTATCAACTATCAAACTCGGATGACACTAATCAATCTGATCTACCTTCAACCAAGTAGCAAAGTGATGAGATTCTCGAGGACATAAAGGAAATAGCAGAGTTGGAACCCAGTGGGATTATTCACATAGCTGTTTTGTTTAGTTTTTCACAAATTTTGTAAATTATATTATTCGGCGGTGTTCTCCTACTAGGACGTCAGCCTCTTGTACAAGAACACCTATTTGCAGGCCAAACTTCAAAATTAATACAATTCATTTTCGAAGAAATTTCAAACTGTTTTTCTTTTATCTGTTTTGTTTTGCAAAGAACGTCCAATGTTCATTTTTGATATATGCATTTGACATTAATTTCTATTCATAAATATTTACATTTGAAACAAAAGACGATTACTGATAATATCAGAAACAGAGGCAAATAAGATTTGTCCAAGCTTCACAGTTGCTCTATCCACCAAGGTACAAAGGTAGAGTCAGCTGAAGAATATGGCCAAGGTGCATTCACTCCCTGCAGAGTAAGACAGTAATGGTAGCTCTCCCCAGCTGAGACTCACAACTGTAAATGAATTGGTAATATTCTCCCCAAGCAGAGTTTATCTACCATCAACACCAAAAAGGCTTAATATCCCCAGCAATATCAATATTCCCCAGCGGAGTATAAGAATCTTCCCCGGTAGAATACAAAATATTCTCAATGGAGTTTGAAATTTTTCCCAGCACAGTCTGAAGAAGCTTCCCCAGTGGACTTTGGAGAATCATCCCCAGTATCCTTTGGAAGGTTATCCCCAACAGGTTCAAAGGATTATCCTCATTAGAGTCTAAAAGGTTATCCCCAATGAAGTCGCAGCTGAAAGATCATCCCCAGTGGAGTTCTTTCCTTTCACAAACAGAAATTCAATCCCCAACAGGATCCAATATCACCAGCAACGGTAATTCATCCCCAGCGGAATTTATCAGGTGGAATCCTCAACAGAGCATCTCTTCTCCACAGAGTAATCTCCTCATCAATTTATTCCCCAACGGAGTTATCCTCTCCTGCAGGTTTATTCTCGCAATCATCGTCGTTCGCTATCTCCAGTGGAAACGAAGAATTCAATTCTTTTCTCCAGTAGTTATACGGGATTAATTTTTCCCAACTAAAACATTACATTTCCATACATCATGATACATGCATATATGCATCATACAACACAATCTTATTTATTTTGAGAACATCATTGCTTTATATATATCATGCATTGCATACGACTGACCTTTACCTTTCAGGAAGGATGCAGTTAGGTTCTCAACTATGTCGAACTACTGACCGGTTCTTAAATCTGAACTGAATTAGTCTCGGTTGAATTACAGATAAGGTTCTAAATCTCGTCAATTTTCCTCCGTCGAAGTGTGGACGAGTTCTTAAATCTCAACAAAATTATCCTCCATTGAAGTAACAGAAAGTCCTAGATCTTGATGAAGATGTTTCCCTCAGTCGAAGTACTGACCTGTTCTTAAATCTCAACTGAATTAGTCTCGGTTTAATTACATATAAGGTTCTAAATCTCGACAACTTTCCTCCGTCGAAGTGTGGACGAGTTCTTAAATATTAACAGAATTATCCTCCGTTGAAGTAACAGACAGTCCTAGATCTTGATGAAGATGTTTCCCTCAGTCGAAGTACTGACCGGTTCTTAAATCTCAACTGAATTAGTCTCGGTTGAATTATAGATAAGGTTCTAAATCTCGACAATTTTCCTCTGTCGAAGCGTGGACGAGTTCTTAAATCTCAACAGAATTATTCTCCGTTGAAGTAACAGACAATCCTAGATCTTGATGAAGATGTTTCCCTCAGTCAAAGAACTGACCAGTTCTTAAATCTCAACTGAATTAGTCTCGGTTGAATTACAGATAAGGTTCTAAATCTCGACAACTTTCCTCCGTCCAACTATGGACGAGTTCTTAAATCTCAACAGAATTATCCTCCGTTGAAGTAACAGACAATTCCTAGATCTTGATGAAGATGTTTCCCTCAGTCGAAGTACTGACCGGTTCTTAAATCTCAACTGAATTAGTCTCGGTTGAATTACAGATAAGGTTCTAAATCTCGATAACTTTCCTCCATCGAAGTGTGGACGAGTTCTTAAATCTCAACAGAATTATCCTCCGTTGAAGTAACAGACAGTTCCTAGATCTCGATGAAGATGTTTCCCTCAGTCGAAGTACTGACTGGTTCTTAAATCTCAACTGAATTAGTCTCGGTTGAATTACATATAAGGTTCTAAATCTCAACAACTTTCCTCCGTCGAAGTGTGGACGAGTTCTTAAATCTCAACAGAATTATCCTCCATTGAAGTAACAGACAGTTCCTAGATCTCGATAAAGATGTTTCCCTCAATCGAAGTACTGATCGGTTCTTAAATCTCAACTGAATTAGTCTCGGTTGAATTATAGATAAGGTTCTAAATCTCGACAACTTTCCTCCGTCGAAGTGTGGACAAGTTCTTAAATCTCAACAGAATTATCCTCCGTTGAAGTAACAGACAGTCCTAGATCTTGATGAAGATGTTTCCCTCAGTCGAAGTACTGACCGGTTCTAAAATCTCAACTGAATTAGTCTCGGTTGAATTACAAATAAGGTTCTAAATCTCGGCAATTCTCCTCAGTCGAAGTACTGACAGGTTCTTAAATCTCAACTGAATTATCCTCGGTTGAATTACAGATAAGGTTCTAAATCTCGACAGATTTCTCCCCAGTTGAATTATGGACAAGTTCTTAAAACTCAGCAGAGATGTTCTCTCAGCTGAGGTACAGGCAAGTTCCTAAATCTCAACAAAGATCAGACTTTCCCAAGCGGAATCTTCCACAACAATAGGTATGCAAGTTCTCGCTAAGGAATCTCTTATGGGATCGACACTCCTGCAAATGGCATCTGTAAGCCCATTCCCGACATCACAAGGCTGATACCACTTCATGTGAGTGCAAATTTCTGGGCACTCTAGTGTTCAATCATCTTCCACCTTCGGATCACGAAAGGCACGAAAGCCAATCTACATCCTCAGGTTTAAGAAGTTTGAACAGAGGCAGCTGTTGTACCCCAAAATTTTCCCTCTCATATTTCTCAAAACATTGCAAGGAAAATCTCCAAGTTGCTCAAGTTTGCTCAAGAGTGGGTCAGATAAGTCATCTCTTAAGGCAATCAACCCCAAATTAGGGTTTTGTGTTGCACCAATATCCTTGAATAAAAATGACCTCAAGTTCTCCCCAATGTCATAATATGCTCTCAAGATCATCCATATCAAATTTCAAGCCTTGCAGAGGAAGTTTGCTCAGTCAATTACTCAGGGGTCCAAAAATCGACTGTGCTATGGCAAAAGTAAACTGTGACCTATAAACAGTCAAACTTCAAGTTTTTTTTGTCAAAATTATCATTTTTAAGGATATTTCATCATTTGATCAAGGGTTTATCATTATTCACCAAGGATTGCTAAAAATTCATCAAGACTCAAAAGTTGCTAAATTAGGGTTTTGCAGGAAAAGTCAACTCAACTTTGACCAAGCATAACTTTCTCATACGTTATGAGAAATGACCCATACAAAGCTCACTTTTAAGAGAATGCAATTTCATATAATCCATATTCATACCCCAATACCAAAAAATGCACTCACAAGAAGTTATAAATTTGGACATTATAGGTCATTTTTGAAAGTCAACAAAAACACCTTTTTTCCAAAGCTTATAACTTGAGCATGGAATATTAAATTGATATGAGACCAAAAGGGTTGGTTATAGGACATCTCAATCTTTCTAAAAAGTCCAAGAACACCTCCAAAAGTTCAAAATTGAAGAAGTTATGCATTGTTGAAGTTGGGAATTTTTGCAAAATTGCCAAAAGTCAACCATCCCCAAAACTTCAAATTTTGTCAAATGGGCCCATTCTTTTCCACTTGATTTGAGCTTGCATAGTTGCCCACGTGTTCTAGCTTCATCCATGAGCCCATAATTTATTTTTATTATTTAATTTGATTTTTTATTGAATTTATTCATTTTAAATCAAAATTAAATCATATAAAATCTAAAACCTTGATAACATGAGATTTTTTGCTATTTCAGGATTTTATTATCCTCATTATCATCATCAAAATCGAATCAAGCAATTCATGTGCAAAAAGATTGAGATTTGGGAAAATTTGGCAAGTTGTAAAGAGGAGATCAAATTAAATCCCAAAGCATTGATATGAGAAGATTCAAGCCATAATTCCTACCCTAATACACTCCATAGTACATAAGCAAGCAAAACAGATCGAAATAAGGGTTGGAAAGTGCAGGCATAGGCAGAAACAAGTTTGAAAAAAGTCACCAAAAGCTTGAATTCGAAATCATAGCTAGAGGCATTTTCAGAAGCCAAAACATATCCCAATCGTTTCCTGGGTGTTCACTCAATCTTCCTGGATCAAAAGCAAGCTTGCTCATACGCCCAAACGCGCTGTAAGTCCCTCGTTACCTAGCTCTGTTCTTGGATTCGATTTGGCTCATTCTTGCATCATTTGAACAAACTAACTACATATTTGTGATCCTCTCAACATTTCCAAGCTTTTGGATTTATTTAATTTCGTTTACATGACCTGTATTGCAAAATACCATAGCTAGGGTTTCTTGGATATTTTTGGGTGTTTTGTTTAAGGAATAATTGGCCATAAAGAAGGGTATGGTTGTGACCAGGATGATGAGACGAGCACAACCATGTCTTTAGAATTCATTTTTATGGCATACAGTAGATTTTGGAATATGCACGACTTGTAGTGACGGCCTGTGTCCGTAGCTATAGGTTTCACAGAGTTATAGGTAAGTAGCAATATATTGTGGAAACTGTATGGGGTATATCGATATGGTCTAAGAAATAGCTACGTTAGTGCGACATATTTGTGGGTACCGGTAGCCTTTGAGTTAATCAAAGAGAATACGGGGCCGCTGAGTGATGTCATGAAGCACTAACGAACTTCTAGAACCTTTACTTGACCAACTTGGCCTTTAAGATGTAGTGAGATGACCGGCTTGGTGCAGCCCGAAGTTGGTAGATATTCGATACTACACTTATTGAGGATTGGTTTCTTGGGATATTTAGGTCGCTATTAAAGAGGCTTGAGCTAAAACAATGACTAAGGAAACAAACCAGTGATATTGAGCTCCTTAGAACCCGGTTACTATTACTAGGACAGGTTTAAGCCTACTAAACTTCAAGAGGGTACTTACCTATAAACTCCACGCAAGCCTAAACCTAAGGATTTGTTTGCTTTGTTTGTATATACATACTTGTACATAACATCATGAACATCATAACATCATACACATTGACTAACCATTTCAAGGATTTTGGATTTATCTTTGTTCTTGTTTTATAGGACATGGATTCTCTTTGTAGGAAAACTATTCAAGTCAACCTTGTAAGAATCCCTCCACAATTTAAGGAGCTAGCTTCAAGGATTCCTGAAAACTCTCCATTCACCGAGAGACATGGTCGCCTACTCAACTTGGTCACCTCTAACACAGATGAGGACATGATGAAGGTGCTCTTTCAGTTCTTCGATCCTTTACATCATTGCTTCACATTTCCCGACTATCAACTTGTGCCAACTTTGGAAGAATTCAACCAACTCTTGAGGATTCCCATTCTCAACCAACTACCTTTAAACGGTACGGAAAGAGACCCAAAGTCAGAAGAGATTGATCAAGCTCCACACTTGCACTCATCTGATATCACAACTCATTGGGAAACAAGGAGTGATGTCGAAGGTTTCCTAGCAAAGTTCCTATTTGAGAAAGCCCAAAGTTGTTGAAATTCCTTGGATCTGCAAGCCTTTGAGGAAATTGTGGCTCTCTTCATCTATGGGGTGGTTTTGTTTTCAAATCCTGACCAACTCATAGATGTGAACACTGTCAAAATCTTCATATCCCGTAACCCGGTGCCTACTTTGCTAGGATACATCCTACACTCTTTTCACACTCGTATAATGAGGAAAAGAGGTGTCCTTATGTGTTGCACTCCTCTCTTGGAAAGATGGTTTATTTCGCATCTTCCTCAATCTGTATTGAAGAACGAGAAAGGTTCAAGGTGGTCACAAAGGTTGATGACGCTCAAACATTTAGACATTCATTGGTGCTCCCGATCCAAAGACAATGTTATCATTGTCGACCGTTATGGAGAATTTCTTAATGTCCCTCTCCTTGGCATTAGGGGAGGAATCACCTACAACCCCTTCTTAGCCTTAAGACAATTTGGTTATTCCCGAAGGGATGGTCCGCACAAGATGTTGATTCAAGGTTTGGTATTTTACTACGACAACGACAATCAAGGTCTTCGCCAGAGATTTATTCGAGCTTGAAGGATGTTGAACAAGATAGATAGCAAGACTTTGGGCCGTAAAAATTCCATCCCTCTTGAGCCTTACCTCAAATGGGTATGAACTCGTGCTCAAAGTATTATGATGCCTTATCCCTCTGTTCTCCCGGTAATCATTGAGCCTGTCATGGAAGGAGATGTTCCCTACACTATCCTACATCCCGACATGGCCACCTCTCTTGAAGACCTACAAAGAGATTGGATACAACTCAAGGGGGAGCAAGATACTTTCAAAGCCCAATTCTATGCAAGCGAGAAGAAGGTTTTAGAACTCACTAGGCTACTTCATGAGGAGTAGACTCTTAATGCCTACATTGCACCAAAGAGGATGTGCACTACCTTTTTTATCTTAGAGTTTCTTGTATTTGTTTTACCCAAGAAGGCATTATTGTACTCAAGCTTTAATCTATTAATATAACGTGTGTTTCCTTTTTGTCTAAAACAAATTTGAATCTTAGAATCCTTGAAATCATTGCATATGCATTTACCATTCATCATAACATAAGCAGGTTTCTTGCAACAAGTCTCCTCATCTCTCTACTGTTTATTTCAGTGAGATGGATCTCGAGCAAACGGTGAAGGATATCCAAGCTCAGAATGCATAGTTTCAACAGTTGTTCTTAACTCTGGCCAAACGACAAAAAGAGTTGAAGACTTTGCTGGATGAGGAAAAGAAAAAGAAAACAAAGAAGGTAACCCGGAGTCCTAAACATGGGAAGAAGATTTCATGGGCAGACAAGAAGGACCCTAGACTTTGCAACAAAATCCGGTGAGATAGACAATCAAGATAGGAAAGGAAAGGAAACAGTTGTCCGGTCAGAATCAGAAGAGGAAGAGGAAGAAGAAGACTATTCTGAAGAACAATACCCTCCAGCTGATGACAAGTATAAACATCTCGAAGAGCGGTTGAGTTCAATGGAAATTCAAAAAGTGCCTAGATTGGACTTTGAGGAATTGGGTCTAGTATCAGGGATTGTTGTTGTACCCCAAAATTTTCCCTCTCATATTTCTCAAAACATTGCAAGGAAAATCTCCAAGTTGCTCAAGTTTGCTCAAGAGTGAGTCAGACAAGTCATCTCCTAAGGCATTCAACCCCAAATTAGGGTTTTGTGTTGCACCAAGATCCTTGAATCCAAATGACATCAAGTTCTCCCAAATGTCCTAATATGCTCTCAAGATCATCCATATCAAATTTCAAGCCTTGCAGAGGAAGTTTGCTCAGTCAATTACTCAAGGGTCCAAAAATCGACTTTGCTATGGCAAAAGTCAACTGTGACCTATAAACAGTCAAAATTCAAGATTTTTTTGTCAACATTCTCATTTTGAAGGATATTTCATCATTTTAGCAAGGGTTGATCATGATTCACCAAGGATTTCTCAAAATTCATCAAGACTTAAAAGTTGCTAAATTAGGGTTTTGTAGGAAAAGTCAACTCAACTTTGACCAAGCATAACTTTCTCATACTTTATTATAAATGACCCATACAAATCTCAATTTGAATAGGATGCAATTTCCTACAATCCATATTCATACCCCAAGACCAAAAAATGCACTCACAAGAAGTTATAAATTTGGACATTATAGGTCATTTTTGAAAGTCAACAAAAACACCTTTTTTGCCAAAGCTTATAACTTGAGAATGGAATATAAAATTGAGATGATACCAAAAGGGTTGGTTATAGGATATCTCAATATTTCTAAAAAGTCCAAGAACACCTCCAAAAGTTCAAAATTGAAGAAGTTATGCATTGTTGAAGTTGGGCATTTTTGCAAAATTGCCAAAAGTCAACCATCCCCAAAACTTCAAATTTTGTCAAATGGGCCCATTATTTTCCACTTGATTTGAGTTTGAATATTTTCCCACGTGTCCTAGCTTCAGTCATGAGCCCATATTTTATTTTTATTATTTTATTTGATTTTTTATTGAATTTATTCATTTTAAATCAAAATTAAATCATATAAAATCTAAAACCTTGATAACATGAGATTTTTTGCTATTTCAGGATTTGATTATCCTCATTATCATCATCAAAATCGAATCAAGCAATTCATGTGCAAAAAGATTGAGATTTGGGAAATTTTGGCAAGTTGTAAAGAGGAGATCAAATCAAATCCCAAAGCATTGATATGAGAAGATTCAAGCCATAATTGCCACCCTAATACACTCTATAGTACATAAGCAAGCAAAACATATCGAAATAAGGGTTGGAAAGTGCAGGCATAGGCAGAAAAAAGTTTGAAAAAAGTCACCAAAAGCTTGAATTCGAAATCATAGCTAGAGGCGTTTTCAGAAGCCAAAACCTATCCCAATCGTTTCCTGGGTGTTCACTCAATCTTCCTGGATCAAAAGCAAGCTTGCTAATACGCCCAAACGTGTTGTAAGTCCCTCGTTACCTAGCTCTGTTCTTGGATTCGATTTGGCTCATTCTTGCATCATTTGAATAAACTAACTACATATTTGTGATCCTCTCAACATTTCCAAGCTTTTGGCTTTATTTAATTTCGTTTACATGACCTGTATTGAAAAACACCATAGCTAGGGTTTCTTGGATATATTTGGGTGTTTTTGTTTCATGAATAATTGGCCATCAAGAAGGGTATGGTTGTGACCGGGATGATGAGACGAGCACAACCATGCCTTTAGAATTCATTTTTATGGCCTACAGTGGATTTTGGAATATACACGACTTGTAGTGACAGCCTGTGTCCGTAGCTATAGGTTTTACAGGGTTTTAGCCACAGACGAAGGTTGAAGACAATACGTGGCATCCACCCATTGCACCATTCAAACCACGCGCGCATTTTTATTTTTGTTCTGGCCATTGACTTGTTTTAATATATTATATTTTATTTGTATATTACTAGCAAAGATAACAAAGCAGTGTAGTGGCAAGCGTGCATTGGCGATCACTTTCAGGACTTGGGTTCGAATCCCAGGTCCCCCATTTTCTTTGATATTTTTCTTCTTCAGGTGATCACATGCATAGTCCAAGCGTGCAGCCCACCATGGTCCATCAAACCTCTAATTGCCAGATGGCCAAAGGCCAAATCTGATGGTCAAACGTTGGGGGTCTACATGGAGCCAAGTCAGCACGTAAACACCTGATCTCAAAAGTCAACAAAGGCCATCCACATTTGGGTCTCAGCATTGCTATTCATGCCCCCATTTCAGGCCCAAACCCCTCTCTCTTTCTATTTTATTTATTTTGTTTATTTTAATTGTTCTATTATTTTTGTTTAAATTCTAACCAAATCAAAAAATTCTTTTTTTTATAAAATTAACACCAAAAAAATATTTTCTTTATCAAATCAAATTTTAATTTAAATTTTTATTAATAAACACTAATTAAATTAACTTAGGTTTTAATTAGAATAACTTTAACATATTTTTGTAAATAATTAAAATTAAATTAGATTTAATTATGTTTTTACTAATTCAATTAATTTTATTTTCTTTCTTAAAATAACAAAAAACCCAAAAAAAATAATTTTTTTCATTTAATTAATTAATTAATTTATTAATTTAGTAATTAATTTAAGTTAATTCCTTTCTTAAAATAAAAAACAAAAAAAGATCTTTTCTTTAACAAAAAGGGTCAAAACCCTAAATTTGCGCTCGATTTAATTTCCCGCATGCGATTTATTTATTTTATCCAATAATATACTTGCTCCCGGTTTGTAATAGTTAAATAGGACTTTTATTATTTTTTATCGCTTTATTTATTTTTAAAGGGTTTGTCTTTGGCGATGTAAATACCCGACGCCTTGTAATTTAAATTCCGCATGTTATTTCCGCAAATTATAACTGTTAGATGTTTGATAATAAGATGACATGACAAGACTGAATGTTTTAACCTAAAATCAACTTAGATCACCCTTAACATGTACAAAGACAAAAAATAACTGAAAACGACACACTCACACATGCGCACTCTTAGGGTACACCCCACTTGGTTGCCTTCATACGCGGTCATTGAGTATAGGTTATTTTAGAGGTCGCCCTCTTGTCTAAAGATCATAGTTGCCTCGAAATGGTTGCCTAGGATATTGTTGCCTCAAACAAATGATCTAAGACATTAGGGTTACTGCTAAGGCGTCCTAACATTGTTTTGGTGACTGTAAGTCCCTAATTCGAATTTACCCTTAAAACTCCAACGACGGTGCTACCTACTCATCAATAGTAGGATAGCATTGTCTAAAGGAAATTAGCATAGAACGATTCCTTTTTCGAGTAGGTAGATGGTTCTCAGATACTTGCTTTTTTCATAAAAACAAAAACTTTTCACACTTACACTTTTCGAACAAAGTTTTCAAAAACACTTCATACGCTCTTGAGGACAGAAGCAAGAGTTAAATCGAAGTTTTCAAACAAAATTTTTTTCAAACCCACAAGCACAAAGAAAGCAATTTTGAAAACAAATGAGCAAGTACCTAAGAGCCTATGGATAACCACAGATAGAAAGGGTGCTAACACCTTCCCTTTCTATAATATACCCCCCGAACCCGAGAAATATCTCGAAAAAAGGAATTTTTCTGTGCTTTTTTACTTTCCTTGTTGGATAAAATAAAAGTCGGTGGCGACCCTTGCTTACCGCGACATTTTGCGAAAACTAACGCAAACCAGCATTCCAAAAAACAGTTAGTTCTTCCCACCGTATCACAATTGTCATTCCTCCAAAATTTAAAGCACCTATGTTCGCCAAATATGACGGAGTTTCATGCCCTAAAATGCATCTTTGGTCCTATGTGAGGAAAATCCAGCCCAATACCGCTGACAAAGACTTATGGGTACACTTCTTCCAAGACAGCCTGTCTGGAACTCAACTTAATTGGTTTTACCAGTTAGAAAGAGCCAATGTTCATAACTGGGAAGATCTTGATGCAGCCTTTTACAAACAATACAAATACAATGCTGATCTTGGGCCTACCCGTACTCAACTCTAGAGTATTGCCATGACTTCCAATGAAGGTTTCAAAGACTATACGCAAAAATGGAGAGACTTGGCTGGAAGAGTTCAACCTCCCCTATCTGAAAGAGAATTAGTAGACATGTTTTTGGGCACCTTGTCTTGTCCCTTCTTCAATCACCTAATTGGGAGTTCATCAGCAGGTTTTACTGAACTGATATTGACCCGAGAGAGGGTAGAAGCCGGAATAAAGAGTGGAAAGATTCAAAAATATGCATCCTCTGTTGTTGTAAGGAAACCATTTATCGGAAAGAAATAAGTGGTTGTTGTTTATCCTCAGAGAAATCAAGATAGGGTCGAACACCGTCCAATGGTGGGGGGTTGTTATGATTCCTAAACCTGCGCCTGATCAACAAAGAAACAACCAACCAAGGATGGAAAGACCAGTCAGTCAATTCACCAGGATTAACATGACCTTATCTCAAGTATTGCCACACTTGCTAAGATCCAACCTAGTGACCTTGAAAGAAGCTCCAAAGAACCCTAACATAACCTCTCCTCACTATTATCCTAATGCCCACTGCGCATACCACTCTGAGAGTCCTGGCCATGACACTAACAACTGTTGGGCTCTGAAGAACAAAGTACAAGATCTCATTAAAGCCAAAGAGATTGAATTCGTTGCGCCCGAAAAGCCAAATGTCATTTCTGCCCCTATGCCCAAACATGGCCATAATACCAATGCCATTGAAGAAGATATGTTTGTTACTTCAGTTGATGAACTTAGGACCCCACTCCTGACTATTAAAGTAAACTTGTTGAATGTCGGTGTTTTCCCGGGCTGTGATGAAGGCTGTCATTTCTGTTTATCCTCACCAACCAGTTGTCCTTTGTTGAAAGCAGGCGTTCAGTTCCTAATAGATAACAACGAAATTTTGTTTGAAAAGACTTCTGTTCCACCTGTTCCTTTTAAAGATGTCTCTATCATTACCATTTCCGTCAATTCTTCCAGGGTCTCCACCAAAATACCTGTTAGAATTACATCAGTTCCAAAGGCAACTCCTTTGATAATTACAATGCCTAGACCAATCCCGTATTCGTCAGACAAAACCATACCATGGAACTATTGGCCAGCTACCGAAGATTCATGTTCCGAGAAAGTTAACTCTGATATCAGTAATATTACGGGGACTAGTAAGATTACCCGAAGCGGAAGGATATTCTCTCCAGAAATTTCTCCCCCAAAAGCAGTTTCTGGACCCGTAATCATTCCTGTTGTTGTTGCTACTCCGAAGGTTATTTCCAGTCCTACAATCGTCTCCACCAATATTCCAATTGATACAACCCCTGTTATTACTCCTACTGACATTCCTGCTGCCGAGTCAAATGAAACCCGAGGTAAAAGTATTCTGATTGAGCCTGTCCGGACGAAGGCACAATCATTGGATATCCCTGAGACCTCCCGGAAATAGATGGAGGAAATTCTGAAGATCATAAAAAGAAGAGACTACGATGTAGTTAAACAACTGGGGGCAAACTCCATCTAAAATTTCCATGTTGGCTTTACTACTATGTTCCGAGGCGCATGCAAAGGCCTTGGTAAAATTCCTGAAAACTGCCCATGTACCCAAAGAGACATCTGCCGATCAGTTCCAAGACTGCGTAGCCAGCCTGACTACAGATAATGGTCTAGGTTTTTTGGATGCTGATTTATCGCCAAGAGGAAGGAAGCATAATGAGGCGTTGCACGTCTCAGTTGAATGTAGGGGCACAACCTTGTCTCATTTTTTGGTGGACACTGGCTCATCTCTGAATGTGTTGCCTAAAAAAGCTCTTGATAGGCTTGACTGTAAGGGATTGACATTGAAGCCAAGCAACATAGTAGTAAGGGCTTTTGACGGCTCGAAAAGGATCGTGCATGGGGAAATGGATATCCCCATAAAAGTTGGAACCCAAACATTCTATTCAAATTTTTATGTAATAGACATCTGCCTTCATACCCCTGCTTGCTAGGCCGACCATGGATCCACAATGCTGGCGTTGTTACTTCTACGTTGCACCAAATGCTGAAATATCCAATTCAAGGGAAGATCATCACCGTTCATGGAGAAGAAGAGTATATGATCAACCATCTCAATTCCTTCAGATATGTGGAATTAGATAGTGAATTTATTGAAACTCCATTCCAACACTTTGAAGAAGTCCCACAATACGTGGCAGTAATGAAGGTTGTGTCTCAGGTTCCCAAGATTACAAGGCCTCCACTCAGGATGTCATTTTTGAAGGATGCCAAGGCCGTAATGGAAGAAGGTGGGTGCATTGTCTGGGGACAACTCCCGAATATCCCATACAAGTCAGACAAGTTTGGCTTGGGTTTCACTTCAAGTGCTCAGAAGGTCGTACGCCACGCTCGTGCTGGAGGACCACCCCTGAAGATCAGCAACTGTGAAGTCAACGCGGTAAAGGATGATGAAGATGGTTGTAACCTGGAAGATTGGATCTTCCCAACTGTCAGTGGAGGGCTCAACAATTGGGAGGCTAGATATTTTTTCCCAATCACTTTTATCCCACAGTAATTTGTCTTTACATTTTGTTGGATTTGTAATATTAAAACAATTCAAACTCTTAAAACCTTGTGTCTTACCCGAGGCACAATGGTCCATTTGTAAGGGTTATTATCTCATTTCCATATGACATCAATGAATCATGGACGTTTTGCATACAAACTTTGTGCTCATCGTTTTTCCTTTTTACATTTCTTTCAAAGATAGCTATACCCTTACACACACTCATACTCGCAATGCAGGTCTACATCCATTCAGGAACCCATGGATAACGGTTCTGCTATGGCTTTTTGTGACTCTGAAAATCTAATCTACCAAGCCGAAGACGAAGGTGAGGAAGATTGTGAAGTACCAGGGGAACTTTCCATATTACTACTGCAAGAAGAGAGAACCATTTAGCCTCACGAGGAACCCGTGGACACAATCAACTTGGGTAGCAAAGAAGACAAAAGAGAGGTCAAGGTGGGTGCCAATCTGGAACCGAGTGTTAAGGAGCGTCTGATTCAGTTGCTACACGAGTATGTTGAGGTATTTTCCTGGTCGTATGAAGACATGCCAGGACTTGATGCAGATATTATGGTACATCGCCTGCCTACAAAAGAGGATTGTCCACCAGTAAAACAAAAGGCCCGTCGAATGCGACTAGATATGTCAGAGAAGATTAAAGCAGAATTCATGAAACAATTTAACGCTGGATTCTTGGCTGTCACCTCCTATCTGCAATGGGTTGCCAATGTTGTTCCTGTGCCTAAGAAATACGGAAAGGTACGAATGTGCGTGGACTATAGAGATTTGAATAGGGTGAGCCCTAAAGATGATTTCCCACTTCCCCATATTGACATCTTAGTTAACAATACGGCACAACACAAAGTGTTTTCTTTCATGGACGGTTTCTCAGGTTACAACTAAATCAAAATGGCACCCGAAGACATGGAGAAGACAACCTTTGTCACAGAATGGGGAACATTTTTCTACAAGGTTATGCCATTCATACTAAAGAATGCTGGGGAAACCTATCAGCATGCCATGGTAGCTCTATTTCACGACATGATACATCATGAAATAGAGGTCTATATGGACGACATGATAGCTAGATCTCAAAGATAAGAAGAGAATTTTGATCATTTACAGAAACTGTTTGAGAGACTAAAGAAGTACAAGTTGAGGTTGAACCCGAATAAATGCATATTTAGGGTGAGGTCTGGTAAACTCCTAGGCTTTGTTGTCAGCAATAAGGGTATTGAAGTAGATCCTACTAAGGTGAAAGCGATACAAGAGATGCCTTCTCCTCATACCGAGAAGGAAGTCAGAAGATTCTTGGGGCGTTTAAACTACATTGCCAGATTCATTTCTCACCTGACAGCTACCTGTGAGCCAATCTTCAAACTATTGAAGAAATATCAAGTAGTCAAATGGAATGATGAATGCCAAACTACTTTAGACAAAATCAAAGAGTACCTACAAGTGCCTCATGTGTTGATGCCACCAGTCGACGGAAGACCGTTGATCATGTATCTGACTGTTTTGGAAAATTCAATGGGGTGTGTACTGGGGAAGCATGACGAGTCTGGCCGAAAAGAGCACGCTATTTATTACCTGAGCAAAAAGTTTACCGACTGTGAAACAAGATATTCACTGCTCGAGAAAACTTGTTGCGCTCTGGCATGAGATGCTCGCCGGCTAAGACAGTATATGCTGACCCATACTACCTTGTTGATATCTAAAATGGATCTGATAAAATACATCTTCAAGAAACCTGCTCTCTCTGGGAGAATAGCTAGATGGAAGATGATCCTGACAGAATATGACATACAATATAATACCCAGAAAGCAATAAAGGGCAATGTACTAGCTGATCACCTTGCTCACCAAGCTGTAGAAGACTACCAGTCCATGATGTTCGAATTTCCGGATGAAGACATCATGATGTTAGACAACTGTGAAGAATTCAAGCCATATGACAGACCTGAACAAGGATCCCGATGGACCCTGTTCTTTGATGGGGCATCCAACGCACTTGGAAATGGTATCGGTGTTGTACTCATATCTCCTGAAGGGCGTCATACTCCCTTTACTGCAAGACTCTGCTTCAATTGTACAAACAACATGGCGGAATACGAAGCATGCATCTTTGGTCTCTGAGCTGCCATAGACTTAGGGATCAAATCCTTGAATGTATTTGGAGATTCAACTTTGGTCATCAGTCAGATCAAAGGGGAATGGGAAACCAAACACCCTAACCTTATCCCTTATAAAGAACATGTTTTGACATTGCTACCACATTTTGAGAAGATTACCTTAGATCATTTCCCGCGAGAAGAAAATCAGCTAGCAGATGCACTAGCCATGATGTCATCTATGTTCAAACTTAATTGGGATAACGAGGCTCCCCAGATCACCATCGAACTAATGGATGAACCAGCACATTGTCACGAGATTAATACTGAAGAAGTAGTGGACCAGCCCTGGTTTCACGAAGTCAAGAGGTATCTCAAGGCTCAAGAATATCCGGAAGGAGCTTCAATCAACGATAAGAAGTTATTAAGGGGATTCTCTGCAAAATTATTCCTTAGTAACGACATTCTTTACAAACGCAACCATGACTCTGTGTTACTTCGGTGCGTAGACAAGGTTGAAGCTGAAAGGATCATGGCTGAATTGCATGAAGGCGCTTTTGGCACCCATTCCAGTGGGCATACGATGGCAAAGAAAATTCTACGGGCAGCCTATTATTGGTTTACCATGGAAGCAGTTTGCTATCAACACTCTCGAACGTGCCATAAGGGCCAAATTTATGCTGATAAAGTGAACGTACCTCCGGTTCCTCTGAATGTCTTAACGGATCCTTGGCCCTTTGCTATGTGGGGAATAAATATGATTGGGGAAATCAAGCCGACAACCTCCAATTGACACCTCCTCATCCTAGTGGCCATTGACTATTTTACAAAGTGGGTTGAGGCAGCCTCCTTCGCTTCTGTCACCAAGAATGTTGTCGCCCGGTTCATCAAGAAAAATCTCATTTGCCAGTACGGTATCCCGGAGAGGATCATTACTGACAATGGTACAAATCTCAACAACACTATGATCACCGCCCTGTGCGAGCAATTCAAGATTCAGCATCAAAATTCTTCCCCTTATCGACCGAAGATGAATGGTGTTGTCGAAGCTGCAAATAAGAACATTAAAAAGATCATACAGAAAATGGCAGTCACATACAAAGATTGGCATGAGATGCTACCATTCGCTCTCCACGGGTATCGTACCACAGCTCGCACATCGATCGGGGAAACACTATATTCTTTGGTATACGGCATGGAAGTTGTCTTGCCTATTGAGGTTCAGATCCCATCTCTAAGAATTATGAAGGATGCAGGTCTGAATGAAGACGATTGGATCCAGACTCGACTTGATCAACTGAACTTAATTGATGAGAAAAGACTTACTGCTGTTTTCCATGGTCAAATGTATCAAAAACGAATGATCAAGGCTTTCAACAAAAAGGTCAGATGCCAAGTGTACCAAGTCGGGGATCTGGTGATCAAGCGCATCATACTGCCGCAAGGTGATCCCAGGGGAAAATGGGCTCCTACCCATGAAGGACCATTTGTAATCAAAGACATATTCTCTGGTGGGGCAATGATCCTAACCACCATGGATGGCAACGATCTGCGACACCCTGCGAATGCGGACATAGTCAAAAGATACTACACATAAGAGACCCGCTAAGTTGACACACCTAGGAAAAACAAGGGCATCCTGATGAACCAAAAGGTTCGGGAAAAAATTAGGGATAAAACAGGAAAAAAATCTGTACACCCGGCAAGTTGAAAACCCGAAAGGGAGACTTGGGAAAAAAGGGTTTCCCGGTGGACTGAAAACCCAAAAGGGCAGTCCAGGAAAAAGTTAGGGAATTAAAGCGTATGACTATGTCCCGTTAGATCACTTTGCGGACAACCTTTGGCTTCAACTGATAAATTCAGCGGTTCTGATCAATTCAATCAGCTTTGGACAAGGCAACAAATAGACAAGATGCTCAGAGATACGAAGGCTATAGCGGAATGGGAACCCCATGGGATTATTACACATAGCTATCTTTTCTTTGTATCAAAATTTTCATTTTTTACGACGGCATTCTCTTACTAGAATGTTTGTCTCATTGTACAAAAATACTTACTCAAAGTCAATACAAAGATATCTCCTTGAAAGTGCAAAAACTATCTGTTTTTCGTTACGCTTGTGTTTTGTTTACAAAAACGTCCAATGATTCATTTTGAACATATGCATTTGAACATAATTACTGTTTACAAATAAACAAGATAAACGACAATTACTGATGGCTTTAAGAGATAGGGAAATTTCTCTAAGTTATTTTCCATAAAAATCCCCCGCAGTGTACAGTTTAATCCCCAGCGGAACAAAGCTTCCAATTATCAATCCCCGGTAGAAATCATCCAATTTCTCCAGATCCTTCAAACAGATTTTTCAAGCAGTACATGGCATTTCCCTTACAACAGAGTTTATTTCTCTAAACGAAAATTCATCAACACTTCGACTTCAAGACATGAAGGCTTACATATCCTCAACAATATTCAGGGATTTATTTTCCCCAATCCAACAAACAGCGCAATAGACTAGCTCACATACGCATACATTGCATCCATATATCATAAACATTGATAAAACGAATGCATTATACCATACATTTCATACAACATGACTTTGCATTTTAGCTAACATTTTACCCTTTTCAGGATAAGGTTAACAGCTACCATTAACAATGTTCAAAGTTTGTAGATACAGTACAGGTACGCTCCAGACACGGATGCCATTCTGATACTCATTTGAAACCAGCTTTTAGATATAGTTCAGATACGCTCCAGACACGGATGCCATTCTGATACTCATTCAGATTTAACTCTCAGATACAGTTCAGATACGCTCCAGACACGGATGCCATTCTGGTACTCATTCGAAACCAGCTTTCAGATACAATTCAGATATGCTCTAGACACGGATTCCATTCTGATACTCATTCAAATTCAACTTTCAAATACAGTTCATATACGCTCCAGACACGGATGCCATTCTGATACTCATTCAAAACCAGCTTTCAGATACGCTCCAAACATGGATGCCATTCTGATACTCATTCAAAACCAGCTTTCAGATACAGTTCAGATATGCTCCAGACACGAATGCCATCCTGATACTCATTCAAAATCAGCTACCAGATACAGTTCAGATACGGTCCAGACACGGACGCCACTCTGATACTCATTCTTTCAGCTTACAAGTTACAATTCAAACAATCACTTTTGGATGGCGTCTACAAGCCCATCTCCTACAACTTTCTATCACCTCTCCAAATGGCATCTTTAAGCCCATTCCCTCAACCATCACATCATCAAGTGCAAATTTCTGGGCACTCTAGTGTCCAATCATCTTCCACCTTCGAGTCACGAACGACAAAGCTTGCCAATCTAACTCTTCAGGCTTAAGAAGATTGAACAGGGGAAGCTGTTGTACCCCAAAATTTTCCCTCTCACTTATCAAAAATTTTCTCACAAGATCTCCATTGACTCAAGATTGCATTAGGGTTTGATCAGCTCAAGACACCTCTTTATGCATTGATAACCAAAATTAGGGTTTGAGATTGCACAAGGATTTTTGTAATTTCAATACTTCATATGACATTCATGGATCATTATGGACCCCTAAGATTACTCATGTCAAGTTTCAAGCCTTGGATCACATTTTTGCTCAATCAATTGAGCAATTGACCTAAAAATCAACTGTATTGGGGAAAAAGTCAACTATAGCCAATTTACAATCAAACTTCATAGTTTTTTATCCACATCAACATTTTAAACTCATATGTATCATTTGATCAAGTTTGGACCATAATTCCTCAAGAAATTTGATCAAATCTCCAAAAGGGCAAAATGGTCAAAATTAGGGTTTTGATTGGGAAAGGGCAATTTCTAATTTTTAACCTAGCAAATGGTCAATTGGTTTAAGGAATGATATCAAGAGTCCAATTGCATAATTTTTACCTAATGACATGGTTCAAAACATTGCAAATCCATTGGGTTGACAGATGAATTTTTGCAGTCAACTGATCAAAAGTCAATTGTAAACTGAAAAGTCAAACTTTGACTTTTTGGTCAAATTCAAGTACCAAAGATTACAATTCATCAAAACATGTCAAAATATGAAACTTATTCATAAATAAATCAAAAATTCAAGATTTCATTTTGAAAAGTCAAAATTTCTAAACTTAGAAATTTTTCCAAGTGTTGGGAATTTCATGTTTTTTCATAAACTTTGAACCAATTTTTCACTATGATGCAAGATGATTCAAGAGAAACTTCCAACATGAAATTTGTAGATTTCCATGAAATCTACAACTTTGCTTCACACAACTTCTTCCAAAAATGCTTGGATCTCAATTTACAATTTTATGAACATAGGGTCATGAAACAAAACACTTAGTGAAATTTTGCCCTAATTTGGACAGGAATTTGACCTAACTTTATGACACTTTTTCACATAGTTATAAGTGTAATATTTAAAATCAATTCAAATAGGGGTTGTATAGCATGTTACAAGCTTTCCAAAATTTCCAAGAAGTCCTTGAGATCATTCTTGAGTTTGGAGAATCGAAGAGATGAAGTTAGGGTTTTGTCACTTAAATTACAAGCCATTTTGTGATGAACAAGAAGTCAATTTCAAACCTATGCTGCACAATCTTGTTTTGCAGGCCTCTAAACCTTAAGATCTATCCATAATCATAAGATTACGCTTGCTTTTGAGCTATTATACAAGTGTTCCAAGCATTATCCAAGCCAATTTGCCATTTTAAGAAGAAAGTTACCATTCCATTATTGAAAAGTTGCTTTAATCACAAAGTCAACTTGTCTTGAGCTTCTAACTTGTTCTCTCTGCACACATAATCCCTATAAACCAATAGCAAGGTGTCTAAGGCCTGAAGAAGCTCAGGACATGCTTGTACAATACTTGAGATTTGTCATTTCACTTTTCTTCAAAAGCAAGTTATAGAGCCATAACCCTAGAATTCAGAAATCTTGAGTAATTTTGTGCTCTAATCTTTTCCATACATATTAACAAGTCAATTGCAACATAAGACACATTTTTACAAGCCCTAAAAGACTCTCAAGCATTCATAAGTCAGAACTGGCCAAAAACTCCATTTTTTGAGCTTCAAACACCCATCTCCATTTTCACTCGTGTGTTTTCACTTTTAACTATCTAAACACTTCACATACATCATATAGAACTCATCTCAACACCTGTTAAACTTATGTAACTTCATCTTCATCATCCACCATTATTAAAAACCTCCATTATAGTTGGACTTGAGTAGAGAGTTCTAGCTGATTTCAAAATAAAGTAAGGCTTGCAACACACTCATGGAGGTCCTGGAAAGCTAACCAGATCATCCTTACACCTCCAAGGTTGCTCAAACTCCATACACGATTCCAGCTGCAAGAGGTAAGTTTTCAAACTTCTATCTCTTCATACAGGCATCATTTGAGTTTGATTTGTGAAAATAAAATGTAGATATCATTGTCACGAAGCTGTACATATCCATAGTTTACATTTATATGGCCTGAGCTTAGAGAATTTTAGGGTTGAAGTTTTCTGAAATGTTTATGTTTTGAATTAGGGCTAGAAAAATTCTCATTCATCTTTAATTGTTAGCTTAAGTTGTTTATATGGTTAGATTCATGGGGGAAAATGCCACAACTTTCATGTTTGAACTTTCCATTTTTGTTGAGAGATGAAGAAGATACAGGTCCTTTGGCTGGAGGTTGAAGATGAAGTGTAATCAGGGTGCGTTTTGTGTTATGTAATTATTGTTTCAGTTATATTAACAGATTTATAGCCACCCCAGTGGTAAGGTAGCGCGCTGGTAATCAAGAGGTCATGGGTTCGAGCCTTAGCGCGCTGCCTTTTGCTTTTTCTCTCATTTTTTACATTTTTGATCCTTCCAGCGCGCATGGGCCTTCCCCTCCTGGACCTGACTTTTTTTTCTAACATTCCTCCCCCTGTTTCATATTTGCACCCTGGCCCAATTTTATTTTATTTCTTCATTTTTCATTTTTATTTATTTTCTTAAATATATTTTCTAAATACTAAAAAAATCATAAAATACAAAAAAATGATGTATTTATATTTTGACTTGGTTTATTTTATTTTCCTCACAAAAAAATTATTTTTATTTATTATACTTTATTTATTTTATTAAGTAAATCTTACAAACTTAATTAATATTATTTATTTATTTTTCTTCACACCATTTAAAATACATTATTTTAATATGAAAAAGACTAAAAATAATCTATAATACTATAAATATTTTCAAGATAAAAAAATGCCAAAAAAATACTTTCCTTAAACTTATTTTCTTTTGATTAATTAATAGAATTATGGTTTTTCATCTAAAATCTTTTCTCAATAGTTTCAAACTTAATAAATTATTTTCTTTATTTCATTAGGGTAAGGTAAAATTCCTTTTTCATAAAACATCAAACAAAATATCCTTTTTCTTCACATTTACCTTCTTGCATATTTAATTCATCTTGTACATCATTTATTTCAATTCTTGTATAAATTTAATTTGGTTGTAATAGACTAATTAGGGTTTAATTTCTTGCAATCCTCATTTGTAATTTGTACACCCCTTCCCACAAATGTTGTAATAACGTAGTAACTTTAAATTCCGTAATTTATCACTTTATATACAATTGCTAGTAATTAGGATTTATATGGAAAGACTTAAAACCAATAAATAGAAAACCCTAATTCAAGACTAAATCAAGCATGAAAGTAATACATTTACACACAAGCACCCCTAGGGTTATTCCACTTGGTTGCCTTATACAAAATAGTCATATTATGCATGTGAGGTGTCTTAGCAAAAAACCAAACAAATACAAGATCATGGTCCCTCGATGATGCTATCTAAGTTGCCTTTCAAATGATCTTAGTCCCTAAAGAAAAAAAATTCTAAGATACCTTGCAACATTGCTAATCATGGTTATACGATGACCCACGCCCGTCCCGTTTACATCCAAAGATAGTACAACTTACCAAATCAATGGTAAGATAACAATTTCAAAGGAAAGAAGAAATGAACATGAAAGACTTTTGAGTAGGTAGAATGCCCCCTAGTTACTTGTTCACTTTCAAAACAAAACATCCTTGATATTTTCAAAACAAACACCTACACTTTCAAAACATCTTACAAACTTGAAAACATTTTTCAAAAGATCAACATCTTTGTATACATTCTTACAAACGAGAATCATTACAAAGTTTACCTAAACAAATGGCCTCTTTTCAAAATACTTTCAAAACCAACACAAAGCACAATTTCAAACAAAAGTGTAGGTGTTTAGGTATTGGCTTGCATTTTTGGTAAATCCCAAGTGTATGTGTGAATGTCATGACTGATGTCATAACATTCTAGTTCAGTTTGTACTGACTCATTAGGTACCTTTGCAGAAAAATATTGTAATTCAAATACTGATGTTTATAAGTGTGTATCTGAGCATTTTGCAAAATGATCACATTTTGCTAAATCAGTAGACAGGTTTTCTCAGATGTCATAACAGATGTTATGACATCCTGTTCTGAACTAACAGGATTGCAGGATTGGATAAGTCTGAGTTTTTTCAGGAAATAACCCAGTCCTTCCTGAACAGAATCCTGCGTTTTCTGAGGGGTAACCTAGCTCAACCCTAACCTGGTTAATAAAGTCCTGTGACCTGGTCTTTAGGTCAAACGGAATTAACCCTAGGTTTTTGGAAACCCTAACTGAAGTTACAGCTGCTATATATTCAACAGAGCTGCTGTTTTTCAAGGATCCCTGCTGATTGATTAGAAGATCAATTTGTAATCTGTATAGATTTGTTCATTGTACTCCAAGCAATTATCATTGTGATAAGTGCCTTGGAATAGGTTTCTATTTGTAAGGGTTGTGTAGCACTCAAAGCTTTGAAGAAAGAGTGTTTGAATGTTCCTTGACTAAAGCTGTGAAGCAGAGTCAAGTTAATTGTGTACATCACTCAAAGCTGTGAAGCACGAGTGATTGTGTTGCTTGATTAAAAAGCTGTGAAGCTTAATCAAGTGTGTGTTTTTGAAGAGTGTCTTCATCAATTCTTAAGTCAAAATTGGTTTATGTATCACTGCTGTGATTGAGGGGGAGTGAGTAGGAACTCAGGTTTAAGTTGTACTTAGATTGGAATTGCATTGGGTAGGTCTTAAGTGAAGGAGATAAACTGGTTGGTTTATTCCTGAATTAACATCTCTTATAGTGGATTCTCTCCCTGGCTTGGTAGCCCCCATAGTAGGTGTTGTTGCACACTGAACTGGGTAAACAATTGACTGTGTTCTTTATTGCTTTTGTATTTACTGTCATATAGTAAGTTAGATACGGTGTCATAACATTGAACGTGACATTGAGTATCTGCAGCCAGAATTTCAATTGGCATCAGAGCAGGCACCCTGCCTGTATTACTGGGTGAGATCTAGGGATATCACTTTCTGGCACTATGGACAAAGAAGGAGTTTTTGGAAATAGACCACCCATTCTGGATGGAACTAATTATGACTACTAGAAACCTCGTATGATTGCCTTCCTAAAATCTCTGGACAAAAAAGCTTGGAGAGCTGCTGACAAAGGATGGATTCATCCCACCATAACTGAGATAGATGGGACAATCAGTCTGAAGCCTGAGGAAGATTGGAGTAAAGAAGAAGATGAGTTAGCTCTGGGAAATTCAAAAGCTTTAAATGCCTTGTTCAATGGAATTGATAGAAACATTTTCAGACTAGTACATCAATATGAACTGGCCAAGGAAGTTTGGGACACTCTCAAAACTACTCATGAGGGAACTTCCAAAGTAAAAATGTCAAGGCTTCAGATGTTGACCACCAAATTTGAGAATCTAAAAATGATGGAAGATGAAACCATTCATAAGTTTCACATGAACATCTTGGAGATTGCCAACACCTCAGGAGCTCTGGGAGAAAAAATGTCAGAAGAAAAACTGGTGAGGAAGATTCTCAGATCCTTGCCTAAAAGATTTGCAATGAAGGTAACTGCCATAGAGGAAGCCCAGGACATTAGCAAGTTGAAAGTGGATGAACTTATTGGGTCTCTTCAGACTTTTGAGATGGGAATCACTGATAATGGTGTCAAAAAGAACAAGAGCATAACACTTGTGTCCAACACTGATGTTGAAGAAAACATTTCAGAAGCTGTAGCCATGCTTGGAAGACAGTTCAACAAACTCATCAAAAGAATAGACCCAAAGTCAAGGTCTAATGTCCATAACATTCCCTCTAACATTGACAGTTCCAGCAGAAGACCAAGGTCAGAAGAGAAGGGAGTTCAAGGCAGAGGAATTCAATGCCATGGTTGTGAAGGATATGGGCATATTCGAGCTGAATGTCCTACCTTTCTTAAGAAACAAAAAGGAATGACAGTTACTTGGTCTGACTGCGATTCAGAAAGTAATTCTGAAGAAGAGACTGCCAAACGAGTTACTGCTTTGACTGGTGTTTGTACCTCTGAAAGTGACATCAGTGATGAAGAGGTGACTTTTGAAGAACTTGCTGATACTTACAAGGAATTGTGTATCAGAAGTACTGAAGTCTGTGTGCAGAATGAGAAACAATCAAAACTCATCATAAAGATGGAGGCTGAAAAAAGGGCAAACCTTGAAACTATAAGTCAGCTAGAAGGAGAAGTTCAATTGCTGAACTCACAACTAAGTCAAATGACCAAATCTGTCAAGATGTTGACAAATGGAACAGACAAATTGGAAGAGATCCTACAGGTTGGACAAAATGTGGGAAGTAAATCTGGTCTAGGATTTATGGAAGCAACGAAATCTGGTTCTGGTAAGCAAATGTTAAAACAGATGTTTCAACACAACTCTCGACATCAGGAACAGAAACATATGAGGAAAAGGTACCAAAGATGGAAATGTCATCATTGTGGTAGATATGGCCACATAAAGCCCTTCTGCTTCAGATTACATGGATACCCTAATCAGAACTCAGGTGTCAAACCTAAGTCTAAAAAGGTACCACATGCTCCTCAATGGAAGAAAAAGACTACTGCACTGATAGCTCACACTTCCCTGAGGGTCTCTGCAAAGGAAGACTGGTACTTTGACAGTGGATGTTCCAGACATATGACTGGGATCAAGAACCTCCTCAATAATGTTAAGCCTCACACCACCAGTTTTGTGACCTTTGGAGATGGGGCTAAAGGTGAAATCAAAGGAGTTGGTGATTTGGACTGCCCTGGAGTTCCAAGTCTGAATGAAGTACTGCTGGTGAAAGGACTGACCGCTAATCTCATTAGTATCAGTCAACTGTGTGATCTAGGATTCAAGGTCAATTTCTCAAGATCTGAATGCCTTGTAATCAATGACAAACAAGAGATAGTAATGAAAGGAGTCAGATCCAAAGACAACTGTTACTTGTGGGAGGCTGAGAACACTAATTTCTCATCTGTGTGTTCCATTGCAAAAGAAGAAAAAGAGGTGAAACTGTGGCACCAAAAACTTGGCCATCTTCATCTAAGGGGTATGAAGAGGATTATCTCCTTGGAGGCAGTCAGAGGGATTCCAAAACTGCAAATTGATGAAGGAAGAGTTTGTGGTGAATGTCAGGTTGGTAAGCAGACTAGGATGTCACATCCAAAGTCAAGACATCTGACCACCTCTAAGGTTCTAGAACTCCTCCATATGGATCTGATGGGACCAATGCAAGTAGAGAGTCTTGGTGGTAAAAGATATGCCTATGTGGTTGTGGATGATTTTTCCAGATTCACCTGGATTAATTTCATTAGGGAAAAATCAGATGCATTTGAAGTTTTTAGAGAACTGTGCAAGAGAATTCAAAGAGACAAGAAGGATGTATTGTCAGAATCAGAAGTGATCATGGCAAGGAATTTGAAAACAGAAAGTTTGATGACTTCTGTGCCTCAGAAGGAATCAGTCATGAGTTTTCTTCTCCCATAACACCTCAGCAAAATGGAGTTGTGGAAAGAAAAAACAGGACCATACAAGAATCAGCCAGAGCAATGTTACATGCCAAAAGACTTCCTATGTATTTTTGGGCTGAAGCTATGAATACAGCTTGCTATGTTCATAACAGGGTCACCTTGAGAAAGGGAACCTCATCCACCATATATGAACTCTGGAAAGGAAGAAAACCAACTGTGAAGTACTTCCATGTGTTTGGCAGCAAATGTTATATCCTGTCTGATCGTGAACAAAGAAGAAAACTGGACTCCAAAAGTGATGAAGGCATATTTCTAGGATACTCCTCAAACAGCAGAGCTTATAGAGTATTCAACTCCAGAACCAAAACCATGAATGAATCAATAAATGTTGTAATTGATGACTATCATGAAGAAATAGATGTTCCCTGTATTGTTGAGACATTCTTTGAGACTTCAACCCAACAGGATGATCTACCCAACTCCACCACAACAGAATCTGAATCAAAGGAAGCTAGCAAGACTCCTTCCATCAGAATTCAGAAGGATCATCCAAAAGAGCTCATCATAGGAGATCCCAATAGTGGAGTCATCACAAGATCTAGAGAAATCATCTCAAACTCTTGTTTTGTGTCCAAAATGGAACCAAGAAATGTCAAGGAAGCCTTAACTGATGAATATTGGATTGGTGCAATGCAAGATGAACTGAACCAATTCAAGCAACATGAAGTTTAGGAACTGGTTCCTAGACCTGAAGGAACTAACATCATTGGGACAAAATGGATATTCAAGAACAAGTCAGATGCTGAAGGAGTTGTCACCAGAAATAAGGCAAGACTTGTTGCTCAAGGATACACCCAGGTTGAAGGGGTTGATTTTGATGAAACCTTTGCACCCGTAGCCAGATTGGAATCAATCAGACTCTTGTTGTCAATTGCTTGTCTTCTGAAGTTCAAGTTATTTCAGATGGATGTGAAAAGTGCCTTTCTAAATGGGTACTTAAATGGGGAAGCTTATGTGGAACAACCTAAAGGTTTTGTGGATCCAACCCATCCTGATCATGTCTACAAGCTGAGAAAAGCTCTATATGGCCTGAAACAAGCTCCTAGAGCATGGTATGACAGGTTAACAAAGTTTCTCTCAGACAAAGGCTACAGAAAAGGAGGCTTGGACAAAACTCTCTTTGTCAAAACTGAAGGAGGGAAGTTCATGGTTGCCCAAATATATGTTGATGACATAGTGTTTGGAGGAATGTCAGAACATATGGTTAAACACTTTGCTGACCAGATGCAGGCTGAATTTGAAATGAGTCTCATGGGAGAACTAACTTATTTTCTTGGACTACAAATCTCACAGATGGAGGACTCAATCTTCTTATCTCAAAGCAAGTATGCTAAGAATATCGTAAAGAAGTTTGGTATGGAGAATGCAAGTCACAAAAGGACTCCTGCTCCTACTCATCTAAAGCTTTCCAAAGATTCTAGTGGGGTTAAGGTGGATCAAAGTCTGTACAGAAGCATGATAGGAAGCTTGTTGTACTTAACTGCCAGCAGACCTGATATTGCCTTTGCAGTTGGAGTTTGTGCTAGATACCAAGCTGATCCCAAAGTCAGTCATATCAATCAAGTGAAGAGAATTTTGAAGTATGTAAGTGGTACTTACAACTATGGATTGATGTATACTCATGGCTGTGAACCAGCTCTGACTGGCTACTGTGATGCTGATTGGGCTGGTAGTGCTGATGATAGAAAAAGCACCTCTGGAGGATGTTTCTTCTTGGGAAGTAATCTGGTTTCCTGGTTCAGCAAGAAACAGAATTGTGTGTCTCTTTCCACTGCTGAAGCTGAATACATTGCAGCTGGTAGTAGCTGCTCTCAAATGATATGGATGAAACAGATGCTCACTGAGTATAATGTCACACAAGATGTTATGACATTGTACTGTGACAATCTGAGTACAATCAACATATCCAAGAATCCCATTCAGCATAGCAGGACCAAACATATTGATATACGACATCACTTTATCAGAGACCTTGTAGAAGAGAAGACAATCAAATTGGAACATGTTGCCACTGAGCTACAGCTGGCTGACATTTTTACTAAGGCACTGGATGCA
This sequence comes from Vicia faba, assembly GCA_948472305.1. Taxonomy (NCBI): domain Eukaryota; kingdom Viridiplantae; phylum Streptophyta; class Magnoliopsida; order Fabales; family Fabaceae; genus Vicia; species Vicia faba. Next base: position 256,969,942 of record OX451736.1, on the reverse strand, counting down.
AATCAATTTGAAAACTTAAGGGGTAAGCTGGGTATTTGCCAACATGAGGAATTGTAGCAATTAATTTTGCTTAAAACAAGGATCAAAGGATTTATGTCTGTTCTGATTGGGTTAAAATTGTATTTTCTCATTTCCTACAATTCTTTTAAGAAGTTGAATAGACACTCCTTTGCTTCCTTCCTCTCTCGTCTCCTTATCAAAACCCGTTCTCTCAATCAGAAATCTCTCCTCATTTGCTGTTGGTCCTTCAAAACTGACAAAATGTCTCAAACACCATCATCATCCAATACGACCATCTCAACCTCTTCCTCTGATCAAGATTATGGGACAATCTCTTCATGTCTGGACTCTGACGTTCTGGAGATCTCTTCTCATAGAAAATTGGGAACTAACCCCACCAAGGTCAAAGAGTTGAGAACAAGACATGCAGGTAATCCATCTCATCCTTCCTCTTCAGTTCCCCCTGAAATTGCAAATAGGGAAGGGACAGCCTATGTTAATCAAGCAATAGCAAAAATTGTTTCAAGAATTCTGAACGAGAACCACTCAGTTCCTGGCATTTCTGTTCCTCTGAAACAAGAAAGCCCAAATGCTGAAACAAATCCAGATGTCTCTAAGAATGTTGAGACATCAAACAAAGAGAAGAATGCTAACATTGCTCACAAAAAAAGAAGGAAGCCTGAATCCTCTGGATCTGATGACAGTGCTTGAAGAATGATTGTTGTTTGGTGGTGTTACTGCTGCTGCTCTTACTAGTTTGTTTTGGATAACTGTATAATTTTATGAACATGTATCTTTGGCCCATTTGTGGCTAAAGAGGGGGAGAATATTCGGGTACTTGCTTAATTAGTACTTGACATTCTATTTTTCTGCTGTCACTTATTTCTGCTGCTATCTATCTCTGATTGTTTAGGGTCTTTAGCCAAAAATCTGCCAAAGGGGGAGTTTGTAGGTGTTTAGGTATTGGCTTGCATTTTTGGTAAATCCCAAGTGTATGTGTGAATGTCATGACTGATGTCATAACATTCTAGTTCAGTTTGTACTGACTCATTAGGTACCTTTGCAGAAAAATATTGTAATTCAAATACTGATGTTTATAAGTGTGTATCTGAGCATTTTGCAAAATGATCACATTTTGCTAAATCAGTAGACAGGTTTTCTCAGATGTCATAACAGATGTTATGACATCCTGTTCTGAACTAACAGGATTGCAGGATTGGATAAGTCTGAGTTTTTTCAGGAAATAACCCAGTCCTTCCTGAACAGAATCCTACGTTTTCTGAGGGGTAACCTAGCTTAACCCTAACCTGGTTAATAAAGTCCTGTGACCTGGTCTTTAGGTCAAACGGAATTAACCCTAGGTTTTTGGAAACCCTAACTGAAGTTGCAGCTGCTATATATTCAACAGAGCTGCTGTTTTTCAAGGATCCCTGCTGATTGATTAGAAGATCAATTTGTAATCTGTATAGATTTGTTCATTGTACTCCAAGCAATTATCATTGTGATAAGTGCCTTGGAATAGGTTTCTATTTGTAAGGGTTGTGTAGCACTCAAAGCTTTGAAGCAAGAGTGTTTGAATGTTCCTTGACTAAAGCTGTGAAGCAGAGTCAAGTTAATTGTGTACATCACTCAAAGCTGTGAAGCACGAGTGATTGTGTTGCTTGATTAAAAAGCTGTGAAGCTTAATCAAGTGTGTGTTTTTGAAGAGTGTCTTCATCAATTCTTAAGTCAAAATTGGTTTATGTATCACTGCTGTGATTGAGGGGGAGTGAGTAGGAACTCAGGTTTAAGTTGTACTTAGATTGGAATTGCATTGGGTAGGTCTTAAGTGAAGGAGATAAACTGGTTGGTTTATTCCTGAATTAACATCTCTTATAGTGGATTCTCTCCCTGGCTTGGTAGCCCCCAGAGTAGGTGTTGTTGCACACTGAACTGGGTAAACAATTGACTGTGTTCTTTATTGCTTTTGTATTTACTGTCATATAGTAAGTTAGATACGGTGTCATAACATTGAACGTGACATTGAGTATCTGCAGCCAGAATTTCAAAAAGCAAGTGATCTAGCAAGTAACTAAGAGCCCGTAGAAAACCATGGATGAAAAGGGTGTTAATACCTTCCCTTTTCATAATCTACCTGTGATACGGTGGGAGAACTGACTTGGGTTTTGCGTTTGTGTTTGCAAATGTTTCGGTTTAGCAAGAGTCGCCACCGACTTTTTATTTTATCCTAAGGAAAGGTCAAAAAGCACAGGAAAGGCCTTTGAGATGTTTTCGTGGGTTCGGGGGGTAGATTATGAAAAGGGAAGGTGCTAGCACCCTTTTCATCCATGGTTATCCATGGGCTCTTAGTTACTTTTTTTAGATCACTTGCCTTTGCTTTTCAATTGTTTGAAATGGTGCTTTGTGTGTGTGGTTTTGAAAATGTTTTGAAAAAGATGCCTTGTCTAGGAAACCATTGTAATGACTCTTGTTTGAGTATATACAAAGGTGTATGTCTTTTTGAAAAGATGTTTTAATGTTTTTGAAAGTTGTTTTGAAGTTGTGTTGTGATGTGTGTTTGAAAATGGCAAGGATGTTTTGCAAGATTTTTGATCAAGTAACTAAGAGTTGTCTACCCTATTTTACTCAAAGATCTTTCCTTATGTTTTTAACCCTTTTAACAGTGTTGTTTCACCATTGTATTTGGTGAACAACCTTGCGTTAGGATGTTTAACGGGACAGGCGCGGGTCATCGTATACAATCATTGAAGGCAACTTGTGAGATGCTCTAGCAATTTTGTAAGGGACGAGATCGTTTTATCGAAGGCAACATCGAGGGTCATCGAGGGACTAACGATCTTTGTTTATCAAAGGGACGTTTGCTAGAGTGTCTCATACTCGAGGGACATGATTGCATTTTCCGAGGCAACAAGCGAGGTTACCCTAGAGGTGCAAGTGTGAGTGGTGTATTGATTTTCATGCATTTATCTTTGTATTAGGTTATCTAGCGGTTGATTTTGAATCTTCGCATACAAACCCTAATTACTATACAGTATATAGAAAGTGATAAATTGCGGGAATTTAAAGTCTAAGCTATTACAAATAAGTATCCAGGGATGGGGGTACAAATGTTTACAAATGGGGATGAGTCTTATCAGAATAGTAGTGTCCAAATGTTATTTATAACCAAATCGAATCGTCACATTCTCAATGTAAAAATATAGTAAGGTATAGAATAAAGAGAATCAAAAGTATTTGTGAAATGTATATGATTATTTACAAATGATCAAAATGTTAACCTAATGCATTATTAAGTATTTATTATTTTTGTATTTTTTGTTAGTGTTATATAAACAAAAAGGGTTTTAAAGAGAAAATCAATTAACTTAATAAACTCTATTTTTTTATGTATTTTTAAGTGTAATAAAAAGTATTAATAAGATTTTTATATGAAAGATTAATATATTATTTAATCAAAAAAGAATTAGGTTATATAAAAAAATAAAATAAAGTGATGAAAATGTTAGCATTAATTTATAAATATGAGAAAAAAATAATAAGAAAAATAAATGGGCTTAAAAGGATGTGTTTGGCCCAAAAATGATAAAAGCTTAAGATTAGAAAAAAAAAGGGGGTGCAGGCGCCAGCTTTGTTTGGGCTTAAGGGTTTATTGGGGGTGTCCAGACCCAACGGGTTTGACAAGGTTTCTTAGGGTTTGAATTTGCTTGTCTCAGAATTGGGTTTGTTCATGTTTGTGAGCGGCGCTGCTTTCCTTCTTCTTCATCGCCTCTTCATCCTTTCTCAAACACCCAGCCATTGATGCTCATCCACTCGCCTTAGGCCACCAGACGCTACCTCCAATCTTTCCTCTCTCCACGGTTGTACCAGGCGGTGACGAAAAGAGTAACGATTTTCCTCTTCATGTTTTAGGGTTTTCAGATTTTAGTCTCTTGCATGTTATTAATCTTTGTGTTATTTGTATTTGGATTATGAGATGTAGAAAAAAGGAAGGAGGAATTAATACCTTGGGGTCTTGTTGTTGGAGAGGAGACGGAGGAGTGGACGGCGGCGCTTCTCAGGTGGCCAAGGCGTGGGAGCGATGATGGTGATGCTAGTTTCCTGGTACTTCATGTCTTTTGCCTTAAACCGTTTTATGATGATCTTATTCTGAAAACGCTTGTAATAGTCGCTTCTGAGTTCTCTCTTTGGCTTATCTGAATGTTTGCCTCTGAGTATTTGAATGCTTGTTCTTTGATTATGATGATGAACAATCTTGAAGTTTGTTATTATTGTTGTTTGGCTTTGGCTATGCTGATTCTATGATGATATCATGATTTCTAAGATTTGTTTGTTTGCTTCTGAGTTTTCCTCTCTTGGGCTTTGTTGGCTTTTTCCATGATGAACCTTGATCCTGAGATTATTTGTTTGCTATTGTGGCTTGAGTTTCTGTATGTGTAAGGCTTTGACAGACTTGTTGGAGTTTGGCTTGAAAGTTTGCTTGCTTGGTAAGGTTTTTAGGCTGGCTTGAAGCAGGCTGCAAGGCTTGCTCGTTTGGTTACAGGTTTTATGCAGGCAAGCAGGTTTGCTGGTACAGGCCTCAAGACCTGTGTTGTTTGAGTTTTATGCAGGTGGATGCATTTTGAACTAGTTTGGAGCAGGCTTGAGCAGTTTGAAGCAAGCTCAGGTTTGAAACAGGCTTAGGATGCTATGCAGTTTGACAAGTTTTTGGCTTGAAGGCTTGCTTCTTTGAGGCAAGCTTGTGCAGTTTGTAAGTTGGAAGGTTTTGGTAAGGTTCTGTGTTTGGTAACTGGTACAGGCTTAAATGTTTTAAGCAGGTCTGAAGGTTTTTTGTTTTTGAGGGAGGCTTGCTTGTGTTTTACAAGCAGTTTGTAGGTTTTTTGCTCTTTGTGTTCTCCTCCCCTTCTGAACTGAAATCTTGTTATATTTATCTGTCCTCTAAGCCTGCCCAAAAACTGTAAGCCTGCTTTTACTCTCTTTTTCTCTCTCCAGAAAGCATATTTTATTGCTTTAGAATATCTCCTTTCTGAAAAGGTATTGGCTGGAAAGTGATGAAAAGGTTTTTACAAGTTGCTTGCATCTTTGGTTTTCCTCTGCATATCTTCTTATCTTCCAGATTTTTTGCATTGCCTTTTGTGTACTTGTTGACAGCTTTTCTATTTTGATATCTTTCTTGACAGTTTTGTTGATAGCTTGATTGTGCAACTTGGCTGACAGTTTGGTTTGCATAGTTTGGTTTGCCTCTTTGACAGTTTGGTTTGCCTTTTTGACAGTTTGGTTTGCCTCTTGGACAGTTTGAATTTATGCAGCTTTGTGCATTTTGTTTAATTGATTCATATGTTTGCAAAATAATTTTACTTTCCCTCTTTGTGAACCAAGAAGAGAAATCTTCTTGCGATTTGCAGAGAGGACGAGCAAAATACGATGAAAACCAAAACAAACTGATTCCGGCCAACAACCTTTAATGATGAATTTTTGATTAACTGTCTGAAAATGCTTTTCCAATTTAACTGTTATTGACTTTTCTTTTTCTGGCTTTGCAGGTAAATACCAGTTGGGGCCAGGGAAGCAGCAATAGAAGATGAAGACTTCAAGAGATTTAGAACATAGATTTATTTTATTTTTAACCATTGTAATAAACATCATTGTAAACACTGTAAATAAATTTACTGTATTTAAATAATACTTGTAACAATAATTAAAATAAATAAAATCTTTTTTCAGTTAGTTCTTTAATTCTTCTGCACTTGTTTATTTAATCATTTAAATTTCTTGAATTATAATAATTAGAAATGCATCCCAACTACTTTAACTTAGAAATTATAAATAATCAACAAACGTCGCAGTCTCACAGCCTTGCATTAACAAATAATAAGCCCGACGTTCCAAATAACCAAAAGCGTTGCACAATTAAACAAACAAACGTCCACACACCTTTTACCTCACTGATCAAACTAAAACTTCAAAATTTCAATCAGAAGCCTCAGCTTATATCCCAGATGTTTAGGTTTAGGGAAACAAACAGAAATCTTGAACAAACATCAAAACCATGTGACAGTCAATTGAAATGTTGTGGACTCAATTCCTTCTGAGAATGCGTGTGCAAACCTTAATTTTGGATTTACTGATAAGAAACACCTGTCTGATCAAACCCTGAGCCAAACTCAAACAAATCAAAATAAACCCTAATAATCTGTTTGACTGAATCAAAAGTCAATGGAAACCCTAATTTTGTTTGACTGAAAAGAAAAGTTTGTTTGACCGATTCTTGAGCCAATCTGAAAAATTAGGAAAAGCCCGAAGCTGTGATTTCTTGTGAAAAAGGGAGGGCAAATTTTGGGGTACAACAGTTTCCCCTGTTCAATCTTCTTGAACCTGAAGAGTTAGATTGGCAGATTTGTCGTTTGCGACTCGAGGGTAAAAGGAGATTGGACACTAGAGTGCCCAAAAATTTGCACTCGTCAAAGCGTAGTTGAGGGAATGGGCTTAAAGATGCCATTTGGAGATGTGACAGAATCTTGTAGGAGATGGGCTTAACGATGCCATCTGGAATGTATGTTGTAGGTGAAAGAAAAGAGTATCAGAAAGGTGTCCATGTTTTGGAACATCTCTGAACTGAGGATCTGAATAAGCAATAGATTGACATCCGTATCTGCAGAACCTGTAAACTGTTTTCAGAGGTCTTGAAGTTGAATAGGCATGAGTCGGTCGAGTAGATATTTGTCCTGTCTGGTTTCAGGTGTTAATCTCTGACCTGAGAAAGAAAGATAGTTTCCTGGCTTGTTACATGTGTTAATCTTCAATCTCTTTATGTAGATAGTTTTCCTGGCTTGCTACAGGTATTGTGATGTCGAGAATGGGCTTACAGATGCCATTTGGAGATATGATGGATAGTTGATGGAGATGGGCTTAAAGATGTCATCCAAGAATGATTGTTCAATTGTTATTTATAAGTTGAAAGAAGGAACCTGTGTAGGGTTTCCTGTGTAAAACTGCATCTGAATTTGAGAAGAAACCGGTGTAGGGTTGCTTCAAGATGGTCAAGCAGATAATTGTCCTGGATGGTTTCAGGTATTAATCTCTGACCTGAGAAAGAAAGACTTCCTGGCTTGTTACAGGCATTGATCTTCAATCCCTCGTCCACAGATGGTTTTCCTGGCTTGTTACAAGTATTAATCTGAAACTTGAAAAGGTTGGTCGATGAGATAGTTGTCCTGGCTGGTTTCAGGTATTAATCTCTGACCTGAGAAAGAAAGGTCTTCCTGGCTTGTTACAGGTATTCATCCTCAATCTCTTCATGTAGATACTTTTCCTGGCTTGTTACAGGTATCAGTCTACAATCAGTCGTCTACAGATATTTTCCTGGCTTGCTACAGGTATTAAACTGGGATCTAAAAAGGTTGGTCAAGGAGATACTGTCCTGGCTGGTTTCAGGTATTGATCTCTGACCTGAGAAAGAAAGGTCTTCCTGGCTTGTTACAGGTATTAATCTTCAATCTCTTCATGTAGATACTTTTCCTGGCTTGTTTCAGGTATCAGTCTACAATCAGTCGTCCACAGATATTTTCCTGGCTTGCTACAGGTATTAAACTGGAACTTGAAAAGGTTGGTCAAGGAGATACTGTCCTGGATGGTTTCAGGTATTGATCTCTGACCTGAGAAAGAAAGGCTTCCTGGCTTGTTTCAGGTATTCATCTTCAATCTCTTCATGTAGATAATTTCCTGGCTTGTTACAGGTATTAATCCACAATCAGTCGTCCACAGATATTTTCCTGGCTTGCTACAGGTATTAAACTGGGACCTAAAAAGGTTGGTCAAGGAGATACTGTCCTGGCTGGTTTCAGGTATTGATCTCTGATCTGAGAAAGAAAGGCTTCCTGGCTTGTTTCAGGTATTCATCTTCAATCTCTTCATGTAGATAATTTCCTGGCTTGTTACAGGTATCAATCCACAATCAGTCGTCCACAGATATTTTCATGGCTTGCTACAGGTATTAAACTGGGACCTGAAAAGGTTGGTCAAGGAGATACTGTCCTGGCTGGTTTCAGGTATTGATCTCTGACCTGAGAAAGAAAGGCTTCCTGGCTTGTTTCAGGTATTCATCTTCAATCTCTTCATGTAGATAATTTCCTGGCTTGTTACAGGTATTAATCTACGATCAGTCGTCCACAGATATTTTCCTGGCTTGCTACAAGTATTAAACTGGAACTTGAAAAGGTTGATGGTAATCATCTGTTGATCGATCTTTCTTTTTTCTAGGAAAATAAATCCTTGACAAGTGTTGGGGAGTCGTTAAACCCTGGACTGCTGTTGAAGAGTATGTGTGTCTTCAAACTTTGCCTAGAATGTTTCCACCGGGGATTCCTACTTTGTTGTTTGAGGATAACTCCGCTGGGGGATATTGAAAACTTTGTGGGGAGAATGTTTATTCCTGCTTGGGAAAAGAGTTTAGGAGTCTTAGTCGTCCGTTGCTCTACTGGGGAGTCTAAGTTGAACTGGTATCTGGTCGAGTACAGGTTTCGCAGTAACTTGCTGGGGATTGTAGAGTAGTCTACTGGAGAAGAGGAGTTATGGTCCTTTAATTTGTAGTAGTCAGAGAGGCAAACTCAGGCTGGGGAATCCTGGTGTTTGTTAGGGAAATAAACCCTGTCGTCAGTCTGCTAGAGAGGTGACATCTTCGTTGGGGGAAGTCCTCGAGGATTCTTGAGGTTGATTCAGCTGGGGAAAGGTTTTCAGAGATTAAACCCTTGCTGAGGAGTCATCCTATGAGAAGGACTTTGGGGAGACTTGTCATTGCCCCTAGTAGCGAATGTTTGTGGCATTGTCTGTAACCCTTCACTGAGATTGATGTTCAACTCCCCGAGTGATGGTGAGGGAGGTCTGCCCCTGGTTACTCTGCAATTCTTTGAGAGATTTCCTGGAATCTTGACTGGACTTCCCCAGGTGTGCTAGATAGTGACATGTCATGCCCCCTTGTTGATAGGAGACTTGTCAATGGAAGTGTCATCCTTTTTGAAATGATTTTGCTCACTGAGAGGGCTTTCGTTCATCGGATATTCGTTGTGTGAATTTCTCCGCTGTCAAACAAATAGCCAAATGCAAACAATGATATTCAAGTAATGCAAAGTTTATGTTTGTCTTGAAATTTTGAAAAATGCGTTTTTTAGCAGAAAACTTTTTATAAGACAAATTTAACACAAGATTTAGGGCAAAGCCTTACAGGAGTCAGGATACCTTTTGAACAGTATGCTTTCGAACTAACCCATGCTTCAATTAGGACTTTTAAAGGGTTGTAACTTGGCTTGGTTCACGTTTTAAGAAACAAAGGATAAAGGCTCAAAGTATATTTGTACCCACCCGCTCTTCGTGATGTCCTTCAATCCTAAACTCAGTTAATTGTGCGTCGAACTCTATTCGAGTTTGGAATGACTTTTTTGGTGATGGTTCACACAAGTTGAATTTGTTGGAAGGCAGTCATTTTTGCAACATTTTTCATGTTGTTGAGGATTTGTGGCGACCTCGTTTTTTGATTTGTTATCCCTAAATTTTGCCTGACTGTTCCTGTTTTCGAGATTACAGTCAGCGGGATGCCCCAAATTTCTTAAGCCTCCTTTGTAGGTTTTGACTCAGTGGGATTTTCTCTTTTTGAGAGATAATGACTGCCTATGAGATAAGGAACCATCACTGTCTTTTGGTTCCAAAGGAGTGTTTTTGATGTCGTTCGTTGTATTACTAACTGAGAATTTGCGACTTCAATGCGCATCTTTTTTTTTGAATTAACTGAGAGACTACCCTGCCCCTGGTTTAAATCAAAGGTTTCAATTTGTTTAGAACAGAAAACTCCTACTTCTTTGGCTCAAAGGGGTTGACTAGGGATTATCTTCCTTATAACTCCAGTGTTTAGGATTTGAAAGAAATGCCGGTACATCGTCAGCAAGGTCTGTCCAAAAGCATACTGTATGAGATTATGGTATTGTTTCGTCATCCTCCCTCTAAAGGCTTGTAGCTTTTTATCAAGAGTTAAATATCATAAAGAAAGCATAAAGCATAGTTTAAGAATAGTGAAAACGAATGGATGAATTCAAGACAAACATATGCAATGCATTAATGAAACAGAGTTTGACATCAACAGCTAATTGTTTGAATAACAAAGAGATTACAACTTGAAAATTCAAATGAAACAAAAGCCTCTTTGTATGAACTTGTCACTTTAGGTGGTGAACCTTTGGTAGAAGAATTCAGTCTGGCCATCTTGTGTGAACTCCAACATTCCTTCGTCGATCAGGTTTTGAATTTTGTACTTCAACGCCCAACAATCGTTTGTATCATGTCCAGGACTATCAGAATGATAGGCACACCTGGCATCTGGATTGTAGCTGGGAGAAAAAGTTTTGGGATTTGGATGAGGTCTTATTGGTGTAATCAGATTCATCCTCAGCATGTGCTGCAATGCTAGTGACAATGGCATGTTGATTTGGGTGAATTGCCTTTGAAGTCTTTCCCCCTTTGACTGATTATCCGGTTGATGTTGACGAAGTCGTTGTTGGGCTCGTGATGTGGAAGCAAAATGAGAAGGTCTTCTCTCCTTTAAACCGGTTTCTTGTCTCATGGGAAGATGAGCAAGGCCTTGATTTCCGATCCTGATTGTTTGCCCCATACGGTTGCAACCGTCTTGACGAAATTGATTGATAATGGTTCCCAGCTCTTCTTGTCTTCGGGCTAGGCCTTGGATAAGAGCCATCTACCCTAGCATCTGGATTCTCATTTCTTCAACCTCAGTTTGCAGTTGTTCCAACTGTTTGTCCTTATTGTCTTCCGAATTTTTCTCGGCCAGGTTCCTAGCGAGGAGTACTTTCAACTCTTCCTGCCCCTTGGATAGGTTCAAGAACATCTCTTGAAGTTGAGCGTTTTGAGCCTGGATGCCCTTGATAGTCTGCTCCAGAGCCATCTCTACTGAAATAAACAGTAGGAGAATAAGGAAACCTTAAAAGGAAAACCTGTTATGATGTAATGCATGATATGTGAATGCATGTTTTCAAGAATCTCTCGGGGTAAACACAAGAAAAATGTTAGAGGTTGAACTTTGATCAATATCTTTAATTGGAGAACTTTGTAATGGTGGATGTCTTTCCACGAGAATCAAGCTCACCATGTCAAGTGGGTCATAGCCCCTGATTCAAGTTGTTGCACTTGATCTTTGATGGAGTTTGTTTAGAGGGGAACTGTTGTACCCCAAAATTTGCCCTCCCATATTCCTCAAGATTTCTCAAAGGTTGCACAGTCAAATCACCTCCTAAGGCAGTCAAGTCAAAATTAGGGTTTTGTGTTGCATCAAGGTCCTTACATCCAAATGACCTCAAGTTCTCCTTAATGTCCTAACTTATGCTTAAATTCAGGTTCGGCTCAAGAGTCAATTCTTTAAAGAAGGTATCTGAATGTGTGAATTTTCTCGAAGAAATATGGTGAAAAAGTGTGCTGAAAGTGCAGTTTTTACGCGCTAAAAAATTCATAACTTGAAGATTGTGGCTCGTATTGAACCCGTTCCGGTGGCCAAAATTCCGTCTTGACATTATCTACGTTTTCATCTCTCACGGCTGGAAGCCAATTTCGATCAGAAGGTCTTCCAAAATGTGGATTTATCAAGTATTTTTGCACAGAAAATTTGTGACAGAAGTTTATTTGCGTCATGTTCAGAAAATCATAACTTGGTCGATTTTCATCGTATCGAGCTGGTGCCAGCGCCAAAATTTCACAAATTGAGGTGACTACATTTTCGCAGAAGGTATTGAGTTCAAACGGTATTCAAAAGGCCTTTGTTTTTTGCTCAGAGTGCATAACACGCTGAAAATCCTGAATGCTGAATATTATTTCATCTGGGCCGAAACTTCGAAAATTCATAACTCGGTCAATTTTTATCGGATTGGCCTCATATTTTTACACAAGGTCCCTGACTCATAGATCTACAACTTTGCTTCAAAAGTCGAGACCGGATTATGCTCCGATCAATACCAGTTATTTATTGAAGAACGTGTCAGAGTCGACACTGGAGCCCAAAATAAGTTTGTCTGAGCTGAAACTTCAAAAATTCATAACTAATTCACCGTTTATACGATTGAGCCAATTTTCGGACAGGAGTTAGTTCTCGATGTCGGCTACATTTTGTTTTCACATTTCAACTTCAAAAATTGCACTTAAGTCCCTGCAATTTAGCCTGGAAAGTGACGAACTCAAGTGAACATTGGAGGCCCAATTGCACATTCAAAGCCAATTTTCTTTATCCTAATTTCCATTATATAATCACCTTCTTTTCACACAAACCAGAGAGGAGAAAAAAGAGAGAAAAAAACCTTGCCACAACACTGTTAGAATATCAAATTCTTTCAAGAACCCTAAAACCTTGAAATCCTTATTACAAATCCCTCTCTCACTACAAACAAGCTATCACAGTTACAAACCAACACCTCACTACTTCTTCAGTAAGGGTAAGGCTGGCTTGATCTCCATGATCCAAAAGGCATAAAAGCATTCACGTCACTAATTTTCCAGTAAGGGTAAGATTGATTTGATCTCCATGATCAAAAGGGTATAATCATTCATACATGCCATATTGTGCCTAAACATTAAATTTCTTCATATATTGGCTTTATTTGCATTTTATGATTTTATTTAATGTGTTCATGAGATTCAACACTGCAGATTTAGACAGGATCCCCATGCAAGTTCATTAAGGAACGTTGAGGCCAAAACACAAATGGCCAAAAGCCAAAAGCCAAAAGCCAAATGGCCAAAAAGAACAACTTATGCATGACACCAATACATGACGAGACAGACATCCTGAGAAGATTAAGGAACGTTGAGGCCAGAACACAAATGGCCAACAGCCAGAACACAAATGGCCATGAAACCCAATCCAATGGCCAAAGAATGCAGACCACGGTACTCAGGAGTCAATGAACACGCACGTGATGCCAGAAAGTCAAACAAGGCTTTTTGTCTAATGGGCCAAATTGCTTCCAAAAAACCTCCATTTGGGTCTGAATACCCCCCATGGTTTGCATTGTTTTTTATTTCTATTTGATTTTCTTTTAATTCTTTTAATGTTTTAATTATTTCTTTTAATTCCATCAAATAATTTTCATAATAAAAATAAAATACAGAAAAATCAAAAAAATATTTATTGTTATTAATATTAATTTCACCATTATTTTTGTAAATAAACTTTAATAATTAATTTAGTTAATTTAGGTTTCAATTTCAACATTTTTTCTTAATAAACTAAAATAGGTAGAATTAGGATTTTGATATTTTTTTTCACCTTTTCTTTTTATAAATAACCTTCTCTCATTATTATTGTTATTAATTATCATTTATTTTTTGTAAATAAACATGTACATTAAATATTTAGTAAATTAGGTTAAACTTTAATATTTTTTCATTAATAATTAAAAACAACTTAGAATTAGGGTTTCTCTTCAATTTTAATTTCTTTATTTCATAAATACAAAAAACCTAAAAAACATTTCTTTTCTTTTTTAATAAAATAATTAATCAACTTTTAATTCAATTTAATTTCAAAAGGGTCCAACGCCCTCGAACGTGCAACTTTAATTCATTCGCGCATTTATTCTTATTTTTTCTTTGTGAATATTATGTAACTGCTCAAGCTGTGTAATAGTAATTAGGAATTTATTTATTTTCCGCAATTTTTTTATTAAAACGGGTCTTTGTTAATTTGGCGATGTATAGACCCGCGCTTTGTAATAGCGTAGGATTTATCTTTCCGCATTTAAATTTCTGCACTTTTTAATTATAATTGCATGAAAGAATGTATGGCCTAAATTAAAAACAAGCGTAGATCTCCATGATACATGTACAAGATAAATATTAACATGAAAACAACACACAAATTCACACACCACTCTTAGGGTACGCCTCATTGTTGCCTTGCCTTCGAAACGTGGTCGTCGAGTATAGGACGTCTTAGTAAGTCCTTATGTCCATTGATCCCGTTGCCTCAAAACAAGTTGCCTCGAAACGGTTGCCTCGGAATAGTTGCCTCGAAACGGTTGCCTCGGAATTAAAAAGGATCAATGGCATAAGGGTAGCTTCTAAGGTGTCCTACTGTTGCTCTGGTGACCACACTGTCCCTACAAACGAATTGACCCGAATACCTCCAACGGTGGTGCTACCTACCTCTCAATGGTGGGATGGCACTACCTTAAGGACATTTACACAGCCTAATTCCTTAGGGTAGGTAGATGACTCATAGATACTTGCTCTAAAAAACAAATCAAAACTCTTTTCACACCGACACTTTCAAAAAGCTTTCAAAACAAATTTTCAAACACTCTTGAGGACTGATACAAGAGTTATTCAGAAATTTTTCAATGAAACTTTTTCAAACCCACTCACAATTGAAAAGCAAACATTTTGAAAACACAATGAGCAAGTATCTAAGAGCCCGTGGATAACCACGGATAGAAGGGGTGCTAACACCTCCCCTTTCTATAAATCTACCTCCCGAACCGAGAAACTATCTCATAAGGAATTTTGCTGTGCTTTTGTCCTGTCCATGTTGGAGAAAATAAAAGACGGTGGCGACTCTTGCTTCCGCGACATTTCGCGAACCAGCGTTAAACAGTCAGTTCCAGATCCACCGATCACAGAACTGGCGACTCTGCTGGGGACACTGATAAAGTGAGGTGTACCTTAGGACTAAGATCATTTGTGTTTTCAATTGTTGTGCTTGTTTGCTTTATTTTTGTGGGTTGCATCGGAGTTACATAGATCCTAACCCGGATCTGGGGATACCCTGTTAGGTAGCATAAGCTGTGAGGGACCTGTCCGGCGTAGACCGACACGGGTGAAGCAGTGGCTACGTTGGTGTGACACCTTGGTCTGTACCGATATCCCTTGTGTCGCAACGAGGAGAATATGGGTCTTCTGAGGAGTCATTAAGCACCAACCGACCTTAGAACCTTAAATGACCCAACTTGGCCAATAGAACAGTAGCACTATGCTACGCCCATTGAGGCTAAACTCTCGTGATGGTTCTGGCCGCAAGAAAAGATTGCGATGCTGGAGTTATGACCGATTGAGTGTAGTCAGTGATATTGGGATCCTCTAGAACCCGGTTACTTCTGATAGGACAGGTCTCAACCAACAAACTGAAAGAGGGTAATACCTAGACCTCATGCTGGCCTAAACTCTAAGGGCTTCTCTTATGTGACTTGTGCGCCTTCCAACTTGACTATTTGCATGCTTGTTATCTGACACTTGAGTTTCTTGCAGGTTTTGTTTATAGTCCTTAATCTGGACTCATAACAGGGTTTACATATATCACTCCATGCATAGCATAACATCATACCATTGCATACATCCTACATAAGGACTAATCCATTTCAAGGATCTCAAGGGTCTATGATACAGGTCGTGATGAACCAACTGTCCAGCAAGGGGCAAAGGGGATTTATTTTCCTCTAGACAAGGTTGTCAGGGGCTATGACCCACTCGATATGGTGAGCCTGGACTCTTGAAGAAGGACTCTTAACAACATGCAGTTCCTTCAATCAAGCCACTGAATTCAAATTCTAACGATTTTCTTGTTTACCCCGCGAGATCCTTGAAAACATTGCATGCATACATACATATCATTGCATTACAGGTATCCCTTTTACAGGTTGCTTACCTTTTTCACTGTTTATTTCAGCCGATCGTCATGAATCCTGAATCCTCTTCTGAGCAATCCATCCAGGCTCTCCAGGCTCAGAACGCCCAGTTCCAAGAGTTGATCATGAGTCTAGCCCAGGGGCAACAAGATCTGAAGACCCTGCTTTTGAAAAAGAAGAAAAAGAGGACGGTACTGTTCAACCCTAGACGCAAATCTGGGAATGGATCACAAAATGAAGTTGAGCAGACTACCCCATCTGCTGGGAAAGACAGTCCCCAAGAAAGGGAGGTTCCTAGTCCAGTGGTCTCTGACAACGAGACCGATTACAATGAGGAGCAGTATCCTCCAGCTGAAGACAGGTACAAGCAGTTGGAAGACCGTCTGAATGCCATGGAAATTCAACAAGTGCCTGGTTTGGATTTCGGAGACTTGGGTCTATCTTCTGGTGTGGTCATCCCACACAAGTTCAAAGCACCATCTTTCACAAAGTATGACGGGGCGTCCTGCCCTAAGCTACATCTCAGATCTTATGTGCGGAAGATTCAGCCGTATACTGTGGACAAGAACTTGTGGATCCACTTCTTCCAGGAGAGTCTTTCAGGGACTCATCTCGAATGGTTCTATCAGCTGGATGGAACCAAGGTTCGTAACTGGGAGGAGTTGGCTACTGCTTTTTACAAGCAATATGAGTATAATGCCGACCTCGCTCCTACACGTACCCAACTCCAGGGTATGTCGTTAGGATCCGGAGAAGGTTTTAAGGAGTACGCCCAAAAAATGGAGAGACCTTGCTGGAAGGGTACAACCACCTCTAACTGACCGTGAGCTCGTTGACATGTTCTTGGGGACTTTGTCTGGTCCATTCTACAACCATCTGATTGGGAATTCTTCTGCTGGGTTCGTAGATCTTATCTTGACTGGGGAGAGAATTGAAGCTGGTATCAAGTCGGGGAAGATTCAAGAAACCGCACCTGCTGATGCTCAGAAAAAGCCCCACAGTGGGAAGAAGGAGTCCAATGCTATACATGGTAAAAAGGGTTGTCATGATGTAGGGGCAATCCAGATCTCTGATCCCACGCCCGTTCAACCAAGAAAGAGAAATAGGCGTAGGATAAAGTATTAAGATAGGAAGTATACTGACATCAACATGTCTTTGTCTCAGGCATTACAGCAATTGCTGAAGGCAAAACTGATCACACTAAAGGATCCTCCTCAAAATCCTGATACTTCCTCTTCCAAGTACAACCCGGGTGTGAGATGTGCCTACCATTCTGACAGTCCTGGACATGACACCGACAACTGTTGGACCTTGAAGAACAAGATCCAGGATTTGATTGACGCCAAGGAGGTCAAGTTTGAACACTGATCCTGCACCAAATCATCGAGAATGTCTTTTGTTCATTCGAATGTTCAAGTTGTATTTTTCTTTGATTGTTCAAACATTTTATTCATGTCAAACTTTGTTATTTCATTAATGCATTACACGTGTCTGTTTTGAAGTAATTATGTTTACTATGCTTAAAATTGTTTTCATATTTTTGTGATGTTCAATGCTCGGCTAACAATTCTAAACCTCTTGAGGGAGGATGACGAAAACGATACCACGATATTTACAGTATGATTTTGAACAGACCCTGCTGATGAGGTACATGCATTGTTTCAATTCCTAAACACTGGAGTTATAAGGATGATAATCCCTCGTCAACCCCTTTGAGCCAAAGAAGTAGGAGTTTTTCTTTTCAAAAATTAAACCCTTAATCATAACTTGGGGCAGGGTAGTTCTCTCAACTGATCCAGGTGCACAACGAATGGCACCAAAGAGGTCCTTACAAAACAAAAGACAATGATGGTTCCGAATAATCATAAAGACAGACAGTCATTACAAAAAAAAACAAAAAAAAAACTAAAGCCCAATAAGTCAAAACCTATGAAGGAGACTTACAAAAACTGGGGCATCCCGCTGACTGTAATCGCAAAAGAAACAGTTCAGGCAAAAAAAAACAGGGATAACGAAATCAAAAGAAAGAGGTCTTACAAACCCTCAACAAAAAAAAGAAATGACTGCCTATTCAAAATAAACTGTCAATATTTGAACCATCACTAGAGCATCAAAGCAAAGACTCGAACAAGGTCTAACGCACGATCAGCTGAGTTTAGGTTTGAAGAACATCACGAAGAGTGGGTGGGTACAAATAATTTGAGCCTTTATCCTTTGTTTCTTAAACCGTGAACCAGGCCACGTTATAACCCTTAAAGGTCCTAGCTGAAGCATGGGTTAGTTCGAAAGCATACTGTTACGAAAGGTATCCTGACTCCTTAAGGCTTGCTGTAAAATACTGAGTTGACATCACATTTTACAAAATTTGCTTGTTTTTACTGAAAATGCATTTTCAAAATTTCAAGACAGACATAAGTTTTGCATTTTTAATATAACATTGCTTGCATGTGACTATTTGTTTGAACAGCATAGAAATTCGCACGACGAATATCCAGTGAACAAAATCTTCTCAACAAAAGCTCAAATGGAAGAAGCACTTCCAATCAAGGGGCATACATGATCATGGTCTATTATCTGGGGCAGTCCAATCAAGATTCGGAGAATCTCTCAAAGGCCAAATAGCCTGGGGCAAATCTCCATCTGGATCACTTGGAGCGTTGGACGATCAAACAAAGATCTTCTGGTAGTATGGCAACACTACACTACTGACAGGGGCACCTCCCTACATCCTGAGAGCATGGACATAGTCGAAAAAATACTACGCAAAATCAAAGACCCGCTAGGTTGACACACCTAGGCAAAAATAAGGGCTTCCCGGTGAACCAAAAGGGTTCGGGCAAAAATAAGGGATGAAAATGAAAAAAAATCTGTACACCCGGCAAGTCGAAAACCTGAAAAGGCGGCTTGGGCAAAAATGGGTATCCCGGTGGACCGAAAACCCGAAAGGGCGGTCCAGGCAAAAATTAGGGATCACAACGTACGACTATGTTCCGTCATCTCGTCCCTTGCCTACCAGAAGAAGATTCGTAAATCGGCAGGTATCAAACACCTCACATGCCTTCCTCTCCCGCAGAAACTGGGGCAATAAGAATGGTCTGAACGATCAAGCTGCTCTGTCCTCCAGGCACCAAGGTAAGGTCAGCTGAAGAACGTAACCAAGATACCTTAATTCCCCAGAGAGTGAGACAAGATCCAACAATTCTTCCCAAGCAGAGTGGGTCTCCAATCAGCCCTGAGAAGGCCCATACCTCCAGCAAGTCGGCAACACTCTCCCAAGCAAAGTTAGCTTACTATCAGCCTTAAGGAAGTTGGATTATTCCCCGAAGATCTCAACATTCCCCACCGGAGTGTACAAACATTCCTAACAAGCATCCCCAGCAATCTTGATCTAAGATTGTTCCCCGGCGGAATACCGCACATCCAGTGGAGCCACTTCCCCAATACAGTCTCAAAAGCCTCCCCAGGAAAGTTGAATCAATCTCCCCAGTAGGAAGCTTATCCCTAGTAGATTCTGGAAGCTTATCACCTGCAGAGTACGAACGCTCTCCCCCGACTTTATTCAAAGGTTATTTCCCCACCAGGATATAACTGGGTTATCCTCAGCCAATTGCCACGGAAAGATCGTCCCCGACGAAGTCTTCCTATCCCCAGCGGAGTTCATCCAATCTTCCAACAAAGCTCAACAATGGAATCCCCAGCGGAGTTATCATCAAACCTCAGCAAAGTACATCTCTTCCCACAGAGCATTCCCCGCAGAGTATTCTATTCGCCAAGTTTATTCCCCAACGGAGTCATCTTCTCCTACCGGTATTCTTGCAACCATCATCCCCAGCGGAAATGAAGAACTCTCTTCAACATCAGCCCAGGATTCAGCTCCCGGCATTCATCAAGTATTTATTTTCCTAGACGAAAATACATTCATAAACATCACATTGTCATACATTATGACATTGCATACAACTAACTCGTTACTTTTTCAGGAAAGAACGATCAACAGATAAAAGTCTTTACCTTTTGAAGTAG
The DNA here is from genome assembly GCA_948472305.1 of Vicia faba. NCBI lineage: Eukaryota > Viridiplantae > Streptophyta > Magnoliopsida > Fabales > Fabaceae > Vicia > Vicia faba. The sequence goes on along the minus strand of OX451736.1, from coordinate 256,950,254 downwards.
AAGACGTCCAAGATTCCTTCATCATTCTGCTGAGGTTGTAGTCGCCTAAGATTCCTTCATCATTCTGCTGAGGTTGTAGTCGCCAAAGATTCTCTCATCATTCTGCTGAGGTTGTAGTCGCTAAAGATTCTCTCATCATTCTGTTGAGGTTGTAGTCGCCTAAAGATTCTCTCATCATTCTGCTGAGGTTGTAGTCGCCTAAAGATTCTCTCATCATCCTGCTGAGGTTGTAGTCGCCTAAGATTCTCTCATCGTCCCGTTGAGGTAGTAATCGCCCAAGGTTCTCTCATCGTCCCGTTGAGGTAGTAATCGCCCAAGGTTCTCTCATTGTCCCATTGAGGTAGTAATCGCCCAAGGTTCTCTCATCGTCTCGTTGAGGTAGTAATCGCCCAAGGTTCTCTCATCGTCCCGTTGAGGTAGAAATCGCCCAAGGTTCTCTCATCGTCCCGTTGAGGTAGTAATCGCCCAAGGTTCTCTCATCGTCCCGTTGAGGTAGTAATCGCCCAAGGTTCTCTCATCATCCCGTTGAGGTAGTAATCGCCCAAGGTTCTCTCATCGTCCCGTTGAGGTAGTAATCGCCCGAGGTTCTCTCATCGTCCCGTTGAGGTAGTAATCGCCCAAGGTTCTCTCATCGTCCCGTTGAGGTAGAAATCGCCCAAGGTTCTCTCATCGTCCCGTTGAGGTAGTAATCGCCCAAGGTTCTCTCATCGTCCCGTTGAGTTAGTAATCACCCAAGGTTCTCTCATCGTCCCGTTGAGGTAGTAATCGCCCAAGGTTCTCTCATCGTCCCGTTGAGGTAGTAATCACCCAAGGTTCTCTCATCGTCCCGTTGAGGTAGAAATCGCCCAAAGGTTCTCTCATCGTCCCGTTGAGGTAGTAATCGCCCAAGGTTCTCTCATCGTCCCGTTGAGGTAGTAATCGCCCAAGGTTCTCTCATCGTCCCGTTGAGGTAGTAATCGCCCAAGGTTCTCTCATCGTCCCGTTGAGGTAGTAATCGCCCAAGGTTCTCTCATCGTCCCGTTGAGGTAGTAATCGCCCGAGGTTCTCTCATCGTCCCGTTGAGGTAGTAATCGCCCAAGGTTCTCTCATCGTCCCGTTGAGGTAGAAATCGCCCAAGGTTCTCTCATCGTCCCGTTGAGGTAGTAATCACCCAAGGTTCTCTCATCGTCCCGTTGAGGTAGTAATCGCCCAAGGTTCTCTCATCGTCCCGTTGAGGTAGTAATCACCCAAGGTTCTCTCATCGTCCCGTTGAGGTAGAAATCGCCCAAAGGTTCTCTCATCGTCCCGTTGAGGTAGTAATCGCCCAAGGTTGTCTCATTGTCCCGTTGAGGTAGTAATCGCCCAAGGTTCTCTCATCATCCCGTTGAGGTAGTAATTGCCCAAGGTTCTCTCATCGTCCCGTTGAGGTAGTAATCGCCCAAGGTTCTCTCATCTTCCCGTTGAGGTAGAAATCGCCCAAAGGTTCTCTCATCGTCCCGTTGAGGTAGTAATCGCCCAAGGTTCTTTCATCGTCCCGTTGAGGTAGTAATCGTCCAAGGTTCTCTCATCGTCCCGTTGAGGTAGAAATCGTTCAAGGTTCTCTCATCGTCCCGTTGAGGGCACGTCTGAAGAGTTTGAAGATTCGATTCCTGTATCTTGCCAGGGTGTATCTGTTGACGACTAATTCCAGACTCGATTCATTTATCCTGCCAGGGCACGTCTGAAGAGTTTTAAGATCCGATTCCTGTATCTTGCCAGGGTGTATCTGTTGACGACTATTCTCCGGACTTGATTCCTGTATCTTGCCAGGGCACGTATGAAGAGTTTAAAGATTCGATACCTGTATCCAGCCAGAGCACATCTACACGAAGAGTTTGAAGATCAACCCCTGTAACAGGCCAGGTAATTATCTTTCTTTCTCAGGTACGCAAGTTCTCGCTAAGGAATCTCTTACGCGATCAACAACCTCTCGATGGCATCTATAAGCCCATCCACATACCAACAGTCTCCAAATGGCATCCATAAGCCCATTTCCGACAAAGCTCCGTCACAGCTCCAGATGGCATCTATAAGCCCATCCCCTCATCCATCACTTCCAAATGGCATCTATAAGCCCATTCCCCCTACATCACATTGCTGATACTACACCATGCGAGTGCAAATTTCTGGGCACTTTAGTGTTCAATCATCTTCCACCTTCGGATCACGAAAGGCACGCAAGCCAATCTGCATCCTCAGGTCTAAGAAGATTGAACAGGGGCAACTGTTGTACCCCAAAATTTTCCCTCCCATATTCCTCAAGATTTCTCAAAGGTTGCACAGTCAAATCACCTCCTAAGGCAGTCAAGTCAAAATTAGGGTTTTGTGTTGCATCAAGGTCCTTACATCCAAATGACCTCAAGTGCTCCTTAATGTCCTAACTTATGCTCAAATTCAGGTTCGGCTCAAGATTCAATTCTTTAAAGAAGGTATCCGAATGTGTGAGTTTTCTCGAAGAAATATGGTGAAAAAGTGTGCTGAAAGTGCAGTTTTTACGCGCTAAAAAATTCATAACTTGAAGATTGTGGCTCGTATTGAACCCGTTCCGGTGGCCAAAATTCCATCTTGACATTATCTATGTTTTCATCTCTCACGGCTGGAAGCCAATTTCAATCAGAAGGTCTTCAAAAATGTGGATTTATCAAGTATTTTTGCACAGAAAATTTGTGACAGAAGTTTATTTGCGTCATGTTCAGAAAATCATAACTTGGTCGATTTTCATCGTATCGAGCTGGTGCCGGCGCCAAAATTTCACAAATTGAGGTGACTACATTTTCACATAAGGTATTGAGTTCAAACGGTATTCAAAAGGCCTTCGTTTTTTGCTTAGAGTGCGTAACACGCTGAAAATCCTGAATGCTGAATATTATTTCATCTGGGCCGAAACTTCGAAAATTCATAACTCGGTCAATTTTTATCGGATTGGGCTCATATTTTTACACAAGGTCCCTGACTCATAGATCTATAACTTTGCTTCAAAATTCGAGACCGGATTATGCTCCGATCAATACCAGTTTTTTATTGAAGAACGTGTCAGAGTCGACACTGGAGCCCAAAATAAGTTTGTCTGAGCTGAAACTTCAAAAATTCATAACTAATTCACCATTTATCCGATTGAGCCGATTTTCGGACAGAAGTTAGTTCTCGATGTCGGCTACATTTTGTTTTCACATTTCAACTTCAAAAATTGCACTTAAGTCCCTGCGATTTAGCCTGGAAAGTGACGAACTCAAGTGAACATTGGAGGCCCAATTGCACATTCAAAGCTCATTTTCTTTACCCTAATTTCCATTATATAATCACCTTCTTTTCACACAAACCAGAGAGGAGAAAAAAGAGAGAAAAAAACTTTGCCACAACACTGTTAGAATATCAAATTCTTTCAAGAACCCTAAAACCTTGAAATCCTTATTACAAATCCCTCTCTCACTACAAACAAGCCATCACAGTTACAAACCAACACCTCACTACTTCTTCAGTAAGGGTAAGGCTGGCTTGATCTCCATGATCCAAAAGGCATAAAAGCATTCACGTCACTAATTTTCCAGTAAGGGTAAGATTGATTTGATCTCCATGATCAAAAGGGTATAATCATTCATACATGCCATATTGTGCCTAAACATTAAATTTCTTCATATATTGGCTTTATTTGCATTTTATGATTTTATTTAATGTGTTCATGAGATTCAACACTGCAGATTTAGACAGGATCCCCATGCAGGTTCATTAAGGAACGTTGAGGCCAAAACACAAATGGCCAAAAGCCAAAAGCCAAATGGCCAAAAAGAACAACTTATGCATGACACCAATACATGACGAGACAGACATCCTGAGAAGATTAAGGAACGTTGAGGCCAGAACACAAATGGCCAACAGCCAGAACACAAATGGCCATGAAACCCAATCCAATGGTCAAAGAATGCAGACCACGGTACTCAGGAGTCAATGAACACGCACGTGATGCCAGAAAGTCAAACAAGACTTTTTATCTAATGGGCCAAATTGCTTCCAAAAAACCTCCCTTTGGGTCTGAATACCCCCCATGGTTTGCATTGTTTTTTATTTCTATTTGATTTTCTTTTAATTCTTTTAATGTTTTAATTATTTCTTTTAATTCCATCAAATAATTTTCATAATAAAAATAAAATACAGAAAAATCAAAAAAATGTTTATTGTTATTAATATTAATTTCACCATTATTTTTGTAAATAAACTTTAATAATTAATTTAGTTAATTTAGGTTTCAATTTCAACATATTTTCTTAATAAACTAAAATAGGTAGAATTAGGGTTTTGATATTTTTTTCACCTTTTCTTTTTATAAATAACCTTCTCTCATTATTATTGTTATTAATTATCATTTATTTTTTGTAAATAAACATGTACATTAAATATTTAGTAAATTAGGTTAAACTTTAATATTTTTTCATTAATAATTAAAAACAACTTAGAATTAGGGTTTCTCTTCAATTTTAATTTCTTTATTTCATAAATACAAAAAACCTAAAAAACATTTCTTTTCTTTTTTAATAAAATAATTAATCAACTTTTAATTCAATTTAATTTCAAAAGGGTCCAACGCCCTCGAACGTGCAACTTTAATTCATTCGCGCATTTATTCTTATTTTTTCTTTGTGAATATTATGTAACTGCTCAAGCCGTGTAATAGTAATTAGGAATTTATTTATTTTCCGCAATTTTTTATTAAAACGGGTCTTTGTTAATTTGGAGATGTATAGACCCGCGCCTTGTAATAGCGTAGGATTTATCTTTCCGCATTTAAATTTCCGCACTTTTTAATTATAATTGCATGAAAGAATGTATGGCCTAAATTAAAAACAAGCGTAGATCACCATGATACATGTACAAGATAAATATTAACATGAAAACAACACACAAATTCACACACCACTCTTAGGGTACGCCTCATTGTTGCCTTGCCTTCGAAACGTGGTCGTCGAGTATAGGACGTCTTAGTAAGTCCTTATGTCCATTGATCTCATTGCCTCAAAACAAGTTGCCTCGAAACGGTTGCCTCGGAATAGTTGCCTCGAAACGGTTGCCTCGGAATTAAAAAGGATCAATGGTATAAGGGTAGCTTCTAAGGTGTCCTACTGTTGCTCTGGTGACCACACTGTCCCTACAAACGAATTGACCCAAATACCTCCAACGGTGGTGCTACCTACCTCTCAATGGTGGGATGGCACTACCTTAAGGACATTTACACAGCCTAATTCCTTAGGGTAGGTAGATGACTCATAGATACTTGCTCTAAAAAACAAATCAAAACTCTTTTCACACCGACACTTTCAAAAAGCTTTTAAAACAAATTTTCAAACACTCTTGAGGACTGATACAAGAGTTATTCAGAAATCTTTCAATGAAACTTTTTCAAACCCACTCACAATTGAAAAGCAAACATTTTGAAAACACAATGAGCAAGTATCTAAGAGCCCGTGGATAACCACAGATAGAAGGGGTGCTAACACCTTCCCTTTCTATAAATCTACCTCCCGAACCAAGAAACTATCTCATAAGGAATTTTACTGTGCTTTTGTCCTGTCCATGTTGGAGAAAATAAAAGACGGTGGCGACTCTTGCTTCCGCGACATTTCACGAACCAGCGTTAAACAGTCAGTTTCAGATCCACCGATCACAGGAACCCTCTTGCCCTTTGGTAGACGTCTAGTTCAACGTGCCCCTGTATCAAAAGACCCTCGAGATCCTTAAAATGGTTATTGAAAAAATGATATGGTATGATGTTATGATGTTATGTACATGTATGCAAAATCAAGTAAGTGTATATACAGGTAGTCATATTCACACAAAGAAAACAAGTCCTTAGGTTTAGGCTTGCATGGGGTTCGTAGGTAAGTACCCTCTTGAAGTTAGTTGGCTCATCCTGTCCTAAAATAGAAATCGGGTTCTAAGGAGCTCAATATCACTGGATTATTTTCTGTGTTCATTGTTTTGGTTTAGCCACTTAACTGGCGACCAAAATATTCCAAGAAAACAATCCTCAATGAGTGTAGTATCTAGTATCTACCAACTTCGAACTGCACCAAAGTCGGTCATCTCACTACCCCTAAAAAGGCCAAGATGGTCAAGTAAGGTTCTAGAGTTCGTTAGTGCTTTATGACATCACTCAGCGGCCCCGTATTCTCCTTGACTACTCAAGGGCTACCGGTACTCACAAATATGTCACACTAACATAGCTACTGCTTCAACCATGTCGGTATACCCCGCACAGTTCCCTCACAGTTTATTGTTATTTACCTAAGAAGGTGCCCCCAAATCCGGGTGTAGAATTTACAACAAACCCAAACAAGGAACCCAAAAAATAAAGCAATCAAATCAAGCATGTAAAGGTGATCTAAAACCCTAAGGTAACCCCACTTTTAGAAACTTCCACAGCAGAGTCGCCAGTTCTGTGATACGGTGGGAGAACTGACTTGGGTTTTGCGTTTGTGTTCGCAAATGTTTCAGTTTAGCAAGAGTCGCCACCGACTTTTTATTTTATCCTAAGGAAAGGTCAAAAAGCACAGGAAAGACCTTTGAGATGTTTTCGTGGGTTCGGGGGGTAGATTATGAAAAGGGAAGGTGCTAGCACCCTTTTCATCCATGGTTATCCATGGGCTCTTAGTTACTTTTTTTAGATCACTTGCCTTTGCTTTTCAATTGTTTGAAATGGTGCTTTGTGTGTGTGGTTTTGAAAATGTTTTGAAAAAGATGCCTTGTCTAGGAAACCATTGTAATGACTCTTGTTTGAGTATATACAAAGGTGTATGTCTTTTTGAAAAGATGTTTCAATGTTTTTGAAAGTTGTTTTGAAGTTGTGTTGTGATGTGTGTTTGAAAATGGCAAGGATGTTTTGCAAGATTTTTGATCAAGTAACTAAGAGTTGTCTACCCTATTTTACTCAAAGATCTTTCCTTATGTTTTTAACCCTTTTAACAGTGTTGTTTCACCATTGTATTTGGTGAACAACCTTGCGTTAGGATGTTTAACGGGACAAGCGTGGGTCATCGTATACAATCATTGAAGGTAACTTGTGAGATGCTCTAGCAATTTTGTAAGGGACGAGATCGTTTTATCGAAGGCAACATCGAGGGTCATCGAGGGACTAACGATCTTTATTTATCGAAGGGACGTTTTCTAGAGTGTCTCATACTCGAGGGACATGATTGCATTTTCCGAGGCAACAAGCGAGGTTACCCTAGAGGTGCAAGTGTGAGTGGTGTATTGATTTTCATGCATTTATCTTTGTATTAGGTTATCTAGCGGTTGATTTTGAATCTTCGCATACAAACCCTAATTACTATACAATATATAGAAAGCGATAAATTACGGGAATTTAAAGTCTAAGCTATTACAAATAAGTATTCGGGAATGGGGGTACAAATGTTTACAAATGGGTATGAGTCTTATCAGAATAGTAGTGTCCAAATGTTATTTACAACCAAATCGAATCGTCACATTCTCAATGTAAAAATATAGTAAGGTATAGAATAAAGAGAATCAAAAGTATTTGTGAAATGTATATGATTATTTACAAATGATCAAAATGTTAACCTAATGCATTATTAAGTATTTATTATTTTTGTATTTTTTGTTAGTGTTATATAAACAAAAAGGGTTTTAAAGAGAAAATCAATTAACTTAATAAACTCTATTTTTTTATGTATTTTTAAGTGTAATAAAAAGTATTAATAAGATTTTTATATGAAAGATTAATATATTATTTAATCAAAAAAGAATTAGGTTATATAAAAAAAGAAAATAAAGTGATGAAAATGTTAGCATTAATTTATAAATATGAGAAAAAATAATAAGAAAATTAAATGGGCTTAAAAGGATGTGTTTGGCCCAAAAATGATAAAAGCTTAAGATTAGAAAAAAAGGGGGTGCAGGCGCCAGCTTTGTTTGGGCTTAAGGGTTTATTGGGGGAGTCCAGGCCCAACGGGTTTGACAAGGTTTCTTAGGGTTTGAATTTGCTTGTCTCAGAATTGGGTTTGTTTATGTTTGTGAGCGGCGCTGCTTTCCTTCTTCTTCATCGCCTCTTCATCCTTTCTCAAACACCCAGCCATTGATGCTCATCCACTCGCCTTAGGGCACCAGACGCTACCTCCAATCTTTCCTCTCTCCACAGTTGTACCAGGCGGTGACGAAAAGAGTAACGATTTTCCTCTTCATGTTTTAGGGTTTTCAGATTTTAGTCTCTTGCATGTTATTAATCTTTGTGTTATTTGTATTTGGATTATGAGATGTAGAAAAAAGGAAGGAGGAATTAATACCTCGGGGTCTTGTTGTTGGAGAGGAGACGGAGGAGTGGACGGCGGCGCTTCTCAGGTGGCCAAGGCGTGGGAGCGATGATGGTGATGCTAGTTTCCTGGTACTTCATGTCTTTTGCCTTAAACCGTTTTATGATGATCTTATTCTGAAAACGCTTGTAATAGTCGCTTCTGAGTTCTCTCTTTGGCTTATCTGAATGCTTGCCTCTGAGTATTTGAATGCTTGTTCTTTGATTCTGATGATGAACAATCTTGAAGTTTGTTATTATTGTTGTTTGGCTTTGGCTATGATGATATCATGATTTCTGAGATTTGTTTGTTTGCTTCTGAGTTTTCCTCTCTTGGGCTTTGTTGGCTTTTTCCATGATGAACCTTGATCCTGAGATTATTTGTTTGCTATTGTGGCTTGAGTTTCTGTATGTGTAAGGCTTTGACAGGCTTGTTGGAGTTTGGCTTGAAAGTTTGCTTGCTTGGTAAGGTTTTTAGGTTGGCTTGAAGCAGGCTGCAAGGCTTGCTCGTTTGGTTACAGGTTTTATGCAGGCAAGCAGGTTTGCTGGTACAGGCCTCAAGACCTGTGTTGTTTGAGTTTTATGCAGGTGGATGAATTTTGAACTAGTTTGGAGCAGGCTTGAGCAGTTTGAAGCAAGCTCAGGTTTGAAACAGGCTTGGGATGATATGCAGTTTGACAAGTTTTTGGCTTGAAGGCTTGCTTCTTTGAGGCAAGCTTTTGCAGTTTGTAAGTTGGAAGGTTTTGGTAAGGTTCTGTGTTTGGTAACTGGTACAGGCTTGAATGTTTTAAGCAGGTCTGAAGGTTTTTTGTTTTTGAGGGAGGCTTGCTTGTGTTTTACAAGCAGTTTGTAGGTTTTTTGCTCTTTGTGTTCTCCTCCCCTTCTGAACTGAAATCTTGTTATATTTATTTGTCCTCTAAGCATGCCCAAAAACCGTAAGCCTGCTTTTACTCTCTTTTTCTCTCTCCAGAAAGCATATTTTATTGCTTTAGAATATCTCCTTTCTGAAAAGGTGTTGGCTGGAAAGTGATGAAAAGGTTTTTACAAGTTGCTTGCATCTTTGGTTTTCCTCTTCATATCTTCATATCTTTCAGATTTTCTGCATTGCCTTTTGTGTACTTGTTGACAGCTTTTCTGTTTTGATATCTTTCTTGACAGTTTTGTTGATAGCTTGATTGTGCAACTTGGCTGACAGTTTGGTTTGCCTCTTTGACAGTTTGGTTTTCCTTTTTGACAGTTTGGTTTGCCTCTTGGACAGTTTGAATTTATGCAGCTTTGTGCATTTTGTTTAATTGATTCATATGTTTGCAAAATAATTTTACTTTCCCTCTTTGTGAACCAAGAAGAGAAATCTTCTTGCGATTTGCAGAGAAGACGAGCAAAATACGATGAAAACCAAAACAAACTGATTCCGGCCAACAACCTTTAATGATCAATTTTTGATTAACTGTCTGAAAATGCTTTTCCAATTTAACTGTTATTGGCTTTTCTTTTTCTGGCTTTGCAGGTAAATACCAGTTGGGGCCAGGGAAACAGCAGTAGAAGATGAAGACTTCAAGAGATTTAGAACATAGATTTATTTTATTTTTAACTATTGTAATAAACATCATTATAAACACTGTAAATAAATTTACTGTATTCAAATAATACTTGTAACAATAATTAAAATAAATAAAATCTTTTGTCAGTTAGTTCTTTAATTCTTCTGCACTTGTTTATTTAATCATTTAAATTTCTTGAATTATAATAATTAGAAATACATCCCAACTACTTTAACTTAGAAATTATAAATAATCAACAAACGTCGCAGTCTCACAGCCTTGCATTAACAAATAATAAGCCCGGCGTTCCAAATAACCAAAAGCGTTGCACAATTAAACAGACAAACGTCCACACGCCTTTTACCTCACTGGTCAAACTAAAACTTCAAACTTTCAATCAGAAGCCTCAGCTTATATTCCATATGTTTAGGTTTAGGGAAACAAACAGAAATCTTGAGCAAACGTCAAAACCATGTGACAGTCAATTGAAATACTGTGGACTCAATTCCTTCTGAGAATGCGTGTGCAAACCCTAATTTTGGATTTACTGATAAGAAACGCCTGCCTGATCAAACCCTGAGCCAAACTCAAACAAATCAAAAGAAACCATAATAATCTGTTTGACTGAATCAAAAGTCAATGGAAACCCTAATTTTGTTTGACTGATAAGAAAAGTCTGTTTGACCGATTCTTGAGCCAATCTGAAAAATCAGGAAAAGCCCGAAGCTGTGATTTCTTGTGAAAAAGGGAGGGCAAATTTTAGGGTACAACACTACCCCCCGAACTCAAGAAACAATCTCAAAGGTCTTTCCTGTGCTTTTTCACCTTTCCTTTTGGATAAAAGAAAAGTCGGTGGCGACTCTTGCTAAACCGCAACATTTGCGATCAAAGGCAAAACCCTTAAGTCAGTTCTCCCACCGTATCACAGCCGACACAAATTTTTTTTATAATTATTTTTTATCTAACTAGTAACTATTTTAACAGAAACCTGTTTTTAATTACACCCATAAATTATAAAATATGATACAATACTATTAGCAAACATAAATTAACCGTTTTGAAATAAAATCAATAAATTTTTAAGTACACCAATAAATTATAAAATATGACACAATACTCATAAATCTCCATAGTGCTATAATACTAATAAATCTTCATAGTGATACAATACTGATAAGACAATCTTATAATCAAACGAGTTTACTTATACATGTCAATGTGTACCAAAATAAATATACTTATAAGTCAAACTAGACATAAGGCAATCATAAAACAATATAGACATAAGTCAACTCTACTGACCATGATCTTGATCATCATCAACATCATCTTCCTCATCTTTCCCGTCCTCCTACAACATTTAAAAAATAATGTAAAAGTTAGCAGTCAATTATTTGGTGGAATAATGTCACTTGTTACAGGAATTAAGTGACAAATGAAACTAGACTCCAAATATATTTGAACAACCAATTAATTAAAACTTAATAGGATAATTCTCAAGATGCATAATATAGAACCTACCGAACACAATTTGATTTCAAGTTAACACAACCCAAACAACAAGAAATTTCTAGATATGTTCATCTTAGTTCTAAACAAAAGTCATTATTGACACACCAAAACTAGATCATTTCAGTTCATTATGCATCAGTTCATAAGTCCACAATTCATGAATGGTCACACACACTTGCAAAAGGAAATTATGCACCAATGCAGTCCAAAACAACAACACAGATCAGCATGCATATAAATTAGTTCAACCACATCAGTGTAGTTTAAGCAAAAGAACAAAAGCCTCATAATAGAGCATGTGTCATAATTCATGTTCATAAAAAAGACTCAGATCAAACTTTTGAATTCATATTACAACAGTTAACAAATAATGTACTTCACTATAATAAATAATACATTTCATGATGGAGTTTTCACGTCATCCAGAAAAATAACGAGGTATTAAGCCTAGGCGCGACATGTATTATATTTTTCAATGGGAAAAGTATCAACCTACATTGGTTTCTAATAAATCTGACATATAAAATTATTCTGGACGCGCTTTGAATCCTAAGTTTTGTAGTTTATGTTTTATTTTGATTATAATTGTAAGTTAAATTAATTAATCCTTTGATGTTTCAATATAACTGAGGGGTCTACTAATCAGATTACACTATAAAAAACGAACATACTTTACCCTAATCCTTACTTATTTATAGCCTCCCCAAACTCAAAATTGCATCATTCGTTGGGATGAATTGCAAGACAGGAACAACTTCAATATTCTTATAGAACAAAAAATATTTATGCTCTTGCAATCTATCTCACATAATGGTGTTGATGTGGTTGTTGGTGTTGATGTTGTTTTTGATGTTGTTGTTATATTTTTGCTCATTTGAAAGATTGCAATTGCAGAAAACTCATTCTCCCTTCTATATTTAAAATTTACGTTAAGAAAGGAGTTTAACTAATCGGATGATGGATATCAGCAAAGATATTATTCGAAGGAGCAGAGATTTGGTTTTTTGTAAGTTCAAGAAAAACATTTCACCTCGTTTTTTAAAAGATCGAAGTGATAAATAAATTCAAAATATAATATACCTCAGTTTTTAATGTAAATCCGACGGGTAAAGTAATCATCTTTTACTATAAATACCTTAGTTTATCAGATTTTACGCTAATTCTAATTTATATGTAGTTGCACCAGATACATAAAATATTTACTACTGTCCATTTCCATGAAAAAATTTGATCTAAAAATGCTTAAGAACGAATCTCTGAGATGGATTGCAAGTGCAAAAATTAAAATAACTTATCCGGAAATGGATAAGTTATTAAGTGTTTTTTTGGATATGCAACATAAATGTATGCAACAAAATTTGGATTCTACCAAAGATTTGTTGTTGAAAACACTTTCTCCTATGATTTGGTCTACTTGCCAATTAATTTAGTAAGCCTAAAGCAGTAGTGGAAATTTGTTGCAATATTATTTTCCTGATATTCTTTGTAAATAATGTAACTAATTTTTTTTAGCAAAGTTGATGATATTTGACACCGTCCTTAGTTAAATCTTTGTCCTCCATTTCATGACTATCAACGCTCAATACACTACCAAATTAGTGACCTGCGTGAAACCTAGGTTAACTTCCATTATAAAAGCACTTTGAATATAAAAAATTGATAATAAAACATTATGAAGCGCTTGAAACTATCCTCTACTTTAAGATATGCAAGAGTCTTTGTTATTATGTGTTCTCTATGATGGATTTCAAGAGCAGAAAATTATTTGTGTTTAAAGTTTGTGTACTTAAATATTTATTTATCTAACCCTTTTTTCATCTAACCCTTTATTTATCTAACTCTTTTTTTGTTAATATCAGAAACAAATGCAAAGAAAAGAAATTGAAAATATATTGTTTCTCAGTGTTTGATCTTCCCAAGATATCAAGGACTTGAAGATTCAACATACGATCTTCATGGATAACTTGAATTTTGTATTGATATTCTGTGTAAACAATGTAACCAGTTTAATATTTTGGGTAAACATCGTATTTTGTAAATAAATTATTTTATTAATTTTTTTGTGTAAACAATGTAACCAGTTTAAATTAAAAAATACTAATAATTTACCCCTCAATTTAATTGATAAACCGAGATACATGATACGCTATTATTGTCAATAATAAAAATGCAAACGGTGTGGATCGAACCTATGCACTATTAAAATACTCCTCTGTATTTTAAACACCAAGGTGATAAGGCTTTACTTTTCATTACAACTTTTTTTACCTCACTTAAAATGCCGAGATAAAACACATTTCGCGTCCGACGTTAAATGCATTATTTATAGTAGTGTTTAAACTATGCATATTATACACATCACCATACATCAATTCACCAAAACAATTTCAAAAGCAAAACCCTATACCATAATAGTCCATCGCCATAGCAAGTAGTACCGTGGCACACATTTAGATCATAAACTCACATCCAATTTAAGCAAAATTCGGAGGGGAAAAAAAAGCCTAACAATATACATCCAATTTCAAAGCAATTGGGTTACATATATTCAATATATGATTCATGAGCCACACATAGTGCAAACATTTTTGTAGACACATTTTTCATACGCAAACAAATCCATCCTGAAAGTTAAAGATATATCAATTTAACATTATATTAACTTTTATGAGCTTATAGACGATATTCTGTTTATTGATAAACTTAAAGATATGTCATATTCCATTATTTTAAAGTATATATTAGTTTTTACTATTTTGTGTGTGTGAGGGGATATTATAGTTAATTAATAAATTGTAAACTACTACTAGAATTATCAGTTTAATGTCAGGTTCAATTTTATAAATATATCGAATAAAAACTTAATTTCATTCTACTTTTAAATAACTCGAACAAACATATGAATCCAATTTAATCAACATACCTAGTTAGAAGGAGCCCAGATGTAAAAAGAGAGAAAGAAATGAAAGTCAAAAGAGTAGTAATAATATCGAAAAATTATAATGAGAATGTTCACTCGAAAGACCACAAAAAAGACTTGTCTGACGAGACTGAAATTATAGTTCCTTTGTAATATCAGAAGTGAACACAGAATTAAGGATATATAATATCATAAAGAATCTGTCAAATTTGAAAAAGAGTATGTATACTCAAATTCTACAATCAAAGAGCAACTTGTTCCTCAAACCGTGATTCTCAAATTACTATTTAAATTTAAATTGATCAGAAACTTACAAAACTAGATTTTATTTATTAAGAAAATTGCATGATGTCAGATAATAAAAAGCATTGAAAATGTTTTAAAAAATATAGTAACAAAACAGAGGATAATCAACATTGAAAAATATTAAATAATTTTGGCCAGAAGAATAAAACAATTATAATAAAAATGTGTGACATAGTTACTAATAAACACCTTATGTAAAATTTAATTAAAGGCTTTATTAGCAAAACTTCCAACACTTAATTTTGGCCACCGATGAATTAGTATAAGAAATTGAAAATATTCAATCTTAACTTTGATTATGAAGGCCTGTAGCTTACAAAAATTACAAAGAAATCCAATGACAATTCAGTATGGGTCAAACACTCAACACATTATAGTTTTTTTTAGTTGTGAATGAAAAGCTTACAGGATAAATGAAAGTGTTGCAGAAAGAAAGGGATACTATTTCAAAGCTACCAGCATGATGTTTGGTATGGCTGGCAACACTTTGTCTGAAAGAATAACATGTTATAGTTTGTGTTCAGCATAGTACAACACTTCCGTGTAGGAACTTACATGTGTTATCGCTGCACGCCTCTCAACCCACTCCCCATTCTTCTTTTTATGGATGGCAATGAAGATAATATATATGGTCGCAATATACATTGAATATAATTATATTAACGCATTTTAATTACAAATATAATACATACCAATTCAAGTGCAACATCATGGTGAGCTATAAGACCAAAGGTATGGGCTGGTCCACCTCAGCTTGATGATCGATTAATCTTATTTTGTTGGGATACATCTTTGAACTCTTTTGAGTGCCACTTGTCAAAAAGAAACACCCATGTATCTATACCCATCCAAGGCGGCCTGTGCACCTTCTCTCTAGCCTTTTGCAATATATCAGTCAATCGTTTACCATATTTTTTATGTAACAAGTCTTCCATTTTAACACATCACAACAATTCCAGCATACAAGCGACTGACAAAATATACAAATAATAAATTAAACTCAACGATATACATTATAATCAAACTACTAAAAAAGAAATTACATATCTTACTTCAAACGTGTTGAACCATTCCCTTCTCTCGTCCCTTCTCTCGTTTTCTCTTCCATCACGTTTAAGCTTACTATAATTATAAAAAGTTCCCTAGTAAAACTTTACTATGACTTTTCTGCACATTGAGGCAACAAGTTTTCCTGGACTTAACCTACAAAACTAATTTTTCGTTAATTAATTACAAATTCAGAAATAATACTAGTTAAGTTATATATACTAGTAATTGCACACGGTACGTCAGTCACTTTACCCTCTATTCAAAACTGAAACTGAAAAACATTACAACAGTTTCTTTAACAACTAAATATTAAACTACTGCACACAACAAGTCTATCGCACCGCAAGTAAATTGACTTAGCTAGTAACTACGACACTGAAGGTTGCTAACATTGCATCGGATCAGTTACTTGTTAATACAAACTTTCTAATACAATTGTGGGAAGAAAATAATGTAAATTGTATAGTTCCGTGATATACATTTACTCATTTATTAATCTTATATGTAGAAGCTTATAGTTACTAGTTTAGAATTTTGAACAATGATAACAGTATTGTATTTAAGAATGAAACTGTGAAGATGAAAACATGATTGGAGAGTATTTCCTTCAAACTTTGCAAATATAATTGATTAACAGTAGAATGTTAGGGCAGTAAAAGAGCTGAGGTTTGTGGTCTTGTAAGACTTGACACTACACGATATTTGTATTAATACTTGAAAACAAAGAAAAATAAAATATAAAAAAAGAAGCAATTGATCAGGTTTTCTCTCAATGATGTCAACAATATGAAGTACTTTCTCACTCAAAAGTTAGGTTTTCCTATTGTCTGCATTCGCATGCTCCCAGGTACTACTACAAACAAGCTAGCAAAATTTTTTGAATCGTGTAATGAAAAGAAAGGTAATTTATTTAAAATGTGCTTAAACTATAAATTTTCTTACGCATTAGTGTCTTCCACAATATAGATCTTTGGTATTTGCCCATCATCTTGTTCTAGTTGTTTCTCATTAGAAAGTGTTTGGTCCCCCTCCTTCCTAAATGTCATCATCTGTGGTGTGATGGGGAGGACTTTGCAAAACATGATGAGTATATCCCGGGGTAGGAATGAATTTGAATTCCTCAGAAGTCTGGATTGACGGTTGAGGCTGATCAGTAGGTGATGGTGTTGGGTTTGTCTGAATTAGTGGTGGTGTTGAGTTTGTCTGAGTCGCTGATGGAGGTTGCCAAGGTGGAGGTGTTGGATTTTTCTAAATCGGCGGTGGAGGATGAGTAGGTGGTGGTGTTGGATTTGTCTGAACCAATGATGGAGGCTAAGTAGGCAGTGATGTTTTAGTTTTCTGAATCGGCGGTGGAGGGTTTCTTTGAGTGGGTGGTGGTGGTGGATTCTTTGGACCAGGTCCCTATGGACCATGCGATAATTCTTTATAGCAAGAGTCCTAGGTGGAATTTTTCGTTGACGGCATAACCTGTCAATAACACTTTTTTACACAATTGACATTATCAATAACATTAGCAAAAATGCATCAAAAAATATTAAATTGCAAAACAACCAAATAGTGAAAAGGTTAAACCATCTTACTTATTTGTGCTCGATAGTGCTTTTCTCTTTCCGTTTTATCCAGTCATTTAAATAGAAAATAACAATAAAGTTGTCAACGATAAAAGTTTATATATAAAACTTTAACATATCACATCATTAGTCTACACTTAGTATATCACATCATTAGTATATCACCATATTTTCACAATTCTAATAAGTTCAAACAACAATAGGAACCACAATTAAACAAGTCCTACAATTAAACAAAATTTAATACATAGAATTGCAGAAACAAGTCCTACAATTAATCAAAATTAATACATAGAAACTAAAACATGAAAAGATTATGAACTATCCAGCTAGTGGCTAGACAACGACAACATACATAACCATGATGACCAGGAAACACAAATATGTCATCTCTCTTAAATTGTCCTTTCAAATATCTACTAACCAAAATAAAAATATAGAAATACAAGATAAAATCTTCTCTCAATCTTGAGTCATTGGGTCAGTTTTCATTGTCATCTCGACCTCGTCATCAATTAACACCCCATCAGCTAAACCACGTATTTGTTCAACTTCTGTAATAGACACAACTGGTAACATTTCATCGAATTAATAAAGAATTTTATCTCGGTGTTGTCTATCTCGACATAAGCCCTTGGTTTTGTCGTGATAGTTTCACATCATCCACACATATTTCTACACATTTTTGGATAAGTGACATAATACACTTGTTTTGCTTCTTGTGCAAGAATGAAGGGGTCATACTGACGATATCGCTTATTCATCTTAATGTCAATAATATTGTACTTAGTAATAAATTTTGTGCCACTATTATTTGTTGGATCAAACCAAACACAATAAAATAGGGCAATCTTGTTGCTAAAGCCATGGCATTTCAATTGAAAGATACGTTGGATGATGCCATAAAAATTGTCTTATCCTCCATTTGTAAGACCTTTAACATATACCCCATAATTAATAGTCTTTTTTACCATGAACCCGTTCTAGAGTGTGAAACTCGTACCCATTAACAAAGTATATGTTCCATGATGTTGCCTTCAGATTAGGACCGAGAGCTAATGCCTTCAAGTATGGACTAGTTGTTCCATTCCTCTCATCATTCACTTAAAAAATACGTCTAACCTTAGAGATAGTTTATTGTCAACCACATAATATAAATGGTGGGAAATATACTAACATAGTCCTTTAGCCATGAAGGAAATTGCTCGTGTATAAGATCGGATGAGAATACTTCTATTCCTTATCAATCATTCAATATTCACGAGATTTTCCACTAGGACAACCACATTTGCTAAAAATTGAAAGTGTTTGTTGGGAACTCTCATGATCTGGTCAAGGATCATTCCTTAAACTTGTACTTGACCACAAATTAAAGGTCTTGAAAAAGTGAGAGAAAAAATGAGTAGTTTCACAGTGAAAGTAGGCAGTGCATATTGAACCTTCAACCATGACTTTATTTTTCACCGAACGCTTGAAGTCTCCCATCAATCTACACGTGAAAATATTAAAAGATGCTATTTCATTAAATTAATCTACAAAAATTGAACATCATTTACCTTTCAAATGGATACATCCAACGATATTGTACAGGACCACCAAAGATTGCTTCATTAGGTAGGTGAATCGGGAGATGTTTCATTGAGTAAAAAAAACCTGGAGGAAAAATTCCTTCAAGCTTGCATATGATGGTGATAATGTTTTGTTCCAACCTAACAAGGTCTTCCAGCTTCAATGTATTACAACACAAGTCTTTAAAAAAATGACTTAACTCAGTTAGCGGCTTCCATACCTCAGAAGGCAAGGAACGAAAAGAAATTAGAAGCAAATGTTTCATTAAAATAGAAAATGAAGAAAGAAAAACAGAGAAAATTACTCGTTAGTAAAATGAAACTTAATTAAAATATCCACACATATCTCACATTTTTTTGTTTAATGGTGTTGATAGTTGTTTTTTGCAGAACCTTACTTGAGAATTGTCAAAGCTATAGTATATATGTTATGAATTCATGCTCAAAGACCACTGCCCTTATTGTACATTCTTCTCCATAATTCCCTCGTAATAAAATATTTGTTTCCATATTGCTGATATTCATCTATAAAATTACCTCAAACATAGCTTTCTTTATCCTAATAAATAATTACATAAATATACTATGACAAAATGTATTTAAATCTTACTTTATGATTTGTCAATATTGTCTTAAACAATTGGTGATATGATTACTATTAATTAATTTAAATATTAATTAAAAAATTATTTATAATTGACCAAAAATATGTGGAAATTTGCAAAGGAAACAACTTTTACCTACGGCCAAATACTGTAGCTAAAGAAAAACTTTTTTGAGAGAAATAATGATAGACAACTATAAATGTAGCTAAAGATTTTAGTCTGTCGGTGCAAAATAACATATAGTGACATATTTAGTCCGTCATTACAGATCAATTTTCTTGTAGTGTAAATGCAAATATTTGTAAAAACAAAATAGAGGTAACAGAGACATTTATTTATTAATTATTATATGTTTCATGTAGTAGATAAACAATATATGATCAACCATATATAACATAAAATTATGTCCCTAAATCTTCTCTTCCATCAAACCCTTCAATCGCACAAATGATAACAGGTACATAAGCCCAAATCGCAGGACCCTTCTCCTTCAAAGTGTATTTTTTTGCACCTAGCATCACAATCCCCAGGACCACATGCTCCCAGAGGTGTCATACATGCTTTTATATCGTCCGCTTGTAGTAATTCTATGTTCCAAACTTGTGTCAGAAACACATTAGGGTTAGTAAGAAGTATTGCATATTCAAATGATAACCAAATTTTATACTTTAACTAGATATAAACTTACCAGCTGTAATTAATAACAGAATAACAAAAAATGGAGACAAGTTTGAAATGAATTTCACCATTTTAAAAGATATATTTTTTCTAAATTTTTTTGCTTTTGTTTTTGCTTTGTTCTTTTCATATGTTTAGTGTGTTATTTATAGACACTTCATATTTTGGTTAAAAAATTCCCTTGAAAACGGATAATAGGTAAAATTATATTTTTCCTATTATTGAAATTACAATCGGTAAAATTTTCTAGTTATTGAAATTATAATAGGTAAAATTATAACTTTACTTAAATATATTAAAATTAATATTTTTAATTAATTTTATTACTATTAATGTTAATATTATTCATATTTTATTCTTGTTATAATTATATTTATAATTTATGAATTATATATTCCATTTTTATATTATGATATTTTAAAATATTATTTTATTTATTTTATTTTAAAAAATATGGAACTTAGAAGGTTGGGAGTAATAATATAATATTAATTGAATTTCAAATCATTATACATAGAAAGATATAATACAATTATATATAATTTATTTAAATTGTCGAATCATAAATAGCATAAAAGATATAAACTTACCAGCTGCAACTAATAACATAATGGAGACAAGTTTGAAGTGAATTTTATCATTTTAAAAGATATATGTTTTAAATTTTTTTATATTTTTTTTGCTTTCTTTTTTTCATATGTTTCGTTCGTCATTTATAAACACTTCATATTTTGGTTAAAAAATTCCAGTAAAAAAGCATAATAGAAAAAATATATTTTTCCTATTATATACTTTTATTCAAAATAAATTTTACAATTGTATACTTTTACTCAAATATATTGAAATTACTTTTGATATAATATATTTCAATTGCCTATTAATTGTTTATTTTTCCTCTTAATTTAGATTTTTATCTACTAATTTAAACAAATTGTTAATATATATATATATATATATATATATATATATATATTAACAACTTTTTTTAAGAAATTACATTTGTCCTATTATATATTTTTTAGTCAAAACTATTTAAAATTTATTGTTAATAAATTTATATATATATATATATATATATATATATATATATATATATATATATATATATATATATATATATATATATATATATATATATATATATATATATATATATATATATATATATATATATATATATTAACAACTTTTTTTAAGAAATTACATTTGTCCTATTATATATTTTTTAGTCAAAACTATTTAAACTTTATTGTTAATAAATTTACGATATGAGGAAAAGTAGAAAATATTGAAATTACTTTGAACTTATAATAATAATAATAATAATAATAATAATAATAATAATAATAATAATAATAATAATAATAATAATAATAATAATAATAATAATAATAATAATAATAATAATAATAATAATAATAATAATAATAATAATAATAATAATAATAATAATAATAATAATAATAATAATAATAATAATAATAATAATAATAATAATAATAATAATAATAATAATAATAATAATAATAATAATAATAATAATAATAATAATAATAATAATAATAATAATAATAATAATAATAATAATAATAATAATAATAATAATAATAATAATAATAATAATAATAATAATAATAATAATAATAATAATAATAATAATAATAATAATAATAATAATAATAATAATAATAATAATAATAATAATAATAATAATAATAATAATAATAATAATAATAATAATAATAATAATAATAATAATAATAATAATAATAATAATAATAATAATAATAATAATAATAATAATAATAATAATAATAATAATAATAATAAAATAACAACAATAATAATAATAATAATAATAATAATAATAATAATAATAATATAACAACAATAACAATAATAATAATAATAAAATAACAACAAAATAACAACAATAATAACAACAATAATAATAATAATAATAATAACAATAATAATAATAATAACAATAATAACAATAACAACAATAATAACAACAATAATAATAATAATAATAATAATAACAATAACAACAATAATAACAACAATAATAATAATAATAATAACAACAATAATAATAACAATAATAATAACAATAATAATAATAATAACAATAACAACAATAATAATAACAACAATAATAATAATAACAATAATAACAATAACAATAATAATAATAATAATAACAATAATAACAATAATAATAATAACAATAATAATAACAATAATAATAATAATAATAATAATAATAATAATAATAATAATAATAATAATTAACTATTATTATTATTATAGTTGTTTTTATTATGTGTGTGATCTAGTGGCGAAACGCTTGGGGTCTTGAGAGTGTGCTTCTGCCAAGGTCTCAAGTTCGAATCCTTTTAAGTACAAATTACTTATTCAAAATTTATACTTATGATTTATGAATTATATATTTTATTTTTAAACCAACACATTAGCGTCGGCCAGGAACCCTCTCTAACAGTGCAAAAACCGACACTAATTGACTTTAGCGTCAGCCTAGCGTCGATGTTAGGACAATCTCTCAAAAGCTCGAAGCTAATAGTAGCTTAAAGCCAACGCTAATCTAGTGTCTCCTATGATTAATGCTAAGGGTACTATCCATGCCAATGTGTGCCAAAATAAATATACGTATTGTTTGAAACCCACCAAATATTTGTGATGAATTTCTACACAATGACAATGAATTATGAGAAAGAAAAGAAAAGAAAGAAGACAATTATTTTCTGCAGAGTTTCTCTCTGCCCACAAACTATGAAAAACTTTGTTATTCACTTGCAACTGCAAATTCTGTGAATACAACTTAATTGACTTAATTACAAATTTAGGGGTTACTCCCTATTTATAGATTTTGGTTAGCTCAAAGTCCAAAACTATAAAAGCCCAAAATACCTATTTTGGTACTAAATCAAATCTATCTATTTTAGATCTAAATCAAATCTATTTAAATCTAAAACAAATCTAATATGTGTGCTCTTCGGCACACCATAGTTTTGACACTACGAATTACAATTTAATAAACCACCTAATTCATTGTATCTAAACTATTTATATTCATCATGGATCTTAGTCTTCTTAATATTTCGACCTGCACTCCCTTCGTCATGATGTCTGCAATCTGATTCTCAGTTATGAAGTGTTCCATATTCATCTTCCCATTTGCTACCTGTTCTCGAAGATAATGGAACCTCATTTCTATGTTCTTGCTTCGACCATGTGCTATTTGCCAGATTGATAGCTGACATGTTGTCGATCTTCATGGTAATTACTCCATGATCTTCCTCTGTTATCTCTTCAACCAAGTTCACCATTCAAGTTGCTTGACACGCATAAAGAGAAGCAACTATATATTCTGCTTCGCATGATGATAATGCCACTACTGGTTCCTTTCTTGAACTCCAAGCAACTGGTGCACCACCTAACATAAACACATATCCTGCTGTTGATTTTCGATCTTCAGCATCACTACACCAACTCGAATCAGTGTATTCCACTAACTTGCATTCTTTTCCTTTATCAGCTGCAGGAAGCAAAATTCCATAGTCAAGAGTTCCTTTGAGATATCTTTGTATCCTCTTCATTGCTGTTATATGTGATACCTTTGGCTTCTGCATGAATCTACTTACTATACCTACACTATATGCTAAGTTAGGCCTCGTATGACAAAGATATCTCAATGATCCAATAAGTCTTCTGTATTAGGTTAGGTCGACATCATCTTCATCTGTATCTTTCGACAGTTGCAGTCTTGGTTCTGCAGGTGTCGAAGTTCAGTTGCATTCTTCCATCTCAAACCTCTTGAGAATTTCTCCTGCATGTCTTCTTTGATGCATCATCAAACCTCTACTGCTCTTGTAGAATTCGATGCCAAATAAATATGAAATCTCACGCAGATCAGACATTTCAAATTCCTTGTTGAGATCACCTTTGAAGTCTCCGATCTCACTTTTTCAGCTACCTATTATCAACAAATCATCTACATAGAGACATAGTATAAGAAATTCACTATTTCTTCTTCTTACATATACACCATGTGCAGTTGTGCACTTCACAAATTCCTTCTGCCTTAGGAAACTATCAATTTTCTTATTACAAGCTCTTGGTGCTTGTTTCAATCCATACAGGGCTTTATGCAGCCTGTACACCTTTCTCTCTTCGTCATGTTTCACAAACCCAACTCGTTGTTCAACATAAACTTCTTCATCTAAGGGTCCATTCAGGAATGCACACTTTACGTCCATCTGACATATGTGTCATCTGTTTATTTCTGCTAGACCAACAACCAATCTGATTGTTTCGATCCTAGGAATAGGTGCAAAAACTTCATCAAAGTATATTCCTTCTATCTGTAGAAATCCTTTCGCCACAAGCTTTGCTTTGTGTCGAGTTACTTCCCCTTTCGAATTTGTTTTCACTTTGTATACCCACTGTGATACGATGGCAGAACCGACTATTTAATAATGGTTTACGTTTTGCGTTTTGTGTTTGCAAAATGTCGCGGTAAGCAAGACTCGCCACCGACTTTTATTTTATCCAACCGAAAAGGAAAAAAGTACAGACAAAATCCTTTTTCGAGATTTTGAGTATGGGGGGTAGATTATAGAAAGGGAAGGTGTTAGCACCCTTTCTATCCATGGTTTTCCATGGGCTCTTAGGTACTTGCTCATTTTTTAATTGCTTGTGTTTGTGTGCTTGTTTTGAAAATGTTTTACTTCGTGATAACCCTTATATCAGTCCTCAAGGGTGTGACGAAGTTTGTTTTGAAAATTGTTTGAAAAGTGTAAGTGTGAAAAGTTTTTGATTTGAGCAAGTACCTACTAGCATCTACTTACTCGAAAAAAGATCGTTTCTATTCTTGTTTCCTTTAGACAGCGCTATCCTACTATTGAGAAATAGGTAGAACCATCGTTGGAATTTGTAAGGGTCAATTCAAAAGGGACGTACGGTCACTAAAGGAATATTAGGACAGTTTAGTAGAAATCCTAGAGTCTTAAGATCTTTTCGAGGAAACATTTTGGGGGCAACATTTTGGAGGCAACATTTTCGAGGCAACATTCGAACGGGACAATTTGATCTTTTAGACTGGAGGGCAACAACTAAGACACCCTATGCTTAATGATCGTTTATCGAAGGCAACTGAAGTGAGAGTATACCCTAAGAGTGAATATGTGTGAGTGATTTATTTTCAATTTATTATCTTTGCACATTAGGGTTTTCTAACCATATTAATTTTGCCATGCATTCTGGCCATACAATCCTAAACATATATCTAACAGTTAAGTATTTGCATGAATTAAAAATGCGAGAAAGTAAACCTAGCTATTACAAGGCTTCGGGGAGGGGAAGTAATTACATAACCAAAAATCGGGGATTTAAACAGTAAAAAAACCCTAAGTTAACTATTACAAACCCTGAACAGTTACAAAATAATGGCAAAATAATTAACAAGCGCGCAACGAATTAACTACGAGACGATTAGGGTTTTGACCCTTTGACTAATCCTACTTGCGATTGATTAAAGAAAAATGTTTTTTTTTGTCATGTTTTGTTATTTGAGAAAATAATGGAATAATTGAATTTAAAAAAAAAGGACCCTAATTACTAATTAATTTTAATTAAGAAAAATAATTAAGTTAACCTATTTTTGTATTTTTATTTTATTTGCAAAAGGAAAATAATTAAATCAAGAATAAACCTAATTTTTCTAGTTAATTTTAATAGTGAAAAACAAATTAAAGTTACCCTAAATTAAATTAAATTAATTAAATTAAATTTGATAAAAAAACCCTAATTCTAATTTTTGTAAATTCTTGATTTTGTGATTTTATAAAAAAAATTAATTTTAAAAATAAAATAAATTAAGAATTAAGAATAAAACAAAAATAAAAAAATAAGAAAAAAAATGAGGAATGGGCCTGTGTTATTAGCTGGAGGGGGTGTAGATCTGATTTTTGCAAGGCCCATTTACTCCAAGCCCAGTCAGCACTGGATCTGGTGTGGGCGTTGACTTGAGGACTATGGTGGTCTCTCATTGTTGGCACGTTGGATCTGGCTAGCTGGACATCTAGTGGTCAGGCGTTGAGAGTGTATGGAAGACGCTGGATAGTGCAATGCATTGGATTGACCTGCAATTATTAAGAAAATAACAAAATGCACACGCCTGGGATCGAACCCAAGACGTGCACATCAAAGGCAAGCTTCTTTACCATCTGCGCTGGAATGTCAATTGTTATTATAATAAAAACAAAACATAATATGCAAAACAAGATAGTGGGGTCAGAAAAACGCGCGAGATTCAAACGTTCCAATGGTTGCCTGACACGCCATCATCTTCTTCCTTGCAACCGTCGCTTTAGAAAAAAAGACTTTTACCTACAGACGTTCACTGTAGGTACAACCATGTTCATCTCAAAAATTGCATACAAGCAAGATAAATGAAAAGTAATGGTACCAATCAACTCGTCTCATCCTCACGAGCATCATGGTACCTGATTCAAATCCTAATTTTGCCTGTACAAAAAGACCCTAAAAATAACTTAGAAACCCTAGCAATGGCAACATCGTGTACATGCATCAAAAACGCAATCAAATGACATGGTTAGCTTGCAAACATGATTACAAACATGAATATAACAATCAAAAGTGCCAATGATGCAAGAATTATGATAATCGAATTGAAAAAATATGCCAAACCGTGTGAAGTGTAATGCGCGTTTCTGGGTGTTTTAGGCCCTGCAAATGATTGGGACAACTTCCTGGGACGTCCAACAATGGATTGGAATAGCTAGGATGGCTTGAGAGGGCCTGTGGAGTGAAAACCAATTCACACTTTTGCCAACTTTTTTAAGTTTTGTTCTATTCCCCTCACGACCTCTAACCCCTGTTTTTTGATCTGGAATTCTTCATTATATAAGCTAAAGTGAATTAGGTTAACAAACTTGGACTAAATCTTTGCATTTATCTAAGATTTTATTTGATTTTCAAGTTGTATGATATGTTCCTATTTTGAGCCAAAACATGCCTTTCTTGTATCAATTGGCCTTGATTCGATTTGATCTTGTTAATTCAACATATCTTGATTGTTAATCTGTCAAAAAAACAAATCAAATCATATCTTTGTTAATTTTCATCATTTATTTGATTTAATTCACTTTTTAATTAATGAAAAATAAATATAAATTCAAAAATGAAGCACATAATGGGTGAATGAACATTTGAGTCGTGGACCACATTATAATTGAGGTGCAAGCATAAAAAGTTGGGCCCATTTAGCAAAAAATGCAAATTTGAGCATAATTGACTTTTGGCAATTTTACAAAAATGGTCAACTTGGACAATGCATAACTCTCTCAATTTTGATCCTAGATAGGTGTTCTTGTACTTTTTAGAAAGATTAGGATGTCCTCTAAGCAACCCTTTTGGTCTCGTCTCAATTGAGTCTTCCATGTTCATGTATGAAGCTTTGACCCAAAAGATGTTTTTGTTGACTTTTCAAAAGGACCTATAATGTCAAAATTCATATATTTTTGTGAGTGCATATTCTGGACTTGGGAGATGAAGATTAATTGTATAGAATTTCATCCTCTTCAAAATGAGCTTTGTATGGGTCATTTCTGATAAAGTATGAGAAAGTTATGCTTGGTCAAAGTTGAGTTGACTTTTCCTATAAAACCCTAATTTAGCAACATTTGGGTTTTGATGAATTGTGAGCAATCCTTGAGGAATCATGATCAACCCTTGATAAAATGATGGATAATACTTCAAAATGAGGATGTTAACCAAAAATCTTGAAGTTTGACTGTATGTGGGCCACAGTTTACTTTTGACCTAGTATAGTTGATTTTGAGGCATTTGAGCAATTGATTGAGCAAACTTCTTCTGCAAGGCTTGAAACTTGACATGGATGACCTTGAGAACATATTATAAAAATGGTGAGAATTTGAGTCCTTTGTGGTTCACACATCTTGATGAAGATGGAAACCCTAATTTGAGGTATTCTGCCTTATGAGAGAGTTTGTTTGGTCAATTCTTGAACTTCCTTAGGCAATTTGGGGACCCCACTTGCCATGTGTTGAGAAATATGGGAGGGAAAATTTTGGGGTACAACAGCTGCCCCTGTTCAATCTTCTTAAACCTGAGGATGTAGATTGGTTGTCTTCCTTTCGTGATCTGAAGGTGGAAGATGATTGAACACTAGAGTGCCCAGAAATTTGCACTCGCATGAAGTGGCACTTGATTTGTGATATCAGGAATGGGCTTATAGATGCCATTTGGAAGTTAAGGATTGAAGATTGTCGGGGATGGGCTTAAAGATGCCATCCGAAGAGGTGTCGACCGCATAAGAGATTCCTTTGCGAGAACCCGTATACCTGTTGTTGAGGAGAACTTTGCTGGGGAATGTTGGTCTCTGTCTTGGGAGAAATAGAGTTTTTAGGGGCTTTAGTTGTCCGTTACTCTACTGGGGAATAACTCCGATTTGGGGAAGCGGAAGTGAACTGCGCATCTGGTCGGGGTATATGTTGCACCGCGACTTACTGAAGAGATGCAAAACCAATCGTGTTTGATCGGGTCCCGGTCTTACAATGTTATGGACTGCTGTCTGGGGATAAGAGAGGAAGAACCCGGGTAGTAAGGTTATGATAAGGAACTTGGATAGTAGGGTTACTTTGATATGAAAGCATGGATAGTAGGGCTGTGAGAAGGAACCTGGATAGTAGGGTTACTTCGAGATGAAAGCTTGGATAGTAGGGTTGTGAGAAGGAACCTGGATAGTAGGGTTACTTCGACATGAAAGCATGGATAGTATGGCTGTGAGAAGGAACCTGGATATTAGGGTTACTTCGAGATGAAAGCCTGGATAGTAGGGTTGTGAGAAGGAACATGGATGTAGGGTTACTTCGATATGAAAGCCTGGATAGTAGGGCTGTGAGAAGGAACCTGGATAGTAGGGTTACTTCGAGATGAAATCCTAGATAGTAGGGCTGTGAGAAGGAACCTGGATGGTAGGGTTACTTCGATATGAAAGCCTGGATAGTAGGGTTGTGAGAAGGAACCTGGATAGTAGGGTTACTTCGAGATGAAAGCCTGAATAGTAAGGTTGTGATAAGGAACCTGGATGGTAGGGTTACTTCGAGATGAAAGCCTGGATAGTAGGGCTGTGAGAAGGAACCTGGATAGTATGGCTATGAGAAGGAACTTGGATGGTAGGGTTACTTCGATATGAAAGCCTGGATAGTAGGGTTGTGAGAAAGAACCTGGATAGTAGGGTTACTTTGTTATGAAAGCCTGGATAGTAGGGTTGTGAGAAGGAACCTGGATAGTAGGGTTACTACTAGAAGAAAGCCTGGATAGTAGGGCTGTGAGAAGGAACCTGGATGGTAGGTGTGATACGCTGGGAGAACTGACTTGGGTTTTGCGTTTGTTTTCGCAAATGTTTCGGTTTAGCAAGAGTCGCCACCGACTTTTTATTTTATCCTAAGGAAAGGTTAAAAAGCACAGCAAAAACCTTTGAGATGTTTTCTTGGGTTTGGGGAGTAGATTATAGAAAGGGAAGGTATTAGCACCCTTTCCATCCATGGTTATCCATGGGCTCTTAGTTACTTGTTTAGATCACTTGCCTTGATTTTCAATTGCTTGAAATTGTGGTGTGTGTGTGTGTGTGTGTTTGAAAATGTTTTGAAAAAGACGCCTTGTCTAGGCAACCTTTGTAATGACTCGTGTTTGAGTATATACAAAGGTGTGTATCTTTTCGAAAAGATGTTTCAAATGTTTTTGAAAGTTTGTTTTAAAAGTGTTTGTGGAGTGTGGTTTGAAAAGTAGGCAAGCGTGTTTTGCAAGTTTGATCAAGTAACTAAGAGTTGTCTACCCCTAAATTTACTCAAAGGTTTTTCTCATGTTTTAACCCTTTTAACAATTTTGTTCCACCATTGTATTTGGTGGACAATCTTGCGTTAGGATGTTAACGGGACAGGCGCGGGTCATCGTATGGACCATGAATGCAATGGTGCCAAGTGTCTTTGGCAATTTTGCTTGAAGGGACTATGATCATTTTGATAGGCGACTTTCGAAAGCGTCATCGAGGGACTATGATCATTTTGATTTGTTTTGTTTTGCCAAAGAAACTCAACGTGCAAGCATGGCCCATTTTGGAAGGCAACAAGCGGGATTACCCTAGGGGTGCAAGTGTGATTGTGTATTGATTTCATGTATTTATCTTGTATTAGGTTATCTAGCGTTTGATTTTATTTACATACAAACCCTAGGTCTAACCATGGTATATTTGAAAGCGATAAATTGCGGGAATTTAAAGTCTACGCTATTACAAATAAGTATTCGGGAATGGGGGTACAAATGTTTACAAATGGGGATGAGACTTATTAGGAGAGTAGTGTCCAAATATTTACAACCAAATCAAATCGATCACAATGTAAAATGTATCAAATGTACAAGATAAGCAAATGTATAAGAATAGAGCAATGTAAATATATCAACGTATTTGTGTAAGTGATTTATTTACAAGTGAGAATGATGTTTGACTTAATGAAAAAAAAAATTAAGTATTGTTTATTTATTTTGTATTCTTATCTTGTTTTGTATTTTGGTAAATATGTATAAGTAAAAGATTTTAATAAAAGAAAATGTTTAAGAATTCTATTTTTTTATGTATTAATGCTAATGTTTTATGTACAAAAGTTTTAACTAAAAAAAATGAAATGTTTTAAGTTTTATGTATTAATGTTTTATGTTAGTATTTTTTATGTACAAAGGGGTTTTAAAGAAAAGAAAATCGTTTAACTTTAAAAAGGTAATGTTCATGTATTTTTAGTTAATATTTTTATATGAAAAATTAGGGTATCATTCATTAAAAAAGAGTTAAGTTAAAAAAAGGAAATAAATAAAAGTTTTTTTTTAGTTTGTATAAAATGAAAAAATGAAGAAAAGAATTAAATGGGCTTGGACTTATGCTGGCCCAAGCAAAGCAGCAGCGTGTGGGGGTGCATACCAAAAAAAAAACAATTGGGCTTAGGGGAACCGGCCCATTGTGCTTCACAAAACAATTTGCAAGGGTTTTGACTATTTTGTTTCATTTGGGGAATTTAGGGTTACAGGCGTTGAGAGCGGCGCTCGTCTTTTTCTCCGTCCTTCATCTTCTTAAACCAAACACGCCTCCTGACGCTCCCCAACCTCAAGCTACCAGGCGCCGTCTCCTCCTCCTCATATCCAAGGTCACGCAAGCGGTGGTCATATAAGGTGAGGGCTCTGTTTGGGTCTTAACGCTTTTTTAAGTTTTCAAGCTTTGTGCGTGCCTTCTGATTATATGTGTTGTTATCGTTCTTGTTTGAGGTACATAAAAGGAAAAAAGGGAAGGGATACTACCTTTGTTGGAAACGGAGGAGGACGGTGGCGTCCTAGGGCGGCCGGAGGCGAGGGGAGGTGACGTTGGCTAGCTCTTGCTGGAAAGCCTGGTATTTTGTATTTGCTTTAGGTTTGATGATGATTGCTTGAAAACCTAGTATAATCACTTCTTTTCCTCTTCTTATGTTGGCTTCTGTATGCTTGGTATGCTGCCTATTGCTTGCTTGCTCGCCTTTTCCTCTTCTGTCTATGTGAACACTTGCCCCCGTATTCTTGTATGATGGCCCTTGATTCGTATTACTCGATGATGAACTTCTTTAGTTCTGAGAGTTTAGGTGTTTGCCTACTTTTCCTCTTCTTGCCCCTGAGATGCTTATTGGTATTGATCTTGAATATTGCTTTGTATGCTTGCCCTGTGATGAGCCTAGCTCTGAGGGCCTCTGGGATGCTTGGCTTTTTAGGCTTTTATTGGATTTTGTGGTTTTTGAATCAAGTTTGGTATATTTGAAAACAGGTTAGACTTTGAGGGCTTGCAATTTTTGACATGGTTTTGTTGCTATGTTTGAGAAGTTTGATGGCTTGACAGGTTTAGGTTTGGTTGTCAGTTGAAGCTTAAACTTGTTGTATGCTTCTGGTTTTTTAGAGGCTTTTGATACTGGTTTTACAGGGCTTGATATGTTGGTTTAAGCTTTGGACAGGTTTAGGCTTTTTGTTACAGGGTCTTGCTTTAAGGCTTTTGATGCAGGCTTCAGTTTGCAATGAGCTTGGTTAAGGCTTTTGTGAGGTTTGGAGCTTAGGCTTGATAGTTCAGGCAGGTTTGATGTTTTGAATGTTTGGGTGTTTGAAGGTTAATGCAGGTTCATGGCTTTTTGTTTTTGTTGGAGGCAGAACTGTCTTCTTGATACAGTTTTATGGCTTTCCTCTTTTGTATTTTTTTCTGCCTCTCTCCACTGTTTTATTACAGTTTTGTTTTTATATTCCTCAAGCCTAAAGCCTGTAAGCCTCTTTTTTTCTTTTTCTCTTCTCTCTCCACACATTTAAAAATCATTTTTATTGCTTTAGAAATGTACTATTTCTGAAAAGGTACTGGCCTAGGAAAATGATGAATATTTTGTTGTTGCTTGCATTAGTTGCTTAGCTCTGCATATCTCTTATCTCTTTTTTCCAGATTTTCGGCTTCTTTGTACTTCTTGACAGCTTTTGAGTAGCCTTTTGTACTTGTTGATGTTTTGGACAGTTGCTTTGACAACTTTGGCTTAGTTTGGAATTGTGACCTTGGTTAGGCATGTGTTGCAATTCTGGACAGTTTAGTTTGCTATTCAGTTTGCCTTTTATCCTTGGTTTGGAATTTTGGATTTATGCAATATGTTTGAAAAACTTTGGATTTGTGCAATTTGTAACTTTTGTGCATTTCATACTTTATTTGCAAGCATTTTCTATCCCTTTTTGTGAACCGGGAGAAATCTCGTGATTTGTAGAGAGGGGGACAACTGATTCCGGCCAGTTACTTTTAATGATGAATTCATTTTTTATCTGTCTGCTCTTTAATTTCATCTGCTTTTGACTTTTCTTTTTCTTTTTGCAGGAGAAAATCAATTGAGCAATGGGGAGCAGCAACTGGAGGATGAAGATTTAGAAAAACTTAGGATTCAATTTTATTTCAATTTTAATCATTGTAACCATTATTATTATAAATACTTGTAAATAATTACTGTATTTAAATAACAATTGTACAAATAATTAAAATGAATAAAATTCTTATTATTGATGTTCCTTTTAATTCTTCTTCAATTATTTATTTAATTATTCATATTTTCTTAAATTATAATAACTGGAATTTATCCCAACTATTCTAATTTAGAACAAATAAATAATCAATAAACAACTGGCGTTCCGAATAATCAAAGCATTGCACAGCTAAACAACAAACGTCCACATGTCCTTTTTTCACTGATTAAATCCAAACACTGCAAATTCTCAATCAACAGCCTCAGTCCATATCTCAGAGTAATTTGAAAAGGAACGCATAATTAATTCTTTATGAGAATGTGCGCACAAAAACCCTGATTTCTGATTAAATGTCAAAGAAGCGTCCGCCTGATCAAAACCTGAGCCAAAATCAACCAAACCCTAATAATTTGTTTGAACTTTATCAAAAGTCGATGAAAACCCTAATTTGGCTAGACTGACAAGAAAAATTCTGTTTGACTGATTCTTGACAAATCTTGGAGAATATGGGAGGGCAAATTTTGGGGTACAACAGTTGCCCTTGTTCAATCTTCTTTGACCTGAGGATGTAGATTGGTTTGCGTGCCTTTCGTGATCCGAAGGTGGAAGATGATTGAATACTAAAGTGTCCAGAAATTTGCACTCGCATAGTGGAGCATCAGCAATGTGATGTCGGGAATGGGCTTATAGATGCCATTTGGAGAGATGATGGATAGGAGGATGGGCTTATAGATGCTTCTGGAGACGTGACAGAACCTTGTCGGGAATGGGCTTATAGATGCCATTTGGAAGTGTTGATCGCGTAAGAGATTCCTTAGCGAGAACTTGCGTACTTGAGAAAGAAAGATAATTTCCTGGCCTGTTACAGGGGTTGATCTTCAAACTCTTCTTGCAGATATGCCCTGGCTAGATACAGGTATCGAATCTACAATCAATTGCTCACAGATATGCCCTGGCTAGATACAGGTATCGAATATGGAATTAGTCATCTACAGATATGCCCTAGCTGGATACAGGTATCGAATCTGGAATTGGTCGTCTACAGATATGCCCTGGCTGGATACAGGTATCGAATCTAGAATTGATCGTCTACAGACATGCCCTGGCTGGATACAGGTATCGAATATGGAATTGTCGTCTACAGATATGCCCTGGCTGGATACAGGTATCGAATCTGGAATTGGTCTTCTACAGATATGCCCTGGCTGGATACAGGTATCGAATCTGGAATTGGTCGTCTACAGACATGCCCTGGCTGGATACAGGTATCGAATCTGGAGTTTGTCGTCTACAGATATGCCCTGGCTGGATACAGGTATCGAATCTGGAATTGGTCGTCTACAGACATGCCCTGGCTGGATACAGGTATCGAATCTGGAATTGTCGTCTACAGATATGCCCTGGCTGGATACAGGTATCGAATCTGGAATTGGTCGTCTACAGATATGCCCTGGCTAGATACAGGTATCGAATCTCTAAACTCTTCATGTAGATATGCCCTGGCTGGATACAGGTATCGAATCCACAATCAATCACTCACAGATATGCCTTGGCTAGATACAGGTATCGAATCTGGAACTGTGATAGTTGATAGTAATCATCTTTGGATTGACCTTTTCCTGAAAATGCAAAACATTAGTTGTATGCAATGTCATGATGATGTCACGATGTTCTCAAAAATAAATGAGATCGTGTGATATGATCCGTATATGCATGCGTCATGGTGTATGATAATGTGATGAATGTATTTTTGTCTAGGAAAATAAATCCTTGACGACTGCCGGGAGTTTGTAGAATCCTGGGCTGATGTTGAAGAGTAGAGTTCTTCGCTTCCGCTAGGGATGATGGTTGCAAGAATAAACCGGTAGGTGAAGATGACCCCGTTGGGGAATAAACTTGTTATAGAGATTACTCTACGGGGAATTACTCTGTGGGAAGAGATACTTCGCTGAGGTTTTGATGAGAACTCCGCTGGGGATTCCATTGATAAGTTATGTTGGGGAATTTGATGAACTCTGCTGGGGATAGGAGAATCTTGACTGCTGCAGGGGAGGGCAAGAATCTTTTGATTGTTGAAAGTGAGAAATCCTGGGACCGCTGTTGGGGAATCCGGAGCTTGGGTTGTATGCCAATCTACTGGGGATTCTTGTCTTGAGGGGATCTTCACTGGAGAATATTCGAATATTCTGTGAGGACCTGAGAATGAGAGTCTTCAATCTTCTTGGGGATTGATAGTTGGAAGTTTTAGCTCCGCTGGGGATTGACAGTTTTGGCTCCACTAGGGATTTTGAAACTTGACTCTGAGGGGAGTTAGCTTCTGGAAGGCTCTCTGGCTGGGGATTGCAAGAATCTTTTGATTGCTGCAGGTGTTTTGAAAAGGTTGGTTGATGAGATAGCTGCCCTGGCTAGTTTCAGGTGTTGATCTCTGACCTGAGAAAGAAAGACTTACTGGCTTGCTTCAGGTATTACTCTTCAATCTCTTCATGTAGATAATTTCCTGGCTTGTCACAGGTGTTAATCCATAATCAGTCGTCCATAGATATTTTCCTGGCTTGCTACAGGTGTTGATCTGGAACTTAAGAAATGTTGGTCGAGGAGATACTGTCCTGGCTTGTTACAGGTGTTGATCTCTGACCTGAGAAAGAAAGATAGTTTTCTTGGCTTATTTCAGGTATTGATCTTCAATCTCTTCATGTAGATGATTTCCTGGCTTGTTACAGGTGTTAATCCACAATCAGTCGTCCACAGATATTTTCCTGGCTTGTTACAGGTGTTGATCTGGAACTTAAGAAATGCTGGTCGAGGAGATACTATCCTGGCTTGTTTCAGGTGTTGATCTCTGACCTGAGAAAGAAAGATAGTTTTCTTGGCTTGTTTCAAGTATTGATCTTCAATCTCTTCATGTAGATGATTTCCTGGCTTGTTACAGGTGTTAATCCATAATCAGTCGTCCACAGATATTTTCCTGGCTTATTACAGGTGTTGATCTGGAACTTAAGAAAGGTGACATAATGGCAACCGTGTCTGGAGCGCATATGGACCGTATCTTCCAACAGGTGATGAATGAATTGTTGAACACTTTTGACATTCGAATGCCCCAAGTGGTGATAAAGGAGTCTCTTCAGGTTACTCTGCAATTGAGAGATTTTGTTGAAATCTTGACTGGACTGCCCCAGGTTAACTGAACTTTGAAAGATCTGTTGAAACCTTGACTGGACTTCCCCAGGCGTGCTGGATGGTGACATGTCATGCCCCTTTGTTGATAGGAGACTTGTCGTTGGAAGTGTCATCCTTTTGAAGTGATTTTGTTCACTGAGAGAGTTTTCGTTCCTCCGAACATTCGCTGTATGAATTTCTTCGCTGTCAAACAAATAGCCAAATGCAAACAGTGATATTCAAGCAATGCAAAGTTTATGTCTGTCTCAAAGTTTTGAAAAATGCATTTTTTAGCAGAAAACTTTTTATAAGACAAAATAACACAAGATTTTAGAGCAAAACCTTACAGGAGTCAGGATACCTTTTGTAACAGTATGCTTTCGAATTAACCCATGCTTCAATTAGGACTTTTGAAGGGTTGTAACTTGGCTTGGTTCACGGTTTAAGAAACAAAGGATAAAGACTCAAAGTATATTTGTACCCACCCGCTCTTCGTGATGTTCTTCAACCCTAAGCTCAGTTAATTTGTGCGTCGAACTCCATTCGAATTTGGAACGACTTTTGGGTGATGGTTCACCAGTTTAATTTAGGAGGCAGTCATCATCTCCTTTTTTCTTTTGCAATATTTTTTCATGTTGTTGAGGATTTGTAATGACCTCGTTCTTGATTTGTTATCCCTAACTTTTGCCTGACTGTTCCTGTTTTCGAGATTACAGTCAGCGGGATACCCCAGCTTTCTTAAGCCTCCTTTACAGGTTTTGGCTTGGTGGGCTTTTCTCTTTTGAGAGATTGACTGCCTATGTGATAGGGAACCACCCTTGTCTTTTGATTCCAAAGGAATGTTTTTGATGTCATTCGTTGTATTACGAATTGAGAGTTTGCGACTTTAATGTGCACCTTATTTTGAATTAACTGAGAGACTACCCTGCCCCAGGTTTATATCAAAGGTTTTGATTTGTTTAGAACAGAAAACTCCTACTTATTTGGCTCGAAGGGGTTGACTAGGGATTAACTTCCTTATAACTCCAGTGTTTGGGAATTGAAAGAAATGCCTGTACATCATCAGCGAGGTCTGTTCAAAAGCATACTGTATGAGATTACGATACTGTTTCGACATCCTCCCTCTAAAGGCTTGTAGCTTTTTATCAAGAGTCAAATATCATAAAGAAAGCATAAGAGTAGTGAAAACGAATGGATGAATTCAAGACAAACATATGCAATGCATTAATGAAACAGAGTTTGACATTAACAGTTAATTGTTTGAATAACAAAAGAAATTACAACTTTGAAAATTCAAATGAAGCAAAAGCCTCTCAGTTTGAGCCTTGTCAATTCAGGTGGAGAACTCCTTAACGGAAGATTTTCATCTCGCCGTCTGGCATGAACCTCAGCACTCCAATGTCAATCAGATCTTGAATCTTGTTCTTCAAGGCCCAACAGTCGTCGGTGTCGTGTCCCGGGCTATAGGAGTGGTATACACAAAATGCATCGGGATGATAGTTAAGAGCGGAGGTATTGGGCTTCCGGATAGGATCCCTCAAAGCAGTCAGATTGACCTCCAACAAACGTTCCAGTATTAGAGATGACGATATGTCAGTCTCCGTGAACTGTCTTCCCGATGTATTTTGATCGCGCTGATTACCCCGTTGACGCTGGCGAGGTTGTTGCTGGGCTTGTGACCCTGAAGCAAGTAAAGGAGCCTTCCCATTGTCTTCTTGTCTGGAGGGGGGTTGAGTGGTGAATTGCTCTTCAACCTCAGATGTTTTCCCCAGTTGGTTGTTCCGAAGCAGTTGGATGGCGAGAACTCTGAGTTCCTCTTGTCTTTGAGCCAAGTCCTGGATGAGAGCCATCTGGCCCACCAGTTTCCCCGTCATTTGGATCCTCATTGTTGTCAGCTCAGACTGCAGTGCTTCCAACTGATCGCTCCTGGCATTGTTTGAATTCCCCTGGACCATGCCCGTTGTGAGGAGAGCTTTCACTTCTTCTTGCCCCAAGGACAGGTTCAAGAACATTTCCTGCAGCTGAGCAGTCTGGTCCTGGATATCCTTGACAGTCCTCTCTAGAGCCATCTCTTACTGAAATAAATAGTATGAGAGTAAGGAAACCTGAAAAAGGAAAAATTGTCAAGATGCAATGCATGATATGTGGATGCATGCTTTCAAGGATCTCTTGGGGTAAACACAAGAGAATGTTAAAGGTTGAACTTCGATCTTTGATTGGAGAACTTTGCACCGGTGGATGTCCTTCCACGAGAATCAAGCTCACCATGTCGAGTGGTTCATAGCCCCTGATTCAAGTTGTTACACTTGATCTTTGATTGGAGAACTTTGCATCGGTGGATGTCTTTCCACGAAAATCAAGCTCACCATGTCAAGTGGGTCATAGCCCCTGATTCAAGTTGTTGCACTTGATCTTTGATGGCATTTGCTTTAGAGGAGAAACCTCTTGCCCTTTGGTAGACGTCTGGTTCAACGTAACCCTGCATCAAAAGAACCCTCGAGATCCTTGAAATGGTTAGTGAAAATGCTATGGTATGATGTTATGATGTTATGTACATGCATGCAAAAACAAGTGAGTGTATATACAGGTAATCATATTCACACAAAGCAAATAACTCCTTAGGTTTAGGCTTGCATGGGGTTTGTAGGTAAGCACCCTCTTGAAGTTAGTTGGCTCATCCTGTCCTAAAATAGAAACCGGGTTCTAAGGAGCTCAATATCATTGGATTGTTTTCTGTGTTCATTGTTTTGGTTTATCCACTTAACTGGAGACCAAAATATTCCAAGAAAACAACCCTCAATGAGTGTAGTATCGACTATCTACCAACTTCGGACTGCACCAAAGTCGGTCATCTCACTACCCCTAAAAAGGCTAGGATGGTCAATTAAGGTTCTAAGAGTTCGTTAGTGCTTCATGACATCACTCAGCGGCCCCGTACTCTCCTTGACTGAACTTAAGGGTTACCGGTACTCACGAATATGTCACACTAACATAGCTTACTGCTTCAACCATGTCGGTATACCCCGCACAATTCCCTCACAGTTTTATTGCTATTTACCTAAGAAGGCGCCCCAAAAGTCAACTGTGTACTGAAAAGTCAAACTTTGACTTTTTGGTCAAAATCTAGTGCCAAGGGTCATAATTCATCAAGACATGTCAAAATATGAAACTTTTTGATCAAGAAAACCAATTTTGAAAATTAGGGTTTTGAATTTGAAAATTTTCATAACTTAGAATTTTTCTAAGTATGGAAATTTTCTTTTTTTCCCCCCAACTTTTCCCAACTTTTTCACCATGATTCATTTGGATTCAAAGAAAACTTCCAACATGAAAGTTGTAGTCCTCCATAAAATATACAACTTTGATTCACAAATTTTTCCCAAAAGATACTTGGATCTCAAGTTATTAATTTGTGAATAAGGGTCCATGAACTAAAAGACTTAGTGAAAATTTGCCCAAATTTAGGCAGGTTTTTGACCCAACTTCATGGACATTTTTCACCTAGTTCCAAGAGGTATCTCAAAATGCATTTGAAAGATGGATTGTAGAGAATGTTGCAAGCTTTCCAAAATCTCCAAGAACTCTCCAAGATCATTTGTGGTTAGGGAGAATCGAAGAAGAGAAAATGACATTTTATCACTTTTGTCCAAGCCATTTTCACAATACACCAAGTTGCAAATCTGATCAAGCATGCTTGTACCTTGCATTACAGGTCCTAAATCCCTTCTACACTCCATAATTAAATGCTATCTCAGTGGTTAATGACTTTATTTTGACCTTTGGAGCATTGTACAAAGAATAAATCCATAAATGGCATAAAGGGCACATTGCCATTTTCATAAAGCAAGCTTTTTGCAACTTTACAATTCTTGAGCCATGGACCTGTTTCTTTTGTGCAAGAATTTTCCACAGATATCAAGAAACTTGTACCAACTCTCTGCAGCTAGCAAGCAAGCAGTACAAGCATTTTGGCTTAAGTCACTTCAACTTTCTTCAAAGGCAAGAAAAGTGGCAAAAGGGATTAGAACTTGTACAACTGCTAGAGAGTGGAATTTGTATCACTCCATACATATTCACAAACTCATCACAAGCCAGAACACGAATTGATAACCTCTAAAACTCTCTCAAACAGAAAAACTTCATTTTTCTGCCCAAACTTGCAGTTTCTGCAAAACTCTTGCCAACTCAATATTGGCTCGTGCATTTTTCCTTGTAACACTTGAAACATCTTCCACACATCCTACCTAAACTATCCAAGCAACCATCCTGCAACTGTGTGCTCTGTTTCAGACATCACCATTTTCATTTGGGAAGGTTGCAGCTTGACTTCTACAGAGGTTTCCAGCCATCCACAAGGCCAGCTAAGCATTGGAAAAGCTTGAGGGAACTTCAAGGAAGCTCACACGATCCTCAGGCCTCACTCAAAGTCCCCACATTGCCATATCCAAATCCAGCTGAAGGAGGTATTTTTCAAAACTTTATCTCTCTATTTAGGCATCCTCAAGCCACGATTTGTGAAGCAAAAATGTAGTCTCTAGCATGGTGAAGCTGTACATATGCATAGTTATCATTTATATTAACTGAGCTAAGAGAACTTGAATGTTGAACATGCTGAAAAAACTAGGTCACAATTTAGGGCCATTAAAATTCTCCCTGATCTTTGAGAGTTAGGTCATGAATTTTATATCATTGGAATCGTGAGATTACAAGCTACATTTTTTAAGTTATGGATTTTCATTTTTATGCAAGCTACAGAGAGTTACATGTTTAAGGCAGATACGCGCGCAAATGGAAGCTGGAGGACAGGGATGAAGTGTCCTGGGCCTGGCGCGCCTTGGGCCTGTTTGTTTAGTTTTCCACACCCCCCCTGACTACTATTTGCACCTCCTTTGCATTTTTTTTATATTTTGTATATTTTCTCATATTTTTTATGTTTATTGACTTTAATATTTTATCTGAATATTAAAAAATCACAAAAAAACATTTTCTCAATTTTTTGCAATTTTATTTTATTTTTATTATTTTTCCACATATAAAAATAGTTTATTTTAATAAATAGAACTTATTTTCTTATTTATTTGTAAATACAATTTAAAAATACCATACATTTTTATTTTTATTATTCATACACATTAAATATTTATTTTTCATACATATTTAATTTTTAATATTTGTGCATAATATTATTATTATTTTTCTTGAACAAAAAAATGAATAAAGTAAATATAGAACATATTTTTCTTTTAAATCAAAAACTAGGGTTTTTACCCCTTTCAAAAATAATAATATTATTTTTCTTATTTTTTAGGACTTAAATAATTAATTTTCTCATATCAAAAATCAAATACAAAACATTTTGCATAAATACATTTTATTGCATATTTAAATAATTGTTCATTTATTTAAATTTCAAATATTCAATTGGGTTGTAATAGTATTTTAGGGTTTTATTTTGTACAATATTCCCTATTCAAAAACTTGTATCCCCCCTCCCATAATAATTGTTGTAATAGCTTAGTTTATTTTTACGCAATTTATCGCTTTATACCATGTTTAGTAAAAACTAGGGTTTTGCATGATAAGACAAAAAACAAACAAATACAAGACCTAATCCAAGACAATCAAATGCATGTAAAATGGCACATATTGCATACAAGCACCCTTAGGGTTTCACCCACTTGGTTGCCTAATTTAAAATGGCCATGGTATGCATGCAAAGTATATTGACAAAACAAAACAAAACAAAACAAAAGATCATAGTCCCTCGATGACGCTATCAAAAGGTTGCCTAAACAAATGATCTTGGTCCCTCAAAATGTTAAAGATACTTGGCAACATTGCTATCATGGTCATACGATGACCCACGCCTGTCCTGTTTAACATCCAAAGATAGGGTTGCCTACCAAATCAATGGTAGGTCAACAACATCAAAGGAATGAAAAATGCACAAGAAAGACAATTGAGTAGGTATATAGCTTCTAAGTTACTTGCTCCACTTCAAAACAAATCCTTGCTATTTTCAAAAGAACTAGCACACACACACACACATTTCCAAACAAATTTCAAAACATTGAAAACATTTTCAAAAAGACAAACACCTTTGTATACATTCTTACGAACGAGAATCATTACAAAGGTTGTCTAAACAAAGGCCTCTTTTACAAATACTTTTCAAAACCACACAAAGCACCATTTCAAACAATTTCAAAAGTAAAGCAAGTGATCTAAGCAAGTAACTAAGAGCCCATGGAAAACCATGG
Organism: Vicia faba; assembly: GCA_948472305.1. Lineage (NCBI taxonomy): Eukaryota > Viridiplantae > Streptophyta > Magnoliopsida > Fabales > Fabaceae > Vicia > Vicia faba. Next base: position 256,907,648 of record OX451736.1, on the reverse strand, counting down.
ATGAAAAGGGTGCTAGCACCTTCCCTTTTCATAACCAACCCCCCGAACTCAAGAAAACAACTCAAAGGTATTTTCTGTGCTTTTTTTACCTTTCCTTTTGGATAAAATAAAAGTTGGTGGCGACTCTTGCTAAACTGAAACATTTGCGACGAAACGCAAAACCTCAAGTCAGTTCTCCCACTGTATCACAGAACTGGCGACTCTGCTGGGGAACTTAATAAAAGTGGGGTTACCTTAGGGTTTAGATCACCTTTATTTGCTTACCATGTTTGCCTTGTTTTCTTTACACTTTGGTTCTATTGTTTGGGTTTGAATCCTCCACCCGGATTTGGGAAACATAATAGGTAAATAGCAATACGTTGTGGAAACTGTGCGGGGTATACCGACACGGTCTAAGCAATAGCTATGTTAGTGTGACATATTTGTGGGTACCTGTAGCCTTTGAGTCAATCAAAGAGAATACGGGGTCATTGAGTGATGTCATGAAGCACTAACGAACTTCTAGAACCTTTACTTGACCAACTTGGCCTTTTAGGATGTAGTGAGATAACCGGCTTTGGTGCAGTCTGAAGTTGGTAGATACTCGATACTACACTCATTGAGGGTTGGTTCCTTGGAATATTTCGGTCGCCAATAAAGAGGCTGAATTGAAACAATGAACAAGGAAACAATCTAGTGGTATTGAGCTCCTTAGAACCCGATTACTATTTCTAAGACAGGTTTAGCCAACTAAACTTCAAGAGGGTACTTACCTATGAAACCCCATGCAAGCCTAAACAAGGAACTTGTGTGATTTTCTTGTACATATATACTTGTGCATAACATCATGGACATCATGAAGCATCATATGCATCCACTAACCATTTCAAGGATTTTGGAAATTCATCTTTGTTCCTATTTTGTATGTTATGGATTCACTTCGCAGGAAAACTATCCAAGTCAACCTTGTAAGAATTCCTCCACAACTCAAGGAGCTAGCTTCAAGGATTCCTGAGAATTCTCCATTCACCGAGAGGCATGGTCGTCTTCTCAACTTAGTCACTTCCAACACAGAGGAAGACATGATGAAAGTTCTTTTCCAGTTCTTTGACCCTTTGCATCACTGCTTCACATTTCCTGACTACCAGCTTGTGCCCACTTTGGAGGAATTTTCTCAACTCTTGAGGATTCCTATTCTCAATCAACTACCTTTCAACAGTATGGAAAGAGATCCAAAGCCGAAAAAGATTGCTCAAGCCCTGCACTTGCACTTATCTGATGTCACAACCCATTGGGAAACTAGAAGTGGTGTAAAAGGCTTCTTGGCAAAGTTCTTGTTTGAGAAGGCCCAAAGCTGCTGGAATTCTTTGGACTTGCAAGCTTTTGAGGAGATTGTAGCTCTTCTCATCTATGGTATGGTCTTGTTCCCCAATCCTGACCAACTCATAGATGTGAGCGTTGTCAAAATCTTTATGTCACGTAACCCGGTGCCTACATTGCTTGAAGATATCTTACACTCTTTTCACACTCGTACAATGAGGAAAGAGGTGTTCTCATGTGTTGCACTCCTCTACTGGCAAGATGGTTTATTTCTCATCTTCCCCAATCAGTCTTGAAGAATGAGCAAGGTTTGAGGTGGTCACAACGATTGATGACTTACACATTCAGATATTCATTGGTGTTCTCGATCCAAAGAGAATGTTATCATCGTCGACCATTGTGGGGAATTCCCTAATGTCCCTCTGCTTGGCATTAGGGGAGGCATCACCTACAACCCCTGCTTGGCTCTAAGACAGTTTAGTTATTCCCGAAGGGATGGCCCACATGACATGCTAGTTCAAGGTTTAGTTTTCGACTTCGACAACGACAATCAAGGACTCCGACAGAGGTTTATCCAAGCTTGGAGGATGCCTAACAAAGTAGACAGTAAGACCTTGGGACACAAGAATTCCATCCCCCTTGAGCCTTACCTCAAGTGGGTACAAACCCTCTCCCAAAGTCTTATGATGCCTTACCCCTCTATTCTCCCAATGATTATAGAGCCCGTTAAGGAAGGAGAGGTTCCATACACCCTCCTACATCCTGACATGCCAACATCACTCGAAGATCTACAAAGGAGTTGGATACAGCTCAAGGGAGAACGCGATACTTTTGAAGCCCAATTCTACGCAAGCGAGAAGAAGGTTTTAGAACTCACTCAGTTACTTCACGAAGAGAAGACTCTCAACACCTACATTACACCAAAGAGGATGCGCAACGTCTTTTTATCTTAGAATTTTGTACTATTTTGCCCTAGGGGCATTGATGTAAACAAATTCTATTTTATTAATATAACGTTTGTTCCTTTTTGTTTAACACAAATTTAAATTTTTCGAATCCTTGAAAGCATTACATGAATACATATCATTCATCATATGCATAAACAGGTCTTTACAAGAAGTTTCCTCATCCCTCTGCTATTTATTTCAGCAAAATGGATCTTGAACAAACGGTTAAAGACTTGCAAGCTCAGAATTCACAATTTCAATAGCTAATCTTGACCTTGGCCAAAGGGCAGGAGGAGCTCAAGACTCTGCTAGAGAAAGAAAAAGAGAAAAAGGAGAAGAAGCGAGCCGGTGTGGTTATCATGGGCAGAAGGTTTAAAGGATAAGCCAAAAGGACCTTGGAATTTCCATCAACCTCTGAGGAAGGGGAAAGAAAAGGTAAAGAGACTGCAGTGCCTTCAGATTCTGAGGCTGAAGAAGAGGAAGAAGAGGATTACTCTGAACAACAATACCCTTCGGTCGATGACAAATACAAAAACTTGGAAGAACGTCTAGCTGCTATGGAAGTATAGAGAGTACCGGGGCTGGACTTTGAAGAGTTGGGTCTGGTATCTAGAATAGTAATCCCTCCTAAGTTTAAAGTACCTTTGTTTTCCAGGTACGATGGGGTGTCTTATCCCAAGATGCACCTTCGATCTTATGTCAGGAAGATGCAACCACACTCTGCAGACAAAGACTTGTGGGTTCACTTTTTCCATGACAGTTTGTCAAGAATGCAGCTTGATTGGTTCTACCAGTTGGAGATGTCTGATATCTATAATTGGGAAGACTTGGCAGCCGCCTTCTATAAATAGTATTAATACAACGCCGACTTGGCACCAACTCGTACTCAACTCCAGAGTATGGCCATGGTGTCCAATGAGGGCTTCAAAGACTACGCCCAAAAGTGGAGAGATTTAGCCGGAATGGTGCAACCACCTTTATCTGAAAGAGAGCTAGTGGACATGTTCTTGGGAACTCTGTCAGGTCCTTTCTTTAATCACCTGATTGGAAGCTCCTCTGCAGGGTTCACTGAGTTGATTCTAACTGGCGAAAGGGTGGAAGCCGGTATTAGAAGCGGGAAAATTCAGAAAGACGCGTCTACCTCTGTTGTTGCAAAAAAGCCCTTCACAGGAAAGAAGGAAGTGTATTCTGTCTATGCACAGAGAAATCAGGGAAGAACCGAACGACGACCAACAGTGGGGCGCCGTTATGATTCAAAAGTCTGCTTCAGACCAACCAAGAAACAATCATCCAAGAAATGAGCAGCCGGGGAATAATCAGCAAAGGGTGGAAAGGCTTGTATGACAATTCACCAAGATTAACATGACTCCTGCTCAAGTCCTACCACATCTCCTGAAGTTGAATTTGGCCATGCTAAAAGAGGCTCCTAAAAATCCCAATACTGCATCTACCCACTACCATATGAATGCCAGGTGCGTTTACCATTCAGAAAGTCCAGGGCATGACACCAACAACTGTTGGGCTCTGAAGAACAAGATTCAGGATCTGATCGACGCAAAGGAAGTTGAATTTGAAGCTCCCGAAAAACCAAATGTTATCTCTGCTCCAATGCCTAGACATGGACACAATGCCAGTGTTGTGGAAGAAGATTTGTTTGTTTCTATTGTGGATGAACTGTTAACTCCTCTCCTAACCATCAAGTTGAATTTTTTGAAAGTTGGGGTATTCCCAGGTTGTGACCAAGATTGCCATACTTGCCTGTCCTCATCATTTGACTACCCTCTGTTGAAGAAAGGTATCCAACAATTGATTCATAATCAGGAAATTTTGTTTGAGAAAGCTCCTATTTCACCCATTCCAATTCCATAAGTTTCAATAATAACCATATACGCCAATCCTTCCAGGGTTCCTAAAAAACCCGTTAGGAGTACATCCGCTCCTATGACTACTCCGTTGAAGATAACAATGCTCGGGCCAACCCCATACAAATCAGATAAGACGGTACCATGGAACTATGGTGGAGAAATCTACTACCATGGTGTCAAATAGATTGAACAGACTGCCGAAGACGAAAGCTCCAAAGAGGAAAATTCCGACATCAGTAACATTGCCGGAACAAGCAAAATCACCCGCAGTGGGAGAATTTTCTCTCCAGATATTGCTCCTCCAAAAGTAGTCTTTGGACCCGTGGCTGTTCTGAAGATTACATTTGTACCAGTGATTACACCTGCAAGTGCACCTACCAATAATGACAATACTGTAGGTGTTTAGGTATTGGCTTGCATTTTTGGTAAATCCCAAGTGTATGTGTGAATGTCATGACTGATGTCATAACATTCTAGTTCAGTTTGTACTGACTCATTAGGTACCTTTGTAGAAAAATATTGTAATTCAAATACTGATGTTTATAAGTGTGTATCTGAGCATTTTGCAAAATGATCACATTTTGCTAAATCAGTAGACAGGTTTTCTCAGATGTCATAACAGATGTTATGACATCCTGTTCTGAACTAACAGGATTGCAGGATTGGATAAGTCTGAGTTTTTTCAGGAAATAACTCAGTCCTTCCTGAACAGAATCCTGCGTTTTCTGAGGGGTAACCTAGCTCAACCCTAACCTGGTTAATAAAGTCTTGTGACCTGGTCTTTAGGTCAAACGGAATTAACCCTAGGTTTTTGGAAACCCTAACTGAAGTTGCAGCTGCTATATATTCAACAGAGCTGCTGTTTTTCAAGGATCGCTTTTTATTGATTAGAAGATCATTTGTAATATGTATAGATTTGATTATTGTACTCCAAGCAATTATCATTGTGATAAGTGCCTTGGAATAGGTTTCTAATTGTAAGGGTTGTGTAGCACTCAAAGCTTTGAAGCAAGAGTGTTTGAATGTTCCTTGACTAAAGCTGTGAAGCAGAGTCAAGTTAGTTGTGTGCATCACTCAAAGCTGTGAAGCACGAGTGATTGTGTTGCTTGATTAAAAAGCTGTGAAGCTTAATCAAGTGTTTGTTTTTGAAGAGTGTCTTCATCAATTCTTAAGTCAAATTGGTTTATGTATCACTGCTGTGATTGAGGGGGAGTGAGTAGGAACTCAGGTTTAAGTTGTACTTAGATTGGAATTGCATTGGGTAGGTCTTAAGTGAAGGAGATAAACTGGTTGGTTTATTCCTGAATTAAAATCTCTTATAGTGGATTTCCTCCCTGGCTTGGTAGCCCCCAGAGTAGGTGTTGTTGCACACTGAACTGGGTAAACAATTGACTGTGTTCTTTATTGCTTTTGTATTTACTGTCATATAGTAAGTCAGATACGGTGTCATAACATTGAACGTGACATTGAGTATCTGCAGCCATAATTTCAATTGGCATCAGAGCAGGCACCCTGCCTGTATTACTGGGTGAGATCTAGAGATATCACTTTCTGGCACTATGGACAAAGAAGGAGTTTTTGGAAATAGACCACCCATTCTGGACGGAACCAATTATGACTACTGGAAACCTCGTATGATTGCCTTCCTAAAATCTCTGGACAAAAAGGCTTGGAGAGCTGCTGACAAAGGATGGATTCATCCCACCATAACTGAGATAGATGGGACAATCAGTCTGAAGCCTGAGGAAGATTGGAGTAAAGAAGAAGATGAGTTAGCTCTGGGAAATTCAAAAGCTTTAAATGCCTTGTTCAATGGAATTGATAGAAACATTTTCAGACTAGTACATCAATATGAACTGGCAAAGGAAGTTTGGGACACTCTCAAAACTACTCATGAGGGCACTTCCAAAGTAAAAATGTCAAGGCTTCAGATGTTGACTACCAAATTTGAGAATCTAAAAATGATGGAAGATGAAACCATTCATGAGTTTCACATGAACATCTTGGAGATTGCCAACACCTCAGGAGCACTGGGAGAAAAGATGTCAGAAGAAAAACTGGTGAGGAAGATTCTCAGATCCTTGCCTAAAAGATTTGCAATGAAGGTAACTGCCATAGAGGAAGCCCAGGACATTAGCAAATTGAAAGTGGATGAACTTATTGGGTCTCTTCAGACTTTTGAGATGGGGATCACTGATAATGGTGACAAGAAGAACAAAAGCATAGCACTTGTATCCAACACTGATGTTGAATACAAGGAGGATGAAGAAGAAAACATATCAGAAGCTATTGCCATGCTTGGAAGACAGTTCAACAGGCTCATCAAAAGAATGGACCCAAAGTCAAGGTCTAATGTTCATAACATTCCCTCTGACATTGACAGTTCCAGCAGAAGACCAAGGTCAGAAGATAAGGGAAACCAAGGCAGAGGTATTCAATGCCATGGATGTGAAGGATATGGACATATTCGAGCTGAATGTCCTACCTTTCTTAAGAAGCAAAAGAAAGGAATGACTGTTACTTGGTCTGACTATGATTCAGAAAGTAATTCTGAAGAAGAATCTGCCAAACTAGTTACTGCCCTAACTAGTGTTTGTACTTCTGAAAGTGACACTAGTGATGAAGAAGTGACATTTGAAGAACTGGCTGATACCTACAAGAAATTGTGTATCAGAAGTGCTGAAGTCTGTGTGCAGAATGAGAAACAATCAAAACTCATTATAAAGCTGGAGGCTGAAAAAAGGGCAAATCTTGAAACTATAAGTCATCTAGAAGGAGAAGTTCAATTGCTGAACTCACAACTGAATCAAATGACCAAATCTGTCAAGATGTTGACCAATGGAACAGACAAATTGGAAGAGATCCTTCAGGTTGGACAAAATGTGGGAAATAAATCTGGACTAGGATTTATGGAAGCAAAGAAATCTGGTACTGGTAAGCAAATGTCAAAACGGATGTCTCAACACAACTCTCAACATCAGGAACAGAGACATATGAAGAAAAGGTACCAAAGATGGAAATGTCATCATTGTGGGAGATATGGTCACATAAAGCCCTTCTGCTTCAGACTACATGGATATCCTAATCAGAACTCAGGTGTCAAACCTAAGTCTAAAAAGGTACCTCATGCTCCTAAATGGAAGAAAAAGGCTACTGCACTGATAGCTCACACTTCCCTGAGGGTCTCTGCAAAGGAAAATTGGTACTTTGACAGTGGATGTTCTAGACACATGACTGGATTCAAAAATCTCCTCAATAATGTTATGCCTCACACCACCAGTTTTGTGACCTTTGGAGATGGTGCTAAAGGTGAAGTCAAAGGAGTTGGTAATTTGGACTGCCCTGGAGTTCCAAGTCTGAATAAAGTACTGATGGTAAAAGGGTTGACTGCTAATCTCATTAGTATCAGTCAATTATGTGATCTAGGATTCAAAGTCAACTTCTCAAGATCTGAATGTCTAGTAATTAATGAAAAACTAGAAGTTGTAATGAGAGGAATCAAATCCAAAGATAACTGTTACGTGTGGCAGCCTGAGAACACTGATATCTCCACTATGTGTCAAATCATCAAAGAAGAAAAAGAGATGAAACTGTGGCAGCATAAGCTTGGTCTCCTTCATCTAAGAAGAACGAAAAGAGCTATTTCTATGGAAGCTGTCAGAAGAACTCCAAAACTACAGGTTGATAATATCTGTGATGTGGCAAATAAACTTGAAGAAGAATGTGTTGTCAGAACCTTAAGTCATCTTGACAAGGATGTTGGAAATAACAAGTCTAATAAATTCTGTTCTCAAAACATCTGGTCAAAACAGATGCTCCCTGAGTACAATGTTACACAAGATGTTGTGACATTGTGTTGTGACAATCTGAAAACAATCAACATTTCCTTGAACCCTATTGACTTTGAAGAGAAGAAGTCATTTAAACTGGAACATAGTTTCTCTAAGCTTCAGCTGACTGATTCTTCTACCAAGGCTCTTGTTGGAAATAAACTTGAAAATTTGAGGGGCAGGTTGGGTATTCACCAACATGAGAAATTATAGCAATTAATTTTGCTTAAAACAAGGGTTGAAGGGATTAATTTTATTAAGTCTATATTTAGTGGGTTAATCATATTCTTTCACAATTCCTTCAAAAGCTTTAAGAAGTTGAAGAGACTCCCGTTTACCCCCTACCTCTCTCATCCTTGCAACCTGTTTCCTCCTCCCAATCAAAGATTTTTCTCAAACTGCTACCATTACTCAAAGTCAATCAAAATGTCTCAGACATCGTCTTCAACCATGGCGACTTCATCTTCCTCATCATCGTCATCATCTGACCAAGATTCTAGGGCAATCACTACATGCATAGAATCTGAAGTTCTTGAGGTCACTCCTCTCAGGGAGATGGCAACTGACCCAGCCAGAGTCAAAAAGCTCAAAACCAGACATGCAGGAAGAGCTCAAGCTACAGCCTCTGGTAATTCTTCTCATCCTTCGTCTTCTGTACCTAATAGAGAAGGATCAGTTCAAGTTCACCAAGCTATTGCTAGGCTGGTTACTAGTATACTGAGTGGCAACCAATCTGTACCGGGGATTTCTATCCCTTTAAATCAATCAGAAAGTCCAAATGTGGAAGTTTCTGAAAATGTAGATGTCACTGAGAATGTTGTGACACCAAAAGACAACATTCAGAACCCCTCTGAAAAGGTTGTTGATCCACCTATCATTGATGTGGATGAAGATTACTCAGATAATGAACTGATTGCTAATGTGAACCCTAGCATAGCTAGGAGATTGATGAAAAGAAAGAGTAGTCAGAATGATAAACCTGATGCTAAGAAATCCAAGGCTGAAGGCATGGCTGAGAAAAGTATTCAGACAAAAGGGAAGAAGGCCCAGGTGCATACTGCTAGACAACCAATCTCTAAGAAGAGTAAAGAACCTGAAACTTCTGATTCTGATGAGGAATCAAAATTTGAGATTGATATTGAAGAAACTCCCATCAGAAGGAAGCTCCCCTCCAGCAAGATTGCTAGAGTGCCTGAAGTGCCAACAGACAACATCTCTTTTCATCATCCTGACAATGCAAACAGATGGAAGTATGTTTGCTTAAAGAGAATAGCCTTAGAGAGAGAACTCAACAATGATGCCTTGGAGTGCAAAGACATCATGGACCTGATCAAGAATGCTGGGCTAATGAAGACAGTGATAAAGTTTAACAAATGTTATGAAAATCTGGTCAAGGAGTTTGTAGTGAACTTGTCAAATGATTGTGCTGATGGAAGGTCAGCTGACTTTGAAAGTGTTTTTGTTAGAGGAAGAAGGGTCAAGTTCTCTCCATCAGAAATCAACAAGTTTCTTGGAAGAACAAATGAGGACTGTCCTGATCTAGAGGCAACTGACAATGAAGTTTGTCTAACCATCACAGCCAGGCAAGTAAAGTGCTGGCCCTTGAAAGGGAAGCTGAATGCTAGTAAACTCAGCATGAAATTTGCCATCTTGCATAAAATAGGTGCAGCCAACTGGGTGCCTACAAATCACAAATCAACTATCTCCACAGGATTGAGGAGATTTATCTATGTTGTGGGAACCAAGACTGCTTTTGACTATGGGAGGTACATCTTTGAACAAACTTTAAAGCATGTTGGCAGTTATGCTGTCAAAGGACCAATTGCCTTTCCCTCCCTCCTTTGTGGAATCATCCTTGCACAATACCCTGATATCCTTGTGGCAAGAGATACAGTCTGCAAAAGAGCTCCTGCCCTTGGCCTGCACTACAAATTGTTTCAGGGATCTCATGCTCCAGACATTGTCATAACATCAGCTGAGACATCGTCTGTAAAGACCCAGTCCAAGACATCAGATGTCATAGCTGTTTTAAAAGAAACTTGCAAAGAGCTGGATGCTAGAAAAAGGACCCTAGAAATCCTAATTGCCAGGCTATAAAAGGAGGAAGCTGAAGAAAACAGAAGGGAAGAAGGTGTAGAAGCTGAAGGACATCTCAACATTGAAGAAACTAGCTCCTATGAGTCTGATGATAGTGCTTGAAGGTTTATTGCTGTTTGGTGGTGTTGCTGGTTGGTGCTGATATCTGGTGGAGTTTGGAAGTGTATTCAGTTGTTTTCTGCTGCTGCTCTTATTATTTTGTTTTGGATAACTGTATAATTTTATGAACATGTATCTTTGGCCCATTTGTGGCTAAAGAGGGGGAGAATATTTTGGTACTTACTTAATTAGTACTTGACATTCTATTTTTCTGCTGTCACTTATTTCTGCTGCTATCTATCTCTGATTGTTTAGGGTCTTTAGCCAAAAATCTGCCAAAGGGGGAGTTTGTAGGTGTTTAGGTATTGGCTTGCATTTTTGGTAAATCCCAAGTGTATGTGTGAATGTCATGACTGATGTCATAACATTCTAGTTCAGTTTGTACTGACTCATTAGGTACCTTTGCAGAAAAATATTGTAATTCAAATACTGATGTTTATAAGTGTGTATCTGAGCATTTTGCAAAATGATCACATTTTGCTAAATCAGTAGACAGGTTTTCTCAGATGTCATAACAGATGTTATGACATCCTGTTCTGAACTAACAGGATTGCAGGATTGGATAAGTCTGAGTTTTTTCAGGAAATAACTCAGTCCTTCCTGAACAGAATCCTGCGTTTTCTGAGGGGTAACCTAGCTCAACCCTAACCTGGTTAATAAAGTCCTGTGACCTGGTCTTTAGGTCAAACGGAATTAACCCTAGGTTTTTGGAAACCCTAACTGAAGTTGCAGCTGCTATATATTCAACAGAGCTGTTGTTTTTCAAGGATCGCTTTTTATTGATTAGAAGATCATTTGTAATATGTATAGATTTGATTATTGTACTCCAAGCAATTATCATTGTGATAAGTGCCTTGGAATAGGTTTCTAATTGTAAGGGTTGTGTAGCACTCAAAGCTTTGAAGCAAGAGTGTTTGAATGTTCCTTGACTAAAGCTGTGAAGCAGAGTCAAGTTAGTTGTGTGCATCACTCAAAGCTGTGAAGCACGAGTGATTGTGTTGCTTGATTAAAAAGCTGTGAAGCTTAATCAAGTGTTTGTTTTTGAAGAGTGTCTTCATCAATTCTTAAGTCAAATTGGTTTATGTATCACTGCTGTGATTGAGGGGGAGTGAGTAGGAACTCAGGTTTAAGTTGTACTTAGATTGGAATTGCATTGGGTAGGTCTTAAGTGAAGGAGATAAACTGGTTGGTTTATTCCTGAATTAAAATCTCTTATAGTGGATTTCCTCCCTGGCTTGGTAGCCCCCAGAGTAGGTGTTGTTGCACACTGAACTGGGTAAACAATTGACTGTGTTCTTTATTGCTTTTGTATTTACTGTCATATATTAAGTCAGATACGGTGTCATAACATTAAACGTGACATTGAGTATATGCAGCCAGAATTTCAAATACAATTCCTATCCCTACATCTGCCGCTGAGAATAAAGGAAAGAATGTTCAAGAGGAGCCTGTCCTGACGAAGGCTCAATCACTAGTTATTCCTGAGATATCCAAGAAGGAGATGGAAGAAATCCTGAGGATCATTAAGAAGAGTGATTATGATGTGGTAGAACAATTGGGGCAGACCCCCTCCAAAATCTCTATGTTAGCCCTGCTGCTGTACTCTAAGGCACATGTTAAAGCTTTGGCAAAGTTCCTGAAGATGGCTCATGTCCCGCAAGAGACGTCTGTGGATCAATTCCAAGAGTGTGTGGCCAGTCTGGCAGCTGACAATGGCCTGGGATTCTCCGATGCTGACTTGACCTCCAAAGGGAGAAAACATAACAACACACTGCATGTGTCAGTGGAGTGTAGGGGGACCACCCTAGCCCATGTTTTGGTTGATATTGGGTCATCTCTGAATGTCTTGCCAAATAAAGCCTTGGATAGGTTGGATTGTGAAGGCCTAACCATGAAACCTAGCAGTATCATTGTGAGAGCATTTGACGGCTCTAAAAGGATGGTCCATTGGGAGGTGGACATTCCGATCAAGGTGGGTACCCAGACGTTCAATTCGACATTCTATGTGATGGACATCCGTCCTTCCTACTCTTGCCTGTTGGGACATCCCTGTATTTACAATGTCGGTGCAGTCACCTCGACTTTGCATCAAATGCTGAAGTACCCCATCCAAGGGAAAATCATAACTGTCCACGGGGAAGAGGAATACATGATTAGTCATCTAAATTCTTTCCGCTATGTAGAATTGGATGGTGAATTCATTGAGACCCCTTTCCAGCATTTTGAAGAAGTCTCTCAAGAAATAGAGGCGACCAAAGCGGTATCCACAATTCCAGTGATCACAAGACCTGTACCTCGGATGTCTTCTCTAAAAGATGCAAGGGCAGTAGTGGAAGAAGGCGGATCCACTATCTGGGGTCAGCTTCCAGACTTTCCTTTCAAATTAGACAAGTTTGGCCTGGGATTTACTTCAACTGCTCAGAAGGCCGTGCGCCGCACCCGTGCCAGAGGGCCACCTGTGAAGATCAGCCACCAAGGGGTTAATACACTAGAGGACAGTGAAGAAGAGGACAGCTTGGAAGACTGGATATTCCCTACCGTCGGCGGAGGACTGTGCAACTGGGAAGCAAAAGACTTTGTTCCGATTACTTTCATACCGCAGTAATTTATCTTTTCCATTTCTGTTGGATCTGTAATAACTCACAAACAATTCGTACTTTTTCAACCTTGTGTCTTACCCGAGGCACAATGGTCCATTTGTAAGGGTCTTTATTTCATTTTCATGTGTCATTTTAATGAATCATGGACGCTTTTCATATTTAAACCTTTTTGTGCTCATTGTCTTTCTTTTACATTTTTTTGTTTTAAAGATGTCTATACCCTTACACACACTCACACTCACAAATGCAGGTACCCTTCCATTTCAGAACCCATGGGTAACGATACTGATATAGCCTTCAGTGACTCTGAAGATCTGATCAACCAAGCCGAATACGAAGGTGAGGAAGATTGTGAGGTGCCAGGGGAATTGTCCAGATTATTACAATAAGAAGAAAGAGCAATTCTGCCTCATGAGGAGCTGTTGGATACCATCAATCTGGGTACCGAGGAAGACAATAAGGAAATCAGAGTGGGTGCCAACCTAGAGTCGAGTGTCAAGGAGCGCCTAATTCAGCTGTTGCATGAATATGTTGAGATCTTTGCCTGGTCATACAAAGACATGCTGGGACTCGATACAGACATTGTGGTACACCGTCTACCCACAAGAGAAGACTATCCACCAGTGAAACAAAAAGTCCGCCGCATGAGACCTGACATGTCAGATAAGATCAAAGCAGAAGTTATGAAACATTTCAATGCTGGGTTTCTTGCTGTTACTTCCTATCCACAATAGGTTGCTAATATTGTTCTCGTGCCTAAGAAGGACGGCAAAGTGAGAATGTGCGTGGATTATAGAGACTTAAACAGGGCCAGCCCTAAAGATGACTTTCCTCTTCCGCACATTGACATTCTGGTTGAAAATACAGCTCAACACAAAGTATTTTCTTTCATGGACGAATTCTCAGGCTATAACCAGATTAAAATGGCACCTAAGGACATGGAGAAAACTACTTTTGTTACACAGTGGGGCACGTTCTGCTACAAAGTGATGCCATTCGGACTAAAGAATGTTGGGGCAACCAATCAACGCGCCATGGTAGCTTTGTTTCATGATATGATACATCATGAGATAGAGGTCTACGTAGATGACATGATAGCCCGATCACAAACTGAAGAAGAACACCTTGATCACTTGCAGAAGCTGTTTTTCAGGTTGAAGGAGTACAAACTACGGTTGAATCCAAACAAGTGCACTTTCGGAGTCCGATCCGGTAAACTCTTAGATTTCATTGTCAGCAACAAAGGCATCGAGTTTGATCCTGCCAAAGTCAAAGCTATACAAGAAATTCCTGCTCCTCGCACTGAGAAGGAGGTCAGAGGTTTCTCGGGACGCCTAAACTACATTGCTAGGTTCATTTCTCACCTAACATCTACTTGTGAGCCAATCTTCAAGCTGTTGAAGAAAGATCAGGTAGTTAGATGGAATGATGACTGTCAAATTGCTTTCGATAAAATCAAGGAGTATTTACAAGAGCCTCCTGTCTTGATGCCGCCCGTCGAAGGAAGACCGCTAATCATGTATCTGACCGTCTTGGAGAACTCAATGGGGTGCGTATTGGGGAAGCATGACGAGTCTGGCCGAAAAGAGCATTCCATTTATTACCTTAGCAAAAAATTTACCGACTGTGAAACCAGATATTCACTGCTCGAGAAAACTTGTTGCGCTTTGGTATGGGCTACTCGCTGGCTAAGGCAGTATATGTTGACTCATACCACTTTGCTGATATCTAAGATGGATCCGATAAAGTACATCTTTGAGAAGTCTTCTTTGTATGGAAGGATAGCTAGATGGCAGATGATCCTTATAGAATATGACATACAGTACACGACCCAAAAAGCTATAAAGGGCAGTGTACTAGCCGATCATCTGGCTCATCAAGCTTTAGAAGATTATCAATTCATGAAGTTTGACTTCCCCGACGAAGACATCATGACATTGGACAATGTTGAAGATTTCAGACCATATGACGGACCTGAACAAGGATCCCGATGGACCCTGTACTTTGATGGGGCATCCAATGCACTTGGTAACGGTATCGGCGCTGTGCTTATATATCCAGAAGGTTGCCATACTCCTTTCACCGCCAGACTTTGCTTCAATTGCACGAACAACATGGCCGAGTATGAAGCATGCATCTTGGGACTCAAGGCTGCCATAGACTTGGGAATCAAATCATTGGTTGTGTTTGTGGATTCAGCTTTGGTCATCAGTCAGATCAAAGGAGAGTGGGATACTAAACATCCCAACCTTATCCCTTACAAAGAACATGTCTTGACATTGCTACCACATTTTGAGCAGATTACCTTCGAGCACTTCCCGCAAGAAGAAAATCAGCTAGCAGATGCTCTAGCTACAATGTCATCCATGTTTAAACTTAATTGGGATAATGAGGCTCCCCAAATCACCATTGAACAGATGGACGAACCTGCACACTGTCACGAGATTAATATCGAAGAAGTAGTGGACCGACCTTGGTTTCATGAAGTCAAAAGGTATCTCGAGCCTCAAGAATACCCTGAAGGAGCTTCAGTCAATGACAAAAAGTTCTTAAGGAGATTCTCGGCTAAGTTCTTCCTAAGTAATGGCATCATGTACAAGCGCAATCATGATTCTATTATGCTCCGTTGTGTGGACAAGCTTGAAGCTGAAAGGATTATGGCTGAATTGCATGAAGGTACCTTTGGCACTCACTCTAGCGGGCATACGATGGAAAAGAAGATTCTACGGGCAGGCTATTACTGGTCTACCATGGAAGCTGATTGCTATCAATACTCCCGTACCTGTCATAAATGTCAAATCTATGCAGACAAGGTACACGTGCCCCCGGTTCCTTTGAATGTCTTAACAGCTCCTTGGACATTCGCTATGTGGGGAATCAACATGATTGGAGAGATCAAGCCTACAGCCTCCAATGGACACCGCTTCATTCTAGTGGCCATTGATTATTTCACAAAGTGGGTCAAAGCAGCTTCCTTCGCATCTGTTACAAAGAATGTTGTTGCCCGCTTCATCAAACAGAATCTCATTTGCTGGTACAGTATCCCCAAAAGGATCATTACTGACAACGGTACAAACCTTAACAATACTATGATCACCGCCTTGTACGAGCAGTTCAAAATTCAACATCACAATTCATCTCCCTATCGGCCAAAGATAAATGGTGCAGTTGAAGCTGCGAACAAAAACATCAAAAAGATCATACAGAAAATGACAGTCACCTACAAGGACTGGCATGAGATGCTACCGTTTTCTCTCCACGGGTACCATACCACGGCTTGCACGTCAACTGGGGAAACACCCTATTCTTTGGTTTACGGCATGGAGGTTGTTTTACCTATTGAGGTTCAGATCCCCTCCTTTAGAATCATGAAGGATGCAGGTTTGAGTGAAGACGATTGGATTCAAACCCGACTTGATTATTTGAATTCAATTGACGAAAAGAGACTTACTGTTGTTTTCCATGGTCAGACGTATCAAAAGCGGATGATCAAGGCTTTTAACAAGAAAGTCAGACGATAAGCATATCAAGTTGGAGATCTTGTGATCAAGCGCATCATCTTGCCACAAAGTGATCCCAGGGGCAAATGGACTCCTACTTATGAAGGACCATTTGTAATCAAGAACATCTTTTCTGGTGGGGCAATGATTTTAACCACCATGGACAGTGACGACCTGCCGCACCCCGCTAGGTTGACACACCTAGGCAAAACAAGGGCATGCCGGTGAATCGAAAACCCGAAAGGGAGATTCAGGAAAAAATTAGGGATAAAAATATAAAAAAATCTGTACACCCGGCAAGTTGAAAACCCGAAAGGGCGACTTGGGCAAAAAAGGGTTTCCCGGTGGATCGAAAACCCGAAAGGGCGGTTCAGGCAAAAGTTAGGGAATTAAAGCGTATAACTATGTCTCGTCGGGTCACTTTAAGGACAATCTCTTCACTGACAAACCTGGAGCTTCTGATCAATCCAATCATCTTCGGTCAAAGCAGCGAATGGACAAGATATTCGGAGATACGAAGGCTATAGCAGAATGGGAACCCCATGGGATTTTTTACACATAGCTATCTTTCTTTGTATAAATTTTTCTTACTTTTATGACACCATCCTCTTACTAAGATGTTTGTCTCCTTCGTACAAAATACTTACTCAAAGTTAATACAAAGATGCCTCTTTAAAGTACAGAAAACCATTTGTATTTTTCTTTTTACACTTGTGTTTTATTTGCAAAAACGTCCAATGATTCATAAATGAGCATATGCATTTGAACATAATTACTGTTTACAAATAGACAAGATGAAAAAGAACGATTACTAACAGGTTGAAAGGATAGGAAAACGTCTTTAGGCTATCCCATGAACAATCCCTATAGTACATCATCTAGATCCCCAACGGAGCTAAAATTCAAACCTTTAATCCCCATCAGAGTTAAAACTTCAAACTCTCAATCTTCAGCGGAGCCAAAATTTCCAACTATTAATCCATAGCAGAAACCATCCAGTTTCTCCAAATTCCCCAGCAAGTTGTCTTGAAGTCTGAAAAGCAACCAGATAACATTTAACTTTTGTTTCTCCCCAACCTAGGTTGATTCCCCGGTAGAATGGCATACAACCCAAACTTCTGAACCTACTCCCAGCAGTTAGCTTTCTTCCCCACAGAGTTTTTATTACTTCCCAACAGAATGAAGATTATCATTATTAATTCCCCGCAGAAGTCATCATAGTTTTTTCTATTTCCCAACAGAACAAGGATTCCCTTTGTGTAATCCCCAGTAGACGTCAGCAAAGTTCTCTGGATTCCCCAAGCAGATTACTCAGGCAGTATATGGCATTACTCGCAGCAGACTTTTGTCAATACTTCAGGACGTGAAGGATCCCTATATCCCCAGTAAAGTCACTAAGGATTTTTAATCCCCAATAGTCGCCAAGGATTTCTCACCCTCAGCAGTCAAGGATTTATTTTCCCCGACAACAGTCAAGGATTTATTTTCCTCAGCAAAACAGCTAATCAGCTTACATGCGCATACATTACATTCATACATCATAAACATTGATAAAACACATTTATTGCATCATACATGCAACATAACTTTGTGTTTCAGCTAACATTTTACCCTTTTCAGGATAAGATTAATAGCTATCATCGACAATGTTCAAAGATTTCAAATACAGTACAGATACGTTCCAGACAAGGATGCCATTCTGATACTCATTCAGAGTTCAACTATCAAGATACAGTACATATACACTCCAGACACAAAAGTCATTCTGTTACTCATTCAGGATCAAGTTCAAATACACTCCAGACATGGAAGTCATTCTGCTACTTATTCAGATCCCAGTTCAGATACACTCCAGACACGGTTGCCATTCTGTCACTTACTCTGATTTTTCCCCAGCTTAGATACGCTCCCGACACGGATGCCATTCTGTCGCTTATTCAGATTTCAGATTCAGATACAATACAGATACACTCCAGACACGGAAGTCATTCTGTTATTCATTTGGATTCAAGTATAGTTACAGCTCGGATACGCTCCAGACACGGCTGTTATTCCCTTGCTCATACAGATTCAGTCTCCAGATACAGTTCAGATACGTTCCAGATACGGATACCATTCTGATACTTTTTCTTCTGATTTACAACTTACAGTTCAACAAAAATTCTTGGATGGCATCTACAAGCCCATCCCCAACAAGATTCTATAACCTCTCCAAATGGCATCTTTAAGCCCATTCCCTCAACTACACTTTGACAAGTGCAAATTTATGGGCACTCTAGTGTCCAATCATCTTTTACCTTCGAGTCACGAACGACAAAACTCGCCAATCTAACTCTTCAGGTTCAAGAAGATTGAACAGGAGCAGCTGTTGTACCCAAAAATTTTCCCTCTCATTTATCAAGATTTTCCTCATAAGACTTCTTGAACTCAAGACAAGATTAGGGTTTGCTCAGCTCAAGGCATCTCCTTGCACTGATAACCTGAAATTAGGGTTTGAGTTTGCACAAGTATTTTTGGACCATCAATGCTTCATGTGACTTTCACACACCATCTTGGACCCCTACGATTTCCCATGTCAAGTTTCAAGCCTTGAATCACATTTTTGCCTAGTCAATTGGAAGTTGACCTAAAAATCAACTATATTGGGGAAAAAGTCAACTATGGCCAATTTACAGTCAAACTTCATGATTTTTGATCCACAACAACATTTTAGACTCCTATGCACCATTTTATCAAGTTTGGATCATAACTCCTCAAGAAATTTGATCAAATCATCAAAAGGGCAAAATGGTCAAAATTAAGGTTTTAACTGAGAAGGGGCAATTTCTGATTTTTAACCTAGCCAATGACCAATTGGGTTCAAACATGATCTCAAGGACTCAATGGCATCATCTTTACCTAATCACATAGTTCAAAATATCTCAAGTACATAGGATTGACAGATGAATTTTGCAGTCAACTGATCAAAAGTCAATTGTGCACTGAAAAGTCAAACTTTGACTTTTTGGTCAAAATCAAGTGCCAAGGGTCATAATTCATCAAGACATATCAAAATATGAAACTTGTTGATCAAGAAAACAAATTTTGAAAATTAGGGTTTTGAATTTGAAAATTTTTCATAACTTAGAATTTTTCTAAGTATGGAAATTTTCTTATTTTTTCCCAACTTTTCACAACCTTTTCACCATGATGAATTTGGATTCAAAGAAAACTTCCAACATGAAAGTTGTAGTCCTCCATAAAATATACAACTTTGATTCACAAAGTTTTCCAAAAAGATGCTTGGATATCAAGTTATGAATTTGTGAATAAGGGTCCATGAACTAAAAGACTTAGTGAAAATTTGCCCTAATTTAGGCAGGTTTTTGACCCAACGTCATGGACATTTTTCACCTAGTTCCAAGAGGTATCTCAAAATGAATTTTAAATATGGATTGTAGAGCATGTTGCAAGCTTTCCAAAATGTCCAAGAACTCTCCAAGATCATTTGTGTTTAGGGAGAATCGAAGAAGAGAAAATGGCATTTTATCACTTTTGTCCAAGCCATTTTCACAATACACCAAGTTGCAAATCTGATCAAGCATGCTTGTACCTTGAATTACAGGTCCTAAATCCCTTCTACACTCCATAATTAAATTCTAGATCAGTGGTTAATGGCTTTATTTTGACCTTTGGAGCATTGTACAAAGAATAAATCCATAAATGGCATAAAGGGCACATTGCCATTTTCACAAAGCAAGCTTTTTGCAACTTTACAATTCTTGAGCCATGGCCCTGTTTCTTTTGTGCAAGCATTTTCCTCAGATATCAAGCAACTTGTACCAACTCTCTGCAGCTAGCAAGCAAGCAGTACAAGCATTTTGGCTTAAGTCACTTCAACTTTCTTCAAAGGCAAGAAAAGTGGCAAAAGGGATTAGAACTTGTACAACTGCTAGAGAGTGGAATTTGTATCACTCCATACATATTCACAAACTCATCACAAGCCAGAACACGAATTAATAATCTTTAAAACTCTCTTAAACATAAAAACTTCATTTTTCTGCCCAAACTTGCAGTTTCTGCAAAACTCTTGCCAACTCAATATTGGCTCGTGCGTTTTGCCTTGTAACACTTGAAACATCTTCCACACATCCTACCTAAACTATCCAAGCAATCATCCTGCAACTGTGTGCTCTGTTTCAGACATCACCATTTTCATTTGGGAAGGTTGCAGCTTGACTTCTACAGAGGTTTCCAGCCATCCACAAGGCCATCTAAGCATTGGAAAAGCTTGAGGGAACTTCAAGGAAGCTCACACGATCCTTAGGCCTCACTCAAAGTCCCCATATTGCCATATCCAAATCCAGCTGAAGGATGTATTTTTCAAAACTTTATCTCTCTATTTAGGCATCCTCAAGCCACGATTTATGAAGCAAAAATGTAGTCTCTAGCATGGTGAAGATGTTGCATAGTTGTCATTTATATTAACTGAGCTAAGAGAATTTGAATGTTGAACATGCTGAAAAAACTAGATCACAATTTAGGGCCATTAAAATTCTCCCTGATCTTTGAGAGTTAGGTCATGAATTTTATATCATTAGAATCGTGAGATTACAAGCTACATTTTTTATGTTATGGGTTTTCATTTTTATGCAAGTTATAGAGAGTTACAAGTTTAAGGCAGATACGCGCGCAAATGGAAGCTGGAGGACAGGGATGAAGTGTCATGTGCCTGGCGCGCCTTGGGCCTGTTTGTTTTGTTTTCCACACCCCTCTGACTACTATTTACAACCTCTTTGCATTTTTTTTTATATTTTGTATATTTTCTCATATTTTTTATGTTTATTGACTTTAATATTTTTTCTGAACATTAAAAAATCACAAAAAAAAATTTCTTAATTTTTTGCAATTTTATTTTATTTTTATTATTTTTCCACATATAAAAATAGTTTACTTTAATAAATAGAACTTATTTTCTTATTTATTTGTAAATACAATTTAAAAATACCACACATTTTTATTTTTATTATTCATACACATTAAATATTTATTTTTCATACATATTTAATTTTTAATATTTGTGCATAATATTATTATTATTTTTCTTGAACAAAAAAAATGAATAAAGTAAATATAGAACATATTTTTCTTTTAAATCAAAAACTAGGGTTTTTACCCCCTTTCAAAAATAATAATATTATTTTTCTTATTTTTAGGACTTAAATAATCAATTCTCTCATATCAAAAATCAAATACAAAACATTTTGCATAAATACATTTTATTGCATATTTAAATAATTGTTCATTTATTTAAATTGCAAATATTCAATTGGGTTGTAATAGTATTTTAGGGTTTTATTTTGTGCAATATTCCCCATTCAAAAACTTGTATCCCCCCTCCCATAATAATTGTTGTAATAGCTTAGTTTATTTTTACGCAATTTATCGCTTTATACCATGTTTAGTAAAAACTAGGGTTTTGCATGATAAGACAAAAAACAAACAAATACAAGATATAATCCAAGACAATCAAATACATGTAAAATGGCACACATTGCACACAAGCACCCTTAGGGTTTCACCCAGTTGGTTGCCTAATTTAAAATGGCCATGGTATGCATGCAAAGTATCTTGGCAAAATAAAAGATCATAGTCCCTCGATGACGCTATCAAAAGGTTGCCTAAACAAATGATCTTGGTCCCTTAAAATGTTAAAGATACTTGGCAACATTGTTATCATGGTCATACGATGACCCACGCTCGTCCCGTTTAACATCCAAAGATAGGGTTGCCTACCAATTCAATGGTAGGTCAACAACATCAAAGGAATGAAAAATGCACAAGAAAGACAATTGAGTAGGTAGATAGCTTCTAAGTTACTTTCTCCACTTCAAAACAAATCCTTGCTATTTTCAAAAGAACTAGCACACACACACACATTTCCAAACAACTTTCAAAACATTGAAAACATTTTCAAAAAGACAAACATCTTTGTATACATTCTTACGAACGAGAATCATTACAAAGGTTGCCTAAACAAAGGCCTCTTTTACAAATACTTTTCAAAACCACACAAAGCACCATTTTAAACAATTTAAAAAGCAAAGCAAGTGATCTAAGCAAGTAACTAAGATCCCATGGAAAATGATGGATGAAAAGGGTGCTAGCACCTTCCCCTTTCATAATCAACCCCCCGAACTCAAGAAAACATCTCAAAGGTATTTCCTTTTCTTTTTTTACCTTTCCTTTTGGATAAAATAAAAGTCGGTGGCGACTCTTTCTAAACCGAAACATTTGCGACGAAACGCAAAACCTCAAGTCAGTTCTCCCACCGTATCACAGACGTTCTTGCAAAACAAAACAAAAAACGAAAAACAAAGTGAAATTTCTTGTGAAAATGAATTGTATTGATTTTTAAAGTTGGCTTGTAATAGGCATTTTTGTACAGAGAGGTTGTGATACGATGGGAGAACTGACTTGAGGTTTTGCGTTTGTGTTTGCAAATGTTTCGGTTTAGCAAGAGTCGCCACCGACTTTTTATTTTATCCAAAGGAAAGGTCAAAAAGCACATGAAAGACCTTTGAGATGTTTTCTTGGGTTCGGGGGGTAGATTATGAAAAGGGAAGGTGCTAGCACCCTTTTCATCCATGGTTTTCCATGGGCTCTTAGTTACTTGTTTAGATCACTTGCTTTGCTTTTCCAATTGTTTGAAATGGTGTTTTGTGTGGTTTTGAAAGTATTTTCAAAAGAGTCCATCATTTTGGCAATCTTTGTAATGATTCTTGTTTGAAGAATTTATACAAAGATGTTTTTTCTTTTGAAAAATGTTCCAATGTTTGAAAGTTTGTTTAGAAATTGTTTTGAAATTATGTGTGATTGTTTGAAAATAGCAAGGATGGTTTGCAAATTGATCAAGTAACTAGGAGTTGTCTACCCTACTCAAAGATCTTTCCTACATTTTTAACCCTTTCACATTGTTGTTTTACCATTGTATTTGGTAAACAACCTTGTATTTGGATGTTCAACGGGACAGGCATGGGTCATCGTATGATCATGATAGCAATTGTGCCAAGTATCTTAGCAAGTTTTAGGGACTAAGATCATTTTTGGTTAGGCAACCAAGATAGCGTCATTGAGGGACTATGATCTTTTTGTTTTGTTTGATTTTGCCAAGATACCTAGCATGCATACCATGGCCATTTTAAGGCAACAAAGTGGATGAAACCCTAGGGGTGCTTGTGTGCAATGTGTTGTCATTTTTCATGCATTTTGTCTTGTATTAAGTCATGCTATTTGTTTTGATTTTTGGTCTTTGCATACAAACCCTAGTTTTTATTATCATGGTATATGAAAGCGATAAATGCGTAAAGTAAATCTAGACTATTACACAATATTATGGGAGGGGGTACAAGTTTGAATAGGGGGATATTGCTCAAAATAAAACCCTAAAGCTATTACAACCCAATTGAATTTATATACAATAAATAAATGAACAATTATTTAAATGTACAATAAATATGAATATGCAAAAAATGTTTTTGTATTTATTTTATGTATGTAAAATAAATTTATTTAAGTCTTAAAAATAAGGGAAAATAAAATGATTATTTTTGAAAGGGTGAAGAAACCCTAATTTTTGTTTTAAAAAGATATATTATATATTATTTGTTTATTCATTTTTATGTACAAGAAAATAAATAAAAATATATTATATTTTTGTATTATTTACAAATTTATTCAAGAAAATAAATTATATTTAACCTAATAAACTATTTTTTGTCATAAAAAAAATAAAAAAATAAAAATAAAAATGTAAAAATTAAGAAAATATTTTTGGTGATTTTTAATATTTAGAAAAAATAAATAAAGTCAGAAAATATAAAAGAAATGAGAAAATATACAAAATAAAGAAAATGGGCCAAGGGGGTGCAAATAACAAAATGGAGGGTGTGAAAAGTCAAGCAAGCCAGGCCCAGGCCCACTCCCACTTCGTCCCTGTCCTCTGAACAGAGAAATGCATGCGCCCTATGTTCAAACAGTATCTCCTGCATACGTGCTTAAAAATAAAATCTTGCAACATGAAACTTGTAGCTTGTTAACTCACGATTTCAATGATATAAAAAACTTGATCTAACTCTAAGAAACCAGGGAGAATTTCAGTGGCCCTAAATTCTAACCTAGTTTTTTCAGCAAGTTCAGCATCCAAATTCTCCTAGCTCAGTTAACATAAATAAGAACTATGCATATGTACAGCTCAAGGACATTAAGGACTATATTTTTGCTTCACAAACCTAAGCCTAAGGATGTCTAAATAAGGAGATAGAAACTTAGAAAATACCTTGTTCCGTTGAGTTTGGCTATGGCAATGTAGGAGTTGTGAGTGAGGCCTGAAGGTCGTGTTAGCTTGCCTGAAGTTCCCTCAACCTTTCCCAATGTTTAGCTTGCTTTGAACTTGCCTGAATGTCCCTGTAGAAGTCAACCTGCAAAGCTTCAAAATGAAAATGGTGAAGTATGAAAATGAGGTTACAGTTGCTGGATAGGTGCTTGGATAGTTCAGGTGGGTTGTAGGGAATGTGTCTGAAGTGGTTCAAGACAAAACGCAAGAGGCAATTTGATTTTGGTTTGGTGTTTGCAGAAGATGCCCTGTTTGGGCAAGAACTTGTGATTTTTGTGTTATAGGGTGTTTGCAATGCTATGAGCTCGTGTTTCTGGCTTAAGACAATATTCTGAACTTGTTTGAAATGATATCCAAGCTTGCTCTTATCAGATTTCCAAGTTATGGACTTTTTGCAAGCTTTCTTGTTTTTGAAGCAAAAGGTGAGTTGACAAAGGCACAGCCTATACAGGCTAGCTCAAGGCCTGAGAAGAGTTAGTGAGCTTTTCTGAAGTTTATGGATGTGGTTTGTATCAAGAGATCAGGTCCAATGCTCAAGATAAACAAAATTGCAAAAAGTATGCTTTATGGAAATGGTATTGCAACCTTTATGCCATTTTTGGAATAATTCTTTGTGTAATACTCCATAGCTCAGAACAATACCAATATCCATTGTATTTGAATTAAATTAAGGAGTGTGGAAAGGATTAAGACATGTAAAACAAGTACAAGCATGATGCAAAATGCCTTGGACAAAAGTGAGAAATGGCCATTTTCATTCCTTCGATTCTCCCTAACCATAAATGATCTTGGAGAGTTCTTTGACATTTTGGAAATCTTGTAACATGATATACAATCCATCTTTGAAATGTATTTTGATATTCCACTTGGAACTAGGTGAAAAGTTACCATTAAGTTAGGTCAAAAATCTGCCTAAACTAGGGCAAAATTTCACTAAGTTAAAAGTTTCATGGACCCCTATTCACAAAATCATAAATTGAGATACAAGCATCTTTTGGGAAAACTTTGTGAATCAAAGTTGTATATTTTGTGGAGTACTACAACTTTTATGTTGGAAGATTTCTTTGAATCCAATTTCATCATGGTGAAAAAGTTTGGAAAAGTTGGGAAAAAATAAGAAATTTTCATAACTTAGAAAATTTCTAAGTTATGAAAATTTTCCATTTTAAACCCTAATTTACAAAATTAGGTTTCTTGGTGAACAAGTTTCATGTTTTGACACATCTTGATGAAAAATGACCCTTGGCACTTGATTTTGACCAAAAAGTCAAAGTTTGACTTTTCAGTGTACAGTTGATTTTTGATCAGTCGACTGGAAAATTCATCTGTCAATCAAATGCTTTTGAGATCTTTTGAACCTTGTGATTAGGTCAAGATGGTGTAATTGAGTCCTTGAATCCATGCTTGAACCAAATTTTCCATTGGCTAGCTGAAAAATCAGAAATTGCCCTTCTACAGTCAAAACCCTAAAAATGACCATTTTGCCCTTTTGATGATCTGATCAAATTTCTTGAGGAGTTATGGTCCAAACTTGATCAAATGGTTCATATGAGTCTATAATGTTGATGTGGATCAAAAATTATGAGGTTTGACTGTAAATTGGCCACAGTTGACTTTTTCCCCAATACAGCTGATTTTTAGGTCAACTGTGCAATTGACTGGGCAAAAATTTGATTCAAAGCTTGAAACTTGGTATGAGAAATCTTATAGGTCCAACATGAAGTATGAAAGTCACATTGAGCATTGATGATCCAAAAATCACTGTGCAAACTCAAACCCTAATTTTAGGTCATCAATGCAAGAAGATGTCTTGAGCTGAGCAAACCCTAATCCTGTCTGGAGTTCAAAGAGTCTTGTGGGGAGAATCTTGATAAAATGAGAGGGCAAATTTTGAAGTACAACAGAGGCTGACGTCCAACTCTTATATTGCCTTTATATCTTCAAGCGTCTCATCACTTTGCTACTTGGTAGAAGGTTGATCAGATTGATTGTGGTTGTCCGAGCTTGATAGTCGATACCGAAGTCTGGTTGCGAGATGATCCAATGAGACATAGCGCTTTGATCCCTAATTTTTTCCTGGACCTCCTTTTCGGGTTTTCAGTCCACCGGGATACCCTTTTTTTCCCGAGTCTCCTTTTCAGGTTTTCGACTTGCCGGGTGTACAATTTTTTTCATTTTCATCCCTTACTTTTGCCCAAAGCCCTTATTTTTGCCTAGGCCAGTCAACATAGCGGGTCTTTGATTATGCGTAGTATCTTTTCACTATGTCTGCATTGACGGGGTGAGGAAGGTCGTCACCATCCATGGTGGTTAGAATCATAGCTCCTCTTGAGAAAATGTTCTTAACCACAAATGGCCCTTCGTATGTGGGGGTCCATTTGCCCCTGGGATCACCTTGCGGTAGTATGATGCGTTTGATCACTAGATCCCCGAATTTATATTCTTGATGTATAACTTTCTTGTTAAAAGCCTTAATCATTCGCTTTTGATACGTCTGACCATGACAAATAGCAGTAAATCTATTTTCATCGATTAGATTCAGCTGATCAAGTCGGGTTTGGATCTAGTCGTCTTTGTTCAAACCCGCATCCTTCATAATCCTGAGAGAGGGTATATGGACTTCGATGGGTATGATTGCCTCCATACCATACACCAAAGAATAGGGTGTTGCCCCTTTCGACGTCCGTGCTGAGGTACGGTACCCATGAAGAATGAATGGTAACATCTCGTTCCAATCTTTGTATGTCATTGTCATCTTCTGCACAATCTTTTTGATGTTCTTGTTAGCCGCTTCAACAACCCCATTCATCTTTGGCCGGTAGGGAGAAGAGTTATGATGTTGAATCTTGAACTGTTTGCAGAGCTCGGTGATCATTGTGTTGTTGAGATTTGTACCATTGTTAGTAATAATCCTCTCTGGTACACCATATCGACAAATCAGATTGTGTCGGATAAACAGCGCAATGACGTTCTTGGTTACTGTAGCAAAGGAAGTTGCCTCAACCCACTTTGTGAAGTAATCAATTGCTACCAGAATGAAGCGATGCCCGTTAGACGTAGTAGGTATGATCTCGTCGATCATGTTGATGCCCCACATTGCAAAGGGTCAAGGAGTTGTCAAAACATTCAGGGGAACCGGAGGTACATGCACCTTATCAGCATAGACTTGGCACTTATGACAGGTTTGAGAGTGCTTGTAACAATCAGCTTCCATAGTGGACCAGTAATATCCTGCCCGTAGGATTTTCTTTGCCATGGTATGTCCACTGGAATGAGTTCCGAAGTTACCTTTATGTAACTCTTCCATGATCCTTTCTGCCTCTCTCTTATCTATACACCACAGTAAGGTTGAATCATGGTTACGCTTATAGAGGATCCCATTGCTAAGAAATAAATTTGCAGCGAACCTTCTCAGAAACTTCTTATCGTTGACAGATTCCCCTTCGGGATACTCCTGAGCCTCTAGATACCTTCTGACTTCGTGAAACCAGGGTTTATCTTCTACCTCTTCAGTGTCGATCTCGCAGCAGTGTGCGGGTTCATCCAACCTCTCAATGGTAATCTGGGGAATTTCATTATCCCACCTGACTTTGAACATAGAAGACATAATAGCTAGCATGTCCGCTAACTGATTCTCCTCTCTTGGGAAATGTTCAAAGGTTACCTCATCAAAGTGTGGGAGAAATTTCAGTACATATTCTTGGTAAGGAATAAGATTCGGATGCTTCGTATCCCACTCGCCTTTGATATGACTTATTACCAGAGTAGAATCCCCGAATACACTCAAGAACTTAATCCTCAGGTCAATATCCGCTCGAAGACCCATGATACATGCTTCATACTCCGCCATATTGTTGTTGCAGTTAAAACATAATCGGGTGGTGAACGGAGTATGACAGCCCTCAGGAGATATAATTACAGCGCCAATTCCATTACCCAATGAGTTCGAGGCTCCATCAAAATACATAGACCATCGGGATCCCTCCTCGGGTCCTTCATCTGGTCCAGGTTCTTCGTAATCAGTCACAAACATGATATTCTCATCTGGGAACTCGAAATTCATGGACTGGTAGTCATCCACGGCCTGATGCGCCAAATGATCCGCCAATACACTCCCTTTGATTGCTTTTTGGGTTGTGTATTGGATGTCGTACTCGATTAAGATCATCTGCCATCTTGCTATTCTTCCAGATAAGGCGGGCTTCTCGAAAATATATTTAATCAAATCCATCTTTGATATCAATAAGGTAGTGTGAGTTAGCATATACTGTCTCAGTCGGCGAGCAGCCCATGCCAAAGCGTAGCAAGTTTTCTCGAGCAATGAGTATTGGGTCTCACAGTCGGTAAACTTTTTGCTAAGGTAGTAAATTGCATGCTCTTTTCGACCAGACTCGTCATGCTGCCCCAATACACACCCCATTGAACTGTCTAGCACTGTCAGTATAATATCAAAGGTCTTCCTTCAACTGGAGGCATCAGAATTGGTGGTTCTTGAAGGTATTCCTTGATTCTTTCGAAAGAAGTCTGGCATTCATCATTCCACTTTACCACTTGATATTTCTTCAGCAACTTGAAGATTGGCTCACAAGTAGCAGTCAGATATGAAATGAACCTGGCGATGTAATTCAGACGTCCCAAGAAACCTCTAACTTCTTTTTCTATGCGGGGAGCCGACATATCTTGTATGGCTTTTACCTTTGCGGGGTCTACCTGAATACCTTTGTCACTGACAACAAAACCCAGAAGCTTACCAGACCTTACCCCGAAGGTACACTTGTTCGGATTCAACCTCATCTTGTACGTCTTCAACCTGTCAAACAGTTTCTGGAGATGATAAAGGTGCTCTTCCTCAGTCTGGGACCTGGCTATCATGTCATCAACGTAAACCTCGATCTCGTGGTGAATCATATCGTGGAACAAAGCGACCATGGCGCGCTGATAAGTTGCCCCAGCATCCTTCAACCCAAAAGGCATCACTTTGTAGCAGAAGGTGCCCCACTGTGTAATGAAGGTTGTCTTCTCCATGTCCTCAGGAGCCATCTTGATCTGGTTGTAGCCAGAAAAACCATCCATGAAGGAGAAGATCTTGTGTTGCACGGTGCTGTCGACTAGAACATCAATGTGAGGAAGTGGGAAGTCATCCTTGGGGCTTGACCTGTTCAGATCTCTGTAGTCCACACACATTTGTACCTTACCGTCCTTCATAGGTACCGGAACGACGTTGGCAACCCACTGCAGATAAGAAGTGTCAGCTAAGAATCCTGCGTCAAACTGTTTCATGACCTCTGCCTTGATTTTCTCTGACATTTCAGGGCACATACGGCGGACCTTCTGCTTTACCGGAGGGCAGTCTTCTTTAGTCGGCAGGCGATGTACCACAATATCAATGTCCAAACCAGGCATGTCTTTATAGGACCAGGCGAAGATATCAACATAGTCGTGTAGCATCTGTATTAACCATTGTTTGACACTAGGCTCCAGATTCGCGCCTATTTTAACCTCTTTCCCGTCTTCCTATGTACCAAAATCCACTGACTCGATTGGCTCTTCATGAGTTTGTATGGCCCTTTCTTCCTTCTGTAATAGTCTAGCAAGTTCTCCAGGCACCTCACAATCATCCTCACCTTCGTCCTCGGCTTGGTTGATCGGATTTTTGAAGTCATAACTGGCGGTAGCAGAGCTGTTATCAATGGGATCCAGAGTGGATATGGATCTACATTGTGATACGTGAGTGTGTGTAAGAAAATAGTTGTTTTGATAAAGTGAAAAACAGAAAAGAAAAACAAGGAGCGCAAAATTTGTAGGCAAGAAACGTCCAATGCTTTATTAATGATATATGAAATGACAAATGATAGCCCTCACAAGCAAAGCCAAGGTGCCTCGGGCAAGGCACCGGGCCGTAAAGTTTCAAATTATTTATTACAAATCTTAAAACAAATGAGTCAATTACTACAGAATAAAAGAAACAGGTATGAAGTCCCTAGTCGTCCAGTTATTCGGTCCACCGTTGGTTGTTGGGTAGATCCAGCTGCCGATGTCTGAATCCTCTTCATTGTCCTCAATTGCATTAATTCACTGATTGCTGATGTGTAGAGGAGGTCTTCCATCCCGAGCGCGCTTAACAGCCCTTTGATCCCCTGTAGTAAAGCCCAAACCATGTTTGTTAGTTTTGTGAGTGAAATCAGGGAGCTGACCCCAATTGGTACACCCACCTCCTTCAACTACAGCCCTGGTGTCCTTGAGAGAAGCCATCTACAATGGAGGTTTGTTGGTAGTAACTTCAGTTGATGCCAAGATCTGAGGGACCTCTTCGAAATTCTGACAGGGAGTTTCTATGAATTCCCTGTCCATCTCTATGTAGCGGAAGGAATTGAGGTGACTCACCATATATTCTTCTTCACCTCGCACTGTGACGATCTTTCCCTTCACCGGATACTTCAGCATTTGATGGAGTGTGGAAGTAACTGCTCCAGCCTCATGGATCCAAGGACGGCCCAGCAAGCAAGAATACGTCGGCCTGATATCCATTACGTAGAAGGTGGACCCAAAAGTCTGAGAACCCACTTTGACAGGGATGTCCACCTCCCCGTGCACCATTCTCTTCGATCTGTCAAAAGCCCTTACCACAATGTTACTAGGCTTTAGAGTCAAACCCTCACAATCCAAACGGCCCAACGCTTTCTTTGGTAGAACATTCAGTGAAGACCTGGTATCTACTAGTACATGAGCTATAGTGGTGCCCCTGCACTCAATTGAGACATGCAGAGCATCATTATGATTCTTTCCTTTTGGTGGCAGATCCGCATCTGAAAAACCCAGCCCATTGTCAGCAGTCAGGCTGGCCACACAATCTTTGAATTGATCTGCTGAAGTTTCCTGCGGCACATGCGCAGTCTTGAGAAATGCAATCAAAGCCTTCGCATGGGATTCATAACACGACAGCAGAGACAACATGGATATCTTTGATGGGGTCTTCCCCAGCTGCTCGACTACATTATAGTCGCTCCTCTTAATGATTTTCAGTATTTCCTCTATTTCTTGCTTAGAGGCTTCCACAATAATTCTCCTACGTTCCTCCGTCCGGGAAGGCTCACCTATAATTTCCTTGCCGCGGGTATCAGACGCTTCACCGACAGGGGTGATAACTGGAGTAAGCACAGGAACAGTAGTTGATGTACTAGCGGGAACAACAGATGGAATGACAATAGGCTTGTTTACATTCTCAGGGGAAATCTCGGGAGAGAAGACCCTTCCACTTCGGGTAACCTTACTAGTCCCGAAAATATTACTGACATCGGTATTAGCTTCTTCATTCTTCAGATCTTGCTTAATGCCATGATAGTACACATCAACATCATAATTCCATGGGACAGCCTTGTCTGAGGTGTACGGGATGGGACCAGGAACAATGATTATTAGCAGAGAAATTCTTTGAACATGTGTAATCCTAACAGGTCTTCTCAAGGAAATCTGGGAAGGATTGGCGGAAATGGTTATAATAACAACGTCTTCATTTGGAAAAACAGGAATCATAGTATTCTCAAACAAAATCTCTTTATTATCCATCAGGCGCTGAACACGTGTGTGATACGGTGGGAGAACTGACTATGGTTTTGCGTTTGTTTTCACAAAAGTTTCGGTTGAGCAAGAGTCGCCACCGACTTTTTATTTTATCCTAAGGAAAGGTTTAAAAAGCACAGCAAAAACCTTTGAGATTTTTCTTGGGTTCGGGGAGTAGATTATAGAAGGGGAAGGTATTAACACCCCTTCTATCCATGGTTATCCATGGGCTCTTAGGTACTTGCTTAGATCAACTTGCCTTAGTTTTCAATTGTTTGAAATGGTGCTTTGTGTGTGGTTTTGAAAATGTTTTGAAAAGATGCCTTGTGCTAGGCTAACCTTGTAACAATTCTTTACTCGAATGTTTTACAAAAGGTGTTTTATCTTTTAAAAAGATGTTTCAAGGGTTTGAAAAGTTGATTTTGAAAGTGTTTGTGAAGTGGGTTTGGAAATTAGGCAAGTGTTTTCTTTGCAAATTGACAAGTACTTAAGAGTTTATCTACCCTAAAGTTTTATCAAAGATTTTTGTTATGTTTTTAAACCTTTTGACAATTTTGTTCCACCATTGCATTTGGTGGACAATCTTGTCTTAGGAGATGAAAGGGACAGGCGCGGGTCATCGTTTGGACCATAATTGCAACGGCGTTAAATGTCTTTGGGCAATTTTCTTTAAGGGACTTGATCATTTGTTGTTTTGTTTTGAAAAGTTTTATCGAGGGACTATGATCATTCAATTTGTTTGCTTTGCCCAAAGAAATTCAACATACAACATGGCCCATTTATTTGAAGGCAACAAAGTGGAGTACCCTAGGGGTGCTAGTGTGAGATGTGTTGTTTATTTTCATGCTCCTTTATCTTGTATTAGGTCAAACTATTTTTTATCGTTTTTTGCGTGCAAACCCTAATTCTAACATGGCATAATTTAGAAAGCGTATAAAGTGCGAAATTTAAATTCCTACGCTATTACAACATAGTAATATAGGGAGGGGGGTACAAATTTAAAAATGGGGAATATTTAGACAAGAATTTAAATCTAAACTATTACATCATTTTTGAATATTTGCAAGGTAAATAAATTGCATAATTAAATAGAAATTAAATAAATATGCAAAATGCAAAAAGAAAGTTTTTATATGTATGAAAAAATGTTGTTTATGTAAAATAAAATAAGAAAATAAAAAGGTATTATTTTTGAGTATTTTCATATTTAGGGCAAAAACCCTAATTTTAATCAAAATGTATATTAATTAATTAATTCACATAATATTTATTATTTGCATACAAAAATAAAATAAAATATGGTATAATTATAAAAAAGGCCTTTTTTAGTATTAAATATTAAAAAATAAAATATGTACATTATTTGATATTTTATTCTAAGTATATTAACAAATATGTATTTATATACATTATTTTAAATAGGTATCATGGATAAATAATAATAATAATATTTAATATTTTTTAGAAAATAGTATTTTTTGTATGAAATATTTTCAGAGGGTAATATAAAATAAAAATGAAAATGAGAATGTATTTACACTATTTTTCTATTTATCCTAAATAATAATATATATACATATATGTATAAATCAAAAGAAAATCAAATAAATACCAAATAAAATCAAAAAATGATGAGAAAATTATTTTCAAAATTTTAATATGCTGAGAAAAAATAAACAAGTCAAACAAAAAAAGAAAAAGTCAAAAAGGATTAAAAATAAGACAAATGGGCTTGGGGGGTGTAATAGCAAAACCAAGGTGCAAAAAGAAATAACAACAAGCCCAGCCCAGGAAGCTGTTATCTTCAACCTTCAGACAACCAATTTCAAAAAAAACGCGCGCCTGCTTCTCAAGTTCCTAACTCCTGATCCTTTGATTTTTTGAACAAACTTCCAACACAAAAGATGTTAAGCATGAATCCACGATTCCAAATATATAAAAAACATCTCCTAACTCTAAAAAATGAGAGAGAATTTTAATGATCCCAAATCTTAACCTAAGTTTTCTGCCATTTTCAAAGCTTAAATTCTCTCAACTCAGGCAAAAGAAATGAAATGTAAAGATATGGACATGCTCAGGGCTATGAGTAGAACCTTGTTTCTTCACAAACTTAAGACTAAATATGCATAATAAGAGAGATACGAGTTCAAAATTTTACCTATTCAGTTGAACTTCTATCTGGAGAATGAGGAACTTTCAGTGCAAGGTGATGATTGGAAAAGCTTCCTTGAGGTCCAGGGATGCTATTCCAATGTTTACTTTGTCTTGAAAGCTTCTGAATCAAGCTATGGAACTTCAACTGCAAAAGGAAAAAATGAAAATGGTGGAAACTGTTAGAGGGATTACAGGTCAGGTTTTAGGTCATGATTAGCTTGCATACATGCTAGGGAATGTGTATGAATTGATTTTGATAAGAATGCTCGAGGGAAATGGGAGTTTGCACTCAAACTGCAGAGGCAACCCTGTTTTTGCAGTTTGAGGATGATTATGAGATGGAGGGTGTTTTGGAGGCAAATGGCTCGTGTCACAGCTTGGTTATGTTGTCTTGAGTGTGTTTGGTAAGTTTGTTCTTGTGTGCTAATGCTGGTATGAGAGTTGTTACAAAAAATGGGACTTTCTTCTTTCTTAAGCAACAAAATGCCACTTGATGTTCTAGGCATGTAGGGGGCCTCCTAATGGGCTGCATAATCTTATCTTGATCAGAGCAATTTGTCCATAATCTTGTGCCATTTAGATTTGCAATGTACTTCTTTGATTTACCAATTGACATAAAGCAAGCTTTTGCAAAAATGGAAAGTTCACTTTATCTAAAAATGGATCAATCTTGTGTACAATGCTTGAACTCATGGAACAACACTTTGGCACAATGAACAAGCATTAAATTATGGAGTGTAACTTGGTTTAAGGACCTGTAATCTAGCCTAAAGCATGCTGAGTTCAAATTTGCAAAGTTATGGACATGGAACTTGGTCATGAACAAAGTGGTTTTTTGCTATATTGTGAAATTCGATTCTCTCTAACCATGAGGTTGTTTGAGAAGTTCTTGGACATTTTGGAAAGCTTGGAATGTGTACTGCAATCCATCGTTGAAATGCAAATTGAAATTCCAAGTGGAAGGGTATGAAAAATGGCCTTGAAGTGGGGTAGAAAACCTTGTCAAAATAGGTTAAAATTCTTCTAAGTTAAAAATGGTTTAGTGCCCTTATTCAAAAAATTGTAACTTGAGATACAAGCTTCAAATGAGAAAACTTTGTGAATCAAAGTTGTAGATTATGCAACAAGCTACAACTTTCATGTTTTGACTTTTGTTTGAATCCAAATGGATCTTGGTGAAAAGGTGGGGCAAAGTTGGGAAAAAATTAGGGTTTTTCATAACTTAGAAAAATTCTAAGTTATGAAAAATTCCATTTTCTAACCCTAATTTGCAATTTGTGATTTCTTGGTGAACAAGTTTCATGATTTGGCATGCTTTGATGAAAAATGAATCTTGACTCTTGATTTTGACCAAAAAGTCAAAGTTTGACTTTTCAGTATACAGTCAAAACTGATCAATTGACTGGGAAATTCAACTGTCAATCTTGTGTACTTGGGATCTTTTGAACTTGTTGAGCATGTCAAGATAATTCCATGGGGTCCTTGGGTCCATATGTGAGCTTGGTTTGCCATTGGCTAGGTCAAACAGTCAAAAATTGCCTCTGTACAGTCAAAACCCTAAAAATGACCATTTTGCCCTTTTAGTGATCTGATCAAATTTCTTGTGGAATTGTGATCCAAACTTGATCAAATGGTTCATATGAGTTCATAATGTTGATGGGGATCAAATTTCATGAGATTTGACTGTCAATTGGCCACAGTTGACTTTTTCCCCAATATAGTTGATTTCTAGGTCAACTGTCCAATTGACTGGGCAAAACTTGGAATCAAGACTTGAAACTTGGTATGGATAAACTTAGGAGGTCAATATGAAGCAAGAAAGTCATCTTGGGCACTTTAGGTCAAAACATCTTTGTGCAAACACAAACCCTAATTTGGGGTTAGCAGTGCAAGGAGGAGTCTTGAGCAGATGAAATCCTAACTGGATCTTGAGCTTCAAGAGCTGTGTGAGGAGAAATCAATGAGAAATGGGAGGGCAAATTTTGGGGTACAACAGTTGCCCCTGTTCAATCTTCTTGGACCTGAAGAGTTAGATTGGCAAGCTTGCCTTTCGTGACTCAAGGGTAAAAGAAGATTGGACACTAGAGTGTCCAGAAATTTGCACTCATCAAAGCACTGGATGCGGGAATGGGCTTAGAGATGCCATTTGGAGATGGGCTTAACGATGCCATCTGGAAGGGAATATTAGGAAAGTGTCCAAGCTTTGGACCATTTCTGAATTGGGGGTCTGAACAAGTCGTAGGTTGACATCCGTTGTTGGGAGGAACCTGCAAGCTGTTTTCAGGAAGTCGCCTCTAAACAAGTTGATAGATTAACATCCGTTACTTGGGAAGAATCCATGAACTGTTTTCAGAAGTCTGGAAGAAGAAAACTGAACAAGTGACAGGTTAACATCCGTTTACTTGGAGAACCCGTGAACTGTTTTCAGAAGTCTTGAGATTGAATCAGCAATAGAGCAGCATCCGTTGTTGGGAAGCTTCCGTAAGCTGTCTTTAAGAAGTTGCATCTGAACAAGTTGATAGATTAACATCCGTTACTTGGGAAGAATCCATGAACTGTTTTCAGAAATCTTGAGATTGAATCAGCAATAGAGCAGCATCCGTTGTTGGGAAGCTTCTGTAAGCTGTCTTCAAAGGTGCATCTGAACAAGCTGATAGATTAACATCCGTTACTTGGGAGGAACCCATGAACTGTTTTCAGAAGTCTTGGGAAGAATCTGAACAAGTGATAGGTTAACATCCGTTTACTTGGAGAACCCGTGAACTGTTTTCAGAAATCTTGAGATTGAATCAGCAATAGAGCAGCATCCGTTGTTGGGAAGCTTCCGTAAACTGAATTCAAAGGTGCATCTGAACAAGCTGATAGATTAACATCCGTTACTTGGGAGGAATCCATGAACTGTTTTCAGAAGTCTTGGGAAGAATCTGAACAAGTGATAGGTTAACATCCGTTTACTTGGAGAACCCGTGAACTGTTTTCAGAAATCTTGAGATTGAATCAGCAATAGAGCAGCATCCGTTGTTGGGAAGCTTCCGTAAACTGAATTCAAAGGTGCATCTGAACAAGCTGATAGATTAACATCCGTTACTTGGGAGGAATCCATGAACTTTTTTCAGAAGTCTTGGGAAGAATCTGAACAAGTGATAGGTTAACATCCGTTTACTTGGAGAACCCGTGAACTGTTTTCAGAAATCTTGAGATTTGAATGATTTTAGTCTGTCGACTGATCTTACCTGAAAAAGGAAAAGAGTTAGTTGGATGCAATGCTATGATGCATGATACAATGTATATTATGGTGTTATGAATGTAAATGGATGTGCATGTAAGCTGGAGAGCTGTCTTGCATAGGATAGATGAATCCGGGACAGCGGAAGATAGAAGTATCCTGACTGCTGCCGGGGAAAATAAGTTCTGGGTCGTTACTGGGGAACCTGGAGCTTGGGTTGTACACCAATCTTCTGGGGAATTCCTGAAGTCTTCCACTGGGGAGTACCAAACTAGTGGACTTAATGCTGGGGAGGCCGGATTGAGAATCTTCAGCTTGGAGAGAAGTATCTCTGGAGATTTCACTGGGGAACTCAAGATTTTTCTTCCTAAAAACTCTGTGGGGAGAAGGTTTGAAAGTCTGACTCCGCTGGGGGTTGTTTATTTGAAGCTTTTGATCTGCTGGGGATACTGAGGCTTAAACTCTGAGGGAAAATGATTTCCGGAAGATTCTCTGGCTGGGGATTTGCAAAGATAAACTCCTCCGGGGATAGTATTGATAAGTTATTGTTGGGGGAATTTTGAGGAACTCCGCTGGGGAATTTTGAGGAACTCCGATGGGGATGGGAAGAATTTTGGCGAGCGCGATCTCCCCTGATGGTTAACTGAGGATAACCCAGTTATAAGCCTTTGTGAGGAATAACTTTGAATAAAACTCGGAAGGGACGTCCGTACTCTGCGGGGAATACCTTTCAGAACCTTACTGGGGGTAAGCTTCGAGAGTCTGTTGGAGATAGACCTCAGGGTTTGCCAGGGATGTGGATTACAGATCTTGAGGGATTTCCTTTGAAAGGGTGTCAAAATATCCGTTTGTACTTTCATCCTATCAGTAATCCTTTTCTTAGGTTCAATTAGGAAGTGATCATGTTTCAAATGCATATGCCTATTTAACAAAACATTGGACGTTTCTCAAAATAAAACAAATAGTGCAAGAGAAAAAGAAAAAGGGAAATGACACAAATTTTGGGAAGAGTATTTGTATTGATTTTCTTTGGGTATATTTGTACAAAGGAGACAATCATCCTAGTAAGAGGATCTTGTCGTAAATATTTGAAAAACAAAGATGGCTATGTGAAATAATTCCATGGGATTCCATTTTGCTGTAGCTTTCACAACTCAGAACATCTGTCCATTCAATGCTTCGTTTGACGATGGCTGGATTGATCAGAAACCTGGAACCGGTTGATGAAGAGACTGTCTTTGAAGTGATCTGACGAGACATAGTCATACGCTTTAATTCCCTAACTTTTGCCTGAATCGCCCTTTCGGGTTTTCGATCCACCGAGAAACCCCTTTTTGCCCAAGCCGCCCTTTCGGGTTTTCGACTTGCCGGGTGTACAGATTTTTTTGTTTTTATCCCTAATTTTTGCCTGAACCGCCCTTTCGGGTTTTCGGTTCACCGGGATACCCCTTTTTTTGCCCAAGCCGCCCTTTCGGGTTTTCGACTTGTCGGGTTATTTTATGCGTAGTATCTTTTGACTATGTCGGCGTTCGCAGGGTGCGGCAAATCGTCGCCGTCCATGGTGGTCAGAATCATTGCACCACCAGAAAATATGCTCTTGATCACAAATGGTCCTTCATATGTAGGAGTCCATTTGCCCCTGGGATCACTTTGCGGCAAGATAATCCGCTTGACTACTAGATCTCCGACTTGATACACTTGACGTCTGACTTTCTTATTGAAGGCCTTGATCATCCGTTTTTGATACGTCTGACCATGACATATAGCCGCAAGTCGTTTTTCGTCGATCAGATTGAGTTGATCAAGTCGGGTCTGCATCCAATCATCCTCATTCAAACCTGCATCCTTCATAATCCTTAGAGACGGGATCTGAACTTCCATAGGCAAAACAGCTTCCATGCCATAAACCAAAGAAAATGGGGTTGCCCCAGTTGAAGTACGTATCGTCGTACGGTATCCATGCAGCGCAAACGGTAACATCTCATGCCAGTCTTTGTAAGTGACTGTCATTTTCTGAATAATCTTTTTAATGTTTTTGTTCGCAGCTTCAACAGCACCGTTCATCTTTGGCCGATAGGGAGATGAATTGTGATGATAAATTTTGAACTGTTCGCATAATGCAGTGATCATTGTGTTATTCAGATTTGTACCGTTGTCCGTGATGATCCTGTCGAGAACACCATACCGACATATGAGATTATGTTTGATAAAGCGGGCAACCACATTTTTAGTGACAGAAGCGAAGGAAGCTGCTTCGACCCATTTAGTGAAGTAGTCAATGGCAACCAGGATGAAGCGATGTCCGTTGGAAGCCGTGGGTTTGATCTCTCCAATCATATCAATGCCCCACATTGCAAAGTGCCATGGAGCAGTCAGGACGTTGAGGGGAACCGGAGGGATATGAACTTTGTCAGCATAGACTTGACACTTGTGACAAGTACGGGAATGCTGATGGCAGTCAGCCTCCATGGTAGACCAGTAATAGCCTGCCCTTAGGATCTTCTTAGCCATTGTATGCCCGCTCAAGTGAGTGCCAAATGGGCCGCTGTGTATATCAGTCATGATCAATTCTGCTTCAGCCTTATCCACACATCGGAGTAATACACAATCATGGCTTCGTTTGTAAAGGATGCCGTTGCTCAGGAAGAACTTAGCAGCGAATTTCCTTAAGAACTTCTTGTCATTTACGGAAGCTCCTTCAGGATAACCTTGGGTCTCGAGATACCTTTTGATTTCATGGAACCAAGGTTGTTCCACTGCTTCTTCGGTATTAATCTCGTGACAATGCGCGGGTTCATCCATTCGCTTGATGGTGATTTGGGGAGCCTCGTTATCCCAGTTGAGTTTAAACATGGAGGACATTGTGGCTAGAGCATCTGCTAGCTGATTCTCTTCTCGCGGAAAGTGCTCGAAGGTAATTTGCTCGAAGTGAGGCAACAATGTCAGAACATGTTCTTTGTATGGAATAAGATTAGGATGTTTGGTATCCCAATCTCCTTTGATCTGGCTGATGACCAAAGCCGAGTCCCCGAATACGATCAAAGATTTGATCCCCAAGTCTATAGCAGCCTTGAGACCAAAGATGCAGGCTTCATACTCAGCCATATTGTTTGTGCAGCTGAAGCAAAGTCGGGCCGTGAAAGGAGTGTGGCATCCTTCCGGAGAAATGAGTACTGCGCCAATGCCGTTTCCGAGTGCATTTGAAGCGCCATCAAAGTACAGGGTCCATCGGGATCCCTTTTCGGGTCCGTCATACGGTCCGTCACCTTTAATGTTGTCCAAATTCATGATGTCCTCGTCTGGGAAATCAAATCTCATGGGTTGATAGTCTTCGATAGCCTGATGAGCCAGATGGTCAGCTAATACACTCCCTTTTATAGCTTTTTGGGTGGTGTACTGGATGTCATACTCGGTCAAGATCATTTGCCATCTGGCTATCCTTCCAGATAAAGCGGGCTTTTCGAAGATATATTTGATAGGGTCCATTTTGGATATCAACAAGGTAGTATGGGTCAGCATATACTGTCTTAGTCGGCGAGCAGCCCATACCAAAGCGCAGCAAGTTTTCTCGAGCAGTGAGTAGCGAGTCTCACAGTCGGTAAACTTTTTGCTAAGGTAATAAATAGCATGCTCTTTTCGACCAGACTCGTCATGCTGGCCCAAAACACACCCCATTGAGTTATCCAAGACGGTCAAATACATGATCAATGGTCTTCCTTCGACGGGTGGCATCAGAATAGGAGGTTCTAGCAAATACTCCTTGATTCTATCAAAAGGAGCTTGGCAGTCGTCGTTCCATTCAACTACCTGATCTTTTTTCAAGAGTTTGAAAATTGGCTCACAGGTAGAAGTCAGATGCGAAATGAATCTGGCAATATAGTTTATGCGCCCCAAGAAACCTCTAACTTCCTTTTCAGTACGGGGAGCAGGCATCTCTTGTATTGCTTTTACTTTTGCCGGATCGACTTCAATGCCTTTATTGCTTACAATGAATCCCAGGAGTTTACCGGACCTAACTCCAAAAGTGCACTTGCTTGGATTCAGCCTTAACTTGTATTCTTTCAATCTGGTAAATAGCTTTTCCAGATGTTCAAGGTGCTCTTCCTCTGTTTGCGACCGAGCTATCATATCGTCTACGTAAACTTCAATCTCATGATGTATCATGTCATGAAATAAAGCTACCATGGCGCGTTGATAAGTTGCCTCTGCGTTCTTCAGCCCGAACGGCATCACTTTGTAGCAGAAGGTGCCCCATTGTGTGACAAAAGTTGTTTTCTCCATATCCTCGGGGGCCATTTTGATTTGATTGTAGCCCGAGAATCCGTCCATGAAGGAAAACACCTTATGCTGAGCTGTATTGTCGATCAAGATGTCAATATGAGGTAGCGGGAAATCATCTTTAGGGCTGGCCCTATTCAAATCCCGGTAGTCCACACACATTCTGACTTTGCCATCTTTTTTAGGCACTGGCACAATGTTAGCGACCCATTGAGGATAGGACGTAACAGCCAGAAAGCCAGCATTGAACTGCTTCATTA
Organism: Vicia faba; assembly: GCA_948472305.1. Taxonomy (NCBI): domain Eukaryota; kingdom Viridiplantae; phylum Streptophyta; class Magnoliopsida; order Fabales; family Fabaceae; genus Vicia; species Vicia faba. The sequence continues at coordinate 256,865,559 of OX451736.1, read as the reverse complement.
CTTCTGCTTTGATTTTTTCAGACATGTCAGGCCTCATTCGGCGAACTTTTTGCTTGATCGGTGGACAGTCTTCTCTTGTGGGGAGACGGTGAACCACGATATCGGTGTCTAGACCTGGCATGTCTTCATAGGACCAAGCGAAGATTTCAACATACTCATTCAGTAACTGTACCAAGCGTTCCTTAACTTCTGGTTCCAGGTTGGCACCCACTTGCACCTCCTTCCGATTCTCCTCGGTTCCCAAGTTGACAGTTTCCAATGGCTCTTCATGCGGTAAGATGGCCCTTTCCTCTTGTTGCAGAAGTCTGGCTAGTTCCCCTGGTACTTCACAACCTTCGTCATCTTCATACTCGGCTAGATTGACCAGGCCTTCAGAGTTATTGAAAGATACAGCAGAATAGTCACCCATGGAATCCGGAGTGGATGGGTACCTGCATTGGTGAGTGTGGGTGTGTGTAAGGGATAGCCATCCTTAAACAAAAAATGCAAAAGGAAAGAAAATGAACACAAGCAGTTTATCAGATGAAAAACGTCCAATGAATCATTAAACATGGCATATGAATATGAAAAATAGTCAAAACCCTTACAAGTGGACCTACATGCCCCGGGTAAGGCAGAAGGCGAAAAGATAGTGTACGGATTGTTTGAAAGTAAAATATTACAGACCAAATAGGAAATGTTTGATAGATAAATTACTGAGGAATAAAAGTAATGGGGACAAAGTCCTTAGCCTCCCAATTGCTCAACCCTCCTCTGACAGTTGGATGAATCCATTCTTCAAAGTTGCTTTCTTTGTCTTCATCTTCCAGGGCGTTGATTCGGTAAGGAGAAATTTTGACTGGCGCTCTCTCAATCTTTGACTGGCGCATAGCTTTCTGGCCAGTGGTGGTGAAACCTAATCCAAGCTTATCAACCTTATGCGGAAAATCGGGTAACTGCCCCCACGCTGAATTCTTCCCTTCTTTAACTGCAGCCCTTGCATCCTCCAGAGATGCCATTCTGGCCATCTGTCTCGGTGTCTCAGCTGCCAACTTCGCCATTGCTACCTCAGGAAGCACTTCTTCGAAATGTTGAAACGGTGTCTCAATGAACTCCCCTTCAACCTCCACATATCGGAAAGAATTTAAATGGCTAATCATGTACTCTTCTTCACCATGGACAGTAATGATCTTTCCCTTCACGGGATACTTCAGCATCTGATGCAGGGAGGAGGTGACTGCCCCAGCATGGTGTATCCAAGGTCTACCCAGCAGGCAGGAGTATGATGGACGGATGTCCATTACGTAGAAAGTGGATTTAAACACCTCAGTACCTATCTTGACAGGAATTTCAACTTCTCCATGGACCATTCTCTTCGACCCATCGAAAGCTCTAACGACAATATCACTCGGCTTCAATTCCAACCCTTTGCAATCTAGCCGGTCCAAGGCCTTCTTAGGCAAAACATTCAGCGATGAACCGATATCAACCAAAACATGTGCAAGGGTGGTTCCGCGACACTCGATTGAAATATGCAACGCATCATTGTGGTTTCGGCCTTTAGGGGTCAGGTCGGCATCAGAAAAACCTAATCCATTGTCTGCAGTCAGACTAGCCACGCAATGTTGAAATTGATCTGCAGAGGTTTCCTGGGGCACATGAGCTGCCTTTAGAAACTTAATCAAAGCTTGAGCGTGCGCTTCTGAGCAAAGCAATAGTGCCAGCATGGAGATCTTGGAGGGGGTTTGCCCCAACTGTTCCACCACATCATAGTCACTTCTCTTGATTATCCTCAAAATCTCGTCCATTTCTTTCTTGGAGGCTTCTGGAATCACCAAAGGTTGAGCCCTCGTCCTGACGGGCTCTTCTTGTATTCCCTTTCCTTTATCGGCAATGGTAGGAGAGACAGCACTAGGAATGAAAATTTCTTCAATCAAAGGAGTTCTGGCAGAGAGCTTTACTGGTGCAGGGATGACCTTTTTAGCTGGTGGGGGTCCAAAGACTGATCTTGGAGGAGCAATCTCTGGAGAAAATATTCTCCCGCTCCTGGTGATTTTGCTGGTGCCAGCAATGTTACTAATGTTGGCTTCTTCATCATCTGAACTTTCTTCAACTATTTCAACTTGCCTGATACCATGGTAGTAGATGTCACCACCATAGTTCCAAGGTATCGACTTCTCAGAAACATAGGGAACGGGCCCTGGCATTGTTATCTTTAAGGGAACAGATTTTGCAGCTGGTGTAATCTTAACTGGCTTTTTGACGGCCTCGGAAAGATTGGCGTGAATGGTTATGATTGAGACATTTTCAACATGAACTGGAACGGCAGGAATTTTTTCGAACAAAATGTGTCGGCTATCCATGAGGCCTTGGATGCCTTTCTTTAATAGCGGACAATCAAACGGCAGAGAGTGGCAACAGTAGCAGTCTTCTTTACATCCCGGGAAGATCCCGGCCCTTAACAAATTCAACTTAATGGTTAACAGTGGAGTAGTCAGATCACTAACGTCAGCAACATACAGATCCTCTTCAACGGCATTGACATTCCGATCGTGCTTCGGCATAGGTGCAGATATCATATTGGGTTTTTCTGGAGCGTCAAACTCTACCTCCTTAGCCTCTATCAGGTCCTGGATCTTATGCTTGAGTGCCCAACAATCATTGGTGTCGTGTCCGACACTGTCTGAATGATAGGCGCATTTAGCATTGGCATGATAATGCGGAGAGGATGTATTTACATTCTTTGGCGCCTCCTTGATAGTGGCAAGATTCAATTTCAACAGATAGGGAAGCACCTGCGCTGGAGTCATATTAATACGGGTGAACTGCCGTTGTGGCCTTTCCACCCGTTGCTGATTTGGTCTGGATTGGTTGTAGCGAGGCTGCTCACTCGGAGTGTTTTGAATCATTACGGCCCCCACAGTCGGCCGACGCTCCACCTTCCCTGCTCTTCTTTGAGAATATACCATAGCTGTCTCCTTCTTAAACGACTTCTTCTCAACACTTGCAGCGACACCCTTCTGAATCTTTCCTGACTTGATGCCAGCCTCGATTCTTTCGCCCGTTAAGATCAAATCAGTAAACCCCGCGGAAGAGTTACCAATTAAATGATTGAAAAATGGCCCAGATAGGGTCCCAAGAAACATATCGACGAGCTCACGATCGGTTAAAGGAGGCTGCACCCTGCCAGCCAAATCCCTCCATTTTTGTGCATATTCTTTGAATCCCTCACTTGTTCCTAGTGACATACCCTGAAGTTGGGTACGAGTAGGAGCAAGATCAGAATTATACTGGTATTGTTTATAGAAAGCGGTGGCCAAATCTTCCCAATTTCTGACACTGGTCCCTTCTAACTGATAAAACCATTCCAACTGAGCTCCCGACAGGCTGTCTTGAAAGAAATGAATCCAGAGATTTTTATCTGCTGTATAGGGTTGAATCTTTCTCACATAGGACTTGAGATGCATTTTGGGGCAGGACAGCCCGTCATACCTTACAAACACTGGCACCTTGAATTTTGGGGGAATCACAATTCCGGCGACCAAGCCCATGTCTTCAAAATCCAAACCCGGTACCCTTTGCAATTCCATAGCAGCCAATCTGTCTTCTAAACCCTTGTACTTATCATCAGCTGGAGGATACTGCTGGTCAGAATAATCTTCATCCTCTTCAACCTCTTCCTCCTCTGCATCAGACTCGGAAGGCACCGCAACTCGATCTCTTTTACTAGTCCCTTCATCAGAAGTAGGAGGAAATTCAAGCACCCTCCGAGCTTCTCTGTCAAATCTTCTCCCCAAAGTAGCCACTCCGACCCTCTTTTTCTTCTTCACTGGGTCTCTACTCTCCAGATGAGCCTTGATATCCTCTTGACTCTTGACCAAGGTCATCAAGAGTTGCTGGAACTGTGCATTCTGGGCTTGTAGGTCTTTAACTGTTTGCTCGAGATCCATCCTACTGAAATAAACAACAGATAGATAAGGAAACCTGGAGTGAGACCTGTTTATGCACATGATGAATGGGATGCTGATGTATGCAATGCATTCAAGGATTTAGGACATTCAAAATTGTTTCAGACAAAGAAGAACGCACGTCATATTAATAAGAAGAAATTTGTTAGTACATAAATGCCCCATGGGCCAAATATTACAACATAAACTTCTCAAGGCAGAAAGACATTGCGCATCCTCTTTGGTGCGATGTAGGTATTGAGGGCCTCTTGCTCGTGGAGTCGGCGGGTAAGCTCTAGAACCTTCTTTTCACTGGCATAGTAACTAGCTTCAAAAGTGTTCCATTCCTCCTTGAGTTGAATCCAACTTTTCTGCATTTCCTCCCACGATGTAGGCATGTCTGGATGCAGGATGGTGTAGGGAACCTCTCCTTCACTGACGGGCTCTTTAATCACCGGGAGTACATGAGGATAAGGCATCATTAGACTTTGGGCTCGGGCTCGTACCCACTTGAGATAGGGCTCAAGAGGGATGGAGTTCTTGTGTCCCAGAGTCTTGCTATCAACCTTGTTGAGTTTTCCCCAAGCTCTGATGAATCTTTGGCGAAGTCCTTGCGCGTCGTTGTCGAAGTCAAAAACTAGGCTAGGAATCAACATGTCATGAGGGCCATCCCTCCGTGCATATCCAAATTGTCTCAAATCTAGGCAAGGGTTGTAGGTGATACCTCCTCTGATTCCAAGCAAAGGAACATTAGGAAACTCTCCGCAACGATCGACAATGATGACATTTTCTCTGGACCGAGAACATCAATGTACATCAGAATGAGTAAGAGTCATCAATCGTTGGGACCACCTTGTACCTTGGTCATTCTTCAGGACAGATTGTGGAAGGTGCGAAATAAACCACCTTGCAAGGAGAGGAGTACAGCACATGAGAACACCCCTCTTTCTCATTGTTCGTGTGTAAAATGAGTGAAGGATGTCCCCAAGCAATGTTGGTATTGGGTTTCTGGACAAGAAGATTTTGACAGCGTTGACATCTACCAATTGGTCGGGATTTGGGAACAAGACCAACCCATAGATAAGGAGTGCCACAATCTCTTCAAAGGCTTGTAGGTCCAATGAGTTCCAACATTCTCGTGCCTTCTCAAACAAGAACTTTGCTAAGAATCCTTTGACGCCGCTTCTGGTTTCCCAATGCCCCTTGATTTCAGATGGTTGTAGATGTAGTGCTCGAGCAACATCTTCAGGCTTTGGTTCCTTCTCCGTACCGTTGAAGGGTAGTTGATTAAGGATAGGGATTCTTAGGAGTTGAGAAAACTCCTCCAAAGTGGGAACCAACTGATAATCAGGGAAAGTGAAGCAATGGTGAAGAGGATCAAAGAACTGGAATAGCACTTTTATCATGTCTTCTTCAATGTTGGTGTCGACTAGGCTGAGCAGTCTACCATGTCTTTCACTGAAGGGTGAATTTTCCAGAATTCTTGAAGTGATCTCCTTGAGTTGAGGAGATATTTTCACAAGGTTGACTTGGATGGTATTTCTGCGAGGTATTTCCATGACCTACAAAACAAGAACAATGATGAAGATCCAAACCCTTGAAATGGTTAGTGAATGCATATGATGCTTTATGATGTTTATGATGTATGCATAAGACATATGTACAAGCAAATCACACCAAACCCTAGTTTCAGGCTTGCATGGGGTTTCATAGGTAAGTACCCTCTTGAGTGTAGTTGGCTTAAAAACCTGTCCTATAAATTGTAACCGGGTTCTAAGGAGCTCAATATCACTGGATTGTTTTCATTGTTCATTGTTTTGGTTTAGCCACTTAACTAGCGACCAAAATATTCCAAGAAAATAACCCTCAATGAGTGTAGTATCGAGTATCTACCAACTTCGGACTGCACCAAAGCCGGTCGTCTCACTACCCCTAATAAAAGGCCAAGATGGTCAAGTAAGGTTCTAGGTCATTAGTGCTTAGTGACATCACTCAGCGGCCCCGTACTCTCCTTGATTGAACTCAAGGGTTACCGATACTCACAAATATGTCGCACTAATATAGCTATTGCTTAGACCGTGTCGGTATACCCCGCACAGTTTCCACAACGTATTGCTATCTATGAATGTTTCCAAAAATCCGGGTGGAGGATTATAAACCCAAACAATAGAGCCCAAGTATAAAGCAAGCAAATCACACAATTAGTCATGCAAGAGGGTGATCTAAGCCCTAAGGTTACTCCACTTAAAGAAAACTCCCCAGCAGAGTCGCCAGTTCTGTGATACGGTGGGAGAACTGACTATGGTTTTGCGTTTGTTTTCGCAAATGTTTCGGTTGAGCAAGAGTCGCCACCGACTTTTTATTTTATCCTAAGGAAAGGTTTAAAAAGCACAGCAAAAACCTTTGAGATTTTTCTTGGGTTCGGGGAGTAGATTATAGAAGGGGAAGGTATTAGCACCCCTTCTATCCATGGTTATCCATGGGCTCTTAGGTACTTGCTTAGATCAACTTGCCTTAGTTTTCAATTGTTTGAAATGGTGCTTTGTGTGTGGTTTTGAAAATGTTTTGAAAAGATGCCTTGTGCTAGGCTAACCTTGTAACAATTCTTTACTCGAATGTTTTACAAAAGGTGTTTTATCTTTTAAAAAGATGTTTCAAGGGTTTGAAAAGTTGATTTTGAAAGTGTTTGTGAAGTGGGTTTGGAAATTAGGCAAGTGTTTTCTTTGCAAATTGACAAGTACTTAAGAGTTTATCTACCCTAAAGTTTTCTCAAAGATTTTTGTTATGTTTTTAAACCTTTTGACAATTTTGTTCCACCATTGCATTTGGTGGACAATCTTGTCTTAGGAGATGAAAGGGACAGGCGCGGGTCATCGTTTGGACCATAATTGCAATGGCGTTAAATGTCTTTGGGCAATTTTCTTTAAGGGACTTGATCATTTGTTGTTTTGTTTTGAAAAGTTTTATCGAGGGACTATGATCATTCAATTTGTTTGCTTTGCCCAAAGAAATTCAACATACAACATGGCCCATTTATTTGAAGGCAACAAAGTGGAGTACCCTAGGGGTGCTAGTGTGAGATGTGTTGTTTATTTTCATGCTCATTTATCTTGTATTAGGTCAAACTATTTTTTATCGTTTTTTGCGTGCAAACCCTAATTCTAACATGGCATAATTTAGAAAGCGTATAAAGTGCAAAATTTAAATTCCTACGCTATTACAACATAGTAATATAGGGAGGGGGGTACAAATTTACAAATGGGGAATATTTAGACAAGAATTTAAATCTAAACTATTACATCATTTTTGAATATTTGCAAGGTAAATAAATTGCATAATTAAATAGAAATTAAATAAATATGCAAAATGCAAAAAGAAAGTTTTTATATGTATGAAAAAATGTTGTTTATGTAAAATAAAATAAGAAAATAAAAAGGTATTATTTTTGAGTATTTTCATATTTAGGGCAAAAACCCTAATTTTAATCAAAATGTATATTAATTAATTAATTCACATAATATTTATTATTTGCATACAAAAATAAAATAAAATATGGTATATTTATAAAAAAGGCCTTTTTTAGTATTAAATATTAAAAAATAAAATATGTACATTATTTGATATTTTATTCTAAGTATATTAACAAATATGTATTTATATACATTATTTTAAATAGGTATCATGGATAAATAATAATAATAATATTTAATATTTTTTAGAAAATAGTATTTTTTGTATGAAATATTTTCAGAGGGTAATATAAAATAAAAATGAAAATGAGAATGTATTTACACTATTTTTCTATTTATCCTAAATAATAATATATATACATATATGTATAAATCAAAAGAAAATCAAATAAATACCAAATAAAATCAAAAAATGATGAGAAAATTATTTTCAAAATTTTAATATGCTGAGAAAAAATAAACAAGTCAAACAAAAAAAGAAAAAGTCAAAAAGGATTAAAAATAAGACAAATGGGCTTGGGGGGTGTAATAGCAAAACCAGGGTGCAAAAAGAAATAACAACAAGCCCAGCCCAGGAAGCTGTTATCTTCAACCTTCAGACAACCAATTTCAAAAAAAACGCGCGCCTGCTTCTCAAGTTCCTAACTCCTGATCCTTTGATATTTTGAACAAACTTCCAACACAAAAGATGTTAAGCATGAATCCACGATTCCAAATATATAAAAAACATCTCCTAACTCTCAAAAATGAGAGAGAATTTTAATGATCCCAAATCTTAACCTAAGTTTTCTGCCATTTTCAAAGCTTAAATTCTCTCAACTCAGGCAAAAGAAATGAAATGTAAAGATATGGACATGCTCAGGGCTATGAGTAGAACCTTGTTTCTTCACAAACTTAAGACTAAATATGTATAATAAGAGAGATACGAGTTCAAAATTTTACCTATTCAGTTGAACTTCTATCTGGAGAATGAGGAACTTTCAGTGCAAGGTGATGATTGGAAAAGCTTCCTTGAGGTCCAGGGATGCTATTCCAATGTTTACCTTGTCTTGAAAGCTTCTGAATCAAGCTATGGAACTTCAACTGCAAAAGGAAAAAATGAAAATGGTGGAAACTGTTAGAGGGATTACAGGTCAGGTTTTAGGTCATGGTTAGCTTGCATACATGCTAGGGAATGTGTATGAATTGATTTTGATAAGAATGCTCGAGGGAAATGGGAGTTTGCACTCAAACTGCAGAGGCAACCCTGTTTTTGCAGTTTGAGGATGATTCTGAGATGGAGGGTGTTTTGGAGGCAAATGGCTCGTGTCACAGCTTGGTTATGTTGTCTTGAGTGTGTTTGGTAAGTTTGTTCTTGTGTGCTAATGCTGGTATGAGAGTTGTTACAAAAAATGGGACTTTCTTCTTTCTTAAGCAACAAAATGCCACTTGATGTTCTAGGCATGTAGGGGGCCTCCTAATGGGCTGCATAATCTTCTCTTGATCAGAGCAATTTGTCCATAATCTTGTGCCATTTAGATTTGCAATGTACTTCTTTGATTTACCAATTGACATAAAGCAAGCTTTTGCAAAAATGGAAAGTTCACTTTATCTAAAAATGGATCAATCTTGTGTACAATGCTTGAACTCATGGAACAACACTTTGGCACAATGAACAAGCATTAAATTATGGAGTGTAACTTGGTTTAAGGACCTGTAATCTAGCCTAAAGCATGCTGAGTTCAAATTTGCAAAGTTATGGACATGGAACTTGGTCATGAACAAAGTGGTTTTTTGCTATATTGTGAAATTCGATTCTCTCTAACCATGAGGTTGTTTGAGAAGTTCTTGGACATTTTGGAAAGCTTGGAATGTGTACTGCAATCCATCGTTGAAATGCAAATTGAAATTCCAAGTGGAAGGGTATGAAAAATGGCCTTGAAGTGGGGTAGAAAACCTTGTCAAAATAGGTTAAAATTCTTCTAAGTTAAAAATGGTTTAGTGCCCTTATTCAAAAAATTGTAACTTGAGATACAAGCTTCAAATGAGAAAACTTTGTGAATCAAAGTTGTAGATTATGCAACAAGCTACAACTTTCATGTTTTGACTTTTGTTTGAATCCAAATGGATCTTGGTGAAAAGGTGGGGCAAAGTTGGGAAAAAATTAGGGTTTTTCATAACTTAGAAAAATTCTAAGTTATGAAAAATTCCATTTTCTAACCCTAATTTGCAATTTGTGATTTCTTGGTGAACAAGTTTCATGATTTGGCATGCTTTGATGAAAAATGAATCTTGACTCTTGATTTTGACCAAAAAGTCAAAGTTTGACTTTTCAGTATACAGTCAAAACTGATCAATTGACTGGGAAATTCAACTGTCAATCTTGTGTACTTGGGATCTTTTGAACTTGTTGAGCATGTCAAGATAATTCCATGGGGTCCTTGGGTCCATATGTGAGCTTGGTTTGCCATTGGCTAGGTCAAACAGTCAAAAATTGCCTCTGTACAGTCAAAACCCTAAAAATGGCCATTTTGCCCTTTTAGTGATCTGATCAAATTTCTTGTGGAATTGTGATCCAAACTTGATCAAATGGTTCATATGAGTTCATAATGTTGATGGGGATCAAATTTCATGAGATTTGACTGTCAATTGGCCACAGTTGACTTTTTCCCCAATACAGTTGATTTCTAGGTCAACTGTCCAATTGACTGGGCAAAACTTGGAATCAAGACTTGAAACTTGGTATGGATAAACTTACGAGGTCAATATGAATCAAGAAAGTCATCTTGGGCACTTTAGGTCAAAACATCTTTGTGCAAACACAAACCCTAATTTGGGGTTAGCAGTGCAAGGAGGAGTCTTGAGCAGATGAAATCCTAACTGGATCTTGAGCTTCAAGAGCTGTGTAAGGAGAAATCAATGAGAAATGGGAGGGCAAATTTTGGGGTACAACAACGTGACTTCAACAAATGGCAACCATAAGGTAGAATCGAACACATGTGGCAACCTTCACCACAACCCGGAAATAAACTGGCTAACAACAAATTCTTCTTAATAGTCATAAGAGGAGTAGAAATTTCTTTAACAGAGGTTATAAACAACTCAGTGTCAACAACATTAACTCCACGACCATGTTTGGGCATGGGAGCAGTTATAACATTCGGCTTTTCTGGAGCATCAAACTCTATCTCCTTGGCTTCAAGCAAGTCTTGTACTTTGTTTCTCAGATCCCAGCAATCATTTGTATCGTGGTCAGGACTCTCAGAATGGTAGGCGCACCGCGCGTTGGGATTGTATCTGGGAGAGGTAGTGTTTGGATTCTTGGGAGCCTCTCTCAAGGTTGCCAAGTTAGATTTTAATAAATGAGGTAGCACTTCAGCCAAAGTCATGTTGATGCGGGTAAACTGCCGTTGTGGTCTTTCCACCTTTTATTGATTTTTGCATTATGGAGCAACTGCGGGTCTTGGTATTACTACAGCATTTACCATTTGACGGTGTTCAGATCTGCTTTAGCCCCTCGGGCTATAGACTACATTGGCTTCCTTCTTACCAGCGAAAGGCTTCTTTGCCGAACTCGAGGAGGTATCGTTCTGTATTTTACCACTCCGAATTCCAGCTTCTACTCTTTCTCCAGTTAAAATCAACTCGGTGAAACCAGATGATGAGCTGCCGATTAAGTGATTAAAAAATGGACCAGATAGTGTCTCTAAAAACATATCAACCAACTCCCTATCAGACAAAGGGGGTTGAACTCTCCCAGCCAAGTCTCTCCATTTTTTAGCATAATCTTTAAAACCTTCACATGCACCCATGGACATACTCTGGAGCTGAGTACGAGTGGGAGCAAGGTTGGCATTATACTGATACTGCTTGTAGAAAGCAGTAGCAAGATCTTCCCAGTTTCGGACACTGGCTCCCTCCAACTGGTAAAACCATTCAAGTTGAGTCCCTGACAGACTATCTTGAAAGAAGTGCACCCACAAATATCTATCAGTGGTGTGGGGTTGGATTTTTCTGACATAAGAGCGGAGGTGGAGCTTTGGGCAGGACACTCCATCATACTTGGCAAAAACCGGAGCTTTGAACTTCTGAGGGATGACTACTCCCAACACCAACTCTAGTTCTTCGAAATCCAGTCCAGGTATCCTTTGAACCTCCATGGCACTCAGACGGTCTTCTAGATGTTTGTATCTATCCTCGGCAGGAGGATATTGCTCATCGTCATAATTAGTATCATTGTCAGATACTGCAGTACTAGGGTCCTTTTCCCCTTCTTGGTTCTCCACTTCCTTGGATGAAGAGGTCAGATCAGTTTGATGCTTCAACCTTTCTCCAAATCTTCTTCCCATATTCAGAATACCAGTCTTCTTCTTTTTCTTCTTCTCTTTCAGAATGAGGGCTTTCAGATCCTCTTACCCTTTTGCCAGACTGATGAACATCTGTTGGAATTGGGTGTTCTGTGCCTGAAGATCTTTGATGGCTTGATCGGAAGACATTTCTGCTGAAATAAATAGCGAAGAAGATGAGAAACCTGTAGTGGTCCCTGTAATGAAGTGTATGATAATGGGATGCGCATGTAGTGATTTCAAAGACTTCGGGAAATTTAAATTTGCAAACCAAAATAAACAAAAAGTTTATTAGCTTAAAATTGAAGGCTCAAAATTCCTTTAAGGCATTACAAATAAGTAAATAAAACAAATCTAAAACTAGAAAAGAAAAATCAAAAGTCCCATGGACGCTTTCTCTTTGTGCTGATATAATCATTGAGCACTCTTTCTTCCTGGAGCTGCCTGGTGAGCTTTAAAACCTTCCTCTCTTGATCATGGAATTATTCCCTGTAAGTATCCCGTTCATTCTTCAGCTGAATCCAAGACCTCTGTAACTCCCCAAGATCAGTCGGCATGTAAGGATAGAGAACCGTGTAAGGAATGCCTTCTTCAGTAGTGGGCTCCACAATCACTGGTAATACGGCCACATAAGGCATCATAAGCTTATGGGCACAACTCGTACCCATTGGAGGTAAGGCTCCATAGGAATGGAAGTCTTTGGTCCCAAATCTTTGGGTTCAGATCTGTTTACCATGCCCCAAGCTCGTATGAACCTCCAGCGGTACTCATGAACATCATCCTCATAGTTGAATACAATGCCCTCAATAAGTAACTCATGGGGACCATCCCTTCGAGCATGACCAAATTTTCACAAAGCTAGACAAGGATTATAAGTTATACCCCCTCTGATACCAAGTAATGGGACATTAGGGTACTCCCCACAACGGTCAATAATAGCAATGTCTTCCATAGCTCGGGAACACCAAAGAATATCCGTATGAGCGAGTGACATTATCCTATGCGACCAACCCAAACCTTCTTTGTTCTTCGGTACAGACTTAGGGAGGTGAGAAATAAACCACCTCGCCAGCAACGGCATGCAGCACATAAGAGTCCCTCTTCTCTTCATGGTACGAGTATGGAGAGCATGCAAAATATCTCCAAGCAAGGTAGGCACAGGGTTGCGAGAAAGGAAAATCTTGATAGCATTCACATCTACGAAGGAGTCCGGATTAGGGAGGAGAACTAAACCATAGATAAGAAGAGCCAAGACATCCTCAAAATCCTGAAAATCCATATCATCCCAAAATAGTTGAGCCTTGTCTATCAGAAATTTAGCTAGAAAACCCTCGACTCCGCTTCGAGTTTCCCAATTGGATACCACGTCGGCCCGTTTCAAATGTAAAGCTGAGGCAATGACTTCTGGCTTAGGAACTTCTTCTATACCTGTAAATGGTACCTGTTCAAGAATGGGTATGCCCAATAGTTGAGAGAATTCTTCCAAGGTGGGTACCAACTGATAATCTGGAAAGGTGAAGCAGTGATGCTTAGGATCGAAGAACTGAAAAAGTACGCTCATCATCTGTTCATCAAGGTTTGAAGTAACTAGGCTGAGAAGTTGACCGTGTCTCTTAATGAAAGTAGAAGTTTCAGAAACTCTTGATACTAGCTCTTTGAGTTGGGAAGGTATCTGCACAAAGCTGATTCATATAGTATTTCTACGCACGGAAGCCATGATCTGCAAAATAGAACAAAGATAAATTCCCTTGGTCTTTGAAATTGTTAGTGTAATGAATTCCATGTTATGATGTATGATGTCATGATAAACCACAGGTATAGAAAACACAGGTATTGTAATCACAGTCAAATCACACAAAGCCCTTAGGTTTAAGGCTTGCATGAGGTCAAAGGTAATACCCTCTTGAAGTTAAGTTGGTTTCAAACCTGTCCTAGAAAAGTAATCGGGTTCTAGAGGATCTCAATATCACTGACCATCATTTATCGGTCATGGTTTCAGCTTACGCAATCTTTTCTTGCGGCCGAAATATTCCGAAAGTATGATCTCAATGAGTATAGCATCGAGTATCAACCAGTTCTCAGCTCTACACCGAGGCCGGCTATCTCTCTACTTTCTAATGGCCAAGTTATTCAACTAAGATTCTAAGGTTCGTTAGTGCTTCACGACACCATGCAACGGCCCCGTATTCTCCTCGTTTCACCATAAGGGATACTGGTACCAACCAAAGTGCCACACCAACGTAGCTACTTCTTCAACCGTATTGGTCTATGTTGTACAGTTCCCTCACAGTCTATTGCTACTTACCTAATGAGTGCCCCCAGATCTGGGTATAGGATCTATAGTAACCCCAAACAAAACCCTCAAAAGTAAAGCAAACAAAGCAATCAAAAGAAGCAATTTCAATGACCTAGATCCTAAGGTATACCCCACTTATAAAACTCCCCAGCAGAGTCGCCAGTTCTGTGATACGGTGGCAGAACCGACTATTTAATACTGGTTTGCGTTTTTCATTTTGTGTTTGCAAAATGTCGCGGTAAGCAAGAGTCGCCACCAACTTTTATTTTATCCAACCGGAAAGGAAAAAAGTACAGAAAAAAATCCTTTTTCGAGATTTTGAGTATGGGGGGTAGATTATAGAAAGGGAAGGTGTTAGCACCCTTTCTATCCATGGTTTTCCATGGGCTCTTAGGTACTTGCTCATTTTTTAATTGCTTGTGTTTGTGTGCTTGTTTTGAAAATGTTTTACTTCGTGATAACCCTTGTATCAGTCCTCAAGGGTGTGACGAAGTTTGTTTTGAAAATTGTTTGAAAAGTGTAAGTGTGAAAAGTTTTTGATTTGAGGAAGTACCTACTAGCATCTACTTACTCAAAAAAAGATCATTTATATTCTTGTTTCCTTTAGACAGCACTATCCTACTATTGAGAAATAGGTAGCACCATCGTTGGAATTTGTAAGGGTCAATTTGAAAGGGACGTACGGTCACTAAAGCAATATTAGGACACCTTAGTAGAAATCCTAGAGTCTTAAGATCTTTTCGAGGCAACATTTCTGAGGCAATATTTCTGAGGCAACATTTCTGAGGCAACATTCGAACGGGACAATTTAATCTTTTAGACTGGAGGGCAACCACTAAGACACCCTATGCTTAATGATCGTTTACCGAAGGCAACTGAAGTGAGAGTATACCCTAAGAGTGAATATGTGCGAGTGATTTATTTTCAGTTTATTATCTTTGCACATTAGGGTTTTCTAACCATATTAATTTTGTTATGCATTCTTGCCATACAATCCTAAACATACATCTAACAGTTAAGTATTTGTAGGAATTAAAAATGCGAGAAAGTAAACCTAGCTATTACAAGGCTTCGGGGAGGGGAATTAATTACATAACCAAAAATCGGGGATTTAAACAGTAAAAAAACCCTAAGTTAACTATTACAAACCCTGTGTGATCGGTGGATCTGGAACTGACTGTTTAACGCTGGTTCACGAAATGTCGCGGAAGCAAGAGTCGCCACCGTCTTTTATTTTCTCCAAATGGAAAGGACAAAAGCACAGAAAAATTCCTTAAAGAGATTGCTCTCGGTTCGGGAGGTAGATTATAGAAAAGGAAGGTGTTAGCACCCTTTCTATCCATGGTTATCCATGGGCTCTTAGATACTTGCTCATTTGTGTTTTCAAAAGGTTTGTTTGCTTTTCAACTGTGGGTTTTAAAAAGTTTCTTTGACAATTTCAGTTCGACTCTTGTATCGGTCCTCAAGAGTGTTTGAAAAATGCTTTCGAAAGCTTTTTGAAAATGTGTTGGTGTGAAAAGTATTTTTGATTTGTTTTGTTTTGAATTAGAGCAAGTATCCACGAGTCGTCTACCTACCCTAAGGAATTCGTCTGTGTAAATGTCCTTTAAAGTAGTGCCATCCCATCATTGAGAGGTAGGTAGCACCACCGTTGGAGGTGTTCGGGTCAATTCGAGGTTCGGGACATGGTGATCACCGGAGCAATGGGAAGACACCTTAGAAGCTACCCTCATGCCAGGTTCCCGGATCATGAGGACTTACTAAGACATCCTCTACTCGACGATCACCTTTCGAGGCAAGGCAACAGTGAGGCGTACCCTAGGGGTGGTGTGTGATTTGTGTGTCAGATTCATTTATTTTTATCTTGTTCATGTCAAAGTGATCTATGCGTTTGTTTTTATTTTTGTCATTCATTCTTGCATGCATTTGTTAACAGTTAAAAAAGTTGCGGAAATTAAAGTTCCTAAACTATTACAAAGGCGCGGGTCCACATCGCCAAAATTAAACCGGACCCGATTTGACAGAAAAGTAAACAATTAAAAGAATTAAAAAAAAGTGTGAGAAGTAAATGTTACAAAGCTTTGGGAGAGATACATAATTATTTAAACGACATAAAATAAATGTGCGAAATAAAAGAATTATCGAAACGAGGGCGTTGGACCCTTTTGCAAAAATATTGAATTAATGAGGAATTAAAATTAAAATTAAAAGAAAATGTTTTTTTTGGCATTTGGTGTTTTTTAGCATTTAATAGAAAAAGAATTAATTAAAATTAAACTAAAAGGCAAACCCTAATTCTAATAGCTTTTAAATTTATTGTGAAAATATTAAATTGAAAACTAAATTAAACCTAATTTTTCATGTACAATTAATTACAAAAATAAATAAATAATATTATGGTAAAAAAGGAAACAAATTAAAAAGGGATAAAAATTAAACCTAATTCTATATTTTTGTATTTTTGTTATTAAAAAAATTAAAATTAAAACTCTAATCTAAATTAAGTTATTTACATGAAAATATTAAAATAAAAATTAGTTATCATGTTTTTATCTTTTTTCTGATTTTTGAGGCATTTTTTATATATTGTAAAAATAATTAATTAAATTAAAACAATAAAATAAATAAAATAATAATTGAAAACAAAATAAATAAAAAAAGGAAATTGCAAACCAGGGGGGGGGGTTCAGGACCCAATTGTGAGGTATGGCCTTAGCAGTTCAGGCCCATTGGTATCATGGCCTTGTTGACTTTTTTAGCAAGCGTGTAGCAACATTGACTCACGTTCATGGTGTGTTGCAGATCTAGGCCTTTGGTTTGATCTCCAGGGGGACGTGTCATGCTTGATTTGGAAGTGCATGGTACATCCAGACATTAAGCGCTGCATGGGATTGGTTAATGAAAAATAGCATGAGAAATTATACAGACCTGGGGTTCGAACCCAGGTCACTAGCATCACCACTCAACACCTGTGCCACTACACCATGTCAACGCGTTTATTATATTAGTAACAAATAAATGATATAAAAGAAAAGCGAAGCATTAGTGGGTCCTGCGCGCCAATTTTTAAATAGACCAATCAGCTTATGACACCACGCCGTCTTCTTCCTTGTGTTTCTTTTTTTTCTGAAACAAGAGTATACAGTGTTATACCCCAAAATTTGCCCTCCCATATTCTTCAAGAAATTGCCAAGCCAGGTCACAAAATTCCCCCAAGGGTTATGCATTCAACAGTCTCCCATACAGTCAAAATTAGGGTTTTGAGTTTGATCAAGAAAAGGAAGTTTTCAAAGGCTCAATCAAGTCTCACATGCCTACAAAGATGGTCAAGTATCCTCATATCAGGTTTCAAGGCATTCAGCTCAAGATTGCACAGTCAAAACCCTAAATTGCACTACAGTCAACTGTAGGGGCAAAATGGTCATTTGACAGTCAAAAGTTCAAATTTTTGGTCAACATATCATTTTGAAGTCACAAACATCATTTGATCAATGCTTGATCATGATTCTCAAGATTTGGCTCAGAAATCATCAAAGATGCAAAAGTTGCTATATTTGGACAGTTGAAAAAGTCAACTGAAATTGACCAGGGCATAACTTTCACATGGATTGTCAGAAAAATTCCATCCAAAGCTCATTTTGAAGAGAAAGACATTTCCTACAACTCATCTTCATACTTCAAGTCCAAGAAATGCTCTCACAAAAAGTTATCAATTTCAACATTATAGGTCATTTTCAAAAGTCAACAAAAAGGGACTTTAAGTCAAAGACCATAACTTGAGATTGGTAAATCAAAATGACATGGGACCAAAGGCATTGGTTAAAGGACTCAAAGACCTTTCCAAAATGTCCAAGAACATGTGAAAAGCTTAAAAATTGAGCAAGTTATGCCTTGTAGAAGTTGGGAAATTTTTGTGAAATGGCAAAAGTCAACTATCCTTGAAAATCCAATTTTGACAAAAGGGCCCCATTTTTCTCACTTTGTTCATCCTTGTCATGCCATACACGTGGCCCATGGTTGATTTCAAGACCAAATGTTGACTTTTTTATTTTATTTAATTTTTGATGATTTAATTCATTTTAATTCATTGAAAATTCAAATAAAATTTAAAAATCAATGTAATGGTGTCATATGAACTTGGACAAGTTCTATGTATCATGAACCAACTCAAAAATCAGGCCAAGGTTCATTTACACACTAGGTCTAGGTTTTGGCTAGAAATTAGGAAAAAATGGTTAATGGACAAACCCTAAGGCCAATTCTCTAACAAGCATGAATTAAGGAGAGTTAGCAAGCCTATTCAATTCTATGATGATCACTGAGTCCAACCCTACCTAGAACATAGCAAAAAGCTCGCTGAAAAAGCCATTGGACATTTGAAATTTTGGCCATAAAATGCAAAACTGAAATCAGTGCTAGGGATCTTTTCAAGCCTTAATTTTTGTACCAATAGCTTCCTGAGACAATTTTGAACGTGTCCCAAATCATAACATCTTCCAAAACTCCTTGAACTGGTATCTACAAGTGAAACTGTACAGAAAAATTCTTGAATTCGTGTTCTTGATTCTAAGCATCCTTTTGCATTTTTAATTACATATTCATACTCACAATGATGTTTCCAAGCTGACCCATGCATTTGATTTCATTTTTGTGCCATAAATATGAACTTGCCATTTTCGAATTCTAGGGTTACCGTGTTCTTAAATTGGGGATTTTCAGTAGAGGTAAAATTAGAGCTTCAGAGCAACACCATCACACTCCCTGCATCTGGACGAACAAGAAGACATACTCGCGCCTAATTTATATTAGGAAACAAGCTATTCGCTATTTTTTTGTAGCTTACCTAATGCAACGCTTCAAAACCGTTGCTGTTGTATTTTATGTTTCAGGACACGCGAGGAAGAAGAAGATGTGTCAGCTGGTGATTGATTCGTTCAAAATTCGCGCGCGTTTGACCACTATGCATTGATTATTCTTTTTATTATTTATTAACTATTATATGTTAATTGAAATACAACTGGCTCAGTGGTAACGTGTTAGGTGCATGACATCAAAGACCTGGGTTCAAGTCCCAGGTCCTGCAAAAATTCAATATTATTTTTCCTTTCCAGGTTCCATGCAACGCTCACATTGATGCTCACCATACACTTCAACATCAGCTCATCCACGTGTCCCAGGGCCTCAGATCCATGGCCAAGATGAAGAGTGCACCATACATCAAGTCAACAGGCGTGTACAGGATTAGAAAAGTCAACCAATTCAAGCAAAATGGGCCAGGCTTTTTTCAAATCCACACCTCCCTGGTTATATCTTTTTTTTCTTTTTCTAATTTTCTTTATATCCTATCATTTTTAAATTCACTTGTGTTTTTATTTTCTGATTTAATTAATTCTTACAAAAATACAAAAAACATTAAAAATACAGAAAGGACAAAAAAAATATAATTAATTTTGATTACTTTTATAAATAAATTAAAATGTAAATCATTTAGTTTAATTAGGTTTTAATTTTAATTTTAATTCTTTTTTTTCATAATAAAAATCCAAAAAAATGTAGAATTAGGTTAATTATTAATTTTTTATATCCTTTTTAATTCTTTCCTTTTTTCTCACAATATTATTATTTATTATTTATTTTCTATAAATCAAAAATTGTACATAAATTAGTTTAGAATTTATTTAGGTTAGAAATTAAATCTTTTTTCATAATAAACTAAAAAAAAAAAAACATTAGGTTTAGCACTTTAATTCTAATTAATTTTTTTCCTTTTTTCTTTTAAACCTAAAAAACACAAAAAACACTATTTTTCATTTAATTTTAATTTTAGATTCCTTGATTAATTTTAATTGGTTGTAAAAGGGTCCAACGCCCTAGTTTTGTTTAAATCTTTTTATTTCGCGCATTTATTTTATATTGTTTAAATAATTCTGTATATGCCCCAAAGCCATGTAATTTAAAATTCTCGCATCTTTATTTATTCGCTTTATTTATTTTCAGTCAAATCGGGTTCGGTTTTTTTGGCGATGTGGACCCGCGCCAGTTGTAATAGTTAGATTTATTTTCTCGCAAATATAACTGTTAATAAATATGCATGAAAGAATGAATGCCCAAAAATAAAATCGAATCGTTAGATCACCATTGCATGACAAGACAAACAATAAACTGAAAATGACACACAATTCGCACACACCACCCCTAGGGTACGCCTCACTGTTGCCTTTCGAAAGGTGGTCGTCGAGTATAGGACGTTTTAGTAAGTCCTTATGTCCATGACATGATCCAGTTGCCTCGAAACGGTTGCCTCGGAAAATAAAGGATCCATGGCATAAGGGTAGCTTCTAAGGTGTCCTACTGTTACTCTGGTGACCACCACGTCCCTAAAACTCGAATTGACCCGAACACCTCCAACGGTGGTGCTACCTACCTCTCAATGGTGGGCTAGCACTACTTTCAAGGACTTTTACACAGACGAATTCCTTAGGGTAGGTAGGTTCTCAAGGGTACTTGCTCTAATTTCAAAACAAAATCAAAACATCTTTTCACCAACACCTTTCAAAACTTTCAAAACAAACTTTTCAAAACACTCTGACGCACGAGTTGAACTGAAACTTTTCAAAGAATATTTTTGAAACCCACAATTGAAAAACAAACAAACAATTTTGAAAACACATTGAGCAAGTACCTAAGAGCCCATGGATAACCATGGATAGAAAGGGTGCTAACACCTTCCCTTTCTATAACCTACCTCCCGAACCGAGAGCAATCTCTATAAAGGAATTTTTCTGTGCTTTTGTCCTTTCCAATTGGAGAAAATAAAAGACGGTGGCGACTCTTGCTTACCGCGACATTTCGCGAACCAGCTTTAAAACAGTCAGTTCCAGATCCACCGATCACAGAACTGGCGACTCTGCTGGGGATTAACTTAAAGTGAGGTGTACCTTAGGACTAAGATCATTGTGTTTTCAATTGCTTTCCTTGTATGCTTTAAAATTGTGGGTTGCTTGGGAGTTCTATAGATCCTAACCCGGATCTGGGGGATACCTTCTTAGAAAGTAGCAACAAGGCTGTGAGGGAACTGTGCGGGGTATACCGACATGGTTGAAACAGTCTGCTACGTTGATGTGACATTTTGGTGTGTACCGGTAACCCTTGAGTCAGTCAAGGAGAGTACGGGGCCTCCATGTGGTGTCATGAAGCATCAACAGACCTTAGGAACCTTAATTGAACAATCTTGGCCTCTTTAGGGTAGTGAGATAACTGACTTTGGTGCAGTCCGAGGTTGGTTGATACTCGATACTACACTCAATTGAGGGTCGCTTTCCTGGAATATTTCGGTCGCCAGTTCAGTGGCTAAATCGAAACGATGAACAATGAAAGCAATCCCGTGATATTGGGAACCTTAGAACCCGGTTACTTTGATTAGGACAGGTTGAACCCACCAACTTCAAGAGGGTACTACCCAGACCCCATGCTGGCCTTAAACCTTAAGGGCCTGTCTTGTGTGCCTTGTGTGCCTTACATGTTTGTCTTTGTAAATATCTGTGTTTAATCATAGCATCATGACATCATCCAGCATCATATGCATTAACTAACCATTTCAGGGGTTCGAATTTTCATCTTTGTTCTTGTTTTGTAGGACATGGAAACTGTTCGTAGAAAGACAATTCCAATCAGTCTTGTAAGGATCTCTCCTCAGCTTAAGGAGCTTATATCCAGGATTCCCGAGAACTCTTCATTCAGTGAAAGGCATGGAAGCCTCATCAGCTTGGTCAACACCAACATTGAGGAAGATATGATAAAAGTCCTGTTCCAATTCTTTGACCCTCTGCATCACTGTTTCACTTTCTTGGACTATCAGTTGGTACCTACATTGGAGGAGTTCTCCCGACTCCTGAAGATCCCTATTCTTGATCAGTTACCCTTCAACGGTACAGAAAAGGAACCTAAGCTTGAAGAGATTGCTAAAGCCTTGCACCTACAGTCATCTGATCTCAAGGGACATTGGGAAGTTAGAAGTGGTATCAAAGGGTTCTTAGCCAGGTTTCTGTTTGAAAAGGCCTATGATTGTTGGAACTCCCTTGACTTGCAAGCTTTTGAAGAGGTTGTGGCCCTCCTTGTTTATGGTTTGGTGTTGTTCCCTAACCCAGATCAGCTCATTGACATCAGTGCTGTCCAGATCTTTATGTCCAGGAATCCTATACCTACATTGCTGGGGGACCTCCTTCACTCATGTTACACTCGAACCATGAGAAAAAGAGGTGTCCTAATGTGTTGCACTCCTCTCCTGGGAAAGTGGTTTATTTCGCACCTTCCACAATCAGTCCTGAAGAACGAGCGGGGTTTGAGATGGTCACAACGGTTGATGACTCTTACACATGCAGATATACATTGGTGCCCTAGGTCCAGAGAAGATGTCACTATCATTGATCGTTGCGGGGAGTATCCTAATGTTCCTTTACTTGGAATCAGAGGGGGTATTACTTATAGTCCATGCCTGGCTTGGAGACAATTTGGTTATGCTCGGAGGGATGGTCCTCATGACATGTTGATACCTGACATAGTTTTTAACTTCGACAACGATACTCAAGGACTTCGCCAGAGATTTATCAGAGCTTGGAGGATGCCTAGTAGGATAGACAGCAAGACACTGGGGCACAGGAACTCCATCCCTTTGGAGCCTTACCTCAAATGGGTACGAGCCCGCTCTCAGAAGTTAGTAATGCCTTATCCTCACATGCTTCCAGTAATCAAAGAGCCTGCCTTGGAAGGAGAGGTGTCTCATGTTATTCAGCACCCTGATATGCCCACATCCTGGGAAGAGATGCAGAAGAGTTGGATCCAGCTTAAGGAAGAGCGGAATTCTCTTGAGACTAGTTTGCATGCCAGTGAAGAGAAGGTCTTGGAGCTCACCCGCCTGTTGCATGAGGAAAGGAGTCTCAACACTTACATAGCTCCAAAGAAGATGCGCAACATATTTTGGATGTGATTTGATCTTTTTGTACTTTTGCCCATGAGGCTTTGATGTATCAAACAATGATTTTCTTAATAATAACGTGTGTTCCTTTTGGTCTACAACAAACTTGAATTTTCGAACTCTTGAATGCATTGCATAAACACATATCATTCATCATGTGCATCATAGGTACTTTTCTTTTCAGGTTGTTTACCGTTCTTCGCTGTTTATTTCAGCATCATGAACCCTCCTGAATCATCAACCGATGCGGCTATCAAGGCTCTTCAGGCGCAAAACGTCCAGTTTCAGGCGCAAAACGCCCAATTTCAGGAGCTGATCAAGGGCTTGTCTCAGGGTCAACAAGAGTTAAAGACCATGCTGTTGAAGAAGACTAAGAAGAAGAGGAGGACTGTGCTATTTAACACTGGGCGCAGACTCGGGAACACTTTGGTTGTTGAAGCTGAAAGGACTCCTCCATCTGTGACGGAAGGTAGTCACCATGAAAGGGAGGTCACTACTCCTGTGGGCTCTGATACTGAAACAGACTTCAATGACGACCAGTACCCTCCTGCTGAAGACCGGTACAAACAGCTGGAAGACAGATTAAAGGCTGTGGAAGTTCAACGGGTACCTGGATTGGATTTCGGAGACTTGGGGTTATCTACTGGAGTGGTGATCCCACACAAGTTCAAAACACCTGCCTTCGTGAAGTACGATGGGGCTTCCTGTCCCAAGATGCACCTCCGTTCTTATGTAAGGAAGATCCAGCCTTACACAGCAGACAAGAACCTTTGGATCCATTTCTTCCAGGAGAGTCTTTCAGGGACTCCCCTCGATTGGTTCTATCAGCTAGATGGAATCAGCATTCGTAACTGGGAGGATCTGGCCACTGCTTTTTACAAGCAGTATCAATATAATGCCGACCTCGCTCCTACGCGTACCCAACTCCAGGGTATGTCGCTAGGGTCGGGTGAAGGTTTTAAGGAGTACGCTCAGAAATGGAGAGACCTGGCTGGCAGGGTGCAGCCGCCATTAACGGATCGGGAGCTGGTAGATATGTTCTTGGGGACCCTGTCTGGTCCATTTTTCAATCATCTCATTGGTAATTCCTCTACTGGGTTTACCGATCTAATCCTGACTGGTGAAAGGATTGAGGCCGGTATAAAATCGGGGAAGATACAGAAAGTTGCCTCCTCCAATACTGAGAAGAAACCCTTCAAAAAGGAGGCTAGTGCTGTATATGGCTCCCGGAGAACAGAGCGACCTGAACACCGCCAATCTGTCAGTGCGGTCATGATTGCCAAACCTGCTGCCGCTCCTCGGCCAACTAATCCTCAAAAGTTTGAAAGACCCCGGAGAGAGTTCACCCGGTTAAGCATGACCTTATCACAAATCCTGCCACAGTTACTATCCACCAATTTAGTGACTGTCAAGGAGGCTCCAAAGTTTCCCAACACTGCATCTCCCAAGTTCAATCCAAATGCTCGCTGTGCTTATCACTCTGATAGCCCGGGGCATAACACAGATGACTGTTGGGCCCTAAGAAATAAGGTTCAAGACCTCATTGATGCCAAGGAGATACAGTTTGAGGCGCCCGAGAGGCCGAATGTTGTAAATGCTCCCATGCCCCAACATGGAGTGAACGCTGTTGAGGAGAATTTGTATGTAGCTTCGGTGGATGATGTTGCTACTCCGTTGCTGATGGTCAAGAGGAATCTGTTGCTAGCCGGTTTATTTCCGGGATGTAGCGAAAGTTGCCCTCTATGTGTTGCTTCCCCTGTTGGTTGTTCTCTGTTGAAGACAGGCATCCAAAACCTGATAGATAATAGAGAGATTTTGTTTGAAAAGACTGTTGTTCCTGCTGCTCCTGTTGAAGAAGTGTCAATCGTTACCATCTTCAACAACTATTCCGAGGCTCCTTCAAAGAAGCCTATACAAGTTTTGTCAGTTCACAAGAATGTTCCCATCACCATTACTGTTCCGGGGCCTATACCCTACAAATCTGATAAGGCTGTCCCATGGCACTATGGGGCGGATGTTTATGTTCTGGGTGTGAAACAAGAGTGCAACATTGATACTGGTGTCTCCAACATCACCGGGCCTGCTAAGGTCACTCGTAGTGGAAGACTGTTCTCGCCAGACATTGCTCCTCCAGCAATTCATAGGCCTTTGATCTTCACACCTGCCAGAGTGCCTGTTTCTCCTTCTGTCCAAGTATCCACCCCTGCTGCTGAGTCATCTGATACTCGGGGCAAGGGAATTGCTGCTGATGTGCCTGCCAGGACGGAGGCACCAAAGACCATTGTTGAGGCTTCCAAGCAGGAAATGGAAGAAATTCTCAAGATAATAAAGAAAAGTGATTTCAATGTTGTGGAACAGCTGGGGCACACCCCCTCTAAAATCTCCATGTTGTCACTGCTGCTGTGTTCAGAGGCCCATGCAAAGGCTCTGATTGCTTTCTTAAAGACTGCCCATGTACCCCAAGATACGACTGCTGACCAGTTCACCGATTGTGTGGCCAACCTAACTGCTGATAATGGCCTGGGTTTCTCTGATGCCGATCTGACAGCAAAGGGGAAGAACCATAATGATGCCCTGCATGTCTCCATTGAATGCAGGGGCACTACTCTTGCTCATGTGCTGGTTGACACAGGTTCTTCATTAAATGTGCTGCCCAAGAAGGCTCTGGATAGGCTGGATTGTGAGGGTCTAGAGCTCAAACCAAGTAGCATTGTTGTCCGGGCCTTTGACGGGTCCAAAAGAATGGTGCATGGTGAAGTGGACATCCCAATCAGGGTTGGGTCACAAGTATTTGATTCAAAATTTTATGTGATGGACATCCATCCGTCCTATTCTTGTTTGCTGGGTCGCCCATGGATCCACAAGGCTGGAGCGGTGACCTCCACATTGCATCAGAAGCTCAAGTACCCGGTCAGGGGGAGGATCGTAACAGTGCAAGGGGAGGAGGAATACATGGTCAGCCACCTCAACTCTTTCAGATACGTGGAAATGGATGGGGAGTTCATTGAAACCCCCTTTCAACATTTTGAGGAGGTACCACCAACCTTGGCAACAGCAGAAGATGAAGAGGTTTCTCCTATGAAGATGGCCTCCTTAAAGGACGCCCGGGCTGTGATCGAAAAAGGTGAATGTGCAAATTGGGGCAAGCTCCCTGATCTTACCCCTAAGACTAACAAGTTTGGGCTGGGTTTCACCACGGAAGCTCAGAAAGCGGTGCGCAAGGCAAGAATTGGAAGACCTCCGTTGCTCATCACTCAGCATGGAGTGAATGCTATTGGAGAGGAAGATGAAGTGGGAGAGTCAGAGTTCGATAGCTGGATCTACCCAACGGCCGACGGTGGATTGACCAATTGGACTGCTAAAGATTTTACTCCCATAACTTTTGTTCCCCAGTAATGAATTTCTTTGTTTTTGATTTGTAATAAACAATAATTTGAGACTATATGGCCCGGTGTCTTACCCGGGGCACCGTGGTTTTATTTATGAGGGCTTTTTGTTTGTCACTATCATATATCATGAATAAAAGCATTGGACGTTTTTCACATTTCAAATTTTGCGCTCCTTTTCTTTCCTTTCTTTACATATTGCAAAACAGCTGTATTTACACACACACTCACTCATACAGGTTTCAATCCACTCTGGATCTCATTGGTAACGACTCTGCTACTGCCAGTTATGACTTCGAAAATCCGATCAACTTAGCCGCCGACGAAGGTGAAGATGATTGCGAAGTGCCTGGTGAACTTGCAAGACTGTTACAACAGGAAGAGAGGGCAATTCAACCCCATGAAGAGCCAGTGGAAATAATAAACTTGGGTACTGAGGAAGACAAGAAAGAGGTGAAGATTGGTGCCAACCTAGAACTCAGCGTGAAGCAACGGTTGACTCAGATGCTGCATGACTATAAAGAAATCTTTGCCTGGTCCTACGAAGATATGCCCGGATTAGATACCGACATTGTGGTCCATCACTTACCAACTAAAGAAAATTTCCCTCCGGTTAAGCAAAAGGTCCGCCGTATGCGTCCAGAGATGTCTGAGAAGATTAAAGCCGAGGTTATGAAGCAGTTTGATGCCGGATTTCTTGCTGTGACTTCTTACCCTCAGTGGGTTGCTAATGTGGTGCCGGTACCAAAGAAGGACGGCAAGGTCAGGATGTGTGTCGATTACAGGGATCTGAACAGGGCCAGCCCCAAGGATGACTTCCCTCTACCCCACATTGATGTCCTTGTTGATAATACCGCTCAGCATAAGGTGTTCTCTTTCATGGATGGTTTTTCAGGCTACAATCAGATCAAGATGGCCCCTGAAGACATGGAAAAGACTACCTTTGTTACTCAGTGGGGCACCTTCTGTTACAAGGTCATGCCGTTCGGGTTAAAGAATGCTGGGGCAACCTACCAACGTGCCATGGTTACCTTATTTCATGATATGATCCACCATGAGATAGAAGTGTATGTGGACGACATGATCGCTAGGTCCCAGACTGAGGAAGAACACCTTGATCATCTGCAGAAACTGTTCGACCGGTTGAAATTGTACAAGCTGAGATTGAACCCAAACAAGTGCACCTTCGGGGTAAGATCTGGGAAGTTGCTAGGCTTCGTGGTCAGTGACAAGGGAATTCAAGTGGACCCTGCTAAGGTCAAAGCCATTCAAGAGATGCCAGTTCCTAAGACAGAGAAGGAAGTTAGAGGCTTTCTAGGACGTCTGAATTACATTGCTCGGTTCATCTCACATTTAACTGCTACTTGTGAACCAATCTTCAAGCTGCTGAAGAAAGATCAGGTAGTACGTTGGAATGATGAATGCCAGGCTGCTTTTGACAGAATCAAAGAATATCTCCAAGAACCACCCATCCTTATGCCACCAGTTGAAGGGAGACCTTTGATACTTTACCTGACAGTGCTTGATAATGCAATGGGGTGTGTGCTGGGGCAGCATGACGAGTCTGGCCGAAAAGAGCATGCCATTTATTACCTTAGCAAAAAGTTTACCGACTGTGAGACCCGATACTCACTGCTTGAGAAAACTTGCTGCGCTTTGGTATGGGCTGCTCGCCGGCTGAGACAGTATATGCTGACTCACACTACCTTGTTAATCTCAAAAATGGATCCTATAAAGTACATATTCGAAAAGCCTGCTCTGTCTGGGAGAATTGCAAGATGGCAGATGATCTTGACGGAATACGACATTCAGTACACGACCCAAAAAGCCATCAAGGGAAGTGTATTGGCAGACCACCTAGCACATCAAGCTGTGGATGACTACCAATCAATGAACTTCGAGTTTCCAGATGAAAGCATTATGATAGTAACTGACTGTGAAATACCTGGACCGGATGAAGGACCTGAACCAGGATCCCGATGGTCTATGCACTTTGACGGAGCCTCCAATGCTTTGGGAAATGGTATCGGCGCCATAATCGTATCTCCACAAGGTACTCATACTCCACTCACCGCCCGGCTGTGTTTCAACTGTACCAACAACATGGTGGAGTATGAAGCGTGTATTATGGGTCTTCAAGCTGCGATTGACCTGAGGATCAAATTTCTGAGTGTCTTCGGAGATTCCGCTCTTGTGATCAATCAGATCAAAGGAGAGTGGGATACGAAACATCCAAACTTGATTCCTTACCGAGAATGTGTATTGGCCCTGATCCCCCACTTCACAGAGATAACATTTGAGCACTTTCCAAGAGAAGAGAATCAGCTGGCGGACGCGTTGGCTACAATGTCTTCAATGTTCAAGGTTAAATGGGACAACGAAGCTCCCCGGATCATCATCTGGAAACTGGACGAACCGGCATACTGTTGTGATCTCGAAACTGAATTGGTAACTGAGAAGCCTTGGTACCATGAAGTGAAAAGATACCTAGAAGCTCAGGAATACCCTGAAGGAGCATCTGTCAATGATAAGAAATTCCTGAGGAGGTTCGCAGCCAAATTCTTTCTTAGCAATGGCATCTTGTACAAGCGAAACCAGGATTCAACCTTACTGCGTTGTGTGGATAAGACGGAAGCAGAAAGAATCATGGAAGAGCTACATGAAGGGACCTTTGGTACACACTCCAGTGGACATACCATGGCAAAGAAGATCCTACGGGCAGGGTATTACTGGTCTACAATGGAAGCTGACTGTTACCAACATTCCAGGACATGCCACAAATGCCAGATTTATGCAGATAAAGTGCATGTTCCTCCGGTTCCCCTGAATGTTCTGACTGCGCCTTGGCCATTTGCAATGTGGGGCATAGACATGATCGGTGAGATAAAACCTACGGCATCCAATGGACATCGCTTCATCCTAGTGGCAATTGATTATTTCACGAAGTGGGTTGAGGCAGCATCCTATGCTACGGTAACCAAGACTGTTGTGGCACGGTTCATTCGGCACAACCTGATCTGTCGGTACGGCGTCCCTGAGCGGATTATTACAGACAACGGTACCAATCTGAACAATAAGATGATCACCGAGCTTTGCGAACAGTTCAAGATACAGCACCACAATTCTTCTCCTTACAGACCGAAGATGAATGGAGCTGTAGAAGCAGCTAATAAAAACATCAAGAAGATCGTGCAGAAGATGACAGTAACGTATAAAGATTGGCACGAGATGTTACCGTTCGCTCTGCATGGGTATCGTACTTCAGCTAGGACGTCAACCGGGGCAACTCCTTTCTCTCTGGTTTATGGCATGGAAGCAGTCTTGCCGATTGAGGTACAAATTCCTTCTCTCCGGATAATGAAGGATGCAAATCTGAATGAAGATGATTGGATTCAGACACGACTTGATCAGCTCAACCTTATTGACGAAAAGAGACTTGCTGCTATCTGCCATGGTCAGACGTATCAGAAGCGAATGATCAGGGCATTTAACAAAAAGGTCAGACCACAGGAATATCAAGTCGGGGATCTGGTGATCAAGCGAATTATCCTTCCTCAGAGTGATCCAAGGGGCAAATGGACCCCTACGTACGAAGGGCCATTTGTGGTTAAGCATGTGTTCTCAGGAGGAGCAATGATATTAACCAACATGGATGGTGACGACCTTCCTCACCCCGCCAATGCAGACATAGTTAAAAAATACTACGCATGAAAAATGACCCGCTAGGCTGACATGTCTAGGCAAAAATTAGGGCTTCCCGTCGAACCAAAAGGGTTCGGGCAAAATGAAGGGATGAAAATGAAAAAATCTGTACACCCGGCAAGTCGAAAACCTGAAAAGGCGGCTTGGGCAAAAATGGGTATCCCGGTGGACTGAAAACCCGAAAAGGCAGTCCAGGCAAAAGTTAGGGATAAAAGCGTAATACTATGTCTCATTGGATCACTTTGCATCCAGAATCCGGTATCTACATCAAGACGGCATCAATCAGTCAGCTTCATCTTCAACCAAGGTCATCAAGTGATGAGACGTACGGAGTATAAAGGCGATAGCAGATTTGAAACCCAGTGGATCATTCATCTTTCACACAGCTGTTTTTATTTTCTTTTGTACAAAACTTGTATAAACTCTCTTGTTCGGCGACGTACCTCTTACTAGGACATCAGCCTCTTGTACACAAAACGCCTATTAACAGGCTATTCAAAATCAATACAAATATATTTTTCAGTTAAACGTGCCAACTGTTTTTTCTTTTTCCGTTTTGTTTTGCGAGGAACGTCCAAGGTTCAATTTGTGATATATGCATTGATAATAATTTGCTAGCTCATAAATATTTGCATACGAAACAAAGAACTAATTGCAGGTGACACTAGAAACAGGGGCAATAAAGAGTTGTTTGAGCAGTCTAATTGTTCTATCCAAGGTACCAAAGTAGGTTCAGCTAAAGAACCTAACCAGACATCTTAAATTCCCCAGAGAGTGAGACAGCAAGTCAGTGCATTCTTCCCCCAGCATATCAAAACTTCCCCAGGAGAGTCCCATCCAAGTTCCCCAGGAAAGGTGGAATTCATCTCCCCAAGCAGTAAGCTTATCCCCAGCAAATTCTGGAAGCTTATCCTTCGCAGAGCACGAACGTGTCATCCGGCTTGATTTAAAGAGTTATTTCCTTAACAGGATATAACTGAGTTATCCTCAGCCTAAAGCCAAGGGAAAGTCGTCGTCAACGTAGTTCTTTCCTATCCTCAGCGAAGTCTATTCACACTTCCAATACAACAACGGTATCCCCAACAGAGCTACTATCAACATTCAGCAAGGCATCACTCTTCCCACAGAGTATTGCTTCCCAGCATGGTCGCTAGAGTATCTTTTCTCCCCGCAGAATCCTCCATTTGCCAAGTTTACTCCGCAACGGAGTCATCTTCTCCTACCGGTATCCTTGCAATTATCATCCCCAGCGGAAGCAAAATCTATTCTTCGACATCAGCCCGGGATACGACTTCCCGGCACCCGTCAAGGATTCACTTTCCTGGACGAAAACATACATAAACATCACATACATCATTATAGCATGCATAACGCACTGCATCATACAAATCTCATTTATGTTGAGAACATCATTGCTTGATCCATATCATGCATTGCACATGACTGACTTTTATCTTTCAGGAAAAATTCAGTTAAGTTCTCAAGCTACATTTCAAGACCTAGACTGGTTCAGTCAAAGGCCTTCTCTGGTTCAGTTAAATCGTCCCAAGATTTTCCTGATGCTTATCCCTTTGAAGACATTTCAAGACCTAGACTGGTTCAGTCAAAGGCCTTCACTGGTTCAGTTAAATCGTCCCAAGATTTTCCTGATGCTTATCCCTTTGAAGACATTTCAAGACCTAGACTGGTTCAGTCAAAGGCCTTCTCTGGTTCAGTTAAATCGTCCCAAGATTTTCCTGATGCTTATCCCTTTGAAGACATTTCAAGACCTAGACTGGTTCAGTCAAAGGCCTTCTCTGGTTCAGTTAAATCGTCCCAAGATTTTCCTGATGCTTATCCCTTTGAAGACATTTCAAGACCTAGACTTATCCAGTCAAAGGCCTTCTCTGGTTCAGTTAAATCGTCCCAAGATTTTCCTGATTGCTTATCCCTTTGAAGACATTTCAAGACCTAGACTGGTTCAGTCAAAGGCCTTCTCTGGTTCAGTTAAATCGTCCCAAGATTTTCCTGATGCTTATCCCTTTGAAGACATTTCAAGACCTAGACTTATCCAGTCAAAGGCCTTCTCTGGTTCAGTTAAATCGTCCCAAGATTTTCCTGATTGCTTATCCCTTTGAAGACATTTCAAGACCTAGACCGGTTCAGTTAAATCGTCCCAAGATTTTCCTGATTGCTTACCCAGTCAAAGGCCTCTCTGGTTCAGTCAGATCGACCTTAAGATCTCCCTGATTCTTATCCCAGTAGAAGACACCCCAGATTTTTCTCAACAAGCGTTGTTGAAGTTAAAGTCACCCAAGGCTCTCTTACCATTCATGCTAAGGAAGTAATCATCCCTGGTTCTTTCACCGCCGTTTGAAGCTCCAGACTCAGCTCCTGTAACTTGTCAGGACATATCTATACCAAGCATCTAAAATCAGCTCCTGCAACGTGTCAGGTACTCATTTTCTGTTTTGCAGGTATACAGGTGCTCGCTAAGGAATCTCCTACGCGATCAACATCCAGATGGCATCTATAAGCCCATCATCCAATCCAGAAACATCCAGATGGCACCTACAAGCCCATTCCCCCATCATTGCTAACATGTGAGCGCAAATTTCCGGGCACTCTAGTGTCCAATCATCTTTTACCCTCGGATTACGAAAGGCACGTCAGCCAATCTGCATCCTCAGGTCTAAGAAGATTGAACAGGGGCAACTGTTATACCCCAAAATTTGCCCTCCCATATTCTTCAAGAAATTGCCAAGCCAGGTCACAAAATTCCCCCAAGGGTTATGCATTCAACAGTCTCCCATACAGTCAAAATTAGGGTTTTGAGTTTGATCAAGAAAAGGAAGTTTTCAAAGGCTCAATCAAGTCTCACATGCCTACAAAGATGGTCAAGTATCCTCATATCAGGTTTCAAGGCATTCAGCTCAAGATTGCACAGTCAAAACCCTAAATTGCACTACAGTCAACTGTAGGGGCAAAATGGTCATTTGACAGTCAAAAGTTCAAATTTTTGGTCAACATATCATTTTGAAGTCACAAACATCATTTGATCAATGCTTGATCATGATTCTCAAGATTTGGCTCAGAAATCATCAAAGATGCAAAAGTTGCTATATTTGGACAGTTGAAAAAGTCAACTGAAATTGACCAGGGCATAACTTTCACATGGATTGTCAGAAAAATTCCATCCAAAGCTCATTTTGAAGAGAAAGACATTTCCTACAACTCATCTTCATACTTCAAGTCCAAGAAATGCTCTCACAAAAAGTTATCAATTTCAACATTATAGGTCATTTTCAAAAGTCAACAAAAAGGGACTTTAAGTCAAAGACCATAACTTGAGATTGGTAAATCAAAATGACATGGGACCAAAGGCATTGGTTAAAGGACTCAAAGACCTTTCCAAAATGTCCAAGAACATGTGAAAAGATTAAAAATTGAGCAAGTTATGCCTTGTAGAAGTTGGGAAATTTTTGTGAAATGGCAAAAGTCAACTATCCTTGAAAATCCAATTTTGACAAAAGGGCCCCATTTTTCTCACTTTGTTCATCCTTGTCATGCCATACACGTGGCCCATGGTTGATTTCAAGACCAAATGTTGACTTTTTTATTTTATTTAATTTTTGATGATTTAATTCATTTTAATTCATTGAAAATTCAAATAAAATTTAAAAATCAATGTAATGGTGTCATATGAACTTGGACAAGTTCTATGTATCATGAACCAACTCAAAAATCAGGCCAAGGTTCATTTACACACTAGGTCTAGGTTTTGGCTAGAAATTAGGAAAAAATGGTTAATGGACAAACCCTAAGGCCAATTCTCTAACAAGCATGAATTAAGGAGAGTTAGCAAGCCTATTCAATTCTATGATGATCACTGAGTCCAACCCTACCTAGAACATAGCAAAAAGCTCGCTGAAAAAGCCATTGGACATTTGAAATTTTGGCCATAAAATGCAAAACTGAAATCAGTGCTAGGGATCTTTTCAAGCCTTAATTTTTGTACCAATAGCTTCCTGAGACAATTTTGAACGTGTCCCAAATCATAACATCTTCCAAAACTCCTTGAACTGGTATCTACAAGTGAAACTGTACAGAAAAATTCTTGAATTCGTGTTCTTGATTCTAAGCATCCTTTTGCATTTTTAATTACATATTCATACTCACAATGATGTTTCCAAGCTGACCCATGCATTTGATTTCATTTTTGTGCCATAAATATGAACTTGCCATTTTCGAATTCTAGGGTTACCGTGTTCTTAAATTGGGGATTTTCAGTAGAGGTAAAATTAGAGCTTCAGAGCAACACCATCACACTCCCTGCATCTGGACGAACAAGAAGACATACTCGCGCCTAATTTATATTAGGAAACAAGCTATTCGCTATTTTTTTGTAGCTTACCTAATGCAACGCTTCAAAACCGTTGCTGTTGTATTTTATGTTTCAGGACACGCGAGGAAGAAGAAGATGTGTCAGCTGGTGATTGATTCGTTCAAAATTCGCGCGCGTTTGACCACTATGCATTGATTATTCTTTTTATTATTTATTAACTATTATATGTTAATTGAAATACAACTGGCTCAGTGGTAACGTGTTAGGTGCATGACATCAAAGACCTGGGTTCAAGTCCCAGGTCCTGCAAAAATTCAATATTATTTTTCCTTTCCAGGTTCCATGCAACGCTCACATTGATGCTCACCATACACTTCAACATCAGCTCATCCACGTGTCCCAGGGCCTCAGATCCATGGCCAAGATGAAGAGTGCACCATACATCAAGTCAACAGGCGTGTACAGGATTAGAAAAGTCAACCAATTCAAGCAAAATGGGCCAGGCTTTTTTCAAATCCACACCTCCCTGGTTATATCTTTTTTTTCTTTTTCTAATTTTCTTTATATCCTATCATTTTTAAATTCACTTGTGTTTTTATTTTCTGATTTAATTAATTCTTACAAAAATACAAAAAACATTAAAAATACAGAAAGGACAAAAAAAATATAATTAATTTTGATTACTTTTATAAATAAATTAAAATGTAAATCATTTAGTTTAATTAGGTTTTAATTTTAATTTTAATTCTTTTTTTTCATAATAAAAATCCAAAAAAATGTAGAATTAGGTTAATTATTAATTTTTTATATCCTTTTTAATTCTTTCCTTTTTTCTCACAATATTATTATTTATTATTTATTTTCTATAAATCAAAAATTGTACATAAATTAGTTTAGAATTTATTTAGGTTAGAAATTAAATCTTTTTTCATAATAAACTAAAAAAAAAAAACATTAGGTTTAGCACTTTAATTCTAATTAATTTTTTTCCTTTTTTCTTTTAAACCTAAAAAACACAAAAAACACTATTTTTCATTTAATTTTAATTTTAGATTCCTTGATTAATTTTAATTGGTTGTAAAAGGGTCCAACGCCCTAGTTTTGTTTAAATCTTTTTATTTCGCGCATTTATTTTATATTGTTTAAATAATTCTGTATATGCCCCAAAGCCATGTAATTTAAAATTCTCGCATCTTTATTTATTCGCTTTATTTATTTTCAGTCAAATCGGGTTCGGTTTTTTTGGCGATGTGGACCCGCGCCAGTTGTAATAGTTAGATTTATTTTCTCGCAAATATAACTGTTAATAAATATGCATGAAAGAATGAATGCCCAAAAATAAAATCGAATCGTTAGATCACCATTGCATGACAAGACAAACAATAAACTGAAAATGACACACAATTCGCACACACCACCCCTAGGGTACGCCTCACTGTTGCCTTTCGAAAGGTGGTCGTCGAGTATAGGACGTTTTAGTAAGTCCTTATGTCCATGACATGATCCAGTTGCCTCGAAACGGTTGCCTCGGAAAATAAAGGATCCATGGCATAAGGGTAGCTTCTAAGGTGTCCTACTGTTACTCTGGTGACCACCACGTCCCTAAAACTCGAATTGACCCGAACACCTCCAACGGTGGTGCTACCTACCTCTCAATGGTGGGCTAGCACTACTTTCAAGGACTTTTACACAGACGAATTCCTTAGGGTAGGTAGGTTCTCAAGGGTACTTGCTCTAATTTCAAAACAAAATCAAAACATCTTTTCACCAACACCTTTCAAAACTTTCAAAACAAACTTTTCAAAACACTCTGACGCACGAGTTGAACTGAAACTTTTCAAAGAATATTTTTGAAACCCACAATTGAAAAACAAACAAACAATTTTGAAAACACATTGAGCAAGTACCTAAGAGCCCATGGATAACCATGGATAGAAAGGGTGCTAACACCTTCCCTTTCTATAACCTACCTCCCGAACCGAGAGCAATCTCTATAAAGGAATTTTTCTGTGCTTTTGTCCTTTCCAATTGGAGAAAATAAAAGACGGTGGCGACTCTTGCTTACCGCGACATTTCGCGAACCAGCTTTAAAACAGTCAGTTCCAGATCCACCGATCACATACAGCAACGGTTTTAAACGCGTGGTTTTAGGCAGGCTTCAAGAAAATAGCGACTAGCGCTATGGTGTCCATAAATCCAGCGCGATAGGTGATTCTTCTTCATCTCCATGCACTGAACTGGATGGTGGTGATCTCAAGGCTTAATTTTTCTTCGTTTGCAAATCCCCAATTTCAACCTCTGAAAACCCTAAAATTCACTCATGGCATATTCGTATATACAGCGCAATAATCAAATTAAACATCATGGTTAGCTTTAAAACATCACAATGAATATAAATCCGCAATTAGAATGCTGTAAAAATGCTTAGAATATGATACACGATTATGGAATTTTTGCTGTACAGTTGAAGGTCTCGTTACCAATTCCTTGCCTTTTGATGAATGTTCTGGATTGGAATGTGTTCAGGGAGGCTTGAGGAAGCTAATGGACTATGAATTATGCCTTGAATCAACCTCTAAAGTGGTTTTCAGTTTTGTGTTTTTTGACAATTTTTCCAAGTTCTTCAATGGCCCTCTTGCGCAGCTTTCAGTCCATTCTCATTAGGTTTTGATTCATGCTTATGTAGTGAATGTATTAGGTTAAGAAAATTGACTAGAATCTCTTGCCATCATTGATTGAATATTTGATTTTCTTCCATTATGTTTTCAATCTTTTTCACATGGTTTTTGTATCAATTAGGCTCAAATCAAACCAAATCTTTCCTAATTAGCCTATGCACGAAATCTTGATGGCAAAACATGCATGAAAAGATTTTTTAGGTCAAGTTTTATATTTTCTACATATTTAAATGTTTTAAATGAATTAATATAAATAATAATTCAAATAAATAAATAAAAAATGAGAAAATACTTCCCTTTTGGCCAAGTGGTCGTGCATAGGCTTGGAATGATGAATCATGGAAGAAAAATGGGCCCATTAGCATTTTTAGACCATTTGAATCAAAGTTGACTTTTCAAAATATCCAAACATTTCCCAACTTCCACAAGTCATAACTTGCTCAATTTTTAAGCTTTTCTCATGTTCTTGGACATTTTGGAAATGTCTTTGAGTCCTTTAACCAATGCCTTTGGTCCCATGTCATTTTGATTTACCAATATCAAGTTATGGTCTTTGACTTAAAGTCCCTTTTTGTTGACTTTTGAAAATGACCTATAATGTTGAAATTGATAACTTTTTGTGAGAGCATTTCTTGGACTTGAAGTATGAAGATGAGTTGTAGGAAATGTCTTTCTCTTCAAAATGAGCTTTGGATGGGATTTTTATGATAATCCATGTGAAAGTTATGCCCTGGTCAATTTCAGTTGACTTTTTCAACTGTCCAAATATAGTAACTTTTGCATCTTTGATGATTTCTGAGCCAAATTTTGAGAATCATGATCAAGCATTGATCAAATGATGTTTGTGGCTTCAAAATGATATGTTGACCAAAAATTTGAATTTTTGACTGCCAAATGACCATTTTGCCCCTACAGTTGACTGTAGTGCAATCTAGGGTTTTGACTGTGCAATTTTGATCTGAATGCCTTGAAACTTGATATGAGGATACTTGACCATATTTGTAAGCATGTGAGACTTGATTGGGCCTTTGAAAACTTCCTTTTCTTGATCAGAACACAAACCCTAGTTTTGACTGTATAGGAGACAGTTGGACTGCACAACCCTTGGGGAATTTTGTGACTTGGCTTGGCAATTTCTTGGAGAATATGGGAGGGCAAATTTTGGGGGTGCAACACCCTGAACAGTTACAAAATAATGGCAAAATAATTAACAAGCGTGCGGCGAATTAACTACGAGACGATTAGGGTTTTGACCCTTTGACTAATCCTACTTGCGATTGATTAAAGAAAAATATTTTTTGTCATGTTTTGTTATTTGAGAAAATAATGGAATAATTGAATTTTAAAAAAAAGGACCCTAATTACTAATTAATTTTAATTTTAAAAAAAATTAAGTTAACCTATTTTTGTATTTTCATTTTATTTGCAAAAGGAAAACAATTAAATCAAGAATTAAACCTAATTTTTCTAGTTAATTTTAATTGTGAAAAACAAATTAAAGTTACCCTAAATTAAATTAAATTAATTAAATTAAATTTGATAAAAAAAACCCTAATTCTAATTTTTGTGAATTCTTGATTTTGTAATTTTATAAAAAAATTGATTTTAAAAATATAAAAAAATGAAAAATTAAGAATAAAACAAAAATAAAATAATAAGAAAAAAATGAGGAATGGGCCTGTGTTGTTAGCTGGAGGAGGGTGCAGATCTGATTTTTGCAAGGCCCATTTACTCCAAGCCCAATCAATGCTAGATCTGGTGTGGGCGTTGACTTGAGGACTATGGTGGTCTCTCATTGTTGGCACGTTGGATCTGGCTAGTTGGGCATCCAGTGGCCAGGAGTTGAGAGTGTATGGAAGGCGCTGGATAGTGCAATGCATTGGATTGGCCTGCAATTGTTAAGAAAATAACAAAATGCACATGCTTGGGATCGAACCCAGGACGTGTACATCAAAGGCAAGCTTCTTTACCATCTGCGCTGGAATGTCAATTGTTATTATAATAAAAACAAAACATAATATGCAAAACAAGATAGTGGGGTCAAAAGAACGCGCGAGATTCAAACGTTCCAATGGTTGCCTGACACACCAGCATCTTCTTCCTTGCAACCGTCGCTTTAGAAAAAAGACTTTTACCTACAGACGTTCACTGTAGGTACAACCCTGTTCATCTCAAAAATTTCATACGAGCAAGATAAATGAAAAGTAATGGTACCAATCAACTCGCCTCATCCTCATGAGCATCATGGTACCTGATTCAAAGCCTAATTTTGCCTATACAAAAAGACTCTAAAAATAACTTAGAAACCCTAGCAATGGAAACATCGTGTACAAGCATAAAAAACACAATCAAATGACATGGTTAGCTTGCAAACATAATGACAAACATGAATATAACAATCAAAAGTGCCAATGATGCAAGAATTGTGATAATCGAATTGAAAAAATATGCCAAACCGTGTGAAGTGTAGCACGCGTTTCTGGGTGTTTCAGGCCTTGCAAACGATTGGGACAGCTTCCTGGGACGTCCAGTAATGAATTGGAATAGTTAGGATGGCTTGAGAGGGCCTGTGGAGTGAAAACCAATTCACACTTTTGCCAACTTTTTTGAGTTTTGTTCTATGCCCCTCACAACCTGTAACCCCTATTTTTTAATCTGGAATTCTTCATTATATAACCTAGAGTGAATTAGGTTAACAAACTTGGACTAAATCTTTGCATTTATCCAAGATTTGATTTGATTTTCAAGTTGTATGATATGTTCCTATTTTGAGCCAAAACATTCCTTTCTTGTATCAATTGGCCTTGATTCTATTTGATCTTGTTAATTCAGCATATCTTGATTGCTAATCTGTCAAAAAAACAAATCAAATCATATCTTTGTTAATTTTCATCATTTATTTGATTTAATTCACTTTTTAATTAATAAAAAATCAAAATAAATTGAAAAATGAAGCACATAATGGGTGAATTAACATTTGAGTCATGGACCACATTATAATTGAGGTGCAAGCATAAAAAGTCGGGCCCATTTAGCAAAAAATGCAAATTTGAGCATATTTAACTTTTGGCAATTTTGCAAAAATGGTCAACTTGGACAATGCATAACTCTCTCAATTTTGACCCTAGAGAGGTGTTCTTGGACTTTTTAGAAAGATTAGGATGTCCTCTAAGCAACCCTTTTGGTATCATCTCAATTGAGTCTTCCATGTTCATGTATGAAGCTTTGACCCAAAATGTGTTTTGTTGACTTTTCAAAAGGACCTATAATGTCAAAATTCATATCTTTTTGTGAGTGCATATTATTGACTTGGGAGATGAATATGAATTGTATATAATTTCATCCTCTTCAAAATGAGATTTGGATGGGTCATTTATGATAAAGTATGAATAAGTTATGCTTGGTCAAAGTTGAGTTGACTTTTCATATAAAACCCTAATTTAGCAACTTTTGGGTTTTGATGAACTATGAGCAATCCTTGAGGAATCATGATAAACCCTTGATAAAATGATGGATAATACTTCAGAATTAGGATGTTGACCAAAAATCTTGAAGTTTGACTGTATGTGGGCCACAATTGACTTTTGACCTAGTATAGTTGATTTTCAGGCATTTGAGCAATTGACTGAGCAAACTTCTTCTGCAAGGCTTGAAACTTGACATGGATGATCTTGAGAACATATTAGGACAATGGTGAGAATTTGAGTCCTTTGTGGTTCACACATCTTGATAAAGATGGAAACCCTAATTTGAGGTATACTGCCTTAGGAGAGAGTTTGTCTGGTCAATTCTTGAACTTCCTTGGGCAATTTGGGGACCTCACTTGCCATGTGTTGAGAAATATGGGAGGGGAAATTTTGGGGTACAACACCCACTTGACATCAATTGCCTTCTTGCCTTGAGGCAATTCGACAAGTGACCAAGTGTTGTTGTCTTCGATAGACTTCACTTCTTCGTTCATTGCTTTCACTCACTTTGAATCTTTCAATGCTTCAGCTGCATTGACAGGTTTGAGATCTGCATAGAAAGCATAATGTACCAACTCACATTCATTATCTATCACATCATCTGATGTAATCACACAATCTTGCAATCTTGCAGGCATTCGTCTTTTTCTTTGAGGCCTGCTTGTACTTGGTTGATCTATAACTGTCGATTCCTCTTGTCAAACTTCTCTTTCGACTTGAGTCTCTGGTTTTTCAAGTAGGATTCTCATTGAATCTTTCTTGACATTTTCACTCCAATCCCATTCTTTAAACTCATCTATGATCACGTCCCTGCTGATTATAATCTGCTTCTTCACTGGGTCGAACAACTTGTAGCCTCCTGTCGAATGATATCCAACTAGAATCATTTGACTCAAATTGTTATCAAAATTCTTCAGATGACTCAAGCTAGGCTTCAAACCAGACCAACATTCATCTGAAGTAATTCCTTCTAGCTTCTTCGTAGGACATCTGTTCAAAATGTATGTTGCAGTCGAAACAGCCTCACCCCAAAACCCTTTTCATCCGTAGTTATCTACTGGCTCTTAGTTTCTTGCTATATCACTTTTGAAATTGCTTTGTTTGAAATGTGTTTGTGGTAGGTTTTGAAAGTATTTTTGAAAAGTGCTTTCGTTTAGGCAAGTTTTGTAATGATTCTCGTCTCTATAAGAATGCATACAAAGTGTTTGACTTTTTGAAAATATTTCATGTTATGAAAGTATTTGGTGTGTTTGAAAATATGTTTTTTTTAAGATGGATTGTGAGCAAGAAACTAAGAACATTCTACCTACTCAAAAAAAAAAATTTTTTCATTTCCTCCTCCTTTAGATGTTACTATCTTACCATTGATTGATAAGAAGCCCTATCATTGGATGTGAAAGAACGAGTGTGGGTCATCGTTTAGTCATAAGATGCAATGTTGTGAGATATCTTAGCATTTCTCTTAAGGGACTGAGATCATTTGTAAGGCAACAATCGTAGCGTCATCGAGGGACTATGATCTCGTATTTTTTATTGTTCTTTGTTAAGGCGTCTCACGTGCATAACATGACCATTTTTAAGGCAACAAAGTGGAGTAGACCCTAGAGGTGCAAAGTGTGCAAGTGTTTGTATTTCATGCTTGGTTTATCTTGGATTACGATTTTTTAAGCATTGATTTTATCTTTCCATACAAACCCTAAATTACTAGCATTTATGAAAGCTGTAAATTGGCGAAAGTAAATATCCTACGCTATTACATCAGTTGGGGATGGGGTGTACAAATTTACAAATGGGGATTGCAAGAAATTAAACCTAATTATCTATTACAACCATATTGAACTTGAATAATGTACAAGAATTGCAATGTATATAATGCGTAAAAATAAAAAATGGAAAAGAAATGGAATTTGTTTTGGATTCTATTTAAGAAAAGAGGTTTTTGACCTAATTAACTAAAAGGAAATAATTAACTAAAATAAGAAAAATTAAGATTAAGTTAAAGAAAAGAATTTAAATAGGAAAATGTTTTTGGTATTTTTATTTTGAGAAATTAAATAAAAAATAAACTAAATAATTTAAATATTTAATATAATATATTTTTTTGGTATTTCTGATTAATAAAAATAATAGTAATGATACTAAAATAATAAAAGAAAGGAAACAAAATAAAAATATAAAATTAAAATCAGGGGGGTTTAGAAAGTGGACATGATGTTTGTAAGTAAAAACTGATTTCTATTTGGTTTAGGCCCAAATATGTTTTTGTGATCATTATCAGAAAGAAAATAAAAAGCAGGTTGTGCTAGGCTACGTGATGAAAAAGTAGATGGGGGGTGTTGCTGGAAGCAAAAAGAGAAAGCCCATAAGTTCTATGCCCATGTGCGTTGTTAACAAGTAAAAGGAGGGGTGTTGCTGGAAGCAAAAATGTGAAAGCCTATAAGTTCTGGCCCAGGCGGGCTGTTAACAAGTAAATGGGGGAGATGATGCTGGAAGCAAAAGTGAGAAAGCCTAGAAGTTCTGGCCCAGGCGTTCTGTTAACAAGTAAATGGAGGGGATGATGCTGGAAGAAAAAGTGAGAAAGCCTAGAAGTTCTTGCCCAGGCGTGATGTTAACAAATACATGGGGTAAAATGTTAAGAAATAAAAATAAAAGGTGCTCTTGGGGATAGAACTCAGGACCCTTAACACCAATTCCTTACGTGCACGCTCTCTACCACTGGGGTAGCTATACATCCAGTATTATAAACAAAACCATAAATACATATTACAAAATCAGTTCTGATGATGAACTTCATCTTCTTCCTCGCGCCAGCCAGAGCATCTGCAACTCATTCATTTCTCAACCAAAATGGAAAATGTAAACATGAAAGTTATGGAAATTTTCATCATGATTCCAGAACTATAAAGTATTAAAACTATAAATCATAAATAAACATGAATTTTACTAGCCCTAATGTGAACCCTAATATTTCTCAAGAAGTTCTGATCCAAAATTCTCTCTACTCAGGCCATAAAAATGGAATCTATGGATATGTACAGTTTCAGAGCAATGATATCTACATTTTGTCTTTGAAAATGCAAGCCTAACAATACCTAAATAATGAGATGAAAATCAGAAGAACTTGCCTTGCAGTGGAGATCGTGTTTTAAATTAGAGCTTGATTCAAGTTGTTGTGATGATCTGGTTAGCTTCCTAAAGTTCCCAGGAAGCTAATGCAATGATTAGCTTGAGCTATGGACTGGAATATTTTGGATAAGTCAAGATGTAATGCTCTGTTTTTGAAAATGGAGGTTGGTGAAGATGACGTTACAGTCTAAAAATAGAGGTTGGGATAACTTCTATATGTGTATCAGAAACTTTGTGGATGGTTTGGCCAAAAAACGCACGAGGGGATTTGGAGATTGCATTCTAAAATCAGAAATGACAAGTTTTTATGCTTGTGTTGTAATTTCTGGCTCTTGGGAGTTTTAGTGAGTTTCAGGGCTTGTCCCCTCCTCTTCATCTTGCAAATGAAGGTTTAATTTATAGGCGAAGGGTTTGGAAACTTGGAGAGATCAGAAGTGCAAAAATCACATGTTATGGATTTTGACTTGTTGTTGAAGCAAGCTTAGACAAACATGTTTTCAAGGCAAGATAGGGTGGC
The DNA here is from genome assembly GCA_948472305.1 of Vicia faba. Classification (NCBI taxonomy): domain Eukaryota; kingdom Viridiplantae; phylum Streptophyta; class Magnoliopsida; order Fabales; family Fabaceae; genus Vicia; species Vicia faba. The sequence continues at coordinate 256,821,368 of OX451736.1, read as the reverse complement.
TAGCAACTTTAAACACGTCTGTTCTGAGTTTGTAGGAGATGCTTGTGCAGAAAGAACAAACACAAATCTCAAGGAGAGTGGACTTTGTGATTAAAGTCACTTTTCCAGAATGGAAGTGTGAACTTTCTTCCTTAAATGGCAAGGTGTATCGGACAAAGCTTAAATCAAGTGGTTCATAGCTCAAAATCTTGTGTAATCTTCTGATTAAGGATAAATACACACGTTAGAGGGCCTAAAAAGTGGGATTATGCATCATTTCTTGGAATTGGATCAGATGTTCATCACGAAACAGACTTATAATTTAAGAACGAATGTCCAACTTCTGATCTTCGATTCTCCCTGCTCCAGCATGATCTAAAGAAGTTCTTTAATTTTTTTATAAAGCTTGTAACATGCTCTGCAATCCCTCTTTGAATCACTTTTGCAAACTCCCATTGTAACTATGTGAAACTTGGCCCAGAAGTTCTGTCAAAATTCTGACTTAAAATGCCCAGAATTTTGCTAATTGTTTTAGTTTCATGGACATGTCTTCATGGATTTATAACTTGAGATCCAAGCATTTCTAGAAGAAGTTATGCCCTACAATATTTCTGATCTCATTGAGATCTACAACTTCCATGTTGGAAGTTTTTCTTGAATCATCTTGCATCATGGTGAAAATCTGGCACAAAGTTATGAAATTATCATATTTTTCTTAACACTTAGAAAAATTTCTAAGTGTTTAGAACTTTGACTTTTTTCAAAAGTAATCTTGAATTTTTTATTTCTTGATGAACAATCTTCATACATTGACATGTCTTGATGAAATATGATTTTTGAAATTTGATTTTGATCCAAAAGTCAAAGTTTGACTTTTCAGTGTACAATTGAATTTTTCATCAGTTGACCAATTTTCAACTATCAATCAATTGATCCTGAGAAATAATGTATTGATTTGGGAATGGGATTATAGATGCCATTTGGAGAGATGATGGTAGAAACTAGGATAAACATCAGTGTAAATCTTTGGTTGATTCGTGCTGAAAACTAGGTGTCTTGTTTGTCTTTCACTGGAAGAAATAATTCTGATCCAGAAGAGGTCTTTGGATCACCTGTTTTTAATTGGAAGAAATAAATCTCACCAGAAGAGGTCTTTGTTTCGCCTGTCTTTGAATGGAAGAAATAAATCTAACCAGAAGAGGTCTTTGTTTCGCCTATTTTTAACTGGAAGAAATAAATCTCACCAGAAGAGGTCTTTGTTTCGCCTGTTTTTAACTAGAAGAAATAAATCTAACCATAAGAGGTCTTTGATTCGCCTATTTTTAACTGGAAGAAATAAATCTCACCGGAAGAGGTCTTTGATTCGCCTGTTTTTAACTGGAAGAAATAAATCTCACCAGAAGAGGTCTTTGTTTCGCTTGTCTTTAACTGGAAGAAATAAATCTAACCAGAAAATGTCTTTGTTTCGCCTGTTTTTGTGTGTATGAGTGCATATTGTAGTTAATTAATAAATTGTAAACTACTATTGGGTTTATCAATTTAATGTCAAGTTCAATTTTATAAATATATCGAATAAAAACTTAATTTCATTCTACTTTTGAATAACTTGGACAAACATATGAATCCAATTTAATCAAAATTGAAAATTGAAAATTGCATGATGTCGGATAATAAAAAGCATTGAAAATGTTTTAAAAAATATAGTAACAAAACAGAGGATAACCAACATTGAAAAGAAGAATAAAACAATTATAATAAAAATGTGTGGCATAGTTACTAGTAAACACCTTGATGTAAAATTTAATTAAAGGTTTTATCAACAAAACTTCCAACACTTAGTTTTGGCCTCCGATGAATTAGTGTAAGAAATTGAAAATATTCAATCTTAACTGAGATTATGAAGGCCTGTAGCTTACAAAATTTACACAGAAATCCAATGACAATTCAGTATGGGTCAAACACTCAACACATTATAGTTTCTTTTAGTTGTGAATGAAAAGCTTACAGGATAAATGAAAGTGTTGCAGAAAGAAAGGGATATTGTTTCAAAGCTACCAGCATGATGTTTGGTATGGCTGGAAACACTTTATCTGGAAGAATAACAAGTTATAGTTTATGGTCAGCATAGTATAACACTTCGGTGTAGGAACTTACATGTGTTATCGCTGCACACCTCTTAACCCACTCCCCATTCTTCTTTTTATAGATGGAAATGAAGATGATATATATGGTCACAATATACATTGGATATAATTATATTAACGCATTTTAATTACAAATATAATACACACTAATTCAAGTGCAACATCATGGTGAGCTATAAGACCAAACGTATGGGCTGGCCCACCTCAGCTTGATGATTGATTAATCTTATTTTGTTGGGAGACATATTTGAACTCTTTTGAGTTCCACTTGTCAAAAAGAAACACCCATGTATCTATACCCACCCAAGGTGGCCTGTGCGCCTTCTCTCTAGCCTTTTGCAATATATCAGTCAATCGTTTACCATATTTTTTATGTAACAAGTCTTCCATTTTAGCACATCACAACAATTTCAGCATACAAGCGACTGACAAAATATACAAATAATAAATTAAACTCAACAATATATATTATAATCAAACTACTAAAAAAGAAATTACATATAAACGTGTTGAACCATTCCCTTCTCTCGTTTTCTATTCCATCACGTTTAAGCTTACTATAATTATAAAAAATTCCCTAGTAAAACTTTACTATGACTTTTCTGCACATTGAGGTAACAAGTTTGCCTGGACTTAACCTACAAAAATAATTTTTCGTTAATTAATTACAAATTCATAAATAATACTAGTCAAGTTATATATACTAGTAATTGCACGGTATGTCAGTCACTTTACCCTCTATTCAAAACTAAAACTGAAAAACATTACAACAATTTCTTTAACAACTAAATATTAAACTACTGCACACAACAAATCTATCGCACCGCAAGTAAATTGGCTTAGTTAGTAACTACGACACTGAAGGTTGCTAACATTGCATTGGATCTATTACTTGTTAATACAAGCTTTCTAATGCAATTATAGGAAGAAAATGATGTAAATTGTATAGTTCTGTGATATACATTTACCATATAATTTAGATTAATCTTATATGTAGAAGCTTATAGTTACTAGTTTGGAATTTTGAACAATCATAACAACATTGTATTTAAGAAAGAAACTGTGAAGATTAAAACATGATTGGAGAGCATTTCCTTCAAGCTTTGCAAATATAATTGATTAACAGTAGAATGTTAGGCAGTAAAAGAGCTGAGGTTTGGGGTCTTGTAAGACTTGACACTACACAATATTTGTATTAAAACTTGAAAATAAAGAAAAACGAAATATAAAAAAATAAGCAATTGATCAGGTTTTCTGTCAATAATGTCAACAACATGAAGTACTTTCTCACTCAAAAATTAGGTTTTCCTACTGTCCGCGTTCGCATGCTCACAGGTACTACAAACAAGCTAGCAAATTTTTTTGAATCGTGGAATGAAAAGAAAGGTAATTTATTTAAAGTGTGCTTAAACTATAAATTTTCTTACGTATTAGTGTCTTCCACAATATGGATCTTCGGTCGTTGTCCATCATCTTGTTCTAGTTGTTCCTCATTAGAAAGTGCTTGGTCCCCCTCCTCTTAAACGTCATCGTCTGTGGTGTGATGGGGAGGACTTTGCAAAACATGATAGGTATATTCTGGAGTAGGAATGAATTTGAATTCCTCAGAAGTCTGGATTGACGGTTGAGGCTGATCAGTAGGTGACGGTGTTGGGTTTGTCTGAATCAGTGGTGGTGTTGAGTTTGTCTGAGTCGTTGATGGAGACTACGGAGGTGGAGGTGTTGGGTTTTTCTGAATCGGTGGTGGAGGCTAAGTAGGTGGTGGTGTTGGATTTGTCTAAATCAATGGTGGAGGCTAAGTAGGCAGTGATGTTTTAGTTGTCTGAATCGGCGGTAGAGGGTTTCTCTGAGTGGGTGGTGGTGGTGGGTTCTTTGAACCAGGTTCCTATGGACCATGCGATAATTCTTTATAGCAAGAGTACCAGGTGGAATTTGTCTTTGACGACATAACCTATCAACAACACTTTTTTACACAATTGACATTATCAATAACATTAGCAAAAATGCATCAACAAAATATTAAATTGCAAAGAAACCAAATAGTGAAAAGGTTAAGCCAACTTACTTTTATGTGCTCGATGGTGCTTTTCTCTTTCCGTTTTGTCCATTCATTTGAATAGAAACTAACAATAAAGTTGTCAACAGTAAAAGTTTATATATAATATTTTCACATATCACATCATTAGTATACACTTAGTATATGAAATCATTAGTATATCACAATATTTTCACAATTCTAATAAGTTCAAACAACAATAGAAACCACAATTAAACAAGCCCTACAGTTAAACAAAATTTAATACATAGAATTGCAGAAACAAATCCTACAATTAATCAAAAATTAATACATAGAAACTAAAACATGAAAAGATTATGAACTACCCAACTAGTGGCTAGAGAACCACATACATAACCATGATGACCAGGAAACACAAATATGTCATTTCTCTTAAACTGTCCTTTCAAATCTCTACTAACCAAAATAAAAATAAAAATATAAAAACACAATATAAAATATTCTCTCAATCTTGAGTTATTGGGTCAGTTGTCATTGTCATCTCGGCCTCGTCATCAATTAACACCCCATCAGCTAAACCATGTATTTGTTCAACTTCTATAATAGGCACAACTGGTAACATTTCATCAGATTAATAAAGTATTTTATCCGGGTGTTGTCTATCTCGACATAAGCCCTTGGTTTTATGGTGATTGTTGCACATCATCCACGCATATTTCTACACATTTTTGGATAAGGGACATAATACACTTGTTTTGCTTCTTATGCAAGAATGAAGGGGTCATACTGACGATATCGCTTATTCATCTTAATGTCAATAATATTGTACTTAGTAATAAATTTTGTGCCACTATTATTTGTTGTATCAAAACAAACACAATAAAATAGGGCAATCTTGTTGCTAATGCCATGGCATTTCCATTGAAAGATACGTTGGATGATGCCACACAAATCGTTTTGTCCTCCATTTATAAGACCTTTAACATATACCCCATAATTAATAGTATTTTTTACCATGAATCTATTCTCGAGTGTGAAACTTGTACCCATTAATAAAGTATATGTTCCATGATGTTGCCTTCGGATTAAGACTGGGAGCTAATGCCTTCAGGTATGGACTAGTTGTTCCATTCCTCTCATCATTCACTTAAAAAATACGTCTAACCTTAGAGATAGTTTATTGTCAACCACATAATATAAACGGTGATAAATATACTAACATTGTCCTTTAGCCATGAAGGAAATTGCTCGTGTATAAGACCGGAAGCATCTTCCTCATTGATAGAATAATATTGCATGAACAATCTGACACCGACCATAAAATTTATGAGTATATATATATATATATATATATATATATATATATATATATATATATATATATATATATATATATATATATATATATATATATACAAAATGGTTGACAACAACACAGTTATTTTACAAAAATGTACTTACTCGAGATATGGTTTAACCTTGTCACAATTGATTAGGGCGTGCACGTGAGCAGACTTCTATTCCTTATCAATCACCCAATATTCCCAAGATTTTCCACTAGGACAACCACATTTACTAAAAATTGAAAGTGTTGGTTGGGAACTCTCATGATCTGGTCAAGGATCATTCCTTAAATTTGTATTTGACCACAACGACGACTTCTATTCAATAATCCTTTCCCTCTTCAGTTTTTTCCAATTCTAGGTTCCACTATTTTTTTTCTTTTAATTTTATTTATTTTAAAAAAAACATGAATACTAAAAAAAATTGGGTCGGGCCGAGCCTGGGCATTTGCCCAAACTGGCCGTATGGTAGAACCGCCCATGTCTATGTTGAGTCATTGGGAACAAGATGGAGGAAATAATTCATGAAATAATGATAATCGACATTAAACTCTTAGCCTTGATATCAATAGTGAAGTGTTATTATTAGTAATTGCCAAGACAAATGATATCGATGATTTGAGAATCAATTTAAGAGGACCTAAATAAGTGTGAATTTCGAGAAAAGATACTTTTAAGGAGAGGGAGCTTTTAATATTCCGACTTGAATATTGATTGAAAATTCGCGCATTTGTTAATTAATAGAATTATAAGAACAATGATAAAATATTCATTTTTACCACAAAGTTTATATTTCAAATAAAGTAAAGACTTAATAGGGTTGGGATGTGTTTAAGTCATTAATCCACTTATTAGAAGAAATGGCAATTTAAAGATTTCCTTCAATTAAGTGAAGGGTAGAATAGACATTTGGCATGGTGGCTATAAAATGGTTTTCTTATAGGAAAAATTCATAACTTACTCTCCCAACTAAGAAGGCTTCATGTGAATAGAAAAGAAAGAAGAGGAAGAAAAGATTTACTCTCCCTACTAAGAAGGCTTCAAGTAAATAGAAAAGATTTACTCTCCCTACTAAGAAGGCTTCAAGTGAATAGAAAAGAAAGGAGAGGAAGAAAAGATCTTTTTCCGTGGTTGATTCAAAACAAATGTTTGTCCCATATTTCTTGCATCCCATCAATAGAAATTCATGTTGTACTTTATCAATATGTTGAAAATAAACTCAAAATTTTCACATTTTATTCGACAATTAAAATAACAAAATTGACTCACCAATTTCTTATTTTTTTTTATAAACAAATAATATTGAAAGAATTACTAGAAATATACCAATTCAATACAATCAACTGAGTCTAAAATATTACTATATTAAAAGACAAACATGCTAGAGAGAAACGACCGACCATAAAATTATATAATAAAGTTTACTTCATACATTATAACGTTTTACATTTAAAACTATTAAAACATGAATTTAGTTTTAATTCATTTAATTGATGTATTTAATTTTTGATTTAATACAATAAAATTTCATTAATATGTATCTTTTAATGATAAATATATATTATAACTTATTAATAATACTCTCATATTTTAACTGTAACTTAAATTTTATTTAAATATAATATATATTTATCAATTTTACAATAAAAATTTACTAACAAACAAAAATTGCTCTAAAATGTATGAGTTGGATGAGTTTTTTATATCAATTTTATATTTATAATTGTTTTTATTTACTTATTATTAATCTTATTATTATCCTGTAAATTTTATTATTTATTTATATTTTTACATGGATTCTCTATATAACATTTAATTATAAAATTAAAATATAAAAGGTGGAGTAGAAAAAGGAGAAGGAGATGACACTTAATAACTAAAGAGATGACATCAAAAAGAGTAATGGAGGAAGAATAACAGCCTAAATCAGCAACAAAAAAAAATCAGCACATAAATTATTTGTTCATAAAAACTCAATCTTGTGTATTTATTGATTCACTTTTATGTAAATTATAATTTATTTTCATTTTGGATATATGTTAGTTATTTTTTATTTTAATAAAAAAATTGATTGTTCATTAACATTTTTTATTTATTTTGTTAGACTTTGATAATATAAAATTTGTATACATACTTTCATTCTTTAATTATTTTTATAACTAAACATCATATTAAAAGAATTATCAGAGATACTTGAATCCAATACAAATGTATTGAGTTTAAGTTCGATATCACATTAAAGGATAAACATATTTAAGAGAAATCAACCAATCACAAAATTATAAAAAAATTGTCAGACAAATAATTGATCATCTAAAAAACGTAAGATTGCACTTAACTCTTCGATCAACAATTATATTTCATTTTTTAATTTAATGTTTTTCCAAAACATATATAACTTATCATGAATTATTTTCTTTTTTAAAAAACATATAGTGAATTAAATAAATTACAACAAATTTACAAAATATAGCTTAATTCATATATTATAACGTTTTACATTAAAAATTATTAAACACTAAAACTAATTTATTACTCATTACTTATCACTTCTATTTACATTAAAACCTATTGTAAACATGGATTTAACTTTAATTCATTTAATTGATGTTTTCAATTTTTGATTTGATATAATAAATTTTCATTAATATGTATCTTTTAATGACTAATATATATTACTATTTATTAATAATACTCTCATATTTTAACTCTAACATAAGTTTTATTTAAATATAATTTATATTTATCAATTTTATAATGAAAATTCACAAACAAATAATAATCCATCTATATGTATGAGTTGACTGAGTTTTTAATATCAATTATATATTTATAATTGTTTTTATTTATTTATTATTAATCTTTTTAATATCTTGTAAACAACATTCTTCATTTTGCCTGTCTCTCCGTCTCCATTAATGGCGTTCTTTACAATTTCTTCACTTGTTTTAGAAGAGTCCGACAAGGTGACCCCCTTTCTCCTCTTCTTTTATGTTTAGTTGAGGATGTGCTCAGCAGAAGTATCTCTTGTTTAGTTTCCTCCGGATCTCTTGATTTAATCTCTGGTCTGAAGAATATCACAGTCCCTTTTCAATCTTTCTATGCCGACGACATCTTTATCTTCTGCAAATGCTCGACATCAAACATTAAAGCTCTCATCTCCACTTTCAATATTTATTCTTTGGTTTTCGGTCAGATTATCAGTACGAATAAATCCACCATTCATTAGGGAGCAATATCTTAACATATTAGCTGCTCTCACTAGTTTCAACAAAGGTGACACTTCTTTTATCTACTTTGGGGTCCCTATTTTCAAAGGCTCTCCGAAAGCAAAATATCTTCAGCCCATTGCCGACAAATTCCTTTGTAAATTGGCTTCTTGAAAAGGTTCTATCCTTTATTTTATCGATCCGGTTGAGTTGGTGAAGTCTTCCCTTCAGGGCATGCTCATTCACTCCTTCACCGTTTATTCTTGGCTGGTTTCGCTCATTAGGGCCCTTGAGCGCGCCTCCAAAAATTTCATTTAGAGCGGCGATATTTTGAAAATTAAATTGGTTATTGTCGCTTGGAAGAATATTTGTAAGCCTTACTCGGAAGGAGGTTTTGGCCTTCGTTCTTTAATGAGTCTTAATGAAGCCACGGACTTGAAGTTGTGTTAGGATGTTTTTACCTCTAATGAATCTTGGGTTGCTCTCCTCAAAAGTCGCATATTATGTAAATTTGGTATTATTAAGCACCATATCTATTTCTCTATCTGATCCAACATCAAACATGATCACAATATTGTTAAAGAGAATTTCTCCTGGATTCTCGGCTATGGCAGCAACATCATGTTCTGGAACGACATCTGGTGCGGCCCTTCTTTGATTCTCGATTTAGTAAATCTGGTGGGCATTGTCAATTTTCTTATCAGCAACATTATCTCCGGACAGTCCTAGAATTTGATTTCTATCCATTCTTCGGTGTTGGATTATGTTAAAACTCGGGTCAAAAACTGCTTAATTCCTTTTGATTTGCGCCAGGACAAACTTGTTTGGAGTTCCTCTCCCACAAGTGAGCTTTCGCTTCAACTCGCGTATGATTTTAAAATAGTTAAATTGCCTCCTGTTAGTTGGCAAAAGTTCATTTGGTATAATTGCTTTCCCCCTTCCAAATCTTTTATGGTGTGGCGGCTTATCCTTAATAAGATCCTGACGGGAAAAAATATTAGGAGAAGAGGTTTCCTTTTTGCCTCTGCTTGTAGCCTGTGTAACAATTTTGAGGAATCCTCCCATCACTTGTTTTTTGCTTGTTCTTGTGCTTCTAAATTATGATCTTGGTTTTCTTCCATGATTAACAACCACTTTTGTATCTGTAATTGGGATTGTTAGTGCGTGAGGCACATTAGTGAGGAGAGAAACAGGGAATAATAAAGGAAATAATGATTTATATTATTAAATTATACAAATAATGATACAGACTAGGACTATTTATATACAATTCTAATTGGGCTTGAGTCAACACAACTCGGGTTATAATTAAATATTAAATCTAATCAAATCTAATCTAATATAATATTTTAACAAATCTAATTTAATATTTTAACACACCCCCATAATACAAGTTGCGAACATCCTCAAAAATAGTCAATCTGAACTATTCCTATTTTTTTTTCTCAAATTCGGGAATTTGTCAATCTTCAATCCTTTAGTGAAAATGTCGGTCAATTGTGCCTCACTCGAGTAATGCCTTACTTTAAGTTCACATCGATTTACCTTTTCCCTCAAGAAGTGAAACCTTACTTCAATATGTTTACTTCTTCTATGCAGAACTGGATTCTTCACCAGATTTATAGCTGACTTGTTGTCGATTTGTAATAAAAGAGGTTTCTTCTTGTTCCATGCCCTAGGTGCCTGCTTGAGGCCATAGAGCACTTTGTGAAACTTATATACTTTACTTGCTTCCTTATGAATCACAAATCCTGGAGGTTGTGTTATATAAACCTCTTTGTCTAAAGGACCATTCGAAAATGCTAGTTTCACATCTAAATGAAATATCAACCAGCCTTGGTTGCATGCCAATGCTACCACTAGTCGAACAATCTCCAATCTTGCTACTGGATAAAATACTTCAGAGTAGTCGAGTCCTTCTCTTTGAAGAAACACTCGAGCTACTAATCTTGCTTTATGTCTTACTATCAAGCCATCAACATTATGTTTCAACTTGAATACCCACTTTGCTTTGATAGCTTTTGTATGTGCTGGAAATTCGACTAACTCCCATGTGTTGTTTCTTTCGATATCCTATAACTCTTCGACCATAGCTAACTTCCACTGTTCAGTCTTCAAAACTTCGCTATAGTTAATTGGTTCAGCACCTGCAAGTAAAGCAAAATGAACTAATTCTCCATCTGGTGTGACTTCATCATCAACCACCACTTCATAATCATGAAGTCTTGTTGGAGGAACTTTATTTCTTTGAGGTCTTTGCCTTGTTTCAGCCACAACCTCTTCAACTTCGTCTGTGCCGAGAATTTCAGAAACTGCTTCTTCTTTGACTTTGACTGGATTCTCAATAATTCCTTCGACCTCTACTTCATTAGTTTCTTCATCGACATCAGAACTCATCAATGGCTTGTTAATTGAATTGCTAGAATTCCAATCCCAGGAAGAATTTTCATTAATCACAATATCTCGACTCAACACAGTCTTCTTATTAACTGAATTGAATAGTCTATATGCACCAGTTTTACGATATCCTACCAGAATCATAGGTTCACTGTTGTCATCAAACTTCCTTCTTCTTGCATCAGGAACATGCTTGTAACACATAGAGCCAAACACCTTCAAACGACTCACTGATGGTCGTTTGTCACTCCATACTTCTTCAGGAACTTTGTTCTTCAATATCTTGGTAGGACACCTACTCAAAATATAAACTGCAGTCGAACCAGCTTCTCTCTATAAAGACTTTGGCAAATTCTTTTACTTCAACATGCATCTCGCCATATTTAATATGGTTATGTTTCTTATTTTAGCAATTACATTATGTTGAGGTGTATAAGAAGCAGTTACCTCATGATCAACACCATGTTTTGCACAGAAATCTTCAAACATCTTGGATGTGTATTCGTCACCTCCATCTGTTCGCAGAATTTTGATATTCTTCTCACTCTAGTTTTCGACAAGTATCTTGAATCTCTTAAAGATTTCAAATACTTTATCCTTTCATTTGATCACATAGATCCACAAATTTCGGCTAAACTTATCGACAAATGAAACAAAATATATGTTTCCACCAATTGTATGTTCTTCGAATGGACAACATACATCTTAATGTACCACTTCGAGTATACAAGATGATCTCATTGGCATAGTCGAAACAAAAGAATTTCTGGATTGCTTTCCTACTAAATAATCTTCACAAAGTTTTTCAGGCATCTTCAGACTTGGAATTCCAGTAACCATATCTTGAGTAATCAGTTGATTGAATGATCGAAAATTCAAATGTCTAAATCTCAAATGCCACAACCAACTATCCTTGTGGTCAACAATAGTTTTCAAACATTGAACTTCAGTCGAACTGATCATAGTCTTAAATGTCCTGTTCTTCGACAACAGAGATTTTAAGACCAAAATGTTCTTGATGTCGAACAATTACAAAACTCCATCTTTCATGAAAACTGAGAAACCTTTTTCAACTAGTTGTCCAACACTTAGCAAGTTGAACTTTATTCCAGGTACATAAATCACATCTTTGATTATAGCTTTCCCTCTATTACTCATTTGAAAGACTATATTTCTAGTACCTTCTGCTTGCAACAAACTATTATCAGCAAGTTTTACCTTGCTCTTCTTCGACTCGTCAAAATCTGCCAACCACTCATTTCAACCAGTCATGTGGTTTGAGCAGTCTGAGTCGAGAAACCAGATTTTGGATTTGACATGGTTATCTTCAACTGCAGCCATAACCACCATATCACCTTCAGAATCATTTGAATCTTGGTGTGCAAGGTTCACTTCTTCGTCCTTGCTTGTCGATACCTTGTCTTTTATGTACCAAAAATTCTTGGCTACGTGACCCCACTTTTCACAGTTATAGCACTGCACACCTTTTTTATCTTCTTTGTCATTTCTATAGTTTCCTCTTTCTCCTTTCGAGGATTCAGAAGCTCTATTTTCGTCCTGATGTTTATGAGGTTTCGACCAAAACTTCTTGCCCTGAGTCTTGTCGAACTTGCCTTTGAATTTGTTGGAACCACCATCTTTTTTCCATGACTGAGCTTGCAGAGCATGTATCGAGTCTTGCACTCCTTTCCTTTCAATAATCCTCATCTCATGCACCTCCAACGAACCAACCAAATTTTCTACTTTAGTGGTTTCAAGATTGTTGGATTCTTGAATAGCCCCGATAACGTGATCAAAGTGATAGGTCAACATTCTCATTACCTTCTCAATTATCATCTTATTAGTTATGGTTTCACCACAACCCTTCATGAGACGGACGACTTTTTGAACCTTCGACACATATTCTACAACTTTTTCATCTTCTCCCATTGGCAACAACTTATATTGTCGATGCAAGATTTGTAACTTAACAACCTTGACTTTCTCATCTCTTTTGTAATACTTCACCAGAATATCCCATTCCTCCTTCGCCGTTTCAACATGAGAGATTTTGTCGAAATTAGCAGCATTGACCGCCGTCTGAATGCAATAAGCAGGCTTGCAATCTTTCTTCTTGACTTTGTTGTAGGATTTTTTCTGTTCATCGGTTGCATTTGCAACCAACGCAGGAACACCATCGATAACCACTTCTAGGGTTTCATAGAAGCCAAACAAGGATTGCATCTATTTTTTCTATCAGATACAATTCTTTCCGTCAAGCATTGGAAGAGAATTCAGAATTCCCTTATCACTATCCATCTTCGCGGCAGATGATTCACTTGCCCTAGAAACACGATCTCTGACGTGAAATTCTTGAAAACTCGATCAAAAACAATAATCGAAAGCTCTGGATACCAATTTGTTAGTGCGTGAGACACTTTAGTGAGGAGAGAAAGAGAGAATAATAAAGGAAATAAAAATTTATATTATTAAATTGTACAAATAATGATACAAATTAGAACTATTTATATACAATCCTAGTTAGGCTAGGGTCTACACAACTTGGATTATAGTTAAATATTAAATATGTTCAAATCTAATCTAATCGAATATTTTAACAAATCTAATTTAATATTTCAATAGGGGTGATGTTTGGCGCACTTGTTATCAATTCCAGTCTGGTCAATGCGATACAGTGGTGCATGGGGCTACTCTTCACCTGTCCAATGTTGTCTGGACCGCTAGAAACAGTGTGATATTCAAGGGTAAATCGGTATGGGTCTCCTCCTCCACTAACTTTATCATTGCTGCTTGCTTTATTTTCTGCTCTCGGTCCAAAGATGCTCAACACCTCCCAATTGCAGAATTTTTTATTTTGAAAATTTGTACAATTCTTATTCGTCCTCCTAATTCCCCTAGAATCATGGAAGTGATTTGGAAACCCTCTCCTTGGAGTTGGATTAAAGCCAATTGTGATAGTATATCTTTACACAACCCGAGAACTTCAGCTTGTGGTGGTATCTTTCTCTCATTTTATAGTTGACTCTAATTCTCTCATCGCCGAATTTATTGGAGCTATGTCATCCATTGAGTTTGCTTATGAGAAGGGTTGGAATCGCCTTTGGTTGGAATCTGTTTCTTCTGCGATGATTAAGGCTTTCAACCCTCCTTATATGGTGCCTTGGAAAATTCGAACCACATGGATTAATTGTGTTAATATAACCTCCCATATGTTTTTTTTTTGTTTCTCACATCTATAAATAAGGAAATACTTGTGCAAATTCCCTTGATAACCCCGGTCTCACAATTACAGACTCTTATTTTTTTGATGTGCTGCCTTTATTTCTGAGAACAAATTTTGTTAAGAACATACTCAGTTTGTCTTTCTTTAGATTCTCTAACATTTAAGAGGGTTTTAATTTGGTCCCCCTCTTTTTTTTTGTATTATTTTTTTCCTTTTATTGAAGTTATGCCTTTATTAAAAAATATTATAAATATATGTTATTGAATATTAATAATACTCTATTTTTAATTTTAAGTTAAATATAAATTCAATTTAAATATAATATATATTTACCATTTTTATAATGAAAACCAAAAAGAAATATAAGTGAAAACACAAATTTATTTAATGAAAAAACAAATCTCACTTTTATTTGTACACAAAACCTCAATCTTATGTATTTATTTCATTCATTTTATGTATATTATAATTTAATTATTTTAATGTACATTTTAATTTTATATTCATTTTGGTTATATTTTTCGTTATTTTTTATTTTAATAAAAAAAATATTGGTGATTGACATTATTTATTTATTGTTAGACTTTGATACTACAAAAAAAATTATACATATTTTCCTTTTTTTAATTATTTTTATAAACAACAATAATATTAAAAGAATTACAAAAGATATTTCAATCCAATACAAGATAACTCTGATATTACATTTAATATCATTCAAACACTTAGCTCTTCAACCAACAATTATATATGAAGCTTTTTTTCTTTTTTACATAAATATAAAAAATTTAAAAAAAACAATTTTTTAATTGAAGAGTCTAAATAGTTTTTTACATATATCTCCTGTTTGTATTGTTCAGCTTTTGATTAATAAAATACATTAAATTTATTTATATAAAAAATTACGTTTAATTTATTAATTATCATCCGGAGTATATAATTTAAAATAAAATATTATAAATATAAATTGACTAATAAAAAATATTTTAACTATAGTTAAAATTTCAATATAAAATAAATTAACACAGTGTAGCTATTATTTATTATAGAACCTTTAATATATCTTTCATGAGGAAGATAAACAATATGAGATAACATAAAGTTATGTTCCTAAATCTTATCAATTAGGTCCTTCAATTGCATGGCTCCGGATGATAACAAATACATAAGCCTATCAGCGTATTGCAGGACCCTTCCCCACCAGCGTATGAGACTTTGCACTTATCTTGACAAATTCCAGCTGCACCACATTCTCCCATAGGTGACTGACATATCTCTTCACAATTCACTTGTGGTAATCCCATGTTCCAAACTTGTGTCATGAAACATATATATTAGGGTTAGTGTTCAGTATTTCAAATTTAAATTGTAATCAAAGTTTACATCTTAGCTAAAAAAATAAGAATAGAAAAATATATATACACCTACCAGCTGCAACAAAAACTAAAATAACAAAAACCTGAGACAAGTTTGAGATGGCTTTCACCATTTTGAAAGATATTTCTGTCAACTTTTTTTTTCTTCTTCTTAGTTTCCAATCACATTGTTTTCTATGATATTTATAGACACATCATATGTTGGTCGATAAATTCCAATGAAGGGTATTATCAAAAAAAAGAAAATTATTAAACTTTTAGTCAAGAAGAATTATACTTTCCCATATATAAATATTTTTTTAGTCAAAAACAATTATACTTTCCCATATATAAAACTTTTAGTCAAAAACAATTATACTTTTCTATATATAAATATATTTTATTCTTTTTTTGAAAACTCGTCATTATTTTTATTCTAAAATTATAAATTAAAATTATACAAAAAGTATTGCAAAAAAAAAAAAATTAAATGGAAATAGCTTGAAATATAGATCGGAACCTAGTTATTTTTATTCTTATTATAACTATATTTATATTTTATGAATTTTATATTATTTTTATATTTTATAACATTTTCTATTTTATGCCATCACACAAAATTTTACTTCAAAAGTTGTTGAATTACAAATTGTTTTCAAGAAGAATGAAAGTCAAACAAACTAACAAGAATATTCCCTAGACTAGCCTTTTTTTAATAGAAAATGTCTACATATTTTTATAAGTTTGCATAGTTAAAAATTTATGTCACATGCCATAAAAAATCATTTAAGTCTACCAACACATCCTATTTAAATAAATATAAATATTATTATTATATAGTATTTTATATTTTAAATTAAAAAATAAAATTTCTTAACCTACATTAATTTGTGTACATTTAAATGTATTATTATAAATTAGAATTAAATACTTAAACTCAAAACATAATATAATCGATTTATTACTACATCATATTATTTTGAAAATCCTTTCTTCTCCACGATCACACATTAAACAAGACAATAATCATATTAAAAATTTTAAATTTATATCTAAAATATTATTCATAAGGAGTCAACTTCCATAAATCACGCGCATACAAAACAAAACTAAATAAAGAATCAAAATCATAGGGTTTTATCATTATTTAAATAGGTGTAATCATAATCCCTAAATGGAGTATATCTTTATAATTAAACTTGTGTCTTTACAACCCATAATATATTCTCAAAAACATAACTTAATATTATTGTACTCAATCTTATAACATCTTCTATAAAAATAATATATTGAGACAATCCAAAATTATTAATTGTTAACCACTCAACAAAATAAGTTTTAGCCTAGTGGTACCAATATTGTCTATCACGTAATTCTTAACAATATTACTATAAACACGAGAAAATCCAAGAGAAAGTTTTACAATTAAGACCAAAGGTCGCAAGCAAATATGCTCAAGAATTTTCTTTTCTTTCTCTCTCTATATATATATATAGAACGGGAAAAGGCTAAACAGTTGAGCCATCCAATATTTATCTTTTAAGGATTTGAGAAAGCATTAACAGCCAATACAAAATCTGTTTCAATCCAAACTTTCTTTCAATTAAACTCTAACACCTTTTCAAGAGCTATCATTGCAGCAACATCTTTGTTATCGAAACCATGCCAAATTTAAGATAAGCTCAAAAATTGCCAACATGACAAGCTTTATCATTTTTAAAGACACCTCCACATACACTTAAATAACGAGTGCCTCTAGCAGAGGCATAAATACTACACTTCAGCCATCCTACAGGAGGAGGATGCCGAAGAACCTTTTTGGTCTTCAATGTATTATTAGGGTGAATATTGATGTCAAATTTCTTCAAGATAGTGAAATTAGAGATGGAAGAATTGGACAACTTGAATGTGTGATTGCCAACAAGCTTGGCATGAGAAGATATGTTAGTATTGCAAGTTTTCAAATAAGTATCCTTAGCTTCAAATATCAATAAGTTCTTGGCCGTCTAAATCTGATGGAAGATATTGATAATGCAAGCCATGATTGTTAGAATAAAGTTTGGTTCTAATCATATCTTGGAGTTTCGATAATAACAATGAAATAAATTTTGTATAATATATTTTATACTCTGATGTGAATGTTTTCTAATTCAGATGATGTTCTGACTCAAGCATTCTCAAAAGTGAAACATCATTCTACGCTGAGCAGAAAAAGGATAAAGAAATTCCTAAGAAATTTTACGTAAACGCAAGTCTGAAGCAAACTCTGAAGGAAGCACTCCAAGGCAAACTCTGATAAAAAGTAATCTTAAGGAACCTCTGATAAAGCTAGCTGAAGCAAAGGTTTGAAAGAAGCACGCTGAAAGTAATATCTGATAATGCAAGTTGAAGCAAACTCTGATGAACATAAAATGAAGAAAACTCTGACAGAAGGAGTGATATAGCAAACTCTGATAGAAGAAAAGTTAAAGCAAACTCTGATATTGCAACGGTGCAAGCAAACTCTTAAACTTCTAGAGACAAGCTCTGACAATACTGTTGATCATTTAATGCTAAGACGGCTAACGCACTCAAGTGGTACTACGCACGAGAGCATTGGAAACATAAAGGTCAAGCTAACACGCATCATTAATGCATACTCTCTCTTCAAGGTAGTAACAGTCAAAATTTGAAACTATATATAGAAGACCATTTGTTTCAAAGCAATGTTACTGATCCACACAAAATATATTGAAGCTCACTATTTTCATTCCTGTAAACTCTTTGTATATAGTGGCTAATTCTTAAGTGTTGGGCTAAAATCTTAGTGATAAATCACAGTTTGTGATATAGCTTATTAGAAGCATTTTGATTCACTATTGTTAAGAGATAATCTTTGTAATTGTTCCTTGAGAGACCAGTTGGGTCAAATTTCTCAAGAGGGCTAGGACTAGTTGAGTCTTAGAGGTGTTAGTCACTTGCAGTTGGCTTGTGCATTGTATTGTTAGTCACAACAGTTTGGTTGTGCATTTGTAATCAGTTTTCATTATAGTGGATTAAGTCCTCGTTGAGAGAGGCGAAATCAGCTTGGCGGGTGGACTGGAGTAGTTTGAGTTTCAAACGAACCAGGATAAAATTACATTTGTCCTTCCATTATTATTGCGCGAGAAAAATGAAAAACTTATTCACCCCCCCCCCCCCCCTTCTAAGTGTTTTCTCACCCTTTAATTGGCATCATATCTCTAGCTCTGGATGCAAACACCTAACAATGTCAGAAAAAGATTCAGAAGGAAAACACTATGGCAACTGAACAAAACAACAACAACTGCACCAAACCTCCTGTGTTTGATGGAGAAGACTTTGAATACTGGAAGGATTAGAAAGTTTCTTTCTAGGTCATGATGCTGATTTATGGGATATGGTCCTAGATGATTACACACATCCAGAAGACATAGACGGAAACAAGATTAACAGAAAGAAAATGGATAAACAACAGAAATTAGATTTCAAAAATCACCATAGAGCCAGAAATATCTTTCTGAACGCTATCTCTAAAACAGAATATGAGAAAATCACCAACAGAGATACAACACATTACATGTTTGAGTCTCTCAAAATGACTCATGAAAGCAATGCTCAAGTAAAAGAGACAAAAGCTTTGGCTCTCATCCAGAAGTATAAAGCCTTCAAAGTGGAAGAAAATGAGTCCATTGAAGCTATGTTCTCAAGATTCCAAACTCTGACCGCAGACCTGAGAGTTCTGAACAAAGGATACATCAAGGCAGACCATGTTAAGAAAATTATCAGAAGTTTACCCAGAAGATGGGAACCTATGGTTACTACATTCAAAGTGTCAAAAGATTTGAATGATGTATCTCTTGAAGAACTTATCAGTGGATTAAGAAGTCACGAGATAGAACTTGATGAACATGAGAATCAGAAGAATGGTGTGAAACTAACGCTTTTCAGGAAAAAGAAGGAAACTCTGAAGACTCTGCATCAGAAGAAGATGAGTTATCTCTTCTCTCCAGAAGGATCAACCAGATGTGGAAGCACAAACAAAAGAAGATCAGAAACTACAAGAGGTCAGAAGATAAACCAAAATATTCTGGACATAAGAAGTCAAGTAGAAGAGATATAGTCTGCTATGAATGTAAAGAACCAGGACACTACATAAGTGATTGTCCTAAGCTACAAAGAGAAAGAATAAAGAAAAGGTTTGGAAGAAAGAAAGGCATGATGATCACCTGGGATGATTTAGAATCTTCTGAAGCTGAATCTGACTTAGAAGATGAGCACGCTAACCTAGCGTTTATGGCTACCATAGCAGATGACGATGACTCAAACTCTGATTCAGAATCGAAAGAGGTATTCTCTTAATTATCTAGAGCCGAACTTATAGAAATCTTATCAGAACTTCTTGAAAACTACAGTCAACTCAAAATCAAATACAAGAAACTCAAAAAGAATCTTGCATCTGATTTTGAGAAACTTGAAACAGAAAACTCTGAACTTAAAGAAAACAATTTTAAACTCAAAGAGGAAGTTCAAAAAGTTCAAAATATTTATACTTCAGATTCTGCTTCAAGTTCAAGAGATATTCTTAAAGAATATAACTTTAGTTTTCAAATATTTCTTGCTAAAAGCATAGATAGAAGCAAAATGACTTCAATGATCTATGGTGTTAGTGGAAATAACAGAAGAGGAATTGGATATGAAACTCTCAAAGGGAAATAAACATATAAACCTAAACCCGTTGAGGAAATGGTTATCACATATAAACCACTGCACAGACAATTTAGTTTTGGGCACACACATGATATCAAATACACATCTCACTCTGAAATTTTTTATGCTAAACCAAAGTTCAAACAGAACTTTAGAAACTCTAACCAAAAAGGACCCAAAAGGATATGGGTACCTAAGGAGAAAATAATATATGTTGCAGATGTCCTTAATAACACAGTTGAAACACCAGTCATGGTACCTGGACTCTGGATGCTCACGACATATGACGGGAAAAACGTCTATGTTCCAAAGTCTGGAACTTGAATCTAGAGGAGATGTTAAATTTAGAGGAAATCAGAAAGGAAAGATTATTGGTTTTGGAACCATTGGAAACGGTAACCTTCCTTCTATAACTAATGTTCTGTTGGTAGAAGGATTAGCGTATAACTTGCTGTCCATAAGTCAATTAAGTGACAACGGTTATGACATAATCTTTAATCAAAAATCCTGTAGAGTTGTTAGTCAAAAAGATGGAACAATCCTTTTTACTGGCAAGAGAAAGAACAACATCTATAAAATTGATCTTTCTGACCTTATAACTTAGAATGTAAAATGACTTATGTCTGTTAGCGATGAGTAATGGGTCTGGCACAGAAGATTGGGACATGTTAGCATGATAAGAATTTCTCAAATTAACAAACTCAATCTGGTCAGTGGACTTCCCAATCTAAAGTTCAACTCATAAGCTCCGTGTGAAGCATGTCAGAAAGGAAAATTTTCAAAACATTCTTTTAAGTCAAAAAATGTTGTTTCTTCCTCTAGACCGTTGGAACTTCTTCACATTGATCTGTTTGGACCGGTTAAAACTGCATCCATCAGAGGTAAGATGTATGGATTGGTCATTATTGATGACTACAACAGATGGACATGGGTTAATTTTTAAAACACAAGGATGAGTCACATTCTGTGTTCTTCGACTTCTATAACCAAGTGCAAAATGAAAAAGAGTTTAGAATCATAAAAAGTTAGAAGTTGTTGTACCCCAAAATTTTCCCTCCCATATTTCTCAAGACATGTCAAGAATAGTCTCTAAGTTGCTCAAGATTGCTCAAGAGTTGGACAGTCAAATCATCTCCTAAGGCAGTCAACCTCAAATTAGGGTTTTGTGTTGCATCAAGGTCCTTACATCCAAATGAACTCAAGTTCTCCCCAATGTCCTAATATTCTCTCAAGTTCATCCTTGTCAAATATAAAGCCTTGCAGAGGAAGTTTGGTCAGTCAATTGCACAAGAAGTCCAAAAATCGACTATGCTAGGGCAAAAGTCAACTGTGACCTATGAATAGTCAAACCTCAAGATTTTTTGTCAACATTATCATTTTGAAGGATAATTCATCATTTTATCAAGGGTTGATCATGATTCATCAAGGATTGCTCAAAATTCATCAAGATTCAAAAGTTGCTAAATTAGGGTTTTGTAGGAAAAGTCAACTCAACTTTGACCAAGCATAACTTTTTCATACTTTATGAGAAATGAACCATCCAAATCTCACTTTGAAGAGGATGAAATTTCCTACAATCCATCTTCACACCCCTAGATCAAGAAATGCACTCACAAAAAGTTACAAATTTGGACATTATAGATCATTTTTGAAAGTCAACAAAAACACATTTTTGCCAAAGCTTATAAATTGAGCATGGAATATAAAAATAAGATGAGAACAAAAGGGTTGGTTAGAGGACATCTCAAGGTTTCTAAAAAGTCATAGAACAACTCCAAAAGTTCAAAATTGAAGAAGTTATGCATTGTTGAAGTTGGGCATTTTTCCAAAATTGTCAAAAGTCAACTATCCCCAAAACTTCAAATTTTGTCAAATGGCCCCACTTTTTTCCACTTGATTTGATCTTGTCACACTACACACATGTCCTATCTTCAATCTTGTGCCAAATTATTAATTTTTCTATTTTATTTGATTTTTATTGAATTAATTCATTTTTAATCAATTTAAATCCAAATAAAATCTAAAAATTGAGCACTTGATATCTTTTTGATTGATACAGGTCTTTATTATCATCATGGATAGGATCAAACTCGTATCAAGCCATATCATTCACAAAATATTTGATTTTTGATCAAATTGGAAAGATTTTCATGGAGGATCAAATCACATCTTCAATCATCAATGCATAAGGATTCAAGTCCAAATATTTGGCCTAATACAATGCCTTATACATATACAATGCAAAGGCACGAAAATTAGAACCAAGAAGCTGCAAAATCAGAAGAACAAAAACTTGAAAAAAGGTGGAAAAGCTTGAAACTGAAATCAAGCATAGAGGTGTTTTCAAGGCAAAAACTCAACGTGAGTCTATTGCTGGGTCATCACTAAAGCAAAGCCAACTCAAAACTAGTCCCCATACCTGCTGAATCGCGCTGTAAGTCTTCCTGAATATCACCCTGCATTTGAAATCATATTCTCTTATTCTGGCATTTTCTTGACAAAACATTGACATATTCATGATTCTTGAATGATTTCTAAGCTTTCTACATTATTCAATTGTATTTTTATAGCTTATAATCTACCCCCCGAACCCGAGAAATATCTCTAAAAAGGAATTTTTCTGTGCTTTTTTCCTTTCCTTGTTGGATAAAATAAAAGATAGTGGCGACTCTTGCTTACCGTGACATTTTGCAAAAACAAATGCAAAACGCGAACCAGCATTCCAAAAACAGTCAGTTCTCTTCCCACCGTATCACAGAACTGGCGACTCTGTTGGAGAAAAATCTATAAGTGGGGTGTACCTTAGGATTAGATCACTGCGTTTTCAATTGCTTGCTTTGTATGATTTATCTTTGTGGGCTTGTATCGGAGTTACTATATATCCTAACTCGGATCTGGGGAATACCCTTTAGGTAAGTAGCAATAAATTGTGAGGGAACTGTACGACGTAGACCGATACGGTTGAAGCAGTAGCTACATTGGTGTGGCACCTTGGTGTGTACCGATATCCCTTGTGTTGGAACGAGGAGAATATGGGTCTTCTAAGGGGTCATTAAGCACCAAATGACCTTAGAACCTTTAAATTGACCAACTTGGCCATAGAACAGTAGCAGTATGCTACACTCATTGAGACTAAACTCTCGCGATGATTCCGGCCGCAAGAAAAGGTTGCTAAACTGGAATTATGACCGATCGAGGGTAGTCAGTGATATTGAGATCCTCTAGAACCCGGTTACTATTTTTAGGATAGGTTTAAACCAACTGAACTGAAAGAGGGTAGTACCTAGACTCCTTGCCAACCTGAAATCTAAGGGCTCTCTGTGTGACTTGTGTGCCTTTACCATGTTTGCCATTTGTGGATACTTGTGGTGTGCTTACTATCATGAAATCATGACATCATAACATTGCATACATCTTGCATTGGACTAACCTATTTCAAAGACAGGAGGGATTCATCTTTGTTCTGTTTTGTAGGTCATCATGATGCTTATGCGCAGGAATACCATCCGGATTAACTTTGTCCAGGTTCCTACCTTGCTTAAAGATTTGATTGCAAAGATGCCTGATACTAGCTCATTCATCAGGAGACATGGTTATCTTCTCAGTTTGGTCACCTCCAAATTGGACGAGCAGATGATGAGTGTTCTGGTCCAATTCTATGATTCGCTGTACCACTGCTTTACTTTTCAGGACTACCAGTTGGTCCCCACTTTAGAAGAATTCTCTGAGTTTCTTGGTATCCCTATCCAGGAGCAGACCCCATTTACTGGTTGGGAGAAGGTTCTTAAACCAGAAGAGATTGTTGCAACCCTTCACATGACAAAAGAAGAAGTAATGACTAATTGGGAGACTAGAAGTGGAGCAAAGGGCTTTCTGACTAAGTTCTTGGTTGGTAAGGCTAACTATTTCTGGGATAGTCTAGACTTCAAGGCATTCAAGGATATTCTGGCTCTTTTGATATATGGCTTGATATTGTTTCTGAACTTTGACTCCTTTGTTGATGTAAATGCGGTGAAAATCTTCATCTCTCGCAATCCTGTACCCACTCTCTTGGGTGACATCCTTCATCATCTCTATGCTCGTACTGCCCGAAAGCGGGGAACCTTGATGTGCTGTGTTCTGTTGTTGGCAAGGCGGTTTATTTCGCACCTTCCCAAATCAGTGCTGAAGAACAAAGAAGGCATGGGCTGGGCCTATAGGGTTATGTCTCTCTCTCACAGTGATATCATTTGGACTCTTAAGGGTATGGACGAGGTGGCCGTTATTGATCATTGTGGGGAGTACCCTAATGTTCCACTGTTAGGAACCCATGGAGGAATTTCTTACAACCCGTGCTTAGCCTTACGTCAGTTTGGGAGAGCCAGAAGAGAAGGACCTCATGAGATGCTAATGCCTAGTATCATCTTTGACTTTCAAGGAGATAGCGACGAACAACGTCGCAGATTCATAAGGGCTTGGGATAGAGTTCACCAATCTGATCCACATGAGCTGGGTCCAAAGACTTCACTCCTGATGGAGCCATATCTCATATGGGTTCGTATCCGTTCCCAAAAGCTGGGTATGCCATATGAAGTCGTCCGGCCTATCATTGTTGAATTTGCTAATGAAGAAGGGGTTCTTCCAACCATCCTCCATCCTCATATTCCCACTGACATTGGGGCACTGAAAAGGTCTTGGATGCAGCTGAGAGAGGAACGGGATTCTTACCGAGAAAAGTTCAACGAGCAAGAGTAGAAGATCCAGAAGTTGACTAGGCAGTTGGAGAATGAACGGATCCTGAATGACTATGTCCGCACTGAGAAGAAGAGACCATGGGAGCATTGATTGGACTTTGTTGATTTCCTTTCCAGTTTTTATTTACTTTTCAGTATTTCATTTCTTGTAACGCCTAAGGGCAATCTGTTGAACAATTTGAATTTTAAAGTTTATCTAATAAAGTGTGTTTCCTTTCTGGTTTACAAATTTGAATCTCCCGATTGTCTTTGAAATCATGTCCTACGCATTTCATCTCATGCACTCCATAACAGGTACCCATTACAGGTCTCTTATCTTCTTCGCTGTTTATTTCAGCACTCATCATGTCGGCTGAACCTTCAACTGAGCAAGCCATCAAGGCCCTCCAGGCCCAGAATGCCCAATTTCAAGAGTTGTTCATGAATCTAGCTAAGGGTCCGCAAGATCTGAAGACATTGATTCTGAAAGAGAAGAAGAAGAAGAAGAAGAGGACAATCCTGTTTAACACAGGGCACAGGTTTGGAAACAGGCTACAGAATGAAGTTGATTTGACTACCTCATCTGGAGGGAAAGATAGTCAAGAGGAAAGGAGGGCTCCTAGCCATGTGGTCTCCGACAATGAGACGGACTTCGATGAAGAACAATATCCTCCTGTTGAGG
Source organism: Vicia faba (assembly GCA_948472305.1). Lineage (NCBI taxonomy): Eukaryota > Viridiplantae > Streptophyta > Magnoliopsida > Fabales > Fabaceae > Vicia > Vicia faba. The sequence continues at coordinate 256,795,600 of OX451736.1, read as the reverse complement.
ATAGATACAAGTAACTAGAAGACCGGTTGAGTGCTATGGAAGTTCAGAAAGTGCCTGGTCTGGACTTTGGTGATCTAGGTCTATCATCTGGTGTAGTGATTCCCCATAAATTCAAAGCACCAGTCTTTGCTAAGTATGACGAAGTTTCTTGTCCGAAGGTGCACATCTAGTCATATGTGAGGAAGATTCAGCCGTATACCGCTGATAAAAACATATGGATCCATTTCTTTCAAGACAATCTCTCAGGGACTCAGCTTGAGTGGTTGTATCAGTTGGACGGATCCAGTATCCGCAGTTGGGAAGATTTGGCTACTGCTTTCTACAGGCAGTACCAGTAAAACTCCGACCTCGCTCCCACGCGTACCCAACTCCAGGGTATGTCAATGGGAACGGGTGAAGGATTCAAAGATTATGCTCAAAAGTGAAGAGACCTCGCCGGAAGAGTATAACCACCCTTGGCTGATCGGGAGCTTGTGGACATGTTTCTAGGGACCTTGTCTGGTCCATTTTTCAACCACCTGATTGGAAGCTCTTCATCTGGGTTTACAGAGCTTATTATGACCGGAGAGAGGATTGAGGCTGGTATTAAGGCTTGGAAGATACATAAGGGTGCCTCATCAAGCACCGAGAAGAAGCCTTTTAAGAAAGAGTCCAGTGTTGTCTACAGTTCGGGAAGCCAGAGTAGACCTGAACACCGCCAAGCTGTTAATGCAGTTGTTATTTCAAAACCTGCTGGTGCTCCTCAGCACAACAATCAACAGAAGGACGAGAGACCTCGAAGGCAATTCACCCGTCTCAACATGACTTTATCTCAGATTCTGCCACAGTTGCTGAAGACTAACCTGGTGATTCCAAAGGAAGCTCCGAAGAATCCAAATACAACATCACCGAAGTATAACCCTAATACCCGCTGTGCTTATCACTCTGATGGCCCGGGGCATAATACAGATGATTGTTGGGTTTTGAAGAACAAGGTACAAGACTTGATCGATGCGAAGGAGATTGAGTTCGGAGCACCAGAGAAGCCTAAACAAGACGCAGGGGTGAATGCTATCAGGGATGACGATGATGAAGAGTTTGATATCGACAGTTGGATCTACCCGACTGCCAATGGTGGATTAAGCAACTGGACAGCGAAAGATTCTATGCCCGTTTCCATTATTACCCAGTAATGAAAAATTTTGTTTTGAATTTGTAACAGACAATGTTTTAAACTTTATGGCCCGGTGTCTTACCCAGGGCACCGTGGCTTCATTTGTGAGGGCTTTATGTGTGTCATTTTCATATATCATTAATAAAAGCATTGGACGTTCTTGCATTTCAAATTTTTCGCTCTTTGTTTTTCTTTATTATATATTGCAAAACAGCTATTTTACACACACTCACATATACAGGTCCACATCCACTCTGGATCCTACTGGTAATGACTGTGCTACTGCCAGATATGACTTCAAAAATCCGATCAACTTAGCCGAAGATGAGGATGAAGATGATTGTGAAGTGCCTGGTGAACTTGCAAGACTGTTACTCCAGGAAGAGAGGGTTATTCAGCCACACGAAGAGCCGGTGGAATCAGTGAATCTGGGTACTGAGACAGACAAGAAAGAGGTCAAGATCGGTGCAAACCTGGAGCTTAGTGTGAAGTAATGGTTAATTCAGATGTTGCGTGACTACGTTGAGGTCTTTGCCTGGTCTTACGAAGATATGCCTGGGTTGGATACCGACATTGTGGTTCATCGCCTGCCTACCAAGGAAGACTGTCATCCAGTGAAACAGAAGGTCCGTCGAATGCGCCCAGAGATGTCTGAGAAAATCAAGACTGAAGTTATGAAACAGTTTGACGCTGGTGTTTCCAGTGATTTCTGGTAAACAACCGCTAGTCTTCCAAACTATCGAATAATCTTTCTTACTGTTATTCAATCCCTCTGGTAACTCACAGGATCGACTAGATTGATCCTAGGACTCCTTGGATATTAAGGTTACTCTCACAATCAAACAGATATTCATGGTTGATATTGTATAAGTGTTTGGCTTGTTTCGATCTCTCTCTCTAAGAGTCTAAAGATGTAATCAAAATGTGTATGAAAACTAAGTTATACGAATAAATGCTAACTGTAATGCTAATTGTAAAGACATATAAAACTGCATGAAAATGAAGTAAATGGTTTCGACTTACAAAACGGTTAACATAAAGGGTTTCTGGAACGTAAAAGTTTGAAATGTGAAGAAAGCGTTTAATGCAAGAAATCTGTAAATGATTTTAAGTAAAAGTATGCGTCCGAAAGACAAGACTTGAAGGTAAAGGTATGGAAAATGTGACAGTTTTCTGAAATATAAAGTGCTCGAAATATAAAGAAAACAATAAAACGTAAAACTTTGAGGAAGAGACTTCGAAGTGAAAAGACTGTAAATAAGAAAACTTATAAATGTTGTTTGACAAAAAGAATAAAGGAAAGTACTGGAAATGGTAAAAGATTTTCATTGAATCAGAAATACATGGTGCTATCATACATACATTTCTCTTGCATTCGTTTCCCTTGCCATGTGGTAGTTTGAATGTTATTGAGTATTTTGTATAATAGATATGACACACCGAAATCCTAATACTAAGACTTCTATTTATACTAATTCGACCCTAACGGTCTCGCTATAGGATTATGCCACGTTTCGAACATGCAGGACAATGCTTCTTTCATCTTTCCACGTGTCCCCAAATGCTCCAACACATAACTTTCAAACTTTGAAAGTCCCGCTTCCATTTGAATTTTAAATGCTTTGGTGTTTCTCCGTTTCGAACGCTCTTCCCAAACACAGCCTCGCTGTTGTTTCGAGACTCCTTTAGATATGTTCCCATAATTGCCGCTCGAAGCTCCAAGCTTTGACACACTTATTCGAACACTGCTTCTGCTAATTCGAAATATGACGTTTAATTCCATTCCGATCAAAAAACATTTAACTTTACTTGGCTTCTAAATAACATTATCAAAATCTTCAGCCAACAAATTGCCCCTTTAAAATATGTATTTCGATTCTTCTGAGAAATACCTATTTTAAACATCTACATAAGATTTTGATAGGACTTTCGAATCATCGTAACATTTAATGCATTTGACTCCAGTCACATCAATCATAGCACCTTTTGGATTCTTTAACCGCCCGGAGTCACTTCACGGCGTGGTGCAGTTATAAGTAATGATTATCTTTTAAATCACGCCTATTACCTATGTTAACTTCATGCCACCTCTTCATCACACCAACCCATGATCTCCACGTATCACACCCCTATTCGGTGGATGCTTAAACTTCCCCATTATAAAACATCAACTTAATCTTCTTCTTTCCTTTTCACACTCTAAATCTTTCACACTCTGATTTTTTTACCCTCCTTCTCTCATAAAACAATCTAAGCTTTCAAAACATCTTTCAAAATGTCTTCTTCTACTTCATCCCAACTCAAGAAAGTCTCCAAGAAGAAAGGAAAAACTACAGGAGCTACCATGGAAAGTAAAATCATCACCATCCAAGGCCAATCTGCTCTTGCCCCTCAGATGATTTCCAAAGAAAAAGAAATGCTGTATGCGTCACAAGTACTCATTCCTACCCACGTTGCTGGTAAGAGGTTAGCTTTAAATGGCCCTCTTACGGTTTTTGAAATATTAAAGGACACCAGGACAATTTTTCCCGTCTGTTATAGCTTCAAACCCTTATTCAACAAAATGGATGCCCCTAGGGCAGTAGAATCTCCTAGTTCAAATACCATAGAAACCCCAACTGTTCCTCCCAAGGACCCCTTTGTTTTGGATTATGTAAAAAGTAATTTTAAGCCATTTCGATCTTGCCCTACTTCTGATATTGCTTATCAAAATTGGTTCACGAAAGTAGAAGCCAAGAAATCCCAGCAATGGGAAGAATTAGGCATTTATAACCTGATTAAGTTATCGAAACCTGGTTTCACCTACAGCCACCCTCTGCTATTCGCGTCCCTTTATTTCTGGGACAGTACCTACAACACTTTCCATCTCCCAGGTGGAACGATCACCCCAACCTTCTTCGATATAACGGCCATTACTGGGCTGTCGCCAGTGGGAGAAACTTATGTACCTGACAACGAAGAGCACTCAAGCATAATTGACTTCGAAGTCAAGTTAGCCAGTTTTTCCAAATTTATCAGTCATTATCATGCTGAAGGGGACAATGTGTCTGACGTAGAGCACATTGCTTTTTTAACCCTGTGGCTGTCAAGATACGTTTTCTGCAGTAGATCCCTACAGGTAGCTAGTAGGTTCATTCCTCTAGCTAGGGATTTACATGAAAATCGAAAAGTGTGCCTAAGTGAATTACTCTTAGTTGACCTCTATGAAAGCCTGAGGTCAGCTGTTTCGAGCCTCAAATCCCACACCTCCAAAAACATTTTATTGGCTGGCCCATTTTGGTTACTCCAACTATGGCTAAATGCCATGTTCGAACCTTCCTTATCAACCGCCAATACCATTGATGAGCAAGATTCTGAGATAAGTGATAGGATAGTCGAAGGCACTAGGCTTCGAAGACTAACTCCTAATGATGACAAAGATGACTTCAAAGTTCAATTCTCGAAGTACATCATGATATTCTCCAAAAGGCACAAGTTCGAAGAGAGCATGGCGCATTTTGCTTCGAGGGCTCATGGACCTTCTTGGTTCACCATGGCTCTCTCAGAAGCCATCAAGAGCAAGGAGATTCAGGATGTATGGAGAGCTTTCCTGCTGCCTAGACTCATCTCTTCAAGGATAACCCCAGCCAAGAACCAAATTCTTCTCTTTGCCTACCAACCAAACTTCGTTTCGAGGCAGTTTGGCTTATGCCAACTGATTCCTGAACCTTTGTTCCAAACTGAGAGCGCCATCACTTCTGGACGAACTTTCAAGGCAAGGGAAGCCAAAATACAGCAAGAACAATATCAAGGCTTTGCCCAATTTGAGCTGATAGCCTTCGAACCCACCCATCTCGCGGCTAAAGGATTTCTGGAGTGGTGGATTAAGTTTTATCAAACTTATATGTTCGATACACTTACAATTCGACAGAAACTAATTGATGCCTTCGATGTGCAGGTACCAGCAAAGAAAGGTATGTTTACTCATGCCAAAGAGATTAAAGCTTTTCAAAATTATTTTGAAACTACTTACGACCCCACGCGCTTGGACTCCACTATGCATCAAGCAGCTGAGACCTTGAAGGAAAAATTTAAACAAAAAGTTTCTAAGTTAAAACTTCCTTCAGGGCTGTCACCTGAGGATAGGTATAGGTTGGCATTCGAAATGCATCCACCTAAATTTCCCAGATTACCTACCTCAGAACTGGCTCTGGCTTGGTTTCCCCCATATCCATGGTGGTTTACTTGCAAAGAGATGTTCAAATATCTTCAAAGGAAACCAAAGCCATCTGAGACTGTGACATGGGCTCGATACTGGCTTCATGATTTCCCAGGACACCTTCGATACGACCTTTCTGCCATGTCAATTAAATCTGATCAAGGCACAGGTGCGAATGCTTGGGAAAATCCCAAATGTCTTTTATTTTCCATATCTTTAACCTTTGCTTTAATTGTTTCGATTTTCAGCTATCAGGATAAACACAGCTACCTCGAAGTCGAAGGAAGGGAGTACCTCTCAAGCCTCCATCGAAACTACTGACAAAGCGACTCCACCCGAAACAACTACTACTGCTGCAACTATAACAACAACAATAACGCCAACAACAACAAGTGTTCCAATTCCAACGGTAATCACTTAGCCTTGATGTTTCGAATTCACTCAAGCTTTATGGTTTACATCTAACTTTTCGTTAAAATTCTTTCAGACCAACAAGCTTCCTCCTACTACTCCCAAGAAGCGGAAATCAAGCACCACTGGGGAAGACCCCAAGGCTGGAGGAAACTTAAATACTGCTTCGAAGAAGAAGCTAAAGAAAGATACTTCTAAAAGCACTGTTCCGACTAGTGTCTCTGGACTCGATTCCAGGGATGCTGCTCCCTTACCCAAATCCAAAAATCCACCTTCGACCTCCAACCTAACGTTGGAACGTATAGCTAGTAACCTCTCCTCTGAGGGTCCACAGGTAAATTGAACCTCTAAAAATTGTTTCTAATACTAACTTCTTATTACCTTGGTGAATGTTTTTCTTTAACATTCTACTGTTCCTTGCAGAATATCTTGAATCCAACTTCCACCATTTCGACCTCACCATCCAGGGCTGCTGCTCCGCTCAACTCCTCTCCTCAAGGAGATTCCAGCAACTTAGTCCAAAATAAAGGTTCCTCCAATATGGCGGTTCTGGCTGGAACTTCTGAACAGCAGGATGATCAAGGTACCTCCATTCCTCTGAAAGAGGTGAACGAAACAATACTTCAAACGTCTGCAGAGGATTCGCAAAGGGCTTCTCTTTAAAAGTCCCCTCTTGAAACTCTTCAAGAGGACCCAAAGGACACTCAAACTGAAGAAGAGAAAGCAGATTCTGGGCAAAGAGCCGAAGAATCTGCAGACGAAGAATCTGAGGAGGAAAATGCCAATGACGAGGAAAATGTCAATGACGGTTCGACTGCTGGGACGGAGTCTAACGCAAATAGCAGCGAAAGGGATGGTATCGAAGTGGTAGATTTGGATGAGGATGAAGAAGACCAAGAGCACAAAGCAAATGAAGAGGATGGTAATGCAATCAACGAACCCCTAGAGGTTGAAACAAACGTGGTTCCCCTACGCGTGGAACTCCCCCAATCCTCTCTGTCTCGAATGACTGACGAGGAACTGGCACTTCTGAGACGAAATGACCCTATTGGGTACATGAAGGCCAAGTTGGCTCAGAGGGACGTCCCACTCGCTAGGGCTGGCACAAGTTCAACCAGCTATCCTCTTCCCACAGATGAAAGAGTTGTTCTTCTTAACAAAATTAGGAGAACTATTCTCAATGTGGATATATTCGAAGTGCTTAAGCAAGATAGTACTGCTTGCTATACTATGAAGGAGCTGCTCACAAAGGTCAATCTTTCCACCTGCTCCTTGCCAGTTAGTACTCTCTTGTTCGATCTTCAGAATTTGCTGGACAACGTAACTGGCTACCTTCTCCAAGACGAATCTGCTGCCAAGAAGGTTCAAGAGAAATGCATTGCCATGGATGCCGCTTATGAACAAGCTTCAAAACTCTCTCAAGAAGCTGAGGATCAAGCTATGCATCTGAAGCAGGCGAAAACTGATTATGAGGCTCGAGCTGAGTCCATTCTTATTTGGGAAAGGCAGATTCTGGAACTTCAACAGAAAGTTAAGGAGGCTAAGGAACAACAACTAGCCTTTGAAACCAATCCTGCAGGTAACCAATTCGAAGAGCTTCTCAACCAGGGGCTTGCAGAAATGGAGACTGCAGAACAACTTAAAGGAGAAGTGGTAACCTTGGAAGGAGCCAGGCGGTTCGCTCAGCAGAAACTTGAAACATTTCGAAGCACCTTTAATCGATTGAAAAATAATGCTTATTTCTAGATTTTGATGTTTATCTAACTATAATTTTGGTTTCTTACATGTAATATTCGAACAACGCCATTTTGGCATTCTATCTTGCCATCTTGGCTTTTTATAATATTTTGTTTACGTTGTTACTATTCGAATCTCCCGCAGGCTTGGCTTATATTTCTTTAAATATTTCCCATTAACCTTTAGGACACGCTTATCATCCAAGAGTTCTTCGACTTCGTATGCATTGTTTGAGAACACTTTTAATATTCGAAAAGGTCCTTCCCAATGAGGTGACCATTTACCTAACGCTTTATTCTTCTTATCCATAGGCAATATGACTCTCCAAACCAAGTCATTAATAATGAATACTTTTTTCTTCACCCTTTTATTGTACGTTCTGGCCACTCTTTCTTTTTGCCTCATCAAAATTTCCAACGCATGTAATCTAATTTCGTCCAACTCAACTAATTCATTCATCATCATTTCCCAATATATAATGCAGTTGGGATTTCGTTTTGTCTCTGAATTCGAACTGATTGCAGATGAATTTCTACTGGTAACACTGCATCATGACCAAATGTCAGTTGGAAGGGCGTAGTGTTAGTAGCTTCCTTAGGAGATGTTCTACAAGCCCATAACACTTGGTCCAGAGTTTTGTGCCAGTTTCTTGGCTTCTTGCCAATATGCTTCTTGATTAATCCTATTATTACTTTATTTGCTGCTTCGACTTGTCCGTTTGCTTGAGCATAATATGGTGTTGATGTTAGCAATCTAAACCCCATTTCTTGGGCAAATCCTTACATCTTTCTACCAGTAAATACATAGCCTTGGTCTGTAGTTATGCTTTCTGGCAATCCAAACCTATAGATAATGTGCTTTTATATAAATTCAATAATTGCCTCTTGATCAGCAACTACCAGAGGTATAGCTTCGATCCATTTGGTAAAATAATCTACTCCCACCAAGATGTATTTCTGTCCTTTAGACGAAGCAAGATTTATTTCTCCTATCAAATCCAATGCCCATCCTCTAAATGGCCATGGTTTGATGATCGAATGCAACTCACTTGCAGGGGCATGTTGAATTCCTGCATGCTTCTGACATTCCTCACATCCTTTAGCAAAGTCTATGCAATCTTTGAGCATGCTAGGCCAATACAAACCGTATTGAAATAGCAACCATTTCATTTTATGGCCTGCTTGGTGTGCCCCACATGCCCCATTATGGACTTCAGACAATGCTAAATATGCCTCACTCTCTCCTAGGCATTTCAATAATACACCATCTTGGGTCTTTTTGAACAATTCGTTCCCCATGAGGAGATATGACAATGCTCTATACTTTGTTTTTCTATCCACCTTTAGAGTTGGGTCAGCTAAATAACTCTTCAATGGACTTCGCCAATCTGCATCTGACAAAGTATTTATGGCTAGTATTTCGAATCCCTGTTTCTCAGCATATCCCAATCTCATACCTTCCAGATCCGCTGGTGTGAATCTAGTAGCCATAACTCTTCCCCTTAATTCGACCAAATCCTTAAAGTTCTTGGTAGACACTTTATAACCTGAAGCCAACTGCGCTAAGTCATTTGCTTCTTGGTTCTCTATTCTTGGTATGTGTTGAATATCCATGTATTCAAATTTCCTTAATAGCCTATTGACTATGACGAAGTATACCATTAAATTTTCCTTTATGCACTTGTATTCCTTTGTGATTTGCTTGACCACTAATTCAGAGTCTCCTTTAATTTCGACTCTGGTTGCCCCCAATTCCAACAAAGCTTCAAGTCCAACAATGAGCGCTTCATACTCAGCTTCGTTGTTCGAACAACGAGGACCATCTAATTTATACTTGAATTTTGTTGGAATTCCTTCAGGAGAGACTAGAAGGACTCCAACACCACTTCCATTCCTGTGGGTTGAACCATCAAAGTACAATTTCCATGGTTGCATTTCGACGTAACTCATGCTCGTCTGCTCAACCAACGAATGGTCCACAATGAAATCAGAAATCACTTGACCTTTCATAGCTTTTAAAGGCATGAAAGTCAATGAATATTCTGTTAAGGCTAAAGCCCACTTGCCAACTCTGCTATGCATTATTGGTTTTGAAAGCATATGTTTAATGACATCGAAATGAGATGAAACATAAACATCAACAGGTTTTATATAATACTTGAGTTTCATACAAGAGAAATACAAACAGAGACATAGCTTTTCTAAATTGCTATATTTGGTCTCTGCATCATTTAGCACTCTACTTAAATAGTATATGGCTCTTTCGACGCCATTGCTATCCTCTTGTGCTAGCATACTACCTATACTAACTTCAGAGGCAGATATGTACAATCTCATGGGCTTCCCCCATAATGGTGGAGACAAAATAGGAGGCTGAGAAAGATATTCTTTTATTCTGTCAAACGCCTCCTGGTGAGCTTCGTTCCATTCGAAGGCTTGACCTTGCTTCAGACGAAGTAACAGAGAGAAAGCTTGGGTTCTTCCACTCAGGTTCGAGATGAATCTTCTGAGGAAGTTAATTTTCCCTAGCAGAGATTGCAACTCCCTTTTTGACGCAGGTGCTTTCGTCTCCATTATGGCTTTGGTTTTGTTCTGGTTGATTTCGATTCCTTTCTTGTGGACCACAAAACCAAGAAAATCTCCAGCCTGCACAAAAAATGCACATTTAAGGGGATTCATCTTTAAGCCATGCTTTCTCATTCGCTCGAATGATTGGCTTAAATGATGCAAATGTGTTTCTGCAGATATAGATTTGATGACTATATCGTCAATATACACCTGCATGAAGGTTTCGATGAAATCATGAAAAATTGAATTCATCGCCCTTTGATAAGTTGCCTCAGCATTCTTTAAACCAAAAGGCATCACCACCCATTCGTAGGTGCCTAAGGCTCCTGGGCAACGAAATGCTGTTTTTGCAACATCTTCTTCAGCAATGAAAATCTGGTTATACCCAGAGTATCCATCTAACATACTCAAGTATTCGAACCCTGCAGCAGAATCTACTAGCATTTCTGCCACGGGCATGGAATATTCATCCTTAGGGGTTGCAGTGTTTAAATCCCTAAAATCTATGCAAATTCTTAAAGAACCATTTTTCTTAATAACGGGTACTATGTTTGCTAACCATTCGACGTACCTTGTTGTTCTGATAAATTTGCAGCGCAACAACCTTTCGATCTCAGCTTTAATTTTTGTGAGAACCGCTGGTGCGAATCTTCTGGGAGTTTGTTTGATGGGCCTCTTGCCATCTTTGATTGGCAGTCTGTGTTCGACCAATTCCCTCTTTAAACCAGGCATCTCATCATAATCCCATGCGAAGCAATCTTTGTTTTCCTTAAGGACTTCGATCACTTTCTTCTTGAGTCCTGGGCTAAGTTTAGCACTTATGTAGGTTACTCTTTTCGTTTTTTCATCCCCTAAGTTGACTTCTTCGAGCGGATCCTGTGCCAACATTTTGGCACCTGAGTTTATGGGGTCCCTTTCGAAGCCTAAGGGTTCTTTATCATAGATGGCATCCAACCTTTGATCCATCTCAGACCCTTTGAAGGGTGAGCATTTCGAACCCTCCCCACTAACTTCGTTCGTCTTTATAGTTGATTTATTTATTTCAGCCTCTAAGGCCGCTTTTGATTTGTTCTCAGCCATATAGGCCGAAATCCTTTCGAAAAAGGTAGACTCAGTCATGGCTAAGGTTGTCGAAGTCCCAGCCTGCTGGCCATTTTTGTATAGTGCTTTCGACTTCCTCTTCTTCACTGATTATTGTTCTATCCCAGTAAAGGCCGTCATGACGAAGTGTCATGTAGTAGTGGGCGTTTCTAGTTTCATTAATCTCATCATTTGGAACACATGGAGCAATCTTTGCCAGATTTTTATCATAATCCCTTTTGTCAACTAAATTGACAGTTGACATAAAGTAACTCTGGTCTGCTTCGATGTTTTCCACGATTCCATCATCTCTCCACAGAACTAGTCGCTGATGCATTGACGAAGGAACTGCCCCCACGCCATGGATCCACTCTCTTCCCAGCAGCAGGTTATAGTTGGCCTTGGCTTCGATCACCATAAACATGGTGGCCCTACAGCTTGAGCCTATTGTCAATTCCAACTGGACCACCCCCAGTGTTTTGCCCACTTTTCCCTCATAATTGGACAGAACCATATTATGGGGTTTGATATCTCCTTCGCGGATCTCTAATCTTTTTAGCATGAAATGGGGTATCAAATTGACTGCAGCACCCCCATCCACTAGAACTTTGTTCACACCATGGACACCAACTTTCGCCCGAATGAAAAGTGGTTTGAGATGGTTCTTCATTGCAGGTTCTGGACGTTCGAAGAACGCATTTTGTTCCTCAACAGCCCCATTGTCCATCACGTAGTAGCACACGGGCCTATGTTTCATCAAATCTGTGGTGTCTTCCTCCTCATATTCGTTGATTTCGGTTTCCTGCCCAAATTCGCAGGGAAGCACAGACACCACGTTACAGTTCAAGTTGAATGAAGACTCCCCCTCCGATTCGAAGTTATCTGTTATCATATCTTCGTCCTCTTCCGGGCCTGGAGTGTATTCCTTTGGTTCATCGCGTTGTTCTTCAGAGAAGAGCCTCCTATTGACTGGAGGTTTATCTTCAGTTTGATTTTTTGGTTTGTTGGTGCTAGATTCACCTTGGTTTTTCGTTGAAGTATCCCCTTTGTTTGCCACAGCTTCTCTCTCAGCCTTTCGAATCCTTTGCTCTCTGCGCCACTGGGATCTTGACATGGGGTTCCTTCCTTTGTAATTCTCTAATCTCACTTCCTCCCTTTTTGCCGTGTTGAATTGCCTCCTGTACGTCACAGCATGGCGTGCATTTCGCTCAGCGTTTCTCCATCTATCTTTGCCTTTGTCATTCCTGACTTGTAACCATCTATCGGTTGGCACTTCAGCAGGGAGTTTGAAAGTTACTCTTCGAGCAGCCTTGGGGTGAGGGCTATCAGGCCTTCGCTGTTTGTGTCTGCTGTCGAAACGTGGGCCCATCTGGGCGGTTTCTTGATGGTTCCAGCAAGGGGCGAAGGGAATCGTTTCGAAGGCCCTGGCCATGCTTTGGTCATACACAGCAGAACACCTTGGGCAAATCAAGCACTTGGTTGCCCCTTTGTAGAAGCGAAACACAAACTCCAGCAAACTTTCCCCAGCCTTGGGATAACACCTAAAAAGCTGGTTATCCTGGCGCCAATTGTTGCCAGTTCGAGCCCTCTGTACCCTTTCGAAATTCGCAGCAATTCTTTGATTGCAGAGGATGCTGCACCTGGGGCACAATATCATGCCCGAATCTCCTTTGTGGCATGTCATGAGATAATCTTTGAGACTAGCATCTCCAGTGTGATTATCCCCATTCTGTACTTTTCTTTTTCTAAGTATTTTTCCACTTCCTCCATCTCAGAGCGAGGTCTTTCCATATCCACCATATTTATTTCCACATCCCCCTCTTTAGCTTCATCATCATCCCATCCTGTGGGCTTTATATCCTCAATCTGAACCTTCGAACTCTCTGGGGCAGAATATTTGACCAAATAGTCAAATTTTCCACTGGGTTCCCCTAGAGTGTCCCATATTTCCTTCTGAGGGGAAATTGGCTGCGTGATTTGGACTTTCTCCAATTCCAGCCTCAAGCTTTCAGTGCCTTGTGTTAATCCTTCGTTTTGATTCCCCTGGCCTTCAGTAGCCTGGGTTTCTCCTGCAACAGCTACAGGTGCAGCAATCGAAGTCTCTGGCGTATTCTGGATGTCTTCAGTGACCTCCTTGCTGACTTCGACCATCACCCAGTTTTCAACTCCAGTACCCTTCTCTTCTGTTAGGGCGTCGCTTCGATCAGTTTCCACCATGTTGACCTCTCCAATGCATGCAGGCTCGGAGTAGTTGGTGTCTGCGACGTCCAAGGGATCTTCGTCCACTTTCATCTTCACCTTATCAGCAAACTTTAGTCTGCCATCTTTGATCGCGTTTTGAATCAAGTCCCTGAAAAGAAAACATTGTGAGGTCTTGTGGCCTAGGAAACTATGATATTTGCAAAATCCCCTCTTCTTTCTCTGATCCAAAGGAGGTATTTTGACATTTGATGGCACAATTAGTTGGCCATCCTTGACAAGCAAGTCAAAAATTTTGTCACATTTAGTGACGTCGAAGGTATAAACCTTCTTTGGAAATTTGTCACTTTTCTCATTTTCAACAATATCTTTCCCTTTTGTGGGAACTAACATTTTGCAGGAGTAAGGCGGGGCCTGTTTTAATTCCGCGAGGTCAATTTCAACCTCTTCGAATTCGAATTCAGGGTATTCTTCTGCTTCCTCAGTCCCAACATAGGAAATCCTTTCTTTCTTGCTATTCTTAAAGACTCTGGCTTTTTCGGCCTTTAGTCTTTCGACCTGTCGAACCCTATCGGCTAACTGAGCCATATCCCTCAAATACTGAGTGTCTAGTTTCTTTCGAATAGAATAATCCAAGCCACCGGCGGCCATTTCGACTAACTCATGTTCAGGCACTACTGTGTAACATCTGGATTTCAAAAGCCTAAATCTATTCAAATAATCATCTATGGGTTCGGTGAACTTTCTCTTAACACTGGCCAGTTCCTTCAAACTTATTTTCGATTGTCCCATGTAAAATTGTTCATGGAATAATCTCTCTAAGAGAGTCCAAGTGTCAATGGACCCAGGGGGCAAAGTGGTAAACCATGTGAAGGCGTTTTTTGTCAAGGAACTTGGGAAGTATTTGATCCTGAGATCTTCGTTATTGGCTATATCTCCCGCTTCGGTCAGATATCTCGCTATGTGTTCGACTGTTGACTCATTGGTATCCCCAGCGAACTTTGTAAATTTAGGGACTTTATATCCCCTTGGTAAATCAGTATGCATTATGCAATCCAATATAGGAGAAGCGTAATTTGGCCTCCTCATTCCTGTGTTGAGGCCATTCTGGGCCATGACCCTCTCTATCATGGTGGTTAGGTTGTTTTCTGCCAAGATGTTATCGTTTCGAATCCTATGAACGACGGCATCGGCATCTTGATTTCGACCAACCAAAACAACTCCCCTAGGTTGTTCTTCTCGAAATTCTGGGGCCTCTGGCCTTTCGACCCTTGCCCCTGGTTCCACAACTTCCCTTTGCGGACCCGGGATTATTGGGGCTTCTAACCTTGGTGCCCTGGCCCCTAAGTTAACTTCTTCTCTGGGTGGTCTATAAATTGGGTCGTTAGCAATTTGTTCTATAACAGGCATGTTTGTTCGAAATCCCGCCTGGTTCTGCCTACGCCTTTCTGGAGGAGCAAAGAAATCCGTTATTCGACTCATATTGTCAGCGTTTTCCCTGTTCGTCACAGTCACATTCTGCACTATTGGGGCAAATATCTCCTGCATGGTTTGCGCTAACACCCCTATCATATTATGGTTACTGTCATCCATCAATTGCCTAAAAGCCAACTGGTTATCTGTGGTTAGGATAGGCAATGTGCTATAACCCACCGACCCTTGGTTATTTATCATAAACTGATTCGCCCCAGACCCAGACCCTAGTTGTGGAGATGAGTTCGATGTGCAATTGTGTAAACCTGCCATAAAAGATGTTGGCATTCCATAAGAGGAATTTCTGATTCTATTCCCATCGAAACCGGGTGGTCTAGTTAATAGGGTGGCGAAATGGGATTGTGTCCCTGATGGTGGAATGAATCCCCCAGGGTAGCCCATAGTTCCAGTATTTCCTAAGATTGAACTATTAGTTGATATGCCACTTACTCCATTGGTGGCTATGTTACTGGTCGAAGATGCAACAGACTGTGCATTCGAAGGGATTACATTAGATGTTCCGCTCGAAGTGGACGCGTTAGTGCCTGTTGCATGTGGGCCACTTTGGTCCCCTTGTTGATTGTCTGAATTAGACATTTTGTCCAAACGTTTTCTTCTGGATAAAGGTTGGTTGCTGTTGGTTATCTTACCACTTCTTAGGTTCATAAAACAGCAAACTTCTCAAGTTCCAACGTTTTTGTAATGGTTACGTCTCAACAATCCTTAATTCTGATATCCAATTATTCGTCCCACCAGGTGTGCCAATTTGTTTCCAGTGATTTCTGGTAAACAACCGCTAGTCTTCCAAACTATCGAATAATCTTTCTTACTGTTATTCAATCCCTCTGGTAACTCACAGGATCGACTAGATTGATCCTAGGACTCCTTGGATATTAAGGTTACTCTCACAATCAAACAGATATTCATGGTTGATATTGTATAAGTGTTTGGCTTGTTTCGATCTCTCTCTCTCAGAGTCTAAAGATGTAATCAAAATGTGTATGAAAACTAAGTTATACGAATAAATGCTAATTGTAATGCTAATTGTAAAGACATATAAAACTGCATGAAAATGAAGTAAATGGTTTCGACTTACAAAACGGTTAACATAAAGGGTTTCTGGAACGTAAAAGTTTGAAATGTGAAGAAAGCGTTTAATGCAAGAAATCTGTAAATGATTTTAAGTAAAAGTATGCGTCCGAAAGACAAGACTTGAAGGTAAAGGTATGGAAAATGTGACAGTTTTCTGAAATATAAAGTGCTCGAAATATAAAGAAAACAATAAAACGTAAAACTTTGAGGAAGAGACTTCGAAGTGAAAAGACTGTAAATAAGAAAACTTGTAAATGTTGTTTGACAAAAAGAATAAAGGAAAGTACTGGAAATGGTAAAAGGTTTTCATTGAATCAGAAATACATGGTGCTATCATACATACATTTCTCTTGCATTCGTTTCCCTTGCCATGTGGTAGTTTGAATGTTATTGAGTATTTTGTATAATAGATATGACACACCGAAATCCTAATACTAAGACTTCTATTTATACTAATTCGACCCTAACGGTCTCGCTATAGGATTATGCCACGTTTCGAACATGCAGGACAATGCTTCTTTCATCTTTCCACGTGTCCCCAAATGCTCCAACACATAACTTTCAAACTTTAAAAGTCCCGCTTCCATTTGAATTTTAAATGCTTTGGTGTTTCTCCATTTCGAACGCTCTTCCCAAACACAGCCTCGCTGTTGTTTCGAGACTCCTTTAGATATGTTCCCATAATTGCCGCTCGAAGCTCCAAGCTTTGACACACTTATTCGAAACACTGCTTCTGCTAATTCGAAATATGACGTTTAATTCCATTCCGATCAAAAAACATTTAACTTTACTTGGCTTCTAAATAACATTATCAAAATCTTCAGCCAACAGCTGGTTTTCTAGAAGTTACTTCTTACCCTCAGTGGGTGGACAATGTGGTTCCTGTTCCAGAAAAGGATGGTAAGGTTCGAATGTGTGTCGATTACAGAGATCTGAACAGGGTGAGCCCCAAGGATGATTTCCCTCTGCCTCATATCGACGTTCTGGTTGACAACACTGCTCAACATAAGGTCTTCTCCTTTATGGATGGTTTCTCCGGTTATAATCAGATTAAAATGGCTCCCGAAGACATGGAGAGGACAACTTTTGTTACTCAGTGGGGTACCTTTTGCTACAAGGTCATGCCTTTTGGGTTGAAGAACGTTGGGGCAACGTATCAGCATGCCATGGTTGCTTTATTTCATGACATGATCCATCATGAGATTGAAGTATACGTCGATGATATGATTGCAAGGTCCCAGACTGAGGAGTAACACCTTGACCATCTGCAGAAGCTGTTTGACAGGTTGAAGTTGTACAAACTGAGGTTAAACCCGAACAAGTGCACCTTCGGGGTGAGATCTGGTAAACTGCTGGGCTTCGACGTAAGTGACAAGGGTATTCAAGTGGATCCTGCCAAAGTGAAGGCTATACAGGAGATGCCAGCTCCCAGAACAGAGAAGGAAGTCAAAGGCTTTCTGGGACGTCTGAATTACATTGCTCGATTCATCTCGCACCTGACTGCTACTTGTGGGCCAATCTTCAAGCTGCTGAAGAAAGATCAAGTAGTACGTTGGAACGATGAATGCATGGCTGCTTTCAAAAGGATCAAAGAGTATCTCCAAGAGCCACCTATTCTGATGCCACCAGTTGAAGAGAGACCTCTGATCTTATACTTAACAGTACTCGATAACTCAATGGGGTGTGTGCTGGGTCAACATGACGAGTCTGGCCAAAAAGAGCATGCTATTTATTACCTTAGCAAAAAGTTTACCAACTGCGAGACCCGATACTCGCTGCTCGAGAAAACTTTCTGCGCTTTAGCATGGGCTGCTCGCCGGCTGAGACAGTATATGTTGACTCACACTACTCTATTGATCTCAAAGATGGATCCAATCAAGTATATCTTCGAAAAGCCTGCCTTGTCCAGAAGAATAGCAAGATGGCAGATGATTTTGACTGAGTATGACATCTAATATACGACCCAAAAGGCAATAAAGGGAAGTGTATTGGCAAACCATTTGGCACATCAGGCAGTGGATGATTACCAGTCTGTGAACTTTGAATTCCCGGACGAGAATATCATGTTAGTGACTGATTATGAGACACCTGGACTGGATGAAGGACCGGAGGAAGGATCCCAATGGTCTATGTACTTTGATGGAGCTTCGAACGCTTTGGGTAATGGCGTTGGCGCTGTGATCATATCTTCTAAAGGCTCTCATACTCCGTTTACCGCCCGATTATGTTTCAACTGCACCAACAACATGGCGGAGTATGAAGCATGCATCATGGGTCTTCGAGCAGCAATTGACCTAAGGATTAAGTTTCTAAGTGTCTTCGGAGATTCCGCTCTCGTGATCAGTCAGATCAAAGGCGAGTGGGATACGAAACACCCAAATCTTATTCCTTACAAGGAGTATATATTGATGTTGCTTCCCCATTTCGAGGAGATAACCTTTGAACACTTCCCTAGAGAGGAGAATCAGTTGGCGGACGCGCTGGCTATGATGTCTTCTATGTTTAAGGTCAATTGGGACAATGAAGCTCCCCGGATCATCATTGAAAGATTGGACGAACCTGCGCATTGCTGCGATGTTGAGACTAAAGAGGTAACAGAAAAACCCTGGTATCATGAGGTGAAGAGGTATCTTGAAGCTCAGGAGTACCCCGAAGGTGCATCTGTTAATGACTAGATGTTTCTGAGGAGGTTTGCAGCAAAGTTCTTCATCAACAATGGCATCCTTTACAAGCGTAACCATGATTCGACCTTACTGCGTTGTGTGGATAAGAATGAAGCAGAAAGGATCATGACGGATTTACATGAAGGTACTTTCGGAACTCACTCCAGTGGACACACCATGGCAAAGAAGATCCTTCGGGCAGGATATTATTGGTCCACAATGGAAGCCGACTGTTATCAGCATTCTCGGACATGTCATAAGTGCCAAGTCTATGATGATAAGGTGCACATACCTCCAGTACCTCTGAACGTCTTGATAGCTCCGTGGCCTTTTGCAATGTGGGGCATTGATATGATTGGCGAGATCAGACCTACGGCATCCAACGGGCATCATTTCATCCTGGTAGCGATTGATTACTTTACAAAATGGGTTGAAGCAGCTTCCTTTGCTATTGTAACCAAGAACGTCGTGGCACGGTTTATTCGGCACAATTTGATCTGTCGATATGGTGTACCCGAGAGGATCATTACGGACAATGGTATCTCAACAACAAGATGATCATCGAGCTCTACGAGCAATTCAAGATACAGCATCACAACTCTTCTCCTTACCGGTCGAAGATGAATGGGGCTGTAGAAGCGGCTAATAAGAACATTAAGAAGATCGTGCAGAAGATGACAATTACATACAAAGACTGGCACGAGATGTTACCGTTCGCTCTTCATGGGTACCGTACCTCAGCACAGACATCAACAGGGGAAACACCCTATTCCCTGGTATATGGTATGGAGGCGGTCTTGCCCATTGAAGTTCAGATACCCTCTCTTTGAATCATGAAGGTGTTTCCAGTGATTTCTGGTAAACAACCGCTAGTCTTCCAAACTATCGAATAAACTTACTGACTGTTATTCAATTTCTATGGTAACTCACAGGATCGACTAGATTGATCCTAGGACTCATTGGTCATTAGGGTAACTCTCATGATCGAACAGATATTCATGGTTAGTATTTGAGTGTTGTGTAGGTGTTTGACTTATTTCGATTTCTCTCTTAAAGATCTAAAGGTGTAATCAAAATATATGTGCGCGAAACTAAATTGCATGAATAAATGTTAATTGTAAAGACATGTAAAATTGCATAAAAGGCAAGTAAATGGCTTCGAATTATAAAAACAGTTAATGTAAAAGATGCTCTGGAATGTAAAAGATTCGAAATATGAAGAAAGCGTTTAATGCAAGAAATCTGTAAAATGACTTTAAGTAAAAATAAGCTTTCGAAGGATAAAACTTGAAGATAAAGGCATGAAAAGTATGACAGTTTTCTGAAATGTAAAGTGTTTGAAATGTAAAGAAAGCATTAAAATGTAAGGCTTCAATGAAAAGATTTCGAATAAAAAGACTTTAAATGAGAAAACTTGTAAATGGTATTTGGCAGGAAGATAAAGGAAAGTACTGGAAATGATAAAAGGTTTTCATTAAATCATAAACATGTGGTGCTATCATACGTACATTGCTCTTGCATTCGTTTCCCTAGCCATGTGGTAATTTGAATGTTTACTGAGTATTTAGTACAATAGATATGACACACGAAATCCTAATACTAAGACTTCTATTTATACTACTTCGACCATAACGGTCTTGCCATAAGATTATGCCACGTTTAGAACAGGCAGAACAATGCCTCTCTCTTGTTTCCACGTGTCTCCAAATGCTCCAGCACATGAATTTCAAACTTCGAATGTCCCGCTTGCATTTGAATTTCAAATGTTTTGGTACTTCTCCGATTCGAACGCACTTCTCAGACACAGCCTTGTTGTTATTTCGAGACTTCTTTAGATATGTTCCCATAATTGCCACTCGAAGCTCCAAGCTTTGATATGCTCATTCGAAACACTGCTTCTGCTATTTCGAAACATGACGCTTTGTTTCATTTTGATCGAAACGTTCAATTCACTTGGCTTCTAATAATATTATCAAAATCTTCAGCCAACAAAATGCCCCTTTAAAATATGTATTTCGATCTCTCTGAGAAATACTTATTTTAAACATCTACACAAGATTTTGATGCGACCTTCGAATCATCGTAACATTTAATGCATTTGACTCCAGTCACGTCAATCATAACACTTTTTGGATTCCTTAACCGCCTGGAGCCACTTCACAGTATGGTGCAGTTACAAAACAATGATTATCTTTAATCACGCCTATTACCCATGTTAACTTTACGCCACCTCTTCATCACACCAACCCATAAGTACCACGTATCACAACCTTATTCAGTGGATGCTTAAACTTCCACATTATAAAACATCATCAACTTAGTCTTTTTCTTTTCTTTCCACATTCTGAATCTTTTATCCTTCTTCTCTCGCCAAAAAACCCTAAGCTTTCAACATTCTTCAAAAATGTCTTCTTCTACTTCATCCCAACTCAAAAAGGTTTCCAAGAAGAAAGGAAAGACCGCAGGAACTACAATGGAAAGTAAGGTTATCACTCACCAAGGTCAATTCGTTCTTGCTCCCTAGATGATCTCAAAGGAAAAAGAAATGCTTTATGCATCACAGGTACTCATTCCTACCACCGCTGCTGGTAAGAGGTTAGCCTTAATGGGCCCTCTTACGGTTTTTGAAATTCTAAAAGATACCAGGACAATTTTCCCAGTTTGCTATAGTTTCAAACCCTTGTTTAACAAAATGGACGCCCCTAAGGCAATAGAATCTTCTGGCTCAAACACCATGGAAAATCCAACTGTTCCTCCTAAGGACCCTTTTGTATTAGACTATGTAAAAAGTAGTTTTAAACCGTTTCGATCTTGCCCTACCTCAGACACTGCTTATCAAAACTGGTTCAATAAGGTAGAAGCTAAGAAATCCCAGCAATGGGAAGAATTAGGTATCTACAACTTGATTAAGCTGTCGAAGCCTGGTTTCACTTACAGCCACCCTTTACTATTCGCGTCCCTCTATTTCTGGGATAGTACCTATAATACTTTCCATCTCCCTGGTGGAATGATTACCCCTACCTTCTTCGACATAGCAGCCATCACTGGGCTATCGCTAGTAGGAGAAACATATATCCCTGACAACGAAGAACATTCAAGTATAATCGACTTCGAAGTCAAACTAGCAAGTTTTTCCAAGTTTATCAGTCACTACCATGCTGAGGGAGACAGTGTGTCTGATGTAGAACACATTGCTTTCCTTACCCTATGGCTGTCAAGATACGTCTTCTGCAGTAGATCCCTACAGGTAGCCAGTAGGTTTATTCCTCTAGCTAGGGATTTGCATGAAAATCGAAGAGTGTGCTTAAGTGAACTGCTCTTAGTTGACCTTTATGAAAGCTTAAGGTCAGCTGTTTCGAGCCTAAAATCCCATACCTCCAAGAATATCCTGTTGGCTGGCCCTTTTTGGTTACTTCAGCTATGGCTAAATGCCATGTTCGAACCCTCCTTGTCAACTGCCAACACCATTGATGAACAAGACCCTGAGATAACTGATAGAATAGTCGAAGGCACTAGGCTGCGAAGATTAACTCCAAATGACGACAAAGATGACTTCAAAGTCCTATTCTCGAAGTACATCATGATATTCTCCAAAAGGCATAAGTTCGAAGAGACCATGGCGCCTTTTTCTTCGAGGGCTCATGGACCTTCCTGGTTCACCATGGCTCTCTCAGAAGCTGTCAAGAGCAAGGAGATTCAGGATGTATGGAGAGCCTTTTTGCTACCTAGACTCATTTCTTCAAGAATAACTCCTGCCAAGAATCAGATTTTCCTTTTCGCTTACCAGCCAAATTTTGTTTCGAGACAGTTTGGCTTATGCCAACTAATTCCTGAACCCTTATTTCAAACTGAGAGTTCCATTACCTCTGGGCGAACTTTCAAGGCACGGGAAGCCAAATTACAGCAAGAACAATACCAAGGCTTTGCCCAGTTTGAGCTAATAACCTTTGAACCTACCCATCTCACAGCTAAGGGGTTTCTGGAATGGTGGACTAAGTTTTATCAAACTTATATGTTCGATACTCTTACAATTCAATAGAAACTAATTGATGCCTTCGATGTGCAGGTACCAACCAAGAAAGGTATGTTTACTCATGCCAAAGAGATTAAAGCTTTTCAAAATTATTTTGAAACTACTAATGACCCCACACGCTTGGAATCCACTGTGCATCAAGCGGCTGAGACCTTGAAGGAAAAATTCAAACAAAAAGTTTCTAAGTTAAAACTCCCTTCAGGGTTGTCACCTGAGGATAGGTATAGGTTGGCATTCGAAATGCATCCACCTAAATTTCCTAGATTACCTACCTCAGAACTGGCTCTGGCTTGGT
This sequence comes from Vicia faba, assembly GCA_948472305.1. Taxonomy (NCBI): domain Eukaryota; kingdom Viridiplantae; phylum Streptophyta; class Magnoliopsida; order Fabales; family Fabaceae; genus Vicia; species Vicia faba. The sequence continues at coordinate 256,772,699 of OX451736.1, read as the reverse complement.
TTCCCCCATATCCTTGGTGGTTCACTTGCAAAGAGATGTTCAAACATCTTCAAAAGAAACCAAAGCCATCTGAGACTGTGACATGGGCTCGACACTGGCTCCACGATTTCCCAGGACACCTTCGATACGACCTTTCTGCCATGTCGATTAAATCTGATCAAGGGACAGGTGCGAATGCTTGGGAAAATCCCAAACGTTTTTCATTTTCCATATCTTTAACCTTTGCTTTAATTGTTTCGATTTTCAGCCATCAGGATAAAGACAGCCGCTTCGAAGTCGAAAGAAGGGAGCGCCTCTCAAGCCTCTATCGAAACCACTGACAAAGTGACTCCATCCGAAACAACAACCATTGCTGCAACAACAACAACAATACCAACAACAACCAGTGTTCCAACTCCAACGGTAATCACTTAGCCTTGATGTTTCAAATTCACTCATGTTTTATGGTTTGCATCTAACTCTTTGTTAAAATCTTTTCAGACCAACAAACTTCCTCCTACTACTCCCAAGAAGCGAAAATCAAACACCACTGGGGAAGACCCCAAGGCTGGAGGAAACTTACCAACTGCTTCGAAGAAGAAGCAGAAGAAGGATATTTCGAAAAGTACCGTTCCAACTAGTGTCTCTGGACTAGATTCCGGGGATGCTGCTCCCTCACCCAAATCCAAAATTCCACCTTCGACCTCCAACGTAATGTTGGAACGCATCGCTAGTAACCTCTCCTCTGAAAGTCCACAGGTAAATTGAACTTTAAATCTCTTTGAAAATAATAATTGCTTATTACCTTGGTGCATGTTTTTAACATTCTTTTGCTCCTTGCAGAACATCTTGAATCCAGCTTCCACTACTTCGAACTCACCATCCAAAGCTGTTGCTCCACTCAATTCCTCTCCTCAAGGAGACTCCAGCAACCTTGTACAGAATAAAGGTTCCTCCAATATGGCGGTTCTGGCTGGAACTTCTGAACAGCAGGATGATCAAGGTACCTCTATTCCTCTGAAATAGACAAACAAAACACCACTTCAAACATCTGCAGAAGATTTGCAGAGAGCTTCTCTTCAAAAGTCCCCTCTTGAAACTCTTCAAGAGGACCCAAAGGACACTCAAACTGAAGGAGAGAAAGCTGATTCTGGCCAAAGAGACGAAGAATCTGCAGAAGAACAGTCTGAGGAGGAGGATGCCAATGATGGTTCGACTGCTGGGACAGAGTCCAATGCAAATAGCAGCGAAAAGGAAGACATCGAAATGGTGGACTTGGATGATGATGAAGAAGATCATGAGCACGAAACGAATGAAGGGGATGGTGACACAACCAACAAACCCATGGAGGTTGAAATGGACGTGACTCCCCTACGTGTGGAACTCCCTCAATCCTCTTTGTCTCGAATGACTGACGAGGAGCTTGCACTCTTGAGACAAAATGACCCTATTGGGTACATGAAGACAAAGCTGGCTCAAAGGGACATCCCACTTGCTAGGGCTGGCACCAGTTCGACTAGCTATCCTCTTCCCACAGATGAAAGAATTATACTTCTTAATAAGATCAGGAAAACAATTCTCAATGTGGATATATTCGAAGTGCTCAAACAAGATAGCACTGCTTGCTATACTATGAAGGAGTTGCTTACAAAGGTCAATCTTGCTACCTGCTCCTTGCCAGTTAGTACTCTCTTGTTCGATCTTCAGTCTTTGCTGGACAACGTAACTGGTTACCTTCTCCAAGATGAATCTGCTGCCAAGAAGGTTCAGGAAAAACGCATTGCAATGGATGCTGCTTATGAACAAGCTTCAAAACTCTCTCAAGAAGCTGAGGATCAAGCTATGCATCTAAAGCAGGCGAAAACTGATTATGAGGCTCGAGCTGAGTCCATACTTCTTTGGGAAAGGCAGATTCTGGAACTTCAACAGAAGGTTAAGGAGGCTAAAGAACAACAAATGGCCTTCGAAACCAATACTGCTGGTAACCAATTCGAAGAGCTTCTCAACCAAGGGCTTGCAGAAATGGAAACTGCATAACAACTTAAAGGAGAAGTGGCAACCTTGGAAGGAGCCAGGCGTTTCGCTCAGCAGAGACTTGAATCTTTTTGAAGCACTTTCAACAGATTGAAAAATAATTCTTATTTCTAAATTTCAGTGTTTATTTGACTACAATTTGGTTTCTTATATGTAATATTCGAACAACGCCATTTTGGCATCTCATCTTGCCATTTTGGCCTTTTTATAATATCTTGGTTACGTTGTTACTATTCGAATCTCCTGCAGGCGTGGCTTATATTTCTTTAAATATTTCCCATTAACCTTTAGGATACGCTTATCATCCACCAGTTCTTCGATTTCATATGCACTGTTTGAGAATACTTTTAATATTCGAAAAGGTCCTTCCCAATGAGGTGACCATTTACCTAATGCTTTATTTTTCTTGTCCATGGGCAAGATGACTTTCCAAACTAAGTCATTAATAATGAATACTTTTTTCTTCACCCTTTTGTTGTATGTTCTGGCCACTCTTTATTTTTGTCTCATCAAAATTTCCAATGCATGTAATCTAATTTCGTCCAACTCAACTAATTCATTCATCATCATTTCCCAATATAATGCAGCTGGGATTTCGTTTTGTCTCTGAATTTGAACTGATTGTAGGTGAATTTCTACCGGCAGCACTACATCATGACCAAATGTGAGTTGGAAAGGCGTAGTGTTAGTAGCTTCCTTAGGAGATGTTCTACAGGCCCATAATATTTGGTCCAAAGTTTTGTGCCAGTTTCTTGGCTTTTTACCAATATGTTTCTTGATTAATCCTATTATCACTTTATTGGCTGCTTCGACTTGACCGTTTGCTTGAGCATAATATGGCATTGACGTTAGCAATCTAAACCCCATTTCTTGGGCAAATTCTTGCATCTTTCTACCAGTAAACACAGAGCCTTGGTCTGTGGTTATGCTCTCTGGCAATCCGAACCTAAAGATAATGTGCTTCTGTATAAACTCAATAATAGCTTCTTGATCAGCAACTATTAGTGGTATAGCTTCGACCCACTTGGTAAAATAATCTATTCCTACCAAGATATATTTCTGTCCTTTGGACGAAGCAGGATTTATTTCTCCTATCAAATCCAATGCCCATCCTCTAAATGGCCATGGTTTGATGATCGAATGCAACTCAGTTGCAGGGGCATGTTGAATCCCTGCATGTTTATGACATTCCTCATATCCTTTAGCAAAGTCTATGCAATCTTTGAGCATGCTAGGCCAATACAAGCCGTATCGAAATAACAGCCGTTTCATTTTATGGCCTGCTTGATGTGCCCCACATGCCCCATTGTGGACTTCTGACAATGCTAAGTATGCCTCACTTTCTCCCAGGCATTTCAATAATATGCCCTCTTTGGTCTTTTTAAACAATTCGTTCCCCATGAGGAGATATGACAATGCTTTGTATTTTGTCTTTCTGTCCACATTCAGAGTTGGGTTTGCTAAATAACTCATCAGTGGACTTCGCCAATCTGCATCTGACAAAGTATTTATGGCTAATATTTTGAATCCCTGTTTCTCAGCATATCCCAATTTCATACTTTCCAGAGCCGATGGTGTGAATCTAGTAGCCATAACTCTACCCCTTAATTCAACTAAATCCTTAAAGTTCTTGGTAGAAACTTTATAACCCGAAGCCAACTGTGCTAAGTCATTTGCTTCTTGGTTCTCTATTCTTGGTATGTGTTGAATATCCATGTATTCAAATTTCCTTAGTAGCCTGTTGACTATGATGAAGTATATCATCAAGTTTTCCTTTATGCACTTATATTCCTTTGTAATTTGTTTGACCACTAATTCTGAATCTCCTTTAATTTCGACTCTTGTTGCCCCCAATTCCAACAAAGCTTCAAGTCCAACAATGAGCGCTTCATACTCAGCTTCGTTGTTCGAGCAACGAGGACCATCTAATTTATACTTGAATTTTGTTGGAATTCCTTCAGGAGAAATTAGAAGGACTCCAACGCCACTTCCATTTCTGTGGGTTGAACCATCAAAGTACAATTTCCATGGTTGTATTTCGACGTAACTCATGACAGTCTGCTCAACCAAAGAATGGTCCACAATGAAGTCATAAATCACTTGACCTTTCACAGCTTTTAAAGGCATGAAAGTCAAAGAATATTCTGTTAAGGCTAAAGCCCATTTATCAACCCTGCTATGCATTATTGGTTTTGAAAGCATGTGTTTAATGACATCGAAATGAGATGAAACATAAACATCAACAGGCTTTATATAATACTTGAGTTTCATACAAGAGAAATACAAACAGAGACATAACTTTTCTAAATTGCTATATCTGGTCTCTGCATCATTTAGTACTCTACTTAAATAGTATATGGCTCTTTCGATACCATTGCTATCTTCTTGTGCTAACATACTACCTATACTAACTTCAGAGGCAGATATGTACAATCTCATGGGCTTCCCCCATGAAGGTGGAGACAAAATAGGAGGCTGGGAGAGGTATCTTTTTATCCTGTCAAATTCCTCCTGGTAGGCTTCGTTCCATTCGAAGGCTTGGCCTTGCTTTAGACGAAGTAACAGAGAGAAAGCTTGGGTTCTTCCACTCAGGTTCGAAATGAATCTTCTGAGGAAGTTAATTTTCCCTAGCAGAGATTGCAACTCCCTTTTTGACGTAGGTGCTTTCGTCTCCATTATAGCTTTGGTTTTGTTCTGGTTGATTTCAATCCCTTTCTTGTGAACCACAAAACCAAGAAAATCTCCAGCCTGCACAAAAAATGCACATTTAAGGGGATTCATCTTTAAGCCATGTTTTCTCATTCGCTCGAATGATTGGCTCAAATGATGCAAATATGTTTCTACAGATATAGATTTGGTGACTATATCATCAATATACACCTGCATGAAGGTTTCAATGAAATCATGAAAAATTGAATTCATTGCCCTGTGATAAGTTGCCCCAGCGTTCTTTAAACCAAAAGGCATCACCACCCATTCGTAGGTGCCTAAGGCTCCTGGGCAACGAAATGTTGTCTTTGCAACATCTTCTTCAGCAATGAAAATCTGATTATACCCAGAGTATCCATCTAACATACTCAAGTATTCGAACCCTGCAGCAGAGTCTACTAGCATTTCTGCCACAGGCATGGAGTACTCATCTTTAGGGGTTGCAGTGTTTAAATTACTAAAACCTATGCAAATTCTTAAAGAACCATTTTTCTTAATAACAGGTACTATATTTGCTAACCATTCGACGTACCTTGTTGTTCTGATGAATTTGCAACGCAGCAACCTTTTGATCTCAGCTTTAATCTTTGTGAGAACCGCTGGTGCGAATCTTCTGGGAGTTTGTTTGATGGGCTTCTTGCCATCTTTGATTGGCAGTCTATGTTCGACCAACTCCCTCTTTAAACCAGGCATCTCGTCATAATCCCATGCGAAGCAATCTTTGTTTTCCTTGAGGACTTCGATTACTTCCTTCTTGAGGCCTGGGCTAAGTTTTGCACTTATGTAGGTTATTCTTTTCGTTTTTTCATCCCCTAAGTTGACTTCTTCGAGTGGATCTTGTGCCAACATTTTGGCACCTGAGTTTATGGGGTCCCTTTCGAAGCCTAAGGGTTCTTTATCGTAGATGGCATCCAACCTTTAATCCATCTCAAATTCTTTGAAGGGTGAGCATTTCGAGCCATCCCCACTTACTTCGTTCATCTTTACAGTTAATTTATTTATTTCAGTCTCTAAGGCCGCTTTTGATTCGTTCTCAGCCATATAGGCCGAAATCCTTTCGAAAAAGGTGGACTCAGTCATGGATAAGGTTGTCGAAGTCCCAGCCTGACGGCCGTTTTTGTATAGTGCTTTCGACTCCCTCTTCTTCACTGATTATTGTTCTATCCCAGTAAAGGCCATCATGGCGAAGGGTCATCTATCCCAGTAAAGGCCATCATGGCGAAGGGTCATGTAGTAGTGGGCGTTTCTAGTTTCGTTAATCTCGTCATTTGGAACACACGGAGCAATCTTTGCCAGATTTTTATCATAATCCCTCTTGTCAACTAGATTGACTGTCGACATAAAGTAACTCTGGTCTGCTTCGATGTTTTCCACGATTCCATCATCTCTCCACAGAACTAGTCGCTGATGCATTGACGAAGGAACTGACCCTACGCCATGGATCCACTCCCTTCCCAGCAATAAGTTATAGTTGGCCTTGGCTTCGATCACCATAAACATGGTGGGCCTACAGCTTGAGCCTATTGTCAATTCCAACTGGACCACTCCCAGTGTTTTGCCCACTTTTCCCTCATAATTGGACAGAACCATATTATGGGGCTTGATATCTCCTTCGCGGATCTCTAATCTTTTCAGCATGAAATGGGGTATCAAATTGACTGCAGCACCCCCATCCACTAGAACCTTGTTCACACCATGGACACCAACTTTTTCCCGGATAAATAGTGGCTTAAGATGGTTCTTCATAGCAGGTTCTGGACGTTCGAAGAACGCATTTTGCTCCTCGATAGCCCCATTGTCCATCACATAGTAGCACACAGGCCTATGTTTCATCAAATCTGTGGTATCTTCTTCCTGATATTCATCAATTTCGGTTTCCTGCCCAAATTCACAGGGAAGCACAGATACCACGTTACAGTTTAGGTTGAATGAAGACTCCCCCTCCGATTCGAAGTTATCTGTTATCATATCTTCGTCCTCTTCTGGGCCTGGAGTGTATTCCTTTGGTCCATCCCGTTGTACTTCAGAGAAAAGCCTCCTATTAACTGGAGGTTTGTCTTCAGTTTGATTTTTTGGTTTGTTGGTGCTAGATTCACCTTGGTTCTTTGTTGAAGTGACCCCTTTGTTTGCCACAGCTTCCCTCTCAGCCTTTCGAATCCTTTGTTGCCTGCGCCACTGGGATCTTGACATGGGGTTCCTTCCTTTGTAATTCTCTAATCTTACCTCTTCCCTTTTTGCTATGTTGAATTGCCTTCTGTACGTCATAGCATGGCGTGCATTTCGTTCGGTGTTTCTCCATCTGTCTTTGCCTTTGTCATTTCTGACTTGCAACCATCTGTCGGTTGGCACTTCAGCAGGGAGTTTGATAGTCACTCTTCGAGCAGCCTTGGGGTGAGGGCTATCAGGCCTTCATTGTTTGTGTCTGCTGTCGAAACGTGGGCCCATCTGGACAGTTTCTTGATGGTTCCAGCAAGGGGCGAAGGGAATCGTTTCGAAGGCTCTGGCCATGCTGTGGTCATACACAGCAGAACACCTTGGGCAAATCAAGAACTTGGTTGCCCCTTTGTAGCAGCGAAACACAAATTCCAGCAAACTTTCTCCAGCCTTAGGATAACACCTGAACAGCTGGTTATCCTGGCGCCAATTTTTGCCAGTTCGAGTCCTCTGTACCCTCTCGAAATTCGCAGCGATTCTCTGATTGCAGAGGATGCTGCACCTAGGGCACAATATCATGCATGTATCTCCCTTGTGGCATGTCATGAGGTAATCCTTGAGACTAGCATCTCCAGCGTGATTATCTTCCATTTTATACTTCTCTTTTTCTAAGTATTTTTATACCTCCTCCATCTCAGAGCGAGGCCTCTCCATGTCCACCATATTTATCTCAACATCTTCCCCCTTAGCTTCATCATCTCCCCATCCTGTGGGCTTTATATCCTCAATGTGAACCTTCGAACTCTCTGGGGCAGAATATTTGACCAAATAGTCAAATTTTCCACTGGGTTCCCCTAGAGTGTCCCATATTTCCTTTTGAGGGGAAGTTGGCTTCGTAATTTGGACTTTCTCCAATTCCAGCCTCAGGCCTTCAGTGACCTGTGTTAGTTCTTGGTTTTGATTTTCCTGGCCTTCAGTAGCCCGGGTTTCTTTTGCAATAGCTACAGGTGCTGCTTCAATCGAAGTCTCTGGTATCTTCTGGATGTCTTCAGTGACCTCCTTATCGACTTCGACCATCACCCAGCTTTCAGTTTCAGTACCTTTCTCTCCTGTTGGGGCATCGCTTTGGTCAGCTTCCACCATGTTAATCTCTCTGATGCATGCAGGCTCGGAGTAGTTGGTGTCTGCGACGTCCAAGGGATCTTCGTCCACTTTCATCTTTGCCTTGTCAGCAAACTTTAGTCTGCCATCTTTGATTGCATTTTGAATTAGGTCCCTGAAAAGAAAACATTGTGAGGTTTTGTGGCCTAGGAAACTATGATATTTGCAAAATCCTCTCTTCTTTCTCTGATCTAAAGGAGGTATTTTGACATTTGATGGCACAATAAGTTGGCCATCTTTGACAAGTAAATCAAAAATCTCGTCACATTTTGTGACATCGAAGGTATAAACCTTCTTTGGGAATTTGTCACTTTTCTCATTTTCAACAATCTCTTTCCCTTTTGTGGGAACTAATAATTTGCAGGAGTAAGGTGGTGCCTGTTTTAATTCAGCGAGGTCGATTTCGACCTCTTCGAATTCGAATTCAGGATAGTCCTCTGCTTCTTCAGTTCCAACATAAGAGATCCTTTCTTTCTTGTTATTCTTAAAGACTCTGGCCTTTTTGGCCTTTAGCCTTTCGACCTGTCGAACCCTATCGGCTAACTGAGCCATGTCCCTCAAATATTGAGTGTCTAGTTTCTTTCGAATAGAGTAATCCAAACCACCAGCGCCCATTTCGACTAACTCATGTTCAGGCACTACTGTGTAACATCTGGATTTCAAAAGCCTAAATCTATTCAGATAATCATCTATGGGTTCGGTGAACTTTCTCTTGACGCTGGCTAATTCCTTCAAGCTTATTTTCGACTGTCCCATGTAAAATTGTTCATGGAATAATCTCTCCAAAAGAGCCCACGTGTCAATGGACCCAGGAGGCAAAGTGGTAAACCATGTGAAGGCGTTTTTAGTCAAGGAACTTGGGAAATATTTGATCCTGAGATCTTCATTATTGGCTATATCTCCCGCTTCGGTTAGATATCTGGCTATGTGTTCGACTGTTGACTCATTGGTATCCCCAGCGAACTTTGTAAATTTAGGGACTTTATATCCCCTTGGTAAATCAGTATGCATTATGCAATCTAATATAGGAGAAGCATAATTTGGCCTTCTCATTCCTGTGTTGAGGCCATTCTGGGCCATGACTCTCTCTATCATGGTGGTTAGATTGTTTTCTGCCAAGATGTTATCGTTTCGAATTCTATGAACGACAGCATCAGCATCTTGATTTCGACCAACCAAAAAAACCCCCCTAGGTTGTTCTTCTCGAAACTCTGGGGCTTCTAGCCTTTCGACCCTTGCCCCTGGTTCCATAATTTCTCTTTGTGGGCCTGGGATTATTGGGGATTCTAACCTTGGTGCCCTTGCCCCCAAGTTAACTTCTTCTCTAGGTGGTCTATAAATTGGGTCGTTAGCAACTTGTTCCATAACAAGCATGTTTGCTCGAAATCCCGCCTGATTCTGCCTACGCCTTTCTAGGGGAGCAAAGAAATCTGCTATTCGACTCATGTTGTCAGCGTTTTCCCTGTTTGTCACAGTCACATTTTGTACTATTGGGGCAAATATTTCCTGCATAGTTTGTGCTAACACCCCTATCATATTATGGTTACTGTCATCCATCAATTGCCTAAAAGCCAACTGGTTTTCTGTGGTTAAAATAGGCATTGTGCTATAACCCACTGACCCTTGGTTATTTGTCATAAACTGGTTCGCCCCAGACCCAGACCCTAATTGTGGTGATGAATTCGATGTGGAATTGTGTAAACCTGCCATAAAGGAAGTTGGCATTCCATAAGAGGAATTTCTGGTTCTATTACCATCGAAACCGGGTGGTCTAGTTAGTGGAGTGGAGAAATGGGATTGTGTCCCTGATGGTGGAACAAACCCCCCAGGATAACCAACGGTTCCAGTATTTCCTAAGATCGAACTATTAGTTGATATGCCACTTACTCCATTGGTGGCTATATTACTGGTTGAGGATGCAACAGACTGTGCATTCGAAGGGATCACATTAGATGTTCCCATCGAAGTGGACACATTACTGCCTATTGTATGTGGGGCATTTTGTTCCCCTTGTTGATTGTCAGAATTAGACATCTTGTTCAAACGTTTTCTTCTGGATAAGGTTTGGTTGCTGTTGGTTATCTTACCACTTCTTAGGTTCATAAAACAACAAACTTCTTAGGTTCCAACGTTTTTATAATGGTTATGTCTCAACAATCTTTATTTCTAATGTCCAATTATTGGTCCCACCAGGTGTGCCAATTTGTTTCCAGTGATTTCTGGTAAACAACCGCTAGTCTTCCAAACTATCGAATAAACTTATTGACTGTTATTCAATTTCTCTGGTAACTCGCAGGATCAACTAGATTAATCCTAGGACTCATTGGTCATTAGGGTAACTCTCATGATCGAACAGATATTCATGGTTGGTATTTGAGTGTTGTGTAGGTGTTTGACTTATTTCGATTTCTCTCTTAAAGATCTAAAGGTGTAATCAAAATATATGTGCGCGAAACTAAATTGCATGAATAAATGTTAATTGTAAAGACATGTAAAATTGCATAAAAGGCAAGTAAATGGCTTCGAATTATAAAAACAGTTAATGTAAAAGATGCTCTGGAATGTAAAAGATTTGAAATATGAAGAAAGCGTTTAATGCAAGAAATCTGTAAAATGACTTTAAGTAAAAATAGGCTTTCGAAGGATAAAACTTGAAGATAAAGGCATGAAAAGTATGACAGTTTTCTGAAATGTAAAGTGTTTGAAATGTAAAGAAAGCATTAAAATGTAAGGCTTCAATGAAAAGATTTCGAATAAAAAGACTTTAAATGAGAAAACTTGTAAATGGTATTTGGCAGGAAGATAAAGGAAAGTACTGGAAATGATAAAAGGTTTTCATTAAATCATAAACATGTGGTGCTATCATACGTACATTGCTCTTGCATTCGTTTCCCTAGCCATATGGTAATTTGAATGTTTACTGAGTATTTAGTACAATAGATATGACACACGAAATCCTAATACTAAGACTTCTATTTATACTACTTCGACCATAACGGTCTTGCCATAAGATTATGCCACGTTCAGAACATGCAGAACAATGCCTCTCTCTTGTTTCCACGTGTCTCCAAATGCTCCAGCACATGAATTTCAAACTTCGAATGTCCCGCTTGCATTTGAATTTCAAATGTTTTGGTACTTCTCCGCTTCGAACGCACTTCTCAGACACAGCCTTGTTGTTATTTCGAGACTTCTTTAGATATGTTCCCATAATTGCCACTCGAAGCTCCAAGCTTTGATATGCTCATTCGAAACACTGCTTATGCTATTTCGAAACATGACGCTTTGTTTCATTTTGATCGAAACATTCAATTCACTTGGCTTCTAATAATATTATCAAAATCTTCAGCCAACAGAAGGATGCAGGTTTGAGCGAAGATGACTGGATTCAGACCCGGCTTGATCAGCTGAACTTAATCGATGAAAAGAGACTTATTGCTATTTGTCATGGTCAGACGTACCAAAAAAGGATGATCAAGGAATTTAATAAGAAGGTTAGACGACAAGAGTATCAAGTTGGGGATCTGGTAATCAAGCGCATTATTATACCTCAAGGTGATCCCAGGGGCAAATGGACCCCTACTTACGAAGGGCCATTTGTGGTTAAGAACATTTTCTCAGGAGGAGCTATGATTCTAACCACCATGGAGAGTGATGACCTTCCTCACCCCGTCAATGCAGACATAGTGAAAAGATACTACGCATAATCAAATACCCGCTAGGTTGACTGGCCTAGGCAAAAATAAGGGCTTCCCGGCGAACCAAAAGGGTTCGGGCAAAAATAAGGGATGAAAATTAAAAAAAAACTGTACACCCGGTAAGTCGAAAACCTGAAAAGGCGGCTTGGGCAAAAAAGGGTATCCCGGTGGACTGAAAACCCGAAAGGGCAGTCCAGGCAAAAATTAGGGATCAAGGAGTAACACTATGTCTCATTGGATCACCTTGCATCCAGACTTCGGTATCGACTATCAAGCTCGGACGACACTAATCAATCAGATTCATCTTCAACTAGTAGCAAAGTGATGAGATGCTCGAGGATATAAAGGCAATAGCAGAGTTGGAACCCAGTGGGATTATTCATATAGCTATTTTGTTTTATTTTCACAAATTGTATAAATTCTGTTTGTTCGGCGGCGTTCTCTTACTAGGACGTCAGCCTCTTGTACAAAGACGCCTATTCACTGGCCAAACTTCAAAATCAATACAAATTCATTTTTAGACAAATTTCAAACTGTTTTTCCTTTATCTGTTTTGTCTTGCAAAGAACGTCCAATGTTCATTTTTGATATATGCATTTGACATTAATTGCTGCTCATAAATATTTACATGCGAAACAAAAGATGAATTACTGGTAATATCAGAGACAGGGGCAAATAAGAATTGTCCGAGCTGTAGGGTTTCTCTGTCCACCAGGTACAAAAGGTAAATTCAGCTGAAGAATATGACCAAGATACTTTCACTCCCTGCAAAGTAAGACAGTAATGGTAGATCTCCCAGCTGAGACTTGCAACCATGAACGAATCAGCAATACTCTCCCCAAGCAGAGTTGGTCTATCATCAGCACTAAAAGGGTCTTAATATTCCCCAACGGAGTATAAGAATATTCCCCAGCAAGTATCAGAGTATCCCCGACAGTCTTAATATTCCCCAGTGAAGTATAAGAATGTTCCCCGGTAGAATACAAGATACCCATAGTGGAGTCAATATTTCCCAGCACAGCCTGAAAAAGCTTCCCCAACGGAGTTGAAGCATCATCCCCAGTAGACTCTGGAAGTTTACCCCCAGCGGAGTACAAAAAATAAATCTCCCCAGCCGAATTCAAAGGATCACTCCCAGTAGAATTCAGAGGTTTATCCCCACAAAAGTCTAACGGGGTTATCCCCAACAAGTTGCAACCAAAAGATCATCCCCAGCGAAGTTCTTTCCTTTCACAAACAGGAATTCAATCCTCAACAGATTCAATATCACCAATAACGGTAATCCATCCCCAGCGGAGTTTATCGTTGAAATCCCCAACGGAGTTTATCAGCGGAATCCCCAGCGAAGTTTATCGTTAAAATCCTCAACAAAGCATCTCTCCCCCACAGAGTAATTCCCCTCAGAGTAATCTCCTCATCAGTTTATTCCCCAATAGAGTTCTCTTCTCCTGCAGGTTTATTCTCGCAATTACCTTCTGTGATCGGTGGATCTGGAACTGACTGTTTAACGCTGGTTTGCGAAATGTCGCGGAAGCAAGAGTCGCCACCGTCTTTTATTTTCTCCAAATGGAAAGGACAAAAGCACAGAAAAATTCCTTAAAGAGATTGCTCTCGGGTCGGGAGGTAGATTATAGAAAGGGAAGGTGTTAGCACCCTTTCTATCCATGGTTATCCATGGGCTCTTAGATACTTGCTCATTTGTGTTTTCAAAATGGTTTGTTTGCTTTTCAATTGTGGGTTTTAAAAAGTTTCTTTGAAAATTCCAGTTCGACTCTTGTATCGGTCCTCAAGAGTGTTTGAAAAATTGCTTTCGAAAGCTTTTTGAAAATGTGTTGGTGTGAAAAGTATTTTTGATTTGTTTTGTTTTGAATTAGAGCAAGTATCCACGAGTCGTCTACCTACCCTAAGGAATTCGTCTGTGTAAATGTCCTTTAGGTAGTGCCATCCCACCATTGAGAGGTAGGTAGCACCACCGTTGGAGGTGTTCGGGTCAATTCGGGGGTTCGGGACATGGTGATCACCAGAGCAATGGGAAGACACCTTAGAAGCTACCCTCATGCCAGGTTCCCGGATCATGAGGACTTACTAAAACATCCTCTACTCGACGATCACCTTTCGAGGCAAGGCAACAGTGAGGCGTACCCTAGGGGTGGTGTGTGATTTGTGTGTCGTTTTCAGATATTTTTGTCTTTTGTCGTGTTATTGGTGATCTAGCGCTTGTTTTTATTTTTGTCCATTCATTCTTTCATGCCTTGGTTAACAGTTAAAAATTGCGAGAAGTAAAAGATTCTAAGCTATTACAAAAGGCGCGGGTCCACATCGCCAAAATTAAACCAGGACCCGATTTGACAGAAAAATAAAGAATTAAAGATAAAGTAAAAGTGCGAGCAATTAGTTACACGGCTTTGGGAGAGATACATAAATATTATACGAAAAAGAAATAAATATGCGAATTGAAATTTAAATCGAAACGAGGGCGTTCGACCCTTTTTAACTAAATTAAATTTAATGATGAAATTAATTAATTAAAAAAAGACAAGAAATTGTTTTTTGGTATTTTTTGGTATTTTATGATTTTAATGGGAAAAAGAATTAAATGCAATTTAACCTAATTCTAGTTGTTTTTTAATTTATTAAGAAAAGAAGATTAAATTTTAACCTAATTTTTAACCTAATTATTAACCTAATTATTTACATGCCATTTAACTATAAAAATAAATAATACTAAATATTTAATTATTATGAAATAAAAGAAAAAGGAATACAAATTATCATAAACACTAATTCTACAAATTTTAGATTTTTGTTATGAAAATATTAAAACCTAATTTAAAACTAATTAATTAATGGACTTTATTTACAAAAATACTAAAATAAAATATTTATTATTTTTTCTCTTTTCTGATTTTTTATGTGTTTTTTATATTATGAAAATATTAAATTTAATAAAAAAACAATGATTAAAAGGAAGTAAAAAAAAAGTATAAAGAAAGTATAAAGAATAAAAAAAGTCTTGCAAACCTAGGGGGTTCAGACCCCAAATAGGAGGTTTTTTGTAGTGATTCAGGCCCATTAATCTTGGCCTTTTTGACTTTTCAGGACACGTACCCAAGCGTTGACTAGAGCCTACCATATTCCACGAATCCTGGCCCTTGAATTGATGAGATTAAACGCGTGGCATGTTTGATTGTATGGGTGCACGGTGCGTCTTTACACTGAACCTGCATGGAACCACTAAATGCAAAATAATATGAAGGGGGTGAGGACCTGGGACTCGAACCCAGGTCCTGAGGCTTAGGAGCGTTCTTCTCAACCAACTGAGCTGCATGCATATTCGTTAATATAAAAGGAAAACAAATTATATAATAAAAAAAAACTGGAGTTAGTGGTGGTCTGGCGCGTAAATTCAAAAGAACCAATCATTGCTGGCCACCACATCGTCTTCTTCATTGATTTGTTTTCCTGAAAAAAATAACAAACATTTAACGGGGGTTTTGAACCCCCTCAAAACATGCTTATTCGGATAATAGCGATTAGGCCCTCTTGACATATAAATTAAGCGCGAGCATGCCATTCTTTTCGTCTAAGCGAGCTGGTTTTGTTCATGGCATTGATGTGTCTCAATTTTACAGGGATGGAAAATGCCCAAATTGAAAACCTGAGAACCCTAGATGTCACTAATGGTGAATCTTCATATGGGGCACGAAAACAAAATTAAACCATTGGGTTAGCATTAGAATCAAACGATAAACATGAATCAAGCGTTAAAATTCACAAAAAATGCATGAATTGAGATGCACGAATGAGAAATTTTCTTTGTACAGGTGAGATCGTTCTCACGTTTCTGGGCACGAGAGCTTGTGGTTTTTGATCCAAATTCCTTCTATGAAGCCTTAGCAAGCTAATGAGATTAAAATCTTGCCTTGAATCGCCCTAGAACTAGGTTTTCAGAATTGAGTTTTTTTTGCAAAAAAGCTTGAGTTTTTATTATGGGGTTTTTGCGCAGCTTAGTGGTTTTTTGGATTAGGTCTTGCTTCTGTACTTATGTATGAGTGAATTAGGTCAAAAAACTTGATCAAAATCTTTTGCATTCATGGTTTGGGAGATTTGATTTTCAAGCATTAGTTTTTCAATCTTTTTCATGCACTTTTTGTACAAATCATATCCAATCAATTCCAATTCTTCCATATCTGATCATGCACGAATTTTTGAAGATATTATATGCATAAAAAGATTTGAAATAGTAGGTTTAGTATTTTTTTCATGTATTTAATTGATTTAAATGAATTATTATTAATAAAAATTCAAATAAATAAATAAAAAATGAAGAAAAACTTCCCTTTGGGCCAGGTGGTCGTGCACATGCCTTAGATGATGAATTGTGGAAGAAAAATAGGCCCATTAGCAATTTTAGGTCATTTGAATCAATGTTGACTTTTCAAAATATCCAAAAATTTCCCAACTTCCACAAGGCATAACTTGCTCAATTTTTAAGCTTTGCTCATTTTCTTGGACATTTTGGAAAGGTCTTTGAGTCCTCTAACCAATGTCTTTGGTCCCATGTCATTTGGATTTACCAATCTCAAGTTATGGCCTTTGACTTAAAGTCCCTTTTTGTTGACTTTTGAAAATGACCTATAATGTTGAAATTGATAACTTTTTGTGAGAGCATTTCTTGGACTTGAAGTGTGAAGAGGAGTTGTAGTAAATGTCTTTCTCTTCAAAATGAGCTTTGGATGGAATTTTTCTGATAATCCATGTGAAAGTTATGCCCTGGTCAATTTACAGTTGACTTTTTCAGCTGTCCAAATAAGGAAACTTTTGCATCTTGATGATTTTTGAGCCAAGCTTTGAGAATCATGATCAAGCATTGATCAAATGATGTTTGTGGCTTCAAAATGAGATGTTGACCAAAAATTTGAACTTTTGACTGTCAAATGACCATTTTGCCCCTACAGTTGACTGTAGTGCAATTAGGGTTTTGACTGTGCAATTTTGTGCTGAAAGTCTTGAAACTTTGTATGAGGATGCTTGACCATATTTGTAGGCATGTGAGACTTGAATGGACTCTTGGAAACTTCATTTTCTTGATCAGAACCAAAACCCTAATTTTGACTGTTCAGGAGGCTCTTACACTATGCAACCCTTGGGGAGATTTTGAGGCTTGACTTGGCAAATTCTTGGAGAATATGGGAGGGAAAATTTTGGGGTACAACAGTTGCCCCTGTTCAATCTTCTTAGACCTTAGGATGCAGATTGGCTGACGTACCTTTCGTAATCCGAGGGTGGAAGATGATTGAACACTAGAGTGCCCAGAAATTTGCGCTCACATAGTAGCAGTGTGATGATGGGAATGGGCTTATAGATGCCATTTAGAGATTGATGAATAGGATGATGGGCTTCTAGATGCCATCTGGATGTTGATCGCGTAAGAGATTCCTTAGCGAGAACTTGTGTACCTGCAAAAGAAAAATGAATACCTGACATGTTGCAGGAACTGGTCTTCAGATGCTTTGTATAGATGTGTCCTGACTGGTTACAGGAGCTGGATCTGGAGCTTCAAATGGCGATGAATGAACCAGGGGTGGTTGCTACCTCAGCATGGACAGTGAGAGAACCTTGGATGACATTAACTTCAACAGCAATTGTTGAGAAAATCTTGGGATTACCACCTCCGCAGGATCGGGGAGAGAACCATAGGCAATTATAATCTCAAAAGCGGACGTTTGAGAAAAACCTGGAATGGAATTATCGTCTCCGCATGATTGGGGAGAGAACCATAGGAAATTATAATCTCAAAAGCGGACGTTTGAGAAAATCCTGAAATGGAATTATCGTCTCCGCAACATTGGGGAGAGAACCATAGGAAATTATAATCTCAACAGCGGACGTTTGAGAAAAACCTGGGGTGGAATTATCATCTCCGCAGGATTGGGGAGAGAACCATAGGAAATTAAAATCTCAACAGCGGACGTTTGAGAAAAACCTTTTATAACTTCTACTGAGTCTTCATCAGAAAAATCTGTTTGGGGTCGATTTAGCTGGACTAGAGAAGGCCTTGGACTGGATAAGAAATATTTGGAGTCGATTAACTGAACCGGTCTAGGTCTTGAAATATGATTGAGAATTTAACTGCATATTTCCTGAAAGGTAAAGGTCAGTCATATGCAATGCATGATATGGACCAAGCAATGATGTTCTCAACATAAATGAGATTTGTATGATATGATGTGTACATGCATGCTATAATGATGTATGTGATGTTTATGTATGCTTTCGTCTAGGAAAGTAAATCCTTGACGGGTGCCAGGAAGTCATATCCTGGGCTGATGTTGGAGAATAGATTTTGCTTCCGCTGGGGATGATAATTGCAAGAATACCGGTAGGAGAAGATGACTCCGTTGGGGAATAAACTTGGCGGATAGATATTCTGCGGGGAGAAAAGTACTCTAGCGATCTTGCTGGGGAGCGGTACTCTGTGGGGAGAGACGTACTTTTGCTGAATTGTTGATAGTAACTTGCTGAGGATACCCTTGTTACGTTGGAAGTGCTTATAGACTTCGCTGGGGTAAGAAGACTCTGTCGACGACGATCTTTCCATGGCTTCTGGCTGAGGATAACCCAGTTATATCCTGTTAAGGAAATAACTCTTTGAATAAAGCCGGACGACGCGTTCGTGCTCTGTGAGGATAAGCTTCCAGAATCTAATGGGGATAAGCTTACTGCTTGGGGAGATGGACTCCAACTTTCCTGGGGAACTAGATTGGACTCTCTTGGGGGAGTTTTGAACTGCGGGGGAAGTGATTCCTTTGAATGTTGATATGCCGCCGGGGAACAATCTTTAGACCAAGACTGCCAGGGATGCTTGTTAAGAATATGTATATTGCTGCTGGGGAATGTTGAGATCTGCTGGAGGATACTCAACTTCCTTAAGGCCTGATAATATAACTTGGAGAGAGTGTACCGACTGCTTACTCTCTGGGGAATTAGGATATCTGGTTATGTTCTTTAGCTGAACCCACCTTGATACCTTGGTGGACAGAGCGATTAGATCGTTTGGACAACTCATCATTGCCCCTGTTTCTGAGGTGGGAGATGAAGACCTGTGAGGTGCTGATAGTTGTTGACGGACAAACCTTCTTCTGGTCGGCAGGTGACAAGATAACAAGACATAGTCGTACGCTTTAATCCCTAACTTTTGCCTGGACCGCCCTTTTGGGTTTTCAGTCCACCAGGATACCCATTTTTGCCCAAGCCGCCTTTGCAGGTTTTCGACTTGCCGGGTGTACAGATTTTTTCATTTCATCCCTTCATTTTGCCCGAACCCTTTTGGTTCGTCGGGAAGCCCTTATTTTTGCCTAGGTACGTCAACCTAGCGGGTCTTCGATTTTGCATAGTATCTTTTCGACTATGTCCGTTCTCTTAGAATGTAGGGAGTTGCCCCCGGCTGTTTGTGTTGCCATATTACCATAAGGTATTTGATCAGGCAAGATTCATTGTTGAAATGCCCCAAGTGACTCAGGCGGAGGTTTGCCCCAGGCTATTTGGCCTTTGAGAGATTCTCCGAATCTTGACTGAACTGCCCCAGATGACGGACCATGATCATGCCATGCCCCTTGATTGGAAGTGCTTCTATTCATTAGGCATTCATCGTGCGAATTTCTCTGCTGTTCAAACAAAAAGTCATATGCAAACAAGGTTATGTTAAAAATGCAACGCTTATGTCTGTCTTGAAGATTTTGAAAATGCATTCTTTTTCATAAAACAAGTGATTGTTTGTAAACGTGATGTCAACTCGTTATTTTACCGCAGGCCTTAAGGAGTCAGGATACCTTTCGTAACAGTATGCTTTCGAACTAACCCATGCTTCAGCTAGGACTTTTAAGGGTTATAACGTGGCCTGGTTCACGGTTTAAGAAATAAAGGATAAAGGCTCAAATTATTTGTACCCACCCGTTCTTCGTGATGTTCTTCGATCCTAAACTCAGCTAATCGTGCATTAGACCTTGGTTGAGTCTTTGCTTTGATATACCAGCGATGGTTCGGATATTGACAGTATATTTTGATTAGGCAGTCATTTCCTTTTTTGTTGAGGGTTTGTAGGAC
Source organism: Vicia faba (assembly GCA_948472305.1). Taxonomy (NCBI): domain Eukaryota; kingdom Viridiplantae; phylum Streptophyta; class Magnoliopsida; order Fabales; family Fabaceae; genus Vicia; species Vicia faba. The sequence continues at coordinate 256,752,858 of OX451736.1, read as the reverse complement.
CTCTTTCTTTTTGATTTAATTATCCCTATTTTTTGCCTGAGCTGTTTCCTTTTTGGAATTACAGTCAGCGGGATGCCCCAGTTTTGTAAGTCTCCTTCGTGGGTTTTGACTTAATGGGTTTTTCATTTTTTGAGATAATGACTGCCTTTCTTTATTGATTATTTGGAACCATCACTGTTTTTCTTTGCTTTGTAAGGACCTCTTTGGTGCCATTCGTTATGCACTTGGATCAACTGAGAGACTACCCTGCCCCAGGTTATGATTAAGGGTTTTAAATTTCGAAAAGAAAAACTCCTACTTCTTTGGCTCAGATGGGTTGACGAGGGATTATCATCCTTATAACTCCAGTGTTTAGGGATTGAAACAATGCCTGTACCTCATCAGCGAGGTCTGTTCAAAAGCATATTGTAAAGATCGTGGTATCGTTTTCGTCATCCTCCCTCAAGAGGCTTAGAATTATTATTTGAGAGTTGATCGTCAGAAAAATATGAAAATAATTTGCGTATAGTGAATACGAATATATTGTTTCAGAACAGACATATGCGATGCATTAATGAAATAACAATGTTTAACATGAGTAAATGTTTGAACAAAAGAGAATTGCAACTTGAACATTCGAATGAACAAAAATTTCTCAATCCTAGCCATGTTTTGGCAAGGGAGCAGCGATCACGTGGGGAGTCTTGGGTACTTTAAACTGAATCTCTCCAGCATCGATCATGTCTTGAATCTTGTTTTTCAAGCTCCAACAATCATCTGTAGCATGCCCCGGGCTGTCAGAGTGATAAGCACAGCGGGCGTTGGGGTTATACTTCGGTGACGTTGTATTTTGGTTCTTCGGAGCTTCTTTTAGAGTTACCAGCTTGGTCTCCAGCAACTGTGGCAATATCTGGGATAAGGTCATGCTGAGCCGAGTGAACTGCCTTCTCTCGCTCTTTTGTTGGTTGTGATGTTGAATTTGTGACACTGGGGCCATTTGAGGAGCTCTCCCCTTACCTCCTTGTCTCAAAGGTGGTTGAACGATGACTGGCTTTTTACCCTTAGACTTTTGCCCCAGCTGGTTACCCTGAAGCAGTTGGTTGACGAGAAACCAGAGCTCATCTTGTCTTTGAGCTAACCCTTGAATGGCAGTCACCTGCCCCAGCATCTGGACCTTCAATGCATCCACCTCAGCTTGTAGGTGTTTCAGCCTTTCATCCTCAGCACTGTTCCTGACAAAGGTCTCCATGAGAAGTGTCCTTAGCTCTTCCTGCCCCTCGGATAGATTCAGGAGGATTTCCCCGAACCGAGTCTCTTGAGCAAGAAAGTCCTGGTTGTCTTGTTGGGAAGCCATTGCTGAAATAAACAGCGACAAAGGTAAGTGACCTGCAAAAGGGATACCTGTAATGCAATGATATGTATGATATGCATGCAATGTTTTCAAGGACCTCGCAGGGTAAACAAGAAAATTGTTAGCATTGGATTTGTAGCTTGATTGAAGGAACTGCATATTTGTTGAGAGTCCTCCTTCAAGGGTCAAAGGCTCACCATATCCAGTGGGTCACAGCCTCTGACTTTAGTCATCATGTCTGGTTTTGATTTCCAAACAACCTTGGTTAGGGGAACCTTCTTCAAGAGTCAGAGCTCACCATGTCAAGTGGGTCATAGCCCCTGACAACCTTGGCTAGGGGAAAATAAATCCTCTTTTCCCCTTGCAGGGATAGATGATTCATCATGACCTGCGTCACAAGCCTTTGAGATCCTTGAAATGGGTTAGGATGTATGCAATGGTATGATGTCATGATGCATGGGGTAGTATGGATAAACCCTGTTATGAGCCCTTATTAAGGACTGCAAACCAAAACCTGCAAGAATCTCAAGTAAAACCTGTCATGAGTCTCAATTAAGGACTAAAACAAACCCTGCAAGAAACTCAGTAAACCTTGTTATGAGTCCTAGTTAAGGACTAAAACAAAAACCTGCAAGAAACTTAGTAAGCCTTGTTATGAGTCCTAGTTAAGGACTATGAACAAAACCTGCAGGAAATTCAGTAAACCCTGTTATGAGTCCTAGTTAAGGACTATAAACAAAACCTGCAAGAAGTTCAGATGTCAGATAACAAGCATGTAAGTAATCCAAGTTTGAAGGCACACAAGTCACACAAGACAAGCCCTTAGGGTTTAAGGCCAGCATGGGGTCTGGGTATTACCCTCTTGAAGTTGGTGGGCTCAACCTGTCCTATTAGAAGTAACCGGGTTCTAAGGGTCCCAATATCACTGGATTGCTTTCATTGTTCATCGTTTCGATTTAGCCACTGAACTGGCGACCGAAATATTCCAGGAAAGCAACCCTCAATTGAGTGTAATATCGAGTATCAACCAACCTCAGACTGCACCAAAGTCAGTTATCTCACTACCCTAAAGAGGCCAAGATAGTTTAATTAAGGTTCCTAAGGTCTGTTGATGCTTCACGACACCACGCGGAGGCCCCGTACTCTCCTTGACTGAACTCAAGGGTTACCGATACACACCAAAGTGCCACATCAACGTATCAGACTGTTTCAACCATGTCGGTATACCCCACACATTTCCCTCACAACCTTGTTGCTACTTTCTAAGAAGGTATCCCCAGATCCGGGTTAGGATCTATAGAACTCCCAAGACAGTCCCACAATTTAAAGCAAACAAGGAAAGCAATTGAAAACACAGTTATGAACTAACCCTAAGGTACACCTCACTTTAAGTTAAGTCCCCAGCAGAGTCGCCAGTTCTGTGATCGGTGGATCTGGAACTGACTGTTTAACGCTGGTTCGCGAAATGTCGCGGAAGCAAGAGTCGCCACCGTCTTTTATTTTCTCCAAATGGAAAGGACAAAAGCACAGAAAAATTCCTTAAAGAGATTGCTCTCGGTTCGGGAGGTAGATTATAGAAAGGGAAGGTGTTAGCACCCTTTCTATCCATGGTTATCCATGGGCTCTTAGATACTTGCTCATTTGTGTTTTCAAAATGGTTTGTTTGCTTTTCAATTGTGGGTTTTAAAAAGTTTCTTTGAAAATTCCAGTTCGACTCTTGTATCGGTCCTCAAGAGTGTTTGAAAAATTGCTTTCGAAAGCTTTTTGAAAATGTGTTGGTGTGAAAAGTATTTTTGATTTGTTTTGTTTTGAATTAGAGCAAGTATCCACGAGTCGTCTACCTACCCTAAGGAATTCGTCTGTGTAAATGTCCTTTAGGTAGTGCCATCCCACCATTGAGAGGTAGGTAGCACCACCGTTGGAGGTGTTCGGGTCAATTCGGGGGTTCGGGACATGGTGATCACCAGAGCAATGGGAAGACACCTTAGAAGCTACCCTCATGCCAGGTTCCCGGATCATGAGGACTTACTAAAACATCCTCTACTCGACGATCACCTTTCGAGGCAAGGCAACAGTGAGGCGTACCCTAGGGGTGGTGTGTGATTTGTGTGTCGTTTTCAGATATTTTTGTCTTTTGTCGTGTTATTGGTGATCTAGCGCTTGTTTTTATTTTTGTCCATTCATTCTTTCATGCCTTGGTTAACAGTTAAAAATTGCGAGAAGTAAAAGATTCTAAGCTATTACAAAAGGCGCGGGTCCACATCGCCAAAATTAAACCAGGACCCGATTTGACAGAAAAATAAAGAATTAAAGATAAAGTAAAAGTGCGAGCAATTAGTTACACGGCTTTGGGAGAGATACATAAATATTATACGAAAAAGAAATAAATATGCGAATTGAAATTTAAATCGAAACGAGGGCGTTCGACCCTTTTTAACTAAATTAAATTTAATGATGAAATTAATTAATTAAAAAAAGACAAGAAATTGTTTTTTGGTATTTTTTGGTATTTTATGATTTTAATGGGAAAAAGAATTAAATGCAATTTAACCTAATTCTAGTTGTTTTTTAATTTATTAAGAAAAGAAGATTAAATTTTAACCTAATTTTTAACCTAATTATTAACCTAATTATTTACATGCCATTTAACTATAAAAATAAATAATACTAAATATTTAATTATTATGAAATAAAAGAAAAAGGAATACAAATTATCATAAACACTAATTCTACAAATTTTAGATTTTTGTTATGAAAATATTAAAACCTAATTTAAAACTAATTAATTAATGGACTTTATTTACAAAAATACTAAAATAAAATATTTATTATTTTTTCTCTTTTCTGATTTTTTATGTGTTTTTTATATTATGAAAATATTAAATTTAATAAAAAAACAATGATTAAAAGGAAGTAAAAAAAAAGTATAAAGAAAGTATAAAGAATAAAAAAAGTCTTGCAAACCTAGGGGGTTCAGACCCCAAATAGGAGGTTTTTTGTAGTGATTCAGGCCCATTAATCTTGGCCTTTTTGACTTTTCAGGACACGTACCCAAGCGTTGACTAGAGCCTACCATATTCCACGAATCCTGGCCCTTGAATTGATGAGATTAAACGCGTGGCATGTTTGATTGTATGGGTGCACGGTGCGTCTTTACACTGAACCTGCATGGAACCACTAAATGCAAAATAATATGAAGGGGGTGAGGACCTGGGACTCGAACCCAGGTCCTGAGGCTTAGGAGCGTTCTTCTCAACCAACTGAGCTGCATGCATATTCGTTAATATAAAAGGAAAACAAATTATATAATAAAAAAAAAACTGGAGTTAGTGGTGGTCTGGCGTGCAAATTCAAAAGAACCAATCATTGCTGGCCACCACATCGTCTTCTTCATTGATTTGTTTTCCTGAAAAAAAATAACAAACATTTAACGGGGGTTTTGAACCCCCTCAAAACATGCTTATTCGGATAATAGCGATTAGGCCCTCTTGGCATATAAATTAAGCGCGAGCATGCCATTCTTTTCGTCTAAGCGAGCTGGTTTTGTTCATGGCATTGATGTGTCTCAATTTTACAGAGATGGAAAATGCCCAAATTGAAAACCTGAGAACCCTAGATGTCACTAATGGTGAATCTTCATATGGGGCACGAAAACAAAATTAAACCATTGGGTTAGCATTAGAATCAAACGATAAACATGAATCAAGCGTTAAAATTCACAAAAAATGCATGAATTGAGATGCACGAATGAGAAATTTTCTTTGTACAGGTGAGATCGTTCTCACGTTTCTGGGCACGAGAGCTTGTGGTTTTTGATCCAAATTCCTTCTATGAAGCCTTAGCAAGCTAATGAGATTAAAATCTTGCCTTGAATCGCCCTAGAACTAGGTTTTCAGAATTGAGTTTTTTTTGCAAAAAAGCTTGAGTTTTTATTATGGGGTTTTTGCGCAGCTTAGTGGTTTTTTGGATTAGGTCTTGCTTCTGTACTTATGTATGAGTGAATTAGGTCAAAAAACTTGATCAAAATCTTTTGCATTCATGGTTTGGGAGATTTGATTTTCAAGCATTAGTTTTTCAATCTTTTTCATGCACTTTTTGTACAAATCATATCCAATCAATTCCAATTCTTCCATATCTGATCATGCACGAATTTTTGAAGATATTATATGCATAAAAAGATTTGAAATAGTAGGTTTAGTATTTTTTTCATGTATTTAATTGATTTAAATGAATTATTATTAATAAAAATTCAAATAAATAAATAAAAAATGAAGAAAAACTTCCCTTTGGGCCAGGTGGTCGTGCACATGCCTTAGATGATGAATTGTGGAAGAAAAATAGGCCCATTAGCAATTTTAGGTCATTTGAATCAATGTTGACTTTTCAAAATATCCAAAAATTTCCCAACTTCCACAAGGCATAACTTGCTCAATTTTTAAGCTTTGCTCATTTTCTTGGACATTTTGGAAAGGTCTTTGAGTCCTCTAACCAATGTCTTTGGTCCCATGTCATTTGGATTTACCAATCTCAAGTTATGGCCTTTGACTTAAAGTCCCTTTTTGTTGACTTTTGAAAATGACCTATAATGTTGAAATTGATAACTTTTTGTGAGAGCATTTCTTGGACTTGAAGTGTGAAGAGGAGTTGTAGTAAATGTCTTTCTCTTCAAAATGAGCTTTGGATGGAATTTTTCTGATAATCCATGTGAAAGTTATGCCCTGGTCAATTTACAGTTGACTTTTTCAGCTGTCCAAATAAGGAAACTTTTGCATCTTGATGATTTTTGAGCCAAGCTTTGAGAATCATGATCAAGCATTGATCAAATGATGTTTGTGGCTTCAAAATGAGATGTTGACCAAAAATTTGAACTTTTGACTGTCAAATGACCATTTTGCCCCTACAGTTGACTGTAGTGCAATTAGGGTTTTGACTGTGCAATTTTGTGCTGAAAGTCTTGAAACTTTGTATGAGGATGCTTGACCATATTTGTAGGCATGTGAGACTTGAATGGACTCTTGGAAACTTCATTTTCTTGATCAGAACCAAAACCCTAATTTTGACTGTTCAGGAGGCTCTTACACTATGCAACCCTTGGGGAGATTTTGAGGCTTGACTTGGCAAATTCTTGGAGAATATGGGAGGGAAAATTTTGGGGTACAACAGTTGCCCCTGTTCAATCTTCTTAGACCTTAGGATGCAGATTGGCTGACGTACCTTTCGTAATCCGAGGGTGGAAGATGATTGAACACTAGAGTGCCCAGAAATTTGCGCTCACATAGTAGCAGTGTGATGATGGGAATGGGCTTATAGATGCCATTTAGAGATTGATGAATAGGATGATGGGCTTCTAGATGCCATCTGGATGTTGATCGCGTAAGAGATTCCTTAGCGAGAACTTGTGTACCTGCAAAAGAAAAATGAATACCTGACATGTTGCAGGAACTGGTCTTCAGATGCTTTGTATAGATGTGTCCTGACTGGTTACAGGAGCTGGATCTGGAGCTTCAAATGGCGATGAATGAACCAGGGGTGGTTGCTACCTCAGCATGGACAGTGAGAGAACCTTGGATGACATTAACTTCAACAGCAATTGTTGAGAAAATCTTGGGATTACCACCTCCGCAGGATCGGGGAGAGAACCATAGGCAATTATAATCTCAAAAGCGGACGTTTGAGAAAAACCTGGAATGGAATTATCGTCTCCGCATGATTGGGGAGAGAACCATAGGAAATTATAATCTCAAAAGCGGACGTTTGAGAAAAACCTGGGATGGAATTATCATCTCGGGGAGAGTTCCATAGGAAATTATAATCTCAAAAGCGGACGTTTGAGAAAAACCTGGAATGGAATTATCATCTCGGGGAGAGAACCATAGGAAATTATAATCTCAAAAGTGGACGTTTGAGAAAAACCTGGGATGGAATTATAGTCTCCGCAGCATTGGGGAGAGAACCATAGGAAATTATAATCTCAAAAGCGGACGTTTGAGAAAAACCTGGGATGGAATTATCATCTCGGGGAGAGAACCATAGGAAATTATAATCTCAAAAGCGGACGTTTGAGAAAAACCTGAAATGGAATTATCGTCTCCGCAACATTGGGGAGAGAACCATAGGAAATTATAATCTCAACAGCGGACTTTTGAGAAAAACCTGGGGTGGAATTATCATCTTCGCAGGATTGGGGAGAGAACCATAGGAAATTACAATCTCAACAGCGGACGTTTGAGAAAAACCTGGAATGGAATTATCATCTCCACAACATTGGGGAGAGAACCATAGGAAATTATAATCTCAAAAGCGGACGTTTGAGAAAAACCTGGAATGGAATTATCATCTCCGCAACATTGGGGAGAGAACCATAGGAAATTATAATCTCAAAAGTGGACGTTTGAGAAAAACCTGGAATGGAATTATCGTCTCCGCAACATTGGGGAGAGAACCATAGGAAATTATAATCTCAAAAGCGGACGTTTGAGAAAAACCTGGGATGGAATTATCGTCTCCGTAACATTGGGGAGAGAACCATAGGAAATTATAATCTCAACAGCGGACGTTTGAGAAAAACCTTGAATGGAATTATCATCTCCGCAACAATGGGGAGAGAACCATAGGAAATTATAATCTCAAAAGCGGACGTTTGAGAAAATCCTGAAATGGAATTATCGTCTCCGCAACATTGGGGAGAGAACCATAGGAAATTATAATCTCAACAGCGGACGTTTGAGAAAAACCTGGGGTGGAATTATCATCTCCGCAGGATTGGGGAGAGAACCATAGGAAATTACAATCTCAACAGCGGACGTTTGAGAAAAACCTTTTATAACTTCTACTGAGTCTTCATCAGAAAAATCTGTTTGGGGTCGATTTAGCTGGACTAGAGAAGGCCTTGGACTGGATAAGAAATATTTGGAGTCGATTAACTGAACCGGTCTAGGTCTTGAAATATGATTGAGAATTTAACTGCATATTTCCTGAAAGGTAAAGGTCAGTCATATGCAATGCATGATATGGACCAAGCAATGATGTTCTCAACATAAATGAGATTTGTATGATATGATGTGTACATGCATGCTATAATGATGTATGTGATGTTTATGTATGCTTTCGTCTAGGAAAGTAAATCCTTGACGGGTGCCAGGAAGTCATATCCTGGGCTGATGTTGGAGAATAGATTTTGCTTCCGCTGGGGATGATAATTGCAAGAATACCGGTAGGAGAAGATGACTCCGTTGGGGAATAAACTTGGCGGATAGATATTCTGCGGGGAGAAAAGTACTCTAGCGATCTTGCTGGCGAGCGGTACTCTGTGGGGAGAGACGTACTTTTGCTGAATTGTTGATAGTAACTTGCTGAGGATACCCTTGTTACGTTGGAAGTGCTTATAGACTTCGCTGGGGTAAGAAGACTCTGTCGACGACGATCTTTCCATGGCTTCTGGCTGAGGATAACCCAGTTATATCCTGTTAAGGAAATAACTCTTTGAATAAAGCCGGACGACGCGTTCGTGCTCTGTGAGGATAAGCTTCCAGAATCTAATGGGGATAAGCTTACTGCTTGGGGAGATGGACTCCAACTTTCCTGGGGAACTAGATTGGACTCTCTTGGGGGAGTTTTGAACTGCGGGGGAAGTGATTCCTTTGAATGTTGATATGCCGCCGGGGAACAATCTTTAGACCAAGACTGCCAGGGATGCTTGTTAAGAATATGTATATTGCTGCTGGGGAATGTTGAGATCTGCTGGAGGATACTCAACTTCCTTAAGGCCTGATAATATAACTTGGAGAGAGTGTACCGACTGCTTACTCTCTGGGGAATTAGGATATCTGGTTATGTTCTTTAGCTGAACCCACCTTGATACCTTGGTGGACAGAGCGATTAGATTGTTTGGACAACTCATCATTGCCCCTGTTTCTGAGGTGGGAGATGAAGACCTGTGAGGTGCTGATAGTTGTTGACGGACAAACCTTCTTCTGGTCGGCAGGTGACAAGATAACAGGACATAGTCGTACGCTTTAATCCCTAACTTTTGCCTGGACCGCCCTTTTGGGTTTTCAGTCCACCAGGATACCCATTTTTGCCCAAGCCGCCTTTGCAGGTTTTCGACTTGCCGGGTGTACAGATTTTTTCATTTCATCCCTTCATTTTGCCCGAACCCTTTTGGTTCGTCGGGAAGCCCTTATTTTTGCCTAGGTACGTCAACCTAGCGGGTCTTCGATTTTGCATAGTATCTTTTCGACTATGTCCGTTCTCTTAGAATGTAGGGAGTTGCCCCCGGCTGTTTGTGTTGCCATATTACCATAAGGTATTTGATCAGGCAAGATTCATTGTTGAAATGCCCCAAGTGACTCAGGCGGAGGTTTGCCCCAGGCTATTTGGCCTTTGAGAGATTCTCCGAATCTTGACTGAACTGCCCCAGATGACGGACCATGATCATGCCATGCCCCTTGATTGGAAGTGCTTCTGTTCATTAGGCATTCATCGTGCGAATTTCTCTGCTGTTCAAACAAAAAGTCATATGCAAACAAGGTTATGTTAAAAATGCAACGCTTATGTCTGTCTTGAAGATTTTGAAAATGCATTCTTTTTCATAAAACAAGTGATTGTTTGTAAACGTGATGTCAACTCGTTATTTTACCGCAGGCCTTAAGGAGTCAGGATACCTTTCGTAACAGTATGCTTTCGAACTAACCCATGCTTCAGCTAGGACTTTTAAGGGTTATAACGTGGCCTGGTTCACGGTTTAAGAAATAAAGGATAAAGGCTCAAATTATTTGTACCCACCCGTTCTTCGTGATGTTCTTCGATCCTAAACTCAGCTAATCGTGCATTAGACCTTGGTTGAGTCTTTGCTTTGATATACCAGCGATGGTTCGGATATTGACAGTATATTTTGATTAGGCAGTCATTTCCTTTTTTGTTGAGGGTTTGTAGGACCTCTTTCTTTTTGATTTAATTATCCCTATTTTTTGCCTGAGCTGTTTCCTTTTTGGAATTACAGTCAGCGGGATGCCCCAGTTTTGTAAGTCTCCTTCGTGGGTTTTGACTTAATGGGTTTTTCATTTTTTGAGATAATGACTGCCTTTCTTTATTGATTATTTGGAACCATCACTGTTTTTCTTTGCTTTGTAAGGACCTCTTTGGTGCCATTCGTTATGCACTTGGATCAACTGAGAGACTACCCTGCCCCAGGTTATGATTAAGGGTTTTAAATTTCGAAAAGAAAAACTCCTACTTCTTTGGCTCAGATGGGTTGACGAGGGATTATCATCCTTATAACTCCAGTGTTTAGGGATTGAAACAATGCCTGTACCTCATCAGCGAGGTCTGTTCAAAAGCATATTGTAAAGATCGTGGTATCGTTTTCGTCATCCTCCCTCAAGAGGCTTAGAATTATTATTTGAGAGTTGATCGTCAGAAAAATATGAAAATAATTTGCGTATAGTGAATACGAATATATTGTTTCAGAACAGACATATGCGATGCATTAATGAAATAACAATGTTTAACATGAGTAAATGTTTGAACAAAAGAGAATTGCAACTTGAACATTCGAATGAACAAAAATTTCTCAATCCTAGCCATGTTTTGGCAAGGGAGCAGCGATCACGTGGGGAGTCTTGGGTACTTTAAACTGAATCTCTCCAGCATCGATCATGTCTTGAATCTTGTTTTTCAAGCTCCAACAATCATCTGTAGCATGCCCCGGGCTGTCAGAGTGATAAGCACAGCGGGCGTTGGGGTTATACTTCGGTGACGTTGTATTTTGGTTCTTCGGAGCTTCTTTTAGAGTTACCAGCTTGGTCTCCAGCAACTGTGGCAATATCTGGGATAAGGTCATGCTGAGCCGAGTGAACTGCCTTCTCTCGCTCTTTTGTTGGTTGTGATGTTGAATTTGTGACACTGGGGCCATTTGAGGAGCTCTCCCCTTACCTCCTTGTCTCAAAGGTGGTTGAACGATGACTGGCTTTTTACCCTTAGACTTTTGCCCCAGCTGGTTACCCTGAAGCAGTTGGTTGACGAGAAACCAGAGCTCATCTTGTCTTTGAGCTAACCCTTGAATGGCAGTCACCTGCCCCAGCATCTGGACCTTCAATGCATCCACCTCAGCTTGTAGGTGTTTCAGCCTTTCATCCTCAGCACTGTTCCTGACAAAGGTCTCCATGAGAAGTGTCCTTAGCTCTTCCTGCCCCTCGGATAGATTCAGGAGGATTTCCCCGAACCGAGTCTCTTGAGCAAGAAAGTCCTGGTTGTCTTGTTGGGAAGCCATTGCTGAAATAAACAGCGACAAAGGTAAGTGACCTGCAAAAGGGATACCTGTAATGCAATGATATGTATGATATGCATGCAATGTTTTCAAGGACCTCGCAGGGTAAACAAGAAAATTGTTAGCATTGGATTTGTAGCTTGATTGAAGGAACTGCATATTTGTTGAGAGTCCTCCTTCAAGGGTCAAAGGCTCACCATATCCAGTGGGTCACAGCCTCTGACTTTAGTCATCATGTCTGGTTTTGATTTCCAAACAACCTTGGTTAGGGGAACCTTCTTCAAGAGTCAGAGCTCACCATGTCAAGTGGGTCATAGCCCCTGACAACCTTGGCTAGGGGAAAATAAATCCTCTTTTCCCCTTGCAGGGATAGATGATTCATCATGACCTGCGTCACAAGCCTTTGAGATCCTTGAAATGGGTTAGGATGTATGCAATGGTATGATGTCATGATGCATGGGGTAGTATGGATAAACCCTGTTATGAGCCCTTATTAAGGACTGCAAACCAAAACCTGCAAGAATCTCAAGTAAAACCTGTCATGAGTCTCAATTAAGGACTAAAACAAACCCTGCAAGAAACTCAGTAAACCTTGTTATGAGTCCTAGTTAAGGACTAAAACAAAAACCTGCAAGAAACTTAGTAAGCCTTGTTATGAGTCCTAGTTAAGGACTATGAACAAAACCTGCAGGAAATTCAGTAAACCCTGTTATGAGTCCTAGTTAAGGACTATAAACAAAACCTGCAAGAAGTTCAGATGTCAGATAACAAGCATGTAAGTAATCCAAGTTTGAAGGCACACAAGTCACACAAGACAAGCCCTTAGGGTTTAAGGCCAGCATGGGGTCTGGGTATTACCCTCTTGAAGTTGGTGGGCTCAACCTGTCCTATTAGAAGTAACCGGGTTCTAAGGGTCCCAATATCACTGGATTGCTTTCATTGTTCATCGTTTCGATTTAGCCACTGAACTGGCGACCGAAATATTCCAGGAAAGCAACCCTCAATTGAGTGTAATATCGAGTATCAACCAACCTCAGACTGCACCAAAGTCAGTTATCTCACTACCCTAAAGAGGCCAAGATAGTTTAATTAAGGTTCCTAAGGTCTGTTGATGCTTCACGACACCACGCGGAGGCCCCGTACTCTCCTTGACTGAACTCAAGGGTTACCGATACACACCAAAGTGCCACATCAACGTATCAGACTGTTTCAACCATGTCGGTATACCCCACACATTTCCCTCACAACCTTGTTGCTACTTTCTAAGAAGGTATCCCCAGATCCGGGTTAGGATCTATAGAACTCCCAAGACAGTCCCACAATTTAAAGCAAACAAGGAAAGCAATTGAAAACACAGTTATGAACTAACCCTAAGGTACACCTCACTTTAAGTTAAGTCCCCAGCAGAGTCGCCAGTTCTGTGATCGGTGGATCTGGAACTGACTGTTTAACGCTGGTTCGCGAAATGTCGCGGAAGCAAGAGTCGCCACCGTCTTTTATTTTCTCCAAATGGAAAGGACAAAAGCACAGAAAAATTCCTTAAAGAGATTGCTCTCGGTTCGGGAGGTAGATTATAGAAAGGGAAGGTGTTAGCACCCTTTCTATCCATGGTTATCCATGGGCTCTTAGATACTTGCTCATTTGTGTTTTCAAAATGGTTTGTTTGCTTTTCAATTGTGGGTTTTAAAAAGTTTCTTTGAAAATTCCAGTTCGACTCTTGTATCGGTCCTCAAGAGTGTTTGAAAAATTGCTTTCGAAAGCTTTTTGAAAATGTGTTGGTGTGAAAAGTATTTTTGATTTGTTTTGTTTTGAATTAGAGCAAGTATCCACGAGTCGTCTACCTACCCTAAGGAATTCGTCTGTGTAAATGTCCTTTAGGTAGTGCCATCCCACCATTGAGAGGTAGGTAGCACCACCGTTGGAGGTGTTCGGGTCAATTCGGGGGTTCGGGACATGGTGATCACCAGAGCAATGGGAAGACACCTTAGAAGCTACCCTCATGCCAGGTTCCCGGATCATGAGGACTTACTAAAACATCCTCTACTCGACGATCACCTTTCGAGGCAAGGCAACAGTGAGGCGTACCCTAGGGGTGGTGTGTGATTTGTGTGTCGTTTTCAGATATTTTTGTCTTTTGTCATGTTATTGGTGATCTAGGGCTTGTTTTTATTTTTGTCCATTCATTCTTTCATGCCTTGGTTAACAGTTAAAAATTGCGAGAAGTAAAAGATTCTAAGATATTACAAAAGGCGCGGGTCCATATCGCCAAAATTAAACCAGGACCCGATTTGACAGAAAAATAAAGAATTAAAGATAAAGTAAAAGTGCGAGCAATTAGTTACACGGCTTTGGGAGAGATACATAAATATTATACGAAAAAGAAATAAATATGCGAATTGAAATTTAAATCGAAACGAGGGCGTTGGACCCTTTTTAACTAAATTAAATTTAATGATGAAATTAATTAATTAAAAAAAGACAAGAAATTGTTTTTTGGTATTTTTTGGTATTTTATGATTTTAATGGGAAAAAGAATTAAATGCAATTTAACCTAATTCTAGTTGTTTTTTAATTTATTAAGAAAAGAAGATTAAATTTTAACCTAATTTTTAACCTAATTATTAACCTAATTATTTACATGCCATTTAACTATAAAAATAAATAATACTAAATATTTAATTATTATGAAATAAAAGAAAAAGGAATAAAAATTATCATAAACCCTAATTCTACAAATTTTAGATTTTTGTTATGAAAATATTAAAACCTAATTTAAAACTAATTAATTAATGGACTTTATTTACAAAAATACTAAAATAAAATATTTATTATTTTTTCTCTTTTCTGATTTTTTATGTGTTTTTTATATTATGAAAATATTAAATTTAATAAAAAAACAATGATTAAAAGGAAGTAAAAAAAAAGTATAAAGAATAAAAAAAGTCTTGCAAACCTAGGGGGTTCAGACCCCAAATAGGAGGTTTTTTGTAGTGATTCAGGCCCATTAACCTTGGCCTTTTTGACTTTTCAGGACACGTACCCAAGCGTTGACTAGAGCCTACCATATTCCACGAATCCTGGCCCTTGAATTGATGAGATTAAACGCGTGGCATGTTTGATTGTATGGGTGCACGGTGCGTCTTTACACTGAACCTGCATGGAACCACTAAATGCAAAATAATATGAAGGGGGTGAGGACCTGGGACTCGAACCCAGGTCCTGAGGCTTAGGAGCGTTCTTCTCAACCAACTGAGCTGCATGCATATTCGTTAATATAAAAGGAAAACAAATTATATAATAAAAAAAAACTGGAGTTAGTGGTGGTCTGGCGTGCAAATTCAAAAGAACCAATCATTGCTGGCCACCACATCGTCTTCTTCATTGATTTGTTTTCCTGAAAAAAAATAACAAACATTTAACGGGGGTTTTGAACCCCCTCAAAACATGCTTATTCGGATAATAGCGATTAGGCCCTCTTGGCATATAAATTAAGCGCGAGCATGCCATTCTTTTCGTCTAAGCGAGCTGGTTTTGTTCATGGCATTGATGTGTCTCAATTTTACAGGGATGGAAAATGCCCAAATTGAAAACCTGAGAACCCTAGATGTCACTAATGGTGAATCTTCATATGGGGCACGAAAACAAAATTAAACCATTGGGTTAGCATTAGAATCAAACGATAAACATGAATCAAGCGTTAAAATTCACAAAAAATGCATGAATTGAGATGCACGAATGAGAAATTTTCTTTGTACAGGTGAGATCGTTCTCACGTTTCTGGGCACGAGAGCTTGTGGTTTTTGATCCAAATTCCTTCTATGAAGCCTTAGCAAGCTAATGAGATTAAAATCTTGCCTTGAATCGCCCTAGAACTAGGTTTTCAGAATTGAGTTTTTTTTGCAAAAAAGCTTGAGTTTTTATTATGGGGTTTTTGCGCAGCTTAGTGGTTTTTTGGATTAGGTCTTGCTTCTGTACTTATGTATGAGTGAATTAGGTCAAAAAACTTGATCAAAATCTTTTGCATTCATGGTTTGGGAGATTTGATTTTCAAGCATTAGTTTTTCAATCTTTTTCATGCACTTTTTGTACAAATCATATCCAATCAATTCCAATTCTTCCATATCTGATCATGCACGAATTTTTGAAGATATTATATGCATAAAAAGATTTGAAATAGTAGGTTTAGTATTTTTTTCATGTATTTAATTGATTTAAATGAATTATTATTAATAAAAATTCAAATAAATAAATAAAAAATGAAGAAAAACTTCCCTTTGGGCCAGGTGGTCGTGCACATGCCTTAGATGATGAATTGTGGAAGAAAAATAGGCCCATTAGCAATTTTAGGTCATTTGAATCAATGTTGACTTTTCAAAATATCCAAAAATTTGCCAACTTCCACAAGGCATAACTTGCTCAATATTTAAGCTTTGCTCATGTTCTTGGACATTTTGGAAAGGTCTTTGAGTCCTCTAACCAATGTCTGTGGTCCCATATCATTTTGATTTACCAATCTCAAGTTATGGCCTTTGACTTAAAGTCCCTTTTTGTTGACTTTTGAAAATGACCTATAATGTTGAAATTGATAACTTTTTGTGAGAGCATTTCTTGGACTTGAAGTGTGAGGAGGAGTTGTAGGAAATGTCTTTCTCTTCAAAATGAGCTTTGGATGGAATTTTTCTGATAATCCATGTGAAAGTTATGCCCTGGTCAATTTACAGTTGACTTTTTCAACTGTCCAAATAAGGAAACTTTTGCATCTTGATGATTTTTGAGCCAAGCTTTGAGAATCATGATCAAGCATTGATCAAATGATGTTTGTGGCTTCAAAATGAGATGTTGACCAAAAATTTGAACTTTTGACTGTCAAATGACCATTTTGCCCCTACAGTTGACTGTAGTGCAATTAGGGTTTTGACTGTGCAATTTTGTGCTGAAAGTCTTGAAACTTTGTATGAGGATGCTTGACCATATTTGTAGGCATGTGAGACTTGAATGGACCCTTGGAAACTTCATTTTCTTGATCAGAACCAAAACCCTAATTTTGACTGTTCAGGAGGCTCTTACACTATGCAACCCTTGGGGAGATTTTGAGGCTTGACTTGGCAAATTCTTGGAGAATATGGGAGGGCAAATTTTGGGGTACAACATCTTCGTTCACCATCCCCAGCGGAAACGAAGAATTCAACTCTACTCTCCAACAGCTATCCGAGATTTATTTTCCCCAGCTAGAAACATTACATTTCCATACATCATAATACATGCATATACGCATCATACAACACAATCTCATTTATGTTGAGAACATCATTGCTTGATCCATATCATGCATTGGATATAACTAACCTTTACCTTTCAGGAAAGATCCAGTTAAGTTCTCAGCTATGTCAAAGACCTTCTCTGGTCCAGTTAAATCGATTCCTAAAGATTTTTCTGATGCCGATCCAGTTGAAGATTCCAAAACCTCTGGTCCAGTTAAATCGATTCCTAAAGATTTTTCTGATGCCAATCCAGTCAAAGGAGACAAAACCAGTTAAATCGATTCCTAAAGATTTTTCTGAGGCCAACCCAGTCAAAGGAGACAAAACCAGTTAAATCGATTCCTAAAGATTTTTCTGAGGCCAATCCAGTCAAAGGAGACAAAACAAGTTAAATCGATTCCTAAAGATTTTTCTGAGGCCAACCTAGTCAAAGGAGACAAAACCAGTTAAATCGATTCCTAAAGATTTTTCTAAGGCCAATCCAGTCAAAGAAGACAAGACCAGTTAAATCGATTCCTAAAGATTTTTCTGAGGCCAACCCAGTCAAAGGAGATAAGACCAGTTAAATCGACTCCTAAATATTTTTCTGAGGCCAACCCGGTCAAAGGAGACAAAACCAGTTAAATCGATTCCTAAATATTTTTTTGAGGCCAATCCAGTCAAAGAAGACAAAACCAGTTAAATCGATTCCTAAAGATTTTTCTGAGGCCAATCCAGTCAAAGAATATAAGACCAGATAAATCGATTCCTAAAGATTTTTCTGAGGCTAATCCAGTCAAAGGAGACAAGACCAGTTAAATTGATTCCTAAAGATTTTTCTGATATCAATCCAGTCAAAGGAGACAAGACCAGTTAAATCAATTCCTAAAGATTTTTCTGATACCAATCCAGTCAAAGGAGACAAGACCAGTTAAATCGATTCCTAAAGATTTTTCTGATGCCAATCCAGTCAAAAAAGACAATCCAGTCAAAGAAGACAATCCAGTCAAAGAATACAATCCAGTCAAAGAAGACAATCCAGTCAAAGAAGACAACCCAGTCAAAGAAGACAATCCAGTCAAATAAGACAATCCAGTCAAAGAAGACAAAACCTCCTTTGGTCCAGTTAAATTGATTCCCAAAGATTTTTCTGATGCCAATCTAGGCAAAGAAGACAAGACCTCCTCTAGTTCAGTTAGATCGCTGATAAGATCTCCCTGATTTGCATTCCAGTCGAAGTTCATACCACCTACCAACAATCTCCAAATGGCATCTGTAAGCTCATTCTTGACATCACAATGCTGATACTACATCATGCGAGTGCAAATTTCTAGGCACTCTAGTGTTCAATCATCTTCCACCTTCGGATCACGAAAGGCCCGAAAGCCAATCTATATCCTCAGGTTTAAGAAAATTGAACAGGGGCAGCTGTTGTACCCCAAAATTTTCCCTCCCATATTTCTCAAGACATGTCAAGAATAGTCTCTAAGTTGCTCAAGATTGCTCAAGAGTTGGACAGTCAAATCATCTCCTAAGGCAGTCAACCTCAAATTAGGGTTTTGTGTTGGATCAAGGTCCTTACATCCAAATGACCTCAAGTGCTCCCCAATTTCCTAATATTCTCTCAAGTTCATCCATGTCAAATATCAAGCCTTGCAGAGGAAGTTTGGTCAGTCAATTGCTCAAGAAGTCCAAAAATTGACTGTGTTAGGGCAAAAGTCAACTGTGACCTATGAACAGTCAAACCTCAAGATTTTTTGTCAACATTATCATTTTGAAGGATATTCATCATTTGATCAAGGTTTGATCATGATTCATCAAGGATTTCTCAAAATTCATCAAGATTCAAAAGTTGTTAAATTAGGGTTTTGTAGGAAAAGTCAACTCAACTTTGACCAAGCATAACTTTATCATACTTTATGAGAAATGACCCATCCAAAGCTCACTTTGAAGAGGATGAAATTTCCTACAATCCATCTTCACACCCCTAGATCAATAAATGCACTCACAAAAAGTTAAAAATTTGGACATTATAGGTCATTTTTGAAAGTCAACAAAAACACCTTTTTTGCCAAAGCTTATAACTTGAGAATGGAATATCAAAATGAGATGATACCAAAAGTTTTGGTTATAGGACATCTCAAGGTTTCTAAAAAGTCCAAGAACACCTCCAAATGTTCAAAATTGAAGAAGTTATGCATTGTTGAAGTTGGGCATTTTCCCAAAATTGTCAAAAGTCAACTATCCCCAAAACATCAAATTTTGTCAAATGGGCCCACTTTTTTCCACTTGATTTGATCTTGTCACACTACACACGTGTCCTATCTTCAATATTGTGCCCAATTATTAATTTTTCTATTTTATTTGATTTTTATTGAATTAATTCATTTTTAATCAATTTAAATCCAAATAAAATCTAAAAATTGATCACTTGATATCTTTTTGATTGATACAGGTCTTTATTATCATCATGGACAGGATCAAACTCGTATCAAGCCATATCATGCACAAAATATTGGATTTTTGATCAAATTGGAAAGATTTTCATGGAGGATCAAATCACATCTTCAATCATCAATGCATAAGGATTCAAGTCCAAATATTTGACCTAATACAATGCCTTATACATATACAATGCAAAGGCACGAAAATTAGAATCAAGAAGCTGCAAAATCAGAAGAACAAAAACTTGAAAAAAGGTGGAAAAGCTTGAAACTGAAATCAAGCATAGAGGTGTTTTCAAGGCAAAAACTCAACGTGAGTCTATTGTTGGGTCATCACTAAAGCAAAGCCAACTCAAAACCAGTCCCCATACCTGCTGAATCGCGCTGTAAGTCTTCCTGAATATCACCCTGCATTTGAAATCGTATTCTCTTATTCTGGCATTTTCTTGACAAAACATTGACATATTCATGATTCTTGAATAATTTCTAAGCTTTCTACATTATTCAATTGTATTTTTATAGCCTATAGTCTACCCCCCGAACCCGAGAAATATCTCGAAAAAGGAATTTTTCTGTGCTTTTTTCCTTTCCTTGTTGGATAAAATAAAAGACGGTGGAGACTCTTGCTTACCGCGTCATTTTGCAAAAAAAAACGCAAAACGCGAACTAGCATTCCAAAAACAGTCAGTTCTCTTCCCACCGTATCACAGAAGTGATCATGGAGGAGAATTTGAAAACCATTATTTTGAAAAGTTTTTTTTAAAGAAAATGGCATTTCTCATGATTTCTCTTGTCCTATAACTCCCCAACAAAATAGAGTTGTAGAACGAAAGAATAGAACTTTGCAAGAAATGGCTTCCTAACAATGATTTTCGTGTCCTTCTCTCATGCCATGGTCTTGTATTTATAGAGGGAGAAGAGGACTAGCAAATATGGTAAGAATCCACCCATAATGACTCTCTTTCAAACCAAAATCAAACACATTAAAAAAGTTCCAAAAATGCAAATTCTTGCCCATTTTGAGGTACAATGCACCTAGCCTCCTTTGCGCGAAATTTTGTGGTAAAAAATAATTCAAACCATCAGCCCATATTTCCATAACCAATATTTACTATTTTAGGCAATTTTATTTAGCTTTTATTTGATTTAATTCATATTTAAATGAATAAAAATCCAAATAAAAAAAATCAAAATAAAAAAAATGCATGGATAGATTTATAGGTCCTTGGATACATCATGAACATATTTGAACTCCAAAAAGTTAGGCCCAATAACTTAAAATCACAAATTTGCTCAATTGAGATTTCATGCCTTTCCTTTGAATATTTCCCAACTTGTGCAATTCATAACTTGTTCAATTTTTATCCAATAATGATGATCTTGAACTTTTTGGAAAGCCCTAGATATCCTCTACAATCTCTATGCTAACCATTTTTGCATTTGGAGAAATCATCTTAATGTAAATGGTCTTGGAAAAAAATGACTTTTGTTGACCTTTTGAAAATAACCTGTAAGGTATGAGCTTGTATCTTTCAAATTGTACACCTCTTGAACTTGAGGGTTGAAGAGAAGTTGTATGGAATTAGATTCTCTTCAAAATGAGATTTGGTTGGAGAAAAATGAATGAGTTATGTGAAAGTTATGCCTGGTCAAAATTTGATTGACTTTTCCTATAGAAACCCTAATTAGCAATTCTTGACTTTTGATGAATTAGGAGCATTTATTGAGGAATCATTGTGATACGGTGGGGGAACTGACTTAAGGTTTTGCGTTTGTGTTCGCAAATGTTTTGGTTTAGCAAGAGTCGCCACCGACTTTTTATTTTATCCTAAGGAAAGGCCAAAAAGCACAGGAAAGACCTTTGAGATGTTTTCTTGAGTTCGGGGAGTAGATTATAGAAAGAGAAGGTATTAGCACCCTTTCTATCCATGGTTATCCATGGGCTCTTAGTTACTTGCTTAGATCACTTGCTTTGCATTTTCAATTGTTTGAAATGGTGCTTCGTGTGTGATTTTGAAAGATATTTTGAAAAGAGGTCATCGTTGTGGCAACCTTTGTAATGATTCTTGTTTGAATGTATACAAAGGTGTTTTTGTCTTTTGAAAAGTTTTCAATGTTTGAAAGTAAGGTTTTGAAATTGTGTTGTGAAGTGTGTTTTGAAAGTAGCAAGGATGTTTTTGCAAGCTTTTGATCAAGTAACTAGGAGCTATCTACCCTATTTTACTCAAAGATCTTTCTTATGTTTTTAACAGTTTTAACAGTGTTGTTTCACCATTGTATTTGGTAGACAACCTTGTGTTAGGATGTTAACGGGACAGGCGCGGGTCATCGTATAGACCATGATAGCAATAGTGTCAAGTATCTTTGGCAATTTTCTTGAGGGACTTGATCATTTTGTTTAGGCAACTTTAGATAGCGTCATCGAGGGACTATGATCTTTTTGATTGTTTTTTATTTTGCCAAAGTACTCAACATGCAACCATGGCTCATTTTTGAAGGCAACAAGTGGATTGTAACCCTAAGGGTGCAAGTGTGCATTGTGTTTGTTTTTCATGCATATTTATCTTGGATTAGGTCAAACTAATTGTTAATTTTAATTGCATACAAACCCTAGGTCTAAACATGGCATAATTGAAAGCTTTTAAATATGCGAGAATTTAAATGCTACACTATTACAACATGATATAGGGAGGGGGTACAAATTTGAATTGGGAGTATTTGACAAGAAAATAAATTCTAAGTTATTACAACCATATCGAATGTATATCCAACATTTAAATGTACAACAATTGAATACAATACAATAAATAAATGTCAAATAAAAGGTATTATGCACAAAATGATTTTTATGTATACAAAAAAGTATTTTTTTCAATGTGAAATGTAAATAAAATAAATAAAAAGATCAATTTTAATTATTTTTCTATTTTAGGACAAGAAGCCCTAATTCTTAATAAATAATATTATTTATTAGTTATATACAATAAATAAACCAATTTATACAAAAAATAAAAGTATATTATAAAAAATGATATTTTTAATACACAATATTAATAAAAATGAAAATGTGGTATTTTTGTATTTTTTACCTAATTATCTAATAAAATAAAATGCATAAGTATATATATATATATATATATATATATATATATATATATATATATATATATATATATATATATATATATATATATATATATATATATATATATATATATATATATATATATATATATATATATATATATATATATATATATATATATATATATATATATATATATATATATATATATATATATATATATATATATATATATATATATATATATATATTAAACATATTAAACATAAAAAATAAAAATTAATTATTTACCAAAAAAATGAATATTTTCAAGAAAATGTTTTCAAATATAAATAAAGATAATAAATGAAAATAAGTAAAAATTTTGTATTATTTTTGAGTTTTGTTTAAAAAAGAAAATAGTTTATTTACATATGTATATTTAATAAAATAAAATAAATATCAAATAAGTATGAAAAAATATAGAAAATTATTTTAGGCATTTTTTATATTTAGACAAAAAAAATAAAGTCAGAATAAAAAATAAAAATGTCAAAATGATAAATATTTAAATAAATGGGCCAGGGGGGTATAAACAGAAAATAGGGGTGTTAGAAGTGAAAACAAACAGGCCCATCCCACTCAGACTTCTTCTTCCTCTTGTTCACAAAACAAGCGCTTCTGTGCATCAATGGCTAACTCCTGATTCTTTGATTTTTTGACAAAACTCATAACATGAACATTGTAGAGAATTAAACAACGAATTCAACCATATAAAAAACTTGGATTAACTCTCAAAGACCAGAGAGAATTTCTCTGGCCCTAATTTCTAACCTAGTTTTTTCAGAAAGTTCATGAGTGAAATTCTTTCAGCACGATTAATGTAAATGAAAACTAAGCATATGTATGGCTTCAGGGCTATGAGTACAACATATTTCATTCACAAACCTAAGCCTAACCATTCTTAAATAGGGAGATAAAAGTCCATGAAATACCTGTTTCAATTGGCTTCGAGCTGGACAATGCAGCAACCTTCAATGGTGTTTGAGCTTCTCTTGAGCTTGCCTGAGGTCCAAGGAAGCTTCTCCAATACTTGGCTTGCTTTGAAACAACTTGAATCGTGCTGTAGAACTCAACCTGCAGAGCTTTGAAATGAAAATGGCAAAGTGTGTTAGAGGTGTTACAGCTTGCAATGGGGGCCTGGGATAGTTCAGGTGAGTTGATTGGAAGGTGTTTGAACTATCTTTGGACAAAACGCACGATGGAATTTTGTTGTGGCTTGCAAAATGCAGAACCTGCCCTGTTTTGCAGAAAAACAGTGATTATGAGTATGAGGAGGTTTGAGTGATGAAAGGGTCGTGTTTTAGGCTTGTTGGGAGGTATGGAACTCGTCTACAATGTTTGTCTAAGCTTGTGTTAACAGATATGAGAGATTGTATATGTTTTGCAACTTTTCTTCTTTTTCAAGCAAGAGTATGTGTCCTCCCAATGCTGGCCTGCACAAGCCCTAAATCATGCTGCATCTTTTGTTCTTGGTTACTGGAATTAGTGGACTTGATCTTGCCTCAAAGATCTGGCCCCATGCCTCGAGGATTTGGTTTTGAAATAAAGTGAAGTTTAGGCAAAAATGGCATTGTTGCTTTTTCCCTTTAAAGCTTAAACTAGTGTATAATGCCCTAATGACCAAGAAAATACCTTAATACAATGGATATGAATTAAATTAAGGAGTACAAATTGGTTTTGAGGCCTGTAATGTCAAACCAAGCTAGCTAGATCAGAATTGCAAGTTGTTATGAACATGTATTGGTCATGGAAAAAAGTGAGTTTTTGCCAACTTCAACCATTTGATTCTCTCTAACCACAAGGGTGTTTGAGGAGTTCTTGGACAATTTGGAAAGCTTGGAACATGTAATATAATCCATCTTTCCAATGCAACTTGAAATTACAAGTGGAACTATGTGAAAAGTGGCCAAGAAGATGGGTCCAAATCCTGCCTAGATTAGGGCAAATTTTCTCTAAGTTAAAAGTTTTAGGTACCCCTTGTTCCAAAAATCATAACTTGAGATACAAGCTTATTTTGAGAAAACTTTGTGAATAAAAGTTGTAGACTTTGTGATGGACTATAACTTTCATGTTTCAAGTTTTGTTTGAATCCATTTGCATCTTGGTGAAAAAGTGGGACAAAGTTAGGAAAAAAAAATTCATAACTTAGAAAATTTCTAAGTTATGAAATTTTTCCATTTTAAACCCTAATTTGCATTTTTGGGTTTCTTGATGAAAAAGTTTCATAATTTGGAATGTCTTGATGAAAAATGACCCTTGGCACTTGATTTTGACCAAAAAGTCAAAGTTTGACTTTTCAGTATACAGTTAAATTTTGATCAGTTGACTGAAAAATTCATCTATCAATCCTATGCATTTGAGATCTTTTGAACTTGTTGAATGGGTAAAGATGATGTCATTAAGTCCTTGAGTCCATGGTTGAGCTTTATTTGCCATTGGCTAGGTCAAACAGTCAAAATTGCCTTTGCACAGTCAATACCCTAAAAATGACCATTTTGCCCTTTTGGTGATCTGATCAAATTTCTCGTGGAATTGTGATCCAAACTTGGTCAAATGGTTCACATGAGTTCATAATGTTGATGTGGGTCAAAATTCCTGAGGTTTGACTGTCAATTGGCCACAGTTGACTTTTTCCCCAATACAGTTGATTTCTAGGTCAATTATCCAATTGACTGGGCAAAAATTTGATTCAAGGCTTGAAACTTGGTATGGACAAACTTGTGAGTCCAACATGAAGTATGAAAGTCACTTTGGGCATTGTAGGTCAAAACATCCCTGTGCAAATTCAAACCCTAATTTAGGTCAACAGTGCAAGGAGGTGTCTTGAGCTGAGCAAACCCTGGCTTAATCTTGAGTTCCAAGGGCCTTGTGATGAGAAATGTTGATAAACAGGAGAGGGAAAATTTTGGGGTACAACAGGTGCCCCTGTTCAATCTTCTTGAACCTGAAGAGTTAGATTGGCAAGTTTTGCCTTTCGCGACTCGAAGGTAAAGGAAGATTGGACACTAGAGTGCCCGTAAATTTGCACTCGCCAAAATATTGTTGAGGGAATGAGCTTAAAGATGCCATTTGGAGATGTTAGAATCTTGATGGAGATGGGCTTAAAGATGCCATCCAAGAGTGTTTGTTGAACTGTAATGTTGTAGGTTAGGAGAATGAGCATCAAAATGGTATCCGCGTCTGGAATGCATTTGAATTGTATATGGAGACTAGGTCTGTATGAGAAAAGGAATGGCATCCGTGTCTGGAGCGTATCCGAGCTGTAACTGTATTTGAACTTTGAATGAACATCAGAATGACTGCCGTGTCTGGAGTGTATTTGTATTGTATCTGGGTAACAGGAAAACATTTGTGTATGGAGCAACTGTGTGCTGGGGTTAAACTCTGAATGAGTGACAGAATGGCAACCGTGTATGGAGCGTATCTGGACTGTATCTGAAGTTAAGACCTGTATGAGTAGTAGAATGACTGTCGTGTCTGGGGTGTATCTGTACTGTAACTGGGATCTGAATAAGTGACAGAATGATTTCCGTGGTGACTACATTGGGGAGAGTCAAACTGCTGATGTAAGAGCCAAAATGGCATCCGTGTCTGGAGCGTATTTGAACCTGTAGTTGATAGTTGAATTTTAATGAGAGATAGAATGGCTGCCGTGTCTGGAGCGTATCTAGTCTGTATCTGATTACTGAAGTCTTAATGAGTAGTAGAATGACCGCCGCGTTTGGGATGTATCCATACTGTATTTTGACTTGAAGTTCTGAATGAGTATTAGAATGACCGCCGTGTATGGGGTGTATCCATACTGTATCTGAATAATTGTTAACAATAGCCTTTTAATCTTATCTTGAAAAGGGTAAAGTGTTAGCTAAAACACGAAGTTATATTGCATGATATGTATGATGCAATGAATTGTAATCCATGTTTATGATATATGGATGTAATGGTTATGCATGTAAGCTGAATAGCTGTCTTGCTGAGGAAGATAAATCCTGGATAGCTGGAGATAATGACATCTTTGACTGCTGTCGGGGAATATAAATCTTCGACCGAAGCTGGTGATTCCAAAAAACTTTGATTGTTGAAGATGAGAAATCCTTGTTGACTTTCCTGGGATATTGGGGAAACTCTGAAAATCTCTTCTGGGAAATTGAAGCCTTGGAGAAATGGGACCAAGAATCTCCGATCTTGTTGGGAGATAAATCTGTGGGGGAGATACTCTGGCTCCACTGGGAAATAAGGTTTAGATTAAACTGGCTTTAATGGGGATCTTGAAGTTTAACTCCGCTGGGGAAATACTCCAAAGTTTCAGCTTTGTTGAGGATCTGAATGATGTATCGTAGGGGATTCCTTCTGGAATGGCACAAAGATATCTTCCTACACCTTCAACCTATTAGTAATTACCCTTTTTCAATTTCGTTTTATTTGTAAGCAGTGGTTATATTCGAATGCATATGCCTATTTAATGAAACATTGGACGTTTTCAAATAAAACATAAGTGTAAAAAGAAAAGAAAGGCAAGCAAATTTCTGCACTTTGAAGTATCTTTGTATTTAACTTTCGTAAGTATCTTTGTACAAAGGAGACAGACACCCTATTAAGAGAATGTTGTCGTAAAAAAAATTTATACAAAAGAAAGATGGCTATGTGTAACAATTCCATGGGATTCCCATTCTGCTATAGCTTTCACAACTCTGAATATCTTGTCCATTCGCTGCTTCGTCCGTCGATGACTGGATTAATCAGAAGCTTGGAGCTTGTCTGGTGAAGAGATTGTCCTTAAAGTGATCCGACGAGACATAGTCATACGCTTTAATTCCCTAACTTTTTCCTGGACCGCCCTTTCGGGTTTTTGATCCACCGGGAAACCCTTTTTTGCCCAAGTCGCCCTTTCGGGTTTTCAACTTGCCGGGCGTACAAATTTTTTTTGTTTTATCCCTAATTTTTGCCTGAACCGCCCTTTCGGGTTTTCGGTTCACCGGGATGTCCATTTTTGCCCAAGTCGCCCTTTCGGGTTTTCAACTTGTCGGGTCGTTTTATGCGTAGTATCTTTTGACTATGTCTGTGTTCGCAGAGTATGGCAAGTCATCGCCGTCCATGGTGGTCAGAATCATTGCCCCACCAGAAAAGATGCTCTTGATTACAAATGGTCTTTCGTAAGTAGGAGTCCACTTGCCCCTGGGATCACTTTATGGTAGTATAATCCGCTTGATTACAAGATCTCCGACTTGATATACTTGGCGCCTGACTTTCTTGTTGAAAGCCTTGATCATGCGTTTTTGATACATCTGACCATGACAAACAGCAGTAATTCGTTTCTCGTCGATCAAATTGAGTTGATCAAGCCGGGTCTGAATCCAATCGTATTCACTTAAACCGGCGTCCTTCATAATCCTTAAAGAAGGAATCTGAACTTCCATAGGCAAAACAGCCTCCATGCCATATACTAAAGAAAATGGGGTTGCCCCTGTTGAAGTACGTGCCGTGGTACGATATCCATGCAGAGCAAACGGTAACATCTCATGCCAGTCTTTGTAGGTGACTGTCATCTTTTGAATGATCTTCTTGATATTTTTGTTCGCGGCTTCAACATCACCGTTCATCTTCGGCCGATAGGGAGATTAATTGTGATGATAAATCTTGAATTGTTCGCATAGAGCGGTGATCATATTATTATTTAAATTTGTATCGTTGTCTGTGATGATCCTGTCGGGGATACCATACCGGCATATGAGATTATGCTTGATGAAGCGGGCAACCACATTCTTTGTAACTGAGGCATAAGAAGCTGCTTCGACCCATTTGGTGAAGTAATCAATATCCACCAGGATGAAGCGATGTCCATTGGATCTCGTGGGCTTGATCTCTCCAATCATGTCAATTCCCCACATTGCGAATGGCCAAGGAGCTGTCAGAACAGTGAGAGGAACAGGAGGAATATGTACCTTGTCGGCGTAGACTTGGCATTTGTGGCAGGTACGGGAATGTTGATGACAATCAGCTTCCATGGTAGACCAGTAGTGGCCTGCCCTTAGAATCTTCTTTGCCATTGTATGTCCGCTTGAGTGGGTGCCAAATATGCCACTGTGTATCTCAGTCATGATCAACTCTGCTTCAGCTTTGTCCATGCATCGGAGTAAAACACAATCATGGCTGAGTTTATAAAGGATGCCATTTCTTAGGAAGAACTTGGCAGCAAATCTCCTTAAGAACTTTTTGTCATTGATGGAAGCTCCTTAGGGGTATTCTCTAGTCTGGAGATACCTTTTGATTTCATGAAACCAGGGTTGTTCCACAACTTCTCCGGTATTAATCTCATGACAGTGCGCAGGTTCGTCCATTCGCTCGATGGTAATTTGGGGAGCCTCATTATCCTAGTTGAGTTTAAACATGGAAGACATTTTAGCCAGAGCATTTGCTAGCTGATTCTCTTCTCGCGGGAAATGTTCGAAAGTAATCTGCTCGAAATGAGGCAACAATGTCAGGACATGTTCTTTGTATGGGATAAGATTAGGATGTTTGGTGTCCCACTCTCCTTTGACTTGAGTGATAACCAAAGTCGAGTCCCCAAATACGACCAAAGATTTGATCCCCAAGTCTATAGCAGCCTTCAGACCAAAGATGCAAGCTTCATAATCAGCCATGTTGTTGGTACAGCTGAAACAAAGTCGGGCAGTGAAGGGTGTATGGCAACCTTCCGGAGAAATGAGTACCGCACCAATACCGTTGCCAAGTGCATTTAAAGCACCATCAAAGTACAGGGTCCATCGGGATCCTTGTTCAGGTCCGTCATATGGTCTGTTACCTTCGATGTTGTCCAAAGTCATGATGTCCTCGTCAGGGAAGTCGAATCTCATAGATTGATAATCTTCGACGGCTTGATGAGCTAGATGGTCAGCTAGTACACTCCCTTTTATAGATTTTTGGGTAGTATACTGGATGTCATACTCAGTCAGGATCATCTTCCATCTAGCGATTCTTCTAGATAAGGAAGGCTTCTCGAAGAGATACTTGATCGGATCCATCTTGGAAATCAGCAAAGTGGTATGAGTCAACATATACTGCCTTAGCCGGCGAGCAGCCCATACCAAAGCGCAGTAAGTTTTCTCGAGCAATGAGTAGCGAGTCTCACAGTCGGTAAACTTTTTTCTAAGGTAATAAATGGCATGCTCTTTTCGACCAGACTCGTCATGTTGACCCAACACGCACCCCATTGAGTTATCCAAAACAGTCAGATACATGATCAACGGCCTTCCTTCGACGGGTGGCATTAGAATAGGAGGTTCTATAAGTACTCCTTGATCTTATCAAAAGCAACTTGACAATCATCGTTCCATTTAACTACCTGATCTTTCTTCAACAGTTTGAAAATTGGCTCGCAGGTAGATGTCAGGTGAGAGATGAACCTCGCAATATAGTTCAAGCGTCCCAAGAATCCTCTAACCTCCTTTTCAGTACGGGGGGCAGGCATTTCTTGTATAGCTTTTACTTTAGTTAGATCAACCTCAATGCCCTTGTTGCTGACAATAAATCCCAGAAGTTTACCAGACCTAACTCCAAAAGTGCACTTGCTTGGATTCAGTCTGAGTTTATACTCCTTCAACCTGGAAAACAGCTTTTGCAAATGTTCAAGGTGTTCTTCTTCTGTCTGTGATCGAGCTATCATGTCATCTACATAAACTTCGATCTCATGATGTATCATATCATGAAAAAAAGCTATCATGGCGCGTTGATAAGTCGCCCCTGCGTTCTTCAGTCCGAACGGCATCACTTTGTAGCAGAAGGTACCCCATTGCATGACAAAGGTAGTTTTCTCCATGTCTTTGGGGGACATTTTGATCTGGTTATATCTCGAGAATCCATCCATGAAGGAAAATACGTTGTGCTGAGCCGTGTTGTCAACCAAGATGTCGATATGTGGTAGTGGAAAATCATCTTTAGGGCTAGCCCTGTTCAAATCCCGATAGTCCACACACATTCTGACTTTTCCGTCCTTTTTGGGTACGGGCACAATGTTAGCAACCCATTGTGGATAGGTTGTAACATCCAGAAAGCCAGTGTTGAATTGCTTCATTACTTCAGCCTTAATCTTCTCAGACATGTCAGGCCTCATTCGGCGAACCTTTTGCTTGATCGATGGACAATCTTCTCTTGTAAGGAGACGGTGAACCACAATATCAGTGTCTAGCCCTGGCATGTCTTCATAAGACCAAGCGAATATTTCAACGTATTCATTCAACAACTGCACTAAGTGCTCCTTGACACTCGGTTCCAGGTTGTCACCCACTTTTACTTCTTTCCTGTCCTCCTCTGTCCCTAAGTTGATGGTTTCTAGCAACTCTTCATGAGGCAGAATGGCCCTCTCTTCTTGTTGGAGAAGTCTGGCTAACTCTCCCGGCACCTCACAATCTTCGTCAACTTCGTACTCAGCATGATTGACCAAATCTTCAGAGTTATCGAAGGCTGAAACAGAATAGTTGCCCATGGAATCCAGAATGGATGGGTACCTGCATTTATGAGTGTGGGTGTGTGTAAGGGATAACCATCCTTAAACAAAACAAAAATGCAAAAGGAAAGAAAATGAACACAGCAATTTATAGATGAAAAACGTCCAATGATTCACTAAAACATGGCATATGATTATGAAGAAAATCAAGCCCTTACAAAAGGACCTACATGCCCCGGGCAAGGCATGAGATGAAAATAGTTTGCGAATTTTTTTAGTTATTACAGACCATAAAAAATGGGAAATTGTTCAAAGATAAAATTACTGGTTGATAAAGGTGATAGGAACAAAATCCTTTGCTTCCCAATTGCTCAAACCCCCTTCGACAGTCGGAAAGATCCAATCTTCAAAGTGGCCCTCCTCATCTTCATCTTCTACAGCATTGATTCCATGGTGTGAGATCTTGACGGGTGGCCCTCCAGCCTTGGAGCGACGCATAGCCCTCTGTCCTGCAGCAGTAAACCCTAAACCAAACTTTTCCGTCTTATGGGGAAAGTCAGGCAACTGTCCCCATACTGCGCTCTTCCCCTCTTTAATCACAGCCTCTGCGTCTTTGAGAGATGCCATCCTAGATACATGCTTGGGAACGATAGGCACCTCAACCGTTGTCTTCGCAGTTGCTACCTCGGGAGAAACTTCCTCAAAATGTTGGAAAGGCGTTTCAATGAACTCGCCATCCACCTCCAAATATCGAAAGGAATTAAGATGACTGATCATGTACTCTTCCTCGCCGTGCACAATTATGATTTTACCCTTAACAGGATATTTCAGCATCTGATGCAGAGAGGAGGTAACCGCCCCGGCATAATGGATCCACGGTCTTCCTAGCAAACACGAGTATGATGGACGGATGTCCATTACGTAGAAGGTGGAGTTGAACACTTTGGTGCCTACCTTGATAGGAATATCAACCTCTCCATGAACCATTCTTTTGGAACCATCGAAAGCCCTAACGACGATGTTACTAGGTTTGAGGGTCAAACCTTCGCAATCCAAACGGTCTAAGGCTTTCTTTGGTAGCACATTTAGGGAAGAACCAGTATCAACCAAGACATGGGCGAGAGTAGTTCCCCGACATTCAACTGAAACATGTAAGCATCATTGTGCCTCCTTCCTTTAGGAGTTAAGTCAGCGTCGGAAAAGCCCAGGCAATTGTCAGCAGTAAGACTGGCCACACATTCCTGAAATTGGTCAGCCGAAGTCTCTTGGGGTACATGTGCCGCTTTCAAGAATTTGATTAGGGCCTTGGCATGGGCCTCAGAACAAAGCAGAAGAGCCAACATTGAAATTTTAGAAGGGGTCTGCCCCAGTTGTTCTACAACATCGTAGTCACTTTTTATGATTATTTTTAGGATTTCATCCATTTCCTTCTGAGTGGTTTCGGGGATAACCACAACATGAGCCTTCGTCCTAACAGCCATTTCCAGTATCCCCTTACCCTTGTCGGTATTATCAGCAGATGGTCTTTCTTCAGGAGTATTTAATTCTTCAATCATTGGGCCTTGCACAGAGGGCCCAACAGGTGTAGAAGCTTTTAAGGGTCCGAAAACTGCTCGAGGGGGAGCAATCTCCGGAGAAAAGATTCGCCCAATGCGGGTTATTTTACTTGTACCCGCGATGTTCCCTATATCAGGGTCTTCTTCAAAAATCTCTCGGACTGTTTCGATTTGTTTGATACCGTGGTAGAAGATTTCTCCCCCATAGTTCCACGGTATCATTTTTCTTGATTGGTACGGGACAGGTCCCGGCATGGTGATATTTAAAGGTACACATTCAGAGTTGGGTGTAATCCTAACAGGCCTTTTGCAAGCCTTGGGAGGATTGGCGGAAATGGTTATGATAGCAATATCGTTGGTTGAAGTATCACAAGTATCAGGAGTAATCGGATTGAAAGTGTTAACAGGGGTTTTCTGGAAAAGTATCTCTTGAGTATCCATCAGGCGTTGGACACCTGACTTCAACATTGGACAATCACCTTGAATGTTCAAACAGAAATAATAGTCTTTGCCACAACCAGGAAAGATCCTGGCTCTCAACAAATTTTCTTTAATCACAATCAATGGAGTCAACAGATTAGCAATATCAGTAACATGGAGGTTTTCCAAAATGGAATGCACATTGTGGCTGTGCTTGGGCATCGGAGCAGATATAACATTGGGCTTCTCAGGAGCATCAAACTCAACCTCTTTGGCGTCAATTAAGTCCTGAATTTTGTTCTTAAGTACCCAGCAATTATTGGTATCGTGTCCAGCACTGTCGGAATGGTAAGCACACTTAGCATTAGAGTGGTAGTACGAAGAGGAGGTGTTAGGTTTTTTGGTGCCTCCTTTAAACTGGTCAGATTCAGCTTCAACAAATGGGGAAGGACCTGAGCGGGCGTCATGTTGATGCGGGTGAACTGCCATTGTGGCCGTTCTACCCGTTGTTGATTAGGTCTCGACTGATTGTTACGAGGTTGATCATTTGACGAATTTTGAATCATCACGGCCCCTACAGTCGGACGACGCTCAGTTCTTCCCAATCCCTTCTGAGAATACACATCAGATGCTTCTTTCTTGGCTGGGAAAGGTTTTTTAACAACTGTGGATACGGAAGCATCCTTTTGAATCTTTCTGCTTTTAATACCGGCCTCCACCCTTTCATCGGTCAGAATCAGTTCAGTAAATCCCGCAAAAGAGCTCCCGATTAGATGGTTGAAGAAAGGGCCAGATAGGGTCCCCAAAAACATGTCAACTAATTCCCTATCTGATAGCGGTGGTTGTACCCTTCCAGCCAGATCATGCCACTTCTGGGCGTACTCCTTAAACCCTTCATTTGAAGCCATCCCCATACTTTGTAACTGAGTATGAGTGGGCGCCAAATAAGCATTATACTGATACTGACGATAAAAAGCAGCTGCCAAGTCTTCCCAATTGTGAACCTCTGATCTCTCGAGCTGATAAAACCAGTCTAACTGAGTGCCAGACAAGCTGTCTTGGAAAAAGTGTACCCAGAGATCTTTATCGGATGAATGAGGTTGGATCTTTCTAACATACGACCTCAGGTGCATCTTAGGACAAGACAGACCGTCGTACTTGGCAAATGTTGGCACCTTGAACTTGGGAGGGATAACAATCCCAGCTACCAACCCCAGTTCCTCAAAATCCAACCCGGGCACCCTCTGCAACTCCATAGCTGCCAATTTGTCTTCAAGGTTCTTATATTTGTCATCCGCTGGTGGATACTGTTGTTCGGAATAGTCCCCGTCTTCTTCCTCTTCCTCCTCTTCTACCTCAGACTCAGAAGGTACAGTAACTCCTTTCCCCTTGCCAGCCCCTTCGTCAGACGTCGAAGGGAACTCAAGAGTCCTTCTAGCATCACTCTCAAAGCTTCTTCCGAAAGTGGCTACCCCCGGTCTCTTTTTCTTTTTCTTCTCTTTATTCTTCTCTAGCAGAACTTTGAGATCCTCTTGACCCTTTGCCAAGGTCATGAGGAGTTGCTAAAATTGTGAATTTTGTGCCTGTAGGTCCTTTACTGTTTGCTCCAAATCCATCTTGCTGAAATAAACAGCAGAAAGATAAGGAAACCTGGCTTGAAGACCTGTTTATGCATATGATGAATGGTATGTTATTCATGTAATGCATTCAAGGGTTCAAAAATTCAAATTTGTTGCAAAAAAAAAGAACGCGTGTCATATTAAGAAGAGATTTGTCAGTACATAAATGCCCCATGGGCGAAATATTACAAAATTCTTAATGTAAAAAGACATTGTGCATCCTCTTTGGTGCGATGTAGGTGTTGAGAGTTTCCTCCTCGTGAAGTCGGTGGGTGAGCTCTAAAACCTTCTTCTCACTGGCATAGAAGCTGGCTTCAAAAGTATCCCGTTCTTCTTTGAGTTGGATCCAACTCTTTTGCATTTCCTCCCATGATGTTGGCATGTCAGGATGTAGGATGGTGTATTGAACCTCTCCTTCCATAACAGGCTCTTTGATCAAGGGGAGAATGTGAGGATATGGCATCATAAGATTCTAGGAGCGGGTGCGTACCCACCTGAGGTAAGGCTCAAGGGGGATGGAATTCTTGTGCCCTAGTGTCTTACTATCCACTTTGTTAGGCATCCTCCAAGCTCTGATGAACCTTTATCGAAGTCCTTGCGTATCATTGTCAAAGTCAAAAACTAGGTCAGGAATCAGCATGTCATGAGGGCCATCCCTCCGAGTATATCCAAATTGTCTTAGAGCTAGACAGGGGTTGTAGGTAATGCCTCCCCTAATACCAAGTAGTGGGACATTAGGGAATTCCCCACAACGATCAATGATGATGACATTTTCTCTGGACCGAGAACACCAATGTACATCAGAATGTGTGAGGGTCATCAATCGTTGTGACCACCTCAAACCCTGATCATTCTTCAAAACTGCTTGTGGAAGGTGAGAAATAAACCACCTTGCTAGGAGAGGAGTACAGCACATGAGAACACCTCTTTTCCTTATTGTTCGTGTGTAAAATGAGTGTAGGATGTCCCCAAGCAATGTAGGTATGGGATTCCAGGATATGAAAATCTTGACAGCATTCACATCTATAAGTTGGTCAGGGTTTGGGAACAAGACCAACCCATAGATGAGGAGTGCCACAATCTCTTCAAAGGCTTGTGGATCAAGATAATTCCAGCATTCTTGTGCCTTCTCCAATAGAAACTTTGCCAAGAATCCCTTGACACCACTTCTGGTTTCCCAATGCCCCTTGATGTCAGATGGTTGCAAGTGTAATGCTTGAGCAACATCTTCAGGTTTTGGTTCTTTTTCCGTACCGTTGTAGGGTAGTTGATTAAGAATAGGAATTCTCAAGAGTTGAGAAAATTCCTCCAAAGTAGGCACCAACTGATAATCAGGGAATGTGAAACAGTGGTGTAGGGGGTCAAAGAATTGGAAAAGTACTTTCACCATGTCTTCTTTAATGCTGGTGTTGACTAAGTTGAGGAGTCTACCATGTTTTTCACTGAAGAGAGAATTCTCTGGAATCCTGGAAGCAAGCTCCTTGAGTTGAGGAGGGATCTTCACAAGGTTGATTTGAATTGTTTTCCTGCGAAGAGATTCCATGACCTACAAAACAAGGACAAAGATGAAGATCCAAACCCTTGAAATGGTTAGTGGATGCATATGATGATTTATGATGTTCATGATGTATGCACAATCACATGTACAGGAAAGTCACACAAAACCCTAGTTTCAGGCTTGCATGAGGTTTCATAGGTAAGTACCCTCTTGAGTTTAGTTGGCTCAAAACCTGTCCTATAAATAGTAACTGGGTTCTAAGGAGCTCAATATCATTGGATTGTTTTCTATGTTCATTGTTTTGGTTTAGCCACTTAACTAGCGACCAAAATATTCCAAGAAAACAACCCTCAATGAGTGTAGCATCGAGTATCTACCAACTTCGGACTGCACCAAGGCCGATTATCTCACTACCCCTAATGAAAGGCCAAGATGGTCAAGTAAAGTTCTAGCTCATTAGTGCTTCATGACATCACTCAGCGGCCCCGTATTCTCTTTGATTGAATCAAAGGCTACCGGTACTCACAAATATGTCGCACTAATATAGATATTGCTTCAACCGTGTCGGTATATCCCGCACAGTTTCCACAATGTATTGCTATCTATGAATGTTTCCCAAATCCGGGTGGAGGATTTCAAGCCCAAACAAGAGAACCAAAATGTAAAGTAATCAAAGCAAACAATAATCATGCAAAGGGTGATCTAAGCCCTAAGGTTACTCCACTTTTAATTGAGTCCCCAGCAAAGTCACCAGTTGTGTGATACGGTGGGAGAACTGACTTGAGGTTTTGCGTTTGTGTTCGCAAATGTTTCGGTTTAGCAAGAGTCGCCACCGACTTTTTATTTTATCCTAAGGAAAGGCCAAAAAGCACAGGAAAGACCTTTGAAATGTTTTCTTGAGTTCGGGGAGTAGATTATAGAAAGGGAAGGTATTAGTACCCTTTCTATCCATGGTTATCCATGGGCTCTTAGTTACTTGCTTAGATCACTTGCTTTGCATTTTCAATTGTTTGAAATTGTGCTTCGTGTGTGATTTTGAAAGATATTTTGAAAAGAGGCCATCGTTGTGGCAACCTTTGTAATTATTCTTGTTTGAATGTATACAAAGGTGTTTTTGGCTTTTTAAAAACTTTTCAATGTTTGAAAGTAGGGTTTTGAAATTGTGTTGTGAAGTGTGTTTTGAAAGTAGCAAGGATGTTTTTGCAAGCTTTTGATCAAGTAACTAGGAGCTATCTACCCTATTTTACTCAAATATCTTTCTTATGTTTTTAACCCTTTTAACAGTGTTGTTTCACCATTGTATTTGGTAGACAACCTTGTGTTAGGATGTTAATGGGACAGGCGCGGGTCATCGTATAGACCATGATAGAAATAGTGTCAAGTATCTTTGGCAATTTTCTTGAGGGACTTGATCATTTTGTTTAGGCAACTTTGGATAGTGTCATCGAGGGACTATGATCTTTTTGATTATTTTTTATTTTGCAAAAGTACTCAACATGCAACCATGACCCATTTTTGAAGGCAACAAGTGGATTGTAACCCTAGGGGTGCAAGTGTGCATTGTGTTTGTTTTTCATGCATATTTATCTTGGATTAGGTCAAACTAATTGTTGATTTTAATTGCATACAAACCCTAGGTCTA
This sequence comes from Vicia faba, assembly GCA_948472305.1. Taxonomy (NCBI): domain Eukaryota; kingdom Viridiplantae; phylum Streptophyta; class Magnoliopsida; order Fabales; family Fabaceae; genus Vicia; species Vicia faba. The sequence goes on along the minus strand of OX451736.1, from coordinate 256,715,272 downwards.
AACATGGCATAATTGAAAGCTTTTAAATGTGCGAGAATTTAAATGCTACACTATTACAACATGATATAGGGAGGGGGGTACAAATTTGAATTGGGAGTATTTGACAAGAAAATAAATTCTAAGTTATTACAACCATATCGAATGTACAGGCAATATTTAAATGTACAACAATTGAATACAATACAATAAATAAATGTCAAATAAAAGGTATTATGCACAAAATGATTTTTATGTATACAAAAAAGTATTTTTTCAATGTGAAATGTAAATAAAATAAAAAAAGATCAATTTTAATTATTTTTCTATTTTAGGACAAGAAACCCTAATTCTTAATAAATAATATTATTTATTAGTTATATACAATAAATAAACCAATTTATACAAAAAATAAAAGTATAATATAAAAAATGATATATATATATATATATATATATATATATATATATATATATATATATATATATATATATATATATATATATATATATATATATATATATATATATATATATATATATATATATATATATATATTAAACATATTAAACATAAAAAATAAAAATTAATTATAAACCAAAAAAATGAATATTTTCAAATATAAATAAAGATAATAAATGAAAATAAGTAAATTTTTTGTATTATTTTTTAGTTTTGTTTAAAAAAGAAAATAGTTTATTTACATATGTATATTTAATAAAATAAAATAAATATCAAATAAGTATGAAAAAATATAGAAAATTATTTTTGGCATTTTTTATATTTAAAAAATAATAAAGTCGGAATAAAAAATAAAAATGTCAAAATGATAAATATTTAAATAAATGGGCCAAGGGGGTGTAAACAGAAAATAGGGGTGTTAGAAGTGAAAACAAACAGGCCCAACCCACCCATACTTCTTCTTCTTCCACTTGTTCACAAAACACGCGCTTCTGTGCATCAATGGCTAACTCCTGATTCTTTGATTTTTTGACAAAACTCATAACATGAATATTGTAGAGAATTAAACAATGAATTCAACCATATAAAAAACTTGGATTAACTCTCAAAGACCAGAGAGAATTTCTCTGGCCCTAATTTCCAACCTAGTTTTTTCAGAAAGTTCATGAGTGAAATTCTCTCAGCACGATTAATGTAAATGAAATCTAAGCATATGTATGGATTCAGGGCTATGAGTACATCATATTTCATTCACAAACCTAAGCCTAACCATTCCTAAATAAGGAGATAAAAGTACATGAAATACCCGTTTCAGTTGGCTTCGAGCTGGACAATGCAGCAACCTTCAATGGTGTTTGAGCTTCTCTTGAGCTTGCCTGAGGTCCAAGGAAGCTTCTCCAATGCTTGGCTTGCTTTGAAACAACTTGAATCGTGCTGTAGAACTCAACCTGCAGAGCTTTGAAATGAAAATGGCAAAGTGTGTTAGAGGTGTTACAGCTTGCAATGGGGGCCTGGGATAGTTCAGGTGAGTTGATTGGAAGGTGTTTGAACTATCTTTGGACAAAACGCACGATGGAATTTTGTTGTGGCTTGCAAAATGCAGAACCTGCCCTGTTTTGCAGAAAAACAGTGATTCTGAGTATGAGGAGGTTTGAGTGATGAAAGGGTCGTGTTTTAGGCTTGTTGGGAGGTATGGAACTCGTCTACAATGTTTGTCTAAGCTTGTGTTAACAGATATGAGAGATTGTATATGTTTTGCAACTTTTCTTCTTTTTCAAGCAAGAGTATGTGTCCTCCCAATGCAGGCCTGCACAAGCCCTAAATCATGCTGCATCTTTTGTTCTTGGTTACTGGAATTAGTGGACTTGATCTTGCCTCAAAGATCTGGCCCCATGCCTCAAGGATTTGGTTTTGACATAAAGTGAAGTTTAGGCAAAAATGACATTGTTGCTTTTTCCTTTTAAAGCTTAAACTAGTGTATAATGCCCTAATGACCAAGACAATACCTTAATACAATGGATATGCATTAAATTAAGGAGTACAAATTGGTTTTGAGGCCTGTAATGTCAAACCAAGCTAGCTAGATCAGAATTGCAAGTTGTTATGAACATGTATTGGCCATGGACAAAAGTGAGTTTTTGCCAACTTCAAGCATTCGATTCTCTATAACCACAAGGGTGTTTGAGGAGTTCTTAGACAATTTGAAAATCTTGGAACATGTACTATAATCCATATTTGCAATGCAACTTGAAATTCCAAGTGGAACTATGTGAAAAGTGGCCAAGAAGATGGGTCCAAATCCCGCCTAGATTAGGGCAAATTTTCTCTAAGTTAAAAGTTTTAGGTACCCTTGTTCCAAAAATCATAACTTGAGATACAAGCTTCTTTTGAGAAAACTTTGTGAATCAAAGTTGTAGACTTTGTGATGGACTATAACTTTCATGTTTCAAGTTTTGTTTGAATCCATTTGCATCTTGGTGAAAAAGTGGCACACAGTTAGGAAAAAATAAGAAAATTTCATAACTTAGAAAATTTCTAAGTTATGAAATTTTTCCATTTTAAACCCTAATTTGCATTTTTGGGTTTCTTGATGAACAAGTTTCATAATTTGGCATGTCTTGATGAAAAATGACCCTTGGCACTTGATTTTGACCAAAAAGTCAAAGTTTGACTTTTCAGTATACAGTTAAATTTTGATCAGTTGACTGAAAAATTCATCTGTCAATCCTATGCATTTGAGATATTTTGAACTTGTTGAATGGGTAAAGATGATGTCATTGAGTCCTTGAGTCCTTGAGTCCATGGTTGAGCTTTATTTGCCATTGGCTAGGTCAAACAGTCAAATTTCTTGTGGAATTGTGATCCAAACTTGATCAAATGGTTTACATGAGTTCATCATGTTGATGTGGGTCAAAATTCCTGAGGTTTGACTGTCAATTGGCCACATTGACTTTTTCACCAATACAGCTGATTTCTAGGTCAATTGTCCAATTGGCTGGGCAAAAATTTGATTCAAGGCTTGAAACTTGGTATGTACAAAATTGTGAGTCCAACATGAAGTATGAAAGTCACTTTGGGAATTGTAGGTCAAAACATCCCTGTGCAAATTCAAACCCTAATTTAGGTCAACAGTGCAAGGAGGTGTCTTGAGCTGAGCAAACCCTAGCTTGATCTTGAGTTCCAAGGGCCTTGTGATGAGAAATGTTGATAAACAGGAGAGGGCAAATTTTGGGGTACAACAATCATGATAAAACCTTGATCAAGTGATGGATATCACTTCAAAATGTTGATGTTGACCAAAAACCTTAAAGTTTTACTGTAAGTGGGTCACAATTGACTTTTGACCAAGTATAGTTGATTTTCAGGCATTTGAGAAGTTGACTGAGCAAACTTGTTGTGCAAGGCATGAAACTTGCATGGACAATATTGAAGACATATTATGGACCATGGAAATCATTTGAGACCTTTGGAGCTCACACATCTTGGTGAAAATGAAACTCTAGTTGGAAGGTCAATGCTTAGGAGGAGAATTTGTCTGATCAATTCTTGGTCAACTTTGAGCAATTGAGGACCTCTAGGAGTATGTCTTGTGTGAAAATGGGAGGGAAAATTTTGGGGTATAACATTTGCCCCTGTTCAATCTTCTTAAACTTGAGGATTTAGATTGGCTTGTTTGTCTTTCGTGATCTGAAGGTGGAAGATGATTGAACACTAGGGTGCCCAGAAATTTGTACTCGCATGAAGTAAGATCGTTGGTTGATGATATTAGGAATGGGCTTACAGATTCCATTTGGAGAGGTGACGGGGATTCGTCGGAGATGGGCTTAAAGATGCCATCCAAGGAATATGACGGAGAGTCGTCAGAGATGGGCTTAAAGATTCCATCCAAAGTAGATGTTGTCTTCACCTGAGATCTCTTTGGGGGGAATTTGTTCCTGCTATATGAGGAGGAGTCTGCTGGGGAATGTTGACTTTTATCGTTCTCCTGCTTGAGGAAAACTCTGTGGGGAATAGAATCTAGGAACTTCAGTTGTCCAGGGCTCTACTAAGGGGTTATCTATGTATTGGAGAGATGAAAGTTTGCTGCTTTCTGGTTGAAATCCAGGTTTCACAGTAATTTGTTAGGGATAATGAAATTAACTGCTATATGGAAATGTATCAAAAGAAACCTGTGTAGGGATGTTTCAGGATGAGTTCGGGTAAGACTTCATCTTGAAGTGTATGAGAACGAACCTGGGTAGGGTTGCTTCAGGATGAGTCTGTGTAAAACTGCATCTGGAAATTCAAGAGAAGGAACCTGGGTAGGGTTGCCTCAGGATGAGTCAGTGTAAAACTACATCTGGAGATTGTGAGAAGGAACCTGGGTATGGTTGCTTCAGTATGAGTCCGTATAAAACTGCATCTGGAAATCCAAGAGAAGAAACCTGGGTAGGGTTGTCTCAGGATGAGTCTGTGTAAAACTGCATCTGGAAATTCAAGAGAATGAACCTGGGTAGGGTTGCCTCAGGATGAGTCTGTGTAAAACTGCATCTGGAAATTCAAGAGAAGGAACCTGGGTAGGGTTGCCTCAGGATGAGTCCGTGTAAAACTTCAGAAGGAGGGAGAAGGAACTCGTGTAAGATTGCTTCATGAATAGCCCATATAAAGCTGTATTTGGAAGTCAGAAGAAACCCGTGTAAGATTGCTTCATGAAGAGCCCGTATAAAGCTGTATTTGGAAGTCAGAAGAAACACGTGTACGATTGCTTCATGAAGAACCCGTATAAAGCTGTATTTGGAAGTCAGAAGAAACCCGTGTAAGATTGCTTCATGATCAGCCCGTGTAAAGCTGTATTTGGAAGTGAGAAGAAACCCGTGTAAGATTTCTTCATGAAGAGCCCATGTAAAGCTGTATTTGGAATTCAGAAGAAACCCATGTAAGATTGCTTCATGATGAGCCCATGTAAAGCTGTATTTGGTCGCATAGATAATTACTCGGTTTTGTTTCAGGAGCTAATCTTGGACCTGTTGAAAATTATTGATGATAAATATCTGTTGATTGATCTTTCCTGAAAAGTTAAAGCGTTAGCTGTATGCAATGTCATGATGTATGAAATGAATTGTGTAATGGTGTTCTCAAAATAAATGAGATTGGGATGTATGCATTTGTACTGGCTCAAAATTTATTTGTACCCACCCGTTCTTCATGATGTTCTTCAGTCCTATGCTCAGTTAATTGTGCATTTCAAATTCCAGTTGAGTTCTGGAATGTTGGCCCCGATATTTTGGTGATGGTTCAGAAATTGAACGCTTGTTTGAGAAGGAAGTCATTTTTGTGACCTTTTCTTTTTGTTGAGGATTTGTAGGACCTCTTTCTTTTTTGATTTTGCTATCCCTGTCTTTTGCCTGAACTATTTCTTTTGTGATTACAGCCAGCAGGATGCCCCGGTTTTTTTCTCTTAAGTCTCCTTCATAGGTTTTGACTTAATGGGCTTTTATTTTGAGAGATAATGACTTCCTATTCTTAATGATTATGTGGAACCATCACCATCTTTTGGAGAGAATCTTCTACATTATTTGTCGTGTATGAAGGAAAAGCTTGCGACTGGATGCACATCTGAATTAACTAAGAAAACTACCCTGTCTCGGGTTATGATTAAGGGTTTTAATTTGTGTGAAAAGAAAACTCCTACTTCTTAGGCTTAAAAGGGATTTACTAGGGATTATCTTCCTTATAACTCCACTATTTAGGATTTGAAACAACACCTGTACATAGTCAGCGGGGTCTGTTCAAAAGCATACTGTAGAGATTGTGGTATCGTTCTCGTCATCCTCCCTCTAAAGGCTTAGAGATTTTAATTAAGATATGAATATCACAAAAAGGAAGTAAGAAATCAGTTTAAGCATAATGAAAACAAATTAATTCAAGACAAATATGTGCAATGCATTAATGAAATAACAAATTTTGACATGACAATAATTGTTTGAACAAACAAAGAAAATACAACTTGAGAATTCAAATGAACAAAAATGCTCTCAATCCTGGCCATGATTTGGCATGGGAGCAGTGATCACGTTGGGAGTCTTAGGAGGGTCTAACTCAATCTCCTTGGCGTTAATCATATTTTGAATCTTGTATTTCAGTGCCCAACAATCATTAGTATCGTGCCCAGGACTGCCAGAATGATAGGCACACCTTGCATCAGGATTGTAGTTAGGAGAAGAAGTCTTAGGATTTGGATAAGGTCCTATCAACGTAATCAAATTCATACTTAATATATGTTATAATGCTTGAGACATCGGCATGTTGATCTTGGTAAACTGTCTCTTAGGCTCGTCTTGCCTTCGCTGATTACCCCATTGTTGTGGCCGTTGCACGCGTGCCGAATTAGAGACCAGCACTGCCCCTACAGATTGGTGGTAGTCTGCCTTATTACGACCCTTCTGGCCATACACAGCATTGGCTTCCCTCTTACAAGCAAATGGCTTCTTCTTAGCATTAGAAGATGCAGCCATTGGGATCTTCCCACTCTTGATACCACTTTCGATCCTTTCTCCAGTCAGAACCATCTTGTGATCGGTGGATCTGGAACTGACTGTTTAATGCTGGTTCGCGAAATGTCGCGGTAAGCAAGAGTCGCCACCGTCTTTTATTTTTTCCAACATGGACAGGACAAAAGCACAGCAAAATTCCTTATTGAGAAGGTTTCTCGGTTCGGGAGGTAGATTTATAGAAAGGGAAGGTGCTAGCACCCTTTCTATCCATGGTTATCCATGGGCTCTTAGGTACTTGCTCTTATGTTTTCAAAATGTTTGTTTGCTTTTCAAAAGTGCGTGGGTTTGAAAAAGTTCCATTGAAAACTTCAATTCGACTCTTGTATCAGTCCTCAAGAGTGTTGTGAAGCGTTTGTTTTGAAATCTTTTAGAAAGTGTCAGTGTGAAAAAGTTTTTGTTTGTTTTTTTGAAAAGAGCAAGTATCCATGAGTCATCTACCTACCCTAAGGAATTAGGCTGTGTAAATGTCCTTAAGGTAGTGCCATCCCACCATTGAGAGGTAGGTAGCACCACCGTTGGAGGTGTTCGGGTCAATTCGTTTTTTAGGGACAGTGTGGTCACCAGAGCAACAGTAGGACACCTTAGAAGCTACCCTTATGCCATTGATCCTTTTTTAATTCGAGGCAACTTTTCCGAGGCAACTGGATCATGTCATGGACATAAGGACTTACTAAAACGTCCTATACTCGACGACCACGTTTCGAAGGCAAGGCAACAGTGAGGCGTACCCTAAGAGTGGTGTGTGAATTTGTGTATTGTTTTTAGTTTATGTTTATCTTGTACATGTATTTGTGGTGATCTACGCTTGTTTTTAATTTAGGCCATACATTCTTTCATGCAAAGTTAGAATTTAAAAGTGCGGAAATTTAAATGCGGAAAGATAAATCTTACGCTATTACAAGGCGCGGGTCTATACATCGCCAAATTAACAAAGACCCGTTTGGTAAAAAATGCGGAAAGTAAAACCTAGTTACTATTACAAGGCTTGAGCAATTACATAATATTGAAATTCTGGTGTATGCCAGTCTTCAGATGTTATACTCAATGTCTAAACATCTGATATGACATAATAAATACACTGCAAGGTAGATACCCAATTTTTTATGATTCAGTACTGAAGAGTAACAGAAGCACAGTTTAACCAAGCTGTGCCAGATCTACTTTGAAGGTGAAGAGGATAGAACATCGATGTGCCTAGTTCTGTTCATCTGTGGCACATGATCAGCAGAAAGCAAACAGTCTTTGCAGTTCTGTTTCTTCTGCACAGATATCAGCATGATGTCTTAACATGTTCTGAGACATCATCTGTTACAACATTACAGTTTTACCTTGATATATAACAGACAGAATTATAAAGTGTTGAAGGTAAAAGCACAAATCAGTTGTTGACCCAGTTCGGTGAAACACACCTACTCTGGGGGCATACCAAGCCAGGAAGAAGATCCACTATCAGCAATATTAATTCAGGACTAAACTACACAAGTTCCCATCCTTCACTTAATCATCTACCCAGTGCAACCTATACCTAGGAACTCCTAGATAGAAACCTACCAGTTTCCATTCCTATTGCCGTAGCAACAGAAGTCTTACTCCTACTCAAGAAGCAGTGCCCTCCCACTTGGTTTCCTACATTACAATGAATATGGAGTAATGCAAAAATACTTAGACTTGCTTCATAGCTTCATCCAAGAACACTCAAACTCTTACCTACAGGTTTCGAGTTACATACATGGTAACCTTGCCACATACCGACAGGTTTACCTAACAAATACCCCCAAAGTTACATTATGTGCATGTTGCAAACCCTAGGTTACAATCTGCTATTTATAACCTATTACCCAACTCAGCAAGTTTTTCTCCTTGCTGTTACAACTCAGCAGCAAACTTCTCCTATAATCAAGGTCTTCAATCTTCTAGTTCCTAAAATATCTCCATATTTAGAAACAATATTTTCTTCAAATAATCTGATTGATTCTTGATTGATCTTCAGATTCTCCATACGAAACGCCACATATATTCTCAGAGTATTTATGTACCAGAACTGTAACTGAATTATCAATTCTGTTGACGTGATGTCAAGTCAGATGTCATGACATTACATCTAACATGTTTTCCTAGATGTTGAACTTTTTCAACACAGCAAATAACCTCTTTCATAATTTAGATCACTTAGAATAGTTAGGTTACAAGTCACAGCTGTTACAAACATTCAAGCGATGTCATATGCTGATGTTGTGACATCTTACATAACATGTTGGTTCAGATGTTGAACTTCTTCAACACCACATATTAAAACAACAGAGGGAACATGGGTAAACTTGCTTTCTTATTTGTTTTACAAATGAAGCCAACTCTCCAGCCAGGGCACTTACAATCTCCCCCTTTGGCAAATTTTGGCTAAAACAAATAAGTGCAAGTTGTATTTTGGGACCAGGCCACAACACAGTTGAGATGTTACAACATCTTGTCTAACATCTTCTTTTGTAGAGGCTGATGTCCTTTGAGCAAACAACAAACCTCTATCCTTCAACTGTGAGCAACTCCAAACCATCGATGCCCCAAGAGGATTTATTTTCTCAAGATTATTACTTGTGATCATGTAACTCAGATCACAAGTCACAACTATCCTCTTAACTCAGAACACAAGACACAAACAAAGTCACTTACTTAGGGATCATGTTGCTTTCACCTGAGTCTTGCTGGACATTGCCGTCTGTTGCTTTCACCTGAGTCTCGCCTGAGACTGGGTCCCTATCTTTCTCCCCCTTTTTGGCCAGAATTTGACAAAGACTGCCCATACAGATCCATACCCATGCACAATTTTCCCAGAAGCTAACAAACTTCATGTTGTTGAAACCCTCTGATGGAGAGAAGGAATAGAGAGAGTCTTCATAAATAATGCAATATTGGCATAGATAGTAACGACCTTGGTACTTTACTCTGACAGTTTCAGTACCCTAGGACTGGTTTTAATGCAGGTACCTACCCTTAGGTTTGACCCTTTGACCATGTCAGAATGTCCTTCTAAAACAGACATTTGTCTTTTAGAACATACTACTCCCTTGTCTTAGGATCCCCTTTCCAAGAAACATCGTTGGCATATTACACTCTGCATCAGTTTTATAATACCTTTATTAGATGACAAGTTATCACCTAAACATTCCAGCTCACTAAACTGCTTCATAATGAGACACAACAGCCCTGTTTTCTTAGCAGATGAAAACATGCTCAAATCCTATGTCGTCATACATTCTGCTATTTTTAGATTAGCAGCTTGAAGCCATTTCATTTTCACAAAGAGGATGGTTACTCCCTCTGAGTCATACAACTGTACACACATGGGTTTATTAATAATACTCCACACTTCATCCAATTTTCCTCCTGTCTGTAGTTTTAGAGGAAATTAGGAACAATGTTATTGGGCAATGTAATGACATTCGGTCAGACATAGTCCTCTTCAGTCTTGAACACAAAATCCCAATAGTTAATAAAGTGCCATACTTTATATCCTACGAGTTTGATGAAGACTTTTCGTACAAACCAACACTCCCCCTGTTAGGGACAATTACTTCTCTTCATGGAAACAGGTAGATCACATTCAATACTCAGTTGGATCTTCAAGACAACTTCTGATTCATAGTAAATAAGACTCCTTGATGAATGGAAAACATAAGACGCATCTTCATGTCTTCAAGAGCGCACCCTCTGTTCAACAATATTGATTGAACGCATTCATACTCTGAATCAAACTTTCTTGATAATAATCAGCTACCACATGTTGATTGTCTTGATTCTCTGAATTTACTGTTGAGATAGACCAAATGCCACTGTTTGATTATCTCCTTCATGAATCCTCAAAACAAATGCCACCTTTTGACTTCTCCATGTTTATCAGACTTCTTCAAAGATATTCTGATCTTCCAATTGAAATTTGATCGTCCATGTTTATCACAAAAGGCTTAGATACACTAAGACAGGGACATGTAACATCTTCTCCACCCAACCACTCCAAAGAGCTGCAAAGAGACAATCTTTTTGAAGTATCCAATCTTCAACTTCGTAGATCATCCTATCTTAAGTTGATGTGCCACTTCACCAACTAAGAATCTGATGTTGAACCAACTATCACAACATTATGTTATAACATCCAGTTGTTGAATTCAGCTCCTTCTCTAATTTACTTCCTTGACTAGATCAGAACCAGACTGATCCAAGTAACCATCATCAAGATTATGATGTCTTCTTCTTCTTGTAGTTTCAAGTCTGAACATGTTTCTAGGAAACTTTTTCAAGGATCAAATGATTTTGCTGTTACCAAAGAGATAGTTCTAAAGCATCACTCTTCCTGTGATTCTTCACTGGGTCTAGAAGAAGGAATGTTCCCTCATCTTTCAGAACATCAGTTGTCTTGAGCTCCAAGGATAATCAATTAAATACTTGTACTTGTCACAAATAGCAGTTGATCATAAATCCTTCACATTTTCCTGTAAGATACTTTCACTATTTGAATACTTTGACATACTCTTCGTGTGTTAATATCTTCTTCTTGCAAGCACTTTCTTTGAGAGACCAAGGAGTTGAGATAGCTAGAATTTTCTCTGAACAAACTCTACTCACCTCAACAGATTTGAAACTCCTACCAGATCATATTCATCCTTAGGAATGAGAGAGATGAATCCTTTCTTACAAATATGTCACCCAACTCCCAGAACCCATGTGACATAGGTCAACAGCCAGCTAAACCCCAAGCTGAACTAATGTGAGGAGGTTAACCAAATCTCCCCCTCAAACTACCAATCATGGAAGCTCCACACAAAGTATTCATGCATTGTACACAAATGTCTCGACATGACATATGACATCCCTACCAGATTCAAGTAACTCCAAGAGTTATACCTATTCATACTCCAATCACACCAATCAGACTTTAGCAGATATGTATAGCCAGAGCATACTACCTTAACTAAACTCTGAGTCTTCATATTCTCACATCTGGAAAGATCTTCCACTTCTAATCATGATGTTTAAATGACAAGATTCATGATTCCAATCTACTTCTATGAAGGACCAATAATGTTGCACCATCATTGACTTTTATTAACCAATGTGCTTGTCTTTCTTCACACCGTAGTACTTCAGGGAACAACTGCTCAATCCTCATCAATCTTCAGGAATAAGCCCACCAATAGGGATTGCACAATGTCACATCTCAACCAGCTCCACTTCTAGAATTCTGACTTCTAAAAGTAACCATCAGGAGCATACAGACATAGTTGACTCTACCATTGTCAATTTTGCACATACAGATGTCTCCTCTTCCAGGTCAGGAGTAGGTTCCAAACAAAAGTATCCCTTTGTTTGACACCCAAAACATATGCTCTTCAACTAGTAGCATCGTAGAACGTCTTCATGAGTGGACTTGAGAGGACTCAAGTATCTGTGACATCTTCAATAGATTACAGTAGTCTTCAATCCATAGGAGGGGAAACACATCAGAGCTTGAGTTTTGCCAAGTATTATGCAGCGGAAGAACATAATACAACTCAATCTTTTCACACACTCTCCACCAGACTAGTCTTCAAAAATAGATCAAGTTTGACTATGATACACACCTAGCATGACTACTACACATTACTTCAGGCGTACACACATCCTAGGTTTGAGAATAAATCAAACCTAGAGCAGCTACCACACAACCAGGCCAAATGCCAATCACCAAAGATAGGTACACACAGTTCCTGCCAAGAATAGTCCATCCTCCCACTTCAAGGGACCATTCAGAGAAATAACAAACCATTCCAGGTTGCAATCTTCAGTACTAAAATTGACCTTGCAGATACCAGAAAGTATCACCAATGGATCTCATCCAGAAACAGAACAGGATGCCTGCTCTGATACCAATTGAAATTCTAGTGTATGTCAGTCTTCAGATGTTATACTCAATGTCTAAACATCTGATATGACATAATAAATACACTGCAAGGTAGATACCCAATTTTTTATGATTCAGTACTGAAGAGTAACAGAAGCACAGTTTAACCAAGCTGTGCTAGATCTACTTTGAAGGTGCAGAGGATAGAACATCGATGTGCCTAGTTCTGTTCATCTGTGGCACATGATCAGCAGAAAGCAAACAGTCTTTGTAGTTCTGTTTCTTCTGCACAGATATCAGCATGATGTCTTAACATGTTCTGAGACATCATCTGTTACAACATTACAGTTTTACCTTGATATATAACAGACAGAATTATAAAGTGTTGAAGGTAAAAGCACAAATCAGTTGTTGACCCAGTTCGGTGAAACACACCTACTCTGGGGGCATACCAAGCCAGGAAGAAGATCCACTATCAGCAATATTAATTCAGGACTAAACTACACAAGTTCCCATCCTTCACTTAATCATCTACCCAGTGCAACCTATACCTAGGAACTCCTAGATAGAAACCTACCAGTTTCCATTCCTATTGCCGCAGCAACAGAAGTCTTACTCCTACTCAAGAAGCAGTGCCCTCCCACTTGGTTTCCTACATTACAATGAATATGGAGTAATGCAAAAATACTTAGACTTGCTTCATAGCTTCATCCAAGAACACTCAAACTCTTACCTACAGGTTTCGAGTTACATACATGGTAACCTTACCACAGACCGATAGGTTTACCTAACAAATACCCCCAAAGTTACATTATGTGCATGTTGCAAACCCTAGGTTACAATCTGCTATTTATAACCTATTACCCAACTCAGCAAGTTTTTCTCCTTGCTGTTACAACTCAGCAGCAAACTTCTCCTATAATCAAGGTCTTCAATCTTCTAGTTCCTAAAATATCTCCATATTTAGAAACAATATTTTCTTCAAATAATCTGATTGATTCTTGATTGATCTTCAGATTCTCCATACGAAACGCCACATATATTCTCAGAGTATTTAAGTACCAGAACTGTAACTGAATTATCAATTCTGTTGACGTGATGTCAAGTCAGATGTCATGACATTACATCTAACATGTTTTCCTAGATGTTGAACTTTTTCAACACAGCAAATAACCTCTTTCATAATTTAGATCACTTAGAATAGTTAGGTTACAAGTCACAGCTGTTACAAACATTCAAGCGATGTCATATGCTGATGTTGTGACATCTTACATAACATGTTGGTTCAGATGTTGAACTTCTTCAACACCACATATTAAAACAACAGAGGGAACATGGGTAAACTTGCTTTCTTATTTGTTTTACAAATGAAGCCAACTCTCCAGCCAGGGCACTTACAATATTCACAAAGGAAAATAAGAATAAATGCGCGAAAGGAATAAAAATAGAACGTTCGAGGGTGTTGAACCCTTTTTGAAATTAAATTGAAATTAAAGAGCTAATTAATTATTTAATTAAAAGAAAAGAAATGTTTTTTATGTTTTTTTTGTATTTAATGAAATAAGAAAAGAATTTAAAATTAGAAGGAAACCCTAGTTCTAAATATTTTTAATTATTAAAGAAAAGGTTAAAGTTTAAAATCTAATTTATGCTAATTAATTATTTACATATTTATTTACAAAATATTTAGTAATTAATAATAATAATAATAATGAGAAAAAATTATTTATTAAGAAAAGTGATAAAAAGTTAAAAAACCTAATTTCTACATATTTTAATTTATTGAGAAAAAGATTAAAGTTTTAAAACCTAATTTACTAAACTAATTATTAAAGTTTATTTACAAAATAAATTAATAGTGAAATAATAATAATTAAATATATTTTAGTTTCTGATTTTTTATCTTATGAAAATTAATTTATGAAATTAAAGAAAACAATTGAAAATAATTAAAAGAATAAAAAGAAAAATCAAATGAAAAAATAAAAATGTGCAAACCATGGGGGGTATTCAGACCCAAAGGGAGGTTTTTTGTGAGAAATCTGGCCCATTAGACAAAAAGCCTTGTTTGACTTTCTGGCATCACGTGCGTGTTCATTGACTCCTGAGTATCGTGGTCTGCATTCTTTGGCCATTGGATTGGGTTTCATGGCCATTTGTGTTCTGGTTGTTGGCCATTTGTGTTCTGGCCTCAACGTTCCTTAATCTTCTCAGGATGTCTGTCTCGCCATGTATTGGTGTCATGCATAAGTTATTCTTTTGGCCATTTGGCTTTTGGCTTTTGGCTTTTGGCTTTTGGCTTTTGGCCATTTGGCTTTTGGCTTTTGGCCTCAACGTTCCTTAATGAACCTGCATGGGATCCTGTCTAAATCTGCAGTGTTGAATCTCACGAACATATTAAATAAAATCATAAAATGCAAGTAAAGCCAATATATGAAGAAATTTAATGTTTAGGCACAATATGGCATGTATGAATGATTATACCCTTTTGATCATGGGGATCAAATCAATCTTACCCTTACTGGAAAATTAGTGACCTGAATGCTTTTATGCCCTTTGGATCATGGAGATCGAGCCAGCCTTATCCTTACTGAAGAAGTAATGAGGTGTTGGTTTGTAACTGTGATGACTTGTTTGTAGTGAGAGATGGATTTGTAATAAGGATTTCAAGGTTTTAGGGTTCTTGAAAGAATTTGAAATTCTAACAGTGTTGTGGCAAGGTTTTTTCTCTCTTTTTTCTCCTCTCTGGTTTGTGTGAAAAGAAGGTGATTATATAATGGAAATTAGGGTAAAGAAAATGGGCTTTGAATGTGCAATTGGGCCTCCAATGTTCACTTGAGTTCGTCACTTTCCAGGCTAAATCGCAGGGACTTAAGTGCAATTTTTGAAGTTGAAATGTGAAAACAAAATGTAGCCGACATCGATAACTAACTCATGTCCGAAAATCGGCTTAATCGGATAAACGGTGAATTAGTTATGAATTTTTGAAGTTTCAGCTCAGACAAACTTATTTTGGGGCTCCAGTGTCGACTCTGACACGTTCTTTAATAAAAAACTGGTATTGATCGGAGCATAATCCGGTCTCGACTTTTGAAGAAAAGTTGTAGATCTATGAGTCAGTGACCTTGTGTAAAAATATGAGCCAAATCCGATAAAAATTGACCGAGTTATGAATTTTCGAAGTTTCGGCCCAGATGAAATAATATTCAGCATTCAGGATTTTCAGCGTGTCACGCACTCTGAGCAAAAAACGAAGGCCTTTTGAATACCGTTTGAACTCAATACCTTCTGTGAAAATGTAGCCAACTCAATTTGTGAAATTTTGGCGCCGGAACCAGCTCGATACGATGAAAATCGACCAAGTTATGATTTTCTGAACATGACGCAAATAAACTTCTGTCACAAATTTTCTGTATGAAAATACTTGATAAATCCACATTTTTGAAGACCTTCTGTTCGAAATTGGCTTCCAGCCGTGAGAGATGAAAATGTAGATAATGTCAAGACGGAATTTTGGCTCCCGGAACGGGTTCAAAACGAGTCACGATCTTCAAGTTATGAATTTTTTAGCGCGTAAAAACCGCATTTTCAGCACACTTTTTCACCATATTTCTTCAAGAAAACTCGCACATTCGGATACCTTCTTTAAAGAATTGACTCTTGAGCCGAACCTGAATTCGAGAATACATTATCAGAGATATCTTGGTGAAAGAACACCTGAATATGACGCGCCGGGTTGGACTTGTGAATTTTTCTTGAAATGTTTTGAGAAATATGGGAGGGCAAATTTTGGGGTACAACAGTTGCCCCTGTTCAATCTTCTTAGACCTGAGGATGTAGATTGGCTTGCGTGCCTTTCGTGATCCGAAGGTGGAAGATGATTGAACACTAAAGTGCCCAGAAATTTGCACTCGCATGGTGTAGTATCAGCAATGTGATGTAGGGGGAATGGGCTTATAGATGCCATTTGGAAGTGATGGATGGGGGGATGGGCTTATAGATGCCATCTGGAGCTGTGACGGAGCTTTGTCGGGAATGGGCTTATGGATGCCATTTGGAGACTGTTGGTATGTGGATGGGCTTATAGATGCCATCGAAAGGTTGTCGATCGCGTAAGAGATTCCTTAGCGAGAACTTGCGTACCTGAGAAAGAAAAATAATTACCTGGCCTATTACAGGAGTTGATCTTCAAACTCTTTACGTAGATGTGCCCTGGCTGGATACAGGAATCAAATCTTTAAACTCTTCAGACGTGCCCTGGCAGGATACAGGAATCGAGTCCGGAGAATATTAGTCGTCAACAGATACACCCTGGCAAGATACAGGAATCGGATCTTCGAACTCTTCAGACGTGCCCTGGCAAGATACAGGAATCGAGTCTGGTAATGTTAGTCGTCAACAGATACACCCTGGCGAGATACAGGAATCGGATCTTCGAACTCTTCAGACGTGCCCTGGCCGGATACAGGAATCGAGTCTGGAATTCAGAAAGGTTGGTGAGTTGTCTCTACTGACAGGTTATTTCCATGGACGGGTGGTCTTTATCGACGGGTGTCTATAACGACGAGTGTCTATAACGACGAGTGTCTATAACGACGAGTGTCTATAACGACGAGTGTCTATAATGACGAGTGTCTATAACGACGAGTGTCTATGACGACGAGTGTCT
Source organism: Vicia faba (assembly GCA_948472305.1). Lineage (NCBI taxonomy): Eukaryota > Viridiplantae > Streptophyta > Magnoliopsida > Fabales > Fabaceae > Vicia > Vicia faba. The sequence continues at coordinate 256,698,261 of OX451736.1, read as the reverse complement.
ATGACGACGAGTGTCTATAACGACGAGTGTCTATAACGACGAGTGTCTATAACGATATAGATGAGTGTCTATAACGACGAGTGTCTATGACGACGAGTGTCTATAACGACGAGTGTCTATAACGACGAGTGTCTATAACGACGAGTGTCTATAACGACGAGTGTCTATAACGACGAGTGTCTATAACGACGAGTGTCTATAACGACAAATGTCTATAACGACGAGTGTCTATGACGACGAGTGTCTATGACGACGAGTGTCTATAACAACGAGTGTCTATAACGACGAGTGTCTATGACGACGAGTGTCTATGACGACAGGTGTCTATAACGACGAGTGTCTATAACGACGAGTGTCTATAACGACGAGTGTCTATAACGACGAGTGTCTATGACGACGAGTGTCTATGACGACGGGTGTCTATAACAACGGGTGTCTATAACGACGAGTGTCTATCACGACGAGTGTCTATAACGACGAGTGTCTATAACGACGAGTGTCTATAACGACGAGTGTCTATAACGACGAGTGTCTATAACGACGAGTGTCTATAACGACGAGTGTCTATAACAACGAGTGTCTATAACGACGAGTGTCTATAACGACGAGTGTCTATGACGATGAGTGTCTATGACGACGGGTGTCTATAATGACGAGTGTCTATAACGACGAGTTGGATCAGAGAAATCTTTAGGCATTGATTTAACTGGATTTGTATTCTTTGACTGGGTTGGTCTCTTTTGACTGTATTCGTCTACATAGCTAATCTTTTAACTGTATCCTTCCTGAAAGGTAAAGGTCAGTCATATGCAATGCATGATATGGATCAAGCAATAATATTTTTCAACACATGAGATTGTATGATATGATGCGTATATGCATGTATCATGATGTATAACAATGTGATGTTTATGAATGTATCTGTGTCTAGGAAAATAGATCCTTGACGGATGCCGGGAAGTCAAATCATGGGATAATGTTGAAGAGTGAGATTCTTCATTTCCGTTGGGGATGATGATTGCAAGAATACCGGTAGGAGAAGATAACTCCGTTGGGGAATAAACTTAGCGAATAGATTACTCTGCGGGGAGTGAACTTTGTGGGGAAAGAGAAGCACTTTGCTGAGGTTGATGAAGATAACTCCGCTGGGGATACCGTTGATAAGTTATGTTGGGAGATCTGATGAACTCCGCTGGGGATAGGAAGACTTCGCCGAGAACGATCTTTCTGTGGCTTTTAGCTGAGGATAACCCAGTTATAAGCTCTGGTGGAGAAATAACCTTTGAATAAAACCGGGGAGACGCGTTCGCTCTGCAGGGAGTGAAGGTATCTTGGTCGCATTCTTCAGCTGAACTTACCTTGGCACTTCGGTGGACAGAGCAACCGGATCATTTAGACAACTCATTATTGCCCCAGTTTCTGTTGGAGAAGAAGGTACCTGTGAAGGTGTTTGATGACTGCCGTTTGACAAATCTTCTTCTGGTAGGCAAGTGACGAGATGACGGGACATAGTCGTACGCTTAAATCCCTAATTTTTTCCTGGACCGCCCTTTAGGGTTTTCAGTCCATCGGGATACCCTTTTTTGCCAAAGCCGCCTTTTCAGGTTTTCGACTTGCCGGGTGTACAGATTTTTTTTCATTTTCATCCCTTATTTTTGCCCGAACCCTTTTGGTTCGCCGGGAAGCCCTTATTTTTTCCTAGGTGTGTCAACCTAGCGGGTCTTTGATCGTGCGTAGTATTTTTTTCCGACTATGTCCACGCTCTCAGAATGTAGGGAGTTGCCCCTGTTAGAAGTGTTTTGTTGCCATACCACCGGAAGATCTTCGTTCGATCGTCCAATGCCCCAAATGATCCGGATGGAGATTTGCCCCAAGTTGGTTGGCCTTTTGAGAGATTCTTCGAATCTTGACTTAACTGCCCCGGATGACGGACAATGATTACGTCTGCCCCTTGGTTGGAAGTACTTTTGTTCACTAGATATTCTTCGTGCGAATTTCTTTGTTGTTCGAACAAATAGTCATATGCAAACAATGTTATATCAGAAATGCAAAGCTTATGTCTGTCTTGAAGTTTTTTGAAAATGCATTTTTTAGTAAAAACAAGTGAATTTTGTAAACTGCGATGTCAACTCGTTATTTTACCGCAAGCCTTAAGGAGTCAGGATACCTTTTGTTACAGTATGCTTTCGAACTAACCCATGCTTCAGCTAGGACTTTTGAGGGTTATAACGTGGCCTGGTTCACGGTTTAAGAAACAAAGGATAAAGGCTCAAATTATTTGTACCCACCCGCTCTTCGTGATGTTCTTCGAACCTAAACTCAGTTGATCGTGCGTTAGACCTTGTTCGAGTCTTTTGCTCTAATATACCAGTGATGGTTCGGGTATTGACAATTTATTTTGAATGGGCAGTCATTTCCTTTTTTGTTGAGGGTTTGTATGACCTCTTTTTTTTCTTGATTTTGTTATCCCTGTTTTTTGCCTGAGCTGTTTCCTTTTTGGAATTACAGTCAGCGGGATGCCCCAGTTTTGTAAGTCTCCTTCATAGGTTTTGACTTAATGGGTTTTTATTTTGAGAAGTAATGACTGCCTGTCTTTATGATTGTTCGGAACCATCGTTGTCTTTTTTTGTTTTGTAAGGATTCCTTTAATGCCATTCATCGTGCACCTGGATCAACTGAGAGAACTACCCTGCCCCAGGTTATGATTAAGGGTTTTAATTTCGAAAAAGAAAAAACTACAACTTCTTTGGCTCAGAGAGGTTGACGAGGGATTATCTTCCTTATAACTCCAGTGTTTAGGAATTGAAACAATGCCTGTACCTCATCAGCGGGGTCTGTTCAAAAGCCTACTGTAGATCGTGGTATCGTTTTCGTCATCCTCCCTCAAGAGACTTAGAATTTTCAATTAAGAGTTGATCATCACAAAAATATGAAATCAGTTTGAATATAGCGAATGCGAATATATTGCTTCAAAACAGACATATGCGATACATTAATGAAATAACAACGTTTAACATGAATAAATGTTTGAACAATCGAAGAAAAATACAATCTTGAACATTCAAATGAACAAAAGTTTCCAATCCTAGCCATGTTTGGGCAGGGGAGCAGTGGTCACATTGGGAGCCTCTGGAGAGTCGAGCTGGACTTCCTTTGCGTCAATCAGATCCTGAACCTTGTTTCTCAAAGTCCAACAATCATCTATAGCATGCCCCGGGCTGTCAGAATGATAAGCGCAGCGAACGTTGGGGTTATACCTTGAAGACGTCCTGTTGGGATTCTTTGGAGGGTCCATGAGAGTTACCAACTTGGTTTCCAGCAGCTGTGGCAATATCTGTGACAAGGTCATGCCGAGGGGAGTGAATTGCCTTTTGGGTCTCTCTTCCCTTTGCTGATTGTGACGTTGAGGAGCGCCGGCCGGTTTTGCAATAACCACCGCGTTGACGTCTTGGCGGTGTTCGGACCTATTCTGCCCTCTTGAGCCATAGACAGCACTAGATTCTCTCTTGGGTGGTTTCTTCTCAGTGTTCGAGGAGTCACCATTATGTATTTTCCCTGACTTGATGCCAGCTTCTATTCTTTCCCCGGTCAAGACCAAATCTGTAAACCCAGCAGCAGAATTCCCAATCAGGTGGTTGAAGAATAGACCAGACAGGGTCCCCAAGAACATGTCGATGAGCTCGCGGTCAGTTAGAGGTGGTTGTACCCTTCCAGCAAGGTCCCTCCATTTTTGAGCATATTCCTTGAAGCCCTCGCCTGTACCCATAGACATCCCCTGAAGCTGAGTACGCGTGGGAGCAAGGTCGGCATTATACTGGTATTGCTCGTAAAATGCAGTGGCTAAGTCTTCCCAGGTATGGATGTTGGCTCCATTCAGTTGATAGAACCACTCGAGCTGAGTCCCCGACAGACTATCCTGAAAAAAGTGAATCCACAAATTCTTGTCAGCCGTGTAGGGCTGGATCCTCCTTATGTAAGACCTGAGATGCAGCTTAGGGCAGGAGGCCCCGTCGTACTTGGCAAAGGCCGGTGCCTTGAATTTGTGCGGGATTACTACCCCAGAAGACAGACCTAGATCTTCGAAGTCCAGGCCGGGCACTTTTTGTATCTCCATAGCACTTAGCCGGTCTTCTAACTGTTTATACTTGTCCTCAACTGGAGGGTACTGTTCATCATTATAATCGGTCTCGTTGTCGGAGACCACTGGACTAGGAACCTCTCTTTCATGGGGACTTTATTTCCCAACAGACGGGGTAGTCAGCTCAACTTCATTTTGTGACCCATTCCCCAATTTGCGTCTCGGGTTGAACAACACCGTCCTCTTCTTCTTCTTCTTCGAGAGCAGAGTCTTCAAATCCTGTTGGCCCTGGGCTAGACTCTTAATCAACTCCTGGAATTGGGCATTCTGGGCCTGGAGGGCCTGGATGGATTGCTCAGTAGATGTTTCTGGATTCATGATGAGACTGCTGAAATAAACAGCAAAGAAGGTAAGCAACCTGTAGAAAAAAGGGTACCCGTTATGCAATGATATGTATGATATGCATGCAATTTCAAGGATCTCACGGGGTAAACAAGAAATTTGTTAGAATTGGAGTCCGATAGCTTGAAGGAACTGCATGTTGTTGAGAGTCCTTCTTCAAGGGTCAAAGGATCACCATATCCAGTGGGTCATAGCCCCTGACAACCTTGGCTAGAGGAAAATAAATCCCCTTTGCCCCTTACTGGACAGTTGGTTCATCATGACCTGCATCACAAGCCCTTGAGATCCTTGAAATGGGTTAGCTTTTATGCAGGATGCGTGCAAAGGTATGATGTCATGCTACGCATGGGGTAATGTAGGCAAATCTTATTATGAGTCCCAATTAAAGACTGTAAACAAAACTTGCAAGAAACTCAAGTGTCAGATAACAAGCATGCAAATAGTCAAGTTGGAAGGCACACAAGTCACACAAGAGAAGCCCTTAGAGTTTAGGCCAGCATGGGGTCTAGGTATTACCCTCTTTCAGTTCGGTTGGTTAAGACATGTCCTATCAGAAGTAACCGGATTCTAGAGGATCCCAATATCACTGACTACCCTCAATCGGTCATAACTCCAGCATCGCAATCTTTTCTTGCGGCCAGAACCATCACGAGAGTTTAGCCTCAATGGGCGTAGCATACTGCTACTGTTCTATTGGCCAAGTTGGGTCATTTAAGGTTCTAAGGTCGGTTGGTGCTTAATGACTCCTCAGAAGACCCATATTCTCCTTGTTGCGACACAAGGGATATCGGTACAGACCAAGGTGCCACACCAACGTAGCCACTGCTTCACCCATGTCGGTCTACGCCGGACAGGTCCCTCACAGCTTATGCTACCTAACAGGGTATCCCCAGATCCGGGTTAGGATCTATGTAACTCCGATGCAGCCCACAATAATAAAGCAAACAAGCACAACAATTGAAAACACAAGTGATCTTAGTCCTAAGGTACACCTCACTTTATAAGATTCCCCAGCAGAGTCGCCAGTTCTGTGATCGGTGGATCTGGAACTGACTGTTTAACGCTGGTTCGCGAAATGTCGCGGTAAGCAAGAGTCGCCATCGTCTTTTATTTTCTCCAACATGGACGGACAAAAGCACAGCAAAATTCCTTATTGAGAAGGTTTCTCGGTTCGGGAGGTAGATTTATAGAAAGGGAAGGTGCTAGCACCCTTTCTATCCATGGTTATCCATGGGCTCTTAGGTACTTGCTCTTATGTTTTCAAAACGTTTGTTTGCTTTTCCAAAGTGCGTGGGTTTGAAAAAGTTTCATTGAAAACTTCAATTCGACTCTTGTATCAGTCCTCAAGAGTGTTGTGAAGCGTTTGTTTTGAAATCTTTTAGAAAGTGTCAGTGTGAAAAAGTTTTTGTTTGTTTTTTTGAAAAGAGCAAGTATCCATGAGTCATCTACCTACCCTAAGGAATTAGGCTGTGTAAATGTCCTTAAGGTAGTGCCATCCCACCATTGAGAGGTAGGTAGCACCACCGTTGGAGGTGTTCGGGTCAATTCGTTTTTTAGGGACAGTGTGGTCACCAGAGCAACAGTAGGACACCTTAGAAGCTACCCTTATGCCATTGATCCTTTTTTAATTCGAGGCAACTTTTCCGAGGCAACTGGATCATGTCATGGACATAAGGACTTACTAAAACGTCCTATACTCGACGACCACGTTTCGAAGGCAAGGCAACAGTGAGGCGTACCCTAAGAGTGGTATGTGAATTTGTGTATTGTTTTCAGTTTATGTTTATCTTGTACATGTATTTGTGGTGATCTACGCTTGTTTTTAATTTAGGCCATACATTCTTTCATGCAAAGTTAGAATTTAAAAGTGCGGAAATTTAAATGCGGAAAGATAAATCTTACGCTATTACAAGGCGCGGGTCTATACATCGCCAAATTAACAAAGACCTGTTTGGTAAAAAATGCGGAAAGTAAAACCTAGTTACTATTACAAGGCTTGAGCAATTACATAATATTCACAAAGGAAAATAAGAATAAATGCGCGAAAGGAATAAAAATAGAACGTTCGAGGGTGTTGGACCCTTTTTGAAATTAAATTGAAATTAAAGAGCTAATTAATTATTTAATTAAAAGAAAAGAAATGTTTTTTATGTTTTTTTTGTATTTAATGAAATAAGAAAAGAATTTAAAATTAGAAGGAAACCCTAGTTCTAAATATTTTTAATTATTAAAGAAAAGGTTAAAGTTTAAAACCTAATTTATGCTAATTAATTATTTAAATATTTATTTACAAAATATTTAGTAATTAATAATAATAATAATGAGAAAAAATTATTTATTAAGAAAAGTGATAAAAAGTTAAAAAACCTAATTTCTACATATTTTAATTTATTGAGAAAAAGATTAAAGTTTTAAAACCTAATTTACTAAACTAATTATTAAAGTTTATTTACAAAATAAATTAATAGTGAAATAATAATAATTAAATATATTTTAGTTTCTGATTTTTTATCTTATGAAAATTAATTTATGAAATTAAAGAAAACAATTGAAAACAATTAAAAGAATAAAAAGGAAAATCAAATAAAAAAATAAAAATGTGCAAACCATGGGGGGTATTCAGACCCAAAGGGAGGTTTTTTGTGAGAAATCTGGCCCATTAGACAAAAAGCCTTGTTTGACTTTCTGGCATCACGTGCGTGTTCATTGACTCCTGAGTACCGTGGTCTGCATTCTTTGGCCATTGGATTGGGTTTCATGGCCATTTGTGTTCTGGCATCAACGTTCCTTAATCTTCTCAGGATGTCTGTCTCGCCGTGTATTGGTGTCATGCATAAGTTATTCTTTTGGCCATTTGGCTTTTGGCTTTTGGCTTTTGGCTTTTGGCTTTTGGCCATTTGGCTTTTGGCCTCAACGTTCCTTAATGAACTTGCATGGGATCCTGTCTAAATCTGCAGTGTTGAATCTCACGAACATATTAAATAAAATCATAAAATGCAAGTAAAGCCAATATATGAAGAAATTTAATGTTTAGGCACAATATGGCATGTATGAATGATTATACCCTTTTGATCATGGGGATCAAATCAACCTTACCCTTACTGGAAAATTAGTGACCTGAATGCTTTTATGCCCTTTGGATCATGGAGATCGAGCCAGCCTTATCCTTACTGAAGAAGTAATGAGGTGTTGGTTTGTAACTGTGATGGCTTGTTTGTAGTGAGAGAGAGATTTGTAATAAGGATTTCAAGGTTTTAGGGTTCTTGAAAGAATTTGATATTCTAACAGTGTTGTGGCAAGGTTTTTTCTCTCTTTTTTCTCCTCTCTGGTTTGTGTGAAAAGAAGGTGATTATATAATGGAAATTAGGGTAAAGAAAATGGGCTTTGAATGTGCAATTGGGCCTCCAATGTTCACTTGAGTTCGTCACTTTCCAGGTTAAATTGCAGGGACTTAAATGCAATTTTTGAAGTTGAAATGTGAAAACAAAATGTAGCCGACATCGATAACTAACTCATGTTCGAAAATCGGCTCAATCGGATAAACGGTGAATTAGTTATGAATTTTTGAAGTTTCAGCTCAGACAAACTTATTTTGGGGCTCCAGTGTCGACTCTGACACGTTCTTTAATAAAAAACTGGTATTGATCGGAGCATAATATGGTCTAGACTTTTGAAGAAAAGTTGTAGATCTATGAGTCAGTGACCTTGTGTAAAAATATGAGCCCAATCCGATAAAAATTGACCGAGTTATGAATTTTCGAAGTTTCGGCCCAGATGAAATAGTATTCAGCATTCAGGATTTTCAGCATGTCACGCACTCTGAGCAAAAAACGAAGGCCTTTTGAATACCTTTTGAACTCAATACCTTTTGTGAAAATGTAGCCAACTCAATTTGTGAAATTTTGGCGCCGGAACCAGCTTGATACGATGAAAATCGACCAAGTTATGATTTTCTGAACATGACGCAAATAAACTTCTGTCACAAATTTTCTGTATGAAAATACTTGATAAATCCACATTTTTGAAGACCTTCTGTTCGAAATTGGCTTCCAGCCGTGAGAGATGAAAATGTAGATAATGTCAAGACGGAATTTTGGCCACCGGAACGGGTTCAAAACGAGTCACGATCTTCAAGTTATGAATTTTTTAGCGCGTAAAAACTGCACTTTCAGCACACTTTTTCACCATATTTCTTCAAGAAAACTCGCACATTCGGATACCTTCTTTAAAGAATTGACTCTTGAGCCGAACCTGAATTTGAGAATACATTATCAGAGATATCTTGGTGAAAGAACACCTAAATATGACGCGCCGGGTTGGACTTGTGAATTTTTCTTGAAATGTTTTGAGAAATATGGGAGGGCAAATTTTGGGGTACAACACATCTCTGTGAACCTGGATGAGGAACTCCCAATCAGCAGATTAAAGAACGGGCCTGTCAGAGTTCCCATGAACATGTCTTCCATTTCCTGATCATTCGGAGAAGGTTGTACCCTGCCAACTAGATCCCTCCATTTATGGGCATATTCCTTGAAGCCTTCGCTAGAACCCATAGACATGCTTTGAAGTTGTGTACAAGTTGGAGCGAGGTTAACATTGTATTGGTACTACTTGTAGAAAGTAGTAACCAAGTTTTCCCAAGTATGAATTTTTGTTCTTTCTAGCTGATAGAACCACTCCAATTGTGTGCCAGCTAAAATTTCTTTGAAGAAATGGACCCATAACTTCCGGTCAGCAGTGTGAGGTTGGATATTCCTGACATAGGACCTTAAGTGCAACTTAGGGCAGGAGACACCATCTTACTTAGCAAATGTGGGAACCTTGAACTTTGGTGGGATGACCACTCCAGGAACCAGCCCTAACTCTTCAAAGTCTAATCCAGGTACCTGCTGAATCTCCATAGCATTGAGACGATCCTCCAACTGTTTGTATTTATCGTCAGCATGAGGATATTGTTCCTCAGAGTAATCGGCGTCTTCTTCATCAGCCTCGGGGTTGTTGACTTCTTCATGATTATCCCCTTCGTTTGATGAAGTTGTGAGATCTAGAGCTCATTTAACTGGTCCTCTAATTCTTCTTTCCATATTCAAGATGCTAGATGGTTTCTTTGCCTTCTTCTTCTTCTCTTTGATGACGAGAGCTTTCAGTTCTTTCTGCCCCTGGGCCAAAGCCATGAACATTTGTTGGAACTAAATGTTTTGAGCTTGAAGGTCTTTTACTGTTTGTTCAACGACCATTTCTTTTGACTGAAATAAACAACGAAAAGATGAGAAACCTATATTGGAAGACCTGTTATGAAATGGCATGCATGCAATGTTTTCAAGGATCTCGCGGGGTAAACAAGAAAATGTCAGAAGTTGAAATTTGCAGTTTTGATTGAATAACTTCGTATCATTGAGTGTCCTTCTACGAGAGTCAAGCTCACCATATCAAGAGGTTCATATCCCTTGACTCAAGTTGTTGAGCTTTGATCTTTTGACGACATTGGATAGAGGAAAATAAATCTCCTTGCCCCTTGCTAGACGTATAATTTATCATAACCTGCATCACAAACCCTTGAGATCCTTGAAATGGTTAAGGAAATGTTGTGCCATTATGTTATGATGTGTATGATATGCGTTAAGCAAAAGTGTAAGGTGATGAAGACAAGTGAGTCTAAGAAGTCCAGGTTACTGGATAATGACTGTAAACAAATCCTGCAAGGAGATCATGTTGTTAGATAAAAACCCTGCAAGTAGCTCAAGTTGAAAGCAAACAAATCACACAATCAGCCTTAGGTTTAGGCTTGCATGGGGTTTGTAGGTAAGTACCCACTTGAAATTTAGTTGGCTCAACCTGTCCTAGTAATAGTAACCGGGTTCTAAGGGATCTCAATATCACTGATCTTTCCCACAAGTTTTGTTCTGATAGACAACTGACTTGCCACCAAACAAAACTCGGGAGTTAAATCTCAATGAGTGTAGTATCGAGTATCAACCGACTTAGGACTACACCAAAGACGGCTATCTCACTACTTCCTAATGGCCAGGTTGGTCAATTAAAGGTTCTAAGGTCAATTGATGCTTCATGACACCACGCAGGGGCCCCGTATTCTTCTTGATTACTCAAGGGCTACCGGTACCAACCAAAGTGTGACATCAACGTAGCTATCGCTTCAACCGTGTCGGTATACCCCGCACAACCCCCACGATCTATTGCTACTTACCTAAACGGTGCCCAAAATCCGGGTGTAGGATCTATAGTAACAACCCAAACAAACCCTCCAAGGATAAAACATAAAAAGAAAGCAATTAAAACAGTTTTAAAATGAACTAATTCTAAGGTAACCCCACTTTTCATATTCCTCAGCAGAGTCGCTAGTTCTGTGATACGGTGGCAGAACCGACTGTTATACCGGTTTGCATTTTGTATTCGCAAATATGCGGTAAGCAAGAGTCTCCACCGACTTTTCTTTTATCCAACAAAGAAAAGGGTTAAAAGAACAGAAAAAGACCTTTTCGAGAGTTTTCTGAGTAAGGGGGTAGATTATGGAAAGGGAAGGTGTTAGCACCATTTCCATCCATGGTTTTCCACGGGCTCTTAGAGGTTTGCTCATTTTTAAAATTCTTTTGTGCTTTGTGTTTGAAAATGTTTTGAAAACGCCTTAGTACGGCGAACTTTGTAATGTTTCTCGGGATAGTGGAGAAAGTATACAAAGTGTTTTGAAATGTCTTTTGAAAAGTAATTTTTGTGTAAGTGCAAAATGTTTGAGCAAACTTCTAACAGCTATCTACTTTTATACTCGAAAAGGGTCGTTCTTTTCCTCTTTTCCTTTAGACAGTGTTATCCTACTATTAGTGAGTAGGTAGCCTTATCGTTGGATGTTTGAGGTACATTCGAAGGGACGTACAGTCATAAAGGCAACATATAGAGACGCTTTAGCAATTTTGTTTAAGGGACTAGATCATTTACCGAAAGGCAACTGTAGGGTCATCGAGGGACTATGAATTTTTGATTTACGGGTCTTTTACTAAAGCGTCCCTATTCTCGAGGGACATGACTACTTTTCCGAAGGCAACCAAAGTGAGTGTATCTTAGAGGTGTATATGTGCATGTGTGTTATGTTCAGTTATTTTAGTCTTTGAATTTAGGTTTGCTAACATTTTGTTTTATTCTTGTCATACAATCCTATTAGTCATGCATCTAGCATTTAACAATTGCAGTAATTAAAAGTGCAGAAATATAAAACCTAGCTATTATAAGACTTCGGGGAGGGGGATTATGTACATATCCAAAACTGGAGGAAAAAATAAATAAAAGCAGTAAAGGTCCTACTAATCATCTATTACATCCTAATATACAGTTACAATAATAAAAAGAAGTGCGAAAGAATAATAACGCGGAAATTTGAAATAACGTCTAAAAATCCTAAGATATAAAAAATCTTTTTGTTGTTTTTTGTTTTAATTTAAGAAAATAGTTGAATTAAAAGTAATTTATCTAGATCTATATTTAAAGAAAAATTTAATTATTAAAGAAAAAAATGAAATTAAAGAAAAAGAGATTAATCTTCTAAGCTTTTTTTGGTATTTTTTAATATGAAAAGAAAATGAATTAAAATCCTAAGTCTATTTAGTTTTTAATTAAAGAAAATGGTTTAAATAATTATTAATTAATTTACAAAATTAATTTAATTGAAAAAAATGCTAATCTAATATTTTTATGATTTTTATCTGATTTTATATTGATTAAAAAAAACTAAAAGAAATAAGTAAAAAAACAAAATAAATAAATAGAAATGGGCCAGGCAGTAACTGGAAAAGGGGGTGTAATTTGAATTTTTTGTGGATACGATGATCTAGAGTGTTGCAAGCCTTAGTGTGATACGGTGGCCAGAACCGGGACGTGATTTCCCTATTTCGTTAAGGAAATTTTGCTGGTTTGCATTTTGCCTTTGTGTTTGCAAAATGTCGGGGTAAGCAAGAGTCACCACCGTCTTTTATTTTATCCAACAAGGAAAGGAAAAAAGCACAGAAAAATTCCTTTTTCGAGATATTTCTGAGTACGGGGGGTAGATTTATAGAAAGGGAATGTATTAACACCCTTTTTATCCGTAGTTATCTACGGGCTCTTAGGTACTTTCTCATCATTTTCAAAATTGTTTTCTTTGTGTTTGTGCGCTTTGAAAAGTTTTTGTTTTGACTTTGATTTAACTCTTGCTTCTGTCTTCAAGAGTGTAATGAAGTGTTTTTGAAAACTTTGTTTATAAAGGAGTGTAAGTGTGAAAAATTTGTTTGGAATGAGCAAGTACTTAAGAACTAATCTACCTACTCGAAAAAAGAATCGTTCTGTATTCATTTCCTTTAGACAACGCTATCCCACTATTAGTGAGTAGGTAGCACCGTCGTTGGAGTTTGAGGGTCAATTAGAAAGGGACGCACGGTCACTAAAGCAATGTTAGGACGTCTTAGTAATAACCCTAATGTCTTAGATCAATTATTTGAGGCAACAATTCTGAGGCAACCATTCCGAGGCAACTTTTCCGAATCGGGACTTTGATCTTTGTTTAGACAAAAGAACGACCACTAAAGCATCATATACTCAATGACCATTTACCAAAGACAACCAAGTGGGAGTGTACCCTAGGAGTGCGCATGTGCGAATGATTCAATTTCAGTTTATTTATCTTTGCACATTTAGGGTGATCTAACTGTTTTAAAATTAGTCATACATTCTTGTCATGCATCCCTATATCATACATCTAACAGTTAATAATTTGCGGAATTTAAAGTGCGGAATTTAAACTACGCTATTACAAGGCTTCGGGTATTTACATAGCCAAAAACAAACCCTTTGAAAATAAAGCGATAAATGTAAATAAACGTCCTAATTAAATTATTACAAACTGTAGGCAGTTACATCAATATGGTAAATAATAAAAATAAAGCGCGCGAGAAGAATTAAGATCGACGAGAATTTAAGGTTTTGACCCTTCTAACCTAATTAAAAGAAAAATTGTTTTTTTGTTGTTTTTAATAAAAGAAATAAGTTTTCTAAATTAAATATGCAATTAATTAGTTAATTAAATTAATTAATAAAAATAATTACATGACCTATTTTGGTTTCTTTGGTTATTTTAGGAAAAAATAAAATATAATTAAGTTAGTAATAAAACCTATTTATTCTAATTATTTTTAAGTTATTTACAAAAAGAATTAAAGTTTTACCTAAAATTAAAATTTAATTAAGAAAAAATCCTAAATCTATTTTTATGTGATTTTTATATTTGTTTATTGATACAAAAATAAAAGGGATTAAAAGAAATAAATAAAACGAATAAAACATGAAAATAAAGATGGACCTAGTAGTAAAAGTAAACAGGGGGTGCAATCATCAGAAATCCCTAAGCCCGAATCTTCGAAAGCTTCATGCTCTAACTATGGTGTTTTTTTTATTCTTGCGTGGAACCTATGATTCAACCATCCATAACTTGTTCTATATAAACTCAAACAAACGTTAGCATACCATAAAATATGATTAAAATTAGAGATTCAAAGTTTAAAATTTTACCAAACCGGTGTTGTCAAATGGGGGACGTGCTAGACTTGTGATGGATTAATCTTGGGCCTTGTAAGACTTTTGAGGACTTCAAGAGGATGGTTTGAGGTTTGATGTCAATTGAGAGAGACCGGAACCTCGAGATATGACTTGCACCAATTCTTTGATTTCTGGAGAGCTTTTTGAAGAGCTTTTTAGAGAGGATTTTCGTCCCTTTCAAGCTTGTATGGATCTATATTTATAGAGGAGAATGAGGAGACAAGAAAGCATGGAAATAATCTCCCTCATAATGTTTTGTTTTAAGACCATGACCAAGATTTTAAAAAAATGCCATATTTGATGATTTTATGCCATTTTCACATGTGGATGAACCTGGACATATTTGAAAAGTTATTGCATGAAATCAATTGACATCAACCAGAATAAAACTTTCCCAAAATGGATTCACATCAAAATTTACATTATTTCCATTATTTATTTATTTATTTCTGAATTTTAATGAATAAAATATCAAAATAAATAGCATAAATAGTAGAAAAATGTATGGGTGGGCTTATAGGTCGTGGACCATGTTAGGAATGTGTTTCAAACTTGAAAAGATAGGCCCATTTGGAAAAAAAATTCAAGTTTGGTCAATATTTGCTTCATGCATTTTTTCAAAAAGTGTCCAACTTTGACAATGCATATCTCTCTCAATTTTAACCTTATGGGGGTGTTCTTGTACTTTTTAGAAAGATTGAGATGTCCTCTAATCAACCCTTTTCGTCTCATCTCAATTTGATATTCCATGCTCATGTATGAAGCTTTGACAAAAAGGGTGTTTTTGTTGACTTTTCAAAATGACCTATAATGTCCAAATTCATAACTTCTTGTGAGTGCATATTTTGAAGTTGGGAGATGAAGATGGATTGTAGGTAATTGCATCCTCTTCAAAATGAGTTTGGATAGGTCATTTCTCATAAAGTATGAGAAAGTTATGCTTGGTCAAAGTTGAGTTAATTTTTCTTGCAAAACTCTAATTTAACAACTTTTGGTTCTTGATGAATTATGAGCAATCCTTGATGAATCATGATTAACCCTTGATAAAATGATGAATTATATTTCAAAATTAGGATGTTGACCAAAAATCTTGAAGTTTGACTGTATGTGGACCATAGTTGACTTTTGCCCTAGCACAGTCGATTTTCAGGCCTTTGAGCAATTGACTGAGCAAATTTCCTTTGTAGGGTTTGAAACTTGACATAGATGATCTTGAGAATATATTAGGACAATTTTGAGCATTTGGGGTCCCTTGGACTCAAGCATCTTGATACAACATGAAACCCTAATTTGAGGTAGACTGCCTTAGGAGAGAGCTTGTCTGGCCAAACCTTGGACTACCTTGAGCAACTTGAGGATCTTTCTTGAAATATTTTGAGAAATATGGGAGGGAAAATTTTGGGGTAAAACACTTAGGAATGGATGTAATGAGTTCCTGGGAACCTCAAGATCACAATTGGGTAATTGTTTTGGATCGAGGATGCTTCAAAAGGTTGTTTCAATTTTGACAACTTTGTGGAAATTTTGTGAATTTTGATATGGCTTCCTAGCAATGATTTTCATGTCCTTTTCTCATGCCTTGGTATTGTATTTATAGAGGAATAAGAGGGCTAACAAATATGGTAAGAATCCACCCATAATGACCCTCTTTCAAACCAAAATCAAACACATTAAAAAGTTCCAAAAATGTAAATTCTTGCCCATTTTGAGGTGCAATGCACCTAGCCTCCTTTGCACGAAATTTTGGAGTAAAAAATAATTCAAACCATCAGCCCATATTTCCATAACCAATATTTACTATTTTATACAATTTTATTTAGTTTTTATTTGATTTAATTCATATTTAAATGAATAAAAATTCAAATAAATAAAAATCAAAACCCAAAAAATGCATGGATAAATTTAGAGGTCCTTGGACACATAATGAAGATATTTGAACTCCAAAAAGTTAGACCCAATAACTTAAAATCATAAATTTTCTCAATTGAGATTTCATGCCTTTCCTTTGAAAATTTCCCAACTTGTGCAATCCATAACTTGTTCAATTTTTATCCAATGATGATGATCTTGAACTTTTTGAAAAGCCCTAGATGTCTTCTATAATCTCTATGATTACCATTTTTGCATTTGGAGAAATCATCTTAATGTAAATGGTCTTGGAAAAAATGACTTTTGTTGACCTTTTGAAAATAACCTGTAATGTATGAGCTTGTATCTTTCAAATTGTACACCTCTTGAACTTGAGGGTTGAAGAGAAGTTGTAGGGAATTGGATTCTCTTCAAAATGAGTTTTGGTTGGATAAAAATGGATGAATTATGTGAAAGTTATGCCTGGTCAAAATTTGGTTGACTTTTCCTATAGAAACCATAATTAACAATTCTTTACTTTTGATGAATTAGGATAATTTATTGAGGAATCATGATCAACCCTTTATCAAATGATGGATATAACTTCAAAATGTTGATGTTGACCAAAAACCTTGAAGTTTGACTGCAAGTGGGTCACAGTTGACTTTTGACCAAGTATAGTTGATTTTCAGGCATTTGAGCAATTGATTGAGCAAACTTGTAGTGAAAGGCATGAAACTTGGCATGGACAATCTTAAAGACATATTAGGGACCATGGAAATCATTTGAGACCTTTGGATCTCACACATCTTGGTGAAAAATGAATCCCTAGTTGGAAGGCCAATGCTTAGGAGGAGAATTTGTCTGATCAATTCTTGGTCAACCTTGAGCAATTGAGGACCTCTAGGAGTATGTCTTGTGTGAAAATGGGAGGGAAAATTTTGGGGTATAACAGTACCAATGATATATTTTCTTTAGGTCGGACTAGTATTAGGGGAGCTGACCAGAATTTCTTCTTGGAAAATTATTTCGCAGTCATCGGTCCACTCGAAATGAGCCTTCTTTTTTATTACTGCGAAGAAGTGAATTGATTTTTCACATGCACAAGACAGAAAAAAAGATAAGGCAGCCAAACGACTGGTTAGTTGTTGGACTTTACGGATGGACGCCATGCTTCTCATGTCGATGATTGCTTGGCATTTATCTGGGTTAGCTTCTATTCACTAGTTCGTCATCATGAACCCAAGAAACTTTCTGGCTTGAAATCCAAATGTGCATTTATCTGGATTCAAGCGCATGTTATAACTTTGAACAACTACGAATGTTTCTTTCAGGTCTCAACGTGTTTCTGTTCTTCGGTGATCTTGAATACCATGTCATCTACATAAACTTCCATGTTCCGTCCAATTTGTGGAGCAAAGAAAATGTCCATTAGTCTCTGGTAAATAGCCATGAGGTTCTTCAGGCCAAGCGGCATAACCTCGTAGTAATAGTTGCTTCGGTATGTCATGAATGTTGTTTTTGATGCATCCGCCGGGTTCATACGGATTTGATTATACCCAGAATAAGCATCCATGAAGCTTAGCAGCCTGGACCCAGAAGCTCTGTCGATCAACTGATTAATATGAGGTAGTGAATACAGATATTTTGGGCATGCCTTATTGAGGTAGGTTAAGTCTACGCACATTCTCCACTTCCCAGTTTTCTTCTTAACCATAACCACATTGGATAGCCATGTGGGATATTGGATTTCTCCGATGAATCTAGCCTTCATCGGTTTAACCACCTCTTCGACTATTAGTTTTCTCTTTTCTTTGTCGCCTTTTATCTTTTGCTGGGACATTGGTTTCACCTCAGAATCAAGCTTCAAGTGATGACACATGATTTAGGGTTGATTTCGGGCATGTCAGACGGTTGCCAAGCGAACAGGTCGATATTTCTCTTTAGAATGTCAACAATCTCGACCTCCTCCTCTGCTGATAGATTAATTCCCAAGTGGGTGATTTCTAAGGATTGGAGGTCGATCTGAATTTCTTTAGTTTCTTCTTAAGGAGCCAGACTATCTTCTCTAGGATCTTCCCGGGGGTCAATATCGACCACATTTACTTTGTGGCCACCTGTTTCTTCCACAACTGTAACCTTCTTTTTTAGTTTTAGGCTATCTTTGTAACACTTTCTTGCCAGGCCTTGGTCTCCTCGTATCATTCCTACCCGGCCCTTACCAAGAAGGTAATTTATAGTGAGGTAGAGGGTTGATAGTGCCGCTTCCAATGCGTTGAATGATGGCCTACCAATTATGATGTTGTAGGGAGATGTTGCATTGACGATTAAGTACCTTATTCTAACTTCTTTGGCGTTCTCCTTTGTTCTGAATATGGTCATAACCGGAAGGTGTCCGAGCACCTGCACCTGCTCACCATAGAATCTGACTAAGGTTCCATTGAAGGGAAGTAACTCTTTCAGGTGGATGTACATGCCTTTGAAGTCTTCCCTATACATCACGTCAACTGAGCTTCCGGAATTGATTAGTACCCGTTTGATACTCCAATCCATGATATGAACTTTAATGACCATGGGGTCGTTCTCATGTGGTAAGATTCTTTCTGCGTCTTCTCGGGAGAAGGTAACATTCCCAGGGTCTCCGCATTTGTCTGTCCATTCCGCCTGAGCCATATGTATTATATTCTGGGCATACCTCTTTCGTGCCGAGCTGGTGGAGCCTCCTCCAAAGAATCCTTCAGATATTATATTGAGGGTGTGTCGGGTAACTCTTGTTTCTCAGACTTCCTCTGTTTCCTTCCTCTTCTTATTTGAAGGGAACTCCGAGGTGTCGTTCCCCTTGGGAGAGCTTCATTTTCTAGCTTGCTCAACATTATGTTTGACATAAGATATCAGTTTTCCTCTTTGGATTAGCTTTTCAATTTCCTTTTTTAGCTGCTGGCATTCCTCGGTGTGGTGTCCTCAGATTCGGTGATACACACACCATGCCTCAGTGTCATCACCCAAGATTGCATTTATTCCATTGGGACGCCACGGTCTGGGCAGTAAGTTGAGGTGATTCACATCCTTCCAGATGTCCTCTCTTATGGCATTTAGAGGACTGAGATCTTCGTTTGAAACTAAAGGTCGTCGGGATGATCGTTGGGGAGGTTGTTCTCGAGGTGGTGGTCGATCACGAGACATGCTCTGCTCCTTCTTCTGCCCAGAACTTTCTTCTCGGGTTCTTCCTTTTTCTCTAGCATCTCTAGTTCTCTTTTCCATATTGCTTTATTCTCCCTTTACGTGGCATTCGGCCCGAGTGATCATCTCGTCCATACTGGCAGCCGATTTTTGGGTTAGTGACTTGTTGAATTGGTCGGCCCAAAGACCGTGCTGAAAAGCTGCCACAAAGATCTCCTGATTGGGATGAGAGACCTTTATGGTTTCCTCGTTGAATCAGGCCATGTAATCCCTCAGGGATTCTAACGGGAGCTGACAGACATTAAACAATATTGTAGTCGACGCCTTCCGATGTCGGCTTGCCGAGAACTGCTGAACCATCTTTTTAGTGAAATCTTGGTAACTAACAATAGAGTATCTAGGGAGATTCATGTACCAACTCAGGTCCGATTCCTTGAAGGTGTTGGCCATAAGCTTACACTTCAGCGAATCGTTAGCCCCAATTATCGCCATTATACTATTGATGTTAATGATATGCTCATGCGGGTCGGACTTGCCGTCGTAAGTCACAAATGTCGAGGGTTTGAAGTTCTCTGGAGCCTGGTCCCAAATGGCTTGGGACAATGGTTGAGGCTCCAAAAGCTCGAGCCCTGGGTCAGCATCGTCTTGGCTCTTCATTTGTAAGATATGGACGATGTCTTGCAGCGTATCATTTTGTTGGCGAAGATCATCTATCATGGCTAATAGTTGCGCCATATCTGGAGGAGGGTCCCCTTCAGAAGACATTGTTCAAAGGTTGGTTAATGCGACCCGGGACAGTTTTATCAGGCTCCACTGTGGGCGCCAAATGTTCTTGCTAAACACCAAATATGAGACTTCCCTCCTACTTGGAGGATGGCAGGGAGAGCCTTACACGGGTGAGAGGATGTTGTTTATGATATTGAGGGATTTTAAGGCTTACACAAATATGTATGAGCTCCAAGCGATGTGTCTTGCTTACCCTTAGTCGGAAGCCCTATATATAGAAGCTCATGAACCTCATTGATTACTGCATGTAAATGTTGTGACTTTCCATGTTACATAACTGAGTTGTCTTAAAGGCAAGTAACATTCGTCGTCGCCAATGATGGCTATTATCATAACGTTCGCCATCGTATAATGATGAGCAGTTACGCCATCAATGGATCGGCCATTGCGTAACGACCCCATTAAGATCGGGCTCAAGGTAACCTCTGGATCCAGAGTATGAGCCCGGCTACTACCTCTTCATCTTCTTCCACGGTCGATTACATGACCCCCCGATCACACAACCTGGTTTACGCCTTGTGATCTCAACTCGTGGTGGTAACCGATTTATTATCTACTTTTTTTTCTCGGTCTTTCAATCATGCCTTGCATTTTATCTCTTCTATCCCGGATAATAGATCTATTATGAACAATATGCAAAACTAAGAGGAGAGGAAAATCATTCAAAACTTACAATGTCCTCAATTGGAACTGAAGTATCAACTCAGTGTTGATAATATAAGTCTATATAACTGACATCAAGCTTCTTGAGACTAGCTTCACAACACTCGCTCACATAATCAAGGGTACCTTTTACCCCAAATCCATCCCATCAGATATAGTAACGCCAAATTTCGTAGCCAATTGCACTCTTTCTCGAGAAAGTTCTTTAACAATCAGAAAAGATTTTAGCATTTCATTTTAAATTGCAAGTTTCCAATCTTCTCCTCCATTAAAATTTTACAGTTGAGGTGATGAAAGTTTACCTGTAAGCCTTGGTTATCCAATTTGAGTCTTGGGACTTGCATCTCACTCTTCTCCTCCATTCTTGCACTCTATTATTATTGTCTTTCCTACAAGATGAAACAGAAAAACATATTAAAAATAAGAACTATACCAAAGCCAAAGGGTTATCACACAAATGAGTGATTAATCAAAATCAAATAGTTATGTATTTACAACAATAACTCAATAATGAAACAACCATCTTCATGCGATTCTGACAGAACTGTTGAAATACAAAGGTCATATGCTCGATTATGATAATCATTCTCCATTCTCTCCATAAACTCCGGCTCACCGCAAATATCACGATAACCGCAACCATAATTGAAGCAGGCGGAAACAACAGGGGGATGCAGTTGAGGATGAGGCGAGTTTGGAAGGAGCGGGAGCGGAGGAAGGAGGGGTCGGAGGTGTCCATGGGGAGAATTGGGATGGGCGGCGGTGGGTTGGGGGTGGGAGGACCATTTTAGGGTTTGGGAGAGTTTTGTAGGGTTTCGACCAACGATGGCAATGGAATTGAGAGGAGATTGTGATGAAGATGATGCTTAATGATTGTTGAGTAATTTGGGGGCTTCTTTGAGAATGTATTTGCTTGTGAAACTTGAAGCTCTTAAGATTATGAGATCGAATTTTGCAGTATTTTGTTCCATTTTTTTGAATTTGTTGGAGAAGAAGAGTGTGATTTTCAATATCACAAAGAAATGAATCTGGATTTCGTTGTCTCTTCACTGTTAACGAGTTGAGGTTTCAGAGAAGTTGAAATGCAATCGTAAAGTTGAAAAGTTGAGGAGTTTAGATTATTTTATGACGGTGATGTGTTTGTTCAAAGAGTTTGGCTTATGGAATTGCTAGGTGCATTTTCATGTGGAATTGGATGATACAAGTGTGGAATTGGTGTCAAATGAAAAGTTATTAATTAACATTATATCAGAACTATTCATTAGAGAATATAAGAGACAAAGTGTTGTTATAAAATCATCGCAAAACCATAACTTCAACTTCAAAAGATTTATAACATGGGACAAACACAAACTAACAACATTATTCACCTACCATAGCAGGCCAATAAGACATTTTAAAAACAAATGCACGAAAATGAAGCCTAATAAGACATTAAAATGCATTACACAAAGTAAGAAAAACAAATTAAAAGGGTATTAATGTGAATGAAGCCTAATTAAAATGATCTTGGCTTAGCAACAATTGTAGACTGCTTGAGTATGTGCAGACTAAATTGTCCTCCTTTCTCGGAAGTGTCGATTTTAGATTGTCCCAGAGGAGGCAAAAGCTCGAAATTCTGAACCAAGCGCCCGATAGTAATGCCAAGGATAGGTAAAGCGAGAATAAACCCCGGGCAACTCCTTCTACCAACACCGAAAGGAAGGAACCTAAAGTCATTCCCATTCGCCTCAACATGAGCCTCTTCCTCCAAGAACCTCTCGGGCCTAAACTCCTCCGGCTTTTTCCATAGAGCCGGGTTGTTAGCTAGCCACCACACATTGACCAAAATCTTGCTCTTGGCCGGGATGTCAAAACCGCCGAGCTTCGCATCATGAAGGTTCATATGTGGGACGAGAAATGGAACCACCGTTCGAAAACGGAGCGTTTCCTTGATCACGGCTTGTAGGTAAGGTAGCTTCTCGAGATCAGGTTCGGTTACTTGGTGTCCTGGTCCAAGAACTTTGTCCATCTCTTCTCTTAACTTGTTTTGAATCTCTTGGTGATTCACTAGCTCAGCAATTCCCCATTCAATTGACCATAATGTTGTTTCAATTGCTGTAAAAAATACACAATATTTTGTACATTAGAAAACAACAAATCAAATTTATTGACATGATTATGAACACAAATTCATGCATTTATAAAAAAAAATCATACTTCTCTATCTAAGAACACAAATTCAAGATAGACATGATTTCCTTTTCGTCTAGTAACTTCTAATCTAAACCAAAACAATCAAGTAAAGTAATCATCATGCTACTTGAAGGTAGGTGCACCAATAAAATTTGGTGGCCACTAAAGACCAAGTGTATTATTGACTCATTATCAACTTCGAATTTGATTATAATTGAAAAGCAAATGTTACATTTTACAACTTTTAAGTCAAATGTATCACCAAAGTGTTGAAATTTGACAAACACTTGAAAGTTAGATAAAGTCTTTGTATAGATGAACTAACTACCTCTAATGCTAAAGGGGCCAACATTAGCATATGCAAGTTGAGAGGAGATAAGAATGGACCAATGATAGATTATTTAATTTTTCACCCAACCCACTTTCTTTAATTTAATGACTTGTTGGCAAATCTACGTGTTCCTTTGTCCTCCTTTGGTTGACACATATACATTATCGTGTACACATTTCAATACATTAATACTATATGAATATATATGGATCAAATATTTGATCTATACATTATCACTATGATTATGACAAAACACCTACATTCTTGTGACTTGTGATATTTATCATTTTTGTTATTTTATTTCAATAGTTTATTCACAAAATTTTCAATTCTAATTCTCTTAAACCACTAAAGCATAAACCATGTACTAGAATAATATTCGTAATAAATTGAAGTAATAAAATAATAATCATATAAATCTTACCAGCAACATTGATGTTCTCAACAATGTAAAGAACATTGTCATCATTGATCTCACCCTTCTTTTGAGCATCCAAAATATGATCAATAGCACATTTAATCCCTTCATTATCTGTGCTCTTAGTACTTCCAAGCTTCCTATTAACATAAAATTCACACTCAATTAAATTTAATATAAACCAAACACTCCATTCGCCACAAAAATGTATTAAAAAAATCATTTTAAGAATAAGTCATTTTCTCAACAAAAAAAAAAGTTTAAAAAGGCAAAGTACTAGTGCCAAAAATAAAAAGAACATTGAATATTCACAAGACCTACTTTCTCTCGTCAACAAAATAGTCTTTGAAAAGCTGCAACCTTGTATCCGTAAGGTCTTTACAAACCTTTAAATAGCCCTTCAAAAACGGTCTCAAAATCGGAATAAAATCACCATAGTTATACTCGAAACTCTGCCCCAAACGACTCCTTTCGCCATTCAAAGCTTTCAACTTCACAAACAAAGGATCCTCCTCGCTTTCGAATCTCCTATCAAACATAATTCTATACATAATATTATACATCATCAATTGCAATCTTCTTCGTATCACAATTCCATTGACACTAGCTTCTGGATTTTTCTTCACATCCTCGACAACACTCGCCGCTTCAGATTCCCAACCGAATCTGTACTGTTGGACAACTTTGTTGGTAAAGAACGGAACTGTCATGATTCTTCTCATTTTGCGCCAGTGTTCACCGTAGACAGTGTAAACCATGTCCTGTCCTTTTCCGGTGAAGATGTCGAAAACGACGTTTCGTGTTCTGGAGCCGAATTCGACTCCTTGGGTATGGAGGACTTCTTTGGCGAGTTCTGGGGAGGAGATGACGACGAGGTTGCGTTGTCCCATGCGGAGGAGGAGAATTTCGCCGAAGCGTTTGGCTAGGTCGGTGAGGTTGCGGTGGTTGAGGTCATCGCCGACTTGGAGCCAGTTGCCGAAGATGGGGACGGGGAAGGGGCCGGGAGGGAGTTTGAAGCGTTTGCCGCGGAGTTTGGAGATTGTGATGGCGGTTATGGCGGCGATGAAGAGGGCTAAAAGGGTCTTTTCGAAGAGGAGATCCATTTTTTTTTTGGGTTGTTTGGGGTGGTTGTTGGGTATATACTAACAATTTCCATTTAGTTTGATTTGTAAAAGAATGTGCCCGGAACAGAAGAGTACTCAACACATGACTTAGTTACAGCACAATTTTTTGGACTATCCATTGTTTGATATTTGATGTACACATGACTGAGTTACGGCACAATTTTGTACTATCTCTTGTTTGACAAACAATTTTGTACTATCTCTTGTTTGACAAACAATTTTGTACTATCTCTTGTTTGATAGATTAATACATTGAACAAAATCATACAAAATTTACCTGTTGTAGACTAGAATAGCTCTTGCCTTACCGTTGGAGAGGCTCACTCAAGTGTCTCTCAAAGTTGCAGTTTAACATAATGACCGTTGGCATTAGTGTCATTCAGGAATAATAGCTACTGTATCTATTTTCTCAGAGCAGTTGATCAGGGAGGTGGTCACATGCTGGACTTCATATATACATAAATTTTGACGGTCTTCATTGTTGGTCTCATCATGATCCATCATTGAAGACTTTGGTCCAGTGCTGAGACTATAAAATTCTAACTCACATACTCTCATACTTACTAATACTCTCCCTAAATCTTATTTTAGCATCGAAGTGTTTTGTAGGTATTTCTACTTCACATCAAACGGTTACTTGACAAAAAATTCGAAGGACTTTACAATTCTTTTCGATCAAATACGATCAATATTCTTTGTAATGTTTAACCTTTGATTTTTCACTATATAAAGATACAATACATATTAAAATCAAATCATTAAAAAGTACACTATAAATTAAAAGCAGATTATAAAAAATTAATTGAATTGAAAATATTAATTCTAAATTGTAAACATGAACGTGAGAAAGGATTAAAAAAATTTTAGCACGTGAATGAATGGAGTTATAATAAAACGTGATACGGAGCTGTTTAATAAAAATATGAGAAAAAAAATTTGTTTATTATAATAGGAATGAAGTCAACATGAACATGAAAAAGGACCCAAAAAAATAAAAGAAAAGCCATGAAATGTTTGTGAAAGTATATATTCATCATAATCACAGTCACTGTTTATTTAATTATACATGCAATACACATACAAGAAAAGTTCATAAATAAAAGAAAAACATGGCAATGAAATAAAGAGAAAGTGACTTTTGTTTACTTAATAATTGATTGACGTTCTTCTTTGCAGTTTGGGAAGAGAGAAAAAACAGTGCCGCTAGGTTTTCAAAGAAATCGCGTTTTGCCGAGAGGAATTGAAGGATAATATTGTATTTTTCATTTAGTTGTATGTGGGACAACTTTTTGTCGGGTACTTATGCGAGTAACATAAAAATTGTATTCTAATACCTCATTCTTTTATTTGTACTGTTTTTTATTTATTTTTTAAATCAAATGTTGGACAAATATTGTTGTTCTGTCTGGTCGTCATTTTTAACAAATCAAAGGTACCTTTACAATATAAAGAAAGATCAGAAAGATTTTCAATGACCTGTAATATTTGGATTTCTGTAATTGTTAAAATGAATAGGAGTACCTACAAGACACTTTGATGTTAAAGTTAAGTTCAGAGTAAAATGCAAGTAGAAAGAGTGAATAGAATAGTTAACCTGACCCTATAGTGAAAGAGGGTATTTATAGCCCTCAACGTCAGGTTAAGGTCCTCATTTTGAGCCAGATGCCGAAACCCAAAATGGAAACTGCCAGGATCCTATGTGGGTAGTGGAGACCATACATTGGTTTCCATCCTGATTCAACTGCTACATGATTCTCGAAGGGTGAAAACCTACTCTTTTCGGGAGCAAGACTCTGTGATATTCGGAGGAACGTTGGTCACGTATCCTTATCGGGCACGTGGATAAGGTGTCTGTGTCGGACATGAGGAGAGAATCCTCCCAGACGGGTAGGTGGTGGAGAAGTCCTCTGACATGCATGCTTGGGGAGCGCACGTGTCGAGGAGGATGTCCTCGACGGGAACGTGGGGAGACGTTCTCCAACGGTCATAAAAGTGTGGGCCGCTCCAGTGGGCCTTCTTTATAACAGAGTTGGGTTGGGTCTTACCCGAAGGTAGTCTAAGGGTAGGCCCAGTCCAGAATAAGAGCCCCCTGTGATCGGTGGGAATGAGAACTGACTGTTTTTGGAATGCTGGTTCGCGTTTTGCGTTTGTTTTCGCAAAGTGTCGCGGTAAGCAAGAGTCGCCATCGTCTTTTATTTTATCCAACAAGGAAAGGACAAAAGCACAGAAAAATTCCTTTTCGAGATGTTTCTCGGGTTCGGGAGGTAGATTATAGAAAGGGAAGGTGTTAGCACCCTTTCTACCCGTGGTTATCCACAGGCTCTTAGGTACTTGCTCACTATGTTTTCAAAATGTTTGCTTTTCTTTGTGATTGTGGGTTTTGAAAAGAGTTTTGTTTTTGAAGAAAGTGTAAGTGCGAAAAGTTTTTGTTTTGTTTTAAAAGAGCAAGTACTTAAGAACCTCTACCTACTCAAAAAGGAATTAGACTGTGCAAGTGTCCTTTAGACAACGTTATTCCACTATTGAGGAGTAGGTAGCATCGTCGTTGGAGTTTTCAGGTCAATTCGGTTTAAGGGACGTGTGGTCACTAAAGCAATGTTAGGATGCTTTAGCGGTAACCCTAATGTCTTAGATCATTTTTATCGAGGCAACTTTGATCTTTGGACATGAGGGCGACCTCTAAGACTTCCAATACTCAATGACCACGTTCGAGGCAACCAAGTGAGGTGTACCCTAGGAGTGGCATGTGCAAGTGTGTCAATTTTCAGTTATATTATCTTTGCATGTCATGATGAGCTACTGTTGATTTTAAGTTCTTGTCATGCAATCCTAGTTAGCATACATATAAACAGTTAATATATGTACAAGAATTTAAAGTGCGGGAATTGTAAATCCTACGCTATTACAAGGCTTCAGGGAGGGGGATTATTTACATGTCCAAAATTGGGGGAATAAAGCAGTAAAGTGTAAAAGGTCTTAGTTAAGCTATTACAAACCAGTAGGCAGTTACAATAAAATAAACGCGCGCGAAAAATATTGAATCGAAGTGTCCTTGGGTTTTGACCTTTTTTTAAATAAAGCATATTTTTTGTCAATTTTTTGATTTAAGAATTAAGACTAACTAATGATTAATTAATTAAAAAAAGAAAATATTTTTTGAGTTTTATTTTATTTTTGAGAAAATGATCTAAATCTACTTAATTTTAGTTTTGGAAAAAACGTTAAGATAATTAAAAGATTAATTAACAAAATTAATTTAATAGGAAAAAAACTAGCGTAATGTTTTTGTGTTTTTTTGATTTTATGTTGATTAAAAAAAGAAATAAAAATAGTCAAAATAAGGATAAAAAAAAGGGAAACAGGCAGCGAATAAAAAAACATAATTTTGGAGGCCTGGGAAGCTTCGATCCAAACAGGATCATGGCTCTTTCGATTGGGCCAGGAAGTGGGCATGAACAGCCTTCGATCCAGGGAAGGGGATTGCCCTTCGATCCTGGGAAAGATTCCTTCTTCGATTGGGCCAAGGAGTGAGGCGTGAGCAACCTTTGATCCAGAGAAGGTGTCTCCTTCGATCTGGAATATTATACCTGCAAAAGTATGTTAACGAAATAAAACACAGGGCCTGGTATTTAACCCCAGGCCCTTCGATCCTGCGCTTGCTGGGTCTCTTCAGGCTATGTCTGCAGAAAGTGTTGGCAAACGAAGAACATGACCTGGGCGCCAAACCCATGCCTTTCGATCCTGTCTAGGATGGCAAATCAAAGGTAATAACAAGTAATAATGTGTTATGCAAATGTAAAGTTGGACAATTTACCCTTTCTTACCTGCAGATTGAGTCTTCGATTTGGGCACTTGCTGGAGGTGAGCAGTTTCGATCTGGGGTATCTGGGCGTGGATGCTTTTGTTGAAGGGTTGCTTTGGCCTGGATTACTTATGAAAATGTTGGTAACCTTTGGCAGCGTATCTCCAAGTCCTCTTTTTTTTTCTGTGTGTGTTTTTTCGTGTGTCCTGGATATGTATGCTGGCCTCTGTATTTATAGGAGTGTGGGGGTCTAGTAACAGCAGGAGACAACCATTTAACCAGGCCTTTAATGCCATGAGACAAGAATCAGACACATTAAAAGTTTCCTTTTTTGAAATATTCATGTCTCTTGAATGAACCTGGACATATTTGTTTTGAGTGCCCTCTTGATGACCTCCTTCGAATGGCCCTTGTCCAAAGATCAATCGAAGGGTACTAATTAAAATTACAATCGAAAGACACTGCTATAATACCAATCTAAAGACACTTGTTCCACTACAATCGAATGCGACTGCTACAACGTCAATTGAAATATACTTGTTTTCCTGCCAATCGAAGGATCTTGTTCATGCTAATCGAAGTGCTTGTCCATAATGCCAATCGAAAGGCTCCTTCAGAATACCAATCGAAGGGTCTTTCAGAATGCCAATCGAAGTGCTTGTCCATAATGTCAATCGAAAGGCTCCTTCAGAATACCAATCGAATGGCCTTTCAGAATGCCAATCGAAGATTCTTTCAGAATGCCAATTGAAGGGTCTTTCAGAATGCCAATCAAAGGGTCTTTCGGAATTCCAATCGAAGGCCTTGACACATTGCCAATCGAAGTGCTTGCCCATAATGACAATCGAAAGGCTTCTTCAGAATACCAATCGAAGGGTCTTTCAGAATGACAGTCGAAGGCCTTGACATAATGCTAATCGAAAGGTACTTAAAGCACCACTCAAAAATTTTCCTTTTCCTTAGGCAAGGGTTTGTGATCAACCATGCAGGGGGAAGACTTTGGAAAACATGAGAGGGAAAATTTTGGGGGTGCAACAGTTGCCCCTGTTCAATTTTCTTAAACCTGAGGATATAGATTGGCTTTCGAGCCTTTCGTGATCCGAAGGTGGAAGATAATTGAACACTAGAGTGCCCAGAAATTTGCACTCGCATGGTGTAGTATCAACATTGTGATGTCGGGAATGGGCTTACAGATTCCATTTGGAGATTGTTGGTAGGTGGTTTTGTCTTCGTTGATGGGTTGTCTCTTCTGACGGGGTGTCTCTATTGACGGGTTGTCTCCATTGACAGGTTATCTCTATTGACAAGGGTGTCTCCTTTGACGAGTTGTCTCCATTGACAGGTTGTCTCCATTGACGAGTTGTCTCCATTGATAGGTTGTCTCTATTGACAAGGGTGTCTCCTTTGACGAGTTGTCTCCATTGACAAGTTGTCTCCATTGACGGGTTGTCTCCATTGACAGGTTGTCTCTATTGACGAGTTGTCTCCATTGACAGGTTGTCTCTATTGACAGGTTGTCTCTATTGACGAGTTTGACCACAGAAAAATCTTTAAGAATCGATTTAACTGATTTTGTCTCCATTGACTGGCTTTGCCTCAGAAAAATCTTTAGGAATCGATTTAACTAATTTTGTCTCCATTGACATGCTTCGCCTCAGAAAAATCTTTAGGA
The DNA here is from genome assembly GCA_948472305.1 of Vicia faba. Taxonomy (NCBI): domain Eukaryota; kingdom Viridiplantae; phylum Streptophyta; class Magnoliopsida; order Fabales; family Fabaceae; genus Vicia; species Vicia faba. The sequence continues at coordinate 256,668,206 of OX451736.1, read as the reverse complement.
ATCGATTTAACTGATTTTGTCTCCATTGACTGGCTTCACCTCAGAAAAATCTTTAGGAATCGATTTAACTGATTTTGTCTCCCTTGACTGGCTTCACCTCAGAAAAATCTTTAGGAATCAATTTAACTGATTTTGTCTCCGTTGACATAATTGAGAATTTAACTGCATCTTTCCTGAAAGGTAAAGGTCAGTCATATGCAATGCATGATATGGATCAAGCAATGATGTTCTCAACATAAATGAGATTGTATGGTATGATGCGTATATGCATGTATCATGATGTATGGAAATGTGATGTTTTAGCTGGGAAAATAAATCCCGGAGCTGCTGGAGAATAGAGTTGAGTCTGGATGACTGTCAGAATTGCGTCTGCATCTGGAGCGTATCTGAAATGTATTTGGATGAGTGATAGAATGACATCCGAATCTGGATCGTATCTGGACTGTAATTTGGATGAGTGATAGAATGACATCCGAATCTGGATCATATCTGGACTGTTTTTTGAAGGTCTCTGATTGCCTGTCATTAACTGGAAGAAATAAATCTAACCAGAGGAGGTCTTTTTTTGATAATGATGTGTGATGAAGGAATCTGAGACGATTGCTACTCCAAACAGATGATGAAGGAATCTTGGACGATTACTACCTCATCAAGACGATGAAGGAATCTTGGACGATTACTACTTCATCAGGATGATGAAGGAATCTTGGACGATTACTACTTCAGCAGGATGGTGAAGGAATACTGGACGATTACTACCTCAGCAGGATGGTGAAGGAATCTTGGACGATTACTACCTCAGCAGGATGATGAAGGAATCTTGGACGATTACTACAACAGCAGGATGATGAAGGAATCTTGGATGATTACTACCTCAGCAGGATGATGAAGGAATCTTGGACGATTACTACCTCAGTAGGATGATGAAGGAATCTTCGACGATTACTACCTCAGCAGGATGATGAAGGAATCTTGGACGATTACTACCTCAGCAGGATGATGAAGGAATCTTGGACGATTACTACCTCAGCAGGATGGTGAAGGAATCTTGAATGACTTCTACCTCAACGGGATGGTGAAGGAATCTTGGATGACTTCTACCTCAGCAGGATGATGAAGGAATCTTGGACGATTACTACCTCAGCGGGATGGTGAAGGAATCTTGGACGATTACTACCTCAGCAGGATGGTGAAGGAATCTTGGACGATTACTACCTCGACGGGATGGTGAAGGAATCTTGGACGATTACTACCTCAGCAGGATGATGAAGGAATCTTGGACGATTACTACCTCAACGAGATAGTGAAGGAATCTTGGACGATTACTACCTCAGCAGGATGGTGAAGGAATCTTGGACGATTACTACCTCGGCAAGATGGTGAAGAAATCTTGGACGATTACTACCTCAACGGGATGATGAAGGAATCTTGGATGATTACTACCTCAACGGGATAGTGAAGGAATCTTGGACGATTACTACCTCAGCAGGATGATGAAGGAATCTTGGATGACTTCTACTCCAAAAGGTAATGACTTTTATCTATTGATCGATATTTCCTGAAAAGGTAAAGAGTTAGTTGTATGCAATGTCATGATGTATGCATTGTGTAATGATGTTCTCAAAGTAAAATTAGATTTGTGTCATATGTATTTTGTATGCATATGTTATGAATGTTATTGAAGTGTAATTTTGTCTTGGAGAATAAATTCTTGACAGGTGTTGGGGAGTTATTAAATCCTGGACTGCTGTTGAAGAGTAGGTATGTCTTCAAACTTTGCTTAGAATGTTTCCACTGAGGATCCTTGTTTTGTTGAGGAGAATTCCGTTGGGGAAAGTTGTGAACTCTGTGGAGAGTATTGATTCATTCTTGGGGAACAAGTTCAGGAGTCTCGATTGTCCGTTGCTCTACTGGGGAGTCAAAGTTAAACTGACATCTGGTCGGGTCCAGGTTTCACAGTAACTTGCTGGGGATTGTAGAGTAGTCTACTGGGGAAGAGGAGTTGTGGTCCTTTAATTTGCAGTAGTCGGAGAGGCAAACTCAAGCTGGGGAGTCCTGGTGTTGTTGGGGAAACAAACCCTGTCGTCAGTCCGCTAGAGAGGTGACATCTTTGTTGGGGGAAGTCCTCGAGGATTCTTGAGGTTGATTCAGTTGGGGAAAGGTTTTCAGAGATTAAACCCTTGCTGGGAGTCATCCTATGAGAAGGATTTTGGGGAGATTTGTCATTGCACCTAGTAGCAAGTGTTTGTGACATTGCCAGAAAAGTTTGATTGTATGTAACCCTTTGTCGGGGTTGACGTTCAACGCCCCAAGTGATGGAGATTGAGACCTGCCCCTGGTTACTCTGCACTTCTTTGAGAGATTTCCTGGAATCTTGACTGGACTGCCCCAGGTGTGCTGGATAGTGACATGTCATGCCCCCTTATTGATAGGAGATTTGTTAATGGAAGTTTCATCCTTTTTGAAGTGATTTTGTTCACTGAGAGGGCTTTCGTTCATCAGATATTCGTTGTGTGAATTTCTCCGTTGTCAAACAAATAGCCAAATGCAAACAGTGATATTCAAATAATGCAAAGTTTATGCTTGTCTCGAAGTTTTGAAAAATGCGTTTTTTAGCAGAAAACTTTTTATAAGACAAATTCAACACAAGATTTAGGGCAAAGCCTTACAGGAGTCAGGATACCTTTTGTAACAGTATGCTTTCGAACTAACCCATGCTTCAGTTAGGACTTTTGAAGGGTTGTAACGTGGCTTGGTTCACGGTTTAAGAAACAAAGGATAAAGGCTCAAAGTATATTTGTACCCACCCGCTCTTCGTGATGTTCTTCAATCCTAAACTCAGTTAATTGTGCGTTTGAACTCCAAATGAGTCTGTAACAACGTTTGGGTGATGGTTCACACAAGTTGGATTTTGGAAGGAAGTCATTTTTGCAACATTTTTCATGTTGTCGAGGATTTGTAATGACCTCGTTCTTTTGATTTGTTATCCCTAACTTTTGCCTGACTGTTCCTGTTTTCGAGATTACAGTCAGCGGGATGCCCCAGCTTTCTCAAGCCTCCTTTATAGGTTTTGGCTTAGTGGGCTCTTTTTCTTTTGAGAGATTGGCTGCCTATGAAACAAGGAACCACCACTGACTTTTGATTCCAGAGGAATGCTTTTGATGTCGTTCATTGTATTATGTACTGAGAGTTTTACGACTTCAATGCACATCTTTTGAATTAACTGAGAGACTACACTGCCCCAGGTTTAAATTAAAGGTTTCAATTTGTTTAAAAACAGAAAACTCCTACTTCTTTGGCTCGAATGGGTTGACTAGGGATTATCTTCCTTATAACTCCAGTGTTTAGGATTTGAAAGAAATGCCTGTACATCATCAGCAAGGTCTGTCCAAAAGCATACTGTATGAGATTATGGCATTGTTTCGTCATCCTCCCTCTAAAGGCTTGTAACTTTTAGCAAGAGTTGAATGTCATAAAGTGAGTAAAAAGCATAGTTTAAATGTAATTTAAATGATTGGATCAAATCAAGACAAACATATGCAATGCATTAATGAAACAAAGTTTGGCATTAATAGATAATTGTTTGAATAACAAAGAGATGACAAATTGAAAATTCAAATGAACAAAAGCTTTTAATGATTCGTCATAGGAGCAGTGATTATGTTTGGAGTCGCTGGAGGGTCAAACTTGATCTCCTTGGCATCAATCATGTCTTGGACCTTGTTCTTCAGAGCCCAACAGTTATTCGTGTCATGTCCCGGACTGTCACAGTGGTATGCACACCTTTCATTGGGATGATAGGTAGGAGCGGAAGTATTTGGGTTCCGGGGAGGAGCCTTTAATGTAATCAGCTCTGCCTTCAACATGTGTTGTAGAGCTTGAGTCAGTGACATGTTGATCTTGGTAAATTGCCTCCTGGGCATGTTTGGCTTACTCTGATCAACCTGTTGTTTTTGGTGAGGTTGTTGTTGGACCCTTGAGGTAGTAGCAACTTGGAGAGGTCCATTCTTTACCAGACCAAACCCTTGTCTTCTTGGAGGCTGATCAATGACTTGGTCCCCGACTTTTACTGTTTGCTTCATGTTGTTGTATCTATCTTGATGAAGCTGGTTGATCATGGTTATCAACTCTTCTTGTTCCCAAGCTAAGCCTTGGATAAGATCCATCTGCCCCAGCATCTGGGTTCTTATTGCATCTACCTCAGCTTGCAGATGTTTCAGCCGTTCGTCCTTATTGTCTTTAGGACTTTTCTTGACCAAATTCCCCATGAGGAGTGTTCTCAACTCTTCCTGCCCCTTGGATAGGTTTAGGAAGATTTCCATGAACTGAGTCTCTTGAGTATGAGGATCTTGGTTGTCTTGTTGGAGAGCCATTGCTGAAATAAACAACGAGAACATGAGAGACCTGTACTGGAAGACCTGTTATGCAATGATATGTATGATATATGTATGCAATGTTTTCAAGGATCTCGCGGGGTAAACAAGAAATTTGTTAAAATTTGAATCTGGTAGCTTGATTGAAGGAACTTCATGTCGTTAAGAGTCCTTCCTCAAGAGTCAAGCTCACCATATTGAGTGGGTCATAGCCCCTGACTCAAGTTATCGTGTTTGGATTTCTAGACACCCTTGGCTAGAGGAAAATAAATCCCCTTTGCCCCTTGCTAGCCATTTGATTTACCATAACCTGCATCACAAGCCCTTGAGATCCTTGAAATGGTTAAGGAAATGTTAAGGCATGATGTTATGATGTGTATGCTATGCGTTTAAGCAAAAGTGTGAGGTGATGTAAGTAAGCCCTGCGATAAATCCAAATTATTGGATAAGGACTGTAAACAAAACCTGCAAGGAACTCATGTTGTCAGATAACAAGAATGTGCGAGTAGTTCAAGTTTGAAGGCACACAAGTCACACATATAGCCTTAAGTTTAGGCTGGCATGGAGTTTAGGCATTACCCTCTTTCAGTTCAGTTGGTTTAAACCTGTCCTAAAAATAGTAATCGAGTTCTAGAGGATCTCAATATCACTGACTACCCTCAATCGGTCATAATTCCAGTTTAGCAACCTTTTCTTGCGGCCTAAATCATCGCGAGAGTTTAGTCTCAATGAGTGTAGCATACTGCTACTGTTATATGGCCAAGTTGGTCAATTTAAGGTTCTAAGGTCAGTTGGTGCTTAATGACTCCTTAGAAGACCGATATTCTCCTCGTTTCAACACAAAGGATATCGGTACAGACTAAGGTGCCACACCAACGTAGCTACTGCTTCATCCGTGTCGGTCTATGCCGGACAGATCCCTCACAGTTTATTGTTACTTACCTAAAGGGTATCCCCAGATCCGGGTTAGGATCTATAGAACTCCGATACAAGCCCACAAAATTAAAGCATACAAAGCAATACAATTGAAAACACAAGTGATCTAATCCTAAGGTACACCTCACTTATAAATTCCCCAGCAGAGTCGCCAGTTCTGTGATCGATGGGAATGAGAACTGACTGTTTTTGGAATGCTGGTTTGCGTTTTGCGTTTGTTTTCTCAAAGTGTCGCGGTAAGCAAGAGTCGCCACCGTCTTTTATTTTATCCAACAAGGAAAGGACAAAAGCACAGAAAAATTCCTTTTCGAGATGTTTCTCGGGTTCGGGAGGTAGATTATAGAAAGGGAATGTGTTAGCACCCTTTCTATCCATGGTTATCCACGGGCTCTTAGGTACTTGCTCACTATGTTTTCAAAAGGTTTGCTTTTCTTTGTGATTGTGGGTTTTGAAAAGAGTTTTGTTTTTGAAGAAAGTGTAAGTGCGAAAAGTTTTTGTTTTGTTTTAAAAGAGCAAGTACTTAAGAACCTCTACCTACTCAAAAAGGAATTAGACTGTGCAAGTGTCCTTTAGACAACGCTATCCCACTATTGAGGAGTAGGTAGCATCGTCGTTGGAGTTTTCGGGTCAATTCGGTTTAAGGTACGTGTGGTCACTAAAGCAATGTTAGGATGCTTTAGCGGTAACCCTAATGTCTTAGATCATTTTTATCGAGGCAACCATTTCGAGGAAACTTTGATCTTTGGACAGGAGGGCGACCTCTAAGACTTCCTATACTCAATGACCACGTTCGAGGCAACCAAGTGAGGTGTACCCTAGGAGTGGCATGTGCAAGTGTGTCAATTTTCAGTTATATTATCTTTGCATGTCATGATGAGCTACTGTTGATTTTAAGTTCTTGTCATGCAATCCTAGTTAGCATACATCTAAACAGTTAATATATGTACAAGAATTTAAAGTGCGGGAATTGTAAATCCTACGCTATTACAAGGCTTCAGGGAGGGGGATTATTTACATGTCCAAAATTGGGGGAATAAAGCAGTAAAGTGTAAAAGGTCTTAGTTAAGCTATTACAAACCAGTAGGCAGTTACAATAAAATAAACGCGCGCGAAAAAATTGAATCGGAGTGTCCTTGGGTTTTGACCTTTTTTTAAATAAAGCATATTTTTTGTCATTTTTTTGATTTAAGAATTAAGACTAACTAATGATTAATTAATTAAAAAAAGAAAATATTTTTTGAGTTTTATTTTATTTTTGAGAAAATGATCTAAATCTACTTAATTTTAGTTTTGGAAAAAACGTTAAGATAATTAAAAGATTAATTAACAAAATTAATTTAATAGGAAAAAAACTAGCCTAATGTTTTTGTGTTTTTTTGATTTTATGTTGATTAAAAAAAGAAATAAAAATAGTCAAAATAAGGATAAAAAAAGGGAAACAAGCAGCGAATAAAAAAAACATAATTTTGGAGGCCTGGGAAGCTTTGATCCAAACAGGATCATGGATCTTTCGATTGGGCCAGGAAGTGGGCATGAACAGCCTTTGATCCAGGGAAGGGGATTGCCCTTCGATCCTGGGAAAGATTCCTTCTTCGATTGGGCCAAGGAGTGAGGCATGAGCAGCCTTTGATCTAGAGAAGGTGTCTCCTTCGATCTGGAATATTATACTTGCAAAAGTATGTTAGCGAAATAAAACACAGGGCCTGGGTATTGAACCCCAGGCCCTTCGATCCTGCGCTTGCTGGGTCTCTTCAGGCTATGTCTGCAGCAAGTGTTGGCAAACGAAGAACATGACCTGGGCGCCAAACCCAGGCCTTTCGATCCTGTCTAGGATGGCAAATCAAAAGTAACAACAAGTAATAATGTGTTATGCAAATGTAAAGTTGGACAATTTACCCTTTCTTACCTGCAGATTGAGTCTTCGATTTGGGCACTTGCTGGAGGTGAGAAGTTTCGATCTGGGGTTTCTGGGCGTGGATGCTTTTGTTGAAGGGTTGTTTTGGCCTGGATTACTTATGAAAATGTTGGTAACCTTTGGCAGCGTATCTCCAAGTCCTCTTTTTTTTCTGTGTGTGTTTTTTCATGTGTCCTGGATATATATGCTGGCCTCTGTATTTATAGGAGTGTGGGGTTCTAGTAACGGCAGAAGATAGCCATTTAACCAGGCCTTTAATGCCATGAGACAAGAATCAGACACATTAAAAGTTTTCCTTTTTTGAAATATTCATGTCTCTTGAATGAACCTGGACATGTTTGTTTTGAGTGCCCTCTTGATGACCTCCTTCGAATGGCCCTTGTCCAAAGATCAATCGAAGGGTACTAATTAAAATTCCAATCGAAATACACTGCTATAATACCAATCGAAAGACACTTGTTCCACTACAATCGAATGCCACTGCTACAACGTCAACCGAAAGATACTTGTTATCCTGCCAATCAAAGGATCTTGTTCATGCTAATCGAAGTGATTGTCCATAATTCCAATTGAAAGGCTCCTTCAGAATACCAATCGAAGGGTCTTTCAGAATGCCAATCGAAGTGCTTGTCCATAATGCCAATCGCAAGGCTCCTTCAGAATACCAATCGAAGGGCCTTTCAGAATTCCAATCGAAGGGTCTTTCAGAATGCCAATTGAAGGGTCTTTCAGAATGCCAATCGAAGGGTCTTTCAGAATGCCAATCGAAGGCCTTGACACAATGCTATTCGAAGTGCTTGTCCATAATTCCAATCGAAAGGCTCCTTCAGAATACCAATCGAAGGGTCTTTCAGAATGCCAATCGAAGGCCTTGACATAATACCAATCGAAAGGTACTTAAAGCACCACTCAAAAATTTTCCTTTTCCTTAGGCAAGGGTTTGTGATCAACCATGCAGGGGGGAGACTTTGGAAAACTTGAGAGGGCAAATTTTGGGGTGCAACACCCCCCAACTCGCTGATCCTAAGTAGAGGAGTTATGACTTTTAGGTTAGCTCATGCGCCGAAGAGGTAGTGGTGAAACGCCTGTAACTTAATTAATTAAATTATTTTTGGAATATTTGTGAAGATGTATTGTGATTAATTGGATTTAATTATTCTATTAAGTGGAGAAATAATATTAGAAGAATGCTATTATTTAATGTGGGCTTGTTTTAAAGGAATAATAGTAATAAGGGGGTGTATTAGTTTTAAGCTCAATAAGGAATAAAGAGAATAATAAGTTATTTTATTATTATTAGAAAGAATAGAAAGAAGAAGCGGTAGAAGAATAAGGGTTGGAAAGGAGAACGTAGGAGAACGTGAAGCTGTTAGAAAAGAGGAAGAACGGCAGATCAGGAATCAATTGGAGAAAGTATAGAGCGACCTTCAATCCAAGGTAAGGGTGGGGTTCTGACTCTATAATTAGGTTCATGATAATTGGTATGTGGGGTTAGAGGTGATTGTTGTCTTGTTCATGAATTGAACGTATATGATATTGTATGATGAGAATTGATGAATTATAGATGAATAATGACGTCCCGATGCTGTTTATTTGATGTGGAATTATAGAATAATTGTAAGTGATGATTATATATGATTAGATTAAGTTTTTAGGGCTCAAAGTATGGAACCCGTAGTGAAAACGCAGAGAAAATCACAGAAATTATGCAGGATAGAGCAGTATGCGTCGATCACAAACTTAATGTGTCGATACAAGCAGGTCTTTAGACTCAGGATGAGTCGACACGAAGGAGTCTTGCGTCGATACATGAATACTTTTAGACTCAAGATGAGTCGATATGTAGGAGCATGTGTCGATACATGTTGTGTGACAGACTCAGTATGAGTTGATACAAGAGAGGATGCGTCGACTGATGTTACGAGTTCAGTGCAGTACGCGTCGATCCAAGACGTTATGCGTCGATCCATGTTGTCTGGTTTTTGGCAGAATCAGTTTGAGAATGCTGTAACTTGAGTTTTCGGACTCCGTTTGAGGTGTCGTTCGAAGCGTTGAATAGCTAACGCGATGAGCTTTATTCTTAAGGATTAAAATGAAGAATAGGAAGTGTAATTCCAATATCCCAATTAGGACTAGAGTTAATTCTCGCGTTAATCGTTATGTTGATTTGTGTGATGGATGACGAAGATGAGATGCATATAGATCGCTGTTTGGTTGTAACAGTAGGATTAATGATGTAATACTACAGAACAGTAGAATGTAGAGATTTGGTGATTTAGAAGTAAGCCTTAGTTGACTAATTAATTATAGGCAATATCTTGTATAGGCCTATGGCCAATGTTGTGAAATTGATGAGTACTAATGTGTTACTGTACGGCTGAATTGTTGATGAGATGATGTTAATGAGATTCTGTTTGATGAATTATGATGTATATATACGACGTTTGACGATTTATGATGAATTATATTGATGAAAATATGTTGAGATGCTTTTGAGATGTAGGCCTTTGGCCCACAATGATGTTGTATTGAGATGTTGTCAATTATGGTGTTGTCATTACATTCGTGATTGTGTCGCATACATTACATTTTGAGATGGAGCTTATGCTTGTTGAGATGGCCTGTATTGGCGAATATTGAGATGAAGGCTTATGCCTTGTTGATGTCTCTATTAATTGGAAATTTTTGAGATGGGAGTTTTGCTCCAAATGGTACCACATGCATTTGCATAGTATTGAGTTGCATCATTTGATTGCATAAAGAAGTGTGTATTGATATGGAGAATGTGTATTATTGTTGTGATTATTGTTGATTATGAGATGAGAAGTGGTGATGTTATGTGATCTAATTTAATATATTAATTATCATGCGCTTTATTATATTTTTAGATATCTCACCCCTTCTGTTTTAATGTTGCCCTTATGTTTGTAACGTGCATGTAATCGAGAGTGAAGGCTGTATACCTTCAGTAGTTCGAGTCGATTTTATTGCTCTGATATATAACACTCGGGGGAATGAACGCTTGTTGCTTTTGATTATTGATTATTCAGTTGTTGAACTTTAAGTTGATTATTATTGAATATGTGTTGTTTTGAAGTTGTTGTAATGATGATAAAGATGTTATTAAGAATTCCGCTGGGTAGATGTTTGAATTGTTGAATTAAGAGACTTAATTGTTATGATGATGGTTCATCCGAAGTTTTTAAAGTGTTACGTATCCATGATGAATGCAATGAGTTTTTAATGATGAATTTGTGACATCCCGATTTGTTTGCATGAATGATTTTATAACTCTGATTTATTTATATACTTTCTGGGGTAGAATTGGGGTGTTACAAAGTTGGTATCAGAGCAAAAGGTTGGTCCATCCAACCTTGTCGTCGAGTCGTAGCTGTTTAACAATCGAGTATTTTTAATTTGAGTTCTAACCGTTGTTTATGTTGTAGTAAGAGGTTGATATGACTGGAAGGAATGGTGATGCACTTGCTGCTGCTTTAGAAGCAATGGCTCATGCGATGGAGAATCAGTCGAATGCTGACGGGAATGCTGGATCTCGTAGCTTGGCGACTTTCCAGAGAGAGAATCTGCCTACGTTCAAGGGAAAGTATGATCCTGACGGAGCATTGGAGTGGTTGAAAGAGATTGAGAGAATCCTCTGTGTGCTGGACTGCACTCCAGCGCAGAAGGTTCATTATGGTACTCATATGCTAGCAGTCGAGGCTGATGACTGGTGGCTAGAGACCTGTTAGAAGTTAGAAGCTGCAGGTGAGAATGTCACTTGGGCTGTGTTCTGTAGGGAATTTTTGAGGAAGTACTTTCCTCAAGATTTCCGTGGTAAGAAGGAAATTGAGTTCCTTGAGCTGAAGCAAGGAAGTATGTCAGTTGTTGAGTATGCTGCCAAGTTTGCTGAGTTGGCTAAGTTTTATCCGCACTACGTTGATGCAGATGCTGAGTTTTCGAAGTGTATCAAGTTTGAGAACGGGTTGCGCTCGAAGATCGAGAAGGAATTTGGATACCAGAAGATCCGTGTCTTTGCTGATTTGATTGATAGTTGCAGGATTTATGAGGAGGATAATAATGCACATTACAAGATTATCAGTGAGAAGAGGGGTAAGCACCAACAGAATCATGGTAAGCCTTATGATACCCCAGCTGGAAAAGGTAAACAGAAAGTTGCTCAGGGTCAGAGGACTAGTGGGGGAGATGCTCCTGCTGGTGTGGTTTGCTTTAAGTGTGGAAAACCTAGGCATAAGAGTAATGCGTGTACTATTGAAGTGAAGAGGTGTTTTCGTTGTGGTAAGAATGGACATGTTGTATCTGAGTATGAATATAAGGATGTGATTTGTTTCAATTGTAGAGAGTAAGGTCACATTGGTAGTAAGTGTCAGAAACCGAAGAGGGCTCAGACGAGTGGTAAAGTGTTCGCTTTGGTTGAGGATCAGACAGCTACCGAGGACAGACTTATCAGAGGTACATGTTTCATTAATAGTATTCCTTTAATTAATATTATTGATACTGGTGCTACTCATTGCTTTATTGCTGCTGATTGTGTTGAAAGATTGGGTCTTATGTTGTCTTTTATGAATGGAGAAATGGTCGTTGATACTCCATCCAAGGGGTCGGTGACTACTTCTTTTGTGTGTTTGAAGTGTCCCTTGTCGATCTTCGACAAAGACTTTGCTATTGATTTGGTTTGTTTACTGTTAAGAGGTTTGGATGTGATTTTGGGTATGAACTGGTTAGAGCATAACTGTGTTCATATTAACTGTTATGATAAGTATGTGAAGTTTTCTACTCCTGAAGAAGAAGAAGATGGTATGTTGTCTGCTAGACAGTTGAGGAATTTGATGCAAGAGGAAGCACAAATGTTCTTGTTGATGGTGTCGCTATCTGTAGAGACTCAAGCTATAATTGAGGAATTGCAGGTGGTGTGTGAATTTCCTGAATTTTTCCCTGATGAAATTCTTGATGTACCTCCGGAGAGAGAAGTTGAATTTGCTATTGATCTTATACCTGGTACCAGACCTGTGTCTATGGCACCATACAAGATGTCTGCATCTGAATTGTCAGAGTTAAAGAGGCAATTGGAAGAGTTACTTGAAAAGAAGTTTGTAAGACCAAGTGTATCGCCGTGGGGAGCTCCAATGTTGTTAGTAAAGAAAAAAGATGGAAGTATGAGACTTTGTGTTGATTATAGACAGTTGAATAAAGTGACGATTAAGAACAAGTATCCGCTTCCAAGAATAGATGACTTGATGGACCAATTGGTGGATGCTCGTATGTTTAGTAAGATTTATTTGAGGTCGGGTTACCATCAGATTAAAGTGAAGGATGAAGATATCCAGAAGACAACTTTCAGAATGCGTTATGGACATTATGAGTATTCGGTGATGCCTTTCGGTGTTACTAATGCGCCGGGAGTATTCATGGAATACATGAATCATATCTTTCATACTTATTTGGACCGATTCGTGGTGGTGTTCATTGATGATATTTTGATTTACTCTAAGTCAGAAGAAGAGCATGCAGAACACTTGAGAGTAGTGTTGCAAGTTTTGAAAGAGAAGAATTTGTATGCAAAGCTGTCCAAGTGTGAATTCTGGTTAAAGGAGTTTAGTTTTCTTGGTCATGTGATTTCAGGTAGTGGAATTGTTGTAGATCCATCGAAGGTTGATGTTGTGTTGCAATGGGAAACTCCGAGGTCAGCTACTGAGATTAGAAGCCTTTTGGGATTAGCTGGTTACTATAGAAGGTTTATCGAAGGTTTTTCTAAGTTGGCACTTTCATTGACTAAGTTGACTTGTAAAGGTAGAGCTTTTGTGTGGGATGTTCAGTGCGAAGAAAGTTTTACAGAATTGAAGAAGAGGTTGACGTCGGCTCCGATTTGGACGTTGCCTAATCCAGGAGAGCCTTTTGTGGTATATTGTGATGCTTCTAAGATGGGTTTAGGAGGTGTGCTTATGCAGAATGGTAAGGTAGTTGCTTATGCGTCAAGGCAGTTAAGAACTCATGAGAAGAACTATCCTACGCATGATTTAGAGCTTGCTGCAGTTGTCTTTGTGTTAAAGATTTGGAGGCATTATCTTTATGGTTCTAGATTTGAAGTGTTTAGTGACCATAAGAGCTTAAAGTGTTTATTCGATTAGAAGGAGTTGAATATGAGGCAACGAAAATGGTTGGAATTGTTAAAGGATTATGATTTCAGTTTGAATTATTATCCAGGAAAAGCAAATGTAGTAGCTGATGCATTGAGTCGAAAAACTTTACATATGTCAGCAATGATGGTTAAAGAGTTGGAATTAATTGAACAGTTCAGAGATATGAGCTTAGTTTGCGAGGTTACGCCGCAGAGTGTTATGTTGGGTATGTTGAAGATTAATAATGAATTTCTAGACAGTATCAGAGAAGCTCAGAAGTTGGATGTTAAACTGGTAGATTTGATGGTTGGAATCGATCAGTTGGAGAATAATGATTTTAAGCTAGATGCGCAAGGTGTGGTGAGGTTTCGTAACCAGATTTGTATTCCTGATGATGCAGAGATGAAGAAAGTGATACTTGAGGAAAGTCATAGAAGTAAGTTAAATATTCATCCAGGAGCTACAAAGATGTATCAAGATTTGAAAGGTTTGTTTTGGTGGTCGGGGATGAAGAGTGATGTGGCTCGGCTTGTGTATGCATGTTTGATTTGTCAAAAGTCAAAAGTTGAACATCAGAAGCCTGCAGGGTTGATGCAACCGTTAGAAGTTCCAGAATGGAAATGGGATAGCATTTCAATGGACTTTGTGACGGGGTTACCTAATACTTTAAGAGGATATGATTTGATTTGGGTGATTGTTGATAGGCTTACGAAGTCAGCTCATTTTATTCTTATTAACATCAGTTTTCCAGTGACGAAGTTGGCTGAGATTTACACGAGTGTGATTGTGAAGCTGCATGGTGTTCCTTTGTGCATTGTGTCAGATAGAGATCTAATATTTACTTATGATTTTTGGAAGAGTTTGCAAGAAGCGTTGGGTTCTAAGTTAAGGTTGAGTTCAGCGTATCATCCTCAGACAGATGGTCAAACTGAATGGACTATTCAATCATTGGAAGACTTGTTAAGGGCATGTATTCTTGAGCAGGGAGGTTCGTGGGATACTTATCTTCCATTGATAGAGTTCACCTATAATAACAGTTACCATTCTAGTATTGGGATGACACCTTTTGAAGCGTTGTATGGTCGGAGATGTAGAATTCCTTTATGTTGGCATGAATCTGGTGAAAGTGTAGTACTTGGACCTGAACTTGTTCGTGAAACTACTATGAAGGTGAAGTTGATTCGAGAAAAGATGAAAGCTTCCCAAAGTAGACAGAAGAGTTACCATGACAAGCGAAGGAAAGATTTAGAATTTCAAGCTGGTGACCATGTGTTTTTTAGAGTTACACCTGTGTCTGGTGTTGGGCGAGCGTTGAAGTCTAAGAAGCTCACTTCTCGTTTTATTGGACCGTATCAAATTTCGGAGAGAGTGGGGAATGTTGCTTATAGAGTGGCTTTACCGCCTAATCTTTCAAATTTGCATGACGTGTTTCATGTGTCGCAACTCCGGAAGTATATTTCAGATCCATCTCATGTGATTCATATGGACGATGTGCAAGTATGGGATAATCTTGCGGTGGAGACGATGCCTGTACGGATCGCGGATCGTGAAACTAAGACTTTGAGGGGAAAAGAGATTTCTTTGGTTAAAGTGGTTTGGGTAGGGGCTTCCGGAGAAAGCATGACTTGGGAGTTGGAGAGCAAGATGCGAGACTCCTATCCTGAGTTGTTTGATTAAGGTAAATTTTCGAGGATAAAAATATTCTAAATGGGGGAGAGTTGTAACGCCCGTAATTTAATTAATTAAATTATTTTTGTAATATTTGTGAATATGTGTTGTGATTAATTGGATTTAATTATTCTATTAAGTGGAGAAATAATATTAGAAGAATGATATTATTTAATGTGGGCTTGTTTTAAAGGAAGAGTAGTAATAAGGGGGTGTATTAGTTTTAAGCCCAATAAGGAGTAAAGAGAATAATAGGTTATTTTATTATTGTTAGAAAGAATAGAAAGAAGAAGCATTAGAAGAATAAGGGTTGGAAAGGAGAACGTGAAGCTGTTGGAAAAGAGAAAGAACGGCAGATCGAGAATCAATTGGAGAAAGTATAGAGCGACCTTCAATCCAAGGTAAGGGTGGGGTTATGACTCTATAATTGGATTCATGATAATTGGTATGTGGGGTTAGAGGTGATTGTTGTCTTGTTCATGAATTGAATGTATATGATGTTGTATGATGAGAATTAATGAATTATAGATGAATAATGACGTCCCGATGCTGTTTATTAGATGTGGAATTATATAATAATTGTAAGTGATGATTATATATGATTAGATTAAGTTTTTAGGGCTCAAAGTATGGAACCCGTAGTGAAAATGCAGAGAAAATCGTAGAAATTATGCAGGATATAGCAGTATGCATTGACTCCAAACTTGATGTGTCGATACAAGCAGGTCTTTAGACTTAGGATGAGTCGGCACGAAGGAGTCTTGCATCAATACATGAAGACTTTTAGACTCAGGATGAGTCGATACGTAAGAGCATGTGTCTATACATGCTATGTGACAGACTCAATAAGATTTGATACAAGAGAGGATACATCGAATCATGTTGCAAATTCAGTGCAGTACGCGTCCATCCAAGACGTTATGCATCGATCCATGTTGTCTGGTTTTTGGCAGAATCAGTTTGAGAATGCTGTAACTTGAGTTTTCAGACTCTGTTTGAGGTGCCGTTCGAAGCATTGAATAGCTAATGCAATGAGCTTTATTCTTAAGGATTAAAATGAAGAATAGGAAGTGTAATTCTAGTATCCTGATTAGGACTAGATTTAATTCCCGCGTTAATTGTTATGTTGATTTTTGTGAAGGATGACGAAGATGAGATGTATATAGATTGCTGTTTGGTTGTAATAGTAAGATTAATAATGTAATACTACATAGTAGTAGCATATAGAGGTTTGGTGATTTATAAGTACGCCTTAGTTGAGTAATTAATTATAGGCAATATCTTGTATAGGCCTATGGCCAATGTTGTGAAATTAATGAGTACTGTTGTGTTACTGTACGGCTGAATTGTTGATGAGATGATGTTAACGAGATTCTGTTTGATGAATTATGATGTATATATATGATGTTTGATAATTTATGATGAATGATGTTGATGAAAAGATGTTGAGATGCTTTTGAGATGTAGGCCTTTGGCTCACGATGAAGTTGTATTAAGATGTTGTCAATTATGGTGTTATCATTATATTCGTGATTGTGACGCATACATTGCATTTTGAGATGGAGCTTATGCTCGTTGAGTTGGCCTGTATTGGCGAATATTGAGATGAAGGCTTATGCCTTGTTGATGCCTATATTAATTGCCAATTTTTGAGATGGGAGTTCTGCTCCAAATGGTACCACATGCATTTGCATAGTATTGAGTCGCATTATTTGATTGCATAAAGAAGTGTGTATTGATGTGGAGAATGTGTATTATTGTTGATTATGAGATGAGAAGTGGTGATGTTATGTGATCTAATTTAATATATTAATTATCATGCGCTTTATTATATTGTTAGATATCTCACCCTTTTTGTTTAAATGTTGCCCTTATGTTGGTAACGTGCATGTAATCGAGAGTGAAGGCTGTATACCTTCAGTAGTTCGAGTCGGTGTCATTGCTCTGATATGTAACACTCAGGGGGAATGAACGCTTGTTGCTTTTGATTGTTGATTATTCAGTTGTTGAACTTTAAGTTGATTATTATTGAATATGTATTATTTTGAAGCTGTTGTAATGATGATAAAGATGTTATTAATAATACCGTTTCGTAGATGTTTGAATTGTTGAATTAAGAGATTTAATTGTTATGATGATGGTTCATCCGAAGTTTTTAAAGTGTTACGTATCCAAGATGAATGCAATGAGCTTTTGGTGATGAATTTGTGACATCCCGATTTGTTTGCGTGAATGATTTTATAACTCTGATTTATTTATATAATTGCCGGGGTAGAATTGGGGTGTTACAAGTGGCACCGGTGATTTTTGCGAGCATCAGTTTCAGTCTATCATATGCCTAGGGGAAATATGACCGTCCAGATTAACGATCTTCCTCGTAGAGAGAGGATTGATATGTAAGTGTCTTGGTCGGGGGTAGCGGTGTGCTAGCGGAGAGTGTTATGTTATCCTAATAGTGGTACTGCTCTGGTATGCTCGTGGAGGATAAAGCTTCTCTTGACCGTCGTTGATAAGTTTAGTCGGTGCTTGGTTGTTGGGCCACATGTCACAACATCTAACACATAATGATGGTCTAGGCATATGGTCATTATGACCTAGGGGCGTGGGGAGGTTGTGTGTTAAGGCGCTGACACGCCACTCGAGGTGATGTTTCGTCTTTCGTGCATGATTTATAAAAAGGGTTTTAAGGATTCATTTGTTACTTTCGTAACACTTGCTTTCCCTCACGCCCTCTCTTCTTCCGATTCTTTCACCACCGCATCTGCCACCGTACTCCACTGTTTTAACCACTATCCCTCCTTTAAACAAGTAAGCACTTTTCTCCTTTTGCGATTTAATCACGCCTTATTTTCTGTTGTATGCATGTTTTTGGATGAAATTTGAGTTCTGGGGACGTTCTTACCCGTGAAATTCATAGGTTTTGGAAGAACTTCATGTTCTGGGAATGTCCTTCCCCATGAGATTTATAGATTCATGACTTCTCCACGAGAGGTTCATGTGCTTCCCCGCGAGATTCATATTCCCCCCGCGAGATTCATATTTTCCCTGCGGGATTCAGGTAATTCCTTGCGAGATTCATATTTTCCCCGCAGGATTCATGTAATTCCTCATGAGATTTATATTTTTCCCGTGGGATTAATGTGGACCTTATTCGTCATGCCTTATTTAT
Source organism: Vicia faba (assembly GCA_948472305.1). Classification (NCBI taxonomy): domain Eukaryota; kingdom Viridiplantae; phylum Streptophyta; class Magnoliopsida; order Fabales; family Fabaceae; genus Vicia; species Vicia faba. The sequence goes on along the minus strand of OX451736.1, from coordinate 256,650,008 downwards.
CTGAAATTAAAGAAGATGGGAGGAGATGAAGGGACTATCCTAAAACATAAGGTAAAAGCTAAGAAAAAGAACTGTCTAACTAACAAGAAGCCAATACTTGACACAATGAGTCAATATAGAATTCAAATCCTTTATATTGAAACCAAACAAGCAAAGATAATAAACCTCTTAAGAAAACCAAGTTTCAAATACATTAAGTCTTCACAAAAATTGGGCAGAGTAAGGGCTGTATACAGATGAATTTCCAATTACAGACAAAGCATGTAATCACAACAACTTGCACACAAAATAAACAAACAACCCAATGTCTTGGGTAAACCCCAAGATCTCCAGACAAAATAACAATTAAGGTCACAAGGATTCAAGGTAGGTCAAAGTCTCTAATCCTAAGTCCAAGAAGTTTATCACTCCATAATGCCAAGGATAGTAGCCAAATAGTCCAAGTAACATTAAAGTTTTTTATGGTTCAAGTTAATTATTAGGTATCTTCAAAAAGAAATGAAAGGGATCAAGTGAGCAAAAATAAAAAATGACATAAAAGTAAATGCTCAAATAAGTAAAGATGAAAAAAAACATGAAACGTAAATGCTAAAATAAATGTGCTTAGAGTAAAGAGCATAAAGTAAAGGCACAAAATAAAGTAAATTGTTAGAAATTAGAGGTTAGTTGAATGACCATCTTGAAACTTACATTTGAAACTCATTAGAGGATTGATAAAACCAAAGCCTCTCAACAACAAGTCTCATATGCTTTTTGTCAAGTATATCATTCATTTAAAATTCTCAAGGCAACCATAAATGATCAAAGATGTTTAAGTAATTCACTTTGACCAAAGCTTATAAAGATTCATTAGAGAATTGATAAGACCAAAGCCTCCTGTGATCGGTGGATCTGGAACTGACTGTTTAACGCTGGTTCGCGAAATGTCGCGGAAGCAAGAGTCGCCACCGTCTTTTATTTTCTCCAAATGGAAAGGACAAAAGCACAGAAAAATTCCTTATAGAGATTGCTCTCGGTTCGGGAGGTAGATTATAGAAAGGGAAGGTGTTAGCACCCTTTCTATCCATGGTTATCCATGGGCTCTTAGATACTTGCTCATTTGTGTTTTCAAAAATGGTTTGTTTGCTTTTCAATTGTGGGTTTTAAAAAGTTTCTTTGAAAATTCCAGTTCGACTCTTGTATCGGTCCTCAAGAGTGTTTGAAAAATTGCTTTCGAAAGCTTTTTGAAAAGGTGTCGGTGTGAAAAGTATTTTTGAATTTGTTTTGAAATTAGAGCAAGTATCTTAGAGTTGTCTACCTACCCTAAGGAATTCGTCTGTGTAAATGTCCTTTGAAGTAGTGCCATCCCACCATTGAGAGGTAGGTAGCACCACCGTTGGAGGTGTTCGGGTCAATTCGAAGGTTCGGGACATGGTGATCACCAGAGCAATAGGAAGATACCTTAGAAGCTACCCTCATGCCAGGTTCCCGGATCATGAGGACTTACTAAAACATCCTCTACTCGACGATCACCTTTCGAGGCAAGGCAACAGTGAGGCGTACCCTAGGGGTGGTGTGTGATTTGTGTGTCAAATTCGTTTATTTTATCTTGTCATGTTATGAGTGAGCTACACGTTTGTTTTTATTTTTGTCATTCATTCTTGCATGCCTTTATTTAACAGTTAAAAATTGCGAGAAGGTAAAATTCTAAACTATTACAAAAGGCGCGGGTCCACATCGCCAAAATTTCCAGGACCCGATTTGACAGAAAAATAAAGAATTAAAGTAAAAGTGCGAGAGATAAATATTTACATGGCTTTGGGAGAGGTACATAAATAATTATACGAAAAAGGAATAAATACGCGAATTAAATTAAAATTAGGAACGAGGGCGTTGGACCCTTTTTAATGAAATTAAATTATTAGCAAATTAATTAAATTAAAGAAAAAGAAATTATTTTTTGGTTTTTTGTATTTATGAGAATTTAATGAGAATTAACTGAAATTTAAACCTAATTCTACAATTTTTTTAATTTATTAAGAAAATATGACGATTATCTAAAATTAAGCCTAATTAATTAATTGCAACTTGATTTATAAAAATAACTAATTAAGAATTAATAATTAATATAGTAAAATAAAAAAAGATGAAAAATGCTCGAAACCCTAATTCTACCAATTTTAGGTTTTTATTGAAAACATTAAGATTTAAACCCTAATTAACACTAAAATCAATTAATGATGTTTATTTACAAAATATTAAGATATTAAATAAAAATACTTATTTTTTGTCTTTTTCTGATTTTATATTATTTTTTATGTTTTCTATAAAAATAATTAAATTAAAGAAACTAATTAATAAAATAATAATTGAAATAAGTAAAATAAAGAAAAGAAATAAAAATTCAAACCTAGGGGGGTCTGTCCCCAAATAGGAGGTTTTTGTTTAGCAATTTGGGCCCAATGGCCTTTGGCCTGGCTGACTTTCCATGCTAGCGTGTGAGTGCGTTGACTGAGGTTTACCATGCTCTCCAGATCTGGTCCCTTGGATTGGTGGGATTGGCCAAGTGGCAAGCTGGATTTGAGGCCATATGATGTACCCTAGCGTTGAAATTACACATAAGCATTAATGGAAAAATAACATGGAAAGGGTGAGGGACCTGGGATCGAACCCAGGTCCCAGGGGTTACCACCAAGACGCTTTGCCACCTGCTCCACTTGCTCACTTTGTTTATATGATAACAATCAATTAATATAAAATAAAACAAAGCGTTAGTGGACTTTTAGCGCGAATTTTTAAATAGACCAACCATAGCTGGCCACATAATCATCTTCCTCCTCCATGATTTTTCCTGAAACAAAAAGACATTAGCAACAGTTTTGGAACTGTCCCCTTATACCCCATATTCCAAAATAGCGATTAGCTCAGGGTGGCTTATAAATTGAGCGCGAGGGTTGTGTCCAAATCGTCCAAGCACGCTGAATCCAGCTATGGTACTGGCATGTCCCAATTTTACCATATTCACAAACCCCTAATTCGAAAGCTGAAGAACCCTAATATCCAACAATGGTGAAATCACGTATGGGTGATAAAAGTGCAATCAAACAACTGGGTTAGCTTCAGAATCATTCAAGAAACATAAATCAAACATTAAAAAGCATTGAAAACGCATGAATCATGATGCAAGCATATGACAAATTTTCTGTACAGGGCACCCGCGTTCTCACGTTTCTAGGTGTCAAAGCTTATGGTTTTGATTCTAATTCCTTCCTTGAAGCCTCAGGAAGGTGATGGAATAAGTCTCCTTGCTTGAATCGACCTAGAACTTGGTTTTCAGATTTGAGTTTTTTCTTGAAAAATTCCAAGTTTGTTTAGGGATTTCTGGCGCAGCTTCCCCCTCTCTAGGATTAGGTTTACATTCTATACTTATGTGTGAATGATTAGGTCAAAGAATTTGGTCAAAAAGATCCATGAATTGATGAATCAATATTTGATTTTTATGGCATTAGTTTTCAATCTTTTCATGCATATTTGCCACCAAATCATGTCCAATTACCTTCAATTCTTTCCTAATCTGATTTGCACGAAATCTTGGAGATATTTTATGCACAAAAAGATTCAAAACATTAGGTTTAGTATTTTTCACCTATTTAATTTAATTAAATGAATTATTAATGATTAAAAATCCAAATAAATAAAATAAAATGATAAAAAACTTCCCTTTGGGCCAAATGGTCGTGCACATGCCTTGGATAATGAATTGTGGAAGAAAAAGAGGCCCATTAGCAATTTTAGGTCATTTGAAGCAATGTTGACTTTTCAAAATATCCAAAAATTTCCCAACTTCCACAAGGCATAACTTGCTCAATTTTTAAGCTTTGCTCATGTTCTTGGACATTTTGGAAAGGTCTTTGAGTCCTCTAACCAATGCCTTTGGTCCCATGTCATTTTGATTTACCAATCTCAAGTTATGTCCTTTGACTTAAAGTCCCTTTTTGTTGACTTTTGAAAATGACCTATAATGTTGAAATTGATAACTTTTTGTGAGAGAATTTCTTGGACTTGAAGTATGAAGAGGAGTTGTAGGAAATGTATTTCTCTTCAAAATGAGCTTTGGATGGAATTTTTCTGATAATCCATGTGAAAGTTATGCCCTGGTCAATTTACAGTTGACTTTTTCAACTGTCCAAATATGGAAACTTTTGCATCTTGAGACTTTTTGAGCCAAGCTTTGAGAATCATGATCAAGCATTGATCAAATGATGTTTGTGGCTTCAAAATGAGATGTTGACCAAAAATTTGAACTTTTGACTGTCAAATGACCATTTTGCCCCTACAGTTGACTGTAGTGCAATTAGGGTTTTTGACTGTGCAATTTTGTGCTGTAAGTCTTGAAACTTGGTATGAGGATGCTTGACCATGTTTATAGGCATGTGGGACTTGATTGGACCCTTGGAAACTTCATTTTCTTTGTCAGAACCAAAACCCTAATTTTGACTGTTTAGGAGGTCCTTGAACTGTGCAACTTTTGGGGAATTTTGAAGCTTTGACTTTGCAATTCTTGAAGAATATGGGAGGGAAAATTTTGGGGTACAACAGTTGCCCCTGTTCAATCTTCTTAGACCTGAGGATGCAGATTGGCTGACGTGCCTTTCGTAATCCGAAGGTGGAAGATGATTGAACACTAGAGTGCCCAGAAATTTGCGCTCACATAGTAGTAGTGTGATGGGGAATGGGCTTACAGATGCCATTTAGAGACTGATGGATAGGATGATGGGCTTATAGATGCCATGCTAAGAGATGATGGAAGGTGGATGGGCTTATAGATGCCATCTGGATGTTGATCACGTAAGAGATTCCTTAGCGAGAACTTGCGTACCTGCAAAAGAAAAATGAGTACCTGACATGTTGCAGGGGCTGGTCTTCAGATGCTTGGTATAGATGTGTCCTGACTGGTTACAGGAGCTGAATCTGGAGCTTCAAACGGTGATGAATGAACCAGGGATGGTTACTACCTCAACAGGAACGGTGAGAGAACCGTGGATGACTTTAACCTCAACAGCAATCGTTGAGAGAATCTCGGGTGACTTCGACTTCAACAGTATCATTGAGCGAATCTTGGGATTACCACCTCCGCAGGATCGGGGAGAGAACCATAGACGACTACAACCTCAACAGCAAACATTGAGATAATCTTGGATAACTTCACTTCAACAGCAATCGTTGAGCGAAATCTGGGATTACCACCTCCGCAGTATCGGGGAGAGAACCATAGGCGACTACAACCTCAACAGCAAACATTGAGAGAATCTTGGATAATTTCAACCTCAACAGCAATCATTGAGCGAAATCTGGGATTACCACCTCCGCAGTATCGGGGAGAGAACCATAGGCGACTACAACCTCAACAACAAATATTGAGAGAATCTTGGATAATTTCAACCTCAACAGCAATCATTGAGCGAAATCTGGGATTACCACCTCCGCAGGATCGGGGAGAGAACCATAGGCGACTACAACCTCAACAGCAAACATTGAGAGAATCTTGGATAATTTCAACCTCAACAGCAATCATTGAGAGAAATCTGGGATTACCACCTCCGCAGTATCGGGGAGAGAACCATAGGCGACTACAACCTCAATAGCAATCATTGAGAGAATCTTGGATAACTTCAACTGAGTCTTCAAAAGAAAAACCTTTAGGAGTCGGTTTAACTAGACCAGAGAAAGCCTTTGACTGGATAATAACCAGGAAAATCTTTGGGAGTCGATTTAACTGAACCAGACAAGGTCTTGGAGTCTTCAACTGAGTCTTCAAAAGAAAAACCTTTAGGAGTCGGTTTAACTAGACCAGAGAAGGCCTTTGACTGGATAATAACCAGGAAAATCTTTGGGAGTCGATTTAACTGAACCAGACAAGGTCTTGGAGTCTTCAAAAGAAAAACCTTTAGGAGTCAGTTTAACTAGACCAGAGAAGGCCTTTGACTGGATAATAACCAGGAAAATCTTTGGGAGTCGATTTAACTGAACCAGACAAGGTCTTGGAGTCTTCAACTGAGTCTTCAAAAGAAAAACCTTTAGGAGTCGGTTTAACTAGACCAGAGAAGGCCTTTGACTGGATAATAACCAGGAAAATCTTTGGGAGTCGATTTAACTGAACCAGACAAGGTCTTGGAGTCTTCAACTGAGTCTTCAAAAGAAAAACCTTTAGGAGTCGATTTAACTAGACCAGAGAAGGCCTTTGACTGGATAATAACCAGGAAAATCTTTGGGAGTCGATTTAACTGAACCAGACAAGGTCTTGGAGTCTTCAACTGAGTCTTCAAAAGAAAAACCTTTAGGAGTCGGTTTAACTAGACCAGAGAAGGCCTTTGACTGGATAATAACCAGGAAAATCTTTGGGAGTCGATTTAACTGAACCAGACAAGGTCTTGGTGTCTTCAACTGAGTCTTCAAAAGAAAAACCTTTAGGAGTCGGTTTAACTAGACCAGAGAAGGCCTTTGACTGGATAATAACCAGGAAAATCTTTGGGAGTCGATTTAACTGAACCAGACAAGGTCTTGGAATATAGCCGAGAACTTAACTGAATCTTTTCCTGAAAGGTAAAGGTCAGTCATATGCAATGCATGATATGGATCAAGCAATGATGTTCTCAACATAAATGAGATTTGTAAGATATGATGCATACATGCATGCTATAATGATGTATGTGATGTTTATGTATGTTTTCGTCTAGGAAAGTAAATCCTTGACGGGTGCCGGGAAGTCACTCCTGGGCTGATGTTGAAGAATAAGCTTTTACTTCCGCTGGGTGATAGTTGCAAGAATACCAGTAGGAGAAGATAACTCCGTTGGGGAATAAACTTGGCGAATGGATAACTCTACAGGGAGAAAAGTACTCTGACGATCTTGCTGGGGAGCAATACTCTGTGAGGAGAGACATACTTTGTTGAGTGTTGATAATAACTTGCTGGGGATACCCTTGTCGTGTTGGAAGTGTTAATGGACTTCGCTAGGGATAAGAAAGACTGTGTTGACGACGACCTTTCGGTGGCTTTTGGCTGAGGATAACCCAGTTATATCCTGGTAAGGAAATAACTCTTTGAATAAAGCCGGAGGACGCGTTCGTGCTTTGCGAGGGATAAGCTTCCAGAATCTACTAGGGATAAGCTTACTGCTGGGGAGATGATTCAACTTTCCTGGGGAAACTAGATTGGATTCTCCTGGGGAAGTTTTGAACTGTATTTGGGGAAGTGACTCCACTGAATGTTGGATATACCGCCGGGGAACCATCTTTAAACCAAGACTGCCGGGGATGCTTGTTAAGAATATGTATATACTGCTGGGGAATGTTGAGATCTGCGGGAGGATACCCAACTTCTTTAAGGTTTGATAGTAGCTTTGCTTGGGGAGAGTGTACTGACTTGCTGGCTCACTCTTTGGGGAATTGGGATGTACTGGTTATGTCCTACCTTGTATCTTGTGGACAGAGCAATTAGATCGTTTGGACAACTCATCATTGCCCCTGTTTCTGAGGTGGGAGAGGAAGACTTGTGAGGTGCTGATAGTTGTTGATGGACAAACTCTTCTTCTGATAGGCAAATGACAAGATGACGAGACATAGTCGTACGCTTTAATCCCTAACTTTTGCCTGGACCGCCCTTTCGGGTTTTCAGTCCACCGGGATACCCATTTTTGCCCAAGCCGCCTTTTCAGGTTTTCGACTTGCCGGGTGTACATATTTTTTCATTTCATCCCTTATTTTTGCCCGAACCCTTTTGGTTCGCCGGGAAGCCCTTATTTTTGCCTAGGTATGTCAACCTAGCGGGTCTTTGATTTTGCGTAGTATTTTTTCGACTATGTCCATGCTTTCAGGATGCAGGGAGTTGTCACTGTTAGGAGTGTTTTGCCATGCCACCAGAAGGTGTTTGATCAGGCCAGATTCGTTGCTGGAATGCCCCAAGTGACTCATGCGGAGATTTGCCCCAGGCTATTTGGCCTTTGAGAGATTCTCCGAATCTTGATTGGACTGCCCCATAATGGACCATGATCATGTCACGCCCCTTGATTGGAAGTGCTTCTGTTCACCAGGTATTCATCGTGCGAATTTCCCTGCTGTTCAAACAAAAAGTCATATGCGAACAAAGTTATGTTAAAAATGCAAAGCTTATGTCTGTCTTGAAGATTTTGAAGATGCATTTTTTTTCATAAAACAAGTGATTGTTTGTAAAACATGATGTCAACTCTGTATTTACCATAAGCCTTAAGGAGTCAGGATACCTTTCGTAACAGTATGCTTTCGAACTAACCCATGCTTCAGCTAGGACTTTTAAGGGTTATAACGTGGCTTGGTTCACGGTTTAAGAAACAAAGGATAAAGGCTCAAATTTTATTTGTACCCACCCGCTCTTCGTGATGTTCTCTAAACCTAAACTCAGTTGATCATACGTTAGACCTGGTTTGAGTCTTTGCTTTGATTTTCCAATGATGATCCGGATGTTGACAGTTCATTTTGAATAGGTAGTCATTTCCTTTTTTGTTGAGGGTTTGTAAGACCTCTTTCTTGTCTGATTTTTTGTTATCCCTTTCTTTTTTGCCTGAACTGTTTCCTTTTTTGGAATTACAGTCAGCGGGATGCCCCAGTTTCGTAAGTCCCCTTTATAGGTTTTGACTTATTGGGTTTTTATTTTGAAGGATAATGACTGCCTTTCTTTATCGATTATTCGGAACCATCACTGTCTTTCTTTGTTTTGCAAGGACCTCTTTGGTGCCATTCGTTATGCACTTGGATCAACTGAGAGACTACCCTGCCCCAGGTTATGATTAAGGGTTTTAAATTTCGAAAAGAAAAACTCCTACTTCTTTGGCTCAGAGGGGTTGACGAGGGATTATCTTCCTTATTACTCCAGTGTTTAGGAATTGAAACAATGCCTGTACCTCATCAGCGGGGTCTGTTCAAAAGCATACTGTAAAGATAGCGGTATCGTTTTCGTCATCCTCCCTCAAGAGGCTTAGAATTTTAGATCAAGAGCTGACATCAGAAAAAATATGAAAATAATTTGCATTTAGTGAATACGAATATATTGTTTCAGAACAGACATATGCGATGCATTAATGAAATAACAACGTTTAACATGAGTAAATGTTTGAACAAAAGGAAATTGCAACTTGAACATTCGAATGAACAAAAATTTCTCAATCCTAGCCATGATTTGGCAAGGGAGCAGTGATTATGTTCGGAGTCTCAGGTACTTCAAACCGAATCTCTCCAGCGTCGATCATGTCTTGAATCTTGTTTTTGAGAGGCCAGCAGTTGTCCGTAGTATGCCCCAGGCTATCAGAATGGTATGCGCACCTATCGTTGGGATGATAGTTAGGAGCAGAAGTGTTTGGATTCCGGAGAGGAGCCCTTAAGGTGATCAGCCCTGCCTCCAACATTTGTTGTAGTGCTTGATCCAGCGACATGTTGATCTTGGTGAACTGCCTTTTAGGCTTGTCTGGTTTGCTCTGATCAGCCCGTTGTTCTGGGCGAGGTCGTTGTTGGACCTGTGAAGTAATAGCAGCTTGGAGAGGCTCAAACCTTTGACTTCTTGGAAGTTGATTAATGACTGGGTCCCTGACTTGGGCTGGTTGCTTCATGTCTTGATGAAGATGACTGATCATGGCCCTCAGCTCTCCTTGCTCCTGAGCTAAACCTTGAATGAGTGCCCTTTGCCCTAGCATTTGGGTTTTCAATGTGTCTACCTCAGCTTGTAGACGTTTCAGCTGTTCGTCCTTGTCATCTTCAGGACTCTTTCTGATCAGATTCCCCATGAGGAGTGTCCTCAACTCTTCCTGCCCCTTGGATAGGCTTAGGAAGATCTATTTGAGCTGAGTCTCTTGAGTGTGAAGGTCCTGGTTATCTTGTTGGGAAGCCATGGCTGAAATAAACAGCAGGGAGGGTAAGTGACCTGCAACAAGGGTACCTGTTATGCAATATTATGTATGATATGCATGTAATGTTTTCAAGGATCTCGCGGGGTAAACAAGAAATTTGTTAGAGCTGGGATCCGGTAGCTTGATTGAAGGAACTTCATATTTGTTGAGAGTCCTTTTTCAAGGGTCAAAGGCTCACCATATCCAGTGGGTCATAGCCCCTGACAACTGTGGCTAGAGGAAAATAAATCCTCTTTGCCCCTTGCTAGGTGTTCGATTCATCATGACCTGCATCACAAGCCCTTGAGATCCTTGAAATGGGTTAGGATGTATGCAATGGTATGATGTCATGATGCATGGGGTAATATGAATAAACCCTGTTATGAGCCCTTATTAAGGACTATAAACAAAACCTGCAAGCAAACTAAGTAAACCTCCCATGAGTCCTAATTAAGGACTAAAAAACAAAACCTGCAAGAAACTCGGTAAACCCTGTTATGAGTCCTAATTAAGGACTGCAAACCAAAACCTGTAAGAAACTTAGTATACCCTGTTATGAGTCCCGATTAAGGACTATAAACAAAACCTGCGAGGAATTCAATAAACCCTGTCATAAGTCCTAATTAAGGACTATAAACAAAACCTGCAGGAAACTCAAGTGTCAGACAACAAGCATGCAAATAGTCAAGTACAAAGGCACACAAGTCACACAAAAGAGCCCTTAGAGTTTAGGCCAGCATGAGGTCTAGGTATTACCCTCTTTCAGTTTGTTGGTTCATACCTGTCCTATCAAAGTAACCGGGTTCTTAGAGGATCCCAATATCATTGACTACCCTCAATCGGTCATAACTCCAGCATCGCAATCTTTTCTTGCGGCCAGAACCATCACGAGAGTTTAGCCTCAATGGGCGTACCATACTGCTACTGTTCTAATGGCAAAGTTGTGTCATTTAAGGTTCTAAGGTCTGTTGGTGCTTAATGACTCCTTGGAAGACCCATATTCTCCCCGTTTCAACACGAGGGATATCGGTACAGACAAAGGCGCCACACCAGCGTAGCCACTGCTTCACCCGTGTCGGTCTACGCCGGACAGGTCCCTCACAGCTTATGCTACCTAAACAGGGTATCCCCAGATCCGGGTTAGGATCTATGTAACTCCCATGCAACCCACAATAGTAAAGCAAGCAAGTCAATACAATTGAAAACACAGTTATGAACTAACCCTAAGGTACACCTCACTTTAAGCTTAATTCCCCAGCAGAGTCGCCAGTTCTGTGATCGGTGGATCTGGAACTGACTGTTTAACGCTGGTTCGCGAAATGTCGCGGAAGCAAGAGTCGCCACCGTCTTTTATTTTCTCCAAATGGAAAGGACAAAAGCACAGATAAATTCCTTATAGAGATTGCTCTCGGTTCGGGAGGTAGATTATAGAAAGGGAAGGTGTTAGCACCCTTTCTATCCATGGTTATCCACGGGCTCTTAGATACTTGCTCATTTGTGTTTTCAAAAATGGTTTGTTTGCTTTTCAATTGTGGGTTTTAAAAAGTTTCTTTGAAAATTCCAGTTCGACTCTTGTATCGGTCCTCAAGAGTGTTTGAAAAATTGCTTTCGAAAGCTTTTTGAAAAGGTGTCGGTGTGAAAAGTATTTTTGAATTTGTTTTGAAATTAGAGCAAGTATCTTAGAGTTGTCTACCTACCCTAAGGAATTCGTCTGTGTAAATGTCCTTTGAAGTAGTGCCATCCCACCATTGAGAGGTAGGTAGCACCACCGTTGGAGGTGTTCGGGTCAATTCGAAGGTTCGGGACATGGTGATCACCAGAGCAATAGGAAGATACCTTAGAAGCTACCCTCATGCCAGGTTCCCGGATCATGAGGACTTACTAAAACATCCTCTACTCGACGATCACCTTTCGAGGCAAGGCAACAGTGAGGCGTACCCTAGGGGTGGTGTGTGATTTGTGTGTCAAATTCGTTTATTTTATCTTGTCATGTTATGAGTGAGCTACACGTTTGTTTTTATTTTTGTCATTCATTCTTGCATGCCTTTATTTAACAGTTAAAAATTGCGAGAAGGTAAAATTCTAAACTATTACAAAAGGCGCGGGTCCACATCGCCAAAATTTCCAAGACCCGATTTGACAGAAAAATAAAGAATTAAAGTAAAAGTGCAAGAGATAAATATTTACATGGCTTTGGGAGAGGTACATAAATAATTATACGAAAAAGGAATAAATACGCGAATTAAATTAAAATTAGGAACGAGGGCGTTGGACCCTTTTTAATGAAATTAAATTATTAGCAAATTAATTAAATTAAAGAAAAAGAAATTATTTTTTGGTTTTTTGTATTTATGAGAATTTAATGAGAATTAACTGAAATTTAAACCTAATTCTACAATTTTTTTAATTTATTAAGAAAATATGACGATTATCTAAAATTAAGCCTAATTAATTAATTGCAACTTGATTTATAAAAATAACTAATTAAGAATTAATAATTAATATAGTAAAATAAAAAAAGATGAAAAATGCTCGAAACCCTAATTCTACCAATTTTAGGTTTTTATTGAAAACATTAAGATTTAAACCCTAATTAACACTAAAATCAATTAATGATGTTTATTTACAAAATATTAAGATATTAAATAAAAATACTTATTTTTTGTCTTTTTCTGATTTTATATTATTTTTTATGTTTTCTATAAAAATAATTAAATTAAAGAAACTAATTAATAAAATAATAATTGAAATAAGTAAAATAAAGAAAAGAAATAAAAATTCAAACCTAGGGGGGTCTGTCCCCAAATAGGAGGTTTTTGTTTAGCAATTTGGGCCCAATGGCCTTTGGCCTGGCTGACTTTCCATGCTAGCGTATGAGTGCGTTGATTGAGGTTTACCATGCTCTCCAGATCTGGTCCCTTGGATTGGTGGGATTGGCCAAGTGGCAAGCTGGATTTGAGGCCATATGATGCACCCTAGCGTTGAAATTACACATAAGCATTAATGGAAAAATAACATGGAAAGGGTGAGGGACCTGGGATCGAACCCAGGTCCCAGGGGTTACCACCAAGACGCTTTGCCACCTGCTCCACTTGCTCACTTTGTTTATATGATAACAATCAATTAATATAAAATAAAACAAAGCGTTAGTGGACTTTTAGCGCGAATTTTTAAATAGACCAACCATAGCTGGCCACATAATCATCTTCCTCCTCCATGATTTTTCCTGAAACAAAAAGACATTAGCAACGGTTTTGGAACTGTCCCCTTATACCCCATATTCCAAAATAGCGATTAGCTCAGGGTGGCTTATAAATTGAGCGCGAGGGTTGTGTCCAAATCGTCCAAGCACGCTGAATCCAGCTATGGTACTGGCATGTCCCAATTTTACCATATTCACAAACCCCTAATTCGAAAGCTGAAGAACCCTAATATCCAACAATGGTGAAATCGCGTATGGGTGATAAAAGTGCAATCAAACAACTGGGTTAGCTTCAGAATCATTCAAGAAACATAAATCAAACATTAAAAAGCATTGAAAACACATGAATCATGATGCAAGCATATGAAAAATTTTCTGTACAGGGCACCCGCGTTCTCACGTTTCTAGGTGTCAAAGCTTATGGTTTTGATTCTAATTCCTTCCTTGAAGCCTCAGGAAGGTGATGGAATAAGTCTCCTTGCTTGAATCGACCTAGAACTTGGTTTTCAGATTTGAGTTTTTTCTTGAAAAATTCCAAGTTTGTTTAGGGATTTCTGGCGCAGCTTCCCCCTCTCTAGGATTAGGTTTACATTCTATACTTATGTGTGAATGATTAGGTCAAAGAATTTGGTCAAAAAGATCCATGAATTGATGAATCAATATTTGATTTTTATGGCATTAGTTTTCAATCTTTTCATGCATATTTGCCACCAAATCATGTCCAATTACCTTCAATTCTTTCCTAATCTGATTTGCACGAAATCTTGGAGATATTTTATGCACAAAAAGATTCAAAACATTAGGTTTAGTATTTTTCACCTATTTAATTTAATTAAATGAATTATTAATGATTAAAAATCCAAATAAATAAAATAAAATGATAAAAAACTTCCCTTTGGGCCAAATGGTCGTGCACATGCCTTGGATAATGAATTGTGGAAGAAAAAGAGGCCCATTAGCAATTTTAGGTCATTTGAAGCAACGTTGACTTTTCAAAATATCCAAAAATTTCCCAACTTCCACAAGGCATAACTTGCTCAATTTTTAAGCTTTGCTCATGTTCTTGGACATTTTGGAAAGGTCTTTGAGTCCTCTAACCAATGCCTTTGGTCCCATGTCATTTTGATTTACCAATCTCAAGTTATATCCTTTGACTTAAAGTCCCTTTTTGTTGACTTTTGAAAATGACCTATAATGTTGAAATTGATAACTTTTTGTGAGAGCATTTCTTGGACTTGAAGTATGAGGAGGAGTTGTAGGAAATGTATTTCTCTTCAAAATGAGCTTTGGATGGAATTTTTCTGATAATCCATGTGAAAGTTATGCCCTGGTCAATTTACAGTTGACTTTTTCAACTGTCCAAATATGGAAACTTTTGCATCTTGAGACTTTTTGAGCCAAGCTTTGAGAATCATGATCAAGCATTGATCAAATGATGTTTGTGGCTTCAAAATGAGATGTTGACCAAAAATTTGAACTTTTGACTGTCAAATGACCATTTTGCCCCTACAGTTGACTGTAGTGCAATTAGGGTTTTTGACTGTGCAATTTTGTGCTGTAAGTCTTGAAACTTGGTATGAGGATGCTTGACCATGTTTATAGGCATGTGGGACTTGATTGGACCCTTGGAAACTTCATTTTCTTTGTCAGAACCAAAACCCTAATTTTGACTGTTTAGGAGGTCCTTGAACTGTGCAACTTTTGGGGAATTTTGAAGCTTTGACTTTGCAATTCTTGAAGAATATGGGAGGGCAAATTTTGGGGTACAACAGTTGCCCCTGTTCAATCTTCTTAGACCTGAGGATGCAGATTGGCTGACGTGCCTTTCGTAATCCGAAGGTGGAAGATGATTGAACACTAGAGTGCCCAGAAATTTGCGCTCACATAGTAGTAGTGTGATGGGGAATGGGCTTACAGATGCCATTTAGAGACTGATGGATAGGATGATGGGCTTATAGATGCCATGCTAAGAGATGATGGAAGGTGGATGGGCTTATAGATGCCATCTGGATGTTGATCACGTAAGAGATTCCTTAGCGAGAACTTGCGTACCTGCAAAAGAAAAATGAGTACCTGACATGTTACAGGGGCTGGTCTTCAGATGCTTGGTATAGATGTGTCCTGACTGGTTACAGGAGCTGAATCTGGAGCTTCAAACGGTGATGAATGAACCAGGGATGGTTACTACCTCAACAGGAACGGTGAGAGAACCGTGGATGACTTTAACCTCAACAGCAATCGTTGAGAGAATCTCGGGTGACTTCGACTTCAACAGTATCATTGAGCGAATCTTGGGATTACCACCTCCGCAGGATCGGGGAGAGAACCATAGGCGACTACAACCTCAACAACAAACATTGAGATAATCTTGGATAACTTCACTTCAACAGCAATCGTTGAGCGAAATCTGGGATTACCACCTCCGCAGTATCGGGGAGAGAACCATAGGCGACTACAACCTCAACAACAAACATTGAGAGAATCTTGGATAATTTCAACCTCAACAGCAATCATTGAGCGAAATCTGGGATTACCACCTCCGCAGTATCGGGGAGAGAACCATAGGCGACTACAACCTCAACAACAAACATTGAGAGAATCTTGGATAATTTCAACCTCAACAGCAATCATTGAGCGAAATCTGGGATTACCACCTCCGCAGGATCGGGGAGAGAACCATAGGCGACTACAACCTCAACAGCAAACATTGAGAGAATCTTGGATAATTTCAACCTCAACAGCAATCATTGAGAGAAATCTGGGATTACCACCTCCGCAGTATCGGGGAGAGAACCATAGGCGACTACAACCTCAATAGCAATCATTGAGAGAATCTTGGATAACTTCAACTGAGTCTTCAAAAGAAAAACCTTTAGGAGTCGGTTTAACTAGACCAGAGAAAGCCTTTGACTGGATAATAACCAGGAAAATCTTTGGGAGTCGATTTAACTGAACCAGACAAGGTCTTGGAGTCTTCAACTGAGTCTTCAAAAGAAAAACCTTTAGGAGTCGGTTTAACTAGACCAAAGAAGGCCTTTGACTGGATAATAACCAGGAAAATCTTTGGGAGTCGATTTAACTGAACCAGACAAGGTCTTGGAGTCTTCAAAAGAAAAACCTTTAGGAGTCGGTTTAACTAGACCAGAGAAGGCCTTTGACTGGATAATAACCAGGAAAATCTTTGGGAGTCGATTTAACTGAACCAGACAAGGTCTTGGAGTCTTCAACTGAGTCTTCAAAAGAAAAACCTTTAGGAGTCGGTTTAACTAGACCAGAGAAGGCCTTTGACTGGATAATAACCAGGAAAATCTTTGGGAGTCGATTTAACTGAACCAGACAAGGTCTTGGAGTCTTCAACTGAGTCTTCAAAAGAAAAACCTTTAGGAGTCGGTTTAACTAGACCAGAGAAGGCCTTTGACTGGATAATAACCAGGAAAATCTTTGGGAGTCGATTTAACTGAACCAGACAAGGTCTTGGAGTCTTCAACTGAGTCTTCAAAAGAAAAACCTTTAGGAGTCGGTTTAACTAGACCAGAGAAGGCCTTTGACTGGATAATAACCAGGAAAATCTTTGGGAGTCGATTTAACTGAACCAGACAAGGTCTTGGTGTCTTCAACTGAGTCTTCAAAAGAAAAACCTTTAGGAGTCGGTTTAACTAGACCAGAGAAGGCCTTTGACTGGATAATAACCAGGAAAATCTTTGGGAGTCGATTTAACTGAACCAGACAAGGTCTTGGAATATAGCCGAGAACTTAACTGAATCTTTTCCTGAAAGGTAAAGGTCAGTCATATGCAATGCATGATATGGATCAAGCAATGATGTTCTCAACATAAATGAGATTTGTAAGATATGATGCATACATGCATGCTATAATGATGTATGTGATGTTTATGTATGTTTTCGTCTAGGAAAGTAAATCCTTGACGGGTGCCGGGAAGTCACTCCTGGGCTGATGTTGAAGAATAAGCTTTTACTTCCGCTGGGTGATAGTTGCAAGAATACCAGTAGGAGAAGATAACTCCGTTGGGGAATAAACTTGGCGAATGGATAACTCTACAGGGAGAAAAGTACTCTGACGATCTTGCTGGGGAGCAATACTCTGTGAGGAGAGACATACTTTGTTGAGTGTTGATAATAACTTGCTGGGAATACCCTTGTCGTGTTGGAAGTGTTAATGGACTTCGCTAGGGATAAGAAAGACTGTGTTGACGACGACCTTTCCGTGGCTTTTGGCTGAGGATAACCCAGTTATATCCTGGTAAGGAAATAACTCTTTGAATAAAGCCGGAGGACGCGTTCGTGCTTTGCGAGGGATAAGCTTCCAGAATCTACTAGGGATAAGCTTACTGCTGGGGAGATGATTCAACTTTCCTGGGGAAACTAGATTGGATTCTCCTGGGGAAGTTTTGAACTGTATTTGGGGAAGTGACTCCACTGAATGTTGGATATACCGCCGGGGAACCATCTTTAAACCAAGACTGCCGGGGATGCTTGTTAAGAATATGTATATACTGCTGGGGAATGTTGAGATCTGCGGGAGGATACCCAACTTCTTTAAGGTTTGATAGTAGCTTTGCTTGGGGAGAGTGTACTGACTTGCTGGCTCACTCTTTGGGGAATTGGGATGTACTGGTTATGTCCTACCTTGTATCTTGTGGACAGAGCAATTAGATCGTTTGGACAACTCATCATTGCCCCTGTTTCTGAGGTGGGAGAGGAAGACTTGTGAGGTGCTGATAGTTGTTGATGGACAAACTCTTCTTCTGATAGGCAAATGACAAGATGACGAGACATAGTCGTACGCTTTAATCCCTAACTTTTGCCTGGACCGCCCTTTCGGGTTTTCAGTCCACCGGGATACCCATTTTTGCCCAAGCCGCCTTTTCAGGTTTTCGACTTGCCGGGTGTACATATTTTTTCATTTCATCCCTTATTTTTGCCCGAACCCTTTTGGTTCGCCGGGAAGCCCTTATTTTTGCCTAGGTATGTCAACCTAGCGGGTCTTTGATTTTGCGTAGTATTTTTTCGACTATGTCCATGCTTTCAGGATGCAGGGAGTTGTCACTGTTAGGAGTGTTTTGCCATGCCACCAGAAGGTGTTTGATCAGGCCAGATTCGTTGCTGGAATGCCCCAAGTGACTCATGCGGAGATTTGCCCCAGGCTATTTGGCCTTTGAGAGATTCTCCGAATCTTGATTGGACTGCCCCATAATGGACCATGATCATGTCACGCCCCTTGATTGGAAGTGCTTCTGTTCACCAGGTATTCATCGTGCGAATTTCCCTGCTGTTCAAACAAAAAGTCATATGCAAACAAAGTTATGTTAAAAATGCAAAGCTTATGTCTGTCTTGAAGATTTTGAAGATGCATTTTTTTTCATAAAACAAGTGATTGTTTGTAAAACATGATGTCAACTCTGTATTTACCATAAGCCTTAAGGAGTCAGGATACCTTTCGTAACAGTATGCTTTCGAACTAACCCATGCTTCAGCTAGGACTTTTAAGGGTTATAACGTGGCTTGGTTCACGGTTTAAGAAACAAAGGATAAAGGCTCAAATTTTATTTGTACCCACCCGCTCTTCGTGATGTTCTCTAAACCTAAACTCAGTTGATCATACGTTAGACATGGTTTGAGTCTTTGCTTTGATTTTCCAATGATGATCCGGATGTTGACAGTTCATTTTGAATAGGTAGTCATTTCCTTTTTTGTTGAGGGTTTGTAAGACCTCTTTCTTGTCTGATTTTTTGTTATCCCTTTCTTTTTTGCCTGAACTGTTTCCTTTTTTGGAATTACAGTCAGCGGGATGCCCCAGTTTCGTAAGTCCCCTTTATAGGTTTTGACTTATTGGGTTTTTATTTTGAAGGATAATGACTGCCTTTCTTTATCGATTATTCGGAACCATCACTGTCTTTCTTTGTTTTGCAAGGACCTCTTTGGTGCCATTCGTTATGCACTTGGATCAACTGAGAGACTACCCTGCCCCAGGTTATGATTAAGGGTTTTAAATTTCGAAAAGAAAAACTCCTACTTCTTTGGCTCAGAGGGGTTGACGAGGGATTATCTTCCTTATTACTCCAGTGTTTAGGAATTGAAACAATGCCTGTACCTCATCAGCGGGGTCTGTTCAAAAGCATACTGTAAAGATAGCGGTATCGTTTTCGTCATCCTCCCTCAAGAGGCTTAGAATTTTAGATCAAGAGCTGACATCAGAAAAAATATGAAAATAATTTGCATTTAGTGAATACGAATATATTGTTTCAGAACAGACATATGCGATGCATTAATGAAATAACAACGTTTAACATGAGTAAATGTTTGAACAAAAGGAAATTGCAACTTGAACATTCGAATGAACAAAAATTTCTCAATCCTAGCCATGATTTGGCAAGGGAGCAGTGATTATGTTCGGAGTCTCAGGTACTTCAAACCGAATCTCTCCAGCGTCGATCATGTCTTGAATCTTGTTTTTGAGAGGCCAGCAGTTGTCCGTAGTATGCCCCAGGCTATCAGAATGGTATGCGCACCTATCGTTGGGATGATAGTTAGGAGCAGAAGTGTTTGGATTCCGGAGAGGAGCCCTTAAGGTGATCAGCCCTGCCTCCAACATTTGTTGTAGTGCTTGATCCAGCGACATGTTGATCTTGGTGAACTGCCTTTTAGGCTTGTCTGGTTTGCTCTGATCAGCCCGTTGTTCTGGGCGAGGTCGTTGTTGGACCTGTGAAGTAATAGCAGCTTGGAGAGGCCCAAACCTTTGACTTCTTGGAAGTTGATTAATGACTGGGTCCCTGACTTGGGCTGGTTGCTTCATGTCTTGATGAAGATGACTGATCATGGCCCTCAGCTCTCCTTGCTCCTGAGCTAAACCTTGAATGAGTGCCCTTTGCCCTAGCATCTGGGTTTTCAATGTGTCTACCTCAGCTTGTAGACGTTTCAGCTGTTCGTCCTTGTCATCTTCAGGACTCTTTCTGATCAGATTCCCCATGAGGAGTGTCCTCAACTCTTCCTGCCCCTTGGATAGGCTTAGGAAGATCTATTTGAGCTGAGTCTCTTGAGTGTGAAGGTCCTGGTTATCTTGTTGGGAAGCCATGGCTGAAATAAACAGCAGGGAGGGTAAGTGACCTGCAACAAGGGTACCTGTTATGCAATATTATGTATGATATGCATGTAATGTTTTCAAGGATCTCGCGGGGTAAACAAGAAATTTGTTAGAGCTGGGATCCGGTAGCTTGATTGAAGGAACTTCATATTTGTTGAGAGTCCTTTTTCAAGGGTCAAAGGCTCACCATATCCAGTGGGTCATAGCCCCTGACAACTGTGGCTAGAGGAAAATAAATCCTCTTTGCCCCTTGCTAGGTGTTCGATTCATCATGACCTGCATCACAAGCCCTTGAGATCCTTGAAATGGGTTAGGATGTATGCAATGGTATGATGTCATGATGCATGGGGTAATATGAATAAACCCTGTTATGAGCCCTTATTAAGGACTATAAACAAAGCCTGCAAGCAAACTAAGTAAACCTGCCATGAGTCCTAATTAAGGACTAAAAAACAAAACCTGCAAGAAACTCGGTAAACCCTGTTATGAGTCCTAATTAAGGACTGCAAACCAAAACCTGTAAGAAACTTAGTATACCCTGTTATGAGTCCCGATTAAGGACTATAAACAAAACCTGCGAGGAATTCAATAAACCCTGTCATAAGTCCTAATTAAGGACTATAAACAAAACCTGCAGGAAACTCAAGTGTCAGACAACAAGCATGCAAATAGTCAAGTACGAAGGCACACAAGTCACACAAAAGAGCCCTTAGAGTTTAGGCCAGCATGAGGTCTAGGTATTACCCTCTTTCAGTTTGTTGGTTCATACCTGTCCTATCAAAGTAACCGGGTTCTTAGAGGATCCCAATATCATTGACTACCCTCAATCGGTCATAACTCCAGCATCGCAATCTTTTCTTGCGGCCAGAACCATCACGAGAGTTTAGCCTCAATGGGCGTACCATACTGCTACTGTTCTAATGGCAAAGTTGTGTCATTTAAGGTTCTAAGGTCTGTTGGTGCTTAATGACTCCTTGGAAGACCCATATTCTCCCCGTTTCAACACGAGGGATATCGGTACAGACAAAGGCGCCACACCAGCGTAGCCACTGCTTCACCCGTGTCGGTCTACGCCGGACAGGTCCCTCACAGCTTATGCTACCTAAACAGGGTATCCCCAGATCCGGGTTAGGATCTATGTAACTCCCATGCAACCCACAATAGTAAAGCAAGCAAGTCAATACAATTGAAAACACAGTTATGAACTAACCCTAAGGTACACCTCACTTTAAGCTTAATTCCCCAGCAGAGTCGCCAGTTCTGTGATCGGTGGATCTGGAACTGACTGTTTAACGCTGGTTCGCGAAATGTCGCGGAAGCAAGAGTCGCCACCGTCTTTTATTTTCTCCAAATGGAAAGGACAAAAGCACAGATAAATTCCTTATAGAGATTGCTCTCGGTTCGGGAGGTAGATTATAGAAAGGGAAGGTGTTAGCACCCTTTCTATCCATGGTTATCCACGGGCTCTTAGATACTTGCTCATTTGTGTTTTCAAAAATGGTTTGTTTGCTTTTCAATTGTGGGTTTTAAAAAGTTTCTTTGAAAATTCCAGTTCGACTCTTGTATCGGTCCTCAAGAGTGTTTGAAAAATTGCTTTCGAAAGCTTTTTGAAAAGGTGTCGGTGTGAAAAGTATTTTTGAATTTGTTTTGAAATTAGAGCAAGTATCTTAGAGTTGTCTACCTACCCTAAGGAATTCGTCTGTGTAAATGTCCTTTGAAGTAGTGCCATCCCACCATTGAGAGGTAGGTAGCACCACCGTTGGAGGTGTTCGGGTCAATTCGAAGGTTCGGGACATGGTGATCACCAGAGCAATAGGAAGATACCTTAGAAGCTACCCTCATGCCAGGTTCCCGGATCATGAGGACTTACTAAAACATCCTCTACTCGACGATCACCTTTCGAGGCAAGGCAACAGTGAGGCGTACCCTAGGGGTGGTGTGTGATTTGTGTGTCAAATTCGTTTATTTTATCTTGTCATGTTATGAGTGAGCTACACGTTTGTTTTTATTTTTGTCATTCATTCTTGCATGCCTTTATTTAACAGTTAAAAATTGCGAGAAGGTAAAATTCTAAACTATTACAAAAGGCGCGGGTCCACATCGCCAAAATTTCCAAGACCCGATTTGACAGAAAAATAAAGAATTAAAGTAAAAGTGCAAGAGATAAATATTTACATGGCTTTGGGAGAGGTACATAAATAATTATACGAAAAAGGAATAAATACGCGAATTAAATTAAAATTAGGAACGAGGGCGTTGGACCCTTTTTAATGAAATTAAATTATTAGCAAATTAATTAAATTAAAGAAAAAGAAATTATTTTTTGGTTTTTTGTATTTATGAGAATTTAATGAGAATTAACTGAAATTTAAACCTAATTCTACAATTTTTTTAATTTATTAAGAAAATATGACGATTATCTAAAATTAAGCCTAATTAATTAATTGCAACTTGATTTATAAAAATAACTAATTAAGAATTAATAATTAATATAGTAAAATAAAAAAAGATGAAAAATGCTCGAAACCCTAATTCTACCAATTTTAGGTTTTTATTGAAAACATTAAGATTTAAACCCTAATTAACACTAAAATCAATTAATGATGTTTATTTACAAAATATTAAGATATTAAATAAAAATACTTATTTTTTGTCTTTTTCTGATTTTATATTATTTTTTATGTTTTCTATAAAAATAATTAAATTAAAGAAACTAATTAATAAAATAATAATTGAAATAAGTAAAATAAAGAAAAGAAATAAAAATTCAAACCTAGGGGGGTCTGTCCCCAAATAGGAGGTTTTTGTTTAGCAATTTGGGCCCAATGGCCTTTGGCCTGGCTGACTTTCCATGCTAGCGTATGAGTGCGTTGATTGAGGTTTACCATGCTCTCCAGATCTGGTCCCTTGGATTGGTGGGATTGGCCAAGTGGCAAGCTGGATTTGAGGCCATATGATGCACCCTAGCGTTGAAATTACACATAAGCATTAATGGAAAAATAACATGGAAAGGGTGAGGGACCTGGGATCGAACCCAGGTCCCAGGGGTTACCACCAAGACGCTTTGCCACCTGCTCCACTTGCTCACTTTGTTTATATGATAACAATCAATTAATATAAAATAAAACAAAGCGTTAGTGGACTTTTAGCGCGAATTTTTAAATAGACCAACCATAGCTGGCCACATAATCATCTTCCTCCTCCATGATTTTTCCTGAAACAAAAAGACATTAGCAACGGTTTTGGAACTGTCCCCTTATACCCCATATTCCAAAATAGCGATTAGCTCAGGGTGGCTTATAAATTGAGCGCGAGGGTTGTGTCCAAATCGTCCAAGCACGCTGAATCCAGCTATGGTACTGGCATGTCCCAATTTTACCATATTCACAAACCCCTAATTCGAAAGCTGAAGAACCCTAATATCCAACAATGGTGAAATCGCGTATGGGTGATAAAAGTGCAATCAAACAACTGGGTTAGCTTCAGAATCATTCAAGAAACATAAATCAAACATTAAAAAGCATTGAAAACACATGAATCATGATGCAAGCATATGAAAAATTTTCTGTACAGGGCACCCGCGTTCTCACGTTTCTAGGTGTCAAAGCTTATGGTTTTGATTCTAATTCCTTCCTTGAAGCCTCAGGAAGGTGATGGAATAAGTCTCCTTGCTTGAATCGACCTAGAACTTGGTTTTCAGATTTGAGTTTTTTCTTGAAAAATTCCAAGTTTGTTTAGGGATTTCTGGCGCAGCTTCCCCCTCTCTAGGATTAGGTTTACATTCTATACTTATGTGTGAATGATTAGGTCAAAGAATTTGGTCAAAAAGATCCATGAATTGATGAATCAATATTTGATTTTTATGGCATTAGTTTTCAATCTTTTCATGCATATTTGCCACCAAATCATGTCCAATTACCTTCAATTCTTTCCTAATCTGATTTGCACGAAATCTTGGAGATATTTTATGCACAAAAAGATTCAAAACATTAGGTTTAGTATTTTTCACCTATTTAATTTAATTAAATGAATTATTAATGATTAAAAATCCAAATAAATAAAATAAAATGATAAAAAACTTCCCTTTGGGCCAAATGGTCGTGCACATGCCTTGGATAATGAATTGTGGAAGAAAAAGAGGCCCATTAGCAATTTTAGGTCATTTGAAGCAATGTTGACTTTTCAAAATATCCAAACATTTCCCAACTTCCACAAGGCATAACTTGCTCAAGTTTTAAGCTTTGCTCATGTTCTTGGACATTTTGGAAAGGTCTTTGAGTCCTCTAACCAATGCCTTTGGTCCCATGTCATTTTGATTTACCAATCTCAAGTTATGGCCTTTGACTTAAAGTCCCTTTTTTGTTGACTTTTGAAAATGACCTATAATGTTGAAATTGATAACTTTTTGTGAGAGCATTTCTTGGACTTGAAGTATGAAGAGGAGTTGTAGGAAATGTATTTCTCTTCAAAATGAGCTTTGGATGGAATTTTTTTGATAATCCATGTGAAAGTTATGCCATGGTCAATTTACAGTTGACATTTTCAACTGTCCAAATATGGAAACTTTTGCATCTTGAGACTTTTTGAGCCAAGCTTTGAGAATCATGATCAAGCATTGATCAAATGATGTTTGTGGCTTCAAAATGAGATGTTTACCAAAAATTTGAACTTTTGACTGTCAAATGACCATTTTGCCCCTACAGTTAACTGTAGTGCAATTAGGGTTTTTGACTGTGCAATTTTGTGCTGTAAGTCTTGAAACTTGGTATGAGGATGCTTGACCATGTTTATAGGCATGTGGGACTTGATTGGACCCTTGGAAACTTCATTTTTTTTGTCAGAACCAAAACCCTAATTTTGACTGTTTAGGAGGCCCTTGAACTGTGCAACTTTTGGGGAATTTTGAAGCTTTGACTTTGCAATTCTTGAAGAATATGGGAGGGAAAATTTTGGGGTACAACACCTCCTAACAATGAATCTCAAGGTTATTAAATCAAAGGATTCGAATTAACATACTTGGGCTTACAAACATGGGTTTAGGCCACGAATGATCATTTCTTGAATCGAGACAAAATTTAGCGCTATGTTAAGCAATCATAAGTGGACTTATATAGAAGTCGAACCTATTTTGAGGCCGGTCAATATCAATTTATGTGTCATATGTTTTGAGAGATGATATGTATATCATCCTCTAACAACATGTGATATAATAAGAAGAGGACAACATGAGGAGGGATGGGATAAGAATTAAACCATATTTGGACCAAAAATTTAATCAAGCCACAATTAAAATCATCCATCCATTTTGATGGAGTTAAACTCAACACCCAAGATCCAATGATGTTAATGAAGCTCATGATCAAAACCTCATAATCCAAGATCAACCATCATATATACAAAATAAAATTGTATTTAAACATAAAGAAAAAAAAGACTTTTAAAATGGTTTTTTAAATGAAAATAAAAGGGGAAAATAACAACTATATTCAAAACATCCAAGAAAAATTAAATAAGACCATAGAAAAATCAGAAATGAGCTCAAATATTTTTATAAAATTTTTGGTAATTTTTTAAAGTCAGTGTAGTGATAGAAATGTTCAAGACTAAGCCATTGGGTTGACTAGACTTGTACAGATAAAAAAAAATGCCACTGCGCTTTATTGTTTCTAAAAGAATGGGAAAAGAGCGAATAACCTAAAAGAGGGGGGAAAGATTCAAGGTAAGGGGGTTGGTTATGCAAAGGGAAGGTATTAACACCCTAAACATCTATGGTACTCTGCATGAACCTCTTTGTAAAATCTGTATATTTTGGCTATAAAATGTTATATAAAAATAGATGGTGGAGGTGAGAAAATAAATATTTTTTATGATTTTTGCACCCGCTGCGGTTGTAAACCTTTAGTGCCTATGTACCATCTTCCCGGCAATAGGGGATCAGAGTACACGTAGTTCCTCTTAAAAAAATTTGAAAACACAAGTGTGTTGGTTAATTTTATGAGATAAGACATCATCGTCATTGTCCGTGTGGAAAACATACTTACTACCCACAATCATGGGAAAGGAGAATTTACGACATCTCAAAGTGGAGGATATGACTTGGATTTTAAAATCAACAATGCCTCACTCGACACTCAAGTGGAAAATATCTCGCTTCACTATATATTATAGAAGTATAGTTGTTTGCATCACTACAAGGATTGACAAGAGTCTAATCTTTTGAGAAAATTATAAAGATAATAGCCAAAATAGAAAAATGGTTTGAATGAGATTGATTGACTTTTAGTCTTATCACAAAAATGTCAAGGTATTATTAAGTTGATTGAAGTTTATTTATGAAAATATTTTGAAAATGCATGGACCTAAGTCCAGGTTTATTATGAAAGTGGTTTCAAGTTTAGAAACAAGAAGAGTTTTCAAAAAGAGGGAGAAGATTTTTGAAATTAAAGAAGATGGGAGGAGATGAAGAGACTATCCTAAAGCATAAAGTAAAAGCTAGGGAGAAGAACCATCTAACCAACAAGAAGCCATCACTTGACATTATGAGTCAAGATAGAATTCCCATTCTTTAGATTGAAACCAAGCAAGGATACTAAACCTCTTGAGAAGACCAAACTTAAAATGTATTAAGTCTTCACAAAAATTGGATAGAGTAACGGCTATATACAGATGAATTTCAGATTACAGACAAAGTGTGTAATCACAATAACCTGCACACAAACAAATAAACAACCCAATGTCTTGAGGTAAACCTCCAGAACTCCAGACAAAATATCAATTAAGGTCACAAGATCTCCAACATAGGCCAATGTATCTAATCCTAAGTCCAAGAAGTTCAATACTCCATAATGCCAAGGATAGTAACCAAATAGTCCAAGTATCATTAATGTTTTTTATGGTTCATGTTGATTATTAAGTATCTTCAAAAAGAAAAGAAAATCTTAAGTGAGCAAAAATAAAAATGACATAAAAGTAAATACTCAAGTGAGCAAAGATGAAAATAACATGAAATGTAAATGCTAAAGTAAATGGTACATAAAGTAAATAGCATAAAATAAGAGCATAAGATAAAGTCAATTGTTAGAAGTTAATGGCTAGTTGGATGACCATCTTGAAACTTGTATTTGGAACTCATTAGAGGATTGGTAGAATCAAAGCCTCTCAACAATAAGTTACATTTGCTTTTTGTCCAGTATATCATCCATTTAAGAATCCTCAAGGCAACATTTAATGATCAATGATGTTTAAGTGATCCGCGTTGACCAAAATTGATGAAGATCCATTAGAGGATTGGTAGAACCAAAGCCTCCTAACAATGAATCTCAAGGTTATTGGATCAAAGGGTTCAAATTAACATACTTGGGCTTGCAAACAGAGGTTGGGCCACAAATGATCATTTTCTCAAATCAGAACAAAATTTAGCGCTATGTTAAGCAATCGTAAGTGGACTTATGTAGAAGTCGCACCTATTTTGAGGCTGGTCAATAGCAATCTATGTACTTCATGTTTGGATAAATGATATAGAGATCATTACCCCTTAACATGTAGCACAAATAAAAAGAGAAAGGGATAAGATGAAGAGGGAGGGGAATGATAAGCTAATTTGGATCACTACCTTAAATTTCTTTCATCTTTAAATTTAATTACTCATCTCAATGGATTAAAGTACTAAACATATCATTAATACAAAGCATCAAAAATGAATTAAATAATTCACTGTTAGGTAGATTTGAATTAATGAACATTTATCCAACTTCATCTACACCCAAAGTCCATTGAATTTAAAGAGAAACTGGACATTTAAAATTGCAATCCAAATCAACAATCAAAAGGGGTGAGTAGAAAAAGAGAGATGGATCAAAACAATCCTAAAACAAGGCAGAAAATACATTTTTGTTATATTACAATCGATTTCACTCTGGGAGCAATCGATTGCATCAGTGTTTTTTTTCAAAAAAAAACGTAAAATCATTCTGTGACAATCGATTATGCTATTAGAGCAATCAATTGCACCTTGTGAAAAACAACAAATCAACATTTCAAAAGACCAAATTATTGTTCAAACTTTCCATCAAACACCTTATGATCATGGATTTAATTGAGCACGGAAATTCCATCAAATTATGAGAAACTAACACCAATTGAAACACAAAACAATACTCAATGAATCAAATCCAAAGATCAACAAGAGATCACATTGTGAAAGATGAAGGATCCAACTTACCAAAGGTAGATCTAGAGAATTATCAAAACAACTTCAAGAATTTGCTTCAATTCAGCCCCAAGAATCAATTTCCCAAACTTGGATGTAGAGAATTGATAAAGAAAAAGTGGTTGAATGAAGGTTTATCTCAAAGATTAGTAAGCTTCAATGAAAAACTTACTAACTTTTTTTTTTTTTGAAAATGGAGCTTTGAGTGAAATGAAGACTCTGTTTATAGAGTTTAGGCTTAAGATTAGTGGTGGTTTGGAGTTTCGTTTGGGAAATGAAATTAGGCTTGATAATTGATTCTTGGAGCCAAAATTTGAATTAATGATATATCTTTCAAAAAATGAATAAAAATTGGAGCCAAAAAAATGACAAGCTTGAAATTGCTGATTTTTTTCAAAATTTCACTTTGTGCAATCGATTGCACTCTGAGAGAAATCGATTGCATCAGTGTTTTTTTCAAATATTGCGCAAAATGCACTTTGTACAATCAATTGCACTCTAAGAGCAATCGATTGTACAATGTAAAAAATGAAAAATTTTAATTATTTTTTCTTTGCAAATAGAGATTTTAGGGAAATAATACCGAAAAACCTTATTTGTCAAATGCTTTGACTCGGTACCTACAAAACACAAATATACAAAGACAAAGACACATATTTTTTGTATTTTGATTAAAAGTTAGTCAACAACACATATACAAAATACACAACTAAGGTGCTTGGAGATCTCTCAAGGGAAAACTTAAAGATAGGAGATAGAAAAAGAGGAAGAACCAACCCTAATGTGATTTTGTTATGATCGAGTTGATATGATATGATAGGGGAATCTTAGGGCAAAAATTGGGGTACAACAGTCAAAAACTATTTTTAAACTACTCAAAATAGTAGAAAAAAGATTAAAAATAGTAGAAGTCAGAATAAAATTCTAAAAAAAATTCAGAAAATCAGAAATAATGAAAATGATTTTGAAGAATTTTTTCAGAATTTAGAAATGCCAAAAAAATTTTTTAAGCAATTAAAGACAAGTCAAAACAAAGAACCATAAAAAATATCAAATCTGAAATTAAAATGATGAAAAAATAAAAATCAGAAAGAGAATATTTGAAAATATTTTTGTGAATTTTTTCATAATTTTTGAGTCAAATGAATTTCTAGGATTTTTTGAAGTTTAAAACAATTAAAATATAAAAATCAGAAATAAAAATAAAGTCAAAAATATATGGACCAATGGATGAAAGTCAAAACGCGTTAGTAAGCTAATCCAATGGATCAAGCGCGGTGTGCATATCATGGTCTTTAATGAATAAAGCATTGAATCAATTATTTAAATCAAATTTTGAAAAAAAAACAAATGGCATGTTATCATTGATTGAGAGATGACACGTTGGTCATCTTCAACCTCCAGCCACATGGATTTACATGTCTCTCAAATGGAAAAATTAGAGCTCGAGACCGGTACCATTCGCTTCGTCTCTTCAAGACGATTCCAATGGTACCCCCGTGAAAAATTTATGTAAGGTGTAGCTCGGCCGTTTTGGAAGGAAATATTTGAAAAGGGATTTGAAAATTCATGGTCAAAACTCACTTCCAGTTGAAAATAAATGTTGCGACTAGAATCATAATGATGAGAGCTTCATTATAGTATCAAACTTTGAGAGAATTTGTGAAGGAATCAACCTATTGAAGTTCAAATTCAGAGCTCTGAAACTTGACTTGGCTAGCACGATTTAGGAAGTCTTAGAGCTTGGTTCTTCTTCTGTTAGCTTCAGTGAGGTTCAAGGATGAAGAATTGACAAAGAAAATGGATTGAGGAAAGCTAGAAAACCAAATTCGAAGTTGCAGAAAAGTGAGTTCAAGAGGAAGTTTGACAGGGTGATTCTGGCTCTCTAAGATTGAGAAAACGAATGAGGTATGATCCTTTATTTATAGGGAAATAAGTGGGATGCTCAAGTGTGTGGAATGATGAAATTTGGAGGGAATTCGTGTGAACCTGATACATGAGGAATGTGTGACATGTTTAGCATCAAAACTCACTCAATCCTTGCGTTTCAAGGCTCTAATCCACTTTGACAAGTTGGTTAAACATGTTTAGACCAAAAACGCGTGCTAATTTGATATTTAGAAGCCACAACATGAATTTCAAATTCTGACTTGAAGTGAAACTTCAGTTTCAAGGTACCATTTTTGAATCAATGTCATTCACAACTCAAGGAGTCTTAGGGCATGATTCTTGAAGCTTTAGAAATATGAGATCACAAGATTTATAATGTGAAAAGAATGGGAATTAATTGATGTTTGAGCTAAGAGTTGTGATGAGTCAAAGTTGAGAAAAAGATGTTGACTTTTATACTTAGAAAAATTTCAAGTTTTCTCTTAAAAAATGACTTGTAATGTTTTGAGCTCAAACAAGACTTTATTCTAAAATTGAGCTTTGATAATTGATGATAGATTGAAATATACTTCCTAAAGAGCATTGTGAAACTTGAATCACTCAAAAACACCAAGTATTGAAAAAGTTATGGTCTTGCAAAATTGGTGAAAATTCATGAGATGACCTATAATCTTTTGCATCCTTAGGACATCTTCCATCCATTTTCAAGCTTTACACATAACAGAAGAGTTGAATTTAACATGCTTAGGGATATTGTGGAAAAGTAATGGACTCAAGGAGATAAAAATTGACCAAGTTATGATATTTTTAAGTCACATAAGGGAATTTGATGGCCTATCTAGAGAACTTGTAATCTTTCTTCATCATTAGGTATTTTCCACACAAAATTTACTTGAAACTTTTGAAGTTATTTGCTGATAACCCTTTGAAGAGATGAATTTTTTTTGGAATCACTTAAAAATACCAAAATATGAGCAAGATATAACCTTTAGAAGTTCAAAACCATAGCTCGTAGAGCAACAAAGTGCCTTGAAAAACCTTTTCAATTTTGACAAAACTTCTTACACAAATACTTTTGTCATGTAAATATAAGTTGTTGAGGATGATAATGAGAAAACATGGAAACCATAACAACTTCCAAATATTGAGAATTGATGGAGATATGCACTTTTGATCAAGAAATCAAAGACTTGTCCAATTAGGTCAAACTTCTCCAATGAACCCTTGCATCTTTGGATTATCTTTGACAACTTGAGACATGATGGGTCATAATAGACTTTGTCATGATATTAATTCAAAACATATTTAATTATGAAGCTTGACTCTCAATTAAGATTTGTTGAAGAAGGCATGGAAATAAACTCATGAACCTGTAGATCAACTTGATGGAATGTGTTGTGCTTTCACCTATAATGTCAATAATTAGGGCAAACATTAATTGTATTTATTAGTTAAAAGTTAATCAATACCAAACATAGATGATCACAAAATACAAGTCAAGGTGCTTGGTGATTACCCATGAGCAAAGCTAAAGGTAAGGAGAAGAACCAAACCATAGTGTGATCTTGTTGTGATTGAGTTGATATGATATGATAGAGATATCTTAGAGGCAAAAATTAGGGTACAACACGTTGGAAATATAAAATAAATTCCTATCTTATAAAAATGATATATAATGCAGTAGTTAATTATTTCATCAACATTAATATTGATTCGTAATTGTGTTTTGATTTGTATACCATGAATTTTATTGTGGTTATTTGCAATGATTGTTTTGACTGTGTGACACGAGTTATATGATGATGAATGGCCTGTATTGGCAAAATTGTGATGAATAATAGCGATGAATGTGAAGTATATTTTTGCACGATAGTGTCTCATGCATTCATAAAGTGAAGGCCTGTATTGACGAGCGAAGGCTTGTATTGGAGAGCGAAGTTGATTGCCCTAAATTGGCATTATTGAGAAGAGGGTTCTACACTTATTGGTACCACATGCATTGCATTAGTGTCAGTCCTGCATCATATTGTGATTGATAAAATAATGGGCGAAGATTGATGAAAGTGTGTATTATATTACGATGTATGTTATCTGTTGATTATGTGCTTGAATCTTACCTGCTTACTTTGATTATGCTTACTCTTATATTGTTATGATATCTCACCATTTCTGTTTGAATGTTACCTCCACGTGGGTAACATGCAGATGATCCGAAATAGCTAGAGATCGAAGGTTAGCAGAGGAGTTCCTTCAGTTGCGTAGATTGAGTCTGTGTCTGCTCTGATACATAACACTTTGGGGTTTCGCATGATTTATTTGTTATGATTAGGAGTGAACATGTGCTACTATTTTATTTGAATTGTTTTATAATTATGCTGATGTATGAAGGATTATAATTATAACTCCAGTTGGAGGATCTAGATGATTAATTATTTGATGTTTTCTGCTGAGAATAGATGCGTTGAAGTTTAAGACTTTTGAATATATGATTTGTGTTGTGTATCCTAATTTGAGCATGTATGAATGGAGAAGTATGTGACATCCTATTTG
This sequence comes from Vicia faba, assembly GCA_948472305.1. Lineage (NCBI taxonomy): Eukaryota > Viridiplantae > Streptophyta > Magnoliopsida > Fabales > Fabaceae > Vicia > Vicia faba. Next base: position 256,617,161 of record OX451736.1, on the reverse strand, counting down.
ATTGATGCTTATTTAGAAATTAATTTACTTCGATTATTATATAAATTACTGAAGGGAAATAGGGTGTTATAAATGGTATCAGAGCAGGTCGGTCCATCCGGCCAGGTTGTTGAGTCATTAGTGTAGAGTGATATTAGAATATTGTTGATGTTTTATGTCTAACCATTGTTTGATGTTGTCAGGTGAGAAGAGCAATGGATGGAAGAGGAAATGGTGCGCTCACTAATGCATTGTAGGGGTTGGTTCAGGCAATGTAGAATCATCCTAACGCTGGTGGGAGCGATGGAGATCGTGCTTTGGAAAATTTCCAGAGGAATCATCCACCTATATTTAAAGGGAAGCATGATCCTGAAGTAGCACAGGAGTGGCTCAAGGATATTGAGAGCATCTTTCGGGTTATGAACTTTTCTGATGCGTAGAAAGTGAATTTTGGTACGCATATACTGGAACAAGAGGCTGATGATTGGTGGATTGCTACTCGCCAGAGATTGGAAGGCAAAAGAGAGGCTATTACTTGGGTTGTGTTTTACAGGGAATTCCTTGTGAAGTATTACCCAGAGGATGTCTGTGGGAAGATAGAGATCGAATATTTGGAACTGAAATAAGGGAATTTATCGATAGCTGATTATGATTCCAAATTTATGGAATTGGTGAACTATTATCCTCATTACAGCGAAGGGACTGCCGAATTCTCAAAGTGTGTGAAGTTTGAAAATAAACTGCATTCGGAAATTAAAAAGGAAATTGGGTATCAACAAATCCGTAAGTTTCCAAATTAGTGAACAACTGCAGGATTTATGAAGAAGATAGTGAGGCTCACTACAAGATTGTCACTGAGAAAAGAGGCAAGCAACAACCATATCCTGGGAAGCCTAACAATGCTATGGATTACAAAGGAAAGCAGAAAGCTATTGGTGGTAGGAGACCAAGCGGGAGAGGTGCTCCTTCTGTTATTGTGTGTTACAAATGTGGAAGACTTGGTCATCAGAGTAGCGAATGCAATACTGAAGTGAAGAGGTGTTTCCGTTGTGGAAAAACTGGGCATGATATAACTGAATGTAAACAAAAGGAAGTAATATGTTTCAAATGCGGTGAAGAAGGACATATCAGTGCCCAGTGCCAGAAACCTAAGAAAGACCGATTTGTTGGGAAAGTGTTTTCTTTATCTGGGACTCAGACATCCAGTTGAGACCACTTGATCAGAGGTATATGTTTCATTAATGGTACTCCTTTAATTACTATTATTGATACTGGTGCTACACATTGCTTTATTACTTCTAATTGTGTTAGAAAGTTAAGTCTTGTGTTATCTTCGATGAACGGAGAAATGGTTATCGATACTCCAACTAAGGTATAAGTGACTACTTATCTAGCATGCTTGGAGTGTCCTTTGTCCATATATAACAGAGACTTCCATGTTGATCTAGTTTGTTTATTGTTGAGTGGTATGGATGTGATTTTAGGTATGAACTGGTTAGAGTATAACTATGTTCATATTAACTATTATAATAAGTCAGTACAGTTTTCTGCTCCTGAAGAGGAAGAAGGAGATGGTTTCTTATCTACTAGATATTTGAAGGATTTATTGCAGGATAAAGCTTAGTTATTTTATTTAATGGCATCCTTATCCATTGAAAATCAAGCTATAATTAATGAGTTACAAGTTGTGTGCGACTTTCCCGAAAATTTTCCTGATGATATTCTGGATGTGCCGCTAGAAAGAGAAGTATAATTTTCAATTGATCTTTTACATGGTACCAAACCTATTTCTATGGCACCATACAGGATGTCGGTGTCTGAATTATCAGAACTGGAGAAGAAATTAGAAGAGTTACTTGAAAAGAAGTTTGTGAGACCAAGTGTGTCGCCTTGGGGAGCTCCGGTGTTACTTGTGAAGAAGAAAGATGGAAGTATGAGGTTGTGCATGGATTATCGACAGTTGAATAAAGTAACAATCAATAACAGGTATCCACTTTCGAGAATAGACGACTTGATGGATCAATTGGTGGGTGAACATGTATTTAGCAAGATTGATCTGAGATCGGGCTATCACCAAATTCGAGTGAAAGATGAGGACATTCAGAAGATAGCTTTCAAAACTCGGTATGGACATTACGAGTATTCTGTGATGCCTTTCGGTGTTACCAACATACCGAGAGTGTTTATGGAATATATGAAATGCATCTTTAACACTTATTTGGATCGGTTTGTTGTAGTATTCATCGATGATATTTTGATCTATTCTAAGTCTGAAGGAGAACATGCAGAACATTTGCGGATTGTATTGCAAGCATTGAAAGAGAAGAAGTTATATGAAAAGTTGTCGAAATGTGATTTCTGGTTGACAGAAGTAAGTTTTCTTGGTCATGTTATTTCAGGTGATGGTATTGTTGTAGATCCATCTAAAGTAGATGCAATGCTACATTGGGAAACTCCAAAATCAGTTACAAAGATTAGAAGCTTTTTGGGTTTGGCTGGCTATTATAGGATATTTATTGAAGGTTTTTCTAAGTTGGAACTTCCGTTAACTCAACTAACTTGTAAATGCAGAGCATTTGTGTGGGATATCCAATGTGAAGAGAGTTTTGTTGATTTAAAGAAGATATTTACGACGGCTCCAATTTTGATATTACCTAATCCTGAAGAACCGTTTGTTGTATATTATGATGCTTATAAATTGGGTTTAGGTGGTGTACTCATGAAAAAATGATAAAGTAGTCGCTTATGCGTCGAGGCAATTGAGGATTCATGAAATAAACTATCCTACTCATGATCTAGAATTAGATGCAGTAGTGTTTGTGCTGAAGATTTGGAGACATTATCTCTATGGTTCTAGGTTTGAAGTGTTTAGCGATCATAAGAGCTTGCGGTATCTATTTGATCAGAAGGAATTGAACATGAGGTAGAGGAGATGGTTGGAATTGTTGAAGGATTACGACTTTGGCTTGAATTATCATCCAAGTAAAGCTAATGTTGTAGCTGAAGCCTTGAGTCAAAAGACTTTGCATATGTCTGCTATGATGGTTAGAGAACTAGAGTTGATCAAACAATTCAGAGACATGAATTTGGTCTGTGAAGTAACACCGCAGAGTGTGATGTTAGAGATGTTAAAGCTTAACAATGACTTCTTAGACAATATTAAAGAAGCTCAAAATTTAAATGTGAAGTTGGTAGATTTGATGGTCGAGAGTAACAAATCTGAAGACAATGACTTTAAGGTAAATGCCTAAGGTGTGTTACAATTCCGAAACAAGATTTGCATCTCTGATGATGCCGATATGAAGAATATGATTCTGGAAGAGGGACATAGAAGTAATTTGAGTATTCATCCAGGAGCTACCAAGATGTACCACGACTTGAAGAAGTTATTTTGGTGGCCCAGGTTGAAGCGAGATATGGCACAGTTTGTGTCTGCGTGTTTGACTTGTCAGAAATTGAAAGTCAAACATCAGAGACCTGCAGGGCTGTTGGAACATTTAGAGGTTCCGGAATGGAAATGAGATAGTATATATATGGATTTTGTGACGGGGCTGCCAAGTACTCCAAGAGGGAACGATGTAATTTGGGTGATTGTTGATAAATTAACGAAATCAGCTCATTTCATTCCGACTAGTATCAATTTTCCTGTATCAAAGTTGGCAAAAATTTATATTCTGGTAATTGTGAAGCTACACGGTGTTCCTTCTAGCATTGTGTCAGATAGAGATCCGAGGTTTACCTCATATTTTTGGAAGAGTTTGCAGGATGCTCTGGGGTCGAAGTTGGAATTAAGTTTGGCATATCATCCATAGATAGATGGTCAGACGGAAAGGACTATTCAGTTGCTAGAAGATTTGTTTAGGGCTTATGTTCTTGAGGAGGGAGGTACATGGGATAGTTGTCTTCCTTTGATTGAGTTCACCTATAAAAATAGTTACCATGCTAGTATTGGTATGGCACCTTTTGAAGCACTGTATGGTCGGAGGTGCAGAACACCTTTGTGTTCGTATGAATCGGGTGAGCATGTGGTGCTCGGACCCGAGATGGTGAGAGAGACTACAGAGAAAGTAAAGGTAATCCAAGAAAAGATGAAAGCTTCACAGAGTAGGAAGAAGAGTTACCATGATAGGAGGAGGAATGATATTGAGTTTCAAGAGGGAGACCATGTATTCTTGAGAGTATCACCGATAACCGTTGTAGGTCGCACTCTAAAGTCAAAAAAGTTAACTTCTCGATTTATTGGTCCGTATCAGATTTCAGAGAAGGTGAAAGGTGTTGCTTATAGAGTGGCCTTGCCACCTAACTTGTCAAATTTGAATGATGTGTTCCATGTTTCGCAACTCCAGAAATATATTTCATATCCATCGCATGTAATTCTGATAGATGATGTACAAGTGCGGGACAATCTTACTATTGAGATTGTACCTGTGAGGGTCGAGGATCACGAAATGAAGAAGCTGAAAGGCAAAGGGATCTCTCTTGTGAAAGTGGTTTGGGGAGGTGTTGCGGGAGAGAATGCAACGTGGGAACTAGAGATCAAGATGCAGAAGGCTTATCCAGAGTCATTTGCTTCAAGTAATTTTTGAGGACAAAAATATTCTAAGTGGGGGAGAGTTATAACACCCCGATTTAATTAAATTTATTTTTAATTAAATAATAAGACGATGCAGTGAAATTATATGAGTTGGTGGAAATTATGATGTGGTGCGATACCTGGTTGAGGGCTAGATACCTTATAATTATAGAAATTATGGTTATGTGGGTGTTCGGCTAATTGTGTAGAAACGTAGGAGTGTGTAGAATAATATGGGTTATTACTATTATTATATTATTAAGATAATAATAATTATTTTATAATAATAATTAAATAATTATTTAATTTGGAAGACTAAGGTTATAATTAATTATTGGGATATATTAGAGTAAGAATAAGGAAAAAGAGTCAGTACGTAGAAACAGAGAAAGCGAAGCGTAGAAGAGAGAAGAGGAGAAGAACACTAGGAAGCTAGGGCAAGAAGTTCATCTGTAGGAATCAAGAATCAACCAAGAACCTAAGGTAAGGGGGGATTCTAACTCTATAAGGGTTTTTCTAATGACGGGGTATGGTAGAATTTAGGTTGCATAATCGTATGTTTTGATTTCTCCATATTTGGTTGTTTTTGGGGTTTGTTCCTGTTGATAGAATTTAAGTGATTTTGGTGCGTTTTAATGTGATTTAATGATATGAATTGGTTAAAATTGGTAGATGAATGTTGATAAATAATTAACCTGTTAAAAATATGAATTTTGATGTAAAAATTATGATTTTTTGGTGTTGGAACATGGAAGATCGTAACCTAAAAGTTACAGAATTTGCCACTGTAATTGTTGGATAACCAGTTACCTGGATATGGTAACCGGTTACCATATCAATGGTTGCAACGAGGTTTAGCTATTGTCCTGCGGTAACCGGTTCCCATAAGTGGTTAATCGGTTACCGTGATGAATTCTGAAAAGTAACGAGGTTAATGTCCTGCGGTAACTGGTTCCCATTATTGGGTAACCGGTTACCACTGCTATTGACAACATTATTTTTGAAAAACTTCTAAAACCCATAACTTTTTGCCTCGGGTGTCCATTTGATGCGATGTTTGAACCATTGGAAAGATAAAATAAATTCTTATCTTATAAAAATGATTTATAATGCAGTAGTTAATTATTTCATCAACATTACTACCGATTCATAAGTGTGTTTTGATTTGTATACCATGAATTATATTGTGGTTATTTGCAATGATTGTTTTGACTGTATGGCACGAGTTATATGATGATGGTGATGACGAATGGCCTGTATTTTTGAAGTTGTGATGAATAATAGCGATGAATGTGAAGTATATTGTTTCATGATAATGTCTCATGCATTCATAAATTGAAGGCCTGTATTGGAGAGCGAAGGCCTGTATTGGCGAGAGAAGTTGATTTCCCTAAATTGGCATTATTACGAAAAGGGTTCTACCCTGATTGGTACCACATGCATTGCATTAGTGTCAGTCCTGCATCATATTGTGATTGATAAACCGATGGGCGAAGATTGATGAAAGTGTGTATTATATTACGATGTATGTTATGTGTTGATTATGTGCTTGAATCTTACCCGCTTACTATGATTATGCTTACTCTTATATTGTTATGATATCTCACCCTTTTTGTTTGAATGTTACCTCCACGTGGGTAACGTGCAGATGATCTGAAGTAGCTAGATATTGAAGGTTAGCGGAATAGTTCCTTCAGTTGCGTAGATTGATTCAGTGTCTGCTCTGATACGTAACACTTTAGGGTTTCACGTGATTTATTTGTTATGATTAGGAGTGAACATGTGTTACTCTTTTATTTGAATTGTTTTATGATTATGTTGATGTATGAATGATTATAATTATAACTCCAGTTGGAGGATCAAGATGATTAATTATTTGATGTTTTCCGCTGCGAATAAATGCATTGAAGTTTAAGACGTTTGAATATATGATTTGTGTTGTGCATCCTAATTTGAGCATGTAAGATTGGCTAAGTATGTGACATCCTATTTGAGTGATGCTTATTTAGAAATTAATTTACTCTGATTATTATATAAATTACCGACGGGGAAATAGGGTGTTACAGTTACTCGAGAAGAAAAGTCTTAAGGACTCCATTCCTGATTTGAAAGTCGTCGCCACGCCTGTCGAGGTCGGGCCTGAGGAGACACATGTCTTGAAGACATGTGGCGAGCTCATTGCTCGAATTCAGCAGTTTGAGTCGGATTGCTTGGAAGCGACGATGATGGGTTTTGATACGGTGGTGACCCAACTCAAGATGTTAAAATTTGGGCTTAATACAAAAGGTATTGAGCTTCTGTCTTAGGTGGTCAATGGAAAGTTAGTTCCTCCTCTTCTATCCCCCGACCACACTGAAGATGATGGTGGCCATGAAGAGTGACTTGTGTTCTTTTGTTTCTTGTTTGGTGGTTTGGGCCTGTGTGCCCGTATTTTTTATGATATTTGGACAATAGGCTTTGCCCGGTTATTTGTAGTATTGTTTTAGCTTTTATGCATTCCATGGTCAAGCTATTTGTTCCCCGATTAAATTTTCGAGGTAATAGGCCCCGCCCTCTGTTTTTACTCAAACGCGGTAAGGGTCATCCCACTTCGCGGCGAGTTTTCCTTCATGCGAGTTTTTCTGATTTCTTTGCAAGACTAGGTTGCTGAGTTGAAACTCGCACTTTATGACTTTGGCGTTGTGACGAATATCGTGAAGAGTTAGGCCTTAAGGGTTTTCCTACTTTCGTACTGAATATCAAATTCAGACAGTTTCAGCGATCATTTCAGCATCCTACCAGCCATGTCTGGAAGATCGAGTAATTTCTTCATGGGTTGATATGTCCGTACGACAATCATGTGTGCCATAAATTAGTGTCTGAGCCTCATCTCCGTATTGACGAGGGCTAGCGTGACCTTTTCAATCTGTTGGTATCTTATTTCTGGGCCATGTAGGGCCTTGTTCATAAAGTATATTGGCCTATGCCCGTAGAGGGTATCACAGATGAGTGTTGCATTGACGACTTCGACTGAAACGACCAAGTACAGGTATAGAGTGTCCTCGTCTTCCGGTCGCGAAAGGACTGGTGGTTGTAAAAGGGCTTGCTTGAGGTGGAGGAGGGCTTATCAATAGTTTTACTATTGAGAGCAAGTCATATTGTTATTTTTAAATATATTATATGGCATGGTTAAATGATGAATTCTCATTGGATGACAGTGTAAAACTATTTTATACTATTAGTACACTACCTTTTAAATATTTACTATTTTCATCTTAAATATTAATTCTTTGTAATGGAAAATATTAATTTCTTCAACTAAATTTAATTTTGAATGGATCTATTTAGTATTTGAAACTGATCATACCTGATCAGAAAGATCCTTAGTGGCCTGCAGTAATTGTACTTTTGTGGTTGTTGAAATGAATAAGAGGTACCTACAAGACACTTTGATGCAAAAGTGAGGTTCATAGCAAAGTGCAAGTAGAAAGAGTGAATAAAATAGTGTACATGTCTCTCTAGTGAAAGATGGTATTTATAGCCCACAACATTGGGCCAAGATCCCCATTTTGGGCCAGATGCCCAGACCCAAAATAGAGACTGCCAGGATCCTACGTGGGTAGTGGAGACCAGTTCATGGTCTCCATCCTGGTTCAACTGCTCCATGATTCTCAGAGGGTGAATACCTGTTCTTTTCAGGAGCAGGATAACTTCGTGATATTTAGAGGAACGTTGGCCACGTACCCTTATCAGGCACATGGATAAGGTTCCCGTGTTGGACATGAGGAGGGAATCCTCCCTGACGGGTAGGTGGTGGAGAAGGCCCCCGACATGCATGCTTGGGGAGACATAACATGCAGACGTGTTAAGGAGGATGTCCTCGATAGAAACATGGGGGAGACGTTCCCCAACGGTCATAAAATTTTAGGCTGAAGGTAGAGAAAAACACAAGAAAATGGGGTTTGAATTGGGTTTTCAAAAATTTTCCCTTTTAAAAACTATTTGATAAAACTATGAAAGAATATAAAATGCTAGAAATATAAAGAGACACATTCAGTTTATCCAAGTTCACCATTAACTAGGCTACATCTTGTCCACCCTCCTCGGGTGATTTTTCTTTCAACAAGGACTTAATCCACTATAACCAAATCTGATTACAATTCACAATAATATGTCTGATCAACCCCTATAAGTTCAATTGATCCTTATTGCCAATTCTGCAAAGACTACAACCGGTTCCTTCTTGAGAATCCTCACTCAACCAAGTCTCTTAAGGAACAATACAATGATACATTCAATGGTCTTCATGAGATATAACAATCATTGACCCCTTAAGAAATTTGACCAACCTAGTCTTTCTTAACAGGATTTCATCAACGTTGACCACAACCAAAGTCTTCCAAGTATCAGATCTTCACTAGATCACTTGAGGCAACATCAATTATAAATAGAGTTATTTTTCTGGAGATTACATGAGTACTTCTTAACAAGCAAATTACTCCTAATTTAAGTACATATAGTCTAACACACTTTTGAGTAACAACTCTTGTGTTCAAAAAATTTACATAAAGAACTTAAGCTATAACATAACATGAGCAACAACTCTTATGTTTACATGATTCTACAAATATGAAAATAGTCTAAGCTTGAGTGCTGCATCTTAAAGTCTTCTTTTCTTCATTTTCTTTGTTGAGCAAGTTATGAGCAACAACTCCTTGCTTCTTCATAATTCTGCCAAGATGTATTTGATGAGATTTTGAGAAGCATCTTGTAGAATTCTTCTTCTTCACCTACTTTCTTTCTTTTTGGTTAGCTTCAATATGTTCAGCGTAATAGCTCAAACAACATCTGCATCCATGGCTTTCCAGCAATTTTACTTCATTTAATTGATATTCTTTTATAGACTTCAAAAAGAGTCGTTGTAAGTGTAGAAAGTACTTTCTCCTTCCAACGGTTAATCCCCAACGAATATATTCAAGAGAGGTTTGGAACAATATGAAATGTCAGTTTCCTTAGCCTGCTGCTTGCAGCTGTTAGAATAAGATCGCGGGAGAAAACTTCTTTGAATAGTACAACCAATATCATGATAATGGAATTTGTGGTGTATTTTATTCTTCTTGGCTAAGTTTCTTGATCGTTATCTTCTAATGATGTACTTCTGATTCTGAAGTATTAAGCTTGGAAGAGATCAATCACTTGTCTTTGTTATTCTAATGATTGACTGATGAGTATTTTAGAAACTACTTTGATGTTGTAGTGCAGGAATATCAGAGTGGTCAGAACCAAATATTGTCTTTAAAATTATTGGCAACAACATATCTGAAACACGAAGCTTGACTTCTGATCTTAGAATATGTCTTGAAGGTGTATTTCTGATCTGATCTTAGAAATGAAGATTAAGTGAGAAGATGTTCCATTTCAGAATCTTTCAATAATAGATTCTTATCTTCAGACATTTAAGCAACAACTTATCTGAGAAACAAGTCTTGTAATTCTAGGAGAAAGATTTTATGATGTTGATTTCAAAATCTTTTCTGATGTATAGATCTTGAAATCAGATAATGTGGCAACAACCTTTATGGTTCTCAAGTCTTTGAGTTCTTGAGCTTTGATTCTTTTCTTGCTGGATTGATTTCTGATTGAGGAGTGATAATGATCCAGAAGATTCTTTTTTATTGTAGAGTCATAGTCTTTCAGATATCTGAGATTTGTCTTCAGATATACAAGTAACATCTTATCTAAGGAACAAGTTCTTGAGTGAAAGATTTTCTGATCTATACGTCATGATTTGATCTTGATAATCAGCTTTTTTGAGTTGCATATCTGATGTCTGATTTCTGAAGCAGAAGCTTATATCAGTACATATGATTTTGACGTTGAATTCCTTCTTTCTTGATCTCTTGAATTTTGATCTTTGTATTGAGCTAAAAGTAACAACGTATGTCAGCTATATCTTGGTTTCTGATCTTGAATTCTTTTCTTTGAATATCTGAGATCTCCGTTTCTGATATCTTGAGAGTGAAGCTTTCCTGAGAACATACTTGATTCCCTTTTTGATGAAAATTCAACATTCCTTATAAATGCTTATGTTTCTTTAGAAATGGTCACAATAGTTCTTCTCTAGAGTAGATTGTCTTGAGAGGATGTCATCCTTTAATCTTGTCTTGCAATGGACTAATATTGATTAGTAATGAGTCCATAAGATCTTTCTTTCTTTGATCATTTCTTCCGGTGTAATAATTCTGATGTTGAATAGAAGTATCTTGTGATATGGTGGAAGAACTGACTGTTATATTGGTTTTGCGTTTGTGTTTGCAAATGTTGCAATAAGCAAGAGTCGCCACCCACTTTTCTTTTATCCAACAAAGGAAAGGGTGAAAAGAATAGAAAAAGACCTTTTCGAGAATTTTCTGAGTAAGGGGGGTAGATTATGGAAAGGGAAGGTGTTAGCATCCTTTCCATCCGTAGTTTTCTACGGGCTCTTAGATGTTATCTCATGTTTTGAATAATTTCTTGTGCTTTGTGTGTTTTGAAAATTGTTTTGAAAATGCCTTAGTGTGGTGATTTTCTTTACGTTAACTCTTGTATCATTCCTCAAGAGTGTTGACAAAGCAAATGTTTTTGAAAATTTTTTTTGAAAATTGTTTTTGAAAATTGTTTTTGAAAGGTGTAAGTGTAAAAAGTTTGTTTTGAGCATATCATATAAGAACTATCTACTTATACTCAAAAAGGTTCGTTCTTTTCCTCTTATCTTTAGACAGTGCTATCCTACTATTAGTGAGTAGGTAGCCCTATCGTTGGATGTTTGAGGGACAATCGAAGGGACGTTACAATCACGAAGGCATCTTAGCAAGAAGCTTTAGTAGCCACCCTAATGTTCTGATATCACTTTTAACCGAGGCAACATCGAGAGGGTCATCGAGGGACTGGTGATCTTTAAACTGGATGATAGTCACTAAATCCTCTCATGTTTCGAGAGTTGTGACTATTTTCCGAAGGCAACCGAAGTGGGGTACCCTAGAGGTGCGCATGTGTAAGTGATTCAATTTAGTTCATTTATCTTTGTTATTAGGTTTGCTAGAGCTTTGTTTTCAGTCTTTCCATACAATCCTAAATACAATAATATTGTACAGAAAATATAAAGTGCGGAAAGTAAATCCTACGCTATTACATCTAATAAGCAGTTACAATATTTAGAAAAAAAATGCGAAAAGATAAACTAACTATTACAAAATCAAATGTGCGACCTATACATTCTTTCTAGAATTTAAATAACAAAAGAAAAATAGAAAAAAAATGAGAAGAGATTGTTTAGAAAGAAAATCAAATGTCCTAAAAAGCCTAAGTATTAAGAAAAATATTTTGTGATTTGATTTTAATATTTAAAACCTAAGTCTAAATTAATTACAAATTAACTATAAAATAAATACAAAAACATGATTAAGTTAAATTAAATTTATTTATGAAAATTAAATTAATTAAAAGAAAAGAACTAAATCTATTTATTTGTGATTTTATGATTTTTTTTGATAAAAAAGAATTAATTTAAATGAAAAGAAAATAAATAATTAAAGCAAAAAAAAAAACAAAAGAATGGGCCATGTTGTAAAGAAAATGGGGGGATGCGCTAAGAAAAATCCCAAGCCCATTAGCAAGAGAGCCCATGCGCTGGAGAAAATTCTTCAGAATCATGTGTATGTCTCCCATGAGGCTTATCATGGGTTTGGATTGAAAGTCCTCGTATTCCAAAATCCGAAGCTCAAAAAGCTTATAGCCCTAACCATGGCATCTTACGCATAGAGTGTTCATCTGTACATGCGATCGTCCTAATCTGTTCTAAATGGTCTCACAAACACATATCAATGCATAAAAATAATTTATATGACATGAATAGACAGTTTGAGATTCAAGAAATTTTACCAAAATCGGTATAATTGGATGTGAGAGTTCTAGACATGGAAGGGCTTGGTTATGAGCCTAGTTCAACTCTTAGGAGCCTCGGGGAGATGAAATGATCCTTTGTTTTGCTTGAGAGCACCTGAAAGTGTGGTTAAGAATTTTGAAACTTTGAGAAATTTCTGAGAATTTTGTAGAGCTTTGTTATGCAATGGTTTTTCTTGTCATTCTTCTGCCTTTGTTTGCCTTTATATAGAGAATGAAATAGGAGCCAAAAAGTATGGAAAGAGACAAGTTAATCATGCCCATAAAATCAATATTCCAACATATTGAAACCTTGTCTTCTTTGCATGATTCTTGTCTTTTGGATGCCTTGAACGAATCTGGACAAGTTGCTGGCTTGTATTTGGGATGACAAATAAGGAATGGAATCAAGGTAATCATGCCATGGTTTAAACAAGAAAACAACTTTAAAACTTTCCAAATTTGTAATGTTTCTTCCTTTCTTGAGTCCCTACAAAATTGACAAGGTTGTAATGAGTTGACATGAGTTGTCTTGGGCTTTATGATTGAAACAAAAAGCCCAAGCCTTTATACCATTGTTTCATATTTTATTTGCTTTTATTTGCATTTAAATGAATAAAAATTCAAATAAAAGAAATAAAAATCATAAAAACATGTGAATGGATTTATAGGTCCTCTAACATTTTATGAACATGTTTGAACATCAAAAGTTAGGCCCACTAGTTCAAAACTTCAAGTTCGCTCACTTTGCATTTCACGCATTTCTTGAAAATTGCCCAACTTGTGCACCTCATAAATTTCTCATTTTTCATCTTTTGAATGTGATCTTGAACTTTTTGGAAATATCAAGATGTACTCTACACTTTCTCTTTTAATACTTTTTGCATTTGGAGACATTATCTTGATGTAAGTTGCCTTGACATAAAGTTCTTATGTTAACTTTCTGAAATGACATGTAATGTATGAGCTTGTATCTTTCAAATGGTGCATCTCTTGAACTTGAGGACAAAAGAGAAGTTGTAGGGAATTATATTATCTTCAAAATGAGCTTTGGTTGGGGAAAATGGATGAAGTATGTGAAAGTTATGCCTGGTCAAAGTTCAGTTGACTTTTCATATAAAACCCTAATTTAGTAATTCTTGACTTTTGATGAATTAAGGACATTTCTTGAGGAATCATGATCAAAACTTGATCAAATGATGTATATCACTTAAAAATTTTTATGTTGACCAAAAATCATGAAGTTTGACCGTATTTGGGCCACAATTGACTTTTCACCTAGTACAGTTGATTTCCAAGCATTTGAGCAATTGACTGAGCAAACTTGTAGTGCAAAGCATGAAACTTGTCATGGAAAATCTTGAAGACATATTAGGATAATGGAAAACATTTGAGATCTTTGGAGCTCCCACATCTTGATGAGAAGTGAAACCCTAGTTAGAGTTTCATTGCTTAGGAGGAGAATTTGTCTGGTCAATTCTTGGTCAACCTTGAGAAATTGAGGACCTCTAGGAGCATGTCTTGAGTAAAAATGGGAGAGAAAATTTTGGGGTACAACATCTGCCTCTGTTCAATCTTCTTAGACCTGAGTATTTAGATTGGCTTATCTGCCTTTCGTGATCTGAAGGTGGAAGAAGATTGAACACTAGAGTGCCCAGAAATTTGCACTCGCATGAAGTAACACTGTTGGTTGATGCCATCGTGAATGGGCTTACAGATGCCATTTGGAGAAGATGACAGAGAATCATCGGAGATGGGCTTAAAGATTCCATCCAAAGTAGATGTTGATTTTATAAATGGTCCCTTTGGGGGTTCCTATTCCTGCTGTCTGAGGAGGAGTCCGCCGGGGAATGTGGTTTTCTGTTGTTCTCCTGCTTGAGCAAACTCTGTTGGGAATAGAGTATAGGAACTTCAGTTGTCCAAGGCTCTACTGAGGAGTTATATCTGTACTAGAGAGATGAAAGTTTGTTGTTTTCTGGTTGAAATTCAGGCTTCATAATAACTTGATGGGGATAATGGAATTAACCTTTATCTGAAAATGTATTAGAAAGAGCCTGTGTAGGGCTATTTCAGGATGACTCCATGTTAGTATGCATCCGGAGATATATGAGAATGAGCATGTGTGGGGCTGCTTCAGGATGAGTTCGTGTTAGACTGCATCTGGAAAGTTGAGAAGGAATCCGTGTAAGATTGCTTCATCCGGTCGTGTAGATATTTTTCCTGTCTGGTTTCAGGTGTTAATCTGCAAATCATCTGTTCGTAGATAGTTGTCATGTCTGGTTTTAGGTATTAATCTGGAACTTGAAAATTTTTAGTCGCTGAGATAGTTGTCCTGGCTGGTTTCAGGTATTAATCTCTGACCTGAGAAAGAAAGATGGTTTTCCTGGCTTGTTACAGGTATTAATCTTCAATCTCCTTATGTAGATAATTTTCCTGGCCTGTTACAGGTATTAACCTACAATTTGTCGTCCACAAGTAGTTCTCTTGGCTTGTTACAGGTATTAATATGGTACTTGAAAATTGTTGATCGCTGAGATAATGTCCTGGATGGTTTCAGTTATTAATCTCTGACCTGAGAAAGAAAGATAGTTTTCCTGACTTGTTACAAATATTAATCTTCAATCTCCTTATGTAGATAGTTTTCCTGGCCTGTTACAGGTATTAACCTACAATCGGTCGTCCAGAGATAGTTGTCCTGGCTTGTTATAGGTATTAATCTGGAACTTGAAATTGTCGATCACTGAGATAGTTGTCCTGGATGGTTTCAGGTATTAATCGCTGACCTGAGAAAGAAAGATAGTTTTCCTGGCTTGTTACAGGTATTAATCTTCAATCTCCTTATGTAGATAGTTTTCCTGGCTTGTTACTGGTATTAACCTACAATCGGCCGTCTACAGTTAGTTCTTCTGGCTTGTTATAGGTATTAATCTGGAACTTGAAAATTGTCGATCACTGAGATAATTGTCCTGGCTGGCTTCAGGTATTAATCTCTGACCTGAGAAAGAAAGATAGTTTTCCTGGCTTGTTACAGGTATTAATCTTCAATCTCTTTATGTAGATAGTTTTCATGGCTTGTTACAGGTATTAACCTACAATTGATCGTCCACATATAGTTTTCCTAGCTTGTTACAGGTTTTAATTTGGAACTTGGCAATGTTGGGCCCATATATAGTTTCCCTGTCTAGTTTCGGGCATTAATCTGTGCCCTGCTGTATTTCCTAGTAAACCCGTCTTGCTTCGAGAATTCATACCATTTGGTCATGTAGATAACTTCCCTGTTCGGTTTCGGGCATTAATCTTTGACATGTTGTATAAGCTGATAGTGTTTGTCTTTCTGCAAACTCAACCTGGAAAGGTAAAGTCAGTTTCATGAGATGTCATGATGTATGAATTGCATGATGCTCTCAAAATAAATAAGACTGTGATATATGAATTTGTGTTGTGTATGCTATGATGTTTTTATGAATGCAATGTATGAATGTATCAATTGTTACGTTATTGTACTGCTGAACTAGGGAAAATAAATCCCTAATTGTGGCTGGGGGTGAAGAATGTAGGTCTTCAGATTCTGAAGTTAAAACACTGGGAGATGAACTTCCGTTGTTAAAGAAATAAACTTCGTTGGGGAAGGTAAAATCCGTGAACTGTTTGAGGATTGTCAGAGTGAATATATGTCATGATTGTATCTGGAGATGTGTTGAATAAGCATCAGGATGACATCTGTCTCTGGATCATACCTGAACCGTTTTAGAAGATGATCTGAATAAGTATCAGGATGACATCCGTCTCTGGATCGTACCTGAACCATTTCTAGAAGATGATATGAATAAGTATCATGATGACATTCGTCTCTAGATCGTACCTAAACTATTACTAGAAGATGATCTGAATAAGTATCAGGATAACATCCGTCTCTGGATCGTACATGAACCGTTTCTAGAAGATGATCTGAATAAGTATCAGGATGACATCCTTCTCTAGATCGTACCTGAACTGTTGCTAGAAGATGACCTGAATAAGTATCAGGATGACATCCGTCTTAGGATCGTACCTAGACTGTTTCTAGAAGATGATCTGAATAAGTATCAGGATGACATCCGTCTTTGGATCGTACCTGAACCGTTTCTAGAAGATGATCTGAATAAGTATCAAGATGACATCTGTCTCTAGATCGTACCTGAACCGTCTTTAGATGAGAATATGGAATAAGTGTCAGGATGACATCCGTCTCTGGATCGTACTTGAACCGTTTCTAGAAGATAGTCTGCTTTGTTTAGAATGTTTCTGTTGGGAATTCCTATTTTGTTGTTTTTGAGAAGAAATCCGTTAGGGAAGGGAAACTCCGTAATTCGCTTGGGGATTTTGTGAGATCCTGTTGGGGAATCCTGAGAAGCTTGGCGACTTCACTGGGGAATTTTTCTTAGATATCAGAGCAGTAGTTGGAGATTCTTGCTCTGCTGGGGATATGAGAACACCTGACATCATTTGGTTGCATGCTAAGAATATGGAAGTGACCTTGTAGTAGAATGCCCCTGCCTCAGTACCTGCTGGAGAAAATATATGCCAGGGATTTTGTAGATGGTTTGACTGTTATCCAAACTCTTGGAGTCCTTGGTGAATGATGATCAGGGTAATAAACCTTATACTAAGCGACGAGATGACGGGGCGTAGTCATACGCTTTAATCCCTAACTTTTTCCTGGACTGTCCTTTTAGATTTTCAGTCCATCGGGATACCCTTTTTTGCCCAAGCCTCCTTTTCAGGTTTTCGACTTGCCGGGTGTACAACTTTTTAAATATGTATATCCCTAATTTTTTCCCGAAACCTTTTAGTTTGCGGGATGCCCTTATTTTTGCCTAGGCCAGTCAACCTAGCGGTTCTTTGTTCATGCGTAGTATTTTCTGACTATGTCCATGTTCACCGGGTACAGAGAATTGTCATTGTCCATAGTAGTAAGTGTTGCCACACTTCCAAAAGATGTTTGTTTGATCGTACAAGATTCATTGCTGGAATTCATGTCCAATGCCCCAAGTGATTCAGATGGAGATCTGTCCCTGGCTATTTGGCACTTTTCAGAGATTCCTCGAATCTTAACTTGACTGCATCATATCAGCTGGACACCATGATATGACCCTTGATTATGAAAGGCCTATGTAAACCGTGCAAGGCTGAATTTGAAGAAAACTAGAAAAAATAGCGAGCACGAAAATCCCAAGTATCTCTCTCAATTCTCAATGAAAATGCAAACCGTAAGAAGTGTGTGAATCAAAAGGACGAATAGAGTAAAATATGGCTTTATTTGGTTAAATTTGATTGATAATTCTACCTGAACGAAGTATCTGAAAATTGTTCTGAAATTTGACTTGGATAGCATGATTTAGGACACCTCAAGGCTTGGTTCTTCTTCTGTTAGCTTCAGTGAAGTTTAAGGATGAAGGGTCAATGAAGAAATTGGATTGAAAAGTGGAGAAAAGAGGAAATCTAAATCTTAGAAACACTAGTTATGGAAGGAGTTTGACAGAGTGATTTTGGTTGTTCAAGCTTGAGAAAATGAATGCAATATGTCCCTCTATATATATGGAAGTGAATGGTGCAAAGAATTCATAGGAAATTTGAAGTTTGGAGGGAAATTGAATCAAGCTCGAAAATGAAAAAAATGTGACCCCATGTGCATCAAAACTCAATCAATTCCTACGTTTTGATCCTTAATTAAACTTTGAGAACTTTTTAAAACATGTTTAAATAAAAAACACGTGCTAATTTGGTGATTAGAAGCTATATTATAAATTTCAAATTCTGACTTTGGAGAAAACTTCAGTTTCAAGGTACCAACTTTAAATCCACGTGTTCATAGTTCAAGGGGTCTTAGGGCATGATTATTGAAGCATTCGAAAGATAAGGTCACAATCTTTAAAATTTGAAAATAATGAGACCAAATGGTTGCTTGAGCTAGGAGTTGTGATGAGTCAAAGTTGAGAAAAAGATGCTGACTTTTTGTACTTCGAAAAATTCTAAGTTTTTCTTCAAAAGTGACCTATAATGTTTTTATTCCAAACAAGGCTTTCTTCAAAAATATTACTTTGATCAATGATTATAGCTTGAAATAAACTTCTCAAAGAGCATTGGGAAACTTGAATCACTCAAAAATACCAAGTATTAAAATTTTTATGGCCTGTAAAATTGGTGAAAATTCATGAGGTGACCTATAATCTTTTGAGTTCTTAGGGCATCTTCCACTCATTTTCAAGCTTTGCACATAAAAGAAGAGTTAAATTTCACATCCTTAAGATTATTATGGAAAATTAATGGGCTCAATGAGATAAAAGTTGAACAAGTTATGATCTTTTGAAATCACATAAGGAAATTTGATGGCCCATCTAGAAGACTTGTAAACTTTCTCCATCATTAGGCATCTTCCACACCAAATTTTCTTGAAACTATTGAAGTAATTAATTGATAAACATTTAAAGAGAAACATATCTTTGGAATCACTCAAAAATCTCAAAATATGAGCAAGATATAACTCTTAGAAGTTCAAAACTCTAGCTCCTCAAGCACCAAAATAACTTGGAAACCCCTTTCAATTTTGACAAACTTTCTTGCATAATTACTCTTTCCGTGTGAATATAAGTTGTTGTGGATGATAATAAGAACCCATAACAAAAAAAAACACTTCCAAATATTAAGAAATGAGAGAGTTATGCACTTGTGATCAAGGAATCAAGAGCTTGTCCAATTAGGTCAAACTTCTTCAATCAACTCTTGTATATTTTGACTTTCTTTGACAAATTGAGGCATGATGAATCATATTAGACCTTGTCATGATATTAATTTAAAGTGTCTTCAATGGTGAAGCTTGAATCTTAATGAAGCTTTGTTGAAGAAGGCGTGGAAATAAACTCATTAACCTATGAATTAACCTGATGAAATATGTTGTTCCCTCACCTATAGTGTCATCAATTAGAGAAAATTCATTGTATTTGTTAGTTTAAAAGTTAATCAATACAAAACAAATATGATCACAATATATAAATCAAGGTGCTTGTTGATTCCTCATGAGAAAACCTAAATATAGGAAGAAGAACCAAACCCAATTGTGATCTTGATATGGTTGAATTGATAAGAGATGATAGAGGAATCTTAGGGGGAAATTGGGGTATAACACTCGGAGCCTTATTATGCTCAGACCAACGGTCAAGTTGAAGAGGCGAATAAAGTGATAATTGGCTTGATTAAAAAGCATGTTTCCAAGAAGCCAAAAATTGGCATAAAACCTTGAACCAAATACTATGGGCTTGTCGAACGTCTCCTAAGGAGGTGACAAATTCAATGCCTTTTCGATTGGTATTTGGACACAACATTATTTTTCATGTCGAAATACATTTGCAGTTTGTAAGGATATAGCGTAAAAATTAAATTTCGTCAGAACCATAGTGGAATATGATGTTCGATGAAACAGTAGATTTAGACGAAGAAAGGTTGGCTGTGTTAGATGTGTTAATTCGACAGAAGGAGCGAGTCGCCATAACATATAATAAGAAAGTAAAAGCAAATTTTTTATTAATAGGTGAGTATGTATGGAAGTTAATTCTACATATGGATCGACGAGATCGATCATTAAAGAAATGTTCACCAAATTGGGAAGGACCATTTCAAGTTATAAGAGAATTTACAGATAATGCTTACGAAATCAAAGAGCTAGGTTTTGACCAACGAATCCTTAAAGTAAATGGGAAATATTTGAAAAAAAATAAATCTATGCTTCAAGAGATTCGAATTGCTGTAGAATAAAAAGTATATTATATGTGGGTAACCAAAATAAAATAAGTCCAAAATGGTAACCGTAAGTTCAAAAGATTACAAAGGCACTGTCAAAAGCCTAAAAAACAAAATTGTCATAAGATTGAAGCCAATTAAGCTGGGAAGTCAGACTTAACACCCTCAAAATGCGCTTTCTCATAAAGGATCCTTTGGTCCAAGCAAGCTTTCCTCTTCTTGATGGTTTCAATGGTTTATTTGAGTTTGAGAGCTTTCTCGCCATGGGAGATACCTTTCAAAGCCTCATTAGTAATTTGTTCCGGAGTGGGGAGGTTTTTTCCAGTATCGATAGCAGCTTTCTCTGATTGGCTTCTTTAATTTTCTTTTTGAGTTCGTCAATCTGAGCTTGATAATGATAAATTTCATCATCGATTTCCTTATGTTTATCAAAGTGTTGTTGTTTCTTGGCCTGGAATTCAGTTAGTTTTTTCTCGCAAGCTTTACTGAAATCCCACTTCCGAGCCATTTCATTGATTTTGTTCTTGATCTGGAGGTCATCATTCTTCCTAGTAATCAGATCTCGACTAAGTTGGCTGAAGAAAGACTTAAACTCAATAAAATATTTAGCAATAGAATCAGGAAGTTCATAATGATTGAGTTTGCCAACCAACTTAAGAGCATCTCTACCCAGATCAGTCTCTTCTCCGACTACAACTAGAAAATCACCCTCAAGGAGATAAGTTTTGAGTTGTTGAAGTTTGAGGGTAACATTAGCATCAACCTCAGCGACAATGCTCGAGTTGGGGGTATGGGAATCCAATGGCACTTGTCGATGTTTTTGAAGACTTCATAGAGTTTCAGCTGGATTCTAATTCTTTAAAGCCAACATTTCCTCTTGATTAAGGGAATCATGGGAATTAGCATCTTGGACGTTGTGAAAAATATCACCCTCAGCGGAAGAAGACTGGAGATCAGGATGTTCGATTCTAGCTTGTTCAGTTGGGATAGGTAGAGTTTCTTCAGGAACGTTGGCAGGCTATGGAGATTGAAATTTGAGGTTATTTCAAGTAAGCAAGATTGGTACCCCATGGATTGCGATATATATTTTTTTGGAGGAAATTTATGAGAATCTGGATCTTTTGGTGGAGAAATAGGTGGAGGTTGTTGTTCTTCAAACACATGAGGAGTCATAAGTATGGAATTTTGACTACGCGAGACAATTCTTTTCTTTGGAGCCTTTGTTGGTTTAGTCAGAGTTGGCGCTCGTAGAGGAAAAATTTAAGTAAGAACATCATTAGGTTTTTTTCTTCTCTGAAGGTGGAAAGTGGTGTTTCAAGAACCTAAAATGGGGTTAGTCACATAAAGTCCGACACAAAAAAGGGGGAACTATGAAGAATCTTTATACCTGAGTCGACGGAGGAGCATGATTTTTCTTTTTCTTTGAAGATTGGACAGAATCAAGGGAGACCGCCAATGATCTTTTGTGGCTCCAGAAAAGTAAATATTAGATAAACCTTTCGGTAAAATAAATCGAAACAAATGCAAGTTACCTTTTTGTGTGAATCGGCTTCAATAACAAAAATTGATGTCTCTTGGGTGTCGCTAAGAGTTGTTCTTGTGAGATCCATAATATCCATTGAGGGGCCTAACGAATGATAGAATGAACAACACCACAACAAAGGAAAATGAATGAGTTAACCAGAGTTGCTAGAAACACACCTGTCGAAGCAGTTGGTTGGGCGTCCAGTCGAGCGAAGGCTTTTGATAGTCGTTGCAAAAAGGAGGACACATAGAAATGTTGTTCTTGGTATTTATACCACCAAGGGTCAAATTCAGCAGTAGCAAAGAAAAATTATTAGAATTGGAATGTTGGAAGTTCCAAAGTCTGAGTTGACCTGTGGAAAAGAAGGCAATTATGGTGTTCGTCAGCAGAAAGGTTATGCCCCGCCTAACAAATGTCGGTATATCAAGAGTAGAGGGATTTACGCAATATTTGGCTAAGACCAAAATGGCACGCTACCAAATTCGGATGATAACTTGTGAAGTTGTAACCATTAGACCCGGTGTCAATCTGGAAAGAGATAAGAGTCGAAGTTAGAAATTCCCTCCATACAACATTCAATTGAGTAACTACGGGATGAGAAACTCCAGGAAAAGGATTTTTGAACCTGTCTGGGCCAACGTGTAGACCCTTAAAGGGGGCCATGTCGGAAACAAATCTGGCATCAAGGAAAATGTTGATGTATTTCAGAAAATTAACTTTGTTCACATTTCTTTAAGGAGTTGTCAAAGCAAGTTGAACACCTTCGATAGGTCGATTACTTGGAAAACGCATAAGGGCTTCAAAGACGGCGTGGTTGTTAGATGAGAATTTCGACGATACATGGCATTAAGGAAAATGAAGAAGTAGAAAAAAGTTAAGCTATAGAAGAGAAATATGAAGATATGTTCATATCTTCTTCGACTGACCAAAACGTAAATACCTTAGTTACATTTAAAAGGGTTACAAAGGTTCTTATATTGTGAAATACGTGGAACTTAAGAGAATGTGAGGATTCGAATTCGAAACAATTCGACAAATCATATTATGATTTTTGCGCTGTAACTTGAAGCGGGATTTTTGAATTCAATTGTTGATCTTATCCAGAAAGACACGTGGAAGTTTGAGGATACAATGAAGCACGCATCATCGAACGTGGCATATCTATAAGTATGACCATTAGGGTTGAATTAGTATAAATATGGATCTTTGTATTAGGATTTCGTGTGTTCAATTTTGTACAAATACTCAGAAAACTTGAACTACCAGTGTTAGAGAAAAGAGTCATTGAGAATGTACCTATGAATCATCATATTTTACTTAATTGTCAATTTAGAATTATCAAAATCCTTTTTATTCCCTTTACTTTTAAGTCGAAGTCCTTTTATTTTCATGTAGTCACTTTACATAGAATTTCTGTCATTTATACATTAACTATAACATCTGAAAAGATGAACATACAAAAGATATAAACCTTTGAAACAAAACACATGTCCTAGGATCAATCTAGTCGATCATGTGAGTAACCAAATCTTTTTCGTTTGGAAGACTAGTGATTTTTTACCAAATTTCACAATAAACAAATTGACACGCCCGGTGGAACTGTGTCTTGTTTCATTTCACAAAGTTTTTTTTGGTGTCATTTCGTTTCAAAATTGTTTGTCAACCTTGTTACATGAGATTAAGGAGTGGAAAATTATTCAAAACAAACTAACCTATACCTATAAGAAAATACACTAAGAATATGGTTAACCCATCACCCAACAATAACAACAAACAACCCCCTCCTTCAATAAGAGAAAGTGCGGTTGCATTATCCACAACCGAATCGATACCCGTTCAGGCAAGTACAAAGAGAGTTTTGGAAAATTCTTTTAGCAGTCCATTTGTTTCCCCAGTAAAAACATAGGGTCCACCATGGACCCTGGGGAAACCAGGTGTTGTACCCCTATTTCTGCCCCTAAGATCCCTCTATCATCTCATATCAACTCAATCACAACAAGATCACACCAGAGTTTGGTTCTTCTCCTTAGCTTTGCTCATGGGGATCACCAAGCACCTTGACTTGTATATTTTGATAATATATGTTTTTTATTGATTAACTTTTAACTAATAAATACAATTAATGTTTGCCCTAATTGATGATATTATAGGTGAAAGCACAACACATTCCATCAAGTTGATCTATAGGTTCATGAGTTTATTTCCAGGCCTTCTTCAATAAAGCTTCATTGGGATTCAAGCTTCATCATTGAATATTCTTTGAAGTGATATCATGACAAAGTCTATTATGATTCATCATGCCTCAAGTTGTCAAAGATAGTTCAAAGATGTAAGGGTTGATTGAAGAAGTTTGCCTAATTGGATAAGTCATTGATTTCTTGATCACAAATGCATATTTCCATCAATTCTTGATATTTGGAAGTGGTAATGGTTTCCATGGTTTCTCATTATCATCCTCAACAACTTCTATTTACATGACAAAAGTATTTGTGCAAGAAAGTTTGTAAAAATTGAAAAGGGTTTCCAAGGCATTTTGTTGTTGTAGGAGCTAGGGTTTTGAACTTCTAAGGGCTATATCTTGCTCATCTTTTGGTATTTTTGAGTGATTTCAAAGGCATGCTCCTCTTTAAAGGGTTATTAACAAATCACTTTAAAAGTTTCAAGAAAATTTTATGTGGAAGATGCCTAATGATTGAGATAGATTACAAGTCCTCTAGATAGGCCATAAAATTCCCTTATGTGACTTTAAAGGATCATAACTTGGTCAATTTGTATATCCTTGAGCCAATTCTTTTTCCACAACTATCTTAAAGATGTGAACTTTAACCCTTATTTTATGTGCAAAACTTTAAAATGGATGGAAGATGTCTTGAGGACTCAAAAGATTATAGGTCATCTCATGAATTTTCACCAACTTCTCCAAGTAATAACTTTCTCATTTTTTAGAGATTTTAAATGGTTCAAGTCTCAAAATGTCATTCAAGGTATCTACTTCATTCCATCTTTTTTGGTCAAATGCAAATTTTAAATGGAAGACCATGTTTGAATGCAAGATATTATAGGTCATTTTTTAAGAAAAAACTTAGAATTTTTCTAAGTACAAAAAGTCAACATCTTTTTCTGAACTTTGACTCATCACAACTTTCAGCTCAAGCTTCCATTTGATTCCATTATTTTCATATTGTAAAGTTTGTGATCTCATCTTTCCAACATATCAGGAATCAAGTCATAAAGCTTCCAGAATTGTGCATACCATGATTTCAAAGTTGGTACCTTGGAACTGAAGTTTCTCAAACAGTCAGAATGAAATTTCCATAATTTAACTTCTAATCACCAAATTTGTGCGTGTTTTCTACTTAAACATGATTAACATAAGCGTGTGGATGATTTAGAGTGTTAAAACACATTATTTGGATGAGTTTTGATGCACATGTGATCACACTTATTTCATGAAAACAAGTGTGCATGATTTCCATTAAAATTGCATCATTAACCCCTCCTCTTGATTCCATTCACTTCTCCTATAAATACAGGCTCTGTCCCACTCATTTTCGCAAGCTTAGATAGCCAGAACCACCCTGTAAAACTCTCTCTTGAACCCACTTTCTGCAACTTCGAATTTGGTTTTACAGCTTTTCTCAATCCATTTTCTTTGTCAATTCTTCATCCTTGAACTTCACTGAAGCTAACAGAAGAAGAACAAGCTCTAATACTTCCTAAGTCGTGCTAGCCACGTCAAGTTTCAAAGCACTGAACTTGAACTTCCGTAGGTAGATTCCTTCACCAATTCTCTCAAACTTTGGTATTGTAATGAAGCTCTCATCATTCTGATTCTATTCACAACATTTGTTTTCAACTGGAAGTGAGTTTTAGCCATGAATTTTCAAATCCCTTTTCAAATATTTCCTTCCAAAATGACTGAGTTACACCTTACATAAATTTTTGGCAAGGGTACCATTAGAATCGTCTTGAAGAGACGAAGGAATGGTACCGGTCTCGAGCTCTAATTTTTCCATTTCAGAGACCTTTAATTCGCGTGGCTGGAGGTTGGAGATGACCAATGTGTCATCTCTCAACCAATGATATCGTGCCATTTATTTTTTTCTTCTAAATTCTGATTTTAATAAATGATTCAGTGTTTTATTCACTAATGTCCATGATATGCACAGCGCGTGAGATCCCTTGGATCTGATTACTAATGCGTTTTGACATTGATCCAATGGTCTACATCTTTTTGGTTTTTATTTTATTTTCTGATTTTATATTTTATTTGTTTTACATTTCAAAAATTCATAAAAAATTCAATTTAACTTCAAAAAATCTTTAAAAAAATTCTTAAAAATACTTTTGATTTTTCTCTTTCTGATTATTATTTTTTCACAATTTTATTTTGTGTTTTGATATTTTTTTTAAATATTTTTTCACTTTATTTCAATTGTTTTAAATGTTTAAAAATACTTTTCTTAATTTTTAAATTCTAAAAAAAATGGAAGGATCCAATAATCTCTTGACAAATATTGGTGACCTCATTTTATTTTTATTTCTGACTTTACAATTTTTCATAATTTTTAGTTTATCTTGCCTATTTATTTTAATTTTAAAAATAGTTTCTGACTTTAAAAAAATTACCAAAAATTAAATAAAAATATTTGAGCTCATTTCTGATTTTTTTCTATGGTCTCATTGAATATTTCGTGGATGTTTTGAATATAGTTGCTATTTTCCCCTTTTATTTTCATTTAAAACCATTTAAAAATTTTTTCTTTATTATTAAATACAATTTTATTTTTGTATATATTATGGCTGATCTTGAACTATGAGATTTTGAAAATGAGCTTCATTAACATTATTGGATCTCGGGTGTTGAGTTCAACTCCACCAAAATGGATGAATGATTTTAATGATAGCTTGATTAGATTTTTAGTTCAAATGTGATTTAATTCTTATCCCTCCCTCTTCATCTTATCCCATTCTTACTTGTACTATATGTTGTTGGAGAATAATTTACATATCATTTCTCTAAACATATGGTACATAGATTTCTATTGACCGACCTCAAAAGAGGTGTGACTTCTATATAAGTCCACTTACGATTGCTTAACATATTGTTAAATTTTATCCCGATTCGAGAAATTATTATTCGTGGCCCAAACCTCTGTTTGCAAGCCCAAGTATGTCAATTTGAAACCTTTGATCCAATATTCTTGTGATTCATTGTTAGGAGGCTTTGTTCTTATCAATCCTCTAATGAATCTTCATAAGCTTTGGTCAAAGTGAATCACTTAAACATTATTGATCATCGTTTCCTAGAGATCTTGAAATGAATGATATACTTGACAAAAAGAAAATGAAACTTATTGTTGAGAGGCTTTGGTTTTATCAATCCTCTAATGAGTTTCAAATGCAAGTTTTAAGATGATCATTCAACTAACCTCTAATTACTAATTTATTAACATTTGAATTTTATCTTATTCCTTTATTTTATGCTTTTATTTTACGCCTTTACTTTATGTACCATTTACTCTAGCATTTATATTTCATGTTATTTTCATCTTTGATCACTTGAGCATTTACTTTTATGTCATTTTTATTTTGCTCACTTGAGCTTTCCATTTATTTTTGAATATATCTAATAATCAACTTGAACCATAAAAAACTATAACGTTACTTGGACTACTTGGTTACTATCCTTGGCATCATTAAGTGATGGACTTTTTTGGACTTAGGATTAGAGACTTTGACCTACCTAGAGACCTTATGATTTCTATTGTTATTTTGTCTGAAGTTATTGGGGTTTACCCCAAGACATTGGGTTGTTTGTTTGCTTTGCATACATGTTATTTTGATTACATGCTTTGTCTATGATCGGGGATTCATCTGTATACAGTTGTTACTCTGCCCAATTTTTATGAAGACATAATGCAGTTGAAGCTTGGTTTTCTTAAGAGGTTTATTATCTTTGTTTATTTGGTTTTAATTCAAAGTATGGAAATTCTACATTGACTCATTGTGTCAAGTGTTGGCTTCTTGTTGGTTAGACAGTTCTTTTCCCTAGCTTTTATCTTATTCTTTAGGATAATCCCTTTATCTTCTCCCATCTTCTTTAATTTCAAAATCTTCTCCCTCCTTTTAAAAACTATTCTTGTTTTCTAAACTTGAACCGCTTTCACAATAAACTTGGACTTATGTCCATGCATTTTCAAAAATATTTTCTTAATCAAACTTCAACCAACTTAATAATACTTTGACATTTTTTTGTGAGAAGACTAAAAGTCAATCAATCTCATTCAAAATATTTTGTCACTTTGGCTTTTTAATTTAAACTTTTTCTCAAAAGATTAGACTCTTGTCAATCATTATAGTAATGCGAACCACTATACTTCTATGATATGTAGTGAAGTGAGATATTTTCCACTTGGGTGTTGAGTGAGGCTTTGTTGATTTTAAAATCCAAGACATATCCTCCACTTTGAGATGACACAAATTCTCATTTCTCATAATCGTGGGTAGTAAGTATGCTCTTCCATTCAGATAAGACAATGATGTCTCATCTCTTAAAATTAACCAACACACTTGTGTTTTAAATTTTTTAAAGGTGAACTATGAGTACCCTGATCCCCTATTACACGAAAGGTGGTATGTAGGCACTAAAGGTTCGCAATCGTGGTGGGTGCAAAATTTGTAAAAAAAATACTTCTTTCCTTATCCCCATAATCTATTTTTTATACAACATTTATAGCCAAATACACAAATTTACAAAGAGGTTCATGCTGAGTACCATAGATGTTTAGGGTGCTAATACCTTTCCTTTGCATAACCAACCCAAACTTAGATTCCCCCCTATCTTGGGTTATTATCTCTTTTCCTATTCCTTTGGAAACAATAAAGCATAATGGCGATTTTTAATTTGATTCGTGCGAGTTAAGTCAATCCAATGGCTTAGACTCAATATTTCTACCGCTACAGAAAAAAATGCTGACTCTACTGGGGACAGATCGACAGATTGCTGGTTCATACCTAAGTAGGTTGAGCCTATCTTTGTTTATTTGTGTATATGCTTTTGTTTGTTGTATATTATATGTTGTATATATGTTTGTATGGATTTTCCTGGTTTTCAGGGTGCTTGGTTATTCCTCATAAGTCCTCTACCCGGACTTGGGCAAACTTAAGATAGGACGGGCAGTATATTCATGTTAACTTTGAGGGAGTAATCCCAAAAAAGGAGGCATGAGATCCCCCACTCAGTGGATGCCCCTTTGACTATAGTGTCTGTGATGCGGTGAGAGAATTGACTTGAGGTTTTGCGTTTGTGTTCGCAAATGTTTCGGTTTAGCAAGAGTCGCCACCGACTTTTTATTTTATCCAAAGGAAAGGTCAAAAAGCACAGGAAAGACCTTTGAGATTGTTTTTGGGTTCGGGGGGTAGATTATGAAAAGGGAAGGTGCTAGCACCCTTTTCATCCATGGTTTTCCATGGGCTCTTAGTTACTTGTTTTAGATCACTTGCTTTTGCTTTTCAATTGTTTGAAATTGTGCTTTTGTGTGTGGTTTTGAAAGTATTTTGAAAAGAGGCCATCGTTGTGACAACCTTTGTAATGATTCTTGTTTGAATGTATACAAAGGTGTTCGTCTTTTAAAAAATGTTTCAATGTTTGAAAGTTTGTTTTGGGAAATATTTTGAAATTGTGTTGTGATATTTTTGAAAATAGCAAGGATGTTTGTAAATTTGATCAAGTAACTATGAGCATCTACCTACCTACTCAAAGATCTTTACTACACATTTTTAACCCTTTGACATTGTTGTTTTACCATTGTATTTGGTAAACAACCTTGTGTTTGGATGTTAAACGGGAGAGGCGCGAGACATCGTATGACCATGATAGCAATGGTGCTAAGTATCTTTAGCAAGTTTTTATTTGAGGGACTAGATCATTTTGTATAGGCAACTAAGATAGCGTCATCGAGGGACTATGATCTTTTGTTTTTTTATTGATTTTGCCAAGATACCTAGCATGCATACCATGGCCATTTTTAAGGCAACAAGTGGATGAAACCCTCGGGGTGCTTGTGTGCATTGTGTTGTCATTTTCATGCATTTTTGTCTTGTATTAGTCATGTTATTTGTTTGATTTTTGATTATCATACAAAACCCTAATTAACTAATCATGCATATAAAAGCAATAAACGCGTAAAAGTAAATCTACGACTATTAAAACATTGATATGGGGAGGGGGATACAAGTTTGAATAAGGGGTATTTGCAAAAAAATAAAACCCTAATTCAACTATTACAACCAAATTGAACTCATTGTACAAATAATAAATTGACAAATGTTTAAATGTGCAATTAAATATATATATGCAAAATGTTTTTGTATTTTATTTTATGTATGTAAAATAAATTTATTTAATGTCTCAAAAATAGGAAAAATATTAATGATTTTTTTAGAAAGGGTGGAGAAACCCTAATTTTATTTTAAAAGAAAATATATATATTAATTATTTATTCATTTTTTATGTACAAGAACATATATAAAAAATATATACAAAAGTACTAAAAAATAATATTTGTGAGAAAATAGTATTTTAAGTGTATAATATAATAAAAATAAAAATATGTAAGTATTTTAATTTTATTTGTAAATTTATTTAAGAAAATAGAAGTATATATTATTTATAAACTATTTTTAATGCCCAAAAAATAATAAAAATAATAAAATAAAAATGTAAAAGTTAAGAAAATGTTTTTGGTGATTTCTTATATTTAGAAAAAATAATAAAAGTCAGAAAATAAAAAAAGAAATGAAAAATATGGAAAAATAATGAAATGGGCCAGGGGGGTGTGAGAAGCAAGCAGAGGGGTGCAAAAAGCAAGGCAAAGTCAAGCCCAACCCACATTCCTCTTCATCCCTGTCCTCCAACACAAGAAAAACGTGCGCCTTGTTCAAACTGCTAACTCCTGCATTTGTGCTTAAAAACAAAAACTTACAACATGAAAGTTATAGCTCTTGATCACACGATTCTAACCATGTAAAAAACTTAATCTAACTCTCAAAGAGCAGAGATAATTTCTTTGGCCCTAAATTCTAACCTATTTTTTTTCAGAAACTTCAACTATCAAATACTCCTAGCTCAATTAACATAAATGAATTTTATGCAAATGTACAGCTCAAGGGCAATGAGGACTACATTTTTTCTTCACAAACCTAAGCCTAATGATTCTTAAATAAGGAGATAGAAGTTTGAGAAATACCTGTTTCAGTCAAGGTCAAGTATGGCAATGCAGCAACTTTCAGTGAGGCCTGAGGTTCTTTTGAGCTTGCTTGATGTTCCCTTGATCTTCCCCAATGCTTGGCTTGCTTTGGAATAGCTTGAATATGCTTGTAGAGCTCAACCTGCAAACTCATAATTTGAAAATGGTGAAGTGTGTAAATGGAGTTACAGTGACTTGGGGATGGTTGGGATAGCTTAGGTGTGTTGTATGGAATGTGTTGAAACTGGTTGCAAGCAAAACGCATGAGTGGATTTTGTTTTGGAAGTCAATCTGCAGAACCTGTCCTGTTTTTACAAGAACTTGGTGTTTTGATGTTAGAGGGTATTTGAGAGGTTGCTAGCTCGTGTTTCTGGCTTGGTATGTTATGCTGAAGTTGTTTCAAATGTTCACACACTTTGGTTTTAACAGATACAAGAGTTGTTGACCTTTTGCAAGGTTTCTTGTCTTTGAAGCAAAAGTTGGAATTGACAATGCAAAGGCTTGTACAATCTAGCTTAGGGTCTGCACATAGTTGGTACCAAATGCCTGATATTAGTGAACTTTGTTTGCATAAAGAAATCAGGTCCATGGCTCAAGATACACAATTTGACATAAAGCATGCTTTATCAAAGTGGCAATGCTACCTTTTTGCCAAAAATGGATTAATTCTTTGTATAATGCTTCATAGATCAGGACAATGCCTCTAACCAATGTGTTTAAATTTAATTTATGTGTGTGGAAGGGTTTAAGGACCTGTAAACCAAGTAGAAACATGGTTGGACAGAATTTGTAACTTGTAGTATGGTGTAAAATGCCTTGGCCGAAAGTGATAAGTTGCCATTTTCAAACTTTCGATTTTCCCTAACCATAAATGATTTTGGAGAGTTTTTGGATATTTTGGAAGTCTTGTAACATGATCTACAAATCATCTTTGAAATGAATTTTGAGATTCCACTTGGAACTATGTGAAAAATTTCCATGAAGATAGGTCAAAATCCTGCCTAAACTAGGGCAAAATTTCACTAAATTAAAAGTTTAATGGACCCTTGTTCACAAATTCATAACTTGAGATCCAAGCATGTTTTGGGAAAACTTTGTGAATCAAAGTTGTAGATTTTATGGAGGACTACAACTTTCATGTTGGAAGTTTTGTTTTAATCCAATTTCATCATGGTGAAAAAGTTGGGAAAAGTTGGAAAAAAATGAGAAATTTTCATAACTTAGAAAATTTATAAGTTATGAAAATTTTCCATTTTAAACCCTAATTTTCAAAATTAGGTTACTTGGTGAACAAGTTTCATGTTTTGACACATATTGATGAAAAGTGACCTTTGGCACTTGATTTTGACCAAAAAGTCAAAGTTTGACTTTTCAGTGTACAAGTGATTTTTGATCAGTTGACTGGAAAATTCCTCTATCAATCCAATGCAATTGAGATCTTTTGAACCTTGTGATTAGGTCAAGATGGTGCCATTTAGTCCTTGAATCCATGCTTGAACCCAATTTTCCATTGGCTAGGTGAAAAATCAGAAATTGCCCTTCTGCAGTCAAAACCCTAAAAATTACCATTTTGCCCTTTTGATGATCTGATCAAATTTCTTGAGGAGTTGTGTTCCAAAGTTGATCAAATGGTTCATATGAGCCTATAATGTTGTTGTGGATAAAAAATTATGAGGTTTGACTGTAAATTGGCCACAGTTGACTTTTTTCCAATACAGTTGATTTTTAGGTCAACTGTCCAATTGACTTGGCAAAAACTTGATTCAAAGCTTGAAACTTGGTATGGGTAATCTTATAAGTCCAACATGAAGTATGAAAGTCACTTTGAGCATTGAATGTCCAAAAATCCCTGTGCAAACTCAAACCCTAATTTCAGGTCATCAGTGCAAGGAGATGTCTTGAGCAGAGCAAACCCTAATCCTGTCTGGAGTCCAAAGAGTCTTGTGAGGGAAATCTTGATAAAATGAGAGGGAACATTTTGGGGTACAACAGCTTCCGCTGGTCAATCTTCTTGAACCTAAAGAGTTAGATTGGCGAGTTTGCCTTTCGTGACTCGAAGGTAAAAGAGGATTGGACACTAGAGTGCCCATAAATTTGCACTCGTCAAAATGTTGAGTGAATGGGCTTAAAGATGCCATTTGGAGATGATAGAATCTTGTTGGAGATGGGCTTAAAGATTCCATCCAAGACTGTTTGTTGAAAATCAGGAGAATGAACATCAGAATGGTATCCGTGTCTGGAACGTATCTGAGTTGTATTTGGAGATTGGATCTGTATGAGCAAGGGAATGGCGTCCGTGTCTGGGGCGTATCCGAGCTGTAACTGTATTTGAATCTGAATGAATAGCAGAACGACTTCCGTGTCTGGAGTATATCTGAGCTGGGGATAAATTAGAACGAGTGTCAGAATGGCGACCGTGTCTGGAGCGTATCTGGACTGTATCTGAACTTTAAATCTGAATAAGCAATAGAATAACATCTGTGTCTGGAGCATCTCTAAGCTATTTTATGAGCTTTGAACCTGAATAAGCAATAGAATAGCATCCGTGTCTGGAGCATCTCTAAGCTGTTTTCTGAGCTTTGAATCTGAATAAGCAATAGAATAGCATCCGTGTCCGGAGCATCTCTAAGCTATTTTCTGAGCTTTGAATCTGAATAAGCAATATAATAGCATCCGTTTCTGGAGCATCTCTAAGCTGTTTTCTGAGCTTTGAATCTGAATAAGCAATAGAATAGCATCCGTGTCTGGAGCATCTCTAAGCTATTTTCTGATTGTATATCGGTAGCTTGTTAATCTTATCCTGAAAAGGGTAAAATGTTAGCTGAAACACAAAGTTATGTTGCATGAAATGTATGATGCAATATATGTGTTTTATCCATGTTTATGATATATGAATGTAATGTATGCGCATGTAAGCTGATTTGCTGTCTTGCTGAGGAAAATAAATCCTTGATAGCTGGAGATAATAAATTCTTGACTGCCGCCGGGGAAAACAAATCCTTGACAGCTGTTGGAGATTCAAAATCTTTGGTGACTTGTAGGGATTAACAAGAACTTTGACAACTTCTGTAGGGATGTGAGAATCCTTCACGAATTTCTTGGGGATAGGGACCCTTTAAGTCTTCTTGAGAAACCTGCTTGGGGAATCCAGAGATCTTTAATGACTATGGCTGGAGATTACACAAATGGGAATTCTTACTCGACTGGGGAATAAGGAAAAAATCTGACGATCTCTATTGGGGATTAGATGACAGAAATACCTTGATCTGCTGGAGAATAAGGAAGACTTTGATGGCTTCTGTGGGGAATTAAGAATGAGAAACTCCGATCTCCTGGGGAAATTGAAACCTTGGGGGCTTCACTGGAGAAATGAGAATGAGAATCTTCGATCTGAAGGGGATTAAAAATTCTGACAAATTCATGCTGAGAAGTAATGAAGACTCTGGAAACTTCACTGGGGAATCAGGAATGAGAATCTTCAATCTGCTAGGGGAATTTGAATTCCTGGGGACTTCAAACTGGGGAGTTAAGAATGAGAATCTTCAATCTGTTGAGGAGTAAAAACTCTGTGGGAAATAGCTATACTGTTGGGGAGTAGCTATCCTGCTGGAAAGTAAGTTCAAGACTCTGGGGGAAGAGGTTTATTCCTGTTTGGAACAAATTCAAGAGTTTTGGTTGTATGCCGCTCTACTGGGGAATTATCCGGAGGTTGGGGATAAAAGTTAACTGTTATCTGGTTGATTCTCAGACTTTAAGACAACTTACTGGGGAATCTGGGGAAAACTGAATGGTTTCCGCTGTTGATTGGTAGTTGAAAACTTGACTCCGTTGGGGAAGAAGGTTTCATCTTTGCTGGGGATTTATGACCCAAAGTGTTTACTCTGTGGGGAATTGGGAGTTTGAAGACTTAACTCTGATGAGAATTAAAGGTTTAAAATATAACTCCGCCGGGGATTGGGAGTCAAAAGTTTCGACTCTGGCGAAGATTTTGAAAGTAGCTATCCTGCTGGAAAGTAAGTTCAAGACTCTGAGGGAAGAGGTTTATTCCTGTTTGGAACAAATTCAAGAGTTTTTGTTGTATGCCGCTCTACTGGGGAATTATCCGGAGGTTGGGGATAAAAGTAAATTGTTATTTGGTTGATTCTTAGACTTTAAGACAACTTACTGGGGAATCTGGGGAAAACTGAATGGTTTCCGCTGTGGATTGGTAGTTGGAAACTTGACTCCGTTGGGGAAGAAGGTTTCATCTTTGCTGGAGATTTATGACCCAAAGTGTTTACTCTGTGGGGAATTTGGAGTTTGAAGACTTAACTCTGATGAGAATTAAAGGTTTGAAACATAACTCTGCCGGGGATTGGGAGTCTGAAGTTTCGACTCTGGCGAGGATTTTGAAATTTGATTCCGCAGGGGATATGTATTTCAAGGTTTTAGTTCCGCTGGGGACCTAGATGATGTACTGCAGGGGATTTCTCTTAGAATAGCCTAAAGACATTTTCCTATCCTTTCAACCTGTCAGTAATTATTCTTTCACATTTCGTTTATTTGTAAACAATGATTATATTCAAATTCATATGCTCATTTAATAAACCATTGGACGTTTTCAAATAAAACATAAGTGTAAAGAAAAAAGAAAGGGCAAATAGTTTTCTGCACTTTGAAGTATCTTTGTATTAACTTTGTGTAAGTATTTTGTACAAAGGAGACAGACATCCTAGTAAGAGAATGTTGTCATAAAAATTGAGAAAAATTTATACAAAGAAAGATGGCTATGTGTAAAAATTCCATGGGGTTCCCATTCTGCTATAGCCTTCATAACTCTGAGTATCTTGTCCATTTGTTGCTTCGTCCGAAGATGATTGAATTGATCAGAAGCCAGGAGCTTGTTTGTGAAGAGATTGTCCTTACAGTGATCCGACGAGACATAGTCATATGCTTTAATTCCCTAACTTTTGCCTGGACCGTCCTTTCGAGTTTTCGATCCACCGAGAAACCCTTTTTTGCCCAAGTCGCCCTTTCAGGTTTTCAACTTTCCGGGTGTACAATTTTTTTTATTTATCCCTAATTTTTGCCTGAACCGCCCTTTCGGGTTTTCAATTCACCGGGATGCCCATTTTTGCCCAAGTCGCCCTTTCGGGTTTTCAACTTGTCGGGTCGTTTATGCATAGTATATTTTGACTATGTCTGCATTCGCAGGGTGCGGCAGGTCATCACCGTCCATGGTGGTCATGATCATTGCCCCACCAGAAAAGATGTTTT
The DNA here is from genome assembly GCA_948472305.1 of Vicia faba. Lineage (NCBI taxonomy): Eukaryota > Viridiplantae > Streptophyta > Magnoliopsida > Fabales > Fabaceae > Vicia > Vicia faba. Next base: position 256,580,902 of record OX451736.1, on the reverse strand, counting down.
TGATCACAGATGGTCCTTCATAAGTAGGAGTCCATTTGCCTCTGGGATCACTTTGCGGCAAGATGATCCGCTTGATTACAAGGTCCCCGACTTGAAATACCTGGCGCCTGAATTTCTTGTTGAAAGCCTTGATCATTCATTTCTGATATGCCTGACCATGGAAAACAGCAGTAAGTCACTTTTCGTCAATCAAGTTAAGTTGATCAAGCCGGGTCTGAATCCAATCGTCTTCACTCAAACCAGCATCTTTCATGATTCTCAAGGAGGGAATCTGAACCTCGATAGGTAAAATAACTTCCATGCCGTATATCAAAGAAAAGGGTGTTGCCCCAGTTGATGCTCGTGTCGTGGTATGGTACCCGTGCAGAGCAAACGGTAACATCTCATGCCAATCCTTATAGGTGACTGTCATCTTTTATATGAACTTCTTGATATTTTTGTTCGCAGCTTCGACATCAGCGTTCATCTTTGGCCGATAGGGAGATGAATTGTGATGTTGAATATGGAACTGCTCGCACAGGGCGGTGATCATAGTGTTGTTCAGGTTTGTACCATTGTCAGTGATGATCTTGTCAGGGATGCCGTACCGGAAAATGTGTTTCTGCTTGATGAAGCGGGCAACAACATTCTTTGTGACGGATGCGAAGGAAGCTGCTTCGACCCATTTGGTGAAGTAATCAATGGCCACTAGAGTAAAGCGGTTTCCATTAGATGTTGTAGGCTTGATCTCTCCAATCATGTCGATTCGCCACATCGCGAATGGCCAAGGAGCTGTTAAGACGTTGAGAGGAACTGGAGGTATATGTACCTTGTCCGCATAGATTTGGCATTTGTGACAAGTACGGGAATGTTGATGACAGTCAGCTTCCATGGTAGAACAATAATAGCCTGCCCTTAGAATCTTCTTAGCCATCGTATGTCCGCTTGAGTGAGTGCAAAAGGTACCATTGTGCAGTTCAGCCATAATCTGTTCAACTCCAACCTTGTCCACACAACGGAGTAGAATGCAATCATGATTGCGCTTGTATAGGATACCATTGCTTTGGAAGAACTTAGCTGAGAACCTCCTTAAGAACTTTTTGTTGTTGACTGAAGCTCCTTCAGGGTATTCTTGAGTTTCGAGATACCTTTTGACGTCATGAAACCATGGTCGGTCCACTACTTCTTCGGTATTAATCTCGTGACAATGTGCAAGTTCATCCATCTGTTCAACGTTGATTTGGGGAGCCTCATTATCCCAGTTAAGTTTAAACATGGATGACATTGTAGCTAGAGCATCTGCTAGCTGATTTTCTTCTCGTGGAAAGTGCTCGAAGGTGATCTGCTCGAAATGTGGTAACAATGTCAAGACAAGTTCTTTGTAAGGGATGAGGTTTGGATGTTTAGTATCCCACTCTCCTTTGATTTGACTGATAACCAAAGCTGAGTCCCCAAATACAATCAAGGATTTGATTCCCAAGTCAATAGTAGCCTTGAGACCAAAGATACAAGCTTCATACTCGGCCATGTTGTTGGTATAGCTGAAGCAGAGTCTGGCAGTGAAAGGTGTATGGCAACCTTCTGGAGAGATAAGTATCGCGCCGATACCGTTTCCAAGTGCATTGGAGGCACCATCGAAGTACAGGGTCCATCGGGATCCTTGTTCAGGTCCGTCATACGGTCTGAAGCCTTCAATGTTGTCCAAAGTCATGATATCCTCGCCGGGGAAGTCGAACCTCATGGATTGGTAATCCTTGACAGCTTGATGGGCCAGATGATCGGCTAGCACACTCCCCTTTATAGCTTTTTGGGTTGTGTACTGTATATCATATTCCGTTAAGATCATCTGCCATCTAGCGATTCTTTCGGATAAAGTAGGCTTCTCAAAGACGTACTTGATCGGATCCATCTTAGAGATCAGCAAAGTGGTATGTGTCAACATGTACTGCCTTAGCCGGCGAGCAGCCCATACCAAAGCGCAACAAGTTTTCTCGAGCAGTGAGTATCGAGTCTCACAGTCGGTAAACTTTTTGCTAAGGTAATAAATGGCATGCTCTTTTCGTCCAGACTGGTCATGTTGGCCCAATACGCACCCCATTGAATTCTCCAGGACGGTCAGATACATGATTAGCGGCCTTCCTTTGACGGGTGGCATCAAGATAGGAGGTTCTAGCAAATACTCCTTGATTTTATCGAAAGCAACTTGACAGTCATCATTCCATTTAAACACCTGATCTTTCTTCAACAGCTTGAAGATCGGTTCACAGGTAGATGTTAGGTGAGCAATGAACCTTGCAATGTAGTTTAGGCGTCCCAAGAAACCTCTGACCTCCTTCTCAGTGCGAGGGGCAGGCATTTCTTGTATAGCTTTGACTTTGGCAGGATCAACCTCGATGCCCTTGTTGATGACTATGAAACCCAAGAGTTTACCGGACCTGACTCCGAAAGTGCACTTGTTAGGGTTCAGTCTAAGCTTATACTCTTTCAACTTGACAAACAACTTTTGCAGATGGTCGAGGTGTTCTTCTTCAGTTTGTGAATGGGCTATCATGTTGTCTACATGGACCTCTATCTCATAATGTATCATATCATGAAACAAAGCTACCATGGCGCGTTGATAGGTTGCCCCGACATTCTTCAGTCCGAATGGCATCACTTTATAATAGAACTTACCCCACTGTGTAACAAAAGTAGTTTTCTCCATGTCTTCAGGGGCCATTTTGATCTGGTTGTACCCTAAAAATCCATCCATGAAAGAAAATACCTTGTGCTGAGCTGTATTGTCAACCAAGATGTCAATGTGCGGTAGTGGAAAGTCATCTTTAGGGCTAGCCCTGTTTAAGTCTCTGTAATCCATGCACATTCTGACTTTGCCGTCCTTCTTAGGCACGGGCACAATATTAGCAACCCATTGTGGATAGGAAGTAACAGCAAGAAATCCAACATTGAACTGCTTCATCACTTCAGCTTTGATCTTTTCAGACATGTCGGGCCTCATGCGGCGAACTTTCTGTTTAACTGGTGGGAAGTCTTCTCTTGTATGGAGACGATGAACCACAATATATGTATCAAGTCCCGGCATGTCTTCGTAGGACCAGGCGAAGATCTCAACATATTCATTCAACAGATGAACTAAGCGGTCTTTGACACTTGGCTCTAGGTTGGCACCTACTCTAACCTCTTTTATGTCTTCCTCTGTACCCAAGTTGATTGTCTCTAACAACTCCTCGTGAGGTAGAATAGCCCTTTCTTACTGTTGTAGCAGTCTAGCCAATTCTCCAGGCACTTTGCAGTCTTCATCACCTTCGTATTTTGCATGGTAGACCAGATCTTCAGAGTCACTGAAGGTCATAGCAGAGTTGTTACCCATGGAATCCGGAATGGATGGGTACCTGCATTGGTGAGTGTGGGTGTGTGTAAGGGATAGCCAACTTTAAACAAATAAAATGTAAAAAGAAAGATAATGAACACAAAAGTTTATGTATGAAATCGTCTATGATTCATTAAAATGGCATATGAAGATGAAAAATCAAACCCTTACAAATGGACCTATACACCTCGGGTAAGGTGCAAGGTTAAAAGTTTACGAATTGTTTAAGAATTATTACAACCCAACAGAAATGTTTGAAAGATAAATTACTGATTGATGAAAGTAATGGGAGTAAAATCCTTTGCCTCCCAATTGCATAATTCTCCTTCAACGGTAGGGAAAATCCAGTCTTCTAGGTTGCTCCCCTCTTCACTATCCTCCAAAGCATTGACTCTATGATGGGTGATCTTTACTGGTGGCCCTCCAGCACGCGAGTGACGCACAGCCTTTTGAGCAGAAGCAGTGAAACCCAAGCCGAATTTATCAGATTTGAAAGGAAAATCGGGAAGCTGCTCCCAGATTCTGCTTCCTCCTTCTTCAATCACAACCCTTGCATCTTTGAGAGACGACATCCAAGGCGGAGGTCGGGTAATCATGGGTATAGAAGACACTGTCTTGGTTGGTGCAATCTCCTGAGCTACCTCCTCAAAATGATGAAAGGGGGTTTCGATGAATTCACCATCCAATTCCACATAGCAGAAAGAATTAAGATGGCTTATCATGTATTCCTCTTCATTGTGAACTATCACAATTTTCCCCTGGACAAGGTACTTGAGCTTCTGATGCAGAGTTGAAGTAACGGCTCCAGCATGATGAATCCAGGGTCTTCCCAACAAGCAAGAATAGGAGGGACGGATGTCCATGACATAGAATGTGGAGTTAAAGGTTTCAGTTCCCACTTTAATCTGGATGTCCACCTCCCCGTGGACCATCCATTTAGAACCATCAAAGGATCTGACAATGATGTTGCTGGGCTTCAAGGTTAAACCTTCATAATCTAGCCTATCCAATGCTTTCTTTGGTAAGACATTTAGCGATGAACCATTGTCTACCAGAACATATGCTAGAGTAGTTCCTCTACATTCCACCGAGACATGCAGAGCGTCATTATGTTTCCTCCCTTTGATTGTTAGATCAGCATCGGAGAATCCTAGACCATTGTCTGCTGTTAGGCTAGCTACACATTCCTGGAACTGGTCCGCGGAGGTTTCCTGGGGAACATGGGCCGTCTTCAAGAATCTGATCAAAGCTTTGGCATGAGCTTCTAAACAAAGCAACAAAGCCAACATGGAGATTTTTGAGGGGGTTTGCCCCAGTTGCTCCACAACATTATAATCGCTTTTCTTGATTATTTTCAAAATCTCTTCCATTTCCTTTTGAGAGGTTTCAGGGATGATCAACGGCTGATCCCTCGTCCTGACGGGCTCTTCTTGGATCCCTTTACCTCTATCATCATCATCAGCAGAGGGGACAACCACAGGAGTCACAACTTCTTCAATAACTGGAGTTCTCGCAGATATGTTGATCGGTGTAGGGGTAACCTTAGGAGCGGCTAAGGGTCCGAAGATTGCCTTTAGAGGCGCAATCTCCAGAGAGAAAATTCTTCCACTACGGGTGATTTTACTCGTTCCGGCAATGTTTCCAATTTCGGAAGTCTCTTCATCAGAACTCTCTTCATTTGATTCAATTTGTTTAACACCATGGTAAAAGATCTCTCCCCCATAGTTCCACGATATTGATTTGTTGGACTTGTAAGGGATAGGCCCCAACATGGTTATCTTCAAAGGTACAATCTTCAGATCGGATGTAATCTTAACAGGTCTTTTGGAGACCTTGGAAAGATTGGCGGATATGGTAATTATTGAAATATCATTGACAGGAGTCGGTGTAACAGGAGTCTTTTCAAAAAGTATCTCTTGGTTATCCATTTGGCACTGGATGCCTAACTTCAACAATGGACAGTCGGTTGGTAAGGAGGAACAAAGGCAGCAATCTTCCTCACAGCCTGGGAAAATCCCAGCCTTCAGCAAATTCAACTTGATTATCGGTAACATAGTCATCAAATCATCAATAGTAGCAACAAAAATATCTTCTTCAACAACATGGACATTGTGACCATGTTTTGGCATTGGAGCAGAGATCACATTAGGCTTTTCAAGGGCGTCGAATTCAACTTCTTTAGCATATATTAAATCCTGAATCTTATTTCTGAGGGCCCAATAATTGTTGGTGTCATGCCCCAGGCTGTCTGAATGATAAGCACACTTGGCATTTGCATGGCAGTGTGGTGACGAAGTGTTAGGGTTTTTAGGGGCCTCCCTTAAACTGACAAGGTTTAACTTCAAGAGATGGGGTAAAACCTGAGCAGGAGTCATGTTTATCCGGGTGTATTGCAGTGCAGGCCTTTCCACTCTTGCTTGGTTGGTTCTTGGTTGATTGTTTTGAGGTTAATCAACTGCAGACTTCTGAATCATTACGGCCCCCACCGCTGGCCGGTGCTCAACTCTTCCTTGACCTCTTTAGGAGTAGACAACTGAGACTTCCTTCTTTGCCGGAAAGGTCTTTTTGATGGCAGCGGAAGCAGATGTATCTTTTTGAATTTTTCCGCTCTTTATGTCGGCTTCAACTCTCTCACCGATCAGAATCAACTCGGTGAACCCCGCAGACAAACTTCCAATCAGGTGATTGAAAAAGGGGCCTGATAGTGTACCCAAGAACATATCTACCAGCTCCCTCTCAGATAGAGGTGGTTGTACTCGTCCCGCCAAGTCTCTCCATTTCTGGGCATACTCTTTGAAACCTTCATTTGATACCATGCCCATACTCTGTAATTGAGTACCGGTTGGTGCTAAATCCGCATTATATTGATATTGTCTGTAGAAGGCAGCAACCAAATCCTCCCAATTGTGCACATCTGACCTCTCTAGCTGGTAGAACCAATCTAATTGCGTACCCGAAAGACTGTCCTGGAAAAAATGAACCCATAGGTCTTTATCAGAAGAATGCGGTTGGATTTTTCTGACGTAAGTTCGCAGATGCATCTTTGGACAAGACAAACCTTCGTATTTAGAAAAAAGAGGTACTTTGAATTTATGGGGAATAACAATCCCAGCAACCAACCCTAACTCTTCGAAGTCCAACCCAGACACTCTTTGCACCTCCATAGCTTCCAGACGCTCTTCCAGATTCTTGTATTTGTCGTCTACAGGAGGGTACTGCTGTTTAGAATAGTCTTCATCCTCTTCCTCTTCTTCTTCCTCAGACTCAGATTGCACTGCAGTTCCTTTACCCTTTCCTAACCCTTCATCAGATGTTGAGGGGAAATCCAGAACCCTTCTAGCTTGACCTTCAAATCTTCTACCCATGGTATCCACACCAACCCTCTTCTTTTTCTTTTTCTCCTTTTCCTTTTCCAGTATAGTTTTGAGCTCCTCCTGACCCTTTGCCAAGGTTATGAGTAGCTGTTGGAACTGTGAATTCTGCGCTTGTAAGTCTTTGACCGTCTGCTCTATATCCAACTTACTGAAATAAACAGCAGAGAGATAAGGAAACCTGGTGTGAAGACCTGCTTATGCATATGATGAATGATGTGTATTCATGTAATGCATTCAAGGATTCAGAAATTCAAATTTGTTGCAAACAAAAAAGAACACACGTCATATTAATAAGAAGAATTTTTTAGTACATAAATGCCCCATGGGCAAAATAATACAAAATTATAATGTAAAAAGACGTTGCACATCCTCTTTGGTGCAATGTAGGTGTTGAGAGTCTGCTCTTTGTGAAGTTGACGAGTAAGTTCCAAAACCTTCTTCTCACTAGCATAGAATTGGGCTTCAAAAGTATCGTGTTCTCCCTTGAGCTGTATCCAACTCCTTTGCAAATCTTCAAGTGATGTTGGCATGTCAGGATGTAGGAGGGTGTATGGAACCTCTCCTTCCATAACAGGCGGTTTGGTCACAGGAAGAATGTAGGGGTAAGGCATCATAAGACTCTGGGCGCGGGTTCGTACCCACTTGAGGTAAGGCTCAAGGGGGATGGAATTCTTGTGTCCCAAGGTCTTACTGTCCACTTTGCTGGGCATCCTCCAAGCTCGGATGAACCTTTGTAGAAGTCTTTTATCATCGTTGTCGAAGTCAAAAACCAAGTCTGGAATCAGCATGTCATGAGGGCCACCCCTTCGGGTATACCCAAACTGTCTCAGAGCCAAGCAGGGATTGTAGGTGATGCCTCCCCTAATGCCAAGTAGTGGGACATTAGGTAATTCCCCATAACAATCAATGATGATAACATTTTCCCTGGATCGAGAACACCAATGAACATCTGAATGTGTAAGAGTCATCAATCGTTGTGACCACCTCAATCCCTGCTCATTCTTCAAAACTGATTGGGGAAGGTGATAAATAAACCACCTTGCCAGTAGAGGAGTACAACACATGAGAACACCTCTTTTCCTCATTGTTCGAGTGTGAAATGAGTGGAGGATATCCCCAATCAATGTAGGCACCGGGTTGCGAGCCATGAAAATTTTGACAGCATTGACATCTATAAGCTGGTCAAGGTTTGGGAACAAGACCAACCCATAGATGAGAAGAGCCACAATCTCCTCAAAAGCTTGTAAGTCCAATGAATTCCAGCAGCTTTGGGCCTTCTCAAATAGAAACTTTGACAAGAAATCCTTGATACCACTTCTAGTTTCCCAATGGCCTATGATATCAGATGGTTGCAAGTGTAGGGCTTGAGCAACATCTTCAGGCTTTGGATCTCTTTCCGTATCGTTGTAAGGTAGTTGATGGAGAATCGGAATCCTCAGGAGTTGAGAAAATTCCTCCAAAGTAGGCACAAGCTGGTAATCAGGAAATGTGAAGCAATGGTGTAGGGGGTCAAAGAACTGGAAGAGAACTTTCACCATGTCTTCCTCAGTGTTGGTGTTGAATAAGTTGAGAAGACGACCATGCCTCTCGGTGAATGGAGAATTCTCTGGAATCCTTGAAGCTAGCTCCTTGAGTTGAGGAGGAATTCTTACAAGGTTGACTTGGATTGTTTTCCTGCGAAGTGATTCCATTACCTACAAAATAGGAACAAAGATGAAGATCCAAATCCTTGAAATGGTTAGTGGATGAATATGATGCTTCATGATGTTTATGATGTTATGCACAAGTATATATGTACAAACAAATCACACAAGTTCCTAGTTTCAGGCTTGCATGGGGTTTCATAGGTAAGTACCCTCTTGAAGTTTAGTTGGCTCAACCTGTCCTATAAGTAGTAACCGGGTTCTAAGGAGCTCAATATCACTGGATTATTTTCTGTGTTTATTGTTTCGGTTTAGCCACTTTACTGGCGACCGAAATATTCCAAGAAAACAATCCTCAATGAGTGTAGTATCGAGTATCTACCAACTTCGGACTGCACCAAAGCCGGTCATCTCACTACCCCTAAAAAAGGCCAAGTTGGTCAAGTAAAGGTTCTAAAAGTCCATTAGTGCTTCATGACATCACTCAGCGGCCCCGTATTCTCTTTGATTGACTCAAAGGCTACCGGTACCCACAAATATGTCGCACTAATATAGCTATTGCTTCAACCATGTCGGTATACCCCGCACAGTTTCCACAATATATTGTTATTTACCTATGAATGTTTCCCAAATTCGGGTAGAGGATTTCAAACCCAAACAATAGAATCAAATGTAAAGCAATCAAGTCAAACAAGATAAGCATGTAAAGGTGATCTAAAACCCTAATGTAACCCCACTTTCAGATGTCCCCAACAAAGTTGCCAGTTCTGTGATGCGGTGGGAGAACTGACTTGAGGTTTTGCGTTTGTGTTCGCAAATGTTTCGGTTTAGCAAGAGTCGCCACCGACTTTTTATTTTATCCAAAGGAAAGGTCAAAAAGCACAGGAAAGACCTTTGAGATTGTTTTTGGGTTCGGGGGGTAGATTATGAAAAGGGAAGGTTCTAGCACCCTTTTCATCCATGGTTTTCCATGGGCTCTTAGTTACTTGTTTTAGATCACTTGCTTTTGCTTTTCAATTGTTTGAAATGGTGCTTTTGTGTGTGGTTTTGAAAGTATTTTGAAAAGAGGCCATCGTTGTGGCAACCTTTGTAATGATTCTTGTTTGAATGTATACAAAGGTGTTTGTCTTTTAAAAAATGTTTCAATGTTTGAAAGTTTGTTTTGGGAAATGTTTTGAAATTGTGTTGTGATGTTTTTGAAAATAGCAAGGATGTTTGTAAATTTGATCAAGTAACTAGGAGCATCTACCTACCTACTCAAAGATCTTTCCTACACATTTTTAACCCTTTTACATTGTTGTTTTACCATTGTATTTGGTAAGCAACCTTGTGTTTGGATGTTAAACGGGAGAGGCGCGGGTCATCGTATGACCATGATAGCAATGGTGCTAAGTATCTTTAGCAAGTTTTTGTTTGAGGGACTAGATCATTTTGTATAGGAAACCAAGATAGCATCATCGAGGGACTATGATCTTTTTTTTTTGATTGATTTTGCCAAGATACCTAGCATGCATACCATGGCCATTTTAAGGCAACAAGTGGATGAAACTCTAGGGGTGCTTGTGTGCATTGTGTTGTCATTTTCATGCATTTTTGTCTTGTATTAGTCATGTTATTTGTTTGATTTTTGGTTATCATACAAAACCCTAATTTACTAATCATGCATATAAAAGCAATAAACGCTTAAAAGTAAATCTACGACTATTACAACATTGATATGGGGAGGGGGATACAAGTTTGAATAGGGGGTATTTGCACAAAAATAAAACCCTAATTCAACTATTACAACCAAATTGAACTCATTGTACAAATAATAAATTGACAAATGTTTAAATGTGCAATTAAATATAAATATGCAAAATGTTTTTGTATTTTATTTTATGTATGTAAAATAAATTTATTTAATGTCTCAAAAATAGGAAAAAATATTAATGATTTTTTTTGGAAAGGGTGGAGAAACCCTAATTTTATTTTAAAAGAAAATATATATATTAATTATTTATTCATTTTTTATGTACAAGAACATAAATAAAAAATATATACAAAAGTGCTAAAAAATAATATTTGTGAGAAAATAGTATTTTAAGTGTATAATATAATAAAAATAAAAATATGTAAGTATTTTAATTTTATTTGTAAATTTATTTAAGAAAATAGAAGTATATATTATTTATAAACTATTTTTAATGCCCAAAAAATAATAAAAATAATAAAATAAAAATGTAAAAATTAAGAAAATGTTTTTGGTGATTTCTTATATTTAGAAAAAATAATAAAAGTTAGAAAATAAAAAAAAGAAATGAAAAATATGGAAAAATAATGAAATGGGCCAGGGGGTTTGAGAAGAAAGCAGAGGGGTGTAAAAAGCAAGGCAAAGTCAAGCCCAACCCACATTCCTCTTCATCCCTGTCCTCCAGCACAAGAAAAACGCGCGCCTTGTTCAAACTGCTAACTCCTACATTTGTGCTTAAAAACAAAAACTTGTAACATGAAAGTTATAGCTCCTGATCACACGATTCTAACCATGTAAAAAACTTAATCTAACTCTCAAAGATCAGAGAGAATTTCGTTAGCCCTAAATTCTAACCTAGTTTTTTCAGAAACTTCAACTATCAAATACTCCTAGCTCAGTTAACATAAATGAATTCTATGCATATGTACAGCTCAAGGGCAATGAGGACTACATTTTTTCTTTACAAACCTAAGCCTAATGATTCCTAAATAAGGAGATAGAAGTTTGAGAAATACCTGTTTCAGTCAAGCTCAAGTATGGCAATGAAACAACTTTCAGTGAGGTCTGAGGTTCTTTTGAGCTTGCTTGATGTTCCCTTGATCTTCCCCAATGCTTGACTTGCTTTGAAATAGCTTGAATATGCTTGTAGAACTCAACCTGCAAACTCATAATTTGAAAATGGTGAAGTGTGTAAATGGAGTTACAGTGACTTGGGGATGGTTGGGATAGCTTAGGTGTGTTGTATGGAGTGTGTTGAAACTGGTTGCAAGCAAAACGCACAAGTGGATTTTGTTTTGGAAGTCAATCTGCAGAACCTGCCCTGTTTTGACAAGAACTTGGTGTTTTTATGTTAGAGGGTGTTTGAGATGTTGCTAGCTCATGTTTCTGGCTTGGTATGTTATGCTGAAGTTATTTCAAATGTTCACACACTTTGGTTTTAACAGATACAAGAGTTGTTGACCTTTTGCAAGGTTTCTTGTTTTTGAAGCAAAAGTTAGAATTGACAATCCAAAGGCTTGTACAATCTAGCTTAGGGTCTGCACATAGCTGGTACCAAATGCTTGATATTAGTGAACATTGTTTTCATAAAGAAATCAGGTCCATGGCTCAAGATACACAATTTGACATAAAGCATGCTTTATCAAAGTGGCAATGCTACCTTTTTGCCAAAAATGGATTAATTCTTTGTATAATGCTTCATAGATCAGGAAAATTCCTCTAACCAATGTGTTTGCATTTAATTTATGAGTGTGGAATGGTTTAAGGACTTGTAAACCAAGTACAAACATGGTTGGACAGAATTTGCAACTTGTAGCATGGTGTAAAATGCCTTGGCCAAAAGTGATAAATTGCCATTTTCAAACTTTCGATTCTCCCTAACCATAAATGATTTCGGAGATTTATTGAACATTTTGGAAAGCTTCTAACATTCTCTACAATCCATATTTGAAATGAATTTTTATATTCCACTTGGAACTATGTGAAAAATTGCCATGAAGATAGGTCAAAATCCTGCCTAAACTAGGGCAAAATTTCACTAAGTTAAAAGTTTAATGGACCCTTGTTCACAAAATCATAACTTGAGATCCAAACATCTTTTGGGAAAACTTTGTGAATAAAAGTTTTAGATTTTGTGGATAAATATAACTTTCATGTTGGAAGTTTTGTTTGAATCCAATTGCATCATGGTGAAAAAGTTGGGAAAAGTTGGAAAAAAATGAGAAATTTTCATAACTTAGAAAATTTCTAAGTTATGAAAATTTTCCATTTTAAACCCTAATTTTCAAAATTCGGTTTCTTGGTGAACAAGTTTCATGTTTTGACACATCTTGATGAAGAATGACCCTTGGCACTTGATTTTGACCAAAAAGTCAAAGTTTGACTTTTCAGTGTACATTTGATTTTTGATCAGTTGATTGGAAAATTCCTCTGTCAATCCATTGCAATTGAGATCTTTTGAACCTTGTGATTAGGTAAAGATGGTGCCATTGAGTCCTTGAATCCATGCTTGAACCCAATTTTCCATTGGCTAGGTGAAAAATCAGAAATTGCCCTTCTGCAGTCAAAACCCTAAAAATGACCATTTTGCCCTTTTGATGATCTGATCAAATTTCTTGAGGAGTTGTGGTCCAAACTTGATCAAATGGTTCATATGAGACTATAATGTTGTTGTGGATCAAAAATTATGAGGTTTGACTGTAAATTGGCCACAATTGACTTTTTCTTAATACAACTGATTTTTAGGTCAACTGTCCAATTGACTGGGTAAAAATTTGATTCAAAGCTTGAAACTTGGTATGGGCAATCTTATAAGTCCAACATGAAGTATGAAAGTCACTTTGAGCATTGAAAGTCCAAAAATACCTGTGCAAACTCAAACCCTAATTTCAGGTCATCAGTGCAAGGAGATGTCTTGAGCAGAGCAAACCCTAATCCTGTCTGGAGTCCAAAGAGTCTTGTGAGGGGAAATCTTGATAAAATGAGAGGGAAAATTTTGGGGTACAACAGTGTCGTTTACCGAGTAATCGGGAAGACGTGCTGCTTTCGACCTGGGAGCTTGCTGAAATTGAGGACCGTAGAACTTTTAACCCATCTTGGCCTTTTAGGTGTAGTGCGAAAGCTATGACGGAGTAATTCGGAAATGGTTGTCATGCGATACTACACTCAAACGAGTTTTTCTTGAGAATATTACTAATTACCGAGTCAATCGGGATGTTGGTAATATCCGAAGGAAGGATGTAGACTCTAGGACCTCTTAAAACCTTGTTCAGCAGGTGATAAACTACTAGACCATACCTTATGGGTAGTACCTTTGACTCCATACTCGTGATGTCACACTTATGAACCCCCATGTTTGTGATCTTGTGTGTGATTGTTGCATCATGCATTCATGCACCCATGAGCATCTTTTAAGACATTGTGGTTCAAGGGACTTAAAGTTGACTCTTTGTGAATATCCCAAGTGCTTTTAACCATGGATTCTAGAAAAGAAAGACTCGAAAGTACAGTCTCAAGAATCCCAAGATAGATGATTTGATGAGTCTAATTCCCGAGATTGAGAGTTCTGCATATTTTTGGAAGAAATATGGGTCCATCGTGTCTCTCATGAAGCTTAGAATGAAGGAGGGTATTCTCTCAACTTTGGTCCACTTTTATGATCAGACGTATCGATGTTTCACCTTCTCCAATTATCAGTTGATGCCTACATTAGAGGAGTATTCTTATCTACTAGGTTTACCTGTTACTGATCGTGTCCTTTTCACCGGCTTGGAGGAAAAGCCAAAATCACATGAGATTGTTGCTTTGGTTCATTTAGGGAAGTCTGAGGTTGAAGCCCACATGACTACCAAAGGAGGGATTAGATGATTACCCGCTCAGTTCTTATTGGAGAAAGCCCGTTACTTTTCCAGGATGAAGAGTACAATTGCTTTTGAGGCCATCTTTGCTCTACTTGCCTATGCATTGTTCTTATTTCCGAAAGTTGACATCTATGTGGATGTCAACACCAACAAGATCTTTTTGATAGGGAATCCAATCCCTAAATTATTAGGAGATGCTTATTACTCCATTCATCAACAGGATTCTTATCACGGAGGGATGATCATATGCTGCACGCCTTTGTTGTATCAATGGTTTAGTTCTCACTTGCCTCAGTCTGATGCTTTCTGGAATATCAGGAAGGAACCTCTTTGGGCTCCGAAGATTATGTCCCTCACTCATTTAGATATTGTTTGGTACCATCAGGCTTACCATAATGTAGAGATTGTCAATGGTTGTGGTATTTTCCCCAATGTACCTCTTCTTGGTACGAAGGGAGGAATTAACTACAATCTTGTTCTTGCACTACGGAAACTTGGATATTCGATGAGGGATAAGGCAAATATTATTGATCTGAGTGGTTTATTTCTTAGAGAGGGAGAGAATCATAAGAAAGCTAAGGAGCAGATTGCAAACATTTGGCGTCATATTCACAAGAAGAGTAGAAAGGACTTGGGACTTAAAGGGGTTGTTTCTTTGAGCCTTATCTTCAGTGGGTACACGCAAGGGAAATTCAGTTGAAGATGCCATATTCCCGTGAAGCACCTATGCCTGATATGTTTGTGAAGACCACTCCTCCCTTATTAGATGATATGGAAGAACTTCAGCTTTCCCTAGTTAAGATGCAATAGGAGAAGGAGGCTTGGAAGAATAAGTGTCAGACTTTAGAGATATCCTACCAAGCAGACTTGAAGGATAAGGATGACCGGATTGAGATTCTTGAGAGTCATGTTATAGAGATGATGGAGAATAAAGGGGATTTATTTTACACTAGCGCTCAATCAGGACTTAGTCATTCACTTCCCGATTTTGGCGATTGGAAAGAGGTTGTCGACATGTATGCAGAAGAGAACAAGCATCTTAAGGCTCAAATTGCTAGACTCACAGGAAAACGTCAGTGTGTGGAGTGATCTTTGTAACACCCCAATTATACCCCAAGCAATTAATCGGAAAATTAGAGTATAAAATTTCCAATATAATCAGGATGTCACATATTCAACAGATACACATAAGCTTGTCAAGATTTTAGAATAGATACATAACACTTAAAAAAGTGAAATGAACACAACTCATGAAATAAGCCTTCATAACATAAATCAAACTTTGATTAATCACGCAGCAGATTCATAATAATTCTCTAAATAAAATATATCATCTTTTGAATCATAATTTAACATAAATACTATAATCTCCTCAAATAACAACATAAGATTCAATAATTAAACAACAAAATAGACAAGCGTTCATTTCCCCCCGAGTGCTACGTATCAGAGCAAAGGATACCGAACTCGAACTAACAATGCTATCGGCTAATCATCTTGGTTACCTGCACGTTACCAACAAAGGGAAACATTCAAATAGAAGGGGTGAGATATCAAACTACATAAATAGGGTCATGATAAACAATATATTAGGTAAAGAATAAAAAGAATCACCACTTCATACAACAACAACAACATAAAGCAACACAATTTACCAACACATCAATTCAACTTATAACATCACCATGCATAAACAACACCATAAACAAGCAACAAGTCAAGACTCCAAATGCGACTCAATTGTGAAAATGCATGTGGTACCATTGGAGCAGAACTCCCAACTTAGAAATTGCCAGTAATTCCGAGGCATAAGGCATAAGCCCTCAACATAAAATCTTGCCAATAAAGGCCAACATGGTGAGAATTCGTTCCAACTTAGAACATGCCAATCTAGGCCAACTTTAATGTTATGCTATGCCATGCAACGATATAAACAACTACAACTCGACAACGCAACAACAACAACATAAAAACGGTTGACATAACAACAAATCACACCGTTCAACATTGGCCAAAGGCCTACCACACAACATGTCAACTGAATCAACAAATTTTCATGGCAACACCATGTTCTTCATATATTCACTAGGATTCACACCATAAGACTACTCATAGAAATGATTCATAATCACCTTATCAATATCGAATTCCACATATATTCAATGATATCTTGCAACATTAACACATTCATTAACTAACACAAACTAACACAACATTGGTCACAAGACCTATAACTAACCGTGTCCATAAACCGGATGGAATGACTTGACCTACTGTATCGACAATTCAGTATAATCGACATAATTTTAACAAAAGGAGCCATAATTACCTACTAATTAAACTTAGTTACGCGGTAAAATTTCGTTAAATTCCGGACAAGTAATTATACCTCCTAATTCGGCTACTGATCAATGGTTCTACATAAGAAATTAATAGTTATTTAGTCATTTCTTCCTTCAACTAATTGATGTTTTATTCCCTATCACTCTATTTTATGTTTTGGCTTGCATAAGAATCAAACAGGACGAATCGGGTCTGAAAAATCACATAAATCTAAGTTCAGAAATTTTTGCCACAGTATTTGACACTGGCGGCAGCTTCAGCTGACACGGCCGTACCAGGAGAGGAAAGGGGAAAAACGTGAGGCACAGTGGCTGACACGGGCGACAGCGTCAGCTGACACGACCGTGTCAGAAGGCCTGGAGGTAAAAACCAGTTTTTCCTCCTTTTTCACATATGCCTAGTTCTTGTTCATTCTTGTTTCAATTCACCCATTTGTCCTAGTTTAGCATTAACCCAACACAGTTCAAATACAATAAAAACAACACAACTCAAATCAATTGTCAATTTTAACAGCAACACAAACAATCTTTTTACACAACATAGTAGAGAAACTAATACCTTAAACCCCAAATAAAATTCATCATACTCCCATTTATTTAGCAAGAATCCCATCCTTACCTTGGATCGAGTGCAACTCTAAGAAACAAAGATGGAATTTCTGGGAATTGGCACTAGTGGCAACCTCCTCTTGTTCTTCTTCTCCTTTCCAAAACCCTATTCTTCTTTCTCTTCTCTTTTTCCTTCTTTTTCTGATAACACTAACTCTCTTCTTCCCTAACTCTATTTCTATATAACATATTATTATATTACTTAATAAATCTAAATGGGGCTAAGTGACATACCCCCTATTACTTCACAACACCACAAATTAAGCCCAATCTCATATTTAGCTTAATAATAAAATAATACATCAAATTAATTCCACCTAATTAAATCCGATTATTTATCATGCCACCAAATAAAATAATTCCGACTTCGACGATAAAAATTCGAATTAATATAAAATAGTCAAAAATATTTAATTAAATAAATAATCAAATATCGGGGCGTTACAACTCTCCCCCACTTAGAATATTTTCGTCCTCGAAAATAAAAGTTTACCTGGTTCAAATAACTCGGGATATGAGTGTCACATCTTGCTCTCCAACTCCCAGGTCATACTTTCTCCAGCAGCTCCTAACCAGACATCTTTCACCAATGCAATCTCCTTTCCTCTTAGAATCTTCATCTCGCGATCCATGACTCGCACGGGCATCGTCTCCACCGTGAGATTATCCCTTACTTCCACACCGTCCATCGGAATCACATGAGACGGATCGGGAATATACTTCTGGAGTTGCAATACATGAAACACATCGTGCAAATTAGCAGGATTTGGCGGTAACGCCACTCGATAAGAAACTTTCCCAACTCGATCCGATATCTGATACGGACCAATAAAATGAGGAGTGAGCTTCTTAGACTTAGGATCTCGCCCAACACCAGTCATAGGCGTGACTCTCAAAAACACATGATCACTAGCTTGGAATTCCAAATCTTTCCTTCTCTTGTCATGGTAACTTTTCTGTCTACTTTGAGAAACCTTCATCTTCTCTCGGATAAGCTTCACTTTCTCAGTAGTCTCTCGAACAATCTCAGGTCCAAGTACCACACTTTCACCTGATTCATGCCAACACAACGAGTCCTACACCTCCGACCATACAACGCCTCAAAAGGTTCCATCCCAATACTCGAATGGTAACTGTTATTGTAAGTGAACTCAATCAACGGAAGATAAGTATCCCATGAACCTCCCTGCTCAAGAACACATGCTCTCAACAAATCCTCCAATGACTGAATCGTCCTCTCGGTCTGACCATCCTTCTGACGATGATACGTTGAACTCAACCTCAACTTAGATCCCAACGCCTCTTGCAAACTTTTCCAGAAATAAGAAGTAAACCTCGGATCTCTATCCGACCCAACACACAATGGAACACCATGCAACTTCACAATTACTCTGATGTAAATCTCTGCCAACTTTAAAATCGGATATGTGATGTTAATGGGTATAAAATGTGCCGTCTTCATAAGCTTATCAACAATCACCCATATCAAGTCATGTCCTCTCAAGGTACTAGATAATCCCGTTACAAAATCCATCGAAATGTTATCCCATTTCCATTATGGAATCTCTAACGGTTGCATCAACCCCACAGGCTTCTAATGCTCAATCTTTGAATTCTGACAAGTCAAACAAGCATACACAAACTGTGCCACATCACACTTCATACCAGATGTGATACGGTGGCAGAACCGACTATTTTTACTGGTTTGCAATTTGCGTTTTTTGTTCACAAAATGTTGCGGTAAGCAAGAGTCGCCATCGACTTTTATTTCATCTAATCATGGAAAAGGAAAAAGAACAGAAAAAACCTTTTTTCGAGATATTCTGAGTACGGGGGGTAGATTATAGAAAGGGAAGGTGTTAGCACCCTTTCTATCCGTAGTTTTCTATGGGCTCTTAGGTACTTGCTCATTTTTCAAATTTCTTGTGTGTGTTTGCCTTGAAAATGTTTTTACTTCGTGATAACCCTTGTATCAGTCCTCAAGGATGTGATGAAGTTTGTTTTGGAAATTTGTTTTGAAAGGTGTTTTTGTGAAAAGTTTTTATTGAGCAAGTACTTAAGATTCTACCTACTCGAAAAAAGATTGTTTGTTCTCGTTTCCTCTAAACAGTGCTATCCTACTATTAAGGAGTAGGTAGCACCATCGTTGGAGTTGTAAGGGAAATTCGAAAGGGACAAGTACAATCACTAAAGCAACAGTTAGAAAACTTTAGTAGTAACCCTAGAGTCTTAAGATCTTTCCGAGGCAACATTTCCGAGGCAACATTCGAACGGGACATTTTGATCTCTTAGACAGGAGGGCAACCACTAAAATCTCCTATGCTTAGTGATTATTTACCAAAGGCAACCAAAGTGAGGTAAACCCTAGGAGTGAATATGTGCATATGATTTGTTTCAGTTATTTAATCTTTGAACATTAGGTGATCTACCGTTTTAATTTCAGATATTCTTACCATACAACCCTATTAACATACATCTAGATAGTTAAATATTTGCAGGAATTAAAAAGTGCGAGAAAATAAACCTAGCTATTACAAGGCTTTGACAGTTACATAATTGTTTTGACGGGAAATAAAAGTGCGGAATTTAAAACCCTAATCAAAACTATTACAAGCTTGAAACAGTTACAATAATAATAAAACAAATTAAAATGCGCGCGGCAAATTAAATGCGATGAGAAATTGAAAACCCTAAAAATTGACTAAAAAATATTTAAGTTATTTTTTGAGAAAACAATTAATTAAATTATGTACAATAAAACCCTAGTTCTAATTATTTTTAATTATAAAAAAGAAGTTGAAATTAACCTAATCTAACTAAATTAAATAATTTCAAGAAAATAAAATATTTTGTACAAAAAGATTTTATGTATTTTTTATTTAAGAAAAGAAATGTAATTTCACATTAATTAAAACCCTAATTTCTAATTGCTTTTAATTATGAAAAAAAGAAATTAAGTTAACCTATATTTCTAATTAAATTAAAATAAATATTTCATTAAAAAAAAATGCTTTTTTGGTGTTTTGTGATTTATTGATTTTATGATTAAAAAAAGGTAATTAATTTGGTGAAAAATAATTAAAAAAAATAATTAAAATAAAAGAAAAAAATAAAGAAAAGAAAATGGGCCTGTGTTAAATAATAACTCTAGGGGGGTGCCAATCTGAGTTTTCTAAGGCCCAAAATGCTCCAAGCCCAGTCAGCCTTGGATTCCTTGTAGCGTTGACTTGAGGGTGCATCATGGTCCCTCAATGCCTATGCGTTGGATTGATTGGATGACGAATCCATTGGCTGGAGATTGGTGGATTATGGTGGGCATCTAGGATGGCAATGCACTAGATCTGTTACAAGAAATTAAAATAAAGAAAATTGTTGGGACTTGGGATCGAACCCAGGTCCTCTCACTCATACCATGCGCGCTTCACCACTGAGCTACCGTGTTTTATTTGTTAATATAATAACAAAGATATATAATATATGAAAGCAAAGTGGATTGCTGAATTAAAACAAAAACACGCGTTTTATTTGAATGACCCAATGATGGTTGAACACATCATCATCATCTTCCTCCTCCATCGTGTTAGGCCTGTAACTTGTACCTACAGACAAGCGTCCATGGCTATAACCCAGTGACTTTCAAAAATTCCATACAAGCAATATAAATAAGATTCAGGATCATGGATCGATTGGGTTTGACCCTCTGATCACAATGGTATCCTTCATTAGGGCCAGTTGTTCTTGCATTTGAAAGCCCCAAAACAACAAGGCAAACCCTAACTATGGAAAATGTTCATACAAGCGTTAAAACTTCAATTAAATGGTCCAGACATGATGCAAACATGACAATAAACACAAATATACCATTGAAACACGTTCATGATGCAAGAATCATAGTAATGAAATTTGAAAAAGAATGCAAACTGCGTGACGTTTAGAGGGCGATTCTGGAAATGTGGAGGCATGCAACCGATTGGGTTAGCTTCTGGGAAGGTCTAGGAATCGTTTGGTAATGCTAGTATGGCTTGAATTGGCCTCCAAGCTTGAAACCGAGTCACAACTTTTTGTTAAATGTTGAAGTTTTGTTCTTCTTGTTCACGCCTTCTAAAACCTTGTTTTTTGCTTTGTTCTTGTTCAATATATACCTAGGGAAGAATTAGGGTTACAAACTTGGATTGAATCTTGAAGTTTTATGAGATTTGATTTGATTCTTTATCCATATGCAAACTTGCTATTTTGAGCCAAATCCTCCCTTTCTTGTACCAATTATGCTTGATTCGTTTTGGCCTTGATAATTCAACATATTTTGATTGTCAACCTGTCCAAAAACTAAATCAAATCATATCTTTACTATTATTAATCAATTATTTGATTTAATTCAATTTTTAATTAATAAAAAATCAAAATAAATTGAAAAATGAAGCAAATAATGGGTGGGTGAATATTTGAGTCGTGGACCACATTATAAGTGAGGTGCAAGCATAAAAAGTTAGGCCAATTTAGCAAAAGGTGCATTTTTTTTAGCATATTTGACTTTTGGCAATTTTAAAAAAAAGGTCAACTTTGACAAGGCATATCTCCTCCAATTTTAACCCTAGAGAGGTTTTCTTGGACTTTTTATAAAGCTTAGGATGTCCCCTAAGTAACCCTCTTGGTCTTATCTCAATTGAGTCTTTCATTTTCATGTAAGAAGCTTTGATCCAAAAGGTGTTTTTGTTGACTTTTCAAAAGGACCCATAATGTAGAAATTCATATCTTTTTGTGGGTACATATTTTGAACTTGTGAGATGAAGATGAATTGTAGGTAATTGCATCCTCTTCAAAATGAGATTTGGATGGAAAATTTATGATAAAGCATGTGGAAGTTATGCTTGGTCAAAGTTTGGTTGACTTTTATTGAGAAACCCTAATTTAGAAACTTTTGGGTTTTGATAAATTTGGAGCATTCCTTGGGGAATCGTGATCAACCCTTGATAAAATGATGAAGTTCACTTTAAAATGTTAATGTTGACCAAAAATCTTGAAGTTTGACTTTATGTGGGTCACAATTGACTTTTGACCTAATATAGTCGATTCTCAAGCATCTGAGCAATTGACTGAGCAAACTTCTTGTGCAAGGCATGAAACTTGACATGTAGGGTCTTGAGAACATATTAATACCATGGAGAGCATATGAGGCCTTTTTGGTTCACCCATCTTGATGAAAATGGAAACCCTAATTTGAGGTACACTTCTTTGGGAGAGAGTTTGTCGGGTCCATTCTTGGGAAACCTTAAGCAAATTGAAGATCTCAATGGACATGTATTGATTAAAATGAGAGGGAAAATTTTGGGGTACAACAGCTTCCCCTGTTCAATCTTCATAAACCTGAGAATGTAGATTGGCTCGTCTGCCTTTCGTGATCTGAAGGTGGAAGATGATTGAACACTAGAGTGCCAAAAAATTTGCACTCACATGAAGTGGCACTTGATTTGTGATATCAGGAATTGGCTTACAGATGCCATTTGGAGGTCGATAATAGAAGATTTTCAGAGATGGGCTTAAAGATGCCATCCTGGATGCGACGGAGAATTATAGGAAATAGGCTTAAAGATGCCATCTAGAGAATGTTGATTTCCTGAGACATTCCTTCGATGAGAGTTCCTGTTACTGTTGTTGGTGAGGAATCTGTTAAGGATTGTTGGTATCTGTCTTGGGAGAAATAGAATCTTAGGAGCTTCAGTTGTCTGTTACTCTATTGGGGAAATAACTCTTGCTTGAGGAAGCGGAAGTGAACTGCATATCCGGTCGATGTACAGGCTGTACCACGACTTACTGGGGAAATGCGAAACCAATTGTGTTTGATCAGGTCTCGGTCTTACAATGTTATAAACTGTTGTCCGGAGATAAGAGAGAAGGAACCTGGATAATAAGGTTATGAGAAGGAACCTGGGTAGTAGGGGTTGCTTCGATATGAAAGCCTGAATGGTAGGGCTGTGAGAAGGAACCTGGATAATAAGGTTACTTCGATATGAAAGCCTGGATAGTAGGGCTGTGAGAAGGAACCTGGATAGTAGGGTTACTTCGATATGAAAGCCTGGATAGCAGGGTTGTGAGAAGGAACCTGGGTCGTAGGGTTACTTCAATATGAAAGCCTGGATAGTAGGGCTGTGAGAAGGAACCTGGATCGTAGGGTTACTTCAAGATGAAAGCCTGGATAGTAGGGCTGTGAGAAGGAACCTGGATAGTAGGGTTACTTCGATATGAAAGCCTGGATAGCAGGGCTGTGAGAAGGAACATGGGTCGTAGGGTTACTTCGAGATGAAAGCCTGGATAGTAAGGATGTGAGAAGGAACCTAGATCGTAGGGTTACTTCGAGATGAAAGCCTGGATAGTAGGGTTGTGAGAAGGAACTTGGATAATAGGGTTACTTTGATATGAAAGCCTGGATAGCAGGGTTGTGAGAAGGAACCTAGGTCATAGGGTTACTTCGATATGAAAGCCTGGATAGTAGGGATGTCAGAAAGAATCTGGATCGTAGGGTCACTTCGAGATGAAAGCCCGGATAGTAGGGCTATGAGAAGGAACCTGGGTCATAGGGTTACTTCGAGATGAAAGCCTGGATAGTAGGGCTGTGAGAAGGAACTTGGATCGTAGGGTTACTTCGAGATGAAAGCCTGGATAGTAGGGCTATGAGAAGGAACCTAGGTCGTAGGGTTACTTCGAGATGAAATCCTGGATAGTAGGGCTGTGAGAAGGAACCTGGATTGTAGGGTTACTTCGAGATGAAAGCCTGGATAGTAGGGCTATGAGAAGGAAACTGGGTCGTAGGGTTACTTCGAGATGAAATCCTGGATAGTGGGGCTGTAAGAAGGAACCTGGATAGTAGGGTTACTTCGATATGAAAGCCTGGATAGTAGGGCTATGAGAAGGAACCTGGGTCGTAGGGTTACTTCGATATGAAAGCCTGTATAGTAGGGCTGTGAGAAGGAACCTAGATAGTAGGGTTACTTCAAAGCAATAATATAGATTAGTTGACCCGTTTGTTTTCGGGGACTGAGTTTCCATTAGTCGTCTGTAGATGTGATATGTATAACAGCTGGATTTGTTGAAACTAATCCTCTTTTCTTGAAAAGATATTAGGGTTAATTATATGCGATGCATGAAATGCAGGGTGAGATAATGTTCTCAAAATAAATGAGATTATGCTGTATATGATATGTATGCGTATGTCATGATGTATGTTCACGAATGCCATCGGGGTACGCGTCTTGGGAAAATAAATCCCTGACAGTTGCTGGAGATTTGTAAATATTCTATCGGGAAGGGATACTGGGGAATAACTCTGTGGGGACCAAACTTAGGGGAAGAGATACTATGTTGGTAGACCCGCTGATCTGAAGTAATAAACTCAGTTTGGGATGAAATTTCGTTGTTGGAGATGATGAGCTCTGTTGGAGATTGAGCTTCTATATCTGGAGAAATAAACTCCACCTGGGGATGAAATTTGTTGACTCGTCCACGATTATGAACCTAGGCTGGGGATAGTTATGTCCTGTTTCAATGCCTTCAGATACTCTTACTTTGTGGGGAGTGTATACACCAATAATTATGTTCCCAAGATGGCTCTATCCCGGTACCTGCTGGGCAGAGTAACCGTAGGGTTTGGCACTTCTTGTTTTTCCCTGTTTCTAGAATTACGAGTAATTGTCTTTTGTTTCTTATGTAAATATTTATGAGCAGCAATCATTTTCAAATGCATATATCAAAAATAAATTATTGGACGTTCTTGCAAGACAAAACAGAAAAAGAAAAAACAAATTGAAGTTTCTTGTGAAAATGACTTGTATTGATTTTTGAAGTTGGCTTGTAATAGGCGTTTTGTACAAAGAGGCTGACGCTCTAGTAAGAGAACATCGCCAAAAGACAGAAATTATACAATTTGTGTAAAAGAAAGAAAAACAACTATGTGAAACGACCTCATTGGGTTCTAACTCTTCTATTGCCTTTATATCTTCAAGCGTCTCATCACTCTTCTACTTGGCCGAAGGTTGATCAGATTGGTTGGCACCGTCCAAGCTTGATAGTCGATACCGAAGTCTGGTCGCAAGATGATCCAATGAGACATAGTGATATGCTTCAATCCCTAACTTTTTCCTGGATTTCCCTTTCTGGTTTTCAATCCACCGGGATACCCTTTTTTGCCCAAGCCCCCCTTTCGGGTTTTCGACTTGCCGGGTGTACAGACTTTTTTCTTTTCATCCCTTATTTTTGCCCGAACCCTTTTGGTTCGCCAGGAAGCCCTTATTTTTTCCTAGGACAGTCGACCTAGCGGGTCTTTGATTAGGCGTAGTATCTTTTCACTATGTCTGCATTGACAGGGTGAGGAAGGTCGTTACCATCCATGGTGGTTAGAATCATAGCTCCTCCTGAGAAAATGTTCTTTACCACAAATGGCCCTTCGCACGTGGGGGTCCATTTTCCCTTGGGATCACCTTGCGGCAGTATGATGCGTTTGATTACTAGATCCCCGACTTGATATTCTTGGCGTCTGACTTTCTTGTTAAAAGCCTTGATCATTCGCTTTTGATACGTCTGACCATGGAAAATAGCAATAAGTCTCTTTTCATCAATTAGATTCAGCTGATCAAGTCGGGTTTGGATCCAGTCATCTTCGTTCAAACCCGCATCCTTCATAATCATGAGAGAAGGTATCTGGACTTCGATGGGTAGGACTGCCTCCATGCCATATACCAGAGAGTAGGGTGTTGCCCCTGTCGACGTCCGTGCTGAGGTACGGTACCCATGAAGAGCGAATGGTAACATCTCATGCCAATCTTTATATGTCACCGTCATCTTCTGTACAATCTTCTTGATGTTCTTGTTAGCTGCTTGAACAACGCCATTCATCTTCGGCCGGTAGGGATAAGATTTATGATGATGTATCTTGAACTGCTTACAGAGCTCGATGATCATTGTGTTGTTGAGATTCGTACCATTGTCAGTGATAATCCTCTCTGGTACACCATATCGACAGATTAGGTTGTGTTGTATGAACCGTGCTACGACGTTCTTAGTAATTGTAGCAAAGGAAGCCGCCTCAACCCACTTCGTGAAATAATCAATGGCTACTAAGATGAAGCGATGTCCATTGGAAGCGGTGGGCCTGATTTCTCCGATCATGTCGATGCCCCACATTGCAAAGGGCCACAGAGCTGTCAAGACGTTTAAGGGGATCGGAGGCACATGCACCTTATCAACGTAGATTTGGAACTTAAGACAAGTTCGAGAGTGCTGATAACAATCGGCTTCCATAGTGGACCAGTAATATCCTGCCCATAGGATCTTCTTAGCCATGGTGTGTCTACTGGAATGGGTTCCGAAGGTGTCTTCATGTAGATCTGTCACGATCCTCTCTGCTTCACCCTTGTCTACATACCGTAGTAGTGTGGAGTCATGGTTGCGTTTATAGAGGATTCCATTACTGAGGAAGAACTTTGAAGCGAACCTTCTCAGAAACTTATTATCATTGACAGATGCCCCTTCGGGATATTCCTGAGCCTCGAGATACCTTTTGACTTCGTGAAACTAGGGATTTGTCTGCCACTTCTTTGGTATCGGTTTCACATCAGTGTGCTGGTTCATCCAACTTCTCAATGGTAATTTGGGGAGCTTCATTGTCCCACCTAACCTTGAACATAGAAGACATGGTAGCTAGCGCGTCCGCTAACTGGTTCTCCTCTCGTGGGAAATGTTCGAAGATTACCTCCTCAAAGTGTGGGAGCAATGTCAGTACATACTCTTTGTAAGGAATAAGATTCGGGTGCTTCGTATCCCACTCGCCTTTGATCCGACTTATCACCAGAGCGGAATCCCCGAATACACTTAAGAACTTAATCCTCAAGTCAATAGCAGCTCGAAGACCCATGATACATGCTTCATACTCCACCATGTTGTTGGTGCAGTTGAAACATAATCGGGCAGTGAACGGAGTATGACAGCCTTCAGGAGATATGATTACAGCGCCAATGCCATTACCCAGTGCGTTTGAGGCTCCATCAAAATACATAGACCATCGGGATCCCTCTTCAGGTCCTTCATTCGGTCCAGGTTCTTCGTAGTCAACCACCAACATAATATTCTCATCCGAGAACTCAAAATTCATGGATTGGTAGTCATCCATGGCCTGATGAGCCAAATTATCAGCCAACACACTTCCCTTGATTTCTTTTTAGGTCGTATATTGTATGTCGTACTCAGTTAAGATCATTTGCCACCTTGCCATCCTTCCGGAGAGAGCGGGCTTCTCGAAAATGTACTTGATCGGATCCATCTTTGATATCAACAAGGTAGTGTGAGTCAGCATATACTGTCTCATTCGGCGATTAGCCCATGCCAAAGTGCAACAAGTTTTCTTGAGCAATGAGTATCGTGTGTCACAGTCGGTAAACTTTTTTCTAAGGTAATAAATTGCGTGCTCTTTTCGACCCGACTCGTCATGTTGCCCCAGCAAACACCCCATTGAATTGTCTAGCACTGTCAATTACAATATCAAAGGTCTTCCTTCAACCAGAGGCATCTGAATTGGTGGTTCTTGAAGGTATTCCTTGATTCTTTCAAAGGCGGTTTGGCATTCATCATTCCTCTTTACCACTTGATCTTTCTTCAGAAGCTTGAAGATTGGCTCACAAGTAGCAGTCATATGTGAAATGAACCGGGCGATGTAATTCAGACGTCCCAAGAAACCCCTAACTTCCTTCTCTGTGCGGGGAACCGACATCTCTTATATGGCCTTTACCTTTGCAGCGTCTACCTGAATACCCTTGTCACTGACGATAAAACCCATAAGCTTACCTGATCTTACTCCGAAGGTACACTTGCTCGGATTCAACCTCAACTTGTATGTCTTCAACCTGTCGAACAACTTTTGGAGATGATCAAGGTGCTCTTCCTCAGTCTGAGACCTGACTATCATATCATCAACATAAACATCTATTTCATGGTGAATCATATCGTGGAACAAAGCAACCATGGCGCGCTGATAAGTTGCCCCAGCGTTCTTCAACGCAAAAGGCATCACCTTGTAGCAGAAGGTGCCCCACTATGTAATGAAGGTCGTCTTCTCCATATCTTCAGGAGCCATCTTGATCTGGTTGTAGCCAGAGAAACCATCCATGAAGGAGAAGATTTTGTGCTGCGCGGTGTTGTCGACCAGAACATCAATGTGAGAAAGTGGGAAGTCATCCTTGGGGATTGCCCTGTTCAGATCTCTGTAATCCACACACATTCGTACCTTACCGTCCTTCTTATGTACCGGAACAACGTTAGTAACCCACTGTGGATACGAAGTGACAACTAAGAATCATGCGTCGAACTATTTCATGATCTCTGCCTTGATCTTCTCTGACATTTCAGGGCGCATACGATGGACCTTCTGTTTAACCGGAGGACAGTCTTCTTTAGTCGGCAGGCGGTGTACCACAATATCAGTGTCCAAACCAGGCATGTCTTCATAGGACCAGGCGAAGATTTCAACATAGTCGTCCAACATCTGTATCAACCTCTTTTTGACGCCAAACTCCAGATTTGCACCTATTTTAACCTCCTTTCTGTCTTCCTCAGTACCCAAATTCACTGTCTCAACTGGCTCTTCATGAGGCTGTATGACCCTCTCTTCTTGCTGTAGTAGTCTGGCAAGTTCTCCAGGCACCTCACAATCATCCTCACCTTCGTCCTCGGCTTGGTTGATCGGATTTTTGAAGTCATAACTAGCAATAGCAGAGTTGTTACCAATGGGATCCAGAGTAGATATGGATCTGCATTACGATACGTGAGTGTGTGTAAGAGAATAGCAGTTTTGGTAAAGTGAAAACAGAAAAGAAAAATAGAGAGCGCAAAATTTGTATGCAAGAAAACGTCCAATGCTTTATTAATGATATATGAGATGACAAATAATAACCCTCACAAGCAAAGCTAAGGTGCCTCGGGCAAGGCACCAAGCCGTAAAGTTTCAAATTGTTTATTACAAATCTCAAAACAAGTAATTCAATTACTGCGGAATAAAAGAAACAGGTACAAAGTCCCTAGCCGTCCAGTTACTCAGTCCACCATTGGTAGTTGGGTAGATCCAGCTGTCGATGTCTGAATACTCTTTGTTGTCTTCAATGGCGTTAATTCCCCGATTGCTGATGTGTAGGGGAGGTCCTCCAGCCCGAGCGCGTCTAACAGCCCTTTGAGCCCATGTAGTAAAGCCCAAACCAAATTTGTCAGTTTTCTGAGTGAAATCAGGGAGATGACCCCAATTGGCACACCCACCTTCTTCAACCACATCCCTGGCGTCTTTGAGAGAAGCCATCTTCAAAGGAGGTTTGTCGGTAGTAGTTTCAGTTGATGCTAGGATCTGAGGGACCTCCTCGAAGTTCTGACAAGGAGTTTCTATGAATTCCCCGTCCATATCTACGTAGCGGAAGGAATTAAGGTGACTCACCATATATTCTTCTTCACCCCGCACTGTGACAATCTTTCCTTTCACCGGATACTTCAGCATTTGGTGGAGTGTGGAAGTAACTGCCCCAACCTCGTGGATCCAAGGACGACCCAACAAATAAGAATACGACGACCTAGTATCCATCACATAGAAGGTGGACACAAAAGTCTGAGAACCCACTTTGACAGGGATGTCCACCTCCCCGTGCACCATTCTCTTCGACCCGTCAAAAGACCTTACCACAATGTTACTAGGCTTTAGAGTTAAACCCTCGCAATCCAAACGGTCTAACGCCTTCTTCGGCAGAACATTAAGTGAAGACCCGGTATCTACCAGCACATGAGCCATAGTGGTGCACCTGCATCCGATTGAGACATGCAGAGCATCATTGTGCTTCCTTCCCTTCGGTGTTAAGTCTGCATCTGAGAAACCCAGCCCATTATCAGCAGTCAGGCTGGCCACACAATCTTTGTATTGATCAGCTGAAGTTTCCTACGGAACATGCACAGTCTTGAGAAATGCAATCAAATCCTTCACATGGGCTTCAAAATACAACAGCAGAGACAACATGGATATCTTTGATGGGGTCTGCCCCAGCTGCTCTACCACATTGTAGTCGCTCTTCTTAATGATTCTCAATATTTCCTCCATTTCTTGCTTAGAGGCTTCCACAACAACTTTTTTAGGCGCCTCCGTCCGGGAAGGCTCACCTATAATTTCCTTGCCGCGGGTATCAGACGATTCGCTGACAGGAGTAATAACCAGAGTAAGAACAGGAACAGTAGTGGATGTACTAGCAGGAACAACAGATGGAATGACAATAGGCTTGTTAACAGTGTTAGGGGAGATCTCAGGAGAGAAGATCCTTCCACTTCGGGTGATTTTGCTGGTTCCGACAACGTTATCAATATCAGTATCATCCACTTTATCTTTCAGATCTTTTTTGATGCCATGATAGTACACATCAGTACCATAATGCCATGGGATAACTTTGTCCGAGACATATGGGACAGGACCGGGAACAGTGATTATCAGCGGAGCAATTCTTGGAGCAGATGTTATCCTAACAAGTCTTCTCGAGGAAACCTTGGAAGGATTGGCGGAAATGGTTATAATAGCAACGTCTTCAGATGGAATAGCTGGAACCAAAACTTTCTCAAACAAAATTATTTTTCTATCTATCAGGCGTTGAACACCTAATTTCAGCAAACGACAAATAGAAGGTAGAAACGAACACATATGGAAACCCTCACCGCAACACAGAAATAAACTGCCCAACATCAAATTCTTCTTGACAGTTATGAGAGGAGTAGAAACTTCGTCAACAGAGGTAACAAACAAATCAGTGTCAATAGCATTAACTCCATGACCGTGCTTGGGAATGGGAGCCGTTATGACATTTTGCTTCTCCGAAGCATCAAAATCTAATTCCTTGGCTTTAATCAAGTCTCGTACGTTGTTCCTCATAGCCCAACAGTCATTTGTATCGTGGCCTGGACTCTCATAATGATAAGCACACTGAGCATTCGGATTATATCAGGGAGATGTAGTATTTGGATTCTTGGGAGCCGCTTTCAAGGTTGCCAAGTTGGATCTCAGCAAATGAGGTAGCACTTCAGCAAATGTCAGTCGATTTAGGTAAACTGCCGTTGTGGTCTTTCCACCCTTTGTTGATTGTTGCATTATGGAGCAACTGCAGGTCTAGGTATCATCACGACACTTACTGTCTGACGATGTTCAACCCTGTTTTGGCCCCTCGGGCTATAGATGGCACTGGCTTCCTTCTTACCTGCAAATGGCTTATTTACTGAGCTTGAAGAGGCATCTTTCTGTATCTTGCCACTCTGAATCCCAACTTCTACTCTTTCTCCAGTTAGGATCATCTCAGTGAAACCAGCTGACGAGCTGCCGATCAAATGATTGAAAAATGAACCAGATAACGTCCCCAGAAACATATCGACTAACTCCCTATCAGACAATGGGGGTTGAACTTTCCCAGTCAAGTCTCTCCATTTTTGTGCATAATCTTTAAAGCCTTCACTTGCACCCATGAACATACTCTGAAGTTGAGTACGAGTGGGAGCAAGGTCGGCATTGTACTGATATTGCTTGTAGAAAGTAGCAGCCATATCTTCTTAGTTTCAAATATTTGCTCCCTCCAGCTGGTAGAACCATTCAAGCTGAGTTCCTGACAAACTATCTTGAAAGAGATGAACCCATAAATTTCTATCAGCGGTGTGGGGCTAGATCTTTCTGACATAAGAACGAAGATGGAGTTTTGGGCAGGACACCCCATCATAATTAGCAAACACTGGAGCTTTGAACTTCTGTGGGATGACTACTCCCGACACCAATCCTAATTCTTCGAAATCCAGTCCAGGTATCCTCTAAACTTCTATGGCACTCAGACGATCTTCCAACTGTTTGTATCTATCCTCAGCAGGAGGATATTGCTCATCATTGTAATCGATATCATTGTTAGAAACTGCAGGACTGAGGTCCTTCTCTTCTTCCTGATTCTCCCCTTCCTTAGATGAAGAGGTCAGATCGACTTGTTGTTTCAACCGCTCTCCAAACCTTCTTCCCATATTCAGAATACCGACAACCTTCTTATTTTTCTTTTTCTCTATCAGGATGAGGGCTTTCAGATCCTCCCGCCCTTTTGCTAGACTTATAAACATTTGTTGGAACTGGGCGTTATGTGCCTGAAGGTCCTTGACGGTTTGCTCAAAAGACATTTTGTGCTGAAATAAACAGCGAAGAAGATGAGAAACCTGTAATGGTACCTGTAATGATGTGTATGATAATGGGATGCGCATGCAATGATTTGAAAGACTTCGGAAAATTTAAATTTGCAAACCAAAATAAACAAAACTTTATTAGCTGAATTTGAAGTTCAAATGCCTTTTAGGCGTTATAATTAAAAAAAAATCTAAAATTATAAAAGACATCAAAATTTCCATGGATGCTTCCTCTTTGTGCCGAGATAATCATTCAGTCCTTTTTCCTCATAGAGTTTCTTTGTGAGCTCTAAAACTTTCCTCTCCTGAGCATGGAACTGATCCCTGTAAGTATCTCGTTCCTTCATCAACGGAATCCAATACCTCTATAACTCTCCAAGATCCGTGGGCATATAAGGATAGAGAACCGTGTAAGGAATGCCTTCTTCAGTAGTGGGTTCCACAATCACTGGTAATACGGACACATAGGGCATCATAAGCTTCTGGGCGCGAGCTCGTACCCATTGGAGGTAAGGTTCCATTGTAGGGCCGACGTCCATAATTGGGAAGACCTTGCCGCAGATTTTTATAAACAATACCAGTACAATGCAGATTTGGCGCCTACCTGTACCCAACTTCAGAGTATGGCTATGGTTTCAAATGAGGGTTTCAAAGATTACGCACAAAAATGGAGAGATCTAGCTGGGAGAGTGCAACCCCCTCTGTCTGAAAGGGAGTTGGTGGATATGTTCTTGGGTACTCTATCAGGCCCTTTCTTCAACCATTTAATTGGGAGTTCATCTGCTAGGTTTACTGAGTTAATATTAACCGGGGAAAGGGTAGAGGCTGGCATAAAAAGTGGAAATATTCATAAAGATTCATCTGCCTTTACAGCTGTGAGAAAGCCTTTCACAGGAAAGAAGGAGGTATCTACTGTTTATCCATAAAGGAATCAAGGGAGGACTGAGCGCCGACCAATGGTAGGGGCCATTATGATCCCAAAGCTGACATCTGATCAACCGAGGAGTAACCAACCAAGGATGGAAAGGCCAGTCCGGAAATTCACCAGACTTAATATGACTCTAGCCCAGATTTTACCACATCTTCTGAAATCTAATTTAGCGACCTTAAAAGAAGCTCCAAAGAATCCCAACATGGCGTCCCCCCATTATCACCCAAATGCTAGATGCGCATACCATTCTGAAAGTCCGAGCCACGACACAAATAATTGTTGGGCTTTGAAAAACAAGATTCAAGACCTCATAGATGCAAAAGAGACCGAGTTTGAGGCGCCAGAGAAACCAAACGTTATTTCCGCTCCCATGCCTAGACATGGTCACAACGCCAATGCTATCAAGGAAGATTTGTTTATTGCTACAGTGGATGAACTCTTAACTCCACTCCCGATCATTAAGATGAATTTGTTGAAAGCTGGTATATTCCCAGGTTGCGATAAAGACTGCCGCATTTGCTTATCCTCACTAATTGATTACCCTCTGTTGAAGATAGGTATCCAACGCCTAATTGACAACCAAGAAATTTTGTTTGAAAATGTTCCTATTTCACCCATTCCTATTGAAGAAGTTTCAATCATAACCATCTACGCCAATCCTTCCAGGGTCCTCAAAAGACCCATTAGGATTATATCAGTTCCGAAGACTACTCCCCTCATAATTACAATGCCTGGGCCGGTTCCATACGAATCAGATTAGACAAGACTGTGTGACCAGTTTGACAACTGATAATGGCCTAGGCTTCTCCGATGCCGATTTGACACCCAGAGGGAGAAAACACAATGAGGCATTACATATATCTGTGGAGTGTAGAGGAACGACTCTGGCCCATGTCTTGGTAGATACAGGTTCATCTTTGAACGTCTTACCGAAGAAAACCCTTGACAGATTGGATTGCGAATGGCTGACTCTAAAACCCAGAAACATAGTTGTGAAAGCATTTGATGGTTCGAAGAGGATGGTCCACGGGGAGGAGGACATCCAGATAAAGGTGGGAACTCAAATTTTCAATTCAACCTTCTATGTGATGGACATTCGTCCCTCTTACTCCTGTCTGTTAGGACGCCCCTGGATCCACAATGCCGGTGCCGTCACCTCTATACTACACCAAATGCTGAAGTACCCGGTCCAAGGAAAGATCACAACTTCCATGGAGAGGAGGAGCACATGATTATTCATCTAAATTCCTTCCAATATATGGAGTTGGATGGAGAGTTCATTGAAACCCCTTTCCAACATTTCGAAGAAGTCTCTCAAGAAGTAGCGGTGACCAAGGAGGTATCCTCGATTCCCAAGATCACAAGACCTCCGCTTCGGATGTCATTTCTAAAGGACGCTAGGGCAGTAGTAGAAGAGGGTGGATGCACCATCTGGGGGTAGCTTCCGGACATCCCGTATAAATTAGAAAAGTTTGGCTTGGGGTTTACTTCAACTTCTCAGAAGGTTGTGCGTCGTGCCCGTGCTGGAGGGCCACCTTTGAAGATTAGTAACCGAGAGGTCAATGCAGTGGAAGATGCTGAAGAAAAGGGCAACTTGGAAGATTGGATATTTCCTACTGTCAACGAAGGACTCTGCAACTGGGAAGCCAAAGACTTTGTCCCAATAACTTTCATCTCTCAGTAATTTATCTTTTACATTTCTGTTGGACTTGTAATATTCACAAACAATTCGCACTTTAAAAACCTTGTGTCTTACCCGAGGCACAATGGTCCATTTGTAAGGGTTTTTATTTCATCTTCATATGACATTCAATGAATCATAGACGTTTTTCCACATACAAACTTTTTGGGCTTATTGTCTTTCTTTTACGTTTTATTGTTCAAAGGTGGCTATACCCTTACACACACCCACACTCACAAATGCAGGTACCCCTCCATTTCGGATCCCATGGGTAACGATATTGCTATAGCCTTCAGTAACTCTGAAGATCCAATCTATCAAGCCGAATACGAAGGTGAAGAAGATTGTGAAGAGCCAGGGGAATTGGCCAAACTACTACAACAAGAGGAAAGAGCTATTCAACCTCATGAGGAACCGTTGGATACAATCAACTTGGGTACCGAGGAAGATAAAAAGGAAATCAAAGTGGGTGCCAATCTAGAGCCGAATGTCAAGGAGCGTCTAATTCATCTATTGTATGATTATGTTGAGATCTTTGCAAGGTCATACGAAGACATGCCAGGACTTGATACAGACATCGTGGTACATCGTCTACCCACAAGAGAATACTGTCCACCAGTGAAGCAAAAAGTCTGCCGCATGAGACCTGACATGTCAGAGAAGATCAAAGCGGAAGTCATGAAGCAGTTCAATGCTGGATTCTTAGCCGTCACTTCCTATCCTCAATGGGTTGCCAACATTGTTCCCGTGCCTAAAAAGGACGACAAAGTAAGAATGTGTGTGGATTATAGAGATTTAAACAGGGCCAACCCTAAAGATGATTTTCCACTTCCCCACATCGACATCTTGGTTGACAATACGGCCCAACACAAAGTATTTTCCTTCATGAACGGATTCTCAGGCTATAACCAGATCAAAATGGCACCTGAGGACATGGAGAAAACTACATTTGTCACCCAGTGGGGCACGTTCTGCTACAAAGTGATGCCATTCGGACTAAAGAATGCTGGGGCAACTTATCAAAGCGCCATGGTAGCTTTGTTTCATGATATGATACATCATAAGATAGAGGTCTATGTAGATAACATGATAGCCTGATCACAAACTGAAGAGGAACACCTTGATCACTTGCAAAAGTTATTTGTGAGGTTGAAGGAGTACAAGTTAAGATTGAATCCAAACAAGTGTACATTCAGAGTCCGGTCTGGTAAACTCTTAGGTTTCATCGTCAGCAACAAAGGCATCGAGGTTGATCCTGCCAAAGTTAAAGCGATACAAGAAACGCATGCTCCTCGCACTGAGAAGGAAGTCAGAGGATTCTTAGGACGCCTGAACTATATTGCCAGATTCATTTCTCACTTGACAACTACTTGTGAGCCAATCTTCAAACTGTTGAAGAAAGATCAAGTAGTTTGATGGAACGACGAATGCCAAATTGCTTTTGACAAGATCAAGGAGTATTTACAAGAGCCTCCTGTTTTGATGCCTCCAGTCGAAGGGAGACCACTAATCATGTATCTGACCATTCTAGAGAACTCAATGGGGTGTGTACTGGGGCAGCATGACGAGTCTGGACGAAAAGAGCACACTATTTACTACCTGAGCAAAAAGTTCACCGACTGTGAAACCAGATATTCACTACTCGAGAAAACTTGTTGCGCTCTGGCGTGGGCTTCTCTCCGGATAAGACAGTATATGTTGACTCATACTATTTTGTTGATATCTAAGATGGATCTGATAAATTACATCTTCGAAAAGCCTGCTCTGTCTGGAAGAATAGCTAGATGGCAGATGATCCTAACAGAATATGACATACAGTACACTACCCAGAAAGCTATAAAAGGCAGTGTGCTAGCTGATCATCTTGCTCATCAAGCTGTAGAAGATTATTAGTCCATGAAGTTTGAATTCTCGGATGAAGACATCATGAGACTAGACAAATGTGAAGAAATCAGACCATATGACGGACCTGAACAAGGATCCCGATGGACCATGTTCTTTGATGGGGCATCCAATGCACTTGGTTACGGTATCGGTGCTATACTCATATCTCTGGAAGGGTGTCATACTCCCTTTACTGCCAGACTTTGCTTCAACTGTACGAACAACATGGCATAATACGAAGCATGCATCTTTGGTCTCAAGGCTGCCATAGACTTGGGCATCAAATCTTTAGATGTGTTTGGAGATTCATCTTTAGTAATCAGTCAGATCAAAGGAGAGTGGGACACTAAACATCCAAACCTTATCCCTTACAAAGAACATGTTTTGACATTGCTGCCACATTTTGAGCAGATTACCTTCGAGCATTTCCCGCGAGAAGAAAATCATCTAACAGATGCTCTAGCCACAATGTCATCTATGTTTAAACTTAATTGGGATAATGAGGCTCCCCAGATCACCATTGAACGAATGGACGAACCAACACACTGTCACGAGATTAATACTGAAGAAGTAGTGGACCAGCCTTGGTTTCATGAAGTCAAGAGGTATCTCGAGGCTCAAGAATATCCAGAAGGAGCTTCAATCAATGATAAAAAGTTCTTAAGGAGATTCTCTGCTAAGTTCTTCCTGAGTAATGGCATCCTGTACAAGCGCAATCATGACCTATTATGCTCCGTTGTATGGATAAGATTGAGGCTGAAAAGATCATGGATGAATTACATGAAGGTACCTTTGGCACTCACTCCAGTGGACATACGATGGCGAAGAAAATCCTACGGGCAGGCTATTACTGGTCTACCATGGAAGCAGACTGCTATCAACACTCCCGGACCTATCATAAATGTCAAATTTATGTTGACAAGGTGCATGTGCATCTGGTTCCTCTAAATGTCTTGACGGCTCCTTGGCCCTTTATTATGTGGGGAATCAATATGATTGGAGAGATCAAGCCTACAACCTCCAATGGACACTGCTTCATTCTAGTGGCCATTGATTATTTCACAAAGTGGGTCAAAGCAGCTTCCTTCGCATTCGTTACTAAGAATGTTGTTGCCCGCTTCATCAAGCAGAATCTCATTTGCCGGTACGGTATCCCGGAAAGGATCATCACTGATAATGGTACAAACCTTAACAATACTATGATCACCGCCTTGTGCGAGCAGTTCAAGATTCAACATCACAATTCATCTCCCTATCGACCAAAGATGAATGGTGCCGTTGAAGCTGCAAATAAAAACATTAAAAATATCGTACAAAAGATGACAGTCACCTACAAGGACTTTCATGAGATGCTGCCATTTTCTCTCCACGGGTACCGTACCACGGCTCGCACCTCAACTGGGGTAACACCTTATTCTTTGGTTTATGGCATGGAGGCTGTCTTGCCTATCGAGGTTCAAATCCCCTCTTTGAGAATTATGAAGGATGCAGGTTTGAATGAGGACGATTAGATCCAGACTCGACTTGATCAATTGAACTTAATTGATGAAAAGAGACTCACTGCTGTTTGCCATGGTCAGATGTATCAAAAACGGATGATCAAGGCTTTCAACAAGAAAGTCAGACGCCAAGTATATCAAATTAGAGATCTAGTGATCAAACGCATTATCTTACCACAAAGTGATCCCAGGGGAAAATGGACTCCTACCTATGAAGGACCATTTGTAATCAAGAACATCTTCTATGGTGGGGCATTGATCCTAACCACCATGGACGGCGACGACTTGCCACACACTGTGAACGTGGACATAGTCAAAAGATACTACGCATAAGAGACCCGCTAGGTTGACACACCTAGGCAAAAAAGGGCATCTCGGAGAACCCAAAAGGTTCGAGAAAAAATTAGGGATAAAAATAAAAAATCTGCACACCCGGCAGGTTGAAAACCCGAAAGGGCGACTTGGGCAAAAAAGGGTTTCCCGGTGGACTGAAAACCCAAAAGGGCGATCCAGGAAAAAGTTTAGGAATTTAAGTGTATGAC
The DNA here is from genome assembly GCA_948472305.1 of Vicia faba. Classification (NCBI taxonomy): domain Eukaryota; kingdom Viridiplantae; phylum Streptophyta; class Magnoliopsida; order Fabales; family Fabaceae; genus Vicia; species Vicia faba. Next base: position 256,542,252 of record OX451736.1, on the reverse strand, counting down.
TATGTCTCGTCGGATCACTTTAAGGACAATATCTTCACTGACAAACTCAAGGTTTCTGATCAATTCAATCATCTTCGGACGAAGCAAAAAATAGACAAGATATTCGGAGATACGGAGGCTATAGCAGAATGAGAACCCCATGGGATTATCACACATAGCTATCTTTCTTTGTAAAGTTTTTCTTACTTTTATGGCACCATCCTCTTACTAGGATGTCTGTCTCCTTTGTACAAAATATTTATTCAAAGTAAATACAAAGATATCTCTTTCAAGTACATAAAACTATTTGTCCTTTTTCTTTACACTTGTGTTTTATTTGCAAAAAACGTCCAATGATTCATTAATGAACATATGCATTTGAACATAATTACTGTTTACAAATAAACAAAATGAAAAAGACAATTACTGACAGATTGAAAGAATAGGAAAATGTATTTAGGCTATTCCATGAGCAATCCCCGCAGTATGTCACTTAAATCCCCAACGGGACTAAAACTTCAAACTGTTAATCCTCGGCGGAAACCATCCAGTTCCTCCAAATTCCCCAACAAGTCGTTTTGAAACTTGAAATCCAACTGGATAACAGTTAACTTCTGATACTCCCCAACGAAACAAAGACCCCCATTTACCCCCAGTAGAAGTCATCAAAAATCTCTGGATTCCCCAAGCAGATTTCTCAAAGTAGTATACGATATTGCTCTCACAACAATTTTTTTGTCATTACTCCAGCTTCAAGACATGAAGAATTTACATATCCTCAACAGCAGTCAAGGATTTATTTTCCTCAGCCAAACAACAATACAACAAATCATCTTACATGCGCATACATTGCATCCACATATCATGAACATTGATAAAACACATATATTGCATCATACATTTCATGCAACATAATTTTATGCTTCAACTAACATTTTACCCTTTTCAGGATAAGATTAACAAGCTACCATTAATAATATGCGACCTAGATACAATACAGATACGCTCCAGACACGGATGTCATTATGTTGCTCATTCAGATTTAGACTCTCAAATATAGTACAGATACGCTCCAGACACAGAAGCCATTCTAATACTTATTCAGATTTCAAGTTCATATGCAGTACAGATACGCTCCAGACACGGAATCCATTCTGATACTCATTCAGATTTCAAGTTCAGATGCAGTACGGATACGCTCCAGACACGGATGCCATTATGTTACTCATTCAGATTTCAGCTTTCAAATACAGTTCAGATACGCTCTAGACATTGAAGCCATTCTGATACTCATTCATATTTCAAGTTCAGATGCAGTACGGATACGCTCCAGACACGAATGCCATTTTGTTGCTCATTCAGATTTTCAACTGTCAGATACAGTTCTGATACGCTCTAGATACGGATGCCATTCTAATACTCATTCAGATTTCAAGATCAGATACAGTTCAGATACGCTCCAGACACGGATGCCACTCTGTCATTCATTCAGATTTTCAACTGTCAGATACAGCTCAGATACGTTCCAGACGTGGACACCATTCTGATACTCATTCTTTCAGCTTAGTACTTACACTTCAACAAACATTCTTGGATGGCATCTACAAGGCCATCTCCAACAAGATTCTATCTTTTCTCCAAATGGCATCTTTAATCCCATTCCCTCAACTACACGTCGCTGAGTGCAAATTTATGGGCACTTTAGTGTCCAATCATCTTTCACCTTCGAGTCGCGAATGCAAAAGCTCGCCAATCTAACTCTTCAGGTTTAAGAAGATTGAACAGGGGCAGCTGTTGTACCCTAAAATTTTCCCTCTCATTTACTAAGATTTTTCTCACAAGATCTCTTTGACTCAAGACTGGATTAGGGATTGGTCAGCTCAAGACATCTCATCTTGCATTGACAACCCAAAATTAGGGGTTGAGTTTGAAAAAGGATTTTTGGACTATCAATGCTTCATGTGACTTCCAAACATCGTTATGGATCCCTAAGATCACTCATGACAAGTTTCAAGCCTTGAACTACATTTTTGATCAGTCAATTGGACAGTTGACCTAAAAATCAGTTGTATTGGGGGAAAAGTCAACCATGGCCAATTTACAGTGAAACTTCATAGTTTTTGATCCACATCAACATTTTAAACTCATATGTATCATTTGGTCAAGTTTGTATCATAATTCCTCAAGAAATTTGATCAAATCATCAAAAGGGCAAAATGGTCAAAATTAGGGTTTTGACTGAGGAAGGGCAATTTCTGATTTTTAACCTAGCAAGTGACCAATTGAGTTCAAAAATGATTTCAAGGTTTCAATGGAATCATATTGACTTAATTACATGGCTCAAAACATCTCAATTACATTGGATTGACAGATGAATTTTACAGTAAACTGATCAAAAGTCAATTGTACACTGAAAAGTCAAACTTTGACTTTTTGGTCAAAATCAAGTACCAAGGGTCATAATTCATCAAAAAATTTCCAAATGTGAAACTTGTTCATCAAAAAATCCAAATTTGAAACTTAGGGTTTAAATTTGAAAGTTTTCATAACTTAGAAATTTTCTAAGTATGAAAATTTTCTTATTTTTTCTCAACTTTACACCACTTTTAAACCATGATACATAATAGTTCAAGGAAAGTTCCCAACATGAAAGTTGTAGATCTCAATTAAATATACAACTTTGCTTCACACACTTTCCCCTAAATATGCTTTGATCTCAAGATATAAATTTGTGAATACATGGTCATGAACTTGTTAACTTAGTGAAATTTTGCCCTAATTTAGGCAAGTTTTGGACCCAACTTCATGGCAATGTTTCACCTAGTTCCAAGAGGTATCTCAAAATGCATTTCAAAGATGAATTATAGAGCACATTGCAAGCTTTCCAAAATGTCAAATAACTCCTCAAGATCAATTTTAAGTAGGGAGAATCGAAGAGAGGAAGTTGGCATTTTCTCACTTTTTATTCAAGCCATTTCATGAAGAACCAAGTTGCAAATTAATCTGATGCTGGCTATTTCATGCTGTACAGGTCATAAACTTGTTCCACACTCCTTAATTAAATGCTTACTCAGTTGACAAAGCCTATATCCATGCTTTTGAACCTTTATCCAACTTGTAATTCCATTTATGGCAAAAAGGTTACATTGCCATTTTGGAAAAGAACCACTTTTGCAAACTTTACAATTTTGAGCTTTGAACATGTCCCCTTGATACATACAAACCACACAGGTCTCAAGCAAGTTGTATAAACTCATACAAACCCTAAGCAAGCTGGTACAAGCATGTGAAGCTTTGGTCTTGTCACTTTGCTTCAAGTACAAGAAAGTTGACAAAAAGGCTAGCATTTTGCACAGCTGATAGAGAGCTGACCTAAAACCATTTCAACACTAATATACAAACCATATGCAACACAAAGGAGGCATAGCCAAGACCTGAAACACTTTCAGCAAGCAAAACACCAAAAACTGTCCAAAACATACAGTTTCTGCACAAGCATCCCTACCTTCCATTTGGCTCGTGCGTTTTGTGTTTAGATCATTCCAACACCTTACATACTTGATATCAAGCCCATCCAAATCATCATCCATGTTCTGTAATCATTTTTCCACCATCTGCCATTGTTGCGTTCAAAGCTTGCAGTTGGACTTGGCCAAAAAGTTCTATCCACTTTCAGAGCAAGGAAATGATTGGAATAGATTCAGGGAAGCTCAAGCAAGCATCAGGCCTCCATTAAAGTCACCCCAGTTCATTTCACGATTCCAACTGAAGGAGGTAAAATTTCAAACTCTATCTCCTTATACAGGCAACCTGAAATTCTGGAAGCAGATACTCAATGTCACGTTTAATGTTATGACACCGTATCTGACTTTCTATAAGACAGTAAATACAAAAATAGTAAAGAACACAGTCAATTGTTTACCCAGTTCAGTGTGCAACAACACCTACTCTGGGGGCTACCAAGCCAGGGAGGAAATCCACTATAAGAGATGTTAATTCATGAATAAACCAACCAGTTTATCTCCTTCACTTAAGACCTACCCAATGCAATTTCAATCTAAGTACAACTTAAACCTGAGTTCCTACTCACTCCCCTTCAATCACAGCAGTGATACATAAAACAATTTGACTAATGAATTGATGAAGACACTCTTCAAAAACATACACTTCATTAAGCTTCACAGCTTTTTAATCAAGCAACACAACCACTCTTGCTTCACAGCTTTGAGTAATACACACACCTAACTTGACTCTGCTTCACAGCTTTAGTCAAGAGACATTCAAACACTCTTGCTTCAAAGCTTTGAGTGCTACACAACCCTTACAATTAAAAACCTATTTCAAGTCACTTATCACAATGATAATTGCTTGAAGTACAATAATTAAACCTATACAGTTTACAAATGATCTTCTGACCAAAAAGGGATTGCCTCCAAAACAGCAGCTCTGTTGAATATATAGCAGCTGCATCTTCAGTTAGGGTTTCCACAAAAAGCTAGGGTTAATTCCATTTGACCTTAAGACTAGGTCACAAGACTTTATCAACCAGGTTAGGGTTGAGTTAGGTTAACCCAAAGAAAACGCAGGATGCTGTTCTGGAAAGACTGAGTCATTTTCCTGAAAAAACTCAGAATTAACCAAACTGCAAACCTGTTAGTTCAGAACAGGATGTCTTAACATCTGTTATGACATCTGAAAAACCTGTCTACTGATTTAGGAAAATGTGATCATTTTGCAAAATGCTCAGATACACACTTATAAACATCAGTACCTGAATGACAATATTTTTCTGCAAAGGTACCTAATGAATCAGTACAAACTAAACTAGAATGTTATGACATCAGTCATGACATTCACACATACACTTGGGTTTTACCAAAAATGCAAGCCAATAACTAAACAACTACAAACTCCCCCTTTGGCAGATTTTTGGCTAAAGACCCTAAGTAATCAGAGATAGATAGCAGCAGAAAGAAATGACTGCAGAAAAATAGAATTTCTAATTAAGCAAGTACCAAAATATTCTCCCCCTCTTTAGCCACAAATGGGCCAAAGATACATGTTCATAAAAGTAATAAGAGCAGCAGCAGAAAAAAGAACTGAACACACTTCCAAACTCCACCAGGTACCAGTACCAGCACCAACTTCACCAAACAGCAACTCCACCAACCATTAAGCACTGTCATCAGACTCAGAGGATTCGGGCTTCTTCCTTTTCTTGTGAGCAATGTCAACATTCTTCTCTTTGTCTGATGTCTCAACATCCTTAGAGACATCTGGATTTGTTTCAGCATTTGAACTTTCTTGATTCAAAGGAACAGAAATGCCAGGAACTGAGTGGTTCTCGTTCATAATTCTTGAAACAATTTTAGCTATTGCTTGACTAACATAGGCTGACCCTTCCCTATTTGCAATTTCAGGGGGAACTGAAGAAGAAGGATGAGATGGATTACCAGAGGCAGAAGCTTGGGACTTTCCTGCATGTCTTGTTCTCAACTCTTTGACCTTGGTGGGGTTAGTTCCCACTTTTCTACGAGAAGAGATCTCCAGGGCTTCAGAGTCCAGACAAGAAGAGATTGTCCTAGAGTCTTGATCAGAGGAAGAGGTTGAAATAGTCGTATTGGATGATGATGGTGTTTGAGACATTTTGACAGTCTTAGAGGACCAACTGCAACTGAAGAGAAAATTCTGATTGAGAGACTGGGTTTTGATGAGGAGACGAGAGGGGAAGGGAGAAAAGGAGTGTCTATTCAACTTCTTAAAAGAATTGAAGGAAATGGGAAAATATAATTTTAACCCAATCAGAACAAGCATAACTCCTTTAATCCTTGTTTTAAGCAAAATTAATTGCTACAATTCCTCATGTTGGCAAATACCCAACTTACCCCTCAAGTTTTCAAATTGATTTGCATCAAGAGCCTTGGTAAAAATGTCAGCTAGCTGTAGCTCAGTGGCAACATGTTCCAATTTGATTGTCTTCTCTTCTACAAGGTCTCTGATAAAGTGATGTCGTATGTCAATATGTTTGGTCCTACTATGCTGAATGGGATTCTTGGAAATGTTGATTGTACTCAGATTGTCACAGTACAATGTCATAACATCTTGTGTGACATTATACTCAGTAAGCATCTGTTTCATCCAGATCATTTGAGAGCAGCTACTACCAGCTGCAATGTATTCAGCTTCAGTAGTAGAAAGAGACACCTAATTCTGTTTCTTGCTGAACCAGGAAACCAGATTATTTCCCAAGAAGAAACATCCTCCAGAGGTGCTTTTTCTATCATCAGCACTACCAGCCCAATCAACATCACAGTAGCCAGTCAGAGCTGGTTCACAGCCATGAGAATACATCAACCCATAGTTGTAAGTTCCACTCACATACTTCAAAATTCTCTTCACTTGATTGATATGACAGACTTTGGGATCAGCTTGGTATCTTGCACAAACTCCAACTGCAAATGCAATATCAGGTCTGCTGGCAGTTAAGTACAACAAGCTTCCTATCATGCTTCTGTACAGACTTTGATCCACCTTAACCCCACTTGAATCTTTGGAAAGCTTTAGATGAGTAGGAGCAGGAGTCCTTTTGTGACTTGCATTCTCCATACCAAACTTCTTTACAATGTTCTTAGCATACTTGCTTTGAGATAAGAAGATTGAGTCCTCCATCTGTGAGACTTGCAGTCTAAGAAAATAAGTTAGTTCTCCCATGAGACTCATTTCGAATTCAGCCTGCATCTGGTCAGCAAAGTGTTTAACCATATGTTCTGACATTCCTCCAAACACTATGTCATCAACATATATTTGGGCAACCATCAACTTCCCTCCTTCAGTTTTGACAAAGAGAGTTTTGTCCAAGCCTCCTTTTCTGTAGCCTTTGTCTGAGAGAAACTTTGTTAACCTGTCATACCAAGCTCTAGGAGCTTGTTTCAGGCCATATAGAGTTTTTCTCAATTTGTAGACATGATCAGGGTGGGTTGGATCCATAAAGCCTTTAGGTTGTTCCACATAAGCTTCCTCATTTAAGTACCCATTTAGAAAGGCACTTTTCACATCCATCTGAAATAACTTGAACTTCAGAAGACAAGCAATTGACAATAGGAGTCTGATTGATTCCAGTCTGGCTACAGGTGCAAAGGTTTCATCAAAATCAACCCCTTCAACCTGGGTGTATCCTTGAGCAACAAGTCTTGCCTTATTTCTGGTGACAACTCCTTCAGCATCTGACTTGTTCTTGAAAATCCATTTTGTCCCAATGATGTTAGTTCCTTCAGGTCTAGGAACCAGTTCCCAAACTTCATGTTGCTTGAATTGGTTCAGTTCATCTTGCATTGCACCAATCCAGTATTCATCAGTTAAAGCTTTCTTGACATTTCTTGGTTCAATTTTGGACACAAAACAAGAGTTTGAGATGATTTCTCTAGATCTTGTAATGACTCCACTGTTGGGATCTCCTATGATGAGCTCTTTTGGATGATCCTTCTGAATTCTGATGGAAGGGATCTTGCTAGCTTCCTTTGATTCAGATTCTGTTGTGGTGGAGTTGGGTAGATCATTCTGTTGGGTTGAAGTCTCAAAGAATGTCTCAACAGTACAAGGAACATCTATTTCTTCATGATAATCATCAATTATAACATTTATTGATTCCATCATGGCTTTGTTTCTGGAATTGAATACTCTATAAGCTCTGCTGTTTGAGGAGTAACCTAGAAATATGCCTTCATCACTTTTAGGGTCCAGTTTTCTTCTTTGTTCACGATCAGCCAGAATATAGCATTTGCTGCCAAACACATGGAAGTACTTCACAGTTGGTTTTCTTCCTTTCCAGAGTTCATATATGGTGGATGAGGTTCCCTTTCTCAAGGTGACCCTGTTATGAACATAGCAGGCTGTATTCATAGCTTCAGCCCAAAAATACATAGGAAGTCTTTTGGCATGTAACATTGCTTTGGCAGATTCCTGTATGGTCCTGTTTTTTCTTTCCACAACTCCATTTTGCTGAGGTGTTATAGGAGAAGAAAATTCATGACTAATTCCTTCTGAAGAACAGAAATCATCAAACTTGTTGTTTTCAAATTCCTTGCCATGATCACTTCTGATTCTGACAATACACCCTTCCTTCTCTCTTTGAATTCTTTTGCACAATTCTTTAAAAACTTCAAATACATCAGATTTTTCCCTAATGAAATTAATCCAGGTGAATCTGGAAAAATCATCCACAACCAGATAGGCATATCTTTTTCCACCAAGACTCTCTACTTGCATTGGTCCCATCAGATCCATATGAAGAAGTTCTAGAACCTTAGAGGTGGTCAGATGTCTTGACTTTGGATGTGACATCCTAGTCTGTTTACCAACCTGACATTCACCACAAACTCTTTCTTCATCAATTTGCAGTCTTGGAATCCCTCTGACTGCCTCCAAGGAGATAATCCTCTTCATACCTCTTAGATGAAGATGGCCAAGTTTTTGGTGCCACAGTTTCACCTCTTTTTCTTCTTTTGCAATGGAACACACAGATGAGAAATTAGTGTTCTCAGGCTCCCACAAGTAACAGTTGTCTTTAGATATGACTCCTTTCATTACTATTTCTTGTTTGTCATTGATTACAAGACATTCAGATTTTGAGAAATTGACCTTGAATCCTAGATCACACAATTGACTGATGCTAATGAGATTAGCAGTCAGCCCTTTTACCAGCAGTACTTCATTCAGACTTGGAACTCCAGGGCAGTCCAAATCACCAACTCCTTTGATTTCACCTTTAGCACCATCTCCAAAGGTCACAAAACTGGTGGTGTGAGGCTTAACATTATTGAGGAGGTTCTTGATTCCAGTCATGTGTCTGGAACATCCACTGTCAAAGTACCAGTCTTCCTTTGCAGAGACCCTCGGGGAAGTGTGGGCTATCAGGGCAGTAGCTTTTTTCTTCCATTTAGGAGCATGTGGTACCTTTTTAGACTTAGGTTTGACACCTGAGTTCTGATTAGGGTATCCATGCAATCTGAAGCAGAAGGGCTTTATGTGGCCATATCTCCCACAATGATGACATCTCCATCTTTGGTACCTTTTCTTCATATGTCTCTGTTCCTGATGATGAGAGTTGTGTTGAGACATCTGTTTTGACATTTGCTTATCAGTACCAGATTTCTTTGCTTCCATAAATCCTAGTCCAGATTTATTTCCCACATTTTGTCCAACCTGAAGGATCTCTTCCAATTTGTTTGTTCCATTTGTCAGCATCTTGACAGATTTGGTCATTTGATTCAGTTGTGAGTTCAGCAATTGAACTTCTCCTTCTAGATGACTTATAGTTTCAAGGTTTGCCATTTTTTCAGCCTCCAGCTTTATGATGAGTTTTGATTGTTTCTCATTCTGCACACAGACTTCAGTACTACTGATACACAATTTCTTGTAAGTATCAGCCAGTTCTTCAAAAGTCACCTCTTCATCACTGATGTCACTTTCAGAGGTACAAACACCAGTTAAAGCAGTAACTAGTTTGGCAGATTCTTCTTCAGAATTACTTTCTGAATCACAGTCAGACCAAGTAATAGTCATTCCTTTCTTTTGTTTCTTAAGAAAGGTAGGACATTCAGCTCGAATATGCCCATATCCTTCACAACCATGGCATTGAATTCCTCTGCCTTGATTTCCCTTCTCTTCTGACCTTGGTCTTCTGCTGGAACTGTCAATGTCAGAGGGAATGTTATGAACATTAGACCTTGACTTTGGATCTATTCTTTTGATGAGTTTGTTTAACTGTCTTCCAAGCATGGCTATAGCTTCTGAAATATTTTCTTCAACATCAGTGTTGGACACAAGTGCTATGCTCTTGTTCTTCTTGTCACCATTATCAGTGATCCCCATCTCAAAAGTCTGAAGAGACCCAATAAGTTCATCCACTTTCAACTTACTGATGTCCTGGGCTTCCTCTATGGCAGTTACCTTCATTGCAAATCTTTTAGGCAAGGATCTGAGAATCTTCCTTACCAGTTTTTCTTCTGACATCTTTTCTCCCAGTGCTCCTGAGGTGTTGGCAATCTCCAAGATGTTCATGTGAAACTCATGAATGGTTTCATCTTCCATCATTTTTAGATTCTCAAACTTGGTAGTCAACATCTGAAGTCTTGACATTTTTACTTTGGAAGTGCCCTCATGAGTAGTTTTGAGAGTGTCCCAAACTTCCTTGGCCAGTTCATATTGATGAACTAGTCTGAAAATGTTTCTATCAATTCCATTGAACAAGGAATTTAAAGCTTTGGAGTTTCCCAGGGCTAACTCATCTTCTTCTTTACTCCAATCTTCCTTAGGTTTCAGACTGATTGTCCCATCTTTCTCAGTTATGGTGGGATGGATCCATCCTTTGTCAGCAGCTCTCCAAGCCTTTTTGTCCAGAGATTTTAAGAAGGCAATCATACGAGGTTTCCAGTAGTCATAATTAGTTCCATCCAGAATGGGTGGTCTATTTCCAAAAACTCCTTCTTTGTCCATAGTGCCAAAAAGTGATATCCCTATATCTCACCCAGTAATACAGGCAGGGTGCCTGCTCTGATGCCAATTGAAATTCTGGCAGCAGATACTCAATGTCACGTTTAATGTTATGACACCGTATCTGACTTTCTATAAGACAGTAAATACAAAAACAGTAAAGAACACAGTCAATTGTTTACCCAGTTCAGTGTGCAACAACACCTACTCTGGGGGCTACCAAGCCAGGGAGGAAATCCACTATAAGAGATGTTAATTCATGAATAAACCAACCAGTTTATCTCCTTCACTTAAGACCTACCCAATGCAATTTCAATCTAAGTACAACTTAAACCTGAGTTCCTACTCACTACCCCTCACTCACAGCAGTGATACATAAAACAATTTGACTAATGAATTGATGAAGACACTCTTCAAAAACATACACTTGATTAAGCTTCACAGCTTTTTAATCAAGCAACACAACCACTCTTGCTTCACAGCTTTGAGTAATACACACACCTAACTTGACTCTGCTTCACAGCTTTAGTCAAGAGACATTCAAACACTCTTGCTTCAAAGCTTTGAGTGCTACACAACCCTTACAATTAAAAACCTATTCCAAGTCACTTATCACAATGATAATTGCTTGAAGTACAATAATTAAACCTATACAGTTTACAAATGATCTTCTGACCAAAAAGGGATTGCCTCCAAAATAGCAGCTCTGTTGAATATATAGCAGCTACATCTTCAGTTAGGGTTTCCACAAAAAGCTAGGGTTAATTCCATTTGACCTTAAGACTAGGTCACAGGACTTTATCAACCAGGTTAGGGTTGAGTTAGATTAACCCAAAGAAAACGCAGGATGCTGTTCTGGAAAGACTGAGTCATTTTCCTGAAAAAACTCAGAATTAACCAAACTGCAAACCTGTTAGTTTAGAACAGGATGTCTTAACATCTGTTATGACATCTGAAAAACCTGTCTACTGATTTAGGAAAATGTGATCATTTTGCAAAATGCTCAGATACACACTTATAAACATCAGTACCTGAATGACAATATTTTTCTGCAAAGGTACCTAATGAATCAGTATAAACTAAACTAGAATGTTATGACATCAGTCATGACATTCACACATACACTTGGGTTTTACCAAAAATGCAAGCCAATAACTAAACAACTACACAACCTTAGGTCACGATCTGTGAATATAAAATGTAGTTCTCATCATAACGAAGTTGTACAGACTATTATTTTGCATTGATTTTATTTGTGCTAAGAGAATTTGGAAGTTGAAATCTCTGAAAATATTAGGTTAGAATTTAGGGCTTTTAAAATTCTCTTTGACCTTTGATAGTTAGATTACATAATTTATATGGTTGGAATCGTGAGTTCAAATGCTATAATTTTCATGTTATAAGTTTTTATTTTCATGGAAGTATGAGGAAGTTATAGGGGATCCGACCAAGGCTTGAGGAAGAAGATGAAACAGGACAAGGGCGCATTTTGTAGTATGTTATTTTTGTTTCAATAAAGATAATAGATGTATGGCCACCCAGTGGTAAAGCATCGCGCTGGTGAGACCCATGTCCTGGGTTCGAACCTGCGTGCTACTTTTGTTATTTTTCACTCTTTTCTTTTCTATCTTTTACATTTTTTTACAGGATGGGCTAGGCTATGAGGCCAACATTTTTTTGCTAACTTCATCACCACTAATTTGCTGCATCACCCCCTTTGCTAACTCTTTTCATATTTTATTTTTATTTTTGTTTGTTTTCACATTTAATATTTTTTTATATTTTCTTTAATATATAAATATTCCAAAAAATATAAATTAATAATATTACACTTTTATTTTATTTTTTTAATTATTTTTATTATTATTTCTCACATAAAAATATAGTTTATTTTGATAGGATATAATTTATTTTCTTAATAAACTTGTAAATATAATTAAATACATTTAATTTAATTTATCTTTGCATTTCATACTTATAAATACTTATTTTTGCATATATTTAATTTTAATATTTATATACAATATTATTTATTATCTTCACACAAAAAATGCACAAAATAATACATATAAAAAACTTTATTTTCTTTTAAATAAAAATTAGGGTTAAACCCCTTTCAAAAATTAAATCTTTTTCCTTATATTTTTAGGTTTAGATTAAATATTCTTTTACATAAAAACAAGACATCAAAAAATCTCTTTACATGTACATTACATTGCATTACATTTTAAATATTGTTTTGTATTTATTTTAAATTCGTACAAATTCGATTTGGTTGTAATAATGTATTTAGCTTTTATATTTGTGCAAATCATCCCCATTCAAACTTGTATTCCCCCCTCCCATAAAATTGTCGTAATAGCTTAGTATATTTATATTACGCAATTTATCGCTTTATATGCCATGATTAGTAATTAGGGTTTGTATGACAAGAACAAAAGAAAGCAAAATAGAAAACTCTAAATACAAGACAAAATCAAAAGCATGAAAATAACTCACTTGCACACAAGAACCCTTAGGGTTTCTCCCACTTGATTGCCTAAAACAAAATGGCCATGTTACGCATGCGAAGTATCTTGGCAAAACAAAACAAATTTAAGATCATAGTCCCTCGATGACGCTATTCAAAAGTTGCCTTACAAAAATGATCTTGGTCCCTCAAAAATGCTAAGATACTTTGCAAACATTGCTAATCATGGTTATACGATGACCCACGCCCGTCCCGTTTACATCCAAAGATAGGGTTGCTTACCAAATCAATGGTAAGACAACAATGTCAAAGGAATAGAAAATGCATAAGAAAGACATTTGAGTAGGTAGATAGCTTCTAGTTACTTGCTCCCTTTCAAACAACCAATCCTTGCTATTTTTCAAAACAAACATACACACATTTCAAAACATCTTACAATCATTGAAAACATTTTCAAAAGACAAACATCTTTGTATACATTCTTACAAACGAGAATCATTACAAAGATTTCCTAAACGAATGACCTCTTTTACAAAATACTTTCAAAACCACACCAAACACAATTTCAAAAAACAAAAGCAAGTGATCTAAGCAAGTAACTAAGAGCCCATGGAAAACCATGGATGAAAAGGGTGCTAATACCTTCCCTTTTCATAATCTACCCCCCGAACTCAAGAAACAATCTCAAAGGTCTTTCCTGTGCTTTTTCACCTTTCCTTTTAGATGAAAGAAAAGTCGGTGGCGACTCTTTCTAATCGCAACATTTGCGATAAAACGCAAAACCTTCAAGTCAGTTCTCCCACCATATCGAACCAAGTAATGGGACATCAGGGTACTCCCCACAGCGGTCAATAATAGCAGTATTTTCCATAACTCGAGAACACTAAAGAATATCCGTATGAGCGAGTGACATTATCCTTTGCGACCAATCCAAACCTTATTCGTTCTTCAGTATGGACTTAGAGAGGTGAGAAATAAATCACCTCGACATCAATGGCATGCAGCACATAAGAAACCCCCTTCTCTTCATGGTACGAGTATGGAGAGTGTGCAAAATATCTCCGAGCAAGGTAGGCACAGGGTTGCGAGAGAGGAAGATCTTGATAGAATTCACATCTATGAATGAGTCCGGATTAGAGAATAGGACTAACCCATAGATTAGAAGAGCCAAGACCTCCTCAAAAGCCTGAAAATCCATATCATCCCAAAACAGCTGGGCCTTGTCTATCAGAAACTTAGCTAGAAAACCCTTGACTCCGCTTCTGGTTTCCCAATTGGATACCACATCGGCCCGTTTCAGATGCAAAGCTGAGGCAATGACTTCTGGCTTAGGAACTTCTTCTAGATCTGTGAAGGGAAACTGTTCAAGAATGGGTATATCCAACAGCTGAGAGAATTCTTCCGAGGTAGGTACCAATTGATAATTTGGAAAGGTGAAGAAGTGGTGCTTGGGATCAAAGAACTGGAAGAGTACACTCATCATCTTTTCATCAAAGTTTGAAGTAACCAGGTTGACAAGTCGACCATGTCTCTTAGTGAATGCAGAAGTTTCAGAAACACTTGATGCTAGCTCTTTGAGTTAGGAAGGTATCTTCACAAAGTTGATTCAGATAGTGTTTCTACAAACAGAAGCCATGATTTGCAAAATAGAACAAAGATAGATTCCCTTGGTCTTTGAAATGGTTAGTGCAATAAGAATGGATGATATGTTATGATGCATGATGTCATGATAAAACACAGGTATAACAAACACAGGTATAACAAACACAGTCAAATCACACAAAGTCCTTAGGTTTAAGGCCTGCATGAGGTTAAAGGTTATACCCACTTGAATTTTAGTTTGTTTCAAACCTGTCTTAAAAAGTAACTGAGTTCTAGAGGATCTCAATATCACTGACCATCCTTTATCGGGCATTGTCTCAGCTCAAGCAATATTTTCTTGCGGCCAAAATATCCCGAAAGTTTGATCTTAATGAGTGTAGCATCGATTATCAACCAATCCTTAGCTCTGCATCGAGGCCAGCTATCTCACTACTTTCTAATGGTCAAGTTTGTTCAACTAAGGTTCTAAGGTCCATTAGTGCTTCACGACATCACACGGCGTCTCCGTATTCTCCTCGTTTCCCCACGAAGGATACCGGTCTCAACCAAAGTTTCACACCAACACAACCATCGCTTAAACCATATCGGTCTACGTCATACAGTCTCCACGATCTATTGCTGTTTACCTAATGAGTGCCCCCAGATCCGGGTGTAGGATCTATAGTAACCCCCAAACAAACCCTCAAAAGTAAAGCAATCAAGACAATCAAGAGAAGCAATTTAATGACCTAGATCCTAAGGTATACCCCACTTAAACATTCCCCAGCAGAGTCGCCAGTTCTGTGATACGGTGGCAGAACCAACTATTTTTACTGATTTGTGTTTTGCATTTTTTGTTTGCAAAATGTCGCGGTAAGCAAGAGTCTCCACTGACTTTTATTTCATCCAATCATGGAAAAGGAAAAAGAACAGAAAAAACCTTTTTTCGAGATATTCTGAGTATAAGGGGTAGATTATAGAAAGGGAAGGTGTTAGCACCCTTTCTATCTGTAGTTTTCTATGGGCTCTTAGGTACTTGCTCATTTTTCAAATTGCTTGTGTGTGTTTGCCTTGAAAATGTTTTTACTTTGTGATAACCCTTGTATCAGTCCTCAAGGATGTGATGAAGTTTGTTTTGGAAATTTGTTTTGAAAGGTGTTTGTGTGAAAAGTTTTTATTGAGCAAGTGCTTAAGATTCTACCTACTCGAAAAAAAATTGTTTGTTCTCGTTTCCTTTAGACAACGTTATCCTACTATTAAGGAGTAGGTAGCACCATCGTTGGAGTTGTAAGGGACATTCGAAGGGGACAAGTACAATCACTAAAGAAACAGTTAGAAAACTTTAGTAGTAACCCTAGAGTCTTAAGATCTTTCCGAGGCAACATTTCCGAGGCAACATTTGAACGGGACATTTTGATCTCTTAGACAGAGGGAAACCAATAAAATCTCCTATGCTTAATGATTATTTACCGAAGGCAACCGAAGTGAGGTAAACCCTAGGAGTGAATATGTGCATATGATTTGTTTCAGTTATTTAATCTTTGCACATTAGGTGATCTACCATTTTAATTTCAGATATTCTTGCCATACAATCCTATTAACATACATCTAGATAGTTAAATATTTGCAGGAATTAAAAAGTGCGAGAAAATAAACCTAGTTATTACAAGGCTTTGACAGTTACATAATCGTTTTGACGGGAAATAAAAGTGTGAAATTTAAAACCCTAATTAAAACTATTACAAGCTTGAAACAGTTACAATAATAATAAAACAAATTAAAATTACGCGGCAAATTAAATGCGAGGAGAAATTGAAAACCCTAAAAATTTACTAGAAAAATATTTAAGTTATTTTTTGAGAAAAGAATTAATTAAATTATGTACAATAAAACCCTAGTTCTAATTATTTTTAATTATAAAAAAGAAGTTGAAATTAACCTAATCTAGCTAAATTAAATAATTTCAAGAAAATCAAATATTTTGTACAAAAAGATTTTGTGTATTTTTTTATTTTTTATTTGAGAAAAGAAATGTAATTGCACATTAATTAAAACCCTAATTTCTAATTGCTTTTAATTATGAAAAAAAGAAATTAAATTAATCTATATTTCTAATTAAATTAAAATAAATATTTCATTAAAAAATGCTATTTTGGTGTTTTGTGATTTATTGATTTTATGATTAAAAAAAAGATAATTAATTTGGTGAAAAATAATTAAACAAAATAATTAAAATAAAAGAAATAAATAAAGAAAAGAAAATGGGCATGTGTTCAATAACAACTCTGGGGGGGTGCCAATCTGAGTTTTCTAAGGCCCAAAATGCTCCAAGCCCAGTCAGCCTTGGATTCCTTGTAGGGTTGACTTGAGGGTGCAACAAGGTCCCTCAATGCATATGCGTTGGATTGAATGGATGACGAATCCACTGGCTGGAGATTGGTAGAGTATGGTGGGCGTCTAGGATGGCAATGCACTAGATCTGTTACAAGAAAGTGAAATAAAGAAAATTGTTGGGACCTGGGATCGAACCCAGGTCCTCTCACTCATACCATGCGCGCTTCACCACTGGGCTACCATGTTTTATTTGTTAGTATAATAACAATGATATATAATATATGAAAGCAAAGTGGATTACTTAATTAAAACAAAAACGCGCATTTTATTAGAATGACCCAATGATGGTTGAACACATCATCATCTTCTTCCTCCTCCGTCGTGTTAGGCCTGGAACTTGTACCTATGGACAAGTGTCCATGGCTATAACCCTGTGACTTTCAAAAATTCCATACAAGCAATATAAATAAGATTCAGGACCATGGATCAATTAGGTTTGACCCTCTGATCACAATGGTATCCTTCATTAGGGCCAATTGTTCCTGCATTTGAAAGCCCCAAAACAACAAGGCAAACCCTAACTATGGCAAATGTTCATACAAGCGTTAAAACTTCAATTAAATGGTCCAGACAAGATGCATACATGACAACAAACACAAATATACCATTGAAACACGTTCATGATGCAAGAATCATAGCAATGAAATCTGAAAAAGAATGCAAACCGCGTGACGTCTAGAGGGTGATTCTGGACGTGTGGAGGCGTGCAACTGATTGGGTTAGCTTCTAGGAAGGTCCAGGAATCGTTTGGAAATGCTAGAATGGCTTGAATTGGCCTCCAAGCTTGAAACCGAGTCACAACTTTTAGTCAAATTTTGAAGTTTTGTTCTTCTTGTTCATGCCTGCTAAATCCTTGTTTTTTGCTATGTTCTTGTTCAATATATACCTAGGGATGAATTAGGGTTACAAACTTGGATTGAATCTTGAAGTTTTATGAGATTTGATTATATTCTTTAGCCATATGCAAACTTGCTATTTTGAGCCAAATCATCCCTTTCTTGTACCAATTATGCTTGATTCATTTTAGCCTTGATAATTCAGCATATTTTGATTGCCAACCTGTCTAAAAACCAAATCAAATTAAATCTTTGCTATTATTCATCAATTATTTGATTTAATTCAATTTTTAATTAATAAAAATTAAAATAAATTGAAAAATGAAGCAAATAATGGGTGGGTGAATATTTGAGTCGTGGACCACATTATAAGTGAGGTGCAAGCATAAAAAGTTAGGCCCATTTAGAATAAGGTGAAAGGCATGAAACTTGACATGTAGGGTCTTGAGAACATATTAATACCATGGAGAGCATATGAGGCCTTTTTGGTTCACCCATCTTGATGAAAATGGAAACCCTAATTTGAGGTACACTGCCTTAGGAGAGAGTTTGTCTGGTCCATTCTTGGGCAACCTTGAGCAAATTGAAGATCTCAATGGACATGTATTGAGTAAAATGAGAGGGAAAATTTTGAGGTACAATACCAGGCCACCAAAACAAACCTTTCAAATCTTGATACATTTTAGTAGCTCCTGGATGAATACTCAAACTGCTTCTATGACTTTCCTCAAGAATCACTTTCTTAATCTCTTCATCATCAGGAATGCAAATACGATCTCGGAATCTCAACACACCTTGCACATCTATCTTGAAATCATCATTCTCAAATCGATCGATTCCCATCATCCTATCCACCAACTTCACATATAGCTTTTGAGCCTTTCTGATACTATTGAGAAAGTCATTATTAATCTTTAACATTCCCAACATAACACTTTGCGATGTCACTTCACAAACCAAATTCAAATCTCAGAATTGCTCAATCAACTCCAACTCTTTAACCGTCATTGCCGACATGTACAAAGTCTTTCAGCTTAAAGCATCAGCCACAACATTAGCTTTTCCTGGGTGATAATTCAAACCAAAATCATAATCCTTCAGCAATTATAACCACCTTCGTTTCCTCATGTTCAACTCTTTTTGATCAAAAAGATACTTCAAAATCTTATGGTCACTAAACACTTCGAATCTAGAACCATAAAGATAATGCCTCCAGATTTTCAACACAAAGACGACTACAGCCAATTCTAAATCATGCGTAGGATAATTCTTTTCATGAGTCCTCAATTGCTTCAACGCATAAGCAACCACCTTACTATTCTGCATGAGTACACCACCTAACCCCATCAGACAAGCATCACAATACACAACAAAAGGTTCTCCAAGAATAGGCAAAGTCAAAACCGGAGCCGACGTCAACCTCTTTTTCAACTCGGTAAAAATTTCTTCACATCGACTATCCCACACAAAGGCTTTACCCTTACAAGTCAACTTGGTCAACGGAAGTGCCAACTTAGAAAAACCTTCGATAAATCATCTATAGTAACCGGCTAATCCCAAGAAACTTATAATCTCGGTAACCGACTTCAGAGGTTCCCATTGCAATACAGCATCAACTTTAGAAGGATCCACGACAATGCCACTACCAGAAATGACATGACCAAGGAAACTAACGTCATGCAACCAGAATTCTAACTTGGACAACTTCGCATACAACTTCTTCTCTTTCAACACTTGCAATACAACTCTTAGGTGCCCTTCATGCTCTTCTTCCGATTTAGAGTAAATCAGAATGTCATCAATGAATACCACCAAAAACCGATCCAAATAAGTATGAAAGATACGATTCATGTACTCCATGAATACTCTCGGCACATTAGTAACACCGAAAGGCATCACCGAATACTCATAGTGTCCATACCGAGTTCTGAATACGGTCTTTTGAATATCATCTTCTTTCACTCTAATTTGGTTATATCCTGACCTTAAATCAATCTTAGAAAACACACTTGCACCCACCAATTGATCCATCAAGTCATCATTTCTCGAAAGCAGATACTTGTTCTTAATCGTCACTTTATTCAACTGTCTATAATCGAAACAAAGTCTCATACTTCCATCTTTCTTTTTTACTAACAACACAGGCGCTCCCCACGATGATACACTTGGTCTTACAAACTTTTTCTCAAGCAACTCTTCCAACTTCTTCTTTAATTCAGACAATTCAGATGCAGACATCCTGTATAGTGCCATAGAAACATGTTTGGTACCAGGTACAAGATCAATTGCAAAATTAACTTCTCTTTCTGGCGGTACGTCAGGAATTTCATCAGGAAACACTTCAGGAAATTCTCGCACCACCTGCAACTCATCAATCCTAACTTGGTTCTCAATAGATAGAGATGCCATCAACGAGAACATCTGCTCTTCGTCTTGCATCAATCACTACAACTGTTTACCAGTCAACAAACCAACTTCTTCCTATTCAGGATTAGAAAACTCAAAGATTTGTTATAGTAATTAATATGAACATAGTTATACTCTAACCAGTTCATACCCAAGATCACATCTAACCCTCTTAACGGAAAACCAATCAAATCAATAACAAAGTCTTTGTAAAAGATCGAAAAAGGAAAACTCAAACACACACGAGAAGTAGTCACCGATCCCTATGCTTGCAGTCAGATATCGCATGCCCAATCTTACCACAACGGAAACACCTCTTTCCACCAGCAGTAGTGCACACATTACTCTTGTGACCAGGTTGCCCACTCTTGAAACATCCAAATCTAGCAGGAGCATCTCCCCTACTAGTCCTCTGACCCTGAGCAACTCTTTGTTTACCCCTACCAACATCATAAGGTTTTCCACGGTTCTGTTGATTCTTGCCTCTCTTATCATTATTAATCTTATGATGAGCATTGCTATCCTCTTCAAAGATCCTGCAACTATCAACCAAATCAGAAAAGACTTGAATCTTCTGATATTCAACAGCCTTCTTGATTTCTGAGCGTAATCCATTCTCAAACTTGATGCACTTAGAAAATTTAACACCTTCACCGTCAAATTGTGGATAGAACTTAACTAGCTCAATGAACTTAGAAGCATACTCAGTGATAGATTTGTCCCCTTGCTTCAACTCAAGGAACTCAATCTATTTCTTACCCCAAACATCTTCAGGATAATACTTCCTCAGAAACTCCCTACGGAACACAACCCAAGTGATTTCCTCATCTGCAGCTTCCAACCTTGCACGCATCTCCAGCCACCAGTCATCAGCTTCAACTGCTAGCATATGAGTGCTATACCGAACCTTCTGCGCTAGAGTGAAATCTATCACAAGGAAGATCCTCTCAATCTCCTTCAACCAATCTAGTGCTCCATCAGGATCATGCTTACCCTTGAACACCAGCGGATTCTCCCTTTGGAAAGTTGCCAAACTACGAGATCCATCATTCTCGTCCGCATTCGACTGATTCTGCATAGCCTGAGCCATCGCTTACAGAGCAGCAGTAATCGCAACATCGTTCCTTCTAGCCATCTTATCCTATTACTTCCATATAAACAACGGTTAAGAAAACTAATAATACTCGATTTCTAAACAACTATGACTCGATAACTTGGCCGGACGGACCGACTTGCTCTGATACCACTAATGTAACACCCCAATTCTACCCCAAGCAATTAATCAGAAAATCAGAGTATAAAAATTTCCAATATAATCAGGATGTCACATATTCAACAGAAACACATAAGCTTGTCATGATTTTAGAATAGATACATAACACTTAAATAAGTGAAATGAACACAACTCATGAAATAAGTCTTCATAACATAAACCAAACTTTGATTAATCACGCAGTGGATTCATAATAATTCTCTAAATAAGATATAACATCTTTTGAATCATAATTTAACATAAATACGATAAACTCCTCAAATAACAACACAAGGTTCAATAATTAAACAACAAAACAGACAAGCTTTCATTTCCCCCCGAGTGCTACGTATCAGAGAAAATGACATTGAACTCGAACTAACAATGCTATCGACTACTCATCTTGGTTACCTGCACGTTACCAACAAAGGGCAACATTCAAACAGAAGGGGTGAGATATCAAACTACATAAATAGGGTCATGATAAACAATATATTAGGTAAAGAATAAAAAGAATCACCACCTCATACAACAACATAAATCAACACAATTTACCAACACATCAATTCAACTTATAACATCACCGGGCATAAACAACACCTTAAACAGGAAACAAGTCAATGACTCCAAATGCGACTCAACTGTGCAAATGCATGTGGTACCATTGAAGCAGAACTCCCAACTTAGAAATTGCCAGTAATTCTGAGGCATAAGGAATAAGCCCTCAACATAAAATCTTGCCAATAAAGGCCAAGGTGGTGAGCATTCGCTCCAACTTAGAACATGCCAATCCAGGCCAACTTTAATGCTATGCTATGCTATGCAACGATATAAACAACTACAACTCGACAACGCAACAACAACAACAACATAACAACGGTTGACATAACAACAAATCACACCGTTCAACATTGGCCAAAGGCCTACCATACAACATGTCAACTGAGTCAACAAATTTTCATGGCAACATCATGTTCTTCATATATTCACTAGGATTCACACCATAAGGCTACTCACATAAATGATTCATAATCACCTTATCAATATCGAATTCCACATATATTCAATGATATCTCGCAACATCAACACATTCATCAACTAACACAAAATAACACAACATTGGTCACAAGACCTATAACTAACCGTGTCCATAAACCGATGGAACGACTTGACCTACTATATCGGCAATTCAGTATAATCGACATAATTTCAACAAAAGGACATATCCACAATTACCTACTAATTAAACTTAGTTATGCGGTCAAATTTCGTTAAATTCTGGACAAGTAATTATATCGCCTAATTCGGCTACTGATCAATGGTTCTACATAAGAAATTAATAGTTACTTAATCATTTCTTCCTTCAACTAATAGATTTTTTATTCCATATCACCCTATTTTATGTTCTGGCTTGCATAATAATCAAACAGGACGAATCGGGTATGAAAAATCACATAAATCTAAGTTCAGAAATATTTTGCCACAGTAGCTGACACGAGCGGCAGCGTCAGCTGACACGGCCGTGTCAGGAGAGGAAAGGGGAAAACATGAGGCATAGTGGCTGACACGGGCGGCAACATCAGCTGACACGACCGTGTCAGAAGGCTTGGAGGTAAAAACCAGTTTTGCCTCCTTTTTCACATATGCCTAGTTCTTGTTCATTCTTGTTTCAATTCACCCATTTGTTCTAGTTTATCATTAACCCAACACAGTTCAAATACAACGAACAATAACATAACTCAAATAAATTGTAAATTTTAATAGCAACACAAACAATCTTTTTACACAACATAGTAGAGAAAATAATACTTTAAACCCCAAATAAAATTCATCATACTCCCATTTGTTTAGCAAGAATCCCACCCTTACCTTGGATCGAGTGCAGCTCTAAGAAACAAAGATGGGATTTCTGGGAATTGGCACTAGTGGCAACCTCCTCTTGTTCTTCTCCTCCTTTCCAAAACCCTATTCTTCTTTCTCTTCTCTTTTTCCTTCTTTTTCTGATAACACTAACTCTCTTCTTCCCTAACTCCATTTCTATATAACATATTATTATATTACTTAATAAATCTAATTGGGCCTAAGTGACATACCCCCCTATTACTTCACAACACCACAAATTAATCTCAATCTCATATTTAGCTTAATAATAAAATAATACATCAACTTAATTCCACCTAATTAAATCCAATTATTTATCATGCCACCAAACAAAATAATTCCGACTTCGACGATAAAAATTCGAATTAATATAAAATATTTAATTAAATAAATAATCAAATATCGGGGCGTTACAATCTCCATCATCTTTGCTTTCTTAGGCTTTTTAGATTCTATCTTCTTTTTGTACTTGGGATTGTTGAAACTTGTACTGAAAAAGTTGTAATCTATTTAGAAGTTATTATAATGAGATCTTCAGTACCTCAAATGCGTTAGTACTTTAATATTTGAAAAATTGTCTACAATTCTTTGAATCCCTTGAATTACTAATAAAATCACGGGCATTGCATATCATGCATCATCTTGTACATATTTCTTGCATTTCTTTTCATACCCAGGTGTCTTACTGAATTTCTCTGCTTAGTTCATCAAGTTGTCTCACCGGCATAATACTCGAGCTAATTCCAATAAGAAAATGGAGAATCTTGAACAGGAAAATCGTGAGATGCGTGACGAGGTTACTACTCTGAAGGCCGGTATGGCTAATTTAACTGCTTTGATGGAATCAATGGTGGCTGCTCAAAATCAGCTACCACTTGCTCAGCCTCAAGAAACAACATTTACTTTTGAAGGTCCACCAGTTCTTGTTTCTGTTGTCCTAGTTAATGTTACTCAAAATCGTATGCCTCAAGGTTATCCATGGGGAATGCCAGGAAACTTCATGCCAGAAGGTTTTAATCTCGATGCTCCAGTTACTCCAATTGTTTAAGCTACCGCTACTCCTACACCTTCTGTGGTGCATGTTGTACCCCAATTGCCCCCCCCCCCCCCAAAGATTCCTCTATTATTTCATACCATCAAAATGCAACAAGATCACACATTAGGGTTTGGTTCCTCTCCTTATCTTTGGCTTTTCTCATGGGGAATCACCAAGCACCTTGACTTGTATTTATTTGATCATCTATGTTTGGTTTTGATTAGCTTATAGCTAATAAATACAATGAATGTTTTCCCTAATTGATGATGTTATAGGTGAGAGCACAACACTTTCCATCAAGTTGATCTACAGGTTCATGAGTCTATTTCCATGCCTTCTTCAACAAAAGCTTCAGTGAGATTCAAGCCTCATAATTGAAGATGTTTTGAAGTAATATCATGATAAAGTCTATTATGAGTCATCATGCCTCAAGTTGTCAAAGATAGTCAAAAGATACAAGGTTTAATTTAAGAAATTTGACCTACTTGGATAAACTCTTGATTTCTTGATCACAAGTACATATTTTCCTCAATTGTCAATATTTGGAAGAGGTTATGGTTGTTATGGTTCCTCATTATCATCCTTAATAACTTCTATTTACATGGAAACAAATTTGTGCAAGAAGGTTGGTCAAAATTGAAAAGGGTTCTCAAGGCATTTTGTTGCTCTAGGAACTAGGGTTTTGAACTTCAAAGGGGTATATCTTGCTCATCTTTTGGTATTTTTGAGAGATTCCGAAGATATTCTTCTCTAAAAATGTTTATCAACAAATCATTTCAAAAGTTTCAAGGATATCTCGTGTGAAAGGTACTTGATGATGAAGAAAGATTACAAGTCCTCTAGATGAACCATTAATTTCCCTTATGTGACTTCAAAGGACCATAACTTGGTCAATTTTTATCTCATTGAACCCATTCTTTTTCCACATTGATTTTAAAAATGTGAAATTTATCTCTTCTTTTAAGTGCAAAGTTTGAAAATGGATAGAAGATGCCCTAAGGATGCAAAAGATTATAGGTCATCTTATGAATTTTTGCCAACTTCAACAAGTGATAACTTTCTCAATTTATGGAGATTTTAAATGATTCAAGTCTCAAAATTCTATTCAAGAGAACTAATTCATGCCATCGTTTTTGTTCAAGAGCAAATTTCAAATGGAAGACCATGTTTGGATGCAAGACATTATAGGTCATTTTTGAAGAAAAACAGAGAAATTTTCTAAGTATAAAAAGTCAACCTCTTTTTATCAACTTTGACTCATTGCAACTTTCAGCTCAGGCATCCATTTGATTCCATTCTTTGCACATTATAAAGCTTGTGATCTCATCTTTCTAAAGCTTCAACAATCGCGTCTTAAGACTCCTTGAGTTGAGAATGCCATTAGTTCAAAAGTGGCACCTTGAAACTGAAGTTTCAACTCAAGTCAGAATTTGAAATCCTTGATTTGGCTTCTAAACACAAGTTTTTTGTGCACTTTTGCTTCTAATCATGTTTAATGAACTTCCAAAAGTATTAGCACATTGAAATGCAAGGTTTGGATGAGTTTTGATCAAAATAGAAGTCACACTTTTCTTATTTGCAACTTCACACGATTTCCCTCCAAATCCCATCATTCCACACGCTTGAGCATTCAATCAGATTCCATATAAATAGAGGACCATACATCATTCATTTTCTCAAGCTTAGAGAGTCATAATCACCCTACCAAACTCCCTCTTGAACTCAATTTTATGCAATTTTGAATTTGCTCTTACAACCTTTCTCAATTCATTTTCTTTGTCATTTCACCTTTCTTGAACCTATGAAGCTAACAGAAGAAGAATTAAGCTCTAAGCCTCCCTAAATTATGCTAGCCAAGTCAAGTTTCAGAGCTCTGCAACTTAACTTCAATAGGTAGATTCCTCCACCAATTCTCTCAAACTTTGATACTGTTATGAAGCTCTCATCATCCTGATTCTAGTCGCAACACTTGTTTTTAACTGGAAGTACATTTTGGCCATGAAATTTCAAATCCTTTTTCAAAACTTCTCTTCCAAAATGACTGAGTTACAACTTATATAAATTTTTTGCGAGGGTACCATTGGAATCGTCTTGAAGAGACGAGGCAAATGGTACCGGTCTCATGTTCTAATTTTACAGTTTCATGGACTGACAAATCTCGTGGCTGGAGGTTGAAGATGACCAATGTGTCTTCTATCAACCAATGAAAGCATACCATGCTTTTTTTCAAAATCTGATTTAATTAATGATTCCACACTTTATTCACTAAAGACCATGATATGCACAACGCGTCTGATACATTGGATTATCTTACTAACGCGTTTTGATTCTCATCCAATGGTCCACATTTTTTTGACTTTATTTTTTATTTCTAATTTTATATTTTAATTGTTTTAAACTTCCAAAATTCATAGAAAATTCATTTCTGATTAAAAAGTTATGAAAAAATTCAAAAAAATATTTTCAAATATTCTCTTTTTGAATTTTATTTTTTCATAATTTTATTTTTAGATTTGGTATTTATTATAATTTTTCTTTGTTTTGGTTTGTTTTTAATTATTTAAAAAATACTTTTGAGCATTTTTTAAATTCTGAAAAAATTCATCAATATCATTTCCATATTTCTGACCTTCTGAATTTTTTTTTAAAATTTTATTTTGATTTATAATATTTTTTTTATCTTTTTCCACTTATTTGAGCAATTTTAATTAGTTTAAAAATAGTTTCTGACTTTAAAAAATCATCAAAAATTTTATATAAATATTTGAACTCATTTATGATTTTTCTATGGTCTTATTTGATTTTTCTTGAATGTTTTGAATATGGTTTCTATTTTCTCCTTTTATTTTTATTTTAAAACCATTTTAAAAATCTTTTTTCTTTATTATTAAATGAAATTTTATTGTGCATATATTTTGGATGATCTTGAACTATGAAATTTTGATCACGAGCTTTATTAATATCATTGAATCTATGACGTGGTTTAATTCTTACCCCATCCCTCTTCATCTTATCCGCTTCTTTATTGTACCAAGTGTTATTGGAGAATGATTTACATATCATTTGTCAAAACATATGGTACATAGATTGCTATTGACCGGCATCAAAATAGGTGCGACTTCTATATAAGTCCACTTACATTTGCTTAACATAGCGCTAAATTTTGTCCCGATTCAAGAAATGATCATTCATGGCCCAAACCCATGTTTGTAATCCCAAGTATCTTAATTTGTATCCTTTGATCCAATAACCTTGAGGTTCATTGTTAGGAGGCTTTGGTCTTATCAATCCTCTAATGAATCTTCATAATCTTTGGTCAAAGTAAATCACTTAAACATCATTGATCATTTATCGTTGCCTTGAGAATTTTAAATGGATGATATACTTGACAAAAAGCAAATGAAACTTGTTGTTGATAGGCTTTGGTTTTGTCAATCCTCTAATGAGTTTCAAATGTAAGATTAAAGATGGTCATTCAACTAACCTCTAATTTCTAACAATTGACTTTATTTTATACTTTTACTTTATGCCTTTACTTTAAGCACATTTATTTTAGCATTTTTTATTTCATGCTATTTTCATCTTTGCTCATTTGAGCATTTATCTTTATGTCATTTTTATTTTGCTCACTTGAGCTTTTCATTTCTTTTTGAAGATACCTAATAATCAACTTGAACCATAAAAAACTTTAATGTTACTTGGACTACTTGGTTACTATCCTTGGCATTTATGGAGATTGTGGACTTCTTGGACTTAGGATTAGAAACCTTAACCTATCTTTGAGACCTTGTGACCTCAACTGTTATTTTTGTCTGGAGTTCTTGGGGTTTGCCCCAAAAAATTGGGTTGTTTGTTTGTTTTATATGCAGGTTATTGTGATTACATGCTTTGTCTGTGATCTGGAATTCATCTGTATACAACTGTTACTCTGTCCAATTTTTGTGAAGACTTAATACAATTGAAGCTTGGTTTTCTTAATAGGTTTATTATCTTTGCTTTTTTGGTTTCAAATCCAAAGGATTGGAATTCGACATTGACTCATTGTGTCAAGTGTCGGCTTCTTGTTGGTTAGACGGTTCTTTTCCCTAGCTTTTACCTTATGCTTTAGGATAGTCCCTTTATCTCCTCCCATCTTCTTAAATTTCAAAAATCCTATCCCTTCTTTTGAAAACTCTTCTTGTTTTAAAACATGAATCACTTTTATAATAAACTTAGACTTAGGTCCATGCATTTTCAAAAACATTTTCTTAACCAAACCTCATTCAAACCATTTTGCCACTTTCACTTTTTTTACTTTAAAATTTTCTCAAAAGATTAGACTCTTGTCAATCCTTGTAGTGATGCGAACTACTATACTTCTACCATATGTAGTGAAGTGAGATATTTTCCACTTGGGTGTTGAGTGAGGCTTTGTTGATTTTAAAATCCAAGCCATATCCTCCACTTTGAGATGATGAAAATTCCCGTTTCTCATAATCGTGGGTAGTAAGTATGTTCTTCCACTCGGATAAGATGATGATGTCTTGTCTCTTAAAATCAACCAAAACACTTGCGTTTTAAAGTTTTTAAAGGTGAACTATGTGTACCCTGATCCCTTATTGTACGAAAGGTTGTACATCGGCACTAAAGGTTCGCAACAGCGGCGGGTGCAAAAATTGTAAATAAATATTTCTTTTCTCATCCCCAAAATATACTTTTGTATACAACTTTTATAACCAAAATACATAGATTTTCAAAGAGGTTCCTACGGAGTACCGTAGATGTTTAGGGTGCTAATACCTTCTCTTTTCATAACCAACCCACAAACTTAGATTCTCTCCCCCTATTTTTGGTTTATTTGCTCTTTTCCCATTCCTTTGGAAACAATAAAGCGCGGTGGCAATTTTTTTTATCTGTGCGAGTCAAGTCAATCCAATGGCTTAGTCTCAACATTTCTACCGCTATAGAAAAATGAAGACTTCACTGGGGAAAGATTGACCTATTACTGGTCCATCCTTAAGTTGGTTGAGCCTATCTTTGCTTATCACTATATGTGGTTTTATTTGTTGTATATATGTTTGTCTGGATTTTCCTTGATTTCAGGGTGCTTGGTGATTTCTCATAAGTCCTATAACCGGACTTGGGCAAACTTAAGATAGGACGGGTGGTATAGTCATGTTAACTTTGAGGGAGTAATCCCAAAAAAGGTGACATGAGATCCCCCACTCATTGGAGGCCCCTTTGACTGTAGTGTCGTTTACCGAGTAATCAAAAAGACGTGCTGCTTTCGACCTGGGAGCCTGCTGAAATTAAGGACCGTATGACCTTTAACCTATCTTGGCCTTTTAGGTGTAGTGTGGAAGCTATAACGAGTAATCCGAATATAGTTGTCACGCGATACTACGCTCGAACGAGTTTTTCTTGAGAATATTGCTAATTTCCGACTCAATCACTAAGTTGGTAATATCTGAAGGAAGGATGTACACTCTAGGAACCTCTTAGAACCTTGTTCAGCAGGTGATAACTTTTAGATCATACCTTATGGGAAGTTCCTTCGACCTCATACTAGTGACGTTGAACCTATGAACCCTATGTTTGTGATCTTGTGTGTGATTATTGCATCATGCATTCATGCATCCATGAGCATCTTCAAATGACATTTTGTTTCAAGGGACTTAACAATTGACTCTTTGTGAATATCTCAGTTACTTTTGACTATGGATTTTGGAAAAAGAAAGACTGGGAAGTACAATTTCAAAGATCCCAAGATAGATGAGTTGATGAGTCCGATTCCTGAGATCGAGAGTTCTATAGATTTTCGGAGGAAGTATGGGTCCATCATTTCTCTTATGAAGGTCGGGATGAAGGAAGGTATTCTCTCGACTTTAGTCCAGTTCTATGATCTGATGTATTGATGCTTTACTTCCCCTGATTACCAGTTGATGCCTACATTAGAGGAGTATTCTTATATGCTGGGTTTACCTATTACCGATCATGTTCCTTTTACTGGTTTTGAGGGGGAGCCAAAATCCCATAAGATTGTTACTTTCATCCACTTAGGGAAGTCTGAGGTTAAAGCCCACATGACTTCTAAAGGAGGGATTAGAGGACTACCAACTCAGTTCTTATTGGAGAAAGCTTGCTACTTTTCCAGAATGAAGAGTATGGTTGCTTTTGAGGTTATCTTTTCTCTACTTGCTTAAGATTGTTCTTATTCCCTAATGTCGACAAATTTGTGGATATCAACGCCATCAAAATATTTATGATTAGAAACCCAATTCCTACATTACTGGGTGATGCTTATTACTCTATTCATATTCAGTATTCTTATCATGGAGGAATGATTATTTGTTGCACACCTTTGTTGTATTAGTGGTTTATTTCTCACTTGACTCGATCTGATGCTTTCTGGGATGTCAGAAAGGAACCTCGCTGGGATCCTAAGATTATAGCCCCCACTCATTCAAATACTGTTTGGTATAATTAGGCTTACCATGATGTAGAGATTGTCGACAGTTATGGTAGTTTCCCCAATGTACCTCTTCTTGGTACAAATGGAGGAATTAACTATAACGATGTCCTTGCACGACGACAACTTGGATATCTAATGAGGGATAAGCCAAATATTATTCATTTGAGTGGTTTCTTCCTTAAATATGGAGAAGTTCATAAGGAAGCTAAGGAGCATATTGCAAAGGCTTGGCGTCATATTCACAGGAAGGGTAGGAAGGAATTGGGACCTAGAGGGGCTATTTCTTTGAAGCCTTATCTTCAGTGGGTACAAGCAAGAGACATTCAGTTGAAGATGCAGTAATCCCGTGAAGAACCCATGCCTGATATGTTTATGAATAATACTCCTACCCTATTAGATGATGTGGAAGAGCTTCAGATTGCTTTAGTCAGGATACAGTAGGAAAAGGAAGCTTGGAAGAATAAGTGTCAGACTTTAGAGGTTTCTTACCAAGCAGACCTGAAGGAGAAAGATGATCTAATCGAGATTCTTGAGAGCCATGATGTAGAGGAAATGGAGAGGAAATAGGATTTATTTTCCTCTAGGGCTCAGTCCAGACCTAGTTGCTCACTTCCCGACCTTGGTGATTGGAAAGAGATCGCTGATAGGTTTGCAGAAGAGAACGAACAGCTCAAAGGCTCAAATTGCAAGACTCACAGAGAAACATCAGCGTGTAGAGTGATCTCCACCAGCTTTGATTTTATATGATTTTAGACTTTATCTTCATATTGTACCTGGGATTATTGAAACTTGTACTAAAAAGTTGTAATTCATTTTGAAGTTATTATAATGAGATTTTCAGTATTTCAAATGTGTTAGTACTTTGATATTTGCAAATTGTCTATAAATCTTTGAGTTCCTTGAAACAATAGTAAAATAAATCATGTGCATTACATATCATGCATCATACTGTACATACTTCTTGCATTTCTGTTCATAAACAGGTGTCTTACTGAGCTTCTTTACTTCATTCAGCAAGTTGTCTCATCAGTACAATACTCAAACCAATTTCAAAAGGAAGATGGATAATCTAGAACAAGAGAATTGCGAGCTGCGCGAGGAAGTTTCTGTTCTGAAGGTCGGTATGGCCAATATGACTGCTCTGATGGAATCTTTGGTGGCTTCTCAGCATCAGCCACCACTTGCCCAACCTCAACAGACAATAGTAGTTTTCAAAGCTCCGACAGTTCCTGTTTCTGCTACTCCAGCTGCTGTTGTTCAAAATTGAATGCCTCAGGGATATCCGTAGGGAATTCCATATGTACTAACAAATTTGGCCTCTCTTTTCTCAAGACATTTCTCACAAAGATCTTCAAAAGCTCAAGCCTGCACAAGTATTGACTAGGTCAAGCCATCTCCTCCACACTGATACCTCAAATTAGGGTTTGAGTTTGCACAAGGACAATTGGGCTTCTAATGCTTCAAATGACTTTCATGGATCATTATGGACCCTCAATATTTCTCATGTCAAGTTTCAAGTCTTGAATCACAAAATTGCTAAGTCAATTGATCAGATGACCTAAAATCAACTATATTGGGTAAAAAGTCAACTGTGGTAAACCTACAGTCAAAATTCAAGATTTTGGATCAATATCAACATTTCAAAGTCATATGCATCAATTGATCAATTTGGATCACAATTCTCCAAGAAAATTGTTCAAATCACCAAAAGGGCAAAATGGCAAAATTAGGGTTTTTACTGTATTTGACTGATCAAGAGTTTTTGACCTAATACATGATCTAATGGATTGAATCAAATCCTCAAGGATTAAAATACAACATATTTACCTAATTTCATGGTTCAAGACATTTCTCAAAGATCATTTGATTGATAGTTGAAATTTAGTCAAATGATGAAAAGTCAACAAATACACAAAAAGTCAAACTTTGACTTTTTTTTAATCAAAATTGAGTTTCAAAGATCACATTTCATCAAGAAATTTAAAAACATGAAATTTTATCATCAAGAAATCAATAAATTCAAAAGTCATTTTGAAAAGTCAAAGTTTTCAAGACTTAGAAATTTTTTTGTGTTTTAAGTCTTACTTTTTCATGACTTCATGCCAACTTTTCACCAAGATACAAGATGATTGAAAAAAAAATTTCAACATTAAAGTTGTAGATCTTGATGATATATACAACTTTTCTTTAATGATCAAGTGTTACAAGTGCTTAAATTTTGAGTTATGAATTCACAAAGTCATGCACTTTGTATTAAAACACTTAGAGAAAATTTGACCTAGTTAGGCAGATATTTGGTACCAACTTCATGGAAATTTTTCACATAGTTCCAATTAGATTATTCAAAAGTGAAAAACTTGAAGGTTTTAGAGAATGTTACAAGCTTTCTAAAATGTCCAAAAACTCAATGAGATCATTCTTGATCTAGGAGAATCGACGAGATGAAGTTAGGGTTTTAAACTTAAATTACAAGTCAAATTTGTGATGAACACTTGATCAAATATCAAACCATGTTGCACCAATATTTCTTTGCAGGCTTCTAACTTGCTAATCACTCCATAATTTAATGTTTACACAACTGTTACAGCTTTTATCCAAGCATTTGAACCATTGTCCAAGAGATTCATCCATTTCTATGTGATGGACATCCATCCTGCCTACTCTTGCTTACTTGGACACCCTTGGATACATGGGCCAGAAGCGGTGACATCCACTCTTCATCAAAAATTGAAATATCCGATCAAGGGAAATATCGTTCTTGTCTGTGGTGAAGAAGAGTTTATGGTTAGCCATTTGTATTCGTTTAAGTATATTGAGATGGATGGTGAGTTCATAGAAACTCCTTGTCAAGCCTTAGAAGTGGTTTCTCCCATGGTTGCTGCTGCCAAGGCTACTCCTGATGTTCCAAAAGCTGTTAAAGAGGTGCCTAGGATGGCTTCCTGTTGTACCCCAAAATTTTCCCTCCCATATTTCTCAAAACATGTCAAGAATCATCTCCAAGTTGTTCAAGATGGCTCAAGAGTTGGACAGTCAAATCACCTCCTGAGGCAGTCAATTCAAAATTAGGGTTTTGTGTTGCATCAAGGTCCTTACATCCAAATGGTCTCAAATTCTCCCCAATGTCCTAATATGTTCTCAAGTTCATCTATGTCAAATTTCAATCCTTGCAGAGAAAGTTTGGTCAGTCAATTGCTCAAGAGGTCCAAAAATCGACTGTGTTAGGGCAAAAGTCAACTGTGACCTACAAATAGTCAAACTTCAATATTTTTTGTCAACATTCTCATTTTAAAGGATAATTAATCATTTTATCAAGGGTTGATCATGATTCATCAAGGATTGCTCAAAATTCATCAAGATTCAAAAGTTGTTAATTAGGGTTTTGCAGGAAAAGTCAACTCAACTTTGATCAAGCATAACTTTCTCATACTTTATGAGAAATGACCCATCCAAAGCTCATTTTGAAGAGGATGCAATTTCCTATAATCAATATTCACACCTCAAGATCAATAAATGCAGTCACAAAAGGTTACAAATTTGGACATTATAAGTCATTTTTGAAAGTCAACAAAAACACCTTTTTTGCCAAAGCTTATAACTTGAGCATGGAATATCAAAATGAGATGTACCAAAAGGGTTGGTTATAGGATATCTCAAGGTTTCTAAAAAGTCAAAGAACACTTCCAAAAGTTCAAAATTGAGGAAGTTATGCATTGTTGAAGTTGGGCATTTTTCCAAAATTGCCAAAAGTCAACTATCCTCAAAACTCCAATTTATGACTAAAGGGCCCACTTTTTTCCACTTGATATGATCTAGTCACAGCACACACGTGTCCTATCTTCAATTTCATGACCAATTATTAATTTTTCTATTTTATCTAATTTTTATTGATTTAATTCATTTTAAATCAATATTAATTCAAATAAAATCCAAAAATTGATGGAATAAGATTTTTTGATCATTACAGGTCTTCATTATCATGATACACATAATCAAATTCGTGCCAAGGCAAATCATGCACAAAATCTTGGATTTGGAAAGAATTTGAAAGCCTTTAATGGAGGAATCAAATCATATCTCAATTCTTTAATGGACATGGAATCAAGCCCAAAGTTTAACCTAAATGCATTCCTTATTACTCACACAAGCCAGACACATCAAGAAAACGACCTAAGAGCTACAGAAACGGCCAAACCAAATTGGAGAAAAAGCTTGGAAAATTGAAAACTGAAACCCACCTTAGAGGCAAATTGGAGGCTAAAGCTCAACGTGGTGTTCTTGCCTGACATCCAACGAAGCTAAAGCAATCATAATCAAGCCCTGAGACAGCCCCAAACTCACTGTAAGTCGTCCTAAAAACGACCCTGTGCACGAATTCACAACCTTGGATTCTTGCATCTTTTTGTCAAAATATTGATATATTCTTGATCCTTGCATAATTTCCAACCTTTCTATAATATTTAATTTCGTTCTTGTAGCCTGTATAGCCATGCCCGAAGCTAGGGTTTTGTTTCTTTGTTTTTAGGCGTTTCGATTATAGGTAAAATCAAGACAAACCATGGACATGGTTGTTTTCATGGAAGAGGGACGAACATGATGATGGTCTCCGTTTGCATTTTCATAGCCTATAGTGCATTTTAGAACGAACCTAGGGATGTTGCTACAGATTCAAATCCGCAGGAAATAAACCAGGTTGTTCAAGGAAGAAGACGACCACGCGTCCTCTCCTAATTGGCTAATTCAAAATTACGCGCTTTTATTTTTTTATTCAGGCATAATTGATTGTTGTACATATAATATTCATTGTTTATCTTATTAACAAAAAGAACAGATAGCTCAGCTGGCAGAGGCGTTAGTGCTTGATCCAATGGGACCTGGGTTCGAATCCCAGGTCCCCCAAAACTCTTATTATTATTTTGTTCCAACTATTCCAGTACAACCTCAAGCATACGGACTATCATGCTCCTCAAAGATCCAGGCGCCAGATGGCCTTTAGGCCAAATCTGATGGCCAAGATTGCAAGTCCACCATACATCCAAGTCAACACACGTGTGGGTGATCTGGAAATTCAAAGCAGGCTTGGACGTTTTGGGCTTGGAATTTCCAGATTCACCTCCAATTTGGGCCCATACCCCCATTTGGTTTATTTCTTTTCTTTTCATATTTCTATTTTTTATTTTAATTGTTCTATTTATTATTATTATTATTTAAATTAACCAATTAACATTTTTTCATAATAAAATCAAAACCACAAAAATATTATTTTCTTAAATTTCACCATTTTATTTTTGTAAATAAATATTAATTAATTAACTTAGTCTTAAATAGGTTTAACATTTAATATTTTTGCAATAAATTAAAACTAATGTAGAATTAGGTTTTTAATTAAATTTTAATCATTTTTATTTTATTTCCTAAAATATTAAAAATCCAAAAATATCTTTTTTTTATTAATTAATTAATGATTAGTTTAGGTTTAATTTCTTTAAATTCAAAATAAAAAAAAAACATGCTTTCTTTCAAAAAAGGGTCAAAACCCTAAAAAACGCGCCGTCTTAATTTTTCGCACGCGATCTATATTTCCAATATTGTAATTGCTTCCAGTATGTAATAACTTTTAATTAGGACTTTATTTATTTATCGCTTTCTTTTATTTTCCGCAATTTAAATTAAAGGGTTTGTTTTTGGCGATGTAAATACCCGACGCCTTGTAATAGTTTAGATTTAATTTCCCGCAATTTAATTTCCGCACAATATTAACTGTTAGATGTTTGATAACTAGGCAATGCATGACAAGATCAATCTTTAACCTAAAATCAATATAGCTCACCCATGACATGTACAGATAAAATTAACCGAAGTAACACACTTGGACATTCCACTCTTAGGGTACACCTCACTTGGTTGCCTCAAACGTGGTCATTGAGTATAGGAAGTTTTAGAGGTCGCCCTCTTGTCCAAAGATCATAAGTTGCCTCGAAACGGTTGCCTCGGAAAAAATGATCTAAGACATTAGGGTTACCACTAATGCGTCCTAACATTGCTTTAGTGACCACACATCCCTTAATCGAATTGACCCGAAAACTCCAACGACGATGCTACCTACTCCTCAATAGTGGGATAGCATTGTCTAAAGGACATTAGCACAGTTTAATTCCTTTTTCGAGTAGGTAGATGGTTCTTAAGTACTTGCTCCTTTAAAAACAAAACAAAACTTTTCGCACTTACACTCCTTTCAAACAAAAAACTCTTTCAAACTCACATACAAAAAGAAAAGCAAATTTTGAAAACACAATGAGCAAGTACCTAAGAGCCTGTGGATAACCACGGATAGAAAGGGTGCTAACACCTTCCCTTTCTATAATCTACCTCCCGAACCCAAGAAACATCTCAAAAAAGGAATTTTTTGTGCTTTTGTCCTTTCCTTGTTAGATAAAATAAAAGACGGTGGCGACTCTTGCTTACCGCGACATTTTTGCGAAAACAAACGCAAAACGCGAACCAGCATTCTAAAATAGTCAGTTCTATTCCCACCGATCACAGAACTGGCGACTCTGTTGGGGACTTTATAAGTGAGGTGTACCTTAGGATTAGATCATTGTGTTTTCAATTATATGCTTTGTATGATTTATATTTGTGGGCTTGTATCGGAGTTCTATAGATCCTAACCCGGATATGGGGATACCCTTTAGGTACGTAGCAATAAACTGTGAGGGAACTGTCTGGCGTAGACCGACACAGTTGAAGCATTAGCTACGTTGGTGTGGCACTTTAGTCTGTACTGATATCCCTTGTGTTGGAACGAGGAGAATATGGGTCTTCTAAGGGGTCATTATGCACCAACTGACCTTAGAACCTTTAAATTGACCAACTTGGCCATAGAACAGTAGCAGTATGCTACACTCATTGAGACTAAACTCTCGAGATGATTCCGGCTGCAAGAAAAGGTTGCTAAACTGGAATTATGACCGATTGAGGGTAGTCAGTGATATTGAGATCCTCTAGAACTCGGTTACTATTTTTAGGACAGGTTTAAACCAACTGAACTGAAAGAGGGTAGTACCTAAGCTCCATGCCAGCCTGAAATCTAAGGGCTCTCAGTGTGACTTGTGTGCCTTTACCATGTTTGCTATTTGTGGATACTTGTGGTGTGCTTACTATCATGACATCATGACATCATAACATTGCATACATCTTGCATTGGACTAACCTATTTCAAAGACAAGAGGGTTTCATCTTTGCTCTGTTTTGTAGGTCATCATGATGCCCATGCGTAAGAATACCATCCGGATCAAGTTTGTACAAGTACCTACCTTGCTTAAAGAGTTGGTTGCCAAGATTCCTGACACTACTTCCTTCATCAGGAGGCATGGTTCTCTTCTCAGTTTGGTCACCTCCAAATTGGACGAGCAGATGATGAGTGTTCTGGTCCAATTCTATGATCCGATGTACCATTGTTTTATTTTTCAAGACTATCAGTTGGTTCCCACCCTAGAAGAGTTCTCTGAGCTGCTCGGTATCTCTGTTTTGGAGCAGACCCCGTTTACTGGTTGGGAGAAGACTCTTAGGCCCGAAGAGATTGTTGCAGCCCTTCATTTGACCAAAGAGGAAGTAATGGATAACTGGGAGACTAGGAGTGGAGCAAAGGGCTTTATAACTAAGTTTTTGGTTGGCAAGGCTAACTACTTATGGGATAGCCTAGACTTTAAGGCGTTCGAGGATATTCTGGCTCTTTTGATTTATGGCTTCGTATTGTTTCCGAATCCTGACACTTTTGTTGATGTGAATGCGATAAAGATCTTCATCTCTCAGAACCCTGTACCCACTCTCTTGGGTGACATTCTTCATCATCTTTATGCCCGTACTACCCGAAAGCAGGGAACCTTGATGTGCTGTGCTCCTTTATTGTCGAGGTGGTTTATTTCACACCTCTCTATGTCAGTGCTGAAGAAAAAAGAAGGAATGGGCTGGGCTTATAGGGTGATGTCTCTCTCTCATGATGACATTATCTGGACTCTTAAAGGTATGGATGAGGTGACTATCATTGATCGCTGTGGAGAGTATCCTAATGTTCCATTTCTAGGAACCCATGGAGGAATTTCTTACAACCCATGCTTAGCTCTCCGTCAGTTTGGAAGAGCTAGAAGAGAAGGACATCATGAGATGCTAATGCCTCATATCATCTTTGATTTTCAGGGGGATAGCCACGAGCAACATCGCAGATTTATAAGGGCTTGGGATAGAGTTCACCAATCTGATCCACATGAGATGGGCCCAAAGACTTCTCTGCCAATGGAACCATATCACAGATGGGTCCACATCCGTGACCAGAAGCTAGGTATGCCATATGAAGCTATCCGGCCCGTCACTCTTGAAATTGCTAATGAAGAAGGGGTTCTTCCAACCATTCTCCATCCTTATATGCCAACTGACATTGGGGCACTGAAGAGATCTTGGATGCAATTGAGGGAGGAACGGGATTCTTACCGAGAGAAGTTCAATGAGCAGGAGCAGAAGATCTAGAGGTTGACTAGGCAGTTGGAGAACGAGCGGATTCTCAACGACTATGTTCGCACTGATAAGAAGAGACCATGGGAGCATTGATGGACCTTTGATGATTTCCTTTCCAGTTTTTTGTTTACTTTTCAATATTTTCATTCTTGTAACGCCTTAAGGGCAATTTGTTGAACAATTTAAATTTTGAAGTTTAAATCTAATAAAGTGTGTTTCCTTTCTTGTTTACAAATTTAAATCCCGATTGTCTTTGAAATCATAAATCATACGCATTTCATCTCATGCACTTCATAAACAGGTACCCTTTACAGGTCTCTTATCTTCTTCACTGTTTATTTCAGAGATCATCATGTCTACGGAACCTTCAACTGAGAAAGCTATCAAGGCCCTCCAGGCCCAGAATGCCCAATTTCAAGAGTTGTTCATGAATCTAGCTAAGGGTCAGTAGGACCTGAAGACCTTGATTCTGAAAGAGAAGAAGAAGAAGAAGAAGAGGACCATCCTGTTTAATATAGGACACAGGTTTGGGAACAGGCTACAAAATGAATTTGATCTGACCACCTCATCTGGAGGGAAAGATAGTCCACAAGAAAGGAGGTCTCCTAGCCCTGTGGTCTCCGACAATGAGACAGAATACGATGAAGAACAGTATCCTCCTGCTGAGGATAAGTACAAACAACTGGAAGACCGTTTGAGCGCTATGCAAATTCAAAAGGTGCCCGGTCTGGACTTCGGAGATCTAGGTCTATCATCTGGGGTGGTGATTCCCCATAAATTCAAGGCACCAGCCTTTGCCAAGTATGACAGAGTTTCCTGTCCGAAGCTGCACCTCCGGTCATATGTGAGGAAGATCCAACTTTACACTGCTAATAAGAACTTATGGATCCATTTCTTTCAAGACAGTCTCTCAGGGACTCAGCTTGAGTGGTTCTATGAATTGGACGGAGCCAGTATCCGCAATTGGGAAGATTTGGTTACTGCATTCTACAAGCAGTATTAGTACAACTCCGACCTCGCTCCTACGCGTACCCAACTCCAGGGTATGTCAATGGGAACGGGTGAAGGATTTAAAGATTATGCTCAGAAGTGGAGGGACCTCGCCGGAAGAGTACAACCACCCTTAGCTGATCGGGAACTTGTTGCGATGTTTATGGGGACCCTGTCTGGTCCATTTTTCAACCACTTGATTTGAAGCTCTTCATCTGGGTTTACAGATCTTATTTTGACTGGTGAGAGGATTGAATCTGGTATTAAGGCTGGGAAGATACAGAAGGGTGCTTCATCAAGCACCGAGAAGAAGTCGTTTAAGAAAGAGTCTAGTGCTGTCTATAGTGCAAGAAGACATAATAGACCTGAACACTGCCAAGCTGTCAATGCGGTTGTTATTTCAAAACCTGCTGGTGCTCCTCAGTATAACAATTATCAAAAGGACGAGGGACCTAAGAGGCAATTCACTTGTCTCAGCATGACCTTATCTCAGATTCTGCCACAGTTGCTGAAGACTAATCTGGTGACTCTAAGGGAAGCCCCAAAGAA
This sequence comes from Vicia faba, assembly GCA_948472305.1. Classification (NCBI taxonomy): domain Eukaryota; kingdom Viridiplantae; phylum Streptophyta; class Magnoliopsida; order Fabales; family Fabaceae; genus Vicia; species Vicia faba. The sequence goes on along the minus strand of OX451736.1, from coordinate 256,501,428 downwards.
TTCAAATACAACGTCACCAAGGTATAACCCTAACGCCCGTTGTGCTTATCACTCTGATAGCCCGGGGCATAATACAGATGATTGTTGGAGTCTGAAAAATAAGATACAAGACTTAATTGATGCGAAGGAGATTGAGTTCGAGGCGCCCGAGAGGCCTAATGTTGTGATTGCTCCCATGCCCAAGCATGGAGTGAATGTTATAGAGGAAGACTTGTTTGTAGTTTCTGTGGATGAAATTGTTACCCCTCTGTTGACTGTGAAGAAGAACCTTTTGCTAGCCGCTTTATTTCCAGGCTGCGACGAAGGTTGCCATATGTGTTCTATTTTACCTACCGGTTGCCCATTCTTGAAGTCAGGTATCCAAAACTTGATATATAGTAAAAAGATCCTATTTGAGAAGACTGTTGTTCCCTGAGTTCATTCTGAAGAAGTTTCCATTATTACCATTTTCGACAATTCTTCCAAGGCTCCCTCGAGGAAGCCTGTTAGAATTACATTTGTTCCAAGAATCGCACCTGTAATCATCACTGTTCCGGGGCCCATCCCCTATACCTCTGATAAAGCTGTCCCTTGGCACTATAGGGCTGATGTTTATTTTCATGGAGTTAAGCAAGAGCTGGATGTTGATATTGACATCAGCAACATTATTGGACCTGCTAAAGTCCCCCGCAGCGGAAGCCTTTATCACCTAATATTGCTCCACCAACAACCCAAAGACCTATTATTATTACACATGCCAGTGTACCCACCACTATTACTGATCAAGTTCCTATTCTTACCTCTGTCGCCGAGTCATCTGATGCTCGGGGCAAAGGGATCACCACTGATGTGCCTGCCCAGACAGAGGCACCGAAAACAATTACTGTTGAAGCTTCCAAACAGGAGATAGAAGAGATCCTGAAGATTATTAAAAAGAGTGACTATAATGTAGTTGAACATCTGGGGCAAACCCCATCTAAGATTTCTTTGTTGTCACTATTGCTGTGCTCAGAGGCCCATGCCAAGGCTCTGATTACCTTTCTGAAGACTGCCCACGTACCACAAGAGACATCAGCTGATCAGTTTACAGATTGTGTGGCTAATTTGACTGCTGATAATGGGTTGGGTTTCTCTGACGCCGACTTGACCACTAAAGGGAAGAATCATAACGATGCCCTGCATGTCTCTATTGAATGTAGGGGCACTACTCTTGCACATGTATTGGTGGATACTGGTTCTTCGTTGAACGTCTTGCCTAAAAAATCTCTAGACCGGTTGGATTGTGAAAGGTTGGAGCTAAAGCCAAGCAACATTGTTGTCAGGGCCTTTGATGGGTCTAAGAGGATGGTGCATGGTGAGGTTGATATTCCAATTAAAGTTGGCTCTCAGGTCTTCAATTCTACATTCTATGTGATGGACATCCGACCATCTTATTCTTGTTTGTTGGGTCGTCCATGGATCCACAAAGTTGGGGCCGTAACCTCAACGATCCACCAGAAGCTGAAGTACCCGGTCAAAAGGAAGATTGTGACAGTACAAGGAGAGGAAGAGTACATGGTTAGCCACCTCAACTCTTTCCGATATGTAGAAATGGATGGGGAGTTCATTGAGACCCCATTTCAGCACTTTGAAGAGGTTCCCCAGACACTGGCATCGGCTGAGACTGTGGTTGAAGATTCTCCTATGAAGATGGCTTCCTTAAAAGATGCCCGGGCTGTTATTGAGAAGGGTGAGTGTACAAATTGGGGCCGACTCCCTGATTTTACATAGAAGACTAACAAGTTTGGTTTGGGTTTCACTACAGAAGCTCAAAGGGTTGTTCGAAGTGCATGGATCGGAAGACCTCCTGTGTTCATTAGCAACTTGGGAGTGAATGCCATTGAAGATGATGTAGAAGAGTCTGAATTCGACAACTGGATCTATCCTACTACCAACAGTGGACCAAGCAACTAGACAGCAAAGGATTTCATCCCTATTACTTTTGTTACCCAGTAATGAAACTTTTGTTTTGAATTTGTAATAGACAATGTCTTAAACTTTATAGCCCGGTGTCTTACCCGGGGCACTGTGGCTTCATTTGTGGGGGCTTTTGTGTGTCATTTTCATATATCATTAATAAAAGCATTGGACATTTCTTGCATTTCAAATCTTGCGCTCCTTGTTTTTCTTTATTATATATTACAAAACAGCTATTTTACACACACTCACATATACAGGTCCACATCCACTCTGGATCTCACTGGTAACGACTCTGCTACTGCCAATTATGACTTCGAAAATCCGATCAACTTAGCCGAAGACAAAGGTGAAGATGATTGCGAAGTGCCTATTGAACTTGCAAGACTGTTGCTCCAGGAAGAGAGGGTTATTCAACCATATGAAGAGCCGGTGGAATCAGTGAATCTGGGTACTGAGACAGACAAGAAAGAAGTCAAGATCGGTGCAAATCTGGAAGCTAGTGTGAAACAACGGTTGATTCAGATGCTGCGTGACTACATTGAAATCTTTGCCTGGTCTTATGAAGATATGCCTGGTTTGGATACTGACATTGTAGTTCATTGCTTGCCTACCAAGGAAGATTGTCCTCCAGTAAAACAGAATGTTTGTCGTATGCGCCCAGAGATGTCTGAGAAAATCAAGGCTGAAGTTATGAAACAGTTTGACGCCGGTTTTCTAGCAGTTACTTCTTACCCTCAGTGGGTGGCCAATGTGGTTCCAGTACCGAAGAAGGATGGTAAGGTCCAAATGTGTGTTGACTACAGGGATTTGAACAGGGCGAGCCCCAAGGATGACTTCCCTCTACCTCACATCGATGTTCTGGTTGACAATACTGCTCAGCATCAAGTCTTCTCCTTTATGGATGGTTTCTCCGGTTATAATCAGATCAAGATGGCTCCCGAAGACATGGAGAAGACCACCTTTGTCACTCAGTGGGGCACCTTTTGCTACAAGGTCATGCCTTTTGGATTGAAGAACGATGGGGCAACATATCAGCATGCCACGGTTGCTTTATTTCATGACATGATCCATCATGAGATTGAAGTATACGTCGACGATATGATTGCAAGGTCCCAAACTGAGGAAGAACACCTTGACCATCTGCAGAAGCTGTTTGATAGGCTGAAGTTGTACAAACTGAGGTGAACCCGAACAAGTGCACCTTCAGGGTGAGGTCTGGTAAGCTACTAGGCTTCGTCGTGAGCGACAAAGGTATTCAAGTGGATCCTGCGAAAGTGAAAGCCATACAAGAGATGCCAGCTCCCAAAACAGAGAAAGAAGTCAGAGGCTTTCTGGGACGACTGAATTATATTGCCCGATTCATCTCGCACCTAACTGCTACTTGTGAGCCGATCTTCAAGCTGCTGAAGAAAGATCAAGTAATACGTTGGAACGATGAATGTCAGGCCGCTTTCGAAAGTATTAAAGAGTATCTCCAAGAGCCACACATCCTGATGCCACTAGTTGAAGGGAGACCTTTGATCTTATACTTGACAGTACTTGACAACTCAATGGGGTATGTGCTGGGGCAGCATGATGAGTCTGGCCGAAAAGAGCATGTTATTTATTACCTTAGAAAAAAGTTTACCGACTGTGAGACCCGATACTCACTGCTCGAGAAAACTTGCTGCGCTTTAGCATGGGCTGCTCTCCGGTTGAGACAGTATATGTTGACTCACACTACTCTGTTGATATCAAAGATGGATCCAATTAAGTATATCTTCGAGAAGCCTGCTTTGTCCGGAAGAATAGCAAGATGGCAGATGATATTGACTGAGTATAACATCCAATATACGACCCAAAAGGCAATCAAGGGAAGTGTATTGGCACACTATTTGGCACATCAGGCAGTGGATGATTACTAGTCTATGAACTTTGAATTTCCAGATGAGAATATCATGTTGGTAACTGATTGTGAGACACCTGGACCAGATGAAGGACCTGAGGAAGGATCCTGATGGTCTATATACTTTGATGGAGCTTCGAACGCTTTGGGTAATGGAATTAGCGCCGTGATCATATCTCCTAAAGGCTCTCATACTCCATTCACCGCCCGACTATGTTTCAACTGCACCAACAACATGGCGGAGTATGAAGCATGCATCATGGGTCTTCGAGCAGCAATTGACCTAAGGATTAAGTTTCTAAGTGTCTTCGGAGATTCCGCTCTCGTGATTAGTCAGATCAAAGGCGAGTGGGATACGAAACACCCAAATCTTAATCCTTACAAGGAGTATGTATTGACGTTGCTTCCCCACTTTGAGGAGATAACCTTTGAACACTTCCCTAGAGAGGAGAATCAGTTGGAGAACGTGTTAGCTACGATGTCTTCTATGTTCAAAGTCAAATGGGACAACGAAGCTCCTCTGATCTTCATTGAAAAATTGGACGAACATGCACATTGTTGTGATCTTGAGGCTGAAGAGGTAACAGAAAAGCCATGGTATCATGAAGTGAAGAGGTATCTTGAAGCTCAGGAGTACCCCGAGGGTGCATCTGTTAATGATAAGAAGTTTCTGAGGAGGTTCATGGCGAAGTTCTTAATCAGCAATGGCATTCTTTACAAGCGTAACCATGATTCGACCTTACTGCGTTGTATGGATAAGATTGAAACAGAAAGGATCATGTCAGAGCTGCATGAAGGTACTTTTGGAACTCATTCCAGTGGACATACCATGGCAAAGAAAATCCTCCGGGCAGGATATTACTGGTCCACAATGGAAGCCGACTGTTATCAGCATTCTAGGATATGTCACAAGTGCGAGTTCTATGCTGATAAGGTGCACATACCTCCAGTTCCTTTGAACGTCTTGACGGCACCTTGGTCTTTTACAATGTGGGGCATTGATATGATCGGCGAGATAAGACCTACGGCATCCAACGGGCATCGTTTCATCCTGGTAGCGATTGATTACTTTACGAAGTGGGTTGAAGCAGGTTCCTTTTCTACCGTAACCAAGAACTTCGTGGCACGGTTCATTCGGAAAAATCTGATCTGTCGATACAGTGTACCAGAGAGGATCATTACGGACAATGGCACCAATCTCAACAACAAGATGATCACTGAGCTCTGCGAGCAATTTAAGATACAACGTCATAACTCTTCTCCCTACCGACCGAAGATGAATGGGGCTGTCGAAGCGGCAAATAAGAACATTAAGAAGATTGTGCAGAAGATGACAGTGACATACAAAGACTGGCACAAGATGTTACCATTTGCTCTTCATGGGTACCGTACCTCAGCACGGACGTCAACAGGGGAAACACCCTATTCCTTGGTTTATGGCATGGAGGCAGTCTTGCCTATTGAAGTTCAGATACCCTCTCTTCGGATCATGAAGGATGCAGGTTTAAGCAAAGACGACTGGATTCATACCCGACTTGATCAGTTGAACCTAATTGACAAAAAGAGACTTGCTGCTATTTGTCATGGTCAGACGTATCAAAAATGGATGATCAAGGCATTTAACAAGAAAGTTAGACGACAAGAGTATCAAGTTGGGGATCTGGTAATCAAGCGCATTATCCTACCTCAAGGGGATCCCAGGGGAAAATGGACCCCTACTTATGAAGGGCCATTTGTGGTTAAGAACATTTTCTCAAGATGAGCTATGATTCTAACCACCATGGATGGTGACGACCTTCCTCACCCCGTCAATGCAGACATAGTAAAAAGATACTACGCATAATCAAAGACCCGCTAGGTTGACTGTCCTAGGTAAAAATAAGGGCAACCCGGCGAACCAAAAGGGTTCGGGCAAAAATAAGGGATGAAAATAAAAAAATATGTACACCCGGCAAGTCGAAAACCTGAAAAGGCGGCTTGGGCAAAAATGGGTATCCCGATGGACTGAAAACCCGAAAGGGCAGTCCAGGAAAAAGTTAGGGATCAAAGCGTAACACTATGTCTCATTGGATCACCTCGCATCCAGACTTCGGTATCGACTATCAAGCACGGACGATACTAATCAATTAGATTCATCTTCAACTAAGCAGCAAAGTGATGAGATGCTTGAATATATAAAGGCAATAGAAGAGTTGAAACCCAGTGGGATTATTCATATAGCTGTTTTGTTTCCTTTTCACAAATTGTATAAATTCTATTTGTTCGGCGGCGTTCTCTTACTAGGACGTTAGCCTCTTGTACAAAAACGCCTATTTTCAGGCCAAATTTTAAAATCAATACAAATTCATTTTCAGAAATTTCAAGCTGTTTTTCCTTTATCTGTTTTGTTTTGCAAAGAACGTCCAATGTTCATTTTTGATATATGCATTTGACATTAATTGCTGATCATAAATATTTACATGCGAAATGAAAGATGAATTAATGGTAATAATAGAAACAGGGGCAAATAAGAATTGTTCGAACTGTACAAGTTGCTCTGTCCACCAGGTACCAAGGTACATTCAGCTGAAGAATATGGCTAAAGATACCTTCACTCCCCACAGAATAAGGCAGTAATGGTAGCTCTCCCAGCTGAGACTCGCAACCATGAACAAATCAGGAATACTCTCCCCAAGCAGAGTTCATCCACCATCAGCACTAAATAGGTTTGATATCCCCATAAGGTCTTAATATTCCTCAGCAGAGTATAAAGATATTCCCCAGCAAGCATAAGATCATCCCCAGCGAAGTTCTTTCCTTTCCCCAAGCAGGAGTTCAATCCTCAACAGATTCAGTGTCACCAACAACAGTAATCCATCCCCAACGGAGTTCATCAGTGGAATCCCCAACGGAATTTATCATTAAAAACCCCAGCTAAAACATTACATGTCCATACATCATGATACATGCATATACACATCATACCATACAATCTCATTTATGTTGAGAACATCATTGCTTGATCCATATCATGTATTGCATATGACTGACCTTTACCTTTTAGGAAAGATGCAACCAAATTCTCAACTATGTCAATGGAGACAAAATCAGTTAAATCGATTCCTAAAGATTTTTCTGAGGCAAAGCCAGTCAATGGAGACAAAATCAGTTAAATCGTTTCCTAAAGATTTTTCTGAGGTAAAGCCTGTCAATGGAGACAACCCGTCAATGGAGACAACCCGTCAATAGAGACAACCCGTCAATAGAGACAACCCGTAAATGGAGACAATCTGTTAATGGAGACAACCCGTCAATGGAGACAACCGGTCAATAGAGACAATCCATCAATGGAGACAACCTGTCAATGGAGACAACCCGTCAATGGAGACAACCCGTCAATAGAGACAACCCGCCAATGGAGATAATCTGTCAATGGAGACAACCCGTCAATGGAGACAACCCGTCAATAGAGACAATTCGTCAATGGAGACAACCTATCAATGGAGACAACCCGTCAATGGAGACAACTCGTCAAAAGAGACAACCTTTCAATGGAGACAACCCGTCAATGGAGATAACCCGTCAAAAGAGACAACCCGTCAATGGAGATAACCCGTCAATAAAGACAACTCGTCAAAGGAGACACCCCGTCAAAAGAGACAACCCATCAACAAAGACAAAACCACCTACCAACAATCTCCAAATGGCATCTGTAAGCCCATTCTCGACATCACAATGCTGATGCTACTTCATGCGAGTGCAAATTTTTGGGCACTCTAGTGTTCAATCATCTTCCACCTTTGGATCACGAAAGGCCCGAACGCCAATCTATATCCTCAGGTTTAAGAAGATTGAACAGAGGCAATTGTTGTACCCCAAAATTTTCCCTCCCATATTTCTCAATACATGTCAAGAATCATCTCCAAGTTATTCAAGATGGCTCAAGAGTTGGACAGTCAAATCACCTCCTAAGGCAGTCAATTCAAAATTAGGGTTTTGTGTTGCATCAAGGTCCTTACATCCAAATGGTCTCAAATGCTCCCCAATGTCCTAATATGTTCTCAAGTTCATCCATGTCAAATTTCAAGCCTTGCAGATAAAGTTTGGTCAGTCAATTGCTCAAGAGGTCCAAAAATCGACTGTGCTAGGGCAAAAGTCAACTGTGACCTACAAATAGTCAAACTTCAAGATTTTTTGTCAACATTCTCATTTTGAAGGATAATTCATCATTTGATAAAGGGTTGATCATTATTCATCAAGGATTTCTCAAAATTTATCAAGATTCAAAAGTTGCTAAATTAGGGTTTTGTAGGAAAAGTCAACTCAAATTTGACCAAGCATAACTTTCTCATACTTTATGAGAAATGACCCATCCAAAGCTCATTTTGAATAGGATGCAATTTCCTATAATCCATCTTCACACCTCAAGAACAAGAAATTCAATCACAAAAAGTTACAAATTTGGACATTATAGGTCATTTTTGAAAGTCAACAAAAACACCTTTATTTCCAAAGCTTATAACTTGAGAATGGAATATCAAAATGCTATTAGACCAAAAGGGTTGGTTAGAGGACATCTCAAGGTTTCTAAAAGGTCCAAGAACACTTCCAAAAGTTCAAAATTGAGGAAGTTATGCATTGTTGAAGTTGGGCATTTTTCCAAAATTGCCAAAAGTCAACTATCCTCAAAACTACAATTTTTGACAAAAGGGCCTACTTTTTTCCACTTGATATGATCTTGTCACACCACACACGTGTCCTATCTTCAATTTCATGACCAATTATTAATTTTTATTGATTTAATTCATTTTAAATCAATATTAATTCAAATAAAATCCAAAAATTGATGGAATAAGATTTTTTTATCATTACAGATCTTCATTATCATGATACACATAATCAAATTCGTGCCAAGGCAAATCATGCACAAAATCTTGGATTTGGAAAGAATTTGAAAGCCTTTAATGGAGGAATCAAATCATATCTCAATTCTTCAATGCACATGGATTTAAGCCCAAAGTTTAACCTAAATGCATTCCTTATTACTCACACAAGCCAGAGACATCAAGAACACGACCTAAGAGCTACAGAAATGGCCAAACCAAATTGGAGAAAAAGCTTGGAAAATTGAAAACTGAAACCCACCCTAGAGGCAAATTGGAGGCCAGAGCTCAACATGGTGTTCTTGCCTGACATCCAACGAAGCTAAAGAAATCATAATCAAGCCCTGAGACATCCCCAAACTCACTGTAAGTCGTCCTAAACACGACCCTGTGCACGAATTCACAACCTTGGATTCTTGCATCTTTTTGTCAAAATATTGATATATTCTTGATCCTTGAATAATTTCCAACCTTTCTACAATATTTAATTTCGTTCTTGTAGCCTGTATAGCCATGCCCGAAGCTAGGGTTTTGTTTCTTTGTTTTTAGGCATTTCGATTAAAGGTAAAATCAAGGCAAACCATGGACATGGTTGTTTTCAGGGAAGAGGGACGAACATAATGATGGTCCCCATTTGCATTTTCATGGCCTGTAGTGCATTTTAGAACAAACCTAAGGATGTTGCTACGGATTCAAATCCGCAGGAAATAAACCAGGTTGTTCAAGGAATAAGATGACCACGCGTCCTCTCCCAATTAGCTAATTCAAAATTATGCGCTTTTATTTTTTTATTCAGGCATAATTGATTGTTGTACATATAATATTCATTGTTTATCTTATTAACAAAAAGAACAGATAACTCAGCTGACAGAGGCGTTAGTGCTTGATCCAATGGGACCTGGGTTCGAATCCCAGGTCCCCCAAAACGCTTATTATTATTTTGTTCCAGCTATTCCAGTACAACCTCAAGCATAGGGACTATCATGCTCCTCAAAGATCCAGGCGCCAGATGGCCTTCAAGCCAAATATGATGGCCCAGATTGCAAGTCCACCATACATCCAAGTCAACACACGCGTGGGTGATCTGGAAAGTCAAAGCAGACTTGGACGTTTTGGGCTTGGAATTTCCAGATTCACCTCCAATTTGGGCCCATACCCCCCATTTGGTTTATTTCTTTTCTTTTCATATTTCTATTTTTTATTTTAATTGTTCTATTTATTATTATTATTTAAATTAACCAATTAACATTTTTTCATAATAAAATCAAAACCACAAAAATATTATTTTCATAATTTCACCATTTTATTTTTGTAAATAAATATTAATTAATTAACTTAGTCTTAAACAGGTTTAACATTTAATATTTTTACAATAAATTAAAACTAATGTAGAATTAGGTTTTTAATTAACTTTTAATCATTTTTATTTTATTTCCTTAAATATTAAAAATCCAAAAACATATTTTTTTTATTAATTAATTAATGATTAGTTTAGGTTTCATTTCTTTAAATTCAAAATAATAAAAAAAACATGCTTTCTTTTAAAATAGGGTCAAAACCCTAAAAAATGCGTCGTCTTAATTTTTCGCACGCGATCTATATTTCCAATATTGTAATTGCTTCCATTATGTAATAACTTTTAATTAGGACTTTATTTATTTATCGCTTTCTTTTATTTTCCACAATTTAAATTAAAGGGTTTGTTTTTGGCGATGTAAATACCCGACGCCTTGTAATAGTTTAGATTTAATTTCCCGCAATTTAATTTCCGCACAATATTAACTGTTAGATGTTTGATAACTAGGCAATGCATGACAAGATCAATCTTTAACCTAAAATCAATATAGCTCACCCATGACATGTACAGATAAAATTAACCGAAGTAACACACTTGCACATGCCACTCTTAGGGTACACCTCACTTGGTTGCCTCGAACGTGGTCATTGAGTATAGGAAGTTTTAGAGGTCGCCCTCTTGTCCAAAGTTCATAAGTTGCCTCGAAAAAGTTGCCTCAGAAAAAATGATCTAAGACATTAGGGTTACCACTAAGGCGTCCTAACATTGCTTTAGCGACCACACGTCCCTTAATCGAATTGACTCGAAAACTCCAACGACGATGCTACCTACTCCTCAATAGTGGGATAGTATTGTCTAAAGAACATTAGCACAGTTTAATTCCTTTTTCGAGTAGGTAGATGGTTCTTAAGTACTTGCTCCTTTTAAAACAAAACAAAACTTTTCGCACTTACACTCCTTTCAAAGAAAAAACTCTTTCAAACTCACATACACAAAGAAAAGCAAATTTTGAAAACACAATGAGCAAGTACCTAAGAGCCTGTGGATAACCACAGATAGAAAGGGTTCTAACACCTTCCCTTTCTATAATATACCTCGCGAACCCGAGAAACATCTCGAAAAAGGAATTTTTATGTGCTTTTGTCCTTTCCTTGTTGGATAAAATAAAAGACGGTGGCGACTCTTGCTTACTGCGACATTTTTTCGAAAACAAACGCAAAACGCGAACCAACATTCCAAAACAGTCAGTTCTATTCCCACCGATTACACTTCCCTCAAAGATGTTCGTGCTATAACTGAAGACGGAGGTTGTACCATTTGGGGACAACACTCTGACATCCCTTTCACACCAGACAAAAGTGGTTTCGGTTTCTCTGCCAAAGCTCAAAAGGAGGTCAGACGTGCTCGCATAGGAAAACCACCCCTTCGCATCAGTAATCATGAAGTGAATGCTCTTGAAGACTCCGACAATGACTGTGATTTTGATGACTGGATCTACCCAACTGCTGGTGAAGGACTCGACAATTGCTGTGCCAAGGACTTTGTTCCAATCTCCTTCAACAAGGAGTAATTACCATTTACTGTTTTATTAATTTAAGAACTATATCTGTAATTTTATTGAAACAATGACTTTAAGCCATGAGTCATACTCGGGGTACCTTGGTCCATTTGTTAAGGTTTTGTCCATTTTCATATGCCATATGATCATTTAATGAAAAAAAATTGACTCTTTTGCACTCAAATTCTGTGATCATTGTCTTTCTTTCATTTTATTGCATTTTCAAAATAGCCATGTATCTTACATACATACAAACACACATTTGCAGACCCTCACCCACTCCGGATCTCGTTGACAATGATTCCGCTATTTCCATCTATGACTTTGAACATCCAATCTACCAAGCCGAAGACGAAGGCGAAGAAGATTGTGAAATACCTTGGGAATTAGCCAGACTTTTGATGCAAGAGGAGAAGGCCATTCAACCACATGAAGATCCAGTTGAAGTGATCAACCTAGGTATTGAGGAAGATAAGAAAGAGGTCAAGATCGGTGCCAACTTGGAAGACGGTATCAAAGACAGATTGATCCATATGTTGCATGACTATGTTGAGGTGTTTGCTTGGTCATATGAAGATATGTCGGGGCTTGTTACTGACATTGTGGTTCATCGTCTACCAACAAAGGAAGATTTCCCTCTAGTCAAGCAAAAAGTTCGTTGTACGCGGCCAAACATGTCTGAAAAGATAAAAGCTGAGGTAATGAAGAAATTCAATGCAGGTTTTCTAGCAGTGACGTCATATCCCCAATGGGTGGAAAATGTGGTCCCTGTGCCAAAGAAAGATGGGAAAGTCCGTATGTGTGTAGACTATAGGGATTTGAATAGGGCAAGCCCCAAAGATGATTTCCCAGTACTGCATATTGACGTCATGGTCGACAACACTGCTCAACATAAAGTCCTATCCTTCATGGATGGATTCTATGGCTATAATAAAATCAAAATGGCTCCCGAAGACATGGAGAAAACCACTTTTATTACACAGTGGGGCACTTTTTGTTACAAGGTCATGCCTTTCGGTTTGAAGAACGCATGGGTAACCTATCAACGAGCTATGGTATCCCTATTCCATGACATGATCCATCATGAAATATAAGTGTACGTTGATGATATGATTTCAAGATCACAAACTGAGGAACAACACCTTGATCATCTTCACAAGTTGTTTGAAAGATTGAAGAAATATAAGCTAAGGATGAATCCCAACAAATGCACCTTCGAGGTAAGATCTAGAAAACTCTAAGGGTTCATCATCCGTGGAAAAGGTATTGAGGTCGACCCTGCAAAAGTCAAAGCCATACAAGAAATTCCAGCTCCCTGTACTGAGAAAGAGGTCAGGGGTTTCTTAGGTCGACTCAACTACATTGCTCGATTCATATCTCACTTGACTGCTACTTGTGAGCCTATCTTCAAACTCTTGAAGAAAGATCAAGTAGTCAGATGGAAAGACGACTGTCAAGCAGCCTTTGATAAGATCAAGGAATATTTACAAGAAACTCCCATTATGATGCCTCCAATTAAAGGAAGACCTCTGATTATGTACTTTACTGAATTATAGAATTCTATGGGGTGTGTGCTGGGCTAACATGACGAGTCTGGCCGAAAAGAGCATGCAATATACTACTTGAGAAAAATGTTTACCGACTGTGAAACAAGATATTCACTTCTCGAGAAAACTTGCCGCGCTCTGGCATGGGATGCTCGCCGGCTAAGATAGTATATGTTGACTCACACCGCTTTGTTGATTTCTAAGATGGACCCTATCAAGTACATCTTCGAGAAACCAGTTCTCTCCGGATGAATAGCTAGATGGAAAATGATCCTGACTGAATATGATATCCAATATACTACATAAAAGGCCATCAAAGGAAGTGTGTTGGTAGATCATTTGGCCCATCAAGCTGTTTATGACTACCAATCCATGAACTTTGAATTCCCATACGAGAATATCGTGCTGATAACTGATTGTGAAAAGCATGGACCATATGACGGACCTGAACAAGGATCCCGATAGACTATGGTTTTTGATGGGGCTTCCAATGCTTTGGGTAATGGAGTTGGTACTATGATTATTTCTCCTGAAGGTTGCCATACACCTTTCACTGCTAGACTATGCTACGACTGTACAAACAACATGGCTGAGTATGAGGTATTCATCTTGGTTCTTAGGGATGACATTGACCTAAGATTCAAATTCTTAAGCGTATATGGAGATTCAACTTTAGTAATCAGTCAAGTTAAAGGAGAGTGGGATACCAAACATCCTAATTTGATCCCCTATAAAGAGCTTGTGTTAACCCTAATCCCATACTTTAAGGAGGTTACCTTCGAACACTTTCTAAGAGAAGAAAATTAGTTGGTGGATGCCTTAGAAACAATGTCATCCATTTTCAAGGTCAAGTGGTACAACGAAGCCCCTAGAATTACGATTGATAGATTTGACAAACCTGCACACTGTTGTGAGATCAACACTAACAAGGAGAAACCATGGTACCATGAAGTGAGGAGATATCTGGAAGCACAAGAATGTCCTGAAGGAGCTTCCATCAACGACAAGAAATTCATGCGAAGGTTTTTAGCCAAATTCTTCCTAAGCAATGGGATCTTATATAAGTGCAACCATGATTCAACTCTGCTCTGTTGTGTGGACAAGAAGGAGGCAGATAAAACCATGGAGGAAATGCATGATGATATCTTTGGAACTCACTCTAGTGGGAACACTATGGACAAGAAGATTCTGAGGGCTGATTACTATTGGTTTATTATGGAAATTGATTGTCACCATCACTTGAAGACTTGCCACAAGTGTCAAATCTATGTCGACAAGGTCCATGTGCCTCTAATCCTTTTGATTGTCATGACTACTCCGTGGCCATTTGAAATGTGGGGCATATACATGATTGTAGAGATCAAGCCCACAACTTCTAATCGACATCGTTTCATCCTAGTTTCCATTTATTGCTTCACCAAATGGGTCGAAGCTACCTCATTTACCTCAGTTACAAAGAATGTTGTAGCCCAATTTATCAAGCATAATCTCATCTTCCGTTATGGTATCCCTGAAAGGATCATCACTGACAATGGAACCAATCTCAATAATGCTATGATTACAGAGATCTGCACTCAGTTAAAAATCAAGCATCACAATTCTTCTCCATACAGACCTAAGATGAATGGCACAGTAGAAGCTGCCAATAAAAACATAAAGAAGATTGTGCAAAAGATAGTGGTGACCTACAAAGACTGGCATGAGATGCCACCGTTTGCTCTCCATGGCTATCGTACTTCAGCTTGAAAAGCAACTAGGGCAACCCCATTTTCCTTAGTTTATGGCATGGAAGTTGTTTTTCTTGTGGAAGTTCAGATTCCTTCCTTAAGGATTATGAAAAAAGCAGATTTAGGAGAAGACGAATGAATTTAGACTAGGTTGGATCAGTTGAACTTAATTGATGAGAAGATATTGGATGTTGTTTGTCATGGTCAAATGTGTCAAAAGCTTATGATCAAGGCTTTCAACAAAAAGATCAAACCTCGAGTGTATCAGGCTGGAGAGTTGGTAATAAAATGCATCATTCTTCCACAAGGTGATCCTAGGGGCAAATGGATTTCCACTTACGAAGGACCATTTTTTGTTAAGAAAGTATTCTCTAGTGGTTCCATGAGGCTAACTACTATGGACGACGAAGATTTTCCGTATCCTGTAAATGCAGACATATTCAAAAAATACTACACATAAAAATGATCCGCTAGGTTGACATACCTATGCAAAAATAAGGGCATCCCGGCGAACCAAAAGGGTTCGGGCAAAAGTTAGGCATATATACAAAAGATTGTACACCCGTAAAGTCGAAAAACCAAAAGGGCGGCTTGGGAAAAAAGGGTATCCTGGTGGGCTGAAAACCTGAAAGGGAGGTCCAGGCAAAAGTTAACAATTAAATTGTATGACTACATCCCGTGAAATCACTACAACCAACTTTATTACCAAGATCCAAGTTCTTGGGTGTAAGATCAATTCAATCAACTTCTTTCAACGACAAGGGATGATGTTCGAAGATATAGAGACAATAGAGGAGTTGGAACACAATGAGATCACTTCCACATGGCTATTATTTTTGCTTACACTTTGTATTATTTCGATGGTTTCCTATTACTAGGATCTCTGTCTCCTTGTACAAAAACGCCTATTTATAGGAAAAACATCAATACAAATATACGTTGAAATGCAAACTTTTTGCTTTCCTGTTTTGAGTGCAAAAACGTCTAATGACTAAAATTGAATAAACATATGCATATGAACATGATTAACTGTTACCAAATGTATGTTTAAAAAAGGTAATAAACATTTTTCTTAAAGAATTCGGGATATCCCCCACAGAGTTACTTCAACAAAATTATCCCCACATCTTTAAATTCATGCAGTATCCATCCGGAGTTTCAATCTTCTGACAATCATTTCCCCAGTTGGGTTGGTCCTAAACTACAAGAGAAACCTTGCGGAGTTCATCTTCAAAAAGAATTCATCCCCCCAATAGAGTCTTCAAAATTCTTTCCTCAACATGGTTTATTTCCCCAACAAACTACCAAATTCCCTAGTACAAGTCTTTCTCTCAGACCATTACAAATAAAACGGACAAAACCCCTTTGTCCCCATTAAAGTCATTACAATCCCCAAAGAGGTTGTTAATATCCATAGAAAGTTACTGCAAAGCCTGGAATTAGACCAGATACTAGTTAACTGTCATTCTCCCCAATCAAGTTATAATTCCCCAGTAGAGTAATTGACAACCAAGGTTCCTGGACTTTATTCTCCAAACAGAAATCAACATTCCCTGCAGGATTTCCTCGAACAAAAAAACTAGGATCCACATCGAAAATTCTAAACAAAGTTGAAGATACACATACTTTTCATCTCCAGTAGTAGTCCGGGATTCAGCTTCCCAATACTCCCCAGCAATTTGTCAAGGATTTATTTTCCAGACAAAGATGCACTTCAATGTTTCACATTCATACATCATAGAACATACATGACAAATGTATATAATATAATCTCATTTATTTTGAGAACATCATTACGCCATGCATACATATGCATGCAACAAACCCTCTTCCGTTCAGGAAAAATTAAACGAAGACCTCTTTTGGTTTAGATTTATTTCTTCCAAATTAAAGATAGGAAAAGGAAGACCTCTTCTGTTTAGGTTTATTTCTTCCAGATTAAAGACAGGCGAACAAAGACCTCTTATGGTTAGAGTTATTCCTTCTAGATTAAAGACAAACAGACGAAGACCTCTTCTGGTTTAGATTTATTTCTTCCAAATTAAAGACAGGAAAACGAAGACTTCTTCTGGGTAGATTTATTTCTTCCAGATTAAAGACAGACGAACGAAGACCTCTTATGGTTTAGATTTATTTCTTCCAGATTAAAGACAGGAGAACGAAGACCTCTCCTTGTTTAGATTTATTTGTTCCAGATTAAAGACAGGAAAACAAAGACCTCTTCTGTTTATATTTATTTCTTCTAGATTAAGGATAGGCGAACAAAGACCTCTTTTGTTTAGATTTATTTCTTCGAGATTAAAGACAGGAAAACGAAGACCTCTTCTAGTTAGATTTATTTCTTCCATATTAAAGAGAGACGAACAAAGACCTCTTCTGGCTAGATACATTAGGAAAAGGAAGCTTGGAAGAATAAGTGTCAGACTTTAGAGGTTTCTTACCAAGCACACCTGAAGGAGAAAGATGATCTGATCGAGATTCTTGAGAGTCGTGCAGTAGAGGCAATGGACAGGCAAGAGGATTTATTTTCCTCTAGGGCTCGGTCTAGACCTAGTTTCTCACTTCCCAACCCTTGTGATTGGAAAGAGATCGCCGATAGGTTTGCAGAAGAGAACGAACAGTTGAAGGCTGAATTGCAAGACTCATATGGAAACGTCAACGTGTAGAGTGGTCTCCATCAACTTTGCTTTTATAGGATTTTAGACTTTATCTTCATCTTGTACTTGGGATTATTGAAACTTGTACTAAAAAGTTGTAATCCATTTTGAAGTCATTATAATGAGATTTTCAGTATTTCAAATGTGTTAGTACTTTGATATTTGCAAATTGTCTATAAATCTTTGAGTTCCTTGAAAAAATAGTAAAATAAATCATGTGCATTACATATCATGCATCATAATGTACATACTTCTTACATTTTTGTTCATAACCAGGTGTCTTACTGAGCTTCTTTATTTTAATCAGCAAGTTGTCTCATCAGTACAACACTCGGGCCAATTTCAGAAGGAAGATGGATAATCTAGAACAAGAGAATCGCGAGTTTGGCGAGGAAGTTTCTGTTCTTAATGTCGGTATGGCCAATCTTACTTCTCTGATGGAATCTTTGGTGGCTGCTCAGAATCAACCACCACTTTCCCAACCTCAACAGACAACGGTTGCTTTCGAAGCTCCGACAGTTCTTGTTTCTGCTACTCCAGCTGTTGTTGTTCAAAATTGCATGCCTCAGAGATATCCCTAGGGAATTCCAGATGTTGTACCCCAAAATTTGGCCTCTCTTTTCTCAATACATTTCTCACAAAGATCTTTAAAATCTCAAGCTTGCACAAGTATTGACTAGGTTAAGCCATCTGCTCCACATTGATACCTCAAATTAGGGTTTGAGTTTGCATAAGGAAAATTGGGCTTCTAATGCTTCAAATGACTTTGATGGATCATTATGGACCCTCAAGATTTCTGATGTCAAGTTTCAAGTCTTGAATCACAAAATTGCTCAGTCAATTGATCAGATGACCTAAAATCAACTATATTGGGTAAAAAGTCAATTGTGGACAACCTACAGTCAAACTTCAATATTTTGGATCAATATAACCATTTTAAAGTCATATGAATTAATTTATCAAGTTTGGATCACAATTCCCCAAGAAAATTGTTCAAATCACCAAAAGGGCAAAATGGTCAAAATTAGGGTTTTGACTATATTTGACTGATCAAGAGTTTTTGACCTAATACATGATCTAATGGCTTGAAGTAAAATCTCAAGGATTAAAATATAACATATTGACCTAATTTCATGTTTAAAGACATTTCTCAAAGATCATTTGATTGATAGTTGAAATTTAGTCAACTGATGAAAAGTCAACTTATACACCAAAAGTCAAACATTGACTTTTTGATCAAAATTGAGTTTCAAAGATCACATTTCATCAAGAAATTTAAAAATATGAAACTTGATCATCAAGAAATCAAGAAAGTCAAAAGTCATTTTAAAAAGTCAAAGTTTTCAAGACTTAGAAATTTTTGTGTTTTAAGTCTTACTTTTTCATGACTTCATGCCAACTTTTCACCAAGATCAAAGATTATTCGAAGAAAATTTTAAACATGAAAGTTGTGGATATTTATGAGATCTACGAATTTTCTTTAATGATCAAGTTCTAGAAGTTCTTAAATTTTGAGTTATGAATTCACAAAGTCATGCACTTTGTATAAAAACACTTAGAGAAAATTTGACCTAGTTAGGCAAACTTTTGGTACTAACTTCATAGAAAATTTTCACATATTTCTAATTGGATTATTAGAAAGTGAAAAACATAAAGGTTGTATAGGATGTTCTAAGCTTTCCAAAATGTCCAAAAACATAATGAGATCATTCTTGAGCTAGGAGAATCGAAGAGATGAAGTTAGGGTTTCAAACTTAAATTACAAGACAAATTTGTGATGAACACTTGATCAAATCTCAAACCATGTTGCACCAATATTGCTTTGAAGGCTTATAACTTGCTAATCACTCCATAATTTAATGTTTACACAACTGTTAGAGCTTTGATACAAACATTTGAACCATTGTCCAAGAGATTCATCCATTTTTGGCACAAAGTAACATTGTTATTTTTGTAAAGTGACTTTAACCACAAAGTCCACCTCCTTGAGCTTTGAACTTTTTCCTTCTGCACACACTCCATCTACAAGCCAGAAGAAACATGTTTAAATTTTCTAACCACTCTAGATAGCCTTGTACCATGTCTTGGAAAGATGTTTGTCAACTTTGCTTCAAAATCAAGTAACCTAGCCATAACATGTGATTCTTTGAATATGATGGTTTGAACATCCAAAACCTCTTTCCTATAAATAGAAGCACTATATGTAAGTCATTACACGAATTAACAAGCCTGAAAACACCCTAAAAATCCCTCAAGCCAGAAATGGACTCAAAATACCATTATTGTGCAGATTTTGACTTTGCACATCAAAATTCCATTTCACTCGTGCGTTTCTTGGCCAAACCATTTCAAAAGCTTCCCTATCTCAAATATAAGCCATCCCAATACCTATTTTCAAACTGTAACACCATTTGCACTATCCTCTATTTTCAAAAATAGAGGTATGCACTTGGACTTCTCTAGAACAGTTCAAGAACTCCCAGCTTAAAGTAACCATTGGAATAGCTTCCTGGAGGTTCAAGGAAGCTAACCAGGCCATTGAAACATCTTGAAGTGAGCACTAACTCAAAACACGAAATCTAGTTTTGAAGTAAGTTTTCTGATTTTAAATCTCTTCATATAGGCATTGTTAGCTTTCCATTTTCAAAGATAAAATGTAGACATCATTGCCATGAAGATGACCATGTCATTAGAATTCATTTATGTTGCTTGAGTAGTGAGAATTTTGAACCTGAAGTTTCTGAAAAAATTAGGTTAGAATTGATACTAGTTAAAATTCGTGCTCATCTTTGAGCCATTGTTTAAGTTATTTACATTTCTGGAATCGTGGTGAAATTTCTAACAAGTTTGATGTTCATACTTTTGAGAATGGTTGAGAAACGAATGAGTTGCAGAGGCTATGGCTGGCGCAAGGAAGAAGATGAAGTTTATCATTAGAACTGGTTTTGTAATATATATATTTATGATTTTGTTTATAACACCTGATGTATAGCCACCCCAGTGGTAGAGAGCGCGCGTGTAAGGAATTACCCTATAAGGGCCAGGGTTCGAACCCCAGAGACCTTTTATTTTATTTCTTGACATTTTTTCTCTTCATTTTTGTCAAAACAGTCAGTGCTTGGGCCTCCAACAAAAGGGCCTTGTACCATTTTACTCTTCTAACACCCCTGTCTACTAATAACAACACAACCCATTGTTTTTATTTTCTTTTTTTCCTGATTACAAAAAAATCACAATGGACCTAATCACAAAACAAAGTTGTTTTACTTCTAAACCACTTTTCCCATTTTTACACCCCCTGGCTTTATTTTTATATTTTATTTTATTTTCCCTTTTCTTTATTTTTATTATTATCTATATTATTTTTATTATCTTTATTAATTAAAAATCCTAATAAATAATTTATTTATTATTTACATATTTAATATACTTTTATCTTAGTTCTTTTAAGACAAAAAAGACCAAAAATATTTTTCTTTAACAAATTTATTTTTAATTAAATTAATATTAGACTTAGGTTTATTTTCTTAATTACATTTAATTTAGAACTTAGGACTTTTAATTAATTGATTTTTCATTAAATTTGTTTTCTTGATTAAATCAATATCTTTTCTCAAAATAACTTAGGTTTAGTTTTCTTAAATTAGATTAATTAATTACTTTCGTTTTCTTATTTAATTAAGTTAAACCCTCTTATACAAAAAACTCAAACAAAAAATTTTCATTTTCCTTTCATATTGGCTTCACATTCTTGTACATTTTTATTCATTCAAATTCAATAGGGTTGTGTGATCGGTGGGAACGAGAATTGGCTGTTTTTGGAATGCTGGTTTGCGTTTGCGTTTGTTTTCGCAAAATGTCGCGGTAAGCAAGAGTCGCCACCGTCTTTTATTTTATCCAACAAGGAAAGGACAAAAGCACAGAAAAATTCCTTTCGAGATGTTTCTCGGGTTCGGGAGGTAGATTATAGAAAGGGAAGGTGTTATCACCCTTTCTATCTGTGGTTATCCACGGGCTCTTAGGTACTTGCTCATTGTGTTTTCAAAAAGTTTTGCTTTTCTTGTGTTCGTGGGTTTTGAAAAGAGTTTTGTTTGAAAACTTCAATTTAACTCTTGTTTCTGTCCTCAAGAGTGTATGAAGTGTTGTTGAAAACTTTGTTTGAAAAGTGTAAGTGCAAAAAATTTGTTTTGTTTTGAAAGAGCAAGTACCTAAGAACCTCTACCTATTCAAAAGGAATTAAACTGTGTAAATGTCCTTTAGACAGGGCTATCCCACTATTGAGAAGTAGGTAGCACCATCATTGGAGTTTTCGGGTCAATTCGATTAAGGGACATGTGGTCACTAAAGCAATGTTAGGACGCCTTAGCGGTAACCCTAATGTCTTAGATCATTTTAGCCGAGGCAACTGTTTCGAGGCAACTTATGATCTTTGGACAAGAGGGCGACCTCTAAAACTTCCTATACTCAATGACCACGTTCGAGGCAACCAAGTGAG
This sequence comes from Vicia faba, assembly GCA_948472305.1. Classification (NCBI taxonomy): domain Eukaryota; kingdom Viridiplantae; phylum Streptophyta; class Magnoliopsida; order Fabales; family Fabaceae; genus Vicia; species Vicia faba. The sequence goes on along the minus strand of OX451736.1, from coordinate 256,479,462 downwards.
GCGTACCCTAGGAGTGGCATGTGAAAATGTGTCAATTTTCAGTTATGTTATCTTTGCACATGTTATGGTGAGCTACAGTTGATTTTAAGTTAAGATAGATCTTGTCATGCATAGCCTATTAATCATACATCTAGCAATTAATGGTTGCGGAAAATAAAACTAAGCTATTACAAGGCGTCGGGTATTTACATCGCCAAAAACAAACCCTTGAAAATTAAATGCGGAAAATTAAATGAAAGCGATAAATAGTCCTAAGTTAAAGCTATTACATCCTCGGAGCAATTACAATTATATGGATCAAAAACAATACGCGTGAGAAAAATTAAATCGGAGAGTTTTTAGGGTTTTGACCCTTTTTATGAAAGAAAGAGATTTTTTTGTTATTTCTTGCATTTAATTAAATTAAACCTAAACTAATTAATTAATTAAATAAAAACAGAAATATTTTTGGGCTTTTGGATGCTTAAGGAAATAAAAAATAAAATGATTAAATATATAAAAAACCTAATTCTACACCAATTTTAATTTGTTGCAAAAGTATTAATATTATGCCTAATTAAAACTAAGCAAATTATGTTAATATTTATTTATAAAATAAACTAATGAAATTAAATTTAATAAATAAAAATATTATAGTTTTCTGATTTTTATTAAGAAAATGTTAATTATTTTAGTTAGTAGTTAATTAAGAATTAATAAAAACAAATTAAATAAAAATATAAAAGAGAAGAAGAAATAAACCCAGGGGGGTGATGGGCCTGATTTGGGAGTGACCAGAGCAATTTTGAAGCCCACTAACATTCCAGCCTCATTTGACTTTTCAGATTGTCCACACGTATGTTGACCAAGGAGTATGGTAGTCCTTCATCCATGACCACTGGATCTATGTCTAGAGCCATCTGGCGTATTGAGGTTTGAGGTGCATGATGGACCAATGCCTTGGAGAGTACATGGGATCACCTACAGAAAAAATCAAATAAGTGTTTTGGGGGACCTGGGATTCGAACCCAGGCCCCACTGCTCATTGGACGTTGCCCCTGTCACTACACCACTATGCCTCTTTTGTAATTATGATACACAACAATTAATATATGTCAAACAAACACTTATGCCTGGAATTATATAAAAAAAACGCGTAATTCAAATAGACGAACCAGATGACAACATGTCATCATCTTCAACCTTGGTCCTGCAAAAAATAGAATCAGATAGCGGGGGTTTTTAACCTCCACTATCTCCTGCACGAAAAATAGCGAATCGACACAGAGCAAAAAGAAATATTTCGCGAGGTCAGTGTTGGAATCGTCTTGGTCTCACGAATTCAACCATGTATCCCATTGGTTCCAATTTTTCATGGTTTGGAAAGCCCTATTTGAAAGCTTGAAAACCCTAGAAACTCGATCATGGCATCTCTCGGTTTAGGGCACTATGGTTCAATTAATTCATTCCATTAGCTTTGTATAATCTCTAGCAATGCAAATCAATCACAAAAACATGTCAAATGCATATGAATTAAGAGATACAATTCTGAATTAGAAGTGCAAACCGTGGGATGGTATTTCATGATTCCTTGAGCTTTGGTGCTTGAATTTGATTACAAATCACTCCTGGTACTTCCTACAATGTGTTTGGATGGACAAGGCACCTTGAATTGGCCTAGATTGCAAGAACAAGTTTTTATTTTTTTTGAAGTTTCTTGAAATTGGTATGACCGTTTCTGCAGTCCTTCAGTCGTGAATTAGGTTATGTTTGGCTTGCTTGCATATAAGGGAATCAGTTTAGGTCAAAATTTGGACCCATACCCATGTGCATTGAAGATTGAATCTTTGATTGACAAATCAAATATTCTTGATTTTTCATGATTGAACAAGTTGCCAAAATTGGATATTTTTGTATCTTTTAGCTTGTGCACGAATTGGCATTGCTTGGTCAGCATATTTGGATCACATTTGGTTCACAAATAGATTTAAGAAACAAATCTTTTATTTTCTTATAATTTAAATTAATTAAATGAATTAATATGTATTAAAAATCCATTTAATCAATAAATTTAAGAAAATAAATCCAATTTAACCTGGTGGGTCGTGCATAGGTCATGGGTGAAGTTTCAAAAAGAGATTTGAGGCCCATTAGCAAAAAGAAGGTGTTTTGAGCAAAGTTGACTTTTGCAAATTCATGAAAATTACCTAACTTCTCCAATGCATAACTTGCTCAATTTTGATAATATGACCATGTTCTTGGACATTTTGGAAATCCCTTGATGTCCTCTAACCAATGATTTTGGTCCCATGTCATTTGGATTTACCAATCTCAAGTTATGGCCTTTGACTCAAAGTGTACTTTTGTTGACTTTTAAAATTGACCTATAATGTAAAAATTTGTAACTTTTTGTGAGTGCATTTCTTGATCTTGGGGTGTGAAGATGGATTGTAGGAAATTGCATCCTCTTCAAAATGAGCTTTGGATGGAATTTTTCTGATAAACCATGAAAGAGTTATGCCCTTGTCAAAGTACAGTTGACTTTTCTGCTGTCCAAAAATAGTAACTTTTGCATCTTGATGATTTTTGAGCTATTCTTGTGGGATCATGATCAAGACTTGATAAAATGATTATTGTGAACTCAAAATAAGATGTTGATCAAGAATTCTGACTTTTGACTACAAAATGACCATTTTGCCCTTGCAGTTGACTGTAGATCAAATGGGGCTTTTGACTGTGCAAACTGGCACTGTGAGTCTTGAAACTTGGCATGTAGGTGCTTGAGAATGTATATAGGCCTATGAGACTTGATTGAACCATTGAAAACCTCAAATTCCTTGAAAGAACCAAAACCCTAATTTTGAATAACTGCCTTAGGAGGTGATCTGACTGTACAACCCTTGAGCCATTTTGAGCAATTTGAAGATCATTCTTGACAAATCCTGAGGAATATAGGAGGGAAAATTTTGGGGTACAACAGGTTGTAATATTAATTAGGGTTTATTTACTTGTATCTCCCCATTTATAAATTTGTAACCCCATCCCCAATGATGTAATAGCGTAGAACTTTACTTTTTTGCAATTTATCGATTTCAATATAAATGCTAGTAATTAGGGTTTGTATGGAAAGATAAAATCAACAAGTAGAAAACTCTAATTCAAAGACAAAGAGCATGAAAACAAACACTTTTCACACTATAACTTCTAAGGTTAACCCACACTTGTTGCCTTAGAATAAATAGTCATGTCCCTCGAATATGGGATGCTTTAGCAATGACCCTCGAATACAAGATCGTAGTCCATCGATGACCCTTTAATGTTGCCTTCATTAAACGATCTTAGCCCCTTAAGATAAATTGCTAAGGTATCCTACAATGTTGCTTTCTATAAATATACGATGACCCATACCTGTCCCTTCACATCCAATGATAGGGCTTCTTATCAATTAATGGTAAGATAACAATATCTAAAGGAGGAAGAAAAGAACTAAGACTTGTTGAGTAGGTAGAACATTCATAGTTGCTTGCTCACAACCATTTTCAAACATCTTTCAAACACACTAACACTTTCAAATGAAATATTTTCAAAAGTCAATAATTTGTATGCATTCTTATAGAGACGAGAATCATTACAAAGTTCTCCTAAACAAAGGCACTTTCAAAAATACTTTCAAAACCAATCACAAACACATTTCAAATAAAGCAATTCAAAGTGAGCTAGTAACTAAGAGCCCGTAGATAACTATAGATGAAAAGGGTGCTAACACCTTCCCTTTTCATAACCTACATCCTGAACTCAAGGAAATTCTCAAAAGGTCTTTCTTGTTCTTTTCACCCTTTCCTTTATTGGATAAAAGAAAAGTCAGTGGTGACTCTTGCTATCTGCAATAATTGCGATCAAACGCAAAATACCCAAGTCAGTTCTCCCACCGTATTACACCAGAGAACTTCATGCCAGAAGGTTATAACTAAGATGCTCAAGTTGCTCCACTTGCTCATGCTGCTGCTGCTCCTACACCTCCTGTAGTGCCTATTACCCCTGCTGCTAGAAATGAGATTCACTATGTCGCACCTCCCTCAGTGAATGTTGTACCATTTGTTAATGATGAAGTGTATCGCCCTATTCCTCCATTTAGTGAAAGCTTGGGTGTCTATGATCAAATTTACGATTTTCAGGACCAGTTTGATAAGATGTATAAAGAGTTGAAGGCCCTCAGAGGAAAAGAACTCTTTGGGCAGAATGTGAATGATCTGTCTATGGTTCAAAATCTAAAAATACCTGCAAAGTTCAAAGTACTAGAATTGGAGAAGTACAAGGGTAACACTTGCCCTCGTGCTCACTTAATGATGTATGTGAGAAGAATGTCTACTCGTACCGATGATCAACGGCTATTGATTCATTTCTTTCAAGACAGTTTGACTGGTGCATTGTTGAAATGGTACATGAGCCTGTGTAGTGGTAGAAATGTTGAGACAAAGCCATTAGATTGACTTAACTCACATAGATCAAAATAAAAATCTCCACCGCGCTTCATTATTTCCAAAGGAATGAGAAAAAAGCGAATAACCCAAAAAGAGGGGAAGAAAATCTAAGTTCGGGGGTTGGTTATGCAAAGGGAATGTATTAGCACCCTAAACAACTATGGTACTCCGCAGGAACCTCTTTGAAAATTTATGTATTTTGGCTATAAATGTTTGTATGCAAAAATGGATTGTAGGGATGAGGAAAGAATTTTTTTAATGCTTTTTGCACCTGCCGAGGTTGTGAACATTTAGTGCCTACGTACCACCTTCTATGCAATAGGGGATCAGGGTACTCGTAGTTCACCTTTTAAAAATTTTAAAACACAAGTGTGTTGGTTAATTTTAAGAAACAAGACATCATCATCTTATCCAAATGAAAAATATACTTACTACCCACAATTATGAGAAATGAGAATTTGCATCATCTCAAAGTAGAGGATATGACTTGGATTTTAAAATCAGCAAAAGCATCACTCAACACCCAAGTGGAAAATGTCTCATTTCACTATATATCATAGAAGTATAGTTGTTTACATCACTACAAGGATTGACAAGAATCTAATCTTTTTCGAGAAATTTTTTAAAGACAAAAGCCAAAATGGCAAAATAGTTTGAATGAGATTGATTGAATTTTAGTCTTCTCACAAAAATGTCCAAGTATTATTAAATTGATTAAAGTTTGATTAAGAAAAGATTTTTAAAAATGCATGGACCTAAGTCCAAGTTTATTATGAAAGTGGTTCAAGTTTAAAACAAGAAGATTTTTGAAAAGGAGGGAAGATATTTTTGAAATTAAAGAAGATGAGAATCATGCTCCAATAACATTTAGTACAATAAGAATTAGATAAGATGAAGACAGATGGGGTGAAAAAAAACCATATTTAAACTAAAAACTTTAATCAAACTATTATTAAAATCATTCATCCATTTTTATAGAGTTAGATTCAACATCATGGATCCAATGATGTTAATAAAGTTCATGACCCAAATTTCATAGTTCAAGATCAACCAGAATATATATGAAAAAAATAAAATTGTATTAAAAATAAGAAAATAAGATTCTAAAATTATTTTAAAAAAGAAATAAAGAGGAAAAATAGCAATTATATTCAAACTAATCAAGAAAATTAAACAAGACGATAGAAAAATCAGAAATAAGCTCAAATATTTATATAAATTTTTTGGTACTTTTTTAAAGTCAGAAACTATTTTTAAAATTACAAGAAATAGACAAAATAAACCAAAAATGAAGAACAATAGTAAAGTAAGAAATAAAAAATAAATGAGATCATCAATATTTGTCAAAAGGTAATTGGATCCTTCCCTAATTTTTCTAGAATTTAAAAATGAAGAAAAGTATTTTTTTAATAATTAAAACAATTCAAATAAAGTAAACAATTATAAAAAAATATCAAAATATAAAATAAAATTGTGAAAAAATAAAAATCAGAAAGAGAAAAATCAAAAGTATTTTTCATAATTGTTTCAGATTTTTTGAAGTTGAAATGGATTTTTTATGATTTTTTGAAGTTTAAAACAATTTAAATATAAAATCAGAAAATAAAATAAAGTCAAAAAAATGTGGACCAATGGATGAGAGTCAAAACGTATTAGTAAGTTAATCCGATGGATCAGACATGTTGTGCATATCATGGTCATTATTGAATAAAGCACTGAATCAAATATTAAATCAGATTTTTGAAAATTCCAAATGGCACAATTTTATTGGTTAAAGGATGACACGTTGGTCATCTTGAACCTCTAACCAGTATCAAAACTAGGTTCCTCAAACTGTAAAATTAGAGCTCGAGACATGTGCCATTCGCTTCGTCTCATCAAGACGAAGACAACCACACCTTCGCGAAAAATTTATATAAACTGTAGCTCAGTTGTTTTGGAAGAGAAGATTCGAAAAGGGATTTGAAATTTCATGGTCAAAACGTGTTTCCAGTTGAAAAAAATGTTGCAACTAGAACCAGGATGATGAGAGCTTCACAATAGTATCAAAGTTTGAAAGAATTGGTGAAGGAATCTACCTATTGAAGTTAAGTTGCAGAGCTCTGAAACTAGACGTGGCTAGCACAATTCAGGGAATTTTATAGCTTAGTTCTTCTTATGTTAGCTTCAGTGAGGATCAAAGAAGGTGAATTGACAAAGAAAAATGATTGAGGAAGGTTGTAAGAGAAAATTTGAAGTTACAGAAAATTGTGTTCAAGAGAGAGTTTGGCAGGGTAATTCTGGCTTTTTAAGCTTGAGAAAATGAATGAGGGATGATTCTCTATTTATAGGGAAATGAATGGAATGCTCAAGCGTGTGAAATGATGAAATTTGGAGGGAAATCATGTGAAGTTGAAAACAAGAAAAGTGTGACTTGTAATTTGATCAAAACTCATCCAATTCTTGCGTTTTATCAAGCTAATCACTTCTACAGGTTCACCAAATGTGATTAAAAGCAAAAACGCGCAGCAATTTTGTGTTTAGAAGCCAAAACAAGGATTTCAAATTCTGACTTTTTGGAGAAATTTCAGTTTCAAGTTACCAAATTCAAATCAACGGCATTCTCAACTCAAGGGGTCTTAAGACATGATTCTTGAAGCTTTAGAAATATGAGCTTACAAGCTTTATAGTGTGCAAAGAGTGGTCTCAAATGGATGCTTGAGCTGAGAGTTGTGATGAGTCAAAGTTGAGAAAAAGAGGATGACTTTCTATACTTAGAAAATTTCTAAGTTTTTCTTCAAAAATGACTTGTAATGTCTTGCATCCAAACATGGCCTTCCACTTGAAATTTGCTCTTAACAAAAAAATATGGCATGAAGTAGATCTCTTGAATGACATTTTAAAATTTGAACCATTCAAAATCTCCAAAATTAAGAAAGTTATGACTAGTTGAAGTTGGCAAAAATTCATGAAATAACCTATAATCTTTTGCATCCTTAGGGTATCTTCCATCCATTTTTACACTTTTCACTTAAAATATGGGTTGAAGTCCACATATTTAAGATGATTGTGCAAAAATAATGGGTTCAAGGTGATAAAAATTGACAAGTTATGATCATTTGAAATCACCTAATGGAATTTGAGGATTCACCTGGAGGACTTGTAACCTTTCTTTATCATCAAGTTTCTTCCACACAAAATTTCCTTGAAACTTTTGAAGTTATTTTATAATAACACTTTGAAGATAAGCATGTATTTGTAATCACTCAAAAATAAAAAAAGATGAGTAACAAATGTCCTTTTGAAGTTCAAAACCCTTGCTCATAGAGCAAGAAAATGTCTTGGGAAACCTTTGCAATTTTGACCTATCTCCTTAGACAAATACTTTTGTGATGTGAATATGACTTGTTAAGGATGATAAGTAGAAACCATAGTGTTGTACCCCAAAATTTTCCCTCCCATTTTTCTCAAGACATGTCAAGAATAATCTTCAAGTGGCTCGAGATGGCTCAAGAGTTGGACAATCAAATCACCTCCTAAGGCAGTCAAATCAAAATTAGGGTTTTGTGTTGCATCAAGGTCCTCATATCCAAATGGCATCAAATTCTCCCCAATGTCCTAATATGCTCTTAAGTTCATCCATGTCAAGTTTCAAGCCTTGTAGAAAAATTTTGGTCAGTCAATTGCTCAAGAGGTCCAAAAATCGACTATGCTAGGGCAAAAGTCAACTGTGACCCAAATACAGTCAAACCTCAAGATTTTTTTGTAAACATTCTAATTCTGAAGGATAATTCATCATTTTATCAATGGTTTATCATGAGTCATCAATGATTGCTCAAGATTCATCAAGATTCAAAAGTTGCTAAATTAGGGTTTTGCAGGAAAGGTCAACACAACTTTGACCAAGCATAATTTTCTCATACTTTATGAGAAATGACCCATCAAAATCTCATTTTGAAGAGGATGAAATTTCCTACAATCCATCTTCACACCCCAAGATCCAGAAATGCTCTCACAAGAAGTTACAAATTTGGACATTATAGGTCATTTTTGAAAGTCAACAAAAACACCTTTTTTTTTTCCAAATCTTATAACTTGATCATGGAATATCAAAATGAGATGAGACCAAAAGGGTTGATTGAAGGACATCTCAAGGTTTCTAAAGAGTCCGAAAACACTTCCAAAAGTTCAAAATTGAAGAAGTTATGCATTGTTGAAGGTGGGCATTTTTCCAAAATTGCCAAAAGTCAACTATCCTCCAAACTCCAATTTTTGACAAAAGGGCCCACTTTTTCCCACTTGATATGGTCTTGTCATGCCTCACAAGTGTCCCATATTCAATTTCATGACCATTCATTTATTTTTCTATTTTATTTAATTTTTATTGATTTAATGTATTTTAAATCAATATTAATTCAAATAAAATCCAAAAATTAATGGAATGAGATTCTTGTGGTCATTACAACTTGGATTTGAGGCCAAGTCAAAACATGCACAAAATCTTGGATTTGAGGCAAATATGGAAACTTGATAATGGTGATCAAATCAAACTCGTGCCAAGTCAAAACATGCACAAAATCTTGGATTTGAGGCAAATATGGAAACTTGATAATGGTGATCAAATCAAATCTCCATTCATCAATTCTTATGGATTCAAGCCCAAGTTTTGACCTAAATGCATTCCAATATACATACACAAGTGAGACCTATCAAGAATACGACCAAGGCATTGCAGAAACGGCCAGACAAAGTTTGAGAAAAAGCTTGAAAACTTGGAATCTGAAATCCACCTTAGAGCTCGATTCAAAGCAAAAGCTTGACACTAGTCTCTTGTTGGCAATCCCCTGAAGCGATATCAATCAAAACCAGGCCTTGAGACCACTTGAAACGCGCTGTAAGTGTTCTTGAATATGCCTCTGTACACGAAAATATAACTCCTCATTCTTGCATCTTTTTGACAAAACATTAACATATTCTTGATCCTTGTTTAATTTCGAAGCTTTCTACATCATTTGATTTTATTTTCATGGCCTCTAATGTGATACCCGAACCTAGGGTTTCCTTGCTTTGTTTTTAGGCATTTTTTATACAGGCAAAATCAAGGCAATTCATGGCCATAGTTGTGTTCAGGGAAGCAAGACGAACACGGTGATGGCCTTAGCTTGCGTTTAAATAGCCTAGGAAGGATTTTTGAAACATCCCACGAATGTTCCTGCAGATAAAAATCCGCAGGTAAAAAACCAGGACCCTTTGGAGAAGATGATAACGTGGCTTGTTTCCATTGGCCAGTTCAAATGCGTTTAGCGCGTTTTTTTAATTCCAGCATAGTTAATTGTTTTCACATATTATATTTACTGCTTATTCCATTAACAATAAGACAACATGGTTGAGTTGGCAAGGGAGGCGTGTCAAAGTCCACTGGGACCTGGGTTCGAATCCCAGGTCCCCCAAAACACTTAATTGATTTTTTCTTCAGGTGATTGCATGTACTCTCCAAGGCGTTGGTCCACCATATGCCTCAAAGATCAACGTGCCAGATGGCCTTTAGGCCAAATCTGGTGGCTAAGATTGAAGGTTCACCATGAACCCTGGTCAACAAGCACGCATTGGATGGAAAAGTCAAACAGGCTGGGACGTTTTTGGGCCTGGAAATTGCCAAACATACATCCAGATTCAGGCCCACACCCCCTTTTGGTTATTTATTTTCTTTTAACAATTTATTTATTCACTTGATTTATTTTTATTCTTAATTAATTTCTAACCAAAATCATTAATAATTTTCCTAATAAAATCAGAAAACAATAAAAATATTATTTTTATTTATTAAAACTAATTTCACTTTATTTTTGTAAATAAATAATTTAATCAATTTACTTTTTTTTAATTAGGTATAATTTTAACATTTTTTGCAATAAATTTAAAATTAATTAGAATATTAGGTTTTTAACAATTTTAATCATTTTATTTTTATTTCCTTAAATATAAAAAAAACACAAAAATATATTTTCTATTTAATTAATTAATTAATTTAGATTTAATTTCCATTTAATTCAAAATAACAAAAAATATGCTTTCTTTAATAAAAAAATGGTCAAAACCCTAAAAATGCACCGTCTAATTTTCTCGCACGCGTCCTATTTCTATCCAATATTGTAATTGCTTCCGGTATGTAATAATTTTTTTAATTAGGAATTTATTTATTTATCGCTTTTATTTAATTTCCGCAATTTAAATTAAAGGGTTTGTCTTTGGCGATGTAAATACCCGACGCCTTGTAATAGCTTAGATTTAATTTCCCGCAATTTAATTTCCGCAAACTATACACTGTTAGATGTTTGATAATAGGAAATGCATGACAAGACCAAATCTTTAACCTAAAATCAACATAGCTCACCATTGACATGTACAGATAAAATTAACCGAACTAACACACTTGCACATGCCACTCTTAAGGTACACCTCACTTGGTTGCCTCGAACGTGGTCATTGAGTATAAGAAGTTTTAGAGGTCGCCCTCTTGTCCAAAGATCATAGTTTCCTCGAAACGGTTGCCTCGGAAAAATGATCTAGGATATTAGGGTTACCGCTAAGGCGTCCTAACATTGCTTTAGTGACCACACGTCCCTTAATCGAATTGACCCGAAAACTCCAACTACGATGTTACCTACTCCTCAATAGTGGGATAGCATTGTCTAAAGGATATTTGTACAGTTTAATTCCTTTTTGAGTAGGTAAATGGTTCTTAAGCACTTACACTCCTTTCAAACAAAAACTTCTTTCAAACCCACAAACACAAAGAAAAGTAACTTTTGAAAACACAATGAGCAAGTACCTAAGAGCCCGTGGATAACCACGGATAGAAAGGGTGCTAACACCTTCCCTTTCTATAATCTACCTCCCGAACCCGAGAAATATCTCAAAAAGGAATTTTTCTGTGCTTTTGTCCTTTCCTTGTTGGATAAAATAAAAGACGGTGGCGACTCTTGCTTACCGTGACATTTTGCAAAAACAAACGCAAAACGCGAACCAGCATTCCAAAACAGTCAGTTCTCATTCCCACTGATCACAGAACTGGCGACTATGCTAGGGACTTGAATAAGTAAGGTGTACCTTAGGATTAGATCATTATGTTTTCAATTGTATGCTTTGTATGCTTTAATTTTGTGGGCTTGTATCAGAGTTCTATAGATCCTAACTTGGATCTGGGGATACCCTTTAGGTAAGTAGCAATAAACTGTGAGGGATCTGTACGGCGTAGACCGAAACGGATGAAGCAGTAGCTACGTTGGTGTGGCACTTTAGTCTGTACCGATATCCCTTGTGTTGGAACGAGGAGAATATGGGTCTTCTAAGGGGTCATTAAGCACCAACTGACCTTAGAACCTTAAATTAACCAACATGGCCATAGAATAGTAGCAGTATGCCACACTCATTGAGACTAAACTCTCACGATGATTCCGGCTGCAAGAAAAGGTTACTAAACTAGAATTATGACCGATTGAGGGTAGTTAGTGATATTGAGATCCTCTAGAACCCGGTTACTATTTTTAGGACAGGTTTAAACCAACTGAACTGAAAGAGGGTAGTACCTAAGCTCCATGCCAACCTGAAATATAAGGGCTCTCAGTGTGACTTGTGTGCCTTTACCATGTTTGCTTTTTGTGGATACTTGTGGTGTGCTTACTATCATGACATCATGACATCATAGCATTGCATACATCTTGCATAAGGACTAACCTATTTCAAAGACAGGAGGGTTTCATCTTTGCTCTGTTTTGTAGGTCATCATGATGCCCATGCGTAAGAATACCATCCGGATCAACTTTGTCCAAGTACCTACCTTGCTTAAAGAGTTGGTTGCCAAGATGCCTGACATTACTTCCTTCATCAGGAGGCATGGTTCTCTTCTCAGTTTGGTCACCTCCAAATTGGACGAGCAGATGATGAGTGTCCTGGTCCAGTTCTATGATCCGCTGTACCACTGTTTTACTTTTCAAGACTATCAGCTGGTTCCTAACCTAGAAGAGTTCTCTGAGCTGCTTGATATCTCTGTTTTGGAGTAGACTCTGTTTACTGGTTGGGAGAAGACTCTTAGGCCTGAGGAAATTGTTGCAGCCCTTCATTTGACCAAAGAGGAGGTAATGGCTAATTGGGAAACTAGAAGTGGAGCCAAGGGTTTTCTGACTAAGTTCTTGGTTGGCAAGGCTAACTACTTTTGGGATAGCCTAGACTTCAAGGCTTTCGAGGATATTCTGGCTCTTTTGATTTATGGCTTGGTACTGTTTCCGAATCCTGAAACTTTTGTTGATATTAATGCCATAAAGATCTTCATTTCTCAGAACCCTGTACCCACTCTCTTGGGTGACATTCTTCATCAGCTTTATGCTCGTACTGCCCGAAAACGGGGGACCTTGATGTGTTGTGCTCCTTTATTGTCGAGGTGGTTTATTTCGCACCTCCCTAAGTCATTAATGAAGAACAAAGAAGGAATGGGCTGGGCTTATAGGGTGATGTCTATTTCTCATAATGACATTATTTGGACTCTCAAAGGTATGGATGAGGTGACTGTCATTGATCGCTATGGGGAGTATCCAAATGTTCCATTGATAGGAACTCATGGAGGAATTTCTTACAACCCATGCTTAGCTCTCCGTCAGTTTGGAAGAGCCAGAAGATAAGTGCCTCATGAGATGTTGATGCCTCATATCATCTTTGATTTTCAGGGAGATAGCGACGAGCTACGTCGTAGATTCATAAGGGCTTGGGACAAAGTTCACCAATCATATCCACATGAGTTGGGTCCAAAGACTTCTCTGCCAATGGAGCCATATCTCAGATGGGTCCACATCCGTGCCCAGAAGCTAGGTATGCCATATGAAGCCGTTTGGCCTGTCACTCTTGAAGTTGCCAATGAAGAAGGGGTTCTTCTAACCATTCTCCATCCTTATATGCCCACTGACATTGGGGCACTGAAGAGATCTTGGATGCAACTGCGGGAAGAACAGGATTCTTATCGGGAGAAGTTCAACGAACAAGAGCAAAAGATCCAGAGGTTGACCAGACAGTTAGAGAATGAGCGGATTCTCAAGGACTATGTCTGCACTGATAAGAAGAGACCATGGGAGCATTGATGGACCTTTGATGATTTCCTTTCCAGTTTTTTATTTACTTTTCAGTATTTCCATTCTTGTAATGCCTTAAGAGAAATTTGTTGAACAATTGAAATTTTGAAGTTTAAATCTAATGAAGTGTGTTTCCTTTCTTGTTTACAAATTTGAATCTCAATTGTCTTTGAAATCATAAATCATACGCATTTCATCCCATGCACTTCATAAACAGGTACCCTTTTACAGGTCTCTTATCTTCTTCGCTGTTTATTTCAGCAATCATCATGTCTACTGAACCTTCAACTGAGAGAGCTATCAAGGCCCTCCAGGCCCAGAATTCCAAATTTCAAGAGCTGTTCATGAGCCTAGCTAAGGGTCAGCAGGACCTGAAGACCTTGATTCTGAAGGAGAAAAAGAAGAAGAAGAAGAGGAAGGTCCTGTTCAGCATAGAACACAGGTTTAGGAACAGGCTACAGAATGAAGTTTATCTGACCACCTCATCTGGAGAGAAAGATAGTCCACAAGAAAGGAGGGCTCCTAGCTCTGTGGTCTCCGACAACGAGAAGGACTACGATGAAGAACAGTATCCTCCTGCTGAGGATAAATACAAACAGCTGGAAGACCGTTTGAGCGCTATGGAAATTCAGAAGGTGCCCGGTCTGGAATTCAGAGATCTAGGTCTATCATCTGGGGTGGTGATTCCCCATAAATTCAAGGCACCAGCCTTTGCCAGGTATGATAGAGTTTCCTGTCCAAAGCTGCACCTCCGATCATATGTGAGGAAGATCTAGCCTTACACTATTGATAGGAACTTATGGATCCATTTCTTTCAAGACAGTCTCTCAGGGACTCAGCTTGAGTGGTTCTATCAGTTGGACGGAGCCAGTATCCGCAGCTGGGAAGATTTGGCTACTGCATTCTACAGGAAGTATCAGTACAACTCCGACCTCGCTCCTACGCGTACCCAACTCCAGGGTATGTCAATGGGAACGGGTGAAGGATTTAAAGATTATGCTCAGAAGTGGAGAGACTTTGCCAGAAGGGTGCAACCACCTTTGGCTGATCGCGAGCTTGTTGACATGTTTCTGGGGACCCTGTCTGATCCATTCTTTAACCATCTGATTGGAAGCTCTTCAGCTGGGTTTACAGATCTTATTTTGACTGCTGAGAGGATTGAAGCTGGTATTAAGGCTGGGAAGATACAAAAGGGTGCCTCATCGAGCACCGAGAAGAAGTCGTTTAAGAAAGAGTCCAGTGTTGTCTACAGTTCGAGAAGACAGAGTATACCTGAACACCACCAAGCTGTCAATGCGGTTGTTATTTCAAAACCTGTTGGTGCGCCTCAGTATAACAATCAACAAAAGGACGAGAGACCTAACATGAAATTCACTCATCTCAGCATGACCTTATCTCAGATTCTTCCACAGTTGCTGAAGACTAATCTAGTGACTCTAAGGGAAGCCCCAAAGAATTCAAATACAATGTCACCAAGGTATAACCCTAACGCCCACTGCGCTTATCATTCCGATAGCCCGGGGCATAATACAGATGACTGTCAGGCTTTGAAGAACAAGATACAAGACTTAATTTATGCAAAAGAGATTGAGTTCGAGGCGCCCGAGAGGCCTAATTTTGTGACTGCTCCCATGCCCAAACATGGAGTAAATGCTGTAGAGGAAGACTTGTTTGTAGTTTCTGTGGATGACATTGTTACCCCTCTGATGACTGTCAAGAAGAACCTGTTGCTAGCCAGTTTATTTCCAGGCTGTGACGAAGGTTGCCATATGTGTTCTGTTTTACCTACCGGTTGCCCATTCCTGAAGTCAGGTATCCAAAACCTGATGGATAGTAAGGAGATCCTATTTGAGAAGGTTGTTGTTCCTTCCATTCCTACTGAAGAAGTTTCCATCATTACCATTTTCGACAATTCTTCCAAGGCTCCCTCGAGGAAGCCTGTTAGAATTACATCTCTTTCGAAGATCGCACCTGTAATCATCACTATTCCGGGGCCCATCCCCTACATCTCTGATAAAGCTATCCCTTGGCACTATGGGGATGATGTTTATGTTCATGGAGTTAAGCAAGAGTTGGATGCTGATACTGACGTCAGAAACATTACTGGACCTGCTAAAGTCACCCGCAGCGGTAGACTTTTCTCACCTGATATTGTTCCACCAACTGTACGAAGACGTGTCGTCATTACACCTGCAAGTGTACCTACTGTCATTCCTGATCAAGTTCCTAGTCCTACCCCTGTCGCCGAGTCATCTGACACTCGGGGCAACGGGATCACCACTGATGTGCCTGCCCAGACGGAGGCACCGAAGACAATTACTATTGAATCTTCCAAACAGGAGATGGAAGATATTCTGAAGATTATTAAGAAGAGTGATTATAACGTAGTGGAGCAGCTGGGGAAAACCCCATCCAAGATTTCTATGTTATCACTGTTGTTGTGTTCAGAGGCCCATGCTAAGGCTCTGATTACCTTCATAAAGACTGCTCACGTGCCACAAGAGACATCAGTTGATCAGTTTACGGATTGTGTGGCCAATTTAACTACTGATAATGGTTTGGGTTTCTCCGACGCCGATTTGATTGCCAAGGGGAAAAATCATAACGATGCCCTGCATGTCTCCATTGAATGCAGGGGCACTACTCTTGCACATGTATTGGTAGATACTGGTTCTTCATTGAACGTCTTGCCCAAGAAAGCTCTAGACCGATTGGATTGCGAAGGGTTAGAGCTAAAACCAAGTAACATTGTTGTCAGAGCCTTTGATGGGTCTAAAAGGATGGTGCACGACGAAGTTGATATTCCAATTAAAGTTGGCTCTCAGGTCTTCAAGTCTACATTCTATGTGATGGACATTCCGGCATCTTATTCTTGTTTGTTGGGTCGTCCATGGATCCATAAAGCTAGGGTCGTAACCTCAACGCTTCACCAGAAGCTGAAGTACCCGGTCAAAGGGAATATTATGACAGTACAAGGGGAGGAAGAGTACATGGTCAGCCACCTCAACTCGTTCAGATACGTAGAGATGGATGGGGAGTTCATTGAGACCCCATTCCAGCACTTTGAAGAGGTTCCCCAGACACTGGCATCAGCTGAGACTGTGGTTGAGGATTCTCCTATGAAGATGGATTCCTAAAAAGATGCTCGGGATGTTATTGAGAAGGGCGAGTGTGCAAATTGGGGCCGACTCCCTGATTTTACACAGAAGACTAACAAGTTTGGTTTGGGTTTCACTGCAGAAGCTCAAAGGGCTGTTCAAAGTGCAAGGATCAGAAGACCTCCCGTGTTCATCAGCAACTCGGGAGTAAATGCCATTAAAGATGATGTGGAAGAGTCTGAATTCGACAGATGGATCTATCCTACGACCGACGGTGGACCAAGCAACTGGACAACAAAGGACTTCATCCCTATTACTTTTGTTACCCAGTAATGAAACCTTTTGTTTTGAATTTGTAATAGACAATGTTTCAAACTTTATGGCCTGATGTCTTACCCGGGGCATCGTGGCTTCATTTGTGAGGTCTTTGGTGTGTCATTTTTATATATCATTAATAAAAGCATTGGACGTTCTTGCATTTCAAATCTTGTGCTCCTTGTTTTTTCTTTATTATATATTGCAAAACAGCTATTTTACACACACTCACATATACAGGTCCACATCCACTTTGGATCTCACTGGTAACGGCTCTGCTACTGCCAGTTATGACTTCGAAAATCCGATAAACTTAGCCGAAGATGAAGGTGAATATGATTGCGAAGTTCCTGGTGAACTTGCAAGACTGTTACTCCAGGAAGAGAGGGTTATTCAGCCACACGAAGAGCCGGTGGAAACAGTGAATCTGGGTACCGAGACAGACAAAAAGGAAGTAAAGATCGATGCAAATCTGGAGCTTAGTGTGAAACAACGGTTGATTCAGATGCTACATGACTACGTTGAGATCTTTGCTTGGTCTTACGAAGATATGCCTGGTTTGGATACCGACATTGTGGTTCATCGCCTGCCTACCAAGGAAGACTGTCCTCCCGTAAAAACAGAAGGTTCGCCGAATGCGCCCAGAGATGTCTGAGAAAATCAAGGCTGAGGTTATGAAACAATTTGACACCGGTTTTCTAGCAGTTACTTCTTACCCTCAGTGGGTGGCCAATGTGGTTCCAGTGCCTAAGAAAGATGGTAAGGTCCGAATGTGTGTTGACTACAGGGATCTGAACAGGGCGAGCCCCAAGGATGACTTCCCTCTACCTCACATCGATGTTCTGGTTGACAACACTGCTCAGCATAAGGTATTCTCCTTTATGGATGGGTTCTCCGGTTATAATCAGATAAAAATGGCTCCCGAAGACATGGAGAAGACAACCTTTGTTACTCAGTGGGGTACCTTTTGCTACAAGGTCATGCCTTTTGGGTTGAAGAATGATGGGGCAACATATCAGCGTGCCATGGTTGCTTTGTTTCATGACATGATCCATCATGAGATCGAAGTATACGTCGACGATATGATTTCAAGGTCCCAGACTGAGGAAGAACACCTTGACCATCTGCAGAAGCTGTCTGACATGTTGAAGTTGTACAAGCTGAGGTTGAACCCGAACAAGTGCACCTTCGGGGTGAGATCTGGTAAGCTACTAGGTTTCGTCGTGAGTGACAAAGGTATTCAAGTGGACCCTGCCAAAGTGAAAGCCATACAAGAGATGCCAGCTCCCAAGACAGAGAAAGAAGTCAGAGGCTTTCTGGGACGACTGAACTACATTGCCCGATTCATCTCACACCTAATTGCTACTTGTGAGCCAAACTTCAAGCTACTGAAGAAAGATCAAGTGGTACGTTAGAATGATGAATTCCAAGCCGCTTTCGAAAGAATCAAATAGTATCTCTAAGAGCCACCCATACTGATGCCACCGGTTGAAGGGAGACCTCTGATCTTATACTTGACTGTGCTCGATAACTCAATGGGGTGTGTGCTGGGTCAACATGACAAGTCTGGCCGAAAAGAGCATGCAATTTACTACCTTAGCAAAAAGTTTACTGACTGTGAGACCCGATACTCACTGCTTAAGAAAACTTGCTGCGCTTTGGCATGGGCTGCTCGCCGGCTGAGACAGTATATGCTGACTCACACTACTCTGTTGATATCAAAGATGGATCCAATCAAGTATATCTTCGAGAAGCCTTCCTTGTCCGGAAGAATAGCAAGATGGCAGATGATCTTGACTGAGTATGACATCCAGTACACGACCCAAAAGGCGATTAAGGGAAGTGTATTGGCAGACCATTTGGCACACCAGGCAGTGGATGATTACCAGTCTATGAACTTTGAATTCCCGGACGAGAATATCATGTTGATAACTGATTGTGAGATACCTGGACCGGATGAAGGACCTGAGGAAGGATCCCGATGGTCTATGTACTTTGATGGAGCTTCAAAATCTTTGGGAAATGGCATTGGCGCCGTGATCATATCTCCTAAAGGCTCTCATACTCCGTTTACCGCCCAAATATGTTTCAACTGCACCAATAATATGGCGGAGTATGAAGCATGCATCATGGGTCTTCGAGCAGCAATTGACCTAAGGATTAAGTTTCTAAGTGTCTTCGGAGATTCCGCTCTTGTGATCAGTCAGATCAAAGGCGAGTGGGATACGAAACACCCGAATCTTATTCCTTATAAGGAGTATGTGTTGACGTTGCTTCCCCATTTCGAGGAGATCACCTTTGAACACTTCCCAAGAGAGGAGAATCAGTTAGCGGACGTGCTGGCTATGATGTCTTCTATGTTCAAAGTCAATTGGGACAACGAAGCTCCCCGGATCATTATTGAAAGATTGGAGGAACCTACGCATTGCTGTGATCTTGAAACTGAGGAGGTAACAGAAAAGCCCTGGTATCATGAGGTGAAGAGGTATCTTGAAGCTCAGGAATACCCCGAGGGTGCATATGTTAATGATAAGAAGTTTCTGAGGAGATTCGCGGCGAAGTTCTTCATCAGCAATGGCATTCTTTACAAGCGTAACCATGATTCAACTCTGCTACGTTGTGTGGATAAGAATGAAGCAGAAAGAATCATGGCAGAGCTACATGAAGGTACTTTCGAGACTCATTCCAGTGGACACACCATGGCAAAGAAGATCCTTCGGGCAGGATATTACTGGTCCACAATGGAAGCCGACTATTATCAGCACTCTCGGACATGTCACAAGTTCCAGGTCTATGCTAATAAGGTGCACATACCTCCAGTACCTCTAAACCTTTTAACGACACCTTGGCCTTTTGTAATGTGGGGCATTGATATGATCGGCGAGATCAGACCTACGGCATCCAACGGGAATTGTTTCATCCTGGTAGCAATTGATTACTTTACAAAGTGGGTTGAAGCAGCTTCCTTTGCTACCGTAACCAAGAACATCGTGGCACGATTCATTCGGCATAATTTGATCTGTCAATACGGTGTACCAGAGAGGACCATTACAGACAACGGTACCAATCTCAACAACAAGATGATCACTGAGCTCTGCGAGAAATTCAAGATACAACACCATAACTCTTCTCCCTACCGGCCGAAGATGAATGGGGATGTCGAAGCAGCTAATAAGAACATTAAGAAGATTGTGCAGAAGATGACAGTGACATACAAAGATTGGCACGAGATGTTACCATTTGCTCTTCATGGGTACCGTACCTCAGCACGGACGTCAACAGGGGCAACACCTTATTCCTTGGTTTATGTCATGGAGACTGTCTTGCCTATTGAAGTTCAGGTACCCTCTCTTCGAATCATGAAGGATGCAGGTTTAAGCGAAGATGACTGGATTCAGACCCGGCTTGATCAACTGAACCTAATCGACGAAAAGAGACTTACTGCTATTTGTCATGGTCAGACGTACCAAAAACAGATGATCAAGGCATTTAACAAGAAGGTTAGACGACAAGAGTATCAAGTTGGGGACCTGGTAATCAAGCACATTATCTTACCTCAAGGTGATCCCAGGGGCAAATGGACCCCTACTTACGAAGGGCCATTTGTGGTTAAGAACATTTTCTCAGGAGGAGCTATGATTCTAACCACCATGGATGGTGACGACCTTCCTCACCCCGTCAATACAGACATAGTGAAAATATACTACGCATAAATCAAAGAGCCGCTAGGTTGACTGGCCTAGGAAAAAATAAGGGCTTCCCGGCTAACCAAAAGGGTTCGAGAAAAAATAAGGGATGAAAATAAAAAAATTTGTACACCCGGCAAGTCGAAAACCTGAAAAGGCGGCTTGGGCAAAAAAGGGTATCTCGGTGGACTGAAAACCCGAAAGGGAGGTCCAGGAAAAAATTAGGGATTAAAGCCTAACACTATGTCTCATTGGATCGCCTCGCACCCATACTTCGGTATCGACTATCAAACCCGGATGGAACTGATCAATTAGATTCATCTTCAACCAGTAGCAAAGTGATGAGATGCTCAAGGACATAAAGGCAATAGCAGAGTTGGAACCCAGTGGGATTATTCACATAGTTGTTTTGTTTCCTTTTCACAAATTGTATAAATTCTATTTGTTCGGCGGCGTTCCCTTACTAGGACGTCAGCCTCTTGTACAAAAAATGCCTATTTTCATGCCAAACTTCAAAATTAATACAAATTCATTCTCAGAAAGTTCAAGTTGTTTTTCCTTTATCTGTTTTGTTTTGCAAAGAACGTCCAATGTTCATTTTTTATATATACATTTGACATTAATTGCTGATCATAAATATTTACATGCGAAACGAAAGATGAATTACTGGTAATATCAGAAACAGGGGCATGAGAAATGTTCAAGCTGTGTCGTTGCTTTGTCCACCAGGTACCAAGGTAGATTCAACTGAAGAATATGGCTAAGATACCGTCACTCCCCGCAGAGTAAAAGAGCAATGGTATCTCTCCCAGCTGAGACTTACAACTACAGGCGAATCAGTAATGCTCTCCCCAAGCAGAGTTAGTCTACCATCAGCCCTAAAAAGGTTTGGTATCCCCAGAAGGTCTTAATATTCTTCAACGGAGTATAAAGACATTCCCCAGCAAGTATAAGAATACCCCTGGCAGTCTTAATATTCCTCAATGGAGTATAAGAATGTTCCCCGGCGGAGTACAAGATATCCCCGGTGGAGCCATTCCCCCAACGCAGCCTAAAAAAGCTTCCCCGATAGAGTTGAATCATCTTCCCAGTAGATTATGGAAGCTTATCCCCTGTAAAATGCAAATAAATCTCCCCAGCCAAATTCAGAGAGTTATCCCCACAGGAGTCTAACTGGGTTATCCTCAGCAAGTTGCAACTAAAAGATCATCCCCAGCGAAATTCTTTCTTTCCCCAAACAGGAGTTCAATCCTCAACCGATTCTGTATCACCAGCAACGGTAATCCATCCCCAGCGGAGTTCATCATTAAAATCCCCACATAGCTCATCAAAGGAATCCCCAGCGGAGTTTATCGTTAAAATCTTCAGAAGAACATCTCTTCCCCACAGAGTAATTCCCCTCAGAGTAATCTCTTCATCAGTTTATTCCCCAACGGAGTTCTTTTCTCCTGCAGGTTTATCCTCATAATCATCTTCGTTCACCATCTCTGGCGGAAGCGAAGCATTCAACTTTATTCTCCAGCAGCTCTGGGATTTATTTTCTCCAGCTAAGTCATTACATGTCCATACATCATGCCACATACATATACACATCATGCCATACAATCTCATCTACTTTGCGAACATTATTGCCTGATACATATCATGCATTACATACAGCTAACCTTTACCTTTCAGAAAAAATACAATCAAAATTCAAGTTATGAAGCCTGGGTACGACCGGATGGTATCTTGATTTCTATAACATATTGTGAAGCCCGGATTACGACCGGATAACGATGTCAGACTACCACGAAGCCTGGATTACGACCAGATAGTGACAACTCTCAAAAGCAAGCTATGAAGCCCGGAGAATGACCGGATAATAGTTTATTCCCCAGTGAGCCGTGAAGCCCGGATTACAACCGGATAGCAGCTCAGTAAGCACCATGAAGCCTGGATTTGACCAGATAGTGGTATATCATAAACACAAGCCGTAAAGCCCGGATCACGACCGGATAACAGCTCAGCAAGTTATTGTGAAGCCAGGATTACGACCAGATAGCAACCAAGAGTACTACGAAGCCTGGATTTCGACCAGAAAGTGGTATGATACATTGTGAAGCCTGGATTACGACCAGATAGCAACCAAGAGTACTATGAAGCCTGGATTTCGACTAGATAGTGGTATGATACATTGTGAAGCCTGGATTACGACCAGATAGCAACCAAGAGTACTACGAAGCCTGGATTTCGACCAGATAGTGGTATGATACATTGTGAAGCCTGGATTACGACCAGATAGCAACCAAGAGTACTACGAAGCCTGGATTTCGATCAGATAATGGTACGATACATTGTGAAGCATGGATTATGACCAGATAGTGTTAAGGGACACTGAAGCTTGGGTTACGACCAGATAACAGTTTACCCATCCAGTTACTATGAAGCCCAGATTCGATCGGATACTAGTAAACCCAACAGTCGAAGGGAAGCCTGGATGCGACCGGATAACCACTTGATTTATTCTGAAGCCTGGATTTCGAACAGATAAGAAGTGAGGTATTTTGAAGATTGGATTCGACCAGATAGCAGTACGTGACACCATGGAGCCTGGATTCGACCAGATAATGGTATAACACATCGTGAAGCCTGGATTACGACCAGATAGCGGTACAAGGCAATGTGAAGCTTGGATTCCGACCAAATAGCAGTTTACATGGACAGTTACTAAGAAGCCCGGATGCGACCGGATAACCACTTGATTTGTTCTAAAGAATGGATTTCGACCAGATGATAAGTGAGGTATTGCAAAGCCTGGATTACGACGGGATAGCAAGTTTAATCTTATCTCCCTAGTAAGTCACTGAAAAGCCTGGATTACGACCAAATATCAGCCGGTGTTATCACTATGAAGCCTGGATTGCGACCAGATAGTAGTTCACCCTCACCTCTTCAACAGAGATGATTCCCCAGTAGAATAACGGACGACCGAAGCTCCTAAAGTTCTATTCCTCCTAAGACAAAGAACAACATTCCCTAGTGGAATCTCCCTCAACAACAAGTATACAAGCTCTCTCTAAGGAATATCTTACGCGATCGACACTCCTTCAGATGGAATCTTTAAGCCCATCTCCCATCATCAATCTCCAAATGGCATCTGTAAGCCTATTCCCGACATCACAAGGCAAATACTACTTCATGCGAGTGCAAATTTCTAGGCACTCTAGTGTTCAATCACCTTCCACCTTCGATCAAGAAAGGCCCGAACGCCAATCTATATCCTCAGGTTTAAGAAGATTGAACAGGGGAAAATGTTGTACCCCAAAATTTTCCCTCCCATATTTCTCAAGACATGTCAAGAATAATCTTCAAGTGGCTCGAGATGGCTCAAGAGTTGGACAGTCAAATCACCTCCTAAGGCAGTCAAATCAAAATTAGGATTTTGTGTTGCATCAAGGTCCTCATATCCAAATGTCCTAAAATGATCCCCAATGTCCTAATATGTTCTTAAGTTCATCCATGTCAAGTTTCAAGCCTTGCAGAGAAAGTTTGGTCAGTCAATTGCTCAAGAGGTCCAAAAATCGACTGTGCTAGGGCAAAAGTCAACAGTGACCCAAATACAGTCAAACCTCATGATTTTTTGTCAACATTCTCATTATGAAGGATAATTCATCATTTGATCAAGGGTTGATCATGATTCATCAAGGATTGCTCAAGATTCATCAAGATTCAAAAGTTGCTAAATTAGGGTTTTGTAGGAAAAGTCAACTCAACTTTGACCAAACATAACTTTCTCATGATTTATGAGAAATGACCCATCAAAAGCTCATTTTGAAGAGTATGCAATTTCCTACAATCCATATTCACACCCCAAGATCAATAAATGCTCTCACAAGAAGTTACAAATTTGGACATTATAGGTCATTTTTGAAAGTCAACAAAAACACCTTTTTTTCCAAAGCTTATAACTTGATCATGGATTATCAAAATGATATGAGACAAAAAGGGTTGATTAAAGGACATCTCCAGGTTTCTAAAAAGTCCAAAAACACTTCCAAAAGTTCAAAATTGAAGAAGTTATGTATTGTTGAAGTTGGTAATTTTTCCAAAATTGCCAAAAGTCAACTATCCTCCAAACTCCAATTTTTGACAAAAGGGCCCACTTTTTCCCACTTGATATGGTCTTGTCATGCCTCACACGTGTCCCATATTCAATTTCATGACCAATCATTTATTTTTCTATTTTATTTATTTTTTATTGATTTAATGTATTTTAAATCAATATTAATTCAAATAAAATCCAAAAATTAATGGAATGAGATTCTTGTGGTCATTACAGCTTGCAAATATCATGATACACTCAATCAAACTCGTGCCAAGTCAAAACATGCACAAAATCTTGGATTTGAGGCAAATATGGAAACTTGATAATGGTGATCAAATCAAATCTCCATTCATCAATTCTTATGGATTCAAGCCCAAGTTTTGACCTAAATGCATTCCAATATACATACACAAGTGAGACCTATCAAGAATACGACCAAGGCATTGCAGAAACGGCCAGACAAAGTTTGAGAAAAAGCTTGAAAACTAGGAATCTGAAATCCACCTTAGAGCTCGATTCAAAGCAAAAGCTTGACACTAGTCTCTTGCTGGCAATCCCCTGAAGCGATATCAATCAAAACCAGGCCTTGAGACCACTTGAAACGCGCTGTAAGTGTTCTTGAATATGCCTCTGTACACGAAAATATAACTCCTCATTCTTGCATCTTTTTGACAAAACATTAACATATTCTTGATCCTTGTTTAATTTCGAAGCTTTCTACATCATTTGATTTTATTTTCATGGCCTCTAATGTGATACCCGAACCTAGAGTTTCCTTGCTTTGTTTTTAGGCATTTTTTATACAGGCAAAATCAAGGCAATTCATGGCCATAGTTGTGTTCAGGTAAGCAAGACGAACACAGTGATGGCCTTAACTTGCGTTTAAATAGCCTAGGAAGGATTTTTGAAACATCCCATGAATGTTCCTGCGGATAAAAATCCGCAGGTAAAAAACCAGGACTCTTTGGAGAAGATGATAACGTGGCTTGTTTCCATTGGCCAGTTCAAATGTGTTTAGCGCGTTTTTTTTTAATTCCCAGCATAGTTAATTGTTTTCACATATTATATTTACTGCTTATTCCATTAACAATAAGACAACATGATTGAGTTGGCAAGGGAGGCGTGCCAAAGTCCATTGGGACCTGGGTTCGAATCCCAGGTCCCCCAAAACACTTATTTGATTTTTTCTTCAGGTGATTGCATGTACTCTCCAAGGCGTTGGTCCACCATATGCCTCAAAGATCAACGTGCCAGATGGCCTTCAGGCCAAATCTGGTGGCTAAGATTGAAGGTTCACCATGAACCCTGGTCAACAAGCACGCGTTGGATGGAAAAGTCAAACAGGCTGAGACGTTTTTGGGCCTGGAAATTGCCATACATACATCCAGATTCAGGCCCACACCCCCTTTTGGTTATTTATTTTCTTTTAACATTTTATTTATTTACTTGATTTATTTTTATTCTTAATTAATTGATAACCAAAATCATTAATAATTTTCCTAATAAAACCAGAAAACAATAAAAATATTATTTTTATTTATTAAAACTAATTTCACTTTAATTTTGTAAATAAATAATTTAATCAATTTAGTTTTTTTTAATTAGGTATAATTTTAACATTTTTTGCAATAAATTAAAAATTTATTAGAATATTAGGATTTTAACAATTTTAATCATTTTATTTTTATTTCCTTAAATATAAAAAAACCCAAAAATATATTTTCAATTTAATTAATTAATTAATTAATTAATTAATTAATTAATTTATATTTAATTTCCATTTAATTCAAAATAATAAAAAATATGCTTTCTTTAATAAAAAAAGGGTCAAAACCCTAAAAATGTGCCGTCTAATTTTCTCGCACGCGTCCTATTTCTATCCAATATTGTAATTGCTTCCGGTATGTAATAATTTTTTTAATTAGGACTTTATTTATTTATCGCTTTTATTTACTTTCCGCAATTTAAATTAAAGGGTTTGTCTTTGGCGATGTAAATACCCGACGCCTTGTAATAGCTTAGATTTAATTTCCCGCAATTTAATTTCCGCAAACTATACACTGTTAGATGTTTGATAATAGGGAATGCATGACAAGACCAAATCTTTAACATAAAATCAACATAGCTCACCATTGACATTTACAGATAAAATTAACTGAACTAACACACTTGCACATGCCACTCTTAGGGTACACCTCACTTGGTTGCCTCGAACGTGGTCATTGAGTATAGAAAGTTTTAGAGGTCGCCCTCTTGTCCAAAGATCATAGTTGCCTAGAAACGGTTGCCTCGGAAAAATGATCTAGGATATTAGGGTTACCACTAAGGCGTCCTAACATTGCTTTAGTGACCACACGTCCCTTAATCAAATTGACCCGAAAACTCCAACGACGATGTTACCTACTCCTCAATAGTGGGATAGCATTGTCTAAAGGATATTTGTACAGTTTAATTCCTTTTTGAGTAGGTAAATGGTTCTTAAGTACTTGCTCCTTTTAAAACAAAACTTTTCGCACTTACACTCCTTTCAAACAAAAACTTCTTTCAAACCCACAAACACAAAGAAAAGCAACTTTTGAAAACACAATGAGCAATTACCTAAGAGCCCGTGGATAACCACGGATAGAAAGGGTGCTAACTTCTTCCCTTTCTATAATCTACCTCCCGAACCCGAGAAATATCTCAAAAAGGAATTTTTCTGTGCTTTTGTCCTTTCCTTGTTGGATAAAATAAAAGACGGTGGCGACTCTTGCTTACCGCGATATTTTGCGAAAACAAACGCAAAACGCGAACCAGCATTCCAAAACAGTCAGTTCTCATTCCCACCAATCACACATAGCAACAAAAAACAACTTTAAAATCTTGATAATTTAAGTAGATGTGCACTTGTGATCAATGAATCAAGGGTTTTCCCAGTTGAGTCAAACTTCTTCAATCAATCCTTGTACCTTTGAACTATCTTTGACAAATTGAAGTATGATGAATCATAAAAGACTTTTTCATGATATTTATTCAAAGTATCTTCAATGTTAAGGCTTGAGTCTCAAAGAAACTTTGTTGAGGAAGGCATATATATGAACTCATGAATCCATAGATCAATCTTGATGAAATGTGTTGTGCTTTATCCTATAATCATAATTAATTGGGGAAAACACTTATTGTATTCATTAGTTAAAGGATAATCAAAACATAGATGATCAACAAAATACAAGTCAAGGTGTTGGTGATTCCCCATAGAGAAAATCTAAAGATAGGGAGAAGAACCAAACCCTAGTGTGGGATCTTGTTGTGATTAAATTGATATGATAGAGGGATCTTAGGGTCAAAAATTGGGGTATAACAGCTGCCCTTATTTAAGTGTCTTCTGTCCGAAGATACGAAGGTTAAAAATCTTCGTGTCGACGCGATTGAAGATACTTAAATATAAAACAAGCCTTATTTTTGGCCCTAAGATGCCATGCAATACTATGGTTATGAATGTAGATGAACAAATCTAAAAATGGCGTAAAACTCCACTGAGGATGTAGCACATAAAACAAGGATCAAAAGAGAAACCTCACCAGGAAAATAAATCACCGGTGAACAAAAGAGAAAACTATGTTGGGGTAGAGCCTAAAGAGGAGATAAAGCGTCATCAACTCAAAGAAATTGAGGAAAGAAAGTGAAGGATAATGGTTACTAACAGATGACTACAAACCATCCACTCACTGAAGATATAGCAAATAAGTAATGTTGACCCACCGTGGAAAGAAATTGTAAGATAATACCAGTAAATTTCAATACGTTGTCAGTACTTATAACCCAAAATAAATTAACTTCTTTGGAGCAATAGAATCACAATGACAAACTACCTTCCATAATGACAAGGGTACCATTCATTTATAAAAGATCTAGACAATGAACTACCTTCCATAATTACAAGGATACCATTCATTGGAGTAACAAATCTCAACAACAAACTACCTTCCTTAATGACAAGGCTACCATTGATTAGAGTAACAAATCTCAACAACAAACTATCTTCTATAATGACAAGGCTACCATTCGTTGGAGTAACAAATCTCAACAACAAACTACCTTCCATAATGACAAGGCTACCATTTATTGAAGTAACAAATCTCAACAACAAACTACCTTCCATAATGACAAGGCTACCATTCATTGGAGTAACAAATCTCAACAACAAACTACCTTCCATAATGACAGGGCTACCATTTATTGGAGTAACAAATCTCAACAACAAACTATCTTCTATAATGACAAGGCTACCATTCACTGGAGTAACAAATATCACCAAAAAACTACCTTCCATAAGGACAAGGCTACCATTTATTGGAGTAACAAATCTCAACAACAAACTACCTTCTATAATGACAAGGTTACCGTTTATTAGAGTAACAAATCTAAACAACAAACTACCTTCCATAATGATAAGTCTACCATTCATTGGAGTAACAAATCTAAACAAAAAACTACCTTCCATAATGAAAAGGCTACCATTTATTGGAGTAACAAATCTCAACAACAAACTACCTTCCATAATGACAAGGCTACCATTTAATGGAGTAACAAATCTCAACAACAAACTACCTTCTATAATGACAAGGCTACCATTTATTGAAGTAACAAATATCATCAACAAACTACCTCCAATAATGACAAGGCTACCATTTATTGGAGTAACAAATATCAATAGTAAACTACCTTCCATAATGACAAGGCTAGCATTCATTGGAGTAACAAATCTCAACAACAAACTACCTTCCATAATGACAAGGCTACCATTCACTGGAGTAACAAATCTCAACAACAAACTACCTTCCATAATGACAAGGCTACTATTCATTGGAGTAACAAATCTCAACAACAAACTACCTTCCATAATGACAAGGCTACCATTTATTGGAGCAACAAATCTGAATCTTCTCTGGGAGCTATTAGATTCACTAGGGAAATACATGTTGCTCAAATAAAGAGACCTGCTATTTTTTATTATGAGTAGGAATTGCAATAATGATTCCCTGGGGAAATAAATATGGCTTCCCGGTGAAATGCCAATATATTCCTATTGAGGAAATAAAATCTTCTTTATGCAAAATAAATGCACATTATCAAACTAGGGGTTACAACTTGCAGAAATCAAAATAATAATATTGCTAGAGACCATAGATTTAAACCAGAAATAAACCGGAATGAACCAATCAACCAAAATAACACTTCATGAGAAATAATATCAAAGGGGGGACCACTTTCTATCCAGACAAAGAGTTGTACAAAAATTCTTAAAGCAAAACATATTCCACGAGGGATGACTCAGTGAGGAAATTGAAAGAATATACACTTTCTGCTTAAGGTTGACATTCTATTGGAGAGAAGATAACATAACTCTGCAAATAGGGTAATATGTCAACAAAATAATAATGAATGCATATGAGCAATGAATTGCTAAATTCAACTATGCGTGATGTATGTATGAATGTATGAATGTTATCAGGTATATGCTGACAAAACAAACATATAACAGTGGGGGATAACTAGATAAAAACAACTTGAGTAAAGTTAATACTCGGCTAAATCACATCCAGAAGGAAAATTTAAGAGAGTAAGCACCAACTGAGGATAAAAATTCCTACTTCATGGCTTAACTTCATTGGGAAGGAACATAATCCGTGAATAATCCAATCATAAAAATAAACCAGTACAGATACTGGCTTTACTAGGGAATATCATACAAACTTCAATGGGGAAAATAAATGTTTCAACGTTTGTACTTCTACTGGGGATTACAATGCTGATTTCAACATGGTAAATGGAAACTACATCATCGAGATATCAACTGGGAATTTCACAATGACTTCATCGGGGAGGGAAACACCAAATCATCGGGGGAACTCAAGATACATTCTTCAATACTGAGAGTTAGGATTGCACTAACTTCTCTAGGGAGAACTTATGAAACTTCCCGAGGATAGCCATATCTAGGGATTTAAGAAGTCAAACATTACAGCAAGAAATCAAACTTATGGGGATTATAAATCAAATCCAACACTTGGCGGAACAAAACCCAAAAAGTTGACAACTGTTTCAACATTTCTTAGAAAAGACATTTCCCTTGTCTGGTTGCCTCACTGGAGAAAATGGGATAGAGACCTCAGACCCTGCAAACCTGAAATCAAAATGAATCGAGACTTGACTGGGGAAAATGGGGTTATAAACCCAATACCGTATACATCAATTAGTATCATCCTCAATTATCTGAGAAGCATAAGAAAATCATACTTAAACCAGCAAAAGTGACTTGGGAGAGCCTTTCCTGGGGGATTCATACTTCTGAAATTCAGAGTTCGTCCATCCTTAGAGTAACTATTTTTGTTCTCTTTGAATCACAAAATCTAAAGCAAGAAGTAATTTGTAAATTCTTTTCAAAAAAACAATTTTTGTTACTTAATCTGTTTGCTTTGAAAATTACTATCAATAATAAATGAAGTCTTCGTAAACTGAAGAAAATAAGAATTGCAAAGAATTGGACAAAAGCTCAAACTTTATTAATAGAATGGTATTCTGCGAATGGCGAGACTCCATTGATGATTACAAAGTTTAGAAAATGGTAATATATATTGGAAAATATAAATTGAAATATAATGACCACTATTCTCCCTAACAACTTTGAATTCTTGAGTAGCGACTTCAGTTGAAGAATGGTGAGGATTCAAGAAGATTGTTGCTTCAATGATCAAGTATTGTCTAATGTAGTTACTTGCCAAGAAATCCCTAACTTTTTCCTAGGTTTCCCTTGTGGGTTTTCAACCTACCGGGAAAATTTATTCTGTTTATGTCTCTAATTTTTTCCTAAACCGTCCTTTCGGGTTTTCAGCCTACCGAGACACTCCTTTTTTGCCTAAGTCGCCCTTTCGGGTTTTCAACTTAGCGAGCTATTCTTTTATTTCTTTAGGCGAAGTATTTTTTGACTGCATCAACATTCACGGGACATGGGAACTCCTCGCCATCCATAGTTTCAAGAATCAATGTGCTGCCATAAAAGGCTTTCTTGGCAACATATGAGCCTTCAAAATTGGGAGTCCACTTGCCCTTAGAATCAGCGTTAAAGGACATGATCTTCCTGAGCACAAGGTCGACTTCTCTGAATTCACGAGGTTTGACCTTCTTATCAAAAGCTTTGTTCATTCTCTTATGGCATAATTGACCATGATACAAGGTCGGCATTCTCTTCTCTTCCATTAAATTCAGCTGGTCAAACCTGCTTTGGACCCATTCAGCCTCTGATAACCTGACTTCCATTATCCTGCGCAAAGAGGGAATCTCAACCTTAATAGGGAGGACTGCTTCCATGACATACACAAGAGAGAACAGGGTTGCCCTGTTGAAGTGTGTACAGATGTTCGATACCAATGCAAAGCGAAAGGGAGCATCTCATGCCAGTCTTTATAAGTGACAACCATTTTCTGGATGATCTTCTTGATGTTCTTATTATCGGCTTCAATAGCCTCATTCATCTTTGGCCTGTAGGGAGATGAATTGTGATGGACAATCTTGAACTCTTCACAAAGTTCTATCATCATCTTGTTATTCAAGTTAGAGCCGTTATCGGTGATAATCCTGATGGGCACACCATACCAACAAATTAAATTATTCTTGATAAAGCACACTATCACCTGCTTAGTGGCATTAGCATATGAAGCTGCTTCCATCCATTTGGTGAAGTAGTCAATTGCCACCAAGATAAAATGATGTCCATTAGAATCCTTTGGTTCAATCATTCCAATCATGTCAATACCCCCACATAGAGAAAGGCCATGTAGAAGAAATAACATTGAGAAGTGTAGGAGGCACATGAATTTTGTCAGCATAAATATGACATTTATGGCACTTTTTTGCAAATTTATAATAGTTAGATTCCATTGTCAGCCAATAATAACCTGCCCTAAGCATCTTCTTTACCATCGAATGTCCATTGGCATGAGTACCAAAGGAACCTTGATGGACTTCAAGCATAAATATGTCTGCTCCGTGTCTATCAATGCATCTGAGCAAGACCATGTCATAATTTCTTTTGTATAGAACATCTTCATTGAGGAAAAAGCTGTCTGCTAACCTTCTCAATGTCTTTCTATCTTTATTTAATGCACCAACCGGGTATTCCCGAGTCTGGAGAAAATGCTTGATATCATAATTCTAAGGTTTTTCATCTGACACTTCCTCTATTGCAAACACATGAGCCGGTCTATCCAAACGTCGCACTATGATACGAGGCACGTCGTTCAAAGTATTCACTTGATACATAGAAGACAGAATCGCCAAAGCATCTGCCATCATATTTTCATCGCTGAGAATATGATGGAATTCAACTTTGTTAAAGAAAGGTAATAATCTCCTAGCATAATCTTTTTAAGGGGTCAAGCCAGGGTGACGAGTATCCCATTATCCTTTAATTCGGTTAACTACCAAAGCTGAATCACCATATACATCTAAAAATTTGATTCTGAGATCAATGGCTTCCTTGAGACCCATAATACAAGCCTCATACTCCATGATGAGTGATAATCACAACACCAATTCTTTTTCGATAAGCATTCACAGCTCTATCAAATACCATACCCCACCGGAATTCCGGATCAGGACCTTCCTCAAGAAAAGGTTCCTCACAATCTTTTAATTTCAAGAACATCACATCCTCATCAGGGAAATCAAATTTGACAAATTGATAGTCATCTACCGGTTGGTGAGCAAGATAGTCCGCCAACACACTACTTTTTATAGTCTTCTGAGTACAATATTCAATATCATATTCAGACTGTTGTCCCAACATACAGCCTATAGAACTATCAAACATTGTTAGATACATGATCAATGGTCTTCCTTCCACGGGAGGAAGCAAGATAGGAGGTTCAAGCATATATTATTTGATTATTTCAAATATCCTTTGGCAATCATCCATCCACATATAACTTTGGACTTTCTTTAACAACTTAAAGATCGGTTCACACGTTGAAGTCATGTGGGAAATGAATCTGGAAATGTAATTCAAACGCCCAAGGAAGCCTCTAAATTTCTTTTCAGTCCTTGGCACAGGTATCTCCTGAATTGCTTTGACTTTATCAGGATCCACTTTAATTACTTTTTGGCTGATAATGAAACCTAACAACTTCCCTGATCAGACACCAAAGGTGCATTTATTTGGATTCAAGCGGAGACGATACTTCCTCAAACGCTGAAACAATTTCAACAAATATTCTATATGCCCTTCTTCGGTCTGTGATTTGGCAATCATATCATCAACATATACCTCAATTTCCTTGGGTATCAAATCATGGAATCGGGATGACATAGCCCTCTGGTACGTTGCACCAGCGTTCTTTAACCCGAAGAGCATCACTCTGTAACAGAATGTTCCCCAGGGTGTGATAAACGTTGTTTTTTCCATGTCCTCAGGAGCCATTCTAATTTGATTATATCCGAAAAATCCATCCATGAACTAGTATACTTTGAATTTTGCAGTGCTATCAACCAATATATCAATGTGTGGTAATGGAAAATCATATTTTGGACTAGCTTTATGCACATGCTAATTTTTCCGTCTTTCTTTAGTATAGGGACTATATTGGCAATCCAATGAGGATACACTGATGTCATAAGAAAACTGACATTTATCTGCTTTAACACATCTTCTTTAATTTTTACTACCATATCAGTGTAAGTTCTTCTTAAATTTTGCTTGACGGGTGGGCACTCTGGCTTTAAAGGCAAATGATGTTCCACAATATCAGTATCTAGACCAGGTATATCTTGGTACGACCAAGAAAATATGTCTACATACTCTTTCAATAGTTCAGTCAACCTGCTCTTCACGTCGGAATGCAACAATGCTCCAATTTTAACTTGCTTTGGTTCCTCCTCTGAAACCAAATTGATGGTCTCCAATGGCTCTTTATACAGCTGAATGGTGTTTTCCTCGCACTCGAGCAATTGTGAAACCTCTTCTAGAATATCATCATATTCTTCTTCTTCCGTCCCAAACACATGGTATTCAAAGTTGGGAGAGGGTGTAGGGTCATTATATTCAACAGGTTTATTAATTAATCTTCACATGTGATTTATGATTGCTTTTTAGAAACTGACACATATATCAAGTGATCATGCAGATTTATTTATAGCTATTATTTCTTCCAAAGGGTTTTTTTATTACCATTTTCCAAGAAAAAAGTAGAAAATAAAACACGATTTGAGAATCCAAGACATATTTTATTAATGATTTTAATAAGAAAAGCAAATAGATAAGCCCATACAATATTAACTTTCACCATGGACATAGTGAAAGCTCTTTGCAAAGATAAACAAAAAAACAAATTACTTTGAGACATGGATGCAAGTGGGAACATCAATAGTGGCCCAGTTCTGGACTATGAATCCAGGCGTCACATAATTTTGCATCTCTTATTCTTCTCCATTCTCCACAATAGCATTAACTCTTGAAACAGTTGGGTGAAGGTAGCCTCCACTACGAAAAATATCCTGATAGATGCTCACAGTAGACTTTGATTTCAAGTTCTCAATTTTTCCATTCTTTGCAGAGAATCCCAAACCAGCACTGTTCTTGTTTACTGGAGGATCAACAATTTTCCACCATACTTTACTTGGACCATTACACACAACTTGTTGAGCATATTTGAATGAAGCCATATAATTCTCATTCTCTCTTACTTTATCAACAGGCAGGGCTTGGAAATGTGTCCCAACAACATCTTCATCTACTTCTACAACACTGAAAGACGATAAATGAGATATCAGCAATGCTTCCTCTTCATTTATAATAACCATTTTTCCTTCGCGCACGAACTTCAGCTTTTGGTGTAGAGTGGAAGTGACAGCCCCTGCCTCATGTATCCATGGTCGTCCCAGTAAACAGCTGTATGCGGGCACAATATCCATGACTTGGAAAGTGATCTGGAAAATATGTGGGCCTATGTGAATAGGCAGATCCACTTCCCCAATAATAGACTTCCTTGATCCTCGAAGGCTTTTACAATAATACCACTTGGGCGCATGGGAGCCCCTTGATATTTTAACTTCATCAGCGTGCTCTTCGGTATGACATTTAAGGCGTACCAATTATCAATTAGCACATTTGACAATTAATCATTTTTATAGTTCATGGATATGTGGAGAGCCAGATTATGACTCCTCCCTTCGTCAGGAAATTCATCATCACAAAAGATTAGGTTATTATAAGATGTAATATTACCTACCACACCATTAAATTGATCTAACGGCATATCATACTCCACGAAGACTTGGTCCAACACCCGTATTAAAGATTCTCTATAGGCAGCAGAATTCATCAACAATGCTAGGATAAATATCTTTGAAGGAGATTGCAACAACTGATCTACTATCCTGTAGTCGCTTATCTTAATAATCTTCAATATACCATCCGTCTCTTTTTCCAGAGTAGCCCCACTGGATTCCCCTTCAACTTTCTTATTCTCAGTACTTTCCATAATTTTCTTCTTAGCACAGATATTCCCCCTAATAACTGGTGCAAATATATGACCACTGCGGGTCACCCTGCTTGTTTCAACAATATTCTTAATACTACACAAAGGCTGGATGGGAACTTCCACACCATCCTCTAAAATAGTAGCATTGTACTTGTACGGTACAACTTTATCTGACTTGTAAGGAATGGGCCCTAGCAAGCAAATCACCACAAGGGCAACAACTGGTTTACTACAATATTCAATTTCAACAAGGGAAAAATCATTGAAACAATGCACAATTACGTTCACACCTTCTTCCAAAAATTTGGACATCAAAGAATCACCTCTGCAGAACAGACTCTCATCTGAGGAAAAGAATTCATCCACAGAAGCATATTCATCATCAAATTCATCCTTAGCCAAGCAAACCTGGATCATATTAACCTCATGGTAATCATCTCTTTGGACTGACACCTTGATTGTTCCATTATCCAATAAAAACTGAGTACATGTTCTTACAATGGAACATCCTCTAGAATCCCTACAGCAAACCCAACAAGATCCATAGTGGTAGAAAGTAGCATGCAATTGCACGAGATCATCATTCATATGGTCCACATTAAAGATCCTGAACTCTCCAGGACATCCAAAGACCATGTTCACTTCCTCCTCATATTCTTCTTTAGGCCTGATTATATGGATGAGACCCTCATCCATCATTTCCTGCAAACCAGCCTTTATCTTTCGCAACCTTGTATATCGGTACTGCAGATACCACAACCAGCATGGTCATGCGTATAGTAACTAAACTCGTAAAGGTCTGCATGCATCTTTACTAAGTCTCCTCTGACCAAGTGGATATCATAAATCCTGAAGCCCCCTGGACAATCAGCGACCATGTTGACAGCACTCGATCCTCCATACTTTGGCAGAGGATTATCTTTTACATTAAGACTGACATCTTTGAAAGACAAAAGTCCAGATCTTACCATTTTTTGTACTTCCAGTTTCAAGGGAAAACAGTTTTCCACGTTGTGCCCTGGTACACCCTGATGAAAAGTGCATGTCTGATCTACCTTATAATACCAAGGCAAAGGTGATAGTATAGCAGGAGGTGGCCTGGTCTGGACCAACTTTTTCTGGATCAATGCTGGGAGTAGCTCTGCATAACTCATAAGGATGGCCTCAAAAGGTTCTCTTCTCTAATTTTGTCCTTGACTCCCTTGAGGGGCTGGTCTTTGATAAGGGGCTGTAGTCGGAGCTGTATTAACAACCAGAGTTACCGAGGCAACTTTTTGATGGTGCTGATGACTTCTTATAGGAATATTAACCCTTCTTTCTTGAATAACAGCGTCTGTTTCTCCTTCTTTCTTCTTAATACATCCAAATGATGGTTTTTTTGTATTGCCAGAATTTTCACTCTTTGTCAGACGACATTCTCTTACAACTTCTTCTAAATGGATGCCCATTTCCACCATTTCGGTAAAATCACTGGGTGCACTTGCCAACATTATTTTATAATAGAATGCACCTAGTGTCTTCAGAAAAATCTTTGTCATCTCTTTTTCTTCCATTGAAGGAATCACCTGGGCGGCTACTTCATGCCATCTCTGTGCATATTCTTTAAATGACTCCTTGTCTTTCTGGACCATGGCCCTGAGTTGATCATGGTCAGGTGCCATGTCCATATTGTATTTGTACTATCTGATAAATGCTTCACCCAAGCTGTTGAAAGAATGAATAGTGGCACTCTCCAGGCTCATGTACCATTTCAACGCTGCACCGGTCAAACTGTCTTGAAAGAAATGAATTAACAAGCGTTGATCATTTGTATGGGTAGACATTCTCCTTACATACATTACTAAATTAACACGAGGGAAATTGTTGCCCTTGTACTTTTCAAACTCTAGCACTTTGAACTTTAAAGGTATCTTCACATTTGGCACCAAACACATATCATTTACATTCTGCCCAAATAGCTCTTTTCCTATGAGGGCCTTCAACTCTTTCTGCATCTTATCAAATTGGTCCTGAAAATTGTCCATTCGATTATAAAAACCCAAGCTTTCACTTGGTTGAGGAATATGGTGATAAACTTCATCATTAGCAAACAGGATCACATACACCGAGGGAGGTGCAACATAGTGAATCTCATTTCTAGCAACAGGGCTAACATGCACCACATGAGGTGCAGGAGCAACAATAGTATGAGAAAGTGGAGAAACTTGAGCATCCTGATTATAAACCTCTGGCATAAATTTCTCTGGCATTCCCCAAGGTATCACGGAGGCATACGATTCTGAATAAAAGCATGTGGAGTAGTAGAAACAGGAACAATCGGAACTTCAATAGCAACCATTGTCTCTTGAGGTTGAGCAATTGGTGGGTGATTCTGAGCAGCCACCAAAGATTCCATTAGATCAGTCAGATTGGCCATCCCAGACTTCAGAGCAGAAACTTCCTTGCGCAGCTCGTGATTCTCTTGTTCTAGATTATCCATCTTCCTTCTGATATTAGCTCGAGCATTGTATTGATGAGAAAGCTTGTTGTTCGAAGTAAAGAATCTAAGTAAGACACTTGGATATGTACAAAAAATGCAAGAAGTATGTGCAATATGATGCATGATATGCAATGCACATGATTTATTTTATTATTAACATTTCAAGGGACTCAAAGATTTATAGACAATTTGCAAATATCAAAATAATAACACATTTAAAATATTGAAAAATCTCATTATAATAATCTCAAAACGGGTTACACATTTTAGTACAAGTCTTAATAATCCCAAGTACAAGATGAAAGTAAAGTCTAAAACCCTATAAAAGCAAAGCTAATGAAGATCACTCTACACGCTGACACTTCCTTGTAAGCCTGGAAATCTGAGTCTTCAACCTTCGGTTTTCTTCCGCATACTCAGTGGCGACCACCTTCCAATCATCAGAGTCAAGAAGTGAGAAACTACGTCCTGATTGAGGTTAGAGGAAAATAAATCCTCTTGCTTCTCCATCGCCTCTACAACATAACTCTCAAGAATCTCAATCAAGCTGTCTTTCTCTTTCAGGTCTACTCGGTAAGACACCTCTAAAGTCTGGCACTTATTCTTCCAAGCATCCTTTTCTTGCTGCATCCTAACTAAAGCAAGCTGAAGTTCTTCCATGTAATCTAATAGGGGAGTAGTGGTCTTTATAAACATGTCAAACAAGGGTGCTTCACGGGAATACGACATCTTCAACTGGATGGCTCTTGCTTGTACCCACTGAAGATAATGCTCCAAAGAAACAACCCCTCTAGGTCCCAAATCCTTCCTACTCTTTCTGTGAATATGACGCCAAGCCTTTTCAATCTCCTCTTTATCTTCCTTATGAACCTCTCCCTCTTTAAGGAAGAAACCACTCAGATGAATACTATTTGGCTTAGACCTCATCGAGTATCCAAGCCATCGTTGTGCAAGAATGGGATTGTAGTTAATTCCTCCCTTTGTACCAAGAAGAGGTACATTAGGGATACTATCACAACTGTCGACAATATCTATATAATGGTAAGCCTGATGATACCAAACAATATCTGAATGAGCGAGGGCCATAATCTTCGGAGCCCAACGAGGTTCCTTCCTGACATCCCAGAAAGCATCAGACCTAGGTAAGTGAGAAATAAACCACTGATACAATAAAGGCGTGTAGCAAATGATCATTCCTCCATGGTAAGAATCCCGAAAATGAATAGAGTAATAGGAATCACCCAATAATGTAGGGACTGGGTTTTCAATCATAAAGATCTTAATGGCATTGATATCTATAAACTTGTCAACATTGGGAAATAAGAACAACTAATAAGCAAGTAGAGCAAAGATGGCCTCAAAAGCAACCGTACTCTTCATCCTAGAGAAGTATCCAGCTTTCTCCAATAAGAACTGAGCTAGTAATCATCTAATCCTTCCTTTGGTAGTCACGTGGGCTTCAACCTCAGTCTTTCCCAAATGGATCAAAGCAGCAATCTCATGAGATTTTGGCTCACCCTTCAAACCAGTAAAAGGAACATGATCGATAATAGGTAAACCTAACAGATAAGAATACTCCTATAATGTAGGCATCAACTGATAATAATGGAAAGTAAATCATCGATACATCGGATCATAGAAATGGACTAAAGTCGAGAGAATACCCTCCTTCATTATGAGCTTCATAAGAGAAATGATGGACCCATACTTCCTTCGAAAATCTGTAGGACTCCCGATCTCGGGAATCAGACTCATCAACTCATCTATCTTGGGATATTTGAAACTGTACTTCTTAGTCTTTCTTTTTCCAGAATCCGTAGTTAAAAAGTACCTGAGATATTCGCAAAGAGTCAACTTTTAAGTCCCTTGAAACAATATGTTTTAAAGGATGCTCATGGGTGCATGAATGCATGATGCAACAATCACACACAAGATCACAAACATAGGATTCATAGGTTCGACGTCACGAGCATGAGGTTAAAGTTACTACCCACATTGTATGATCTAAAAGTTTATCACCTTCCGAACAAGGTTCTAAGAGGTTCCCAGAGTCTACATCCTTCCTTCGAATATTAGCAACATCCAGATTGACTCGGTAATTAGAAATATTCTCAGGAAAAACTCGTCCGAGCATAGTATTGCGTGACAACCATTTCCGAATTACTCCGTCATAGCTTCCGCGCTACACCTAAACGACCAAGATGGGTTAAAGGTTCTACAGTTCTCAATTTCAGCAGGCTCCTAGGTCAAAAGCAGCACGTCTTCCTGATTACTCGGTAAATGACACTACAGTCAAAGGGGCCTCCACTGAGTGGGGGATCTCATGTTTCCTTTTTTGGGATTACTCCATCAAAGTTAACATGACTATACCGCCCTTCCTATTTTAAGTTTACCCAAGTCTGGGTAGAGGACTTATGAGAAATCACCAAGCACCCTGAAAATCAGGAAAATTAAGACAACCATACATATAACATATAACATACAATAGATAATAACACATACACTAATAAACAAAGATGGACTCAACCCACTTAGGGATGGACCAGCAAAGGTTGATTTCTCCCCAACAGAGTTGCCATTTTTCTATAGCGGTAGAAATGTTGAGACAAAGCCATTAGATTGACTTAACTCGCACAGGTCAAAATAAAAATCGCCACCGCGCTTTATTGTTTCCAAAAGAATGGGAAAAGAGCGAATAACCCAAAAAGAGGGGAAGAAAAGCTAAGTTCGAGGGTTGGTTATGCAAAGGGGAGGTATTAGCATCCTAAACATCTGCGGTACTCCGCAGGAACCTCTTTGAAAATTTGTGTATTTTAGATATAAATGTTTGTATACAAAAATGGATTGTGGGGATGAGGAAATAAGTTTTTTAATGATTTTTGCACTCGTCGCAGTTGCGAACTTTTAGTGCCTACGTACCATATTCCGTACAATAGGGGATCAGGGAACTCATAGTTCACCTTTTAAAAATTTTAAAACACAAGTGTGTTGGTTGATTTTAAGAGACAAGACATCATCATCTTATTTGAATGGAAAACATACTTAATATCCATAATTGTGAGAAAGGAGAATTTGCATCATCTCAAAGTGGAGGATATGACTTGGATTTTAAAATCAACAAAAGCCTCACTCAACACCCAAGTGGAAAATGTCTCCTTCACTACATATTGTAGAAGTATAGTTGTTTGCATCACTATAAGGATTGACAAGAGTCTAATCTTTTTTGAGAATTTTTTTAAAGACAAAAGCTAAAATGGAAAAATAGTTTGAATGAGATTGATTAAATTTTGATTAAGAAAAGAATTTTAAAAATGCATGGACCTAAGTCCAAGTTTATTATGAAAGTGGTTCAAGTTTAAAACAAGAAGAGTTTTGAAAAGGAGGGAGGAGATTTTTGAAATTAAAGAATATGGGAGGAGATGAAGGGACTATCCTAAAGCATAAGGTAAAAGCTAGGGAAAAGGAACCGTCTAACCAACAAGAAGCCAACACTTGACACAATGAGTCAATGTAGAATTCCCATCCTTTGGATTTGAAACCAAACAAACAAAGATAATAAACCTTTTAAGAGAACCAAACTTCAATTGCATTAAGTCTTTACAAAAATTGGACAGAGTAACAACTGTATACAGATGAATTCCAGATTATAGACAAAACATGTAATCACAATAACCTGCACATAAAACAAACAGACAACCCAATGTCTTGGGGTGAACCCCAAGAACTCTAGACAAAAGAATAGTTGAGGTTACAAGGTCTCCAAGATAGGTTAATACCCCTAATCCTAAGTCCAAGAAGTCCATCACTCGATAATGCCAAGGATAGTAACCAAGTAGTCCAAGTAACATTAGAGTTTTTTATGGTTCAAGTTGATTATTAAGTATCTTCAAAAAAAGAAATGAAAAAAAATCATCAAATAAGAAAAATAAAAATTACATAAAAGTAAATGCTCAAGTGAGTAAAGATGAAAATAGAATGAAATGTAAATGCTAAAATTAAATGTGCTTAAAGTAAAGGCATAAAGTAAAAGCATAAAGTAAATTCAATTGTTAGGAATTAGTGGTTAGTTGAATGACCATCTTGAAACTTGCATTTGGAACTCATTAGAGGATTGGTAGAACCAAAGCCTCTCAACAACAAGTTGCATTTTATTTTTGTTAAGTATATCATCCATTTAAGAATTCTCAAGGCAACATTAAATGATAAATGATGTTTAATAGATCCACTTTGACCAAAATTGATGAAGATTCATTAGAGGATTGGTAGAACCAAAGCCTCCAAACAATGAATCTCAAGGTTATCAGATCAAAGGGTTCAAATCAACATACTTGGGCTTGCAAACATGGGTTTGGGCCACGAATGGTCATTTCTCGAATTGGTACAAAATATAACGCTATGTTAAGCAATCGTAAGTGGAATTATATAGAAGTCACACTTATTTTGAGGCCGGTCAATAGAAATCTATGTACTATATGTTTTGACACATGATATAGGAATCATGCTCCCATAACATTTATTACAATAAGAATGTAATAAGACGAAGAGGGATGGG
Source organism: Vicia faba (assembly GCA_948472305.1). NCBI lineage: Eukaryota > Viridiplantae > Streptophyta > Magnoliopsida > Fabales > Fabaceae > Vicia > Vicia faba. The sequence goes on along the minus strand of OX451736.1, from coordinate 256,436,168 downwards.
GTGAAAAATAAACCATATTTGAACTAAATTTTTTAATCAAACTATTATTAAAATCAGTCATCATTTTTTATGGAGTTAGACTTAACACCAGGGATCCAATTATGTTAATAAAGTTCATGAACCAAATTTCATAGTCCAAGATCAGTCAGAATATATATGAAAAAAATAAAGTTGTATTAAAAATAAGAAAATAAGATTTTAAAATGATTTAAAAAAAGAAATAAAGAGGAAAAATAGAAATTATATTCAAACTAATCAAGAAAAATTAAACAAGACCATAGAAAAATCAGAAATGAGCTCAAATATTTATATAAAATTTTTGGTAATTTTTTAAAGTCAGAAAATATTTTTAAAATTACAAGAAATAGACAAAATAAACAAAAAATAAATAAAAATAGTAAATTCAAAAATAAAAATAAATGAGGTCATCAACATTTGTCAAAAGATCATTGGATCCTTCCCTAATTTTTCCAGAATTTAAAAATGGAGAAAAGTATTTTTTTAACAATTAAAACAATTCAAATAAAGTAAACAATTATTAAAAATATCAAAACACAAAGTAAAATTGTGAAAAGTCAAAAATTAGAAAGAAAAAAATCAAAAGTATTTTTCATAAATTTTTCAAATTTTTTGAAGTTTAAATGGATTTTTTATGATTTTTTGAAGTTTAAAACAATTTAAATATAAAAAACCAGAAAATAAAATAAAGTCAAAAAAATATGGACCAATGGACGAGAGGCAAAACGCGTTAGTAAGCTAATCCAATGGACCCGACACGTTGTGCATATCATGGTCATTATTGAATAAAGCATTGGATCAAATATTAAATCAGATTTTTGAAAATTCCAAATGGCATGCTTTCATTGGTTGAAGGATGACACATTGGTCATTTTCAACCTCCATACAGTCTCGACACCAGGTTCCTCAAACGGTAAAATTGGAGCTCGAGACCGGTATCATTCGCTTCGTCTCATCAAGACAAAGACAACCACACCTTCACGAAAAATTTACATGAATTGTAGCTCAGTCGTTTTGGAAGAGAAGTTTTGAAAAGAGATTTGAAATTTCATGGTCAAAACGTGTTTCTAGTTGAAAACAAATGTTGCGACTAGAACTAGGATGATGAGAGCTTCACAATAGTATCAAAGTTTGAGAGAATATTGAAGGAATCTACCTATTGAAGTTAAGTTGCAGAGCTCTGAAATGGGACTTGGCTAGCATAACTCAGGGAGTTTTAGAGCTTAATTATTCTTCTGTTAGCTTCAGTGAGGATCAAGGAAGGTGAATTGACAAAGAAAAATGATTGAGGAAGGCTGTAAGAGCAAATTCGAAGTTGCAGAAAATTGTGTTTAAGTGAGAGTTTGGCAGGGTCATTCTGGATTTTCAAGCTTGAGAAAATGAATGAGGGATGATCCTCTATTTATAGGGAAGTGAGTGGAATGCTCAAGCGTGTGAAATGATGAAGTTTGGATGGAAATCGTGTGAAGTTGCAAACAAGAAAAGTGTGACTTGTAGTTTGATCAAAACTCATCCAATTCTTGAGTTTTATCATGCTAATCACTTCCGGAGGTTCACTAAACGTGATTAGAAGCAAAAACACGCAGTAATTTTGTGTGTAGAAGCCAAAACAAGGATTTCAAATTCTGACATTTTGGAGAAAATTCAGTTTGAAGTTACCAAATTCAAATCAATGGCATTCTCAACTCAAGGGGTCTCAAGACATGATTCTTGAAGCTTTTATAAAGATGAGGTTACAAGCTTTATAATTTGCAAATAATGGGATCAAATGGATGCTTGAACTGAAAGTTGTGATGAGTCAAAGTTGAGAAAAAGAGGTTGACTTTCTATACTTAGAAAATTTCTAAGTTTTTCTTCAAAAATGACTTGTAATGTCTTGCATCCAAACATGGCCTTCAACTTGAAATTTGCCCTTGCCAAAAATATATGGTATGAAGTAGATCTCTTGAATGACATTTTAAGATTTGAACCAATAAAAATCTCCAAAAATTGAGAAAGTTATGACTTCTTGAATTTGGAAAAAATTCATGAAATGACCTATAATCTTTTGAATCCTTAGGGCATATTCCATCCATTTTTACACTTTGCACTTAAAATATGGGTTGAAGTTCACATCTTTAATATCATTATGGAAAAATAATGGGTTAAAGGTGATAAAAATTTACCAAGTTATGATCATTTGAAATCACCTAATGGAATTTGAGGGTTCATATGGAGGACTTGTAACCTTTCTTCATCGTCAAGTTTCTTCCACACAAAATTTCCTTGAAACTTTTGAAGTGACTTGCTAATAACCATTTGAAGATAAGAATTTATTTACAATCACTCAAAAATACCAAAAGATGAGTAAGATATGCCCTTTTGAAGTTCAAAACCCTAGCTCCTGGAGCAAGAAGATGCCTTGGGAAACCTTTGCAATTTTGACCTTTCTCCTTAGAAAAATACTTTTGTGATGTGAATATGAGTTGTTGAGGATGATAAGGAGAAACCATAGCAACCAAAACCACTTTCAAATCTTGAGAATTGAAGTAGATGTGCACTTGTGATCAATGAATCAAGGGTTTGCCTAGTTGAGTCAAACTTCTTAAATCAATCCTTGTACCTTTTAACCATCTTTGACAACTTGAAGTATGAAGAATCATAATAGACTTTGTCATGATATTTCTTCAAAGTATCTTCAATTTTGAGGTTTGAGTCTCAAAGAAACTTTGTTGAGGAAGGCATAGAAATGAACTCATGAATCCATAGATCAATCTTGACGGAATGTGTTGTGCTTTCTCCTATAATCATAATTAATTGGGGAAAATGCTTATTGTATTCATTAGTTAAAGGATAATAAAAACATATATGATCAACAACATACAATTCAAGGTGCTTGGTGATTCCCCACAGAGCAAAGCTAAAGATAAGGAGAAGAACCAAACCCTAGTGTGTGATCTTGTTGTGATTAATTTGATATGATGTGATAGAGGGATCTTAGGGTCAAAAATTGGGGTACAACACCTGGATAGTGCCAACATTAACTCTTTCAATTACTTGGGTGAAGCATTTATTATAAAGTACAAATACAATATGGACATGGCGCCTGATCGTGATCAACTCAGGGCCATGGTCAAGAAGGACAAGGAGTCATTTAAAGAATATGCACATAGATGGTGTGAAGTAGCCACCCAGGTGATTCCTCCAATTGAAGAAAAATAAATGAAGAATATTTTTCTAAAGACTCTAGGTGAATTCTATTATGAGAGAATGGTGGCGAGTGCACCCAGTGATTTTACCGAGATGGTTGGAATGGGCGTCCATTTGGAAAAAGCTGTAAGAGAAGGTCGTTTAACAAAAAGTGAAAATGTTGGCAATGTGAAGAAAAGATCATACGGGTTTTCTAAAAAGAAATAAGGAGAGGCAAATGTTGTTATTCAAGAGAGAAGGGTTAATCATCCTAGAAGAAATCATCAGCGCCATCAACAGATTGCCTCGGTAACTCCAGTTGTTAATACAACTCTGACTACAGTTACTTATCAAAGACCAGACCCTCAAGGAAATCAAGGGCAAAATCAGAGGAGAGAGCCTTTTGACTCTATCCCCATGAGTTATGTAGAGTTACTCCCAGCATTGATCCATAAAAAGTTGGTCCAGACTAGGCCACCCCTACTATACCATCACCTTTGCCTTGGCACTATAAGGCAGATCAGACGTGCGCTTTCCATCAGGTGCACTAGGGAACAATGTGGAAAAATGTTATCCCCTGAAATTGGAGGTACAGAAAATGGTGAGATCTGGCCTTTTATCCTTCAAGATGTCAGCTCGAATGTAAAAGATAATCCTCTGCCAAAGCATGGAGGAACAAATATTGCCAACATGGTTGCTGGTTGTCCAAGGGACTTTCAGATTTGTGATATCAACTTGGTAAGAGGAGACTTGGTAAAGATGCATGCAGACCTTTACGAGTTTAGTTATTATACTCATGACCATGCTAGTTGTGGTATTTGTAGTACTTATATACAAGGGTGCGATAAGATAAAGGCTGATTTGCAGGAGATGATGGATGAGGGCCTCATCCATATAATCAGGCCTAGGGAAGAATATGAGGAGGAAGTGAACATGGTCTTTGGGTGTCCGGGAGAGTTCCAGATCTTTGATGTGAACCATATGAATGATGATCTGGTGCAATTGCATGCTACCTTCTGCCATATGAAGGGTCAGGTAGAGCACCACTATGGATCTTGCAGGGTATGCTGTAGAGATTTAGGGGATGTTCCATTGTAAGAAAAGGTATTCAGTTGTTATTGGACAATGCCACTATGAAGGTGTCAGGCCATAAAGATGATTACCACGAGGTTAATGCGATAGAAGTTTTCTTGGTTGAGAGTGAGTTGGAGGATGAATATGCTTCTGCAGATGAATTCTTTACTTCAGATGAAGATATAATCTCTGGTGATGATTCTGCAATGCCCAATTATTCTGAGGAGGGGGTGAACATAATTGTGCCTTATTTCAATGATTCTGCCCCTATTGAGATTGAATACTGTAGCAAGACGATTGTTTCCCCAGTAGTAATTTACTTACCGGGTCCTATTCCTTTCAAATTATACAAAGTTGTACCGTACAAGTAAAATGCTACAATCTTAGAGGATGGTGTGGAGGTTCCCATCCAGCATTTGTATAATATTACTAAGACCACTAGAGTGACCCGCATTAGTCTTGTTTTTTCACCTGTTGTTTGGGGAAATGATAGTGCTGGTAAGAAGGTTGTTGAAAGTGCTAAACCTAATAAAGCTGTAGGGGAATCCAGTGGTGCTACTCCGGAGAAAGATGTGGATGATATATTGAAAATTATTAAGATAAGAGACTATAGGATTGTAGATGAGCTATTGCATACTCCTTCAAAGATATCTATCCAAGCATTACTGATGAATTCTTCTACCCATAGAGAATCCTTGATGAAGGTGTTGGATGAAGCCTTTGTGGAGAGTGATATGTCGTTAGATCAATTCAACAGTGTGGTAGGTAACATTACGTCCTGTAATAACCTAAGATTTTGAGATAACGAATTACTGGCAAAGGGAGGAATCACAATTTGGTTCTCCATATATCCATGAATTGTAAGAATAATTCATTGTCAAATGTGCTGATTGATAATGGGTCCGCCTTAAATGTCATACCGAGGAGCACGCTGATGAAGTTAAAGTATTAAGGAGCTCTCATGCGCCCAAGTGGAATTATTGTAAAATCTTTTGATAGATCAAGGAAGTCTGTTATTGGGGAAGTGGATCTTCCTATTCACATAGGCCCACACCTTTTTCAGATTACTTTCCAAGTCATGGACATTTTTCCTACATACAGCTGCTTACTTGGACGACCATGGATACATGAGGCATGGCCGTCACTTTAACTATACACTAAGAGCTGAAATTCGTGTGTGAAGGAAAGGTGGTTATTATAAATGGAGAACAAGCATTGTTAATCTCTCATTTATCTTCTTTCAGTGTTGTAGAAGCAGATGAAGCTGCTGTTGGAACACATTTCAAAGCTTTATCCATTGATAATGTAAGAGAGAATGCGAATTCTATGGCTTCATTCAAAGATGCTCAAAAGGTTGTGCGCAATGGCCGAAGTAATGTTTGGGGTAAGATTGTTGATCCTCCGGTGAAAAAGAACAGGGCTGGTTTGGTATTTTCTGCAAAGAATGGTAAAGGTGAAAACATGAAGCCGAAGACTACTTTGAGCAGCTATCAAAATACTTTCCACAACGGAGGTTACCTCCACCTAAATCTTCCGGGGATCAATGCTATTGTGGGGGATGAAGAAGAACAGGAGATGTCGAATTATGTGACGCCTAGAGTTAGAGTCTAGAAATGGGTCACTATTGATGTTCCCTCTTGCATCCATGTCTCAAAGTAATTTGTTTTTGTTAATCTTTACAAAAAGCTTTCACCCTGCTCAAAGTGAAAGTTAATATTGTATGGCCTTATCTGTTTGCTTTGACCATTAAAATCATAAATAAAAGTTTCCTTTGATTCTCAAAATTGTGTTTTTTATTTTTCTGCTTTTTCTTGGAAAAAATGGTAATCAGAAAAAAAAACCTTTCGGAATAAATAATAATTGTAAATAAATCTTCATGATCACTTGATATATGTGCCAATTTCTAAAAGCCATCATAAATTACATGTGCAAATTAATTTAAAAACTTGTTGAATACAATGACCCCGCACCCTCTCCCAACTTTGAATATCCTATGTATATGGCCGAGGAAGAAGAATATGATGAGATTCCATAAGAGGTTTCATGGTTGCTCGAGTGCGAGGAAAGTGCCATTCAGTCGTATAAAGAGTCGTTGGAAACAATCAATTTGGGTTCAGAGTAAGATCCGAAGGAAATCAAGATTGGAGCATTGCTGCTGTTATACCCCAAAATTTTCCCTCTTATTCCATCAACATTTTCTCAATCACAAGACTCTTGGAACTCAAGATCAAGCTAGGGTTTGCCCTGCTGAAGACACCTCCTTGCACTGTTGACCTAAATTAGGGTTTGAGTTTGCACAGAGATGTTTTGACCTACAATTCCCAAAGTGACTTTTATACTTCATATTGGACTCACAAGTTTGCCCATACCAAGTTTCAAGCCTTGATTCAAATTTTTGCCCAGTCAATTGGACAGTTGACCTAGAAATCAACTTCATTGGGGAAAAAGTCAACTGTGGCCAATTGACAGTCAAACCTCATGAAATTTGACCCACATAAACATTATGAACTCATATGAACCATTTGATCAAGTTTGGATCACAATTCCACAAGAAATTTGATCAGATCACCAAAAGGGCAAAATGGTCATTTTTAGGGTTTTGACTGCACAAAGGCAATTTTTGACTGTTTGACCCAGCCAATGGCAAATCAAGCTCACACATGGACTCAAGGACTCAATGACATTGTCTTGACCCTTTCAACAAGTTCAAAAGATCTCAAATGCATAGGATTGACAGATGAATTTTTCAGTCAACTGATTAAAATTTGATTGTACATTGAAAAGTCAAACTTTGACTTTTTGGTCAAAATCAAGTGCCAAGAGTAATTTTTCACCAAGACATGTCAACTTATGAAAATTGTTCATCAAGAAACCCAAAAATGCAAATTAGGATTTAAAATGGAAAATTTTCACAACTTAGAAATTTTCTAAGTTATGAAATTTTCTTATTTTTTCCTAACTTTGTCCCATTTTTTCACCAAGATGAAAATGGAATCAAACAAAACTTGCAACAAGAAAGTTGTAGTAAATCACAAAGTATACAACTTTGATTCACAAAGTTTTCTCAAAAGAGGCTTTTATCTCAAGTTATGATTTTTGGAACAAGGGTACCTAAAACTTTTAACTTAGAGAAATTTTGCCCTAATTTAGGCAAGATTTTGACCCATCTTCTTGGCCATTTTCACATAGTTCCACTTGGATTTTAAAGTTGCATTTCAAATATGGATTATAGTACATGTTCCAAGCTTTCCAAATTGTCCAAGAACTCCTGAAACACCCTTGTGGTTAGAGAGAATCGAATGCTTGAAGTTGGCAAAAACTCACTTTGATCCATGGCCAATACATGTTCATACCAAATTGCAAATCTGATCTAGCTAGCTTGGTTCACAATTACAGGCCTCAAAACCAGTTTGTACTCCATAATTTAATGCATATCTATTGAATTAAGGTATTGTCTTGGTCATTAGGGCATTATACACTAGATTAAGCCTTAAATGGAAAAAGTAACAATGCCATTTTTGCTTAAACTTCACTTTATGTCAAAACAAGATCCTTGAGGCATGGGGCCATATCTCTGAGGCAAGATAAAATCTACCAATTCCAGTAACCAAGAGCAAAATATGCAGCATGATATAAGACTGGTATAGGCCTGCATTGAACAGATAAACACTATTGCTTCAAGAAGAAGAAAAGTTGCAAACCACAAGCCATCTCTCACATCTGTTAAAACCAACTTACACAAACATTGCAAACAATTTGGATACCTCCTAACAAGCCAGAAACACGACCCCTTTGCCTCTCAAAGCTCCTAGTGCACAAATTCCCCATTTTCTTACAAAACAGGGCCAATTCTGCATTTTGCAAGCCATCTTCAAATTCCATCGTGCGTTTTGCCCAGAGATACTTCAAACACCTTCCAACCAACATACCTAAGCTATCCAGATCATCCATTGCTAGCTGTAACACCCTTAACACACATTGCCATTTTTGTTTCAAAGCTTTGCAGGTTAAGTTCTGTAGCACGATTCAGGCTACTTCAAAACAAGCCAAGCATTGGAAAAGCTTCAGTGGACCTCAGGCAAGCTCAAAAGAAGCTCAAGCACCCTTGGAAGTTGCTGCATTGTCCAGCTCGAAGTCAACTGAAACAGGTATTTCATGAACTTTTATCTCTCTATTTAGGAATAGTTAGACTTAGGTTTGTGAATGAAAGATGTTGTATTCATAGCCCTGAAGCCATACATATGCTTAGTTTTCATTTATATTAATCATGCTAGGAGAATTTCATCCATGAACTTTCTGAAAAAACTAGGTTAGAAATTAGGGCCAGAGAAATTCTCTCTGGTCTTTGAGAGTTAGCTTAAGTTTTTTATATGGTTAGATTCGTTGTTTGATGCTCTACAAGTTTCATGTTATGAGTTTTGTCAAAAAATCAAAGAATAAGTAGATAGCAGTTGATGTACAGAACGCGCATTTTTGTGAACCAAGGAAGAAGATGAAGTATGATTGGGCTGGGCCTAGTCATTTTTGCTTCTAACACCCCATTTTTCAGTTTACACCCCCTGGCCCATTTATTTGTATATTTGTCATTTTGATATTTTTATTTTTTATTCTGACTTTATTATTTTTGTCCAAATATAAAAAATGCCAAAAAATTATTTTTTATATTTTTCATATTTATTTGATATTTATTTTTATTTTACTAGTATGAATATGTAAATAATTTATTTTCTTTTATTAAAACTTAAAGAATAATGTAAAAAATATGTTCATTTTCATTTATCATTTTATTTATATTTAAAAGCATTTTCTTGAAAATACACATTTTGTAAATAATTAATTTTTATTGTATATATATACTTTATTTTATTAAATAATTAGGACAAAAATACAAAAATATTACATTTTCATTTTTATTAATATTTTACACTAAAAATATCATTTTTACAATATACTCTTATTTTTTGTACAAACCAATACATTATTGCATATAAATAATAAATAATACTATTTATTTAAAAATTAGGGTTTTGCCCTAAAATAATTAAAATTGACCCCTTTTATTATTATTTACATTAAAAAATACTTTTTACATACATAAAAACTTTTGCATAATCCATTTTATTTAACATTTGTTTGTTGTATTTTATTTAATTATTGCACGTTTAAATATTGTCTTATACATTCGATTTGGTTGTAATATTTTAGAATTTAATTTCTTGTCAAATACCCCCAATTCAAATTTGTACCCCCTCCCTATATCATGTTGTAATAGTGTAGAATTTAAATTCTCGCACCTTTTTATGCTTTCAATTATGCCATGATTAGACTTAGGGTTTGTATGCCAAATAAAATCAACAACTAGCTTGACCTAATCCAAGATGAACATGCATGAAAAACAAACACAATGGACACTTGCACCCTCTAGGGTTTCAATCCACTTGTTGCCTTCAAAAATGGGCCATGGTTGCATGTCAAGTACTTTGGCAAAAAAAAAAGAAAGATCATAGTCCCTCGATGACGCTATCTGAGTTTCCTAAACAAAATGATCAAGTCCCTTAAGAAAATTGCCAAAAATACTTGATACAATTGCTATCATGGTCTATACGATGACCTGCGCCTATCCCGTTTAACATCCTAACACAAGGTTGTTCACCAAATACAATGGTGAAACAACACTGTTAAAAGGGTTAAAAACATAAGAAAGATCTTTTGAGTAAAATAGGGTAGACAACTCTTAGTTACTTGATCAAAAATCTTGCAAAACATCCTTACCATTTTTCAAATACACTTCACAACAAAAATTTCAAAACCTTAATTTCAAACATTGAAAAATTTTCAAAAAGATAAAAACACCTTTGTATACATTCAAACAAGAATCATTACAAAGGTTGCCACAACGATGGCCTCTTTTCAAAACATCTTTCAAAATCACACACAAAGCACCATTTCAAACAATTGAAGAGCACCATTTCAAAAAATTGAAATGAAAAGCAAGTGATCTAAGCAAGTAACTAAGAGCCCATGGATAACCATGGATAGAAAGGGTGCTAATACCTTCCCTTTCTATAATCTACTCCCCAAACTCAAGAAAACATCTCAAAGGTCTTTCCTGTGCTTTTTGACCTTTCCTTAGGATAAAATAAAAAGTCGGTGGCGACTCTTGCTAAACCGAAACATTTGCAAACACAAACGCAAAATCCCAAGTCAGTTCTCCCACCGTATCACAGAACTGGCGACTCTGCTGGGGATGACTTTAAAAGTGGAGTAACCTTAGGGCTTAGATAACCCATTTCATGATTATTGTTTGTTTGATTGCTTTACATTTTGGTTCTCTTGTTTGGGCTTGAAATCCTCTACCTGGATTTGGGAAATATTCATAGGTAAATAGCAATACGTTATGGAAACTGTGCGGGGTATACCGACACGGTTGAAGCAATAGCTATATTAGTGCGACATATTTGTGAGTACCGGTAGCCTTTGAGTCAATCAAAGAGAATACGGGGCCGCTGAGTGATGTCATAAAGCACTAATGAACTCTTACAACTTTACTTGACCATCTTGGCCTTTTATTAAGGGTAGTGAGATGACCGGCATTGGTGCAGTCCGAAGTTGGTAGATACTCGATACTACACTCATTGAAGGTTGTTTTCTTGGAATATTTTGGTCGCTAATTAAGTGGCTAAACCAAAACAATGAACATAGAAAAAATCCAGTGATATTGAGCTCCTTAGAACCCGGTTTCTATTTATAGGACAGGTTTGAGCCAACTAAACTCAAGAGGGTACTTACCTATGAAACCTCATGCAAGCCTGAGACTAGGGTTTTATGTGACTTGCCTGTACATATGCTTGTGCATACATCATGAACATCATAAAGCATCATATGCATCCACTAACCATTTCAAGGGTTTGGATCTTCATCTTTGTTCTTGTTTTGTAGGTCATGGAATCACTTCGTAGGAAAACAATTCAAGTCAACCTTGTGACAATCCCTCCTCAACTCAAGGAGCTCACCTCCAGGATTCCACAGAATTCTCTCTTCAGTGAAAGACATGGTAGACTCCTCAACTTGGTCAACACCAACATTGAAGAAGACATTGTGAAAGTTCTCTTCCAGTTCTTTGACCCCCTACACACTGTTTCACATTCCCTGATTGTCAGTTGGTGCCTACTTTGGAGGAATTTTTTCAACTCCTGAGAATTCCTATTCTTCATCAACTACCCTACAACAGTACGGAAAAAGAACCGAAGCCTGAAGATGTTGCTCAAGCATTACACTTGCAACCATCTGACATCAAGGGGCATTGGGAAACCAGAAGTGGTGTCAAGGGCTTCTTGGCAAAGTTTCTGTTTGAGAAGGCACAAGACTTCTAGAATTCTCTTGATCTACAAGCCTTTGAAGAGATTGTGGCACTCCTCATCTTTGGTTTGGTCCTGTTCCCAAACCCTGACCAACTTATAGATGTGAATGCTGTCAAGATTTTCATATCCAGGAATCCTATACCTACATTGCTTGGGGACATCCTACACTCATTTTACATACGAACAATGAGGAAAAGAGGTGTTATCATGTGTTGTACTCCTCTCCTAGCAAGGTGGTTTATTTCTCACCTTCCACAATCAGTTTTGAAAAATGAGCAGGGTTTAAGGTGGTCACAACGATTGATGACCCTCACACATTCTGATGTATATTGGTGTTATCAGTCCAGAGAAAATGTCATCATCATTGATCGTTGTGGGGAATTCCCTAATGTCCCACTACTTGGCATTAGGGGAGGCATCACCTACAACCCCTGTCTAGCTTCGAGACAATTTGGATTTGCTCGGAGGGATAGCCCTCATGACATGCTGATTTCGGACCTAGTTTTTGACTTTGACAACGATGCGCAAGGACTTCGACAAAGGTTCATCAGAGCTTGGAGGATGCCTAACAATGTGGATAGTAAGACACTGGAGCACAAGAATTCCATCCCCCTTGAGCCTTACCTCAAGTGGGTACGAACCCGCTCCCAGAATCTTATGATGCCATACCCTCACATTCTCCCATTGATCAAAGAGCCTGTTATGGAAGGAGAGGTTCCATACACCATCCTACATCCTAACATGCCAACATCATGGGAAGAAATGCAAAAGAGTTGGATCCAACTCAAGGAAGAATGGGATACTTTTGAAGCCAGCTTCTATGCCAGTGAGAAGAAGGTTTTGGAGCTTACCCGCCGACTCCACGAGGAGGAAACTCTCAACACTTACATCGCGCCAAAGAGGATGCGCAATGTCTTTTTACATTAAGAATTTTGTAATATTTCACCCATAGGGCACTTATGTACTAACAAATTTCTTCTTAATATGACGTGCGTTCTTTTTTGTTTGCAACAAATTTGAATTTATGAACCCTTGAATGCATTACATGAATAACATACCATTCATCATATGCACAAACAGGTCTTCATGCCAGGTTTCCTTATCTTTCTGCTATTTATTTCAGCAAGATGGATTTGGAGCAGACGGTAAAGGATCTGCAGGCACAAAATTCACAGTTCCAGCAACTCCTCATGACCTTGGCAAAGGGTCAAGAGGACCTCAAAGTTTTGTTGGAGAAGAATAAAGAGAAAAATAAAAAGAGACCTGGGGTGGCCACTTTTGGAAGAAGGTTTGAGAGAAATGCTAGAAAGGTTCTTGAGTTCCCCTCAACGTCTAACGAAGGGGCCGGTAAAGGGAAAGGGACTGCTGTGCCTTCTGAATCTGAGGTTGAAGAGGAGGAAGAGGAAGAAGACAAAGACTACTCCGAACAACAGTATCCACCAGCGGATGATAAATATAAGAACCTTGAAGATAGACTGGCAGCTATGGAGTTCCAGAGGGTGCCCGGATTGGATTTTGAAGAACTATGGCTGGTAGCTGGGATTGTTATTCCTCCCAAGTTCAAGGTGCCAACATTTGCCAAGTATGACGGTCTGTCCTGCCCAAAGATGCACCCGAGGTCGTATGTCAGAAAAATCCAACCCCACATGTCCGATAAGGACCTCTGGGTACACTTTTTCCAAGACAGCTTGTCTGGCACGCAGTTAGAATGGTTTTATCAACTCGAGAGATCAGAGGTTCACAATTGGGAAGACTTGGCAGCTGCTTTTTATCTTCAGTATCAATACAATGCTGATTTGGCGCCCACTCGTACTCAGTTACAAAGTATGGGGATGGCTTCCAATGAAGGGTTTAAAGAGTACACCCAGAAGTGGCGTGATTTGGCTGGAAGGATGCAGCCACCGCTATCAGATAGGGAGTTAGTTGACATGTTTCTGGGGACCCTGTCTGGCCCTTTCTTTAACCATCTAATCGAGAGTTCTTCCGCGGGATTTACTGAACTGATTTTGACCGACGAAAGGGTTGAGGCCGGTATTAAGAGTGGAAAGATTCAAAAGGATACTTCCGCATCCACGGTTGTTAAGAAACCCTTCCCAGCCAAGAAAGAAGCATTTGCTGTGTATTCTCAGAAGGGACAGGGAAGAACTGTGTACCGGCCGACTGTAGGGGCTGTGATGATTCAAAACTCGTCAAGTGATCAACCTCGTAACAATCAGTCAAGACCTAATCAATAACGGGTGGAAAGGCCACAACGGCAGTTCACCCGCATCAACATGACGCCCGCTCAGGTACTTCCTCATTTGTTGAAGCTGAATCTGACCAGTTTGAAGGAAGCGCCAAAGAACCCTAACACCTCCTCTCCATACTATCACTCCAATGCCAAGTGTGCTTACCATTCTGACAGTGCTGGGCACGATACCAATAATTGCTGGGCGCTTAAGAATAAAATCCAGGATCTGATTGATGCTAAGGAAGTAGAATTTGATGCTTCTGAGAAGCCCAATGTTATATCTGCTCTGATGCCCAAGCACGACCACAATATTAATGCTGTTATGGAGGACACTCATGTTACTGATGTTGTTGACATGCTGACGCCGTTACTTGTGATTAAAGAAAAATTTTTGGGAGCCGGGATCTTTCCTGGTTGTGGTAAAGACTGTTATTTTTGTTTAAACATACGAGGTGATTGCCCAATGTTGAAATCAGGTGTCCAACACCTGATGGATACTCAAGAGATACTTTTCCAGAAAACCCCTGTTGATACCTTCAATCCTGTTACTCCTGTTACTTTTGCTACTTCAACCAACGATATTGCAATTATAACCATTTCCGACAATCCTCCCAAGGCTTGCAAAAGGCCTGTCAGGATTACACCCAACTCTGAATGTGTACCATTAAAGATCACAATGCCGGGACCTGTCCCGTACCAATCCAGCAAAACGATACCATGGAACTATGGGGGAGAAATCTTCTACCATGGTATTAAACAAATCGAAACAGTCCAAGAGATTTCTGAAGAAGAAAGCCCTGATATAGGGAACATTGCGGGTACAAGCAAGAGAACCTGCAGCAGCCGGATCTTTTCTCCGGAGATTGCTCCCCCTCGAGCAGTTTTCAGACCCTTGAAAGCTTCTGTACCTGTTGGACCATCTGTGGAAGGCCCAGTGATTGAAGAATTGGATACTCCTGAAGTAAGACCATCTGCTGATACTACCGACAAGGGTAAGGGGATACTGGAAGTTCCTGTCAGGACGAAGGCTCATGTTGTGGTTATCCCCGAAACCACTCAAAGAAATGGATGAAATCTTGAAAATAATAAGAAAAAGTGACTACGACGTGGTGGAACAATTAGGGCAGACCCCTTCTAAAATTCCAATGTTGGCTCTTCTGCTCTGTTCTGAGGCCCATGTTAAGGCCCTAATCAAATTCTTGAAGGCGACACATGTACCCCAAGAAACTTCGGCTGACCAGCTCCAAGAATGTGTGGCCAGTCTTATTGCTGATAATGGCCTTGGCTTTTCCGATGCTGACTTAACTCCCAAAGGAAGAAAACACAACGACGCACTACATGTATCAGTTGAATGCTGGGGAACCACCCTCGCCCATGTCTTAGTTGATACTGGTTCTTCGTTGAGTGTGCTGCCTGTTGTACCCCAAAATTTGCCCTCCCATATTCTTCAAGAATTGCAAAGAGCATGCTTCAAAATCTCCCCAAGGGTTGCACAGTTCAAGGGCCTCCTAACAGTCAAAATTAGGGTTTTGTTTCTGACAAAGAAATTGAAGTTTCCAAGGACCCAATCAAGTCCCACATGCTTATAAACATTGTCAAGTATCCTCATGTCAAGTTTCAAGACTTACAGCACAAAATTGCACAGTCAGAAACCCTAATTGCCCTACAGTCAACTGCAGGGGCAAAATGGTCATTTGACAGTCAAAAGTTCAAATTTTTGGTCAACATCTCATTTTGAAGCCACAAACATCATTTGATCAATGTTTGATCATGATTCTCAAAACTTGGCTCAAAAAGTCTCAAGATGCAAAAGTTTCCATATTTGGACAGTTGAAAAAGTCAACTGTAACTTGACCAAGGCATAACTTCCACATGGATTATCAGAAAAATTCCATCCAAAGATCATTTTGAAGAGAATGACATTTCCTACAACTCCTCTTCACACTCCAAGTCCAATAAATGCTCTCACAAAAAGTTATCAATTTCAACATTATAGGTCATTTTCAAAAGTCAACAAAAAGGGACTTTAAGTCAAAGGCCATAACGTGAGATTGGTAAATCAAAATTACATGGGACCAAAGGCATTGGTTAGAGGACTTCAAGACCTTTCCAAAATGTCCAAGAACATGATCAAAGCTTAAACATTGAGCAAGATATGCCTTGTAGAAGTTGGGATATTTCTGGATATTTTGAAAAGTCAACTTTGCTTCAAATGTCTTAAAATTGCTAATGGGCCACATTTTCTTCCAAGATTCATCATCCAAAGCATGTGCACGACCATTTGGCCCAAAGGGAAGTTATTCATCATTTTTATTTATTTATTTGAATTTTTAATTGCTAATAATTCATTTAATTAATTAAAATATGTGAAAAATACCAAACCAAAGTTTTCAAATCTTTTTATGCATGGAATAACTTCAGATTTTCATGCATTATTAGATATAGAAAGAATCAAGGTAATTGGACATGATTGGTATCAAATATGCATGAAAAAGATTGAAAAATATATGCATAAAAATCAAATATTGATTCCATCATTGCAAAGATCTTTGGATCCAATTCTCAACCCTAATTCATTCCAATACTTATACTCATGCAAACCCTAGTCCAAGGAACCTCTAAGCTGAGCCTATTCTCAAGAACAAAGTTGGAGTTTTTATCAAAAAAGTCCAAAACTGAAAGTGGCCTTGGAGGACGATTCAGAGAAAAAGATTGATCCCATTAGCTTGCCAAGACATTACTGAAGCTAACTGAATACCTTTCCATATCCCTAACGCCCAGAATTGGTATACAGAACTCGAGATTTTTCATATTTTATTCATATTCGTATTTCAATTTTCAAGCATTCTCATTGCATTTTATTTATGGATTTATACTAATTGGATCATTCTAAAGCTAACCATGTAGTTTGATTGAGTTTTTATACACCATACGCGAAATTGCCATTGTTGTCTTTTAGGGTTACATAGGTCACGAATTGGGGTTTCCTTATTCTGGAACAATTGAGACTTGAGACCTACACCATTGAAATCAACATGCTTGGACGACCCAGAATCACTAGTCGCACCCTTTTTATTTTGGCTTAATCTCTATTCGCTATTTTCTGTATTTCAGATTGTGGGGGTTTAAAACCCCCGCTATTCAATTGATTTTTATTTCAGGTAAAGCGCAACAAGGAAGAAGAAGATGAGGTGTAAGGCGATGGTTGGTTCATTCAAATTTCGCGCGAAAATTTCCACTAACGCATGATTTACATTATATTATGGTAATCCAGTGGCAAGGCATCAGTATGGTAATCCCTGGGACCTGGGTTCGAATCCCAGGTCCCCCTCCCTTTCAATAATATTTTTCATAATATCATCCTGTGCAGTTTCTTCCCTGAAGACCATCATACAACCCATAGTCCCAGCATGCCACGCGCCCCATGATCCCAATCCAAGGGTCCAGATGTGAAGACCATCATGGGCATGAGTCAACGCACCTGCACGCTTCCAGGAAAAGTCAAAAGGCCTTGAAACAATTGGGCCAGAATTTCCACAATATACCTCCAATTGGGGACAGAACCCCCCAAGGTTTTACAATTCTTTTCCTTTTTATTTTATTTGTTTCAATTGTCCCTTTTTTTAATTCTTTAAATTAATATTTTGCTCAACATAAAAAAATAATGAAAAAAATCAGAAAGTCACAAAAAACCAAAAATATATTTTAGTTTATTATTTTTTGTAAATAAATTATATCATTTAATTTAGTTTTCAATTCTAGGGTTAATTTCAATATCTTTTCTTAATAAATTAAAAATTTGTAGAATTAGGTTTTAAATACTTTAATTACTTTTTCTTTTATTTTCTCATCACTAATAATTAATTATTTATTTTTATAAATCAAATTGCATTAATTAATTAGGTTTAATTTTAGGTTTAATTTTCATATTTTCTTAATAAATTAAAAATAACTAGAATTAGGGTTAGTTAATTTTTTTAATTTCATTTAATTCTCTCATAAAAAAATCATAAATACCAAAAAACTCAAAAATCTTTTCTTTTTTCATTTTATTTAATTAATTTCGTAATCATAACTTAATTTCATTAAAAAGGGTCCAACGCCCTAGCTTTCAATTTTAATTCCAATTCGCGCATTTATTTCTTTTCTTTTAAATATTTATGTAATTCCCCCCAAGCCGTGTAAATTCGACATTTATATTTCTCGCATCTTTATTTTATGTCAAATCGGGTCCTGGATTTAATTTATCGATGTGGACCCGCGCCTTTGTAATAGTTTAGGAACTTTAATTTCCGCACTTTTTTAACTGTATTAAATCGCATGCAAGAATGAATGTCAAAATAAAAACAAAAGCGTAGATCACCCATGACATGACAAAAGACAAAAATATCTGAAAACGACACACAAATCACACACCACCCCTAGGGTATGCATCACTGTTGCCTTGCCCCTCGAAAGGTGATCGTCGAGTAGAGGATGTCTTAGTAAGTCCTCATGATCCAGGAACCTGGCATGAGGGTAGCTTCTAAGGTGTCTTCCCATTGCTCCAGTGATCACCATGTCCCGAACCCTCGAATTGACCCGAACACCTCCAACGGTGGTGCTACCTACCTCTCAATGGTGGGATAGCACTACTTTAAAGGACATCTACACAGACGAATTCCTTAGGGTAGGTAGACAACTCTAGATACTTGCTCTAAATTTCAAAACAAATTCAAAAAATACTTTTCACACCGACACCTTTTTAAAAAGCTTTCGAAAGCAACTTTTCAAACACTCTTGAGGACCGATATAAGAGTCGAACTGGAATTTTCAAAGAAACTTTTTAAAACCCACAGTTGAAAAGCAAACAAACCATTTTGAAAACACAAATGAGCAAGTACCTAAGAGCCCATGGATAACCATGGATAAAAAGGGTGCTAACACCTTCCCTTTCTATAACCTACCTCCCGAACCGAGAGCAATCTCTTTAAGGAATTTTTCTGTGCTTTTGTCCTTTCCATTTGGAGAAAATAAAAGACGGTGGCGACTCTTGCTTCCGCGACATTTCGCGAACCAGCGTTAAACAGTCAGTTCCAGATCCACCAATCACAGAACTGGAGACTCTGCTGGGGAATTAAACTTAAAGTGAGGTGTACCTTAGGGTTAGTTCATAACTGTGTTTTCAATTGTATTGCTTTGCTTGCTTTAAATTGTGGGACTGTCTTGGGAGTTTTATAGATCCTAACCCGGATCTGGGGATACCTTCTTAGAAAGTAGCAACAAGGCTGTGAGGGAACTGTGCGGGGTATACCGACATGGTTGAAACAGTCTGCTACGTTGATGTGGCACTTTGATGTGTACCGGTAACCCTTGAGTTCAGTCAAGGAGAGTACGGGGCCTCCGCGTGGTGTCATGAAGCATCAACAGACCTTAGGAACCTTAATTGAACTATCTTGGCCTCTTTAGGGTAGTGAGATAACTGACTTTGGTGCAGTCCGAGGTTGGTTGATACTCGATACTACACTCAATTGAGGGTTGCTTTCCTGGAATATTTCGGTCTCCAGTTCAGTGGCTAAATCGAAACGATGAACAATGAAAGCAATCCAGTGATATTGGGACCCTTAGAACCCGGTTACTTCTAATAGGACAGGTTGAACCCACCAACTTCAAGAGGGTAATACCCAGACCCCATGCTGGCCTAAACTCTAAGGGCTTGTCTTGTGTGACTTGTGTGCCTTACATGTTTGCCTTTGTAAATATCTGTGGTGTGTTTAATCATAGCATCATGACATCATCCAGCATCATATGCATTGACTAACCATTTCAGGGGTTCGAATCTTCATCTTTGTTCTTTGTTTTGTAGGACATGGAAACTGTTCGCAGAAAGACAATTCAAATCAATCTTGTAAGGGTCCCTCCTCAGCTTAAGGAACTTATATCCAGGATTCCCGAGAGCTCTTCATTCAGTGAGAGACATGGAAGACTCATCAGCTTGGTCAATACCAACATTGAGGAAGATATGATAAAGGTCTTGTTCCAATTCTTTGACCCTCTGCATCACTGTTTCACCTTCTTGGACTATCAGCTGGTACCTACCTTGGAGGAGTTCTCCCGGCTCCTGAAGATCCCTATCCTTGATCAACTACCCTACAACGGTACGGAAAAGGAACCTAAGCTTGAAGAGATTGCTAAAGCCTTACACCTACAATCATCTGATCTCAAGGGACATTGGGAAGTTAGAAGTGGTATCAAAGGGTTCTTAGCCAGGTTTCTGTTTGAAAAGGCCCATGAATGTTGGAACTCCCTTGACTTACAAGCTTTTGAAGAAGTTGTGGCCCTCCTTGTCTATGGTTTGGTGTTGTTCCCTAACCCAGATCAGCTTATAGATATCAGTGCTGTCCAGATCTTCATGTCCAGGAATCCTATACCTACGTTGCTGGGGGACATCCTTCACTCATGTTACACTCGAACCATGAGAAAAAGAGGTGTCCTTATGTGTTGCACTCCTCTCCTGGGAAGGTGGTTTATTTCGCACCTTCCACGATTAGTTTTGAAGAACGAGCGGGGTTTGAGATGGTCACAACGGTTGATGACTCTTACACATGCAGATATACATTGGTGCCCTCAGTCCCGAGAGGATGTCACTATCATTGATCGTTGCGGGGAGTACCCTAATGTTCCTTTACTTGGAATCAGAGGAGGTATTACTTACAACCCATGCCTGGCTTGGAGACAGTTTGGTTATTCTCGGAGGGATGGCCCTCATGACATGTTAATTCCTGACATAGTTTTTGACTTCGACAACGATGCGCAAGGACTTCGCCAGAGATTTATCAGAGCTTGGAGGATGCCAAGTAGGATAGACAACAAGACACTGGGGCACAGGAACTCCATCCCGTTGGAACCTTATCTCAAGTGGGTACGAGCCCGCTCCCAGAAGTTAGTAATGCCTTATCCTCATATGCTCCCTGTGATCAAAGAGCCAGTCTTGGAAGGA
This sequence comes from Vicia faba, assembly GCA_948472305.1. Classification (NCBI taxonomy): domain Eukaryota; kingdom Viridiplantae; phylum Streptophyta; class Magnoliopsida; order Fabales; family Fabaceae; genus Vicia; species Vicia faba. The sequence continues at coordinate 256,415,338 of OX451736.1, read as the reverse complement.
GAGGTGTCCTACACCATTCAGCATCCTGATATGCCCACGTCCTGGGAAGAGATGCAGAAGAGCTGGATCCAGCTTAAGGAAGAACGAAATTCTCTTGAGACCAGTCTATATGCTAGTGAAAAGAAGGTCTTGGAGCTCACCCGCCTATTGCACGAGGAGAGGAATCTCAACACCTACATAGCTCCAAAGAGGATGCGTAGTGTCTTTTGGGATTGATTGGCTTTGTAATTTGTGCCCATGAGGCTTTGATGTACTGAACAATTATTTCCTTAATAATGACGTGTGTTCTTCTTTGTCTACAACAAATTTGAAATTTTGAACCCTCGAATGCATTGCATAAACACATATCATTCATCATGTGCATAGCAGGTTTTCTTCTTTTCAGGTTGCTTATCGTTCTTCACTGTTTATTTCAGCATCATGAATCCTGACTCATCATCAACCGAGATGTCCATCAAGGCTCTTCAGGCGCAGAATGCGCAATTTCAGGAACTAATCATGGGTTTGGCTCAGGGCCAAGAAGAGCTGAAGGCTCTGCTCCTGAAGAAGGAGAAGAAGAAGAAGAGAAGAACTATTCTTTTCAACTCGGGCCAAAGGTTTGGCAACACTCTGCAGAATGAAGAGGCTGGTTCTTCTATAGGCAAGGGTAGTCCCCAAGGGGGAAAAGGTCCTAGTCCGGTAGTCTCCAACAACGAGACTGATTTTGATGAGGAACAGTATCCTCCTGCAGAAGACATATATAAGCAGTTGGAAGACATATTGAATGCTATGGAGATCCAACAAGTGCCTGGGCTGGATTTCGGAGACTTGGGTTTGTCTACTGGTGTGATCATTCCTCATAAGTTCAAAGCACCATCTTTCACCAAATATGACGGGGCATCTTGTCCCAAGCTACACCTCAGATCGTATGTGCGGAAGATTCAACCGTACTCAGTGGATAAGAACTTGTGGATCCACTTCTTCCAGAAGAGTCTTTCAGGGACTCATCTCGAATGGTTCTATCAGCTGGATGGGACCAAGGTTCATAACTGGGAGGAGTTGGCTACTGCTTTCTATAAGCAGTATCAATATAATGCCGACCTTGCCCCTACACGTACCCAACTCCAGGGTATGTCGCTAGGTTTAAGTGAAGGTTTTAAAGAGTACGCACAGAAGTGGAGGGATCTGGCTGGCAGGGTGCAGCCTCCGTTGACTGACCGGGAGTTGGTAGATATGTTCTTGGGGACCCTATCTGGGCCATTTTTCAACCATCTTATCGGTAACTCGTCTGCAGGGTTTACTGATCTTATTCTGACTGGAGAGAGAATAGAGGCTGGATTGAAGTCTGGCAAAATTCAGAAGGGTGCATCATCAAGTTCTGAGAAAAAGCCCTTCAAGAAGGAGGCCAGTGCGGTATATGGGTCTAGAAGACAAGAGAAACCTGAGCGCCGCCAGTCTGTCAACGCGGTGATGATTGCTAAGCCTGCTGCCGCTCCTCGACAAACCAATCCTCAAAGGGCTGAAAGACCCCGGAGAGAGTTTACCCGTTTGAGTATGACTTTATCGCAGATCTTGCCACAGCTGCTGTCCACCAACCTAGTGACTGTCAGAGAAGCCCCGAAGGTTGTAAACACTGCCTCTCCCAAATACAATCCAAATGCTCGCTGTGCTTATCACTCTGATATTCCGGGGCATTCCACTGATGACTGTTGGGCCTTAAGGAATAAGCTGCAGGATCTTATTGACGCCAAGGAGGTACAATTTGAGGCATCTGAGAAGCCTAATGTGGTGACAGCTCCCCTGCCTGCTCATGGAGTGAATGCTATTGGGGACGAAGGTGAAGTGGATGAAGCTGAGTTTGATAGCTGGATTTTCCCGGCAACCGACAGTGGACCTAGCAATTGGAGTGCAAAGGACAATCTACCTGTTTCTCTTGTTACTGAGTAATGAATTCCTATGTTTTGTTATTTGTAATAAACAATTAAAACTCTATGGCCCGGTGTCTTACCCGAGGCACCGTGGCCTTATTTGTGAGGGCATATAAATTGTCATTTCATATATCATGAATAAAGATCTTGGATGTTTTCTCGCATTTCAAATCTTATGCTCCTTTTCTTTCTTTCCTTCCTTTATAATTTTCAAAACTGCTGTATTTACACACACTCACTCATACAGGTTTCAATCCACTCTGGATCTCACTGGTAACGACTCTTCTACTTCCAGTTATGACTTCGAAAATCCGATCAACTTAGCCGAAGACGAAGGTGAAGATGATTGCGAAGTGCCTTGCGAGCTTGCAAGACTGTTACTCCAGGAAGAGAGGGCAATTCAACCACATGAAGAGCCAGTGGAAACAATAAATCTGGGTACTGAGGCAGACAGAAAGGAGGTAAAGATTGGTGCCAACCTAGAGCTCAGCATGAAGCAACGGCTGACTAAGATGCTACATGATTATATGGAGATCTTTGCCTGGTCCTACGAAGACATGCCCGGGTTGGATACCGATATTATGGTCCATCACTTGCCTACTAAGGAAGACTGCCCTCCGGTTAAGCAAAAGGTCCACCGTATGCGTCCAGAGATGTCTGAGAAGATCAAGGCCGAGGTTATGAAACAGTTTGATGCCGGGTTCCTTGCAGTGACTTCTTACCCTCAGTGGGTTGCTAATGTGGTGCCGGTACCAAAGAAAGACGGAAAGGTCAGAATGTGTGTTGATTACAGGGATATGAACAGGGCCAGCCCCAAGGATGACTTCCCTTTACCTCACATTGATGTCCTTGTTGACAATACAGCTCAGCATAAGGTGTTCTCTTTCATGGATGGTTTTTCAGGTTACAATCAGATCAAGATGGCTCCTGAAGACATGGAAAAAACTACCTTTGTTACTTAGTGGGGCACCTTCTGCTACAAGGTCATGCCTTTTGCACTGAAGAACGCTGGGGCAACCTACCAACGTGCCATGGTTGCTTTATTTCATGACATGATCCATCATGAGATAGAAGTGTATGTTGACGACATGATCGCAAGGTCCCAGACTGAGGAAGAGCACCTTGATCATCTGCAGAAGTTGTTTGACCGCTTGAAATTGTACAAGCTAAGGTTGAACCCGAACAAGTGCACCTTCGGGGTAAGATCTGGAAAGTTGCTAGGCTTCGTTGTAAGTGATAAGGGTATTCAAGTGGACCCTGCTAAGGTTAAAGCTATTCAAGAGATTCCAGTCCCTAAGACAGAGAAGGAGGTCAGAGGCTTTTTAGGACGCCTGAATTACATTGCTCGGTTCATCTCACACCTAACTGCTACTTGTGAACCAATCTTCAAGCTACTGAAGAAAGATCAGGTAGTACGTTGGAATCATGAATGTCAGGCTGCTTTTGACAAAATCAAGGAGTATCTCCAAGAACCACCCATCCTTATGCCACCGGTTGAAGGGAGACCTCTGATACTATACCTGACAGTGCTTGACAACTCAATGGGGTGTGTGCTGGGGCAGCATGACGAGTCTGGCCGAAAAGAGCATACCATTTATTACCTTAGCAAAAATTTTACCGACTGTGAGACCCGATACTCACTGCTTGAGAAAACTTGCTGCGCTTTGGTATGGGCTGCTCGCCGGCTGATACAGTATATGCTGACTCACACTACTTTGTTGATCTCAAAAATGGATCCTATAAAATACATATTTGAAAAGCCTGCTTTGTCTGAAAGAATAGCAAGATGGCAGATGATCTTGACAGAATACGATATTCAGTACACAACCCAGAAAGCCATCAAGGGAAGTGTATTGGCAGACCACTTGGCACATCAGGCAGTGGACGACTATCAGTCAATGAACTTCGAGTTTCCAGACGAGAGCATCATGATAGTGACTGATTGTGAAGTACCTGGACCGGATGAAGGACCTGAGGAAGGATCCCGATGGTCTATGCACTTTGACAGAGCCTCCAATGCTTTGGGTAACGGTATCGGGGCCATAATCATATCCCCTCAAGGTACTCATACTCCGCTCACTTCCCGGCTATGTTTCAACTGCACCAACAACATGGCGGAGTATGAGGCGTGCATCATGGGTCTTCAAGCTGCGATCGACCTAAGGATCAAGTTTCTGAGTGTCTTCGGAGATTCCGCTCTCGTGATCAATCAGATCAAAGGAGAGTGGGATACGAAACATCCGAATCTTATTCCTTACAAAGAATGTGTGTTGACCTTGATCCCCCACTTCACAGAGATAACCTTTGAACATTTCCCAAGAGAGGAGAATCAGCTGGCGGACGCGTTAGCCACGATGTCTTCCATGTTCAAAGTCAAATGGGATAATGAGGCTCCCTGGATCATCATCTGGAAACTGGACGAACCGGCATACTGTTGTGATCTCGAGACCGAGTTGGTAACTGAGAAACCTTGGTACCATGAGGTGAAGAGGTACTTAGAAGCTCAGGAATACCCTGAAGGTGCATCTGTCAATGATAAAAAGTTTCTGAGAAGGTTCGCAGCCAAGTTCTTCCTTAGCAACGGCATTCTGTACAAGCGAAACCATGATTCGACCTTACTGCGGTGTGTGGATAAGACAGAAGCAGAAAGGATCATGGAAGAGCTACATGAAGGGACCTTTGGTACACATTCCAGTGGACACACTATGGCAAAGAAGATCCTTCGGGCAGGGTATTTTTGGTCCACCATGGAAGCTGACTGTTACCAACATTCCCGGACATGCCATAAATGCCAGATATATGCAGACAAGGTGCATGTTCCTCCAGTTCCTCTGAATGTTCTGACTGCACCTTGGCCGTTTGCAATGTGGGGCATAGATATGATCGGTGAGATTAAACCTACGGCATCCAACGGGGATCGCTTCATCCTGGTAGCGATTGACTATTTCACAAAGTGGGTTGAGGCAGCTTCCTACGCTACGGTAACCAAGATTGTTGTGGCACGGTTCATTCGGCACAACCTGATCTGTCGATACGGTGTCCCAGAAAGAATTATTACAGACAACGGTACCAATCTTAATAACAAGATGATCACTGAGCTCTGCGAGCAGTTTAAGATACAACACCACAACTCTTCTCCTTACAGACCGAAGATGAATGGGGCTGTAGAAGCAGCAAATAAAAATATCAAGAAAATCGTGCAGAAGATGACAGTGACTTATAAAGATTGGCACGAGATGTTACCGTTCGCTCTACATGGGTACCGTACCTCAGCCAGGACGTCAACCGGGGCAACTCCGTTCTCCTTGGTCTACGGCATGGAGGCAGTCTTACCGATCGAAGTGCAAATACCCTCTCTCCGGATAATGAAGGATGCAGATCTGAACGAAGATGATTGGATCCAAACACGACTTGATCAGCTAAACTTAATTGACGAAAAGAGGCTTGCTGCTATCTGTCATGGTCAGACGTATCAGAAACGGATGATCAGGGCATTTAACAAAAAGGTCAGACCACAGGAATATCAAGTTGGGGATCTGGTAATCAAGTGAATCATCCTTCCTCAGAGTGATCCAAGGGGCAAATGGACCCCTACGTACGAAGGGCCATTTGTGGTTAAACACGTGTTCTCAGGAGGAGCCATGATTCTAACCAACATGGATGGTGACGACCTTCCTCACCCTGCCAATGCAGACATAGTAAAAAGATACTACGCATGAAAAAAGACCCGCTAGGCTGACATGCCTAGGCAAAAATTAGGGCTTCCTGGCGAACCAAAAGGGTTCGGGCAAAATAAAGGGATGAAATAAAAAAAATCTGTACACCCGGCAAGTCGAAAACCTGAAAAGGCGGCTTGGGCAAAAATGGGTATCCCGGTGGACTGAAAACCCGAAAGGGCGGTCCAGGCAAAAGTTAGGGATAAAGCGTAATACTATGTCTCATTGGATCACTTTGCATCCAGAATCCGGTATCTACATCAAGTTCAGACGGCACCGATCAGTCAGCTTCACTTTCAACTAAGGTCATCAAGGGATGAGACACTCGGAGTTATAAAGGCAATAGCAGAGTTGAAACCCAGTGGGATCATTCATTCCACACAGCTGTTTTATTTTCTTTTGTACAAATTGTATAAACTCTTTTGTTTGGCGGCGTCCTCTTACTAGGACGTCAGCCTCTTGTACATAAACGCCTATTTACAGGCAGATTCAAAATCAATACAAAAATCACCTTTCAGTTAAAATTGCCAATGGTTTTTCCTTTTTTGTTTTGTTTTGCGAAGAACGTCCAAGGTTCAATTTGTGATATATGCATTGACAATAATTTGCTAACTCATGAATATTTTCATACGAAACAAAGGATTAATTACAGGTAACATTAGAAACAGGGGCAATAAAGAGTTGTCCAAGCAATCTAATTGTTCTGTCCTCCAAGGTACCAAGGTAGGTTCAGCTGAAGAACATAACCAGATATCTTAATTCCCCAGAGAGTGAGCCAGCAAGTCGGTACACTCTCCCCGAGCAAACTATTATCAAACTTAAGGAAGTTGGGTATCCTCCCACAGATCTCAACATTCTCCAGCAGTATATACGTATTCTTAACAAGCATCCTCGACAATCTTGGTCTAAAGATTGTTCCCCGGTGGTATATCAAACATTCATTGGAGTCACTTCCCCGATACAGTTCAAAACTTCCCCAGGAGAGTCCAATCTAGTTCCCCAGGAGAGTTGGAATCCATCTCCCCCAGCAGTAAGCTTATCCCCAGTAGATTCTGGAAGCTTATCCTCGCAGAGCACGAACGCGCCTCCCGGCTTTATTCAAAGATTTATTTCCTTACCAGGATATAACTGGGTTATCCTCAGCCAAGAAGTCACGGAAAGATCGTCCTCGACGAAGTCCTCTTATCCCCAGCGAAGTCTATTAACACTTCCAACACAACAAGGGTACCCCCAGCAAGTTATTATCAACAACTCAACAAAGTCTCTCTCTCCCCACAGAGTATTGCTCCCCAGCAAGATTGTTAGAGTACTTTTCTCCCCGCAGAGTAATCCATTCGCCAAGTTTATTCCCCAACGGAGTCATCTTCTCCTACCGGTATTCTTGCAACTATCATCCCCAGCGGAGGCAAAAATCTATTCTTCCACATCAGCCCAGGATATGACTTCCCGGCACCCGTCAAGGATTTATTTTCCTAGACGACAAAGATACATTCATAAACATCACATACATCATAGCATGCATATATGCATCATATCTTACAAATCTCATTTATATTGAGAACATCATTGCTTGATCCATATCATGCATTGCATATGACTGACCTTTACCTTTCAGGAAAGATCCAGTTAAGTTCTCAGCTATATTCAAGACCTTGACCGGTTCAGTTAAATCGACCCTAAGATTTTTCTGTTTCTTATCCAGTCAAAGGCCTTCTCTGGTTCAGTCAGATCGACCCTAAGATCTCCCTGTTTCTTATCCAGTTGAAGATTTCAAGACCTAGACCGGTTCAGTTAAATCGACCCTAAGATTTTTCTGTTTCTTATCCAGTCCAAAGCCTTCTCTGGTTCAGTCAGATCGACCCTAAGATCTCCCTGTTTCTTATCCAGTTGAAGATTTCAAGACCTAGACTGGTTCAGTTAAATCGACCCTAAGATTTTCCTGTTTCTTATCCAGTCAAAGGCCTTCTCTAGTCCAGCTAAATCGACCCCTAACAGATTTTCCTGATAAAGACTCAGTAGAAGATATCCAAGATTCTCTCAATGATACTGTTGAGGTAGAAGTCGCCTATGGTTCTCTCCCCGTTACTGCGGAGGTAGTAATCGTCCCCAGATTCTCTCAGCGTTACTGTTGAGGTTGAAGTCGTCCAAGATTCTCTCAATGATACTGTTGAGGTTGAAGTCGCCTATGGTTCTCTCCCCGTTACTACGGAGGTAGTAATCATCTCAAGATTCTCTCAGCGTTACTGTTGAGGTTGAAGATATCCAAGATTCTCTCAATGATTACTGTTGAGGTTGAAGTCGCCTAGGGTTCTCTCCCCGTTACTGCGGAGGTAGTAATCGCCCCAAGATTCTCTCAAGCGTTACTGTTGAGGTTGAAGTCGTCCAAGATTCTCTCAATGATACTGTTGAGGTTGAAGTCACCTATGGTTCTCTCCCCGTTACTGCGGAGGTAGTAATCGTCCCCAGATTCTCTCAGTGTTACTGTTGAGGTTGAAGTCGTCCAAGATTCTCTCAATGTTACTGTTGAGGTTGAAGTCACCCAAGATTCTTTCAGCGTTCCTGTTGAGGTAGTAATCGTCCAAGGTTCTCTCACCGTCCCTGTTGAGGTAGTAACCATCCCTGGTTCATTCATCACCTTTTGAAGCTCCAGATTCAGCTCCTGTAACCAGTCAGGACGCATCTATACAAAGAATTTGAAGACCAGCTCCTGTAAACAGGCCAGGTAATCATTTTCTTTTGCAGGTACGCAAGTTCTCGCTAAGGAATCTCCTACGCTATCGACAACCAGATGGCATCTATAAGCCCATCCACCATCCATCATCTCTCAGCATGGCATCTGTAAGCCCATCATCCTATCCATCAATCTCCAAATGGCATCTATAAGCCCATTCCACCATCATCACACTACTATGTGAGCGCAAATTTCTGGGCACTCTAGTGTTCAATCATCTTCCACCTTCGGATTACGAAAGGCACGTCAGCCAATCTGCATCCTCAGGTTTAAGAAAATTTAACAGGGGCAACTGTTGTATCCCAAAATTTTCCCTCCCATATTCTTCAAGAATTGCAAAGAGCATGCTTCAAAATCTCCCCAAGGGTTGCACAGTTCAAGGGCCTCCTAACAGTCAAAATTAGGGTTTTGGTTCTGACAAAGAAATTGAAGTTTCCAAGGACCCAATAAAGTCCCACATGCTTATAAACATTGTCAAGTATCCTCATGTCAAGTTTCAAGACTTACAGCACAAAATTGCACAGTCAGAAACCCTAATTGCCCTACAGTCAACTGCAGGGGCAAAATGGTCATTTGACAGTCAAAAGTTCAAATTTTTGGTCAACATCTCATTTTGAAGCCACAAACATCATTTGATCAATGTTTGATCATGATTCTCAAAACTTGGCTCAAAAAGTCTCAAGATGCAAAAGTTTCCATATTTGGACAGTTGAAAAAGTCAACTGTAACTTGACCAAGGCATAACTTCACAATGGATTATCAGAAAAATTCCATCCAAAGCTCATTTTGAAGAGAATGACATTTCCTACAACTCCTCTTCACACTCCAAGTACAAGAAATTCTCTCACAAAAAGTTATCAATTTCAACATTATAGGTCATTTTCAAAAGTCAACAAAAAGGGACTTTAAGTCAAAGGCTATAACTTGAGATTGGTAAATCAAAATGACATGCGACCAAAGGCATTGGTTAGAGGACTTCAAGACCTTTCCAAAATGTCCAAGAACATGATCAAATCTTAAAAATTGAGCAAGATATGCCTTGTGGAAGTTGGGAAATTTATGGATATTTTGAAAAGTCAACTTTGCTTCAAATGTCTTAAAATTGCTAATGGGCCACATTTTCTTCCAAGATTCATCATCCAAAGCATGTGCACGACCATTTGGCCCAAAGGGAAGTTATTCATCATTTTTATTTATTTATTTGAATTTTTAATTGCTAATAATTCATTTAATTAATTAAAATATGTGAAAAATACCAAACCAAAGTTTTCAAATCTTTTTATGCATGGAATAACTTTAGATTTTCGTGCATTATTAGATATAGAAAGAATCAAGGTAATTGGACATGATTGGTATCAAATATGTATGAAAAAGATTGAAAAATATATGCATAAAAATCAAATATTGATTCCATCATTGCAAAGATCTTTGGATCCAATTCTCAACCCTAATTCATTCCAATACTTATACTCATGCAAACCCTAGTCCAAGGAACCTCTAAGCTGCGCCTATTCTCAAGAACAAAGTTGGAGTTTTTATCAAAAAAGTCCAAAATTGAAAGTGGCCTTGGAGGATGATTCAGAGAAAAAGATTGATCCCATTAGCTTGCCAAGACATTACTGAAGCTAACTGAATACCTTTCCATATCCCTAACGCCCAGAATTGGTATACAGAACTCGAGATTTTTCATATTTTATTCATATTCGTATTTCAATTTTCAAGCATTCTCATTGCATTTTATTTATGGATTTATACTAATTGGATCATTCTAAAGCTAACCATGTAGTTTGATTGAGTTTTTATACACCATACGCGAAATTGCCATTGTTGTCTTTTAGGGTTACAGAGGTCACGAATTGGGGTTTCCTTATTCTGGAACAATTGAGACTTGAGACTTACACCATTGAAATCAGCATGCTTGGACGATCCAGAATCACTAGTCGCGCCCTTTGTATTTTGGCTTAATCTCTATTTGCTATTTTCTGTATTTCAGATTGTGGGGGTTTAAAACCCCCGCTATTCAATTGATTTTTATTTCAGGTAAAACGCAACAAGGAAGAAGAAGATGGGGTGTAAGGCGATGGTTGGTTCATTCAAATTTCGCGCAAAAATGTCGACTAACGCATGATTTACATTATATTATTTGTTCTCCATACAATATTCAAAGCGCGTTAAGAGCTCCAGTGGCAAGGCATCAGTATGGTAATCCCTGGGACCTGGGTTCAAATCCCAAGTCCCCCTCCCTTTCAATAATATTTTTCATAATATCATCCTGTGCAGTTTCTTCCCTGAAGACCATCATACAACCTATAGTCCCAACATGCCACGCGGCCCATGATCCCAATCCAAGGGTCCAGATGTGAAGACCATCATGGGCATGAGTCAACGCACCTGCACGCTTCTAGGAAAAGTCAAAAGGCCTTGAAACTATTGGGCCAGAATTGCCACAATATACCTCCAATTGGGGACAGAACCCCCCAAGGTTTTACAATTCTTTTCCTTTTTATTTTATTTGTTTCAATTGTCCCTTTTTTTAATTCTTTAAATTAATATTTTTCTCAACATAAAAAAATAATGAAAAAAATCAGAAAGTCACAAAAAACCAAAAATATATTTTAGTTTATTATTTTTTGTAAATAAATTATATCATTTAATTTAGTTTTCAATTCTAGGGTTAATTTCAATATCTTTTCTTAATAAATTAAAAATTTGTAGAATTAGGTTTTAAATACTTTAATTACTTTTTCTTTTATTTTCTCATCACTAATAATTAATTATTTATTTTTATAAATCAAATTGCATTAATTAATTAGGTTTAATTTTAGGTTTAATTTTCATATTTTCTTAATAAATTAAAAATAACTAGAATTAGGGTTAATTAATTTTTTTAATTTCATTTAATTCTCTCATAAAAAAATCATAAATACCAAAAAACTCAAAAATCTTTTCTTTTTTCATTTTATTTAATTAATTTCGTAATCATAACTTAATTTCATTAAAAAGGGTCCAACGCCCTAGCTTTCAATTTTAATTCCAATTCGCGCATTTATTTCTTTTCTTTTAAATATTTATGTAATTCCCCCAAAGCCGTGTAAATTCGACATTTATATTTCTCGCATCTTTATTTTATGTCAAATCGGGTCCTGGATTTAATTTGGCGATGTGGACCCGCGCCTTTGTAATAGTTTAGGAACTTTAATTTCCGCACTTTTTTAACTGTTAATTAAATCGCATGCAAGAATGAATGTCAAAATAAAAACAAAAGCGTAGATCACCCATGACATGACAAAAGACAAAAATATCTGAAAACGACACACAAATCACACACCACCCCTAGGGTACGCCTCACTGTTGCCTTGCCCCTCGAAAGGTGATCGTCGAGTAGAGGATGTCTTAGTAAGTCCTCATGATCCGGGAACCTGGCATGAGGGTAGCTTCTAAGGTGTCTTCCCATTGCTCCGGTGATCACCATGTCCCGAACCCTCGAATTGACCCGAACACCTCCAACGGTGGTGCTACCTACCTCTCAATGGTGGGATAGCACTACTTTAAAGGACATCTACACTGACGAATTCCTTAGGGTAGGTAGACAACTCTAGATACTTGCTCTAAATTTCAAAACAAATTCAAAAAATACTTTTCACACCGACACCTTTTCAAAAAGCTTTCAAAAGCAACTTTTCAAACACTCTTGAGGACCGATACAAGAGTCGAACTGGAATTTTCAAAGAAACTTTTTAAAACCCACAGTTGAAAAGCAAACAAACCATTTTGAAAACACAAATGAGCAAGTACCTAAGAGCCCATGGATAACCATGGATAGAAATGGTGCTAACACCTTCCCTTTCTATAACCTACCTCCCGAACCGAGAGCAATCTCTTTAAGGAATTTTTCTGTGCTTTTGTCCTTTCCATTTGGAGAAAATAAAAGACGGTGGCGACTCTTGCTTCCGCGACATTTCGCGAACCAGCGTTAAACAGTCAGTTCCAGATCCACCGATCACACTGCCGAAGAAAGCCTTAGACTGTTTGGACTGCGAAGGGCTGACTCTCAAACCTAGTAACATCGTTGTTAGGGCTTTTGATGGTTCCAAAAGAATGGTTCATGGAGAGGTTGATATTCCTATCAAAGTAGGCACAGAAGTTTTCAACTCCACCTTCTACGTGATGGACATCCGTCCGTCATATTCGTGTTTTCTAGGGAGACCGTGGATCCATTATGCCGGGGCAGTTACCTCCTCTTTGTACCAAGTGCTGAAATATCCTGTTAAGGGTAAGATTATAACAGTGCACGGCGAGTAAGAATACATGATAAGTCATCTCAATTCCTTCTGCTATGTGGAGTTGGATGGCGAGTTCATCGAAACGCCTTTCCAGCATTTCGAGGAAGTGTCTCTTGAGGTAGCAGTTGTGAAGACAATGGTTGAGGTGCCTATCGTTCCCAAGCATGTATCTAGGATGGCATCTCTCAAGGACGCAGAGGCGGTGATCAAAGAAGGGAAGAGTACAATATGGGGACAATTTCCTGACTTTCCCCATAAGACAGACAAGTTTGGGTTAGGGTTTACTGCTGCAGGACAAAAGGCTATGCGTCGCTCCAAGGTTAGAGGACCACCCGTCAAGATCTCACACCATGGAATCAATGCTGTAGAAGATGAAGATGAAGAGAGCCACTTTGAAGATTGGATCTTTCCGATCGTCGAAGGGGGTTTGAGCAACTGGGAAGCAAAGGATTTTGTTCCCATCACCTTTATCAACCAGTAATTTTATCTTTGAACAAATTCCCATTTTATGGTCTATAATAACTAAATTAATTCGCACACTATTTTCACCTCATGCCTTGCCCGGGGCATGTAGGTCCATTTGTAAGGGCTTGATTTTCTTCATAATTATATGCCATGTTTTAATGAATCATTGGACGTTTTTCATCTATAAATTGTTGTGTTCATTTTCTTTCCTTTTGCATTTTTGTTTGTTTAAGGATGGCTATCCCTTACACACACCCATACTCACAAATGCAGGTACCCATCCACTCCGGATTCCATGGGTGACTATTCTGCTTTAGCCTTCGATAACTCTGAAGATTTGGTCAATCATGCTGAGTACGAAGTTGACGAAGATTGTGAAGTGCCGGGAGAGTTAGCCAGACTTCTACAACAAGAAGAGAGGGCCATTCTGCCTCATGAAGAGTTGCTAGAAACCATCAACTTGGGGACAGAGGAAGACAGGAAGGAAGTAAAGGTGGGTGCCAACCTGGAACCAAATGTCAAGGAGCGCTTAGTGCAATTGTTGAAAGAATATGTTGAAATCTTTGCCTGGTCTTATGAAGACATGTCATGGTTAGACACAGATATCGTGGTTCACCGTCTCCCTACAAGAGAAGACTGTCCACCGATCAAGCAAAAGGTTCGTCGAATGAGGCCTGACATGTCTGAGAAGATTAAGGCTGAGGTAATGAAGCAATTCAACACTGGCTTTCTGGTTGTTACTTCCTATCCACAATGGGTTGCTAACATTGTGCCCGTGCCTAAGAAGGACGACAAAGTCAGAATTTGCATGGACTATCGGGATTTGAACAGGGCTAGCCCTAAAGATGATTTTCCACTACCGCATATCGGCATCTTGGTTGACAACACAGCTCAACACAAGGTGTTTTCCTTCAGGGATGGATTCTCGGGATATAACCAGATCAAAATGGCCCCCGAGGACATGGAGAAAACTACTTTCGTCACGCAATGGGGTACCTTCTGCTAAAAAGTAATGCCATTCGGACTGAAGAATGCAGGGGCAACTTATCAACGTGCCATGGAAGCTTTGTTTCATGATATGATACATCATGAGATCGAAGTTTACGTAGACGACATGATAGCTCGATCACAGACAGAAGAAGAACACCTTGATCATTTGCAAAAGTTGTTTGCCAGGTTGAAGGAGTATAAGCTCAGACTAAACCCAAGCAAGTGCACTTTTGGAGTTAGGTCTGGTAAACTTTTGAGATTTATTATCAGCAACAAAGGCATTGGGGTTGATCCAGCTAAAGTGAAGGCTATACAAGAAATGCCTGCCCCCCGTACTGAAAAGGAGGTTAGAGGCTTCTTGGGACGCTTGAACTATATTATGAGGTTCATCTCTCACCTTACATCTACTTGTGAGCCAATTTTCAAACTGTTGAAGAAAGATCAGGTAGTTGAATGGAATAACGATTGTCAAGTTGCTTTTGATAAAATCAAGGAGTATTTACTAGAACCTCCTATTTTGATGCCACCCGTCGAAGGAAGGCCGTTAATCATGTATTTGACTGTTTTGGATAATTCAATGGGGTGTGTGCTGGGCCAACATGACGAGTCTGGCCGAAAAGAGCATGCCATTTATTACCTTAGCAAAAAGTTTACCGACTTTGAGACTCACTACTCATTTCTCGAGAAAACTTGTCGCGCTTTGGTATGGGCTGCTCACCGGCTAAGGCAGTATATGTTGACTCACACCACTTTGTTGATTTCTAAAATGGATCCGATCAAGTATATCTTTGAGAAGCCCATTTTATCTAGAAGAATCGCTAGATGGCAAATGATCCTGACTGAGTATGATATCCAGTATACTACCCAAAAAGCTATAAAGGGGAGTATACTAGTCGACCATCTAGCTCATCAAGCCATCGAAGATTACCAATCTATGAGATTCGACTTCCCTGATGAGGACATCATGACTTTGGACAACATCGAAGGTAACAGACCGTATGACGGACCTAAACAAGGATCCCGATGGACCCTGTACTTTGATGGTGCTTCAAATGCACTTGGAAACGGTATCAGTGCGATACTCATTTCTCCGAAAGGTTGCCATACACCCTTCACTACCCGACTTTGTTTCAGTTGTACGAACAACATGGTCGAATATGAAGCTTGCATCTTTGGTCTCAAGGATGTTATAGACTTGGGAATCAAATCTTTTGTCGTATTTGGGGACTCGGCTTTGGTTATCAGTCAAGTAAAAGGAGAGTGGGACACTAAACATCCTAATCTTATCCCATACAAAGAGCATGTCCTGACGTTGTTGCCTCATTTCGAGCAGATTACCTTCGAGCATTTCCCGCGAGAAGAAAATCAGTTAGCCGATGCTCTGGCTACAATGTCTTCCATGTTTAAACTCAACTGGGATAACGAGGCTCCCCAAATTACCATCGAGCGAATAGATGAACCCGCACACTGTCATGATATTAATACCGAAGAAGTAGTGGAACAACCCTGGTTTCATGAAATCAAAAGGTATCTCCAGACTAGAGAATATCCTGAAGGAGCTTCCGTCAATGACAAAAAGTTCTTAAGGAGATTTGCTGCCAAGTTCTTCCTAAGCAATGGCATCCTTTATAAGCGCAGCCATGATTGTGTTCTACCTCGTTGTGTGGACAAAGCTGAAGCAGAGTTGATCATGATTGAGATACACAGTGGCACATTTGGCACCCACTTGAGCGGACATACGATGGCTAAAAAGATTCTAAGGGCAGGCTACTACTGGTCTACCATGGAAGCTGATTGTCACCAACATTCCCGTACTTGCCACAAGTGCCAAGTATACGCCGAAAAGGTACATATTCCTCCTGTTTCTCACAACATTCTGACAGCTCCTTGGCCATTCGCAATGTGAGGCATTGACATGATTGGAGAGATCAATCCTACGGAATCCAATGGGCATCGCTTCATCTTGGTCACTATCGATTACTTCACTAAGTGGGTCGAAGAAGCTTCCTTTGCCTCCATTACAAAGAATGTGGTTGCCCGCTTTATCAAGAAGAACCTCATATGCCGGTACGGTGTCCCCGACAGGATCATCACAGACAACAATACGAATTTGAACAATACTATGATCACCGCTCTATGCGAACAATTCAAGATTTATCATCATAATTCATCTCCCTATCGGCCGAAGATGAACGCTGTTGTTGAAGCCACGAACAAAAATATCAAGAAGATCATTCAAAAGATGACAGTCACCTACAAGGACTGGCACGAGATGTTACCGTTTGCTCTGCATGGATACCGTACCACGGAACGTACTTCAACAGGGGCAACCCCATTTTCTTTAGTATATGGCATGGAAGCTGTGCTACCCATGGAAGTTCAGATTCCTTCCTTAAGAATTATGAAGGACGCTGGTTTGAGCGAAGACGATTGGATTCAGACCCGGCTTGATCAACTTAATTTGATCGACGAGAAGCGACTTACTTCTGTTTGTCATGGTCAGACGTATCAAAAACGCATGATCAAGGCTTTCAACAAGAAAGTCAGACGTCAGGTATATCAAGTCGGAGATATTGTAATCAAGCAGATCATCTTGCCGCAAAGTGATCCCAGGGGCAAGTGGACTCCTACTTACGAAGGACGATTTGTGATTAAGAGCATCTTTTTGGGTGGGGCAATGATTCTGACCACCATGGACGACGACGATTTGCCGCACCCTGCGAATGCAGACATAGTCAAAAGATACTACGCATAAAACGACCCGACAAGTTGAAAACCCAAAAGGGAGACTTGGGCAAAAATGGGCATCCCGGTGAATCAAAAACCCGAAAAGGGTGGTTCAGGCAAAAATTAGGGATAAAACAAAAAAAAATTGTACACCCGGCAAGTTGAAAACCCGAAAGGGCGACTTGGGCAAAAAAGGGCTTCCCGGTGGATCGAAAACCGGAAAGGGCGGTCCAGGCAAAAGTTAGGGAATTAAAGCGTATGACTATGTCTCGTCGGATCACTTTAAGAACAATCTCTTCACCAACAAGCCCCAAGCTTCTGATCAATCTAGTCATCAGCGGGCGAAGCAGCGAATAGACTAGATATTCAGAATTGTGAAGGCTATAGCAGAATGGAAATCCCATGGAATTATTACACATAGCCATCTTTCTTTTGTATAAAATTTTTCAAATTTTTACGACAACATTCTCTTACTAGGATGTCTGTCTCCTCTGTACAAAGATATTCACGAAAATTAAATACAAAGATACTTCAAAGTGCAGAAATTTGCTTTCCTTTCCTTTCTTTTTTACACTTATGTTTTATTTGAAAACGTCCAATGTTTTGTTAAATAGGCATATGCATTTGAATATAATCACTGCTTACAAATAAAAAGAAATTGAAAAAGGATAATTACTGATAGGTTGAATGAGTAGGAAGAAATCTTTATGCCATTCCAGAAGAAATCCCCTATGATACATCATTCAGATTCTCAACAAGGCTAAATATTTCCCCAGCGAAGTTAAGCTTCAAGATCCGCAACGGAGCCAGTGCAGTCTAAAACTTGATTCCCCATCTGAGTTAAGTTTCAAAATTCCCATCAGAGTTAAGCTTCGAGATCCCCAGTGGAGCCCAAAAACCCTGAAAAATCCTATCCCCAACGGAGCCAGAATAGTGAACATTCTCCCCACAGAGTTATTTCCCAGCAGATTGAAGATTCTCAGTCTCATTTATCCAGCAGAAGTCTCCCAGGTTTTAACTCCCCATTAGAGATTTTCAGAGTTTTCCTTATTCCCCAAGCAGTCAGAAAGGATTTCTCATCTTCAGTAATCACAGATTTTTTGGAATCCCCAGCTTTGATCAAGGATTTACTTTCCCCGACAGCAATCAAAGATTTCATTATCTCCAGTTATCAAGGATTCATTTTCCTCAGCAAGACAGCTACTCAACTTACATGCACATCCATTACATTCATATGTCATAAACATTGATGAAACACAATTCATTGCATCACACATATCATGCAACATAACTTTGTGTTTTAGATAACATTTTACCCTTTTAAGGATAAGATTAAAAGGCTATCGTTAACAATTATTCAGATACAGTATGGATACACGCCAGACACGGCGGTCATTCTACTACTCATTCAGACTTCAGCAAACAGATACAGTATAGATACACCCCAGACACGGCGATCATCCTATTACTCATTCAGAACTTTAAGTCAAAATACAGTATGGATACACCCCAGACATGACGATCATTCTACTACTCATTCAGACTTCAGCAATCAGATACAGACTAGATACGCTCCAGACACGGCGGCCATTCTATCTCTCATTCAAATTCGACTATCAACTTCAAGTTCAGATATGCTCCAGACACGGATGCCATTATGACCCTTACACCAGCAGATTGATTCTCCCCAGTGCAATCACCACGAAAGTCATTCTGTCACTTATTCAGATCCCAGTTACAGTCTCAGATATACTCCAAACACGAAAGTCATTCTGCTACTCATACAAATCTCAAATTCAGATACAATACAGACAAACTCCAGACACGACAGTCATTCTGATATTCATTCGAAGTTCAAATACAGTTACAGCTCAGATACGCTCCAGACACGGACGCCATTCCTTTGCTCATACAGACTCAGTCTCCAGATACAGTTCAAATACATTCCGGACACGAATACCATTTTGATGATCATTCTTCTGACCTACCATATTGCAGTTCAATAAACACTCTTGGATGGCATCTTTAAGCCCATATCCAGCGAGGTTCTACCATCTCCAAATGGCATCTTTAAGCCCATTCCCTCAACAATATTTTGACGAGTGCAAACGGGCACTCTAGTGTCCAATCCTCTTTTACCTTCGAGTCGCGAAAGGCAAACTTGCCAATCTAACTCTTCAGGTTCAAGAAGATTGAACAGGGGCAACTGTTGTACCCCAAAATTTTCCCTCTCATTCCATCAACATTTTCTCAATCACAAGACTCTTGGAACTCAAGATCAAGCTAGGGTTTGCCCTGCTCAAGACACCTCATTGCACTGTTGACCTAAATTAGGGTTTGAGTTTGCACAGAGATGTTTTGACCTACAATGCCCAAAGTGACTTTTATACTTCATATTGGACTCACAAGTTTGTCCATACCAAGTTTCAAGCCTTGATTCAAATTTTTGCCCAGTCAATTGGACAGTTGACATAGAAATCAACTGTATTGGGGAAAAAGTCAACTGTGGCCAATTGACAGTCAAACCTCATGAAATTTGACCCACATCAATATTATGAACTCATATGAACCATTTGATCAAGTTTGGATCACAATTCCACAAGAAATTTGATCAGATCACCAAAAGGGCAAAATGGTCATTTTTAGGGTTGTGACTGCACAAAGGCAATTTTTGACTGTTTGACCTAGGCAATGGCAAATAAAGCTCACACATGGACTCAAGGACTCAATGAAATTGTCTTGACCCATTCAACAAGTTCAAAATATCTCAAATGCATAGGATTGACAGATGAATTTTTCAGTCAACTGATTAAATTTTGACTGTACACTGAAAAGTCAAACTTTGACTTTTTGGTCAAAATCAAGTGCCAAGAGTCATTTTTCACCAAGACATGTCAAATTATGAAACTTGTTGATCAAGAAACCCAAAAATGCAAATTAGGGTTTAAAATGGAAAAATTTCATAACTTAGAAATTTTCTAAGTTATGAAATTTTCTTATTTTTTCCTAACTTTGTCCCACTTTTTCACCAAGATGCAAATGGATTCAAACAAAACTTGCGACATGAAAGTTATATTCCATCACAAAGTCTACAACTTTTATTCACGAAGTTTTCTCAAAAGAAGCTTGTATCTCAAGTTATAATTTTTGGAACAAGGGTACCTAAAACTTTTAACTTAGAGAAAATTTGCCCTAATCTAGGCAGGATTTAGACCCATCTTCTTGGCCACTTTTCACATAGTTCCACTTGGAATTTCAAGTTTCATTGCAAAGATGGATTATATTACATATTCCAAGTTTTCTAAATTATCCAAGAACTCCTCAAACACCGTTGTGGTTAGAGAGAATCGAATGCTTGAAGTTGGCAAAAACTCACTTTTGTCCATGGCCAATACATGTTCATAACAACTTGCAATTATGATCTAGCTAGCTTGGTTCACAATTACAGGCCTCAAAACCAGTTTGTACTCCATAATTTAATGCATATCCATTGAGTTAAGGTATTGTCTTGGTCATTAGGGCATTATACACTAGATTAAGCCTTAAATGGAGAAAGTAACAATGCCATTTTTGCTTAAACTTCACTTTATGTCAAAACAAGATCCTTGAGGCATGGGGCCATATCTCTGAGGCAAGATCAAATCTACCAATTCCAGTAACCAAGAGAAAAATATGCAGCATGATATAGGACTGGTACAGGCCTGCATTGAACAGATAGACACTCTTGCTTCAAGAAGAAGAAAAGTTGTAAACCACAAGCCATCTCTCACATCTGTTAAAACCAACTTACATAAACATTACGAACAAGTTGGATACCTCCTAACAAGCCATAAACACGACCCCTTTGCCTCTCAAAACTCCTAGTGCACAAATTCCCCATTTTCTTGCAAAACAGGGCCAATTTTGCATTTTGCAAGCCATCTTCAAATTCCATCATGCGTTTTGCCCAGAGATACTTCAAACACCTTCCAACCAACACACCTAAGCTATACAGGTCATCCATTGCTAGCTGTAACACCCTTAACACACATTGCCATTTTTGTTTCAAAGATTTGCAGGTTGAGTTCTGTAGCACGATTCAGGCTACTTCAAAACAAGCCAAGCTTTGGAAAAGCTTCAGCGGACCTCAGGCAAGCTCAAAAGAAGCTCAAGCACCCTTGGAAGTTGCTGCATTGTCCAGCTCGAAGTCAACTGAAACAGGTATTTCATGAACTTATATCTCTCTATTTAGGAATAGTTAGACTTAGGTTTGTGAATGAAAGATGTTGTATTCATAGCCCTGAAGCCATACATATGCTTAGTTTTCATTTATATTAATCATGCTAGGAGAATTTCATCCATGAACTTTCTGAAAAAACGAGGTTAGAAATTAGGGCCAGAGAATTTCTCTCTGGTATTTGAGAGTTAGCTTATGTTTTTTATATGGTTAGATTCGTTGTTTGATGCTCTACAAGTTTCATGTTATGAGTTTTGTCAAAAAATCAAAGAATCAGGAGATAGCAGTTGATGTACAGAACGCGCGTTTTTGTGAACCAAGGAAGAAGATGAAGTCTGATTGGGCTGGGCTTGGTCATTTTTGCTTCTAACACCCCATTTTTCAGTTTACACCCTCTGGCCCATTTATTTGTATATTTGTCATTTTGATATTTTTATTTTTTATTCCGACTTTATTATTTTTTGTCCAAATATAAAAAATTCCAAAAAATTACTTTTTATATTTTTCATATTTATTTGATATTTATTTTTATTTTACTAGTATAAATATGTAAATAATTTATTTTCTTTTATTAAAACTTAAAGAATAATGTAAAAAATATGTTCATTTTCATTTATCATTTTATTTATATTTAAAAGTATTTTCTTGAAAATACACATTTTGTAAATAATTAATTTTTTTTTATATATATATATATATATATATATATATATATATATATATATATATATATATATATATATATATATATATATATATATATATATATATATATATATATATATATACTTATATACTTTATTTTATTAAATAATTAGGACAAAAATATAAAAATATTACATTTTCATTTTTATTAATATTTTACACTAAAAATATCATTTTTACAATATACTCTTATTTTTTGTACAAACTAATACATTATTGCATATAAATAATAAATAATACTATTTATTTAAAAATTAGGGTTTTGCCCTAAAATAATTAAAATTGACCCCTTTTATTATTATTTACATTAAAAAATACTTTTTACATACATAAAATTTTTTGCATAATACATTTTATTTAACATTTATTTGTTGTATTTTATTTAATTATTGCACGTTTAAATATTGTCTTATACATTCGATTTGGTTGTAATAATTTAGAATTTAATTTCTTGTCAAATACCCCCAATTCAAATTTGTACCCCCTCCCTATATCATGTTGTAATAGTGTAGAATTTAAATTCTTGCACCTTTTTATGCTTTCAATTATGCCATGATTGACTTAGGGTTTGTATGCCAAATAAAATCAACAACTAGCTTGACCTAATCCAAGATAAACATGCATGAAAAACAAACACAATGCACACTTTCACCCTCTAGGGTTTCAATCCACTTGTTGCCTTCAAAAATGGGCCATGGTTGCATGTCAAGTACTTTGGCAAAAAAAAAAAAGATCATAGTCCCTCGATGACGCTATCTGAGTTGCCTAAACAAAATGATCAAGTCCCTTAAGAAAATTGCCAAAAATACTTGATACAATTGCTATCATGGTCTATACGATGACCCGCACCTATCCCGTTTAACATCCTAACGCAAGGTTGTTCACCAAATACAATGGTGAAACAACACTGTTAAAAGGGTTAAAAACATAAGAAAGATCTTTTGAGTAAAATAGGGTAGACAACTCTTAGTTACTTGATCAAAAATCTTGCAAAACATCCTTGCCATTTTTCAAATACACTTCACAACACAATTTTCAAAACCCTACTTTCAAACATTGAAAACTTTTCAAAAAGACAAAAACACCTTTGCATACATTCAAACAAGAATCATTACAAAGGTTGCCACAACGATGGCCTCTTTTCAAAACATCTTTAAAAATCACACACAAAGCACCATTTCAAACAATTGAAGAGCACCATTTCAAACAATTGAAAAGAAAAGCAAGTGATCTAAGCAAGTAACTAAGAGCCCATGGATAACCATGGATAGAAAGGGTGCTAATACCTTCCCTTTCTATAATGTACTCCCCGAACTCAAGAAAACATCTCAAAGGTCTTTCTTGTGCTTTTTGACCTTTCCTTAGGATAAAATAAAAAGTCGGTGGCGACTCTTGCTAAACCGAAACATTTGCGAACACAAACACAAAATCCCAAGTCAGTTTTCCCACCGTATCACAGCTGCATCCTAACCTGAAGAGCAGGTTGAATGAATTGTTTAAAGAGTATGTGGACATCTTTGCTTTATCATACCAAGACATGCCTGGTATAGATACTAATATTGTGGAACGCTATTTGTCGCTAAATCCAGAGTGCTAGTCAAGCATAAATTGCAAAGAACGCGCCCTGATATGGCAGTAAAAATTAAAGAAGAAGTCTTAAAGCAAATTAATGTTAGTTTTCTTGTAACATCAATGTATCCTCAGTGGATTGCCAATATTGTCCTTGTACCAAAGAAAGAAGGAAGAGTTCGCATGTGCGTTGATTACAGAGATCTAAATAAAGCTAGTCCAAAAGATGATTTTCCATTGCCACATATTGATATGATGGTTGATAGTAAAACAAAATTTAAAGTATTATCGTTCATGGATAGATTTTCAAGATATAATAAAATAATAATGGCTCATGAGGACATGGAAAAAACAATGTTTATTACACCATGGGGAACATTCTGTTACAGAGTGATGCCCTTCGGGTTGAAGAACGTTGGTGCAACGTACCAGAGGGCTATGACAACCCTATTCCATGATCTAATGCACAAAGAAATTGAAGTATATGTTGATGATATGATTGCAAAATCGCAAGCTGAAGAAGGGAATATAGAAGATTTTTTAAAACTATTTCAGCGTTTGAGGAAGTATCGTCTGCGCTTGAATCCAAATAAATGCACCTTCAGTGTTTGATCAGGGAAGTTGTTAGGTTCATTTTTAGCCAAAAAGGAATTGAGGTTGACCCTGATAAAGTCAAAGCAATTCAAGAAATGCCTGCGCCAAGGACTGAAAAGCAAGTTAGATGCTTCCTTGGGCGGTTGAACTACATTTCCAGATTCATTTCCCACATGACTGCAACATGTGAATCGATCTTTAAGTTGTTAAAGAAAGATCATGGTTGTGTGT
Source organism: Vicia faba (assembly GCA_948472305.1). Classification (NCBI taxonomy): domain Eukaryota; kingdom Viridiplantae; phylum Streptophyta; class Magnoliopsida; order Fabales; family Fabaceae; genus Vicia; species Vicia faba. Next base: position 256,391,204 of record OX451736.1, on the reverse strand, counting down.
GGAAAGATGGTTGTCAAAGGGAATTCGAAAGTATTAACGAATATCTGCTTGAACCTTATATCCTGCTCCCTCCCGTTGAAGGAAGACCATTGATCATGTATCTGACAGTGTTAGGTAATTCTATGGGCTGTATTTTGGGACAACAAGATGAAACAGGAAAGAAGCAATATGTCATATATTACCTCAGTAAGAAGTTCACTGACTGTGATTCACGGTATTCTGTGCTGGAAGAGACTTGTTGCGCATTGGCCTTGGTGGAGAAGCGGTTGCGGCAATATATGTTGAATCATACTACTTGGTTGATTTCAAAAATGGATCCAATCAAGAATATTTTTGAGAAGCCTGCTCTTACTGGGATAATTTCCCGTTGGCAGATGTTATGGTTTGAATATGATATTGAATACCGCACTTAGAAGTATATAAAAAGCAGTGTGCTGGCGAATTATCTTGCTCACCAACCGGTAGATGATTATCAATTTGTTAAGTATGATTTCCCTGATGAGGATGTTATGTTTCTGAAAGCAAAAGATTGTGATGAACCTTTACCTGGGGAAGGTCCTGATCCTGAATCCTGGTGGGGTATGGTATTTGATGGAGCTATGAATACTTATGGGAAAGGAATCGGTGATATGATCATCACTCCTCATGGATCATACATACCTTTTACTGCAAGGCTGACATTTGATTATACTAATAATATGGCAGAGTATGAGGCTTGTATTATGGGTCTCGAGGAGGCCATTGATCTCAGAATCAAAGTTCTGGATGTATATAGTGATTCAACTTTGGTGGTAAATCAAATTAAAGGAGAATGGGATACTCGTCACCCTGGCTTGATCCCTTACAAAGATTATGCAAGAAGATTATTATCCTTCTTCAACAAAGTTAAACTCCATCATATTCCCAGAGATGAAAATCAGATGGTGAATGCTTTGGCAACTCTGGCTTCTGTGTATCAAGTGAATACTTGGAATGATGTGTATTGTATCAAAATGTGACATTTGGATAGACCGGCACATGTGTTTACAGCAGGGGGCGTCAAATAAAGATAGAAAAACATTGAGAAGGTTGGCAGGCAGCTTTTTCCTCAATGAAGGTGTGTTGTATAAAATAAATTATGACATGGTCTTGCTCAGATGCATGGATAGACACGAGGAAGACATGTTGATGCATGAAGTCCATGAAGGTTCCTTTAGTACCCATGCCAATGGACATTTGATGGCAAAAAAGATGCTTAGGTCAGGTTACTATTGGCTGACAATGGAATCTGGCTGTTACAAATTTGCAAAGAAGTGCCATAAATGCCAAATTTATGCTGACATAGTCCATGTGCCTCCAACGCTTCTCAATGTTATTTCTTCCCCATAGCCTTTCTCAATGTGGGGTATTGACATGATTGGAATGATTGAACCCAAAGCATCGAATGGACATCGTTTCATCTTAGTGGAAATTGACTACATCACCAAATGGGTGGAGGCAACTTCATATGCTAATGTCACTAAACATGTGGTAATGTGCTTTATTAAGAACGATCTCATATGTTGGTATGGTGTGCCAAGTAGAATTGTCACCTACAATAACTCATATCTGAATAATAAGACGGTGACAAAACTTTAGGAAGTATTCAAGATTGTCCACCACAATTCATCTCCTTACAGGCCAAAGATGAATGGGGCTGTTGAAGCTGCTAATAAGTACATCAAGAAGATCATCCATAAAATGGTTGTCACTTATAAATATTGACATGAGATGCTCCTTTTTTATTTGCAAGGGTATCGAACATTTGTCTGCACTTCAACAGGGGAAACCCCATTCTCTCTTGTGTATGGAATGGAAGCAGTGCTCCCCATTGAGGTTGAGATTCCCTCTTTACGCGTGATAATGGAAACCAAGTTGTCAGAGGCTGAATGGGTCCAAAATAGGTTTGACCAGTTGAATTTGACTGAAGAGAAAAGAATGACGGCTTTGTGTCATGGTCACTTATATCAGAAAAGAATGAATAAAGCTTTTGATAATAAGTTCAAGCCTCGCGAATTCAGAGAAGGTGACCTCGTGCTCAGGAAGATCATGTATTTCAACGCTGATTCTAGGAGAAAGTGGACTCCCAAATTTGAAGGCCCATATGTTTTCAAGAAAGCCTTCACTGGTGGTGCATTGATTCTTGAAACAATGGATGGCGAGGAGTTCCCATGTCCTTTTAATACTGATGCAGTCAAGAAATACTTCGCCTAGATAGATAAAAGAACAACTCGCTAAGACGAAAACCAGAAAGGGTGGCTTAGGCAAAACGAGCGTCTAGATAGGACGAAACCCCAAAAGGGCATGTTGTACCCCAAAATTTTCCCTCTCATTTTACTCAATAAATGTCCATTGAAATCCCCAACTTGCCCTAGGATGACTAAGAAGTGACCAGACAAGTTCTTCTTCTAAGGCAATAAACCTTTAACTAGGGTTTCAGTTTTCATCAAGATGTGTGAGATTCAATGGTATCAAATTTTATCCATGGACCTAATATGGCCTCAAGGTTATCCATGCAAAATTTAATTCCCTATACAACAAGTTTGCTCAGTCAACTGCTCAAATGCCTGAAAATCAACTATACTAGGTCACAAGTCAATTATGGCCTATACATAGTCAAACTTCAATATTTTTGGTCAACATCAACACTTTGAAGTGATATACATCATTTTATTAAGGGTTGATCATGATTCTTCAAGAAATGCTCCTAATTCATCAAAAGTCAAAAATGGCAAATTAGGGTTTTTATAGGAAAAGTCAATAAAACTTTGACCAGGCATAACTTTCTCATACTTTATCAGAAATGTTTCCACCAAAGCTAATTTTGAAGAGAATCCAATTCCCTACAACTTCTCTTCATCCCTCAAGATCAAGAAATTCCCCAGTAAAAAGATACAAGCTCATACATTATAGGTCCTTTCAAAAAGTCAACAAAAACACCTTTTGGATCAGAGCTCCTTACATGAACATGGAATATCCAATTGAAATGAAACCAAAAGGTTTGTTTAGAGGACATCCTAAGCTCTCTAAAAAGTCCAAGAACCCCCTCATAGGGTTAAAATTGAGAGAGATATGTATTGCTAAAATTGACAAATTTTTGGAAAAATGCATGAAGCCAATATTGACCAAACTTGAATTTTTCCAAATGGGCCCATCTTTTCATGTTTGAAACTTGTTCCTATCATGGCCCACGACCTCTGAGATCATTCATACATTGTTTTGTTATGTATACTATTTATTTTGATATTTTATCCATTAAAATACAAAATTAAATAAATAAATAAAAGAAATAATGGATGATTTGATCTGGGAATCTTTTTCTCATCAAATAAGGGACAAAACAAGCTGGAATATCAAAGAAAAAACGCATGGGACAAAAGGAGAAGGAGATCTTCTTGTTTTAGCAAGTTTTGAATCAAATCCTTATGCTTTAAAAAATATGATTATAGTTGATTCTTTTGGTTTTGTTTCAACCTAACAGGATTCACTATATATACATGACAATATGCCAAGCCAAAGACATGCGCAGCTGCCTCTAAAAAGAACCCTAAAATTTTCAAAAAAGTCAAAGAGAAGGTGAAACTTATAGCGTACGATCCATCCGTTCTCCATCAAATCTAAACACTCCATCACACTCCTGAAGGTGCCAGGAGTCCATCCCTGTCAATCTCCATGCTTGTAACACTCTCAAATGCTCAAATCAAGGGTCACCAGGTTGGGTATTTTTCTTGAATTCCAAAGTATTGCATACTCTAATATAATTCGTTTTTATGTTCATATTAATGTTTGCACTGATATTCATGAATGTTTAGAGCCATCACATGGTTAGTTTGACGCAGGGATGAAGCTTTGCCATTGATAGCGCAAAGTTTCAAGCGAGCTTCATATCTCCCTATACAGGGACTTTTACAAACTTCATATTCCGCAGGTTCTGATTTTAGTCTCGCCGGAGAAGACAACGGTCAAGCACCGTGAGGGGTGGTTTGACCCTCCATGCGCTGGCATGGCTGGATAGCTTTCTCTGATTGGCTCATTTAAAATACAGGGTCCTACTCCATGCGTGCGTTTTGTTTGTTAATATATTTGACTTAATTTTTACATATTATATTATTATCTCACTTATATTCATGATTGACAAAATGGCTTGGTGGTAAGGAAGAATGCGCATGAAGTGGAAGACCTTGGTTTGATTCCCAGGTCTGGAGTTTTGTTTGTCTAACAGGTTTCATATGGATCCAGCGCTTCAAGCTCCAGAGTGCACACCATGTATCCTCACACCATCATCATCAAATCTTCATCTCAGATCTAGTGCTCTCGGGCGCAGCCCCATGGTGAACCTTCCAGACGTAACAATACCAGATCCAATGTAGTTGTGGGCCACCTGATTTGGACCTTGGAAATTCAGTGATGCACCCCCAATTTGGGTTTCTCACCTCAGGCCCATATACTTTTTTTCTTATTCTCTTTATTTTCTTTTTTTAGTTAGTTTATATTTTTAAATTCATTTTTTTTAAATCAGAAAATCATAAAAAATAGGACTTAGTTTTTTTTATTAAAATTAATTCTTTCAAATTAATTTAATTAAATTTTAACTTGTTTTCTTTAATTTAAAAATATTTATAAATTAGGTTAAATCTCATAATTTTTTCATGAAAATACCATAAAATATTTTTAATAAGCAATTAGATTTTTAGGGTTTCAAACTTATTCTGGTTCTAATTTTCGCGCGTTGTTATTCTTCGTACGATTATTTTTTGTTAATTATGTAACTGTGCCCGGTTTGTAATAGCTTAATTAGGGTTTTAATTTCCGAACTTTACATTCTCAGTCATATATAATTGTAATTTCCCCGAAGCCTTGTAATTGCTGTAGGTTTTTTCTTTCCGCACTATATTATAAGCCTGTATATAAATTGTTAGTAAATTAGACGTGTATGGCAAGAACTAATCAATTAATCTTAGAACACTAACATCAAGATAAAAATATCTAAAAAAAGCACACTATTGCGCACTTGCACCCCTAGGGTATTTCCCACTTTGGCTGCCTTCGAAGATGGTCATGTCCCTCGAACGTAGGGATACTCTTAGCAAAGACCCTCAGTTTAAGGTCATAATAAAGATCATAGTCCCATAATGTCCCTCGAGTTTCCTACGAGAAATGATCTTGTCCCTCGATGTTGCCTACGAATCTATGATGACAATCTTTCCGAATTTCTAAGGTATCCTTACATGTTTCCTTCAATGACCATAAATGTCCCTTACGATAGTCCCTCAATATTCAACGATAGGGCTACCTACTCACTAATAGTCACATTTGCGAATATAAAACGCAAACTAGTATAATAGTCAGTTCTGCCACCGTATCACAGAAATGACGACTCTGCTAGGGACTATGAATAAAGTGGGGTTTACCTTAGGGTTTAGATCATTTTAAAATTGTTTTCTTTGTTTTCCTTGATTGCTTTATCTTTGAGGGTTTGTTGAGATATTTTTGTATAGATTCTATACCCGGATCTGGGGGCACTTTTTAGGTAAACAACAATAGATCATGGAGATTGTACGATGTAGATCGATATGGTTGAAGCGATAGTTGTGTTGGTGTGACATTTTGGTTGGTACCGGTATCTCTTATGTTGAATCGAGGAGAATATAGGGCCGCCGCGTGGTGTTGTGAAGCACTAACAAACCTTAGAACCTTAGTTGAACAAACGTGGCCATTAGAAAGTAGTGAGATAACCATTCTCGGTGTAAAGCTGGGAATTGATTGATACTTGATACTACACTCATTGAGATTAGATTTTCAGGATGTTTTAGCCGCAAGAAAAGATTGCTAAGTTAAGATAATACCGATAAAGAAAGATCAGTGATATTGAGATTCCTTAGAACCCGGTTACTATTTCTAGGACAAGTTTGAAAACAACTAAACTTCAAGAGGGTACTTACCTTAAACCTCATTCAAGCCTTTGAACCTAAGGCCTATTGTATGCTTTGCTTGTGTGTGATTAATTTGCTTAAACATGACATCATGCATCATAAACATTCATTCTTCATTACACTAACCATTTCAAGGATTATGGGAATTTATCTTTGTTCTGTTTTGCAGATCATGGCTTCCGCTTGTAGAAATACCATCTGAATTAGCTTTGTGAGAACACCTCTTCAACTCAAAGAGATAGTATCAAGGGTTTCTAAGACTTCTTCATTCACCAAGAACTATGGTCGACTTCTCAATCTGGTTACCTCAGGTTTTAATGAGAAGGTGATGAGTGTGCTCTTTCAATTCTTTGACCCTAAGCACCATTGCTTCACCTTTCCAGACTATCAGTTGGTACCCACCATGGAAGAGTTCTCTCAGATATTGGGTATACCTATCTTGGATCAGTTACCTTTCACCGGTTTGGAAGAAGCTCCAAAGCCATAGATCATTGTAGCAGCTTTACACCTGAAACGGTCTGATATTGTATCCAATTGGGAAACGAGAAACAAAGTTAAGGGTTTTCTAGCCAAGTTCCTAATAGAGAAGGCTCAGCTGTTTTGGAATGATTTAGACTTCCAGGCTTTTGAGGAGGTCTTGTCCCTTATAATCTATGGGTTAGTAATATTCCCTAATCCAGACTCACTCATAGATGTGAATGCTATTAGGGTCTTTCTCTCTCGCAACCCTGTGCCCACTTTACTCTGAGACATCTTGCAGACCTTCCACACTCGTACCACGTAGAAAAGAGGGATTCTTATGTACTGTGTGCCATTGCTTTCGAGGTGTTTTATTTCTCACCTCCCTAAAACAATACTGAAAAATGAAGAAGGTTTGAGTTGGCCGCAAAGGATAATGTCACTTTCTCACACAGATATTCTCTGGTATTCCCGATCTATGGGAGATATTTCTATTATTGACCGCTGCGGGGAGTTCCCTAATGTCCCACTACTCGACATTAGGGGAGGCATAACCTATAATCCTTCTCTGGCTCTGCGAAAATTTGGTTACGCTCGAAGGGATGGTCCTCACGAGATACTTGTCAAGGGCATTGTATTTAACTATGAGGATGATGTTCAAGGGTACCGTCAGAGGTTCATACGAGCTTGGGGCATGGTAAACAGATTTGACACCAAGACTTTGGGGCCAAAGACTTCCATCCCTATGGAACCTTATCTCCAATGGGTACAAGCTCATGCTCAGAACCTTATGATGCTATATATAGCCATCTTTCCAGTGATTGTGGAGCCCATTACTGAAGGGGATGTTTCCTATACAGTTCTTCATCCGGATATGTCCACTGATCTTGAAGAACTACAGAGATCCTGGATTCAGTTGAAGAAAGAGAGGGATAGATATATATATTTCATTTCTATGCCCATGAGAGGAAAGTTTTGGAGCTCACGAAGAAAATTCACGAGGAAAGAGATCTTAATGGATATCTCGACACGAAGAGGAAGCGCCCACGGGAAACTTGATTTCTTAGTTTTTAGAATATTCAATTGAACGCCTAAAAGGCAATTGTATTTTGAATTCTACTAATAAAATATTTGTTTCACTTGGGTTCACAAATTTAAATTTCCAGAAATCCTTGAAATTATTGCATACACATGTCATACATATCATTGCATAAACAGGTTTCATAGCAGGTTTCTCATCTTCTTCGCTGTTTATTTTAGCAGTAAAGAAATGGCTCTCGAACAAACAGTGAAGGATCTACAAACTCAAAATTCTCAGTTTCAACAAATGATCATGGCCCTGGCCAAGGGGTAAGAGGAACTGAAAGCCCTAATTGTTAAAGAGAAGACAAAGAAGCCAAGGAAGACAACTAGTATGGTGAATTTGGGAAGGAGGTTCAAAGGACCGTTAAGGCAAGTTATAGAGATCACATCTTCGTCAAAGGAAGGAGACAATCAAGAAGGGGAAACAAGATAGGAAGACCCCAGTCCAAGGGAATCTGATAATGGGACTGACTATAATGAGGAGCATTATCCTCCGGCCTATGAAAAACACAAACATCTAGAGGATCTCCTGAATGCACTGGGAATCCAGAAGGTACCTGAACTGGATTTTGAAGAGCTGGGTTTGGTTTCTGGGGTTGTCATCCCGCAGAAGTACAAGGTTCTTGTGTTCGCCAAATATGATGGGGTTTCATGTAGCAAGATGCATATCTGATCTTGTGTAAGGAAGATCCAACCTAACACTGCTGACAATGACTTATGGGTCTACTTATTTCAAGACGGTTTATCCGGGACTCAACTAGAGTGGTTCTACCAGCTGAAAGGGACCAATATTTATAACTGGGAAGACCTGGTTGTTGCTTTCTACAAGCAGTATCAGTATAATTCAGACCTTGATCCCACCCGTACATAACTCCAAAGTATGTCTATGGGTTCGAGCGAGGGTTTCAAAGACTATGCTCAGAAGTGGAAGGACTTAGCAGGAAGAGTCCAATCCCACTGTCTGATAGGGAGTTAGTGGATATGTTTTTTGGTACCCTATCTAGTCCTTTTTTCAATCATGTGATTGGAAGCTCCTCAGTTGGATTTATTGAGTTGATTTTGACAGGAGAAAGAGTGGAAGTTGGGGTTAGAAGTGGGAAGATTCAGAAGGATGCCTCTTCAAGTGCGGGAAAGAGACCTTTCGTAGGAAAAAAAGAGGTCAATGCTGTTTACAATCAACAAAATCAGGGCAGAACCGAGTGTCGTCAAATGGTAGGGGCTGTTATGATATCCAAGCTTGCAGTTACTCAACAACGAAATAATCAGCCTAGAGAAGAAAGACCCTTTAGGCAATTCACCCAGATAAATATGACTTTATCTCAAGTTTTTCCTCACCTACTGAAATCCAATCTAGTTACCTTGAGGGAAGCTCCCAAGAATCCTAACACCATGTCTCCTTGCTACAATCCAAATGCTCGTTGTTCTTACCACTCAAAAAGTCTAGGTCATGATACAAATGACTGTTGGGCCTTGAAAAACAAGGTGCAAGACCTTATTGAAGCAAAGGAAATTGAATTTGACGCTCCTGAGACTCCCAATGTTATAACTTCTGCCATGCCCAAGCACGACCGTGGTGTTAATGTTGTTGATGATGATACGTTTGTTACTTCTGTTGAGGAACTTGTTACTCCTCTCATAACCGTTAAGTAGAACTTGTTGAAAGCCAGTTTATTTCTGGGCTGTGGCGAAGGTTGCCACTTATGTTTATCGCTACTGACTGGTTGTTATATGTTGAAAGAAGGTGTTCAACGCCTGATGGATGATAAAGAGATCTTATTTGAGAAGAATCCCGTCACAAATGTTTCTTGTAAGGATGTTTCAATCATAACCATTTCCGCCAATCCTCCCAGGGTCTCCACCAAAAGACCCGTCAGGATTACATCTGCTCTGTAGTTGGCTCCTCTGATCATCACTATGCCAGGGCCAATCCCATACTCCTCGGAAAAGGTTGTTCCTTGCAACTATAGGGCTGACGTCTACTACCATGGCGTCAAGCAAGACCTGTTGGCTACTGAAGACCAAGTTTCTGAAAATATTGATCCCGACATTGGAAACATCGTTGGGACCAGTAAAATAACAAGAAGTGGAAGAGTGTTCTCCCCTGAGATTTATCCTCCAAAAGCCGTTACTAGTTCGGTGATCATTCCTACTGTTGTTCCTGTTGATACTACCACTGCAATTCCTGTGATTACCCCTGTTGCCACCACTATCACCGAGTCGGCCAGGACTCGCGGAAAAGACATTTTGATTGAGCCTGTCCATACGAAGGCACATTCAGAATCTATTCAAGAGGCTTCCAAGAAGGAAATGGAAGAAATCTTGAAGATAATAAAAAAGAGCGACTATAATATGGTCGAACAGCTGGGGCAGACCCCTTCTAAGATTTATACGTTAGCCCTACTATTATGCTCTGAAACTCATGCAAATGCTTTGGTGAAATTTCTCAAGACCGCCCATGTGCCAAAAGAAACCTCCGCCGACCAATTTGAATATTGTGTGGCCAGTTTGACGGATGATAACGGTCTGGGTTTTTCTGATGTTGATCTAATACCCAGAGGGAGAAAAAACAATGATGTTCTGCATGTCTCCGTCGAATGCAGGGGCACTACATTGGCCCATGTTCCAGTAGATACTGGTTCATCATTGAACGCGCTACCTAAGAAGGCTCTGGACATATTGGACTGCGAAGGTTTGACCCTGAAGCCCAACAACATTGTAGTAAGGGCTTTCGATGGATAGAAAAGAATGGTGCATGGGGAGGTGGACATGCCCATCAAAGTTGGTTCTCAGACATTTGACTCCACCTTCTACGTGATGCATATCAGACCATCTTATTCTTATTTGTTGGGTCGCCCTTGGATTTATGGGGCGGGAGCTGTCACATCCACTCTGCATCAGATGATGAAATACCCGGTGAAAGGAAAGATTGCCACGGTACATGGTGAAGAAGAGTACATGGTAAGCCACCTGAACTCTTTCAGGTATGTGGAAATGGATGACGAGTTCATCGAGACTCCGTGTCAGAACTTTGAAGAGGTGCCTCGGACCATGGCTGCAACAGAGACTGTTACCAATCTACCAAAGATCACCAGACCTCCCTTGAAAACTACTTCTCTCAAAGGCACCAAAGCAGTTATTGAAGAAGGTGGGTGTACCGTCTGGGGCGAACTCCCTGACATTCCATACAAATCTGATAAGTTTGGTTTGGGTTTCTCTTCAGGGGCTCAAAGGGTTGTTCGTCATGCTCGTGCTGGAGGACCTCCCCTACGCATCAGCAATCATGGGATCAACGCTTTAGAAGACAATGATGGTGACTATGACATGGATAGCTGGATCTTCCCTACAACCAACGGTGGACCCAATAACTAGACGAATAAAGATTTTGTACCGATTACTTTTGTTTAAAAGTAATTGTCTTTCTTGTTTTCAGATATGTAATAATTAAACAATATAAACTCTATGGCCATGTGTCTTACCCGGGGCACAATGGTTTATTTGTGAGGGTTATCATGTTTCAATATCATATGCCATTAATAAAGAATTGGATGTTTTGCATACAAATTTTGCGCTCTATGTCTTTCTTTTCTGCTTTTACTTTGTCTATACAGATATGCTCTTACACACACTCACGTATCAAACTGCAGATCTATATCCACTTTGGATCCCATTGATAACAGTTATGCTATTACCGGTTATGACTTTGAAAATCTGATCAACCAAGCTGAGGACGAAGGTGAGGAAGATTGTGAGGTACCCGGAGAACTTGCCAGACTGTTACAGCAGGAAGAAAGGGCTATACAGCCTCATGAAGAGGCAGTTGAGACAATAAACTTGGGCACAAAAGAGGACAAAAAAGAAGTAAAGATAAGTGTAAATTTGAAGCTTAGTGTCAAACAGCGGTTGATATAGATGTTGCATGATTATGTCAAGATCTTTACCTGGTCATATGAAGACATGCCAGGACTAGACACAAATATTGTGGTTCATCGTCTGCCAACTAAAGAAGATTGTCGTCCAATAAAGCAGAAGGTCCATCGTATGCGCCCTGAAATGTCAGAGAAGATCAAATTAGAAGTTATGAAACAGTTCATCATCGGATTCCTAGTTGCCACCTCTTATCCAAAATGGGTTGCTAATATGGTCCCGGTGCCTAAGAAGGATGGAGAATTACGGATGTGTGTGGACTACAGATATTTGAACAGGGAAAGCCCCAAGGATGACTTCCTGCTTCCCCACATTGACGTTTTGGTTGACAACACCGCATAACATAAGATATTTTCCTTCATGAACGGTTTCTCTAGTTATAATCAGATGAAGATGGCACCCGAAATATGGAGAAGACAACCTTCGTCACACAATGGGACAATTTCTGTTACAAAGTGATGCCATTTGGATTGAAGAATGCTGGGGAAACCTATCAGCGAGCCATGGTAGCTTTATTCCATGACATGATTCACCATGAGATAGAGGTCTATGTTGATGACATGATAGTCAGGTCTCAAACTGAGGAGGCGCACCTTGATCATCTACAAAAGTTGTTTGAAAGGTTATATACATACAAGCTGAGGTTAAATCCGAACAAGTGCACCTTTGGGGTAAGGTCTGTTAAACTTCTAGGTTTCATTGTTAGTGACAAGGGCATTCAGGTAAACCCTGCAAAGGTGAAGGCTATACAAGAGATGCCGGCTCTCTGTACTGAGAAATAAGTTAGAGGTTTCTTGGGACGCCTAAATTACATTTCCAGGTTCATTTCCCATCTAACTACTACTTGTGAGCCAATCTTCAAACTCCTGAAGAAAGATAAAGTGGTAAAGTGGAATGACGAATGCTAGACTGCCTTCGAGAGAATCGAGGAATACCTTCAAAAGCCCCTAATTCTGATGCCGCCGATTGAAGGAAGACCTTTGATAATGTACTTAACAGTGTTAGATAATTCAATGGGGTGTGTGTTGGGGCAGCATGACGAGTCTGGTCGAAAAGAGCATGCAATATACTACCTTAGCAAAAAGTTTACCGACTGTGAAACAAGATACTCACTGCTCGAGAAAACTTGTTGCGCTTTGGCATGGGCTGCTCGCCGACTGAGATAGTATATGTTGACCCTCACTACTTTGTTGATATCTAAGATGGATCTGATCAAGTACATCTTCGAGAAGCCCGCTCGCTCCGGAAGATAGCCATATGGAAAATGATCTTGACCGAATACGATATCTAATACACGACCCAGAAAGCAATCAAGGGAAGTGTACTAGATGATCATTTGGCTCATCAGGCTGTGGATGACTACCAATCCATGAAGTTTGAATTCCCAGATGAGAATATTATGTTAGTGATTGACAGTGAAGAACCTGGACCGGATGAAGGACCTGAGGAAGGATCCCGATGGACTATGGTTTTTTATGGAGCTTCCAACGCACTCAGCAATGGCATTGATGTTGTAATCATATCTCCCAAGGCTATCGTACTCCTTTCGCTGCCAGATTATGTTTTAATTGTACCAACAATATGGCAGAGTATGAAGCATGCATCATGGGTCTCAAAGCTGCTATTGACCTGAGGATCAAGTTCTTGAGCATATTCGAGGATTCATCCTTGGTAATAAGTCAAATCAAAAGGGAGTGGGACATGAAACACCCTAATATCATCCATTACAAAGAACATGTGCTAACATTGCTTCCACACTTTGAAGAAGTCACCTTTGAACATTTTCCACGAGAAGAGAATCATTTAGAGGACGTGTTAGCTACTATGTCATCCATGTTCAAGATCAGGTGGGACAACGAGGCTCCTCGGATCACTATTGAGAGGTTGGATAAACCAGCATATTTGTATGAGATTGATACTGAAGAAGTAGCAGACAAACCTTGGTTTCATGAAGTGAAGAGGTATCTCGAGGCTCAAGAATATCCTGAGGGGGCGTCTGTCAATGATAAGAAGTTTCTAAGAAGGTTCTCCGCAAATTCTTCCTTAGTAATGGAATCCTCTACAAGCGCAACCATGACTCTACTTTACTTTGGTGTGTATACAAGAGCGAAGCAGAGTGGATTATGGCAGATTTACACGAAGGTACCTTTGGCACCCACTCTAATGGATACACCATGGCTAAAAATATCCTACAGGCAGGATACTATTGGTCCACTATGGAAGCAGACTGTTATCAGCATGCCCAAACTTGTCAAAAATTCCAGATCTATGCTGATAAAGTACATGTACATCCATTTACTTTGAAGGTCTTGACGGCTCCCTGGCCCTTTTCAATGTGGGGCATCGACATGATCAGAGAGATTAGACCTACCGCTTCCAATGGGAATCACTTCATCCTAATGGCCATTGATTACTTCACGAAGTGGGCTGAGGCTACCTTTTTTGCTACTGTTACCAAGAATGTTGTGGCACGATTTATTAAGCATAACCTCATATGTCGGTATGGTGTTCCAGAAAGAATCATCACAGACAATGGTACAAATCTCAACAATACAATGATCACCGAACTCTGTAAACAATTCAAGATCCAGCATTATAACTCTTCTCCTTGCCGGCCGAAGATGAATGGCGTTGTTGAAGCTGCTAACAAGAATATTAAGAAAATAATACAAAAGATGAAAGTGACATACAAAGACTGGCATGACATGTTACCATTTTCTCTTCATGGTTACCTCACCTCAGCGCGTACGTCAACAGGGGAAACACCTTATTCTCTGGTGTATGGTATGGAGGTTGTCCTACCTATCGAGGTTCAGATCCCTTCTTTGAGGATCATGAAGAATGCATATTTAAATGAAGATGATTGGATCCATACTCGACTTAACCAACTGAATCTGATCAACGAGAAAAGGCTTGCTGCTATCTGTCATGGTCAGATATACAAAAAGCGACTGCTTAAGGCTTTCAATAAAAAGGTCAGACGTCAAGTATATCAAGTGGGTGATCTAGTAATCAAGCGCATCATGCTACCACAAGGTGATCCCAGGGGAAAATGGACTCCCACATACGAAGGGCCATTTGTAATCAAAAGCATATTTTCTGGTGGAACCATGATTCTAACCACCATGGATGGTGACGACCTTCCTCACCCTGTGAATGCGAACATAGTGAAAAGATACTATGCATGAATAAATACCCGCTAGGTTGACATGCCTAGGAAAAAATAAGGGCATCCCGGCGAACCAAAAGGGTTCGGGAAAAAATTAGGGATGAATAAAAAATCTTTGTACACCCGGCATGTCGAAAACCTAAAAAGGCGGCTTGGGCAAAAAAGGGTATCCCGGTGGACTGAAAACCCGAAAGGGCGGTCCAAGAAAAAGTGAGGGATTTAAAGCGTACAACTATGTCCCATTGGATCACCTTGTGACCCGACTTCAATATCAACTATCAAGCTCAAATGGTACTGTGATGCGGTGGGAGAACTGACTTGAGGTTTTGCGTTTTATTGCAAATGTTGTGGTTAGTAAGAGTCGCCACCGACTTTTCTTTTATCCAAAAGGAAAGGTGAAAAAGCACAGGGAAGACCTTTGAGATTTTTTTCCTGAGTTCCAGAGGTATATTATGAAAAGGGAAGGTGCTAGTACCCTTTTCATCCATGGTTTTCCATGGGCTCTTAGTTACTTGCTTAGATCACTTTCTTTGGTTTGTTTGAAATGGTGTTTGATGTGGTTTTGAAAGTATTTTGTAAAAGAGGTCATTCGTTTAGGCAATCTTTGTAATGATTCTCGTTCGTAAGAATGTATACAACGATGTTTGTCTTTTTGAAAATGTTTTCAATGTTTGTAAGATGTTTTCAAAATGTGTGTGTGTTTGTTTTTGAAAATAGCAAGGATTGTTTGTTTGAAATGGAGCAAGTAACTAGAAGCTATCTACCTACTCAAATGTCTTTCTTATGTATCTTCTATTCCTTTAACATTGTTGACTTACCATTGATTTGGTAAGCAACCCTATCTTTGGATGTAAATGGGACGGGCGTGAGTCATTGTATAACCATGATAGCAATGTTACAAAGTATCTTAGCATTTTTGAGGGACCAAGATCATTTTGTTTAGGCAACTTTTTGAATAGCATCATCAAGGGACTATGATCTTATATTTTTTTTGTTTTGCCAAGATACTTTGCACGCGTAACATGGCCATTTTATTTTAGGCAACCAAGTGGGAGAAACCCTAAGGGTGCTTGTGTGCAAAGTGTATCATTTTCATGCTTTTGATTTTGTCTTGTATTTAGGGTTTTCTATTTGTTTTGTTTCGTTCTTGTCATACAAACCCTAATTTACTAATCATGGCATATGAAAGCAATAAAGTGCGTAATGTAAATATACTAAGCTATTACAACAATTTTATGGGAGGGGGGAATACAAGTTTTGAATGGGGATTTGCACAAATATAAAACTAAATATATTATTACAACCAAATCGAATTTGCGCGAATTAAAATAAATATAATACAATATTTAAAATGGAATGCAATATGTATGTAAAGAAAAGATGTTTTATGTCTTGCTTTTGTGTAAAAGAAATATTTAATTTAAACCTAAAAAATATAAGGAAAAATAATTAATTCTTTTTAAAAGGGGTTAAACCCTAATTTTCATTTAAAAGAAAATAATGTTTCTATATGTATTATTTTATGCATTTTTTGTATAAAAAAATAAATAATATTGTATATAAATATTAAAAATTAAATATGTGCAAAAAAATAGGTATTTGTAAGTATAAAATGTAAAATAAAAAAATATTAAGTATATTTAATTACTTATAAGTTTATTAAGAAAATCAATTATATTTATCAAAATAAACTATTTTTTTATGTGAGAAATAATAAAAATAATAAAATAAAAGTGTGAAAATAAATAAATCATTTTTTAGGATTTTTTATCATTAGGAAAAATAAATAAATGTATTAAATATAAAAATGGAAAAAATATAAAAAATATGAAAGAGTTAGCAAGGGGGTGGAAAAGCAAAATAGTGGTGATGATGCTAGCAAAAACAGACGGCCCAAGAAGCAAAAAGCCCAGAACCAGTTCATCCCTGTCCTGCCTTCTCTTTCTCACGCCATGGCCGGTCAACCTGTAACTTCCTCATGCTTGCATAAAAATGAAAATTTATAACATGAAAAATGTAGCATTTGAGCTCACGATTCCAACCATATAAATTATGTAATCTAACTTTCAAAGATCAAAGAGAATTTTGAAATCCCTAAATCGTGACCTAAAATTTTCACAGATTTCAAACTCCAAATTCTCTTAGCACAAGTAATATAAATGCAATATAGTGATATGTACAACTTCGTTATGATGAGAACTACATTTTTTATTCACAAGTCGTGGATTGAGGTTGCCTATATAAGGAGATAGAGTTTGAAAAAATAACTCCTTCAGCTGGAATCATGTATGTAAATGTAGGGACTTTAATGGAGTCCTGATGATTGCTTGAGCTTCCCTGAATCTATTCCAACTCTTACCTTGCTCTGGAGATGGCTAGAACTCTCTGACCAAGTCCAACTGCAAGCTTCAAAGTTAACAATGGCAGATGGTGAAACAGAGGTTACAGAACAGGGATGATGGCTTGGATGTCTTTGATATATAATATTTAAGATGTTTGGATGAGTTAAACACAAAACGCACGAGCCAAATGAGAGTTGGATGAGTTTGTGCAGAAACTGTATGCTTGGGCAGTTTTTTGGTGTTTTTCAGTTTGAGAGAGTTTCAGGTCCTTGCCAAGCGTGTTATGTGTTGTACATTGTTTGCATATTAATATAGAATTGATCTAAAGTCATCTCTCTATCAGCTGTACAAGCCCTAGCCTTTTGGCAACTTTTCTTGTACTTGAAGCAAAGTGACAAGACCAAACCCACATGATTGTACCAGCTTGATTTAGGGTTGGTATGAGTTTTTAAAACTTGCTTGAGACCTGTGTGGTTTGCTTGTATCAAGGGGACAAGTTCAAAGCTCCAAGTTGACAAGTTTGCAAAAGTGCTTCTTTATGAAAATGGCAATGGAGCCTTTTTGCCCAAAATGGAATTACAAGTTGTGTAAAAGTTCAAAAGCAAGGATAAAGGCTCTGTCAACTGAGTATGCATTTAATTAAGGAGTGTATAGCAAGTTTAGGACCTGTAAAGCATGAAATAGCCATCATAGGTTTGGTTTGCAACTTGGTTCTTCATGAAAATGGCTTGAACAAAAAGTGAGAAAATGCCAACTTCCTCTCTTCGATTCTCCCTACTCAAAAATGATCTTGGAGAGTTCTTGGACATTTTGGAAAGCTTGCAATGTGCTATATAATCCATATTTGAAATGAATTTTTAGATACCTCATGGTACTAGGTGAAAAATTGCCATGAAGTTGGGTCCAAAACCTGCCTAAATTAGGGCAAAAATTTACTAAGTTAAGAAGTTCATGACCATGTATTCACAAATTCATAACTTGAGATCCAAACATATTTATGGAAAAGTTTTTGAAGAAAAGTTGTAGATTTCATGGAGGTCTACAACTTTCATGTTTGGGACTTTCCTTGGATCATTAGGCATCATGGTGTAAAAGTGGTGTAAAGTTGAGAAAAAATAAGAAAATTTGTATACTTAGAAAAATTCTAAGTTATGAAAATTTCAAATTCAAAACCCTAATTTTCAAACTTGGTTTTCTTGTTGAACAAGTTTCACATTTTAACATATCTTGATGAATTATGACCCTTGGCACTTGATTTTGACCAAAAAGTCAAAGTTTGACTTTTCAGTGTACAATTGACTTTTGACTAGTTGATTGCAAATTTCATCTGTCAATCCAATGAACTTGAGATGTTTTGAATCATGTAATCGAGTCAAGATGATGCCATTTAGTCCTTGAAATCATGTTTGAACTCAAATGGTCATTGGCTAGGTTAAAAATTAGAAATTGCCCTTTCTCAGTCAAAATCCTAATTTTGACCATTTTGCCCTTTTGATGATTTGATCAAATTTCTTGAGGAGTTGTAATCCAAACTTGATAAAATTGTACATATGAGTATAAAATTTTGATGTGGATCAAAAATTATGAAGTTTGACTGTAAATTGGCTATGGTTGACTTTTTCCCCAATACAATTGATTTTTTGGTCAACTGTCCAATTGACTGATCAAAAATGTGGTTCAAGGCTTGAAATTTAACATGAGCAATCTTAGGGGTCCAAAATGATGTATGAAAGTCACATGAAGCATTGTTGATCCAAAAATCCTTGTGCAAACTCAAACCCTAATTTTGGATTATTAGTGCAAGATGAGATGTCTTGAGCTGACCAAACCCTAATCTTGTCTTGAGTCAAAGAAGTCTTGTGAGAAAAGTCTTGATAAATGAGAGGGAAAATTTTCGGGTACAACAGCTGCCCCTGTTCAATCTTCTTGAATCTGAAGAGTTAGATTGGCGATCTTTGTCGTTTGTGACTCGAAGGTAAAAGATGATTGGACACTAGAGTGCCCGTAAATTTGCACTCGACAAAGTGTAGTTGAGGGAATGGGCTTAAAGATTCCATTTGGAGAGATGATAGAATCTTGTTGGAGATGGGCTTGTAGATGCCATCCAGGAATGTTTGTTGAATTGTAAGTTGTAAGTCATAAGAATAAGTATCAGAATGGTGTCCGCGTCTGGAACGTATCTGAGCTGTATCTGAACTTGCAATATGAATGACAAACAGAATAGCATTCGTGTCTGGAGCATATCTGAACTTTGGAAATCTGAATGAGTATCAGGATGGCATCCGTGTCTGGAGAGTATCTGAACTGTATATGAATTTGAAAACTGAATGAGTATGAGAATGTCATCCGTATCTTGAGCGTATCTGAACTGTATCAAAAGGTTGAATCTGAATGAGTAACAAAATAGCATCCGTGTCTGGAGCGTATCTGAACTGTAACTGATTTTGAAAACTGAATGAGTAACAGAATGGCAACCGCGTCTGGAGCGTATATGTACTGTATCATAAGGTTGAATCTGAATGAGTAACAGAATGGCTTCCGTGTCTGGAGCGTATCTATATTGTATCATGATTGCACATTGTTTAACGGTAGCTGTTAATCTTATCCTGAAAAGGGTAAAATGTTAGTTGGAACATATACTTATGTTGTATGAAATGTATGATGCAATATATGTCTTTTTATCAATGTTTATGATATGTGGATGTAATGTATGCGCATGTAAGCTGATTCGCTGTATTGTTGAGGAAAATAAATCCTTGACCGCTGCTGAGGATATGTGGATTATTCATGTCTTGAAGTTGGAGTAATTGACAAAAATTATGTTGTGAGCAATGCCATATACTGCTTGAGTAATCCTATTGGGGAATCCAGAGAATTTTGATGACTTCTACTGGGGATCTAACAATGGGAATCCTCGTTCTGTTGGGGAACAATGAAAGCTCTGTAGGAAAAAGCTTATTCCTATTTGGAAAAAGTTCAGGAGTTTAGGACACCTGCCACTCTACTGGGGAATTATCCTAGGTTAGGGAGAAACAGAAGTTATCAGTTATCCGGTTGATTTTCAGGCTTCAAGACAATTTGCTGGGGAACTTTGGAGAAACTGGATGATTTCCACTGTAGATTAAAAGTTTGAAGTTTCAGCTCCGCTGGGGATCTTAATGACGTACTGTAGGGATTACTCATGGAATATCCTAAAAATGTTTTCCTATTCTTTCAACCTGTCAGTAACTGTTCTTTTTCATTTTGCTAATTTGTAAACAGTAATTATGTTCAAATGCATATGTTCATTAATGAATCATTGGACGTTTTTTTTCAAATAAAACGCAAGTGTAAAAGAAAAGGACAAATAGTTTTCTGTACTTTAAAGAGATATCTTTGTATTTACTTTGAATAAGTATTTTGTACAAAGGAGACAAACATCCTAGCAAGAGGATGGTGTCATAAAAACAAGAAAAATTTATACAAAGAAAGATAGCTATATGTGATAATCCCATGGGGTTCCCATTTTTCTATAGCCTCCGTATCTCTGAATATCCTGTCGATTTGTTGCTTCGTCCAAAGATGATTGAATCGATCAGAACTCCGAGTTTGTCAGTGAAGAGGTTGAAGTTGTCCTCAAAGTTATCCGACGAGACATAGTCATACGCTTTAATTCCCTAACTTTTACCTGGACCGCCCTTTCGGGTTTTCAATCCACCGGGAAACCCTTTTTTTCCTAAGTCGCCCTTTCGGGTTTTCAACTTGCCGGGTGTACAGATTTTTTTTATTTTATCCCTAATTTTTGCCCGAACCTTTTGGTTCACCGGGATGCCCTTGTTTTGCCTAGGTGTGTCAACCTAGTGGGTATCTTATGCGTAGTATCTTTTGACTATGTCTGCGTTCGCAGGGTGTGGCAGGTCATCACCGTCCATGGTGGTTAAGATCATTTCCCCACCGGAAAAGATGTTCTTAATTACAAATGGTCCTTCATAGGTAGGAGTCCATTTGCCCATGGGATCACTTTGTGGCAGGATAATGCGCTTGATCACTAAATCTCCAACTTGATATACTTGGCGCCTGAATTTCTTGTTGAAAGCTTTGATCATCCGTTTTTGAAACATCTGACCATGGAAAACAAAAATAAGTGTTTTTTCGTCAATTAAGTTCAGTTGATCAAGCCGGGTCTGAATCCAATCGTCCTCACTCAAACCTGTATCTTTCATAATTATCAAAGAGGGGATTTGAACTTCGATAGGCAAGACAACCTCCATGCCATAAACCAAATAATAGGGTGTTTCCCCAGTTGATGTGCGAGCCGTGGTACGGTACCCATGGAGAGCAAACGGTAGCATCTCATGCCAGTCTTTGTAGGTGATTGTCATCTTCTGTATGATCTTTTTAATGTTTTTATTAGCAGCTTCAACTGCACCATTCATCTTTGGCTGATAGGGAGATGAATTGTGATGTTGAATCTTGAACTGCTCGCACAAGACAGTGATCATAGTATTGTTAAGGTTCGTACCATTATCAGTGATGATCCTTTCTGGGATACCGTACTGGCAAATAAGATTCTGCTTGATGAAGCGGGCAACAACATTCTTAGTAACGGATGCGAAGGAAGCTGCTTCGACCCACTTTGTGAAATAGTCAATGGCCACTATAATGAAGCGGTGTCCATTGGACGCTGTAGGCTTGATCTCCCCAATCATATCGATTCCCCACATAGCAAAGGGCCAAAGAGCTGTTAAGACATTTAGAGGAACCGGAGGCACGTGCACCTTGTTTGCATAGATTTGACACTTTTGACAGGTCTGGGAGTGTTGATAGCAGTCTGCTTCTATGGTAGACCAATAATAGCTTGCCCGTAGAATTTTCTTCGCCATCGTATACCCACTAGAGTGAGTGCCAAAGGTACCTTCATGTAATTCAGCCATAATCTTTTCAGCCTCAATCTTATCCACGCAACGGAGCATAATAGAATTATGATTACGTTTGTACAGGATGCCATTACTTAGGAAGAACTTAGTGGAGAATCTCCTTAGGAACTTTTTATCATTGATTGAAGCTCCTTCTGGATATTCTTGAGCCTCGAGATACCTTTTGACTTCATGAAACCAAGGCTGGTCCACTACTTCTTCAGTATTAATCTCGTGACAGTGTGTTGGTTCGTCCATTCGTTCAATGGTGATCTAGGGAGCCTCGTTATCCCAATTAAGTTTAAACATAGATGACATTGTGGCTAGAGCATCTGCTAGCTGATTTTCTTCTCGCGGGAAGTGCTCGAAGGTAATCTTCTCAAAATGTGGTAGCAATGTCAAAATATGTTCTTTGTAAGGGATAAGGTTTGGGTGCTTAGTGTCCCACTCTCCTTTGATCTGACTGATGACCAAAGATGAATCTCCAAACACAACTAAAGATTTGATTCCCAAGTTTATGGCAGCCTTGAGACCAAAGATGCATGCTTCGTATTCTGCCATGTTGTTCGTACAGTTGAAGCAAAGTCTGGAAGTAAAGGGAGTATGGAACCCTTCCGGAGATATGAGTACAACGCTGATACCATTACCAAGTGCATTGGATGCCCCATCAAAGAACAGGGTCCATCGGGATCCTTGTCCAGGACCGTCATATGGCTTGATTTCTTCACCGTTGTATAATGTCATGATGTCTTCGTCTGGGAATTCAAACTTCATGGACTGATAATCTTCTACAGCTTGATGAGCAAGATGATCAGCTAGCACGCTTCCCTTTATAGCTTTTTGGGTAGTGTACTGTATGTCATATTCTGTTAGGATCATCTGCCATCTAGCTATCTGTTGTACCCCAAAATTCGCCCTCCCTTTCTTCAGGAAACCATCTTAGATTTTTCAAAGTCCCCTGAAACAAATCCAAGTCCTGAGTTATCCTTTCACCCAAGCAAGTCACTCACAAGAGCAAGATGATCTCACAATCTCCGGAAACAACGCTTTCATCTTGAGGAAAATCAAATTCTAAGTGCCTCTTTAAAAAGTGTTTTTAGAAAAATCAGCGCTTCAGAACTTCTGGACCCATTCCAGATGAAGACGGTCAGAAGTTGCAAGCTTGGCTCAGCGTGGTCAGAAGTTGGCTCTTCAGCAGCTACATCAGTTCAATCAGAAGTTGTAAACGTGGTTCAGAGTGTAAGCCTCAAACAGAACATACCCCTTCAGCAGTTACACAAGCTCAGTCAGAACTTGCTAAAGGAATGCAAGAGAAACAGGAAAGTATGAAGGCTCCTTCAGAACAGGTTGAAATCAGAAGATGAAAGGTCAGAAGGATAGGTGTCACATTGATACAGAATCTCTAAGTCCAGATTGTCCAGGAGTGGATCCAAGGAACGTACCAGAAAACCAGGAGAATCTCCAGAGTTTGCTAAGACAACAGATAGCCAAGGCCAGAGCATGGTTTACGCTGCTGATTCAACGCTGGTTTCCCTTACCAGAATGTTGGTATTGACAGGTCTTGTCACCATTTAATGACCATTAATGCTTCCAACCACTCCTGAGCATTCATGTGTGGCTTGGAAAATGCTTTTGCACAGATTCTGGCATGGGTCTTCACGCCACCGCCCACTTCAGAGGTCACTTCCCCCAATCTACGCCTGCTGCTGCTACCTAGGCTGAAAGATAGCTGTTATCACAACTTCCCAGGAATTTCTGTCAAAGAACAAATTCAAACTCTGTTGGCGCCTTAAATGTTCAAAGACATCCACAAGAACTTTGCCTATAAATAGAGAGCTTTCACCACTGCAAAAGGCGTTCAAGAAAAGAAACAGAAAAACTGCTAAGAGAGAAACGAAACTCCTAGCAACATAACATTCTGAAACTCTGCCAAAATCTCCAGCTTTGTTTCATAACTTTAAGTTTCTTACCTTCAACTTCATCAAACATCCAGCTCTTTTCCGTAAACCAAAAACGTTCTTTCCAAACTTCTGACCCTATACACGTATACACCTTCACTTCCCCTTTTCCAAATATGTCCAGAACACCACCAGAACCAAAAGTTAACTTTCACCCACCATCTTCCAGACAGTCAGGTAAGCACCTGCTGACCCTCACCACACTGTTAAGCATCATCAGCTGTGCATATTCAAGTGACATAATGTAAATATTCATGTTATTGCTGTTTATGTTCTGAGGATTCTCATACCTCAGAACGTTCTGAGCCAGTATAGGACTTGCCTGTGACCTTGGTGATTCTGACCTCTGAAACATTTTTGCTATTTTGCTGGATCTGTTCCAAATATGTTTCCTGTTTTGTGGAGTAACAACAGGATTGCAGATGTTCTGATTAGTACAGGAAAAAGCCAAGTGCTGACTTTGACGTTAGCACATCCGAAGCCTGTTTTGCTGTCAATGACATCAGAATCTCTGAGAGTTATTGCCTTTTCAGCAGAATCAGAACTTCTGGTTTCTCCACTAACAAACTTCTGTCTTGCAGCGCAGGGAAATCAGAACTTCTGGTTTCCCCACTAACAAGGTTCTGTTTTGCAGGTTCTAGAGTCAGAAGTTCTGACTCATCCAGTTTCACCAACAGGTTGATCATCTGACAGCGGATCTGGGTCAGAACTTCTGATGGCCTCCCAACAGCGCGCGGGCTCCCTCTCTCTCTCTACATATCTTGTTTTTCGCTATTTTCTTTTTTGTCTATTTTTCTCGTTGAACCCCCCATGTACAAATGTGTATCCCCCTCCCCTAATTGTTGTAATAGTGTAGAATTTTACATTTCCGCTTCTTATTGCTAGTAATTATGACGTGTATGACAAGATAAAATCAATGAAATAGAAAAACCTAATTCAAAGAAAAACTCTTGTATGCAATAAAACACACTTGCTCACTAACACCCCTAGGGTTATATCCACTTGTTGCCTTCCAAAATGGACCATGCTTGCACGTCGAGTATCTTTGGCAAAACAAAATCAAAATGATCATAGTCCCTCAAAAATGTTGCCTAAACGGAATGATCATAGTCCCTTCAAAAAAAATTGCCAAAGACACTTGGCACCATTGCATTCATGGTCTAAACGATGACCCGCGCCCGTCCCTTTCACATCCTAACACAAGATTGTCCGCCAAATACAATGGTGGAACAAAATTGTTAAAAGGGTTAAAAACATAACAAAACCTTTGAGAACTTTAGGGTAGATCGCTCTTAAGTACTTGTCAACTTGCAAAATAAAAACACTTGCCTGTTTTTAAACCACACCTCACAACACTTTCAAAAAACAACTTTCAAAAACAAATGAAAACCTTTTCAAAAGACATACACCTTTGTATACATCCCAACATGGATCATTACAAGGGTTGCCATCACATCGGCCTCTTTTCAAAACATTTTCAAACCCACACACACAAACACCATTTCAAACAATTGAAAAAGGCAAGTGATCTAAGCAAGTAACTAAGAGCCCATGGATAACCATGGATAGAAAGGGTGCTAATACCTTCCCTTTCTATAATCTACTCCCCGAACCCAAGAAAACATCTCAAAGGTTTTTGCTGTGCTTTTTAAACCTTTCCTTAGGATAAAATAAAAAGTCGGTGGCGACTCTTGCTCAACCGCACATTTGCGAAAACAAACGCAAAACCTCAAGTCAGTTCTCCCACCGTATCACAGAACTGGCGACTCTGCTGGGGAATTAACATTTTAAAAGTGGAGTAACCTTAGGGCTTAGATCACCCTCTTGCATGACTAATTGTTTGATTTGCTTGCTTTATGCTTTGGCTCTATTGTTTGGGTTTACAATCCTCCACCCGGATTTTGGGAAACATTCATAGATAGCAATACGTTGTGGAAACTGTGCGGGGTATACCGACACGGTCTAAGCAATAGCTATATTAGTGCGACATATTTGTGAGTACCGGTAACCCTTGAGTTCAATCAAGGAGAGTACGGGGCCGCTGAGTGATGTCACTAAGCACTAATGAACTAGAACCTTACTTGACCATCTTGGCCTTTCATTAGGGGTAGTGAGATAACCGGCTTTGGTGCAGTCCGAAGTTGGTAGATACTCGATACTACACTCATTGAGGGTTGTTTTCTTGGAATATTTTGGTCGCCAGTTAAGTGGCTAAACCGAAACAATGAACATTGAAAACAATCCAATGATATTGAGCTCCTTAGAACCCGGTTACTATTTATAGGAGAGGTTTTTAAGCCAACTACACTCAAGAGGGTACTTACCTATGAAACCCCATGCCAGCCTGAAACTAGGGTTTGGTGTGATTTGCTTGTACATATGTTTTGTGCATACATCATAAACATCATGAAGCATCATATGCATTTACTAACCATTTCAAGGGTTTTGGATCTTCATCTTTGTTCTTGTTTTGCAGGACATGGAGATTCCTCGCATAAATACCATTCAAGTCAGCCTTGTGAGAATCTCCCCTCAACTCAAGGAGCTCACCTCAAGAATTCCGGAAAATTCATCCTTCAGTGAAAGACATGGTAGACTGCTCAGCCTAGTCAACACCAACATTGAAGAAGACATGATGAAAGTGCTATTCCAGTTCTTTGACCCTCTTCACCACTGTTTCACTTTCCCCGATTATCAGTTGGTACCCACTCTGGAGGAGTTTTCTCAACTCCTGAGAATTCCTATCCTTAATCAACTACCCTTCAACGGTACGGAAAAGGAACCAAAGCCAGAAGATGTTGCTCGAGCATTACATCTACAACCATCCGACATCAAGGGGCATTGGGAAACCAGAAGCGGCGTCAAAGGATTCTTAGCCGAGTTCTTGTTTGAGAAGGAACAAGAATGTTGGAACTCGTTGGACCTACAAGCCTTTGAAGAGATTGTGACACTCCTCATCTATGGGTTGGTCTTGTTCCCAAATCCTGACCAATTGGTAGATGTCAATGCTGTCAAAATCTTCTTATCCAGAAATCCAATACCAACATTGCTTGGGGACATCCTTCACTCATTTTACACACGAACAATGAGAAAGAGGGGTGTTCTCATGTGCTGTACTCCCCTCCTTGCAAGGTGGTTTATTTCGCACCTTCCACAATCTGTCTTGAAGAATGATCAAGGTACAAGGTGGTCCCAACGGTTGATGGCTCTTACTCATTCGGATGTGCATTGGTGTTCTCGGTCCAGAGAAAATATCATCATTGTCGATCGTTGTGGAGAATTTCCTAATGTTCCTTTACTTGGAATTAGAGGGGGTATCACCTACAATCCTTGCCTAGCTTTAAGGCAATTTGGATATGCCCGGAGGGATGGCCCTCATGATATGTTGATTCCTAGCTTAGTTTTTGACTTCGACAACGATGCGCAAGGACTTCGCCAAAGATTCATCAGAGCTTGGGGAAAACTCGACAAGGTTGATAGCAGGACTTTGGGACACAAGAACTCCATCCCTCTTGAACCTTATCTCAAATGGGTACGAGCCCGGGCCCAAAGGTTGATGATGCCTTATCCTCATATTCTCCCTGTGATTAAAGAGCCCGTCAATGAAGGAGAGGTTCCCTACACCATCCTACATCCAGACATGCCTACATCGTGGGAGGAGATGCAGAAAAGCTGGATTCAGCTCAAGGAGGAACGTAATACTTTTGAGGCTAGCTTCTACGCCAGTGAGAAGAAGGTCCTAGAGCTTACCCGCCGACTCCATGAGCAAGAGGTCCTCAACACCTACATCGCACCAAAAAGGATGCGCAATGTCTTTCTACCCTGAGAAATTATTTTGTAATTTTTGGCCCATGGGGCACTTATGTACTAACAAATCTTTTCTTATGACGTGCGTTATTTTTGTCTACAACAATTGTGAATTTCCAAAACCCTTGAATGCATTGCATAGATAGCATCTCATGCATCATGTGCATAACAGGTACCCATTTTTCTACAGGTTGCTTAATCTTCTTCGCTGTTTATTTGGGTCAGTCAGTCATCATGAATCCAGACTCATCCAGTGAGCAAGCAATCAAGGCCCTTCAGGCCCAAAGTGCACAGTTTCAAGAGATGGTCCTAAGCCTAGCCCAAGATCAGCAAGAGTTGAAGACTCTACTCCTGAAGAAGAAGAAGAAAAAGAGGACGGCATTGTTCAACGCCGGACGCAGATTTGGGAACACACTCCATAATGAAGCTGATCCAACCACTTCTTCTGCTGAGAAAAACAGTCCCCAAGGGGGAGGAGCTCCTAGTCCCGCAGTCTCCGACAACGAGACAGACTATAACGCCGAACAATACCCACCTGCTGCTGACAGATACAAGTGATTGGAGGACTGCTTGAGCGCCATGGAAATTCAGAATGTGCCAGGGTTGGATTTCGGAGATTTGGGGTTATCCTCTGGGGTAGTAATTCCACACAAGTTTAAAGCGCCTGCCTTCGCCAAGTATGATGGGATCTCCTGCCCAAAGCTGCATCTGAGGTCGTATGTAAGAAAAATCCAACCTTACACGGCGGATAAGAACCTCTGGATTCACTTCTTCCAAGATAGTCTCTCGGGGTCACAGCTTGAATGGTTCTACCAATTGGATGGAACTAGCATCCGACACTGGGAAGATTTGGCAACCGCATTCTACAGACAATACCAATACAATTCTGATCTCGCACCTACGCGTACCCAACTTCAGGGTATGTCTCTAGGAACGGGTGAAGGGTTCAAAGAGTACGCTCAAAAATGGAGAGATTTGGCTGGCAGGGTGCAGCCTCCATTGACTGATCGGGAGCTGGTTGATATGTTTCTAGGGACGTTGTCTGGTCCGTTTTTCAATCATTTGGTTGGTAACTCCTCCGCTGGGTTTACAGATTTGATATTGACAGGAGAAAGGATTGAAGCTGGCATCAGGTCAGGCAAGATACAAAAGGCTGCCTCTACGAGTGCTGAGAAGAGGCCGTTTAAAAAAGAAGCAAGTGCCGTCTATGGTCCTAGAAGACAAGTCAAGCCCGAAAATCGCCAAGCCGTCAATGCTTTGGTCATCTCAAAACCTGTTGCTGCTCCTCAGCAGTACAATCAACAAAGAAGCGAAAGGCCCAAGAGGCAGTATACCCGACTGAGTATGACCTTGTCTCAAATTTTACCCCAACTGTTATCCACCAACCTGGTGACCCTCAAAGAAGCTCCTAAGGTAGTCAACACTGCGTCTCCTAAGTATAACCCAAATGCCCGGTGTGCTTATCATTCTGATAGTCCCGGGCACACTACTGATGATTGCTGGGCCTTGAGAAACAAAGTGCAAGATCTGATCGACGCAAAGGAAATTCAGTTTGAAGCGCCGGAGAGACCAAATGTCGTAACTGCTCCTATGCCCCAGCATAGAGTAAATGCCATTGAGGAAGATTTGTATGCTGTTTCGATAAATGAAGTTGTTACCCCTCTGAAGACTGTTAAGAAGAACCTACTGCGAGCCGGTTTATTTCCGGGTTGCAGTGAAGGTTGCCTGTTCTGTGCGGTTTCCCTATCTGGTTGTCCCTTACTAAAGTTAGGTATCCAAAGCCTAATGGATAGTAAGGAGATTTTGTTTCAGAAGTCTGTTGTTCAAGTGGTTCCAATAAAAGAAGTTTCCGTGATTAACATCTTCAATAATCCAATCAAGACTCTCCCAAAGAAGCCTGTTCAGATCATGACTGTTGCACCTGTGGTTATTACTGTTCCGGGGCCTCTCCCCTATGTGTCTGATAAAGCGGTCCCCTGGCATTATGGGGCAGACGTATATGTGAATGGAATCAAACAAGAATTCAACACTGGCGCCAGTATCTGCGATATCACTGGTCCAGCCAAGGTCACCCGCAGTGGCAGGCTCTTCTCGCCTGACATTGCACCACCCGCTACTCGAAAAACCCTCCTTATAAAACCTACAAGTTTACCTGTCCCTGCTGCTGATCAAGTTGTTTCCCCTGCTGCCGAGTCATCAAATGCTCGGGGCAAAGGGATTGAAGAAGAGCCTGCCCGGATGGAGGCACCATCACCCATAAACGCTGAGGCCTCCCGACAAGAAATGGAGGAGATTCTGAAAATAATAAAGAAAAGTGATTTCAATGTTGTCGAGCAGCTGGGGCATACGCCCTCCAAGATCTCCCTGCTCTCCTTATTGTTATGCTCCGAGGCCCATGCTAAGGCCTTGATCTCATTTCTCAAGACGGCCCATGTGCCGCAGGAAACGTCTGCAGTCCAGTTCACTGATTGCATAGCGAATCTGACAGCAGACAATGGCTTGGGTTTTTCAGATGCTGACCTGACCGCGAAAGGAAGAGACCACAATGATGCCCTGCATGTCTCTATCGAATGCAGGGGCACTACTCTGGCGC
Source organism: Vicia faba (assembly GCA_948472305.1). Taxonomy (NCBI): domain Eukaryota; kingdom Viridiplantae; phylum Streptophyta; class Magnoliopsida; order Fabales; family Fabaceae; genus Vicia; species Vicia faba. The sequence goes on along the minus strand of OX451736.1, from coordinate 256,361,023 downwards.
ATGTATTGGTGGATACTGGTTCTTCCTTGAATGTTCTACCGAAAAAGGCTTTAGATCGTCTGGATTATGAAGGCCTGGAATTGAAACCCAGCAATATCATCGTCAGGGCCTTTGACGGTTCAAAAAGGATGGTTCATGGAGAGGTTGACATCCCTATTCGTGTGGGCTCTCAAGTGTTTGACTCTACTTTTTATGTGATGGATATACGTCCATCGTACTCTTGTCTACTGGGTCGACCTTGGATCCATAAAGCTGGGGCAGTGACCTCCACCTTGCACCAGAAACTGAAGTATCCCGTCAGGGGGAAGATCGTCACTGTGCAAGGAGAAGAGGAGTACATGGTGAGCCATTTGATTTCCTTCAGATACATTGAGATGGATGGGGAGTTTATTGAAACCCCCTTTCAGCATTTCGAGGAAGTACATCCAATTTCAGCAGCAGCAGAGACAGCGGTCGAAGAGAATGTTTCCTTGAAGATGGCTTCCCTAAGGGATGCCCGGGCTGTGGTTCAGAAAGGCAATTGCGCAAACTGGGGTCAGCTTCCTGACTTCACTCAGAAGAACGACAAGTTTGGGCTGGGCTTTACTGCAGAGACTCAGAGGGCTGTGCGCAAGGAGAAGATCAGAAAGGCTCCGGTGTTTATCTCCAGCTCAAGGGTGAATGCTATCGAGGAGGATGTAGAGGAAGCAGAATTTGACAGTTGGATCTACCCGACCACCAGCGACGGACCAAGCAACTGGACGGCAAAGGATTTTACCCCTATCACATTTGTCACGCAGTAATTGATTTCTTTTGATTTCCAATTTGTAACAAACAATATGTTAAAACTTTGTTGGCTCGGTGTCTTACCCGGGACATCGTAGCTCCATTTGTGAGGGCTTTTTGTATGACATTTTCATATATCATCAATCAAAACATTAGACGTCTGTTGCATTTCAAATCTTGTGCTCTTTTTCCTTCCTGTGTTATATATATTGCAAAACAGCTATATTCACACACACTCACTTATACAGGTTTCAATCCACTCTGGATCTCACTGGTAACAGCTCTGCTACCGCCAGTTATGACTTCGAAAATCCGATCAACTTGGCCGAAGACGAAGGTGAAGATGATTGCGAAGTGCCTGGTGAACTCGCAAGACTGCTACTCCAGGAAGAGAGAGCTATTCAACCACATGAAGAGCCGGTAGAGACAATTAACTTGGGTACTGAGACAAATAGGAAAGAGGTCAAGATTGGTGCCAATCTAGAGCTCAGCGTGAAGCAACGATTGATCCAGATGCTACAAGACTACATGAAGATTTTTGCTTGGTCCTATGAAGATATGCCTGGTTTGGATGCCGACATTGTAGTTCACCACCTGCCAACCAAGGAAGATTGCCCTCCGGTAAAGCAAAAAGTCCGACGGATGCGTCCAGAAATGTCTGAAAAGATCAAGGCCGAGGTTATGAAGCAGTTTGATGCCGGATTCCTTGCAGTGACTTCATACCCTCAGTGGGTTGCCAATGTAGTGCCAGTGCCGAAGAAGGACGGTAAAGTCAGAATGTGTGTTGATTACAGGGATCTGAACAGGGCCAGCCCCAAAGATGACTTCCCCCTACCTCACATTGATGTCCTTGTCGACAATACAGCTCAACACAAGGTGTTCTCCTTCATGGATGGTTTTTCAGGGTATAATCAGATCAAGATGGCTCCAGAAGATATGGAGAAGACTACCTTTGTAACTCAGTGGGGCACCTTCTGCTATAAGGTCATGTCGTTCGGATTGAAAAATGCTGGGGCAACCTATCAACGTGCCATGGTTGCTTTATTTCATGATATGATCCATCATGAGATTGAGGTATACGTTGATGACATGATCGCAAGGTCTCAAACTGAGGAGGAGCACCTTGACCATCTGAGAAAGTTATTTGACCGACTCAAGTTGTACAAGCTGAGATTGAATCCCAACAAATGCACCTTTGGGGTAAGGTCCGGAAAGTTGTTAGGTTTCATTGTGAGTGATAAGGGTATCCAGGTGGACCCTGCCAAGGTAAAAGCCATACAAGAGATGCCGACTCCAAAAACAGAGAAAGAAGTCAGAGGTTTCCTAGGACGACTGAATTACATTGCCCGATTCATCTCGCATCTGACTGCTACTTGTGAGCCAATCTTCAAATTACTGAAGAAAGATCAAGTAGTACGCTGGAATGATGAATGTCAGGCCGCCTTTGAAAAGATAAAGGAATATCTCCAAGAGCCACCCATTCTTATGCCCCCGGTGGAAGGAAGACCTCTGATACTATACTTGACAGTGCTTGATAATTCAATGGGGTGTGTGCTGGGGCAGCATGACGAGTCTGGCCGAATAGAGCACGCTATTTATTACTTGAGCAAAAAGTTTACCGACTGTGAGTCTCGTTACTCACTGCTTGAGAAAACTTGCTGCGCTCTTGTATGGGCTGCTCGCCGGCTGAGACAGTATATGCTGACTCACACTACTTTATTGATTTCGAAGATGGATCCCATCAAGTACATATTCGAAAAGCCCGCTCTGTCTGGAAGAATAGCGAGATGGCAAATGATCTTGACAGAATATGACATCCAGTATACAACTCAGAAAGCCATTAAGGGAAGTGTACTGGCAGATCATTTGGCACACCAACCTGTGGATGATTACCAATCATTGAACTTTGATTTTCCGGACGAAGACATCATGGTGGTAACTGACTGTGAAGTACCTGGACCGGATGAAGGACCTGAGGAGGGATCCCGATGGTCTATGCATTTTGATGGAGCCTCCAATGCTTTGGGTAACGGAGTCGGCGCTGTAATCATATCCCCCAAAGGAACTCATACTCCACTCACCGCCCGATTATGTTTCAACTGCACCAACAACATGGCAGAATATGAGGCATGTATCATGGGTTTACGAGCTGCAATCGACTTGAGGATCAAATTTCTAAGTGTCTTCGGAGATTCCGCTCTTGTGATCAATCAGATCAAAGGCGAGTGGGATACGAAACACCCGAATCTTATTCCTTACAAGGAGTATGTGTTGACCTTGCTTCCCCACTTTGAAGAGATAACTTTCGAACACTTCCCTAGAGAGGAGAATCAGCTAGCAGACGCCCTAGCTACGATGTCTTCAATGTTCAAAGTTAAATGGGACAATGAGGCTCCCCGAATCATAATCTGGAAGTTGGATGAACCGGCATACTGCTGCGAGCTCGAGGCCGAAAAGGTGACCGAAAAACCCTGGTATCATGAGGTGAAGAGGTACTTAGAAGCTCAGGAATACCCTGAAGGTGCATCTGTCAATGATAAGAAGTTCATGAGAAGATTTGCTGCAAAATTCTTCCTCAGCAACGGCATTCTTTACAAACGGAATCATGATTCAACTCTACTACGTTGTGTGGACAAGGCTGAAGCAGAGAAGATCATGATAGAACTGCATGAAGGTACATTCGGAACACATTCCAGTGGATACACCATGGCTAAGAAAATCCTTCGGGCAGGATATTTCTGGTCCACAATGGAAGCCGATTGTTACCAACACTCCCGAACTTGCCATAAATGCCAGATCTATGTTGACAAGGTGCATATCCCGCCGGTTCCTCTAAACGTCCTGACGGAACCTTGGCCTTTTGCAATGTGGGGGATCGATATGATCGGTGAGATCCGACCGACGGCATCCAATGGGCATCGCTTCATCTTGGTGGCGATTGATTACTTCACGAAATGGGTTGAGGCAGCTTCCTATGCCACAGTAACCAAGAGCGTCGTGGCACGTTTCATCCGGCATAATCTGATCTGTCGGTACGGCGTCCCGGAAAGAATCATTACAAACAATGGTACCAATCTCAATAACAAAATGATCACTGAACTCTGTGAACAATTCAAGATACAGCACCACAATTCTTCTCCCTACCGGCCGAAGATGAATGGGGCTGTAGAGGCAGCCAATAAAAATATCAAGAAAATTGTGCAGAAGATGACAGTGACATATAAAGATTGGCATGAGATGTTACCATTCGCTCTACACGGGTACCGTACCTCAGCCAGAACGTCAACCGGGGCAACTCCCTTCTCCTTGGTCTATGGCATGGAGGCAGTCTTGCCAATTGAAATCCAGATACCCTCTCTCCGGATAATGAAGGACACAGACTTGAGTGAAGATGACTGGATCCAGACTCGACTTGATCAATTAAATCTGATTGACGAAAAGAGGCTCACTGCTATCTGTCATGGTCAAACGTATTAGAAACGGATGATCAGGGCATTTAACAAGAGAGTCAGACCACAAGAGTATCAAGTTGGGGACCTGGTAATCAAACGCATCATCCTTCCTCAAAGTGATCCCCGGGGAAAATGGACCCCTACATACGAGGGGCCATTTGTGGTTAAACGTGTGTTCTCAGGAGGAGCCATGATCCTAACCACCATGGATGGTGACGACCTTCCTCACCCCGCCAATGCAGACATAGTGAAAAAATACTACGCATAAACAAAAGACCCGCTAGGTTGACATACCTAGGAAAAAATAAGGGCTTCCCGGCGAACCAAAAGGGTTTGGGCAAAAATAAGGGATGAAATGAATAAAAATCTGTACACCCGGCAAGTCGAAAACCTGAAAAGGCGGCTTGGGCAAAAATGGGTATCCCGGTGGACTGAAAACCCGAAAGGGCGGTCCAGGCAAAAGTTAGGGATAAAAGCGTAACACTATGTCTCATTGGATCACTTCGCATCCGGAATTCGGCATCAACTATCTGGCTCCAGATTTCGGCATTGACCAATCAGCTTCATCTTCGACCAGGCAGCAAAACGATGAGACATTCGAAGACATAAAGGCGATAGCAGAGTTGGAACCCAGTGGGATTGTTCACATAGCTGTTTTGTTTCCTTTTTCAAATTATAAACTCTATACTATTTGGAGATATCCTCTTACTAGGATGTCAGCCTCTTGTACAAAAACGCCTATTTACAGGCAAACTCAAAAATCAATACAAATTCACTTGTCCATACAAATGGCCACTGTTTTTCTTTTTTTGTTTTGTTTTGCGAAGAACGTCCAATGTTCATTTTTGATATATGCATTTGACATTAAATTGCTAATTCATAAATATTTGCATATGAAACAAGAGATTGATTACAGGTGACATCAGAGACGGGGGCAATCGAAGTTGTCTAATGCATGTCTGGTTGTTTTGTCCGCCAAGGCACCAAGGTAGGTCCAACTGAAGAATGTGGCCAAATCATCTCAACGCCCCGCAGAGTAAAACAAGGTTCAGTAGTACTTTCCCCAAGCAGAGTTGGTTCCCCGTCGATCCTGAAAGGACACAACATTCCCCGGCAAGTCTTAAAGCTTATCCCCAGTAGATTCTGGAAGCTTGTTCCCTGCAGAATACAGACGTCTCTCCCTAACTTTATTCAGAGTTATCCTCACGAGGGCTTATAACTGGGTTATCCTCAGCTAAATCGCCATGGAAGATCACCCCCAACAAAGTTCTTTCAATCCCCAACGGAGTTTTATCTTTCAATCCCCAGCGGATTTTATCTTTGGCATCCCCAGCGGAGTTTTAACTTTCAATCCCCAGCGGAGTTTTATCTTTCAATCCCCAGCGGAGTTTATCTTTCAATCCCCAGCGGATTTTATCTTTGGCATCCCCAGCAGAGTTTATCATCATTATCCCCAGCGGGATCCATCATTAAAGTCCTCAGCAGACCTCTCATCGAAACTTCAGCAAAGTATCTCGGCCACAGGGCAACTCCCCAGCCAATCGTCAAAGATCTATTTTCCTAAGACAAAGACACATTCATAAACATTTCACACTTTCATACATCTCGCTTACATACATGATAAAGTGCATACACCGCTGTCTCATGTTAAAACATCACGCATATTATACATCATGACATTGCATACAACTTATGTTTTGCCTTTTCAGAAAAGAAAAAAAAAGACAATCCCAAAGAAAGCTACCTTCAACAAAATTTCCAGACTCGATTCCTGCATCTAGCCAGGGCACGTCTGAAGAGTTCGAAGATTCGATTCCTGTATCCGGCCAGGGCACATCTATCAACTGTCACGTTTCCAGACTCGATTCCTGCATCTAGCCAGGGCACGTCTGAAGAGTTCGAAGATTCGATTCCTGTATCCAGCCAGGGCACATCTATCAACTGTCACGTTTCCAGACTCGATTCCTGTATCTAGCCAGGGCACGTCTGAAGAGTTCGAAGATTCGATTCCTGTATCCAGCCAGGGCACATCTGTGAACAACCAATTGTAGATTCGACACCTGTATCTAGCCAGGGCACATCTGCATAAGGAGATTGAAGGTCAAACACCTGTAACAAGCCAGGAAAACATCCGTCTTTCTCAAAATATACAAGTTTCTCGCTAAGGAATCTCTTATGCGATCGACACTTCCAAATGGCATCTATAAGCCCATTCTCGACAAGGTTCTGTCACGTCTCCAGATGGCATCTATAAGCCCATCTCCCTATCCACCACCTCTCCAAATGGCATCTATAAGCCCATTCCCGCCATCACATTGCTGATACTCTACTAAGCGAGTGCAAATTTTCGGGCACTCTGGTGTCCAATCTCCTTTTACCTTCGAGTCGCGAAAGGCAAACTTGCCAATCTAACTCTTCAGGTTCAAGAAGATTGAACAGGGGCAACTGTTGTACCCCAAAATTCGCCCTCCCTTTCTTCAGGAAACCATCTTAGATTTTTCAAAGTCCCCTGAAACAAATCCAAGTCCTGAGTTATCCTTTCACCCAAGAAAGTCACTCACAAGAGCACGATGATCTCACAAACTCCGGAAACAACGCTTTCATCTTGAGGAAAATCAAATTCTAAGTGCCTCTTTAAAAGTGTTTTTAGAAAAATCAGCGCTTCAGAACTTCTGGACCCATTCCAGATGAAGACGGTCAGAAGTTGCAAGCTTGGCTCAGCGTGGTCAGAAGTTGGCTCTTCAGCAGCTACATCAGTTCAATCAGAAGTTGTAAACGTGGTTCAGAGTGTAAGCCTCAAACAGAACATACCCCTTCAGCAGTTACACAAGCTCAGTCAGAACTTGCTAAAGGAATGCAAGAGAAACAGGAAAGTATGAAGGCTCCTTCAGAACAGGTTGAAATCAGAAGATGAAAGGTCAGAAGGATAGGTGTCACATTGATACAGAATCTCTAAGTCCAGATTGTCCAGGAGTGGATCCAAGGAACGTACCAGAAAACCAGGAGAATCTCCAGAGTTTGCTAAGACAACAGATAGCCAAGGCCAGAGCATGGTTTACGCTGCTGATTCAACGCTGGTTTCCCTTACCAGAATGTTGGTATTGACAGGTCTTGTCACCATTTAATGACCATTAATGCTTCCAACCACTCCTGAGCATTCACGTGTGGCTTGGAAAATGCTTTTGCACAGATTCTGGCATGGGTCTTCACGCCACCGCCCACTTCAGAGGTCACTTCCCCCAATCTACGCCTGCTGCTGCTACCTAGGCTGAAAGATAGCTGTTATCACAACTTCCCAGGAATTTCTGTCAAAGAACAAATTCAAACTCTGTTGGCGCCTTAAATGTTCAAAGACATCCACAAGAACTTTTCCTATAAATAGAGAGCTTTCACCACTGCAAAAGGCGTTCAAGAAAAGAAACAGAAAAACTGCTAAGAGAGAAACGAAACTCCTAGCAACATAACATTCTGAAACTCTGCCAAAATCTCCAGCTTTGTTTCATAACTTTAAGTTTCTTACCTTCAACTTCATCAAACATCCAGCTCTTTTCCGTAAACCAAAAACGTTCTTTCCAAACTTCTGACCCTATACACGTATACACCTTCACTTCCCCTTTTCCAAATCTGTCCAGAACACCACCAGAACCAAAAGTTAACTTTCACCCACCATCTTCCAGACAGTCAGGTAAGCACCTGCTGACCCTCACCACACTGTTAAGCATCATCAGCTGTGCATATTCAAGTGACATAATGTAAATATTCATGTTATTGCTGTTTATGTTCTGAGGATTCTCATACCTCAGAACGTTCTGAGCCAGTATAGGACTTGCCTGTGACCTTGGTGATTCTGACCTCTGAAACATTTTTGCTATTTTGCTGGATCTGTTCCAAATATGTTTCCTGTTTTGTGGAGTAACAACAGGATTGCAGATGTTCTGATTAGTACAGGAAAAAGCCAAGTGCTGACTTTGACGTTAGCACATCCGAAGCCTGTTTTGCTGTCAATGACATCAGAATCTCTGAGAGTTATTGCCTTTTCAGTAGAATCAGAACTTCTGGTTTCTCCACTAACAAACTTCTGTCTTGCAGCGCAGGGAAATCAGAACTTCTGGTTTCCCCACTAACAAGGTTCTGTTTTGCAGGTTCTAGAGTCAGAAGTTCTGACTCATCCAGTTTCACCAACAGGTTGATCATCTGACAGCGGATCTGGGTCAGAACTTCTGATGGCCTCCCAACAGCGCGCGGGCTCCCTCTCTCTCTCTACATATCTTGTTTTTCGCTATTTTCTTTTTTGTCTATTTTTCTCGTTGAACCCCCCATGTACAAATGTGTATCCCCCTCCCCTAATTGTTGTAATAGCGTAGAATTTTACATTTCCGCTTCTTATTGCTAGTAATTAGGACGTGTATGACAAGATAAAATCAATGAAATAGAAAAACCTAATTCAAAGAAAAACTCTTGTATGCAATAAAACACACTTGCACACTAACACCCCTAGGGTTATATCCACTTGTTGCCTTCCAAAATGGACCATGCTTGCACGTCGAGTATCTTTGGCAAAACAAAATCAAAATGATCATAGTCCCTCAAAAATGTTGCCTAAACGGAATGATCATAGTCCCTTCAAAAAAAATTGCCAAAGACACTTGGCACCATTGCATTCATGGTCTAAACGATGACCCGCGCCCGTCCCTTTCACATCCTAACACAAGATTGTCCGCCAAATACAATGGTGGAACAAAATTGTTAAAAGGGTTAAAAACATAACAAAACCTTTGAGAACTTTAGGGTAGATCGCTCTTAAGTACTTGTCAACTTGCAAAATAAAAACACTTGCCTGTTTTTAAACCACACCTCACAACACTTTCAAAAAACAACTTTCAAAAACAAATGAAAACCTTTTCAAAAGACATACACCTTTGTATACATCCCAACATGGATCATTACAAGGGTTGCCATCACATCGGCCTCTTTTCAAAACATTTTCAAACCCACACACACAAACACCATTTCAAACAATTGAAAAAGGCAAGTGATCTAAGCAAGTAACTAAGAGCCCATGGATAACCATGGATAGAAAGGGTGCTAATACCTTCCCTTTCTATAATCTACTCCCCGAACCCAAGAAAACATCTCAAAGGTTTTTGCTGTGCTTTTTAAACCTTTCCTTAGGATAAAATAAAAAGTCGGTGGCGACTCTTGCTCAACCGCACATTTGCGAAAACAAACGCAAAACCTCAAGTCAGTTCTCCCACCGTATCACACTATCCTTCCAGACAGATCAGGCTTCTCAAAGATGTACTTTATCGGATCCATCTTAGATATCAGGAAAGTGGTATGAGTCAACATATACTGTCTTAGCCGGCGAGCAGCCCATACCAGAGCGCAACAAGTTTTCTCGAGCAGTGAATATCTGGTTTCACAGTCGGTAAACTTTTTGCTCAGGTAGTAAATAGCGTGCTCTTTTTGGCCAGACTTGTCATGTTTCCCCAATACACACCCCGTTGAGTTCTCTAAAATGGTCAGATACATGATCAGTGGTCTTCCCTCGACTGGTGGCATCAAGACAGGAGGATCTTGTAAATACTCTTTGATTTTGTCAAAAGAAATTTGACATTCATCATTCCATCTGACTACTTGATCTTTCTTCAACAGTTTGAAGATTGGTTCACAAGTAGATGTTAGGTGAGAAATGAATCTGGAAATATAGTTCAGGCGTCTCAAGAATCCTCTGACTTCCTTCTCAGTACGAGGAGCAGGCATTTCTTGTATTGCTTTAACCTTGGCAGGATCAACCTCGATGCCTTTGTTGCTGATAATGAAACCTAAGAGTTTACCGGACCGGACTCCGAATGTGCACTTGTTTGGGTTCAACCTTAGTTTGTACTCCTTCAATCTGACAAACAGCTTTTGCAAGTGATCAAGGTGTTCTTCTTCAGTTTGCGATCGGGCTATCATGTCATCTACGTATACCTCTATCTCATGATGTATCATATCATGAAACAAAGCTACCATGGCGTGTTGATAGGTTGCCCTGACATTCTTCAATCTGAATGGCATCACTTTGTAGCAGAACGTGCCCCACTATGTGACAAACGTAGTTTTCTCCATGTCCTCAGGTGCCATTTTGATTTGGTTATAGCCTGAGAATCTGTCCATGAAGGAAAACACTTTGTGTTCCGCCGTATTATCAACCAGGATGTCGATGTGTGGAAGTGGAAAATCATCTTTAGGGCTGGCCCTATTGAAATCTCTATAATCCATGCACATGCGTACTTTACCGTCCTTTTTAGGCACGGGAACAATGTTGGCAACCCATTGAGGATAGGAAGTAACAACCAGAAATCCAGCATTGAACTGTTTCATGACTTCCACTTTGACCTTCTCTGACATGTCAGATCTCATGTGGTGGACTTTTTGTTTGACTGGTGGATAGTCTTCTCTTGTGGGTAGACGATGTACCACGATGTCTGTATCGAGTCCCGACATGTCTTCGTATGACCAGGCGAAGATCTCAACATAATCATGCAATAGCTGAATTAGACGCTCCTTGTCACTCGGCTCTAGATTGGCACCCACTTTGATTTCCTTTTTATCTTCCTCGGTACCCAAATTGATTGTATCCAACAACTCTTCATGAGGCTGAATAGCTCTTTCCTCTTGTTGTAGTAGTCTGGCCAATTCCCCTGGCACTTCACAATCTTCCCCACCTTCGTATTCGGCTTGGTAGATCAGATCTTCAGAGTCACTGAAGGCTATAGCAGTATCGTTACCCATGGGATCCGGAATGGAGGGGTACCTGCATTTATGAGTGTGGGTGTTTGTAAGGGTATAGCCATCTTTAAACAATAAAATGTAAAAGAAAGACAAAGAGCACAAAAGATTTATATGTGAAAAAGCGTCCATGATTCATTGAATGTCATATGAAGATGAAATAAAAACCCTTAAAAATGGACCATCGTGCCTCGGGTAAGACACAAGGTTTTTAAAGTGCGAATTGTTCGTGAATATTACAAGTCCAACAGAAATGTAAAAGATAAATTACTGAGAGATGAAAGTTATTGGGACAAAGTCTCTGGCTTCCCAATTGCGAAGTCCTCCGTTGACAGTAGGAAATATCCAATCTTCCAAGCTGCCATCCTCTTCATTGTCTTCTACTGCATTGTCCCCTTGGTTGCTAATCTTCACAGGTGGCCCCCCAGCACGGGCACGACACACAGCCTTCTGAGCAGTTGAAGTAAACCCCAAGCCAAACTTGTCTGATTTGTACGGAATGTCTGGAATCTTCCCCCAGATGGTGCATCCACCCTCTTCCACTACTACCTTTGCATCCTTTAGAGATTGCATCCGAAGTGGAGGTCTTGTGATCTTAGGAATCGAGGATACCGCCTTGGTCGCCGCTACTTCTTGAGAGACTTCTTCAAAATGTTGGAAAGGGGTTTCAATGAACTCGCCATCCAACTCCATATATCGGAAAGAATTCAGATAACTAATCATGTACTCCTCCTCCCCATGGATAGTTATGATCTTTCCTTGGACCGGGTGCTTCAGCATCTGATGCAATGTGGAGGTGACAACACCGGCATTGTGGATCCAGGGGCGTCCTAACAGACAGGAATAAGAAGGACAGATGTCCATCACATAGAAGTTTGAGTTTAAAATCTGAGTTCCCACCATTATTGGGATGTCCACCTCCCCGTGGACCATCCTCTTCGAACCATCAAATTCTCTCACCACTATGTTACTGGGTTTTAAAGTCAGCCCTTTGCAATCCAATCTATCAAGGGCTTTCTTCGGTAAGACGTTTAAAGATGATCTCGTGTCCACCAAGACATGGGCCAGAGTCGTTCCTCTACACTCCACAGAGACATGTAATGCCTCGTTGTGTTTTCTCCCTTTGGGTGTCAAATCAGCATCGGAGAAACCCAAGCCATTATCAGCTGTCAAATTGGCCACACAGTCTTGGAACTACTCAGCAGACGTCTCTTGTGGCACATGAGCTGTCTTCAGAAATTTTACCAGAGCTTTCGCATGTGCTTCAGAGCACAGCAGCAGGGCTAGCATAGAGATCTTGGAAGGGGTTTTCCCCAATTTTTCAACCACATCATAATCACTCTTCTTTATTATCCTTAGGATTTCTTCCATTTCCTTCTTGGATGTTTCGGGAATAGCTAGTGATTGAGCCTTCATCCGGACAGGCTCTTCTTGAATGCTTTTTCCTTTATTCTCAGCAGCGGAAGTATTGGTAGGGATAGGTATTGTGTTGTCTTTGTCGGTAAGTACGCTTGCAGGTATAATCACTGGTACATAGGTAATCTTCAGAACAGCCACGGGTCCAAAAACTTCCTTTAGAGGGGCAATCTCTAGAGAGAAGATTCTACCACTACGGGTAATCTTACTAGTTCCGGAAATATTGCGAATGTCGGAATTGTCCTCTTCAGAGCTCTCTTCTTCGGTAGTCAGTTCATCCCGTTTGATACCATGGTAGTAGATTTCTCCATCGTAATTCCATGGTACTGTTTTATCTGATTTGTACGGGACCGGCCCGGGAATTGTAATCTTTAGTGGAGTAGTCTTTGGAGCAGGTGTAATCCTAACGGATCTTTTAGGGGCCCTGGAAGGATTGGCGTAGATGGTTATAATTAAAACTTCTTTAACTGCATTGGGTGAAATAGGAACATTCTCAAACAGAATTTCTTGGTTATCAATCAGTCGTTGGATACCTTTTTTCAACAGAGGGCAGTCAAATGATGAGGATAGGCAAACATGGCAGTCTTTGTCACAACCTGGGAATATACCAGCTTTCAACAAATTCAACTTAATGATCGGGAGCGGAGTCAACAGTTCATCCACGGTGGCAACAAATAAATCTTCCTCGACAACATTGGCACTGTGACCATGCCTAGGCATTGGAGCGGAAATGACATTCGGCTTCTCAGGCGCATCAAACTCAACTTCCTTCACATCTATCAGGTCTTGAATTTTGTTCTTCAGAGCCTAACAGTTGTTAGTGTCGTGCCTTGGACTTTCAGAATGGTATGCGCATCTGGCATTCGGATGGTAATGAGGAGACGCGGTATTGGGATTCTTTGGGGCTTCTTTTAAAGTTGCTAGATTCAATTTCAGAAGATGTGGTAGAACCTGGGCTGGAGTCATCTTAATCCTGGTGAATTGTCGGACTGGCCTTTCCACCCTTGGCTAGTTATTTCTTGGCTGGTCAGATGCAGGCTTTGGAATCATAACGGCCCCCACCGTTGGCCGACGTTCAGTTCTTCCTTGATTCCTTTGTGAATAAACAACAGATACTTCCTTCCTCCCAGTGAAGGGTTTTTTTACAACTGTAGAGGCAGACGAATCTTTCTGAATCTTCCCACTTCTTATACCAACCTCCACCCTCTCGTTGGTTAAAATCAATTCAGTAAACCCTGCAGAGGAACTCCCAATCAGATGATTGAAGAAAGGGCCCGATAGAGTTCCCAAGAACATGTCTACCAACTCCCTTTCAGAAAGAGGGGGTTGCACTCTTCCGGCTAGATCTCTCCACTTTTGCGCATAATCTTTGAAGCCCTCATTGGAAACCATAGCCATACTCTGAAGTTAAGTATGGGTAGGCGCCAAATCGGTGTTATATTGATATTGTTTATAGAAAGTTGTGGCCAGGTCTTCCCAATTGTGGATGTAGGTCCTTTCTAATTGGTAAAACCAATCAAGTTGCGTTCCTGATAAACTGTCTTGGAAAAAGTGGACCCACAAGTCTTTGTCGGCAGAGTGTGGCTGAATCTTCCTGACGCACGATCGAAGGTGAATTTTAGGACACGACACTCCATCATATTTGGAAAATAATGGCACTTTAAACTTTGGCGGGATCACAATTCCTAACACTAACCCCAACTCTTCAAAATCTAGACCTGGTACTCTCTGGATTTCCATAGCGCTTAAACGCTCTTCAAGGTGTTTGTACTTATCATCAGCCGGAGGGTATTGTTGTTCAGAGTAGTCCTCCTCTTCCTCTTCTTCTTCAGAGTCTGACGGAACTGCCGTTTCTTTTCCTTTTCTTCCCCCTTCATCAGATGTTGTTGGAAAATCTAAGGTCCTTCTAGCTTATCCCTGAAACCTTCTTCCCATGATTACCACACCAGAGGGTTTCTTCTTCTTTTTCTCTTTTTCTTTTTCTAGCAGAGTCTTCAGCTCCTCTTGCCCCTAGGCTAAGGTCATGAGTAACTGTTGAAATTGTGTGTTTTAAGCTTGAAGGTCTTTGACCGTCTGTTCGAGATCCATCCTACTGAAATAAACAGTAGAGAGATGAGGAAACTTGTTGCAAAGACCTGTTTATGTTTTTGATGAATGATATGTATTCATGCAATGCTTTCAAGGATTTAAAAATTCAAATTTGTTTTAAAACAAAAAGAAACACACGTTATATTAATAAGATAGAATTTGAGTACATCAATGCCCCTTGGGAAAATAATACAAAATTCTAAGGTAAAAAGACATTGCGCATCCTTTTTGGTGCAATGTAGGTATTTAGAGTCTGCTCTTCATGAAGTAGCCGAGTGAGTTCCAAAACCTTCTTCTCGCTTGCGTAGAATTGGGCTTCGAAAGTATCACGCTCTCCTTTGATCTGTATCCAATCCCTTTGTAGGTCTTCGAGTGATGTAGGCATGTCAGGATGTAGGATAGTGTATGGAACTTCTCCCTCCTTATGAGGCTCAATAATCACTGGGATAATGGAAGGATAAGGCATCATAAGACTTTGAGCGCGAGTTCGTACCCACTTGAGGTAAGGCTCAAGAGGGATGGAATTCTTGTGTCCCAAAGTCTTGCTATCCACCTTGTTTAGCATCCTCCAAGCTCGGATGAATCTCTGGCGAAGTCCTTGATCATCATTGTCGTAGTCGAATACCAGGCCTTGAATCAACATATCTTGTGGGCCATCCCTTCGGGCATAACCAAACTGTCTTAGAGATAAGCACGGGTTGTAGGTGATGCCTCCCCTAATGCCAAGTAGAGGGACATTAGGGAATTCCCCACAACGATCAACAATGATGACATTCTCTTTGGATCGAGAACACCAATGAATATCTGAATGTTTAAGCGTCATTAACCTTTGTGACAACCTCAAGCCTTGCTCGTTCTTTAAGACTGATTGGGGAAGATGAGAAATAAACCATCTTGCCAGGAGAGGAGTGAAACACTAAGAACACCTATTTTCCTCATTGTACGAGTGTAAAAAGAGTGTAGGATATGAAGAAGTGAAAAACACAAGAAGGGGGGTTGAATTGTAAAAACTTGAAATCAATTGCAATCAACACAGTATTTTTATCCTGGTTCGTTTGATCTCAAACTACTCCATTCCACCCGTCAAGGTGATTTCGCCTCTCTCCAACGAGGTCTTAATCCACTATATTCAACTGAATATTACAACTGCTTTAACAACTGCTAAAGCCTTCTTGAGTCAAACCACAAACCGGTTTCTCAAGGAAATACTTTCTTACAAAGAATTGAAATCTAGGTGTGTGAATGTTTTCTACAAAAACTGTTTATCACAACTGTGATACTACACAAATTAAGATTATGAATATTGGAATGCTAAAACAATAGAATAAGTAATTGAGAGTTTTAGCAAACTGAGAGTGAGGAAGATGGTGAATAGCTTTAGGCGTGTAGAGTATTATAGAGCATTAGCCAATTCCATCTTCACTGTGTTGTTTATATAGCATTGGAAATAAGGTACGTTAGAGTAGTTAATTCCATTTCAATGCCAATAACATTCTTTCCTTATTAAGCAGATCTTGTCTGGAATGGTGTCGTTGGTAATAAAACATCTTAAATGCACAGTACCATTGCCACTTACGCGTGTTCTGGCTTTGGCTCATTCTGACGCTGCTTAGGTGCTGATGAACTGTTGTTTTCTAGATCAGAGTTCAGATGGTTAAGCGCATATCTGTTCATCAAGCTTCAGCGTAAGCACAAGTTGATCTTCTGATTCTGGCATCTGATATAACATCTTCTGATGCTGATGTTGATATCTCATCTTCTGATGCTGATGATGATGTTCTCTTGCTGATACCCATCAGAGTTTCTGTAAAACAGAACGTAATTTTTAGGCAGCATATATGTCTTACATGAATCATACAATTAATATATCTTTGCATTTTGTTATCATCAAAACTTAAACTTAGGGTAGTAGATTCAAACTTTGTTCTAACAGGATATCCCCAAGAAATGTAGGCACCGGGTTGCGAGACATGAATATTTTGACAGCGCTCACATCTATGAGTTGGTCAGGATTGGGGAACAAGACCATCTCATAGATAAGAAGATCCATAATCTCTTCAAAAGCTTGCAAGTCTAGATAATTCCAACAGCTTTGGGCTTTCTCAAACAAAAACTTTGCCAAGAAGCCTTTGACACCACTTCTAGTTTCCCAATGAGTTGTAACATCAGGTGAGTGCAGGTGCAGGGCTTGAGCAATATCTTCTGGCTTTGGATCTCTTTCCGTACCATTGAAGGGTAGTTGATTGAGAATAGGGATCCTCAAGAGTTGAGATAATTCTTCCAGAGTGGGCACAAGTTGATAGTCAGGAAATGTGAAGCAATGATGCAAAGGGTCAAATAATTGGAAGAGAACCTTCATCATATCCTCCTATGTGTTGGAGGTGATCAAGTTGAGTAGACGACCATGTCTCTCGGTGAATGGAGAGTTCTCAGGGATCCTTGAAGCTAGCTCCTTGAGTTGTGGAGGAATTCTTACAAGGTTGATTTGGATAGTTTTCCTGCGAAGTGAATCCATATCATACAAAACAAGAACAAAGATGAATCTCTAAAATCCTTGAAATGGTTAGTGAATGCATATGATGTTCATGATGTCCATGATGTTTATGCACAAGCATGCATATACAAACAAATCAAGCAAGTTCTTAGTTTAGGCTTGCATGGGGTTTCATAGGTAAGTACCCTCTTGAAGTTTAGTTGGCTTAACATGTCCTAGTAATAGTAATCGGGTTCTAAGGAGCTCAATATCATTGGATTGTTTCCTTGGTCATTGTTTCAGCTCAAGCCTCTTTAATGGCGACCGAAATATCCCAAGAAACCAACCCTTAATGAGTGTAGTATCGAGTATCTACCAACTTCAGACTGCACCAAAGCCGGTCATCTCACTACATCCTAAAAAGGTCAAGTTGGTCAAGTAAAGGGTTCTAGAAGTTCATTAGTGCTTCATGAAATCACTCACCGGCCCCGTATTCTCTTTGATTAACTCAAAGGCTACCGGTACCCACAAATATGTCACACTAACATAGCTATTTCTTAGACTATGTCGGTATACCCCGCATAGTTTCCACAACGTATTGCTATTTACTTATAATTTTTCCCAAATCCGGGTAGAGGATTCAAACCCAAACAAAGAACCATAATGTAAAGCAAACAAGTCAAACAATGTAAGCAAATAAATGTGATCTAAACCCTAAGGTAACCCCACTTTTATAATATTCCCCAGCAGATTCGCCAGTTCTGTGATGCGTTGGGAGAACTGACTTGAGGTTTTGCGTTTTATCGTAAATGTCGCGGTTAGCAAGAGTCGCCACCGACTTTTCTTTTATCCAAAAGGAAAGGTGAAAAAGCACATGAAAGACCTTTGAGATTTTTTTCTTGAGTTCGGGGGGTAGATTATGAAAAGGGAAGGTGCTATCACCCTTTTCATCCATGGTTTTCCATGGGCTCTTAGTTACTTGCTTAGATCACTTGCTTTGGTTTGTTTGAAATGGTGTTTGATGTGGTTTCGAAAGTATTTTGTAAAAGAGGCCATTCGTTTAGGAAATCTTTGTAATGATTCTCGTTCGTAAGAATGTATACAAAGATGTTTTTCTTTTTGAAAATGTTTTCAATGTTTGTAATATGTTTTTGAAATATGTGTGTGTTTGTTTTTGAAAATAGCAAGGATTGTTTGTTTGAAATGGAGCAAGTAATTAGAAGCTATCTACCTACTCAAATGTCTTTCTTATGCATCTTCTATTCCTTTAACATTGTTGACTTACCATTGATTTGGTAAGCAACCCTATATTTGGATGTAAACGGGACGGGCGTGGGTCATCGTATAACCATGATAGCAATGTTGCAAAGTATCTTAGCATTTTTGAGGGACCAAGACCATTTTGTTTAGGCAACCTTTTGAATAGCATCATCGATGGACTATGATCTTATATTTGTTTTGTTTTGCCAAGATACTTCGCATGCGTAACATGGCCATTTTATTTTAGGTAACCAAGTGGGAGAAACCATAATGGTGCTTGTGTGCAAAGTGTATCATTTTCATGCTTTTGATTTTGTCTTGTATTTAGGATTTTCTATTTGTTTTGTTTTGTTCTTGTCATACAAACCCTAATTTACTAATCATGGCATATGAAAGCAATAAAGTGCGTAATGTAAATATACTAAGCTATTACAACAATTTTATGGGATGGGGGAATACAAGTTTTGAATGGGGATTTGCACAAATATAAAACTAAATATATTATTACAACCAAATCGAATTTGCGCGAATTAAAATAAATATAATACAATATTTAAAATGGAATGCAATATGTATGTAAAGAAAAAATGTTTTATGTCTTGCTTTTGTGTAAAAGAAATATTTAATTTAAACCTAAAAAAAATAAGAAAAATAATTAATTCTTTTTTAAAGCGGTTAAACCCTAATTTTCATTTAAAAGAAAATAATGTTTCTATATGTATTATTTTGTGCATTTTTTGTATAAAAAAATAAATAATATTGTATATAAATATTAAAAATTAAATATGTGCAAAAAAATAGTTATTTGTAAGTATAAAATGTAAAATAAAAAAAAATATTAAGTATATTTAATTACTTATAAGTTTATTAAGAAAATCAATTATATTTATCAAAATAAACTATTTTTTTATGTGAGAAATAATAAATAAATAAAAAATAAAAGTGTGAAAATAAATAAATCATTTTTTAGAATTTTTTATCATTAGGAAAAATAAATAAATGTATTAAATATAAAAATGGAAAAAAAAATATAAAAAATATGAAAGAGTTAGCAAGGGGGGTTGAAAAGCAAAATAGTGGTAATGAGGCTAGCAAAAACAGACGGCCCAAGAAGCAAAAAGCCCAGAGCCACTTCATCCCTGTCCTGCCTTCTCTTCTTCACGCCATGGCCGGTCAACCTGTAACTTCCTCATTCTTGCATAAAAATGAAAACTTATAACATGAAAAATGTAGCATTTGAGCTCACGATTCCAACCATATAAATTATGTAATCTAACTATCAAAGATCAAAGAGAATTTTGAAATCCCTAAATCGTGACCTAAAATTTTCATAGATTTCAAACTCCAAATTCTCTTAGCACAAGTAATATAAATGCAATATAGTGATATGTACAACTTCTTTATGTTAAGAACTACATTTTTTATTCACAAGTCGTGGCTTGAGGCTGCCTGTATAAGGAGATAGAGTTTGAAAAAATACCTCCTTCAGCTGGAATCGTGTATGGAAATGTAGGGACTTTAATGGAGACCTGATGATTGCTTGAGCTTCCTTGAGCTTAATTGAATCTATTCCAACTCTTACCTTGCTCTGAAGATGGCTAGAACTCTCTGACCAAGTCCAACTGCAAGCTTTAAAGTTAAAAATGGAAGATGGTGAAACAAAGGTTACAGAATAGGGATGATGGCTTGGATGTGTTTGATATCTAATATGTAAGATGTTTGGATGAGTTAAACACAAAACGCACGAGCCAAATGAGAGTTGGATGAGTTTGTGTAAAATCTGTATGCTTGGGCAGTTTTTTGGTGTTTTTCAGTTTGAGAGAGTTTTAGGTCCTTGCCAAGCGTGTTATGTGTTATACATTGTTTGTATATTAGTATAGAAATGATCTAATATCATCTCTCTATCAGCTGTACAAGCCCTAGCCTTTTGGCAACTTTTCTTGTACTTGAAGCAAAGTGACAAGACCAAATCCACATGCTTGTACCAACTTGATTTAGGGTTGATATGAGTTTGTACAAGTTGCTTGAGACCTGTATGGTTTTCTTGTATCAAGGGGACATGTTCAAAGCTCCAAGTTGACAATTTTGCAAAAGTACTTCTTTATGAAAATGGCAATGGAGCCTTTTTGCCCAATATGGAATTACAAGTTGTGTAAAAGTTCAAAAGCAAGGATAAAGGTTTGTTAACTGAGTATGCATTTAATTAAGGAGTGTATAGAAAGTTTAGGACCTGTAAAGCATGAAATAGCCAGCATAGGTTTGGTTTGCAACTTGGTTCTTCATGAAAATGGCTTGAACAAAAAGTGAGAAAATGCCAACTTCCTCTCTTCGATTCTCCCTACTCAAAAATGATCTTGGAGAGTTCTTGGACATTTTGGAAAGCTTGCAATGTTCTTTATAATCCATATTTGAAATGAATTTTGAGATACCTCTTGGAACTAAGTGAAAAATTTCCATGAAGTTGGGTCCAAAACCTGCCTAAATTAGGGCAAAAATTTACTAAGTTAAGAAGTTCATGACCATGTATTCACAAATTCATAACTTGAGATCCAAGCATCTTTAGGGAAGAGTTTGTGAAGAAAAGTTGTAGATTTCATGGAGGTCTACAACTTTCAAGTTGGGGACTTTCCTTGAATCATTAGGCATCATGGTGTAAAAGTGGTGTAAAGTTGAGAAAAAATAAGAAAATTTTTATACTTAGAAAAATTCCAAGTTATGAAAATTTCAAATTCAAAACCCTAATTTTAAAATTTGGTTTTCTTGATGAACAAGTTTCATATTTTGATATATCTTGATGAATTATGACCCTTGACACTTGATTTTGACCAAAAAGTCAAAGTTTGACTTTTCAGTGTACAATTAACTTTTGATTAGTTGACTGCAAATTTCATCTGTCAATCCAATGAACTTGAGATGTTTTGAATCATGTAATTGAGTCAAGATGATTCCATTGAGTCCTTGAAATCATGTTTGAACTCAAATGGTCATTGGCTAGGTTAAAAATCAGAAATTGCCCTTTCTCAGTCAAAACCCTAATTTTGACCATTTTGCCCTTTTGATGATTTGATCAAATTTCTTGAGGAGTTGTAATCCAAACTTGATCAAATGGTACATATGAGTCTAAAATGTTTATGTGGATCAAAAATTATGAAGTTTGACTGTAAATTGGCCATGGTTGACTTTTTCCCCAATACAGCTGATTTTTAGGTCAACTGTCCAATTGACTGATAAAAAATATGGTTTAAGGCTTGAAACTTAACATGAGCAATCTTAGGGGTCCAAAATGATGTATGAAAGTCACATGAAGCATTGGTGATCCAAAAATCCTTGTGCAAACTCAAACCCTAATTTTGGGTTATCAGTGCAAGATGAGATGTCTTGAGCTAACCAAACCCTAATTTTGTCTTGAATCAAAGAAGTCTTGTGAGAAAAGTCTTGATAAATGAGAGGGAAAATTTTGGCGTACAACAGTTTCCCCTGTTCAATCTTCTTGAACCTGAAGAGTTAGATTGGCGAGCTTTGTCGTTTGTGACTCGAAGGTAAAAGATGATTGGACACTAGAGTGCCCGTAAATTTGCACTCAACAAAGTGTAGTTGAGGGAATGGGCTTAAAGATGCCATTTGGAGAGATGATAGAATCTTGTTAGAGATGGGCTTGCAGATGCCATCCAGTAATGTTTGTTGAATTATAATTTGTAAGTCAGAAGAATAAGTATCAGAATGGTGTCCGCGTCTGGAACGTATCTGAGTTGTATATGAACTTGCAATTTGAATGAGAAATAGAATAGCATCCGTGTCTGGAGCGTATATGAACTTTGGAAATCTGAATGAGTATCAGGATGGCATCCGTGTCTGGAGCGTATCTGTACTGTATATGAATTTTAAAACTGAATGAGTATGAGAATGTCATCCGTATCTGGAGCGTATTTGAACTGTATCAAAAGGTTGAATCTGAATGAGTAACAGAATAGCATCCGTGTCTGGAGCGTATCTGAACTGTAACTAATTTTGAAAACTGAATGAGTAACAGAATAGAAACCGCGTCTGGAGCGTATCTGTACTGTATCATAAGGTTGAATCTGAATGAGTAACAGAATGACTTCCGTGTCTGGAGCGTATCTATATTGTATCATGATTGCACATTGTTTAATGGTAGCTGTTAATCTTATCCTGAAAAGGGTAAAATGTTAGTTGGAACATAGAATTATGTTGTATGAAATGTACGATGCAATATATGTGTTTTATCAATGTTTATGATATGTGGATGTAATGTATGCGCATGTAAGCTGATTTGCTGTATTGTTAAGGAAAATAAATCTTTGACTGCTGCTGAGGATATGTGGATTATTCATGTCTTGAAGTTGGAGTAATTGACAAAAATTCTATTATGAGCAATGCCATATACTGCTTGAGTAATCTTCTTGGGGAATCCAGAGAATTTTGATGACTTCTACTGGGGATCTAACAATGGGAATCCTCGTTCTGTTAGGGAATAATGAAAGCTCTGTAGGAAAAAGCTTATTCCTATTTGGAAAAAGTTCAGGAGTTTCGGTCACCTGCCACTCTACTGAGGAATTATCCCAGGGTAGGGAGAAACGAAAGTTATCTGTTATCCGATTGATTTTCAGGCTTCAAGACAATTTGCTGGGGAACTTTGGAGAAACTGGATGATTTCCAATGTAGATTAAAAGTTTGAAGTTTCAGCTCTGCTGGGGATCTTAATGACGTACTGTAGGGATTGCTCATGGAATATCCTAAAGACATTTTCCTATTCTTTCAACCTGTCAGTAATTGTTCTTTTTCATTTTGCTTATTTGTAAACAGTAATTATGTTCAAATGCATATGTTAATTAATGAATCATTGGATGTTTTTTGCAAATAAAACGCAAGTGTAAAAGAAAAGGACAAATATTTTTATGTACTTTAAAGAGATATCTTTGTATTTACTTTGAATAAGTATTTTGTACAAAGGAGACAAACATCCTAGTAAGAGGATGGTGTCATAAAAATAAGAAACATTTATACAAATAAAGATAGCTATATGTGATAATCCCATGGGGTTCCCATTTTTCTATAGCCTCCGTATCTCTGAATATCTTGTCTATCTGTTGCTTCATCCGAAGATGATTGAATCGATCAAAACTCTGAGTTTGTCAGTGAAGAGGTTGAACAAGTAGCGAAGTGATGATATGCTCAAGGACATAAGGGCAATAGAAGAATTGAAACTCAATGGGACTATTACACATTACTGGTTACTCTTTGTACACTATTTTGTATAGTTTTCATTTTTACAACGACATTATCCTACTAGAACATCAGTCTCTTTGTATAAAAATTCTTATTATAGGAAAACTTCAAAATCAATGCAAATCACTTATTTGAAAGTACAAAACTATTTGTTTTCTATTTTTTTGTTTTGTTTTACAAAAACATCCAGTGATTATTTTTGACATGTGCATTTGAATACGATTACTGTTTACAAATACTTGCATAAGAAACAGAAAGACAGTTGTTAATGACTTTAAGAAACGGGGCAAAGCCTAAACAAGTCATTGGTGGTCCCGACAGTTACTCTTTCCAGCAAGAACAAGGGCATCCTCTTGTCACATCTTTAGAATACGTCCTAGTGATGCTTATGTCCCCGCAGGGTAAAACCAACCGAATTCCTTACCTTTTCCTCCCCAAGCAGGAATGACTTCCTCCAGCCAAGTTCCCTCAGAGAGCTGAAATCCGTATTCCCCAGCTGAGTTTTATAATTTCAAACAGTTTATAAAACCACCTCCCCATTAGATTTTATTTCTCTAGATATGGAAGTTTATCCCCCAACAGAGTTTAATCTTCCGACAGAGCTTCCTTCCCCCACAGAGTCATTCTCAAGCAGGAGTTAAAGATCCCCGGCAGAATATCCTCAAACAGAAAGAGGAAATCCCCGGAAAATTATCTCCATTCATCATCCCCAGCGAAAATGAAAGAACCACTTTCCTTGTCTACCAAATAGCAGTCCGGGATTCATCTTCCCAGTACTCCCCATCAGCAGTCAGGGATTTATTTTCCCAGACTAAGAAATATTGCAACAACATCCCATATTCATACATCATGGCATGCGCATACGCATCGCATAACGCATAATCTCATTTATTTTGAGAACATAATCACAATGAATTTCATACATCATGACATTGCATACGACTAACTCTTTGCCTTTTTCAGGATTGATTAAATCAACAAACACCGTTGACTACTTATATTACCTGGAAGTCTTCATAAAGGCTATGGCTGATGAAGGGCTCTTTCAGCATTTTCCTCAGAATGATATTCTCAAAATACCTTTTTCTGGTTCAGTTAAATCGACACCAAGATTTTTCTGATTTCCATTCCAGTTAAAGTGATCCATGACCTTCTCTGGTTCAGTTAAATCAATACTAAGGTTTTTCCGATTTCTATTCCAGTTGAAGATAATTCAAGACTTTCCTCTGGTTTAGTTAAATCGACACTAAGATTTTTATGATTTCAATTCCAGTTGAAGTTGAAGATAACCCAAGACCTTTCTCTGGTTCAGTTAAATCGATACTAAGATTTTTTTGATTTCTATTCCAGTTGAAAATAATTCAAGACCTTCCTCCGGTTCAGCTAAATCGATACTAAGATTTTCCTGATTTCTATTCCAGTTGAAGACAACTCAAGACCTTTCTCTGGTTCAGTTAAATCGACACTAAGATTTTTTGATTTCTATTCCAGTTAAAGAAACGGAAAAGCCTGGTGTCCGACCGGATAGCAGTTAATTTCACATTTCCCCAGTAAGTCACTGTGAAGCCTGGAATACGACCAGATAGAAGTCAGCCTTATTATCCTCGGCAAGTCACTGTGAAGCTTGGATCCTGACCAGATAGCAGTTCACTTCTGTCTCTTCAATTAAGAGATACTCCCTAGTAGAGTGAGGGATAATTGAAGCTCTTAAACTCTATTTCCCAAGACAAAGACCAATATTCCTCAGCAAAGTCCTCCTCAACAATAGGAATAGGGATCCCCACAAAGGAATATCTCATTAAATCAACATTGTTCCATATGGCATCTTTAAGCCCATCTCCGACGACTCTCTGTCATATTCTCTGGATGGCATCTTTAAGCCCATCTCCGAAGACTCTCTGTCATATTCTCTAGATGGCATCTCTAAGCCCATCTCCGACGATCTTCCGTCATCTTCTCCAAATGGCATCTATAAGTCCATTCCCGATATTATCTACACAGTCAAGTATCATTTCAGACGAGTGCAAATTTCTGGGCACTCTAGTGTTCAATCATCTTCCACCTTCAGATCATGAAAGGCAGGCCAACCAATATACATCCTCAGGTTTAAGAAGATTGAACAGGGGCAGCTTTTATACCCTAAAATTTTCCCTCTCATTTTACTCAAGACATGTCCATTGAAATCCCCAACTCTCCCTAGGATGACTAAGAAGTGACCAGACATGTCCATTGAAATCCCCAACTTTCCCTAGGATGACTAAGAAGTGACCAGACATATTCTCCTACCAAGGCAATAAACCTTTAACTAAGGTTTCAGTTTTCATCAAGATGTGTGAGCTCCAAGGGTCTCAAATGTTCTCCATGGAACTAATATGCCCTCAAGGTTATCCATGCCAAATTTCATGCCCTACAGAACAAGTTTGCTCAGTTAACTGCTCAAATGCCTGAAAATCAATTGTACTAGGTCAAAAGTCAACTATGGCATATATACAATCAAACTTTAAGATTTTTGGTCAACATCAACATTTTTAAGTGGTATCCATCATTTGATCAAAGGTTGATCATGATTCCTCAAGAAATGCTCATAATTCATCAAAAGTCAAATATGGCAAATTAGGGTTTCTATAGGAAAAGTTAATCAAACTTTGACCAGGCATAACATTCTCATACTTTATCAGAAATTTTTCCACCAAAGCTCATTTTGAAGAGAATCCAATTACCTACAACTTCTATTCATCCCTCAAGATCAACAAATGCCCCAGTCAAAAGATACAAGCTCATACATTATAGGTCCTTTCAAAAAGTCAACAAAAACACCTTTTGGGTCAAAGCTCCTTACATGAACATGGAAGATCCAATTGAAATGAAACCAAAATGGTTGTTTAGAGGACATCCTAAGATCTCTAAAAAGTCCAAGAACCCCATGATAGGGTTAAAATTGAGAGAGATATGTATTTCTAAAGTTGACAAATTTTTGGAAAAATGCATGAAGCCAATTTTGATCAAACTTGAATTTTTTCTAAATGGGCCCATCTTTTCATGTTTGAAACTTGTTCCTAGCATGGCCCGCGACCTCTGAGCTCTTTAATACATTATTTTATTATTTATACTATTTATTTTGATATTTTATCCATTAAAATACAAAATTAAATAAATAAATAAAAGAAATATTGGAAGATATGATTTGGGAATCTTTTTCTCATCAATTAAGGGACAAAACAAGCTGGCATATCAAAGCAAAAACTTATGGGACAAAAGGAGAAGGAGATCTTCTTGTTTTAGCAAGTTTTGAATCAAATCCTTATTCTTTAAAAAAACATGATTAAAGTTGATTCTTTTGATTTTTTTTAACCTAATAGGATTCACTATATATACATGACAATATGCCAAGCCAAAGACATGCGCAACTGCCTCTAAAAAGAAACCTAAAATTTTCAAAAAAGTCAAAGAGAAGGTGCAACTTATAGCGTATGATTCAGCCGTTCTCCATCAAATCTAAACACTTCATCACACTCCTGAAGGTGCCCGGAGTCCATCCCTATGAATCTCCAGGCTTGTAATACTCTCAAACGCTCAGATCAAGGGTCACCAGATTAGGTATTTTTCTTGAATTCCAAAGTATTGCATACTCTAATATAAATCATTTCTATGTTCACATTAATGTTTGCACTGATGATCATGAATGTTTAGAGCCATCACATGGTTAGTTTGACGCTGGGATGAAGCTTTGCCATTGTTAGGGAAACGTTTCAGGCGAGCTTCGTATCTCCCTGTATTGGATTCACAGCCTATGATTTAGGGGGGGGGGGGGGGGGGGGGTAGGTCAAGTTTCTATATTGGAAACGTCGTACTCTGTAGGTTGCAATTTTAGTATCGCCGGAGAAGACAATGGTCAACCACCGTGATGGGTGGTTTGTCCCAAGATTTTTTGTTAATTATGTAACTGTGCCCGGTTTGTAATAGCTTAATTAGGGTTTTAATTTCCGCACTTTACATTCTCAGTCATATATAATTGTAATTTCCCCAAAGCCTTGTAATAGCTGTAGGTTTTTACTTTCCTCACAATATTATAAGCCTGTATATAAACTGTTAGTAAATTAGGCGTGTATGGCAAGAACTAATCAATTAATCTTAGATCATTAACATCAAGATAAAAATATCTAAAAAAAGCACACTATTGCACACTTGCACCCCTAGGGTATTTCCCACTTTGGTTGCCTTCGGAGATGGTCATGTCCCTCGAACATAGGGATACTCTTAGAAAAGACCCTCAGTTTAAGGTTATCATAAAGATCATAGTCCCTCAATGTCCCTCGAGTTGCCTATGAGAAATGATCTTATCCCTCGATGTTGCCTACGAATCTATGATGACAGTCCTTCCGAATTGCTAAGGTATCCTTACATGTTGCCTTCAATGACCATAAACATCCCTTACAATAGTCCCTCAACATCCAAAGATGGGGCTACCTACTCACTAATAGTAGGATAGAACTATCTAAAGGAAAGGAGGAAAATAACACCTTTTTTGAGTAGGTAGATAGTTCTTAAGTACTTGCTCAAATCTAATTCATTTTCACACCACACTTTCAAAACTACTTTCAAAAACGTTTTATCACACTCTTGAGGACTGATACAAGAGTTATCGTAAAGCAAACAAACTTTTCAAAACAAAGAAACACGAAAGCAATTTTCAAAAATGAGCAAGTACCTAAGAGCCCATGGAAAACCACAGATGGAAAGGGTGCTAACACCTTCCCTTTCCATAATCTACCCCCTTACTCAGAAAACTCTCGAAAGGTCTTTTTTTCTGTTCTTTTCACCCTTTTCTTTATTGGATAAAAGAAAAGTCGGTGGCGACTCTTGCTTACTGCATATTTGCGAATACAAAATGCAAACCAGTATAACATTCGGTTCTGCCACTGTATCACAGGGAGATCTAGGCAAAAATTAGAGACATAAACATAATAATTTTTCCCGGTAGGTTGAAAACCCACAAGGGAAATCTAGGAAAAAGGTAGGGATTTTATGGAAAGTAACTAAATCAGACAAGACTTGATCATTAAAGCAACAATCTTCTTGGATCCCCACTACTCTTCAACTGAAGTCACTGCTCAGGAATTCAAAGTTGTTAGGGAGAATAGAGATCACTCTATCTCAATGTATATTTTCCAATATATATTACCATTTTCCAAACTTTGTAATCATCTATGGAGTCTCGCCATTTGCAGACTACCATCCTATTAATAAAGTTTGAAGCTTTTATCCAATTCTTTGCAATTCTTATTTTATTCAGCTTACAAAGACTTCATTTATTATTGATAGAATTTTTCAAAGCAAACAGATTAAATAACAAAATTGGTTTTTGAAAATAATTTATAAATGAATTCTTACTTTAGATTTTGTGACTCAAGGAGAACAAAAATAGTGATTCCAAGGATGGATGAACTCTGAAATTTATGAAAGGACGTGTTCCCCATGAAGGCTCTCTGAGGTCAATTTTGTTGGAATGAGTATGGTCTTCTTGTGCTTCTTAGATAGTTTGAAGATGATTCCAGTTGATGTATGGTGTGGTGTTGGGTTTGTGATCCCATCTTCCCCAGTTAGGTCTCAGTTCATTTTGAACTACGGGTTTGCATAGTATGAAGTCTCTATCTCGGATTCCCAAGTGAGGTTTTCACTCACTTAACAAAAGTATCTTCCCTCTTGGTATATTGAGATGGAATCATTTGAAAAACATCACCCTTTGCAGTGCTAGCATTTTTGTTGTTGTTTTCTTCCCAGGAAACCAAGCAAGGGCAATATCTTTTCTAAGAAGTGTTATAACAATTGTCAACTTTTTGGGATTTCTCCCGCCAAGTGTTGGGTTTAGTTTAAAATCCTCATAAGTTTGATTTCTTTCTATAATAAATACCCAAGTGAAGCTGAGATTTTGTCTTTAGCTGGAATCTGTTATCCCTGTAAAGTTTCATAATTTCTCCCTAAAGAAGTTGGATTAAACCTCACTCTCAGTATTGAAGAATGTGTTTTGGGTTTCCCCTCAACGATGTGGTGTTTCCCTCCTCAATGAAGCCAGTACGATATCCCCAGCTGATGTCTCGACAATGTGGTATTGTTTTCCCCAGTGAAATCACCATTGCAATTCCCAGTATAAGTACAGACCTTGAAACATTTTTTTCCTCATTGAAGTCTGTGTGATATTCCCCGGTAAAGCCTGGAGAAGGATATTATATCCTTTTATTTGTATTGATTCACTGTTTTGATTTGATTATTTTTTAATTTTGTGCTTTCCCAGGGAAGTTAAGCTGTGAAGTAGGAATTTGTTTCCTCATTTGGTGCTTACTTATGATGTTTTCATCTCGGATGTAATTTGGCAGAGTATTGACTGTACCTAAGTTCGTTTTGTCTGGTTATCCTCAGTATTATATGTCTGTTTTGTCAGCATATACATGATAACATTCATACATTCATACACATATCATGCATTGGCTGAATTTAGTAAATCATTGCTCATTTGCATATTTTTGTTAACATATTACCCTGTTTTGCAGAGTTGTGTTATCCTCTCTCCAATAGAGTGTCAAACTTAAGCAGAAAGTGTATATTCTTTCGATTTCCCCATTGAGTTATCCCTTGTGGAGGAATTTTGTTTTAGCCGTCCTGTTCAACTCATTGTCTGGATAGAATATGGTTCCCTCTTGAGTTTATTTCTCATGAGATGTTATTTTGATTGACTGTTTCATTCCAGTTTATTTCTGGTTTAAATGGGTGGTCCCCAGCAGTACTATTATTTTGATTTCTGAAAGCTTTGATCCCTAGTATGAGTAGGTGCATTTATTTTGCATGTGAAGATTTTATCTCCTCAACAGGAACATATCAGCATTTCCCCAGGAAGTCCTGTTATATTCCCCAGGAAACCACTATTGCAATTCTTTCTCGTAATAGAAAATGGTAGGTCTCTTTATTTGAGCAACTGTACTTCCCCAATAAGTCTAACAATTCCCATAGAAAGTTTAGATTTGCTACTCCAATGAATGGTAGCCTTGTCATTATGGAAGGTAGTTTTTTGTTGAGATTTGTTACTCCAATGAATGGTAGCCTTGTCATTATGGAAGGTAGTTTGTTGTTGAGATTTGTTACTCCTATGAATGGTAGGCTTGTCATTATGGAAGTAGTTCGTTGTTGAGATTTGCTACTCCAATGAATGGTAGCCTTGTCATTATGGAAGGTAGTTTTTTGTTGAGATTTGTTACTCCAATGAATGGTAGCCTTGTCATTATGGAAGGTAGTTCGTTGTTGAGATTTGTTACTCCTATGAATGGTAGCCTTGTCATTATGGAAGTAGTTCGTTGTTGAGATTTGTTACTCCAATAAATGGTAGCCTTGTCATTATGGAAGGTAGTTCGTTGTTGAGATTTTGTTACTCTAATGAATGGTAGCCTTGTCATTTTGGTAGGTAGTTTGTTGTTGAGATATTTTTCCGATGAATGGTAGCCTTGTCATTATGGAAAGTAGTTCGTTGTTGAGATTTGTTACTCCAATGAATGGTAGCCTTGTCATTATGGAAGGTAGTTTTTTATTAAGATTTTGTTACTCCAATGAATGGTAGCCTTGTCATTTTGGGAGGTAGATTGTTGTTGAGATATTTTTCCGATGAATGGTAGCCTTGTCATTATGGATGGTAGTTTGTCGTTGGGATTCTATTACTCTGAAGAAGTTCATTTGTATCTGGTCGTGAGTACTGGCTACTTACCCTAATATTGGTATTTACCGGTATTATCTTACCACTTCTTTCCCCGGTGGGTCGACGTTACTTTTTTTCTATCTCCTCAGTGAGTGGATAGTTCGCAGTCATCTGTCGATCACTGTTATCCTCTACCTTATCTCCTCAATCTTTGAGTTGATGACGCCTTATCTCCTCTTTGGGCTTTACCCAAATAGAGTCAAGTCTTTTGTTTGCCAGTGATTTATTTTCCTGGTAGGGTTTTTCTTTTGATCCCTGTTCTTATTTCTTACATCCCAGTGATGTCTCGCTTACTTCTTAGATTTGTTCATTTGCAATCATAATCATAAGCATTACATGGCATCTTAGGGCCAAAAATAGGGCTTTTTTTATATTTAACCTTCACATCTTCGGATAGAAGACACTTAAATAAGGGTGGTTCTTGTACCCCAATTTTTGCCCCTAAGATTCCTCTATTATTTGATACCATCACAATGAAACAAGATCAGACACTAGGGTTTGGTTCCTCTCCTTATCTTTGGCTTTTCTCATGGGGAATCACCAAGCACCTTGACTTGTATTTTTGTGATAATCTATGTTTGGTTTTGATTAGCTTCTAGCTAATAAATATAATGAGTGTTTTCCCTAATTGATGATGTTATAGGTGAGAGCACAACACTTTCCATCAAGTTGATCTAGAGGTTCATGAGTCTATTTCCATGCCTTCAAGCTTCATTGAGATTCAAGCCTCATCATTGAAGATGTTTTAAAGTAATTTAATGACATATTCTATTATGAGTCATCATGCCTCAAGTTGTCAAAGATAGTCAAAAGATACAAGGTTTGATTGAAGATGTTTGACCTAGTTGGATAAACTCCTGATTTGTTGATCACAAGTACATATTTTCCTCAATTCCAAATATTTGGAAGTGGTTATGGTTGCTATGTTTCCTTATTATCATCCTCAATAACTTCTATTTACATGACATAAATATTTGTGCAAGAAGGTTTGTCAAAATTGAAAAGGGTTCTCAAGGCATTTTGTTGCTCTAGGAGCTAGGGTTTTGAACTTCAAAGGGGTATATCTTGATCATCTTTTGGTATTTTTTAGTGATTCCAAAGACATTCTTCTCTTCAAAGGGCTACCAACAAATAATTTTAAAATTTTCAAGGAAATTTTGTGTGATAGGTACTTGATGATGAAGAAAGATTACAAGTCCTCTAGATGAACCATCAATTTCCCTTATGTGACTTCAAAGGACCATAACTTAGTCAATTTTTATCTCCTTGAGCCCATTCTTTTTCCACATTAATTTTAAGAATGTTAAATTCATCTTTTATTTTAAGTGCAAAGTGTGAAAATGAACAGAAGATGCCCTAAGGATGCAAAATATTATAGGTCATCTTATGAAATTTTGCCAACTTCAACAAGTCATAACTTTCTCAATTTTTGGAGATTTTGAATGATTCCAGTCTCAAACTCCCATTCAAGAGATCTACTTTATGCCATATTTTTTGGTCAAGAGAAAATTTCAAATGGAAGACCATGTTTGGATGCAAGTCATTATAGGTCATTTTTGAAGTAAAACTTATAATTTTTCTAAGTATAGAAAGTCAACCTATTTTTCTTAACTTTGACTCATTGCAACTTTTAGCTCAAGCATGCATTTAATTCCATTATTTTCACATTATAAAGCTTGTGATATCATCTTTCTAAAACTTCAAGAATCATGTCTTAAGACTCCTTGAGCTGAGAATTCCATTGGTTCAAAAGTGGTACCTTAAAACTGAAGTTTCAACTCAAGTTAGAATTTGAAATCCTTGATTTGGCTTCTTAACACAAGTTTTTTGTGCGCTTTTGCTTCTAATCATGTTTAATGAACTTCCATAAGTGATTAGCACATTGAAACGCAAGGTTTGGATGAGTTTTGATCAAAATAGAAGTCACACTTTTCTTGTTTGCAAATTCACACGATTTCCCTCCAAATCCGATCATTCCACACGCTTGAGCATTCAATCAGCTCCCTTATAAATAGAGGACCGTACATCATTCATTTTCTCAAGCTTAGAGAGCCAGAATCAACCTTCCAGACTCCCTCTTTAACTCAATTTTCTACAATTTCGAATTTTCTCTTACAGCCTTTCTCAATCCATTTTCTATGTCAATTTACTTTCCTTAAACCTCACCAAACCTAATTGAAAAAGAGTTAAGCTCTAAGCCTCCCTAAATCGTGCTAGCCAAGTCAAGTTTCAAACCTCTGCAACTTAACTTCAATAGTTAGATACCTTCACCAATTCTCTCAAACTTTGATACTGTTATGAAGCTCTCATCATCCTGATTCTAGTTGCAACACTTGTTTTTAACTGGAAGTACGTTTTGGCCATGAAATTTCAAATCCCTTTTCAAAACTTCTCATCCAAAACGATTGAGTTACAACTTATATAAATTTTTCGCGAGGGTACCATTGGAATTGTCTTGAAGACACGAAGCGAATGATACCGGTCTCATGTTCTAATTTTACACTTTCATGGACCTGCAAATCTCGTGGTTGGAGGTTGACCAACGTGTCATCTATCAACCAATGAAAGCATGCCATGCTTTTTTTAAAAATCTGATTTAATTAATGATTCCATGCTTTATTCACTAAAGACCATGATATGCACAATACATCTGATCCATTGGATTAACTTACTAACGCGTTTTGACTTTCATCCATTGGTCTACATTTTTTTGACTTTATTTTTTATTTCTGATTTTATATTTTAATTGTTTTAAACTTCCAAAATTCATAGAAAATTCATTTCTGATTAAAAAATTATGAAACAATTCACAAAAATATTTTCAAATATTCTCTTTCTGAATTTTATTTTTTGATTTGGTATTTTTTATAATTTTTCTTTGTTTTGGTTTGCTTTTAATTATTTAAAAAATACTTTTGAGCATTTTTAAATTCTGAAAAAATTCATCAATATCATTTCCATTATTTCTGACATTTTGAAAAAAATTTTAGAATTTTATTTTTACTTCAACTATTTTTTATCTTTTTCTACTTATTTGAGCAATTTTAATTAGTTTAAAAATAGTTTCTGACTTTAAAAAATCGCCAAAAGTTTTATATAAATATTTGAACTCATTTCTGATTTTTCTATGGTCTTGTTTTATTTTTCTTAGATGTTTTGAATATAGTTTCTATTTTCTCCTTTTATTTTTATTTTAAAACCATTTAAAAATATTTTTTTTTATTATTAAATACAATTTTATTGTGCATATATTCTGGATGATCTTGGACTATGAAATTTTGATCATGAACTTTATTAACATCATTGAATCCATGGTGTTGAGTTTACTCCACAAAAAATGGATGAATGATTTTAATAATAGTTTGATTAAATTTTTGGTTCAAATGTGGTTTAATTCTTACCACATCCATCATTATCTTATCTCCTTCTTTATTGTACCAAGTGTTATTGGAGAATGATTAACATATCATTTCTCAAAACATATGGTACATAGATTGCTATTGAGCAGTCTCAAAATAGGTGCGACTTCTATATAAGTCCACTTACGATTGCTTAACATAACGCTAAATGTTGTCCCGATTCGAGAAATGATCATTCATGGCTCAAACCCATGTTTGTAAGCCCAAGTATGTTAATTTGCATCCTTTGATCCAATAACCTTGAGGTTTATTTTTAGGAGGCTTTGGTCTTATCAATCCTCTAATGAATCTTAATAATCTTTGGTCAAAGTGAATCACTTAAATATCATTGATCATTTATTGTTGCCTTGAGAATTTTAAATGGATGATATACTTGACAAAAAACAAATGAAACTTGTTGTTGAGAGGCTTTGGTTTTATAAATCCTCTAATGAGTTTCAAATGTAAGATTCAAGATGGTCATTCAAATAACCTCTAATTTCTAACAATTGACTTTATTTTATGCTTTTACTTTATGCCTTTACTTTAAGCACATTTATTTTAGCATTTTTTATTTCATGCTATTTTCATCTTTGCTAATTTGAGCATTTATATTTATGTCATTTTTATTTTGCTCACTTGAGCTTTTCATTTCTTTTTGAAGATACCTAATAATCAACTTGAACCATAAAAAACTTTAATATTACTTGGACTACTTGGTTAATATCCTTGGCATTTATGGAGATTGTGGACTCCTTGGACTTAGGATTAGAAACCTTGACCTATCTTTGAGACCTTGTGACCCCAAATGTTATTTTTGTCTGGAGTTCTTGGGGTTTTCTCCAAGACATAGGGTTGTTTGTTAGTTTTGTGTGAAGGTTATTATGATTACATGCTTTGTCTGCAATCTGGAATTCATCTGTATACAACTGTTACTCTGCCTAATTTTTGTGAAGACATAATGTAATTGAAGCTTGGTTTTCTTAAGAGGTTTATTATCTTTGCTTGTTTGGTTACAAATCCAAAGGATGGGAATTCTATATTGACTCATTGTGTCAAGTGTCGGCTTCTTCTTGGTTAGACGGTTCTTTTCCCTAGCTTTTTTCTTATGCTTTAGGATAGTCCCTTCATCTCCTCCCATCTTCTTTAATTTCAAAAATCTTCTCCCTCCTTTTGAAAACTCTTCTTGTTTTAAAACTTGAATTGCTTTCATAATAAACTTGGAATTAGGTCCATGCATTTTCAAAAATATTTTCTTAATCAAACCTTGATCAATTTAATAATACTTTGACATTTTTGTGAGAAGACTAAAAGTCAATTAATCTCATTATAACCATTTTTCCACTTTGGCTTCTTTTTTTTTACTTTAAAATTTTCTCAGAATATTAGACTCTTGTCAATCCTTGTAGTGGTGCGAACTACTATACTTCTACGATATATAATGAAGTGAGATGTTTTCCACTTGGGTGTTGAGTGAGGCTTTGTTGATTTTAAAATATAAGCCATATCATATACTTTGAGATGATGCAAATTCTCCTTTCTCATAATCGTGGGTAGTAAGTATGTTCTTCCACTCGGATAAGACGATGATGTCTCGTCTCTTAAAATCAACCAACACATTTGTGTTTTAAATTTTTTAAAGGTGAACTACTTGAACCCTGATCCCCTATTGCTTGGAAGGTGGTACGTAGGAACTAAAGGTTCGTAATTGTGGCGGGTGCAAAAATTCTAAAAAAAATATTTCTTTTCTCATCCCCATAATCTAGTTTTGTATACAACTTTTATAGCCAAAATACACAGATTTTCAAAGAGGTTCCTGCGGAGTACCGTAGATGTTTAGGGTGCTAATACTTTCCCTTTGCATAACCAACCCCCAAACTTATATTCCCTCCCACTCTTTTTGGGTCATTAGCTCTTTTCCCATTCCTTTGTAAACAATCAAGCGCGGTGACGATTTTTATTTTGATCTATGAGAGTCAAGTCAATCCAATCGCTTAGTCCCAACATTTCTACCGCTACAGTGCATATTACTCATACTGCTAGAAATGAGATTCACTATGTTGCACCTCTTCAGTGAATGTTATTTCGTTTGTTAATGATGAATTTTATCATCCTATTCCTCCACCAAGTGAAGTATTGGGCTTCTATGATCGAATGGATGATTTTCGGGATCAGTTTGATAAGATGCGGAAAAAAATGAAGGCCTTCAGAGGAAAATAATTGTTTGGGCAGATATGAATGATCTGTGTTTGGTTCCAAATGTGAAAATACCTGCAAAGTTTAAAGTACGGGAATTCGAGTAATACAAGGGAAATACTTGTCCTCGAGCTCACCTGGTGATGTATGTGAGAAGGATGTCTACTTACACCAATGATCAATGCCTATTAATCCACTTTTTCCAAGATAGTTTGACTAGTGTAGCTTTGAAATGGTACATGAGCTTGGATAGTGCCAATGTTCATACTTTCAACGACTTGGGTGAAGAGTTTATTAGACAATACAAGTATAATATGGACATGGACCCTGACCGTGATCAGCTAAGGGCAATGGTACAGAAGGACAAGGAGTCATTTAAGGAATATGCACAGAGATGACATGAAGTAGCTGCCCAGGTGATAACTCAAATGGAAGAAAAAGAGATGACGAAGATTTTTCTAAAAACACTAGGTTCCTTCTACTATGAAAGAATGGTGGCAACTTCACCAAGTGATTTTACCGAAATGGTAAGCATGGGCGTTCATTTGGAAGAAGCTGTGAGAGAGGGCCGCTTGATAAGAATTGAAAATTCCAATAACACGAAGAAACCATCATACGGGTTTGCTAAGAAGAAAGAAGGAGATACAAATGTTGTTATTCAAGAGATAAGGGTTAATCCTCTTTGAAGGAATCATCAGCGCCACCAACAGGTTGCTTCGGTAACTCCAATTGTCAATGTGGCTCCGACCACAGTGGCTTATCAAAGACCATCACCTCAGGGAAATCAAGGGCAAAATCAGAAGAGAGAGGCTTTTGACTCTATCCCCACGAGCTATGCAGAGTTAATCCCATCATTGATTTAGAAAAATTTGGTTCAGACCAAGCCACCCCCTGCTATACCATCCCCTTTGCCTTGGTATTATAAGGCAGATCAGACGTGCGCTTTCCATCAGGGAGCACCAGGGCACAATGTGGAAAACTGTAATCCTCTGAAATCTGAGGTACTAAAGATGATGAGATCTGGCCTCTTATCCTTCAAAGATGTTTGCCCTAATGTGAAAGATAATTATTTTCCAAAGCATGAAGGAGAAAACGTTGTAAACATGGTTGCTGGTTATCCAGGGGACTTCTGGATTTTGATATCAACCTGGTTAGAAGAGATTTGGTTAAAAATGCATACTGACCTCTGCGAGTTTAGTTACTATATGCATGACCATACTGGTTGTTATATTTACAATACAGATATACAGGGATGTGATAAGATAAAAGCTGGTCTTCAGGAAATGATGGACGAAAGCCTCATTCATATAATCAGGCCTAGGGCAGAATACGAAGAAGATATGAACATGGTCCTTGGATGTCCTGGAGAATTCTGGATGTTTGATGTGAATCATATGAATGATGATATGGTGCAGTTGTATGCTACCTTTTGTCACATGGATGGTCAAGAAGAACACCATTATGGGTCTTGTCGAATCTGCTGTTGAGATTCTCGTGGTTATTCCATTGTGAGAAGGGGAATTCATTTGTTGTTGGATAATGGTACTATCAAGGTTTCATGAAATAAAGATGATTAGCACCTGATTAATGTGATTGAAGATTGTTCATTTGATATTGTATCATATGACGAGTATGCTTCTACAGATGAATTCTTTTCCTCAAATGAAGATGTGTTTTCCAATGAAGATCCTGTGATGTCTAAATATTATGAAGAGGGGGTGAATGTTATTGTGCCCTATTTTCGGTGTTCCCGCCCCTATTGAGATTGAATATCATATCAATCCGTTTGTTGCTCCAGTGGTGATATGTTTGTCGGGTCATGTTCCTTATGAGTCAGACAAGGTCGTGCCATATAAATACAATGCTACAATTCTAGAGGATGGTGTGGAAGTTGCATCCAACTTTTATCTGATATCATGGATATTGGTGAAGCCAGCAGAGTGACCTGCAATGGTCGTGTTTTTGCACTGGTTATTCGAGGGAATGCTAATATTGATAAAAGGATTGCTGAAAGTGTTGAACTTAAGAAAGCAGTGGGGGAATCTAGTGGTACTACACTGGAAAACGATGTGGATGATATATTGAATATTATCAAAATGAGCGACTATAAGATCGTAGATCAATTATTTCAGACTCCATCAAAGATATCTATTCTATCCTTGCTAATGAACTCTTCTACCCACAGGGAATCTTTGATGAGTGTATTGGATCAAGCTTTCGTGGAAAGTGATATGCCTTTGGACCAATTCAGCAGTGTGGTAGGGAATATTATATCCTGTAATAACTTATGTTTCTGTGATGACGAATTGCCCGACAAAGGAAGGAATCATAATCTGGCTCTCTATATCTCCATGAATTTTAAGAATGATTAATTATCAAATGTGCTAATTGATAATGGGTACGTTTTAAATGTCATACCGAGGAGCACACTGTTGAAGCTGAAGTACCAAGGAGCTCCCATGAGCCCAAGTGGCATAATTGTAAAAGGTTTCAATGGATCAAGGAAGTATGTTATTGGGGAATTAGATCTTCCTATTAACATAGGCCCACACTTGTTTCAAATTACTTTCCAAGTTATGAATATTGTGCCCGCTTACAACTGTTTACTTGGACGACTATGGATACACGAGGCAGGGGTTGTCACTTCAACTTTGCACCAAAAGCTGAAGTTTGTTCGTGAAGGAAATGTGGTCATCATAAATGGAGAACAAGCATTGTTAATATCTCACTTATCCTCTTTCAGTGTTGTGGAAGCATATTGTTGTACCCCAAAATTTGCCCTCTCACTTATCAAGAATTTACTCACAAGATCTCCTTTGGCTCAAGACTGCACTAGGGTTGATCAGCTCAAGACACCTCCTTAAGCGCTGATGACCAAAATTAGGGTTTGAGATTGCACAAGGATATTTGAACTTCCAATGACCCATATGACTCTCATGGATCATTATGGACCCTCAAGATTACTCGTGTCAAGTTTCAAACTTTGGATCACACTTTTGCTCAGTCAATTGAGTAGTTGACTTAAAAATTAGCTGTATTGGGGAAAAAGTCAAATGTGGTCAATATACAGTCAAAATTAATAATTTTTGATCCACGTCAACATTTTAAACTCATATGTATCATTTGATCAAGTTTGGACCACAATTTCTCAAGAAATTTGATCAAATCCTCAAAAGGGCAAAATGGTTAAAATTAGGGTTTTGATTGGAAAAGGGCAATTTCTGATTTTTGACCTAAAAAATAATCAATTGGTTTAAGACATGATCTCAAGAGTCTACTTGCATCATTTTTACATAATGACATGGCTCAAAACATTGCTCATGTCCAATGGATTGATAGATGAATTTTCAGTCAACTGATCAAAAGTCATTTGTATACTGAAAAGTCAAACTTTGACTTTTTGGTTAAAATCAAATGCCAAAGATCATAATTCATCAAAGAATGTCAAAATATGAAACTTATTTATCAATAAATAAAAATTTTAAGATTTCATTTTGAAAAGTTAAAATTTCTAAACTTAGAAATTTTTCTAAGTGTTGGAAATTTCTTATTTTTTCACAACTTTGAGCCAGATTTTCACCATGATGCAAGATGATTCAAAAGAAAATTCCAACATGAAAGTTGTATATCTCCATGAAATATACAACTTTTCTTCACACAACTCCTTCCAAAAGTGCTTGGATCTCAAGTTATAATTTTAAGAATACATGGTCATGAAACAAAACACTAAGTGAAATTTTGCCCTAATTTTGTCAGGATTTTGACCTAACTTCATGGAACTTTTTCATATAGTTCCAAGGAGAATTCTCAAAAGTGATTCAAATATGGGTTGTGTAACACATTGCAAGCTTTATAAAATGTCCAAGAACTCCCTGAGTTCGTTTTTGAGTAGGGAGAATCGAAGAGATGAAGTTAGGGTTTTATCACTTGAATTACAAGCCATTTTGTGATGAACAAATTCAAAATTCAAAGTTATGCTGCATAACCTCTACTTTGAAGGCCTCAAACTTGTTAGTCACTCCATAATTAATTGTTTTCACAGCTATTAGAGGTCTCATTTCAAGCATTCAATGCAAAACCATGCTTTATATCCATTTTGGGAAGAAAGTGCACATTACCATTTTAATAAAGTGACTTTTTGCACAAAACTTGTTCTTGAGCCTTGCACTTGTTCTCTTCTGATCATACATGTCTCATAACACAAGAGAAATGGTTTAGACACTTGAAATCACCCAGCCCATGCTTGTACTACACATTGAAACTTGGTTTCCCATTTTTCTTGAAAATCAAGTAACATAGCAAATAGCTTGTAACTTGTACTTATGACTTGCGAAACAACTCAAGACTTTTTGCTTATAGATACACAAACTATTTGACACAAAACACACGCATACTTGACCCCTAAAAACACCAAGAGCTCAGAATTGCATCACATATGTGATACGGTGGCAGAACCGACTGTTTAATACTGGTTTGCATTTTGCATTTTTTATTCGCAAAATGTCGCGGTAAGCAAAAGTCACCACCGACTTTTATTTCATCCAATCGGAAAGGAAAAAAGTACAGAAAAAAAAATCCTTTTTCGAGATTTTGAGTACGGGGGGTAGATTATAGAAAGGGAAGGTGTTAGCACCCTTTCTATCCATGGTTTTCCATGGGCTCTTAGGTACTTGCTCATTTTTAAATTGCTTGTGTGTGTGCTTTCTTTGAAAATGTTTTACTTCGTGATAACCCTTGTATTAGTCCTCAAAGGTGTGACGAAGTTGTTTTGAAAATTTGTTTGAAAAGTGTAAGTGTGAAAAAGTTTTGATTTGAGCAAGTACCTACTAGCATCTACCTACTCGAAAAAGGATTGTTTCTATTTTTGTTTCCTTTAGACAGTCCTATCCTACTATTGAGAAATAGGTAGCACCGTCGTTGGAGTTTGTGAGGATCAATTCGAAAGGGACGTACAGTCACAAAGCAATATTAGGATACCTTAGTAACAACCCTAGAGTCTTAAGATCATATTCGAGGCAACATTTCCGAGGCAACATTCGAATGGGATGTCTGATCTTTTTTAGACAGGAGGGCAACCACTAAGACACCCTATGCTTAATGATCGTTTATGGAAGGCAACCGAAGTGAGAGTATACCCTAAGAGTGATATGTGCGAGTGATTTATTTCAGTTATTTATCTTTGCACATTAGGGTTTTTCTAACTGTATTAATTTGTCATGCATCCTTGCCATACAATCCTATTAGCATACATCTAAACAGTTAAATATTTGCAGGAATTAAAAATGCGAGAAAATAAACCTAGCTATTACAAGGCTTCGGGGAGGGGGATTAATTACATAGCCAAAATATCGGGGATTTAAACAGTAAATAAAGAACCCTAAATTAACTATTACAAACCATGAACAGTTACAAAAATATTGGCAAAATAATTAACAGGCACACGACGAATTAAATGCGAAGTGATTAAGGTTTTGACCCTTTTGACTAAACCTAATTGCAATTGATTAAAGAAAAAAACTTTTGTTTTGTTTTTGTTATTTGAGAAAATAATAAATAATTAAACTAAAAGAAAATCCTAAGTTCTAATTAATGTTAATTTTTGAAAATTAATTAATTAATTCTAAACAACCTATTTTTGTATTTTTATTTTTATTTGAGAAAAAGAGAAAAAAATAAATCATGAATTAACCTAATTTTCTATTTGATTTTAGTTGTCGAAAAAAACAAATCAAAGTTACCCTAAATTAAATTAAATTAATTAAATTAAATTTGATAAAAAAACTTATTCAAATTTTTGTGAATTCTTGATTTTATGATTTTATTAAAAAAATTGATTTTAAAATAAAACAAATATAGAATTAAGAATAAAGTAAAAATAAAATAAAAAGAAAGAATGAGGAATGGGCCTGATAGTGTTAGGACATGCAGGGGGTGCACATCTGAGTTATGGGCCAAAAATGCTCCAAGCCTGGT
Organism: Vicia faba; assembly: GCA_948472305.1. Classification (NCBI taxonomy): domain Eukaryota; kingdom Viridiplantae; phylum Streptophyta; class Magnoliopsida; order Fabales; family Fabaceae; genus Vicia; species Vicia faba. Next base: position 256,318,240 of record OX451736.1, on the reverse strand, counting down.
TGACTACGCTTGATTTTGTAAGGGTGTTGACTTGAGGAATATGGTGGAACTTCAATGCTGGCAAGTTGGATCTGGCTTGCTGATGAATCTGATTGTTGAATGTTGATGGAGCATGGTGAGCCTCATGATGAAAGATGCGCTGGATCTATTATCTGAAAATAATACAAATGAAAATGTTGGGACCTGAGGATCGAACCCAGGTCCTTATGCTCGCTTCCACTAGTCCCTTGGCAACTGTGCTATGCGTTCTATTTATTCATATAATAGAAACAAAATAATGTAAACAAATCAAATAATATATTCAGAAAATGCGCGAAAATTCAAACGGGCCAGCCATATGCTGCCACGCCATCATCTCTTTCATCGGCCTGTCGTTTTAGGTAGACCACTTTTACCTACAGACATTTCTGTGTAACTACAGACCTGTAACATTCCAAAATCCTGTACAAGAAATATAAATGAAAGGTAACGGTACCAATCACCTCGTCTCATCCTCACGAGCGTCATGGTAACAGAATCAAAGCCTTATCTTGCATATACTGAAAACCCCTAAAACGAGCAAAGAAACCCTAGCAATGGCATATTGTGATTCTTGCACTGCAAATTCAATTAAGTGGTGCCAATAGCTTGAAAACACAATGATGAATAAGAATATATAATTAAAACATGCTTATGCTGAGTAAATCACTGAAATCAAAATCAAGCTTTTAGGCAAACTGTGGTGCCTGTAGGGTGTGATTCTGGGCGTTTCAATACCTGGGAGTGATTGGAATAGCTTCCTGGGATGTCTATCAAGCGATTGGAACCTTCAGCACACCTTGAATTGGCCTGTGGAAGAAGATTCGTCTCACACTTTTCTTGGAAATTTTCAAGTTTTGTTCTGGTTTTACACGACCTCTCACCCTTGTTTTTTGATCTGGAAAGCTTTATTATATAACCTAGAATAAATTAGGTTAACAAACTTGGCATGAATCTTTGCATTTATCCAAGATTTGATTTGATTTTCAAGTTGTATGATATGTTCCTATTTTGAGCCAAATCATGTCTTTCTTGTACCAATTGGCCTTAACTCGAATTGATCTTGTAATCTCAGCATATCTTGATTGCTAAACTGTCAAAAAAACAAATCAAATCATATCTTTGATAATTTTCATAATTTATTTGATTTAATGCACTTTTTAATTAATAAAAAATCAAAATAAATTGAAAAATGAAGCACATAATGAGTGAGTGAACATTTGATTCATGAACCACATTATAATTGAGGTGCAAGCATAAAAAGTTGGGCCCATTTAGCAAAAAATGCAAATTTGAGCACATTTGACTTTTGGCAATTTTGCAAAAATGGTCAACTTGGCCAATGCATAACTCTCTCAATTTTGACCCTAGAGAGGTGTTCTTGGACTTTTTAGAAATCTTAGGATATACTCTAAGCAACCCTTTTGATCTTATCTCAATTAATTCTTCCATGTTCATGTATGAAGCTTTGACCCAAAAGGTGTTTTGTTGACTTTTCAAAAGGACCTATAATGTCAAAATTCATATCTTTTTGTGAGTGCATATTATGAACTTTGGAGCTGAATATGAATTGTAGGGAATTTCATCCTCTTCAAAATGATCTTTGGATGGGTCATTTCTGATAAAATATGAGAAAGTTATGCTTGTTCAAATTTGAGTTGACTTTTCCTATAAAACCCTAATTTAGCAACTTTTGGGTTTTGATGAATTGTGAGCAATCCTTGGGGAATCACGATCAACACTTGATTAAGTGATGAATAATACTTCAAAATGAGGATGTTGACCAAAAATCTTGAAGTTTGACTGTATGTGGGCCACAGTTAACTTTTGACCTAGCACAGTTGATTTTCGGGCATTTGAGCAATTAACTGAGCAAACTTCTTCTGCAAGGCTTGAAACTTGACATGGATGATCTTGGGAATATATTAGGAAAATGATTAGCATTTTATTCCTTTGTGGTTCACATATCTTGATGAATGTGGAAACCCTAATTTGAGGTATACTGCCTTAGGAGAGAGTTTGTATGGTCAACTCTTGAACTTCCTTGAGCAATTTAGGGACCTCACTTGCCATGTGTTGAGAAAAATGGGAGGGAAAATTTTGGGGTACAACAGCTTCCCCTGTTCAATCTTCTTAAACCTAAAGATGTAGATTGGCTCGTTTGCCTTTCGTGATCTGAAGGTGGAAGATGATTGAACACTAGAGTGCCCAGAAATTTGCACTCGCATGAAGTGATACTTGACTTGTGATGTCGGAAATGGGCTTACAGATTCCATTTGGAGGTTGCTAGAGAATTCTCGGAGATGGGCTTAAAGATGCCATCCGAAGAGGTGTAGATCGCATAAGAGATTCCTTTTCGAGAACCCACATACCTGTTGTCGAGGAGGATTTCGCTGGGGAATGCTGGTCTCTGTCTTGAGAGAAATAGAGTTTTTAGGAGCTTCAGTTGTCCGTTACTCTACTGGGGAATAATTCTGGTTTAGGAAGAGGAAGTGAACTGTGTATCTGGTCGGGGTATATGCTGCACCGCTACTTTCTGGGGAAATATGAAATCAATTATGTTTGATCGGGTCCTGGTCTTACAGTGTTATGGACTGCTATCTGGGGATAAGAGAGGCAGAACCCGGATAGTAAGGTTATGAGAAGGAACTTGGATAGTAGGGTTACTTCGGTATGAAAGCTTGGATAGTAGGGCTGTGAGAAGGAACCTGGATAGTAGGGTTACTTCGATATGAAAGCCTGGATAGTAGGGATGTGAGAAGGATCCTGGATAGTTGGGTTGTGAGAAGGAACCTGGATGGTAGGGTTACTTCGATATGAAAGCCGGGATAGTAGGGTTGCGAGAAGAAATCTGCATAGTAGGGTTACTGTGATATGAAAGCATGTATGGTAGGGCTGTGAGAAAGAACCTGGATGGTAGGGTTACTTCGGTATGAAAGCCTGGATAGTAAGGCTGTGAGAAGGAAACTGGATAGTAGGGTTACTTAGATATGAAAGCCTGGATAGTAGGGCTTGAGAAGGAACCTGGATAGTAGGGTTACTTCGAGATGAAAGCTGGGATAGTAGGGCCATGGGAAGGAACCTGGATAGTAGGGTTACTTCGATATGAAAGCCTGGATGGTAGGGCTGTGAGAAGGAACCTGGATGGTAGGGTTACTTCGGTATGAAAGCCTGGATAGTAGGTCTGTGAGAAGGAACCTGAATGGTAGGGTTACTTCGGGATGAGAGCCTGGATAGTAGGGCTGTGAGAAGGAACCTGAATAGTAGGCTTACTTTGAGATGACAGTCGGGATAGTAGGGCTGTGAGAAGGAACCTGGATAGTAGGGTTACTTCGATATGAAAGCCTGGATGGTAGGATTGTGAGAAGAAACCTGGATGGTAGGGTTACTTCAGTATGAAAGCCTGGATAGTAGGGCTGTCAGAAGGAACCTAGATGGTAGGGTTACTTCGGGATGAGAGCCTGGATAGTAGGGCTGTGAGAAGGAACCTGAATAGTAGGGTTACTTCGAGATGAGTTTGGGTAAAACTGCCTAGGTAACCTGGGTAAGGTTGCTTTTGTCGCACCGATGATTACTCTGTTTAACTTTGAGTGTTGATCATGAACCTACTAGAAATTGTTGATAATAATTGTCTTTCCTGAAAGAAATACATGGTTAGTTATATGTGATGCATGAGATGCATTGTGACGAGGTTCTAAAAATAACTGAGATTATGTTATATGTAATGTATGCACATATCATGATGTATGAACATGAAATGCTGACGTAATAAACTGAGTCCGGGAAAATAAATCCCTGACTGCTGTTTGGAGAGTATGAGAAATGGTATTCTTGACTGCTGTAAAAAAAACCATAGTTCCTCTATTTCTGTTGGGGATGGTTAACAAAGATGACTATGCTGGGGATTTTCCCCTCATTTACAGATATTCTGCCGAGGAGAGACTCTATTTGAGAACAACTCTGCGGGAGAATAACTCTGTTGGAGAGGAGATACTTTGTTGATAGATCTGCTGATTTGGAGAAATAAACTCCACCGGGGATGAATTTCCGTTGCTGGTGATAATGAATTTTGTTGGAGATTGAATTTCTTCTTGTGAGAGAAATAAACTCTGCTTGGGGAAAAATTTACTGACCCAATCGCGATTGTGAACCTCAGCTAGGGAGAGTTACGTCCTATTCGGGAAAGCTAACATCATTGTCTTTGAATATTTTCTACTCTGTGGTGAGTGTATGTGCCACTACTCATGTTCTCAAGCTGGCTCTATCCCGATACCTGATGGGCAGAGTAACTGTAAGGTTTGGGCACTTATTGTTTTCCCTATTTCTAGCATTACGGGTAATTATCTTTTGTTTCTCATGTAAATATTTATGAGCAGCAATTATTTTCAAATTCATATATCAAAAATGAATCATTGGATATTCTTGCAAAACAGAAAAAGAAAAACAATTTGAAATTTCTTGTGAAAATGAATTGTATTGATTTTTTTGAAGTTGGCCCGTAAGAGAACACCGTTGAAAGATAGAAATTACTATTTGAGTAAAAGAAAGAAAAACAGCTAGTAAAACAATCCCATTGGATTCCAACTCTGCTATTGCCCTTATATCTTCAAGCGTCTCATCACTTTGCTGCTTGGTCGAAGGTGGATCAGATTGATTGGCGTCGTCCGAGCTTGATAGTCGATACTAAAGTCTGGTTGCGAGATGATCCAATGAGACATAATGTTATGCTCCAATCCCTAATTTTTTCCTGGACCTCCCTTTCGGGTTTTCAGTCCACCGGGATACCCTTTTTTGCCCAAGTCTCCTTTTCAGGTTTTCGACTTGCCGGGTGTATATTTTTTCATTTTTATCCCTTACTTTTGCCCGAACCCTTTTGGTTCGCCGGGAAGCCCTTATTTTTTCCTAGGCCAGTTAACCTAGCGGGTCTTTGATTATGCGTAGTATCTTTTCACTATGTCTGCATTGACGGGGTGAGGAAGGTCGTCACCATCCATGGTGGTTAGAATCATAGCTCCTCTCGAGAAAATGTTCTTAACCATAAATGACCCTTCGTATGTGGGGGTCAATTTTCCCCTGGGATCACCTTGCGGTAGTATGATGCGTTTAATCAATAGATCCCTAACTTGATATTCTTGACGTCTGACTTTCTTGTTAAAAGCCTTGATCATTCGCTTTTGATACGTCTGACCATGGCAGATAGCAGTAAGTCTCTTTTCATCGATTAGATTCAGCTGATCAAGTCGGGTTTGGATCCAGTCGTCTTCGTTCAAACCCGCATCCTTCATAATCCTGAGAGAGGGTATCAGGACTTCGATGGGTAGGACTGCCTCCATGCCATATACCAAAGAGTAGGGTGTTGCCCCTGTCGACGTCTGTGCTGAGGTATGGTACCCATGAAGAGTGAATGGTAACATCTTGTGCCAGTCTTTGTATGTCACCGTCATCTTTTGTATAATCTTCTTGATGTTCTTGTTAGCTGCTTCAACAACGCCATTCATCTTCGGCCAGTAGAGAGAAGAGTTATGATGCTAAATCTTGAACTGTTTGCAGAGCTCAGTGATAATTGTGTTATTGAGATTTTTACCATTGTCAGTAATAATTCTCTCTGGGACACCATATCGACAGAACAGATTATGTCGGATAAACCGCGCCACGACGTTCTTGGTTACTGTAGCAAAGGAAGCCGCCTCAACCCACTTCGTAAAGTAATCAATTGCTACCAGAATGAAGTGTTGACCGTTAGACGCAGTAGGTCTGATCTCTCCAATCATGTAAATGCCCCACATCGCAAAGGGCCAAGGAGCCGTCAAGACGTTCAGAGGAACCGGAGGTACATGCACCTTATCAGCATAGACTTGGCACTTATGACAGGTTCGAGAGTGTTGATAACAATCGGCTTCCATAGTGGACCAGTAGTATCCTGCTCGTAGGATTTTCTTTTCCATGGTATATCCACTGGAATGAGTTCCGAAGGTACCTTCATGTAACTCTGCCATGATTCTTTCTGCCTCGCTCTTGTCCACACATCGCAGTATGGTTGAATCATGGTTACGCTTATAGAGGATTCCATTACTGATGAAGAAATTCGCAACAAACCTTCTCAGAAACTTCTTATCATTAACAGATGCCCCGTCGGGGTATTCTTGAGCCTAAAAATACCTCTTTACCTCATGAAACCAGGGTTTGTCTGCCACTTCTTCGGTGTCGATCTCACAGCAGCGTGCGGGTTCATCGAACCTCTCAATGGTAATCTGGGGAGCTTCATTGTCCCACCTGACTTTGAACATAGAATACATGGTAGCTAGCGCGCCCGCCAACTGGTTCTCTTCTCGTGGGAAATGTTCAAAGGTTATCTCCTCAAAGTGTGGGAGCAATGTCAGTACATAATCTTTGTAAGGAATAAGATTCGGATGCTTCGTATCCCACTCGCCTTTGATCTGACTTATTAGCAGAGAAGAATCTACGAATACACTCAAGAACTTAATCCTCAGGTCAATAGCAGCTCGAAGACCCATGATACACGCTTCATACTTCACCATATTGTTGGTGCAGTTAAAACATAATCGGGCGGTGAACGGAGTATGACAGCCCTCAGGAGATATAATTACAGCGCCAATGCCATTACCCAATATGTTGGAGGCTGCATCGAAATATATAGACCATCGGGATCCCTCCTCAGGTCCTTCATCCGGTCCAGGTTCTTCGCAGTCGGTTACCAACATGATATTCTCATCTAGGAACTCAAAATTCATGGAATGGTAGTCATCCACGGCCTGATGAGCCAAATGATCCGCCAATACACTCCCCCTTGATTGCTTTTTGGGTTTTGTATTGGATGTCGTACTCGGTTAAGATCATCTGCCATCTTGCTATTCTTCCGGATAAGGCGGGCTTCTCGAAAATATACTTGATCGGATCCATCTTTGATATCAACAAGGTAGTGTGAGTCAACATATATTGTCTCAGTCGGCGAGCCACCCATGCCAAAGAGCAGCAAGTTTTCTAGAGCAATGAGTATCGGGTCTCACAGTCGGTAAACTTTTTGCTAAGGTAGTAAATTGCTTGCTCTTTTTGACCAGACTTGTCATGCTGCCACATCACGCATCCCATTGAATTGTCTAGCACTGTCAAGTATAATATCAAAGGTCTTCCTCCAACATGAGGCATAAAAATTGGTGGTTCTTGAAGGTATTCCTTGATTCTTTCGAAAGCGGTCTGGCCTTCATCATTCCACTTTATCACTTGATCTTTCTTCAGCAGCTTGAAGATTGGCTCACAAGTATCAGTCAGATGTGAAATGAATCTGACAATGTAATTCAGACGTCCCAAGAAACCTCTAACTTCCTTCTGTGTGCGGGGAGTCGGCATCTCTTGTATGGCTTTTACCTTTGCAGGGTCTACCTGAATACCTTTATCACTGAAGACGAAACCCAGAAGCTTTCCAGATCTTACCCCCGAAGGTGCACTTTTTTGAATTCAACCTCAGCTTGTACGTCTTCAACCTGTCAAACAGTTTCTGGAGATGATCAAGGTGCCTTTCCTCAGTCTGGGACCTAGCTATCATGTCATTAACATAAACCTCGATCTCGTGGTGAATCATATCATGGAACAAAGCAACCATGGCGCGCTGATAAGTTTCCCCAGCATTCTTCACCCCAAAAAGCATTACCTTATAGCAGAAGGTGCCCCACTGTGTAACGAATGTTGTCTTCTCCATGTCCTCAAGAGCCATCTTGATCTGGTTGTAGCCATAAAAACCATCCATGAAGGACAAGATCTTGTGCTGCGCAGTGCTGTCGACTAGAGCATTAATGTGAGCAAGTGGGAAGTCATCTTTGGGGCTTGCCCTGTTCAGATCCTTGTAGTCCACACACATTCGTACCTTACCGTCCTTCTTAGGTACCGGAACAAAGTTGGCAACCCACTGCGGATAAGAAGTGACAACTAAGAATCCTGTGTCGAACTGTTTCATGACCTCTACCTTGATTTCCTCTGACATTTCAGGGCGCATACGACAGACTTTCTGCTTTACCAGAGGGCAGTCTTCTTTAGTCAGCAGGCGATGTACCATAATATCAGTGTCCAAACCAGGCATGTCTTCATAGGACCAGGCAAAGATCTCAACATAGTCGTGTAACATCTGTATTAACGGTTGTTTGACACTAGGCTCCAGATTCGCACCTATTTTAACCTCTTTCCTGTCTTCCTCTGTACCCAAATTCACTGACTCAATTGGCTCTTCATGAGGCTGTATGGCCCTTTCTTCCTGCTGTAACAGTCTAGCAAGTTCTCCAGGCACCTCACAATCATCCTCAGCTTCGTCCTCGACTTGGTTGATCGGGTTTTTGAAGTCATAAGTGGCAGTAGCAGAGTTTTTATCAATGAGATCCAGAGTGGATATGGATCTGCAATATGATACGTGAGTGTGTGTAAGAGAATAGTTGTTTTGATAAAGTGAGAGACAGAAAAGAAAAATAAGGAGCGCAAAATTTTTATGCAAGAAACGTCAGATTCTTTATTAATGATATATGAAATGACAAATAATAGCCCTCACAAGCAAAGCCAACGTGCCTCAGGCAAGGCACCGGGCCATAAAGTTTCAAACTGTTTATTACAAATCTTAAAACAAATGAGTCAATTACTGCGGAATAAAAGAAACAGGTATGAAGTACCTAGTTGTCCAGTTATTCGGTCCACCGTTGGTCGTTGGGTAGATCCAGCTGTCAATGTCGGGGTTCTCATCATCAGCATCCTCTATGGAGGAGACAACCTCAATAGCATTGACTCCCGAGCCATGCTTGGGCATGGGTGCATGTTGTACCCAAAAATTTTCGCTCACATATTATCAAGATTTTCCTCACAAGACTTCTTGGACTTAAGACAGGATTAGGGTTTGCTCCACTCAAGGCCTCCTTGCACTGATAACCTGAAATTAGGGTTTGAGTTTTCATAAGTATTTTTGGACCATCAATGCTTCATGTGACTTTCATACACCATCTTGGACCCCTAAGATTTCTCATGCCAAGTTTCAAGCCTTGAATCACATTTTTGTCCAGTCAATTGGACAGTTGACCTAAAATTCAGCTGTATTGGGGAAAAAGTCAACCATGGCCAATTTACAGTAAAAATTCATAATTTTTATCCACAACAACATTATAGGATCCTATGTACCATTTGATCAAGTTTGGACCACAACTCCTCAAGAAATTTGATCAGATCATCAAAAGGGCAAAATAGTCAAAATTAGGGTTTTGATTGAGGAAGGGCAATTTCTGATTTTTAACCTAGCCAATGACCAATTGGGTTCAAGCATGATTTCAAGGACTCAATGGAATCATCTTGAACTAATCACATAGTTCAAAAGATCTCAAATGCATTGGATTGACACATGAATTTTCCAATCAACTGATCAAAAATCAATTGTACACTGAAAAATCAAACTTTGACTTTTTGGTCAAAATCAAGTGCCAAGGGTCATAATTCATCAAGATATGTCAAAACATGAAACTTTTTGATCAAGAAAATCAATTTTGCAAATTAGGGTTTAATTTGAAAAAATTTCATAACTTAGAAAATTTCTAAGTATGGAAAATTTCTTATTTTTTCCAACTTTCCACAACTTTTTCACCATGATGCAATTCGATTCAAAGGAAACTTCCAACATGAAAGTTGTAGTCCTCCATGAAATATACAACTTTTATTCACAAAGTTTTCCCAAAAGATGCTTGGATCTCAGGTTATGATTTTATGAATAGGGGTCCCTAAACTTTTTAACTTAGTGAAATTTTGCCCAAATTTAGGCAGGATTTTGACCTAACTTCATGGGCATTTTTCACCTAGTTCCAAGAGGTATCTCAAAATGCATTTCAAATATGTATTGTAAAGCATGTTACAAGCTTTACAAAATGTCCAAGAACTATCCAAGATCATTTATGGTTAGGGAGAATCGAAGAAGGGAAAATGGAAATTTGTCACTTTTGTTCAAGGTATTTTCACAATGTTACAAGTTGCAAATCAGTTTCAAGCATGATTGTACCTTGAATTACAGGTCCTAATCCCTTCTAAACTCCATAATTAAATGTAAATTCAATGGATAATGGTCTTGTTATGACTTTTGAAGCATTGCTTAATGAATTAATCCAAAAATGGCATAAAGTTCACAATACTACTTTGATAAAGCTTGCTTTTTCCAACTTTACATTTCTTGAGCCATGGACCTGATATTTTGTTGCAAACAAGATCCACCAACATCAGGCAACTTGTACCAACTCTATGCAGTCCATAAGCTAGCCTGTACAGGCCTTTGGCATTGTCACCTCAAACTTTGTTCAAAAGTAAGCAAACTTGCAAAAGTCAAGAGGACTTGTATATCTGATAAAGAGAAGACTTTGTATCATTCTAAACAACTTCAGAAACGTGTCTCAAGCAAAATACACGAATCCATAGCATTTGAAACCTTCCCAACCACAAAAACCACATTTCTGCCCAAAACAGGGCAACTTCTGCAAAACACTTGCCATTTCAAAACTTTCTCGTGCGTTTTGCCTTTCAACCCTTGAAACATCTTCCCTATATCACATCAAAGTTATCCAAGCATTCATCTTGCAACTGTGAGCTCAGTTTCACACTTCACCATTTTCATTTTGCAAGGTTGCAGGTTGATTTGTGTAGAGAGATTCAAGCATCTACAAGGCCAGCTAAGCATTGGAAAAGCTTGAGGGAACTTCAAGGAAGCTCACACGATCTTCAGGCCTCACTCAAAGTTCCCACATTGCCATATCCAAACTCAACTGAACAAGGTATTTTTCAAAGTTCTATCTCTCTATTTAGGAATCCTTAGACTTTGATTTGTGAAGCAAAGGTGTAGTCCTTAACTTATTGAAGCTGTACATATGCATACTTTCCATTTATATTAACTGAGCTAAGAGTATTTGGTTGTTGAACATGCTTAAAAAACTAGGTCAGAAATTAGGGCCATTAAAATTCTCCCTGATCTTTGAGAGTTAGGTCATGAATTTTATATCATTGGAATCGTGAGATCATAAGCTATAATTTTTGTGTTATGAGTTTTGATTTTATGCAAGCTAGAGCAAGATACAAGTTTGTACACAGATGCACACGTTTTTGGAGAACTTGGAGGACACGGATGAAGTCCTGGGCCTGGCGCGCCTGGGCCTTGCTTTTCTGACTTTTCACCCCCCCTATTTCCTACTTGCACCCCCCTTTGCATGTTTTTATATTTTGCATATTTTTTCATTTCTTTGATATTTATTGACTTTAATATTTTTTTCCGAACATTAAAAAATCACAAAAATATTTTCTTCATTTTTTGCATTTTATTTTATTTTTTTATTATTTTTTGGCATAAAAAATAGTTTATTAGTAATAATATCCTTTATTTTCTTAAATAAATTGTGAATATATTTAAATAAATATCACACATTTTTATTTTTATTATTCATATACATAAAATATTATTTTCACACATATTTTATTTTTTAATACTTGTAAATATTTTTTTATTTATTTATTTCTTGTACAAAATGAATAAAATAATAATAGAAAACATATTTTCTTTTAAAACAAAAAAAAACTAGGGTTTCCCCTTTCAAAAATAATAATATATTTTTTCTTATTTTTAGGAATTAGATAATTTTATTTTCTCATACATAAAACAATTACAAAAACATTTTTGCATAAATACATATTATTGCATATTTAAATACTTGTTTATTTATTTATTGTACAATAAATTCGATTGGGTTGTAATAGTGAATTAGGGTTTTATTTTGTGCAAATATCCCCATTCAAAAACGTGTATCCCCCCTCCCATAATATTGTTGTAATAGTTTAGATTTACTTTACGCAATTTATCGCATTATATACATGTTTAGTAAATTAGGGTTTGTATGATAAGACAAAAATATAACAAATAGCATGACCTAATGCAAGACAAAAAAGCATGAAAAATGACAACACATTACACACAAGCACCCCTAGGATTTCACCCACTTGGTTGCCTAAACAAAATGGCCATGGTATGCATGCTAGGTATCTTGGCAAAATAAAACAACCAAAAGATCATAGTCCCTCAATGACGCTATCAAAAAGGTTGCCTAAAACAAATGATCTTGGTCCCTAAAAACTTGCTAAGATACTTGGAAACATTGTTATCATGGTCATACCATGACCCACGCCCGTCCCGTTTAACATCCAAAGATAGGGTTGCCTACCAAATCAATGGTAGGTCAACAACATCAAAGGAATAAAAATGTACAAGAAAGACTTTTGAGTACGTAGAATGCTTCTAGTTACTTAATCAATTTGCAAACAATCCTTGCTATTTTCAAACACACACACTTTCAAAAACATTTCCAAACAACTTTCAAAACATTGAAACATTTTTCAAAAGACAAACATCTTTGTATACATTCTTACGAACGAGAATCATTACAAAGATTGCCTAAACGATGGCCTCTTTTCAAAATACTTTCAAAACCACACAAAGCACCATTTCAAACAATTGCAAAAGCAAAGCAAGTGATCTAAAACAAGTAACTAAGAGCCCATGGAAAACCATGGATGAAAAGGGTGCTAGCACCTTCCCTTTTCATGATCTACCCCCCGAACCCAAAAATAATCTCAAAGGTCTTTCCTGTGCCTTTTTACCTTTTCTTTTGGATAAAATAAAAGTCGGTGGCGACTCTTGCTAAACCGCAACATTTGCGAACACAAACGCAAAACCTCAAGTCAGTTCTCCCACCGCATCACATCAATGAAGACTCTGCTGGGGACCTATATAAAAGTGGGGTTACCTTAGGGTTTTAGATCACCTTTACATGATTATCTTGCTTGACTTGTATGCTTTACACTTTGGTTCTATTGTTTGGGTTTGAATCCTCTACCCGGATTTGGGAAACATTCATCAGAAAATAGCAATACGTTGTGGAAACTGTGCGGGGTATACCGACATGGTCTGAAGAAGTGAAAAACACAAGAAGGGGGGTTGAATTGTAAAACTGAAAATCAATGCAATGAACACGATATTTTTATCCTGGTTCGTTTGATCTCAAACTACTCCAGTCCACCCGTCAAGGTGATTTCGCCTCTCTCCAACGAGGTCTTAATCCACTATATTCAACTGAATATTACAATCTGCTTTAACAACTGCTAAAGCCTTCTTGATGCAAACCACAAACCGGTTTGTCAAGGAATCACTTTCTTACAAAGAATAGAAGTCTAGGTGTGTGAATGTTTTCTACAAAACTGTTTATCACAACTGTGATATTACACAACTTAAGCTTATGGAAAATAGATTGCTAAAATAATAGAGTAAGGATTATTGGAACTTTTAGCAAACTGAGAATGAGAAGATGATGAATAGCTTTTAGGCGTGGAAATAGTTGTAGAGCATTATCCAATTCAATCTTCATTGTCTTGTTTATATAGCACTGAAATTGTTGAACATTGGAGCAATAATCTTGATTCAATGCCAATAACAAACTTTCCTTATTAAGCAGATCTTGTCTGGAATGATGTTGTTGGTAATAATTCGCCTTGAATGCACAATATTGTTGCTACTTAAAGCGTGTTCTGGCTTTGGCTCATTCTGACTCTGCTTAAGTGCTGATGAACTGTTGTTGTCTTTATCAGAGTGTTGAGCGCAGTTCTGTTCATCAAGCTTCAACATTCGCGTGAGTTGTTCTTCTGATTCTGGTATTTTGATATAGCATCTTCTGATGCTGATGTTGATATCCAATATTCTGATGCTGATTAAGATGTACTTTTGCTGATACCTATCAGAGTTTCTGCAAAACAGAAGGTAATATTTTAGGTAGCAAATAGTTCTTACATGAATCACATAATTAATATATCCTTTCATTTTGTTATCATCAAAACTTAAACTTAGGGTAGTAGATTCAAACTTTGTTCTAACAATCTCCCCCTTTTTTATGATGACAAAAACTAGATATTTTTAATTGAAAATAACGTGAAAAAGTATCAGAGATAACTAAATGATAAGATGTATCAGAGTAAGAAGTTATAAAAGATAAGAGATAAAGAGATATCAGAGTTGAGATCGGAGATACTCCCCCTGAATTTATTACTTCCCTTTTTAATTCCAAGAGTTCTTCAGGATCAGATCTTTATTGTCTTTCTTTGATCATTAGAATATCAGAGCTTTGACTATCAGAAGCTTTAGATCAGAATATCAGAGCAGAGCTTCAGATCAGAATATCAGAGCTTTATCAGAGCTTTGCTTTGGATCAGAGTATCAGAGCTTTAGTCTTCAGTGAGTTAGAGAGCATTCTTGTACCTGTAGACTTAAGCAAAAACAGAAAACATATTCAAGTATATCAGAGTTAGAATGTTTGAGACTTTCTGTCTCAGTAATCCGTTATTGAAAAATATCATTCTTGTTCTCCCCCTTTTTGTCAGCAATCAAAAAGTGAAAGTAATGTGCTAAAACAATTAGAGCAGAAAAACTTGTCCTATTAAAATATTCAGAACCAGACAAACAGTACAGAAGATATGCAAAGAAAACATGAAAATAGCATGAATTAAAATCTAAGGTTGGGGAGGAAGGCGTGTGAACAGAGTCTCCAGCATTGCCTTAATCTGATCAGCAGTTTCAGTCTGCTTGTGCACCATGCTGACTACTGTGTCTATCTTGCTATCCTGCACATCCATCCTTTCCTTCATCTTCTGATCATTTTCATCCATTCTTTGCTGCATACGGATATCATTCATCTTCAGCTCTTCCAGAGTCTGCCTGTCCAAGGCAGCTTGAGAAACATCAGAAGCAGGGAGCTTCTGAGAGCTTTCTGCAACATCTTCAGCTTGACTGGCTTCAACTTGAATTGTCTGATCTTCTTCTGGCTGCACTTTTGAAGCTGGACGCTTCTCAGACCATGGCTCACTATCCAGAAGGAGCACGTCTTCTTTCAGCAGCTGACTTCCAACTTCGTTCAGAAGCTTGCTGAAATTCTGCTGTGCTTGCTCATAATTGATGTCTTGCAATTTTAGAGCTTCAGCAAGTACCCAAATTCTTAATTGTGTCCAGAGCTGGTCTGAGGCAGCTGGATCAATCATTCCAGGACAGACTTGCTTCAGAGAAGAAATCCACTGCTGCAAACCTGTTTCAAAATTCATAATGCCAGAGCCAACATCTGGCTGTTTTGGTTTTGGAATGGCTATTTTATTTTTCAAATCAGCAAGACGGTCAAGGATTGTTAAATCTATGAAGGTCCTGTTGGGGTCTTCTGTGGTTTGTTTGGGAGCTGTTTGTTTGGGAGATGGAGTGGGAGAGTCAGAAATAATAATTGGACTGGGGGGAGTTTTGGGAGTGTTTGGAGGGGTGGTTTCTGGCGAGGATGGCAGCTGGGCCATTGTTACAGTTGTTCTACATGGCAGTTGTATTACCAGAGGTTGTGGCTCAGAGGATTGAGGAGAATGAGGTTCAGGAGATGGAGGAGATGGAGTTTCAGAATGATGAAACTCAGGTTGAGGTGATGGTGGATGAATTTCTGGTTGAGGAGAGGGAGAAGGAATTGCTGGTTATGGAGAAGGAGGAGGAATTTCTGGTTGTTCAGGAATATGTGGTTCTTCTGGAATGGGTGAGAGAGGTTGTTCTGGTTGAGGAGAGTGGGCAATTTCTGGTTCAGAGTTTGGATTGGTGGAGAGGTGATCAGAAACACGTTGATCAATGTCAGACATAACTTTGTCAAGTGCTGATGTTGTTGAAGTTGTTGGTTTGGGATGTTTGGTGCGGGGTCTTCTGAGTGTTAGTGCCTCAGAAGGGTCATCTTCTGGTTCGGTTTCATCTATAGTTGGGATGGGGATTGGGATTTCATGAGAAGATGGAGTTGGGATAGATGTTGGAATAGCAGAAGAATTTAAAACAGAAGCAGCAGATAAATTACCTCTTTTCTTGGGTGTCTGCTGGGATGTTCCTTCTGAAGGGGCCTTCCTTTTCTTCGTCTTCTTCATTGTAACTTTTGGTTGAGGTTGGTGCAGATCTTTGATATTCAGCTTGGGATCTGAACCATCAGCCTTCCACGCATCCAAGTATCTGAGAACCATCACTGGTTTAGATTCTATCTCAGAAAATAATGGAAAGTCACTCAGTGGGACTCTTCTGCTGGTGATATCAGCAATAGGAGTAACGCTGGGTTCCTTTCTGATGTTCTCTATTAATTTCATTTTCTTCAAATTCTTCGCGTTCAGAGGCTTGCCAACCGTTGGTTCAATGGTGCTTAACTCTTGAGCTTCTATCAGGTGCTCTATCAGCCTATTCTCAGTAAGAATATCTGATATTAACCTTCCAAAGGGTATCCAATCCCTCTTTGTTCTTTCTTCTTCCCTGGTCTCCTTCACGCTTATTCTTAGGTGATTAAACAGAAGATGAGCCAAGTTGATTTTTACCTTCTGATTGATAAAATAGATCAGAAACTGCTGATCTATATTTATGTAATCAGGGGAACTTGTTGGCTTCCTATGATTAAAGCACCCTAGAATGATCTTTGCCCAAACTCTGTGGTGATCCTTGAGGTCTCTAATCTTGCTGCTGGTCACCCCAAGGGTGAAAATCTGTTCTGCTATGACTCCAATGTCAGAGCATCTTTCAGCCATATCAATACAGCGGACGCCACCGCCACTGTAACCAATCAATTTTGCTATGTGATCCTCAGTGATCACAATCTTCTTTCCCATTATGTAGGAGGTGACTTGATGCGTTGAAGAGGTCGCATGAATCCAGAACTCCTTGACTAACATTGGGAACGTTGGTCCAACCAACCTGTCAAAATATCTCTCCCATTTCTGTGCCGTAACTTCTTCTGTCAAGTCAAAACCATTCTCTTTCAGACTGCCAAAATCAATAATCAGTTCAGACAACACTTCTAGATTCTTCACTGGTGTAAGGAGTGTTCTGAATGGAACTTGGTACTGTTCAGAGGAAGCTTTCTTCTGAAAACCTGCAGAAGCACTGCTGGAGGTTGCCATGTTCACACTTAGGGTTTTTCTGAGAAAACTGAGAAAAAGGGTTTAAGTTTGAAAGAGATGAACACAGAGAAAATGCAGAAAGTATTTGAGAGATAATGAGAAACTGTAAAAGA
The DNA here is from genome assembly GCA_948472305.1 of Vicia faba. Classification (NCBI taxonomy): domain Eukaryota; kingdom Viridiplantae; phylum Streptophyta; class Magnoliopsida; order Fabales; family Fabaceae; genus Vicia; species Vicia faba. Next base: position 256,301,105 of record OX451736.1, on the reverse strand, counting down.
TTAATGTGAGAGGTTAACGTGCTTAAATAGATTTCAGAATATTTTGAAAGAGTAAACGGTTTCAAGAAAGAGAAATAAAATCATGATTACGTTTTAAAGACATGATTACTTTCATTTAATGCTTGCTGATTTTGGGGGATTTGAGAAAGATACTTGAAACGGTTACCAGACATGTGTCTCAATGCACCCAATCAGCGTTTTGCCTTCTCAGAAGCGTGCACGCGTTCTGCTTTAGAGATTTGCTGATGATTGGATGACACTTGTTTGATTTAGTGATCAGCACGTCTATCCTTGAGCTGAAACGCTCAGATCTTTAAGACTAGCATCTGATACAATCTGCATGTTCTTTCTTTCTGAAAAGAGATTGATCAGAAGTTCACAGTAAAACAAATACATTCTGAAGATAAATATATAGAATTAAGACATTTTCACTCTGGGCAGATTTTCATGCTGAGATGTTTCAGAATGAAATTGAATCTATCTTCAGAAAGGGGTTTAGTGAAGATATCAGCCCATTGATGGTCTGTATCAATAAATTTTAGATTCAAAATTCCTTTCTGAATATAGTCCCTAATGAAGTGATGTTTTATTTCTATATGCTTAGCTCTAGAATGTAAAATAGGATTCTTACTTAAGCAAATAGCAGAAGTATTGTCACAGAGTATAGGAATGTTACTCTCAAAAATCAGGAAGTCTTCAAGCTGACTTTTCATCCAGAGCATTTGTGTGCTACATCCTGCTGCTGCTATGTACTCAGCTTCTGCTGTTGATAGCGCAATTGTGGATTGCCTTTTGCTGGACCAAGAGATCAGATTGTCTCCCAGAAACTGGCAGCTTCCAGAAATACTTTTACGTTCTACTCTGTCTCCAGCAAAGTCAGCATCGCAGTAGCCTACTAAACTGTAATCACTATATTTTCTATAAAATAAACCCAGATTAGTAGTACCTTTCAGATACTTGAAAATTCGCTTAACAGCTGTTAAGTGAGATTCTCTAGGATCTGATTGGAATCTAGCACAAATACATACGCTGAATAATATATCAGGTCTTGAAGCTGTCAGATAAAGGAGAGAACCAATCATACCTCTGTAGACTTTCTGTTCTACCTTTTTGCTTACCTCTTCTCTTTCCAGAATGCACGTGGGATGCATTGGAATCTTTGATGGCTTACATTCTGAGAGGTCAAATTTCTTCAGAAGATCTCTGATGTATTTGCTCTGATGAATGTAAGTTCCCTCTGGAGTTTGATTGATCTGAATTCCTAGAAAGAATTTAAGTTCCCCCATGAGGCTCATCTCAAATTCTGCCTGCATACACTTAGCAAATTTTCTTCCAAGAGAAGGATTAGTAGATCCAAAAATAATATTATCAACATAAATTTGACAGACTAAGATGTCATTCTTAACTGACTTACAGAATAAGGTAGTGTCCACCTTCCCTCTGGTGAATTCATTTTCTAACAGAAAGTTACTTAGTCTTTCATACCAAGCTCTGGGAGCTTGTTTCAGAACATATAGTGACTTCTTTAGTTTGAAAACATGTTCTGGATGTTTTGTATTTTCAAAACCAGGGGGTTGATGCACATAAACCTCTTCTTCTATATAACCATTTAAGAATGCACTTTTGACATCCATCTGATACAGGGTGATGCCTCTATTAATAGCAAATGAAATTAAAAGTCTGATAGATTCTAACCTGGCGACTGGAGCAAAGGTTTATGTATAGTCTATCCCATCTTGCTGACTATAAACTTGTGCAACCAGCCGTGCTTTGTTTCTGATGACTTCACCTTGTTCATTTAGCTTGTTTCTGAACACCCATCTTGTTCCAATGACATTGAATCCTTTTGGTCTGGGAACAAGATCCCATACGTCATTTCTGGTGAATTGATTCAGCTCTTCTTGCATTGCCAGAATCCAGTTGTTATCCAGAAGTGCTTCATCAATAGAAGAAGGTTCAATCAGAGATACAAGTCCCATGAGGGTTTCTTCAGAGTTTCTGAAGCTTGCTCTTGTTCTGATTGGATCTTCCTTTCTTCCTAAGATAGTTTCTTCTGGGTGATCCAAGCTGCTTCTGGGTAATCTTTTCTGAGGTTGATCAGCAGCTGTTGTAGGATTGCTAGCAGTGCTCCTTTCAGACGTTGAAGGAGTGTCTGTGTTGAGAGCTTCTGATGACTTGTCTTCAGAACCTGTAAATTCAATTTCCATACCTGCAAAAACTTCATTCTGCTTTGACTTTTCAGAGTCAAGCTTATCATCAAAACGAACACTGATTGATTCTTCCACAATCTGTGTTTCTGTATTGTATACTCTGTACCCTCTTGAGCGTTCAGAGTATCCTAACATAATACACTTTTGTGCTTTAGAGTCAAACTTGTTCAAATAATTCTTTGTATTTAACATAAAACAGGTACATCCAAATGGATGAAAATATGAAATGTTGGGCTTTCTGTTCTTCCACAATTCATATGGAGTCTTCTCCAGAATAGGTCTTATTGAGATTTTATTCTGAATGTAGCACGCTGTGTTTATTGCCTCTGCCCAGAAGATCTTAGCAACGTTTGTCTCATTGATCATGGTTCTGGCCATTTCTTGCAATGTTATGTTCTTTCGTTCTACAACTCCATTTTGTTGGGGAGTTCTAGGACAAGAGAAATCATGCAGAATGCCTCTGTCATTAAAGAATGACTCAAAATCTTTGTTTTCAAACTCTCCACCATGATCACTTCTGACTTTAACGATTCTAAGATCCTTTTCATTCTGAACTTGGTTACAGAAGGTAACAAACACAGAGTGTGACTCGTCCTTGTGTCTTAAGAACTTTACCCATGTCCATCTACTATAGTCATCTACGATTACTAACCCATACTTCTTGCCACTGACTGAAGCAGTTTTAACTGGTCCAAATAAGTCAATGCGCAGAAGTTCTAATGGCTTAGAGGTAGAAACAACATTTTTAGATTTAAAAGAAGGTTTTGTAAACTTGCCTTTCTGACATGCTTCACACAGAGCATCTGAATTGAACTTCAAATTAGGAAGTCCTCTGACCAGATTGAGTTTGTTAATCTGAGATATTCTTCTCATACTAACATGCCCCAATCTTCTGTGCCAGATCCACTGCTCATTGTTAACAGACAGAAGGCACTTTACATTCTGACTTTTCAGTTCAGAAAGTTTGATTTTGTAAATGTTGTTTTTCCTCTTTCCATTAAACAGGATAGTCCCATCTTTCTGACTAACAGCTTTACATGATTTTTGATTAAAGATTATATCATAACCGTTATCGCTTAATTAACTTATGGATAACAGATTATGCATTAATCCATCTACTAGCAGAACATTATTAATAGAGGGAAGATTTCCATTACCTACAGTTCCAGAGCCAATTATATTTCCCCTCTGATTGCCTCCAAAGCCAACGTGGCCTCCAGACTTAAGTTCCAGGCTTTGGAACATATGCCTTCTTCCCGTCACGTGTCGCGAGCAGCCAGAGTCCAGGTACCATGACTGGTGTTTCTGATTTGCTGCTAAAGATATCTGCAACATGTATTATTTTATCCTTAGGTACCCAGATTTTCTTGGGTCCTGATTTGTTAGATTTACCAAAACTCTGGTTGAATTTTGGTTTCACAGAGTACTTACTGCTAGTGTATTTAATATCATGTGTGTGACCATACACAAAATGTGAATTCAGAGGTGTGTGTTTAATGGTTAAATCCATGACATTCTTTGGTGTAGGAACCTTACCTTAGTATCCTATTCCCTTCCTGCCGTTTCTGCTAACTCCATAGATCATTGAAGCCATTTTGCTTCTATCTATGCTTTTAGCAAGGAACTTCTGGAAACTGTGATCATACTCCTTGATGATCTCATCAGCGTTGCTGGGAGTTTCAGAAATTGGTTCCTTCTGAGAGTTTTGTAAAGTATTTTCTAATTTTGAAATTTTATTTCTCAGCTCAGAATTCTCCAATTTAAGACTCTCAGTCTTATTAGAGTCAGATTCAAGATTCCTTTTCAGGTTTTTGAATTTAACTCTAATATGCTGATACCTTTCCAAAATTTCATTAAGGCTTTCAGCAAGTTCAGCCTTGGTAAAATTAACTGCAAAGTCAGGAAATACCTCTTCAGTATCTGATTCTGAGTCTGACTCAGAAGCTTCACTATCTTCTGAAATGTTAGCCATGAGAGCTATGTTGGCTCTCTCATCATCTGATTCTGAGTCAACTTCAGACGAGTCAGAGTCATCCCATATGGCCATGAGACTTTTCTTCTTTTCTCTTCCAAACTTCTTTTTGGGCTTTTCCCTCTGAATCTTTGGGCAGTCACTCTTGTAGTGTCCTTGCTCATTGCACTCATAGCAGATGATGTCCTTGGTGTTTGGCTTTTTGCTTCCTGAGGAGCCTTCATATCTTCTGTATCCAGAGGAAGAATCTGTCCTTCTGTATCTGGAAGAAGACTCGTTCTGATCAGATCTTCTAGGATTCCTGAACTTCCTTTGCCTCTGCTTCCACAGTTGATTCACTCTTCTGGAGAGGAGGGAGAGTTCGTCTTCTTCTGATGAGGATCCATCAGATGTTTCTTCAACTGCCTGCAAAACTTTAGACTCAGATTTTTTGTTAGATTTTAATGCTAAAGGCTTACCTTGCTTCTGGGGTTCATCAGCTTGTAGCTCTATCTCATGACTTCTGAGGGAGCTAATAAGTTCCTCCAGAGAAATTTTATTGAGATCTTTTGCTAGCTTCAGAGCTGTGACCATTGGCCTCCACTGCTTTGGTAGCCTTCTGATGATTTTCTTGACGTGATCAGCAATAGAGTAACCTTTGTCCAGAACCTTGAGACCAGCTACCAGAATATGGAATCTTGAGAACATTGTTTCAATGGATTCACTTTCTTCCATTTTGAATGCCTCATACTTTTGAATGAGCGCCAGAGCTTTAGTTTCTTTGACCTGAACGTTTCCCTCATGCGTCATTCTGAGTGAGCCAAACATGTTCTTTGCTGTGTCTCTGTTGGAGATCTTTTCATATTCAGCATACGAGATGGCGCTGAGAAGGATGGTTCTGGCTTTGTGGTGATTCTTGAAGTCACGCTTTTGTTGGTCAGACATTGCTTTCCTATCAATCTTCTGACCATTTGCATTCACAGGGTGCGTGTATCCGTCTGTCACCATGTACCACAGATCAGCATCATGTGCCAGAAAGAAGCTTTCAATTCTGTCTTTCCAGTAATCAAAATTTTCTCCATCAAAGACTGGAGGTTTGCCGCTAAATCTGTCTCTGTCCTCATGGTTGTCATTGCTGGTGTGAGAATAAGTTCCTGCCATTGTGTTTTTCTGACACTGGATCTTGTACTGACATGGTTAGGTGTTTTAGCTCAGAACCAGGAGCTCTGATGCCAATTGAAGAAGTGAAAAACACAAGAAGGGGGGTTGAATTGTAAAATTGAAAATCAATGCAATGAACACGATATTTTTATCCTGGTTCGTTTGATCTCAAACTACTCCAGTCCACCCGTCAAGGTGATTTCGCATCTCTCCAACGAGGTCTTAATCCACTATATTCAACTGAATATTACAATCTGCTTTAATAACTGCTAAAGCCTTCTTGATGCAAACCACAAACCGGTTTGTCAAGGAATCACTTTCTTACAAAGAATAGAAGTCTAGGTGTGTGAATGTTTTCTACAAAACTGTTTATCACAACTGTGATATTACACAACTAAAGCTTATGGAAAATAGATTGCTAAAATAATAGAGTAAGGAATATTGGAACTTTTAGCAAACTGAGAATGAGAAGATGATGAATAGCTTTTAGGCGTGGAAATAGTTGTAGAGCATTAGCCAATTCAATCTTCATTGTCTTGTTTATATAGCACTGAAATTGTTGAACGTTGGAGCAATAATCTTGATTCAATGCCAATAACAAACTTTCCTTATTAAGCAGATCTTGTCTAGAATGATGTCGTTGGTAATAATTCGCCTTGAATGCACAGTACTGTTGCTACTTAAAGCGTGTTCTGGCTTTGGCTCATTCTAACTCTGCTTAAGTGCTGATGAACTGTTGTTGTCTTTATCAGAGTGTTGAGCGCAGTTCTGTTCATCAAGCTTCAGCATTCGCGTGAGTTGTTCTTCTGATTCTGGTATTCTGATATAGCATCTTCTGATGCTGATGTTGATATCCAATATTCTGATGCTGATTAAGATGTGCTTTTGTTGATACCTATCAGAGTTTCTGCAAAACAGAAGGTAATATTTTAGGTAGCAAATAGTTCTTACATGAATCACATAATTAATATATCCTTTCATTTTGTTATCATCAAAACTTAAACTTAGGGTAGTAGATTCAAACTTTATTCTAACATGGTCTAAGTAATAGCTATATTAGTGCGACATATTTGTGGGTACCGATAGCCTTTGAGTCAATCAAAGAGAATACGGGGCCGCTGAGTGATGTCATGAAGCACTAATGGACTTTTAGAACCTTTACTTGACCAACTTGGCCTTTTAGGATGTAGTGAGATGACCGACTTTGGTGCAGTCCGAAGTTGGTAGATACTCGATACTACACTCATTGAGGGTTGGTTCCTTGGAATATTTCGGTCGCTAGTAAAGAGGCTGAATTGAAACAATGAACAAGGAAACAATCCAGTGATATTGAGCTCCTTAGAACCCGGTTAGTATTTCTAGGACAAGTAGAGCCAACTAAACTTCAAGAGGGTACTTACCTATGAAACCCCATGCAAGCCTAAACTAGGAACTTGTGTGATTTGCTTGTACATATATACTTGTGCATAACATCATGGACATCATGAAGCATCATATGCATCCACTAGCCATTTCAAGGATTTTGGAATTTTATCTTTGTTCCTGTTTTGTAGGTTATGGATTCATTTCGCAAGAAAACTGTCCAAATCAACCTTGTAAGAATTCCTCCACAACTCAAGGAGCTAGCTTCAAGGATTCCTGAGAATTCTCCATTCACCGAGAGACATGGTCGTCTACTCAACTTGGTCACTTCCAACACTGAGGAGGATATTATGAAAGTTCTCTTCCATTTCTTTGACCCTTTGCATCATTGTTTCAAATTTCCTGACTACCAACTTGTGCCCACTTTGGAGGAATTTTCTCAACTCTTAAGGATTCCTGTTCTCAATCAACTACCCTTCAACGGTACGAAAAGAGATCCAAAGCCAGAAGAGATTGCTCAAGCCTTACACTTGCACTCATCTGATGTCACAACACATTGGGAAACTAGAAGTGGTGTCAAAGGTTTCTTGTCAAAGTTTTTGTTTGAGAAGGCCCAAAGCTGTTGGAATTCTTTGGACCTACAAGCTTTTGAGGAGGTTGTAGTTCTTCTCATCTATGGGATGGTCTTGTTCCCTAATCCTGACCAACTTATAGATGTAAGTGCTGTCAAAATCTTCATGACTCGCAACCCGGTGCCTACATTGCTTGGGGATATCCTCCACTCTTTTCACACTCGTACAATGAGGAAAAGAGGTGTTCTCATGTGTTGCACTCCTCTACTGGCAAGATGGTTTATTTCTCATCTTCCCCAATTAGTCTTGAAAAATGAGCAAGGTTTGAGGTGGTCATAATGATTGATGACTCTTACCCATTCAGATATTCATTGGTGTTCTCGATCAAAAGAGAATGTTATTATCATTGACCGTTGTAGGGAATTCCCTAATATCCCTATACTTGGCATTAGGGGAGGCATCACCTACAACCCTTGCTTGGCTCTGAGACAGTTTGGTTATGCCCGAAGGGATGGCTCACATGATATGCTAGTTCAAGGTTTGGTTTTCAACTTCGACAACGACAACCAAGGACTCCGACAAAGGTTCATCCGAGCTTGGAGAATGCCCAACAAGGTGGACAGTAAGACCTTGGGACACAAGAATTCCATCCCTCTTGAGCCTTACCTCAAGTGGGTACGAACCCGCGCCCAAAGTCTTATGATGCCTTACCCCTACATTCTCCCTGTGATTATAGAGCCTATTATGGAAGGAGAGGTTCCATACACCCTCCTATATCCTGACATGCCAACATCACTCGAAGATTTACAAAGGAGTTGGATACAGCTCAAGGGAGAGCACGATACTTTTGAAGCCCAATTCTACGCAAGCGAGAAGAAGGTTTTGGAACTCACTCGACTACTTCATGAAGAGCAGACTCTGAACACCTACATTGCACCAAAGAGGATGTGCAACGTCTTTTTACCTTAGAATTTTGTATTATTTTTCCCATGGGGTATTAATGTACTAACAAATTCTATCTTATTAATATGACGTGTGTTTCTTTTTTGTTAAAAACAAATTTGAATTTCTGAATATTTGAAAGCATTACATGAATACATATCATTCATCATATGCATAAGCAGGTCTTCACACCATGTTTCCTCATCTCTCTGCTATTTATTTCAGCAAGATGGATATTAAACAAACGGTCAAATACTTACAAGCTCAGAATTCACAATTTCAACAGCTACTCTTGACCCTAGCCAAGGGGCAGGAAGAGCTCAAGACTCTACTTGATAAAGAGAAAGAGAAAAAGAAAAAGAAGAGAGTTGGTGTGGCTATCTTGGGCAGAAGGTTTGAAGGACAAGCCATACGGACTTTGGAATTCCCATCAACATCTGAAGAGGGGGAAGGAAAAGGTAAAGGAACGGCAGTGCCATCTGATTCTGAAGCAGAGGAAGAGGAAGATGAGGACTATTCTGAACAGCAGTAACCTTCGGCCGATGACAAATACAAGAACTTGGAAGAACGTCTAGCTGCTATGGAGATACAAAGAGTACCTGGGCTGGACTTTGAAGAGTTAGGGTTGGTTTCCGGAATTGTAATCCCTCCTAAGTTTAAGGTGCCATTGTTTGCTAAGTACGATGGGTTGTCTTGTCCCAAGATGCATCTACGATCTTATGTCAGGAAAATTCAACCACATTCTTCTGACAAAGACCTGTGGGTCCACTTTTTCCATGACAATTTATCGGGGTCGCAGCTGGATTGGTTTTACCAGTTTGCGAGGTCTGATGTGCATAATTGGGAAGATTTGGCAGCTTCCTTCTATAAACAGTATCAATATAACACCGACTTGGCGCCAACCCGTACTCAGCTACAGAGTATGGCCATGGATACCAATGAGGGTTTTTAAGACTATGCCCAAAAATGGAGGGATTTGGCCGGAAGGGTGCAACCACCTTTATATGAAAGAGAACTATTGGACATGTTCTTGGGGACTCTGTCAGGTCCTTTCTTTAATCACCTGATTGGAAGTTCCTCTGCAGGTTTCACTGAGTTAATTCTAACTGGAGAAAGGGTGGAAGCCGATATTAGAAGCGGGAAAATTCAGAAAGATGCATCTACCTCTGCTGTTGCAAAAAAGCCATTCACTGGAAAAAATGAATTGTTTGCTGTCTATGCCAAGAGGAATCAGAGAAGAATTGAAAGACGACCAACTATGGGGGCTGTTATGATTCAGAAGTCTGCGTCAGACCAACCAAGAAACAACCAGCCAAGAAATGATCAGCCGAGAAATAATAAGCAAAGGGTGTAAAGGCCTGTAAGGCAATTCACCAAGAAAAACATAACTCCTGCTCAAGTCTTACCATATCTCTTGAAGTTAAACATCGCCATGCTAAAGGAGGCCCCTAAAAATCCTAACACTACTTCTCCACATTACCATCCCAACGCCAGATGTGCTTATCATTCAGAAAGTCCAGGGCACGACACCTACAACTGTTGGGCCTTGAAGAACAAGATTCAGGATTTGATTGACGCAAAGGAAGTTTAATTTGAAGCTCCTAAAAAGCCGAATGTTATCTTCGCCCCAATGCCGAGGCATGGGCATAATGCCAATGTTGTGGAAGAAGATCTGTTTGTTTCTACTGTGGATGAATTATCAGCTCCTCTCCTAACCATCAAGTTGAATTTGTTGAAGGTTGGGGTGTTCCAAGGATGTGACCAAGATTGCCATGCTTTCCTGTCCTCCCCATTTAACTGTCCTCTTTTGAAGAAAGGAATCCAACAACTGATTAATAACAAGGAAATTTTATTTGAGAAAGCTCCCGTCTCACCCCATTCCAGTTCTAGAAGTTTCAATAATAACCATATACGCCAATCCTTCCAGGGTTCCTAAAAAACCCGTTAGGATTACATCTACTCTAGTGACTACTTCGTTGAAGATAACAATTCCCGGGCCAACCCCGTACAAAACCGATAAAATGGTACCATGGAACTATGGTGGAGAAATCTACTACCATGGTGTCAAACAGATTGAACAGACCATTGAAGAAGAAAGCTATGAGGAAGACAATCCCGACATCAGTAACATTGCCAGAACAAGCAAAATTACTCGTAGTGGAAGAATCTTTTCTCCAGAGATTGCTCCTCCAACAGCAGTCTTTGGACCCGCGGCTATTCCGAAGATTACCCCTGTGATTGTACCTACAAGTGTACCCGCCAACAAAAAAAATACAATTCCCATCCTTGTTTCCAATACTGAGAAAAAAGGAAAGAATGTTCAAGAGGGGCCTGTCTTGACAAAGACTCAGTCATTAGTCATTCCTGAAACATCCCAGAAAGAGATGGAAGAGATTCTGAGGATCATTAAGAAAAGTGATTACAATGTTGTTGAACAACTGGGGTAGACCCCCTCCAAAATATCTATGTTAGCCCTGTTGCTGTGCTCTGAGGCACATGCTAAAGCTTTGGTCAAGTTTTTGAAGACGGCCCACGTGCCACAAGAAACCCCCGCTGATCAATTCCAGGAATGTGTGTCCAGCTTAACAGTTGACAATGGCCTAGGATTCTCCGATGCAGAATTGACCTCCAAAGGGAGAAAAAATAATGACACACTAAATGTCTCGGTGGAGTGTAGGGGAACCACCCTAGCTCATGTTTTGGTTGATACTGGGTCGTCTTTAAATGTCTTACCGAAGAAAGTCTTGGATAGACTGGATTGTGAAGGCCTAACCCTGAAACCCAGCAACATCATTGTCAGAGCCTTTTATGCTTCTAAGAGGATGGTCCATTGAGAGGTGGACATCCCGATCAAGGTGGGTACCCAGACGTTCAATTCAACATTCTACGTGATGGACATCCGTCCTTCCTATTCTTGCCTGTTGGGAAGACCTTGGATCCACCATGCTGGAGTTGTCACTTCTACTCTGCATCAAATGCTCAAGTACCTTGTCCAGGGGAAAATCATAATTGTTCATGGCAAAGAGGAATACATGATCAGTCATCTAAATTCCTTCCGTTATGTGGAATTATATGGCGAATTCATAGAGACCCCTTTCCAACACTTCGAAGAAGTCTATGAAGAAATAGCGGCGACCAAGGAAGTGTCCTCTACTCCTGTGATCACAAGACCTCCGCCTAGGATGTCTTCTTTAAAGGATGCTAGAGCAGTGGTGGAAGAAGGAAGATCCACTATCTGGGGGAAGCTTCCCGAATTTCCTTTCAAATCAGACAAATTTGGCTTGGGATTTACTTCAACTACTCAGAAGGCCGTGCGCCGCTCCCGTGCTGGAGGGCCACATGTGAAGATCAGCCACCGAGGGGTTAATTCACTAGAGGACAGTGAAAAAGAGAGAAACTTTGAAGACTGCATTTTCCCTACTGTTAGCGGAGGACTGTGCAACTGGGAAGCAAAAGAATTTGTTCCGATTAGTTTCATACCGCAGCAATTTATCTTTTCCATTTATGTTAGATCTGTAATAATTCATAAACACTTCGTACTTTTTCAACCTTGCGTCTTACCCGAGGCACATAGATCCATTTGTAAGGGTTCTTATTTCATTTCATATGTCATTTTAATGAATCATGGACGCTTTTCATATATAAACCTTTTTGCTAATTGTCTTTCTTTTACATTTTGTTGTTTTAAGATGGTTATGCCCTTACACACACCCACACTCACAAATGCAGGTACCCTTCCATTCCGGAACCCATGGGTAACGATACTGCTATAGCCTTCAGTGGCTCTGAAGATTTGATCAACCAAGCCGAATACGAAGGTGAGGAAGATTGTGAGGTGCCAGGGGAATTGGCCAGACTTTTACAGCAAGAGGAAAGAGAAATTCAGCCTTATGAAGAGCAGTTGGATACAATCAACTTGGGAACTGAGGATGACAAAAAGGAAATCAAGATAGGTTCCAATCTAGAGCCGGGTGTCAAGGAGCGCCTAATTCAGCTATTGCATGATTATGTTGAAATCTTCGCATGGTCATACGAAGACATGCCAGGACTCGATACAGACATTGTGGTACACTGTCTACCCACAAGAGAAGACTTTCCACCAGTGAAACAAAAGGTCCGCCGCATGAGACCTGACATGTCCGAAAAGATCAAAGCAGAAGTTATGAAGCAGTTCAATGCTGGATTTCTGGCTGTTACTTCCTATCCATAATGGGTTGCTAACATTGTGCCCGTGCCTAAAAAGGATGGCAAAGTGAGAATGTGCGTGGATTATAAAGACTTAAACAGGGCCAACCCTAAAGATGATTTTCCACTACCGCACATCGACATCCTAGTCGACAACACAGCTCAGCACAAAGTATTTTCTTTCATGGACGGATTCTCAGGCTATAACCAGATCAAAATGGCACCTGAGGACATGGAGAAAACTACTTTTGTCACACAGTGGGGTACGTTCTGCTACAAAGTGATGCCATTCGTACTGAAGAATGTCGGGGCAACCTATCAACGCGCCATGGTATCTTTGTTTCATGATATCATACATCATGAGATAGAGGTCTACGTAGATGACATGATAGCCCGATCACAAACTGAAGAAGAACACCTTGATCACTTGCAAAAGTTGTTTGTCAGGTGGAAGGAGTACAAGCTCAAATTGAACCCAAACAAGTGTACATTTGGAGTCCAGTCCGGTTCTTAGGTTTCATTGTCAGCAACAAGGGCATCGAGGTTGATCCTGCCAAAGTCAAAGCTATACAAGAAATGCTTGCTCCTCGCACTGAGAAGGAGGTCAGAGGTTTCTTGGGACGCCTAAACTACATTGCAAGGTTCATTTCTCACCTAACATCTACCTGTGAACCAATCTTCAAGTTGTTGAAGAAAGATCAGGTAGTTAAATGGAATGATGACTGTCAAATTGCTTTCGATAGAATCAAGGAATATTTGCTAGAACCTCTTGTCTTGATGCCACCCTTCGAAGGAAGACCGCTAATCATGTATCTGACTGTCTTAGAGAATTCAATGGGGTGCATACTGGGCCAACATGACGAGTCTGGTTGAAAAAAGCATGCCATTTATTACCTTAGCAAAAAGTTTACTGACTGTGAGACCCGATACTCACTATTCGAGAAAAGTTGTTGCACTTTGGTATGGGCTGCTCGCCGGCTAAGGTAGTATATGTTGACTCATACCACTTTGCTGATATCTAAGATGGATCTGATCAAGTACATATTTTAGAAGCCTGCTTTATCTGGAAGAATAGTCAGATGGCAGATGATCATAATGGAATACGACATACAGTACACGACCCAAAAAGCTATAAAGGGTAATGTGCTAGCCGATCATCTGGCTCATCAAGCTATCGAAGTTTACCAATCCATGAAGTTTGACTTCCCTGACGAAGACATCATGACATTGGACAACATTGAAGATATCAGACCATATGACGGACCTGAACAAGGATCCCGATGGACCCTGTACTTTGATGGGGCCTCCAATGCACTTGGCAACGGTATCGGCACGGTACTCATCTCCCTAGAAGGTTGCCATACTCCTTTCACCTCCAGACTTTGCTTCAACTGTACGAACAATATGGAAGAGTATGAAGCTTTCATCTTTGGACTCAAGGCTGCCATAGACTTGGGAATCAAATCCTTAGATGTGTTTGGGGACTCAGCTTTGGTCATTAGTCAGATCAAAGGAGAGTGGGATACTAAACATCCAAACCTCGTCCCTTACAAAGAACATGTTTTGACATTGTTACCACATTTCGAGCAGATTACCTTTGAGCACTTCCCGCGAGAAGAAAATCATCTAGCAGATGCTCTAGCTACAATGTCATCCATGTTTAAACTTGATTGGGACAATGAGGCTCCCCAAATCACCATTGAACGGATGGTCGAACCGACACATTGTCACGATATTAACACCGAAGAAGTAGTGGACCAGCCGTGGTTTCATGAAGTCAAAAGGTATCTCGAGGCACAAGAATACCCTGAAGGAGCTTCGGTCAGCGACAAAAAGTTCTTAAGGAGATTCTCGGCTAAGTTCTTCCTAAGTAATGGCGTCCTATACAAGCGCAATCACGATTCTATTCTGCTTCGTTGTGTGGACAAGATTGAAGCTGAAAGAATTATGGTTAAATTGCATGAAGGTACCTTCAGCACTCACTGTAGCGGGCATACGATGGCAAAGAAGATTCTACGGGCAGGCTATTACTCGTCTACCATGGAAGCTGACTGTTATAAACATTCCCGCACTTGCCATAAATGTCAAATCTATGCAGACAAGGTGCATGTGCCTCCCGTTCCTCTAAATGTCCTAACAGCTCCTTGGCCATTCGCTATGTGGGGAATCGACATGATTGGAGAGATCAAGCCTACAACATCCAATGGACACCGTTTCATTCTGGTGGCCATTGACTACTTTACCAAGTGGGTCGAAGCAGCCTCATTCGCATCTGTTACTAAGAATATGGTTGCCCGCTTCATAAAACAGAACCTTATTTGCCGGTACAGTATCCCCGAAAGGATCATCACTGATAACGGTACAAACCTTAATAATATTATGATCACCACCTTATGCGAGCAGTTCAAGATTCAACATCACAATTCATCCCCCTACCGGCCAAAGATGAATGGTGCGGTTGAAGCTGCTAACAAAAATATCAAGAAGATCATATAAAAAATGACAGTCACCTACAAGTACTAGCATGAAATGCTACTGTTTGCTCTCCACGGGTACCGTACCACAACACGCACATCAACTGGGGCAACACTCTATTCCTTGGTATATGGCATGGAAGTTGTTTTACCTATCGAGGTTCAGATTCCCTCCTTGAGAATCATGAAGGATGTTGGTTTTAGTGAAGACGATTGGATTTAGACCCGGCTTGATCAGCTAAACTTGATTGACGAGAAGAGACTTACTGCTGTTTGCCATGGTCAGACGTATCAAAAATGGATGATCAAGGCTTTCAACAAGAAAGTCAGACGCCAGGTATATCAAGTCGGGGATCTGGTAATCAAGCGCATCATCTTGCCACAAAGTGATCCCAGTTGAAAATGGACTCCTACATATGAAGGACCATTTGTGATCAAAAACATCTTTTCTGGTGGGGCGATGATCTTAACCACCATGGACGGTGATGACCTACCGCACCCTACGAATGCAGACATAGTCAAAAGATACTACGCATAAATGACTCGCTAGGTTGACACACCTAGGCAAAAAAAAGGGCATCCCGGTGAATCGAAAACCCGAAAGGGAGGTTCAGGCAAAAATTAGAGATAAATAAAAAAATTTGTACACCCGGAAAGTTGAAAACCCGAAAGGGAGACTTGGGCAAAAAAGGGTTTCCCGGTGGACTGAAAACCCGAAAGGGCGGTCCAGGAAAAAGTTAGGGAATTAAAGCGTATGACTATGTCTCGTCGGATCACTTTAAGGACCATCTCTTCACAAACATCTCTAAGCTTCTGATCAATCCAATCATCTTCGAACGAAGCAACAGATGGACAAGATATTCAGAGATACAAAGGCTATAGCAGAATGGGAACCCCATGGGATTTTTTTCACACATAGCTATCTTTCTTTGTATAAATTTTTTCTTACTTTTATGACACCATCCTCTTACTAGGATGTCTGTCTCCTTTGTACAAAACACTTACTCAAAGTTAATACAAAGATATCTCTTTCAAAGTACAGAAAACTATTTTCCTTTTTCTTTTACAGTTGTGTTTTTATTTGCAAAAACGTCCAATGATTCATTGATGAACATATGCATTTGAACATAATTACTGTTTACAAATAAACGGGATAGAAAAGAACAATTACTGACAGACTGAAAGGATAGGAAAACGTCTTTAGGCTATTCCAGGAGCAATCCTCTACAGTACATCATCTAGATCCCTAGCGGAGCTAAAACCTTGAAATACATATCCCCAGCGGAGCTAAATTTCAAACCCTTAATTCCCATCAAAGTTAAAACTTCAAACTCCCAATCCCCAGCGGAGCCAAAGCTTTGAGTTACAGATCCCCAGCGGAGCTGAAACCTTCATCCCTAGTCAAGTCAAGACTATCTATCCCCAGCGGAAACCTTTCAGTCAATCCAACTTCCCCAGCAAGTTATCTTGAAGCCTGGAAATCAATCAGATAACATTTAACTTTTGTCTCTCCCCAACCTAGGGAACTCCCCAGTAGAGTGGCAGATGACCGAAACTCCTGAACCTACTCCCAGCAGTAAATTCTTCCCCACATAGTCTTCATTACTCCCAAGCTTGAAGTCGCCAAAGTTTTCATGGCTCCCCTAACAGAATGAAGATTCTCATTCTTAATTCCCCAGTGAAGTCACCAAAGTTTTCATTACTCCTCAACAGAATGAAGATTCTCATTCCTACATCCCTGCAGAAGTCATCAGAGTCTTCCTTATTCTCCAGAAGATCAAGGATTTCCTTTTGTGTAATCCCCAGTAGAAGTCATCAAAGCTCTCTGGATTCTCCAAGAAGATTTCTTAAAGCAGTTTGGCATTACTCTCACAACAAAATTTTTGTCAATACTCCAACTTCAAGACAAGAAGGATCCTCATATCCCCACAGAAGTTGTCAAGGATTTTTAATCTCCAACAGTCACCTAGGATTTTCTTATCCTCAGCAGTCAAGGATTTATTTTCCTCGGCATCAGTCAAGGATTTTATTATCCCCAGTAGTCGAGGATTTATTTTCCTCTGCAATACGTAAAATCAGCTTACATGCACATACATTACATCCATATATCATAAACATTGATAAAGCACATATATTGCATCATACATGCAACATAACTTTGTGTTTCAACTAACATTTTACCCTTTTCAGGATAAGATTAACAAGCTACCATTAACAGTATACAATCATGATACAGTATAGATACACTCCAAATGTGGAAGTCATTTTGTTGCTCATTCAGATTCAGATTTCAGATACGGTATAGATACACTGCAGACACGGAAGTTATTCTGTCACTTATCCAGATTCCAGTTCAGATACGCTCCAGACACGGATGCCATTCTGACCCTTATTCAGTTTCTCAATTCAGATACAGTACGGATACACTCTAGACACGGAAGTCATTATGTTACTCATTCAGATTCAAACTTCAGACTCCAATCCAGATACACTCCAGACACGGTTGCCATTCTGTCACCTATTCTGATTTTCCCCAGCTCAAAGACGCTCCAGACACGGATTCTATTCTATTGCTTATTCAGATTCAACATTCAGATACAACTTGGATACGCTCTAGATAGGGATGTTGTTCCTTTGCTCATTCAGATTCAGTCCCCAGATACAGTACATATACGTTCTAGACACGGATACCATTCTGATACTTATTCTTCTGACTTACAACTTACAATTCAACAAACATTCTTGGATGGCATCTACAAGCCCATCTCCAACAAGATTCTATCAGCTCTCCAAATGGCATCTTTAAGCCCATTTCCTCAACTGCATTTTGACGAGTGCAAATTTACGGGCACTCTAGTGTCCAATCATCTTTTACCTTCGAGTCACGAACGATAAAGCTCGCCAATCTAACTCTTCAGGTTCAAGAAGATTGAAAAGGTGCAGCTGTTGTACCCCAAAATTTTCCCTCTCATATTATCAAGATTTTCCTCACAAGACTTCTTGGACTCAAGACAGGATTAAGGTTTGCTCAACTCAAGACCTCCTTGCACTGATAACCTGAAATTAGGGTTTGAGTTTGCATAAGGATTTTTGGACCATCAATGCTTCATGTGACTTTCATACACCATCTTGGACCCCTAAGATTGCTCATACCAAGTTCCAAGTCTTGAATCACATTTTTGTCCAGTCAATTGGACAATTGACCTAAAAATCAACTATATTAGGGAAAAAGTCAACCATGGCCAATTTACAGTCAAAATTCATAATTTTTGATCCAAAACAACATTCTAGCCTCCTATGTACCATTTGATCAAGTTTGGACCACAACTCCTCAAGAAATTTGATCAGATCATCAAATGGGCAAAATAGTCAAAATTAGGGTTTTGATTGAGGAAGGGAAATTTCTGATTTTTAACCTAGCCAATGACCAATTGGGTTCAAGAATGATTTAAAGGACTCAATGGCATCATCTTGACCTAATCACATAGTTCAAAAGATCTCAAATGCATGGGATTGACAGATGAATTTTCCAATCAACTGATCAAAAATCAACTGTACACTGAAAAGTCAAACTTTGACTTTTTGGTCAAAATCAAGTGCCAAGGGTCATAATTCATCAAGATATGTAAAAACATTACACTTGTTGATCAAGAAAATCAATTTTGGAAATTAGGGTTTAATTTGAAATTTTTTCATAACTTAGAAAATTTCTAAGTATGGAAAATTTCTTATTTTTTTCCAACTTTCCACAACTTTTTCACCATGATGAATTTGGATTCAAAGGAAAATTACAACATGAAAGTTGTAGTCCTCCATTAAATCTACAACTTTTATTCACAAAGTTTTCCAAAAAGATGCTTGGATCTCAAGTTATGATTTTGTGAATAGGGGTCCCTAAACTTTTTAACTTAGTGAAATTTTGCCCTAATTTAGGCAGGATTTTGCCCTAACTTCATGGGCATTTTTCACCTGCTTCTAAGAGGTATCTCAAAATTCATTTCAAATATGGATTGTATAGCATGTTACAATCTTACCAAAATGTCCAAGAATGCTCCAAGATCATTTATGGTTAGGGAGAATCGAAGAAGGGAAAATAGCAATTTGTCACTTTTGTTCAAGGCATTTTCACAATGTTACAAGTTGCAAATCAGTTTCAAGCATGCTTGTACCTTGAATTACATGTCCTAATACCTTCTAAACTCCATAATTAAATGCAAACTCAATGGATAATCGTCTTGTTCTGACTATTGAAGCATTGCACAATGAAATAATCCAAAAATGGCATAAAGTTCACAATACTACTTTGATAAAGCTTGCTTTTTCCAACTTTACATTTCTTGAGCCATGGACCTGATCTTTTGTTGCAAACAAGATCCACAAACATTAGGCAAGTTGTACCAACTCTATGCAGTCCATAAGCTAGCCTATACAGGCCTTTGGCATTGTCACCTCAAACTTTCTTCAAAAGCAAGCAAACTTGCAAAAGTCAAGAGGACTTGGATATCTGATAAAGAGAAGACTTTATATCATTCTAAACAACTTCATAAACTTGTCTCAAGCAAAATACACGAATCCATAGCATTTGAAACCTTCCCAAACACAAAAACCACATTTCTTCCCAAAATAGGGCAGCTTCTGCAAAACACTTGCCATTTCAAAACTTGCTCGTACGCTTTTCCTTTCAACCCTTGAAACATCTTCCCTACATCACATCCAAGATATCCAAGCATTCATCTTGCAACTGTGAGCTCAGTTTCACACTTCACCATTTTCATTTTGCAAGGTTGCAGGTTGACTCGTGCAAGGAGATTCAAGCATCTACAAGGCTAGCTAAGCATTGGAAAAGCTTGAGGGAACTTCAAGGAAGCTCACACGATCTTCAGGCCTCACTCAAAGTTCCCACATTGCCATATCCAAACTCAACTGAACAAGGTATTTTTCAAAGTTCTATCTCTTTATTTAGGAATCCTTAGACTTTGATTTGTGAAGCAAAGATGTAGTCTTTAACTTACTAAAGCTGTACATATGCATACTTTCCCTTTATATTAACTGAGCTAAGAGTATTTGGTTGTTGAGCATGCTGAAAAAACTAGGTCAGAAATTAGGGCCATTAAAATTCTCCCTGATCTTTGAGAGTTAGGTCATGAATTTTATATCATTGGAATCGTGAGATCATAAGGTATAATTTTTGTGTTATGAGTTTTTGATTTTATGTAAGCTAGAGCAAGATACAAGTTTGTACACAGATGCACACATTTTTGGAAAAGCTGGATGACATGGATGAAGTCCTGGGCCTGGCGCGCCTGGGCCTTGCTTTTCTGACTTTTCACCCCCCCCTGTTTCCTATCTGCACCCCCCTTTGCATGTTTTTATATTTTGCATATTTTTTTCATTTCTTTGATATTTATTGAATTTAATATTTTTTTTCTGAACATTAAAAAATCAAAAAAATATTTTCTTCATTTTTTGCATTTTATTTTATTTTTTTATTATCTTTTTGGCATAAAAAATAGTTTATTAGTAATAATATACTTTATTTTATTAAATAAATTGTGAATATATTTAAATAAATATCACACATTTTTATTTTTATTATTCATATACATAAAATATTATTTCCACACATTTATTTTTTAATACTTGTAAATATTTTATTTATTTATTTATTTCTTGTACAAAATAAATAAAATAATAATAGAAAACATATTTTCTTTTAAAACAAAAAAAAACTAGGGTTTCCCCTTTCAAAAATAATAATATAATTTTTCTTATTTTTAGGAATTAGATAATTTTATTTTCTCATACATAAAACAATTACAAAAACATTTTTGCATAAATACATATTATTGCATATTTAAATACTTGTTTATTTATTTATTGTACAATAAATTCGATTGGGTTGTAATAGTGAATTAGGGTTTTATTTTGTGCAAATATCCCCATTCAAAAACTTGTATCCCCCCTCCCATAATATTGTTGTAATAGTTTAGATTTACTTTACGCAATTTATCGCATTATATACATGTTTAGTAAATTATGGTTTGTATGATAAGACAAAAATCAAACAAATAGCATGACCTAATGCAAGACAAAAAAGCATGAAAAATGACAACACATTACACACAAGCACCCCTAGGATTTCACCCACTTGGTTGCCTAAACAAAATGGCCATGGTATGCATGTTAGGTATCTTGGTAAAACAAAACAAACAAAAGATCATAGTCCCTCGATGACGCTATCAAAAAGGTTGCCTAAAACAAATGATCTTGGTCCCTCAAAACTTGCTAAGATACTTGGCAACATTGTTATCATGGTCATACGATGACCCACGCCCGTCCCGTTTAACATCCAAGAATAGGGTTGCCTACCAAATCAATGATAGGTCAACAACATCAAAGGAATAAAAATGTACAAGAAAGACTTTTGAGTAGGTAGAATGCTTCTAGTTACATGATCAATTTGCAAACAATCCTTGCTATTTTCAAACACACACACTTTCAAAAACATTTCCAAACAACTTTCAAAACATTGAAACATTTTCCAAAAGACAAACATCTTTGTATACATTCTAACGAACGAGAATCATTACAAAGATTGCCTAAACGATGGCCTCTTTTCAAAATACTTTCAAAACCACACAAAGCACCATTTCAAACAATTTCAAAAGCAAAGCAAGTGATCTAAAACAAGTAACTAATAGCCCATGGAAAACCATGGATGAAAAGGGTGCTAGCACCTTTCCTTTTCATAATCTACCCCCCGAACCCAAAAACAATCTCAAAGGTGTTTCCTGTGCTTTTTTACCTTTCCTTTTGGATAAAATAAAAGTCGGTGGCAACACTTGCTAAACCGCAACATTTGCGAACATAAACACAAAACCTCAAGTCAGTTCTCCCACCGCATCACAGTGCAGTTATGAAGTTGGGCTTCTCCGGAGCATCAAAATCTATCTCCTTGGCTTCAAGCAAGTCTTGTACTTTGTTCCTCAGAGCCCAACAATCATTTGTATCGTGGCCAGGACTCTCAAAATGGTAGGCGCACCGCACATTGGGATTGTATCTGGGAGATGTAGTGTTTGGATTCTTGGGAGCCTCTCTCAAGGTTGCCAAGTTAGATTTTAACAGATGAGGCAGAACTTCAGCCAAAGTCATGCTGATGCGGGTAAACTTCCGTTGTGGTCTTTCCACCCTTTGTTGATTGTTGTGTTGGGGAGCAACTGCGTGTCTTGGTATTACTACAACATTTATCGTTTGACGAGGCTCAGATCTGCTTTGGCCCCTCGGGCTATAGACCGTACTGGCTTCCTTCTTGCCAGAGAAAGGCTTCTTTTTTGAACTCGAGGAGGCATCCTTCTGTATTTTACCACTCCGAATTCCCGCTTCTACCCTTTCTCCGGTCAAAATCATCTCGGTGAAACCAGATGACGAGCTGCCGATCAAGTGATTGAAAAATGGACTAGACAACGTCCCTAGAAACATATCAACCAACTCCCTATCAGACAAAGGGGGTTGAAATCTCCCAGCCAAGTCTCTCCATTTTTTAGCATAATATTTAAAACCTTCTCCTGATCCCATGGACATACTCTGAAGTTGAGTACGAGTGGGAGCAAGGTCGGTATTATACTGATATTGCTTGTAGAAAGCAGCAGCAAGATCTTCCCAGTTCCGGACACTGGCTCCCTCCAACTGGTAGAACCATTCAAGCTGAGTCCTTGACAGACTATCTTGAAAGAAGTGTACTCACAAATTTCTATCAGCGGTGTGGGGCTGGATCTTCCTGACATACGAGTGAAGATGGAGTTTTGGGCAGGACACCCCATCATACTTGGAAAAAACTGGAGCTTTGAACTTATGAGGGATGACCACTCGCGATACCATTTCCAATTCTCCGAAATCCAAATCAGGTATCTTCTGAACTTCCATGGCACTCAAATGGCCTTCTAGCTGCTCGTACCTATCCTCAGCAGGAGGATATTGCTCATTATTGTAATCAGTATCATCGTCAGAAACTGCAGGACTAGGGTCCTTTTCGCCTTCTTGGTTCTCCCCTTCCTTGGATGAAGAGGTCAGATCAGTTTGATGCTTCAACCTTTCTCCAAATCTTCTACACATATTCAGAATACCAGTCCTCTTTTTCTTCTTCTTCTCTTTCAGAATGAGGGCTTTCAAATCCTTTTGCCCCTTAGCCAGACTTATGAACATCTGTTGGAACTGGGCGTTTTGTGTCTGAAGATCTTTGATGGCTTGATCGGAAGACATTTCTGCGTGTGATAAACAGCGAAGTAGATGAGAAACCTGTAGTGGTACCTGTAATGATGTGTATGTTAATGGGATGTGCATGTAATGATTCCAAAGACTTCGGGAAATTTAAATTTGCAAACCAAAATAAACAAAAACTTTATTAGCTTTAATTTGAAGGTTTAAAATGCTTTTAAGGCGTTACAAATAAGTAAATAAAACAAATCTAAAACTAGAAAAGAGAAAAAAAATCAAAAGTCCCATGGACGCTTTCTCTTTATGCTGATATAATCATTGAGCACACTTTCTTCCTAGAGCTGCCTGGTGAGCTTTGAAACCTTCCTCTCTTGATTATGGAACTGTTCCTTGTAAGTATCCCGCTCATTCTTCAGCTGAATCCAAGACCTCTGTAACTCCCCAAGATCAGTGAGCATGTATGGATAGAGAAATGTATAAGGAATTCCTTCTTCAGTAGTGGGATCCACAATCACTGGTAATACAACCACATAAGGCATCATAAACTTCTGGACACGAGCTCATACCCATTGGAGGTAAGGCTGCATAGGAATGGAAGTCTTTGGTCCCAACTCTTTTGGGCCAGATCTGTTCACCATTCCCCAAGCTCGTATGAACCTCTGGTGATACTCATTAACATTATCCTCATAGTTGAATACAATGCTCTCAATAAGTAACTCATGGGGACCATCCCTTCACGCATGACCAAATTGTTACAAAGCTAGACAAGGATTGTAAGTTATACCCCCTCTGATACCAAGTAATTAAACATTAGGGTACTCCCCACAGCGGTCAATAATAGCAATGTATTCCATAGCTCGGAAACACCAAAGAATATCCGCATGAGTGAGTGACATTATCCTTTGCGACCAACCCAAACCTTCTTCGTTCTTCAGTACAGACTTAGAGAGGTGAGAAATAAACCACCTCGATAGCAACGACATGCAACACAAAAGAGTCCCTCTCCTCTTCATGGTACGGGTATGGAGAGCATGCAAAATATCTCCAAGCAAGGTAGGCACAGGGTTGTGAGAAAGGAAAATCTTGTAGGATTCACATCTACGAAAGTGTCCGGATTAGGGAAGAAGACTAAGCCATAGATAAGAAGAGCCAAGACCTCCTCAAAAGCCTGAAAATACAAATCATCCCAAAATAGCTGAGCTTTGTCTATCAGAAATTTGGATAGAAAACCCTAGACTCCGCTTCGAGTTTCCCAATTGGATACCACATCGGACCGTTTCAAATGCAAAGCTAAGGCAATGACTTCTGGCTTAGGAACTTCTTCTATACCTGTGAAGGGTACCTGTTCAAGAATGGATACGCCCAATAGTTGAGAGAATTCTTCCAAGGTGGGTACCAACTGATAATCTGGAAAGGTGAAGCAGTGAGTCTTGGGATCGAAGAACTGAAAAAGTATGCTCATCATTTGTTCATCGAGGTTTGAAGTAACCAGGATGAGAAGTTGACTGTGTCTCTTAATGAAATTAGAAGTTTCAGAAACTCTTGATGCTAGCTCTTTAAGTTGGGCAGGTATCTGCACAAAACTGATTCGAATGGTATTTCTACGCGCGGAAGCCATGATCTGCAAAACAGAACAAATATAAATTCCCTTGGTCTTTGAAATGGTTAGTGTAATGAAGCATGAATTCCATGTTATGATGCATGATGTCATGATAAACCACAGGTATAGCAAACACAGGTATTGCAAACACAGTCAAATCACACAAAGCCCTTAGGTTTAAGGCTCGCATGACGTCAAAGGTAATACCCTCTTGAAGTTAAGTTGGTTTCAAACCTGTCCTAGAAAAGTAACCAGGTTCTAGAGGATCTTAATATCACTGACCATCCTTCATCGGTCATGTTTTCAGCTCACACAATCTTTTCTAGCAGCCAAAATATTCCGAAAGTATGATCTCAATGAGTGTAGCATCGAGTATCACCTAGTTCTCAGCTCTACATCGAGGCCGGCTATCTCGCTACTTTCTAATGGCCAAGTTGGGAGATTAAAGGTTCTAAGGTAAGTTGATGCTTCACAACACCATGCATCGGCCCCGTATTCTCCTCGTTTCACCATAAAGGATACCAGTACCAGTCAAAGTGCCACACCAACGTAGCTACTACTTCAATCGTATCGGTCTACGCCGTACAATTCCCTCACATTCTATTGTTACTTCCCTAAAAGGTATTCCCCAGATCCGGGTGTAGGATCTATAGTAACTCCAAACAAAACCCTCAAAAATAAAGCAATCAAAGCAATCAAAGCAATCAAGAGAAGCAATTTTAATGACCTAGATCCTAAGGTATACCCCACTTATAATTCCCCAGCAGAGTCGCCAATTCTGTGATATGGTGGCAGAACCGACTGTTTCATACTGGTTTTTATTTTACGTTTTTTATTCGCAAAATGTCGCGGTAAGCAAGAGTCGCCACCGACTTTTATTTCATCCAATCGGAAAGGAAAAAAGTATAGAAAAAATCCTTTTTTTGAGATTTTGAGTACGGGGGGTAGATTATAGAAAGGGAAGGTGTTAACACCCTTTCTATCCATGGTTTTCCATGGGCTCTTAGGTACTTGCTCATTTTTAAATTGCTTGTGTGTGTGCTTGCTTTGAAAATGTTTTATTTCGTGATAACCCTTGTATCAGTCCTCAAAGGTGTGACGAAGTTGTTTTGAAAATTTGTTTGAAAAGTGTAAGTGTGAAAAGTTTTGATTTGAGCAAGTACCTACTAGCATCTACCTACTCGAAAAAATATTGTTTCTATTCTTGTTTCCTTTAGACAGTGCTATCCTACTATTGAGAAATAGGTAGCACCGTCGTTGGAGTTTGTGAGGGTCAATTCGAAAGGGACGTGCGGACACAAAGCAATATTAGGATACCTTAGTAACAATCCTAGAATCTTAAGATCATATTCGAGACAACATTTCCGAGGCAGCATTTCCGAGGCAACATTCGAATGGGACGTTTGATCTTTTTTAGATAGGAGGAAAACCACTAAGACACCCTATGCTTAATGATCGTTTACCAAAGGCAAACGAACTGAGAGTATACACTAAGAGTGATATGTGCGAGTGATTTATTTCAGTTATTTATCTTTGCACATTAGGGTTTTTCTAACTGTATTAATGTGTCATGCATTCTTGCCATACAATTCTATTAGCATACATCTAAACAGTTAAATATTTGCAGGAATTAAAAATGCGAGAAAATAAACCTAGCTATTACAAGGCTTCGGGGAGGGGGATTAATTACATAGCAAAAATATCGGGGATTTAAACAGTAAATAAAGAACCCTAAATTAACTATTACAAACCATGAACAGTTACAAAAATATTGGCAAAATAATTAACAGGCGCGCGGCAAATTAAATGCGAAGCAATTAGGGTTTTGACCCTTTTGACTAAACCTAATTGCAATTGATTAAAGAAAAAAACTTTTGTTTTGTTTTTGTTATTTGAGAAAATAATGAATAATTAAACTAAAAGAAAATCCTAAGTTCTAATTAATGTTAATTTTTGAAAATAAATTAATTAATTCTAAACAACCTATTTTTGTATTTTAATTTTTATTTAAGAAAAAGAGAAAAAATTAAAACAAGAATTAACCTAATTTTCTATTTGATTTTAGTTGTGGAAAAAAACAAATCAAAGTTACCCTAAATTAAATTAAATTAATTAAATTAAATTTGATAAAAAAACTAATTCAAATTTTTGTGAATTCTTGATTTTATGATTTTATAAAAAAATTAATTTTAAAATAAAAAAAATAAATAATAAAGAATAAATTAAAAATAAAATAAAAAGAAAGAATGAGGAATGGGCCTGATAGTGTTAGCAAATGCAGGGGGTGCACATCTAAGTTCTGGGCCCAAAATGCTCCAAGCCTGGTTGACTACGCTTGATTTGGTGAGGGTGTTGACTTGAGGAATATGGTGGACCTTCAATGCTGGCACGTTGGATCTGGCTTGCTGATGAATCTGATGGTTGGATGTTGATGGAGCATGGTGAGCCTCATGATGAAAGATGCACTGGATCTATTATCTGAAAATAATACAAATGAAAATGTTGGGAGCTGGGGATCGAACCAAGGTCCTTATGCTCGCTTCCACTAATCCCTTGCCAGCTATGCTACACGTTCTATTTGTTCATATAATAGAAACAAAATAATGTAAACAAATCAAAAAATATATTCAGAAAATACGCTAAAATTCAAACGGGCCATCCATATGCTGCCACGTCATTATCTCCTTCACCGGCCTGTCGTCTTAGGTAGAACACTTTTACCTACGGACACTTGTGTGTAACTACAGACCTGTAACTTTCCAAAATCATGTAAAAGAAATATAAATGAAAGGTAAGGGTACCAATCAACTCATCTCATCCTCACGAACGTCATGGTACCAGAACAAAGCCTTATTTTGCCTATACTGAAAACCCCTAAAACGAGCAAAGAAACCCTAGCAATGGCATATTGTGATTCCTAGACTGCAAATGCAATTAAGTGGTACCAATAGCTTGCAAACACAATGATGAAAAAGAATATTTAATTAAAACATGCTTATGATGAGTAAATCAGTGAAATCAAAATCAAGTTTTTAGGCAAACCGTGGTGCCTATTGGGTGCAATTCTGGGCGTTTCAAGACCTGGGAGTGATTGTAATAGCTTCCTGGGATATCTAGCAAGCGATTGGAACCTTTAGCACACCTTGAATTGGCCTGTGGAAGAAGATTCGTCTCACACTTTTCTTGGAAATTTTCAAGTTTTGTTCTGGTTTTACACGACCTCTCACCCTTGTTTTTTGATCTGGAAAGCTTTATTATATAACCTAGAGCGAATTAGGTTAACAAACTTGGCATGAATCTTTGCATTTATCCAAGATTTGATTTGAGTTTCAAGTTGTATGATATGTTCCTATTTTGAGCCAAATCATGCCTTTCTTGTACCAATTGGCCTTAACTCGAATTGATCTTGTAATCTCAGCATATCTTGATTGCTAAACTGTCCAAAAAAAAATCAAATCATATCTTTGATAATTTTCATTATTTATTTGATTTAATGCACTTTTTTAATTAATAAAAAATAAAAATAAATTGAAAAATGAAGCACATAATGAGTGAGTGAACATTTGAGTCATGAACCACATTATAATTGAGGTGCAAGCATAAAAAGTTGGGTCCATTTAGCCAAAAATGCAAATTTGAGCACATTTGACTTTTGGAAATTTTGCAAAAATGGTCAACTTTGCCAATGCATAACTCTCTCAATTTTGACCCTAGAGAGGTGTTATTGAACTTTTTAGAAATCTTAGGATATCCTCTAAGCAACCCTTCTGGTCTCATCTCAATTGAGTCTTCCATGTTCATGTATGAAGCTTTGACCCAAAAGGTGTTTTTGTTGACTTTTCAAAAGGACCTATAATGTCAAAATTCATATCTTTTTATGAGTGCATATTATGAACTTGGTAGATGAAGATGAATTGTAGGGAATTGCATCCTATTAAAAATGAGCTTTGTATGGATCATTTCTGATAAAATATGAGAAAATTATGCTTGGTCAAAGTTGAGTTGACTTTTCCTGTAAAACCCTAATTTAGCAACTTTTGGGTTTTGATGATTTATGAGCAATCCTTGGGGAATCATGATAAAACCTTGATAAAATGATGAATAATACTTCAAAATGAGTATTTTGACCAAAAATCTTTAAGTTTGACTGTATGTGGGCCACAATTGACTTTTGACCTAGTACAGTTGATTTTCAGGCATTTGAGCAATTGACTGAGAAAACTTCTTCTGCAAGGCTTGAAACTTGACATGGATGATCTTGGGAATATATTAGGACAATGATGAGCATTTGAGTCCTTTGTGGTTCACACATCTTGATGAATATGGAAACCCTAATTTGAGGTATACTGCCTTAGGAGAGATTTTGTCTGGTCAACTCTTGAACTTCCTTGAGCAATTTGGGGACCTCACTTGCCATGTGTTGAGAAATATGGGAGGGAAAATTTTGGGGTAAAAAAACATACCTCCATTGTTGCCTAACTTGACCAAAAGTTTGAAACTCACATCTCCCTCGCGCGTTTTTAAGCCTTTTGGTTCCTAAAGTTTCTAAACATCATTTAGAACTCATCCCACAACCTGTTACAAGACCGTAACACCATTAACACCATCCTCCATTTTCAAAAATAGAGCTTTGCACTTGGACTTCTCCAGAACTCCTCAGGTACTTTGAGCACAAGCTAAGCATCCCATTAGCTTCCTGGGAACTTGAGGAAGTTAACCCAATCGTTGTAACTCACTGAAAGCTTCTCAAACACCAAACCTGATACCCTCTTGCAAGGTAAGTTTTCTAACTTTGGAACTTTTCATACATGCATCATCAATGATTTATTTGTGAATGAAACGTGTAGATATCATTTCCCTAAAGCTAATCATCTCCATAGCTTTCATTAACTTTGCTTGAGCTTAGAGAATTTTAAGATTGAAGTTTATGAGATTTTTAGGGTTCAGATTAAGGCCTTTAAAATTCATGATTATCTTTGATATATAATTTTATTGCTTTGCATTTCTGAAATCGTGAGGAAATTCGCTACAAGTTTCCTGTTTACAGTTTTCATTTTTGTTGAGGTTTGAATAAGTTACAGAGGTCATGGTTGGGCGTGAGGTTGAAGATGAAGTTGGCCTCAAGAACATGTTTGCCATATATATTTATGGTTTGATTTATATAAACGGATGTATAGCCACTCTAATGATAGAAGCGCGCGCCCGTGACTTGAGGGACCTGGGTTCGAGCCCCAGTGGTACCCTTTTGGATTTTTTACGCTTTTTTGCATTCTGACTTTTTGGCAAGGCGCCTTTGCCTCCTTTGGAATTTTTACTTTTTTTTCTTGCTGCTAACCCCCTTGTTTCATTTACGCACCCTAGCCCATTTATTTTCTTTTTTTCATTTTTATTTAATTTTTTTCTTAAGTATTTTATCTAATATTAAAAAATCATAAAAAAATATAAAAATATTAGATTTATATTTTGACTTAGTTTATTTATTTTTTCTCACAAAAAAATTATTTTATATAATCAATAATTTATTTATTTTACTAATTGTTCTTGTAAATTTAATTAAAAATAGGGTTTTAGTTATTTCCTTTTATACCATTTTTAATATTTTATCTTAAAATATAAAAAGACCAAAAATATTTTATAATACTATAATTTATTTTTAAGACAAAAAATACCAAAATATGTTCTTCTTACAAATTTAATTTTATTTTTAATCAATTAATAGATTAGGGTTTTATTTATTTTTCTTTTCCTAGTAAATATAAGTTTTACTTTTAATTAATTATTTCCCTTTTAGTTAATTAGGTTAAATTCAAAATCCCTGTTCTCTAAAAAATCCAAACAAAAATATCCATTTTCTTCACATTTACATTCTTGTATATTTATTCATTCTTGTACATTTATTTATTCAATTCTTGTATAAATTCAATATGGTTGTAATAGATCAATTAGGTTTATTTTCTTGCAATCCCCATTTATAATTTGTACTCCCCCCTCCCACAAGTATTTAATAGCGTAGTAACTTTAAATTTCACAATTTATCGCTTTTATATTCAAATGCTAGTAATTAGGGTTTGTATGGAAAGACTAAAACCAATGCTTAGAAAACCCTAATCCAAGACAAAATCAAGCATGAAAACAATACACTTGTGTGATACGGTGGGAGAACTGACTTGAGGGTTTTGCGTTTGATCGTAAATGTTGCGGTTAGCAAAAGTCGCCACCGACTTTTCTTTTATCCAAAAGGAAAGGTGAAAAAGCACAGGAAAGACCTTTGAGATTGTTTCTTGAGTTCGGGGGGTAGATTATGAAAAGGGAAGGTATTAGCACCCTTTTCATACATGGTTTTCCATGGGCTCTTAGTTACTTGCTAGATCACTTGCTTTTGTTTGAAATTGTTCTTTGTGTGGTTTTTGAAAGTATTTTGTAAAGAGGCCACTGTTTAGGAAATCTTTGTAATGATTCTCGTTCGTAAGAATGTATACAAAGATGTTTGATCTTTTGAAAATATTTTCAATTTTGTAAGATGTTTGAAAGTGTATGTGTTTGTTTTTTAAAAATAGAAAGGATGTTTGTTTTGAAATGGAGCAAGTAATTAGGATCAATCTACCTACTCAAATGTCTTTCTTGTTTATTTTCTTTTCCTTTGACATTGTTGTCTTACCATTGATTTGGTAAGCAACCCTATCTTTGGATGTAAATGGGACGGGCGTGGGTCATCGTATAGCCATGATTAGCAATGTTTCTAGGTAACTTAGCATTCTTTTTTAGGGACTAAGATCATTTGTAAGGCAACTTAGATAGCGTCATCGAGGGACTGTGATATTGTATTTTCTTGTTTTTGTTAAGATACCTTACATGCGTAATATGGCCATTTTGTATAAGGAAACCAAGTGGGATAACCCTAGGGGTGCTTGTGTGAAAGTATATTATTTTCATGTTTGATTTTGTCTTGAATTAGGGTTTTCTATTTGATTGATTTTGTTCTTTCCATACAAACCCTAATTACTAGCATGTGAATATAAAGTATTTAAATTGTGAAAAATAAAAATACTAAGCTATTACATGATTTGTGGGAAGGGGGTGTACAAATTGAATGGGGATTGCAAGAATTTAAAGTCTAATTAGTCTATTACAACCATATTGAATTTATACAATAATTGAAATAAATAAATGTACAAAAATAAATATGCAACAATGTATATGCAAAAAAAAAAATGGATCTTTTTGTTTGGATTTCTTATGAGAAAAAGGAATTTGTTCTAACCTAATTAATTAAAAGAAAATAATTAACTAAAATAATAAAAGTAAACCTAATTTACTAAGAAAAGATTTTAAATAAAAACCCTAAATCTATTAATTGATTAAAAAGAAATTAAGTTTATAAGAAAAGCATTTTTTTGTTATTTTTGTCTTGGAAATAAATTATAGTATTATAAAATATTTTTGGCCTTTTTTATGTTAAAATAATATATTTAAATAGGTATAAAAGAAAATAAATAATAACCTAGTTCTAATAAAGTATGATGAATACAATAATTTTGTGTGAGAAAATATTTAAATTATGTCAAAACATAAATCTACTATTTTTATAATTTTTTTTATGATTTTTAGTATTTTAGAAAATATATTTAAAAAGAAAAATGAAATAAATAAATAAATAAATACAAATGGGCCAGGGGGTGCCAAAAGTCAGGATGGGAGTCAGCAAAGAAAAAACACAAGGCCCACTTATTGTAAAGCCCAGATGCCTAGTTGAACAAAAATGATAAAAATGCTGAAAAATAATGGCAAAAGGTAGCGCTGGATATTGAACCCATGAGCCTCCATATACACGCGCTACCTTTGCCACTGGGGTGGCTGTACATCCGTTAATACAAATGAAACAATAAATACATAAGGTAAAATGTCTCCATGGCCTGTACTTCGTCTTCAACCTTCATCCAGCTGGACCACCTGTATCTCATTCGTTTCTCAACAAAAATGGAAAATGCAAACATGAAAGTTATGCTATTTTTCCTCACGAATCTAACCATATAACTTATGTAAGCTAAAAGTCAAAGATGAAGATTAATTTGGCTGGTCCTAAATTGAAACCTAATTTTTTCAGAAAGTTCAAATCTGAAATTCTCTACATACAATCAATATAAATGAAAACTATGAACATGGTCAGTTTTAGAGCAATGATATCTACATTTTATCTTCACAAGTCAGAAACAAATGATGCTTATGTGAAGAGATGGAAGTTTGAAAACTTACCTCTTGCAGCTGGAGTCGTGAATGGAGTTTGAGCAACTTTGGAGATGGCCTGATAATTTGTTTAGCTTACTTAGACCTCCTTGAGTGTATTTCAACTCTTACTTTGCTTCGAAAGTCCCTGAATCTCCCTACTCAAGTCAACCTGCAAGCTTGATATTTGAAAATGATGGATAGTTATGGAGGGGTTACAGTCTTGAAAAGGGGCCTGGATCACTTGTGTATGATATATGTAAGGTGTTTGAATGATTGAGAATTAAAACGAATGAGTGGAAGGGGAGATGGAGAGTTTTGGCTCAAAACTGTCAAGTTAAGTAGTCTTGTGCAGCAAGGGTGTTTAGGAGAGTTTTAGGATGCTTGAAATCGTGTCTTAGATTTCAATAAACTTGTTAATACGTATGGAAAAGATTAGAGCACAAAATCACTCCAGGTTTCTGAGTTATAGGGTTATGGCTCTATAACTTGCTTTTGAAGAAAAGTGAAATGACAAATCTCAAATGTTGTACAAGTATGTCCTGAGCTTCTTCAGGCATGTGACACCTTGCTTTTGGATTATAGGGGTTGTGTGTGCAGAAAGAACAAGTTAGAAGCTCAAGACAAGTTGACTTTGTGATTAAAGCAACTTTTCAAGAGTGGAATGGTAACTTTCTTCCAAAAATGGCAAATTGGCTTGAACAATGCTTGGAGCACTTGGATAATAGCTCAAAATCAAGTGTAATATTCTAATTATGGAGATATCTTGAGGTTTAGAGGCCTGAAAAACAAGATTGTGCAGCATAGCTTTGAAATTGGATTTTTGTTCATCACAAAATGCCTTGTAATTCAAGTGACAAAACACCAACTTCAACTCTTCGATTCTCCCTACTCAAGAATGATATCAAGGAGTTCTTGGACATTTTGGAAAGCTTGCAATGTGATATACAACTCATCTTTGAATTGATTTTGAAGATTCCTCTTGGAACTATATGAAAAAGTGTCATGAAGTTAGGTCAAAATCCTGGTCAAATTAGGGCAAAATTGCACTAAGTGTTTAGTTTCATGACCCTATATTCATAAAATTTTAACTTGAGATCCAAGAACTTTTCGAAGAAGTTGTGTGAAGAAAATTTGTATATTTCATGGAGATCTACAACTTTCATGTTGGAAGTTTCTCTTGAATCATCTTTCATCATGGTGAAAATTTGGCTCAAAGTTATGAAAAAACATGAAATTTCCAACACTTAGAAAAATTTCTAAGTTTAGAAATTTTGACTTTTCAAAATGAAATCTTGACCTTTTTGATTTCTTGATGAATAAGTTTCATATTTTGACATGTTTTTATGAATTATGATCTTTGGCACTTGAATTTGACCAAAAAGTCAAAGTTTGACTTTTTAGTATACAGTTGACTTTTGATCAGTTGACTGCAAAATTCATCTGTCAATCC
The DNA here is from genome assembly GCA_948472305.1 of Vicia faba. NCBI lineage: Eukaryota > Viridiplantae > Streptophyta > Magnoliopsida > Fabales > Fabaceae > Vicia > Vicia faba. The sequence continues at coordinate 256,266,758 of OX451736.1, read as the reverse complement.
AATGGATTTGCAATGTTTTGAATCATGTCATTAGGTCAAAATTATGCAATTGGACTCTTGAGGTCATGCCTTAAACCAATTGACCATTTGCTAGGTCAAAAATCAGAAATTGCCCTTTCCCAGTCAAAACCCTAATTTTGACCATTTTGCCTTTTTGGAGATTTGATCAAATTTCTTGAGGAATTATGGTCCAAACTTTATAAAATGATACATATGAGTTTAAAATGTTGATGTGGATAAAAAATTATGAAGTTTGACTATAAATTGGCCATAGTTGACTTTTTCCCAATACAACTGATTTTAGGTCAATTGTTCAATTGACTGATCAAAAGTGTGATCCAATGCTTGAAATTTGACATGAGTAATCTTGGGGGTCCATAATGGTCCATGAAATTAATATTAAGCATTTATAGTTCAAAAATCCTTGTGCAAACTCAAACCCTAATTTTGGTCATCAGTGCATAAGGAGGTGTCTTGAGCTGATCAAACCCTAGTGCAGTTTTGAGCCCAAGGAGATCTTGTGAGCAAATTCTAGATAAATGAGAGGGTAAACTTTGGGGTACAACAACTTCCCCTATTCAATCTTCTTAAGCCTGAAGAGTTAGATTGGCATGTTTTACCAGTCGTGACTCGAAGGTGGAAGATGATTGGACACTAGAGTGCCCAGAAATTTGCACTCGGCGATGCAATGGTAGAGGAAATGGACTTAAAAATGCCATTTGGAGAGGTGATAGAAAGTTTTTGGAGACGGGCTTGTAGATGCCATCCAAAAGTGATTGTTTGTATTGTAATTTGTAAGCTGAAATAATGAGTATCAGAATCGCGTTCGTGTCTGGAGCGTATCTGAACTGTATCTGGGAGCTGATTTTGAATGATGATTAGAATGGCATATGTGTCTGGAGCATATCTGAATTGTATCTGAGAAGTTGAATATGAATGAGTATCAGAATGGCATTCGTGTATGGAGCGTATCTGAATTGTATCTGAAAGCTGGATCTAAATGAGTATCAGGATGGCATCCGTATCTGGAGCCTATCTGAACTATATCTGAAAGCTAAATCTAAATGAGTACCAGGATGGCATCCGTATCTGGAGTGTATTTGAACTATACCTGAGAATCTGAATGAGTATCATAATGGCATTCGTGTCTAGAGCGTATTTGAACTGTATCTGAAGACTTTGAACATTGTTAATGGTAGATGTTTGATTAATCTTATCCTGAAAAAGATGAAATGTTAGCTAATATGTAATGTTATGTTGTATGAAATGCATAGTATAATGCATTCGCGTTATCAATGTTTATGATATATGGATGCAATGTATGCGTATGCGAGCTAGTTTGCTGCACAGCTATTGGATTGGGGAAAATAAATCCCTGACCGTTGCTGAGGATATGGAGTGTAAGTCTTCATGTTGTGAAAGTGAAGTGTTGATGAATTTCCGCTTAGAGAAACAAAAACTGTTGTAAGGGAAATGTCTTGTACTGCTTGTGAAATCCTGTTGTGAAATCCTGAGAAATTGAACAATTTCTATTGGGGATTGATAAATTGGAAGCTTGTTCCACTGGGAATTAAACTGCAAATTGTGGGGGATTTTATGGAAAATAACTTAGAGAGATTTCCATATCTCTTAAAGCCATCAACAATTGTCTTTTATTTTGTTTATTTGTAAACAGTAATTATGTTCAAATGCATATGTTCAACAATGAATCATTGTACATTTTTGTAAACAAAACACAAGCGTAAAGAAAAATAGATAGTTTTGCACTTTCAAAGGAATATCTTTGTATTAACTTTGAGTAAGTATTTTTGTACAATGAGACAAACATTCTAGTAAGAGAATTCCGTCGTAAAAATTGGAAATTTTAATTTAAAGAAAAGATAGCTATGTGCAATAATCCCATGGGGTTCCCATTCTATTATAGCCTTTGTATCTCTGAGCCTCTTGTCTATTTGTTGCCTTGTCCAAAGATGATTGAATTGATCAGAACCTCTGAGTTTGCAAATTGAAGCCAAAGGTTGTCCTCAAAGTGATCCAACGGGACATAGTCATACGCTTTAATTCCCTAACTTTTTCCTGGACCGCCCTTTCGGGTTTTCAGTCCACCGGGAAACCCTTTTTTGCCCAAGTCGCCCTTTCGGGTTTTCAACTTATCGGGTGTACAAATTTTTTTGTTTTATCCCTAATTTTTTCCCGAACCTTTTTGGTTCACCGTGATGCCCTTGTTTTGCCTAGGTATGTCAACCTAGCGGGTCTCTTATGCGTAGTATCTTTTGAATATGTTCGCATTCGCAGGGTGTGGAGGGTCGTCACCATCCATGATAGTCAAGATCATTGCTCCACCAGAGAAAATTTTTTTGATTACAAATGGTCCTTCATAGGTAGGAGTCCATTTTCCCCTGGGATCACCTTGTGGCAGTATCATACGTTTGATCACCAGATCTCCAACTTGATACACTTGGCGTCTGACCTTTTTGTTGAAAGCCTTGATCATCCTTTTTTGATACATTTGACCATGGCATACAGCAGTAAGTCTCTTCTCATCAATCAAGTTCAGTTGATCAAGTCGGGTCTGGATCCAATCGTCTTTGTTCAGCCCTACATCCTTCATAATCCTCAGAGAGGGGATCTAGACCTCAATAGGCAAGAAAACCTCCATGTCGTAAACCAGAGAATAAGGTGTTGCCCCGGTTGATGTGCAAGCTGTGGTACGATACCCGTGAAGAGCGAATGGTAGCATCTCATGCCAGTCTTTGTATGTGACTGTCATTTTCTGTATGATCATTTTAATGTTCTTATTTGCAGCTTCGACAGCACCATTCATCTTTGGTCGGTAAGGAGAAGATTTGTGATGCTGAATCTTGAATTGTTCACACAAGGCGGTATTCATAGTGTTGTTGAGATTTGTACCATTTTCAGTGATGATCCTCTCTAGGATACCATACCAGCAAATGATATTTTGCTTGATGAACTGGGCGACAACCTTCTTGGTAATGAAAGCGAAGGAAGCTGCCTCCACCCACTTTGTAAATGAGTCAATGGCCACTAGGATGAAGCGGTGTCCACTGAAGGCCGTTTGATTGATTTCCCCAATCATATCAATCCCCCACATAGCAACGGGCCAAGGAGCCGTCAAGACATTCAGAGGAATCAGAGGTACGTGCACTTTGTCAGCATAGATCTGACACTTATGGAAGGTTCGAGAGTGTTGATAGTAGTCTGCTTCCAGGGTAGACCAGTAATAGCCTGTCCGTAGGATTTTCTTTGCCATCATATGCCCACTGGAATGGGTGCCAAAAGTTCCTTCATGTAACTCGGCCATGATCCTTTCGACTTCAACCTTGTCTACGCACCGAAGTAACACAGAGTCATGGTTGCATTTGTAAAGAATGTCATTACTAAGGAAGAATTTAGTAGAGAATCTCCTTATGAACTTATTATCATTGATTGAAGCTCCTTCTGGATATTCTTGAGCCTCGAGATACTTCTTGACTTCGTGAAACCAAGGTTGGTCCACTACTTCTTCAGTATTAATCTCGTGACAGTGTGTTGGTTCATCCATTCGTTCGATGGTGATCTGGGGAGCCTCGTTATCCAAATTAAGTTTAAACATGGATGACATTGTGGCTAGTGTGTATGCTAGCTAATTTAGTTCTCACGGGAAATGCTCGAAGGTAATCTTCTAAAAATGTGGTAGCAATGTCAAAACATGTTATTTATAAGGGATAAGGTTAGGGTGTTTGGTGTCCCATTATCATTTGATTTGAATGATAACTAAAGTTGAATCTTTGATACATTCAAGGATTTGATCCCCAAGTCTATGGCAGCTCTGAGACCAAAGATGTATGCTTCGTATTCCGCCATGTTGTTTGTATAATTGAAGCAGAGTCTTGCGGTAAAGGGAGTATGACACCCTTCCGGGGATATAAGTACAACACTGATACCATTTCCAAGCATGTTGGATTCCCCATCAAAGAACATGGTCCATCGGGATCCTTGTCCAGGTCTGTCATATGGCCTGAATTCTTTACAGTTGTCTAACATCATGATGTCTTCATCCGGAAATTCTAACTTCATGGATTGGTAGTCTTCTACATCTTGGTGAGCAAGGTGATCAGCTAGTACACTGCCCTTTATAGCTTTCTAGGTAGTACTGTATGTAATATTCCGTCAGGATCATCTTCCATCTCACTATTCTCCCGGAAAGAGCAGGCTTCTCGAAGATGTATGTCATATTTAGTCCGAATGGCATCACCTTATAGCAGAAAGTGCCCCACTGCGTGACGAACGTTGTTTTCTCCATGTCCTCAGGCACCATTTTGATATGGTTGTAACCTGAGAATCCGTCCATGAAGGAAAACACTTTGTGTTATGCCGTATTGTCAACTAGAATATCAATGTGGGGGAGTGGAAAATCATCCTTATGGATTGCCCTATTCAAATCTCTGTAGTCCAGACACATTCGCACTTTGTCGTCCTTTTTGGGCACGGGAACAACATTGGCAACCCATTGGGGATAAGAGGTGACAGCCAAGAATCCAGCGTTGAATTGTTTCATGACTTCTACTTTAATATTTTCTGACATATCAGGCCTCATGCGGCGAACCTTTTTCTTTACTGGCGGACAATCCTCTCTTGTAGGAAGACGATGTACCACAATGTCTGCATTAATTCCCGGCATGTCTTCATACGACCAGGCAAAGACTTCAACATAATCGTGTAACAACTGAATCAGATGCTCCTTGACACCGGGTTCTAGATTGGCACCCATCTTGACCTCTTTTTTGTCTTCTTCGGTACCTAGGTTGATTGTATCCATGGGTTCCTCGTAAGGCTGAATGGTTCTCTCTTCTTGTTGTAGTAGTCTGGTAAGTTCCCATGGTACTTGACAATATTCCTCACCTTCATCTTCGGCTTGGTAGATTAGATTCTTAGAGTCACTAAAGGCCATAGCAGTATCGATACCCATGGGACCCCGAATGGATGTAAACCTGCATTGTGAGTGTGAGTGTGTGTAAGGGTATATCTATCCTTGAAAGAAATAAAAATGTAAATAGAAAAACAATGAGCATAAAAGTTTGTATGCCAAAACGTCCATGATTCATTGATGCCATATGAAAATGAGATAATAACCCTTACAAATGGACCATTGTGCCTCGGGTAAGACACAAGGTTTTAAGAGTGCGAATTGTTTTAATATTACAGATCCAACAAAATGTAAAGACAAATTACCGTGGGATAAAAGTGATCGGGACAAAATCTCTAGCCTCCCAGTTGCTAAGCCCTCCACTGTCAGTTGGGAATATCAAGTCCTCCAAGTCACAGCTATCTTCATCATCTTCTACGGCGTTGACCTCGCGGTTGTTTATCTTCAAGGGTGGTCCTCCGGCACGAGCGCGGCGCACAGCCTTCTGGGCACCTGAAGTGAATCCCAAGCCAAACTTCTCAGACTTATACGGGATATCTGGGAGTTGTCCCCAGATAGTGAACCCACCTTCTTCCACCACTGCTTTGGCATCCTTCAGAGATGGCATCCGGAGTGGAGGCCTTGTGGTCTTGGGAACAGCCTTGGTTACTGCCACATCTTGCGGGACCTCTTCAAAGTGTTGGAATGGAGTTTCAATAAATTCACCATATAATTCCACATATCTGAAGGAATTGAGATGGCTGATCATATACTCTTCTTCTCCATGAACGGTGATAATCTTCCCTTGAATCGGATATTTTAGCATTTGGTGCAATGTAGAAGTAACGACATTGGCATTGTGAATCTATGGTCGGCCTAGCAAGCAGGAATATGAGGGACGGATATCCATTACATAAAAAGTTGAATCAAATGTTTGGGTTCCAACCTTTATGGGGATATCCACTTCCCCATGTACCATCCTTTTCGAGCCTTCAAAATCCCTTACTACTATGTTACTTGGCTTCAATGTCAATCCCTCACAGTCAAGCCTATCAAGAGATTTTTTAGGCAATACATTCAGAGATGAGCCCGTGTCCACCAAAACATGAGCCAGGGTTGTGCCCCTACATTCAACTGAGACATGCAATGCCTCATTATGTTTCCTTCCTCTTGGCGTTAAATCAGCATCCAAAAAACCTAGACCGTTATCTGTAGTCAAACTGGCTACGTAGTCTTGAAACTGATCGACAAACGTCTCTTGGGGTACATGGGAAGTTTTCAGGAATTTTACCAAGGCTTTTGCATGCGCCTCGTAACATAGTAGCAATGCCAGCATGGAAATTTTAGAGGGAGTTTTCCCCAGTTGTTCAACTACATCGTAGTTGCTTCTTTTTATGATCTTCAGAATTTCCTCCATCTCTTTTCCGGAGGTCTCAGGGATAGCCAATGATTGTGTCTTCATCTTGACAGACTCAACCAGAACACCTTTTACTCGAGTCACGGTTAACTCGGCAGCAGGAGTGTCAGTAGGAATGATAAAAGGGGTCGTAAAAGCTTTGTTAGTTGGAGTAATAGTGGGGATGATTGTAGGACTGGGAACAACTTTTGGAGGAGTAACAACAGGAATGATTACGGGTCTAGAAACTGCTTTTAGGGGAGAAATTTATGGAGAGAATATCCTTCCGCTTCGTGTAATCTTGCTAGTTCCTGCAATATTACTAATGTCAGAATTGACTTTCTCAGCACTTAAATCTTCGACGGCTGGCCAATCTTGCTTGATACCGTGGTAGTAGACATCCCCTCCATAATTCCAGGGTATGGTTTTGTTTGAAGAATACGGAACTGGTCAAGGCATTGTAATTATTAAAGGATTTGCTTTCGGAACTGATGTAATTCTAACGGGTCTTTTGGTGGAGACCCTGGAAGAATTGGCGGAAATGGTAATGATAGAAACAACTTCAAAAGGAACAGGTGAAGCAGAAGTCTTTTCAAACAAAATTTATTTGTTATCTATTAGGCACTGAATGCCTGATTTCAACAAAGGACAACTGGTTGGTGAGGACAAACAGAAATGACAGCCTTCATCACAGCCCGGAAACACACCGGCATTCAACAAGTTCACCTTAATAGTCAGGAGTGGGGTCATAAGTTCATCAACTGAAGTAACAAACATTTCTTCTTCAATGGCATTGGTATTATGGCCATGTTTGGGCATAGCGGTAGAAATGACATTTGGCTTTTCGGGCGCATCGAATTCAATCTCTTTTGCTTCAATGAGGTCTTGTATTTTGTTCTTTAGAGCCCAACAATTATTAGTGTCATGGCCGGGACTTTCAGAGTGATATGCGCAACGGGCATTGGCATGATAGTGAGGAGAGGTTGTATTGGGTTTTTTCAGAGCTTCTTTCAAGGTCACCAAATTGGATCTTAGTAGATGCGGTAACACCTGAGATAGGGTCATGTTATTTCTGGTGAACTGCCTGATCGGTCTTTCCATCCTCGGTTGATTATTTCTTTGCTGATCAGGAGCAGGCTTAGGAATCATAACAGCCTCCACCATTGGACGTCGTTCGGCCCTATCTTGGTTTCTCTGAGGATAAACGGCAACCACTTCTTTCTTTCCTATAAATGGCTTCCTTATAGCAGCAGAGGATGTATCTTTCTGAATCTTTCCACTCTTTATCCCGGCTTCTACCCTTTCTCCGGTCAATATCAGTTCAGTAGAACCTGGAGATGAACTTCCAATTAAATGATTGAATAAGGGACCAGACAAGGTGCCCAAGAACATGTCTACTAACTCTCTCTCAGATAGAGGGGGTTGAACTCTTCCATACAAGTCTCTCTATTTTTGCGCATAGTCCTTGAAGCCTTCATTTGAACCCATGGCCATACTCTGGATTTGAGTACGGGTAGGCACAAGATCAACATTGTATTCGTATTATTTTTAGAAGGTTGCGGCAAGATCTTCCCAATTATGAACATTGGCTCTTTCTAACTGGTAAAACCAATCAAGTTGAGTTCTTAACAGGCTGTCTTGGAAGAAGTGTACCCATAAGTCTTTGTCAGCAGTATGGGGCTGGATTTTCCTCACATAGAACCGGAGATGAATTTTAGGGCATGAGACTCTGTCATACTTGGCGAACACAAGTGCTTTGAATTTGGGAGGAATGACAATCCCCGACACTAACCCCAATTCCTCAAAGTCCAATCCAGGAACTTTTTGGATTTCCATTGCACTCAATCGCTCTTCGAGATGTTTATACTTGTCATCAGCTGGAGGGTATTGTTCTTCAGAATAGTCTTCTTCTTCCTCTTCTTCTTCCAATTCTGACGGGACAACTGTTTCCTTGCCTTTCCCATATTGATTGTCTCTCTCTCTCTCCGGATGTCGTTGCAAAGTCTAAGGTCCTTCTTGTCTGCCCATGAAATCTTCTTCCCATGTTTAGGACTCCGATCACCTTCTTTGTCTTCTTTTTCTTCTCCTCGGCCAGCAAAGTCTTCAACTCTTCTTGTCCTTTGGCTAGGGTCAAGCGCAACTGTTGAAACTGTGTATTCTGAGCTTGGAGGTCCTTCACTGTTTGCTCGAGATCCATCTTACTGAAATAAACAGTAGAGAGACGAGGAGACTTTTGCAAAAGACCTTCTTATGTTATGATAAATGGTATATGCATATGTAACGATTTCAAGGATTTCAAACATTCAAATTTGCTTTAGACAAAAGGGAAACACACGTTATATTAATAGATTAAAGCTTGAGTACATCAATGCCTTTTCAGGAAAAAATAATACAAAAACTCTAAGATAAAAAGGAAGTTCGCATCCTCTTTGGTGCGATGTAGGCATTCAGAGTCTGCTCCTTATGAAGTAGTCTAGTGAGTTCCAAAACCTTCTTCTCGCTCGCGTAGAATTGGGCTTCAAAAGTATCTCGCTCCCCCTTGAGTTGTATCCAATCTCTTTGTAGGTCTTCGAGAGAGGTGGGCATATCAGGATGTAGGATAATGTATGGAACATCTCCCTCCATGACAGGCTCAATGATTACCAGGAGAATGGAGGGGTAAGGCATCACAAGACTCTGAGCACGAGTTCGTACCCATTTGAGGTAAGGCTCAAGAGGGATGGAATTTTTATGCCGCAAAGTCTTGCTATCCACCTTATTTAACATCCTCCAAGCTCGGATAAATCTCTGGCGAAGACCTTGATCGTCGTTGTCGTAGTCAAATACCAAACCTTGAATCAGCATCTCGTGCGGGCCATCCCTTCGGGCATAACCAAATTTCCTTAAGGCTAAGCAGGGGTTAAAGGTGATACCTCCCCTAATGCCAAGTAAAGGGATATTAGGGAATTCTCCACAATGGTCGACAATGATAACATTCTCTTTGGATCGGGAGCACCAATGAATGTCTGAATGTTTAAGCATCATCAACCTTTGTGACCACCTTGAACCTTGCTCATTCTTTAATACATATTGGGGAAGATGTAAAATGAACCATCTTTCCAAGAGAGGAGCACAACACATAAGGACACATATTTTCCACATTGTGCGAGTGTGAAAAGAGTGTAGGATATCTCCTAGCAATGTTGGAACCGGGTTACAGGATATAAAGATTTTGACGGTGTTGACATCTATGAGTTGGTCAGGATTTGGAAACAAAACCATCCCATAGATGAGGAGAGCCACAATTTCCTCAAAGGCTTGCAGATCCAAGGAATTCCAACAACTTTGGGCTTTCTCAAATAGGATCTTTGCTAGGAAACCCTTGACACCACTTCTTGTTTCCTAATGAGTTGTGATATCAGATGAGTGCAAGTGTAGAGCTTGAGCAATATCTTCTAGCTTTGGGTCTCTTTTCGTACTGTTGAAAGGTATTTGATTGAGAATGGGAATCCTTAAGAGTTGGGAGAATTCTTCCAAAGTTGGCACAAGTTGATAATCAGGAAATGTGAAGCAATGGTGTAAAGGATCAAAGAACTGAAAGAGCACCTTCATCATATCCTCATTTGTGTTGGAGGTGACCAAGTTGAGTAGGCGACCATGTCTCTCGAAAAAGGGAGAGTTTTTAGGAATGCTTGAAGCTAGCTCCTTGAGTTGTGGAGGGATCCTTACAAGATTGACTTGAATAGTTTTCCTGCGAAGTGAATCCATATCCTACAAAACAAGAACAAAGATGAATCCCAAAATCCTTGAAATGGTTAGTGGATGTATATGATGTTCATGATGTTCATGATGTTATGTACAAGTATGCATATACAAACAAAATAAATAAATCCTTAGGTTTAGGCTTGTATAGTGTTTTATAGGTAAGTACCTCTTGAAGTTTAGTTGGCTCAAACCTATCCTAGCAATAGTAACCAGGTTCTAAGGAGCTCAATATCATTGGTTTGTTTCCTTGGTCATTGTTTCAGCACAAACCTCTTTAATGGCGACTGAAATATCCCAAGAAACCAAACCTCAATGAGTGTAGTATCGAGTATCTACCAACTTCGGACTGCACCCGAGTCGGTCATCTCACTACGTCCTAATGGCCAAGTTGGTCAAGTAAAGGTTCTAAAAGTTCATTAGTGCTTCATGACATCACTCAGCGGCCCCGTATTCTCTTTGATTAACTCAAAGGCTATCGGTACCCACAAATATGTCGCACTAACATAGCTATTTCTTAGACCATATCGGTATACCCCGCACAGTTTCCACAACATATTGCTACTTACCTATAATGCATCCCAAATCTGGGTAGAGGATTCAAACCTAAACAAAGAACCATAATGTAAAGCATACAAGTCAAAAATTGTAAGCAAATAAATATGATCTATTCCTAAGGTGATCCCACTTTTAGAATTATCCCCAGCAGAGTCTCCAGTTCTGTGATACGGTGGGAGAACTGACTTGAGGGTTTTGCGTTTGATCGCAAATATTGCGGTTAGCAAGAGTCGCCACCGACTTTTCTTTTATCCAAAAGGAAATGTGAAAAAGCATAGGAAAGACCTTTGAGATTGTTTCTTGAGTTCGGGGGGTAGATTATGAAAAGGGAAGGTATTAGCATCCCTTTCATCCATGGTTTTCCATGGGCTCTTAGTTACTTTCTAGATCACTTGCTTTTGTTTGAAATTGTGCTTTGTGTGGTTTTTGAAAGTATTTTGTAAAGATGCCATTGTTTAGGCAATCTTTGTAATGATTCTCATTCGTAAGAATGTATACAAAGATGTTTGATCTTTTGAAAATGTTTTAAATTTTGTAAGATGTTTGAAAGTGTATGTGTTTGTTTTTTAAAAATATCAAGGATGTTTGTTTTGAAATGGAGCAAGTAATTAGGAGCAATCTACCAAATCAAATGTCTTTCTTGTTCATTTTCTTTTCCTTTGACATTGTTGTCTTACCATTGATTTGGTAAGCAACCCTATCTTTGGATATAAATGGGACGGGCGTGGGTCATCGTATAGCCATGATTAGCAATGTTGCAAGGTATCTTGGCATTATTTTTGAGGGACTAAGATCATTTGTAATGCAACTTAGATAGCGTCATCAAGGGACTATGATCTTGTATTTGCTTGTTTTTGCTAAGATACCTTACATGCGTAATATGGCCAATTTGCATAAGGCAACCAAGTGGGATAACCATAGGGGTGCTTGTGTGCAAGTTTATTGTTTTCATACTTTATTTTGTCTTGAATTAGAGTTTTCTATTTGATTGATTTTGTTCTTTCCATACAAACCTTAATTACTAGCATGTGAATATAAAGCATTTAAATTGGGAAAATAAAAATACTAAGCTATTATATGATTTGTGGGAAGTGGGTGTACAAATTGAATGGGGATTGCAAGAATTTAAAGCCTAATAAGTCTATTACAACCATATTGAATTTATACAATAATTGAAATAAATAAATGTACAAAAATAAATATGCAAGAATGTAAATGCAAAGAAAATGGATCTTTTTGTTTGGGATTTTTATGAGAAAAAGAAACTTGTTTTGACCTAATTAATTAAAAGAAAATAATTAATTAAAATAATAAAAGTAAACCTAATTTACTAAAAAAAGATTTTAAATAAAAACCCTAAATCTATTAATTGTTTAAAAAGAAATTAAGTTTATAAGAAAAACATTTTTTTGTTTTTTTTTGTCTTGGAAATAAATTATAGTATTATAAAATATTTTTGGCCTTTTTTTATATTAAAATAATATATTTAAATAGGTATAAAAGAAAATAAATAATAACCTAGTTCTAATTAAATTTACAAGATAATTAGTAAAGATAAATAAAGTATGATGAATAAAATAATTTTTTATGTGAGAAAATATTTAAATTATGCCAAAACATAAATCTACTATTTTTATATTTTTTTTATGATTTTTAGTATTTTAGAAAATATATTTAAAAAGAAAAATGAAATAAATACAAATGTGCCAGGGGGTGCCAAAAGTCAAGATGGGAGTCAGCAAAGAAAAAAACACAAGACCCACTTATTGGAAGCCCAGGCGCCTAGTTGAACAAAATTGAGAAAAATGATGAAAAATAATGGCAAAAGGTAGCGCTGGGTAATGAATCCATGACCCTCCATACACACGCGCGCTACCTTTGCCACTAGGGTAGCTGTACATCCGTTAATACAAATCAAATAATAAATACATAAGGTAAAACATCTCCATGACATGTACTTCGTCTTCAACCTTCAGCCAACCGGACCACCTGTATCTCATTCGTTTCTCAACAAAAATGGAAAATGCAAACATGAAAGTTGTGATATTTTTCCTCACGAATCTAACCATATAACTTATGTAAGCTAAAAGTCAAAGATGAAGATTAATTTTGTTCGCCCTAAATTGAAACCTATTTTTTTTCAAAAAGTTCAAATATGAAATTCTCTACATACAATATATATAAATGAAAACTATGAACATGGTCAGTTTTAGAGAAATGATATCTACATTTTATCTTCACAAATCAGAAACAAATGATGCTTGTATGAATAGATGGAAGTTTGAAAAATTACCTCTTGCAGCTGGAGTCGTGAATGGAGTTTGAGGAACTTTAGAGATGGCCTGATGATCTGTTTAGCTTGCTTGGACCTCCTTGAGTGTATTCCAACTCTTACTTTGCTTTGAAAGTCCCTGAATCTTCCTACTCAAGTCAACCTGCAAGCTTGATATTTAAAAATGGTGGATAGTGATGGAGGGGTTACAGTCTTGAAACAAGGGCCTAGATCACTTGCGTAAGATGTACGTAAGGTGTTTGAATGATTGAGAATCAAAACGCACAAGTGGAAATGGAGATGGAGAGTTTTGGCTCAGAACTGTCAAGTTGAGCAGTCTTGTGCAGCAATGGTGTTTGGGAGAGTTTTAGGATGCTTGAAATCGTGTCTTAGCTTGCAATAAACTTGTTAATATGTATGGAAAATATTAGAGCACAAAATCACTCCAGGTTTCTGAGTTATACGGTTATGGCTCTATAACTTGCTTTTGAAGAAAAGTGAAATGACAAATCTCAAATGTTGTATAAGCATGTCCTAAGCTTCTTCAGGCTTTAGACACCTTGCTTTTGGATTATAAGGGTTGTGTGTGCAGAAAGAACAAGTTAGAAGCTCAAGACAAGTTGACTTTGTGATTAGAGCAACTTTTCAAGAGTGGAATGGTAACTTTCTTCCAAAAATGGAAAATTGGCTTGGACAATGCTTGGAACCCTTGGATAATAGCTCAAAAGCAAGTGTAATATTCTGATTATGGAGAGATCTTGAGGTTTAGAGTCATGCAAAACAAGATTGTGCAGCATAGGTTTGAAATTGGATTTTTGTTCATCAAAAAATGCCTTGTAATTCAAATGACAAAACACCAACTTCATCTCTTCGATTATCCCTACTCAAGAATGATATCAAGGAGTTCTTGGACATTTTGGAAAGATGGAAATATGCTCTACAACTCATATTTGAATTGCTTTTGAAAATTCCTCTTGGAACTATATGAAAAAGTTCCATGAAGTTAGGTCAAAATCCTGGTCAAATTAGGGCAAAATTTCACTAAGTGTTTAGTTTCATGACCCTATGTTCATAAAATTATAACTTGAGATCCAAGCACTTTTGGAAGAAGTTGTGTGAATAAAAGTTGTAGATTTCATGGAGATCTACAACTTTAATGTTGGAAGTTTCTCTTGGATCATCTTTTATCATGGTGAAATTTGGCTCAAAGTTATGAAAAAACATGAAATTTCCAACACTTAGAAAACTTTCTAAGTTTAGAAATTTTGACTTTTCAAAATGAAATCTTGACTTTATAATTTCCTGATGAATAAGTTTCATATTTTGACATTTTTTGATGAATTATGGTCTTTGGCACTTGAATTTGACCAAAAAGTCAAAGTTTGACTTTTCAGTATACAGTTGACTTTTGATTAGTTGACTGCAAAATTCATCTGTCAATCCAATGGATTTGCAATGTTTTAAATCATGTCATTAGGTCAAAATTATGCAATTGGACTCTTGAGATCATGCCTTAAACCAATTGACCATTTGCTAGGTCAAAAATCAGAAATTTCCCTTTCCCAATCAAAACCCTAATTTTGACCATTTTGCCCTTTTGGAGATTTGATCAAATTTCTTGAGGAATTGTGGTCCAAACTTGATCAAATGATACATATGATTTTAAAATGTTGACGTGGATAAAAAATTATAAAGTTTGACTGTAAATTGCCTATAGTTGTCTTTTTCCCAATACAACTGATTTTTAGGTCAACTGTTCAATTGAGTGATCAAAAGTGTGATCCAAGGCTTAAAACTTGACATGAGTAATCTTATGGGTCCAAAATGGTCTATGAAAGTCATATGAAGCGTTGATAGTTAAAAAATCCTTGTGCAAACTCAAACCCTAATTTTGGTCATCAGTGCATAAGAAGGTGTTTTGAGTCTATCAAACCCTAGTTCAGTTTTGAGCCCAAGGAGATCTTGTGAGCAAATTCTAGATAAATGAGAGGGAAAATTTTAGGGTACAACAACTTGCACACAAGCACCCCTAGGGTAAAATCCACTTGGTTGCCTTTACAAAATGGTCATATTACGCATGTGAGGTATCTTAGCAAAAACAAGCGAATATAAGATCATAGTCCCTCGATGACGCTATCTATGTTGCCTTTCAACTGATATTAGTCCCTAAAAGAGAATGCTAAGGTACCTTGCAACATTTCTAATCATGGTTATACGATGACCCACGCCCGTCCCGTTTACATCCAAAGATAGGGTTACTTACCAAATTAATGGTAAGGTAACAATATCAAAGGAAAGGGAAAATGAACATAAAAGACTCTTGAGTAGGTAGAATGCTCATAATTACTTACTCAATTTCAAACAAAACATCCTTGCTATTCTCAAAACAAACACCTAAACTTTCATACATCTTACAAACTTGAAAACATTTTCAAAAGATCAAACACTTTGTATACATTCTTACGAACGAGAATCATTACAAAGTTTGCCTAAACAATGGCCTTTTTACAAAATACTTTCAAAAACCACACAAAGCACAATTTCAAACAAAAGCAAGTGATCTAGCAAGTAACTAAGAGCCCGTGGAAAACCATGGATGAAAAGGGTGCTAATACCTTCCCTTTTCATAATCTACCCCCCGAACTAAAGAAATAATCTCAATGGTATTTCCTGTGCTTTTTCACCTTTCCTTTTGGATAAAAGAAAGGTCGGTGGCGACTCTTGCTAACCGCAACATTTGCGATAAAATGCAAAAACTTCAAGTCAGTTCTCCCACTGTATCACACATATGAAGCTGTTATTGGAACTCAATTCCAAGTTTATCCATTGATAATATAAGACAAAATGAGAATTCTATATCTTAGTTTAAAGATGCTCACCAAGTAGTACGTAATGGCCCTAATAAGGTATGGGGGAAGATTGTTGATCCACCTGTAAGCAAGAATAGAGCTATTTTGTGATTCTTTGTGAAAGATGATAAAGGTAAGAACATGAAGCCGAAGTCTTCTTTAACCAAATACTAGGATATCTTTTGTATCGGGGGTTATCTTCATCCAACTATTCCTAGTATCAATGCTATTGTGGAGGATGAAGCAGAGCAAGAGATGCCAAACTATGTGACGCATGGGGTTAGAGTCCAGAATTGGATCACCATCGATGTTCCCTCTTGCACTCATGTCTTAAAGTAATTTGTTTTTTGTTAATCTTTTCAAAAAATCTTTCACTCTGCCCAAGGTGAAAGTTGATACTGTATGGGCTTATCTGTTTTCTTTGATCTTTAAAATCAATAATAAAGATCGTCTTTGATTCCCAAATTGTGTCTTTATTTTTTGCTTTTTCTTGGAAAAATGGTAATAAGAAAAAACCCTTTCAAAATAAATAATAATTGTAATCTGCATAATCACTTTCAATGTGTGTCAGTTTCTAAAAGCAATCATAAATCATATGTGCAGATTAATTAAAAAACCTGTTGAATATTAGACCACGCACCCTCTCCCAACTTTGAATATCCTGTGTATGGGGTCAAGGAAGAAGATTATGGTGACTCGCACAAATCAAATAAAAATCGCCACCACACTTTATTGTTTCCAGAGGAATGGGAAAAGAGTGAATAACCCAAAAAGATGGGGGGAGAATCTAGGTATGTGGGTGGGTTATGCAAAGAGAAGGTATTAGCACCCTAAATATCTACGGTACTCCGTAGGAACCTCTTTGAAAATTTGTGTATTTTGGCTACAAACGTTGTATATAAAAAAAATAGATGGTGGAAATGAGAAAAGAAATATTTTTTACAATTTTTGCACCTGCCGCGGTTGTGAACCTTTAGTTGCTACGTACCATCTTCCATGCAATAGGGGATCAGGGTACTCATAGTTCACCTTTAAAAAACTTTAAAACATAAATGTGTTGTTTAATTTTAAGACGAGACATCATTGTTATAACCGAGTGGAAGAACATACTTACTACCCATGAATTATGAGAAAGGAGAATTTGCATCATCTCAAAGTGGAGGATATAGCTTGGATTTTAAAATCGACAAAGCCTAGCTCAACACCCAAGTGGAAAATATCTCACTTCACTATATATCATAGAAGTATAGTAGTTCGCATCATTACAAGGATCAACAAGAGTCTAATATTTTAAGAGAATTTTAACGTAAAAATCCAAAGTGGCAAAATGGTTTGAATGAGATTGATTGCGTTTTAGTCTTCTCACAAAAAATATCAAAGTATGATTAAGTTGGTTAGAGTTTGATTAAGAAATTTCTTTTGAAAATGCATGGACCTAAGTCCAAGTTTATTATGAAAGTGGTTCTAGCTTAGAAAATAATAATAGTTTTGAAAAGGAGGGAGAACAATTTTGAAATTAAAGAAGATGGGAGGAGATGAAGGGATTATCCTAAGGCATAAGGTAAAAGCTAGGGAAAAGAAACGTCTAACTAACAAAAAGCCAACACTTGACACAAAGATTCAATGTAGAATTCCCGTCCTTTAGATTGAAACAACACAAGCAAAGATATTAAACCTCTTAAGAAAACTAAGCTTCTGATGCATTAAGTTCTCACAAAAATTTAGCAGAGTAATGATTGTATACATAGAAATTCCCAATCACAGGCAAACAACGTAATCAGAATAACCTACACACAAAGCAAAAACGTACCAATGTCTCAGGTTAAACCCCAAGAACACCAGACAAAATAATAATATAAGTCACAAGGTCTCAAGGGTAGTCAAGGTTTCTAATCCTAGGTCCAAGAGGTCCATAACTCCATAATTCCAAGGATAGTAACCAAATAGTCCATATAATCTTAAAGTTTTTTTTACTGTACAAGTTGATTATTAAGTGTCTTCAAGAAGAAAATGAAAAGCTCAAGTGAGCAAAATAAAATGACATAAAGATAAATGCTTAAGTGAGAAAAGATGAAAATAGTATGAAATGAAAATGCTAAAATAAATGGTGCGTAAAAGTAAATATGTAAAGTAAAAGCATAAAATAAAGTCAATTGTTAGTGGATTTAGAAATTAGAGGTTAGTTGAATGACCATCTTGAAACTTGCATTTGAAAACTCATTAGGAGATTGACAAAATCAAAGCTTCTCAATAACAAGTCTCATTTTCTTTTTGTCAAGTATATCATTCATTTCAAATTCTCGTGGCGACAACATATGATCAACGACATTTAAATGATTCTCTTAGACCAAAGTTTGTGAAGGTTCATTAGAGGATTGATAAGACCAAAGCCTCCTAACAATGAACCTCAAAGTTATTGAATCAAAGGTTTCAAATTAAACATACTTGAGCTTACAAACATGAGTTTGGGCCACGAATGATAATTTCCCGAATCGGGACAAAATTTAGCACTATGTTAAGCAATCGTAAGTGGACTTATATAGAAGTCACACCTATTATGAGGTTGGTCAATAGCAATCTATGTACCATATGTTTAGAGAAATGATATATAGATCATTCTCCAACAACATGTAGTACAAGTGAGAATGGGATAAGATGAAGAGGGAGGGGATAAGAATTGAGTTCCACATTTGAACCAAAGAAATAAATCAAGCTATCATTAAAACCATTCATCCATTTTGGTGGAGTTAAACTCAACACACAAGATCCAATGATGTTAATGAAGCTCGTGATTAAAATCCCGTAGTTCAAGATCAAACAGAATGTATATATAAAAATAATATTACATTTAATAAACAAAATAGAATGAGAAAAATTATTTTTAAATTATTTTAAAAAAAGAAATAAAAGGAAAAATAGAAAACTATATTTAAAACATTAAAGAAAAATTAAAAGAGACCATAGAAAAGTCAGAAGTGATCTCAAATATTTTTACTAATTTTTTGCTAATTTTTTAAAACAAAAATATTTTTAAACTAATTAAATTCACTCAAATAAGTAGAAAAAGTTTTAAAAATAGAAAAAAGTAAAATTAAATTCTGAAAAAATTACACCAAGTCAGAAATGAAATAAATGAATTTTGTGAATTTTTTCAGAATTTTCGGACAAGAAATTAATTTTTATGATTTTTAGAAGTTTGATGTAAAAAACAGAAAATAAAATAATGTTTAAAAAAATGTGGACTATTGGATGAGAGTCAAAACGCGCCAGTAAATAAATCCAAAATATCAGGCACGATGTGCATATAATGGTCAGCTTTGAAAATTACACTGAATCATTTTTTAATAATTAAAAACAACTAAAAATCGGGCGCGTTGGATGGAGTCTGACTAATGGAAATAATTAGATCCAAGGGCTCTCAAAACGCGCGTATGATAAAGGAAACACACTGGATAGGATTCAAAAAAATTACATGTCACACCATCATTGGTTGAAGCACAACACGTAGGTCGTCTTCAACCTCTGGACGCCCTATATTAGAGTTCCACAAACTATAAAATTAGCCAATCAGACTGATACCTAAGGCTTGATTTGAAAAAAAGCAAAAATAATAACAAGCACGAAGTTCTAGTATATCTCACTCAAATCTCAATGAAATCACAAATTCTAAGAAGCATGAGAATCAGAAGGATGAGGAGAGTATATTAGTCTTTTATTTGGATTGATTTGACTAAGAAATCTACATGAACGAAGTAGCGGAAAGTTGCTCTGAAACTGGAATTTTGGAGCTCAAAATAGGTCACGATTCTTGAAGGTAAGAGTATGGTTAGTTTTATAGAAGTTCAATGGAGCTAACTAATTGAAGCTTTTAGTGTTTTGAGGTGAGAATGAAAGAAATCAGAAGTTCAAATTCAGAGTTCGAGTGGGATCTGAACAGGGTAATTTTGGTTGTTAAAGCTTGTCCAAATGAGAGGAGTGAGGTCCTATATTTATAAGGAATTGAATGGGATCAAAAATTTGAAGGAATGGTAAGGTTTGGAGGGAAAACGAGTGGAGCCTGATGGTGAGGAAAATGTGACTCTAATACCACTAAAACGCATCTCATTCTTGAATTTTGATGCTTAAACAAGTTTGAGTAAGTTGGTTAATCATGTTTAGATCAAAAACGCGTGTAAAACTGGTGATTAGAAGGCAAAAATGGATTTCAAATTCTAACTTGGAAGGAAAATTCAATTTTAAGTAGTTGACTTTGAACTCATGGTGTGCACGATTTAGGGAACCTTAGGACCTGATTCTTGATGCATTGGAAATGTGAGGTAACATCCTTTATATAATGTGCCGAGAAAGAGATCATTTGGATGCTTGAGCTAGAAATTGTGCTTGGTCAAAATCAGAAAAAAGGTGTTAACTTTTATACTTAGAAAAAATTCTAAGTTTTTTCTTCAAAAATGACCCAAAATTTTTTGAATCCAAAAAAGGTCTTATTCCAAAATTTTGCTTTGACCAATGATGTTAGCTTGAAGTGGATTCCTTAAAGAGTCATTTTAAACTTTTATCACTCAAAAATTCCAAATATTGGACAAGTTATGATCCTTTGAATTTGATGAAAATCCATAAGGTGACCTATAATATTTTGAGCTTTTAAGGCATCTACTAACCATTTTCAAGTTTTTTCACATAAAAGAAGAGTTGAATTTCACCTTCTTAAGATCATTATGGAAAATTAATGGGATCAAGTAGATAAATATTGATCAAGTTATGACATTTTGAAGTCAAATAAGAGAATTTGATGGCCTATCTAGAGGACTTATAATCTTTCTCAAAAATCTCAAAAGATGTACAAGATATAGCCTTTAGAAGTCAAAAACCATAACTCCTAGAGCATCAACATGGCTTGGGAACCCCTTTCAATTTTGACAATCTTTCTTGTACAAATACTTTTCTATGTGAAGAGATGTTATTATGGATGATAAGAAGAACCTATAGTAAAAATAACCACTTCCAAAAGTTGAGAATTGAGGGGGTTATACACTTGTGATCAAAGAATCAAGAACTTGTCCAATTAGGTCAAACTTCTTTAATCAAATCTTTCATCTTTTGACTTCCTTTAGAAATTGAAGCATGATGAATCATAGTAGACCTTATCATGACATTTCTTTAAAGAACTCTCAATGATGAAGCTTAAATTTCAATGAAGCTTTGTTGAAGAAGGCATGGAAATAAACTTATGAACCTATGAATCAACCTGATGAAGTGTGTTGTGCCCTCACCTATAATATCATCATTTAGAGCAAACATTCATTGTATTTTTTAGTTAAAAGTTAATTAACATAAGATAAATATGGCCACAATAAGCAAATCATAGTGCTTGGTGATCCCTCATGAGCAAACCTAAAGATAAGGAGAAGAACCAAACCCTAGTGTGATCTTGATATGATTGAGTTGATATAAGATGATAGAGGAATCTTAGGGGCAAAAGTTGGGGTAAAACAACACCCACACAATAAATTGCAGATCCACATCCACCCAGGATCCCGTTGATAACAATTCTGCTATTGCCAATTATGACTTTTGAAAATCCGATCTACCAAGCCAAGGACGGAGGTGAGGAATATTTTGAAATACCTGGAGAGATTTCCAGACTGTTAGTGCAAGAGGAAAAGGATATTCAACCATACAAAGAGCCAGTTGAAGTTGTAAACTTGGGTACCTAAACAGACAGAAAAGAAGTGAAGATAGGAGCCAACTTAGAGGGCAGTATCAAGAACATTTTGATCCAGATGTTGCATGAATATGTTGAGTTCTTTGCTTGGTCGTATGAAGACATGCCAGGGCTCGATACCGATATTGTAGTTAGTCGGCTGCCAATGAAAGAGGGTTGTTCTTCGATAAAGCATAAGGTTTGTCGCATGTGTCTCGATATGTCAGAGAAGATCAAGGCCGATGTTATGAAGCAATTCAATTCAGGTTTCTTAGCAGTGACATCCTATCCTCTGTGGGTTGAAAATGTTGTTCTGGTACCAAAGAAAGACGACAAGGTACGTATGTGTGTAGACTAGAGATCAAAATAGGGCAAGCCTAAAAGATGACTTCCAACGGCCACATATAGATGTTCTGGTTGACAGCACCGCTATTTCCCCGTCGGTAATTTATATAATAATCAGAGTAAATTAATTTGTAAATAAACATCAAACAAAATAGGATGTCACATACTTTGCCAATCGCACATGCTCAAAATAAGGATATACAACACAATTCATAAACTTAGATGCGTTTATTCACAGCGGAAAAACATCAATAGATATTTATTCTAAACCCTCAAGATGAGTGGTACTTTTCATCATCCATAAATCAGCATAATCATAAGGTAAATTAAAAAACAACGGAGTTATACAAAGTTTTACTCCCAACATGATAAGAAAAACGCGAAACCCCCAAGTGTTATGTATCAGAGAAAACACCGACTCAATATACGCAATTGAAGGAACTCCTAAGCTAAACTTCGATCTATAGCTACTTAGGATCATCTGCACGTTACCCACGTAGAGGTAACATTCAAACAGAAAGGGTTAGATATCATAACAATATAAGAGGAAGCATAATAATAAGCAAGTAAAGATTCAAGTACATAATCATCAAATAACATACATCATACTATAATACATACTTTCATCAATATTCACCCATCTAATTATCAATTACAATATGATGCAAAAGACCGACATTGACTCAATGCATGTGGTACCAAACGGGCAGAACCCTCTTTGCAGTAATGCCAATTTAGGGCAATCAACTTCGCTCTCCAATACAAGCCTTCTCTTTATGAATGCATGAGACACTATCATGCAACAACATACTTCACATTTATCATTCTTAATCATCATAATTCCACCAATTACAGGCCATCGCCATCATCATATTCACAACTTTGCAATTACATCAAAAAGCATAATAAGCCAATACAGGCCACCAAGCACATATCATAGTACATACATCATCACAACATCGTCACATCAAGGAATCTCTTTACATTCATCGTCATATTCACAACTTCACAATCACAACACAACATTGGAACGAAACAGAATCCATAAAGTCATCTCATATTATTTTAAAATCATTTTTATTGAGTAGAAAATATTTTTAGCTTTCCGTAGGTTTGAACGGTGCGTCAAATGAACACCTGAATTAAAAGTTATGAATTTTCAAAGATTTTCAAAAGTCTACCAGTTACAGTGTGATTCTTGATTTCTACGGTGAAATATCTTGCCCTAGCTTCCTAGTGTTCTTCTCTTATTCTCTCTTCTACGCTTCTCTTTCTCTGTTTCTACGTACGAAATCTTTTCCCTTATTCTTACTCTAATATATCCCAATAATAATATAACTTTCTTAATTAAATAATTATTTCATTATTATCACAAAATAATAATAATCCTAATATTATAACAAAATAATAATAGTAATCTATATTATTCCACACACCCCCATGATTCTACACTTTTAGCCATACACCCCTATAATCTCAACTTCAATAATTTTAAGGTATCTAACTCCCAACAAAGGCATCACATCCCACTATAATATACACTAATTCATAATAATTCACTGCATCCTCTAATTATTTAATTAAAAAAAGTTCTGATTAAATCGGGGTGTTACAACTCTCCCCCACTTAGAATATTTTTATCCTAAAAAATTACCTGATACTAACAACTTTGGATACGACTCTCGCATCCTTCCATCCACTCCTATGTCATGTTTTGCATCATTTCAAGTATTACTAACAAACATCTCACATATTCAACCACCATGATCCCACAATATTCCTAGATATCGGGTTATGAATGCATCAGTTCCTCCTCCCATCATCCTAGGATACAAAATCTATCACTTCATTACACGAAAATACCGTCGTAAGCACATAAACTTAACCATAATATCGACAACAGTGACACATAAACTAGTAATACAATGCTACGTCTCACACATCGAACACGCAATTCAATACATTCTATTGACATGTCAGCAACATGAAAGACATACAAACCTTCCACTATCACTTCCATTCTGGAATATCCGCTGGTTTGCATTGTTCCTTCAGATATCTATTGTTTAACCCTCGACTCCTAATAAGTCATACACTCATAAGGAAGTGTGCCGCATTCATTCTTCCTCTACGTCACTCTGATTATCTACTTCACAGTCACTATCCTCATTTTAATCTCCATCAACTATTAGATTTACAAGTTTCACATTCACAAGCTTCGACTGGCCAGGTTGAAGTTTTTCGATTGGTTTAGTTGGTTAGCATCAGAGCCAATCGAAGAACAAGTCGAATAAGGACTCAATTGGAGGCCACAATGATGAGGCTTGGGGAAATTCAAAAGAAAGTGAGGAGGCTCCTACAAAGCCTTCGATTGATAGAGAGCTGAAGCAACCTTCGACCAGTTAAAAAGGGAGAGTTGATGTTTCGATTGGTTTGAGTTGAAAGAAAGCCATTCGAAGGAAGTAACAATAGTCCAATCGAAGAGCAACACTAGAGGGCATTCGAAGGAGCTAAATATGTCCAGGTTCATCCCAAGGCTCAAAGGGGCATTGATATTTCAAAAAAGTAAGTTTATTAATGTGTCTGATTTTTGTCTCATGGCTTTCAAAGCCATGGTTAATGGCTTGTTTCTTGCCTTACCAACACACTCCTATAAATAACAGATCACATGCACAAGCATCAGGGAGACAGGGAAATCCTAGAGGAACTCTACAGAAAATTTGCAAAAAAAATCCAAAGTTATAAAACTCAAAAGACAATTTCCAATCCAAAATCCAAGTCATCCCAAGCTCAGATCGAAATACCTCAGTCGGTAAAATTTACTTCTTATCATTCAATAATGTAAATTCGTTGGATTGCATATTCATGATTATTCTTATTTATGTGTAATTGATTTAACATGATATATGTAAGTTGCAGTGTCCAAATGTTAGGATGCCATTGCTAGGGGCCTTCAATATAGATTATTTTCGAAACTCAAGGTATAATCTATCACAGATTGAAACAACCCCATATTTGAGCTCATGGAGCTAGTTCGATGGGGACAGGTTCGATAGATGTTGGAACTAACAAATTTTGAAGGATTCAGTGGTAGTTTCATTTAGTTCGAATGATTCAGCAACTCAGTTGGTAAAGGCGCGCATGTAGATGGGAAATGACCTGGGTTCGAATATCAGGTCCAGTATTTTAGCTTTTCTAACATATTTCATGCAGATCTAATGCTCCCCAAGGCCATTTTCTCATCATACACCATCAGGCCCAAGCCATCAGAAGCATCCCTAAACCAAGTCAAAGCATCCAACACGCAAGCTCATCATGCACCCTCAAAGATGCTCCTCACTGGATCCAGACGAAGTTTGGGCTCCCTTCAGCTGGGCCTAATCAATTTCAATTTCAACAGCCCCCATTTAATTTTTCTATCCCGGCCCTTTTAATTTCTCCTCATTTTGTTTTTTATTTCTTTTACCTTTCTTTTATTAGCAAATAAATAACCAAAAACCACAAAAAAAATATTGGATTAGATTTTTTTAAATTTATTTAAGCAATTAATTAATTAAAATTTAACTCATTTTTAAGTTAAAATAAAATATAATTAGGAATATTTTTATATTTATATCATTTTCTTTTCTTTTCATAATTAAAAAAACAATAAAAAAGGGACTTAGACTAATTCCTTAATTAATATTTATTTTTCTAAATAATTTTAGGATATTTAATTTAGTCATCTTCATAAATAAAAACCAACAAAAAGATTCCCTTTTCTTTAGGATTTTTAGACATCTTTTCTCAACTCGCATGCGTTTATCTATTCTTGCATTTTTCATATTATTGTAACTGCTCAAGGGTTGTAATAGAGTAATTAGTATTTTATTTTCCGCTTTATTCCCCTTATTCTTGGATATGTAATTAATCCCCAAATCCTTGTGTTGTACCCCAAAATTTTCCCTCTCATTTTACTCAATACATACTCCTAGAGATCCTCAATTTGCTCAAGTTTGCCCAAGAGTTGACCAGACAAACTCTCTCCTAATGCAGTGTGTCTCAAATTAGGGTTTCCATTTTTATCAACATAGGTGAACTCCAAAGACCTCATATTCTCTCCATGGTCTTAATATATTATCAAGACCATCCATGTCAAATTTCAAGCACTACACAAGAAGTTTGCTCAGTCAACTGCTCAGATGCTTGAGAATCGACTATATTAGGTCAAAAGTCAATTGTGGCCCACATACAGTCAAACTTCAAGATTTTTGGTAAACATCAAAATTTTGAAGTGATATCCATCATTTTATCAAGGGTTGATCATTATTCTTCAAGGAATTCCCTAAATTCATCAAAACCCAAAAGTTGCTAAATTAGGGTTTCTCGGGAAAAGTCAACCAAACTTTGACCAAACATAACTTCCACATAATTTATCAGAAATTTTCCATCCAAGGCTCATTTTGGAGAGGATGCAATTCCCTACAACACATCTTCATCCCACAAGTTCAAAATATGCACTCATAAAGAGATATGAATTTCCACATTATAGGCCCTTTTGAAAAGTCAACAAAAACACTTTTTGGGTCAAAGCTTCTTACATGAGTGCATTTTTTTTAATAAAATATTTATTTTAATTTAATTAGAAATATAGGTTAATTTAATTTCTTTTTTCATAATTAAAAGCAAGTATAAATTATGTTTTTAATTAATGTGCAATTAAATTCTTTTCTCAAATAAAAATGTACAAAAAATATTTTTCTCTCAATTAGGGTTTTAGGTTTTTTTTAAGCATCCTCGCATTTAATTCGCCGCGCATTTAATTAATTATTTTCATATTTTTGTAATTGCCAATGGTTTATAATGGTTAAACTAGGGTTTTCATTTATCGCTTTGTCCCCGATTTTGGTTATGTAATTAATCCCTATCCCCGAAGCCTTGTAATAGCTAGGTTTATTTTCTCGCACTTTTAATTTCCGCAATCTTTAACTGTTAGATGCATGGTTAATAGGATTGTATGGAAATATATTTGAAAATTAAAACAGTAGCTCACTTAATGTGCAAAGACTAATTAACTGAAAAATCACGTGCACATATTTCACTCCTAGGGTTTGCCTCACTTCGGCTGCCTTCGGTAAAATAGTCATTTAAGCATAGGAGATTTTAGTGGTTGCCCTCCTGTCTTAAAGATCAAATGGCCCATTCGAATGTTGCCTCAGAAATGTTGCCTCAGAAATATTGCCTCGGAAAGATTTTAAGACTCTAGGGTTACTACTAAGGTTTCCTACCCATTACTCTGGTGACTGTACTTGTCCCTTTCGAACATCCCTTACAAAATCCAACGACGGGGCTACCTACTCCTTAATAGTAGGATATCGCTGTCTAAAGGAAATGAGAATAAACAACCTTTTCTCGAGTAGGTAAAATCTTAAGTACTTGCTCAACAAAACTTTTCACACAAACACCTTTCAAAACAAATTTTCAAAACAAACTTCGTCACACCCTTGAGGACTGATACAAGGGTTATCACGAAGTAATTTTTTTTCAAAACAAGCACACACAAGCAATTTTAAAAAGATGAGCAAGTACCTAAGAGCCCATGGAAAACCATGCATAGAAAGGGTGCTAACACCTTCCCTTTCTATAATCTACCCCCCGTACTCAGAAATATTTTTGAAAAAAGTTTATTCTGTTCTTTTTCCTTTTCCGAATTGGATGAAATAAAAGTCGGTGGTGACTCTTGCTTACTACGACATTTGCGAACAAAAAACGCAAAACGCAAACCACCTAAAACATTCGGTTCTGCCACCGTATCACAGAACTGGCAACTCTGCCGGGGAAAATTTAATAAGTGAGGTATACCTTAGGATCTAGGTCTTGTTAAAAAATTGCTTTCTTGTTTGTTTTCTTTATTCTTAAAAGGGTTTTGCTTGGGTTACAATAGATCCTACACTCGGATCTGGGGGCACTCATTAGGTAAACAACAATAGATCGTGGAGACTGTACAACATAAACCGATATGGTTTAAGCGATGGATGTGTTGGTGTGGCACTTTGGTTGGTACCGGTATCCTTCGTGGGGAACCAAGGAGAA
This sequence comes from Vicia faba, assembly GCA_948472305.1. NCBI lineage: Eukaryota > Viridiplantae > Streptophyta > Magnoliopsida > Fabales > Fabaceae > Vicia > Vicia faba. Next base: position 256,238,918 of record OX451736.1, on the reverse strand, counting down.
TACGGGGACGCCGTGTGGTGTCGTGAAGCACTAACGGACCTTAGAACCTTATTTGAACAAACTTGGCCATTAGAAAGTTGTGAGATAGCCGGCCTCGGTGTAGAGCCGAGGATTGGTTGATACTCTATGCTACACTCATTGAGATCAGACTTTTGGGATATTTAGGCCGCAAGAAAAGATTCCTTGAGCTGAGAAAATGCCCGATAAAGGATGGTCAATGATATTGAGATCCCTTAGAACCCGGTTAATTTTTAAGACAAGTTTGAAACCAACTAAACTTCAAGAGGGTATGACCTTTAACCTCATGCAGGCCTTAAACCTAAGGACTTGGTGTGATTTGACTGTGTTTGCTATACATGTGGTTTATCATGACATCATGCATCATAACATAGCATCTGTGCTTATTGCACTAACCATTTCAAAGACCAAGGGAATTTATCTTTGTTCTATTTTTTAGATCACGACTTCCATTCGTAGAAACACTGTCTGAATCAACTTTGTAAAGATACCTTCCCAACTCAAAGAGCTAGTATCAAGGGTTTCTAAAACTTTTGTGTTCACTAAGAGACATGGTCAACTTCTCAACCTGGTTACTTCAAACTTTGACGAAAAGATGATGAGTGTACTCTTTCAGTTCTTTGATCCCAAGCACCACTGCTTCACTTTTCCAGACTATCAGTTGGTGCCTACCATGGAAGAATTCTCTCAGCTGTTGGATATACCCATTCTTGAACAGTTGCCTTTCACAAGTATAGAAGAAGTTCCAAAGCCAGAAGTTATTGCCTCAGCCTTGCATCTAAAACGGGCCGAAGTGGTATCCAATTGGGAAACGAGAAGTGGAGTCAAGGGTTTTCTATCCAAGTTTCTGATAGACAAGCCCCAGTTGTTTTGGGATGATATGGATTTTCAGGCTTTTGTGGAGCTCTTGGATCTTCTAATCTATGGGTTAGTCCTATTCCCTAATCCAGACTCATTCATAGATGTGAATTCTATCAAGATATTTCTCTCTCGCAACCATGTGCCTACCTTGCTCGGAGATATTTTGCACACTCTCCATACTCGTAACACGAAGAGAAGAGGGGTTCTTATATGTTGCATGCCATTGCTGTCGAGGTGGTTTATTTCTCACCTCCCTAAGTCTATACTGAAGAATGAAGAAGGTTTGGGTTGGTCACAAAGGATAATGTCACTCGCTCACATGGATATTCTCTGGTGTTCCCGAGCTATGGAAAACACTGCTATTATTAACCGCTGCGGGGAGTACCCTAATGTCCCGTTACGTGGCGTCAGAGGGGGCATAACCTATGATCCTTGTTTAGGTCTGTGACAATTTGGTTACGCTCGAAGAGATGGTCCCCACGAGTTACTTATTGAGGGAATGTATTCAACTATGAGGATGACGCTCACGAGTATCGTCGGAGGTTCAAACGAGCTTAGGGCATGGTAAACCGATCTGGTGCCAGGGCTTTAGGGTCAAAGGCTTCCATTCCTATGGAACCTTACCTCCAAACAGTACGAGCTCGCGCCCAGAATCTTATGATGCCCTATGTGGCCGTTTTACCAGTGATTGTGGAACCCACTAGTGAAGGGGGTATTCCTTACACGGTTCTCTATCCTTATATGCCCACTGATCTTGGAGAGTTACAGAGGTCTTGGATTCAGTTGAAGAAGGAGCGGGATATTTACAGGGATCAGTTCCATGCTCAGGAGAGGAAGGTTTTAGAGCTCACAAAGCAACTCCATGAGGAAAAAGGACTCAATGATTATCTCGGCACAAAGAGGAAGCATCCATGGGAATTTTGATTTCTTTTCTAGCTTTAGATTTATTTTAATTGTAATGCCTAAAAGGCATTCGAACTTTGAATTCAGGTAATAAAATCTTTGTTTTATTTTTGGTTTGCAAATTTAAATTTCCCAAAGTCTTTGAAATTATTGCACGCGCATCCCATTCATAGAATTACATGTACAGGTACCCTTACAGGTTTCTCATCTTCTTCGTTATTTATTCCAGCAGAAATGTCTTCCGAACAAAGCATCAAGGACCTTCAGGCACAAAACGCCCAGTTCCAACAAATGTTCATAAGTCTGGAAAAAGGGCAGGAGGATCTGAAAGCCCTCATCCTGAAAGAGAAAAAGAAAAAGAAGAAGGTTGTCGGTATTCTGAATATAGGCAGAAGGTTTAGAGAGCGGTTGAAGCGACAAGTCGATCTGACCTCTTCATCTAAGGAAGGGGAGAATCAAGAAGAAGAGAAAGGGGAGAAGGACCTCAGTCCTGCAGTTTCTGACAACGATATCGACTACAATGATGAGCAGTATCCTCCTGCTGAGGATAGATACAAGCAGTTGGAAGATCATTTGAGTGCCATGGAAGTTCAGACGATACCTGGGCTGGATTTCGAAGAATTAAGATTGGTGTCGAGAGTAGTCATCCTGCAGAAGTTCAAAGCTCCAGTTTTTTCTAAGTATGATGGGGTGTCCTACCCAAAACTCCATCTCCGTTCTTATCTCAGATAGATCCAGCCCCGCACCGCTGATAGAAATCTATGGGTTCATTTCTTTCAAGATAGTCTGTCTGGGACTCAGCTTGAATAGTTCTACCAACTGGAGGGAGCCAATGTCTGAAATTGGGAAGATCTGGCTGCTTCTTTCTACAAGCAGTATCAATATAACGCCGACCTTGCTCATACTCGTACTCAACTCCAGAGTATGTCCATGGGTGCAAGTGAAGGCTTTAAAGACTATGCACAAAAATGGAGAGACTTGGCTGGAAGAGTTCAACCCCCATTGTCTGATAGGGAGTTGGTTGTTATGTTTCTGGGGACGCTATCTGGTCCATTTTTCAATCATTTGATCGGTAGCTCGTCAGCTGGTTTCACCGAGCTGATTCTAACTGGAGAAAGAGTAGAAGCTGGGATTTGGAGCGACAAGATACAGAAGGATACCTCTTCGAGCTCGGTAAAGAAGCCTTTTTCTGGTAAGAAGGAAGCGAGTGCCATTTATAGCATGAGGGGCCAAAATAGGGCTAAACATCATCAGACAGTAAGTGTTGTAATGATACATAGGCCTGGAGTTGCTCCACAACACAACAATCAACAAAAAGTGGAAAGACCACAATGGCAGTTTACCCAAATCAACATGACATTGGCTGAAGTTCTACCTCATCTGCTGAGATCCAACTTGGCAACCTTGAAAGAGGCTCTCAAGAATCCAAATACTACATCTCCTCGATATAATCCAAATTCTCGGTGTGCCTATCATTCTGAGAGTTCTGGCCACGATACCAATGGCTGTTAGGCTCTATGGAATAAGGTATAAGATTTGATTGAAGCCAAGGAAATTGAGTTTGATGCTCCAAAGAAGCCCAATGTCATAACTGCTCTCATGCCTTAGGACAGTCGTGGAATTAATGTTGTTGATACCGATTTTTTGTGACCTTGGTGGATGAAGTTTCTACCTCTCTCATGACTGTGAAGAAGAATTTGTTATTGGCCGGTTTATTTCTAGGTTATGGTGAAGGTTGCCACGTGTTTTCATTTCTACCTTCTGGTTGCCATTTGCTGAAGTTAGGTGTTCAACCCCTGATTGACAACAAAGAAATTTTGTTCGAGAAAACTTTGGTTCCTGTTGTTCCATCTAAAGACATTGCCATTATAACCATTTCCGCCAATCCTTCCAAGGTCTCCTCGAGAAGACCTGTTAGGATTACATCTACTCCAAGAATTGCTCCGCTGATAATCACTGTTTCTGGTCATGTCCCGTATGTCTCGGACAAAGCTGTCCCCTGGCATTATGGTGCCGATGTGTACTATCATGGAATCAAACAAGATTTGAAAGATGAAGAGGTTGATCCTGATATTGGTAACATTGTCGGAACCAGCAAAGTTACCCGAAGTGGAAGGGTTTTCTCTCCCGTGATTTCCCCTAAGACTGTCAACAAGCCAATTGTCATTCCATCTGTTGTCCCTGCTAGTACATCAACTACTGCTCATGTTCTTACTCCAGTCATTATCCCTGTCAGCGAATCGTCTGATATCTGCGGCAAAGAAATTATAGGTGAGCCTGCCCGGTCGGAGGCGCTTAGGAAAAGTGTTGTAGAAGCCTCTAAGCAAGATATAGAGGAAATACTAAAAATAATTAAGAAGAGCGACTACAATATGGTCGAGCAGCTGGGGCAGACCACATCAAAGATATCCATGTTGTCTTTGCTATTGTGTTCCGAAGCCCATGCGAAGGCTTTGATTGCATTTCTCAAGAATGCGCATGTGCCATAAGAAACTTCAGCTGATCAGTTCAAAGATTATGTGGCCATCCTGACTACAGATAATGGGCTGGGTTTTTCAGATACAAACTTGACACCAAAGGGAAGGAAGCATAATGATGCTCTGCATGTCTCGATTGAATGCAGGGGCACCACTATGGCCCATGTGCTGGTAGATATTGGGTCTTCGCTGAATGTCTTGCCTAAGAAGGTGTTGGACCAGTTGGATTGCGAGGGTTTGACTCTAAAGCCTAGTAACATTGTGGTAAGGGCTTTTGACGGATCGAAGAGAATGGTGCATGGGGAGGTGGACATCCCTGTCAAAGTGGGTTCTCATACTTTTGGGTCCACCTTCTATGTGATGGATATCAGGCTGTCGTATTCTTGTTTGCTGGGTCGTCCTTGGATCCACGAGGCTGGGGAAGTTACTTCCAAACTCTACCAAATGTTGAAGTATCCAGTAAAAGGGGAAGATTGTCACAGTGCGAGGTGAAGAGGAGTATATGGTGAGCCACCTCAATTCCTTCCGCTACGTAGAGATGGACGGGGAATTTATAGAAACTCCTTGTCAGAACTTCGAAGAGGTTCCTCAGATCTTAGTATCGACTGAAACTACTACCAGCAACAAACCTCCTCTGAAGATGGCTTCCCCTGAGGACGCCATGGCCGTGGTTGAAGAAGGTGGGTGTGCAAATTGGGGTCAGCTCCCTGATTTCACTCACAAAACTGACAAATTTGGTTTGGGCTTTACTACAGGGGCTCAAAGGGCTGTTCGATGCGCTCGGGAGGAGGACCTCCCCTACACATCAGTAATCGGGGAATTAATGCCATTAAAGAAAGCGAGGAAGACTCAGATATTGACAGATGGATCTACCCAACAACCAACGGTGGACCGAGTAACTGGTCAGCTAGGGACTTTATACCAATTTCTTTTATTCCGCAGTAATTTTCTTACTTGTTTTGAGAGTTGTAATAAACAATTTAAAACTCTACGGCCTTGTGCCTTGCCCGAGGCACATTGGTTTTTCTTGTGAGGGCTATTATTTGTCATTTCATATATCATTAATAGAGCATTGGACGTTTCTTGCATACAAATTTTGCACTCTCTGTTTTTCTTTTTTGTTTTTCACTTTATCGAAACAGCTATTCTCTTACACACACTCACGTATCGTAATGCAGATCCATATCCACTATGGATCCCATTGATAACAGCTCTGCTATTTCCAGTTATGACTTTGAAAATCCGATCAACCAAGCCGAGGACGAAGTTGAGGATGATTGTGAGGTGCCTGGAGAACTTGCTAGACTATTACAGCAGGAAGAAAGGGCCATACAGCCTCATGAAGAGCCGGTTGAGACAGTGAACTTGGGTATTGAGGAAGACAGAAAAGAGGTTAGAATAGGTGCAAATCTAGAGCTTAGCATCAAACAGAGGTTGATACAGATGTTGCACGACTATGTTGAGATCTGCGCCTGGTCAAGACATGCCTGGTTTGGACACTGATATTGTGGTACATCGCCTGTCGACTAAAGAATATTGTCCTCCGGTTAAGCAGAAGGTTCGTCGTAAGCATCCTGAAATGTCATAGAAGATCAAGGAAGAGGTCATGAAATAGTTCGATGCAAGATTCTTAGTTATCACTTCTTATCCATAGTGGGTTGTTAACGCTGTTCCTGTACCTAAGAAGGACGGTAAGGTACGGATGTGTGTGGATTAATGAGATCTGAACAGGGTAAGCCCCAAGGATGACTTCCCACTTCCTCACATTGATGTTCTGGTTGACAACACCGCGCAACATAAAATCTTCTCTTTCATGGATGGTTTCTCTGGCTACAACCAGATCAAGATGGCTCATGAAGACATGGAGAAGACAACCTTCATTACACAGTGGGGAACCTTCTGCTACAAGGTGATTCCTTTTGGATTGAAGAATGCTGGGGAAACTTATCAGCGCACCATGATCGCTTTTTTCCACGATATGATTCACCATGCGATCGAAGTCTATGTTGATAACATGATAGCCAGGTCTCAGACTGAGGAAGAGCACCTGGACCATCTCCAAAAGTTGTTCGACAGGTTAAAGATGTATAAGCTGAGGTTGAATCCGAACAAGTGCACCTTCGGGGTAAGGTCTGGTAAACTTATGGGTTTCATTGTCAACGACAAAGGCATCCAAGTAGGTCCTGCAAAGGTAAAAGCTATACAATAAATTCCAGCTCCCCGTACAGAGAAGGAAGTTAGGGGTTTCTTGGGACGCCTGAATTATATCGCCAGGTTCATTTCACATCTGACTTCTACTTGTGAGCCAATCTTCAAGATTCTGAAGAAAGATCAAGTGGTAAAGTGGAATGATGAATGCCAGACCGCTTTTGAAAGAATCAAGGAATACCTTCAAGAACCACCAATTTTGATGCCTCTAGTTGAAGGAAGACCTTTGATATTATACTTGACAGTGCTAGACAATTCAATAGGGTGTGTGCTGGGGCAGCATGATGAGTCTGGTCGAAAAGAGCACACAATATACTACCTTAGCCAAAAGTTTACCGACTGTGAGACACGATACTCATTGCTCGAGAAAACATGTTGCGCTTTGGCATGGGCTGCTCGCCGACTGAGACAGTATATGCTGACTCACACTACCTTGTTGATATCGAAGATGGATCCGATCAAGTACATTTTCGAGAAGCCAACACTCTCCGAAAGGATAGCAAGGTGGAAATGATCTTAACTAAGTACGACATACAATATACAGCCCAGAAAGCAATCAAGGGAAGTGTGTTGGCTGATCATTTAGCTCATCAGGCCGTGGATGAATACCAGTCCATGAATTTTGAGTTCCCATAAGAGAATATTATGTTGGTGACTGACTACGAAGAACCTGGACCGAATGAAGGACCTGAGGAGGGATCCCGATGGTCTATATATTTTGACGGAGCCTCAAACGCACTGGGTAACAACATTGGCACCGTAATCATATCTCCCGAGGGCTGTCATACTCCTTTCACTACCCGACTATGTTTCAACTGCACTAACAACATGGCGGAGTATGAAGCTTGTATCATGGGACTCAAGGCCACTATCAACCTTAGGATCAAATCCTTAGATGTTTTCGGGGATTCGGCCTTGGTAATAAGTCAGATCAAACGCGAATGGGATACAAAACACCTGAATCTCATTCCTTATAAAGAGTATGTACTGACATTGCTCCCACACTTTGAGGAGGTAACATTCGAACATTTCCCACGAGAGGAGAACTAGTTAGCGGACGCGCTAGCTACCATGTCTTCTATGTTCAAGGTTAGGTGGGACAATGAAGCTTCCCGAATTACCATTGAGAGGTTGGATGAACCAGCACACTGCTGTGAAATCGATACCGAAGAAGTGGCAGACATACCCTGGTTTCACGGAGTCAAAAGGTATCTCGAGGCTCAAGAGTATCCCGAAGGGGCATCTGTTAATGATAATAAGTTTCTGAGAAGGTTCGCGGCAAAGTCCTTCCTCAGTAATGGAATCCTCTATAAACGCAACCATCACTCCACACTACTACGGTGTGTAGACAAGAGTGAAGCAGAGAGGATCATGACAGATCTACATGAAGGAACCTTCAGAACTCATTCTAGTGGACATACCAAGGCTAAGAAGATCCTACGGGCAGGATATTATTGGTCCACTATGGAAGCCAATTTTTATCAGCACTCTCGAACTTGTCATAAATTCCAAATCTACGCTGATAAGGTGCATGTGCCTCTGGTCCCCTTAAACTTCTTGACAGCTCCGTGGCCCTTTGCAATGTGGGGCATAGATATGATCGAAGAAATCAGGCCACCGCTTCCAACGGACATCGCTTCATCCTATTAGCCATTGATTACTTCACGAAGTGGGTTGAGGTAGCTTCCTTTGCTACAATAACCAAGAACATCGTAGCGCGATTTATCCGACATAATCTGATTTGTCGATATGGTGTGCCAGAGAGAATTGTCACTGACAATGGTACGAATCTCAACAACACAATGATCACCAAGCTCTGTAAACAGTTCAAGATACAACATCATAATTCTTCTCCCTACCGGCCGAAGATGAATGGCTCTATTGAAGCAGCTAACAAGAATATCAAGAAGATTATGCAGAATATGACAGTGACATATAAAGACTGGCATGAGATGTTACCATTCGCTCTTCATGGGTACCGTACCTCAGCACGAACGTCGACAAGGGCAACACCCTACTCTCTGGTATACGGCATGGAGACAGTCCTACCCATCAAAGTCTAGATACCTTCTCTCAGGATTATGAAGGACGCGGTTTTGAACGAAGACGACTGGATCCAAACCCGACTTGATCAGTTAAATCTAATCGATGAAAAGAGACTTACTGCTATCTTCCATGGTCAGACGTATCAAAAGTGAATGATCAAGGCTTTTAACAAGAAAGTTAGATGCCAAGAATATCAAGTCGGGGATCTAGTGATCAAACGCATCATACTGCCGCAAGGTGATCCCAGAGGCAAATGGATCCCCATGTACGAATGGCCATTTGTGGTTAAGAACATTTTCTCGGGAGGAGCTATGATTCTAACCACCATGGATGGTGACGACCTTCCTCACCCTGTCAATGCAGACATAGTGAAAAGATACTACGCCTAATCAAAGACCCGCTAGGTTGACCGGCCTAGGCAAAATTAAGGGCTTCCCGGCGAACCAAAAGGGTTCGGATAAAAGTAAGGGATGAAGATGAAATATCCGTACACCCGGCAAGTGATCAGGACTTTATAAGTCTGTCGGGATACTAACTGCAAGTATACAGTTCAGTCGTTCTAGTTTTAAAAGATTATCGAACCCACAAAGACTGAGGATCAATCGCATATGACCTAATGCTACAGTTTGTCTAACTAAGCGATGAATATTCGATTTTTAGGGGAAACAGTTTAATTAAAAATAATAGTACTAATTATACCGGTATGTGATAATCGGACTTAGGGAATTCGGTGAATCGTTTGGCCTATAAAGTATTTCGGTAAAAGCTAATTGTTTAAAAACCTGAGACATACACTCTCGTGTTTATGAAATAAGTCATGCTACTAAACCTAGTGGATGCACTTTAAATTTAATAACACTTTTTGAAAACAATTTGAATTTAATTAATTTATTAAAACACTCTCGTGTATTTAAAAATCAATGCTTCGTTACCATTATCTGGGTTGAACCCCAGCTCTCGCATGCAGGTTCTTGCCTTAATTAATTTCCCACTCTCGTGGCAAAATCGTGTTAATTAACCTCTCACTCTCGTGACAAGGATAGTTAAATTAATCTTGGAAATTGGAAACCAGAAATTGTTTTATAAATATTTTTGGCCAAGGTATCACTGAATTCTTTCAGTTCTTACGGTCACATACCGGTATTAATAATTTAGCCAGACATAATTAACTTAACAGCAATACAGTTCAAAATATAATTCATGGCAATAATTGGCATATTATAAAAACTGAATGGATAATAATTGCAATATAAAAACCTGGAATCAAAGTTGCTATGGTAATCTTGAAGTATTACAATAATCCAATCTTCGAGCTTGATTTGTAGTAAATAATTCGTGTTAATTCTTGAAAGAAGAATTAACACTTAAAACTAAAAACTAAGACTTTGAATGAAAATTACAGGAACGTGGAAACAAAATTCCAAAACAAGCAAATTGGAAAATAATTGCAAAAAGAAAATAATATTTGTTCTGAGGAAAATTCTTCGACCCTTGAACTGTGCACTGGTACACATATATATAGCATAGGAAAATCAGCAGTTTTTGAATTCTTGATGAAGTCTTCCATGGAGAAAATATAGGAGCACTAATAGTGGTGGCAAGAAAATAGGAGACTCAGCAGAAAAAGGGAGAACGAGTCTGCCCTTAATGCCCACGTCTCAATCCATGTATAACGTCCACCTTCACGCGCGTGACGGTCGTCACAGGTGGGTGACAGTCGTAACGCGCTGAAGTAGTGCATTACGCTCGTCAGTGGAGTGTGACGAGCGTTTCTTCATGTTGAGGGGTGTTACGCCCGTCACAAGCATGTGACGACCGTCACTGTTCCAAAAATCCAAACTTTGTATTTTTTTATTCTTTTTCTCTTTGTTTATTGTCTAGCCTTCTTCATGTTGTCCTTTTCCATCGGTTTGAGTCGACAAATGTTATACCTGTAAAAAGACAAATAATCTCGGAATAATCGGGGGTTAGACGACTTAATAAAATATAAAAATCGGTAAAACACATGGTAATTATGCGATATGTTTTCTCGTTATCAAATTCCCCCATACTTAAACCTTTGCTTGTCCTCAAGCAAATAGTCATTCGAAAGATCAGACAAGTTTTGTTAAGCGCATAAGCATGACATACCTTGGATTTTTAAAGTAGTTTCGGGAAGTCCTCGTTGGTTCGGCCGATACTTGAGTAAAACACTAAAGATACGCTAATGACACAAGCAATAAGCTTAGCCGTAGACTTCCATTTTAAACGAGCTATCCAACCGTTCCGTTATAATTCTGCCCGGAGTTCCTCGTATCTATTTCACCCGGTTTCGTTCTGGCGCAATCACATTAAGCCCTTTGTCTTAGCACACACGTAGTGGAGTAACCGGTTAGTGACTTTGATCCTTTAGCACGGGGTCTGGTACATGAATGTGGCAACCCTACATATGTTTATCCAAATTGGAGGTTATGGGGGATCGGGCCGTAGCACGCCCTACCGAGTTCAAAACCAGATACCTCTGAACCAACCAACACTGGATTCCTTCATTATTTGCTCAGCTCTTATATGTGCCCGTATATTTTGGTACACAAATTTCCTTTTCTTTTAGCAGCAAGATAGGAAGGATATTTTTAGAATCAGGCATCAAACACTTATATTCATCGATTCTCCACGTGGTTTATATCAAGACGGTGCTGATTGCTAGTATAAACTACTAGGGGTTACTTCTAGAACTTGAAACTCCAAATATCGGTATAATGGTTATTGAAACGGATCGCGTAAGTAGGAAGTCTACGGTGTCATAACCGTATCGATCTTGTTATGTCGTTTTCGGCTTCCTCAACCGGGATTTCGTTAAAATAGGTATGTCGGGCTAATGCGAAAATAAAAAATTTCGGTATGGCTAAATAAAGCAAAGAATTTGAATCGAGACATATCGTAAGAATTTACTAGTTTATAAAAGATTAAAAGGTACCTCTCCCACACAAAATCCGACATTGTCCTCAATGTTGTGGTATATATGCGGGGAAGTACAATTACAAAAACAAACGAAGAAAAAAAAGAAATGAAACAGAAGAATAACAAATTACATAGAAATTAAAGAAAGACTACTGGTGACCACGTCCTCTACTCCTGGTGCGAGAGCGTCTGGTAGGAGTGGCTTCAGCGTCGGTGTCTTGGAAACCAAGGGTGGTCATATCTATCTTCAAGGCGTTAAGCTATGACAGGGCCTCATCTAACCTCTCATTCATGTTGCGCTGCCCAGTCAAGATCTGAGCGTTTTGGGCGCACAGAGACTCAAATTGCTCGGCTTGCCTCCTTTCAAGCGCCGCATTCATTTGGTTTTGCATGTGGAGGGCGCGGAGGATGTCTTCAAGATTAATAGGAGGAGGTGCAGATGAGGATCCTGGAATGTCGTGGACAGGAGGAGCACTATCCAACTCTTCTTGTACTTCGTCTACAGCGGCTGCGGGTTGCTCTTCATGGGCAGGTGCACGCTCTGCGGGAATTTCAGGATCGAACAACCAGTTTCCTCGGTTACTTGGATCGACTCGGTCCCTGTTCGGAAAAATGATATTATGATAGACAGTGTTCCTGATTACAGGGTGGAATCTGCCGTCTTCCAACTCGTAGATGAGGTGTGCGGCTTTGCAGTGATCCAAGGTTAGCAAAGCCGGTGCCATAGAAGGCAAGGTTGCGAGAGCAGCACCGTAGTTCCGACCAATGGCAATTGAAGTAACCAGCCCTCCAAAATAAAATGGTTTTCCACCTCTAGCATAAATAGAGTGGATGTGAGCAAGTAGGAACGGGGCGGTATTGATCTTTTGCCCAGTGAACGCGCAGTGTAAAAAGAAGAACTCCTAGGAGTTGAGCTTATGGTTGCTGTCGCGGGCGAAGATTGTGTTGCTAAGGATGCGATGGAAGTAGCGGATGGCCGGATTGTGAATGTGGGTGGCATTGAGGTGGTCGTAGGATCCCGCACGGATATTCGTTAGACTGTGCCACAAGTTGAAAGCCTCCTCACCAAAATTATCTGGCACCCGGAAATGAGCACCTTCGTCCGAACAAAAGCCTAGAAGTCTCGTGATGTCGGATTGAGGCAACTCGTGCTCAACGCCAAACATGCGGAATTTTTCCAGGCCTGACAGTTGGTTTGTGACACCTGGCGGAGTAAGGTAAACAAATGAACTCAAGAGTAAGAGTTTCGTAGATTGGTCTTGGTTCGCAGCACAGGTTCCATAAATCCACACTTTGTAATAAACGGCGAACACTGTCGAGTAGTCCAAAACTCCTTAGGCAGTCGATGTCAACGTACCTTGTGGGTTGGAGACCTCGACATTGAAATTTCTGAAACTTTGCTCGTTGATTCTCTCCCTGTTCGCCGATTCTGAAATTGATGGCTGGAACGTGTGGGTTGTTTGCCATGGTGTAGGTAGGATTTGATTTGGGAATATGAAAATGGGGTACTGTATGGATGGTAATTTGGTGTTGGAAGTTTAGAAATTAGAAGAAGAATGGAGTGAGTGGGTAGTTTTTCGTGTGATGTGGTAACAATGGAGGAAGGAAGTGGGTTTATTTAGGGGATGGTTGGAAGTTGGAACGGTTCCCTGCAATAGCCGTTCTGATACACTGTTTGCGTGACGGTCGTCACGAGGGTCTGACGCTCGTCATGAGGCAAAAAGGCGTGTTACGCTCGTCACAAGGGTGTGACGGTCGTAACGCGGGCAGCGTCATTAATAAGACAACTGTTACAGGACCGTTGGGGTGTTTATAGTTTTATATTTTATTAATTTCTTGGAAATAAGGTTTGAAGTATATATATATATATATATATATATATATATATATATATATATATATATATATATATATATATATATATATATATATTTAAATATTTTAATTAATAAGAGTTTTAAATATAGAGGTAATCTAATAATTTAAAGTTTGTAATATTTGTAACCATTACATAACGAAATAGAAATATTGCGTATAAACATAGACAGTAAATAAAACAGTAAACTGGAAATGAAAAGAAATGAAAATTAAAATAAACTTTAATTGAATAAATTCATGACAAATTGTTTCAAAGTAACTAGGAATAAAAAATGATAACGCTGAAATAATAACCAAAAATCCCTCCCACACTAAAACTAAACATTGTCCCCACTGTACGTACAAATGCAAGAGAGAAGAAAATGAATAACAATGGCAACTCTAGCCACGGGGAGGCGGAAACATATGCTGATGCATGTAGTCCAACTGATCAGTCACCAAGTCCATGAAGGTTATGAAGTCCACCCTGAGAGAAGTCAGCTCGCCCCGCATGTCTGTAATTGCCTCATGTAAGGAGTCCAGTGTAACAGTAGGTGGAGGTGGAGTAGTCTCAGGAGCCTGGGTCGCGGTCTCAATGGAAGTAGCCTGCTGTTCCCAAGGATCAGGGAACTCATGGTATCCTGGAGGTGTAGCAGGATCTTCATCAGCATTAGTAGTGTTTGGAACCTCATAAATGTCAACCGTAGATGGTGAGGAGGGCGGTGAAGCAGGATGGTGAAGGTCAAACAGCCAGTTATCTCGGTTGTGCACACTGGTGATAGGGTCCGGAAGCTTAAACTGGTGGACGATCTGATGATTAACTAGCAGGTCAAATTGATCTGGTCCAAGGTTTCCGATCATGCTAGTGTTGAAACAGAATGCAATGTCCATCGGCTTAATTCCATAAAGCGGGGCAGATCCGAGCATAGGCCGGCGGAGTCCAATTGCAATAGATAGCATGGTAACTAACCCACCCAACAAGATCGGTGCATTCGGAGTCTGGATGATACGCTTCATATTAGCGAGCATATACGCTGCACCATTCACCGGACGGCTCTGGGATGCACAATACATAATAAACAGCTCATCGCGGGATACAGATGTGACATTCTGTTGTTTGCCAAAGATGGTGTGGGCTATGATCTTGTGGAAATACCTGATAGCCGGGTTATGGATGCATTCAGAGTAAAGATCAGACGGCTCAGGATGGTTATTACCATCGATGCTTCCCTAGAAATAATCAAGATCAGATTCAGGCAAGAGGTTCTCCTGTGTCATACTGATAACATCGGGTCCAAAAGGGAACCCAAGCAGCTGGCTAAATTCCCGTAGGTTATAAGTGTAATCCATGTTAAACATCCTGAATGTGATTAACCCACGGTTGAATCCCATCCCATGATTTGGAATGAAACTCAGGGTTCTTAGGAACTCAAGAGTCATCCTTTTGTAGGTACAGAACCGTCTACGGATAGGAGCAGTGTCCCAACCAATCTGATGCAGCAAGTACATGACACTCTCACGAATGCCAAGGGCGGTCATAGCATGATCATCTGCGTAGATAGTAGGGCACATCTCCCGTTCACCCAGGTCTGCAAACCGTCTTCTTTTGTGTCTGCTTCGCAATTTGACATTCATGAAGTTTGCACAATCCATAGCGCGAAATAAGAAAGTAAAAGAATTACCCCCCTGAAAATATTTGATAAATGTTTGAAAAAAGAGAAATTAAGTAAGTATTTTCGGGTTAGGAAATTGCCAAAGTTAAATTAAAATGAAAAAAGAAAGATGAAAGGGAAAAATAAAAACAGAAGAAAAATAGAAAGGAGTAAGAGATGCAATCATGAAAATGTTTTAAAGATTAAGAAAAAGAAAAGAAAAATAAAAGCATGTTAAAGCAGAAAAAATAATTAAAGTAAAACATGGGTTGCCTCCCATGAAGCGCCTTTATTTTATGTCGACGGCTCGACAGTTAACACCTATGCAGTTAGGTATTTGGGGTAGGCGGCTCACTTAACTGAAGATAAGCCGAATAGTCGATATTTCCGACGTTAAAGTAGTGCTTTAGGCGTTGGCCATTAACTATGAATGGTTCGATAGAACTACCTTTAATTTCTATCGCACCACTTAGGAAAACATTGTTAATTTTGAACGGTCCGGACCATCTGGAACGTAATTTTCTGGGGAAAAGTTTCAGTCTAGAGTTAAATAGGAGTACGATGTCTCCTTCCTTAAAGTCTTTTCGCGAGATACGCTTATCGTGCCATTTTTTGTTCGTTCTTTATAGATTTTAGCATTTTCATAAGCGTCTAAACGCAATTCTTCTAGTTCATGGATATCTAACACTCGTTTCTCGCCAGCATTTTTATAATTTAAGTTAAGGATTTTTATGGCCCAATAAGCTTTATGCTCTAATTCTACTGGAAAATGACAAGATTTTCCATAAACTAACTTGAACGGCGTTGTTTCGATAGAGGTTTTAAAAGCTGTCTGATATGCCCAAAGAGCATCGTTTAGCTTGGAGGACCAGTCCTTTCTCGATGTGGCTACGGTTTTCTCAAGTATTTGTTTGATCTCCCTATTTGACACTTCCACTTGTCCACTCGTTTGAGGATGGTATGGTGTGGCTATGCGATGTTTAACGCCATATTTGGAAAGTAACTTTTCGAAGATTCTAGAGATAAAATGGGAGCCACCATCGCTGATCACTAGTCTTGGTACACCGAATCGTGGGAAGATAATATTCTTGAATAGTTTTAGTACCACACGTGTATCGTTTGTGGGTGCGGTGATGGCTTCAATCCATTTTGATACATAGTCGACGGCTACCAAAATATATTTATTTCCAAAAGATGTGGGGAAAGGTCCCATGAAATCAATTCCCCATACATCGAAGACTTCTACTTCGAGGATTCCCTTTTGCAGCATTTCATCGTGTCTAGATATATTTCCTGTGCGTTGACATCTATCGCAGTTCATAATTTCTATGTGGACGTCTTTCCATAAGGTAGGCCAAAAGAAGCCAGCTTGAAGTATTTTTGCACAGGTTTTTGACGTACTAGCGTGTCCACCATAAGGGGCGGAATGGCAATGGGAAATGAAGTCGTCTATTTCATCATTGGGAATGCAGCGACGGTAGATCCCATCGGCGCCTCTTTTAAAGAGTAATGTTTCATCCCAAAAGTAGTGTTTAAGGTCATGGAAAAATTTCTTCCGCTGTTGGTACGTCAAATCAGGTGGTAAAACACCGGCAGCTAAATAGTTGACGAAGTCAGCGTACCATGGCAGTGTGGTGTTAGTACAAATGGATTTTACTACCGCAGTTGTTAAAGGTTCATTATGTTGATCTAAACTGTCGGTAGGGTTTATCTCTAGCTTGGCAATAAGGCGTTCATAAGGGAAATCTTCGTTTATGGGAACACTCTCGGTTTGGATTCCATCTAATCTCAATAAATGGTCTGCTACCACGTTTTCAGTTCCTCTCTTGTCTTTTATTTCTAAGTCAAACTCTTGTAGGAGTAAGATCCATCTGAGCAGTCGCGGTTTGGCGTCCTTCTTGTTTAGTAAGTATCGGATCGCAACATGATCCGTATAGATAATGATTTTAGCGCCTACTAAGTAGGAACTAAATTTATCCAACGCGAATACCACAACTAAGAGTTCCTTCTCCGTAGTGGTGTAATTCATCTGTGCGGGATCGAGCGTTCTGCTTGCGTAGTAGATAGCGTGAAGCTTTTTTTCTTTGCGTTGTCCTAGGACTGCGCCTACAGCATAGTCGCTCGCATCACACATTATTTCAAATGGTAAATTCCAATCAGGAGGTTGCATAATAGGTGTTGAGATTAAGGCCTCTTTAAGTGTCTCGAATGCGTTCAAGGATTTATCGTCGAAAATAAACTCAGCCTCTTTCATTAATAATTCGGTTAGTGGCTTGGTGATTTTAGAGAAATCTTTTATAAAACGTCGGTAAAAACCCGCGTGTCCTAGAAAACTTCGTATTTCTCTAACTGTTTTGGGTGGTTGAAGGTTTTTGATAATTTTGATCTTTGCTTTGTCGACTTAAATCCCTCTGTTTGATACGATGTGACCCAACACAATTCCTTGTCTTACCATGAAGTGACATTTTTCCCAGTTGAGCACTAGGTTGACACTGACAGAGCGTTTCAATACTAATTCAAGATTTGATAAACATCCGTCGAAACTCTCTCCACAGACATAGAAATCGTCCATGAATACTTCCATGATTCCGTCTAAAAAATCAGCGAAAATCGCCATCATGCATCGTTGGAAAGTTGCAGGTGCATTACATAGTCCAAATGGCATTCTCTGGTATGCAAAGGTACCATAGGGACATGTGAACATAGTTTTCTCTTGATCATCAGGATGAATGGGAATTTGAAAGAATCCTGAGTATCCATCAAGGTAGTAGAAATGGGAATGTTTGGCTAAACGCTCGAGCATTTGATCAATGAATGGTAAAGGGAAATGGTCTTTGCGCGTAGCTTTGTTTAATTTTCTATACTCGATACACATTCTCCATCCTGTTTGAGTACGTTGTGCTACCGATTCACCTTTTGTGTTTGTTATAACCGTAACGCCTCCTTTCTTAGCCACCACGTGAACTGGACTGACCTAGTTGCTATCTGATATTGGGTATATGATGCCTGCTTCTAGAAGTTTTTGCACTTCCTTCTTAACGACTTCACTTAGGATAGGATTTATTCGTCTTTGATGTTCTCTAGAAGTCTTGCAGTCCTCCTCCAGCATAATGCGGTGCATACAGAGAGAAGGGCTTATTCCTTTGAGATCTGAGATATTATAGCCTAACGCGGTTGGATATTTCCTTAACACACTAAGAAGTTTTTCGGTTTCGATCTCTCCTAATTTGGCATTGACTATAACTGGTCGTTCGAGTTCTTTATCTAAGAATACATGCCTAAGATCTTCAGGTAATGTTTTAAGTTCTATACCAGGTTTCTTATTAGTTGGGTCAGGATCGGGTGTTAAGACTAAACATTCGCTTAGGTTGGCATCTAAGTGTTCTTGTTTCCAGTCTTCGTTCTTGAGGATAGTTGGTGTCTAAATTTTCAGCATCTCAGAATAGATGTCCTCTTGGCATTCGAGTTCTTTGACACATTCATCAATGATATCTAGGATACAACATGAGTCATCTATAGCAGGGGCTTTAAAGAATTGGGAAAGAATGAATTCTACTTTTTATTCTCCTACCTCGAAGGTAAGTTTTCCTTTCTTAACGTCTATGATGGCTCCTGCAGTAGCTAAAAATGGTCTTCCTAGTATGATGGGAATGTTTGAATCTTCCTTGATGTCCATTATTATGAAATCAGTCGGTATGTAAAATTGTCCTATTCGGACATGAATGTTTTCTAGCATACCAACAGGAAATTTGACTGACCTGTCGGCTAGTTGTAGGGACATCTTGGTAGGTCTCATGTCGCCTAATTTGAGCTTCTCGCAAATAGATAAGGGCATTAGACTGACACCGGCTCCTAAATCGCATAGAGCTTTGTCTATGACAGATTTTCCAATTACACATGGTATGGAGAAACTACCAGGATCTTTTAGCTTTGGAGGCATGTTATTTTGAATTATGGCGCTACATTCGGCAATTAGCATAAGGGTTTCGTTCTCAACGATTTTTTTCTTATTAGCCAATATTTCTTTTAGGAATTTATCATATGACGGCATTTGGGTTATAGCTTCTGTAAACGGAATAGTGACGTTTAGTTGTTTCAGAGGTTCTACAAATTTCTTGAATTTTCCCTCGTTCTTGGATTTTGCAAGTCTTTAGGGGTATGGAATTGGTGGTTTGTATGGTGGTGGAGGCACATAAGGTTTTTCTGAAGCCTCTCTGTTCTCATTCGCGTCTTCCTCTACATTTTCATATTGATCTTTCGACTTCTCTATTTCTTTTTCAGGTTTTTGATACATGGTCGGGTTTTGGAGTCTAGGATCTACCGGTCCATCAAGGGATGTCCCACTTCGTAATGTAATAGGATTTGCATGTCCTTTAGGATTGGGCTGTGGCTGTCCAGGAAATGTACCAGCAGGTGTGGCAGAACTAGCATGGTGTTGTGCTACCTGGGAGATTTGGGTTTCTAACATTTTGTTGTGAGTTGCTAGGGCATCTACCTTGTTTTATAATAGCTTTAATTGTTCACCGGTGAGAACATTTTGATTGAGAAATTCCTTGTTTTGTTGGGCTTGATTAGCGATAAAATTTTTCATTAGGATTTCAAGGTTATATTTCTTAGGAATGTTAGGAACATTGACAGCGGGTTTTTGATACCCTGGAGGTACAACAGGTGCTTGGCCAGGTGCATATAAAGCGTTATTGCTCTTGTACGAGAAGTTAGGATGGTTCTTCCAACCAGGATTATAGGTATTGGCATAAGGATTTCCTTGAGTGTAATTTACCTGATCAGCTGATATTCCTGCTAAGATTTGACATTCGGTTCCAACGTGACCAGGAACCCCACAAACTTCGCAGCTTGGGGTAACTGCAGCCACGGTAGCTGCAAGAGGCAAGGTCAAGCTTTCTATCTTTTGGGTAAGAGCATCTACCTTAACATTAACTTTATCTAGGCTACTAACCTCGTACATCCCGCCTTTGGCTTGAGTTTTCTCCACAGATGTTCTTTCTCCTCCCCACTGATAGTGGTTTTGAGACATGTTTTCAATGAGTTGGTTAGCTTCGTCATAAGGCTTGTCCATCAGTGTACCACTTGCGGCGGCATCTATAGATAGTCTTGTGTTGTACAAGAGTCCATTATAAAATGTGTGGATTATCAGCCATTTTTCTAATCCGTGATGTGGGCACATTCGCATCATATCTTTGTAGCGCTCCCATGCATCGAATAGCGATTCAGTATCCTTCTGCCTAAATCCGTTGATTTGGGCTCTTAGTGCAGCGGTCTTGCTTGGGGGAAAGTATCGTGCCAAGAATACAATCTTCAGTCCTTCCCACGTAGTGACGGAATTTGATGGCAAGGATTGCAACCAAGCCCAAGCTCTATCTCTTAGTGAGAAAGGGAAAAGACGTAATCTTATCGCATCTTTACTAACACCGTTCGCTATAACTGTGTCAGTAAATTGAACGAATTTTGTAAGATGTTCATTAGGATCCTCAGAAGGATCTCCAGAGAATTGGCGTTGTTGGATAGCTGATATCAATGACGGTTTCAACTCGAAATCGTTTCGGTTTATTGCTGGAGCAGCAATGCTGTTATGGGGTTCTTGTTGTGATGGAGCTGCGTACTCCTTCAGTGGACGGGTCCTTTGTTCTTCGGCCATGTCTAATTCTGGATTGGTTTCGGTTTCAGAGGAAGAATTAGAATATGTTTCAAAATCAATCTTGATTTCGGGTTTAGGTAAAGGAATAGCGTGATTTAAACAGTAATCTCTGACTGCACGTCTTACAGAAAGAATGCGTTCAGGTTCGTCCGTCGATTTGTCAAGTGGTTCGCCTTGTGAGCGAGTCCTTGGCATACAAATCGACAAAGGGTGTATGTTGCTTAGTCTAAACGCGCAACAGAAGAATCGTAATTAATTGACTACCAGTCCCCGGCAACGGTGCCAAAAACTTGATCGAGACTTTATAAGTCTGTCGGGATACTAACTGCAAGTATACAGTTCAGTCGTTCTAGTTTTAAAAGATTATCGAACCCACAGACTGAGGATCAATCGCATACGATCTAATGCTACAGTTTGTCTAACTAAGCGATGAATATTTGATTTTTGGGGGAAACAGTTTAATTAAAAATAATAGTACTAATTATACCGGTATGTGATAATCGGACTTAGGGAATTCGGTGAATCGCTTGGCCTATAAAGTATTTCGGTAAAAGCTAATTGTTTAAAAACATGAGACATACACTCTCGTGTTTATGAAATAAGTCATGCTACTAAACCTAGTGGATGCACTTTAAATTTAATAACACTTTTTGAAAACAATTTGAATTTAATTAATTTATTAAAACACTCTCGTGTATTTAAAAATCAATGCTTCGTTACCACTATCTGGGTTGAACCCCAGCTCTCGCATGCAGGTTCTTGCCTTAATTAATTTCCCACTCTCGTGGCAAAATCGTGTTAATTAACCTCTCACTCTCGTGACAAGGATAGTTAAATTAATCTTGGAAATTGGAAACCAGAAATTGTTTTTTAAATATTTTTGGCCAAGGTATCACTGAATTCTTTCAGTTCTTACGGTCACATACCGGTATTAATAATTTATCCAGACATAATTAACTTAACAGCAATACAATTCAAAATATAATTCATGGCAATAATTGGCATATTATAAAAACTGAATGAATAATAATTGCAATATAAAATCCTGGAATCAAAGTTGCTATGGTAATCTTGAAGTATTACAATAATCCAATCTTCGAGCTTGATTTGCAGTAAATAATTCGTGTTAATTCTTGAAAGAAGAATTAACACTTAAAACTAAAAACTAAGACTTTGAATGAAAATTACAGGAACGTGAAAACAAAATTCCAAAACAAGCAAATTGGAAAATAATTGCAAAAAGAAAATAATATTTGTTCTGAGGAAAATTCTTCGACCCTTGAACTGTGCACTGGTACACATATATATATAGCATAGGAAAATCAGCAGTTTTTGAATTCTTGATGAAGTCTTCCATGGAGAAAATATAGGAGCACTAATAGTGGTGGCAAGAAAATAGGAGACTCAGCAGAAAAAGGGAGAACGAGTCTGCCCTTAATGCCCACGTCTCAATCCATGTATAACGTCCACCTTCACGCGCGTGACGGTCGTCACAGGTGGGTGACAGTCGTAACGCGCTGAAGTAGTGCATTACGCTCGTCAGTGGAGTGTGACGAGCATTTCTTCATGTTGGGGGGTGTTACGCCCGTCACAAGCATGTGACGACCGTCACTGTTCCAAAAATTTAAACTTTGTATTTTTTTATTCTTTTTCTCTTTGTTTATTGTCTAGCCTTCTTCATGTTGTCCTTTTCCATCGGTTTGAGTCAACAAATGTTATACCTGTAAAAAGACAAATAATCTCAGAATAATCGGGGGTTAGACGACTTAATGAGATATAAAAATTGGTAAAAAGCATGGTAATTATGCGATATGTTTTCTCGTTATCAGCAAGTCAAAAACCCGAAAGGGCGGCTAGGGAAAAAAAGGGTATCCCGGTGGACTGAAAACCCGAAAGGGCGGTCCAGACAAAAGTTAGGGATATGAAGCGTATCACTATGTCTCATTGGATCATCTTGCGACCAGACTTCGGTATCGACTATCAAGCTCAGACGGCACCAATCAATCTGATCAACTTTCGGCCAAGAAGTAAAGTGACGAGACACTTGAAGATATAAAGGCGATAGCAGAGTTGGAACCTAGTGAGGTTGTTGCACCTAGCTATTTTTCTTTTTCATAAATTTGTATAGCTTCTTCTTTTTTCGGCGGCATTCTCTTACTAGAGCGTCAGCCTCCTTGTACAAAAACGCCTATTACATACCGACTTCAAAAATCAATACAAAATTATTTTCACTTCGAGTTTGTTTTTGTTTTCTATTTTGTTTTGCAAGAACGTCCAATGACTTATTTTCGATATATGCATTTGAAAATAATTGCTGCTCATAAATACTTACATAAAAAAACAAAAGACAATTACTCGTAATTCCATAAACAGGGGCAAAAATAAGAAGTGGCAAACCCGACGGTTACTCCGCCCATCCGGTGTCGGGATAGAGTCAGCTTTATAGAGCAATCATCAATACATACACTCCCCACAGAGTAAAAGTATTCAAAAGCATTGATGCCCGATTTCCTAAAATAGGACGTAACCTCCCCAGCCAGGGTCCTTCTGAAACCTGACAGCTATATCCCTCAGCCGATTCCCATATTCGTAGGCGAGTCAGTAATATTCATTCCCCGCAGAGTTTATTCTCAAGCAACATCTCCTTCTGACAGAATATTTACAAATCTCTAGCAATCGTCAGGGATTTATTTTCCCAAACGCAAGCATACCCCGACAGCATTTTGTGAACATACATAAAGACATACGCATACATATCATATACAGCATAATCTCATTTATTTTGAGAACATCATCTCACCCTGCATTTCATGCATCGCATATAACTAACCCTGATATCTTTTTAGGAAAAGAGGATTAGCTTCAGCAAATTCAGCGGTTATGCAAGTCACATCTGCAGACGACTAACGGTAACTCAGTTCCCGAAACCAAGCGGGTCAACTAATCTACATTATCGCTTTGAAGTAACTCTACTATCCAGGTTCCTTCATATAGCCCTATTATCCAGGCTTTCATA
Source organism: Vicia faba (assembly GCA_948472305.1). Taxonomy (NCBI): domain Eukaryota; kingdom Viridiplantae; phylum Streptophyta; class Magnoliopsida; order Fabales; family Fabaceae; genus Vicia; species Vicia faba. Next base: position 256,215,284 of record OX451736.1, on the reverse strand, counting down.
TCAAAGTAACCCTACGACCCAGGTTCCTTCTCACAACCCTACTATCCAGGATTTCATATCGAAGTAACCCTACTATCCAGGTTCCTTCTCACAATCCTACTATACAGGCCTTCATATCGAAGTAACCCTACTATCCAGGTTCCTTCTCACAACCCTACTATCCAGGCTTTCATTTCGAAGTAACCCTAGTATCCAGGTTCCTTCTCATAGCCCTACTATCCATGCTTTCATTCCGAAGTAACCCTACTATCCAGGTTCCTTCTCACAGCCCTACTATCCAGTATTTCATTTCGAAGTAACCCTACTACCCAGGTTCTTTCTTACAGCCATACTATCCAGTCTTTCATTTCGAAGTAACCCTACTACCCAGGTTCCTTCTCACAACCCTACTATCCAGGCCTTCATATCGAAGTAACCCTACTATCCAGGTTCCGTCTCACAACCCTACTATCCAGGCTTTCATTTCGAAGTAACCCTACTATCCAGGTTCTTTCTCACAGCCCTACTATCCAGGCTTTCATTCTGAAGTAACCCTACTATCCAGGTTCCTTCTCACAACCCTATTATCAAGGCTTTCATTTCGAAGTAACCCTACTACCCAGGTTCCTTCTTGCAACCCCACTATCCAGGCTTTCATTTCGAAGTAACTCTACTACCCATGTTCCTTCTCACAGCCCTACTATCCAGGCCTTCATATCGAAGTAACCCTACTATCCAGGTTCCTTCTCACAACTCTACTATCCAGACTTTCATTTCGAAGTAACCCTACTATCCAGGTTCCTTCTCACAACCCTACTATACAGGCTTTCACTCCAAAGTAACCCTACTATCCAGGTTTCTTCTTATAACCTTACCATTCAGGTTTCTTTTCTCTTACCTCCAGACGATAGTTTACAACATGGTAAAACCTGGACCTGACCAGTTTCGGTCAATTTTACCTTTCCCTAGTAAGTCGCGATGCCGCCTGTACACTGACCGGATATGTAGTTCACCTCCGCTTCCTTAAGCAAGAGTTAATTTCCCAGTAGAGTAATGGACAACTGAAGCTCCTAAAATTCTATTTCTCCCCAAGACAGATACTAACATTCCTCAGCAGATTCCTCCTTAATGATAGGAGTAGGGACTCTCATCAAAATAATATCTCGGGAAATCAACCTCCTCTAGATGGCATCTTTAAGCCCATCTCCGACGATACTCTGTCACATCTTGGATGGAATATTTAAGCCCATCTCTGACAATTCTCTAGAAACTTCCAAATGGCATCTATAAGCCCATTCCCGATATCACAAATCAAGTATCACTTCATGCGAGTGCAAATTTTTGGGCACTCTAGTGTTCAATCATCACCTTTAGATCATGAAAGGCAGACAAGCCAATCTACATCCTTAGGTTTAAGAAGATTGAACAGGGGCAGCTGTTGTGCCCTAAAATTTTCCCTCTCATTTTACTCAATACATACTCCTAGAGATCCTCAATTTGCTCAAGTTTGTCCAAGAGTTGACCAGACAAACCCTCTCCTAAGGCAGTGTGTGTCAAATTAAGGTTTCCATTTTAATCAAGATAGGTGAACTCCAAAGATCTCATATGCTCTCCATTGTCCTAATATGTTGTCAAGACCCTTCATGTCAAATTTCAAGCACTACACAAGAAGTTTGCTCAGTCAACTGCTCAGATGCTTGAGAATCGACCATATTAGGTCAAAAGTCAACGGTGGCCCACATATAGTCAAACTTCAAGATTTTTGGTCAACATCAACATTTTGAAGTGATATCCATCATTTGATCAAGGGTTGATCATGATTCTTTAAGACATGCCTTAAATTCATCAAAACCCAAAAGTTGCTAAATTAGGGTTTCTTAGGAAAAGTTAACCAAACTTTGACCAAGCATAACTTCTATATACTTTATCAGAAGTTTTCCATCCAAGGCTAATTTTTAAGAGGATGCAATTCCCTACAACTCATCTTCATCCCACAATTTCAAAATATGCACTCATAAAAAGATATGAATTTCCACATTATAGGTCCTTTTGAAAAGTCAACAAAAATACTTTTTGGGTCAAAGCTTCTTACATGAACATGGAATACCCAATTGAAATGAGGCTAAAAGGGTTGATTAGGGGACATCCTAAGCTTTCTAAAAAGTCCAAGAAAACCTCTCTAGGATTAAAATTGGAGGAGATATCCCTTGTCAAAGTTGACCTTTTTTGCAAAATTGCCAAAAGTCAAATATGCTCAAAAGTGCATTTTTTATACCAAATGGGCTTAGATTTTATGATTGCACCTCACTTGTAGCATGGTCCACGACCCAAATGTTCACTCACATATTATTTGCTTCATTATTTATTTTATTTTGATTTTTCATTTATTAAAAATTGAATAAAATCAAATAATCGGTAAATAATATCAAGGATATGTTTTGATACGATTTTTGGACAGGATCTCAATAAAATTATGCTGAGATATCAAGACCAAATCGAATCAAGCGTGATTGGTACGAAAATGGGATGATTTGGCTCAAAATAGAAGGTTTGCATATGGATGAAAAATCAAATCAAATCTTCCAAAATTCCAAAGATATCCTCTGTTTTTGCAACCTTAATTCGCTCTAGCATATATAATGAACAAGAACCGAGGATAAAACAAGGTTGGAAGGCGTAAAAAGGCAGAACAAAAATTCCAATTTTTCAAAGAAAAGTGTAGATCCAATCTTGCTCCACATGCCAGTTCAAAGCGTTCTAAGGATCAAATGACATTCCTTGGGAGTTTCTAAAGCTATCTCAATCATTTTCAAGGTTTGGAGCATCAAGAAATGCAAGCTATAACTCACACGGTTTGCATTTTTTCCATAACCGATTACAGTAATTCCTGCATCATTAGCATGTTTAATTGGTATATTTGTGATGTTTGAGATGTTTGCAACATGGCTGTATGATTCAATTGTATTTTTATTCCTATATCTAGATCTGCCATTGCTAGGTTTTCTATGTGCCTTTTAGGGTTTTTGCATACAGGTAAAATTAGGCCATGAACAAGATACCATGATGATTGTGACATCAAGACCAATTGGATTCTGGTCTCCAATTTCGTTTATCATGCATTTTATGAGTTTTTGAAGGTGACAGGGCAATAGCTACAGATGCACGACTGTAGGTAAAAGGTATATAGCAAAGACGACAGAGCCTTGGAGAAGAAGAATAGGTGGCAGCCAATCAGTGGACCATTTGAAATCTCGCGCGCGTTTCCCACTAACTAATTTATTCTGTTATATTATATATTGTTTCAGTATAATGACAACTAAAAAAATTAGCCCAGTGGAAGAGCGCACTAATGGTAAGCATAAGGACCTGGGTTCGATCCCAGGTCCCAACAATTTACTTTGTATTATTTTGCCTTTGCAAACTCAGTGCATCACACGCTCGAGCGCCTATCATGTGTCGTCACTTCCAACCAACGGATCGTAGCTTCTTCAGATCTAATGCTTCAAGCCTGAAGAAGCATGGTGTACCTTCAGGAGAGCGCTACACAGGATCTCACGCCGGCAGGTGGGCCAACAGTCTTTGGCCCAAAAAATTTAATTCTTCACACCCCCATATTTACTATTCAACACATGCCCATTTTCTTTTCTTTATTTATTTCATTTATTTTAATTATTTTGTTTAATTATTTTTCACCAAATTAATTACTTTTTTATTAATCATAAAATCACTAAATCACAAAACACCAAAAAAGCATTTTTTTAAAATAAAATATTTATTTTAATTTAATTAGAAATATAGGTTAATTTAATTTAATTTTTTCATAATTAAAAGCAATTAGTAATTAGGTTTTTAATTAATGTGCAATTAAATTCTTTTCTCAAATAAAAATGTACAAAAAATATTTTTCTCTCAATTAGGGTTTTTGGTTTTTTTTAAGCGTCCTCGCATTTAATTCGCCGCGCGTTTAATTAATTATTTTCATATTTTTGTAATTGCCAATGGTTTATAATGGTTAAACTAGGGTTTTCATTTATCGTTTTGTCCCCAATTTTGGTTATGTAATTAATCCCTATCCCCGAAGCCTTGTAATAGCTAGGTTTATTTTCTCGCACTTTTAATTTCCACAATCTTTAACCGTTAGATGCATGGTTAATAGGATTGTATAGAAAGATGTTTGAAAATTAAAATGGTAGCTTACTTAATATGCAAATACTAATTAACTTAAAAAATCACGTGCACATATTTCACTCCTAGGGTTTGCCTCACTTCGGTTGCCTTCGGTAAAATAGTCATTTAAGCATAGGAGATTTTAGTGGTTGCTCTCCTGTCTAAAAGATCAAATGTCCCATTCGAATGTTGCCTCGGAAATGTTGCCTCGGGAATATTGCCTCGGAAAGATCTTAAGACTCTAGGGTTACTACTAAGGTTTCCTACCCATTTCTCTGGTGACTGTACTTGTCCCTTTCGAACGTCCCTTACAAACTCCAACGACGGGGCTACCTACTCCTTAATAGTAGGATAGAGTTGTCTAAAGGAAATGAGAACAAACAACCTTTTTTCGAGTAGGTAGAATCTTAAGTACTTGCTCAACAAAACTTTTCACACAAACACCTTTCAAAACAAATTTTCAAAATAAACTTCATCACACCCTTGAGGACTGATACAAGGGTTATCACGAAGTAAAACGTTTTTCAAAATAAGCACACACAAGCAATTTTAAAAAGATGAGCAAGTACCTAAGAGCCCATGGAAAACCATGGATAGAAAGGGTGTTAACACCTTCCCTTTCTATAATCTACCCCCCGTACTCAAATATTCTCGAAAAAGGTTTTTTCTGTTCTTTTTCTTTTTCCGGATTGGATGAAATAAAAGTCGGTGGCGACTCTTGCTTACCGCAAAATTTTGCAAACAAAAAACACAAAATGAAAACCAGTAAAAATAGTCGGTTCTACCACTGTATCACACTTTGTAATAGCATAAATCTAACTGTACGCACTTCAAATTTCTGCAATATATATTAACTGTTAATAATTAGGCTTGTATGGAAAGACTAATAACAAAACGTTAGCAAACCTAACACAAAAGATAAAAAATAACTGAATGTAACATACATTTCACATATACACCTCTAGGGTACCCCACTTTGGTTGCCTTCGGAAATAAAGCAGTCATGTCCCTCAAAAAGGGGACACTTTAGCAAAGACCCGTGAATCTAAAAGATCATAGTCCCTCGATGACCCTACAGTTGCCTCTCAGTAAATGATCTAGTCCCTAAACAAAATTGCTAAAGTGTCTCCATAAGTTGCTTTCGTGACTGCAACGTCCCTTCGAACGTCAATTATACATCTAACGACAAGGCTACCTACTCACTAATAGTAGGATAACATTGTCTAAAGAAAAAGAGGAAAAGAACTATCCTTTTTCGAGTATAAAAGTAGATAGTTGTTAGAAATTTGCACAAAACATTTTCACACTTACACAAATTCTACTTTTCAAAAATAATTTCTAAACAATTTGTATACTTTCTCCACTATCCCGAGAAACATTACAAAGTTCTCCATACTAAGGCATTTTCAAAATATTTTCAAACACACAAAGCACAAAGGTATTTCAAAATGAGCAAACCTCTAAGAGCTCATTGAAAACTACAGATGGAAAGGGTGCTAACACTTTCCCTTTCCATAATCTACCCCCCTTACTCAGAAAACTCTTGAAAAGGTCTTTTCTGTTCTTTTCACCCTTTCCTTTATTGGATAAAAGAAAAGTCGATGGTGACTCTAGCTTACCGCAACATTTGCAAAGACAAAATGTAAAACCAATATTAAAAAGTTGGTTCTTCCACAGTATCACAGTAGGGAATTGAATTTTCTTCACAATGAGCTTTGGTTGGTTCAAAATGGATGATGCATGTGAAAGTTATGCTTGGTCAAAGTTTAGTTGACTTCTCTTATAGAAACCCTAATTTAGCATTTTTTTTTATTCTTGATGATTTAAGAGCATTCCTTGAGGAATCATGATCAACCCTTGATTAAATGATGAATATCACTTCAAAATATTGAGGTTGACCAAAAATCTTGAAGTTTAACTGTATATTGATCATAGTTGACTTTTGACCTAATATAGTTGATTTGCAGTCATCTAAGCAATTGATTGAGCAACTTGTAATGCAAGGCATGAAAATTGGCATGAGCATTCTTGAGGACATATTAGGAACCATGGAAATCACTTGAGGCCTTTGAAACCCAAACTTCTTTGTGAAAAGTGAAACCCTAGTTGGAAGTTTATTGCTTAAGAGGAGAATTTGTCTGGTCAATTCTTAGTCAACCTTGAGCATTTGGGGACCTCCATGAGTATGTCTTGAATAAAATGAGAGGGGAAATTTTGGGGTACATTAGATGCACCTGTTCAATCTTCTTAAACATGAAGAGTTAGATTGGCATGTCTGCCATTCGTAATCTGAAGGTGGAAAATGATTGAACACTAGAGTGCCCAGAAATTTCAACTTGCTTGTGCATGAATTAACGCTGTTGGTTGATGATATCGGGAATGGGCTTATAGATGCCATTTGGAGAAGATGAATGAGAGTTGTCAGAAATGGGCTTATAGATGCCATCCAAAGTAAATGTTGACTCCAAACTGGAAAACGTATCAGAATAAATCTACGGTTGATTTTATCTGAGCCATAAGAGGTCTCTGTATCTAACTTCGTATGAGAAGTATACTAGAATGAGTTTGTGTCTGATTGTATCTAGCATATGTGTTAGGGAGTGTCAGAATGAATCTATGTTGTGATTGTATCTGGAGATATATTGAGTATGAGTATCAGAATGAATCTGTATCTTGATTGTATCTGAACTGAAAGATGTATTGAATGAGTATCATAATCACATCCATATTTGGAGTGTATCTGAACTGTATCTGAAAGATGTACTGAATGAGTATCAGAGTGACATCTATATTTGGAGTGTATTTGAACTATATCTAAAAGATGTACTGAATGAGTATCAGAATGACATTCGTATTTGGAGTGTGTCTGAACTGTATCTGAAAGATTTACTGAATGAGTATCAGAATAGCATTCGTATTTGGAGCGTATCTGAACCGTATCTGAAAGATATACTAAATGAGCATCAGAATGACATCCATATTTGGATTGTATCTGAACTATATCTGAAAGATGTACTGAATGAGTATCAGAATGACATCCATATCTGGATCGTATCTGAACTGTATCTGAAAGATGTACTGAATGAGTATCAGAATGGCATCTATATCTGGAGCGTATCTGAATTGTATCTGAAAGATGTACTGAATAAGTATCGGAATGACATTCGTATTTGGAGAGTATCTGGACCGTATCTGAAAGATGTACTGAATGAGTATCAAAATGACATCCGTCTTTGGAGTGTATCTGAATTGTATCTGAAAGATGTACTGAATGAGTATAAAAATGGAATTCGTAACTGGAGCGTATCTAAACTGTATCTGAAATATGTACTGAATGAGTATTAGAATGACATTCGTATTTGGAGCATATCTGACTTGTATCTGAAAGATATATTGAATGAGTATTAGAATGGCATCTGTATCTAGAACATATATGAACTGTATCTGAAAGATGTACTGAATGAGTATCAGAATGGTATTTGTATCTGGAGCGTATCTGAACCGTATCTAAAATATGTACTGAATGAGTATCAGAATGACATATGTATTTGGAGTGTATCTGAACTATATCTGAAAGATGTACTGAATGAGTATCAGAATAAAATATGTATTTGGAGCATATATGAACTGTATCTGAAAGATGTACTTGAATGAGTATCAGAATGACATCCTGTAACACAGTGGGAAAACTGACTTGGGTGTTTTGCGTTTGATTGTAATTGTTGCGGATAACAAGATTCGCCACCGACTTTTCTTTTATCTAAAAGGAAGGGTTGAAAAGAACAGGAAAGACCTTTCGAGACATTTTCTTGAGTTCAGGGAGTAGGTTATGAAAAGGGAAGGTATTAGCATCCTTTTAATCCGTAGTTATCTACAGGACCTTAGTTTCTTTCTAGATCACTTGCTTTTTGTTTGAAAGTGTGTTTGTGATGTGGGTTTTGAAAGTATTTTGAAAATAAATGTCTTTGTAATGGTTATCGTCTCTATAAGAACGCATACAAAGTGTTTTGTCTTTTGAAAAATGTTTCAAAGTGAAGTGTTGGTGTATAAAATGTTTTTGTTGTGAGCAAGCGAGCAACTAGGGGAAACCTACCTACTCAAAAGGTCTTAAACATTCTTTTCCTCCTCCTTTAGATGTTGTTATCTTACCATTGTCTTGGTAAGAAAACTCATCATTGGATGTGAAAGGACGGGCATGGGACGTTTGTATAGTCAAAGAAGGCAACCCATAGGACATTTTAGCAATATCGTTTAGGGACTAGATCGTTTACCGAAGGCAACATTGAGGGTCATCTAGGGACTACGATCTTTTATCGAGGGTCTTTGCTAAAACGCCCATATTCGAGGGACATGACTATTTTCCGAAAGGAAACAAAGTGATATTACCCTAGAGGTGCTAGTGTGTAAGTGTTGTACCCCAAAATTTGCCCTCTCATTTATCAAGACTTTTCTCACAAGATTCCTTTGACTCAAGACTGGATTAGGGTTAGTTAGCTCAAGACATCTCATCTTGCACTGATAACCCAAAATTAGGGTTTGAGTTTGCACAAGGATTTTTGGACTATAAATGCTTCATATGACTTTCAAACATCATTATGGATCCATAAGATCACTCATGGCAAGTTTCAAGCCTTGAACCATATTTTTGATCAGTCAATTGGACAGTTGACCCAAAAATCAGTTGTATTGGGGAAAAAGTCAACCATGGAAAATTTACAGTCAAACTTCATAATTTTTTATCAACATCAATATTTTAGACTCACATGTGTCATTTGGTCAAGTTTGGATCATAATTCCTCAAGAAATTTGATCAAATCACCAAAAGGGCAAAATGGTCAAAATTAGGGTTTTGACTAAGGAAGGGCAATTTCTGATTCTTAACCTAGAAAATGACCAAGTGAGTTAAAGCACGATTTAAAGGATTCAATGGCATCATCTTTACCTTATTATATGGCTAAAAACCTCTCAAATTCATTGGATTGACAAATGAAGTTTGCAGTCAACTGATCAAAGTCAACTGTATACTGAAAAGTCAAACTTTGACTTTTTGGTCAAAATCAAGTGCCAAGGGTCATAATTCATCAAAACATGTCAAAATGTGAAACTTGTTTATCAAGAAAACCAAATTTAAAAATTAGGGTTTGAATTTGAAAATTTTCCTAACTTAGAAATTTTCTAAGTATAGAAAATTTTCTTATTTTTTCTCAACTTTAGGCTACTTTTTCACTATGATGCATAAGGATTCAAGGATAGATCCCAACATGAAAGTTGTAGACCTACATGAAATATACAACTTTTCTTCACACACTTTTCCCTAAATATGCATTGATCTCAAGATATAAATTTATGAACACATGGTCATGAACTAAATAACTTAGTGAAATTTTGCCCTAATTTAGGCCGGTTTTGGACCCAACTTCATGGAAATGTTTGACCTAGTTCCAAGAGGTATCTCAAAATACATTTCAAAGATTAATTATAGAGCACATTTCAAGCTTTCCAAAATGTCCAAGAACTCCTCAAGATCATTTTTGAGTAGGGAGAATCGAAGAGATGAAGTTGGAAATTTCTCAATTTTTATCCAAGCCATTTCATGAAGAACAAAGTTGCAATCAGTACCTATGCTGGATAATCCATGCTTTACAGGTCCCAAATTTGTTCCTTACTCCTTAATTAAATGCTTACTCAGTTGACAAAGCTTTGATCCATGCCTTAGAACCATTATCCAACTTGTAATTCCATAAATGGCATAAAGTAACCATTGCCATTTTGGAAAAGCACAACTTTTACCACTTTCCAATTCTTGAGAATTGGACCTGTCTCCATTGTACATACAAGTTTCACAGGTCTAAAGTAAATTGTACAAGCTGAGACCAACCCTAAGAGAGCAAGTACAAGCATGGCAAGCCTTGTCCCTTCACTTTGCTTCAAAAGCAAGAAAGGTGGCCAAAAGGCTAGGACTGGCATATCTGTTGAAGGGGAGATAGGAAACTGATCTTATACTAATATACAAACATTATGAGACCTAAGACAGGATGAGAAAATGCCTGAACACTCCAAATCAGAAAAACACCAAAAATATGTCCAAACCTGCAGTTTTTGCATAAGCATGCCCATCTTCCATTTGGCTCGTGTGTTTTAAGTTTTGATCATTCAAACATCTTACATACTTGATATCAAACCAATCCAGACCTTCATCCCTGTTATGTAATCACTTTTCCATCATCTTCCATTGTTGATTTCAGAGCTTGCAGTTTGACTTGGCCAAGGAGTTTAATATACTTTCATAGCAAGGCAAGGGTTGGAATACATTCAGGGAAGCTCAAGGAAGCTCAAGCAAGCATCATGCCTCTATCAAACTCATCCCAATTTCATCAACGATTACAACTGAAGGAGGTAAAATCTCAAACTCTATCTCCTTGTACAGGAAACCATATGCCACGATTTGTGAATAAAAAGTGTAGTCCTCATCATAACGAAACTGTACATATCGTTATCTTGCATTGATTTTACTTGAGTTGAAAGAATTTGGAACTTGAAGTTTCTGAAAATATTAGGTTAAAATTTAGGGCTGTTAAAATTCTCTTTGATTTTTGATTGATAGTTCACATAACTTATATGGTTGGAATCGTGAGTTCAAGTACTACAACTTTCATGTTATGAGTTTTCATTTTCATGGAAGTATGAGAGAGTTACAGGATATCTGGCCAAGCTTGAGGAAGAAGATGAAGTACAGGGAAAGGACTTGTTTTGGGTTATATTATTTTTGCTTTCCATAAGACAATGGATGTATAGCCACCCCAGTGGCAAAGTATCGCACTGGTGAGACCCATGTCCTGGGTTCGAACCTGGGCGCTACTTTTGGTTTTCTATATTTTTCCATTTTTCAGTTTTTTGTCATTTTTGCAGGTTTGGGCTCAGTTTTGTGGGCTTAGCATATTTTTTTACTAACATTACTACCAATCTGCTACATCACCCCCTGCTAACCTTTTTTATATTTTTATTTTATTTGTTTTTATTTTCATTTTTAATATATTAAATATCTTCTTTGATACATAAAAATCCCAAAAATGTAAATTTCATAATATTGCATTTTTATTTTATTTTTTCACACAAAAAATATATTTTATTTTATTATGTATCATGCATTTTATTAATAACTTGTAAAACATAATCAAAAATATATTTAGTTTAATTTACTTATTTATTTCTCATTTCATACTTGTAAATATTTATTTTTTGCATATATAAAATTTTTATATTTTCATACAATGTTAGTTATTCTTTTAATACAAAAAAATACATAAAATAATACATATAAAAAATTTATTTTCTTTTAAAATAATAATTAGGGTTAAACCCCTTTTAAAAATTAATTCCTTTTCCTTATATTTTTAGGTTTAGATGAAAATTTCTTTTACATAAAAAACAAGACATAAAAAATCTTTTCTTACCTATACATTGGATTGTATTTTTAAATATTGTATTGTACTTATTCTAATTCGTACAAATTCGATTTGGTTGTAATAATTTATTTAGATTTATATTTTTGCAAATCCCCAATCAAATTTGTATTCTCCCTCCCATAAATTGTTGTAATAGCTTAGAAATATTTACATTACGCAATTTATCGCTTTATATGCCATGATTAGTAATTAGGGTTTGTATGACAAGATCAAAACAAAGCTAAATAGAATACCCTAAATACAAGACAAAATCAAAGCATGAAAATGATACACTTGCACACAAGCATCCTTAGGGTTTCTCCACTTGGTTGCCTAAAACAAAAATGACCATATTACGCATGCGAAGTATCTTGGCAAAACAAAATAAATATAAGATCATAGTCCCTCGATGATGTTATTCAAAAGTTTCCTTACAAAATGATCTTGGTCCCTAAAAAATGCTAAGATACTTTGCAAAAATTGCTAATCATGGTTATACGATGACCCACGCCCGCCCCGTTTACATCCAAAGATAGGGTTGCTTACCAAACCAATGGTAAGACAACAATGTCAAAGGAATCGAAAATACATAAGAAATACATTTGAGTAGGTAGATGGCTTCTAGTTACTTGCTCTATCTCAAAACAACCATCCTTGCTATTTTCAAAACAAGCACACACAGTTCAAAACATCTTAAAAAACATTGAAAACATTTTTCAAAAGACAAACATCATTGTATACATTCTTACGAACGAGAATCATTACAAAGATTGCCTAAACGAATGGCCTCTTTTACAAAATACTTTCAAAACCACACAAAGCATAATTTCAAACAAAAGCAAGTGATCTAAGCAAGTAACTAAGAGCCCATGGAAAACCTTTGATGAAAAGGGTGCTAATACCTTTCCTTTTCATAATCTACCCCCCGAACTCAAGAAAACAACTCAAAGGTCTTTCCTGTGCTTTTTTCACCTTTCCTTTTGGATAAAAGAAAAGTCGGTGGCGAATCTTGCTAACCGTAACATTTGCGATAAAACGCAAAACCTCAAGTCAGTTCTCCCACCGTATCACAGAACTGGCGACTCTGCTGGGGACTATTATAAAAGTGGGGTTACCTTAAGGCTAGATCACATTTATTTGCTTACATTGTTTGACTTGTTTGCTTTACATTATGGTTCTTTGTTTGGGTTTGAATCCTCCACCCGGATTTGGGATACATTATAGGTAAATAGAAATACATTATGGAAACTGTGTGGGGTATACCGACATGGTCTAAGCAATAGCTATGTTAGTGTGACATATTTGTGGGTACCGGTAGCCTTTTGAGTTAATCAAAGAGAATACAGGGTCGTTGAGTGATGTCATGAAGCACTAATGAACCTCTAGAACCCTTTACTTGACCAACTTGGCCTTTAGGATGTTGTGAGATGACCGGCTTTGGTGCAGTCCGAAGTTGGTGGATACTCGATACTACACTCATTGAGGTTTGGTTTCTTGGGATATTTCGGATTCCATTAAAGAGGCTTGAGCTGAAACAATGACCAAGGAAACAATCCAGTGATATTGAGCTCCTTAGAACCCGGTTACTATTATTAGGACAGGTTAAGCCAACTAAACTTCAAGAGGGTACTTACCTATAAAACCCCATGCAAGCCTAAACTAAGAACTTATTTGATTTGCTTGTATATGCATACTTGTACATAACATCATGGACATCATGAACATCATATGCATCCACTAACCATTTCAAGGATTTTGGAGATTCATCTTTGTTCTTGTTTTGTAGGATAAGGATTCACTCCGCAGGAAAACTATCCAAATAAACCTTGTAAGAATTCCTCCATAACTCAAGGAGCTAGCTTCAAGGATCCCTGAGAACTCTCCATTCACCGAGAGGAATTGTCGTCTACTCAACTTGGTCACCTCCAACATAAAGGAGGATATGATGAAAGTGCTCTTCCAGTTCTTTGATCCTTTGCATCATTGCTTTACATTTCCTGACTATCAACTTGTGCCTACTTTGGAAGAATTCTCTCAACTCTTGAGGGTTCCTATTCTCAATCAACTACCTTTCAACGGTACGGAAAGAGATCCAAAGCCAGAAGAGATTGCTCAAGCCCTGCACTTGCACTCATATGATGTCACAACTCATTGGGAAACTAGAAGTGGTGTCAAAGGCTTCTTAGCAAAATTTATGTTCGAGAAAGCCCAAAGCTATTGGAATTCCCTAGACTTGCAAGATTTTGAGGAGATTGTGGATCTTCTTATCTATGGGATGGTCTTGTTCCCCAATCCTGACCAACTCATAGAGGTGAGCACCGTCAAAATCTTCATGTCATGCAATCCGGTGCCTACATTACTAGCGGATATCCTACACTCTTTTCACACTCGTACAATGAAGAAAAGAGGGGTCCTTATGTTTTGCACTCCCCTCCTGGAAAGATGGTTTATTTCTCATCTTCCCCAATCAGTCTTAAAGAATGAGCAAGGATTAAGGTGGTTACAAAGGTTAATGACGCTCAAACATTCAGATATTCATTGGTGCTCTCGATCCAAAGAGAATGTTATCATTGTTGATTGTTGTGGGGAATTCCCTAATGTACCTATACTTGGAATTAGGGGAGGCATCACCTACAACCCATGTTTAGCTCTAAGACAATTTGGTTATGCCCGAAGGGATGGCCCACATGATATTCTGATTCAAGGCTTGGTATTCTACTATGGAAACAACGATCAAGGTCTTCGCCGGAGATTCATCCAAGCTTGGAGGATGCTAAATAAGGTGGATAGCAAGACTTTGGGACACAAGAATTCCATCCCTCTTAAGCCTTACCTCAAGTGGGTACGAAACGGCGCTCAAAGTCTTATGATGCCTTATCCTTCTATTCTCCCAATGATTATTGAGCCTATTAAGGAAGGAGAAGTTCCATACACTATCCTACATCCTGACATGCCCACATCACTCGAAGATCTACAAGGGATTGGATATAACTCAAAGGAGAGCGAGATACTTTCTAAGCCCAATTCTACGCAAGCGAGAAGAAGGTTTTGGAACTCACTAGGCTACTTCATGAGGAGCAGACTCTAAATACCTACATAGCACCAAAGAGGATGTGCACTACTTTTTATCTTAGAGTATTGTATTATTTTGCCCAAGGGGCATTGATGTATTCAAACTCTATCTTATTAATATAACGTGTGTTTCTTTTTGTTTAAAAACAAACTTGAATCTTTTAAAGTCCTTGAAAACATTACATATGCACATATCATTCATCATAACATAAACAGGTCTTTTGCAACAAGTTTCCTCATCTCTCTAACTGTTTATTTCAGTAAGATGGATCTCGAGCAGACGGTCAAAGATCTTCAAGCTCAAAATATGCAGTTTCAACATTTACTCATGACCCTAGCCAAGGGGCAAGATGAGTTGAAGACTCTGTTAGCTGAAGAAAGAAAGAAGAAAGCAAAGAAAGCCATTGGGGTTTTGAATATGGGGAGAAGATTTCAGGGACAGACTAGAAGAACCTTAAATTTTGCAACCACTTCCGGGTAAGGAGAAGGGAAAGGAAAAGAAACAGCGGTTCCGTCAGAATCTGAAGAGGAGGAAGAAGAGGAAGACTACTTTGAAGAGCAGTACCCTCTGGCTGATGATAAGTACAGACATCTTGAAGAGCGTTTAAGCGCTATGTAAATACAAAGGGTACCAGGTCTAGACTTTGAAGAATTGGGGCTAGTATCGGGAATTGTGATCCCACCAAAGTTCAAAGTATCGTTGTTTGAAAAATATGATGGGGTTTCATGTCCTAAAATTCACCTCCGATCATACGTGAGAAAGATTCAGCTTCACTCTACCGATAAAGACCTATGGGTGAATTTTTTCCAAGATAGTTTATTTGGAACACAACTCGATTGGTTTTACCAATTAGAAAGGGCCGACGTCCACAACTGGAAAGACCTTGCCACAACTTTCTATAAATAATACCAATATAATGCAGACTTAGCGCCTACCCGTACTCAACTTCAGAGTATGGCAATGGCTTCAAATGAGGGTTTCAAAGATTACGCACAAAAATGGAGAGATCTAGCTGGGAGAGTGCAACCCCCTCTATCTGAAAGGGAGTTTGTGGATATGTTCTTAGGCACTCTATTAGGCCCTTTCTTCAACCATTTGATTGGGAGTTCATTTGTTGGATTTACTGAGTTAATATTAACCAGAGAGAGGGTGGAAGTTGGCATAAAAAGTGGAAAGATTCAGAAAGATTTGTCTGCCTCTACAGCTGTAAGAAAGCCTTTCACTGGGAAAAAAGAGGTATTTGCTGTTTATCCGCAAAGGAACCAAGGGAGAGCTGAACGCCGACCGATGGTAGGGGCCGTTATGATCCCAAAGCTTACATTTGATCAACCAAGGAGTAATCAACCCAAGGTGGAAAGGCCGGTCCGGCAATTCACCAGGATTAATATGAATCTAGCCCAGGTCTTACCACATCTTCTGAAGTCTAATTTGGCAACCTTGAAGGAATCTCCAAAGAATCCCAACACTGTATCCCCTCATTATCACCCGAATTCCAGATGCACATACCATTCTGAAAGTCCGGGCCACGACACCAACAACTGTTGGGCTTTGAAAAACAAAATTCAAGACCTTATAGATGCAAAAGAGATTGAGTTTGAGGCGCCCGAGAAACCAAATGTCATTTCCGCTCCTATGCCTAGACATGGTCACAACGCCAATGCTATCGAGGAAGATTTGTTTGTTGCTACAGTAGATGAACTCTTAACTCCGCTCCCGATCATTAAGTTAAAATTGTTGAAAGATGGTATATTCCCAGGTTGTAATAAAGACTACCATCTTTGCTTATCCCCGCCAACTGATTGCCCTATGTTGAAGACAAGCATTCAACGCCTGATAGACAACCAAGAAATTATGTTTGAAAATGCTCCTATTTCACCTATTCCTATTGAATATGTTTCAATCATAACCATCTTCGCCAATCCTTCCAGGGTCCCCAAAAGACCCGTTAGGATTACATCAGTTCCAAAGACTACTCCTCTCATAATTATAATGCCCGGGCCGATCTCATATGAATCAGATAAAACGGTACCGTGGAATTACGGTGGAGAAATCTACTACCACGGTATTAAACAAAACGGGCTGACCGCCGAAGAAGTGAGCTTCGAAGAAGAAGATTCCGACATTAGCAATATTGTAGGAACTAGTAAGATTACCCGTAGCGGTAGGATCTTCTCTCCAGAGATTGCCCCTCCAAAGGAAGTTTTTGGACCCGTGGTCGTTCCGAATATTACCTCTGTACCAATAATCATACCTGCAAGTGCACCTACCGACAAAGACGACACCATCCCCACTGTTATCCCTACCAACACTTCCACTGCTGAAAATCAAGGAAAAAGCATTCAAGAAGAGCCTGTCCGGACGAAGGCTCAACCACTAGCTATCCCCGAAACCTCCAAGAAGGAAATGGAGGAGATCCTGAGGATAATAAAGAAGAGTGCTATGACGTGGTTGAACAGTTGGGGCAAACTCCCTCTAAGATCTCCATGCTAGCCTTGTTGCTATGCTCTGAGGCACATGCGAAAGCTCTGGTAAAATTTCTAAAGACAGCCCATGTGCCACAAGAGACGTCTGCTGACCAGTTCCAAGACTGTGTGGCCAGTTTGACAGTTGATAATGGCCTAGGCTTCTCTGATGCTAATTTGACACCCAGAGGGAGAAAGCACAACGAGGCATTGCATGTCTCTGTGGAGTGTAGAGGAACGAATCTGGCCCATGTCTTGGTGGACACGGGTTCATCTTTGAACATCTTACCAAATAAAGCTCTTGACAAATTGGATTGCGAATGGCTTACATTGAAACCCAGTAACATGGTTGTGAGAACTTTTGATGGCTCAAAGAGGATGGTCCACGGGGAGGTGGACATCCCCATAAAGGTGGGAACTCAGACTTTCAGCTCAACCTTCTATGTAATGGACATCCGCCCCTCTTACTCCTGTCTGTTAGGACAACCCTGGATCCATAATGCCGATGCTGTCACCTCTATGCTACACCAGATGCTGAAGTACTCGGTCCATGGAAATATTATCACTGTCCACGGAGAGGAGGAGTACATGATTAGTCATCTAAATTCTTTCCGATGTGTAGATTTGGATGGAGAGTTAATTGAAACTCCTTTTCAACATTTCGAAGAAGTCTCTCAAGAGGTAGCGACAACCAAGGCAGTATCCCCGTTTCAGATCACAAGACCTCCACTTCGGATGTCATCTCTAAAGGACGCCAAGGCAGTAGTAGAAGAGGGCGGATGCACCATATGGGGGCAACTTCCGGACATCTCGTATAAATCAGACAAGTTTGGCTTGGGGTTTACTTCAATTGCTCAGAAGGTTGTGCACCGTGCCCGTGCAGGAGGGCCACCTTTGAAGATTAGTAACCAGGAGGTCAACACAATGGAAGATGGTGAAAAAGATGGCAGCTTGGAAGATTGGATATTTCCTACTGTTAACGGAGGACTTCGCAATTGGGAAGCCAAAGACTTTGTCCCAATAACTTTCATCTCTCAGTAATTTATCTTTTATATTTTTGTTGGACTTGTAATATTCACAAACAATTCGCACTTTAAAAACCTTGTGTCTTACCCGAGGCACAATGGTCCTTTTGTAAGGGTTTTTAATTCATCTTCATATGACATTCAATGAATCATGGACGCTTTTTCACATACAAACCTTTTGCGCTCATTGTCTTTCTTTTACATTTTATTGTTTAAAGATGGCTATACCCTTACACACACCCACACTCATAAATGCAGGTACCCCTCCATTCCGGATCCCATGGGTAACGATACTACTATGGCCTTTAGTGACTCTAAAGATCTAATATATCAAGCCGAATACGAAGGTGAGGAAGATTGTGAAGTACCAGGGGAATTGGCCATACTACTACAACAAGAGGAAAGAGCTATTCAGCCTCATGAGGAACCAGTGGATACAATTAACTTGGGTACCGAGGAGGATAAAAAGGAAATCAAGGTGGGTGCCAATCTAGAGCCGAGTGTCGAGGAGCATCTAATTCAGCTATTGCATGATTATGTTGAGATCTTTTCCTGGTCATACGAAGACATGCCAGGACTTGATACAGACATCATGGTACATCGTTTACCCACAAGAGAAGACTGTCCACCAGTGAAACAAAAAGTCCGCCATATGAGACCTGACATGTCAGAGAAGATCAAAGCGGAAGTCATGAAACAGTTCAATGCTGGATTTTTGGCTGTCACTTCCTATCCTCAATGGGTTGCCAACATTGTTCCCATTCCTAAAAAAGATGACAAAGTACGAATGTGCATGGATTATAGAGATTTAAACAGGGCCAGCCCTAAAGATGATTTTCCACTTCCCCACATCGACATCCTAGTTGACAATACGGCCCATCACAAAGTGTTTTCCTTCATGGACGGATTCTCAGGTTATAACCAAATCAAAATGGCACCTGAGGACATGGAGAAAACTACATTTGTCACACAGTGGGGGATGTTCTGCTACAAAGTGATGCCATTCGGAATGAAGAATGCTGGGGAAACCAATCAACATGCCATGGTAGCTTTGTTTAATGATATGATAGATCATGAGATAGAGGTCTATGTAGATGACATGATAGCCCGATCACAAACTGAAGAGGAGCACCTTGATAACTTGCAAAAGTTGTTTATGAGATTGAAGGAGTACAAGTTAAGATTGAATCCAAACAAGTGCACATTCGGAGTCCGGTTCGGTAAACTCTTAGGTTTCATTGTCAGCAACAAAGGCATCGAGGCTGATCCTGCCAAGGTTAAAGCGATACAAGAAATGCCTGCTCCTCGTACTGAGAAGGAAGTCAGAGGATTCTTGGGACGCTTAAACTATATTTCCATATTCATTTCTCACCTGACAGCTACTTGTGAGCCAATCTTCAAACTATTAAAGTAAGATCAAGTAGTCAGATCGAATGATGAGTGCCATATTGCTTTTGACAAGATCAAAGAGTACTTACAAGAGCCTCCTGTTTTGATGCCACCAGTCGAAGGAAGACCATTGATCATGTATCTGACCGTTTTAGAGAACTCAATGGGGTGTGTATTGGGGCAGCATGACGAGTGTGGCCGAAAAGAGCATGCTATTTACTACCTGAGCAAAATGTTTACCGACTGTGAAACCAGATATTCACTGCTCGAGAAAACTTGTTGCGCTCTGGCATGGGCTGCTCGCCGGCTAAGACAGTATATGCTGACTCATACTACCTTGTTGATATCTAAGATGGATCCGATAAAGTACATCTTTGAAAAGCCTGCTCTGTCTGGGAGGATAGCTAGATGGCAGATGATCTTAACAGAATATGACATACAGTATACAATCCAGAAAGCTATAAAGGGCAGTGTGCTAGCTGATCATCTTGCTCATCAAGCTGTAGAATATTATCAGTCCATGAAGTTCGAATTCCCGGATGAAGACATCATGATATTAGACGACTGTGAAGAGATCAAACAATATGACGGACCTGAACAAGGATCCCGATGGACCCTGTTATTTGATGGGGCATCCAATGCACTTGTTAATGGTATCGGCGCTGTAATCATATCTCCGAAAGTTTGTCATACTCCCTTTACTGCCAGACTTTGCTTCAATTGTACGAACAACATGGCAGAATACGAAGCATGCATCATTGGTCTCAAGGCTGCCATAGAATTGGGAATCAAATCTTTAGATGTTTTCGGAGATTCGGCTTTGGTCATCAGTCATATCAAAGGAGAATGGGATACTAATCACCCAAACCTTATCCCTTATAAAGAACATGTTTTGACATTGTTACCACATTTTGAGCAGATTACCTTCGAGCATTTTCCGCGAGAAGAAAATCAACTAGCAGATGCTCTAGCCACAATTTCATCTATGTTTAAACTTAATTGGGATAACGAGGCTCCCCAGATCACCATCGAACGAATGGATGAACCAGCACACTGTCACGAGATTAATACTGAAGAAGTAGTAGACCAGCCTTGGTTTCATGAAGTCAAAAGGTATCTCGAGGCTCATGAATATCCAGAAAGAGCTTCAATCAATGATAAAAAGTTCTTAAGGAGATTCTCTGCTAAGTTCTTCTTGAGTAATGGCATCCTGTACAAAGGCAATCATAACTCCATTCTGCTCCGGTGTGTGGATAAGATTGAGGCTAAAAAGATCATGGCTGAACTACATGAAGGTACTTTTGGCACCCACTCCAGTGGACATACGATGTCAAAGAAAATCCTATGGACAGGCTATTATTGGTCTACCATGGAAGCAGACTGCTATCAACATTCTCGGACCTGTCATAAGTGTCAAATTTATGCGGACAAGGTGCACGTACCTCCGGTTCCTCTGAATGTCTTGACGGCTACTTGGCCCTTTGCTATGTGGGGAATTGATATGATTTGGGAGATCAAGCCTACAACCTCTAATGGACACTGTTTCATTCTAGTGGCCATTGACTATTTTACAAAGTGGGTCAAAGTAGCTTCCTTCACATCCGTTACTAAGAATGTTGTTGCCCGTTTCATCAAGCAGAATCTCATTTGCCAGTACGGTATCCCAGAAAGGATCATCACTGATAATGGTACAAACCTTAACAATACTATGATCACCGCCTTGTGCGAACAGTTCAAGATTCAGCATCACAATTCATCCCACTATCGGCCAAAGATGAATGGTGCCATTGAAGCTGAAAATAAAAACATTAAAAAGATCATACAGAAAATGACAGTCACCTACAAGGACTGGAATGAGATGCTACCATTTACTCTCCATGGGTATCGTACCACGGCTCGCACGTCAAGTGGGGCAACACCTTATTCTTTGGTTTATGGCATGGATGTTGTCTTGCCTATTGAGGTTCAGATCCCCTCTTTGAGAATTATGAAGGATGCAGGTTTGAATAAGGACGATTGGATCCAGACTCGGCTTGATCAACTAAACTTAATTGATGAAAATAGACTTACTGTTGTTTTCCAATGTCAGATGTATCAAAAACGGATGATCAAGGCTTTCAAAAATAAGTTAGACGCCAGGTATATCAAGTTGGAGATCTAGTGATCAAACGCATTATCTTGCCACAAAGTGATCCCAGGGGCAAATGGACTCCTACCTATGAAGGACCATTTGTAATCAAGAACATCTTCTCCGATGGGGCAATGATCTTAACCACCATGGACGGCGATGACTTGCTACACCCTGCGAACGCAGACATATTCAAAAGATACTACGTATAAGAGACCCACTAGGTTGACACACCTAGGTAAAACAAGGGCATCCTGTCAAACCAAAAGGTTCGGGAAAAAATTAGGGATAAAATATAAAAAATATGTACACCCGGCAAGTTGAAAACCCGAAAGGGCGACTTGGGCAAAAAAGGGTTTCCCGTTGGACTGAAAACCCGAAAGGGCGGTCCAAGCAAAAGTTAGGGAATTTAAGCGTATGACTATGTCCCGTTGGATCACTTTGAGGACAATCTCTTCACTGACAAAACCGAAGTTTTTGATCAATTCAATCATCTTCGGACAAAGCAACAAATAGACAGGATATTCGGAGACATGAAGACTATAGCAGAATGGGAACCCCATGGGATTATCACACATAGCTATCTTTCTTTGTATAAATTTTTCTTACTTTTATGGCACCATCCTCTTACTAGGATGTCTGTCTCCTTTGTACAAAATACTTATTCAAAGTAAATACAAAGATATCTCTTTAAAGTACATAAAACTATTTGCCTTTTTCTTTACACTTGTGTTTTATTTGCAAAAACGTCCAATGATTCATTAATGAACATATGCATTTGAACATAATTACTGTTTACAAATAAACAAAATGAGAAAGACAATTACTGACAGGTTGAAAGAATAGGAAAACGTCTTTAGGCTATTCCATGAGAAATCCCCACAGTACGTCATTTAGATCCCCAACGGAACTAAAACTTCAAACTATTAATCCCCGGTGGAAACCATCCAGTTTCTCCAAATTCCCCAGCAATTCGTTTTGAAGCCTGAAATCCAACCGGGTATCAGTTGACTTCTGATACTTTCCAACGGAACAAAGACTCCCATTCATTAATCCCTAGTAGAAGTCATCAAAACTCTCCGGATTCCCCAAGCAGATTTCTCAAGCAGTATATGGCATTGCTCTCAAAATAGGTTTTTGTCAATACTTCAATTTCAAGATGTAAAGAATCCACATTATCCTTAGTGGCAATTAAGGATTTATTCTCCTCAATCATACAACAATACAGCAATACAAAAAACCAGCTTACATGCGCATACATTACATCCACATATCATAAACTTTGATAAAACACATATATTGCATCATACATTTCATGCAATATAATTTTGTGTTCCAGCTAACATTTTACCCTTTTCCGGATGAGATTAACAGCTACCATTAACAATATGCAATCATGATACAGTTCAGATATGCTCCAGACATGGATGCCATTCTGTTACTCATTCAGATTCAACCTTTTGATACAGTACAGATACACTCCAGACACGGATGCCATTCTAATACTCATTCAAATTTCAAAGTTCATGATACAGTACAGATACGCTATAGACACAGCTGCCATTCTGATACTCATTCAAATTTCAAAGTTCATGATACAGTACAGATACGCTCCAGACACAGCTGCCATTTTGATACTCATTCAAATTTCAAAGTTCAGATACAGTTTAGATATGCTCCAGACATGGATTCCATTCTGATACTCATTCATATTCAGCTTTCAGATATAGTTCAGATACGCTCCAGGCACGGAAGCCATTCTGATACTCATTCAGATTTCAACTTTCAAATACAGTTCAGATACACTCCAAATACGGATGCCATTATGATACTCATTCAGATTTCAACTTTCAGATACAGTTCAGATACGCTCCAGATACGGATTCCATTCTGATACTCATTTAGATTTCAAGTTCAGATACAGCTTAGATACGTCCAGACGCGGACACCATTCTGATACTCATTCTTTCAGCTTACAACTTACAATTCAACAAACATTCTTGGATGGAATCTACAAGCCCATCTCCAACAAGATTCTGTCACTTCTCCAAATGGAATCTTTAAGCCCATTCCCTCAACTACATGTTGTCGAGTGCAAGTTTCTGGGCACTCTAGTGTCCAATCATTCTCTCACCTTCGAGTCACGAATGGAAAAACTCGCCAACCTAACTCTTCAGGTTTACGAAGATTGAACAGGGGCAACTGTTTTACCCAAAAATTTGTGCTCTCATTTATCAAGACTTTTCTCACAAGATTCCTTTGACTCAAGACTGGATTAGGATTAGTTAGCTCAAGACATCTCATCTTGCACTGATAACCCAAAATTAGGGTTTGAGTTTGCACAAGGATTTTTGGACTATCAATGCTTCACATGACTTTCAAACATCATTATGGATCCATAAGATCACTCATGGCAAGTTTCAAGCCTTAAACCACATTTTTTATCAGTCAATTGGACAATTGACCTAAAAATCAGCTGTATTGGGGAAAAAGTCAACCATGGCCAATTTATAGTCAAACTTCATAATTTTTATCAACATCAATATTTTAGACTCACATGTGTCATTTGGTCAAGTTTGGATCACAATTCCTCAAGAAATTTGATCAAATCACCAAATGGTCAAAATTAGGATTTTGACTAAGGAAGGGCAAGTGACCAAGTGAGTTAAAGCATGATTTAAAGGATTCAATCGCATCATGTTGACTTTATTATATGGCTCAAAACATCTCAAATTCATTGGATTGACAGATGAAGTTTGCAGTCAACTGATCAAAAGTCAACTGTATACTGAAAAGTCAAACTTTGACTTTTTGGTCAAAATCAAGTGCCAAGGGTCATAATTCATCAAAACTTGTCAAAATGTGAAACTTGTTTATCAAGAAAACCAAATTTAAAAATTAGGGTTTGAATTTGAAAATTTTCCTAACAGAAATTTTCTAAGTATAGAAAATTTTCTTATTTTTTCTCAACTTTAGGCCACTTTTTCATTATGATGTATAATGATTCAAGGAAAGATCCCAACATGAAACTTGTAGACCTACATGAAATATACAAATTTTCTTCACACACTTTTCTCTAAAGATGCTTGGATCTCAAGATATAAATTTATGAACACATGGTCATGAACTAAATAACTTAGTGAAATTTTGCCCTAATTTAGGAAGGTTTTGGACCTAACTTCATGGCAATTTTTCACCTAGTTTCAAGAGTTATCTCAAAATTAATTTCAAATATGAATTATAGAGCACATTTCAAGCTTTCCAAAATATCCAAGAACTCCTCAAGATCATTATTGAGTAGGGAGAATCGAAGAGATGAAGAACAAATTTGCAATCAGTACCTATGCTGGCTAATCCATGCTTGACAGGTCCCAAACTTATTCCTCACTCCTTAATTAAATGCTTACTCAGTTGACAAATCTTTGATTCATGCCTTAGAACCATTATCCAACTTGCAATTCCATAAATGGCATAAAGTAACCATTGCCATTTTGGAAAAGCATAACTTTTACCACTTTCCAATTCTTGAGCATTGGACCTGTCTCCATTGTACATACAAGTTTCACAGGTCTAAAGTAAATTGTACAAGCTGATACCAACCCTAAGAGATCAAGTACAAGCATGGCAAGCCTTGTCCCTTCACTTTGCTTCAAAAGCAAGAAAGGTGGCCAAAATGCTAGGACTGGCACATCTGTTGAAGGGAAGATAGAAACTGATCTTATACTAATATACAAACATTATGCAACCCAAGACAGGATGAGAAAAGGCCTGAACACTCCCAACCAGATAAAACACCAAAAATATGTCCAAACCTGCAGTTTTTACATAAGCATGCCCATCTTCCATTTGGCTTGTGCGTTTTAAGTTTTGATCATTCAAACATCTTACATACTTGATATCAAACCAATCCAGACCTTCATCCCTGTTATGTAATCACTTTTCCATCATCTGCCATTTTTGATTTTAGAGCTTGCAGTTTGACTTGGCCAAGGAGTTTCAGATACTTTCAGAGCAAGGCAAGGGTTGGAATACATTCAGGAAGCTCAAGGAAGCTCAAGCAAGCATCAGGCCTCCATCAAACTCATCCCAATTTAATCCACGATTCCAACTGAAGGAGGTAAAATCTCAAACTCTATCTCCTTGTACAGGCAACCATAGGCCATGATTTGTGAATAAAAAGTGTAGTTCTCATCATAACGAAACTGTACATATCTTTATCTTGCATTGATTTTACTTGAGTTGAAAGAATTTGGAACTTGAAGTTTCTGAAAATATTAGGTTAAAATTTAGGGCTGTAAAAATTCTCTTTGATTTTTGATTGATAGTTCACATAACTTATATGGTTAGAATCGTGAGTTCAAGTACTACAACTTTCATGTTATGAGTTTTGATTTTCATGGAAGTATGAGAGAGTTACAGGATGTCTGGCCAAGCTTGAGGAAGAAGATGAAGTACAGGGTAAGGACTTGTTTTGGGTCATATTATTTTTGCTTTCCATAAGACAATGGATGTATAGCCACCCCAGTGGCAAAGTAGCGCACTGGTGAGACCCATGTCCTGGGTTCGAACCTGGGCGCTACTTTTGGTTTTCTATATTTTTCCATTTTTCAGTTTTTTGTCATTTTTGCAGGTTTGGGCTCAGTTTTGTGGGCTTAGCATTTTTTTTTACTGACATTATTACCAATCTGCTACATCACCCCCCTGCTAACCTTTTTTATATTTTTATTTTCATTTTTAATATATTAAATATCTTCTTTGATACATAAAAATCCCAAAAATGTAAATTTCATAATATTGAATTTTTATTTTATTTTTTCACACAAAAAAATATATTTTATTTTATTATATATCATGCATTTTATTAATAACTTGTAAAATATAATCAAAAATATATTTAGTTTAATTTACTTATTTATTTCTCATTTCATACTTATAAATATTTATTTTTTGCATATATAAATTTTTTATATTTTCATACAATGTTAGTTATTCTTTTAATACAAAAACAATAACATAAAATAATACATATAAAAACTTTATTTTCTTTTAAAATAATAATTAGGGTTAAATCCCTTTTAAAAATTAATTCCTTTTCCTTATATTTTTAGGTTTAGATGAAAATTTCTTTTACATAAAAAACAAGACATAAAAAATCTTTTCTTACCTATACATTGGATTGCATTGTTAAATATTGTATTGTATTTATTCTAATTCGTACAAATTAGATTTGGTTGTAATAATTTATTTAGGTTTATATTTTTGAAAATCCTCATTCAAATTTGTATTCCCCCCTCCCATAAATTGATGTAATAGCTTAGAAATATTTACATTGCGCAATTTATCGCTTTATATGCCATGATTAGTAATTAGGATTTGTATGACAAGATCAAAACAAAGAAAACAGATCACCTTAAATACAAGACAAAATCAAAGCATGAAAATGATACACTTTCACACAAGCATCCTTAGGGTTTCTCCACTTAGTTTCCTAAAATAAAAATGACCATATTATGCTTGCGAAGTATCTTGGCAAAACAAAATAAATATAATATTACAGTCCCTTGATGACGCTATTCAAAAGTTTCCTTACAAAATGATCTTGGTCCCTAAAAAATGCTAAGATACTTTGAAATAATTGCTAATCATAGTTATACGATAACCCACGCCCTTCCCGTTTACATCCAAAGATAGCGTTGCTTACCAAACCAATGGTAAGTCAACAATGTCAAAGGAATCTAAAATACATAAGAACGACATTTGAGTAGGTAGATGGCTTCTAGTTACTTGCTCTATCTCAAAACAAACATCCTTTCTATTTTCAAAACAAGCACACACATTTCAAAACATCTTAAAAAACATTGAAAACATTTTTCAAAAGACAAACATCTTTGTATACATTCTTACGAACGAGAATCATTACAAAGATTTCCTAAACGAATGGCCTCTTTTACAAAATACTTTCAAAACCACACAAAGCACAATTTCAAACAAAAGCAAGTGATCTAAGCAAGTAACTAAGAGCCCATGGAAAACCATGGATGAAAAGGGTGCTAATACCTTCCCTTTTCATAATCTACCCCCCGAACTCAAGAAAACATCTCAAAGGTCTTTCCTGTGCTTTTTTCACCTTCCCTTTTGGATAAAAGAAAAGTCGGTGGCGACTCTTGCTAACCGCAACATTTGCGATAAAACGCAAAACCTCAAGTCAGTTCTCCCACTGTATCACAACAAGTGTGTTTGATTTACATGCATTTTGTCTTTGATTAGGGTTATCTATTTGTTGATTTTATGTCTTGCCATACAAACCCTAATTACTACTATTTATTTTTGAAATCGATAAATTGCGGAAATGTAAAGTCCTACGCTATTACATCATTTAGGGATGGGGGTACAAATTTACAAATGGGGGGTTGCAAGAATTTTAAATCCTAATTAACTATTACAACCATATCGAATTGTACAATATAAGAAAAAGGAAAAGATTTGTTTTGAAAATGTTTTTTTTGTCTAAATGGATTAAAAGAAAAAGAAATAATTAGTTAATAAAAGGAAAATATTTTTATGTCTTTCTTATATTAATAAAAAAGTTATTAATGCTGAAAATAATAAGAATAAGAAAGAAAAAGGAAAAACTAATGAAAAACAGGATCAGCACATTGCTAAAAATGGAAATAAAAGGGACCAGAAGTTTTAATGCCAGGCGCGTGGTAGTTCAAAAAGAAACGTTAGAGGAAATCAGAAGTTCTGGGTTAACGCATGCTGGAGTCCTGAAAGAAACGTTAGACGGAAAAACATAAGTTATGGGTTATTACGTGCTGAAGTTCTGAGTGTTAAAACAATGAGAAAAAATTCTAGAAGTTTTGTGTGTGTTAAAACAGTGTGAAAACCTATAAGTTTTGTGTGTGTTAAAATTGTAAGAAAGCCTGGAAGTTGTGTTAAAACAGTGAGGAGAACTCAGAAGTTTTGTGTGTTAAAACTGTAAGACAGCCTAGAAATTCTAGTGTTGTGTCATAACAATGTGAAAACCTAGAAGTTCTCGTGTGTTAAAACAGTGAGGAGAACTCAGAAGTTCTGTGTGGTGCTAAAAAAGTGGGGAAAACCCCCCAGAAATTATGTGTTGCACTGCGCCTCCTTCCTTACATTAGTCAGAACATCTGCAACTTATTCAGTTCTTAACAACAGCAAATCAGAAAGATAAAAAGCACGACAGTTTATAGAAGTTCTAATCCTAATTCTGAGCCTAGCTTTATTCAAGAATTTCTAATCCACAGTTTTTTCTACTTATGCAATGATATGGACAACATCAACATTATGATATTTACATATTTAATGATGTTCTGAATGAAAAGTTCAAGGTCTGAAAGGCTTAC
The DNA here is from genome assembly GCA_948472305.1 of Vicia faba. Classification (NCBI taxonomy): domain Eukaryota; kingdom Viridiplantae; phylum Streptophyta; class Magnoliopsida; order Fabales; family Fabaceae; genus Vicia; species Vicia faba. The sequence continues at coordinate 256,186,246 of OX451736.1, read as the reverse complement.
CTTGAATCTGAAGTGTGTGTTTGGGACTCGAGTTGTTGCCTTCAGATGTTCGAGGGTTAGAAAGGAACGGAATATAACGTTATGTTCTTTGATTCAAAGGTAAGAGCAAAGGTTTGGTTTTTTGTTTGGGAATTCTGGGTTTTGAGTATGTTTGGAATATTTTCTTCTCTTTTTTGTATTTGATAATTCTCTCTTTTTAAAAGCCAGACCCTTGAACGTGTGATGGAACAACTTATTTATAGGTGAGTTTGCTGTGGTTTTGGGGGGAAAACAAATGGGATTTAAACCTTGTTGGCATATTGTTCCTTTCCTTTTTAAACACAGCTTTCATATGCTAATTTAGTGCAAATATGGGGTTTGAGAAATGTGCAGGCGTGGACTGGATCAGCAGAATTTTGGAGCATTGTGGCACCTAGATGTATGACTGTGCCATAGCAGCGCAGCAGGCTGCTCAAACGAGGTTTCGGGATTTTGTGATGTTCTGATCGCAGAAGACCAGAATGAGATTCGAAGGGTGATGTTCTGGTCGAAGCATAGAACGTAGCCTCCATATGCTGAAGAGTCATGTTCTGATCGAAGAACACAGTTTCCATATGTTCTGATTGAAGAGTCAGGTTTTGAACCTTCTTTTCAAATTCTGATTGCGCTTGTGTGAAACCTGGCCCAGAAGTTCTGAAATTGTCATATTTTCTTAACACTTAGAAATTTTTCTAAGTGTTTAGAAATTTGATTTTTTTCAAAGTAATTCCTGATTTTAGATTTCTTGATGAACCAACTTCTTGTCTTGATGGAATATGATTGTTGAAACTTGATTTTGATCAAAAATTCAGAGTTTAACTTTTCAGTGTGCTTTTGACCATTTTGCCCTTGTGAATGACTTTCTTGGAAAATTGTAATCCAAGACTTGAAACTTGATGGAAGCAAACCAGAGGGTCCAGGACGATCCTTTGAGAAATGAGAGGGAAAATTTTAGGGTAAAACAGCTTCCCCTGTTCAATCTTCTTAAGCCTGAAGAGTTAGATTGGCGTATCTGCCATTCGTGACTTAAAGGTGGAAGGTTATTGAACACTAGAGTGCCCAGAAATTTGCACTCGATGGTATTGTGGTTGAGGTTTAAGGAATGGGATTAAAGATGCCATTTGGAGGAATGATGGAGAGTTGTCGGAGATGGGCTTATAGATACCATCCAAAGGTTATTGTTGACAGAAATTAGACTAATTCTAAGCTTGACTTCAATTGGAGAAAGAATCAGAATAAACCTTAGGTCGATTTAAAACTGAACCTAGCAGAAATATTGAATAATCTTTAACCGGGAAGAACCAGAGTAAATCTTGGAGTGACTTATATGAACCAGGGAAAGCATCTATTTGGAAAATATCAGGATAAACCTTTTAGAGGTTTAAAATGAACCAAAATAGGTCTTGGGTATTCTTTAACTGGAGAGAATCAGAATAGATCTTTGAGCGATTTATCTGAACCAGAGAAAGTGTCTACTGGGGAAGAATCGAGATAAATTGTTGAGAGATTTAAACTGAACCAAAGAAGATGTCTGCGGGAAAGAATCAGGATAAACCATTGAGAGATTTTAAACTGAACTAGCAGGGGTCTGGAAAATAATCAGAATAAATCTTGGAGCAGCTTATCTGAACCAGAGAAGATGTCTGCGGGAAAGAATCAAGATAAACCGTTGAGAGATTTAAACTGAACCACCAAGGGTCTAGAAAAGAATCAGAATAAATGTTGCATCGACTTATCTGAACCAGAGAAGATGTCTGTGGGAAAGAATCAGGATAAACCGTTGAGAGATTTAAATTGAACATGCAGGGGTCTGGAAAAGAATCAGAATAAATCTTGGAGCAACTTATCTAAACCAGAAAAGATGTCCGTGGGAAAGAATCAGGATAAACCGTTGAGAGATTTAAACTGACCCGGCAAGGGTCTGGAAAAGAATTAGAATAAACCTTAGAGCGATTTATCTGAACCAGAGAAGAAGTCTGTGGAAAAGAATCAGGATAAACTGTTGAGAGATTTAAAATGAACCAGCAGGTGTTTGAAGGAAGTAAATGTTATGTAAATAGTCACCCCGTCCTGATTTGGGAATTGATCTACAATATATATTTGCCTTGTCTTGTTGAAAATTTGATGATGATTTTCTATTGATTGATCTTTCCTGAAAAAGGTAAAGAGTTAGTTGTATGTAATTCCATGATGTATCAAATGCAGACGTATTCGCATGTAAGCTGTTTTGCTGCAGTGTTGTTGGATTAGGGAAAATAAATCCATGACTGCCGCTAGGAATGAAAAGTGTAAGTCTTCATATTTTGTTTAAGTTGAAGTGTTGATAGATGGGTTCCAATTATTAGAGAAATAAACTCCGTTGGGTAAGGGAAACACCATTCATTGCCTGTGGGCTTTGTGAAATCCTGTTGGGAAATCTTGAGAAGCTGGGCGAATTTTGTTGGGGAATATTTGAGGTGGTAACTGAATTTTTGCTCCTCCGGAGGTATGAAGGCAAAAGGTCTTGCATGCTGGAGATATGACAAAGATCCTGTAGCAAGATGTTCTTGCTTCTGCCCCTGCTGGAGAAAGTACCTATGGGGGTTTTGTGGAATGACCCATAGATGTTGTTCTGTTTCTTAAAGCCATTAGTAATTGTCTTTCTGTTTAGTTTTCCTTTTTTACGCGTTCATTTATAAATAGTAATTACATTCAAATGCATATGTTCAAAAATAAACACTAGACTTTTTATCAAACAAAACAGGAATAGTAAAAGAAAAACAGACAATTTTTCACTTTCAAAGGAATATATTTGTATTAACTTGAATAAGTATTTTTGTACAAAGAGACAAACATGCTAGTAAGAGAATGTCATCATAAAAATGAAAAATGATACAAAGAAAAGAAATCTATGTGAAATAATCCCATGGGGTTCCCACTCTGTTATAGCCTTCATGTCTTTGAGCGTTTCACCTACTTGCTACTTTGTCCGAAGCTGATTGGATTAATTAGAACTGTTTGAGTTTGATGATTGATGTTGAAGATTGGCTGTAAGGTGATCCAACGGGACATAGTCATATGCTTTAAATCCCTAACTTTTGCCTGGACCACCCTTTCGGGTTTTTAGTCCACCGGGATACCCTTTTTTGCCCAAGCCGCCCTTTCAAGTTTTCAGCTTTCGGGTGTACAGATTTTTTCGTATTTTGTCCCTAATTTTTGCCCGAACCCTTTTGGTTCGCTGGGATGCCCTAATTTTTGCCTAGGCCAGTCGACCTAGCAGGTCTTTGTTTATGCATAGTATATTTTATCTATGTCCGTGTTTATAGGGTGTGGAAGGTCGTCGCCGTCCATAGTGGTTAAGATCATTACCCCACCAGAAAATAGATTTTTTTATCACAAATGGTCCTTCGTATGTAGGAGTCCAATTGCCCTTGGGATCACCTTGTGGCAGTATGATATGCTTGATTACCAAGTGTGATACGGTGGGAGAACTGACTTGAGGTTTTGCGTTTTTGTTCGCAAATGTTTCGGTTTAGCAAGAGTCGCCACCGACTTTTTATTTTATCCTAAGGAAAGGTCAAAAAGCACAGTAAAGACCTTTGAGATGTTTTCTTGGGTTCGGGGAGTAGATTATGAAAAGGGAAGATGCAAGCACCCTTTTCATCCATGGTTATCCATGGGCTCTTAGTTACTTGTTTAGATCACTTGCTTTTGCTTTTCAATTGTTTGAAATGGTGCTTTGTGTGTGGTTTTGAAAGATGTTTTGAAAAGAGGCCATCATTGTGGCAACCTTTGTAATGATTCTTGTTTGAATATATACAAAGGTGTTTGTCTTTTGAAAAGATTTTTCAATGTTTGATTGTTTGTTTTGGAAATGTTTTGAAATTGTGTTGTGAGGTGTGTTTGAAAATAGCAAGGATATTTTGCAAGTTTTGATCAAGTAACTAAGAGTTGTCTACCCTATTTTACTCAAAGATATTTCCTATACGTTTTTAACCCTTTTGATAGTGTTGTTTTACCATTGCATTTGGTAAACAACCTTGTATTAGGATGTTAAACGGGACAGGAGTGGGTCATTGTATTGACCATGATAGCAATTGTGTTAAGTATCTTGAGCACTTTTTTTGAGGGACTAGATCATTTTTGTATAGGCAACCAAGATAGCATCATCGAGGGACTATGATCTTTTTGTATGTTTTTGTTTTGCCAAGATACTCAACATGCATAACATGGCCATTTTCCAAAGGAAACAAGTGGATGAAACCCTAGGGGTGCATGTGTGTATTGTGTTATCAATTTACATGCTTTTTGTCTTTGTATTAGGTCATCTAACGATTGAGTTTTGAATCTTTGCATACAAACCCTAATCTCTAATCATGGCATATTTGAAAGCATAAAGTCCGAGAATTAAAAGTCTAAGCTATTACAAAAGTATCCGGGGATAGGGGTACAATTATTACAAATGGGGATGAGTCTCACAAGAATAACAATGTCCAAATATCAAATTATTACAACCAAATCGAATTGTCGCAATTCAATACAAAGCTATAACAAATTAAGAAGAAAATCAATAAATTATGAAATGCATGCATTTACTTGAAAATAAATAAATAAAATCTATTCTAAAAAAGAAAGATTAAATATTTTATTATTATTCTTTGTATGTGTTTTATTAATTTTAAAAGGAAAAAGTTTAAAGAAAAATTAATTAAACAAAATCTCTATTATTTTTGTACTTTTATTAGTCAATAAAAAGGTTTAAAGAAAAGCAAAATTATTTAAATCAAACTAAATGTTTTTTTTTTGGTATTTTATCGAATGAAGCAAGATTAATTAATAAAGAAGAAAATAAAACTAACTTTAAAAAAACAAAGTTTTAATGTATTACTATTGTTACTCCAGTGTTTAGGATTTGAAAGAAACGCATGTACATCGTCAGCAAGGTCTGTCCAAAAACATACTGTATGGCATTGTTTTCGTCATCCTCCCTCTAAAGGTTTGTAACTTTTAGCAAGAGTTAAATGTCATCAAGAAAGTAGAATTATAGTGAAAACGAATGGATGAATTCAAGACAAACATATGCAATGCATTAATGAAACAGAGTTTGACATTAACAGATAATTGTTTGAATAACAAAAGAAATTACAACTTGAAAATTCAAATGAAACAAAAGCCTCTTTGTTCGAACTTGTCATTTCAGGTGGAGAACCCTCAGCGAAAGATTTTCATCTGGCCATCCTGTGTGAATTCCAGCACTCCTCTGTCAATCAAGTCTTGAGTCTTGGTTTTCAAAGCCCAACAGTCATTTGTATCATGCCCAGGACTATTGGAGTGGTATGCACATAATGCATTGGGATGATAGCCAGGAGCAAAGGTATTGAGATTCTGAAAAGGATCCCTTAATTCAGTCAGTTTGACCTCCAACAAGCGTTGCAGTACTTGAGATAATGGCACGTTAATCTTAGTGAAGCGCCTTCCAGATGTATTTTGCTTACGCCGATTACCCTGTTGATGTTGGTGAGGTTGTTGTTGGGCTTGTGACCCTGAAGCAAACTGGGGAGACTTTCCATTGGCTTCTTGTCTCAAAGGAGGCTGAATGGTGACTTGATCTTCAACCCTAGTTGTTTTCCCTATTTGGTTACATCCATCTTGATGCAGCTTATTGATGAGGACCTTTAGCTCTTCTTGTCCTTGAGCCAGGTTTTGAATAAGAGCCATTTGGCCTACCAGCTGTCCCATCATCTAAATTTTCATTGTTGCCAACTCAATATGTAGCCCTTCCAACTGATTATTCCTGATGCCGCCTGGATTCCCTAGGACCATGCCCCTTGTGAGGAGAACTTTCACTTCTTCCTGCCCCTTGGATAGGTTCAAGAACATTTCTTGAAGTTGAGCGTTTTGAGAGTTTAAAGTGGTGAGGCCCAAAACAAAATCTAAAAGAAGAACAAAAGTCAGAATGGAAAAGGGGGGGTATGTTATCAATTCGTACGGGCTTATGGCATTTGGGGCCAGAAAGGCCCAATTCCAATGTTGCAATGTTTTGTTAGGGTTTGTTGATTAGGGTTTGTGTACCCCTTTACAGCGGTGCCGTTGCTTCGTTCTTCCTCTTCATCTCTCTCACTCAAAAAAAATGTTCTGACCTTCCCCTAAGCCCTAGCCGCCGGAACACTGTCCTTCACTCTCTAACCTCCTCCTAACGACCACTGGCCTTGGTGAAACGGTATGGTTCGTCTTGTTTTGAGTTTTACAGTTCGTTGTTTATGTTTGTTTGATTTTACAGTTTGGCTAATCTATTGTATTGCATGGCTTATTGAGGTGCAGAAAAGGGTTTGAGAAGAAACGTACCTTGGGGTTTTTTTCTGAAAAAAATGGAGAGGAAGGAAGTTGGACTGGCGGCGTTCCTTGGTGGCTGGAGGCAAAGGGGAGGAAATGATGAAGAACGCGCTTCTGGTATCTCTCCTTTGTTCTTTAAAACTTGAATGTTGATGATGATTATAATTCTGAAACTTTTGATTTCCTTTTCCTCTCTATTGAACTTGAATGTTGATGATGATTGGCTTCTGCAACTTTGATATTGGTAGCTTTTTTGTTGATGATGAGTACAGTTCTGAAACTTTTAATTTTTCTCTTCTGAAACTCTGTTGTTGATATGTTTAGATTTTTTTATTCTGAAACTTGTTTGAAAGTTGGTTGATGGTGAAGATTTGTTTGATATTGCGTTGGAAGTTTTGGAAACTTGGGAAGTTTGGTTCTTGGCTGTGATGATGCTTTTGTTTAAGGTTTTTGATTAATTGTGTAGCTTGGTATGATTTTGTTGTTGGTAGTTGATGTTTACAGTTTGGAAGGCTTATGCAGGTTGGACTGTGTTTGAAACTTGCAGTTTTGTGATTTGGTAGTTTGGTTGTGCCTGCAAGTTTGTAGTTTATGCAATGAACTGCTGTATGGTTTTGTGACTTGTTTGATAACAGGTTGTGCTGTTTTTTTTGTTATAGCAGGTTGTGCTGTTTTTTGATAGCAGGCTTGTGTTTGTTTGAACTGTTAATAGGTTTGTAGTTTTTTCTAGTTTGGCAAACTTGTTTTGTTGGGAACTGCAGGTTTTTGGGAAGTTTTGTTGCAGTTTGGTAACAGGTTTGGATACCTGTTGTTTTGTGAGTTTTCAGTTTGAGTAGTTTGGCTGTGCAGGTTATGATTCACAGGGTTTTTATGTTTGCTGCAGTTTGGAAAACTTTGTTTTGGTTCACAGGGTTTTTGTGATTGTTGCAGTTTGGCAAGCTTTGTTTTGGCTTGGCTGTTTGTGGCTTGTGAAATGTTTTTGACCTGTTTGCTTGATTTGGGAACTTGTTAACAGGTTTGTAGAGTTTGTGGTCTCAAACTGTTACACAGTTTTGCTGTTATTATAGTTTGGCAGGTTCAGGCTGTTGGCTTGAGAGCAGGTTTGGTTGTTGGCTTGATAGCAGGTTTGGCTATTGGCTTTTATTGCAGTTTGTTGGCCTTTTGTGGGTTTGATAGTTTAAAAACTGTTACAGGTTTTGGCAGAGTTGTGAAACTGTTAACAGTTTGGAGATTTTTTGATTTGCTTCAGTTTTTGACCAAAATGCTCTCTCCTCTCTTTTTTTCTTAACTGTTATGCAGTTTTTAGGTAGTTATATCCTTGTCTGTGTTCTGTAATCTTGTGACAACCTTGCCCAACTGTACAATCTCAAAAGGTGATATCTTTCTCTCTTTCTCTCTCAATGACAAAGAACTTTTTCTTTTCCACCTTTTTCTGAAAAGTTTGCCTAATTGCTGGAAAATGATGAAAAGCTATGACAAGCTTTTGACTTGTGATTTGGTTTACCTCCTGCATTGCCTGCTGCATTGTGCTTTCTGCATTACTGTTGCATTTGGTTTGCTTTGTTCAGTTTGCTTACTTGACAGTTTCCATCCAGTTTGTGCTGCCTTGGTTTGCCTTGTTGCAATGTTTAGACAACATGTTTCAGTTGCTTTGTAACTTGCTGCAATGTTGTTGCAATGTTTAGTTTAGTTGCAATGCTTTTGGTTTAGTTGCAATGCTTTGCCATGCTTAGTACAGTTTGGTGCCTGTTATGTTTTTTTGAATAATTTGCTTTTGCATTCTTCAATTTGCATTTTTATTTTTCTGTTTGTGAACCAAGAAGAGAAATCTTCTTATGATTTGCAAAGAGAAAATTAAAACGTGATGAAAAATAGCACTCTGATTCCGGACGGCAAACTTTAATGATGAATATTTTCCTTTCTTTTTCTGTTTGAAAAATCTAATTAATCAACTGTACTAATCTTCTTTCCTTTGTCTTTCCTTCATGTGAGTGCAACTTGGGTGATGACAAAGCAGCAGAAGACTTTGAGCATGGGAGCAATGGCTTAGACTTAGATTTTAGATAGATTTTCCATTTATTGTAATAATTTATTTTTCCAAGTACTATAAGTTGTAAAACCTACAGTATTCAAATAATAAATTATTTTTGTATCAACATTAGAAAAATCTTTGTGAGGCAATCTGACATTCAATAAAATCTTCTACTGTCCAATATCTTGCAATTCTTCCTTCAAGTATTCACTTAATCCTTTAAGATTCTCCGATCAAAATAATTGAAATTGCATTCCAACAATTCTAATACAGATAACTTAAACTTTAAGTAATCCAATAACTTTGTAGTCTCGTAACCTTGCAACAGCATTCCAATCAAAATACGCACTGGGTATTCCAATAAACAAGCAAACATTTCATTCCATTAACAAACAAACGTTTCATTCCATTAACAAGCAGATGTCTTAACAGACACACATTATCTGGTTAACCTGGATCAGACAAAAAACCTGAATGTTCCAAATGACAGTCTCAGCTCATATCTCTTATCCCAGATAATCAGGCCTTGAGAATAACCAATAACTTTTCAGCAAACTCGAAAAAGTGTGAAAACATGTGACAGTTAATTGAATTTCTGAGAATTCAGTTTCTTCTGAGAAATGCGAGAGAAACCCTTAATTCTTGATTTTCTTCCATAGAAAAGTCTGTTTGATCGATTCCTAAGCCAATCTTGAAAATCTGAGAAAACCCTAGGGTTATGATTTCTTGTGAAAAAGGGAGGAAAAATTTTGGGGTACAACAGCTGCCCCTGTTCAATCTTCTTGAACCTGAAGAGTTAGATCAGCGGGTTTTCCGTTTGCGACTCAAAGGTAAAAGATGATTGGACACTAGAGTGCCCATAAATTTGCACTCGTCAAAGCATAGTTGAGGGAATGGGCTTAAAGATGCCATTTGGAGATGTGACAGAATCTTGTGGGAGATAGGCTTAAAGATGCCATCCAAGAATGTTTGTTGAACTGTATGTTATAGGTGAAAGAATGAGTATTAGAAAGGTATCCATGTCTGGAACGTCTATGAGCTGGGGGTCTGAATAAGCAATAGATTAGCATCCGTGTTTGGAGCATCCGTAAACTATTTTCATGAGTTGAATCTGAATAAGCGATAGATTAGCATCCATGTTTGGAGCGTCCGTAAACTGTTTTCATGATCCTTGAGTTGAACAAGCAATACATTAACATCCATGTTTGGAGCATCCGTAAACTGTTTTCTGAAAGTTGGGTGGTTCGATGATCAGTCCGTGTAAAACCTCATCCGAAATTTCCTGAGAAGGAACCTGTGTAGAGTTGCTTCATAATGAGTCCGTGTAAAACTTCATCCGGGAAGGAGGAACCTGTGTAGGGTTGCCTGATAATGAGTTCGTGTAAAACTGCATCTGGAATTGAGAAGGAACTGGTGTAGGGTTGCCTGATGATGAGTCCGTGTAAAACTGCATCTGGAATTGAGAAGGAATCGGTGTAGGGTTGCTTCATGATGAGTCCGTGTAAAACTGCATCTGAAATGGAAGGAACCGGTGTAGTGTTGCTTCATGATGAGTCAGTGTAAAACTGCATTTGGAATTGAGAAGGAACCGGTATAGGGTTGCCTGATGATGAATCCGTGTAAAACTGCATCTGAAATGGAAGGAACCGGTGTAGGGTTGCTTCATGATGAGTCAGTGTAAAACTGCATCTGGAATTGAGAAGGAACCGGTGTAGGGTTGCTTCATGATGAGTCCGTGTAAAATTGCATCTGAAATTGAGAAGGAACCGATGTAGGGTTGCTTCATGATGGTCAAGTAGATAGTTGTCCTGGCTTGTTACAGGTGTTAATCTGGAACTTGAAAAGGTTGTTGTTGACCTTTTGCTGAAAAAGGTAAAATGTTAGTTGTATGCAATGTCATGATGTATGAAATGCGACATGTTTATTGAAGTGTATTTTCATCTGGGAAAACAAATCCTTGACAAATGTCAGGGAGTCGCTAGATCCTGGACTGCTGTTGAAGAGTATGTGTGTCTTCAAGCTTTGCTTAAAATATTTCTGTCGGGGGTTCCTATTTTGTTGTTTGAGGAGAACTCCGCTGGGGAATATTTGAAAACTCTGTGGGGAATTGAGAATGAGAATCTTCATTCTGCTAGGGGAATTTGTGCTGAGAAGTCAAGAACGAGAATCTTCAATCTGCAGGGGATTAAAACTCCGACAAATTTATGCTGAGAGTAAAAAAGGCTCTGGCCACTTCACTGGAGAATCAAGGCTGAGAATCTTCATTCTGTTGGGGGAGTAAAAACTCCGTGGGGAACAAATGTACTGTTGGGGAGTAGCTATCCTGCTGGAGAGTAAGCTCAGGACTCTAGGAAAAGCTTATTCTTATTTGGAAGAAATTCAGGAGTTTAGGTTGTATGCCACTTTGAGAATGAGAATCTTCATTCTGTCGAGAATATCAGGAACTCGGGTTATATGCCACTTTGAGAATGAGAATCTTCATTCTGTCGGGAATATCGGGAACTCGGGTTATATGCCACTTTGAGAATGAGAATCTTCATTCTGTCGGGAATATCAGGAACTCGGGTTATATGCCACTTTGAGAATGAGAATCTTCATTCTGTCGGGAATATCAGGAGCTTGGGTGTATGCCAATCTACTTGGGAAGCAAGAATGAGAATCTTCATTCAGGCATTTGGTTCAGGAGGTTGGGAGTATGCCGATCTTCTGAGGTTTTTAAGGATGAGAATCTTCATTCTGTTAACGGTATCAGAAGCTTGGGAGTATGCCAATCTTCTGAGGTTTTAAGGATGAGAATCTTCATTCTGTTAACAGTATCAGGAGCTTGGGAGTATGCCAATCTTCTGAGGTTTTAAGGATGAGAATCTTCATTCTGTTAACGGTTAACTGTTATCTGGTCAACATCCAGGTTTCACAGTGTTGCATTGCTATCTAGTCAACATCCAAGTTTCACAATACCTTTCTTCCTATCTGGTCAACGTCCAGTCTTCAGAAGGAAATCAAATGGTTATCCGGTCGCTTCCGGGTTTCCCTTTCGATTTTGGGGCCTACTAATATCCGGTTGAATTCGGGCTTCAAAGTAATTGGCTGAGTAAATTGTTATTTGGTCAACGTCCAAGTTTCACAGTATACCTTACTATTATCTGGTCAACATCCAGGTTTCACAGTCTTGTATCGTTATCTGGTCAACGTCCAGGCTTCACGATACGAAATGTTGTGAGAAATTGATTGCATCTTTCCTGAAAGGTAAAGGTTAGTGGCATGACAAATATCAAACCATGACGTTCTCAAAATAAATGAGATTGCGTTGTATGATGTCCTGATGTACGGATGTGTAATGTTTTTCAAGACAACCTCTCGTTGGGGAAAATAAATCCCGAACTGGTGAGGGAGAAAAGAGTTGGATTCTTCGTCTCTGATTGTGAAAAATCTGGAAGTGAATCAGAATAAATCGTTGAGAGATTTATATGAAACATCAAAACCCAGAATATCCTCCACTGGAATAAGAATCAGGGAGATCTTAGTGTCAATCTGACTAAACCAGAGAAGGTCTTGGATTAACTTTGACTCGACTGGATGATGAAGGAATCTTTGACGACTGCAACTCCAAAAGGTGATGAAGGAATCTTTGACGACTGCTACTCCTAAAGGTAATGAACCTTTACCTGTCGATCAATCTGCATATGTTAAGAATGTTGTTGAAATGTAATTTGTTTTGGAGAATAAATCCTTGACAAGTGTTGGGGAAATAAACCCATGACTGCTGGTCTTCTAGAGAGGTGATGAACTTCTCGAGGATTCTTGAATTTATTTTCAGAAGGATTTTTTAGAGATTCGTCATTGCCCCTAGTATCAAATGTTTGTGGCACTGCCAGGAAATTTGGACTGTACGCAACCCTTTGATGAGATTGACATTTAATGCCCTAAGTGATGGAGATGGAGACTTGCCCCGGGCTACTCTACAATTGAGAGATTTATTGAAATCTTGACTGGACTGCCCCAGCTTTATTGGACAATGAGAGATTTCTTGAAATCTTGACTGGACTGCCCCAACTTTATTGGACAATGAGAGATTTCTTGAAATCTTGACTGGACTGCCCCAGGTTAACTGGACAATGCCATGCCAAGTCCCCTTTTGATAGGAGATTTTTGCAAAGGAAGTGTCATCCCACTTGAAGTGATTTTGTTCACTGAGAGAGCTTTCGTTCATCGGAACATTCACTGTGTGAATTTCTTCGCTGTCAAACAAATAGCCACATGCAAACGATGATATTCAAATAATGCAAAGTTTATGCTTGTCTTGAAAATTTGAAAAATGCATTTTTTAGCAGAAACTTTTTATAAGAAAAATTCAACTCAAAATTTAGAGCAAAGCCTTACAGGAGTCAGGATACCTTTTGTAACAGTATGCTTTCGAACTAACCCATGCTTCAATTAGGACTTTTGAAGGGTTGTAACTTGGCTTGGTTCACAGTTTAAAAAACAAAGGATAAAGGCTCAAAGTATATTTGTACCCACCCGCTCTTCGTGATGTTCTTCAATCCTAAACTCAGTTAATTGTGCGTTTGAACTCCAAATGAGTCTGGAACGACGTTTTGGTGATGGTTCACAAAAGTTGAATTTGTTGGAAGGCATTCATTTTTTGCAACATTTTTCATGTTGTTGAGGATTTGTAGTGACCTTTTTCTTCTGATTTGTTATCCCCTAATTTTTGCCTGACTGTTCTTATTTTTGAGATTTACAGTCAGCGGGATGCCCCAACTTTCTTAAGCCTCCTTTGTAGGTTTTAAATCAGTGGGCTTTTCTTTTTGAGAGATAATGACTGCCTATGAGATAAGGAACCATCACTGTCTTTTGGTTCCAAAGGAAATTTTGATGTCATTCGCTGTAATACGAACTGAGAGTTTGCAGGTAAACGCACATTTTGAATTAACTGAGAGACTACCTTGCCACAGGTTTGATTAAAGGTTTCAATTTGCGTTAAAACAGAAAACTTCTACTTCTTTGGCTCGAAGGGGTTGACTAGGGATTATCTTCCTTATAACTCTAGTGTTTATGATTTGAAAGAAACGCCTGTACATCGTCAGCAAGGTCTGTCCAAAAGCATACTATATGGCATTGTTTTCGTCATCATCCCTCTAAAGGTTTGTAACTTTTAGCAAGAGTTAAATGTCATCAAGAAAGTAGAATTATAGTGAAAACGAATAGATGAATTCAAGACAAACATATGCAATGCATTAATGAAACAGAGTTTGACATTAACAGATAATTGTTGGAATAACAAAAGAAACTACAACTTGAAAATTCAAATGAAACAAAAGCCTCTTAGTTCGAACTTGTCATTTCAGGTGGAGAACCCTCAGCGAAAGATTTTCATCTGGCCATCCTGTGTGAATTCCAGCACTCCTTTGTCAATCAAGTCTTGAGTCTTGTTTTTCAAAGCCCAACAGTCATTTGTATCATACCCAAGACTATTGGAGTGGTATGCACATAATGCATTGGGATGATAGCCAGGAGCAGAGGTATTGAGATTCTGAAAAGGATCCCTTAATTCAGTCAGTTTGACCTCCAACAAGCATTGCAGTACTTGAGATAATGGCATGTTAAGCTCAGTGAAGCGCCTTCCAGATGTATTTTGCTTACGCCGATTACCCTGTTGATGTTAGTTAGGTTGTTGTTGGGCTTGTGACCCTGAAGAAAACTGGGGAGACTTTCCCTTGGCTTCTTGTCTCAAAGGAGGCTGAATGGTGACTTGATCTTCAACCCTAGTTGTTTGCCCCATTTGGTTACATCCATCTTAATGCAGCTTGTTGATGAGGACCTTTAGCTCTTCTTGTCCTTGAGCCAGGTTTTGAATAAGAGCCATCTGGCCTACCAGCTGTCCCATCATCTGAATTTTCATTGTTGCCAACTCAATCTGTAGCCCTTCCAACTGATCATTCCTGATGCCGCCTGGATTCCCTAGGACCATGCCCCTTGTGAGTAGAACTTTCACTTCTTCCTACCCCTTGGATAGGTTCAAGAACATTTCTTGAAGTTGAGCATTATGAGCCTGGATATCTTTGACAGTCTTCTCTAGAGCCATCTCTGCTGAAATAAACAGTAGGAAAATAAGGAGACCTGAAAGGGGAAAAGCTGTCATGATACAATGCATGATATGTGGATGCATGTTTTCAAGGATCTCGCGGGGTAAACACAAGAAAATGTTAGAGGTTGAACTTCGATCAACATCTTTGATTGGAGAACTTTGTATTGGTGGATGTCTTTCCACGAGAATCAAGCTCACCATGTCAAGTGGGTCATAGCCCTTGACTCAAGTTGTTGTACTTGATTTTGACGGTGTTTGTTTAGAGGAAAATGAATCCTCTTTCCTCTTGGTAGACGTCTGGTTCAACGTGACCCTGCATCAAAGACCCTCGAGATCCTTGAAATGGTTATTGAAAATGCTATGGTATGATGTTTATGATGTTATGTACAAGTATGCAAAAGTAAGCAAGTGTATATACAGACAGTCATATTCACACAAAGCAGACAAGTCCTTAAGTTCAGGCTTGCATGGAGTTTGTAGGTAAGTACCCTCTTGAAGTTAGTTGGCTCAACCTATCCTAGAAATAGTAACCGGGTTCTAAGGAGCTCAATATCATTGGATTATTTTCTGTGTTCATTATTTCAGTTTAGCCACTTTACTGGCGACCGAAATATTCCAAGAAAATAACCCTCAATGAGTGTAGTATCGAGTATCTACCAACTTCGGACTGCACCAAAGCCGGTCATCTCACTACCCCTAATAAGGCCAAGATGGTCAAGTAAGGTTCTAAGAGTTCATTAGTGCTTCATGACATCACTCAGCGGCCCCGTATTCTCTTTGATTGACTCAAAGGCTACCGGTACCCACAAATATGTCTCACTAACATAGCCACTACTTAAACCGTGTCGGTATACCCCGCACAGTTCCCTCGCAGTTTATTGCTACTTACCTAAAAGGTGCCCCCAAATTCGGGTGTAAGATTTAAAAAAACAAACCCAAACAAGGAACCAAAAAAGGTAAAGCATACAAGTCAAACAATGTAAACAAATAAATGTGATCTAAACCCTAAGGTTACTACATTGTTAGTTATTATTCCCCAGCAGAGTCGCCAGTTCTGTGATACAGTGGGAGAACTGACTTGAGGTTTTGCGTTTGTGTTCGCAAATGTTTCGGTTTAGCAATAGTCGCCACCGACTTTTTATTTTATCCTAAGGAAAGGTCAAAAAGCACAGGAAAGACCTTTGAGATGTTTTCTTGGGTTCGGGGAGTAGATTATGAAAAGGGAAGGTGCAAGCACCCTTTTCATCCATGGTTATCCATGGGCTCTTAGTTACTTGTTTAGATCACTTGCTTTTGCTTTTAATTTGTTTGAAATGGTGCTTTGTGTGTGGTTTTGAAAGATGTTTTGAAAAGAGGCCATCGTTGTGGCAACCTTTGTAATGATTCTTGTTTGAATATATACAAAGGTGTTTGTCTTTTGAAAATATTTTTCAATGTTTGATTGTTTATTTTGGAAATGTTTTGAAATTGTGTTGTGAGGTGTGTTTGAAAATAGCAAGGATATTTTGCAAGTTTTGATCAAGTAACTAAGAGTTGTCTATCCTATTTTACTCAAAGATCTTTCATATACGTTTTTAACCCTTTTAATAGTGTTATTTTACCATTGCATTTGGTAAACAACCTTGTATTAGGATGTTAAACGAGACAGGCGCGGGTCATCGTATTGACCATGATAGCAATTGTGTTAAGTATCTTTAGCAATTTTTTTGAGGGACTAGATCATTTTTGTATAGGCAACCAAGATAGCGTCATCGAGGGACTATGATCTTTTTGTATGTTTTTGTTTTGCCAAGATACTCAACATGCATAACATGGCCATTTTCCAAAGGAAACAAGTGGATGAAACCCTAGGGGTGCATGTGTGCATTGTGTTGTCAATTTACATTATTTTTGTCTTTGTATTAGGTCATCTAGCGATTGAGTTTTGAATCTTTGCATACAAACCCTAATCTCTAATCATGGCATATTTGAAAGCATAAAGTGCGAGAATTAAAAGTCTAAGCTATTACAAAAGTATCCAGGGATAGGGGTACAATTATTAAAAATGGGGATGAGTCTCACAAGAATAACAATGTCCAAATATCAAATTATTACAACCAAATCGAATTGTCGCAATTCAATACAAAGCTATAACAAATTAAGAAGAAAATCAATAAATTATGAAATGCATGCATTTACTTGAAAATAAATAAATAAAATCTATTCTAAAAAAGAAAGATTAAATATTTTATTATTATTCTTTGTATGTGTTTTATTAATTTTAAAAGGAAAAAGTTTAAAGAAAAATTAATTAAACAAAATCTCTATTATTTTTGTACTTTTATTAATCAATAAAAAGGTTTAAAGAAAAACAAAATTAGTTAAATCAAACTAAATGTTTTTTTTGGTATTTTATAGAATGAAGCAAGATTAATTAATAAAGAAGAAAATAAAACTAACTTAAAAAAAAAAGTTTTAATGTATTACTATTGTTACTCCGGTGTTTAGGATTTGAAAGAAACGCATGTACATCGTCAGCAAGGTCTGTCCAAAAACATAATGTATGGCATTGTTTTCGTCATCCTCCCTCTAAAGGTTTGTAACTTTTAGCAAGAGTTAAATGTCATCAAGAAAGTATAATTATAGTGAAAACGAATGGATGAATTCAAGACAAACATATGCAATGCATTAATGAAACAGAGTTTGACATTAACAGATAATTGTTTGAATAATAAAAGAAATTACAACTTGAAAATTCAAATGAAACAAAAGCCTCTTTGTTAGAACTTGTCATTTCAGGTGGAGAACCCTCAGCGAAAGATTTTCATCTGGCCATCCTGTGTGAATTCCATCACTCCTCTATCAATCAAGTCTTGAGTCTTGTTTTTCAAAGCCCAACAGTCATTTGTATCATGCCCAGGACTATTGGAGTGGTATGCACATAATGGATTGGGATGATAGCCAGGAGCATAGGTATTGATATTCTGAAAAGGATCCCTTAATTCAGTCAGTTTGAACTTCAACAAGCATTGCAGTACTTGAGATAATGGCATGTTAATCTCAGTGAAGCGCCTTCCAGATGTATTTTGCTTACGCCGATTACCCTGTTGATGTTGGTGAGGTTATTGTTGGGCTTGTGACCCTGAAGCAAACTGGGGAGACTTTCCCTTGGCTTCTTATCTCAAAGGAAGTTGAATGGTGACTTGATCTCCAACCGTAGTTGTTTGCCCCATTTGGTTACATCCATCTTGATGCAGCTTGTTGATGAGGACCTTTAGCTCTTCCTGTCCTTGAGCCAGGTTTTGAATAAGAGCCATCTAGCCTACAAGTTATCCCATCATCTGAATTTTCATTGCTGCCAACTCAATCTGTAGCCCTTCCAACAGATCATTCCTGATGCCGCCTGGATTCCCTAGGACCATGCCCCTTGTGAGGAGAACTTTCACTTCTTCCTGCCACTTGGATAGGTTCAAGAACATTTCTTGAAGTTGAGCGTTTTGAGAGTTTGAAGTGGTGAGGCCCAAAACAAAAGCTAAAAGAAGAACAAAAGTCAGAATGGAAAAGGGGGGTATGTTATCAATTCGTATGGGCTTATGGCATTTGGGGCCAGAAAGGCCCAATTCTAATGTTGCAACTTTTTGTTAGGGTTTGTTCATTAGGGTTTGTGTACCCCTTTACAGCGGCGTCGTTGCTTCGTTCTTCCTCTTCATCTCTCTCACTCAAAAAAAATGTTCTGACCTTCCCCTAAGCCCTAGCCGTCGGAACACTGTCCTTCACTCTCTAACCTCCTCCTAACGACCAATGTCCTTGGTGAAACGGTATGGTTCGTCTTGTTTTGAGTTTTACAGTTTGTTGTTTATGTTTGTTTAATTTTACAGTTTGGCTAATCTATTGTATTGCATGGCTTATTGAGGTGCAGAAAAGGGTTTGAGAAGAAACGTACCTTAGGGTTTTTTCTGAAAAAAATGGAGAGGAAGGAGGTTGGACTGGCGGCGTTCCTTGGTGGCTGGAGGCAGAGGGGAGGAAATGATGAAGAACGCGCTTCTGGTATCTCTCCTTTGTTCTTTAAAACTTGAATGTTGATGATGATTATAATTCTGAAACTTTTGATTTCCTTTTCCTCTCTATTGAACTTGAATGTTGATGATGATTGGCTTCTGCAACTTTGATATTGGTAACTTTTTTGTTGATGATGAGTACAGTTCTGAAACTTTTAATTTTTCTCTTCTGAAACTCTGTTGTTGATATGTTTAGATTTTGTTGTTCTGAAACTTGTTTGAAAGTTGGTTGATGGTGAAGATTTGTTTGATATTGCGTTGGAAGTTTTGGAAACTTGGGAAGTTTGGTTCTTGGCTGTGATGATGCTTCTGTTGAAGGTTTTTGATTGATTGTGTAGCTTGGTATGATTTTTTTGTTCGTAGTTGATGTTTACAGTTTAGAAGGCTTGTGCAGGTTGGACTGTGTTTGAAACTTGCAGTTTTGTGATTTGGTAGTTTGGTTATACCTGCAAGTTTGTAGTTTGTGCAATGAACTACTGTATGGTTTTATGACTTGTTTGATAACAGGTTATGCTATTTTTTTTTGTTATAGCAGGTTGTGTTGTTTTTTGATAGCAGGCTTGTGTTTGTTTGAACTGTTAATAGGTTTGTAGTTTTTTCTAGTTTGGCAAACTTGTTTTGTTAGGAACTGCAGGTTTTTGGGAAGTTTTGTTGCAGTTTGGTAACAGGTTTGGATACCTGTTGTTTTGTGAGTTTTCAGTTTGAGTAGTTTAGCTGTGCAGGTTATGATTCACAGGGTTTTTATGTTTGTTGTAGTTTGGCAAACTTTGTTTTGGTTCACAGGGTTTTTGTGATTGTTGCAGTTTGGCAAGCTTTGTTTTGGCTTGGCTGTTTGTGGCTTGTGAAATGTTTTTGACCTGTTTGCTTGGTTTGGGAACTTCTTAACAGGTTTGTAGAGTTTCTGGTCTCAAACTGTTACAAAGTTTTGCTATTGTTATAGTTTGGCAGGTTCAGGCTGTTGGCTTGAGAGCAGGTTTGGTTGTTTGCTTGATAGCAGGTTTGGCTGTTGGCTTGTAGAGTTTCTGGTCTCAAACTGTTACTTCAGTTTTTGACCAAAATGCTCTCTCCTCTCTTTTTTTCTTAACTGTTATGCAGTTTTTAGGTAGTTATATCCTTGCCTGTGTTTTGTAATCTTGTGACAGCCTTACCCAAGTGTATAATCTCAAAAGATGATATCTTTCTCTCTTTCTCTCTCAATGATAAAACACTTTTACTTTTCCACCTTTTTCTGAAAAGTTTGCCTAATTGCTGGAAAATGATGAAAAGCTATGACAAGCTTTTGACTTGTGATTTGGTTTACCTCCTGCATTGCCTGCTGCATTGTACTTTCTGCATTACTGCTGCATTTGGTTTGCTTTGTTCTGTTTGCTTACTTGACAGTTTGCATCCAGTTTGTTCTGCCTTGGTTTGCCTTGTTGCAATGTTTAGACAACATGTTTCAGTTGCTTTGTAACTTGCTGCAATGTTGTTGCAATGTTTAGTTTAGTTGCAATGTTTTTCCATGCTTAGAACAGTTTGGCGCCTGTTATGTTTTTTTGAATAATTTGCTTTTGCATTCTTCAATTTGCATTTTTATTTTTCTCTTTGTGAACCAAGAAGAGCAATCTTCTTGTGATTTGCGAAGAGAAAAATAAAACGTGATGAAAAATAGCACTCTGATTCCGGACGGCAAACTTTAATGATGAATATTTTCCTTTCTTTTTCTGTTTGAAAAATCTAATTAATCAACTGTACTAATCCTCTTTCCTTTTTCTTTCTTTCATGTGAGTGAAACTTGGGTGATGACAAAGCAGCAGAAGACTTTGAGCATGGGAGCAATGGATTAGACTCAATTTTAGATAGATTTTCCATTTATTGTAATAATTTATTTTTCCAAGTACTATAAGTTATAAAACCTACAGTATTCAAATAATAAATTATTTTTGTATTAACATCTGAAAAATCTTTGTGACGCAATCTGACATTCAATAAAATCTTCTACTGTCCAATATCTTGCAATTCTACCTTCAAGTCTTCACTTAATACTTTAAGATTCTCCGATCAAAATAATTGAAATTACATTCCAATAATTCTAATACAGATAACTTAAACTTTAAGTAATCCAATAACTTTGTAGTCTCGTAACCTTGCAACAGCATTCCAATCAAAATACGCACTGGGTATTCCAATAATCAAGCAAACATTTCATTCCATTAACAAGCAAACATTTCATTCCATTAACAAGAAGATGTCTTAACAGACGCACATTATCTGGTTAACCTGGATCAGACAAAAAACCTGAATGTTCCAAATGACGGTCTCAGCTCCTATCTCTTATCCCAGATAATCAGGCCTTGAGAACAACCAATAACTTTTCAGCAAACTCGAAAAAGTGTGAAAACATGTGACAGTTAATTGAATTTCTGAGAATTCAGTTTCTTCTGAGAAATGCAAGAGAAACCCTTAATTCTTGATTTTCTGCCATAGAAAAGTCGGTTTGATCGATTCCTAAGCCAATCTTGAAAATATGAGAAAACCCTAGGGTTGTGATTTCTTGTGAAAAAGGGAGGGCAAATTTTGGGTTACAACAGCTGCCCCTGTTCAATCTTCTTGAACCTTAAGAGTTAGATCGATGGGTTTACCGTTTGCGACTCGAAGTTAAAAGATGATTGGACACTAGAGTGCCCATAAATTTGCACTCGTCAAAGCATAGTTGAGGGAATGGGCTTAAAGATGCCATTTGGAGATGTGACAGAATCTTGTCAGAGATGGGCTTAAAGATGCCATCCAAGAATGTTTATTGAACTGTATGTTGTAGGTGAAAGAATGAGTATCAGAAAGGTATCCATGTCTGGAACGTCTCTGAGCTGGGGGTCTGAATAAGCTATAGGTTAGCATTCGTGTTTGGAAAGTGTAAATGTTTGTTTTGAAAATAGCAAGAATGTTTGTTTTGAAATGGAGCAAGTAATTAGGAGCATTTTACCTACTCAAAAGTCTTTCTTGTTCATTTTCTTTTCCTTTGACATTGTTACCTTACCATTGATTTGGTAAGTAACCCCATCTTTGGATGTAAACGGGACGAACGTGGGTCATCGTATAACCATGATTAGCAATATTGCAAGGTATCTTAGTATTTTTATTTATGGGCTAAGATCATTTTGAAAGACAACTTAGATAGCATCATCGAGGGTCTATGATCTTGTATTTTTGCGTGTTTTCTGCTAAGATACCTCACATGCGTAATATGGTCATTTATAAGGCAACCAAGTGGAATAACCCTAGGGGAGCTTGTGTGAAAATGTATTATTTTCATGTTTGATTTAGTCCTGAATTAGGGTTTTCTATTTATTGGTTTTAGGTCTTTCCATACAAACCCTAATTACTAGCAATTGTATATAAAGCGATAAATTGCGGAATTTTAAAGTTACTACACTATTACAACATTTGTGGGAGGGGGTGTACAATTTGTAAATGGGGATTGCAAGAATTTAATCCTAATAAGTTTATTACAACCATATTGAATTGGCATGAATATACAAGGAATTTAAATACAAAGTATAAAAATGAATAAAATGTACAAGGATGCAAAATGTGGAAAAAAATGAATTTTGTTTAGTTTTACATGAAAAAAGATTTTGTCTTAACCTAATTTAAATAAAGAAAATAATTAATTAAGTTTGAATTTTAAAATAAAAACCCTAATTCTATTAATTAATCAAAAGAAAATAAGTTTAAAAAAAGTATATATTCTTTGGTATTTTTTATCTTGAAAATATTTGTAGTATTATAAAATATTTTTAGTCCTTTTTTTATATTAAAATAATATATTTTAAATGGTGTGAAGAAAAATAAATAAACAATATAATATTAATTAAGTTTATAAGATTCACTTAAATAAATAAATAAAGTATGAAGAATAAAAAATATTTTTATTTATGTAAAAATAAAATAAAACAAGTCAAAATATAAAATATCATTTTTTGCATTTTTATCATTTTTAGTATTTAGAAAATATATTTGAGAAAATAAAATAAATAAATAAAATGAAGAAATAAAACAAAAATGGGCCAGGGTGCAAATATGAAATAGTGGGGAGGAATGTTAGAAAAAATTCAGGCCCAGGAGGAGGAAGGCCCGTGCGCGTTGGAAAGAGAAAAAAATGTAAAAATGAGAGAAAAAAAAGCAAAAAGGCAGCGCGCACTAAGGCTCGAACCCATGACCTACTGATCACCAGCTTGCTGCCTTACCACTAGGGTCGCTATACATCTGTTAATACAAATGAAACAATAAATATGTAAGACAAAACGTGTTCTGAAGACTTCATCTTCAACCTCCAGCCAAAGGACTTGTATCTTCTTCATCTCTCAACAAAAATGAAAAGTTCAAACATGAAAGTTGTTGCATTTTTTCCCACAAATCCAAACATATAAACAACTTAAGCTAACAATCAAAGATGAATGAGAATTTTTATAGCCCTAATTCAAAACCTAAAAATTTCAGAAAACTTCAACCCTAAAATTCTCTAAGCTCAGTACATATAAATGTAAACTATGGATATGTACAGCTTCGTGGCAATGGTATCTACATTTTATCTTCACAAATCAAACTCAAATGATGCCTTTATGAAGAGATAGAAGTTTGAAAACTTAACTCTTGCAGCTGGAGTCGTGTATGGAGTTTGAGCAACCTTTGTGATGGCCTGATGATTTCTATAGCTTTCCTGGACCTCCTTGAATGTGTTCCAACTCCTGCTTTGCTTTGAGGATGGCTGGAACTCCCTACTCAAGTCAAGTTGCAAGCTTTAGTTTTGAAAATGGTGGATGATGATGGAGGAGTTACAGTTAGGAAATGAGGGATTGGATCACTTTTATATGATGTATGGAAGGTGTTTAGATGATTATTTTTCGAAATGCATGAGTGGAAATGGAGATGGTGAGTTTTTGATCAAAAATGTCAAGTTTGGGCAGTTCTGTGCAGTAAGATGCTTGGGAGTGTTTTTAGGACTTATGAAAACGTCTGTTGTGGTGCAATTGACTTGTTAATATGTATGGAAAAGATTAGAGAACAAAATCACTCAAGGCTTCTGAGTTATAAGGTTATGGCTCTATAACTTGCTTTTTGAAGAAAAGTGAAATGACAAATCTCAAATATTGTACAAGCATGTCCTGAGCTTCTTCAGGCCTTAGACACATTGCTTTTGGTTTATAGGGGTTTTGTGTGCAGAAAGAACAACTTAGAAGCTCAAGACAAGTTGACTTTGTGATTAAAGCAACTTTTCAAGAATGGAATGGTAACTTTCTTCCTAAAATGGAAAATTGGCTTGGAAAATGTTTGTAACACTTGGATAATAGCTCAAAAGCAAGTGTAATCTTTTGATTATGGAGAGATCTTGAGGTTTAGAGGCCTGCAAAACAAGATTGTGCAGCATAGATTTGAAATTGAATTCTTGTTCATCACAAAATGCCTTGTAATTCAAGTGATAAAACACCAACTTCATCTCTTCGATTCTCCCTACTCAAGAATGATCTCAAGGAGTTCTTGGACATTTTGGAAAGCTTGAAATGTGTTATACAACCCATCTTTGAATTTCTTTTGGATATTATCCTTGGAAATATATGAAAAAGTGCCATGAAGTTAGGTCAAAATCCTGGCCAAATTAGGGCAAAATTTCACTAAGTGTTTAGTTTCATGACCCTATGTTCACCAAATTATAACTTGAGATCCAAGCACTTTTGGAAGAAGTTGTGTGAAGAAAGTTTGTATATTTCATATAGATCTACAACTTTCATGTTGTAAGTTTCTATTGAATCATCTTGCATCATGGCGAAAATTTGGCTCAAAGTTATGAAAAAAACATGAATTTTCAACACTTAAAAATTTTCTAAGTTTAGAAAATTTGACTTTTCAAAATTAAATCTTGACTTTTTGATTTCTTGATGAATAAGTTTCATATTTTGACATTTTTTGATGAATTGTGATCTTTGGCACTTGAATTTGACCAAAAAGTCAAAGTTTGACTTTTTAGTATATAGTTGACTGCAAAATTCATTTGTCAATCCAATGGACTTGAAATGTTTGAAACCATGTAATTAGGTCAAAATGATGCAATTGGACTCTTGAGATCATGCCTTAAACTAATTGACCATTGGTTAGGTCAAAAATCAGAAATTGCCCTTTCCTAGTCAGAACCCTAATTTTGACCATTTTGCCTTTTTAGAAATTTGATCAAACTTCTTGAGGAATTGTGGTCCAAACTTGATCAAATGATACATATGGGTTTAAGATGTTTACGTGGATGAAAAATTATGAGGTTTGACTGTAAATTTTCCATGATTGACTTTTTCCCCAATATAACTGATTTTTAGGTCAACTGTTCAATTGACTGATCAAAAGTGTGATCCAAGGCTTGAAACCTGACATGAGTAATCTTGGGGGTCCATAATGGTTCATGAAAGTCATATGAAGCATTGATAATTCAAAAATCCTTGTGCAAACTCAAACCCTAATTTTGGTCATCATTGCCTAAGGAGGTGTCTTGAGCTGATCAAATCCTAGTGCAGTCTTGAGCCCAAGGAGATCTTGTGAGAAAATTCTTGATAAGTGAGAGGGCAAATTTTGGGGTACAACAGCTTCCCCTGTTCAATCTTCTCAAGCCTGAAGAGTTAGATTGGCGAGATTCGCCATTCGTGACTCGAAGGTGGAAGATGATTGGACACTAGAGTGTCCAGAAATTTGCACTCGATGATGTGATGGTAGAGGGAATGGGCTTAAAGATGCCATTTGGAGATATGATAGAAGGTTGTTGGAGATGGGCTTGTAGATGCCATCCAAAAATGATTGTTGAACATTATTTGTAAGCTTAAAATGAATGAGTATTAGAATGGCGTCTGTGTCTAGAATGTATCTGAATTGTATCTGAATTAGACTCTGAATGGGTATTAAAATGGCGTCCGTGTCTGGAGCGTATCTGAACTGTATCTGAAAGTTGACTCTGAATGAGTATCATAATGGCATCCGTGTATAGAGCGTATTTGAACCGTATCTAAAAGTTGACTCTGAATGAGTATCAGAATGGCGTCCGTGTCTGGAGCTTATCTAAACTGTATCTGAAAGTTGACTCTGAATGAGTATCAGAATGGCATCCGTGTCTGGAGAAAATCTGAACTGTATCTGAAAGTTGAATCTGAATGAGTATTCGAATGGCATCTGTGTCTGTATCATATGTGAACTATATCTGAAAGTTGAATCTGAATGAGTATCATAATGGCGTCCGTGTATGGAGTGTATTTGAACTGTATCTGAAAGTTGACTCTGAATGAGTATCAGAATGGCATCCGTGTCTGGAGTGTATCTAAATTGTATCTGAAAGTTGACTCTGAATAAGTATCAAAATGGCATTCGTGTCTGGAGCGTATCTGAATTGTATCTGAAAGTTGAATCTGAATGAGTATCTGAATGGCATCCGTGTCTGGAGCGTATTTGAACTGTATCTGAATGTTGAATGTGAATGAGTATCAGAATGGAATCCGTGTCTGGAGCGTATCTGAACTGTATCTGAAAACTTTGAACATTTTTAATGGTAGTTGTTAACCTTATCCTGAAAAGGGTAAAATGTTAGCTAAAATGCGAATTCATGTTGTATGAAATGCATGGTATAATGCATTCGTGTTATCAATGTTTATGATATATGGATGTGATGTATGCGTATGTGAGCTAATCTACTGCACTGCTATTGGATTGGGGAAAATAAATCCCTGACTCGCTAATGATATGGAGTGTGAATTCTCATATTGTGAAGTTGAAGTGTTGATGAATTTCTGCTTAGATAAATATACTATGTTGTAAAGGAAATGTCGTGTACTGCTTGAAAAATCTTGGTGGGGAATCCTGAGAAATTTGGTGACTTCTCATAGGGATTGATGACTGGAAATTTTGCTCTGATGGGGATTAATCAGCACACTGTGGGGGACTTTATGGAAATAACTTAGATAAATTTCCCTATCTCTTAAAGCCATCAATAATTATCTTTTATTTTGTTTATTTGTAAACAGTAATTATGTTTAAATTCATATGTTCAACAATGAATCATTGTACGTTTTGTAAACAAAACACAAGAGTAAAGAAAAACAGATAGTTTTGCACTTTCAAAGAAATATCTTTGTATTGACTTTGAGTAAGTATTTTGTACAGTGAGACAAACATTCTAGTAAGAAAATGTCTTCGTAAAAAATGAAAATTTTAATACAAAGAAAAGATAGTTATGTATAATAATCCCATGGGGTTCCTATTCTGCTATTGCCTTTATATCTCTGAGCATCTTGTTTATTTGTTGCCTTGCCCAAAGATGATTGAATTGGTCAGGTATGTCGAGTTTACAAGTTGTCTGTAAGGTGATCCAACGAGACATAGTCATACACTTTAATTCCCTAACTTTTTCCTGGACCGTCCTTTAGAGCTTTCAGTCCACCGGGATACCTTATTTTGCCCAAGTCGCCCTTTCGGGTTTTCAACTTGCCAGGTGTATAGACTTTTTTTGTTTTATCCCTAATTTTTGCCCGAACCTTTTTGGTTCGCTGGGATGCCCTTGTTTTGCCTAGGTCTGTCAACCTAGCGGGTCTCTTATGCATAGTATCTTTTGACTATGTCTGTGTTCGCAGGGTGCGGCAGGTCGTCAACATCCATGGTGGTCAAGATCATTGCTCCACTAGAGAAAATGTTTTTGATTATAAATGGTCCTTCGTATGTAGGAGTCCATTTTCCCCTGGGATCGCCTTGCGGTAGTATGATACGTTTGATCACCAGATCCCCAACTTGATACACTTGGCGTCTGACCTTTTTGTTGAAAGCCTTGATCATCCATTTTTTATGCATTTGACCATGGCAGACAGCAGTAAGTCTTTTCTCATCAATTAAGTTCAGTTGATCAAGTCGAGTCTGGATCCAATCGTCTTCATTTATACCTGCATCCTTCATAATTCTTAGAGAGGGGATCTGAACCTCAATAGGAAAGGCAACTTCCATGCCATATACCAAAGAATAGGGTGCTGCCCTGGTCGATGTGCGAGCTATAGTACAATACCCGTGGACAGTGAATGGTAACATCTCATGCCAGTGTTTGTATGTGACTGTCATTTTCTGTATGATCTTTTAATGTTCTTATTTGCAGCTTCGACAACACCATTTATCTTTGGTCGGTAAGGGGATGAATTGTGATGCTGGATCTTGAATTGCTCGCACAAGGCGGTGATCATAGTATTGTTTAGGTTCGTACCATTGTTGGTTATGATCCTCTCCGAGATACCATACCGGCATATGAGATTTTGTTTAATGAACCGGGCTACAACATTCTTTGTAATGGAAGCGAATGAGGCTGCCTCAATCCACTTTGTAAAATAGTCAATGGCCACTAGGATGAAGCGGTGTCCATTGGAGGTTGTCGGCTTGATTTCCCCAATCATATATATTCCCCACATAGCAAAGGGCCAAGGAGCCGTCAAGACATTCAGAGGAACCGGAGGTACGTGCAGTTTATCAGCATAAATCTGACACTTGTGGCAGGTTCGGGAGTGTTGATAGCAATCTGCTTCCATGGTAGACCAGTAATAGCCTGCCCGTAGGATTTTCTTTGTCATCGTATGCCCACTGGAATGGGTTCCAAAGGTTCCTTCATGTAACTCAACCATGATCCTTTCAGCTTCAACCTTATCTACACATCGAAGTAACACAGAGTCATGGTTGCGTTTGTAAAGAATGCCATTACTAAGGAAGATTTTAGCAGAGAATCTCCTTAAGAACTTCTTATCATTGACTGAAGCTCATTCTGGATACTCTTGAGCCTCGAGATACTTCTTGACTTCGTGAAACCAAGGTTGGTCCACTACTTCTTCAGTATTAATCTCGTGACAGTGTGCTGGTTCATCCATTCGTTCAATGGTGATCTGGGGAGTCTCGTTATCCCATTTAAGTTTAAACATAGATGACATTGTGGCTAGTGCGTCTGCTAGCTGATTTTCTTCTCGCGGGAAGTGTTCGAAGGTAATCTTCTCAAAATGTGGTAGCAATGTCAAAACATGTTCTTTATAAGGGATAAGGTTAGGGTGTTTGGTGTCCCATTCCCCTTTGATCTGGCTGATAACCAAAGCTGAATCTCCGAATACGTTCAAGGATTTGATACCCAAGTCTATGGCAGCTTTGAGACCAAAGATGCACGCTTCGTATTCTGCCATGTTGTTTGTACAATTGAAGAAAAGTCTTTCCATAAAAGGAGTATGACATCCTTCAGGAGATATGAGTACAACACCAATACCATTGCCAAGTGTGTTGGATGCCCCATCAAAGAACAGGGTCCATCAGGATCCTTGTTCAGGTTTGTCATATGGCCTGAATTTTTCACAGTTGTTTACTATCATGATGTCTTCATCTGGGAATTCGAACTTCATGGACTGGTAGTCTTCCACAACTTGGTGAGCAAGGTGATCAAGTAGTACACTGCCCTTTATAGCTTTCTAGGTAGTATACTGTATGTCATATTCTGTCAGGATCATCTGCCATCTCACTATTCTCCCAGAGAGAGCAGGCTTCTCGAAGATGTATTTTATCGGATCCATTTTTGAAATCAACAAGTTAGTATGAGTCAGCATGTACTGTCTTAGCTGGCGAGAAGCCCATGCCAGAGCGCAGCAAGTTTTCTCGAACAGTGAATATATTATTTCACAGTCAGTAAACTTTTTGCTCAGGTAATAAATAGCATGCTCTTTTCGGCCAGACTCATCATGTTGCCCCAAAACACACCCCATCGAATTTTCTAAAACAGTTAGATACATGATCAATGGTCTTCCCTCGATTGGTGTCATTAAAACAACAGGCTCTTGCAGGTATTCTTTGATTTTTTTCAAAAGCAGTTTGGCATTCATCATTCCATTTGACTACTTGATCTTTCTTCAATAGTTTGAAGATTGGCTCACAAGTAGCTGTTAGGTGAGAAATGAATCTAGCAATATAGTGTAAACGTCCCAAGAATCCTCTGACTTCCTCCTCAGTACGAGGAGAAGGCATCTCTTGTATCGCTTTTACCTTGGCAGGATCTACTTCAATACCCTTCTTGCTGACGATAAATCCTAGGAGTTTATTAGACCTTACTCCAAACGTGCATTTATTTGGGTTTAACCTCAGCTTGTACTTCTTTAGCCTTTCAAACAGTTTATGTAAATGATCAAGATGTTATTCTTCTATTTGAGATCTAGCTATCATGTCGTCCACATAGACCTCAATTTCATGATGTATCATGTCGTGAAATAGAGCTACCATAGCACGCTGATAGGATGCCCCAGCATTCTTCAGTCCGAACGGTATCACCTTGTAGCAAAATGTCCCCCATTGTGTGACAAATGTTGTTTTCTACATGTCCTCAAGCGCCATTTTAAGTTGGCTGTAGCCTGAGAAACCTTCCATGAAGGAAAACACTTTGTGTTGTTCCGTATTGTCAACTAGGATGTCAATGTGGGGAAATGGGAAATCATCCTTAGGGCTTTCCCTATTCAAATCTCTGTAGTCCATGCACATTCGTACCTTGTCGTATTTCTTGGGCACGGGAACAACATTGGAAACCCATTGCGGATAGGAGGTGACGACCAAGAATCCAACGTTAAATTGTTTCATGACTTATGCTTTAATCTTCTCTGACATATATGTTCGCATTCGATGGACCTTTTGTTTTGCTGGTGGACAATCCTCTTTTATAGGCAGACGATGTACCACAATATCTGCATCAATTCCTGGCATGTCTTCGTACGACCAGGAAAAGACCTCAACATACTCGTGTAACAGCTGAATCAGACGCTCATTGACACTCGATTCCATATTGGCACCCACCTTGACCTCTCTTTTGTCTTCTTCAGTACCCAGGTTGATTCTATCCACGGGTTCCTCGTAGGGTTGAATGGTTCTCTCTTCTTGCTGTAGTAATCTGGCAAGTTCCCCTAGTACTTCACAATCTTCTTCACCTTCATCTTCGGCTTGGTAGATTAGATTTTCCGACTCATAAAAAGCCACAGCATAACTGTTATCTATGGGATCCCGAATGGATGTAGACCTGCATTGTGAGTGTGAGTGTGTGTAAGGGTATAGCTATTTTCGAAAAAAATGAAAATTTAAAAAAAAAAAGAAAAAATTATGAGCGCAAAGTTTGTATGCAAAATGTCCATGATTCATTGATGTCATATGGAAATGAGATAATAACCCTTACAAATGGACCATTGTGCCTCGGGTAAGACACAAGGTTTTAAGAGTTTTAATTGTTTTAATATTACAGATCCAACAAAATGTAAAGACAAATTACTGTGGGATAAAAGTGATCGGGACAAAATCCCTAGCCTCCCAATTGCAGAGCCCTCCATTGACATTTGGGAAGATCCAATTCTCCAGGTTACAACCATCTTCATCATCCTCTACCGCGTTGACTTCACGGTTGCTGATCTTCAGGGGTGGTCCTCCAGCACGAGTGCGGCGTACGGCCTTCTGAGCACCTAAAGTGAAACCTAGGCCAAACTTTCCAGACTTGTATGGGATATCTGGGAGTTGTCCCCAGATAGTGTATCATCATTCTTCTATCACTTCCTTTGCATCCTTCAAAGATGACATCCTAAGTGGAGGCCTTGTGATCTTGGAAACAGCCTTAGTCACTGCCACATCTTGGGGTACCTCTTCAAAGTGTTGAAATGGAGTTTCAATAAATTCACCATCTAATTCCACATATCTGAAAAAATTGAGATGGCTGATCATATACTCTTCTTCTCCATGAACGGTGATAATCTTCCCTTAGATCAAATACTTCAGCATTTGGTGCAACGTAGAAGTGACAGCGCCAGCATTGTGAATCCATGGTTGGCCTAGCAAGCAGGATTATGAGGGACGAATATCCATTACATAAAAAGTTGAATCAAACGTTTGGGTTCCAACCTTTATGGGGATATCAACTTCCCCATGTACCATCCTTTTTGAGCCGTCAAAAGCCCTTACTAATATGTTACTTGGCTTCAATGTCAATCCCTCACAGTCCAGCCTATCAAGAGCTTTTTTAGGAAATACATTCAGAGATGAGCCCGTGTCCACCAAAACATAAGCCAGGGTTGTGCCCCTACATTCAACTGAGACATGCAATGCCTCATTATGCTTCCTTCCTCTTGGCGTAGCATCCAAAAAACTTAGACCATTATCTGCAGTCAAGCTGGCTACGCAGTCTTAGAACTGATCGGCAAATGACTCTTGGGGTACATGGGCAGTTTTCAGGAATTTTACCAAGGCTTTTGCATGTGCCTCGGAACATAGTAGTAAAGCTAGCATGGAAATTTTTGATGGAGTTTTCCTCAATTGTTCAACTACATCGTAATCTCTTCTTTTTATGATCTTCAGAATTTCCTCCATCTCTTTCCGGGAGGTCTCAGGGATAGCCAACGATTGTGCCTTCGTCCAGACAGACTCAATTAGAATGCTTTTACCTCGGGTCTTGGTTGACTCGGCAGCAGGAATTTCAGTAGAAGTAATAACAGAGGTTGTAACAACTTTGTCAGTTGGAGTATTGGTTAAGATGATTGTAGGACCGGAAATAGCCTTCGGAGGAGCAACAACAACAGGAATGATTACGGGTCTAGAAACTGCTTTTGGGGAGCAATTTATGGAGAGAATATCCTTTTGCTTCGGGTAATCTTGCTAGTCCTTGAAATATTAATGATATCGGAGTTAACTTTATCGGAACTTGAGTCTTCGGCAGTTGTCCAATCTTGCTTGACACCGTGGTATTAGACATCCCCTCCATAATTACATGGTATGGTTTTGTCTGACGAATACGGGACCGGTCCAAGCATTATAATTATCAAAGGAGTTGCTTTCGGAACTGATGTAATTCTAACGAGTCTTTTGGTGGAGACCCTGGAACAATTGGCGGAAATGGTAATGATAGAAACATCTATAAAAGGAACAGGTGGAACAGAAGT
This sequence comes from Vicia faba, assembly GCA_948472305.1. NCBI lineage: Eukaryota > Viridiplantae > Streptophyta > Magnoliopsida > Fabales > Fabaceae > Vicia > Vicia faba. The sequence continues at coordinate 256,153,789 of OX451736.1, read as the reverse complement.
TTTTCCAAACAACATTTCTTTGTTATCTATTAGGCACTGAACGCCTGCTTTTAATAAAGGACAGCTGGTTGGTGAGGACAAACAGAAATGACAGCCTTCATCACAACCCAGGAACACACCGGCATTCAACAAGCTCACTTTAATAATTAGGAGTGGGGTTATAAGTTCATCAACTGAAGTAACAAACATTTATTCTTCAATGGCATTGGTATTATGGCCATGTTTGGGCATAGGGGCAGAAATGACATTTGGCTTTTCGGGCGCATAAAATTCAATCTCTTTAGCTTCAATGAGGTCTTGTAGTTTGTTCTTTAGAGCCCAACAGTTATTAGTGTTGTGGTCGGGACTTTCAAAATGGTATGCACAACGGGCATTGGGATAATAGTGAGGAGATGTTGTGTTAGGGTTCTTTGGAGCTTCTTTCAAAGTCACCAGGTTGGATCTTAATAGATGTGGCAAAACTTGAGATAGGGTCATGTTAATTCTGGTGAACTGTCTGACTGGTATTTCCGTCCTTGGTTGTTTGTTTCTTTGCTGATCAGGCGCAGGTTTAGGAATCATAACAGTCCCCACCATTAGACGGCATTCGGCCCTATCTTGATTTCTATGAGGATAAACAGCAACCACTTCATTCTTTCTGATAAATGGCTTTCTTATAGCAGCATAGGATGTATCATTTTGAATCTTTCCACTTTTTATCCCGGCTTCTACCCTCTCTCCGGTCAATATCAGTTCAGTAAAACCCGCCGATGAACTCCCAATTAGGTGATTGAAGAAGGGACCAGACAAGGTGCCCAAAAACATGTCTACTAATTCTCTTTCAGATAGGGGAGGTTGAACTCTTCCAGCCAAGTCTCTCCATTTTTGCGCATAGTCCTTGAAGCCTTCATTGAAAACCATGGCCATACTCTGGAGTTGAGTACCGGTAGGCGCAAGATCAGCATTGTATTGGTATTATTTGTAAAAGGCTACATCAAGATCTTCCCAGTTATGAACGTTGGATCTTTCTAACTGATAAAAGCAATCAAGTTGTGTTCCAGACAGACTGTCTTGGAAGAAGTGTACCCATAAGTCTTTGTCAGCGGTATGGGGTTGGATTTTCCTCACATAGGACCGGAGATGCATTTTAGGGCATGAAACTCCGTCATATTTGGCGAACAAAGGTGCTTTGAATTTTGGAGGAATGACAATCCCCGATACCAAACCCAATTCCTCAAAGTCCAAGCCAGACACTTTTTGGATTTCCATTGCGCTCAACCGCTCCTCGAGATGTTTATACTTGTCATCAGCTGGAGGGTATTGTTCTTCAGAATAGTCTTCTTCTTCCTCTTCCTCTTCTAATTCTGACGGGACAACTATTTACTTTCCTTTCCCATTTTGATTGTCTCTCTCACCAGATGTCATTGCAAAGTCTAAGGTCCTTCTTGTCTGCCCATGAAATCTTCTTCCCATGTTTAGGACTCCGGTTACCTTCTTTGTCTTCTTTTTCTTTTCCTCAGCCAGAAAAGTCTTCAACTCTTCTTGTCCTTTGGCCAGAGTTAAGAACAAATATTGAAACTATTCATTATGAGCTTGGAGATCCTTTATCGTTTTCTCGAGATCCATCTTACTGAAATAAACAGTAGAGAGATGAGGAGACTTGTTGCAAGAAACCTGCTTATGTTATGATGAATGGTAAATGCGTATGCAATGATTTCAAGGATTTTAAGAGTCAAACTCGTTTTAGACAAAAAGGAAACACATGTTATATTAATAGATTAAAGCTTGAGTACAATAATGCCTTCTTGGTCAAAAAATACAAGAAACTCTAAGATAAAAAGGTAGTGCGCTTCCTCTTTGGTGCAATGGAGGCATTCAAAGTGTTCTCCTCATGAAGTGGCCTAGTGAGTTCCAAAACCTTCTTCTCGTTTGCATAGAATTGGGCTTCGAAGGTATCACTCTCCCCCCTTGAGTTGTATCCAATCCCTTTGTAGGTCTTCAAGAGAGGTAGGCATGTCAGGATGTAGGATAGTGTATGGAACATCTCCTTCCATGACAGGCTCAATGATTACCGGGAGAATGGAGGGGTAAGGCATCATAAGACTCTGAGCACGAGTTCGTAGCCATTTGAGGTAAGGCTCAAGAGGGATGGAATTTTTATGCCCCAAAGTATTCCTATCTACCTTGTTTAACATCCTCCAAGCTCGGATAAATCTCTGGAGAAGACCTTGATTGTTGTTGTCGTAGTCAAATACCAAACCTTGAATTAGCATCTTGTGTGGGCCATCCCTTCGGGCGTAACCAAACTGTCTTAAGGCTAAGAAGGGGTTGTAGGTGATACCTCCCCTAATGCCAAGTAAAGGGACATTAGGAAATTCTCCATAATGATCGACAATAGTAACATTCCCTATGGATCGGGAGCACCAATGAATGTCTGAATGTTTGAGCATCATCAACCTTTGTGACCACCTTGAACCTTGCTCATTCTTTAATATAGATTGGGGAAGATGCGAAATAAACCATCTAGCCAAGAGAGGAGTGCAACACATAAGGACACCTCTTTTCCTCATTGTGTAAGTGTGAAAAGAGTGTAGGATATCCCCTAGTAATGTAGGCACTGGGTTGCGGGATATGAAGGTTTTGACGGTGTTCACATCTATGAGTTAGTCAGGATTTGGATACAACACCACCCCATAGATGAGGAGAGCCACAATGTCCTCAAAGGCTTGCAGATCCAAAGAATTCCAACAACTTTGGGCTTTCTCAAACAGGAACTTTGCTAGGAAACCTTTGACACCACTCCTTGTTTCCCAATGAGTTGTGACATCAGATGAGTGCAAGTGTAGAGATTGAGCTATCTCTTCTGGCTTTGGTTCTCTTTCTGTATCATTAAAAGGTATTTTATTGAGAATGGGAATCCTCAAGAGTCAGGAGAATTCTTCCAAACTAGGTACAAGCTGATAGTCAGGAAATGTGAAGCAATGGTGTAAAGGATCAAAGAACTGAAAGAGCACTTTCATCATGTCCCCATCTGTGTTGGAGGTGACCAAGTTGAGTAGGCGACCATGTCTCTCGGTGAATGGAGAGTTTTCAGGAATCCTCGAAGCTAGCTCCCTAAGTTGTGGAGGGACCTTTATAAGATTGACTTGAATAGTTTTCCTGCGAAGTGAATCCATATCCTACAAAACAAGAACAAAGATGAATCCCAAAAATCCTTTATATGGTTAGTGAATGTATATGATGTTCATGATGTTCAAGATGTTATGTACAAGTATGCATATACAAACAAAGCAAACAAATCCTTAGGTTTAGGCTTGCATGGAGTTTTATAGGTAAGTACCCTCTTGAAGTTTAGTTGGCTCAAACCTGTCCTAGTAATAGTAACTGGGTTCTAAGGAGCTCAATATCACTGGTTTGTTTCCTTGGTCATTGTTTCAGGACAAGCCTCTTTAATGGCGACTGAAATATCCCAAGAAACCAAACTTCAATGAGTGTAGTATCGAGTATCTACCAACTTCAGACTGCTCCAAAGCCGGTCATCTCACTATATCCTAAATGGCCAAGTTGGTCAAGTAAAGGTTCTAAAAGTTCATTAGTGCTTCATGACATCACTCAGCGGCCCTGTATTCTCTTTGATTAACTCAAAGGCTACCGGCACCCACAAATATGTGGCACTAACGTAGCTATTGCTTATACCATGTCGGTATACCCCACACAGTTTCCACAATGTATTGCTACTTACCTATAATGTATCCCAAATCCGGGTAGAGGATTCAAACCCAAACAAATAACCATAATGTAAAGCTTACAAGTCAAACAATGCAAGCAAGTAAATAGGATATATCCCTAAGGTAACCCCACTTTTAAAGTTTTCCCAACAGAGTCGCTAGTCCTGTGATACGGTGGGAGAACTGACTTGAAGGTTTTGCATTTGATCGCAAATGTTGCGGTTAGCAAGAGTCACCACCGACTTTTATTTTATCCAAAAGGAAAGGTGAAAAAGCACAGGAAAGACCTTTGAGATTATTTCTTGAGTTCGGGGGGTAGATTATGAAAAGGGAAGGTATTATCACCCTTTTCATCCATGGTTTTCCATGGGCTATAATTTAAATGCTAGATCACTTGATTTTGTTTGAAATTGTGCTTTGTGTGGTTTTTGAAAGTATTTTGTAAAGAGGCAATTGTTTAGGTAATCTTTGTAATGATTTTCGTTCGTAAGAATGTATACAAAGATGTTGATCTTTTTTAATGTTTTCAAGTGTATAAGATGTTTTGAAAGTGTAAATGTTTGTTTTGAAAATAGCAAGGATGTTTGTTTTGAAATTGAGAAAGTAATTAGGAGTATTCTACCTACTCAAAAGTCTTTCTTGTTCATTTTCTTTTCCTTTGACATTGTTATCTTACCATTGATTTGGTAAGTAACCCCATCTTTGGATGTAAACGGGACGAGCGTGGGTCATCGTATAACCATGATTAGCAATATTGCAAGGTATCTTAGCATTTTTATTTAGGGGCTAAGATCATTTTGAAAGGCAACTTAAATAGCATCATCGAGGGTCTATGAACTTGTTTTTTTGCTAAGATACCTCACATGCGTAATATGGCCATTTATAAGGCAACCAAGTGGAATAACCTTAGGGGTGCTTGTGTGCAAATGTATTATTTTCATGCTTGATTTAGTCCTGAATTAGGGTTTTCTATTTATTGGTTTTAGGTTTTTCCATACAAACCCTAATTACTAGCAATTGTATATAAAGCGATAAATTGCGGAATTTTAAAATTACTACGCTATTACAACATTTGTGGGAGGGGGTGTACAATTTGTAAATGGGGATTGCAAGAATTTAAATCTAATTAGTCTATTACAACCATATTGAATTGGCATGAACATACAAGGAATTTAAATACAAAGTATAAAAATGAATAAACGTACAAGGATGCAAAACGTGAAAAAAAATGAATTTTGTTTAGTTTTTCATGAAAAAAGATTTTGTCTTAACCTAATTTAAATAAAGAAAATAGTTAATTAAGTTTGAATTTATTAAGAAAAATATTTTAAAAGAAAAACCCTAATTCTATTAATTAATCAAAAGAAAATAAGTTTAAGAAAAGTATATATTCTTTGGTATTTTTTATCTTGAAAATATTTGTAGTATTATAAAATATTTTTAGTCCTTTTTTATATTAATATAATGTATTTTAAATGGTGTGAAGAAAAATAAATAAACAATATAATATTAATTAAGTTTATAAGATTCACTTAAATAAATAAATAAAGTATGAAGAATAAAAAATATTTTTATTTATGGAAAAATAAAATAAAACAAGTCAAAATATAAAATATCATTTTTAGTATTTAGAAAATATATTTGAGAAAATAAAAAAAATATTAAAAAATGAAGAAATAAAATAAAATTGGGCCAGGGTACAAATATGAAATAGGGGGAGGAATGTTAGAAAACATATCAGGCCCAGGAGGAGGAAGGCCCATGCGCGCTGGAAAGAGTAAAAAATATAAAAATGAGAGAAAAAAGAGCAAAAGGCAGCGCACGCTGAGGCTCGAACCCATGCCCTACTGATTACCAGCGTGCTGCCTTACCACTAGGGTGGCTATACATCCGTTAATACAAATGTAACAATAAATATGTAAGGAAAAACGTGTTCTGAAGACGTCATCTTCAACCTCCAACCAAAGGACCTGTATCTTCTTCATCTCTCAACAAAAATGAAAAGTTCAAACATGAAAGTTGTGGCATTTTTTCCCACGAATCCAAACATATAAACAACTTAAGCTAACAATTAAAGTTGAATGAGAATTTTTCTATCCCTAATTCAAAACCTAAAAATTTCAAAAACCATCAACCCTAAAATTCTCTAAGCTCAGGCCATATAAATGTAAATTATGGATATGTATAGCTTCGTGGCAATGGTATCTACATTTTATCTTCACAAATCAAACTCAAATGATGCCTGTATGAAGAGATAGAAGTTTGAAAACTTACATCTTGCAGCTGGAGTCGTGTATGGAGTTTGAGCAACCTTTGTGATGTCCTGATAATTTCTATAGCTTGCATGGACCTCCTTGAATGTGTTCCAACTCCTGCTTTACTTTGAGGATGGATGGAACTCCCTACTCAAGTCAAGTTGCAAGCTTCAGTTTTGAAAATGGTGGATAATGATGGAGGAGTTACAGTTAGGAAATGAGGACCTGTATCACTTTGATATGATGTATGGAAGGTGTTTGGATGATTAGTTTTCAAAACTCTCGAGTGGAAATGGAGATGGTGAGTTTTTGCTCAAAACTGTCAAGTTTAGGTAGTTCTGTGCAGCAACATGCTTGGGAGTGTTTTTAGGACTTGTGAAAACGTTTGTTGTGTTGCAATTGACTTGTTAGTATGTATGGAAACGATTAGAGCACAAAATCACTCAAGGCTTCTGAGTTATAGGGTTATGGCTCTATAACTTGCTTTTTGAAGAAAAGTGAAATGACAATTCTCAAGTATTATACAAGCATGTCTTGAGCTTCTTCAGGCCTTAGACACCTTGATTTTAGTTTATAGGGGTTGTGTGTGCAGAAAGAACAAGTTAGAAGCTCAAGACAAGTTGACTTTGTGATTAAAGCAACTTTTCAAGAATGGAATGGTAACTTTCTTCCTAAAATGGCAAATTGGCTTGGACAATGCTTGGAACACTTGGATAATAGCTCAAAAGCAATGGAATTTTCTGATTATGGAGAGATCTTGAGGTTTAGAGGCCTGCAAAACAAGATTGTGGAGCATAGATTTGAAATTGAATTCTTGTTCATCACAAAATTCCTTGTAATTCAAGTGACAAAACACCAAATTCATTTCTTCGATTCTCCCTACTCAAGAATGATCTCATGGATTTATTGGACATTTTGGAAAGCTAGTAATGTGATCTACAACCCATATTTGAATTTCTTTTGAATATTCCCCTTGGAACTATATGAAAAAGTTCCATGAAGTTAGGTCAAAATCCTGGCAAAATTAGGGCAAAATTTCACTAAGTGTTTAGTTTCATGACCCTATGTTCACAAAATTATAACTTGAGATCTAAGCACTTTTGGAATAAGTTGTGTGAAGAAAAGTTATAGATTTCATAGAGATATACAACTTTCATGTTGGAAGTTTCTCTTGAATCATATTCCATCATGGTGAAAATTTGGCTCAAAGTTATGAAAAAAACCTAAATTTTCAACACTTAAGAAAATTTTCTAAGTTTAGAAATTTTGACTTTTCAAAATGAAATCTTGACTTTTTGATTTCTTGATGAATAAGTTTGATATTTTGACATGTTTTGATGAATTGTGACCTTTGGCACGTGAATTTGACCAAAAAGTCAAAGTTTGACTTTTTAGTATACAATTGACTTTTGATCAGTTCACTGCAAAATTCATTTGTCAATCCAATGGACTTCCAATGTTTGAAACCATGTAATTAGGTAAAAATTATGCAATTGGAATCTTGAGATCATGCCTTAAACTAATTGACCATTGGTTAGGTCAAAAATCAGAAATTGCCCTTTCCCAGTCAAAACCCTAATTTTGACCATTTTGCCCTTTTGGAAATTTGATCAAACTTCTTGAGGAATTATGGTCCAAACTTGATCAAATTATACATATGGGTTTAAGATGTTGATGTGGATAAAAAAATTATGAGGTTTGGCTGTAAATTGGCCATGGTTGACTTTTTCCCCAATACAACTGATTTTTAGGTCAACTGTTCAATTGACTGATCAAAAGTGTGATCCTAGGCTTGAAAATTGACATGAGTAATCTTGGGGGTCCATAATTGTTCATTAAAGTCATATGAAGCATTGATAGTTCAAAAATACTTGTGCAAACTCAAACCCTAATTTTGGTCATCAGTGTCTAAGGAGGTGTCTTGAGCTGATCAAACCCTAGTGCAGTCTTGAGTCCAAGGAGATCTTGTGAGAAAATTCTTGATAAGTGAGAGGGAAAATTTTGGGGTACAACACCAGTCCTTATAGGTCACTGTCATTTTTTGTATGCTCATCTTGATGTTTTTATTAGCGGCTTCTATAGCGCCATTCATCTTCGGCCGGTAAGAAGAAGAGTTATGATGTTGTTTCTTGAATTGCGTGCATAATGCAGTGATCATATTATTGTTGAGATTGGTACCATTATCTGTGATGATTCTTTCCGGAAAACCGTACCGAAACATGATATTATGTTTGATGAGTCGGGCCAAAACATTCTTGGTGACAGAAGCAAAGGAAGCTGCCTCAACCCACTACGTGAAGTAATTAAAGGCAACCAAGATGAAGCGGTTTCCATTAGAAGCCGTAGATTTGATTTCACCAATCATGTCAATGCCCCACATCGTGAATGGCCAAGGAGCAGTCAGGACGTTCAAAGGAACTGGAGGCACATGTACCTTGTCAGCATAGATCTGACACTTGTGACAGGTTTGTGAATGCTGATGACAATCTACTTCCATGGTGGACCAGTAGTATCCTTCTCAGAGGATCTTTCTAGCCATCGTGTGCCCACTAGAATGGGTGCTAAAGGTGCCTCCGTTTAAATCAGCCATGATCTTGTATTCCTCAGTCTTGTCTACGCACCGAAGCAAAGTAGAGTCGTGGTTGCGCTTGTAGAGAATCCCATTACTGAGGAAGAACTTAGCAGAGAATCTTCTTAGAAATTTCTTGTCGTTGACTGAAGCTCCTTCTGGGTACTCTTGAGCCTTAAGATATCTCTTAATTTCATGGAGCCAAGGCTTGGCCACTACTTCTTCAGTATCAATCTCGTGACAGTAAGCTGGTTCGTCCATTCTCTCGATGGTGATCTGAAGAGCCTCATTATCCCACTTGATTTTGAACATAAATGACATAGTTGCTAGCGTGTCTGCTAGTTGATTTTCCTCTCGTGGAAAATGCTCAAAGGTAATTTCTTCAAAATGTGGGATTAATGTCAACACGTGTTCTTTGTAGGGGATGAGATTAGGATGCTTTGTGTCTGATTCTCCTTTGATCTGACTGATGACTAAGGTTGAATCTCCAAATACACTTAAGGACTTGATTCCCAAATCTATGACGGCTTTGAGACCCATAATACACGCTTCATATTCCGCCATTTTATTGGTACATTTGAACCACAATCTAGCAGCGAAGGGAGTATGGCATCCTTCAGGGGATATGACCGCAACGCCTATGCCATTTCCGAGTGTGTTGGAATCTCTGTCAAAAACCAAGGTCCATCGGGATCCTTGTTCAGGTTTGTCATATGGTCTGAGTTCTTCACAATTGTTTACCAACATGATGTCTTCGTCCGGAAATTCGAAATTCATGGATTGATAGTCATCTATAGCCTCATAAGCAAGGTGATTGGCTAACACACTTCCCTTTATTGATTTCTGGGTAGTGTATTGAATGTCGTATTCAGTCAGGACCATATGCCATCTTTCTATTCTTCCAGAGAGTGCGGGCTTCTCGAACATGTATTTAATTGGATCCATCTTGGATATCAATAAGGTAGTATAGGTCAACATATATTGTCTTAGCCAGCAAGCAGCCCATGCCAGATCCCAGCAAGTTTTCTCGAGCATTGAATATCTGGTTTCTTATTCGGTAAACTTTTTGCTCAAGTAGTATATTGCATGCTCTTTTCGGCTAGACTCGTCATGTTGCTTCCGTACACACCCCATTAAATTTTCCAAGTCAGTTAGATACATGATCAAAGGGCTTCCCTCGACTGGCGGCATCAAAACAGGAGGCTCTTGAAGGTATTATTTGATCCCATTGAAGGAAGCCTGGAAGTCTTCGTACCATTCCACCACTTGTTCTTTCTTCAGTAATTTGAAGATTGGTTCACAAGTTGCGGTTAAGTGGGAAATGAATCTGGCGATGTAGTTTAGCCGTCCTAAGAATCCTCTGACTTCCTTCTCGGTGCGAGGAGCAGGAACTTTTTGTATTTCTTATACCTTTGCATGGTCCACTTCGATACCTTTTCCGCTGACAATTAAGCCTAAGAGTTTACCGGACCTCACTCCTAAAGTGCATTTATTTTGATTCACTCTTAGTTTGTATCTCTTTAGTCTTTCGAACAGTTTATGCAGACGGTCCAGGTGTTCCTCTTCAGTTTGAGATTTGGATATCATGTCATCCACATAGACCTCTATCTCATGGTGGATCATATCGTGAAACAGAGCTACCATGGCACGCTGATACGTTACCCCAGCGTTCTTCAACCCGAATTGCATAACTTTGTAACAGAATGTACCCCACTGTGTGACGAAGGTTATTTTCTCCATGTCCTCAGGTGCCATTTTGATCTGGTTGGACCCAGAGAAACCATCCATGAAGTAAAATACTTTATGTTGTGTGGTGTTTTCAACCAGAATATCGATGTGGGGAAGCGGGAAGTCATACTTGGGACTTTCCCTATTCAAGTCTCTGTAGTCCACACGCATATGTACCTTACCATACTTTTTAGGCACTGGAACAACATTGGCGACCCATATTGGATAGGAGGTGGCAGATAAGAATCTGGCGTTGAACTGCTTCATGACTTCAGTTTTGATTTTCTCTAACATTTCTAGCCACATGCGACATACTTTCTATTTTATCGGAGGGCAGTTTTAATTTGTCGGCTGACGATGGACCACGATGTCAGTGTCAAGTCCTGGTATGTCTTCATATGACCAGGAAAAGACCTCAACATAGTCATGTAGTAACTGAGTTAAGTGCTTCTTGACACTAGGATCCAGGTTGGCACCTATATTGACTTCTTTCTTGTCCTCTTCAGTGCCTAAGTTAATTGTTTCCACTGGCTCTTCGTGGGCTTGTATGGTCGTTTTTTCCTGTTGTAATAACCTGGCTAGTTCCCTGGTACCTCATAATCTTCTTCACCTTTGTCTTCGGCTTGGTAGATTGGATTTTCAAAGTCATGATAGGCCATAGAAGAATCGTTACCCATGGGATCCTGGGTGGATGTGGATCTGCATTTTGATATGTGAGTGTGTGTAAGAGCAATATCCATCTTTGAAAATAAAAAGGTAAAAGAAAAACAAAGAGCGTAAAGTTTTGTATGCAAAGACGCCCATGATTTATTGATGACATATTAAGATGAAGTAACAACCCTCACAAATGGACCGTTGTGCCTCGGGTAAGACACAAGGTTTTAAAGTATGAATTTTTTAATTATTACAAGTCCGAAAAAAATTTAAAGACAATTACTCTTGAGTAAAAGTAATAGGGACAAATTCTTTACCATCCCAATTGTTGTGTCCTCAGCTGAAAGTTGGAAAAATCCACTCGTCCAGGTCACAGCTACCATCATTGTCTTCTACTGCGTTGATCCCCTGATTGCTGATACGTGGAGGTATTCCTCTAGAGCGAGTTCGTCGAACAACTATTTGTGCTTCCGAAGTAAAGCCCAAACCAAATTTGTTGGACTTGTAAGGAATATTCGGAAGTTGATCCTAGATAATGCATCCACCTTCTTCGATCACTCCTCTAGCATCCTTCGGAGAGGCTATTTTCAATGGAGGTCGAGTAGCCTTTGGAGTTTTGGTAGTAGTCTTCACAACCGTAACTGTTTGTGGGACCTCCTTGAAATGCTGACATGGAGTTTCGATGAACTCACCATCCATTTCCACATGCCTGAAAGAGTTCAGGTGGTTAACCATATATTCCTCCTCCCCATGGACAGTGATGATTTTTTCCTTGATTGGGTACTTCAACATTTGATGTAATGTAGAGGTAACAGCACCAGCGTCGTGAATCCAGGGTCGGCCCAAAAGGCAGGAATAGGAAGGGCGGATATCCATCACATAGAAAGTTGAATCAAAAATCTGAGTTCCAACTTTTATAGGGATGTCAACTTCTCCATGCACTTTCCTCTTAGAACCATCAAAGGCCCTCACTAAAATGTTGCTAGGCTTTAAAGTGAGTCCCTCGCAATCCAGCCGGTCAAGAGCGTTTTTGGACAAGACATTCAACGATGAGCCCGTACCCACCAGAACATGGGCTAGTGTAGTGCCCCTGAACTCAAGGGAGACGTGCAAGGCATCATTGTGTTTCCTTCCTTTGGGAGTCAAGTCAGTGTCAGAGAAGCCCAATCCGTTTCCAGCAGTTAGACTGGCCACACAATTCTCAAATTGGTCAACATAAGTCTCTTGGGGCACGTGGACGGTCTTTAGAAACTTTACCAAGGCTTTGGCATGGGCCTCAGAACATAAAAGTAAGGCCAACGTCGATATTTTCGAGGGGGTTTTCCCCAATTGTTCCATGATGTTATAGTCACTTTTCTTGATTATTTTTAATATCTCTTCTATCTCCTTTCTAGAAGCTTCAGGAATATCCTCTAGATGCGCCTTCGTATGGACAGGCTCAGATAACACCTCCTTGCCCCTTGTCTTGGTCGCAGGTTTGCCCCAATTGTTCCACGATGTTCTTGCCCCTTGTCTTGTTCCACTTCTTGTTATCTTACTGGTCCCTACGATATTGACAGCGTCGGAATCAGTGTCCTTCTCAATTTTGTCTTGGATAGCCAACAGATCTTGCTTGACGCCATAGTAATAGACGTCAGCCCCATAGTTCCAGGGAACAGCTTTATCCAAAGAATATGGTATTGCCCTTGGCATGGTGATGATCAGGGGAGCATACTTTGGAGCAGATGTAATCCTAACGGGTATTTTGGTGGAGACCCTGGGAGGATTGCCGTAGATGGTGATTATTGAAACATCTTCACAGGAATTTCTGATAAGAGGAACTTTTTCAAACATGATTTCTTTGTTAGCCATCAAACGATGGATGCCCATCTTCAGTAACAAACAACCATTGGTTAGAGACACACATAATTGACAACTTTCATCATAGCCCGAAAATAGACTGGCTCGCGATAAATGTTGTTTAATGGTCAAAAGAGGAGTAGTTAAATCATTCAAAGAGGAAACAAAACACTCATCATCAACAGCATTGACACCATGACTGTGTTTGGGCATTGGCGCCGTTATCACATTAGTTGTTTCTGGGGGATAAAACTCAATCTCTTTCGCCTCAATAAGGTCTTGTATCTTATTCTTCAAGGCCCAGCAATCATTTGTATCATGCTCCGAGCTTTCAGAATGATAGGCACATCGAGCATTCGGGTTGTAGCAAGGAGAAGATGTATTAGGGTTCTTGGGAGCTTCCTTTAGGGTCACAAGATTGGACTTCAAGAGATGTGATAGAACTTGGGACGAGGTCATGTTGATTCGGGTGAATCATCTCATGGGCACCTCTGGCCTGCGTTGATAATTTCGCTGCTGATTTGGTGTAGGATTAGAAATCATAACAGCCCCTATCGTCGGACGAAGTTTAGTTTAGTTTTGATTCCTATGGTCGTATGCAAAACTGACCTCCTTCTTTCTGGTAAAGGGTTTCTTCATCGTGCTCGAGGATGCATCTCTTTGAATTTTCCCACTTTTTATAACGGCTTCTACCCGTTCACCAGTCATGATTAATTCAGTAAATCCAGCCGAAGAGCTTCCGATCAGGTGGTTAAAGAATGGTCCAGATAACGTGCCTAAGAACATATCCATAAATTCTCTTTCAGATAGAGGGGGTTGGAGTCTTCCCGTGAGATCCCTCCATTTTTGAGCATAGGTTTTGAAACCTTCACCTGCACCCATAGACATGCCTTGCAATTGTGTCAGAGTTAGAGCTAAGTCAGCATTATACTGGTATTTCTTGTAAAAAGCGGCAGCCAAATCTTCCCAATTGCGAATACTGGTCCCTTCCAACTGATAGAACCAATCCAACTGTGTCCCTGACAAGCTTTCTTGGAAAAATGCACCCATAGGTTCCTATCCGCAGTATCGGGTTGAATTTTCTTGACGTATGACCTTAAATGCAGCTTTGGACAAGAGACACCGTCATATTTAGCGAAAGTGGGGACCTTGAATTTCTGTGGGATAACAACCCCTGAGACAAGTCCTAGCTCTTCAAAATCCAATCTGGGTACCCTTTGGATCTCCATAGTATTGAGGCGATCCTCCAGCTGCTTGTATTTATCGTCAGCTGGAGGATATTGCTCTTCAGAGTAATCAACCTCTTTTTCTTCTTCAGACTCTGGATGGTCATTCACTTCCTTGTTTTTCCCTTCATGATTATCTCCTTCACCCGATGAGGTTGCGAAATCTAGAGTTTGTCTGGCTGGTCCTTTGAACCTTCTTCCCAGATTCAAAACACCGGCTGGTTTCTTTGCTTTCTTCTTCTTTTCTTTGATCAGTAAAGTTTTCTAATCCTCTTGTCCTTTTGCCAGAGTCAAGAACATTTGTTGAAATTGAGCGTTCTGCACCTGAAGATCTTTTATTGTCTGTTCAATATCCATCTCACTGAAATAAACAATAGAAAGATAAGGAGACATGTTGTAAGAAACCTGTTTGTGTTATGATGAATGAAAATGCATATGCAAATGATTTCAAGGAAATTAGAGATTTAAATTTATTCAGACTGTAAGTGTTTAGTTATTGGCATGTATTTTTGGTAAAACCAGGTGTGTAAATGTCATGACTGATGTCATAACATTCTGGATTATTAGGTTCTTTATGCAGAAAAAGTATGGCATACAGTAGCTACTGTGTATGAGTGTGTATCTGAGCATTTTGCAAAAGATCATATTTATTGCCTTCTACCAAAATCAGTAAACAGGAATTCTGATGTCATAACAAATGTTAAAACATCCTGTACTGATCTAACAAATATGCAGTTTGGTTAATTCTGAGATTTTTCAGGAAGATGGCTCATTCTTTCCAGAACAGAATCTCACGTGGACTTTAGGTTAACCTAGCTCAACCCTAATCTGGTTGATAAAGTCGTGTGACCAAGTCTTAAGGTTAAACCTAATTAACCCTAGCTTTTTGGGGAAACCCTAACTCAAGAAACAACTGCTATATATTCAACAGGATTGCTGTTTGGAAACTATCCCTTTTGGACTGAAGATCAATTAGGAGCTGTATAGTTTTAACTACTGTAATCCAAGCAAGTATCATTGTGATAAGTGACTTGGAATAGGTTTTGATTGTAAGGGTTTTTGTATCACTCAGAGCTTTGAAGCAAGAGTGTTTGTGTCTCTTGACTAAAGCTTTGAAGCAAAGTCAAGTTAGGTTTATGTATCACTCAAAGCTGTGAAGCAAGAGTGTTGTGTTACTTGATTAAAAAGTTGTGAAGCATAATCAAGTGTATGTTCTGAAGAGTGTCTTCATTAATTCATTAGTCAATTGTTTTAAGTATCACTGTTGTGATTGAGGGGGAGTGAGTAGGAACTCAGGTTTAAGTAGAACTTAGATTGAAGTTGCATTGGGTAGGTCTTAAGTGAAGGAGATAAACTGGTTGGTTTATTCCTGAATTAATATCTCTTATAGTGGATTTCCTCCCTGGCTTGGTAGCCCCCAGAGTAGGTGTTGTTTCACACTGAACTGGGTAAACAATTGACTGTGTTCTTTACTGTTTTTATTTACTGTCTTATAGAAAGTCAGATACGGTGTCATAACATTCACAGTGACATTGAGTATCTGCTGTCAGAATTTCAATTGGCATCAGAGCAGGCACCCTGCCTGTATTACTGGGTGAGATCTAGGGATATCACTTTCTGGCACTATGGACAAAGAAGGACTTTTTGGAAATAGACCACCCATTCTGGATGGAACAAATTATGACTACTGGAAACCTCGTATGATTGCCTTCTTAAAATCTCTGGGCAAAAAGGCTTGGAGAGCTGCTGACAATGGATGGAACCAACCCACCATAACTGAGAAAGATGGGACAATCAGTCTGAAGCCTGAGGAAGAATGGAGCAAAGAAGAAGATGAGTTACCCCTGGGAAATTCCAAAGCTTTAAATGCCTTGTTCAATGGAATTGATAGAAACATTTTCAGACTAGTACATCAATGTGAACTGGCCAAGGAAGTGTGGGACACTCTCAAAACTACCCATGAGGGCACATCCAAAGTAAAAATGTCAATGCTTCAGATGCTGACTACAAAGTTTGAGAACCTAAGGATGAAGGAAGATGAAACCATTCATGAGTTTCACATGAACATCTTGGAGATTGCCAACACCTCAGGAGCATTGGGTGAAAAGATGTCTGAAGAAAAACTGGTGAGAAAGATTCTCAGATCCCTGCCTAAAAGATTTGCAATGAAGGTAACTGCTATAGAGGAAGCCCAGAACATCAGCAACTTAAAGGTGGATGAACTCATTGGGTCTCTTCAGACTTTTGAAATGGGGATCAGTGACAATGTTGACAAGAAAAACAAGAGCATAGCACTTGTGTCCAACACTGAAGATGAAAACAAGGAGGATGAAGAAGAAAATATTTTAGAAGCTATAGCTATGCTTGGAAGACAATTCAACAAACTCATCAAGAGAATGGATCCAAAGTCAAGGTCAAATGTTGAGAACATCCCCTCTGACATTAACAGATCTTATGACTCCAGCAGAAGACCAAGGTCTGAAGAGAAGGGAAATCAAGGCAGAGGAATTCAATGCCATGGTTGTGAAGGATATGGGCATATTCGAGCTGAATTCCCTACCTTTCTTAAGAAACAAAAGAAAGGAATGACTGTTACCTGGTCTGACTGTGATTCAGAAAGTAATTCTGAAGAAGAACATGCCAAACTAGTTACTGCACTAACTGGTGTTTCTACCTCTGAAAGTGACACTAGTGATGAGGAAGTGACATTTGAAGAATTGGCTGATACTGACAAGAAATTGTGTATCAGAAGTGCTGAAGTCTGTGTGCAAAATGAGAGACAAACAAAACTCATCATAAAGTTGGAGGCTGAAAAAAGGGCAGACCTTGAAACTATAAGTCATCTAGAAGGGGAAGTTCAAATACTGAACTCAAAACTGAACCAGATGACTAAATCTGTCAAGATGCTGACAAATGGAACTGACAAATTGGAAGAAATCCTTCAGGTTGGACAAAATGTGGGAAACAAGTCTGGTCTAGGATTTGTGGCAGCAAAGAAATCTGGTGCAGACAAGAAGATCAGGTCTGATAAATAAATGTCAAAGCAGATGTCACAACATAACACTCAACATCGGGAACAGAGAAATATGAAGAAAAAGTACCAAAGATGGAGATGTCATCATTGTGGGAGGTTTGGTCACATAAAGCCTTTCTGCTTCAGATTGTATGGATACCCTAATCAGAACCCAGGTGTCAAACCTAAGGCTAACAGGGTACCACATACTCCTCAATGGAAGAAAAAGGCTACTGCCCTGATAGCCCACACTTCTCTGAGAGTCTCTACAAAGGAAGACTGGTACTTTGACAGTGGGTGTTCTAAGCACATGACTGGAATCAAGAACATTCTCAATAATGTTAAACCTCACACCACTAGTTATGTGACCTTTGGAGATGGTGCTAGAGGTGAAATCAAAGGAGTTGGTAATTTGGACTGCCCTGGAGTTCCAAATCTGAATGAAGTACTATTGGTAAAAGGCCTGACTGCTAATCTCATTAGTATCTGTCAATTATGTGATCTAGGATTCAAGGTCAACTTCTCAAAATCTGAATGTATTGTAATTAATGAAAAACAAGAAGTTGTAATGAAAGGAGTCAGATCTAAAGATAATTGTTACTTGAGGGAGCCTGAGAACACTAATAACTTCACTGTGTGTTCTATTGCCAAAGAAGAAAAAGAGGTGAAACTGTGGCACCAAAAACTTGGCCATCTTCATCTAAGAGGAATGAAAAGGATTATCTCCATGGAAGCAGTCAGAGGGATTCCAAGACTGCAAATTGATGAAGGGAGAGTTTGTGGTGAATGTCAGGTTGGTAAGCAGACTAGAATGTCACATCCAAAGTCAAGACATCTGACCACCTCTAAGGTTCTGGGACTTTTACATATGGATCTGATGGGACCAATGCAGGTGGAAAGTCTTGGTGGAAAGAGATATGTCTATGTTGTTGTGGATGACTATTCCAGATTCACCTGGATTAACTTCATTAAGGAAAAATCTGATGTGTTTGAAGTTTTTAAAGAACTGTGCAAAAGAATTCAAAGAGAAGGGTGTATTGTCAGAATCAGAAGTGATCATGACAAGCAATTTGAAAACAGCAAGTTTAATAAGTTCTGTTCCTCAGAAGAAATTAGTCAAGAATTCTCTTCTCCTATAACTCCCCAACAAAATGGAGTTGAAGAGAGGAAAAATAGGATCATATAGGAATCTGCCAGAACTATGATACATGCCAAAAGACTCCCTTTTTGTGCTGAGGCTGAATACATTGCATCTGGTAGCAGCTATTCTCAAATTATCTGGATAAAACAGACGCTCACTGAGTATAATGTCTCACAAGATGTTGCGACATTGTACTGTGACAATCTGAGTACAATCAATATTTCCAAGAACCCTATTCAGCATAGCAGGACCAAGCACATTGACCTTAAAAATTACTTTATCAGAGACCTTGTAGAGGAGAAGACAATTAAACTCGAACATGTTGCCATTAAGCTACAGCTGGCTGACATTTTTACCAAGGCTCTTGATGCAAATCAATTTGAAAACTTGAGGTGCAAGTTGGGTATTTGCCAACATGAGAAATTATAGCAATTAATTTTGCTCAAAACAAGGGTTGAAGGAGTTATTTTTGTTAAGTCTATTTTAAGTGGGTTAATCATATATTTCCCCAATTATTTCAAAATTATTAAGAAGTTGAATAGACACACATTTTCCTCCTTCCTCTCTCGACTTTGCAACAACTCCCATTCTCTCAATCAAAGTTTTCTCTCTAGTTGGTACTGGTTTTCTAAGACTATCAAAATGTCTCAAACATCATCCTTATCCAAGACGACCGTTTCATCTTCATCATCTGATCAAGATTCTCGGGAAATCACCTCATGCATGGATTCTGAAGTCCTGGAGATTACTCCTCTTAGAGAAATGGAAACTAACCCTTCCAAGGTCAAAAAGCTGAGAACAAGTCATGCAGGAAGGTCTCAGGCTACTTCATCCGGTAATCCCTCTCAACCTTCATCTTCTGTACCAAATAAGGAAGGATCAGCTTATGTACATCAAGCAATAGCTAGGCTTGTTACAAGAATCCTGAGTGAGAACCACTCTGTACCGGGGATTTCTGTTCCATTAAATCAAAAATCAGCAAGCCCAAATGTTGAAGCAAATACAGATGTCTCTGAGAATGTTGAGACACCAAATGACAACATTCAAAAATCATCTGAAAACCTTGATGATATTCAGAACCCCTCAGAAAAGAATGTTGAACCACCTGTTATTGATGTGGATGAGGAATACTCAGACAATGACCTAATTGCAAATATCAACCCTAGCATAGCTAGGAGAATGATGAACATGAAGGGTAATCAAGATGCTGCAAAATGTCTGACCAAAGAGAAACCTGCTGATAAGAAAACCAGGTCTTAAGGCAAGACTGGTACTGTGAAGACTGGACTGTCCAAAGGGAAGGTGAAAGCCCAAGTGCATACTGGGAGTCTCTCAAAGCCTGCAAGACAACCAATAACAAAGAAGAGAAAAGAACCTGAGACTACTGATTCTGATGAGGAATCAGAATTTGAAATTGATGCTGAAGACATTCCTCTCAGAAGGAAACTCCCTTCCAGCAAAATGGCTAGAGTTCCTGAAGTCCCCACTGACAACATTTCATTTCACCACCCTGAAAATGCCAACAAATGGAAGTATGTTTTCTTGAAGAGAATAGCCTTGGAAAGAGAACTAAACAACGGTGCCATGGATTGCAAGGAAATCATGGACCTGATCAAAGCTGCTAGACTAATGAAGACTGTGGTAAAATTTACCAAATGCTATGAAAATCTGGTCAAGGAATTCATAGTGAATTTGTCTGATGAATGTGCTGATGGAAGGTCAGCTGACTTTGAATGTGTATATGTGAGAGGAAGAAGGGTTAATTTCTCTCCATCTGAAATTAACAAATTTCTTGGAAGATCAAATGAGGCTTGCCCTGAACTGGAAGTTACTGACAATGAAGTATGCCAAACCATCACATCAAGACAAGTCAAGTGCTGGCCCTCAAAAGGCAAGCTAAATGCTAGCAAGCTAAGCATAAAATTTGCCATCCTGCACAAGATTGGTGCAGCCAACTGGGTCCCTACAAACCATAAATCAACCATCTCTACAGGATTGGGGAGATTCATTTATGCTGTTGGTACCAGGACTGATTTTGACTATGGCAGGTACATTTTTTATCAAACTTTAAAACATCCTGGTAGTTATGATGTTAAAGGCCCAATTGCCTTTCCCTCCCTCCTATGTGGAATCATCCTTGCTCAGTACCCTGATATCCTGGTGGAAAGAGACACTGCTTGCAAAATAGCTCCTGCTCATGTTCCTAACATTGTCATAACATCAGCTGAGACATCATCAGCAAAAACTCAGTCCAAGACATCTGATGTTATAGCTGTATTGAAAGAGACTTGCAAAGAGCTGGAGACAAGGAAAAAGACTCTAGAAAACCTAATTTCCAAATTAGAATAGGAGGAGACTGAAGGAAACAGAAAGGAAGAGGGTGCTGCTGAAGATCAGCTCAATGCTGAAGAAAGTAGCTCCTCTGAAGGTGACAGTGCTTAAAGTTTGGTGGAAGTGACAAGCCTGATGCTGATGCTGTTGATGCAAGTGTCTTCAGATTTTATTTGTTGTTTTTTTTACCTATTTTAGATAACTGTATATCATTTAAGTACATGTATCTTTGGCCCATTTGTGTCTAAGGAGGGGGAGATATTTTGTGTTAATTACTTGGTAGACATTTTATTTTTCTGCAGTCATATTCATTCTGCTGCTCTATATTCTCTGATTACTTAGGGGTTTTAGCCAAAAATCTGCCAAAGGGGGAGTTTGTAAGTGTTTAGTTATTGGCATGTATTTTTGGTAAAACCAGGTGTGTAAATGTCATGACTGATGTCATAACATTCTGGATTATTAGGTTCTTTATGCAGAAAAAGTATGGAATACAGTAGCTACTGTGTATGAGTGTGTATCTGAGCATTTTGCAAAAGATCACATTTATTGCCTTCTACCAAAATCAGTAAACATGAATTCTGATGTCTAACAAATGTTAAGACATCCTGTACTGATCTAACAGATATGCAGTTTGGTTAATTCTGAGATTTTTCAGGAAGATGGCTCATTCTTTCCATAACAGAATCTCACGTGGACTTTAGGTTAACCTAGACCAACCCTAATCTGGTTGATAAAGTCGTGTGACCAAGTCTTAAGGTTAAACCTAATTAACCCTAGATTTTTGTGGAAACCCTAACTGAAGAAACAACTGTTATATATTCAACAGGATTGCTGTTTGGAAAATATCCCTTTTGGACTGAAGATCAATTAGGAGCTGTATAGTTTTAACTGCTGTAATCCAAGCAAGTATCATTGTGATAAGTGACTTGGAATAGGTTTTGATTGTAAGGGTTTTTGTATCACTCAAAGCTTTGAAGCAAGAGTGTTTGTGTCTCTTGACTAAAGCTTTGAAGCAAAGTCAAGTTAGGTTTATGTATCACTCAAAGCTGTGAAGCAAGAGTGTTTGTGTTACTTGATT
Organism: Vicia faba; assembly: GCA_948472305.1. Classification (NCBI taxonomy): domain Eukaryota; kingdom Viridiplantae; phylum Streptophyta; class Magnoliopsida; order Fabales; family Fabaceae; genus Vicia; species Vicia faba. The sequence continues at coordinate 256,132,248 of OX451736.1, read as the reverse complement.
AAAAAGCTGTAAAGCATAATCAAGTGTATGTTCTGAAGAGTGTCTTCATTAATTCATTAGTCAATTATTTTAAGTATCACTGTTGTGATTGAGGGGGAGTGAGTAGGAACTCAGGTTTAAGTAGAACTTAGATTGAAGTTGCATTGGGTAGGTCTTAAGTGAAGGAGATAAACTGGTTGGTTTATTCCTGAATTAATATCTCTTATAGTGGATTTCCTCCCTGGCTTGGTAGCCCCCAGAGTAGGTGTTGTTTCACACTGAACTGGGTAAACAATTGACTGTGTTCTTTACTGTTTTTATTTACTGTCTTATAGAAAGTCAGATACGGTGTCATAACATTCACAGTGACATTGAGTATCTGCTGCCAGAATTTCACAGACCAAAAAGGAAACACACGTTATATTAATAAATCCAAATTTGCGTACATCATGCCTTTTGGGGCTTACGAATGAAGAAATAAAATACAGAAATAAAACTCCTAAGACAAAAATGTTGAACACATCCTCTTTGGCGCGATGTAGGCGTTCAGACTCCGCTCTTCATGAAGCTGCTTGGTGAGTTCCAGAACCTTCTTCTCACTGGCATAGAATTGGGCTTCGAAGATGTCTTGTTCTTCCTTTAGCTAAATCCAATCCTTTTGAAAGTCTTTAAGAGAGGTAGGCATGTTGGGGTAAAGGACAGTATACGCTACATCTCCTTCAGCAACAGGCTCCATGATAATGGGGAGGATGGAGGGGTAAGGCATTATGAGACTCTGAGCACGAGTTCGCACCCACCTAAGGTAAGGCTCAAGGGGAATGGAATTTTTGTGTCCCAATGTCCTACTACCCACCTTGTTTACCATCCTCCAAGCTTTTATAAACCTCTGACGGTAGTCTTGATCGTCGCTTTCATAGTAGAACACCAAACCTTGGATGAGTCTCTCATGAGGACCATCTCTTCGGGCATACCCAAACTGTCGTAAAGCTAAGCAAGGGTTGTAAGTGATACCTCCCCTAATACCAAGAAGAGGGATGTTAGGGAATTCCCCACAATGGTCAATGATAGAAGCATCTTCCAAGGGTCTCAAACACCAATGAATATCAGAGTGGGTGAGGGACATCATCCTTTTGAGACCATGTCAATCTTTGCTCGTTCTTCAATGTTAATCGAGGTAGGTGTGAAGTAAACCACTTGGCGAGTAGGGGAATACAACACAAGAGAGTACCTATTTTCTTCATGGTGCGGGTATGGAAGCAATGTAAGATGTCTCCCAGCAAGGTAGGTATAGGATTACGAGAGAGAAAGACTTTGATGGCATTAACATATATGAATTGGTCCGAGTTGGGGAATAGAACCAAACCATATATGAGAAGGGCCAAGACGTCTTCAAAGGCTTGAAAATCCATATCTTCCCAGAATGAACGAGCCTTCTCCAATAGGAAATTGGCTAGGAACCATTTGACTCCTCTTCTTGTCTCCCAATTTGATATAATGTCGGCTCTCTTCAGATGAAAAGCTTCGGCAATGACTTCAGGTTTTGGAATCCCTTCTAGACCGGTGAACGGTTTTTGATCAAGCACGGGCACTCCTAATAGTAGAGAGAACTCTTCTAGTGTAGGTGTTGCACCACAAAATTTGCCCTCTCATGTTTTCCAAAGTCTTCCCCCTGCCTGGTTGATCACAAACTCTTGCCTAAGGAAAAAGAAGATTTTTGAGTGGTACTTTAAGTACCTTTCGATTGGCATCCTGAAAGACACTTCGATTGACATTCTGGACAAGCATTTCGATTGGCATCCTGAAAGACCCTTCGATTGGCATTCTGAAGGAGTATTTCGATTGGCATTATGGACAAGCATTCGATTGGAATTATGTCAAGGCAATTTCGACAGGCATGTCAACCATGTCCTTCGATTGGCATGAACAACACCTTTTGATTGGTCTGTTAGCAGAGCCTTTCGATTGGAATCCTTCGATTGATATTTGGGCCAGGCCCATTCGAAGGGTACGCAGGGAGTCCATTCGAAAGAGTCAAATCAGGACTAATCAAAGAGCATGGCCTGAAAGCATTCGAAATCCAAGCGTCCAGGTTCATTCAAGGGACACGAATGTTTCAAAAAAGGAAATAATTTAATGTGTTTGATTTTTATCCAGAGCGTTAAAGGCCTATTTTAATGGATGTCCCTTGCCATTTTCATGCACTCCCACACTCCTATAAATAGGAGGCCAGTGACACATTACAACACACGAAAATTACACGAAAATCAGAGGAAAATCACACACGAAAATATACAACGAAACACACAAAACTCTGCAGGAGAACACACATAAAAATTGCCTCAAAGAGCCAAAGCAGTCCTTCAGATCAAAGGTGCACACGCCCAGAAGCCCAGATCGAAAGTGCCTGCATCCAGGAAGTGCGCAGATCGAAGGTGCCTACGTCCAGCAAACATCCAAATCGAAGATCCAATCTGCTGGTAAGAAAGGGTAAATTATTCAACCTCATATTTGCATAATACATTCATACTTGTTGTTACCTCTGATTTGCCATCCTAGACAGGATCGAAAGGCCTAGGTTTGGCACCCAGGTCATGTTTTTCGTTTGCTAACACTTGCTGCAGACATAGCCTGAAGGGACCCAGCAAGCGCAGGATTGAAGGGCCTGGGGTTCAATACCCAGGCCCTGCATTTTATTTCGCTCACATACTTTTGTAGGTATAACAACCCAGATCGAAGGAGACACCTTCTCTGGATCGAACCCATTAGCATGTTGGATCGAAGGAGGCATCTTATTCCTGGATCGAAAGCCATGACCTCCATGATCAGAAGACAATCCCCTTCCTTGGATCGAAGGTCACTCACGCCTTACTGTCTGGCCCAATCGAAAGGACCAGGACCCTCTCTGGATCGAAGCAGTCCATTCCCTCCCTGGGTCGAAGCTCCTTTTTCCTTGGATCGAAGGATCCCTCTTGCATTTTATTTTTGTTTTCCATAGACTTCTTTTTTTTTTATCTTTTTAATTAACCTTAAAATCAAAAACCACAAATACATTAGGCTAGTTATTTTTCTATTAAATTAATCTTGTTAATTAACCTTTTAATTATCTTAACATTTTTCCAAAAAAAACTAAAATTAAATAGATTTAGATTATTTTCCCAAAATAAAATAAAACAACAAAAAAGATTTTATTCTTAGAATTTTAGAGTTTATTTTCAGATTCGCGCATTTATTTTATTGTAACTGCCTACTGGTTTGTAATAGCTTAAACTTTTACTTTACTGCTTTTTATTCCCCAATTTTGGACATGTAAATAATCCCCCTCCCCGAAGCCTTGTAATAGCGTAGGATTTACAATTCCCACACTTTAAATCTCTGTACACATATTAACTGCTTAGATGTATGCTAACTAGGATTGTATGACAAGATCTGTCTTAACTTAAAATCAACAATAGCTCACCATGACATGCAAGAGTAAAATAACTGAAAGTTGACACACTTGCACATGCCACTCCTAGGGTACACCTCACTTGGTTGCCTTGAACGTGGTCATTAAGTATAGGATATTTTAGAGGTCGTCCTTTGTCCCAAGATCATAAGTTTCCTCAAAACGGTTGCCTCGGAAAAATGATCTAAGACATTAGGATTACCACTAAAGCGTCCTAACGTTGCTTTAGTGACCACACACCCCTTAAATCGAACTGACCTGAAAACTCCAACGACGGTGCTACCTACTTCTCAATAGTGGGATAGCACTGTCTAAAGGACATTTGCACAATTAAATCCCTTTTTGAGTAGGTATAGGTTCTTAAGTACTTGCTCTCTTTTAAAACAAAACAAAAACTTTTCACACTTACACTTTTCGAACAAAGTTTTCAAAAACACTTCATACACTCTTGAGGACAGAAACAAGAGTTAAATTGAAGTTTTCAAACGAAAATATTTTCAAAACCCACAATCACAAAGAAAAGCAAACCTTTTGAAAACATAGTGAGCAAGTACCTAAGAGCCCGTGGATAACCACAGATAGAAAGGGTGCTAACACCTTCCGTTTCTATAATCTACCTCCCGAACCCGAGAAACATCTCGAAAAGGAATTTTTCTATGCTTTTGTCCTTTCCCTTGTTGGATAAAATAAAAGACGGTGGCGACTCTTGCTTACCGCGACACTTTGTGAAAACAAACGCAAACGCGATCCAGCATTCCAAAAACAGTCAGTTCTCGTTCCCACCGATCACAGTAGGCACCAACTGATAGTCAGGAAAGGTAAAGCAATGATGTATGGGATCAAAGAATTGGAAGAGCACACACATCATTTCCTCTTGGAAATTGGAGGTAGCCAAACTGAGGAGTCGACCATATTTCCTGGTAAAAGGAGAATCTCCGGGCACCCTTGATGCTAACTCTTGGAGCTGAGGGTGTACTTTCACGAAGCTGATTCGGATGGAGTTCCTTCGGACGTGATTCATGGCCTATAAAACAAAGCAAAGATAAATTCCTAAATCCTTGAAATAGTTAGTGAGAATGCTTTATGAAGTTATGTCATTTATGATGTTATGTACAAGTAAGAAAGTTATTATGTACAAACAAATTAGACAAGTCCTTAGGTTTAGGCTTGCATGGAGTTGATAGGTAAGTACCCTCTTAAATTTTAGTCAGCTCAACCTGTCCTAGAAAGTAACTGGGTTCTAGGGGATCTCAATATCACCGACCTTTCTTTTAGGCATTGTCTCAGCATAATCAATCTTTTCTTGCGGCCGAGATATCCCAAAAGTCTGGTCTCAATGAGTGTAGTATCGAGTATCAACCAATTTTCAGCTTTCCACTGAAATCGTTCATCTCACAACTTCCTAATGTCCAAGTTGTTCAATTAAGGTTCTAAGATCAGTTAGTGTTTCATGACGCCGCTCAGCGGCCCTGTATTCTCCTCGATTCAACACAATGGATACCGGTACCAATAAATGTGTCACACTAACATAGCCATTGCTTTAACCATATCAGTATACACCGTACAGTTTCTACAATCTATTGCTACTTACCTAAAAAGGTGACCCAGATCAGGGTGGAGGATCAAAACAAACCCAAACAAGGAACTATAATGTAAAGCAATCAAGTTAAAAAACAAATAAAGGTGATCTAACCCTAAGGTAACCCCACTTCTTTAAGTTTGTCCCCATTAGAGTCGCCAGTTCTGTAACACGGTGGGAGAACTGACTTGTGTTTTTTGCGTTTGATCGCAATTGTTGCGGATAGAAAGAGTCGTCACCGACTTTTCTTTTATCCAAAAGGAAGGGTTGAAAAGAATAGGAAAGACCTTTCGAGACATTTTCTTGAGTTCGGGGGATAGGTTATGAAAAGGGAAGGTATTAGCATCCTTTTAATCTGTAGTTATCTACGGGCTCTTAGTTGCTTTCTAGATCACTTGATTTTTGTTTGAAAATGTGTTTTTGATCTGCGTTTTGAAAGTATTTTGAAAAGGAATGTCTTTGTAATGGTTCTCGTCTCTATAAGAACGCATACAAAGTGTTTTGTCTTCTGAATAATGTTTCCAAGTGAAGTGTTGGTGTATAAGATGTTTTTGTTGTGAGCAAGCGATCAACTAGGGGAAACCTACCTACTCAAAAGTTCTTAAAAGTTATTTTCCTCCTCCTTTAGATGTTGTTATCTTATCAACGTCTTAGTAAGAAAACTCATCATTGTATGTGAAGAGACGGGCATGGAACGTTTGTATAGTCGTAGAAGACAACCTATGTGACGTTTTAGCAATATCGTTTAGGGACTAGATTGTTTACCGAAGGCAGCATTGAGGGTTATCGGGGGACTACGATCTTTTATCGAGGGTTGTTGTACCCCAAAATTTGCCCTCCCATATTCTCCAAGAAATTGCAAAGTCAAGCTTCAAAGTTCCCCAAGGGTTGCACAGTGCAAAGGTCTCCCATACAGTCAAAACTAGGGTTTGTGTTCTGATCAAGAAAATGAAGTTTTCAAAGGTCCAATCAAGCCTCACATGCCTACAAATATGGTCAAGCATCCTCATATCAAGTTTCAAGGCATTCAGCACAAAATTGCACAGTCAAAAACCCTAATTGCACTACAGTCAACTGTAGGGGCAAAATGGTCATTTGACAGTCAAAAGTTCAAATTTTTGGTCAACATATCATTTTGAAGCCACAAACATCATTTGATCAATGCTTGATCATGATTCTCAAAATTTGGCTCAGAAATCATCAAGATGCAAAAGTTTCCTTATTTGGACAGCTGAAAAAGTCAACTGAAATTGACCAAGGCATAACTTTCACATGGTTTATCAGAAAAATCCCATCCGAAGCTCATTTTGAAGAGAAAGACATTTCCTACAATTCATCTTCATACTTCAAGTCCAAGAAATGCTCTCACAAAAAGTTATCAATTTCAACATTATAGGTCATTTTCAAAAGTCAACAAAAAGGGACTTTAAGTCAAAGGCCATAACTTGAGATTGGTAAATCAAAATGACATGGGACCAAAGGCATTGGTTAGAGGACTCAACGACCTTTCCAAAATGTCCAAGAACATGAGAAAAGTTTAAAAATTGAGCAAGTTATGCCTTGTGGAAGTTGGGAAATTTTTGGATATTTTGAAAAGTCAACATTGATTCAAATGACCTAAAATTGCTAATGGTGGGATCCGGTGCATTAATGCTGGTATGATCGAAGAGCTACATGAAGGGACCTTTGGTACACATTCCAGTGGACACACTATGGCTAAGAAGATCCTACGGGCAGGATATTACTGGTCCACAATGGAAGCTGACTGTTACCAACATTCCAGGACATGCCACAAGTGCCAGATTTACGCAGACAAGGTGCACGTTCCTCCAGTTCCCCTGAATGTTCTGACCGCGCCTTGGCCATTTGCAATGTGGGGCATAGACATGATCGGCGAGATTAAACCTACGACATCCAATGGGAATCGCTTCATCCTAGTGGCGATTGATTACTTCACGAAGTGGGTTGAGGCAGCATCCTATGCTACGGTAACCAAGACTGTTGTGGCACGGTTCATTCGGCACAACCTGATCTGTCGGTACGGCGTCCCAGAGCGGATTATTACAGACAACGGTACCAATCTGAACAACAAGATGATCGCTGAGCTCTGCGAGCAGTTCAAAATACAGCACCACAATTCTTCTCCTTACAGACCGAAGATGAATGGGGCTGTAGAGGCAGCAAATAAGAACATCAAGAAAATCGTGCAGAAAATGACAGTGACCTACAAAGATTGGCACGAGATGTTACCGTTCGCTCTACATGGGTACCGTACCTTAGCCAGAACGTCAACCGGGGCAACTCCTTTCTCTCTGGTTTATGGTATGGAGGCAGTCTTACCGATCGAAGTGCAAATACCCTCTCTCCGGATAATGAAGGATGCAAATCTGAACGAAGATGACTGGATCCAGACACGACTTGATCAGCTCAACCTCATTGATGAAAAGAGACTTGCTGCTATCTGCCATGGTCAGACGTATCAGAAACGGATGATCAGGGCATTTAACAAAAAGGTCAGACCACAGGAGTATCAAGTTGGGGATCTGGTAATCAAGAGAATCATCCTTCCTCAGAGTGATCCAAGGGGCAAATGGACCCCTACGTACGAAGGGCCATTTGTGGTTAAACATGTGTTCTCAGGAGGAGCAATGATATTAACCAATATGGATGGTGACGACCTTCCTCACCCCGCCAATGCAGACATAGTAAAAAGATACTACGCATAAAAAAGACCCGCTAGGCTGACATGCCTAGGCAAAAATTAGGGCTTCCCGTCGAACCAAAAGGGTTCGGGAAAAATGAAGGGATGAAATGAAAAAAATCTGTCCACCCGGCAAGTCGAAAACCTGAAAAGGCGGCTTGGGCAAAAATGGGTATCCCGGTGGACCGAAAACCCGAAAGGGCGATCCAGGCAAAAATTAGGGATAAAAGCGTAATACTATGTCTCATTGATCACTTTGCATCCAGAATCCGGTATCTACATCAAGTTCAGACGGCATCAATCAGTCAGCTTCACCTTCAACCAAGGTCATCAAGTGATGAGACACTCGGAGTTATAAAGGCAATAGCAGAGTTGAAACCCAGTGGGATCATTCACTTCACACAGCTGTTTTATTTTCTTTTGTACAAAATTTGTATAAACTCTCTTGTTCGGCGACGTTCCTCTTACTAGGACGTCAGCCTCTTGTACACAAAACGCCTATTTACAGGCCATTCAAAATCAATACAAATATATTTTCAGTTAAACGTGCCAATTGTTTTCCTTTTTCTGTTTTGTTTTGCGAGGAACGTCCAAGGTTCAATTTGTGATATACGCATTGACAATAATTTGCTAACTCATAAATATTTGCATACGAAACAAAGGAATTAATTGCAGGTGACACTAGAAACAGGGGCAATAAAGAGTTGGCTAAGCAATCTAATTGTTCTGTCCTCCAAGGTATCAAGGTAGGTTCAACTGAAGAACGTAACCAGTATATCTTAATTCCCCAGAGAGTGAGCCAGCAAGTCAGTACACTCTCCTCAAGCAAAGCTGTCATCAAACCTTAAGGAGGTTGAGTATCCTCCAGCAGATCTCAATATCTCCCCAGCAGCACGCATATATTCATAACAAGCATCCCCGGCAGTCTTGGTCCAAAGATTGTTCCCCGGAGGTATATCAAATATTCAAAGGAATCGCTTCCCCAGCATATCAAAACTTCCCCAAGAGTCCAGTCCAATCCAGTTCCCCAGGAAAGTTGGAATTCGTCTCCCCAAGCAGTAAGCTTATCCCCAGTAGATTCTAGAAGCTTATCCCCGCAGGACACGAACGCGTCTCCCGGCTTTATTCAAAGAGTTATTTCCTTGCCAGGATATAACTGGGTTATCCTCAGCCAAGAGCCACGGAAAGATCGTCGTCGACACAGTCTTCTCATCCCCAGCAGAGTCACCAGTTCTGTGATCGGTGGATCTGGAACTGACTGTTTAACGTTGGTTCGCGAAATGTCGCGGAAGCAAGAGTCGCCACCGTCTTTTATTTTCTCCAAGTGGAAAGGACAAAAGCACAGAAAAATTCCTTAAAGAGATTGCTCTCGGTTCGGGAGGTAGGCTATAGAAAGGGAAGGTGTTAGCACCCTTTCTATCCATGGTTATCCATGGGCTCTTAGATACTTGCTCATTGTGTTTTCAAAAATGGTTTGTTCGCTTTTCAACTGTGGATTTTCAAAAAAAGCTTTCGAAAGAATTTTTTCAAACACTCTTGAGGACCGATACAAGAGTCGAACTGAAATCTTCAAAGAAACTTTTTTTAAAAACCCACAGTTGAAAAGCGAACAAACCATTTTTGAAAACACAATGAGCAAGTATCTAAGAGCCCATGGATAACCATGGATAGAAAGGGTGCTAACACCTTCCCTTTCTATAGCCTACCTCCCGAACCGAGAGCAATCTCTTTAAGGAATTTTTCTGTGCTTTTGTCCTTTCCACTTGGAGAAAATAAAAGATGGTGGCGACTCTTGCTTCCGCGACATTTCGCGAACCAGCGTTAAACAGTCAGTTCCAGATCCACCGATCACAAGGGTCTTTGATAAAATTCCCATGTTTGAGGGACATGACTATTTTCTGAAAAGCAACAAAGTGAGATTACCCTAGAGGTGCTAGTGTGCAAGTGTGTTTGATTTACATGCATTTTATATTTGATCAGGGTTATCTATTTGTTGATTTTATGTCTTACCATACAAACCCTAGTTACTAGCTTTTTTTTAAAGCGATAAATTGCGGAAATGTAAAGTCATACGCTATTACATCATTTAGGGATGGGGGTACAAATTTACAAATGGGGGGTTGCAAGAATTTTAAATCCTAATTACCTATTACAACCATATCGAATTGTACAATATAAGAAAAAGGAAAGGATTTGTTTTGAAATTTTTTTTGTCTTAATGAATTAAAATAAAAAGGAATAATTAATTAATAAAAGGAAAATATTTTTATGTCTTTTTTATATTAATAAAAAAAGTATTAGTGCTGAAAATAATAAGAATAAGAAAGAAAAAGGAAAAACTAATGAAAAACAGGATCAACACATTGCTGAAAACGGAAATAAAGGGGACTAGAAGTTCTGATGTCAGGCGCGCTGTAGTTCAAAAAGAAATGTAAGAGGAAATCAGAAGTTCTGGGTTAACTCAAGCTGAAGTCTTAAAAGAAACGTTAGAGGGAAAAACAGAAGTTTTGGGTTGCTACGTGCTGAAGTTCTGAGTGTTAAAACAGTGAGAAAAAATCCTAGAAGTTATGTGTGTGTTAAAACAGTGTGAAAACCTAGAAGTTTTGTGTATGTTAAAATAGTAAGAAAGCCTGGAAGTTCTGTGTTAAAACAGTGAGGAGAACTCAGAAGTTCTGTGTGTTACAACAGTAAGACATCCTAGAACTTCTAGTGTTGTATCATAACAATGTGAAAACCTAGAAGTTCTGGTGTGTTAAAATAGTGAGGAGAACTCAGAAGTTCTATGTGGTGCTAAAATAGTGGGAAAGAAAACCCAGAAATTCTGTGTTACACTGCACCTCCTTCCTTACATTAGTCAGAACATCTGCAACTTATTCAGTTCTTAACAACTACAAATAAGAAAGATAAAAAGCACAACAGTTTATAGAAGTTATAATCCTAATTATGAGCCTAGCTTTATTCAAGAGGTTTTGATCCATAGTTTTTTCTACTTATGGAATGATATGGACAGCATCAACACTATGATATTTACATATTTAATGATGTTCTGAATGAAAAGTTCAAGGTCAGAAAGTCTTACCTTGAATCTGAAGTGTGTGTTTGGGACTCGAGTTCCTGCCTTCAGATGTTATGGGGTTATCAAGGAACAGAACAAAGTGTTATGTTCTTTGATTCAAAGGGAAGAGTAAAGTTTTGGTTTTTTGTTTGGGAATTCTAGGTTTTGAGTATGTTTGGAATATTTTCTTCTCTTTTTTTTGTATTTGATAATTCTCTCTTTTTAAAAGCCATCCCCTTGAACATGTGATGGAACAACTTATTAATAGGTGAGTTTGTTATGGTTTGGGGGGGGGGGGACAAATGGGATTTAAACCTTTTTGGCATAGTGTTCCATTTCTTTTTAAACACAGCTTTCATATGCAAATTTAGTGCAAATATGGGATTTGATAAATATGCAGGTGTGGACTGGATCAGCAGCATTTTGGAGCGTTGTGGCAGCTGGATACAGGATTGTGCCATAGCAGTGCAGTAGGATGCTCAAACGAGGTTTTGGGATTTGGTGATATTATGATCGCAGAAGACCAGAATGAGATTCAAAGGGTGGTGTTCTGGTCGAAGCATAGAACGTAGCCTCCATATGCTGAAGAGTCATGTTCTGATCGAAGAACACAGTTTCCATATGTTCTGATTAAAGAGTCATGTTCTGAACCGTCTTTGCAAATTCTAATTGCGCTAGCGTGAAATTTGGCCCAGAAGTTCTGAAATTGTCATATTTCCTTAACACTTAGAAATTTTTCTAAGTGTTTAGAAATTTGATTTTTTCAAAGTAATTTCTAATTTTAGATTTCTTGATGAACCAACTTCTTGTCTTGATGGAATATGATTGTTGAAACTTGATTTTAATCAAAAAGTCAGAGTTTGACTTTTCAGTGTGCTTTTGACCATTTTGCCCTTGTGAATAACTTTCTTGGAAAATTGTAATCCAAGACTTGAAACTTGATGGAAGCAAACCTGAGGGTCCAGGATGATCCTTTGAGAAATGAGAGGGAAATATTTTGGGTACAACACATCTGTATTTGGAGCGTATCTGAACTGTATCTGGAAGATGATAAATAGTTGATAATCTCTATCTTTTTGGGAACTAACCTGAAAAGACAAAGTTAGTTTTATGCAATGGCATGATGTAGGTATTGTATTGTGTAATGACGCTCTCAAAATAAACGAGATTGTGCTATATGCGTTTTGTATGCATATGCTATGTCATTTGTAAATGATGTATGAATGTGAAATGTTATTGAAGTGCATTTGTAAACTCAAGCATCTTTGTCTACGGAAAATAAATCTCTGGCAGTTTCTGGGGATGAAGAGTATGTGTATATTCGATCTTATAGGAATTGTTTCCAATGGGGATCCCTGCTTTCTTGTTCGAGGAAACTCTGCTGGGGAATATTGATTTTTTCTCTTTGCTTGAGGAAACTCTGTTGGATTGTGTTAATTCTTTCTTGGGGAGAGAAGTTTAAGAACATTAGATGTTCATTGTTCTACTAGGGAGTTTATACCCTGACTTGGAATAGAAGAGATGGATAACCTTTCGGCTCGCCTGGGGAGGATAAAATTGACTAACATCTGGTCCAGTTTCCAGGTTCTATAACAACTCTCTGGGGATAGTGCCGACTTCACTGGAGAGAGGGATTTGCCAGTGATTTGTGGTAGAAGCACACTCAAGCTGGGGAGTGTCAGAATAAATCCAAGCCTTGATTACATATGAAGATGTATTGAATGGGTATCATATTAATATCCATATCTGGAATGTATCTGAACCATATCTGAAAGATGTAGTGAATGAGTATCAGAATGATATCCATATCTGGATCGTATTTGAACTGTATCTGGAAGAGAAATCTAGAATGAGTGCCATAATGAATCTGTGTCTTAATTGTATTTGTACTGTATCTAGAAGAGAAATCTGGAATGAGTGCCAGAATGAATCTGTGTCTTGATTGTATTTGTACAGTATCTAGAAGATGATAAATTGTTTGGGTAAATAAACCTTATTGATGGAGAAGTACTCTTGCTGAGGAAATACCCTTGTTAAGTAAATAAACTCTGCTGGAGAGCAGAAGTATGAAGGGGGTTTTACAACCTTGGAGGAACAAGCTCAGTTGGGGAAGAGAAACTCCATGAACTGCATTGGTTGAAACTTCGTAGGTTGGTGATATTTCTAGTTAGAAGATCATACTCCTTTATCTGCCATAGCAGTCTGCAAGGGAAATTGCGGGGATTGTATGACTTTATGAAGATTACTTTGTGGATATAATCTCATGAAATTGGCTTTGTGGTGATCCGTGGAGACTTGAACATACCCCAACTTCTAGAGCCCTTGGTGAATGTTGATTAGGACAACAAGTCTTCTACTGATAGACAAGTGACGATATGACGGGACATAATCGTATGCTTTAATCCTTAACTTTTGCCTGGACTGTCCTTTCAGATTTTTAGTCCATCGGGATACCCTTTTTTGCCCAAGCCTCCTTTTCATGTTTTCGACTTGCCGGGTGTACAGTTTAATTAATATATCCCTAATTTTTTTCTCTAACTCTTTTAGTTCTTCGGGATGCCCTTATTTTTTCCTAGGCCAGTCAACCTAGTGGGTCTTTTTTCATGCGTAGTATTTTTAGACTGTGTCCGCGTTCACAGGGTGTGGAGAATTGTCATTGTCCATAGTAGTAAGTGTTGTAGCACTGCCAGAAAAATGTTTGCTCGGTCGTACGTGATCCATTGCTAGAATTCATGTTTAATGCCTCAAGTGATTCAGATGGAGATCTTCCCCTGGCTATTAAGTGCTTTTGAGAGATTCCTCGAATCTTGACTCAACTTCCCCCAGATCAGTAAGACGCCATGTCATGCCCCTTGTGATTCAGATGGAGGTATGCCCCTAGCTATTCGACCCTTTTGAGAGATTCCTCTAATCTTGACTCGACTGCCCCCAGATCAGTTAGATACCTTGTCATGCCCTTGATTATGAAAGGCCTATTACTGGAAATGTATTTCCAACTGAGGTGATTATGTCCATTGAGAGGATTTTCATTCATTGAATTTTTGTCGTGCGAATTTCTCTATTGTCGGACGATTAGTCATATGCAAACAATGGCATTTAAAGAATGCAAATCTTATGTCTGTCTTAGATTTTTAAAAATGAATTTTTAGTAAACAAATAGAATTTTGTAAGAATATGAATTCAACTCAGGATTTATAGTAAACCTTACAGGAGTTTGGATACCTTTTATAACATTACGCTTTCGAACTAACCCACACTTCAGCTAGGACTTTTAAGGGTTGTAGCGTGGACTGGTTCACGGTTTAAGAAACAAAGGATAAAGGCTCAAACTTTATTTGTATCCAACCCGTTCTTTGTGATGTTCTTCAGTCCTATACTCGGTTAATTGTGCAATTAAATCCCAATTGAGTTTGGAATCTTTTCCCTGATATTCCGGTGATGGTTCGGATACTAAAAGTTTATTTGAGAAGGCAATCATCATTTTTTTTTGTAATTTTTTTTGTTGAGGATTCGTTGAGACCTCTTTTTTTATTTTATTATCCCTACTATTTTCCTGAACTATTTCTTTTGTAATTGCAGTCAACGGGATGCCCCGTTTTTTTTCTTAAGTCTCCTTCGTAGGTTTTGACTTAGTGGGATTTTCTTTTAAGATATAATGACTTCTTGTTTTAATTATTATGTGGAACCATCGCCATCTTTTGTTTTGGAAGGATACCTCTGACACTACTCATCATGTACAAAGGGAAAGCTTGCGATTAAATGAACCATTGAATTAACTAAGAAACTACCCTGACCCAGGTTATGGTTAAAGGATTCAATTTGTGTGAAAAAGAAAACTCCTACTTCTTAGGCTCAAAGGGGTTAACTAGGGATTATCTTCTTCATAAATCCATTGTTTAGGATTTGAAACAACGCCTTTACATCGTCAACAAGGTCTGTTCCAAAGCATATTATAGAGATTATTGTATTATTTTCGTCATCCTCCCTCTAAAGGCTTATAGCTTTTAATCGAGAGTTGAATATCACAAAAAGGAAGTAAAAACACAGTTTAAGTATAGTGAAAACGAATGAATTAATTCAAGATAAACATATGTGTGATACGGTGGCAGAACCGACTATTATACTGGTTTGTGTTTTGCGTTTTTTTTCTTCGTAAAATGTTGTGGTAAGCAAGAGTCGCCACCGACTTTTATTTCATCCAATAATGGAAAAGGAAAAGAGAATAGAAAAAACCTTTTTTCGAGATATTCTGAGTACGGGGGGTAGATTATAGAAAGGGAAGGTGTTAGCACCCTTTCTATCCATGTTTTTCCATGGGCTCTTAGGTACTTGCTCATTTTTCAAATTGCTTGTGTGTGTTTGTTTTGAAAATGTTTTACATCGTGATAACCCTTGTATCAGTCCTCAAGGATGTGACGAATTTGTTTTGAAATTTTTTTTTGAAAAGTGTTTGTGTAAAAAGTTTTTTATCGAGCAAGTACTTAAGATTCTACCTACTCGAAAAAATGATCGTTCGTTCTATTTCCTTTAGACAGCGCTATCCCACTATTAAGGAGTGGGTAGCACCATCGTTGGAGTTGTAAGGGACATTCGAAAGGGACAAATACAATCACTAGAGCAATAGTTAGAAAACTTTAGTAGTAACCCTAGAGTCTTAAGATCTTTTCGAGGCAACGTTTTCGAGGCAACATTTTCAAGGCAACATTTTTTAGGCAACATTCGAATGGGACATTTGATCTTTTAGACAGGAGGGCGACCACTAAAATTTCCTATGCTTAATGACTGTTTACCGAAGGCAACTGGAGTGGGGCAAACCCTAGGAGTGAACATGTGCATGTGAACTTTTTTCAGTTATTTAGTCTTTGCATATTAGGTGATCTACCGTTTTAAATTTCAAGCATTCTTTTCATACAATCCAATTAGCCATGCATCTAGACAGTTAAAGACTGCGGGAATTTAAAGTGAGAAAAATAAAACCTAGCTATTACAAGGCTTTGGGGAGGGGGTTAATTACATAACAAAAAATCGGGAATTAAACAGTAAATAAAAGCCCTAGGTCAACTATTACAAACCCTTAGCAGTTAAAAAATAATGGACAAATAATTAACAAGCGCGCGGCAAATTAAATGCGAGGACGATTGAAATAACCTAAAACCCTAATTGAGAGAAAAAGTGTTTTTGTGGATTTTTATTTGAGAAAACATTTAAATTACAAATCAATTAAACATAATTTCTAATTGTTTTTAAATTATGACAGAAATTAAATTAACCTAATTTTCTAATTAAATAAATTAATTAAAGAAATAGATATTTATGAGAAAAATGATTTTTGATGTATTTTTGAAGAAAATTAATTAAATTATGTACAACTAAAATCCTAATTCTAATTACTTTTAATTATAAAAAGAAGATTAAATTACCCGAAATTAATTAAACTAATTAATTAAAAATATTTATTAAAAAATATTTTTGTGATTTTGATTTGTTAATTTAATAAAAAATAATTTTTGTATTAATTAAAAGAAAAAGGAAAATAACTAGAGAAAAGAAATTAAAAAAAAAGTAATAGAAAAAATAAACAAATGGGCCTGTGATGAATTGCTGAAGGGGGTGCGAAGCTGAAATTCTTGGCCCATTAAGCTGAGCCCAAGTCAACCACGCTGGATTAGGTGTAGCGTTGACCTGAAGGTGTATCATACTCCTTCATTGCAGGCATTGGATCTGGATTGATCCTAGATCCACTGGTCAGGGATTGCTAGCGCATGATGGATGGTTGAGAGCATGATATACCTGATTTGGGAAGAAAAAATAAAACAAAGAAATCGTTGGGACCTGGAATCGAACACAGGTCCTTATACTCACCACCAACGATACGTTGCCAGCTGTGCTAACTTGTTAACTTGTTTATATAATGAAAACAAAATGTAATAAATGAAATAAAGTAATTGACTCAAAAAGGCGCGCGAGATTCAAATGAACCAATGGTGGGCTGCCACATATTATCTTCTCCCTGGAACTGTCGTATTAGGTGATGACCTTTACCTACCGACACTTCTCATTGATATATCCCTGCGCAATTCAAAAACTCACCAAACACAATATAAATGAAATTGGATACCAGGGTTCCATTGGTTATGATGTCACGGTCATCATGGTATCTTGTTGGAGGTCTAATTTTACCTGTATACAAAGACCCTTAAACTCATGTAGAAACCCTAACAATGGCAGATGCGTGTAAACGCCTAAAAAGTGCAATTAAACCATGCGGTCACCTTGAAAACATGATAGCGATCACAAATATAACAGTTAAAGGTGCTAATGATGCGTAAATTGTAATAATCGAATTTGAAAAACCTTGCAAATCGTGTGAGGTGTAGAGACGAATTCTGGGTGTTTCAGACCTTGCAAATGGTTGGGATGGCTTCAGTGCATGCCCAGGATGTGATGGACGGCCTTGAATTGCTCTCAAAGGTCCTCTAGACTGAAAACTAAACCTCACATTTTGTCAAAATTTTTTAGTTTGATTTTTGCCTTTTCGCGATTGCAACCCTTGTGTCTTTGATCTGCAATTGTTATGCACCTATAGTAGACTGAATTAGGTCAATAAAATTGGCATGAATCTTGAGAAATAATGGAAATTGGATTTGATTTGCTCTTGTATGATATATTTCAAAAACAAGCTTCAATCGAATCTTTTTCAATCCAAATCCACTTTGCACGAATTGGCTGGCATGTTAGTTGTACATGGACTCAAAATGTGCATAAAAAATCAAGGATTTGATTTTATTTCATTATTTTACTATTTTATATTGATTTGTTTTGATTTAAATGAAATAAAATGAAAATAAATAATAAAAATAATAGAATAATAGGTGGAAAAGCTCAGGGGTCGTGGGTCCTATTAGAAACATGTTTCAAACAAGAAAACATGGGCCCTTTGGAAAAAATGCAAATTTGATCGATGTTGACTTTTGACAATTTTCCAAAAATTGCCAACTTTGACAATGCATATCTATCTCAATTTTGACCCTATGAGGGTGTTCTTGGACTTTTTAGAAAGCTTAGGATGTCCCATAACCAACCATTTTGGTTTCATTTCAATTGGATCTTCCATGTTCATGTAAAAATCTTTGACCCAGAAGGTGTTTTTGTTGACTTTTCAAAAGGACCTATAATGTAGAAATTCATATCTTTTGATGAGTACATATTTTGAACTTATGGGATGAACATGAGTTGTAGGGAATTGCATCCTCTTCAAAATGAGCCTTGGAGAAGTTATGCTTGGTCAAAGTTTGGTTGACTTTTCCTGAGAAATCCTAATTTAGCAACTTTTGGGTTTTGATAAATTTGGAGCATTCCTTGGGGAATCATGATCAACCCTTGATCAAATGATGAAAGTCATTTCAAGATGTTGATGTTGACCAAAAATCTTGAGGTTTGACTGTATATGGTCCACAGTTGACTCTTGACCTAGTACAGTCGATTCTCAAGTATCTGAATAGTTGACTGAGCAAACTTCTTATGCAAGGCCTGAAACTTGGCATGGATAATCTTGGGAACAAATTAGGACCTTGGGAAGAATTTGAGTCATTTGTGGTTAACACATCTTGATGAAAAGGGAAACCCTAATTTTAGGTATACTGCCTTAGGAGAGAGTTTGTCTGGTCAACTCTTGGACTTCCTTGAGCAACTTGGGGACCTCAATTGACATTGGTTGAGTAAAATGGGAGGGAAAATTTTGGGGTACAACAGCTGCCACTGTTCAATCCTCTTAAACCTGAGGATGTAGATTGGCTAGCCTGCCTTTCGTGATCTGAAGGTGGAAGATGATTGAACACTAGAGTGCCCAGAAATTTGCACTCGCATGAAGTGACACTTGATTTGTGATATCAAGAATGGGCTTACAGATGCCATTTGGAGGTCGATAATCAAAGATTGTCAAAGATGGGCTTAAAGATGTCATCCTGGATGCGACAGAAAATTGTCGGAGATGGGCTTAAAGATGCCATCTAGAGAATGTGGATTTCCTGAGATATTCCTTTGACAAGAGTCCATGTTGTTGTTGTTGAGGAGGAATCCGCTGAGGAATGTTCGTATCTGTCTTGGGAGAAATAGAATCTTAGGGGCTTTAGTTGTCTGTTACTCTACTGGGGGAAATAACTCCTGCTTGAGGAAGCGAAAGTGAATTGCGTATCTGTTCAGGGTAGAAGTTGCACCGCGACTTACTAGGGAAATGTGAAACCAATCGTGTTCGATCAGGTCCAGGTCTTACAGTGTTGTGAACTGTCGTCTAGAGATAAGAGAGAAGGAACCTGGATAGTAACATTATGAGAAGGAACTGGGATAGTAGGGTTACTTCGATATGAAATCCTGGATATTAGGGTTGTGAGAAGGAACCTGGATAGTAGGGTTACTTCGATATGAAAGTCGGGATAGTAGGGTTGTGAGAAGGAACCTGGATAGTAGGGTTACTTGGATATGAAAGCCTGGATAGTAGGGTTGTGAGAAGGAACTTGGATAGTAGGGTTACTTTGATATGAAAGCCTGGATAGTAGGGCTGTGAGAAGGAACCTGGATAGTAGGGTAACTTCAATATGTAACCCTGGATAGTAGGGCTGTGAGAAGGAACCTGGATAGTAGGGTTACTTCGATATGAAAGCCGAGATAGTAGGGTTGTGGGAAGGAACCTGGATAGTAGGGTTACTTCGATATGAAAGTCGTGATAGTAGGGTTGTGAGAAGGAACCTGGGTCGTAGGGTTACTTCGATATGAAAATCTTGGATAGTAGGGTTGTGAGAAGGAACCTGGGTAGTAGGGTTACTTCGATATGAAAAGCCTGGATAGTAGGGTTGTGAGAAGGAACCTGGGTCGTAGGGTTACTTCGATATGAAAGCTTGGATAGTAGGGCTTGTGAGAATGAACCTGGGTAAGGTTGGTTTGGGCTAAGTCTATGTAAACTTCAAGAGGAACCTGGGTAAGGTTACTTTGTGATAAGTTCATGTAAAACTTCAGGAGGAACCAGGGTAAGGTTACTTTGAGATAAGTTCGTGTAAAACTTCAGAATGAACCGGGGTAAGGTTACTTTGAGATAAGTTTGTGTAAAACTTCAGAATGAACCGGGGTAAGGTTATTTTGAGATAAGTTTGTGTAAAACTTCAGGAGGAACCTGGGTAAGGTTATAAGTTTGTGTAAAACTTCAGGAGGAACCTGGGTAAGGTTATAAGTTTGTCTAAAAATTTAGGAGGAACCGGGGTAAGGTTACTTCAAGATAAGTTAGATTAGTTGACCCGTTTGATTTCGAGAACTGAGTTTCCATTAGTTGTCTGTAGATGTGATCTGTATAACTGTTGGATTCGTTGAAGCTAATCGTCTTTTCCTGCAAAAGATATTAAGGTTAGTTGTATGCGATGCATGAAATGCAGGGTTAGATGATGTTCTCAAAATAAATGAGATTATGATGTATATGATATGTATGCAAATGTCATGATGTATGTTCACGAAATGCTGTCGGGGTATGCTCGTGTCTGGGAAAATAAATCTCTAATGGTTGCTGGAGATTTTCGAATATTCTGTCGGGAAGAGATGCTGGAGAAATAACTCTACGGGGACCAAACTTTGGGGGAAGAGATAGTCTGTTGGTAGACCTACTGATCTGAAGGAACAAATTTAGTTGGGGATAAAATTTCGTTGCTGGAAGTGATGAGCTCTGTTGGAGATTGAGCTTCTGTATCTGTAGAAATAAACTCCGCTTGGGGGATAAGATTTATTAACTCACCTGCGATTACGAACCTCGGCTAGGGATAATTATGTCCTGTTTCGGGAAAGATGACATCAATTCCTTTGGATACCTTTACTCTGTGGGGAGTGTATGTACCAACAATTATGTTCCCAAGCTGGCTCTATCCCGATACCTGCTGGGCAGAGTAACCGTCGGGCTTGGCACTTTTTTTCCTGTTTCTGGAATTATGAGTAACTGTCTTTTGTTTCTTATGTAAATATTTATGATCAGCAATCATTTTCAAATGCATATATCAAAAATAAATCATTGGACGTTTTTGCAAAACAAAACAGAAAAAGAAAAATAAATTGAAGTTTTTTTTGTGTGAAAATGACTTGTATTGATTTTGAAATTCGCGTGTAATAGGCGTTTTGTACAAGGAGGTTGACGTCCTTGTGAGAGAACACCGCCAAAAGATAGAAATTATACAATTTGTGTAAAGGAAAGACAAACAGCTATGTGAAACGACCCCATTGGATTCCAAATCTGCTATTGCCTTTATATTTTCAAGCGTCTCATCACTTTGCTACTTCGTTGAAGGTTGATCAGATTGATTGGCGTCGTCTGAGCTTGATAGTCGATACCGAAGTCTGGTCGCAAGATGATCCAATGAGACATGGTGATACGCTTCAATTCCTAACTTTTTCCTGGATTGCCCTTTCGGGTTTTCAATCCACCGGGATACCGTTTTTTTCCCAAGCCTCCCTTTCGGGTTTTCGACTTGCCGGGTGTACAGATTTTCATTTTCATCCCTTACTTTTGCCCGAACTCTTTTGGTTCGCCAGGAAGCCCTTATTTTTGCCTAGGCCAGTCGACCTAGTGGGACTTTGATTATGCGTAGTATCTTTTCACTATGTCTGCATTGATAGGGTGAGGAAGGTCGTCACCATCCATGTTGGTTAGAATCATAGCTCCTCTCGAGAAAATGTTCTTAACCATAAATGGACCTTCGTACGTGGGAGTCCATTTTCCCCTGGGATCACCTTGCGGCAGTATGATACGTTTAATCACCAGATCCCCAACTTGATATTCTTGACGCCTGACTTTCTTGTTAAAAGCCTTGATCATTCTCTTTTGATACGTCTGACCACGGTAGATAGCAGTAAGTCTCTTTTCATCGATTAGATTTAACTGATCAAGCTGGGTTTGGATCTAGTCGTCTTTGTCTAAACTTGCATCCTTCATAATCCTGAGAGAGGGTATCTGGACTTCTATGGGGTAGGACTTCCTCCATGCCATATACCAGAGAGTAGGGGGTTTCCCCTGTCGACATCCGTACTGAGGTACGGTACCCATAAAGAGAAAATGGTAACATCTCATGCCAATCTTTGTATGTTACTGTCATCTTCTGTACAATCTTCTTGATGTTCTTGTTAGTTGCTTCAACAACGCCATTCATCTTCGGCCGATAAGGGGAAGAATTATGGCGCTGTATCTTAAACTGTTTGCAGAGCTCGGTGATCATTGTGTTATTGAGATTCGTACCATTGTCAGTAATAATTCTATCTGGCGCATTGTATCGACAGATCAGATTGTGTCGGCGTGCCCCGACGTTCTTGGTCACAGTAGTAAAAGAGGCCGCTTCAACCTATTTCGTAAAGTAATCAATAGCCACCAGAATGAAATGATGCCCGTTAGACGCAGTAGGTCTGATCTCGCCGATCATGTTGATGCCCCACATCGCAAAGGGCCAAGGAGCTATCAAGACGTTCAAGGGAACTGGAGGTACATGCACCTTATCAACATAGACTTGGCACTTATGACAGGTTCGAGAGTGCTGATAACAATCTGCCTCCATTGTGGACCAGTAATATCTCGCCCGTATGATCTTCTTTTCCATGGTATGTCCACTTGAATGGGTTCCAAAGGTGCCCTCATGTAGATCTGCCATGATTCTCTCTGCTTCGCTTTTGTCTACACACCGCAGTAAGGTTGAATCATGGTTGCATTTGTACAGGATCCCATTGCTGAGGAAGAATTTTGTTGTGAACCTTCTTAGAAACTTCTTATCGTTAACAGATGCCCCCTCGGGATATTCTTGAATCTCGAGATACCTTTTCACCTCATGAAACCAGGGTTTATCCGCTATCTCTTCAGTCTCAATCTCACAGGAGTGCGCTGGTTCATCCAACCTCTCAATGGTGATTCGGGGTGCCTCATTATCCCACCTGACTTTGAGCATAAAAGACATGGTAGCTAGCGCGTCCGCTAACTGATTCTCCTCTCGCGGGAAATGTTCAAAGGTTACCTCCTCTAAATTTGGGAGCAATGTCAGCACGTGCTCTTTGTATGGGATAAGATTTGGATGCTTCGTATCCCACTCGCCTTTGATCTGACTTATCACCAGAGCAGAATCCCCCAATACACTTAAGAACTTAATCCTCAGGTCAATAGCAGCTCGAAGACCCATGATGCAGGCTTCAAACTCCGCCATGTTGTTGGTACAGTTGAAACATAATCGAGCGGTGAATGGAGTATGACAGCCCTCGGGAGATATGATTACAAAGCCAATGCCATTACCCAATGCGTTTGAGACTCCATCAAAATACATAGACCATCGAGATCCTTCCTCAGGTCCTTCATCTGGTCCATGTTCTTCGTAGTCAGTCACCAACATGATATTCTCATCCGGAAACTCAAAATTTATGGACTGGTAATCGTCCATGGCCTGATGAGCCAAATGATCAGCCAATACACTCCCCTTTATTTCTTTTTGGGTTGTATATTATATGTCGTATTCGGTTAAGAACATTTTCCACCTTGCTATCCTTCCGGA
This sequence comes from Vicia faba, assembly GCA_948472305.1. Classification (NCBI taxonomy): domain Eukaryota; kingdom Viridiplantae; phylum Streptophyta; class Magnoliopsida; order Fabales; family Fabaceae; genus Vicia; species Vicia faba. The sequence goes on along the minus strand of OX451736.1, from coordinate 256,108,935 downwards.
GAGAGTGGGCTTCTCGAAAATATACTTAATCGGATCCATCTTTAATATCAACAAGGTAGTATGAGTCAGCATATATTATCTCAGTCGGCGAGCAGCCCATGCCAAAGCGCAGCAAGTTTTCTCGAGCAATGAGTATCATGTCTCATAGTCGGTAAACTTTTTGCTAAGATAATAAATGGCGTGCTCTTTTCGACCAGACTCGTCATGCTGCCCCGGCACACACCCCATTGAATTGTCTAGCACTGTCAAGTATAATATCAAAGGTCTTCCTTCAACTGGAGGTATCAGAATTGGTGGTTCTTGAAGTTATTACTTGATTCTTTCGAAAGCGGTCTGGCATTCATCATTCCACTTTACCACTAGATCTTTCTTCAGCAGCTTGAACATTGGCTCACAAGTAGCAGTCAGATGTGAAATGAATCTGGCGATATAATTCAGGCGTCCCAAGAAACCTCTAACTTCCTTCTCTGTACAGGGAGCTGGCATTTCTTGTATGGCCTTTACCTTCACAGGGTCTACCTGAATACCCTTGTCACGGACGACAAAACCCAGAAGCTTACCAGATCTTACCTCGAAGGTACACTTGTTCGGATTCAACCTCAGCTTGTACGTCTCCAATCTGTCGAACATCTTTTGGAGATGATCAAGATGCGCTTATTTAGTCTTAGACCTGGCTATCATGTCATCAACATACACTTTGATCTCATGGTGAATCATATCATGGAACAAAGCGATCATAGCGCGCTGATAAGTTGCCCCAACATTCTTCAACCCAAAAGGCATCACCTTGTAGCATAAGGTTCCCCACTGTGTGACGAAGGTTGTCTTGTCCATGTCTTCAGGAGCCATCTTGATCTGGTTGTAGCCAGAGAAACCATCCATGAAGGAGAAGATTTTGTGTTGCACGGTGTTGTTGACCAGAACATCAATGTGAGGAAGTGGGAAGTCATCATTGGGGCTTGCCCTGTTCAGATCTCTGTAATCTACGCACATCTGTACCTTACCGTCCTTCTTAGGTACCGGGATAACATTGGCAACCCACTGTGGATAGGAAGTGACAACTAAGAATCCCGCCTTGAACTATTTCATGACCTCTGCCTTGATCTTCTCTGACATTTCAGGGGGCATACGACGGACCTTCTATTAAACAGGAGGACATTCTTCTTTAGTCGGCAAGCGATGTACCACAATATCAGTGTCTAAACCATGCATGTCTTCGTAGGACCAGGCGAAGATCTCAACATAGTCGTGAAACATCTGTATCAACCTCTGTTTGACGCTAAGCTCCATATTTGCACCTATTTTAACCTCTTTTCTGTCTTCCTCAATACCCAAGTTCACTGTCTCAATCGGCTCTTCATGGGGTTTTATGGCCCTTTCTTCCTATTGTAGTAGTCTAGCAAGTTCTCCAGGAACCTCACAATCATCCTCACCTTCGTCCTCAGCTTGGTTGATCAGATTTTTGAAGTCATAATTGGCAATATCAGAGCTGTTATCAATGGGATCCATAGTGGATATGGATCTGCATTGTGATACGTGAGTGTGTGTAAGAGAATAGCTGTTTCGATAAAGTGAAAAACAGAAAAGAAAAACAAGGAGCGCAAAATTTGTATGCAAGAAACGTCCAATGCTTTATTAATGATTATGAAATGACAAATAATAGCCCTCACAAGAAAAGCTAAGGCGTATCGGGCAAGGCACCGGGCCGTAAAGTTTCAAATTATTTATTACAAATCTTAAAACAAATAAGTCAATTACTGCGGAATAAAAGAAACAGGTATGAAGTCCCTAGCCGTCCAGTTACTCGGTCCACCATTGGTAGTTGGGTAGATCCAGCTATCAATGTATGAATCCTCTTCACTGTCTTCAATGGCGTTAATCCCACGATTGTTGATGCGTAGGGGAGGTCCTCTAGCCCGAGCGTGTCTAACAGCCCTTTGAGCCCCTGTAGTAAAGCCTAAACCAAATTTATCAATTTTATGAGTGAAATCAGGGAGCTGACCCCAATTGGCACACCCACCTTCTTCAACCGCGGCCCTGGCATCCTTGAGAGAAGTCATCCTCAAAGGAGGTTTGTTGCTAGTAGTTTCAGTTGATGTCAAGATTTGAGGGACCTCTTCAAAATTCTGATAAGGAGTTTCGATGAATTCCCCGTCCATCTCTATGTAGCGGAAGGAGTTGAGGTGACTCACCATATATTCTTCTTCACCCTGCACTATGACAATCTTTCCTTTCACTGGATACTTCATCATTTGGTGGATTATGGAGGTGACATCCCCAACCTCGTGGATCCAAGGACGACCCAACAAACAAGAATATGATGGCCTGATATCAATCACATAGAAGGTGGACCCAAAAGTATGAGAACCTACTTTGACATGGATGTCCACCTCCCCGTACACCATTCTCTTCAATCCGTCAAAAGCCCTTACCATAATGTTACTAGGCTTTAGAGTCAAACCGTCTCAATCCAACCGGTCCAACGCCTTCTTCGGCAGAACATTCAGTGAAGACCCAGTATCTACCAACACATGAGCCATAGTGGTGCCCCTGCATTCAATCGAGACATGCAGAGCATCATTATGCTTTCTTCCTTTTGGTGTCAAATCCGAATCTGAAAAACCCAGCCCATTATCAGCAGTCAGGCAGGCCACACAATCTTTAAACTGATCAGCTGAAGTTTCCTGCAGCACATGCGCAGTCTTGAGAAATGCAATCAAATCCTTTGCATGGGCTTCAAAACACAATATAAAAAACAACATGGATATCTTCGATGGGGTCTACCCCAGCTGCTCGACCACATTGTAGTCGCTCTTCTTAATGATTTTTAGTATTTCCTCCATTTCTTGCTTAGAGGCTTCCACAACAATTTTCTTAGGAGCCTCCGTTCGGGCAGACTCACCTTAAATTTCCTTGTCGCGGGTATCAGATGATTCGCCGACAGGGGTAATAACTGGAGTAGAAGATTTACTAGCAGGAACAGTAGATGGAATGACAATAGGCTTGCTGACAGTCTTAGGGGAAATCTCGGGAGAGAAAACCCTTCCACTTTGGGTAACTTTGTTGGTTCCGACAATGTTACCAATATCAGGATCAACTTATTCATCTTTCAAATCTTGTTTGATGCCATGATAGTACACATCGGCACCATAATGCCACGGGACAGCTTTGTCCGAGACATACGAGACAGGACCAGGAACAGTGATTATCAGTGGAGCAATTCTTGAAGCAGATGTAATCCTAACAGGTCTTCTCGAGGAGACCTTGGAAGGATTGGCGGAAATGGTTATAATAGAAACGTCTTTAGATGGCACACCGGGAACCAAAGTTTTCTCAAATAGAATTTCTTTGCTATCTATCCGGCTTTGAACACATAACTTCAGCAAATGGCAACAAGAAGGTAGAAATGAACACATGTGGCAACCTTCACCACAACCCGGAAATAAACCGGCTAACAGCAAATTTTTCTTGACAGTCATGAGAGGAGTAGAAACTTCGTCAACAGAGGTAACGAACAAATCAGTATCAACGGCATTAACTCCGCGACTGTGTTTAGGCATGGGAGCAATTATGACATTTGGCTTCTCCGGAGCATCGAAATATATCTCCTTGGCTTCAATAAAGTCTTGTATTTTGTTTCTCAGAGCCCAACAGTCATTTGTATCGTGGCCAGGACTCTCAGAATGATAGGCACACGGGGCATTCGGATTTTATCGGGGAGATGTAGTATTTGGATTCTTGGGAGCCTCTCTCAAGGTTGCCAAGTTGGATCTCAGCAGATAAGGTAGAACTTCAGCCAATGTCATGTTGATGCGAGTAAACTACCATTGTGGTCTTTCCACCCTTTGTTGATTGCTGTATTGTGGAGAAACTGCAGGTCTAGGTATCATCATGGCACTTATTGTCTGACGTTGTTCAGCCCTGTTCTGACCCTTCGGGCTGTAGATGGCACTGGCTTCCTTCTTACCAGCAAAAGGCTTCTCTACTGAACTTGAAGAGGCATCATTCTGTATTTTGCCGCTTCGAATCCCAGCTTCTACTCCTTCCCCAGTTAGGATCAACTTAGTGAAACCAGCTGATGAGCTGCCGATCAAATGAAAAATGGACCAGATAGCGTCCCTAGAAACATATGAACCAACTCCCTATCAGACAACGGGGGTTGAACTCTCTCAGCCAAGTCTCTCCATTTTTGTGCATAATCTTTAAAGCCTTCACTTGCACCCATGGACATACTCTGGAGTTGAGTACGAGTGGGAGCAAGGTCGGCATTATAATGATACTTCTTATATAAAGCAGTAGCTAGATCTTCCCAGTTTCGGATATTTGCTCCCTCTAGCTGGTAGAACCATTCAAGTTGAGTCCCTGACAGACTATCTTGAAAGAAGTGAACCCACAGATTTCTATCAGCTGTGTGGGGCTGGATTTTCCTGACATAAGAACGGAGATGGAGTTTTGGATAGGACACCCCATCATACTTAGAAAAAACTGGAGCTTTGAACTTCTGTGGGATGACTACTTCTGACACCAATCCCAATTCTTAGAAATCTAGGCCAGGTATCCTTTGAACTTCCATAACACTCAGACGGTCTTCTAGCTGTTTGTATCTATCCTCAGTAGGAGGATATTGATCATTGTTGTAATCAGTATCATTGTCAGAAACTACAGGACTGGAGTCCTTCTCTTCTTCTTGATTATCCCCTTCCTTGAATGAAGAGGTCAGATCAGTTTGTCGCTTCAACCACTCTTCGAACCTTCTGCCCATATTCAGAATACCGACAACCTTCTTCTTTTTCTTCTTCTCTTTCAGAATGAGGGCTTTCAGATCCTCCTGCCCTTTTTCCAGACTTATGAACATTTGTTGGAACTGGGTGTTCTGTTCCTGAAGGTCCTTGATGCTTTGTTCGGAAGACATTCCTACTAAAATAAACAGCGAAGAAGATGAGAAACCTGTAATGGTACCTGTTTATGCAATGTTATGGATGGGATGTGTATGCAATGATTTCAAGGATTCTTAAAGGCTCGGATTTGTTTAACCAAAAGAAACACACGTTAATTGCATTAATAAGTTCAAATTGTTACAAAGAATGCCTTTTAGGCTTACAATTAAACAAAACAAAACTTAAATAAAGAAACTAGGTCTCCCAGGAGCGCAGCCTCTTTGGTGCGATGTAGGCATTTATGTTCCTTTCTTCATGAAGTAGCCTACTGAGCTCCAGGACCTTCTTCTCGCTGGCATAAAACCGAGCTTCAAATGTGTCCCTCTCTTCTTTGAGTTGAACCCAAGACTTCTGTAATTCTTCATGATCAGTTGGCATGTCAGGGTGATGAACAAGTGAAGTAGTGTCTCCTTCAGTAGCTGGCTCCACGGTTATTGGTAGGACAGCTGGGTAAGGCATCCTAAGACTTTGGGTGTAAGCTCGTACCCACCGGAGATAAGGCTCCACAAGAATGGAATTCTTGTGTCCTAGCGTCTTCCTATAAATTTTATGTACCATGCCCTAAGCTTTTCTGAACCTTCTACGATAGCCTTGAACGTCGTTCTCATAATTGAAGGTGATTCCTTGGATAAGCGTATCATGAGGACCATCTCTTCTCGCATAACCAAACTGACGCAGTGCCAAACAAGGGTTGTAAGTGATTCCTCCCCTAATGCCTAAGAGGGGGACATTATAGAATTCACCACAGCGATCGATGATGGTAACATCTTCCGAGAATTGTGAACAACAATGAATGTCTGAATGCTTAAGGGACATCAGCCTGCAAGACCATTTCAAACCCTGCTCATTCTTCAAAATAGTCCTGGGTAGGTGCGAAATAAACCACCTAGCCAATAGAGGAGTGAAACACAGAAGGGTTCCCCTTCTCTTTAGAGTGCGAGCATGCAAAGAGTGTAGAATATCCCTGAGTAATGTAGGTATTGGATTAGGAGAAAGGAAAACCTTGATAGTGCTCACATCTACGAGTTGATCAGCATTAGGGAAAAATATCATCCCATAAACGAGAAGTGCCAGCACCTCTTAAAAAGCCTGTAGATCTAAGGTATCCCAAAAATGATAGGCCTTCTCAAATAGAAACTTAACCGGAATTCCTTGGAAACTCCCTCTAGTCTTCTAATTTGCCACTATGTTAGACCGTTGTAAAGACAGAGCTCTAGAAATTTCTTCAGGATTTGGATGTTCTTCCGTACCATTGAAAGGCAATTGGTCAAGAATAGGTACTCCCAATAACTGAGGAAATTCCTCCATAGTAGGTACTAACTGATAATCCGGGAAGGTGAAACAATGGTGCACCGGGTCGAATAACTGAAACAACACTTTTAAGAACTCTTCATCAGGTTTTGTAGTGACCAAATTGAGCAATTGACCATGATTTCTAGTGAAATGAGAACCTTCAAGAACCCTTAATGCCAGATCCTTTAGTTAGAGATACACTTTCACAAGGTTGATCTGTATAGTGTTCCTACGGGAAGATACCATGTCCTACAAAATAGAACAAAAATGAAGCCTAGGGAATCCTTGAAATGGTTAGTCCTGATATGCCATGCTTATGATGTCATGATTAGGTTAGAAAATCACAGGTATAGAAAACAACAAACAAGTCACACCAAGTCCTTAAGTTTAATCCTTGCATGAGTTTTAAGGTCATACCCTCTTGAAGTTGGATTGGTTCAACTTGTCCTATAAATAGTAATCGGGTTCTAAAAGGGATCTCAATATCACCGATCTTTCTCCCAGCTTCATTCAATTGGCGATTGACTCGCAACCAAATAAAGCTCAAGAGTCATACCTCAATGAGTGTAGCATCGAGTATTTGTCGACCTTGGGAATACACCAAAGTCGGCCATCTCGCTACGTCCTACTGGCTAAGTTGTGCAATTAAAGGTTCTAAGATCAGTTGATGCTTCACGATACCACGTGGCGGCCCCGTACTCTCCCTGATTGACTCAAGGGTTACTGGTACCAACCAAAGTGCCAGATCAATGTAGCTTCTGCTTCAACCGTTCCGGTATACCCCAACATAGTTCTCTCACAATTTATTACTACTTACCTAAAAGGTGTTTCCCCGATCCGGGTGTAGGATTTATAGTAACCCCAAACAAACCCTCGAAAGTAAAGCAATCAAGACAATCAAGAGAAGCAATTTAATGACCTAGATCCTAAGGTATACCCCACTTTATAGAAATCCCCAACAGAGTCGCCAGTTCTGTGATACAGTGGCAGAACCGACTATTATACTAGTTTGCATTTTGCATTTTTTGTTTGCAAAATGTCGCGGTAAGCAAGAGTCGCCACCGGCTTTTATTTCATCCAATCATGGAAAAGGAAAAAAGAACAGAAAAAACCTTTTTTCGAGATATTCTGAGTACGGGGGGTAGATTATAGAAAGGGAAGGTGTTAGCACCCTTTCTATCCATGGTTTTCCATGGGATCTTAGGTACTTGCTCATTTTTCGAATTGCTTGTGTATGTTTGTTTTGAAAATGTTTTACTTCGTGATAACCCTTGTATCAGTCCTCAAGGATGTGACGAAGTTGTTTTGAAAATTTGTTTTGAAAGGTGTTTTTGTGAAAAGTTTTTTATCGAGCAAGTACTTAAGATTCTACCTATTCGAAAAAAGGATCGTTCATTCTATTTCCTTTAGACAGCGCCAACCCACTGTTAAGGAGTAGGTAGCACCATCATTGTAGTTATAAGGGACATTCGAAAGGGACAAATACATCACTAGAGCAATAGTTAGAAAACTTTAGTAGTAACCCTAGAGTCTTAAGATCTTTTCGAGGCAACATTTCTGCGGCAACATTTCCGAGGCAACATTCGAATGGGACATTTGATCTTTTAGACAAGGAGGGCGGCCACTAAAATTTCCTATGCTTAATGACGGTTTACCGAAGGCAACCAGAGTGAGGCAAATCCTAGGAGTGAACATGTGCATGTGAACTTTTTTCAATTATTTAGTCTTTGCACGTTGGGTGATCTACCGTTTTAAATTTCAAGCATTCTTTTCATACAATCATATTAGCCATGCATCTAGACAGTTAAAGATTGGGGGAATTTAAAGTGCAAAAAATAAAACCTAGTTATTACAAGGCTTTGGGAGGGGGGTTAATTACATAACCCAAAATCGGGAATTAAACAGTAAATAAAATCCCTAGGTCAACTATTACAAACCCTTAGCAGTTACAAAATAATGGACAAATAAATAACAAGTGCGCGGCAAATTAAATGCGAGGACGATTGAAATAACCTAAAACCCTAATTGAGAGAAAAGGTGTTTTTGTGGATTTTTATTTGAGAAAACATTTAAATTACAAATCAATTAAACCTAATTTCTAATTGTTTTTAAATAATGACAGAAATTAAATTAACCTAATATCCTAATTAAATTAATTAATTAAAGAAATAGATATTTATGAGAAAAATGATTTTTGAAGAAAATTAATTAAATTATGTACAACTAAAATCCTAATTCTAATTATTTTTAATTATAAAAAGAAGATTAAATTACCCTAAACTAATTAAAAATATTTATATAAAAAGATTTTTGTGATTTTGATTTGTTAATTTAATAAAAAATATTTTTTGTATTAATTAAAAGAAAAAGGAAAATAACTAGAGAAAATAAATTTAAAAAAAAAAGTAATAGAAAAAATAACCAAATGGGCCTGTGATGAATTGCTGAAGGGGGTGTGAAGCTGAAATTCTTGGCCCATTAAGTTGAGCCCAAGTCAACCACGCCGGATTAGGTGTAGCGTTGACCTGAAGGTGTATCATACTCCTTCACCACAGGCGTTAGATTTGGATTGATCCTAGATCCACTGGTCAGGGATTGCTAGCGCATGATGGATGGTTGAGAGCGTGATATACCTGATTTGTGAAGAAAAAATAAAACAAAGAAATTGTTGGGACCTGGGATCGAACCCAGGTCCTTATACTCACCACCAACGATACGTTGCCAACTGCGCTAACTTGTTAACTTGTTTATATAATGAAAACAAAACTTAATAAATAAAACAAAGTAATGGACTTAGTAAGGCGCGCGAGATTCAAATGAACCAATGGTGGGTTGCCACATATTATCTTCTCCCTGGAATCGTCGTATTAGGTGATGACCTTTACCTACAAACACTTTCCGTTGATATATCCCTGCGCAATTCAAAAACTCACCAAACACAATATAAATGAAATTGGATAGCAGGGTTCCATTAGTTATGATGTCACGGTCATCATGGTATCTTGGTGGAGGTCTAATTTTACTTGTATACAAAGACCCTAAAACTCATGTAGAAACCCTAACAATGGCAAATGCGTGTAAATGCCTCAAAAATGCAATTAAACCATGCGGTCAGCTTGAAAACATGATAATGATCATAAATATAACAGTTAAAGGTGCTAATTATGCGTAAATTGTAATAATCGAATTTGAAAAACCTTGCAAACCGTGTGAGGTGTAGAGACAAATTTTGGGCGTTTCAGACCTTGCAAATGGTTGGGATGGCTTCAGTGCACGCCCAGGATGTGATGGCTGGCCTTGAATTACTCTGAAAGGTCCTCTAGAATGAAAACTGAATCTCACTTTTTGTCAATATTGTTTAGTTTGCTTTTGGCCTTTTCGCGACTGCAACCCTTATGTCTTTGATCTGCAATTGTTATGCACTTATAGTAGACTGAATTAGGTCAATAAAATTGGCATGAATCTTGAGAAATAATGGAAATTGGATTTAATTTGCTCTTGTATGATATATTTCTAAAACAAGCGTCAATCCAATCTTTTTCAATCCAAATCCACTTTGCACGAATTAGCTGGCATGTTAGTTGTACATGGACTCAAAATGTGCATAAAAAATCAAGGATTTGATTTGATTTCATTATTTTACTATTTTATTTTGATTTGTTTTGATTTAAATGAAATAAAATCAAAATAAATAATAAAATAATAGAATAATAGGTGGAAAAGCTCAGGGGTCGTGGGTCTTATTAGAAACATGTTTCAAACAAGAAAACATGGGCCCCTTTGAAAAAAATGTAAATTTAATCAATGTTGACTTTTGACAATTTTCCATAAATTGTCAACCTTGAAAATGCATATCTCTCTCAATTGGATGTCCCCTAACCAACACTTTTTGTTTCATTTCAATTAGATCTTCCATGTTCATGTAAGAAGCTTTGACCCAAAAGGTGTTTTTGTTAACTTTTCAAAAGGACCTATAATGTAGAAATTCATATAGTTTGATGAGTGCATATTTTGAACTTGTAGGCTGAAGATGAATTGTAGGGAATTACATCATATTCAAAATGAGCCTTGGATGGAAAATTTATGATAAAGTATGAAGAAGTTATGCTTGTTCAAATTTTGGTTGACTTTTCCTAAGAAACCCTAATTTAGAAACTTTTGGGTTTTGATGAATTTGGAGCATTCCTTGGGGAATCATGATCAACCCTTTATCAAATGATGAAAGTAATTTCAAAATGTTGATTTTGACCAAAAATCTTGAGGATTGACTCTATATGGGCCACATTTGACTCTTGACCTAGTACAGTCGATTCTCAAGTATCTTAACAGTTGACTGAGCAAACTTCTTATGCAAGGCCTGAAACATGGCATGGATGATCTTGGGAAAATATTAGGACCTTGGGAATCATTTTAGTCCTTTGTGGTTCACACATCTTGATGAAAAGGGAAACCCTAATTTGAGGTATACTGCCTTAGGAGAGAGTTTGTCTGGTCAACTCTTGGACTTCCTTGAGCAACTTGGGGACCTCAATTGACATTGGTTGAGTAAAATGGGAGGGAAAATTTTGGGGTACAACAATATGCAATTCATTAATGGAATAACAAAGTTTGACACAAATAAGTGTTCGAACAATCAAAAGAAAATTACAATTTAAAAATTCTAATGAACAACAAGCCTATTTGTCTGAACTTGTCACTTCAGATGGTGTGCCTTTGAGGGATGGCAGAAGAATTCAGTCTCACCATCTTGTGTGAACTCCAGAACCCCTTCGTCCATCAAGTCCTGGATCTCAGTTTTCAATGCCCAACATCTGTTAGTGTCATGCCCCTGACTATTGGAATGATAAGTGCATATCACATTAGGGTTGTACCGAGGAAAGGCGGTGTTGGGATTCTGAGGAGGATCCTTCAATGTTATCAACTCCATCTTCAACATGTGTTGCAATACTTGAGCTGAGGACATGTTGGTTTTGGTGGATTGTCTTTTGAGTGTGTCCTGCTTATGCTGATTTCCTTGTCATTGTTGTTTCATCGGTGCTAGATTAGAGATTCGCATTGCCCCCACAAATTGGTTGAGATCACTCTTATTATGACCCTTCTGGTCGTACACGGTACTGAACTCCTTCTTTCCGTAGTATGATCTCTTTTGAGTACTTGAAGGTGCAGTCCCCTGAATTTCACCGCTCCTGAGTTTATTTTCATCATGTTTCCGCATGAACATGTCACTTGATTCCCCGTCTGCCAAGAGAGATTAATCGTTGATTAGGCCCCAAATTCTAGCAATTTGCTCCAGACGGTCGTATTTGTCCTGATAAAGCTTACTGATGAGAATCCTCAACTCTTATTGTCCTCGAGATAAATTTTTGATAAGAGCCATCTGACTATTCATCTAGATTCTCATCCTTTCCATCTCAGCTTGCAGTTGTTCTAACTGGTCATCCTTGTTGTCGTCAGGATATTTCTTGGTCAAGTTCCCAGTGATGAGTGTTTTCAATTCTTCTTGCCCCTTGGATAGATTTAGGAACATTTCCTTGAATTGAGCATCTTGAGTTTGGAGATCTCTGTCATTTTGTTTGAAAGCCATTTTCCTTGCTGAAATAAACAGCGAGAAAATGAGAAACATGTCTTGAGAATACATGTTATGTAATGATATGCATGCAATGTTTTCAAGGATCTCGCGGGGGAAACACAAGAAAATGTTAGCAACTGAATTTGATTGCAGCTTCGATTGAATAACTTTGTATTGTTGAATGTCCTTTTATGAGAATCAAGCTCACTATATCGAGTGGGTCATAGCCACTAACTCAAGACATCACTTTTTGATGGCATTGACTAGAGTAAAATAAATCCCCTTACCCCTTGTTAGACGTCTGGTTCATCATAACCTGCATCACAGGCCCTTTGAGATCCTTGAAATGGTTAACAAAATGCTATGGCATGATGTCATGATGTGTATGCTATGCACCAAGAAAAAGTGTAAGGTGGCATAAACAAGTAAATCTTGCAAGAAATCCAGGTTATTGGATAATGGATACAAATAGGTCCTGCAAGGAACTCACGTCGTTAGGTAATGAAAACAAACAAGCCTTGTAAGGAGTTCAAGATGTTAGATAACAAAAGCATACAAGTCACACAAGTAGCCTTAGGTTCAGGCTTGCATGGAGTTTGTAGGTAAGTACCCTCTTGAAGTTTCAGTTGGCTCAACTTGTCCTAGTAATAGTAACCGGGTTCTAAGGAGTCTCATATCATTGACCTTTCTCTCAGGCATTATTTTAGCTCAAGCATCGAAATATTGCGGGTGAAATATCCCAAAAGTCTAATCTCAATGAGTGTAGCATCGAGTATCAACCAATCTTCGGTTGGAACCAAATCCGGCTATCTCGCTACTTTCCAATGGCTAGGATGAGTCAATTAAAGGTTCTAAAGGTCAGTTAGCGCTTAATGATACTAAGAGGAACCCTAATGTTATCCTTGACTGACTCAAGGAACATTAGTACAAGCCAGAGTATCACGCTAACGTAGCCATCACTTTGTCCATATTGGTCCATGTCAAACAGCCTTCATGATTTATTGCTACTTATCTAAAAAGGTGCCCCAGATCCGGGTATAGGATCTTTAACAATAACCCCAACAAACCCTTTAAAAATAAAGCAGACAAAGCAAACAAGGAGAGAAATTTAAAATGATCTAACTCTAAGGTAACCCCACTTTTTATAATTCCCCAACAGAGTCGCCAGTTCTGTAATACGGTGGGAGAACTGACTTTTATACTGGTTTTGCATTTGTATTCCCAAATTTTGCGGTAAGCAAGAGTCACCACCGACTTTTCTTTTATCCAACAAAGGAAAGGGTGAAAAGAACAGAAAAATACCTTTCGAGATTATTTCTGAGTAAGGGGGTAGATTATGGAAAGGGAAGGTGTTAGCACCCTTTCCATCTGTAGTTATCTACGGGCTCTTAGATTCTAGCTCATTTGAAAATACCTTGTGTTTCTATGTTTGAAAAAAATATTTTGAAAAGATGCCTTAGTGCAACGAAATTTGTAATGTTTCTCGTATTGTTGAGAACGTATGCAAAGTGTTTTTGAAAATATTTTTGGGAAGGAGTGTAGGTTTGGAAAATTTTTTGTTTTAAGAAAAAAGGTTTGTTCTTTTCCTCTTTTCCTTTAGATAATGCTATCCTACTATTAGTGAGTAGGTAGCCCCATCATTGGATGTTTGAGGGACAATCGAGGGTCATCGTACAGTCACAAAGGTGACTTGGCAAGATACTTTAGTAACCCCCCCCCCCCCCCCTAAGGTTTTAAGATCATGTACCGAGGCAACATCGAAAGGGTCATTTTATGATCTTTGAACCAAAGGGTTGCCACTAAAATCCCTCACGTTCGAGAGTTGTGACTGTTTTATTTCAAAGGCAACCCAAGTGGGAGTACCCTAGATGTGCACATGTACGGGTGTGTTGTGTTTCAATTATTTGTCTTTGATGTAAAGATTTTCTAACCTTTTGTTTTTAGATCTTGCCATACACGTCCTAGTTACTACACAGTTATATATATATATATATATATATATATATATATATATATATATATATATATATATATATATATATATATATATATATATATATATATATATATATATATATATATATATATATATATATATATATATATATATATATATATATATATATATATATATATATAAGTGCGGAAAATAAAATGCGAGAAAGTAAAGGCCTACAGCTATAACATCTCATAAGCATTTACATAATAGAAAAAATGCGAGGAAATGTAAATATTATAAAATTACTCGTGTGACCTATACATTTGTTTTCTAGAATTTAAATAGCAAAGGAATAAAAGAACAAAATAAAATAAAAAACTAAAGTTCTAAGCAAGAAAAAATGTTTTTTGTCTCTTTATGGGGGGAATAATTGTGTTAATAATAATTTGAATTTGATTTATGAAAATAAATTAATTATAAAACACTAATTCTAATTAGTTAATTAATTAACAAAAGTGATTAAAGTAATTAATCGAAATTAATTTAATTAATAAAAACCTAAGTCTAATGTTTTTGTGATTATTTTAATTAAAATAAGATTGATTAAAAAAGAAAGTAGTTCATTAAAACACAAAAAAGAAATGAAAATGAGCATGCTGAGAACAAGTAAGTGGAAGGGGTGTGAGGAAGGAGAACAATACACCCAAAACGGATGAGTCCAGGAGCTTTGTTCCGATCCAGTGAGGAACGCGCCTTGGGGTGCACCAGGGTCATGATTGTTATTTCTGTCTCCATGCTTACATATAAAACGTTAGAAAATTATAGAAAATGCATATAAATGAAACAAACATGTTTACATGGATTTAAAGTGTGAAATTCTTGAGAACACGAAACCTACTAACTTACCAACCGGAATCGATGTGGGGGTGTTTTCTAGGGTTGATTTGCAAAGGATAATGATTGATTCTGACTCCTAGCCTTCAGGAGGACAATGAAAGGTTTGGATCGATTTGAAAACCGATGGAGATGTGAGATATGATTTTCACAATTTCTTTGAATTTGAAGAATTTGTTTTGGAGAGCTTTGGTGAAAATTGTAGTGCTCTTGTCTTATGCTTTTGTTTTGTATTTATAGAGGGATGGAATGGTGAGTAAACTTGGCAAGAATCCACACATAATATCCCCCTTTAAAAGGAATATCAAATATATTAGAATACTTCCAAAATTGTGAAAAACTTTCCCTTCTTGAGATGCAATGAACCTGGTCTTTTTTTCATGCCTTGCATTAATTCTAAGGCCCAATATCAACCCAAATCATCATCCCATGTGTCCATACTTTTTATTTATTATTTTATGCAATTTATTTTGTGTTTATTTGAATAAAAACAAAAAAAATATGAATAAAATAGAGAAAAAATACAAAGCAAGGTGAGAGTGAATTTATGGGTCCTTGAGTAATTCATAAACATATTTGAATCCCACAAAATAGGTCTATGAACTTAAAAATGCATTTTTGCTCAAAGTTGACTTTTTTGCATTTTCACCAATTTGTACTAGTCATAACTTGCTCAATGTTTATCTTCTGGAGATGATCTTGGACTTTTTAGAAACCACAAGATGTCCCCTACAATATCTATGTTGACCATTTTTGCATTTGGAGAAATAATCTTGATGTAACTTGCCTTGACAAAAAATGCCTTTTTGTTTTACTTTCAAAAGACCTATAATGTATTGGCTCATATCTTTCCAATGATGCATTTTTTGAACTTGAGGAAAAAAGAAAAGTTTTAGGGAATTGAATTTTCTTCAAAATGAGATTTGGTTGGGGCAAAATGGATGAATCATGTGAAAGTTATGCTTGGTCAAAGTTCATTTGACTTCTTCTATAGAAACCCTAATTTAGCAATTTTTATTCTTGATGATTTAAGAACATTCCTTGAGGAATCATGATCAACCCTTGATCGAGTGATGAATATCAATTTAAAATGTTGACGTTGACCAAAAATCTTTAATTTTGACTGTATATTAGCCATAGTTGACTTTTGACCTAATATAGTTGATTTCCAGTCATCTGAGCAATTGACTTAGCAAACTTATAATGCAAGGCATGAAAATTTGCATTAGCATTATTGGGGACATATTAGGAACCATGGAAATCACTTTAGGCCTATGAAACCCAAACTTCTTTGTGAAAAGTGAAACCATAGTTAGAAGTCCATTACTTAAGAGTAGAATTTGTCTGGTCAATTCTTAGTCAACCTTGAGCATTTGGGGACCTCTATGAGTATGTCTTGAATAAAATGAGAGAGGAAATTTTGGGGTACAACAGTAATAATATTCTAGAATAGTCTTTGTAAGGGATCAATCCAGGGTGACGACTATCCCATTCTCCTTTAATTTGATTTACCATCAAAGTTGAATCACCATATACATCCAGAACTTTGATTCTGAGATCATTGGCCTCCTCGAGACCCATGATACAAGCCTCATACTCTGCCACATTATTAGTACAATAAAATGTCATCCTTGCAGTAAAATGAATGTTTGATCCATGAGGAGTGATGATCAAAACACCGATTCCTTTCACATAAGAATTTACAGCTCCATCAAATACCATACCCCACTGTGATTCAGGATCAGGACCTTCCCTAGACAAAGGCTCATCAGAATCTTTTGCTTTCAAGAAAATAACATCCTCATCATGGAAATCATAATTGACAGGTTGATAATCATCAACCGGTTGGTGAGCAAGATAATCCTCTAGAAAACTACTTTTTATAGCCTTCTGAGTGTGGTATTCAATATCATATTCAGACAACAACATCTGCCAATGGGAAATTCTCCCAGTAAGAGTAGACTTTTCAAAGATATACGTAATTGGATCCATTTTGGAAATCAACCAAGTAGTATGATTCAACATATATTGCCGCAACCGCTTTGTCGTCCAGGCCAGAGCACAACATGTCTCTTCCAGCATAGAATACCGTGACTCACAATCAGTAAACTTCTTGCTGAGATAACAAATGGAATATTCCTTCTTTCATGTTTTATCTTGTTGTCCCAAAATACAGCTCATAGAATTATCTAACACTGTTAGATACATGATCAATGTTATTCCTTCAACGGGAGGGAGCAAGATAGGAGATTTAAGCAGATACTCTTTAATACTTCTGAATGCCCTTTAGAAATCATCTATCCACACACAACCCTGATCTTTCTTTAACAACTTAAAGATTGGTTCATACGTTGCAGTCATATGGGAAATGAATCTTGAAATGTAATTCAGACGTCCAAGGAAGCCTTTAACTTGCTTTTCAGTTCTTGGTGTAGGAATTTCTTGAATTGCTTTGACTTTATTAGGGTAAACTTCAATTCCATTTTGGCTGACAATGAAACCTAACAACTTCCTTAATCGGACACCAAAGGTGCATTTATTTGGATTCAAGCAGAGATGATATTTCCTTAAATGCTGAAACAATTTCAACAAATCTTCTACATGCCCTTCTTAGGTCTATGATTTGGAAATCATGTCATCAACATATACCTCAATTTTTTTGTGCATCAACTCATGAAATAGGGTTGTGATAGCCCTCTGGTACGTTGCACCAGCATTCTTCAACCCGAAGGGCATCACTCTGTAACGAAGTGTTCCCCGAAGTGTGATAAACATTGTTTTTTCCATGTCCTCGGGAGACATTCTGATTTGATTATATCCGAAAAATACTTTCATGAACGAGAATACTTTGAATTTTGTTGTACTATCAACCAACATATCAATATGTGGCAATGGAAAATAATCTTTTGGACTAGCTTTATTTGGATCTCTGTAATCTACGCACATGCGAACTTTTCCATCTTTCTTTGGTACAGGGACAATATTGGTAATCCACTGAGGATACACCGATGTCACAAGAAAACCTACATTAATCTACTTTAACACTTCTTCTTTGATATTTAATGCCATATCAGGGTGCGTTCTTTGCAATTTCTACTTGACTGGCGGGCACTCTAGCTTCAGCGGCAAATGATGCTCCACAATATCAGTATCCAGACCAGGCATGTCTTGGTATGACCAAGCAAATATGTCCACATATTCTTTCAATAATTCATTCAACCTACTCTTCATATCGAGATGCAACAATGCTCCAATCTTGACTTCCTACGGATTTTCCTCTAAACCCAAATTGATTGTTTCCAACGACTCTTTATAGGGATGAATGGCACTTTCCTTGCGCTCGAGCAACCATGAAACCTCTTATGGAATCTAATCATATTCTTCTTCCTCGGCCACAGACACAGGATATTCAAAGTTGGGAGAGGGTGCGGGGTCATTGTATTCAACAGGTTTTTAATTAATTTGCACATGTGATTAATGATTGATTTTAGAAATTGAAACATATATCAAGTGATCATGCATATTTATTTACAATTATTATTTATTCCGAAATGGTTTTTTCTGATTACCATTTTTCCAATAAAAAGTAGAAAAATAAAAACACAATTTTGAGAATCAAAGACAACTTTTATTTATGATTTTAATGGTCAAAGCAAACAGATAAGCCTATACAATATTAACTTTCACTTTGGGCAGCGTGAAAGCTTTTTGCAAAGATTAACAAAAACAAATTACTTTAAGACATGGATGCAAGAGGGAACATCAATATGACCCAGTTCTGGACTCTAACTCCAGGCATCACATAATTCAGCATCTCATTCTCTTCTTCATCCCCCATAATAGCATTCATCCCAGAAATAGTTCGGTGGAGGTAACCTGCATTGTGGAAAATATTCTGATAGCTGCTCAAAGTAGTCTTCGACTTCATGCTTTCACCTATACCATTATTTGCAGAAAATCCCAAACCATCCATGTTCTTGTTCACCGACGGATCAACAATCTTCCCCTATACTTTACTTCGGCCATTGCGCATAACATGTTGAGCATATTTGAATGAAGCCATAGAATTCTTGTTGTACCCCAAAATTTGCCCTCCCATTTTTCTTCAAGATTTGCAAAGAGCATGCTTCAAAATCTCCCAAGCGTTGCACAGTTCAAGGGCCTCCTAACAGTCAAAAACTAGGGTTTTGGTTCTGACAAAGAAATTGAAGTTTCCAAGGGTCTAAACAAGTCCCACATGCCTACAAACATTGTCAAGTATCCTCATGTCAAGTTTCAATACCTACAGCACAAAATAGCACAGTCAAAAAACCCTAATTGCTCAACAAGCAACTGTAGGGGCAAAATGGTCATTTGACAGTCAAAATTTCAAATTTTTGGTCAACATCTTATTTTGAAGCCACAAAAATCATTTGATCAATTCTTGATCATGATTCTCAAGGCATGGCTCAAAAAGTCTCAAGATGCAAAAGTTTCCATATTTGGACAGTTGAAAAAGTCAACTGTAACTTGACCAAGGCATAACTTCCACATGGTTTATCAGAAAAATTCCATCCAAAGCTCATTTTGAATAGAAAGACATTTCCTACAACTCCTCTTCACACTTAAAGTCCAAGAAATGCTCTCATAAAAAGTTATCAATCTCAACATTATAGGTCATTTTCAAAAGTCAACAAAAAGGGACTTTAAGTCAAAGACCATAACTTGAGATTGGTAAATCAAAATGACATGGGACCAAAGGCATTGGTTAGAGGACTTAAAGACATTTCCAAAATGTCCAAGAACATGATCAAAGCTTAAAATTGAGCAAGATATGCCTTGTGGAAGTTTGGAAATTTTTGGGAATTTTGAAAAGTCAACTTTGCTTCAAATGCCTCAAAATTGCTAATGGGCCACATTTTCTTCCAAGAATCATCATCCAAGAGTTATGCACGACCCATTGACTTTAAAGGAAGTTATTTTATCATTTTTTATTAATTATTTGAATTATTATTATTATTAGTTCATTTAATTAAAATAAAATATGACAAAAATAGAAAACCATGTTTTCCAATCCCTTTTTGCAGCATATTCTCTCCATAAAACCTCAAGATTTCATGCATCACTAATATGGAAAGATTTTGCCATGATTGGTATCAAAAGGGCATGAAAAAGATTGAAAAAGATTCATTGAAAATCAAATATTGGATTCATGAATGCAAAGGTTTTTTGGCTTGAATTCTTACCTTAATTCATTCCTCATATAAACACAAACCTAAACCTAATGCACAAGACCTGGAAGCTGCGCTCAGAAAAGAATACAAACTTTGCATTTTTTGTCAAAAAGTTCAAAACTGAAAGCACAGCTAGAGGGTGTTTGAAGGCCAAAGAACAATTCCATTACCTTCCTGACGCATCAAGGAAGCTTTCTGAATCAAAACCATAGCCTCTAACCTCAAGAAACGGTAGCACGAAGTCGCCCTGTTCCTGACTTTTTTCATACTCATGCTTTGATTTATACGCATATTTCATACATTTTAAATGCTGATTTGTACTAATGTGGATTCACTGAAGCTTTTGATGTATGTTAATTGAACTAATCATGCCTGTAGAGAAAGATGCCATGGATGTCTTCTAGGTTTTCATAAGCTTGAAATTGGGGTTTCTTTCCCATGGAAAAATTGGCCGTCCTAACCTACACCATTGGAATCAGAAGCTTCATACGAATTAATTCCACATGTCGCGCTCAATTTATGACCAACGGTTTTCTATTCGCTATTTTTTGGTATTTCAGATTGTGGGGGTTTAAAACCCCCGCTATCTAGTTTGTTTTTTCAGGCAAAATAAAGAACAAGTGGAGAAGACGATGCGTGGAGAAAAGTGATTGGTGGATTCAAACATTGGCGCTTTTTTTGTGGATTATCCAGCATAATGTTTTTTCTCTCTCTTATTATTCCTTGCCCACTAAACATACAACCAAGCACGCTAGTTCAGTTGGTGGGCGACGTGGACAATAGGTACTGGGACCTGGGTTCGATTCCCAGGTCCCCTCCCTTACTCAATATTATTTTGTTTAATGTATTTCCCTGCAGCGCTTTAGCTAAGGTCCACCAAATGCCTTGCCTGCTTGATTGCCACATGCCCCTGAAGATTAATCCATTGACCATCAGGTGAAGTCCATCATACATCTCAGTCAACCATGCACACGTGACCATCAAAAGTCTACCAGGCCAAGCTTAAATGGGCCAAATTACTGCTGATCATACCTCCAAAATTGGGTCTACCACCCCTCTTGTTTGTATCTCTATCCCTTTTCTTTTCTTCTTTTTATTTGTTTCAATTTAATTGTTTTATTTTAATTCCTTAAATTAATTTTAAATAATATAAAAATACAAAAAAATCAGAAAAGTCAAAATAAAAATATATTTTATTATTTTCATTAATATTTCATTTTGTAAATAAATTCTAAAAACTAATTAGTTTAATTTTAGGTTTAATTTTAATATTTTTTGAATAAACTAAAAAAGGTAGAAATTAGGGTTTTTATATTTTATTCTTTTTTTCCTTTTTTCACCATATTTAATTATTAATAATTAATTATTTTTGTAAATAAAATTGTCATTAAATAATTAGGTTAAATTAGGTAAAACTTGAATTTATTTCTTTAATAATTAAAAATGCTTAGAATTAGGGTTTTAATTCCATTTAATTTTCTCATTAAATTCCATAAATACAAAAACTCCAAAAATAAGTTCTTGCTTGTATTTAATTTAATTAATTCACGATTTCGATATAATTTCTTTAAAAGGGTCCAATGCCCTCGCGCTCTCGATTTTATTTCCTTTCGCATTTACTTTTATTTCCTTTTTGTGAATATAATGTATTTATCCCAAAGCCTTGTAATAGATTAATTAGGACATTTATTTTCCGTATTTTATTTTAAATCGGGTCTTGGTTTAATTTGGCGATGTAGACCCGCGCCTTTGTAATAGCGTAGGACTTTTAATTCCGCACCTTTTAACTGCTAATAATTTGCATGAAAGAATGAATGCCAAAAATAAAAACAAAGCGTAGATCACCAATGCATGACAAGATAAACATAATTGAAAATGATACACAAATCACACACCACCCCTAGGGTACGTCTCACTGTTGCCTTGCCCCTCGAAAAGTGGTCGTCGAGTAGAGGACGTTTTAGTAAGTCCTCATGTCCATGAACATGGCATGGGGGTAGCTTCTAAGGTGTCTTCCTATTGCTCTGGTGACCACAACGTCCCGAATCCTCGAATTGACCCGAACACCTCCAACGGTGGTGCTACCTACCTCTCAATGGTGGGACGACACTACTTTAAGGATATTTACACAGACTAATTCCTTAGGGTAGGTAGATGACTTGTAGATACTTGCTCTAATTCAAAACAAAACAAAAACTTCTTTTCACACTGACACTTTGCAAAAGCTTTCAAAAACAACTTTTCAAACACTCTTGAGGACCGATACAAGAGTCGAACTGAAATTTTAAACGAAACTTTTTTAAACCCACAGTTGAAAACCAAACAAACATTTCTGAAAACACAAATGAGCAAGTATCTAAGAGCCCATGGATAACCATGGATAGAAAGGGTGCTAACACCTTCCCTTTCTATAAATCTACCTCCCGAACCGAGAAACAATCTCATAAGGAATTTTTCTGTGCTTTTGTCCTTTCCATTTGGAGAAAATAAAAGACGGTGGCGACTCTTGCTTCCGCGACATTTCGCGAACCAGCGTTAAACAGTCAGTTCCAGATCCACCGATCACAGAACTGGCGACTCTGCTGGGGACTATTATAAAGTGAGGTGTACCTTAGGATAGTTCATAACTGTGTTTTCAATTGTTTTGACTTGTTTGCTTTAAAATTGTGGGTTGTATCGGAGTTACATAGATCCTAACCCGGATCTGGGGATACCCTGTTTAGGTAGCATAAGCTGTGAGGGACCTGTCCGGCATAGACCGACATGGGTGAAACAGTGGCTACGTTGGTGTGGCACCTTGGTCTGTATCGATATCCCTTGTGTTGCAACGAGGAGAATATGGGTCTTCTGAGGAGTCATTAAGCACCAACAGACCTTAGAACCTTAAATGACACAACTTGGCCAATAGAGCAGTAGCAGTATGCTACGCCCATTGAGGCTAAACTCTCGTGATGGTTCTGGCCGCAAGAAAAGATTGCGATGCTGGAGTTATGACCGATTGAGGGTAGTCAGTGATATTGGGATCCTCTAGAACCCGGTTACTTTTGATAGGACAGGTATGAACCAACAAACTGGAAGAGGGTAATACCTAGACCTCATGCTGGCCTAAACTCTAAGGGCTCTCTTGTGTGACTTCTGTGCCTTCCAACTTGACTACTTGCATGCTTGTTATCTGACACTTGAGTTTCTTGCAGGTTTTGTTTATAGTCCTTAATTGGGACCCATAACAGGGTTTACTTGAGTTCTTGTAGGTTTTGTTTATAGTCTTTAATTGGGACTCATAACAGGGTTTACCTACGGTCCCCCATGCATAGCATAACATCATACCATTGCATGCATCCTGCATGAAGACTAACCCATTTCAAGGATCTCAAAGGCTTGTGATGCAGGTCATGATGAACCAACTGTCCAGCAAGGGGAAAAGGGGATTTATTTTCCTCTAGACAAGGTTGTCAGGGGCTATGACCCACTCGATATGGTGAGCCTTGACCCTTGAAGAAGGATTCTCAGCAACATGGAATTCCTTCAATCAAGCTACCAAATTCAAATTCTAACAATTTTCTTGTTTACCCCGCGAGGTCCTTGAGAACATTGCATACATATTATACATATCATTGCATTACAGGTACCCTCTTGCCAGGTCACTCACCATCTTCGCTGTTTATTTCAGCAATGGCTTTCCAACCGGACAACCAAGATCTCCAGGCTCAAAACGCCCAGCTGCGAGATATGTTCTTGAACCTATCTAGGGGGCAAGAAGAAATAAAGACTCTCCTCACCAGGAACTTGACCTTAGGGAATGCAGGGGGCATCAGGAACGATCAGCTGGAAGGGCTACAAATTGAGTTGGCAACCATGAAGATCCAAATGATGGGGTAGTTGGTGGGCCAAATGACTCTCATTCAGGACTTAGCTCAAAAACAAGAAGAGCTCCGGGTCCTCGTCACCAAGCTGCTTCAAAATAATCCAGTGGGGCAAACAGCCAAGGTTGAAGTTCCAGCCATCATTCAACCACATGCGGGGCAAGAAGACAAAGGAAAATCTCCTCAGCTTGCTTCAGGGTCACGAGCCCAGCCTCAACAGAGTAGTCAGCGTAAACGATATGCGCCTGGAAGACATTTCTCGGAGACTGATATACCATCATCCTTTATACTGAAGCGCTTGCTGGAGATCAATCTTATCACTCTAAAGGACCCTCCTAAGAATCCCAACAGGACACCTTCGAGGTATAACCC
This sequence comes from Vicia faba, assembly GCA_948472305.1. NCBI lineage: Eukaryota > Viridiplantae > Streptophyta > Magnoliopsida > Fabales > Fabaceae > Vicia > Vicia faba. The sequence continues at coordinate 256,084,855 of OX451736.1, read as the reverse complement.
CAACACCCATTACGCTTATCATTCAGACAGCCCGGGGCATGCTACAGACGACTGTTGGACCTTGAAGAACAAAATCCAGGACTTGATTGACGAAGGGGTGATAGAATTCATGCCGGATGGCGAGATGAAAATCTTCCGCTGAGAATTCTCCATTTGAGATGACTATCTCAAACTAGAAAATTTTTGCTCATTAGAATTTTTCAAGTTGTAATTCTCTTTTGTTTGTTCAAACATTTGTTCATTGTTAAACATTGTTATTTCATTAATGCATCGCACATGTCTGTTTTGAAGCAATATATTCGCATTTATTATGCTTAAAACCGTTTTCATATTTTTGTGATGTTCAATGCTCGGTTAACAATTCTAAGCCTCTTGAGGGAGGATGACGAAAACGATACCACAATCTACAGTATGCTTTTGAACAGACCCCGTTGATGAGGTACAGGCATTGTTTCCATTCCTAAACACTGGAGTTATAAGGAAGATAATCCCTAGTCAACCCCTTTGAGCCAAAGAAGTAGGAGTTTCTCTTTTCAAAAAAATTAAAACCCTTTAATCATAACCTGGGGCAGGGTAGTCCTCTCAGTTGATCCAAGTGCACAACGAATAGCACCAACGGAGTCCTTACAAAAAAAAGAAGACAGTGATGATTCCGAACAATCATACAGACAGGCAGTTGTTGTACCCCCAAAATTTGCCCTCCCATATTCTTCAAGAAATTGCCAAGTCAAGCTTCAAAATTCCTCAAGGTAAGAGCCTCCTAAACAGTCAAGATTAGGGTTTTGGTTCTGATCAAGAAAATGAAGTTTCCAAGGGCCCAATCAAGTTCCACATGCTTATAAATATGGTCAAGCATTCTCATACCAAGTTTCAAGACTTTCAGCACAAAATTGCACAGTCAAAAACCCTAATTGCACTACAGTCAACTGTAGGGGCAAAATGGTCATTTGACAGTCAAAAGTTCAAATTTTTGGTCAACATCTCATTTTGAAGCCACAAACATCATTTGATCAATGCTTGATCATGATTCTCAAAGCTTGGCTCAAAAATCATCAAGATGCAAAAGTTTCCTTATTTGGACAGTTGAAAAAGTCAACTGTAAATTGACCAGGGCATAACTTTCACATGGATTATCAGAAAAAATCCATCCAAAGCTCATTTTGAAGAGAAATAAATTTCCTACAATTCATCTTCATACTTCAAGTCCAAGAAATGCTCTCACAAAAAGTTATCAATTTCAACATTATAGGTCATTTTCAAAAGTCAACAAAAAGGGACTTTAAGTCAAAGGCCATAATTTGAGATTGGTAAATCAAAATGACATGGGACCAAAGGCATTGGTTAGGGGACTCAAAGAACTTTCCAAAATGTCGAAGAACATGAGCAAAGCTTAAAAATTGAGCAAGTTGTGCCTTGTGGAAGTTGGGAAATTTTTGGATATTTTGAAAAGTCAACATTGATTCAAATGACCTAAAATTGCTATGGGCCTCTTTTTCTTCCACAATTCATCATCCAAGGCATATGCACGACCATTTGGCCCAAAGGGAAGTTTTTCTCTATTTTTATTTATTTATTTGGATTTTTTATTATTAATAATTCATTTAACTAAATAAAATACATGAAAAATATAAAACCAATGAAATAAAATCTTTTTGTGCATGAAATATACTCAATAATTCGTGCATGATCAGATATGGAAGAATCGGAATTGATTGGATATGATTTGTACCAAAAGTGCATGGAAAAGATTGAAAAACTAATGCTTGAAAATCAAATCTTCCAAACCATGAATGCAAAAGATTTTGATCAAATTTCTTGACCTAATTCACTCATACATAAGTTCAGAATGCAACCCTAGTAAGAAGAACCACTAAGCTGCGCTACAAACCAAGCATTGAACTTGAAATTTTTTGCCAAAAACTCAATTCTGAAAACACTTTTGCAGGGCGATTCAAGACCAAATAGTGATTCCATTAGCTTCCTCAAGGATCATAGAACGTGTTCCAATCATTCCCTAAGCCCCATACTCAAGAAAACGTGAAATCATCATTGAAGTTGGTAGAGAAAATTCCAAAATCGTTTTCCATTATTCATGCATTTTTAACATGTTTCGTTGTTGTTTTTGTGTTTAGAATGATGTTTGCAAGCTAACTGCATAGTTTGATTGAAGTTTCATGCCCAAACGAAGAATCTACCATGAAAGCATATTAGGTTTCCGTGGAAATCAATTTGGGGGTTTTCAAACCTGGAACAATTAGGCCATGAGAGATATATAGTTGAAATCATGAGAGAGAGACGATTCTAATGGCCCTAGTCCGAACAATTTATGAATGCTCATGTGCTAGTCGCTATTTTCTAGTATAGTGCCTACAGCAACGTTTCAAAACCGTTGCTTATTATGTTTATGTTTCAGGAAAAATCAGGCCAAGGAAGAAGAAGGCGAGGTGGCTGTCCATGAGTGGAGCATTTAAATTTTCGCGCGTAAAGAGCATTAGCGTTTGGATTTATTTTATAATATTTGCTTGATGTCTAACATACAGGAAACGCGCTTGGAACGGTTGGTAGGCTTAAGCATTGGTAACATTCAGGACCTGGGTTCGAGCCCCAGGTCCCCACCCCTTTCCAATATTGCTTTTTTAAGCATTATCCTATGCAGTTTCAACGCTGGATACCACCGTGCGCCCTTAAAATCTAATCGTCCACGCGTTCAGTTGCATCAAATCAAAGGCACAGATCTGGGGAACATGATACACCCTAGTCAACGCGTGTACACGCGTCCTGAAAAGTCCAACGGGCCAAGGGTAAATGGGCCAGATTTCTAAAAGAAAACCTCCACTTTGGGGACTGCAACCCCCCTAGGTTTGCTAAACTTTTTTACTTTCTTTGTTTTTTATTATTTCTATTTTCTTTTAAATTATTGTTTTCTTAATTAATTCATTATTTTCATAAATATAAAAAAAAAACATAAAAAAAATCAGAAAAGAAAAAATAATAAATATTTTTTTATTTTAATATTTTTTGTAATTAAATTGCATATAATTAAATTTAGTTTTAAATTAGGTTAATCTTAACTTTTTAATAAAAATATAAAAAAATATAGAATTAGGGTTTATGATAATTTTTATTCCTTTTTATTTTTCTTTCATAAATAATTAAAATATTAAATATTTATTTTTTGTAATTAAAATTGCATATAAATTAATTAGGGTTAATTTTAGGGTAAAACTTTAATCTTCTTTTTAATAAATTAAAATAACTAGAATTAGGGTTAGCATTTAATTAAATTAATTCTTTTTCATTAAAATCACAAAATACCAAAAAAAATACCAAAAACAATTTCTTTTCTTTTTTATTAATTAATTCCCTCATTTAATTTAATTTTGCAAAAAAAGGGTCCAACGCCCTCGTTTTAATTCTTATTCGCATATTTATTTTATTTCTTTATAATATTTATGTATCTCTCCCGAAGCCGTGTAATTAACCTGTCGCACTTTTAATTATTTATTTTCTTTACTTTCTTTATTTTTTTGTCAAATCGGGTTCAAGAAATTTTGGCGATGTGGACCCGCGCCTTTTGTAATAGCTTAGAATCTTTTACTTTCCGCAATTTTTTTTAACTATTAATCAAGGCATGAAAGAATGTATGACAAAAAAATAAAAATAAACGCTAGATCACCAATGACATGACAAAAGACAAAAATAACTGAAAACGACACACAAATCACACACCACCCCTAGGGTACGCCTCACTGTTGCCTTGCCTCGAAAGGTGATCGTCGAGTAGAGGATGTCTTAGTAAGTCCTCATGATCCGGGAACCTGGCATGAGGGTAGCTTCTAAGGTGTCTTCCCATTACTCTGGTGATCACCATGTCCCGAACCTCGAATTGACCCGAACACCTCCAATGGTGGTGCTACCTACCTCTCAATGGTGGGATGGCACTACTTTAAAGGACATTTACACAGACGAATTCCTTAGGGTAGGTAGACGACTCTAGATACTTGCTCTAAATTTCAAAACAAATTCAAAAAATACTTTTCACACCAACACATTTTCAAAAAGCTTTCGAAAGCATTTTTTTCAAACACTCTTGAGGACCGATACAAGAGTCGAACTGAAATTTTCAAAGAAACTTTTTTTTAAACCCACAGTTGAAAAGCAAACAAAACATTTTTGAAAACACAAGTGAGCAAGTATCTAAGAGCCCATGGATAACCATGGATAGAAAGGGTGCTAACACCTTCCCTTTCTATAACCTACCTCCCGAACCGAGAGCAATCTCTTTAAGGATTTTTTCTGTGCTTTTGTCCTTTCCATTTGGAGAAAATAAAAGACGGTGGCGACTCTTGCTTCCGCGACATTTCGCGAACCAGCGTTAAACAGTCAGTTCCAGATCCACCGATCACAGAACTGGCGACTCTGCTGGGGACTAAACTATAAAGTGAGGTGTACCTTAGGGCTAGTTCATAACTGTGTTTTCAATTGTTTTCCTTGTGTGCTTTAAATTGTGGGTTGCTTGGGAGTTCTATAGATCCTAACCCGGATCTGGGGATACCTTTCTTAGAAAGTAGCAACAAGGCTGTGAGGGAACTGTGCGGGGTATACCGACATGGTTGAAACAGTCTGCTACGTTGATGTGGCACTTTGGTGTGTACCGGTAACCCTTGAGTTCAGTCAAGGAGAGTACGGGGCCTCCGCGTGGTGTCGTGAAGCATCAACAGACCTTAGGAACCTTAATTGAACTATCTTGGCCTCTTTAGGGTAGTGAGATAACTGACTTTGGTGCAGTCCGAGGTTGGTTGATACTCGATACTACACTCAATTGAGGGTTGCTTTCCTGGAATATTTCGGTCGCCAGTTCAGTGGCTAAATCGAAACGATGAACAATGAAAGCAATCCCGTGATATTGGGACCCTTAGAACCCGGTTACTTTGATAGGACAGGTTGAACCCACCAACTTCAAGAGGGTACTACCCAGACCCCATGCTGGCCTTAAACCTTAAGGGCTTGTCTTGTGTGCCTTGTGTGCCTTACATGTTTGTCTTTGTAGATATCTGTGGTGTGTTTAATCATAGCATCATGACATCATCCGGCATCATATGCATTGACTAACCATTTCAGGGGTTCGAATTTTCATCTTTGTTCTTGTTTTGTAGGACATGGAAACTGTTCGTAGAAAGACAATTCAAGTCAGTCTTGTAAGGGTCCCTCCTCAGCTTAAGGAGCTTATATCCAGGATTCCCGAGAACTCTTCATTCAGTGAAAGACATGGAAGTCTCATCAGCTTGGTCAATACCAACATTGAGGAAGACATGATCAAGGTCCTGTTCCAATTCTTTGACCCTCTGCATCACTGTTTCACCTTCTTGGACTATCAGTTGGTACCTACATTGGAGGAGTTCTCCCGGCTCCTGAAGATCCCTATCCTTGATCAGCTACCCTTCAACGGTACAGAAAAGGAACCCAAGCTTGAAGAGATTGCTAAAGCCTTGCACCTACAGTCATCTGACCTCAAGGGACATTGGGAAGTTAGAAGTGGTATCAAAGGGTTCTTAGCCAGGTTTCTGTTTGAAAAGGCCCATGAATGTTGGAACTCCCTTGACTTGCAAGCTTTTGAAGAGGTTGTGGCCCTCCTTGTCTATGGTTTGGTGTTGTTCCCTAATCCAGATCAGCTTATTGATATCAGTGTTGTCCAGATCTTTATGTCCAGGAATCCTATACCTACATTGCTGGGGGACATCCTTCACTCATGTTACACTCGAACCATGAGAAAAAGAGGTGTCCTTATGTGTTGCACTCCCCTCCTGGGAAGGTGGTTTATTTCGCACCTTCCACAATCAGTTTTGAAGAATGAGCGGGGCTTGAGATGGTCACAACGATTGATGACTCTTACACATGCAGATATACATTGGTGCCCTCGGTCCAGAGAAGATGTCACTATCATTGATCGTTGCGGGGAGTACCCCAATGTTCCTTTACTTGGAATCAGAGGAGGTATTACTTACAGCCCATGCCTGGCTTGGAGACAGTTTGGTTATGCTCGGAGGGATGGTCCTCATGACATGTTGATTCCTGACATAGTCTTTGACTTCGACAACGATACTCAAGGACTTCGCCAGAGATTTATCAGAGCTTGGAGGATGCCAAGTAGGATAGACAGCAAGACACTGGGGCACAGGAACTCCATCCCGTTGGAACCTTATCTCAAGTGGGTACGCGCCCTCTCCCAGAAGTTAGTGATGCCTTATCCTCATATGCTCCCTGTGATCAAAGAACTAGTCTTAGAAGGAGAAGTGTCCTACACCATTCAGCACCCTGATATGCCCACATCCTGGGAAGAGATGCAGAAGAGCTGGATCCAGCTTAAAGAAGAACGGAATTCTCTTGAGACCAGTCTACATGCCAGTGAAAAGAAGGTCTTGGAACTCACCCGCCTGTTGCATGAGGAGAGGAATCTCAACACTTACATAGCTCCAAAGAGGATGCGTAGTATATTTTGGGATTGATTTGCTTTTGTATTATTTTGCCCATGAGGCTTTGATGTACTAAACAATTATTTCCTTAATGATAACGTGTGTTCCTTTTTGTCTACAACAAATTTGAACTTTCGAACCCTTGAATGCATTGCATAAATACATATCATTCATCATGTGCATAGCAGGTTTCTTCTTTTCAGGTTGCTTACAGTTCTTCGCTGTTTATTTCAGCATCATGAATCCCAACTCGTCATCAACCGAGACATCCATCAAGGCTCTTCAGGCGCAAAATGCGCAATTTCAGGAATTAATCAAGGGTTTGGCTCAAGGCCAAGAAGAGTTGAAAGCTCTGCTCCTGAAGATGGAGAAGAAGAAGAAGAGAAGAACTGTTCTGTTCAACTCGGGCCGAAGGTTTGGCAATACTCTGCAGAATGAAGAGGCTGGTTCTTCTGTTGGCAAGAGTACTCCTCAAACAGAAAAGGGTCCTAGTCCGGTAGTCTCTGACAACGAGACTGATTTTGATGAAGAGCAATATCCTCTGGCAGAAGACCGTTACAAGCAACTGGAGGATAGGCTGAATGCTATGGAGATACAACAGGTACCTGGGCTGGATTTTGGAGATCTGGGTTTGTCCACTGGTGTGATTATTCCTCGGAAGTTCAAAGCACCATCTTTCACCAAATATGATGGGGCGTCTTGCCCCAAGCTACATCTCAGGTCCTATGTTCGGAAGATCCAACCGTACTCAGCGGATAAGAATTTGTGGATCCACTTCTTCTAGGAGAGTCTTTCAGGGACTCATCTCGAATGGTTCTATCAGCTGGATGGGACCAAGGTTCGTAACTGGGAGGAGTTGGATACTGCTTTCTACAAGCAGTATCAATATAATGCCGACCTTGCCCCTACACGTACCCAACTCCAGGGTATGTCGTTAGGTTCAAGTGAAGGTTTTAAAGAGTACGCTCAGAAGTGGAGAGACCTGGCTGGCAGGGTGCAGCCTCCGTTGACTGATCGAGAGTTGGTAGACATGTTCTTGGGGACCCTATCTGGGCCATTTTTCAACCATCTTATCGGGAATTCGTCTGCAGGGTTCACTGATCTAATTCTGACTGGAGAGAGAATTGAGGCTGGGTTAAAGTCTGGTAAGATTCTGAAGGGTGCATCGTCTAGTTCTGAGAAGAAACCCTTCAAGAAGGAGGCCAGTGCTGTATACGGTTCCAAGAGAACAGAGAGATCTGAGCGCCGCCAATCTGTCAGTGCGGTAATGATTGCTAAGCCTGCCGCCGCTCCTCGGCCAACCAATCCTCAAAGGGCTGAAAGACCCCGGAGAGAGTTTACCCGTTTGAGCATGACTTTATCGCAGATCCTGCCACAGTTGCTATCCACCAATTTAGTGACTGTCAGAGAGGCTCCGAAGTTCCCCAATACTACATCTCCTAAGTACAACCCAAATGCTCGTTGTGCTTACCATTCAGATAGTCCGGGGCATTCTACTGATGACTGTTGGGCATTAAGGAGTAAGGTGCAAGACCTTATCGACGCAAAGGAGATACAATTCGAAGCGCCTGAGAGGCCGAATGTGGTTACTTCCCCTATGCCTCAGCATGGGGTAAATGCTGTTGACGAAGATGTTTACGCTGTTTCTATGGATGATCTAGCCACTCCTCTGAAGACTGTCAAGAGGAATCTGCTGCTGGCCGGTTTATTTCCGGGTTGCAGTGAGGGTTGCCTGTTCTGTGCTGTTTCCCTATCTGGTTGCCCCTTGCTGAAGTTAGGCATCCAAAGCCTAATGGATAGCAAGGAGATTCTGTTTAAGAAGTCTGCTGTTCAGTTGGTTCCAGTGGAAGAAGTTTCTGTGGTTACCATCTTCAATAATCCAATCAAGGCTCTCCCGAAGAAGCCTGTTCAAATCATGACTGTCGCACCTGTGGTTATCACTGTTCCGGGGCCTCTGCCCTATGTATCTGATAAAGCTGTCCCCTGGCATTATGGGGCAGATGTGTACGTAAATGGGATTAAACAAGAGTTCAACGCTGGCGCCAGTATCTGCGATATCACTGGTCCAGCCAAGGTTACCCGTAGTGGCAGGCTCTTCTCTCCTGACATTGCACCGCCTGCTGCTCGAAGACCCCTCCTCATAACACCTACAAGTGTACCTGTTCCTGTTGCTGACCAAGTTGTTTCTCCTGCCGCCGAGTCATCCAATGCTCGGGGCAAAGGAATTGAAGTTGAGCCTGCCCAGATGGAGGCACCTATACCTGTAACTGCTGAAGCCTCCCAACAAGAAATGGAGGAGATTCTAAAGATAATAAAGAAGAGTGACTTCAATGTTGTGGAACAGCTGGGGCACACGCCCTCCAAAATCTCCATGCTCTCTTTATTGCTGTGCTCTGAGGCCCATGCTAAGGCCCTGATCTCGTTTCTCAAGACGGCCCATGTGCCACAAGAGACATCTGCAGTCCAGTTCACTGACTGCGTAGCAAATCTGACGGCAGATAATGGCTTGGGTTTCTCAGATGCTAACCTGACTGCGAAGGGAAGAGACCACAATGATGCTCTGCATGTCTCTATCGAATGCAGGGGCACTACCTTGGCACATGTGTTGGTGGATACTGGTTCGTCCTTGAATGTTCTACCAAAGAAGGCTTTAGATCGCTTGGATTGTGAAGGCCTGGAACTGAAACCCAGCAATATCATCGTCAGGGCCTTTGACGGTTCAAAAAGGATGGTTCATGGAGAGGTTGACATTCCGATTCGTGTGGGCTCTCAGGTGTTTGACTCTACATTTTATGTGATGGATATCCGTCCATCTTACTCTTGTCTATTGGGTCGACCTTAGATACATAAGGCTGGGGCAGTGACCTCTACCTTGCATCAGAAGCTGAAGTACCCTGTCAGAGGGAAGATCGTCACTGTGCAAGGAGAGGAGGAGTATATGGTAAGCCACCTGAATTCCTTCAGATACATTGAGATGGACGGGGAGTTTATTGAAACCCCCTTTCAGCATTTCGAGGAGGTGCTTCCAATTGCAGCAGCAGCAGAAACAGCAGCAGAAGAAAATGTTCCTTTGAAGATGGCTTCCCTGAAGGATGCCCGGGCTGTATTTCAAAAAGGTGAATGTGCTAACTGGGGCAGGCTTCCAGACTTTACGCAGAAGACTGACAAATTTGGGCTGGGTTTTACTACAGAGGGTCAGAAAGCTATGCGGAAAGCAAAGACCGGAAGACCTCCTGTGTTCATTACAAATCCAGGAGTGAATGTTGTTGGGGAAGACAACGAAGTGGATGAAGCAGAATTCAATAGCTGGATCTACCCGACAACCGAAGGCGGATTGACCAATTGGATTGCCAAAGACCATACTCCTGTTACCTTTGTGACGCAGTAATAAATTTCTTTGTTTCGTTATTTTGTAATAAACAATAAATAAACTCTATGGCCCGGTGTCTTACCCGAGGCACCGTGGTTTCATTTGTGAGGGCATATAAATTGTCATTTCATATATCATGAATGAAAATCTTGGACGTTTTCTCGCATTGCAAATCTTATGCTCCTTTTCTGTCTTTCCTTCTTTTACATATATTTCAAAACAGCTGTATTTACACACACACTCACTCATACAGGTTTCAATCCACTCTGGATCTCACTGATAACGACTCTGCTACTGCCAGTTATGACTTCGAAAATCCGATCAACTTAGCCAAAGACGAAGGTGAAGATGATTGCGAAGTGCCTGGCGAGCTTGCAAGACTGTTGCTTCAGGAAGAAAGGGCAATTCAACCCCATGAAGAGCCAGTGGAAATAATAAACTTGGGTACTGAGGCAGACAGGAAAGAGGTAAAGATTGGTGCCATCCTAGAGCTCAGCGTGAAGCAACGGTTGACTCAGATGCTACATGATTATATGGAGATCTTTGCCTGGTCCTACGAAGACATGCCCGGGTTGGATACTGATATTGTGGTCCATCACTTGCCAACTAAGGAAGACTGCCCTCCAGTTAAGCAAAAGGTCCGTCGGATGCGTCCAGAGATGTCTGAGAAGATCAAAGCCGAGGTTATGAAGCAGTTTGACGCCGGGTTCCTTGCAGTGACTTCTTACCCTCAGTGGGTTGCTAATGTGGTGCCGATACCTAAGAAGGACGGTAAGGTCAGAATGTGTGTCGACTACAGGGATCTAAACAGGGCCAGCCCCAAGGATGACTTCCCTTTACCTCACATTGATGTCCTTGTTGATAATACAGCTCAGCACAAGGTGTTCTCTTTCATGGATGGCTTTTCAGGTTACAATCAGATTAAGATGGCACCTGAAGACATGGAAAAGACTACATTTGTTACTCAGTGGGGCACCTTCTGTTACAAGGTCACGCCATTCGGGTTGAAGAACGCTGGGGCAACCTACCAACGTGCCATGGTTGCTTTATTTCATGACATGATCCATCATGAGATAGAAGTGTATGTTGACGACATGATCGCAAGGTCCCAGACTGAGGAAGAGCACCTAGATCATCTACAGAAGTTGTTTGACCGGTTGAAACTATACAAGCTGAGGTTGAACCCGAACAAGTGCACCTTTGGGGTAAGATCTAGAAAGTTGTTAGGCTTCGTGGTAAGCGACAAAGGCATTCAAGTGGACCCTGCCAAGGTTAAAGCTATTCAAGAGATGCCAGTTCCTAAGACAGAGAAAGAGGTCAGAGGCTTTTTAGGACGTCTGAATTACATTGCTCGATTCATCTCACACCTAACGGCTACCTGTGAGCCAATCTTCAAGCTGCTGAAGAAAGATCAGGTAGTGCGTTGGAACGATGAATGTCAGGCTGCTTTTGACAGAATCAAGGAGTATCTCCAAGAACCACCTATCCTTATGCCACCGGTTGAAGGGAGACCTCTGATACTATATCTGACAGTACTTGACAATTCAATGGGGTGTGTGCTGGGGCAGCATGATGAGTCTGGCCGAAAAGAGCATGCCATTTATTACCTTAGCAAAAAGTTTACCGACTGTGAGACCCGATACTCACTGCTTGAGAAAACTTGCTGCGCTTTGGTATGGGCTGCTCGCCGGCTGAGACAGTATATGCTGACTCACACTACCTTGTTGATCTCAAAGATGGATCCTATAAAGTACATATTCGAAAAGCCTGCTCTGTCTGGGAGAATAGCAAGATGGCAGATGATCTTGACGGAATACGACATTCAGTACACGACCCAGAAAGCCATCAAGGGAAGTGTATTGGCAGACCACTTGGCACATCAGGCTGTAGATGACTATCAGTCAATGAACTTCGAGTTTCCGGATGAAAGCATCATGATAGTAACAGATTGTGAAGTACCTGGACCGGATGAAGGACCTGAGGAAGGATCCCGATGGTCTATGCACTTTGACGGAGCCTCCAACACTTTGGGAAACGGTATCGGCGCCATAATCATATCACCTCAAGGCACTCATACTCCACTCACTGCCCGGCTGTGTTTCAACTGCACCAATAACATGGCGGAGTATGAGGCGTGCATCATGGGTCTTCAAGCTGCGATCGACCTAAGGATCAAGTTTCTGAGTGTCTTTGGAGATTCCGCTCTTGTGATCAATCAGATCAAAGGAGAGTGGGATACGAAACATCCGAACCTTATTCCTTACAGAGAATGTGTGTTGACCCTGATCCCCCACTTCACAGAGATAACCTTTGTGCACTTTCCAAGAGAAGAGAATCAGCTGGCGGACGCGTTAGCTACAATGGCTTCTATGTTCAAAGTTAAATGGGATAATGAGGCTCCCCGGATCATCATCTGGAAACTGGACGAGCCGGCATACTGTTGCGATCTCGAGACTGAATTGGTGACTGAGAAGCCTTGGTACCATGAGGTAAAGAGATATTTGCAAGCTCAGGAGTATCCTGAAGGTGCCTCTATCAATGATAAGAAGTTCCTGAGAAGGTTCGCGGCAAAGTTCTTCCTTAGCAACGGCGTCTTGTACAAGCGAAACCATGATTCAACCTTACTGCGTTGTGTGGATAAGACTGAAGCAGAAAGGATCATTGAAGAGCTACATGAAGGGACCTTTGGTACACATTCCAGTGGACACACTATGGCTAAGAAGATCCTTCGGGCAGGATATTACTGGTCCACAATGGAAGCCGACTGCTACCAACATTCTAGGACATGCCATAAGTGCCAGATTTATGCAGACAAGGTGCATGTTCCTCCAGTTCCCCTGAATGTTCTGACTGCGCCTTGGCCGTTTGCAATGTGGGGCATAGACATGATCAGTGAGATTAAACCTACGGCATCCAATGGGCATCGCTTCATCCTAGTGGCGATTGATTATTTTACAAAGTGGGTCGAAGCAGCTTCCTACGCTACGGTAACCAAGACTGTTGTGGCACGGTTCATTCGGCATAACCTGATATGTCGATACGGCGTCCCTGAGAGAATTATTACAGACAACGGTACCAATCTGAATAATAAGATGATCACTGAGCTCTGCGAGCAGTTCAAGATACAGCACCACAATTCTTCTCCTTACAGACCGAAGATGAATGGGGTTGTAGAAGCAGCAAATAAGAACATTAAGAAAATCGTGCAGAAGATGACAGTGACTTATAAAGATTGGCATGAGATGTTACCGTTCGCTCTACATGGGTACCGTACCTCAGCCAGGACGTCAACCGAGGCAACTCCTTTCTCTTTGGTTTATGGTATGGAGGCAGTCTTACCGATCGAAGTGCAAATACCCTCTCTCCGGATAATGAAGGATGCAAATCTGAACGAAGATGATTGGATCCAGACACGACTTGATCAACTAAACCTCATTGATGAGAAGAGGCTTGCTGCTATCTGTCATGGTCAGACGTATCAGAAACGGATGATCAGGGCATTTAACAAAAAGGTCAGACCACAGGAATATCAAGTTGGGGATCTGGTAATCAAGCGAATCATCCTTCCTCTGAGTGATCCTAGGGGCAAATGGACCCATACGTACGAAGGGCCATTTGTGGTTAAGCATGTGTTCTCAGGAGGAGCCATGATTCTGACCAACATGGATGGTGACGACCTTCCTCACCCCGCCAATGCAGACATAGTAAAAAGATACTACGCATGAAAAAAGACCCGCTAGGCTGACATGCCTAGGCAAAAATTAGGGCTTCCCGGCAAACCAAAAGGGTTCGGGCAAAATGAAGGGATGAAATGAAAAATCTGTACACCCGGCAAGTCGAAAACCTGAAAAGGCGGCTTGGGCAAAAATGGGTATCCCGGTGGACTGAAAACCCGAAAGGGCGGTCCAGGCAAAAGTTAGGGATAAAAGCGTAATACTATGTCTCATTGGATCACTTTGCATCCAGAATCCGGTATCTACATCAAGTTCAGACGGCATCGATCAGTCAGCTTCATCTTTGTTTAGGTCATCAAGTGATGAGACGCTCGGAGTTATAAAGGCAATAGCAGAGTTGAAACCCAGTGGGATCATTTATATTTCACACAACTGTTTTATTTTCTTTTGAACAAAATTTGTATAAATTCTTTTGTTCGGCGGCGTTCTCTTACTAGGACGTCAGCCTCTTGTACATAAACGCCTATTTACAGGCCATTCAAAATCAATACAAATATACTTTTCAGTAAAAAGTGCCAATTGTTTTTCTTTTTCTGTTTTGTTTTGCGAAGAACGTCCAAGGTTCAATTTGTGATATATGCATTGACAATAATTTGCTAACTCATGAATATTTGCATACGAAACAAAGAACTAATTACAGGTAACATTAGAAACAGGGGCAATAAAAGAGTTGTCTAAGCAATCTAATTGTTCTGTCCGCCAAGGTACCAAGGTAGATTCAGCTAAAGAACATAACCACATATCTCAATTCCCAAGAGAGTGAGCCAGCAAGTCAGTGCACTCTTCTCCAAGCAAAGTTATCAAATCTTAAGGAAGTTGAGTATCCTCCAGCAGATATCAACGTTCCCCAGCAGCATACATATCCATAACAGGCATCCCCGGCAGTCTTGGTCTAAAGATTGTTCCCCGGCGGCATATCAAATATTCAAAGGAATCACTTCCCCAGCATAGCAAAACTTCCCCAGGAGAGTCCAATCCAGTTTCCCCAGGAAAGTTGGAATTCATCTCCCTAAGCAGTAAGCTTATCCCCAGTAGATTCTGGAAGCTTATCCTCGCAGAACACGAACGCGTCGTCCGGCTTTATTCAAAGAGTTATTTCCTTAAAAGGATATAACTGGATTATCCTCAGCCAAAAGCCACGGAAAGGTCGTCGTCAACACAATCTTCTTACCCCCAGCGAAGTCTATTAACACTTCCAACGCAATAAGGGTATCCTCAGCAAGTTACTATCAACAACTCAGCAAAAGTATCTCTCTCCCCACAGAGTTTTGTTTCCCAGCAACATCGCTAGAGTACTTCTCTCCCCGCAGAATTATCCATTCGCCAAGTGTATTCCCCAACGGAGTCATCTTCTCCTACCGGTATTCTTGCAATTATCATCCCCAGCGGAAGCAAAATCTATTCTCCAACATCAGCCCAGGAGTGACTTCCCGGCACCCATCAAGGATCTATTTTCCTAGACGAAAACATGCATTCCTAAACATCACATACATCATTATAGCATGCATATACGCATCATATCTTACAAATCTTATTTATGTTGAGAACATCATTGCTTGGTCCATATCATGCATTGCATATGACTGACCTTTGCCTTTCAGGAAAGATTCAGTTAAATTCTCAATCATATTTCAAGACCTAGACCGGTTCAGTTAATCGACTCCAAAGATTTCTTATCCAGTCCAAGGCCTTCTCTAGTCCAGCTAAATCGACCCCAAACAGATTTTTCTGATGAAGACTCAGTAGAAGTTATCAGGTTTTTCTCAAACGTCCGCTTTTGAGATTATAATTTCCTATGGTTCTCTCCCCAACGGTGCAGAGATGATAATTCCATCTCAGGTTTTTCTCAAACGTCTGCTTTTGAGATTATAATTTCCTATGGTTCTCTCCCCAACGGTGCGGAGATGATAATTCCATTCCAGGTTTTTCTCAAACGTCCGCTTTTGAGATTATAATTTCCTATGGTTCTCTCCCCAACGGTGCGGAGATGATAATTCCATCCCAGGTTTTTCTCAAACGTCCGCTTTTGAGATTATAATTTCCTATGGTTCTCTCCCCAACGGTGCGGAGATGATAATTCCAACCCAGGTTTTTCTCAAACGTCCGCTTTTGAGATTATAATTTCCTATGGTTCTCTTCCCGATCCTGCGGAGGTGGTAATCCCAAGTTTTTCTCAATGTTTGCTTTTGAGATTATAATTGCTTATAGGTTCTCTCACCGTTCTTGCTGAGGTAGTAACCACCCCTGGTTCATTCATTATCTTTTGAAGATCCAGACTCAGCTCCTGTAACCAGTCAGGACACATATATACCAAGCATCTGAAAACCAGCTCCTGTAACATGTCAGGTAATCATTTTCTTTTTTGTAGGTACGCAGGTTCTCGCTAAGGAATCTCTTACGCGATCAACATCCAGATGGCATCTATAAGCCCATCATCCTATCCATCAATCTCCAAATGGCATCTATAAGCCCATTCCATCATCACACTGCTACTATGTGAGCGCAAATTTCTGGGCACTCTAGTGTTCAATCATCTTCTACCCTCGGATTACGAAAGGCACGTCAGCCAATCTGCATCCTCAGGTCTAAGAAGATTGAACAGGGGCAACTGTTGTACCCCAAAATTTGCCCTCCCATATTCTTCAAGAAATTGCCAAGTCAAGCTTCAAAATTCCTCAAGGTAAGAGCCTCATAAACATTCAAGATTAGGGTTTTGGTTCTGATCAAGAAAATGAAGTTTCCAAGGGCCCAATCAAGTTCCACATGCTTATAAATATGGTCAAGCATTCTCATACCAAGTTTCAAGACTTTCAGCACAAAATTGCACAGTCAAAAACCCTAATTGCACTACAGTCAACTGTAGGGGCAAAATGGTCATTTGACAGTCAAAAGTTCAAATTTTTGGTCAACATCTCATTTTGAAGCCACAAACATCATTTGATCAATGCTTGATCATGATTCTCAAAGCTTGGCTCAAAAATCATCAAGATGCAAAAGTTTCCTTATTTGGACAGCTGAAAGAGTCAACTGTAAATTGACCAGGGCATAACTTTCACATGGATTATCAGAAAAATTCCATCCAAAGCTCATTTTGAATAGAAATACATTTCCTACAACTCATCTTCATACTTCAAGTCCAAGAAATGCTCTCACAAAAAGTTATCAATTTCAACATTATAGGTCATTTTCAAAAGTCAACAAAAAGAGACTTTAAGTCAAAGGCCATAACTTGAGATTGGTAAATCAAAATGACATGGGACCAAAGGCATTGGTTAGGGGACTCAAAGACCTTTCCAAAATGTCCAAGAACATGAGCAAAGCTTAAAAATTGAGAAAGTTGTGCCTTGTGGAAGTTGGGAATGTTTTGGATATTTTGAAAAGTCAACATTGATTCAAATGACCTAAAATTGCTAATGGGCCTCTTTTTCTTCCACAATTCATCATCCAAGGCATATGCACGACCATTTGGCCCAAAGGGAAGTTTTTCTATATTTTTATTTATTTATTTGGATTTTTTATTATTAATAATTCATTTAACTAAATAAAATACATGAAAAATATAAAACCAATGAAATAAAATCTTTTTGTGCATGAAATATACTCAATAATTCGTGCATGATCAGATATGGAAGAATTGGAATTGATTGGATATGATTTGTACAAAAAGTGCATGGAAAAGATTGAAAAACTAATGCTTGAAAATCAAATCTTCCAAACCATGAATGCAAAAGATTTTGATCAAATTTCTTGACCTAATTCACTCATACATAAGTTCAGAATGCAACCCTAGTAAGAAGAACAACTAAGCTGCGCTACAAACCAAGCATTGAACTTGAAAATTTTTGCCAAAAACTCAATTCTGAAAACACTTTTGCAGGGCGATTCAAGACCAAATAGTGATTCCATTAGCTTCCTCAAGGATCATAGAACGTGTTCCAATCATTCCCTAAGCCCCATACTCAAGAAAACGCGAAATCATCATTGAAGTTGGTAGAGAAAATTCCAAAATCGTTTTCCATTATTCATGCATTTTAACATGTTTCGTTGTTGTTTTTGTGTTTAGAATGATGTTTGCAAGCTAACTGCATAGTTTGATTGAAGTTTCATGCCCAAACGAAGAATCTACCATGAAAGCATATTAGGTTTCAGTGGAAATCAATTTGGGGGTTTTCAAACCTGGAACAATTAGGCCATGAGAGATATATAGTTGAAATCATGAGAGAGAGACGATTCTAATGGCCCTAGTCCGAACAATTTATGAATGCTCATGTGCTAGTCACTATTTTCTAGTATAGTGCCTACAGCAACGTTTCAAAACCGTTGCTTATTATGTTTATGTTTCAGGAAAAATCAGGCCAAGGAAGAAGAAGGCGAGGTGGCTGTCCATGAGTGGAGCATTTAAATTTTCGCGCGTAAAGAGCATTAGCGTTTGGATTTATTTTATAATATTTGCTTGATGTCTAACATACAGGAAACGCGCTTGGAACGGTTGGTAGGCTTAAGCATTGGTAACATTCAGGACCTGGGTTCGAGCCCCAGGTCCCCACCCCTTTCCAATATTGCTTTTTTAAGCATTATCCTATGCAGTTTCAACGCTGGATACCACCGTGCGCCCTCAAAATCTAACCGTCCACGCGTTCAGTTGCATCAAATCAAAGGCACAGATCTGGGGAACATGATACACCCTAGTCAACGCGTGTACACGCGTCCTGAAAAGTCCAACGGGCCAAGGGTAAATGGGCCAGATTTCTAAAAGAAAACCTCCACTTTGGGGACTGCAACCCCCCTAGGTTTGCTAAACTTTTTTACTTTCTTTGTTTTTTATTATTTCTATTTTCTTTTAAATTATTGTTTTCTTAATTAATTCATTATTTTCATAAATATAAAAAAAAACCATAAAAAAAATCAGAAAAGAAAAAATAATAAATATTTTTTTATTTTAATATTTTGAATTTTTTTTATTAATAACCAAGTATTAAAAAAATATTTCGCAAATAACCGGGTTTCGGAAAAAATTACGCAAATAACCATGTTTGAGATGGCTCCACAAAGGAGGAGCCAAGTCATTTGGCGCATGCACCTAGGGTTTTGCCCTAGGCGCCATCTCACTTGGCGCCTCCATTGGCTTTTAGCCAAGTGAGATGGCGCATGCTCCTTAAAAAGGAGAGGAGGCGCCATCTCACTTGGCGCCTAGGGCAAAACTAGGGTTTTTTGCCGTTTTATAAATAATTCGTCCGTTTCTTTGAAATTTCTCACACTTTCTCGCACTGTATTTTTATTTTGTACTCCCTTATTTACGTAATGACGTCGCCTATGATTTTTAGCAGAGATGGTTACGTTATATTCTCCGCCACGAAACCCGCGATGAAAATGAAATTCTGGCACATTCACTCCATGGAGCGTCTGAAGCGGGAGTTGATGCGGTGGCTAGATGGAGACATCGCCGAGGGGGAAAAAATTCGAAGGATCCAGCGAAAACGAACAACAACCTCGCATGCGACAGGAAGACCTAATGTGTGGTTGGAGGAAGTCAAAACAGACAGTGATGTAATGCTGATGATGCATGGGTCAGATGAAATTGTGTTAACAGTTGTAATTTCCTAGATTGATTATCGTTAATCATTGTTGTACGCGAAAACCCTAATTTAATTTCCTAGATTGATTATCGTTAATCATTGTTGTACGCGAAAACCCTAATGTAATTTCCTATATTGAATTTCTTAAATTGTGTGAACAGTTTTATTAACGGAAAACCCATAATGTTTACAACACAAATATTGAAAAGATTTATTGTATTACAAAATTTATGTGGTCGAGCCAGACGCCCGATTCGGACAGTTTTTGCGATTGTGTCCGACCTGACGGCATAAACCACACTTTCTTTCCAACCTGTCAAGATCGTCCATTTCTGTTGTTATGCGCCTGCTTTTGGGACGACCCTTCTTGTTCCTTCGCATTTGGTCATTGTGCCAAACTATATCACCGCTGTATTCAGGCCAATAGTCCGGTTTTGCCACCAAAGGAAAGTTGTTGTTGTAAACAGTTAGCAACGTTTCAGATTTATAAACGTTTGATAGCAGTTGAAGCGCGTCTTGATGGGTATGCGCACAAGCGGCAATGACATGAGAGCAAGGCATACGAAAAGCTTGAAACCTGCCACAATCGCACCATTGAGAAGGTAAAATGACCCTGTATTCCTGTCTTGCCAGGCCTTCATTGTGGTCAATTGTCTCTTTCACAATGAAGTTGTGGCTATGGCGGTCAAACCGTGTAACCATGTGAGTGTTGGCTTTTGCACTTTCAGCCTTAATGTATTTCATACAGCTTTCACTCCACAGTTGTCCTGATTGCAAGACCGAATACCACATTTCACCTCTTTTGGCAAATAACGCAGCCATCCTAAAATACGTGGATTTCACCAAGGCAGTGATGGGGAGGTTTCGTATGCCCTTGAATACCCCATTCATTGATTCAATGAGATTTGTTGTCATATGCCCCCATCTTTGGCCATTGTCGTATGACCTAGTCCACTTTTCGACCGGTATGTTGTCGATCCACGTACCGGCTTCTGGGTTAGACAAACGGATCTCGTTGCGGTAATATTTGAATGTGGGCTGTGTCAGTGCGTATCCCGCATTCATCACCGCTTTCCGCAATATTTTGTCCTTGACCTCCCTCGAGAAATTCTGGACGATATGCCTGATGCAATAGACATGCGTAGAGGGAGGGTCATGCCAACCATTTGCCGGATTATTATATGCACTTTCAATAGAGGCATGTCTGTCCGAGATCAAACATAGATCCGGTTGAGGAGCCACGTGTGTACGAAGATTTTTCAGGAAAAAGCTCCAAGCACCACCGGTCTCCCCCTCGACAAGGGCAAACGCAACGGGGAAAATGTTATTGTTGCCATCTTGTGCAACTGCCATCAAAAGAGTGCCTTTGTACTTGCCATACAACCAAGTCCCGTCTATCTGTAGAATTGGTTTACATGATGCAAACCCTTCGATGCATGGTTGAAATGCCCAAAAGACGCGACTGAATATTCCGTTGCCATGTAGAACACTACCATCTTGGGCGTAAGCGGGCAATGTTTCCAGAACATAAACACTACCTGGAGAATATGTCTTTAGTGCATTGAGGTAGCGGGGAAGTTCTCGGTATGACTCCTCCCAGTTTCCATACACCCTTTCAATCGCCTTAGTCTTTGCTAACCACGCCTTACGGTAAGACGGAGTGTAATTAAAAACTGTGGTGATGTGGGAGATGATTGTTTTCACCTTCAAAGAAGGGTCGTTGCTCACCAGGGGTAGGATTTCTTGACAGATTAGATCATGGTTGAGTTTTCGGTGGTCTTGTGATTGAGTGGAACTTACACAAGTATGGGTTGTCATGGAACCTATGACCCAGCAGTCACCCCTTAGTCTGTATGAAGCGGTCAGCTTGAACATGCAGTCAGGGTGGACACACTTGATCTTGTACCTTTCCGGGTTTACACGATCCACCTTATAATCAACCGAGTTGAGCATGTGAAATTTTTTGATGGCCCTTATGCATTCCTCTCTATTACGAAACTTGTCCTTCTCTTTTAAATTTTCATCTGATTGCATATACGGTTGGAAAAATAAGTCCGTAGAAGGTTCATCTCCGCCCATGTTGAAGTTTGTCATGTGCGTAGGTGGTGTGTATATTTTGTCGGTAGGAATACTTGGGATGCCATCATCGTCAGAATCGTCGTTCACCATTTCATCGAACTCTAACTCGTTATCTTCTTCTTCATCATCAACTGCATCCACCTCGGCTTGCTCATTCTCCAAAGGATCAACCTCCTGTAACACCGGAGGCTCTACCTCCTGTGTCACCGGAGGCTCTTGAAACAGAACGTACAACTCAATAGAGTCGTTTCCAGAATAGACATGGCTGGAAATCATGTTCTGGAAATCCTCGTCATCTTGAATTGCAACCTTATAAAATATGACTTGGTTGTTTCCAAAAAAGACTGGACTCTGATAAAATATCTGGGATGTAGGGCCTCGTTCAAGTTTGGCCTCCAATCTTTTCTTAAAGTAGGAGAAATTTGCTTTCCCGTTTAAGAGAAATCGGACATTGTCGGTGTTTCTAAACAAAAACCCAACTGTGGGACACATGTATGTCTCACCGTTGAAATGTGCTTTGACAACAAATTGTGGTGAAGAGGCCATTGTGTAGAATTGTTTTGGGTATGAAGGTGGGAATGTTTTGGGTTTATTGATTATATGAAGGTATGAATGCTGGAATGTTTGAAGGTTAGATGACTGATTCGAAGGTTGGAAAATTTTACAGTTTATGTGAATGAATGTTATGTTCAACCTAAGGCAAAATATTTCAATTAAGTAAGTGATGCAACCCCCCAAGGCTGCCAATAATATTACATGCATGGGCTTATGCTGCCACCTAGCCTGGCCCTATTCTTCACACATAAAAGTTTTGTCTAAGCCTGCCACCCGTCTACTCCAATGGCCTTGCATGCAACAGAGAAAGGAATCCCAAAGGCTGTCACGTAGCCTGAGACAATGCTGTAAAACGTGACACCTCTTATTCGCCAAATGGGGTGGCGACAACATTCATTTTTGTACTATTTCGCCAAGTGAGATGGCGCCTCCCTTACTGTCCAATCGTATTACATGCATGGGCTTATGCTGCCACCTAGCCTGGCCCTATTCTTCACACATAAAAGTTTTCTCTAAGCCTGCCACCCGTCAGCTCCAATGGCCTTGCATGCAACAGAGAAAGGAATCCCAAAGGCTGTCACGTAGCCTGAGACAATGCTGTAAAACGTGACACCTCTTATTCGCCAAATGGGGTGGCGACAACATTCATTTTTGTACTATTTCGCCAAGTGAGATGGCGCCTCCCTTACTGTCCAATCGTATTACATGCATGGGCTTATGCTGCCACCTAGCCTGGCCCTATTCTTCACACATAAAAGTTTTGTCTAAGCCTGCCACCCGTCAGCTCCAATGGCCTTGCATGCAACAGAGAAAGGAATCCCAAAGGCTGTCACGTAGCCTGAGACAATGCTGTAAAACGTGACACCTCTTATTCGCCAAATGGGGTGGCGACAACATTCATTTTTGTACTATTTCGCCAAGTGAGATGGCGCCTCCCTTACTGTCCAATCGTATTACATGCATGGGCTTATGCTGCCACCTAGCCTGGCCCTATTCTTCACACATAAAAGTTTTGTCTAAGCCTGCCACCCGTCAGCTCCAATGGCCTTGCATGCAACAGAGAAAGGAATCCCAAAGGCTGTCACGTAGCCTGAGACAATGCTGTAAAACGTGACACCTCTTATTCGCCAAATGGGGTGGCGACAACATTCATTTTTGTACTATTTCGCCAAGTGAGATGGCGCCTCCCTTACTGTCCAATCGTATTACATGCATGGGCTTAGGCTGCCACCTAGCCTGGCCCTATAATACACACATAAATGTTTTGTCTAAGCCTGCCACCCGTCAGCTCCAATGGCCTTGCATGCAACAGAGAAAGGCATCCCAAAGGCTGCCACCTAGCCTGAGACAATGCTGTAAAACGTGACACCTCTTATTCGCCAAATGGGGTGGCGACAACATTCATTTTTGTACTATTTCGCCAAGTGAGATGGCGCCTCCCTTACTGTCCAATCGTATTACATGCATGGGCTTAGGCTGCCACCTAGCCTGCAAGAGTGACACCTTACATTATTTGTAAATGCATGCATGCATATGTGTAACTCCCTAAGCATGCAAATGTGACACCTCGCAGGCATGCAACCACTACATCAGAATTAGTTGCCTATAAATACATACCTTATGAAACATATCTCACACCCACACAACTCTCACTCTCTCACTCTCTGCTACGAAATATTTCTTAAGTCTCTCATACTCCTTATTTCTTCCTAAGTCTTTCATTCACTCAAGCGTTCTGAAGAATGGCCCTTCTAACAATGGGAGATACTCACAGAGGCACAAGGGAAAACATTGCTGCATTTGTAAGTCTCTTCTTTGGTTATACATTTTTCATACTTTAAAAAACGTGTTGTTCATCTTAATTAATCTTACTCTTGTTTAATTATGATCTCAGGATACACAAAGATTCAGAATCCGTTCGCACAAATACCTGGCCCCCGACCCTTTTATCGTCCCTTATCTGGAATATGCAGGTTTTGGACACGTGATAAAGATCTCCAACTGCACCATTGACTCCAAATTCATCCTTGCAATGTTGGAGAGGTGGAGACCGGAGACCCATACATTTCACCTACCAATAGGTGAATGTACCATCACTCTCGAAGATGTCTACATGCTACTGGGCCTCCCTATTGACGGTAAAGCGGTGAACGGGTCGGTTCAACAACCCAACTCACAGTGTGAAGAACTGTTGGGTAGGGACATGGTAGAAGGTGGTGGAGCAAGAGGGCAGGGAATACTACTCACTGACCTGAAACGGCATTATGCAAGTATGGAATTAAATGAAAATTCCTCAGAAAATGACCGAGTAGTAAAAGCCCGAACGTATATTATGATACTTTTTGGTACTTTTTTATTTCCCGAAAGTACGGGAAATAGTGTAAATTTCATGTACTTACATTTACTAACCAATTTTGATAAAACTAGAAAATTTAGTTGGGGTTCTGCAGTATTAGCCCACCTGTACAGTTCCTTGTGCAAAAACGCAGTCAAGGAAAAATGTACATTTTATGGGTGCGCATTTTTACTACAAGCCTGGGGTTGGTGGAGGATGGAGTCCTTAAACCCCATCAACAACAACACTTTTGGTTTCCCTTACGCAACAAAGTAAGTCATTAAGTTATAGCATTTATAACTATTCTTCTCTTTCCAAAATATATGCTAAAAATAACATGTTTCTCATTTCCTATAGGTACTGCGTGAGGGGTATGGATTACGGCAAGAATCCCAGATTCAATGTCGCACTCTACCGGAATCTGTTGGATCACCTAGGCCCAGATGACGTAAGTCGTAGCTTTTAACTTTTGTTCATTTTATTTATTTATACATTACTTTTGCGCTTACCTGATTTAAATTTTATCGCAGTTCGTCTGGAGACCATATTTGGGTCTGGACCATTCTCCAAATCCAGAGGATGCAGCAACTTGGACTGCAAAGACTGCACTCATTCGGTTCAACATTGTGGAGATGCACCACAGCGACCGCGTGAAGATGCAGTTCGGAATGATCCAAGAGATACCGAGTGACCCAACAGATTTGTCCCCCTGGCATCTAAAAAGGGTCGACGCCCAGTGGAATCTAACCAACTGGAAAGACTTTGCTCCAGAATGGTGTAAAATGTGGCAAAGGCGTCACCGCTTCATCTTGCAATCCCCTGTTTTCCTTACTCAAGGTAACATGCGACACACCGATCAATATATGTCGTGGTACAGGTCGGTTAGTAACCCAGATATGCACGTGTCTCATCCGAGGTACTTGGTTGACCCACGCACACAATGGGCACAACCCTCGATTCCCCACCAACAAACCCAAAATCCTTCAACCTCAAACCCACCCCCAAGAAGAAACAGACCAACAAACACACAACCACAATCCCCACCACAACACAACTACAACCAAATGCCGTACTACCAACCACAGTCACCGCCAAACTACCAATACCCAGATATGCCTCAAACCCAACCACAATACCAACCCCAATACCAGCAAACCCACATACCCCATACACAATTTCAGTCTTCCACATATCCCAATATGGGGCCCTCAACATCCAGCCTAAGCCCTGATATGGGAATGTCAGAAGATTACGACCAACCCGACCAAACCTACCATCAACCACCATATCACCAAACAACCCAACATCCACAGTACCAAACACCCCAAGATCCATTTCCTTTCTACCCCCCATACTCAGACGACCAATGCTACCGACCAACCATGGAACCCCACCCACCGCCAACACGACCAAACTTCGAGGGCATGGGTAACCGACTGTACCAGAGCGGATCTTCGAGATATGGAGATCTTACGGATTTTATGGATTCGGATCGCATTGACTTCGCTGGGCCATCGACCTTGCCGCAACAGGAAACGAGACGGCACCCAGCAAGAGAAAGGCGAGGACGGGGTTGCGGGACAGGGGGTCATTACCGGGTTCCTGGGGATCATTGATGTATCTTTTTTTTTTTCAGTATTTTTTGTATCTATTTTTTTACTGTTATTTAAATGTAAAACAGTAGAATGTAATTATTTTTTTTCAAATAAAAATTCAATTTTGGTTATCTCTGTCTAATACGCAACGCGCAGGAAAGGAAAAAAAAAAAATTTTTTTTGCCCTAGCTTTACACATAGGCGCCATCTCATTTGGCTTAGGGCTTGCCATTTGCCCTTAGGCGCCAAATGAGATGGCGCCTCCCTTAAAAAATTAGGAGGATGCGCCAAATGAGATGGCTCCTCCTTTGTGGAGCCATCTCAAACATGGTTATTTGCGTAATTTTTTCCGAAACCCGGTTATTTGCGAAATATTTTTTTAATACTTGGTTATTAATAAAAAAAATTCTAATATTTTTTGTAATTAAATTGCATATAATTAAATTTAGTTTTAAATTAGGTTAATCTTAACTTTTTAATAAAAATCTAAAAAAATATAGAATTAGGGTTTATGATAATTTTTATTCCTTTTTATTTTTCTTTCATAAATAGCTAAAATATTAAATATTTATTTTTTGTAATTAAAATTGCATATAAATTAATTAGGGTTAATTTTAGGGTAAAACTTTAATCTTCTTTTTAATAAATTAAAATAACTAGAATTAGGGTTAGCATTTAATTAAATTAATTATTTTTCATTAAAATCACAAAATACCAAAAAAAATACCAAAAACAATTTCTTTTCTTTTTTATTAATTAATTCCCTCATTTAATTTAATTTTGCAAAAAAAAGGGTCCAACGCCCTCGTTTTAATTCTTATTCGCATATTTATTTTATTTCTTTATAATATTTATGTATCTCTCCCGAAGCCGTGTAATTAACCTGTCGCACTTTTAATTCTTTATTTTCTTTACTTTCTTTATTTTTCTGTCAAATCGGGTTCAAGAAATTTTGGCGATGTGGACCCGCGCCTTTTGTAATAGCTTAGAATCTTTTACTTTCCGCAATTTTTTTAACTATTAACCAAGGCATGAAAGAATGTATGACAAAAAAATAAAAATAAACGCTAGAT
The DNA here is from genome assembly GCA_948472305.1 of Vicia faba. Classification (NCBI taxonomy): domain Eukaryota; kingdom Viridiplantae; phylum Streptophyta; class Magnoliopsida; order Fabales; family Fabaceae; genus Vicia; species Vicia faba. Next base: position 256,058,065 of record OX451736.1, on the reverse strand, counting down.
CACCAATGACATGACAAAAGACAAAAATAACTGAAAACGACACACAAATCACACACCACCCCTAGGGTACGCCTCACTGTTGCCTTGCCTCGAAAGGTGATCGTCGAGTAGAGGATGTCTTAGTAAGTCCTCATGATCCGGGAACCTGGCATGAGGGTAGCTTCTAAGGTGTCTTCCCATTACTCTGGTGATCACCATGTCCCGAACCTCGAATTGACCCGAACACCTCCAACGGTGGTGCTACCTACCTCTCAATGGTGGGATGGCACTACTTTAAAGGACATTTACACAGACGAATTCCTTAGGGTAGGTAGACGACTCTAGATACTTGCTCTAAATTTCAAAACAAATTCAAAAAATACTTTTCACACCAACACATTTTCAAAAAGCTTTCGAAATTTTTTTCAAACACTCTTGAGGACCGATACAAGAGTCGAACTAAAATTTTCAAAGAAACTTTTTTTTAAACCCACAGTTGAAAAGCAAACAAAACATTTTTGAAAACACAAGTGAGCAAGTATCTAAGAGCCCATGGATAACCATGGATAGAAAGGGTGCTAACACATTCCCTTTCAATAATCTACCTCCCGAACCGAGAGAAATCTCTTTAAGGAATTTTTCTGTGCTTTTGTCCTTTCCATTTGGAGAAAATAAAAGACGGTGGCGACTCTTGCTTCCGCGACATTTCGCGAACCAGCATTAAACAGTCAGTTCCATATCCACCGATCACAGCAGTCATTACTTCTCAAAATAAAAACCCATTAAGTCAAAACCTATGAAGGAGACTTACAAAACTGGGGCATCCCGCTGACTGTAATTCCAAAAAGAAACAGTTCAGGCAAAAAACAGGGATAATGAAAGAAAAAGAAAGAGGTCATACAAACCCTCAACAAAAAAGGAAATGACTTCCAATTCAAAATAAATTGTCAATACCCGAACCATCTCTGGTATATTAGAGCAAAAGACTCGAACAAGGTCTAACGCACGATCAACTGAGTTTAGGTTCGAAGAACATCACGAAGAGCGGGTGGGTACAAATAATTTGAGCCTTTATCCTTTGTTTCTTAAACCGTGAACCAGGCGACGTTATAACCCTTAAAAGTACTAGCTGAAGCATGGGTTAGTTCGAAAGCATACTGTTACGAAAGGTATCCTGACTCCTTAAGGCTTACAGTAAATACGGAGTTGACATCACGTTTTACAAACATTCACTTGTTTTATGAAAAAGAATGCATTTTCAAAATCTTCAAGACAGACATAAGCTTTGCATTTTTGATATAACATTGTTTGCATATGACTATTTGTTTGAACAGCAGGGAAATTTGCATGATGAATACCTAGTGAACAAAAGCACTTCCAATCAAGGGGCATGGCATCACTATTGCCCATCATCTGGGGCAGTTAAGTCAAGATTCGGAGAATCTCTCAAAAGGCCAACCAGCTTGGGGCAAATCTCCGCCCGAGTCACTTGGGGTATTCCAGCAACGAATCCTGCCTAATCAGACATCTTCTGGTAGCAGGGCAACGCAACACTATCAACAGGGGCACCCCCCTACATCCTGAGAGCGTGGACATAGTCGAAAAGATACTACGCATGAAAAAGACCCGCTAGGTTGACATACCTAGGCAAAAATTAGGGCTTCCCGGCGAACCAAAAGGGTTCGGGCAAAATGAAGGGATGAAATGAAAAAAATCTGTACACCCGGCAAGTCGAAAACCTGAAAAGGCGGCTTGGGCAAAAATGGGTATCCCGATGGACTGAAAACCCGAAAGGGCGGTCCAGGAAAAAATTAGGGATCAAAGCGTACGACTATGTCCTGGCATCTCGTCACCTGTCTACCAGAAGATTTGTCAATTACCCCCACAGGTGCCTTCTCCCACTGAAACTGGGGCAATAATGAGTGGTCTAAGCGATCTAATGGTTCGGTCCACCAAGGTACCAAGATAGGTTCAGCTGAAGAACGTAACCAGTATATCTTAACTCCCCAGAGAGTGAGCCAGCAGGTCAATACGCTCTCCCCAAGCAGAGTTATACAATCAGCCTTAAGGAAGTTGGGTATTCCCCGCAGATCTCAACATTCCCCAGCACAATATACGAATATTCTTAACAAGCATCCCCGACAGTCTTGATCTAAGATTGTTCCCCGGTGGTAGATCAGACCTTCAGTGGAGCCGCTTCCCCAGTACATCTCAAAGTTTCCCCAGGAGAGTCCAATCAAGATTTCCCCAGGAAAGGTTGAATCATCTCCCCAGCAGTAAGCTTATCCCCAGTAGATTCTGGAAGCTTGTCCCCTGCAGAGCCCGAACGCGTCTCCCGGCTTTATCCAAAGGTTATTCCCCTACCAGGGTATAACTGGGTTATCCTCAGCCAAAATCCATGGAAAGATCGTTCTCGGCGAAGTCTTCTTATCCCCAGCGAAGTCTATTAACACTTCCAATATAACAACGGTATCCCCAGCAAAGTTACCATCAACATTCCAGCAAAGTACCTCTCTCCCCACAGAGTATTTCTCCCCAGCAAGATCGCTAGAGTAATTTTCTCCCCGCGGAGTGTTCTATTCGCCAAGTTTATCCCCCAACGGAGTTATCTTCTCCTACCGATATTCTTGCAATTATCATCCCCAACAGAGACAACAAAGCACTATTCTCCAACATTAGCCCAGGATGTGACTTCCCGGCACCCGTCAAGGATTTACTTTCCTAGACGAAAACATACATTCATAAAAATCGCATTTCCATACATTATAGCATGCATATATGCATCATGAATATACAATCTCATTTATGTTAAGAATATCATAGCTTGATCCATATCATGCATTGCATATGACTGACCTTTACCTTTCAGGAAAGATCCAGTTAAATTCTCAGCTATATGTCAAGACTTTAGTCTGGTTCAGTTAAATCGATTCTAAGATTTTCCTGATTCTTATCCAGTCAAAGGCCTTCTCTGGTTCAGTCAGATCGACCCTAAGATCTCCCTGATTCTTATCCAGTTGAAGATATTCCAAGACCTTGTCCGGTTCAGTTAAATCGACCCTAAGATTTTCCTGATTCTTATCCAGTCAAAGGCCTTCTCTGGTTCAGTCAGATCGACCCTAAGATCTACCTGATTCTTATCCAGTTGAAGTTATTCCAAGACCTTGTCCGGTTCAGTTAAATCGACCCTAAGATTTTCCTGATTCTTATCCAGTCAAAGGCCTTCTCTGGTTCAGTCAGATCGACCCTAAGATCTCCCTGATTCTTATCCAGTTGAAGATATTCCAAGACCTTGCCCGGTTCAGTTAAATCGACCCTAAGATTTTCCTGATTCTTATCCAGTCAAAGGCCTTCTCCGGTTCAGTCAAGATCGACCCTAAGATCTCCCTGATTCTTACCCAATTGAAGTTATTCCAAGACCTTGTCTGGTTCAGTTAAATCGACCCTAAGATTTTTCTGATTCTTATCCAGTCAAAGGCCTTCTCTGGTTCAGTCAGATCGACCCTAAGATCTCCCTGATTCTTACCCAGTTGAAGCTATTCCAAGACCTTCTCTGGTTCAGTCAGATCGACCCTAAGATCTCCCTGATTCTTACCCAGTTGAAGTTATTCCAAGACCTTGCCCGGTTCAGTTAAATCGACCCTAAGATTTTTCGGATTCTTATCCAGTCAAAGGCCTTCTCTGGTTCAGTCAGATCGACCCTAACATCTCCCTGATTCTTACCCAGTTGAAGTTATTCCAAGACCTTGCCCGGTTCAGTTAAATCGACCCTAAGATTTTTCGGATTCTTATCCAGTCAAAGGCCTTCTCTGGTTCAGTCAGATCGACCCTAAGATCTCCCTGATTCTTATCCAGTTGAAGTTATTCCAAGACCTTGCCCAGTTCAATTAAATCGACCCTAAGATTTTCCTGATTCTTATCCAGTCAAAGGCCTTCTCCGGTTCAGTCAGATCGACCCTAAGATCTCCCTGATTCTTATCCCAGTAGAAGACATCCAAGATTCTCTCAGCGTTCCTGTTGAGGTAGTAATCGCCCAAGGTTCTATCAGCATTCCTGTTGAGGTAGTAATCGCCCAAGGTTCTCTCAGCGTTCCTGTTGAGGTAGTAATCGCCCAAAGTTCTCTCACCGTCCCGTTGAGGTAGTAACCATCCCTGGTTGATTCATAACCTTTTGAAGCTCCAGACCCAATTCCTGTAACCAGTCAGGGTGCATCTATACAAAGAGTTTGAAGACCAGTTCCCGCAACAGGCCAGGTAATCATCTTCTTTTTCAGGTACGCAAGTTCTCGCTAAGGAATCTCTTACGCGATCGACACCTAGATGGCATCTATAAGCCCATCCACTCATCCATCATCTCTCAGCATGGCATCTATAAGCCCATCATCCTATCCATCAATCTCCAAATGGCATCCATAAGCCCATTCCCACCATTACACTGCTAACATGTGAGCGCAAATTTCTGGGCACTCTAGTGTTCAATCATCTTCTACCTTCGGACTACGAAAGGCATGACAGCCAATCTACATCCTCAGGTTTAAGAAGTTTGAACAGGGGCAACTGTTGTACCCCAAAATTTTCCCTCCCATTTTTCTTCAAGATTTGCAAAGAGCATGCTTCAAAATCTCCCAAGGGTTGCACAGTTCAATGGCCTCCTAACAGTCAAAAACTAGGGTTTTGGTTCTGACAAAGAAATTGAAGTTTCCAAGGGTCTAAACAAGTCCCACATGCCTACAAACATTGTCAAGTATCCTCATGTCAAGTTTCAAGACCTACAGCATAAAATAGCATAGTCAAAAAACCCTAATTGCTCAACAAGCAACTGTAGGGGCAAAATGGTCATTTGACAGTCAAAAGTTCAAATTTTTGGTCAACATCTTATTTTGAAGCCACAAACATCATTTGATCAATTCTTGATCATGATTCTCAAGGCATGGCTCAAAAAGTCTCAAGATGCAAAAGTTTCCATATTTGGACAGTTGAAAAAGTCAACTGTAACTTGACCAAGGCATAACTTCCACATGGTTTATCAGAAAAATTCCATCCAAAGCTCATTTTGAAGAGAAAGACATTTCCTACAACTCCTCTTCACACTTCAAGTCCAAGAAATGCTCTCATAAAAAGTTATCAATCTCAACATTATAGGTCATTTTCAAAAGTCAACAAAAAGGGACTTTAAGTCAAAGACCATAACTTGAGATTGGTAAATCAAAATGACATGGGACCAAAGGAATTGGTTAGAGGACTTCAAGACCTTTCCAAAATGTACAAGAACATGATCAAAGCTTAAAATTGAGCAAGATATGCCTTGTGGAAGTTGGGAAATTTTTGGGAATTTTGAAAAGTCAACTTTGCTTCAAATGCCTCAAAATTGCTAATGGGCCACATTTTCTTCCAAGAATCATCATCCAAGAGTTATGCACGACCCATTGACTTTAAAGGAAGTTATTTTATCATTTTTTATTAATTATTTGAATTATTATTATTATTAGTTCATTTAATTAAAATAAAATATGACAAAAATAGAAAACCATGTTTTCCAATCCCTTTTTGCAGCATATTCTCTCCATAAAACCTCAAGATTTCGTGCATCACTAATATGGAAAGATTTGGCCATGATTGGTATCAAAAGGGCATGAAAAAGATTGAAAAAGATTCATTGAAAATCAAATATTGGATTCATGAATGCAAAGGTTTTTTGGCTTGAATTCTTACCCTAATTCATTCCTCACATAAACACAAACCTAAACCTAATGCACAAGACCTGGAAGCTGCGCTCAGAAAAGAATACAAACTTTGCATTTTTTGTCAAAAAGTTCAAAACTGAAAGCACAGCTAGAGGGTGTTTGAAGGCCAAAGAACAATTCCATTACCTTCCTGACACATCAAGGAAGCTTTCTGAATCAAAACCATAGCCTCTAACCTCAAGAAACGGTAGCACAAAGTCGCCATGTTCCTGACTTTTTTCATACTCATGCTTTGATTTATACGCATATTTCATACATTTTAAATGCTTATTTGTACTAATGTGGATTCACTGAAGCTTTTGATGTATGTTAATTAAACTAATCATGCCTGTAGCAAAAGATGCCATGGATGTCTTCTAGGTTTTCATAAGCTTGAAATTGGGGTTTCTTTCCCATGGAAAAATTGGCCGTCCTAACCTACACCATTGGAATCAGAAGCTTCATACGAATTAATTCCACATGTCGCGCTCAATTTATGACCAACAGTTTTCTATTCGCTATTTTTTGGTATTTCAGTTTGTGGGGGATTAAAACCCCCGCTATCTAGTTTGTTTTTTCAGGCAAAATAAAGAACAAGTGGAGAAGACGATGCGTGGAGAAGACGATGCATGGAGAAAAGCGATTGGTGGATTCAAACATTGGCGCTTTTTTTGTGGATTATCCAGCATAATGTTTTTTCTCTCTCTTATTATTCCTTGCCCACTAAACATACAACCAAGCGCGCTAGTTCAGTTGGTGGGCGACGTGGACAATAGGTACTGGGACCTGGGTTCGATTCCCAGGTCCCCTCCCTTATTCAATATTATTTTGTTTAATGTATTTCCCTGCAGCGCTTCAGCTAAGGTCCACCAAATGCTTTGCCTGCTTGATTGCCACATGCCCCTGAAGATTAATCCATTGACCATCAGGTGAAGTCCATCATACATCTCAGTCAACCATGCACACGTGACCATCAAAAGTCAACCAGGCCAAGCTTCAATGGGCCAAATTACTGTTGATCATACCTCCAAAATTGGGTCTACCACCCCTCTTGTTTGTATCTCTATCCCTTTTCTTTTCTTCTTTTTATTGTTTCAATTTAATTATTTTATTTTAATTCCTTAAATTAATTTTAAATAATATAAAAATACAAAAAAATCAGAAAAGTCAAAATAAAAATATATTTTATTATTTTCATTAATATTTCATTTTGTAAATAAATTCTAAAAACTAATTAGTTTTGATTTTAGGTTTAATTTTAATATTTTTTGAATAAACTAAAAAAGGTAGAAATTAGGGTTTTTATATTTTATTCTTTTTTTCCTTTTTTCACCATATTTAATTATTAATAATTAATTATTTTTGTAAATAAAATTGTCATTAAATAATTAGGTTAAATTAGGTAAAACTTGAATTTATTTCTTTAATAATTAAAAATGCTTAGAATTAGGGTTTTAATTCCATTTAATTTTCTCATTAAATTCCATAAATACAAAAACTCCAAAAATAAGTTCTTGCTTGTATTTAATTTAATTAATTCACGATTTCGATATAATTTCTTTAAAAGGGTCCAATGCCCTCGCGCTCTCGATTTTATTTCCTTTCGCATTTACTTTTATTTCCTTTTTGTGAATATAATGTATTTATCCCAAAGCCTTGTAATAGATTAATTAGGACATTTATTTTTCGTATTTTATTTTAAATCGGGTCTTAGTTTAATTTGGCGATGTAGACCCGCGCCTTTGTAATAGCGTAGGACTTTTAATTCCGCACCTTTTAACTGCTAATAATTTGCATGAAAGAATGAATGCCAAAAATAAAAACAAAGCGTAGATCACCAATGCATGACAAGATAAACATAATTGAAAATGATACACAAATCACACACCACCCCTAGGGTACGTCTCACTGTTGCCTTGCCCCTCGAAAAGTGGTCGTCGAGTAGAGGACGTTTTAGTAAGTCCTCATGTCCATGAACATGGCATGGGGGTAGCTTCTAAGGTGTCTTCCTATTGCTCTGGTGACCACAACGTCCCGAATCCTTGAATTGACCCGAACACCTCCAACGGTGGTGCTACCTACCTCTCAATGGTGGGACGGCACTACTTTAAGGACATTTACATAGACTAATTCCTTAGGGTAGGTAGATGACTCGTAGATACTTGCTCTAATTCAAAACAAAACAAAAACTTCTTTTCACACTGACACTTTGCAAAAGCTTTCAAAAACAACTTTTCAAACACTCTTGAGGACCGATACAAGAGTCGAACTGAAATTTTAAACGAAACTTTTTTAAACCCACAGTTGAAAAGCAAACAAACATTTTTGAAAACACAAATGAGCAAGTATCTAAGAGCCCATGGATAACCATGGATAGAAAGGGTGCTAACACCTTCCCTTTCTATAAATCTACCTCCCGAACCGAGAAACAATCTCATAAGGAATTTTTCTGTGCTTTTGTCCTTTCCATTTGGAGAAAATAAAAGACGGTGGCGACTCTTGCTTCCGCGACATTTCGCGAACCAGCGTTAAACAGTCACTTCCAGATCTACCGATCACAATTCTCATTCTCTCTTACGTTATAAACGGATAAAGCTTAGAAATATGTTCCAATAGCAGCTTCATCTGCTTCTACAACACTGAAAGAAGATAAATGAGAGATTAACAATGCTTTCTCTCCATTTATAATAACCACCTTTCCTTCAAGCACGAACTTCAGCTTTTGGTGTAGAGTTGAAGTGACGGCCCCTACCTCATTTATCCATGGTCGTCCTAGTAAGCAGCTGTATGCAGGCACAATATCCATGACTTGGAAAGTAATCTGAAAAAGGTGTGGGCCTATGTGAATAGGCAGATTCACTTTCCCAATAACAACTTCATTGATCCATCAAAAGCTTTTACAATAATTCCACTTAGGCGCATGGGAGCTCCTTGATACTTCAGCATCATCAACATGCTCCTCGGTATGACATTTAGGGCGGACCCATTACCAATCAGCATATTTGACAATAAATCATTCTTACACTTCATAGATAAATGGAGAGCCATATTGTGATTCCTCCCTTCGTCAGGAAATTCATCGTCACAAAAGCTTAGGCTATTACAGGATGTAATATTACCTACCACACTGCTGAATTGATCTAACAACATATCACTCTCCACGAAGGCTTGATCCAACACTTCATCAAGGATTCTCTATGAGCATAAGCATATTCATCCTCTGACTCAGTCTCAACCAAGCAAACTTCTATCACATTAACCTCATGGTAATCATCTCTATGGTCTAACACGTTGATAATGCCATTGTCCAATAACAACTGAATACCTTTTATTACAATGGAACATCCCCAAAAATCTCTACAGCATACCCTGCAAGATCAATAGTGGTGCTCTACCTGACCCTCATATGGCAGAAGGTAGCGTGCAATTGCACCAGATCATCGTTCATATGGTTCAAATCTAAGATCCATAACTCTCCCGGACACCCAAAGACCATGTTCACTTCCTCCTCATATTCTGCCCTAGGCCTGATTATATGGATGAGGCCCTTATCCATCATCTCCTGTAAATCATCCTTTATCTTATCGCACCCTTGTATATCAGTACTACATATACCACAACTAGAATGGTCACGAGTATAGTAACTAAACTTACAAAGTTCTGCATGCATCTTTACCAAGTCTCCTCTGACCAAGTTGATATCATAAATCTGAAGTCCCCTGGACAACCAGCAACCATGTTAACAGTATTCGTTCTTCCATGCTTTGGTAGAGGATTATCGTTTACATTCGGGCTGACATCTTTGAAGGATAAAAGGCCAGATCTCACCATTTTTTACCTCAGATTAGAGGATAACAGTTTTCCATATTATGCCCTGGTACTCCCTAATGAAAAGGACACGTCTGATCTGCCTTGTAGTATTAAGGCAAAGGTGGGGGTATAGCAGGGGTGGCCTAGTCTAGACCAACTTTTTCTGGATTAATGCTGGGAGTAACTCTGCATAACTCATGGGAATAGAGTCAAAAGGCTCTCTCCTCTGATTCTTCCCTTGATTTCCTTGAGGGGTTGGTCTTTGATAAGCGACTGTAGTCGGAGCTGTATTAACAACTGGAGTTACTGAGGAAATCTATTGATGGCACTGATGATTTTTTCTAGGATGATTAACCCTTCTCTCTTGAATAACAGCATTTGTCTCTCCTTCTTTATTTTTAGAAAACTCGTATGATGGTTTCTTCACATTGCCAGTACTTTCACTTTTTGTTAAACGACCTTTTCTTACAGCATCTTCCAAAGGATGCCCATTCCTACCATTTCGGTAAAATCACTGGATGCACTCTCCACCATTCTCTCATAATAGAATGCACCTAGAGTCTTCAAAAACATCTTCTCATTTCTTTTTCTTCCATTGGAGGAATCACCTGGGCGGCTAGTTCACGCCATCTCTGTGCATATTCTTTAAATGACTCCTTATCCTTTTGGACCATGGCTCTGAGTTGATCACGGACAGGCGCCTTGTCCACATTGTATTTGTACTATCTAATAAAAGCTTCATTCAAGTCATTGAAAGAGGAATATTAGCACTATCTAGGCTCATGTACCATTTCAATGTTGCACCAGTCAAACTATCTTGAAAGAAATGAATCAACTGGCATTGATCATCAGTATGAGTAGACATTCTTCTCACATACATCACTAAGTGCACTCAAGGGCAAGTGTTGCCTTTGTACTTCTCGAATTTTGGTACTTTGAACTTTACAGATATTTTTACATTTGGAATCAAACACGGATCATTCACATTATGCCCAAACAGTTCTTTTCCTCTGAGGGCCTTCAACTCTTTATGCGTCTTATCAAACTGGTCCTGAAAATCATCTATTCGATCATAGACACCCAAGCTTTCACTTGGTGAAGGAACAGGGCGATAAACTTCATCATTAACAAATGGTAGAACATTCACAGAGGGAGGTGCAGCATAGTGAATATCATTTCTAGCAGCAGGGGTAATATGCACCACAGGAAGTGCAGGAGCAGCAGCAGCCTGAGAAGGTGGAGAAACTTGAGCATATTGATTATAACCTTTTGGCATGAAATTATCTGGCATTCCCCAAAGATAACCTTAAGGCATACGATTCTGAACAACAGTAATTGGAGTAACAGAAATAGGAACTTTCGGAGCTTCAAGAGTAACCGTTGTCTGTTGAGGTTCAACAAGTGGTGGCTGATTCTGAGCAGCCACCAAAGATTCCACCAAAATAGTCAGATTGTCCATACCAGCCTTCAGAACAGAAACTTCCTTGCGCAGCTCGTGATTCTCTTGTTCTAGATTATCCATCTTCCTTCTGAAATTGGCCCGAGTATTGTACTGATGAGATAACTTGTTGAATGAAGTAAAGAAACTCAGTAAGACACCTGGATATGAACAGAAATGCAAGAAGTATGTACAATCTTGAAGTCACTTCTTTTTATTATCTTCAAGATCTCATCCATCTCACGAGCGGAGGGTTCTTCATCTGCAATGTCCTTGGCGGGTATTTCTGTCACGAACGGATCAAGAACCTTCTCTTTCCCTCTTGTATCAGTATCTGGCTTGGAAATAGTAATGCGGATGGGCGCCTTTGTAACAACTGGTGGTGAGATATTGGGTGAAAATATTCTCCCAGGTCTAGTTACTTTGCTTGAGCCAGTTATGTTACCGACATCATCATCTTTATTCTCTTCGATCCAAGCATCTTGTTTTATGTCGTGATAAAACACCTCAGCACCATAGTTACAAGGCACTGCCTTGTTTGAAGAATAGGGAATTGGTCTGTGATTGGTAATTATTAAGGGAGAAATAGTGGGTTCATTTGAAATTCTAATAGGACATTTGGAGGAGATCCTAAGAGGCTTGTTTGAGATGGTGATAATGGAGAGATCTTCACATTTGTTAGTCAAACTTTTGGCAAGCGGGGTCTTCTCAAATAGAATTTCATGGCTATCCATCAGGCGTTGAATGCCTTTCTTCAGCCCTTCACATCTATTGAGTTGTCTTGTACAGCACACACAGTCCTTTACACAGTCACGGAAAATCCCATCTTTCAACAGATTCTTTTTGATGATATTCAGCGGAGTAGTTAATTCTTTAACAGAGGCAACAAAAAGTGTATCTTCAACAACATTAACACCCTTGTCATGCTTTGGCATAGGTGTGGTGATTATACTCGGATTCGGAGGAGGATCAAACTCAATAGTCTTCTTATCGATCAAATCCTGAATTTTGTTCTTCAAGGCCTAGCACTGGTCAATCTCACGCCCGGGGCTGCTTGAGTGGTAAGCACATTTAGCATTCGGATTATACTTTGGTGAAGAGGTACCAGGGTTGGCAGGAGGATCGCACAATGTCACCAAATTAGCCTTGAGAAAATGTTGTAAGGCTTGAGATAATGACATGCCTAACCTCGTAAATTGTCTTCTCGGAGTTTCAAAACATTGATGATTTGTAGATGGTCTTTTGGTAGGAGTTGGGTTGGAGATTCGGAAAACATTTATGGCCGTATGATCATTCTTCTTGGTACATGCCCTTTCCCCGTACACAGAATTGATTTCCTTCTTTGCAGTAAAAGGTTTCTTGACAGGATTGGAAGTGGAGGCAGAACCACAGAGATCTTCCCACTTTTGATGTCGCTTTCAACTATTTCACCAGTTAATATTAGCTCGGTGAACTAGAAGAAGAGAAGCCAACTAGAAGATTAAAGAATGGACCAGACAAGGTTCCCATAAACATGTTGATGTGCTCTCTATCAATCAAAGGTGGTTGAACCCTACTGGCGAGGTCTCTCCACCTTTGTGCATATTCTTTAAATCCTTCGTTCTTTCCCATGGTCATATCTTGCAATTGAACCATCGTTGGCGCCAAGTCAGTGTTATACTGGTACTGATGGTAGAATGCGGTAGCTAAATCCTCCCAAGAATAATGCGGGAACCATCTAACTGATAAAACCATTCAAGTTGTGTTCCAGCCAAGCTCTCTTGGAAAAAGTGAACCTAGAGCTTCTTATCAGCAATGTGCGGCTGTATCTTGCGCACATAATATTTCAGGTGGAGTTTTGGACAAGAAACCCCATCTTACTTTGCAAAGACTAGTATTTTGAATTTGTGGGGAATGACAACCCCAGAGATCAAACCCAAATCATCAAAATCTAAACCAGGGATGAATTGGATTTCAACAGCTTTCAATCTGTCTTCTAACTGTTTATACTTGACATCAGCGGGTGGATACTTCCCGTCGAAGTAATCATCATCAGACGCTTGATCGTTAACACAGTCAACCTAGGTACTCTTAACCTCACCGATCTGATTCTCGTCTTCTTCAGATGAGTCTTCCCCTACCAGGATCTGACGGACTGTCTCCTTGAACCTTTTACCCATGTTGAGTAGAGCTTTCCTCTTGGGCTTCTTCTTAACTTCCAGCAATGCCATCATGTCTTGCTACCCCTTGGCTAGGGCTAGTAGAGTCTTTTGGAATTGAGAGTTTTGTGCCTGAAGATCCTTCATGGTTTTCTCTAGATCCATCTTGTTGAAATAAACAGCAGAAAGATAAGGAAACCTATTATGCGAAAACCTGTTATGTTATGATGCATGGAGGATGTATATGCAAATGATTTCAAGGATTTATTGAGATTTAAATTTGTATAGACAAAAGAGTGAACAAACATCAATTTTCATTAATTAGTTTGAAAATATTACAATCATGCCTCTTGGGCTTACAAATAACTCTCTAAGATAAAAATATCGAACGCATCCTCTTCGGCGCAAGGTAGGTGTTCACACTTTTCTCTTCTTGTATCTACTTTGTAAGCTCCAAGACTCTCTTCTCACTAGCATAGAATTGGGCTTCGAAAGTATCTCGCTCTTCCTTCAGCTGAATCCAACCTTTTTGCAAGTCTTCGAGAGAAGTAAGCATGTCTGGATGGAGGATAGTGTATGGGACATCTCCTTCGATCACAGGTTCCATTATGACTGGTAAGATGGAGGGATAAGGAATCATAAGTTTCTGAGCACGAACTCGTACCCACTTAAGGTAAGGCTCAAGGGGAATGGAATTCTTGTAACCCAGTGTCTTACTGTCCATTTTGCTTACCAACCTCCATGCTCGTATAAACCTCTGACGGTAACTCTGATCGTTGCTCTCGTAGTCGAACACCACTCCTTGGATAAGCATCTCATGTGGACCATCCCTTTGGGCGTAACTAAATTGTCGTAAGGCAAAGCAGGGGTTGTAAGTGATACCTCCTCTAATGCCAAGCAAGGGAACATTAGGGAATTCTCGACAATGGTCGATGAGAGTAACATTCTCCAAGGATCGAGAACACTAATGAACATTTGAATGTCTGAGGTGGAGCAATGCCCATGTATAATGTCTTGCCCCAGTCTGTAGGACTGTTAAAGAACGTGCCTTGAAAGGACTTCCTAAGATCTATACCACCCAGATAAACTGCCCCAGTGTTAGAAACTTTGAAACACGGTGTGATACGGTGAGAGAACTGACTTGGGTGTTTTGCGTTTTATTGCAAATGTTGCGGTTATCAAGAGTCGCCACAGACTTTTCTTTTATCCAAAAGGAAAGGCTGAAAAGAACAGGAAAGACCTTTGAGATTGTTTCTTCAGTTCGGGGGATAGATTATGAAAAGGGAAGGTGTTAGCACCATTTTCATCCATAGTTATCTATGGGCTCTTAGTTTCTTGCTAGATCACTTGTTTTTGTTTGAAAATGTGCTTTGTTTGGTTTTTGAAAGTATTTTGAAAAGGTGTCTTCGTTTAGGCAAACTTTGTAATAGTTCTCGTTCGTAAGAACGTATACAAAGTGTTGATCTTTTGAAAATGTTTCATGTTTGGAAAAGGTTTTGAAAGTGTTTTTTGAAGGTGTTGGTGTTTGTTTTGAAAAATAGCAAGGATATTTGATTTGAAAATGAGCAAGCAACTAGGAACAACCTACCTACTCAAAAGTCTTAATTCATTTCTTCCTCTCCTTTGATATTGCTATCTTACTATTGATTTGGTAAAAAGCCATATCTTTGTATGTAAAGGGACAGGCGTGGGTCATTATATAGCCATGATAGCAATATTGTGAAATATTTTAGCAATTCTCTTTGAGGTGCTAAGATCATTTTGAAAGGCAACATTTGATAGCGTCATCGAGGGACTATGATCTTGTATTTTTGATTGCTTTTTTCTAAGATATCCCACATGCATAACATGGCCATTTTGGTAAGGCAACAAAGTGGAATTACCCTAAGGGTGAAAGTGTGCAAAGGTGTTGATTTACATGATTGTTTATATTGAATTATGGTTTTATAACTTGTTGATTTTATAAAGCGATGAATTGCAGAAAGTAAAAACACTAAGTTATTACATCATGAGGGGAGGGGGTGTACAAATTTACAAATGGAGATTTGTAAGAAAATTAAATCTAATTAACTATTACAACCATATTGAATAAATGTACAATAATTGGATAAATAATGTACAAATGCAAATGAAAAAGAAATAACTTTTGTTTGGTTTTTCATGAAAGGGCTTTAACCTAATTAAGAAAATGGTTAATAAAAATTAAATAAAATTAACTCAAACTAATTAAGAAAAGAAATTAATTTAAAAGGGTTTTTTATGGTCTTTTATAAAAAGGGTTTTAAATTAATAAAAATAAAATGAAAGTTAATCAATTAAAAAAACCTAAGTTCTAAATTAATTTTAATTTATAAGAAAATAATATAATAAATAAACCTAAGTCTAAATATTAATTATTAAAAGAAAAATTAAATTTATTAAGAAAATATTTTTAGTCTTTTTGTTTTATAAAGAAAAATAAAAAAGTAAAAGCATTTTTAAATATGCAAATAAATAAACAAAATATTTTTGGATTTTTTTATTAATAAAAATAATAATAATAATAATAATAATAATAATAATAATAATAATAATAATAATAATAATAATAATAATAATAATAATAATAATAATAATGATGATGATAAAAATAATGAAGAAGAAAAAATAAGATGCCAATAAAAATAATAAATGAAATAAATAAAATAAATAAAAGTTGGGCCAGGGGTGTATGATCAAGCAGGGAGTCAGGAATTAGCAAACAAAAACAAAGCCCAAAGGGGAGAGGCCCTGCGCTTGTGTTTCAAAAACAAAGAAACAGGAAAATATATAAAAAAATAGCCAAAAGGCTACCACTAGGGCTCGAACCCAGGATTCTAAGGTGACAGGCGCGCACTTTAACCACTGGGGTGGTGATACATCTGTTAAATTAAAAAAAACAATAAATATATAACATAAATCTTGCCCTGAATATACTTCATCTTCAACCTCCAGCCAAAGGATCTGTAACTTATTCATTTCTCATCCATTCACAAAACTTCCAACATCAAACTTGTTAGAAATTTCCTCACGATTCTGAATATGTAAATAACTTAAGCTAATTCTCAAAGATGAGCATGAATTTCTAACAGTACCAAATTCTGACCTAAATACTTTCAGAAGTTCAAACTCAAAATTCTCCCTACTCAAGCAACATAAATGAAATCTATGGACATGTATAGTTTCAGGGCAATAATGTCTACATTTTATCTTCACAAATACAAGCCTAACAATGCCTAAATAATAAGATAGAAGTTCAAGAAAAATACCTCAAAACTGGAAATCGTGAAATGAGTTTGGGCTTGATTCAAGGTGCTGAAATGATCAGGTTAGCTTTCTAGAGTCTCTAGGAAGCTAATGCAATGCTTAGCTTGAGTTTAGAGTGGCTGAAATGTCCTGGAGAAGTCCAATTGCAATGCTCTGTTTTTGGTTATGGAGGATGATGGAAGTGGAGTTACAGTCGTGTAACAGGGACATGGATGGTTTGTATTTGATGTGAGGAAGCTTTTGAAACTAAAAGACCAAGAAATGCACGAGTGGTTTTGAAGATTGAAGTTCAAAGTCGGAAATGATACAAAAATGGAGGTTTTATGCAATTTATGGCTTGAAGATTGCATAATAGTGTTTTTATATATAGGAAAAGGTTTGGAGACTTCAGATGGTCAGAAGCACAAGATCACATGTTTTGGCTTCTTTGCTTGTTTTTGAAGTAAGGTTGACAAACATGGTTTCAATGCATAGTACAAGCATGGTCTAAGTAATTAAAGGCTCTAGACAAGTTTCTTATGGCTTTTAGATTGTGTGTGATCAGAAGGAACAAGTGCAAAGCTCAAGACAAGTTGACTTTGTGATTAAAGCCTCTTTACTATAATGGCAGTGTTACTTTGTACCATTAATAGAAATGCAACTTGGATAATGGCTCAAATGCTTGGATTAAAGCTCTAACAGCTGTGTAAATGTTTAATTATGGAGTGAAAAACAAGTTTGACGCCTGCAAAGCAAAGATTATGCAGCCTAGCATAGATTTGGTTCATGTATTCTTCACAAAATGGCTTGTAATTCAAGTTTGAAAACCCTAACTTCTTGCCTTCGATTCTCCTTGCTCAAACATGATCTCAATGAGTTATTTGATATTTTAGAAAGCTTGTAACATCCTCTACAACCTCTATGTTGGACATTTTTGAAAATTCCTCTTGGAATATTATGAAATGTTTCCATGAAGTTAGGTTAAAATTCTGCCTAAATTAGGGCAAAATTTCACTAAGTTTCCAAATTTCATGAACATGTATTCACAAAATCATAACTTGAAATCCATGCATTTCTAGGAGAATTTATGTTCTACAATGTTTTATATATCTTTGATATCTACATCTTTCATTTTGTAAGTTTCCTTTGAATCATCTTGCATCATGGTGAAATTTTGCTCAAAGTTATGAAAAAATATGAAATTTTCAACACTTAGAATAATTTCTAAGTTTAGAAGTTTTGATTTTTCAAAATGAAATCTTGACTTTTTGATTTCTTGATGAAAAAGTTTAATATTATGACATGTTTTGATGAATTGTGATCTTGGACACTTGATTTTGACCAAAACGTCAAAGTTTGACCTTTTAGTGTACATTTGACTTTTGATCAGTTGACTGAAAATTCATTTGTCAATCAATTTATCTTGAGAGATGTTTTGAGCCATGAAATTAGGTAAAAATGATGCATTTGAATCCTTGATATCATAACTTAAACCAATTAACCATTTGCTAGGTCAAAAATCAAAAATTGCCTCTTCTCAATCAAAACCCTAATTTTGACCATTTTGCCCTTTTGATGATCTGATCAAATTTCTTGAGGAATTATGGTCCAAACTTGATCAAATGACATATATAGGTTCATGATGTTGATATGGATAAAAAATTATGAATTCTGACTAGAAATTGACCATATTTGACTTTTTCCCAATACAATTGATTTTTAGGTCAACTGATCAATTGACTGAGCAAAAATGTGATCCAAGACTTGAAACTTGACATGAGCAATCTTGAGGGTCCAAAATGATCCATGAGAGTCATATGAGGAATTAAAAGTTCAATTGTCTTTGTGCAATCTCAAACCCTAATTCTCAGTCATCAGTGCTTGAGGAGGTGTCTTGAGCTGATCAACTCTTTGCAGTCTTGAATCCCAGGAGATCTTGTGAGAGATTACTTGATAAATGAGAGAGAAAATTTTGAGGTACAACACATGGCTTCTGACTAATCAATATTAGAAGTGTCTTCAATAAATCTTGGGTAACGGACCCTGATCACTCAACACTTTAAGAGATTTGTCGAATCTCGACATAACTGCCTCAAATTGATGAAACTTTGAGAGTTAATAGATCTTGACTTGATTTCCCCAGATTAGCAGAATCTTGGAAAACTATATCATTACCTCATGCTCACGGAGGAATGAGATGTTCACAGAGTTTGGAAGATAACACCTCCTCGGGATGATTGACTTACGTCTTCAAAATAAGCCAGTACACAATCATACTTTTCAACTCGAACTTCTTCGTGCTCAAGCAGATGCTTGAAGAAAGTTGTCCTTCGGGACCAACTGGAAATGATACACCATTGCTCAAAAGAGATATGGGGGCAGAAAAAACTTCCGCACAATCATTAAACAAATAGTTCTTGATCAATATCTCAAACTAGTCTTCTTTAATTCAAAGGAGTAGCTAGAAAGCATGCCCCAGATCAATATCATTCTTTTCAACAGATTCCTAAAGCATTTCGTCCCTTGGGATAATCAAACTATTCATCTGATGTTCATTATGCAAGCTCTCTTGATGTTTAATCACTTTTTCATATGCAAAGAATGTTTTATCCTATGAATGATAAATCTAATGCAAATCATATGCTTGTCTTGAAGTTAGAAAATTTTTTTTTGAAAAGATGCCGATACATCAAAAAAAATTGTTCAAAGAAAGTAAAAGGGGGAGTGATACAAACTCAAAAAGTTTTTATCAAGTCTCCTAGGAGTCAGGTTACCGTACTTCTCGTAACAGCTTTACTTTCGAATTAACTCATGCTTCAATTATGACTTTCAAGGGTTGTAATGTGGCCTGGTTCACGATTTTTAGAAAAAAGGATTTAAGGCTCAAAATTTTTGGTGCCCACCCATTCTCCATGATGTTCTCCAGTCCTACATTCAGTTAATTCAACACGAGCATTCATCTCTCAAAAGATTTTATGATTGTTGAAGAACCACAACAATTTATTGGACACGACAATCACTTAACCTTTAGTTTTTGTGTGTTCGATCACACGACTTTTCTTTTGATGAGGATTTTTATTAGATAATACTTTTTTGCCTTTCAGGATTTTCAAATTCTTTTTTGCTTTCCCTAACTTTTTCTTGGACAAATTCTTTTGAATTTTAATTTGGGAGTCCAGCGGGATGCCATAACTTTTGCCTAAGCGACATGTTTTCAAGTTTCGACTTAGCGGGGCTTTTTGTTTCTTTCTTACTCATACTTTCCCTTTTGAACAAGTCGTGTGACCCTAAGTATTTGAACTTTTGGAGGAAAGTGACTGCCACATTCCTTGGTCGGTGAGGGATAACCATTATTGTATCGATTCGATCTCGACATCAGGATTTTTGTGAGGAAATAACCATTGTGGTTTTGATATTTTCCGACCTCATAATGCAAGGGATAAAATGTGGTGATCCTCATATAGGACACTCCTTCTGAAATTTGAATGCTCGATCAAATTATCTAAACATCTACCCTTCCCCGGGTTAAGAATAAGGGTTTTTTCTGAACAAAAAAAACAACTCCTACTTCAAAGGCTAGGAGGGGTTAACGAGGGTCTATCTCACTTATATCTCCGGCGTTTGGGGATTTAAACAAGGCATGTACATCGTGAGCAAGGTTTTTACTCGAAAGCATACCATTTGAGATTCTAGGTAAATTTTTGTCATCCTCCCTCTAGAGTTATTGCTTTATTAACAAGATTTGGGTATCAAAAGCATAGTAAAACAAATAAAAGTGATAATGAATGGATTAATTCAAAACAAATGTATTCAATGCATTATGATTAACATTCAAAAATATGAGCAAGTTTGCATACAAGAAAGTACTAAACAAAACAATTAAGATTCCAAATGAAAATGCAAATGAAATTTGAAATTTCCATGTTGAGGAGACTTGACTACGGATGGATTGATTGCTTCAAACGATCTTCAGCAACCTCGAGGCTCATTTGGATAAGAGATTCCCTGCTGATATGGAAACAAGAGTCTCTGAACTGATCCAAGCTTGGACTTTATCTCTGGATGACAAATAGTCTTCAACTAAATAACTGAGTGCCCCAGAATAATGTTCACAGAATATTATCTTAAAAGAGAGGGTGGAAGTTATACCAAACGAAAAGTTCAAAACTGTCTGCCACATTAGAAATTGGAATTTGAAAAAGACACCAGGCATGAGCTGAACTTTAGTTAAACCTCTTGAAATCTTCAACATCATGGCCAAATGCCCCAGAATGAGAGACACGCCTAGCATTTGCATCGGGATAGAGAATAATCAACTGAATAGTCTCCAAAACACGAAGCTTAATCAAATGAATTCCCAACAGACGAGGAAGTGTCTGGATGTAATGCATTAAGATGGTATCAACATACTTCTCAATATTCTTCTTTCTTTTCTTAAAAGTTTTACCCCATGCATTCACTTGGGAAATAAGCATTGACTGCTGACGAGAAGATCAGGGAACACAAAATTGTGGAGAGTTCCCTTGACTGAATGATCGGGTTCCCCGACATGGTAACCTCATATGGCGTTGGTAACAGGATTTGGAAGGGGAATTTGTAGACGGTACTGAAGTACGGAGCCTAACCCACTGAAGCTCAAACAAGTGTGGAAACAAATAAGAATAATGCATTGAGATGGTATCAAAACCATTATCCAGGCTTCTTCTGTTATTGCTGATAAAACAAACCTCTTAAACTCAACTGGTAAATGGGAACCATCTGCTGATAAGACTTTCCAAGCACTCAAAACAGTAGATGAGACCCACAAGGAACTCCATGGTTTGAAAGAAATCCCAAAAGATGACGAGAAGAGAATAACTCATGTTGCAACAGTCAGTGTAGGGTTGCTAACACTATCATCAAGACTTCCATGACCTGACTCTACTGGATCTTCAATCCATTATCTTCCTTCTCGAAGAGTTATCGATCAAAGGCCAAGGCTTGCATGTATACCACAAACAACCACATCTGGATCTTCATCCCGGCCAATACCCCATGAAGTCATGCCATAACTGATATCTGAACATGTGACAACAAGAATTCAAGTCTATAACTCTGAAGAGAAGACCAAATCTGAATAAGAATCTCTAACTCTGATTACATGTTATGAATTCATGAATATGCATGAAGTGCGTGAGTAGATGAAATGCCATGTTCGATCATTTCGAAGGAAGCCGTATGCTTTTAATTTTGATTTTAAACCAGTAAAAGGTGGAGAAGTGCAACACAAAGCTCACAAGGATGGTTCCTTGGAAAAGGAAATAACATGTGTGTCAAAATGATGATAATAGATTATGTGTGCAAGAACACGGGATCAAGGTTCCATAAACATGGAAAATGGATGCATTGTCTCTAAACTGAATGATGAATATCACTGGATCAAAGGTCTGGCACCATCTCGAAACACAAAAGAACCAAGTACCAAGTGGATCAGCAACTGCATGAGCCCAAAATCTCCCTGTCATAAAAGATAATTGTAGAACTGCCGAAATAAACGACCATCACAAGGTGAGAAGTTCAGAGAAAAACCGAGAGAACAGAAAGTCACTGACAGTATCAAGTCACTATCAAAAACACATAGTAACTATCAGAACATGGTCACCAACAGAACTCAAGTCAGCAACATAACCAAAGTCACTGTCAGAACTAGAGTCACCATCTATACCTGTAAGAATCAATTATCCCTCCCCACTCACAGGTGAAAATTGGTCAGGATAAGGCAAGGGTAACTCAGGTTCATGGGTACGCCTGAAGCCACTATCGTCAAAACACCTATGTGAAACGATAGCACCCTATTTGTAATCTCATCTTAGCGTAGATGACATGATCACAATAGAAAACCAAATTCGACTAGCCGTTCATGTTCCACTCTATTCCTAAGGTTCCTATGGTTGTCACTTGGCCTGGGTATTGGGCCTTTTACCTCTTGTAACGCCCACCCAATCATGAAAACAGAGCCGACACAGCAGATAACCAAATATATGGAAAGCGGTAAAATGCATGCACAAACATATGCAAACAGTATATACAAAACTGGAAATAAATAAACACCCAAAGAAAACAACAAATAAGAGCTAGGATCAACTCCGGGATGGACCAGCAATAGGTCAATATTTCCCCAGTGAAGTCGCCAGCTGAAACAACCGGCTGAACCATCATCTGATATAAAATCAATGAAGTCGTCATCGAACGTCTTTTATCCCAACGAAATGGAAAGGTAAACATCGATAAAACCTGAAGGGATGAAGTCACGGTCTTGCGACCGAGAGATCGGGTAAGGGAGTCTGTTACATGAGGGGAAGGTATTAGCACCCCACACGCCCGTAGTACTCTACAGTATCCACTCTTATTTGTTCTAATCTAAGGGTGTGTTAGGATCTATATCTAGGCTGTATAGGGAATGCATGCAAAAGAAAGGAGAAAAGAATGTAGCAAAAATAAAAGTTGTGATTGCTTAGGCCCAACCCCAATGCCTACGTATCCCTTTAAAGGAATCAGAGCATCCGTAGTTAGGCTCATATATTTTGGTTGGTTTGTGTTTTTTAGTTAAGAAGACAAAAAAACAATCAGGATGACGAAACATTAGATAAAATGACAAAAGATCAACAAAGATGATAAAACTACAAAAGAGATGACAAGACATCACATGGCAACACAAACTCAAATAGGATGATGACACGTCAGCAAGATAGAAAAATATCAAACAAGACGCTGAAACAATACACCTAACAATGATATCAACAATCAAAGTAGGATAACAAACATGTGCAATGGCGAAACATCAGCAACAAACATATGTGATAGCGAAACATCGGCTAAAAGATAACATGGCAAAGATGGCGAAACATCAATAATCCAGATGATAAAACATCACACCTAACAATGATATTGAGAATCAAAGTAGGATAACAAACATGTGCGATGGCGAAACATCGGTAAAAAGATAACAAAATATCATGGCAAGGATGGCAAAACTTCAATGGGCAAAGTTTAAAATAAAGCCAAAAGGCGTACAAACAATTAAGATTGATTTGTATTTTTTACCTTGAAGAAGGATTTAAGTTTATTAGATATATTTTATGATTTGCCAAGAAGAAGTTTTAGTTTTAAGATGCAATTTGAAAAGAAAGGAAAAAAAACTAAGGGAGACCAGCCTAGCACTACCCCTAATGTTATCATACAATGATTGATCCTAAGGTTAAGGATGAAAGAGGGAAGTTTATACCCTATGTTAGCATACATGGATTCCTATCCTAAGGTCTAGCTCGAGGACTAACCCTACGCGAGCAATCCTAAGGGAGCTTGGTAAATACCAAACAAGCGAGCAAACAAGTGCTTTGGAAAAAGCGAACAAACATGAGTAGCAAGAAAGGCACATATGCGAAATTTCCTTAAACAAGTCTTAAAATAAACCAGAACGATTCCTGACAGATATCAGCAACAGAAGTCCCTTTCATGCATCTATATTCCTGCTTGACATGATCTCTAGAAAGCATTAAAATGCAGAGATAAGAATGAGGTCACAATGATACCTGACGGAGTAAGTCTATTTCCTCTTCGAAGCGTATGAGATAAGACAACTCTATAGAATGACTCCTTGAACCTACTTAATCAATCACTAATTAGGCATACCCAGGTTGCGTCAATGATCGATCACAAGGTCATAACACAGATGTCCACAAGATAAGGAGAGTGCTTGGGGTATGGGTGTTGAATCGAGTTGTGATTAACCAAGGGGTGTACTTGATTAATCTCGTGAGAGTAGGTGATCCTACCCTCAACCATGAGACCCTTTATATATAGAAATACTTGGTATATGGACCAAAGTGGTTGATTCAGGTTATGGTTAACCAAGGGAAAAACTTGATTAACCTCATCAGAATGGCCATGCCCAAACTCAACTATGGGACCCTTTATGAAGATGCTTGGTATATAGACCAAGGGAAGAGAAAAGAGTTGCTTTAATGCATACGATAAAAAATCAAAATCCCATACAAGGTGGCTATAAGCATGCTCCTAGAAAGTGGGACTAGCGTGGCACTAGTATTCTAAACGACCAATTGGAACAATTGATCGAGTAGTTGTCGTTGTAGAATAGCCCATGATTAAACTATGAAATGTGTGCAAGTGTGCATTTGTATGTGGATATATTTTTATTGATGACGATTCCATGAGGAGGCTATGTGTTCTAATCGAACAAAATATGCATAATAACAAATTTTAAACATATAAAGAAAATAGCAAAGAAAATAAAAATTCTAAACTATTACAAACCATATGGCAATGGGGGTACAAGTTTACGAATGGGGATGAGTCGAATCGATAATACGATTAATAGTCTAGATAATCAAACAATACAAGCCAACTAAAATTAATAACTAATTAAATTAAATAATCCTATTTAATATAATTAAAATAATATTAAATAATATTTCTTAATTTAATTGGTTATCTAAATCAAAAGATGTTTTTGTATTTTTATTTGATAGAAATCCTAAATAACAAAACAATACAACCCATTCGAAATATTAAACAACTAACTAAATTAAAACAATCTATCTAATAAAATTAATTAGCAACATAATTAATAGTATAAAAATAATATTTTTTTAATTTAATTATTTATGATAAGAAAATATACTTTGTATTTTATATTTTTTTTTATTTGATAAAAAATCTAACTAAAATGAAATGAAACAAAAACCAATATAAAGAAAAGAAATAATTGGGCCTGAAGACAGTAA
Organism: Vicia faba; assembly: GCA_948472305.1. Classification (NCBI taxonomy): domain Eukaryota; kingdom Viridiplantae; phylum Streptophyta; class Magnoliopsida; order Fabales; family Fabaceae; genus Vicia; species Vicia faba. Next base: position 256,032,931 of record OX451736.1, on the reverse strand, counting down.
ACAGGGGGTGCTGAAAAGCAATTCATTGGACCCAGGAAGAGCAAGCCCAGGTGCTGGGGTGGATTGTATGATCCAATGTGTGAGCTTCTTGCTGGTGCATCATAGGGTAGCAATTATTAGCGTTGAATTTAAATCAGCTGAGATCTGATGGTAATGGTGAGAGGTGCACCATAAGCTTGATCTTCAAGCGCATGATGGTGGACAAAAGGGGTCTGGTAAGGCGCTCCAAAATAAGAGCACAATGAGGACTAGCTTCTAGATGTTGGATCCAGATCTGATAAGATTTTATAGTGACGACACGAGGGAGTATGGTATGATCAGCAAGGAACATGTGCAGAATCATGAGATTAGCCACAAAGGTGGTGACAATTGTCATCACCTGATTAACGTTTAAAAAAATATTGTTTATACAAAACAAGCAGGATTAAACAAAAAATTAACAAAAACAAAAGAAATCTCTCTCTCTCTCCATCTAAACTTTTTTCTCTCGTTCTCTCACGATGGAACCCCGCCTGAGAAGGTAGATCAGTTGTGCCGGAAATCACCTTGCGACTGAGATAACGGCAGCAAGTGGCAAACTTGCTCCGATTCTCAACTTTCTTACACCAATCTCTTTGTGTTTATCTCCTTTTCTCTAATCTATGACTCTCTTTTTGAGGAAACAAGAGATCTCTCCTAGATCTTGAAAGAGAGTTTTGAAACCCTAGCTTCAGATTCGTGAAAATCGGCAATAATGATGATGATGATGATGATGAAGGATGACACGGATTTTGAGTCACTGAAACCAGACTTTCTGATATGAAACTGAGATTTCGATAGAGGGAAATGGTGACGACACGATTGACATTGCAGAGATGAAGATAAGAGATCATTGATGACGAGGACGCTGATTCCGAGTGCCTTTTGGTGAGATCTCTCTGATTCTTAGTTTTTGTTTTGATTCTCTGTGATTTTGTGGCTTGAGAAATCTCTTTTCCTCTTCGTCTTTCTTTATGATTCTGAAGGGATTTGTGTTAGGAAATGATGATTAGGTTAGGGTTTGTATGCTTGATAGCCTGGTGAGTGTTATGTGATTTGGTGTGTGTAATTTTGAGATCTGAAAGGTTTTTTGTGAATAATGAAGGTGATGTTGATGGTTAGGGTTTTCTAGTTGTTACTGCTGCGCAGCTTCTGATTTTTTGAACAGTGAATTCCCCCTGAAACTTGTGCAATTGAATGGTTTTATAGTGATACCATTTAGGGTTTCCATGTTGATATCTGGATTGAAATAGCAGGCCTGTGAGAAATCCATTTTTGGCTTCTTGGAATCTTTAAAGTTTTTGTTGTGATGTTAACTTTGCTGAAGTAAATTGCTTGCTTGGGATGGGTTGTGATTCTGACTTTGTTTTACTAAATACTAATTTTCTGAAATGTGAACTTCTATTTCCTTCCTCTATTCTGTTGTTGGGCTAGGAATTTTTGTAACTCTGATTTTCGATATTGTGATACTTTGTTGTTTTGGGTTGGACTGTGATGCTATACTGGGCTTGAAAATGCGATTTTTTTACTTTGCCTTTTACTGAATGTTGTGATGAGCCTTTTTCCTGAGTTGTAAAAATTGTTAAATATGTTATTAGGCTTGAAATGTGATTTACACCTGCTGTTTTACAAAATGCTTTCCCTGTTTTATTATTAATCGAACAAAAGCCTTTTTCTTGGATTTTTGATTGAGATTTTCAGTAGAATTTTGCTTCTTGGCCCATGATTGGAACTTGAAATTTATGTTGTGAAAAAGTATGAGGCCTTTTCTTTCTTAAACATGATTAGAAAAATAACCCTTAAATTCTTATTCCAAACTCAAAGCCCTAATGATGAAACTTGAATAGAAAACTCCTTGAAAACTCTTTTGCTTGTGTTCATGTTCGATTTTCTTTGCTAACCGTGTCTCTTTCTTATTTATTTTCATGTGAGCTTGAGAATGGTGATGAGGGAAGATGAAGAAGATGGCATGGAGCTTGACATGATGAAAATGAAGACCAATATCTTAAAGAAAAGATTTTAGTTCATAGCTTCACAAGTAGCTTAGGACCTTTGTGTAATTTTCCTCATGTAATAAAACTTGCAAGATTTTAGAATGGAATCTTCATTATAAATCAGACTTGTAAACTAAAAATTGATGTAATAATCTTGTCAATTTGATAAACTTTGAATGTATTTTTTTAAATTTTTGAGAAATTTGCAAATCCTTGTATCATGAAGCTTGGTCATAGAACTTGAAGTAATGGATGATGAATATAACTTGAATGGAATGGTTGAATAAGCTTTATGTCAAAACTCTTTTAATTCCAAATTCAAGGAACCTTGAAAGGTAGTTGAAACCATGAATAAAATTTGCAACGTTGCCTTAGAAACTTTAAATTCAATTTGTGTGAAAACCATGCTTTATTCTTAAACTTGAAACCTTAATGAATAAGTTCCAAGAAACTTGCATTTTTTCTACAAGTATTCCAACTCCATTCAAATCTAATCCACACCAACCTTGCATGATGAGCAAACACGATGATACTTCCACCAATTCTAATCCAAGAAGGAACCAGGTACTTCCCTTGATTGAAATGGGATCTCCAATGCCTTCAAAAATCCTTGATAAGTATAGACAAATAAACTCTACGTCAACCCTGGTAATTTGGAGAAGAAAAGCCCTAAGCTCGATGAGAAGAGATCTCTAGGATCAAAATCCTAACCTTGTTGATCTTTCGAATCAAAATGTCTGGTATACTAGGATAAGACTTATGATGACACTGTTTTAAGAAATTTGTCAAGGGAAAATCATTCATTCCAATAATCAAAACCCTAGCCATTTCTAAATTTATGATGAAACAGATAGTCAACTTGAGATGTCATGAGGCTTGAGCCTGGTAGCCTGAATGATCAAAATAGTGAGGAGATGAAATCCATCTTGGTCTGTCTGACAATACAACCAAATTCCATAGCTTAGAAAAAACCATGAAGACCATATACCTTGATCCCATCTTAAAATGCATGAATGTGTATGAATAAACATAAGCCACAAAAGTAAAATGATGACGGCAAATTTTGGGGTGCAATAACCCCCATCCCCGAAGCCTTGTCATAGCATAGGATTTTACTTTCCTGCACTCATATTTTTATGCCTTGTATATAATTGTTAGATGTATTCTAATAAGGGTTTGTATGGAAAGATTAAAAACAATTGTATAATCATGTAATGTAAGATAAGTTAACTGAAATCAAAACACTCTTTACATGTGCACCTCTGGGATAACCTCACTTCGGAATCACAGCCATGTCCCTCGAACGTGGGGATGCTTTAGCACTGTCCCTCGATTAAAAATATCATAGTCCTTAGATGACCCTTCGAGGTTGCCTTTCGATAAAAGATCTAGTCCCTTAACGAATTGCTAAAGCGCCCATGTCAGTTGCCTTTATGACTGTATGATGACCCGTGCTTGTCCCTTCACATCCAGCGATAAGGCTTCCTACTAACTAATGGTAGGACAACACTATCTAAAGGAGGAGGAAAATAATATGAAAGACCTTGAGTAGGTAGATAGTTCTTAATCGCTTGCTCACATTTTTCAAAACAAAAACATTTCTCACTGTCACGCTTTCAAAATATTTCCAAATGAACACTTTGTACGCATTCTTAACTAATACAAGAATCATTACAAAGTTTCCTAACTATTCTCAAATTTAAAAATAATTTCAAAACACACAACACAGAATTTTCAAACAAAGTGAGCTAAGCAATTAAGAGCCCGTAGATAACTATGGATGAAAAGGATACTAAAACCTTCCCTTTTCATAATCTACCCCCGAACTCAATAATATCAAGATCTTTCCTGTTCTTTTCACCCTTTCCTTATTGGATAAAAGAAAAGTCGGTGGCCACTCTTGCTATCTGTGACATTTATGATAAAACACAAAACCAAGTCAGGTCTCCCACCATATTACAAGGACCATGAGTTCTTTTAGAAAAATGATCCATTGAAGGAGTAAAGTTATAACGTTTAACATACATCATAATGTATCTTGTGAAGTACTCCTCTAAGTCCTTCTCATCATCGTTTGGGGTCAATTAACTAATATGGTCCCCTCAATAGTACGATTTTGAATCTCAAGGTCCATTTTGTCTATTGTTCTAGAGGTGGAGAGAGAAGGTTTGAACATGGTATTGAGCCACAATTGGAGAAGCCAATATGGGCCAGCCAACAGTAAATTGGTGCATGCCTTATACACCTTTAAAGATGTAGTAGATTCTCCAAGACATTTATACAGTCCGGCTAATATTAGTTCACTAAGGCATATGTTTCGACCAGAGTGAAGTTGGTTAGCTAAAGTCAGAAACCTCATGGCTACTTGTATATATTTGCTCAGTAGGGTTGAATGTTTCTCCAGTGGGACGGAGCCCAATAATAGCAGCAATATCAAATAGTGTAGGGGTGATCATTCCACAAGGAATGTGAAATGTATTGTAGGTATCATCCTAGAAATACAGGGATGCCATCAACATGTGTTGGCAATAGCCTGGCCCAACTTTCGACACTTGGATTAAGTCAAAGATACCCATGTCTTTCAAGACTTGAGATTTTTTCTGTTCGACTTTAGCTAGTCAGTCAAGGTGTTATTTATCTTGCGATGGACATTACCTAAATGGCCTAAAGGAATCAGTCATGTAATTCAAATGAAAAGGTTTTTCCTACATTTTTAGAATTTGTGGGAGATTCTTCTTGAACAGTTTCTATAGTGGATTCCTTAAGGTTTGCATTAGTAGTGTTACCTACTTTCTTTTTTGCGCTAATTTTACTAGATATGGGTTTGGTTCCGTGATAGGTGGAAAAAACTCTCTGAATTTCTTCAGATCATCGGCATTAACTATAGGGCCCATAAATCCTAGAGTTTTATCAGCAAGAGTAAAAGGGATTATTACCTGAGATGTGAAGATAGCTTGTTGTTCAGCATAAAGTGTTGGAAATGGAACAAACTCTTGATTTCCAAATTTAATTGGTTTAGAAACGTGTTGAAGAGGAGCGAAAGCAGCATCCTTAGTGTTCTTTGCATCTTGGTCTGATTTGGTACTCTTCTTTGTGGGTGCCATTGTTGAAAAGTTTGAAGGTAACTGTTGAATTTCAGAAGAAGAAAATGAAAATAAAATGAAAGAGTTCACAGTTTTTCTGAAGAAATGCAAGCGATTGAAAGTGAAAAATTGTTTTCCAAAAAGTAAAAAGCTATCTATAGTGAAAAACAGTTCAGTTTTATTTTCAAATCAATGAGGTAGTAGGACACGTGTTGGTATGTAATATGTTAATTAGGTGGTTTCTTTTTTAGAGAAGCAACGATTTATACCTACTTTAGTGTAGCATTGATGAAAATTTGACTTGCGCACGTCTCAATGAGACGTTTAGAGAGATGGTCATCATGACCATGATGTCACAACAGTCATAGTCATCATGAAGCTATTTTGGCATCAAAATGGAAAATTCTACAAAAAAAATGTTTATTTCTCCAAACATTACGAAATACACATTTGGGGGGGGGGGGGGGGGGGGAATTTGTTAGCTGAGAATTTAGATGATACATGGCATTAAGGAAAGTGAAGAAGTCAAAAGAAGTTCGCTATAGAAGAGAAATATGAAAATATGTTCATATGGTCTTCGACTGACCAAAATGTAAATACCTTAGTTACATTTAAAATGGTTACGAAGGTTATTATATTGTGAAATCTATGGAACTTAAGAGAATGTGAGGATTCGAATTCGAAATAATTTGACATGTCACGTTGTGATTTTGGTGCTGTAACTCAAAGCGAGATTTTTTGAATTCAAATGTTGATCTTATCCAGAAAGACGCGTGGAAGTTTGAGGATTCAACGAAGCATGCAATTTCGAACGTGGCATATTTATAGAGTATGACTATTAGGGTCAAATTAGTATAAATAGGGATCTTTGTATTAGGGTTTCGTGTGCTCAATTTTGTACAAATACTCAGAAAACACGAAGAACCAGTGTTAGAGAAAAGGGTCATTGAGAATGTATGTATAAATCACCATATTTTACTTAATTATCAATTTACATTTATCAAAATCCTTTTTATTCCCTTTAATTTTAAGTCGAAGTCCTTTTATTTTCTTGTAGTCACTTTACATAGAATTTTTGTCATTTACACATTAACCATAACATCTGAAAAGATGAACATTCGAAAGATATAAATCTTTGAAACAAAACACATGTTCTGAGATCAATTTAGTTGATCCTATGAGTAACCAAATATTTTTCGTTTGGAAGACTAGAAGTTGTTTACCAAATTTTACGGTAAACAGAGACCCATGATATGTTCAAAAGTGGCATTCAGCCAGTGTTGCAATAACCACAAAGGACTAGAAAGAAGGAGAGCTTTATCTGTTTTAGGGAGAAGTCTAATTTTCAAAGAAGCGAAGCCCAGAGATTGGTATAAAAAAGCCAATAGTAACTTACCAAGAGAAATTTTGCAGCCTTCATGAATTTGGGTGGCTAAGTTTATATAACCCTTAGCCACTTACAGAGAACCTGGACAGAATAGATAATAGAAGAGCCAACAAGTCAGAAAGGAAATATGTCTATGCCATCGATGTCTGGATTTTTTTTACATGATGATCTTTGATGTACTTGTGGAGACTGGGCCAATTTAAGTTGAACTCAAAATCATTCGATAGCATGGGGTCGAAGGTTTCATCTAGAGGTGAAAGTCCCGTGATAGTCGCCATGTCAAACAGAGTAGCGGCCATCATCCCACAAGGAAATTGAAACGTATTGGTCGAACCTTCCCAGAAATAAATCGAAGCCGGAATCATGCTAGGATTTAGTCTATGAGCATTCCTGGATAGTTAGATGGCATCGAAGATACCCATTTTCTTCCATTGTTTTTCCTTTTTCACCTCCACCTTTTTTAATCATGCAAGCCAAGCTTTGTTACCAGGAGTGGGCATAGATCGAAAGATCCTAGTGGGTTATCAAAATTTTACGTCGAGGGGGCGTTTGTGGTAAGCGGATGCAGAAGCAGGAGAAAAACAAGGGAAATATTGTTGTACCTTGTAAGGGTGAGATCTTGCATCCGGATACGGTCCGTGAAATTCAAAAAGCTTCTCAACCACTTCGAAAGGTATAAGCATTTTTTCTACCATTTTGCTACCTCGAACGCTTTAGTAGAAGGTGGTTGAAGGATATATTGTAAACCTTCTTCCTCTGTAAGAACAAAAGCTATGGGGTTATTGCATGTGTTCAGCTGGTTTAGAGAAGAAGAAGCCATGACAGTATGTGTGTAATGCAAGCTAAGAGTTCTCTATGTATAAAGTTGCAGAAAAGGGGTTCGTAAAAGAAGAAGAAGATACAATGAGCATAAAGGATTATTTAAATAATGGGCTAAGCAGTCGATAGTGGAAAAGTGGCATCCATTTGGGTAGTAATAATTGTCGTTAACTCATAAGTAGAAGAGTTAGTAGGGTTTGTTGAAATCCATATCCTGGAAACTAGGAGCCATGATGAGAAATGATGGATTGACATGGGGAATAGTGGCTCAGAAAGGAGCAATCATGGCGCATGACGTCTTTTGAAAAGACATGCAGTCGAAAATTCAAAAGGGTGAAACACCAAAGTTCTCAGTCGACAAAGGCTCCATTGAATTGGCATTTTGGGGGGCGATTTGTTGACAAGAAATTTTTGACTCAAGGATTAAACCACAAGTTGGATGGTATCCTTTGTCAAGTAGGAGTGTCAAATATTCTACAAATGATGAGATAGGGCCTGTTGACAGTATTTCAAAAATTATACTCAGAAGTTTGTCAGTCGAATGGGTTTTGGAAGCAGAGACTGGGTCGACGAAATCTAGGTCAGTCGAAAACAAGAACAAGTGGCGGAAAAAGTTGTTTCCAATTGCAAGTGTTAGCAGAACATGGGAAGTTTTAAAGCAGTTCCCTACGAATACTCAACGTGAGTTACTCAAGTAATTGTCGATAGTTACATTGTAGCATCTATTTAAGAAAGTTGTTGTATTCACTTTCAAGGGTCACATTTTGTAACATTGTAAGAGAGCACTTAAAGTACCCGCGTCTAGAGAGAAACGAGACAGTTCTGAGAAATGTACAATTGCGTCCAACTTTAAATTCAAAGAAGTTTATTTCAAGTCTTGTTTATCATTTCTACCTTGCAATTTACTTATCTGTCATTGTCTTTTACCTTTTTCTTATTACGTTCTTTGTACTTTAAACATTTCAAACACCAAAACATTCTCAAACTTAACACTAAGTCTAGGACTCTTGTAGTCGATCCTACAAGTAACCTTTAATTAAGAGGCTAGAGATTGTTTGCGAGAAACTCCCACAAATAGTACGCTAACAGGCTAATTAGGCCTTCAAAAAGGTCAGGCTCATGCCTAAAAATAAGCCTATGATAGGATACAGGGTAGGCTTAGGCTATGATAGTTTTCACAAGCCAAACTTAGGCTTGACAAAGCCTAGCTAGGTTATCCTATTCCCACCCCTAACTGTGAATATGTAACCGATTTCACCTACGACAAAATCACGTATTTTTAGCTTATTTGACTTTTTCACATACCTGTAACAAGTTACACCCATGTGGTAACCGATTACAACACTTGAATTATGTATTTTCACTTAAAACACCATATTAATTCAAGTTCTCTAAGTCTTCCATGCCCATGTTCATCTTCAATCTCTTGAACACTTCAATTGTGACTCCCTTGGTCAACAAATCAACCACTTGGTATACACTTATATCCAACTCTTAACTTTCTTTCACTAACATGTTCTCTCAAGTAGTGAAACCTCATCTAAATATGCTTGCTCCTCCCATGTGCAATTGGGTTCTTAGTAAGGTTTATAGCGGAAACGCTATCAACCATGGGCATTATAACGTCACCCTCATCATTGCCTAGCTCCTTCAATAGATTCATTAACTATGCGGCTTGGAACACACACAACAAAGTGATAATGTACTTGTCTTCACCCTAATATTTTTGGAATGATATTGAAAGTGAATCAAATCAAATCAAAACTTATTGATGGAGGAAGATTGGATGCATTCATTCAACCCTAATGCATTCCTTGGTACATATAGAGGCGAGGCAGACCTAAAACTAAGTGGGAAACAGGCGCAGCAAGCAAAGCAATATTTGAAAAAATCAAGAAAAGTGCAAGATCGAAATCCCACTTGGAGGCAGTTTCAGGACCTTTGAATGATCCAAATCGATTCCTGGGAGTCTCAGTAAGCTAAAGCAATCAAGAACAAGTCCATTTCAGTCCCAAAAAGCTTTGTAAGTCGCTCACGACATAGCCCTGTCTTGAATTCGAATAGCATGATTTAAGCATTGTTAGATTGAATTAACCACATATTCTTGATCTATGGAACATATGCAAGCTTTCTGCATCATTTAATTTCATTTATATGTCCTGTAGCGAATTTCACCATTGTTAGGTTTTTCGGTTCCGTTTTAGGGTTTTTGTGTGCAGGGAAAATTAGCCTTCGTAAGTGGTACTATCATATTCAGGAGGACGAGACGAACACAACCATGGCATTAGATGTCATTTATGTTGCCCATGGAGGATTTTTGAATGAACACTGCTTATAGCGATGGACAAAATGTCCGTAGGTAAAAGTCTGAGACTTTTACCCACGGAGAGAGGAAGGAGACGATGAGTTGTCACCATTTCGTTGGCCCGTTCAAACCATTCGCGCGCGTTTTTATTTCACCCTCCACTAATGCTTGTTTTCATATTTGTTTATTATTTTAACTTATTATTACAACAAAAACAGATGGTGCAGTGGTAGCCAGGCAAGCGCTTAAGGTGTGGGAAGCTGGAGGTCAGGGGTTCGACCCCTGCCTCCAACATTTGTGTTTTTCCTAATTTTTTTCAGGTTATCCAGCACACTCACCCACCAGAAATCCACCATACGCCCTCATCATCAATCATGTCAGATGGCCGGATGGCCAAATCTGATGGCCACCATTGAAGGTGCATCATGAGCCAAAGTCAACGCGCCACACTAGATCCTTAAAGTCAAACGTGGACCTTCTAAAATGGGCCCAGATCTGACTATTGGCACCCCCATTTTTTCAGGCCCATTTCTTTTTCTCTATTCATTTATATTTCATTTAATTAACTTATTTAATTTAATTATTAACCAAAAATTATTTTCTTTTTATCAAAAAATCACCAAAAATATTTTTTATGTCCAAATTAAAATTAGAATATTATTTTTCATCAATAATTTAATTAATTTAATTAGGTTTGATTAAATTAGAAAACTTTAATTTCTTTTTTGCAAATAATTAAAATTAATTAGAATAAATAAGTTTTATTACTAACTTAATTATAATTTATCTTTTTTCCTAAAATAACCAAAAGCCAAAAATAGGTCATTTAATTATTTTCACTAATTAATTTAATCACTAATTAGTTTTCATATTTAATTTAGAAAAACTTAGTTCTTTTCTTTTAAAAAAAATATATTAAAAACAACAAAAACTTTTTTTTTAGGAGGGTCAAAACCCTGATTTCTCGTCGATCTAATTTTCTCGCGCGCTTTATCCATATTGATGTATCTGCTCCACTACGCCAAAAAAGACCTACGAAAGCGCTTTTTTTGGCATTTAAAATCGCTTAAAAGTGCTTTCTAAGGTGGCGCTGCTATAGGTTTTAGCAGCGCTTTTTGTTTAATGAAAAGCGCTTTCGTAGGTCTACTTATGACAGCGCTTTTTCTAAAAAGTGCTCTCTTAAGTACCCTTATGGCAGCGCTTTTTCTAAAAAGCGCTCTCTTAAGTAGGCTTTTGGCAGCGCTTTTTCTATAAAGCGCTCTCTTAAGTAGGCTTTTGGGAGCACTTTTTAAGTAGGCTTTTGGAAGCGCTTTTTCTATAAAGCGCTCTCTTAAGTAGGCTTTTGGCAACGCTTTTTTATGAAGAATCGCTTTCATTGGTGGCGCTTTTTTCTGGAAAAGAGCTTTCATAGGTTGTCTTTTAGCAGCGCTTTTTCTTGGAAAAGCGTTGTCAAATGTTTACCTTAGACAGCGCTTTATGTGAAAAAGCGTTGTCATAGGTCTACCTATGAAAGCGTTTATCTCCAAAAAGCGCTTTCATAGGGTGTTTTTTTTAGAGGTATAATTTATATAATTCATATACCTGCATTGTTTGCAGCATATTATATATATAAACCAGTTGCCATAACCTGTAATTCATAAACAGCGGTAATGCATTGTAATCCAAAATATATATACACCATTTTTGTACCTCAAATTATATATAAACCATTGTTATCAGCATTGTAACTCAAAATCAGTCTTACAAAATCAACCCTAACAACAACTAAACCAGTCCTTATATGATTCTATGCTCAATAAAATATTGACACAACTCCTCTTTGGTTTCTTCCAACTGAAGTTTCGTGTAATATGCACATTTGTACTCATCGAAGTACTACATAACAAAACATAATATGCATGATTTAGTTAAAAGTAAAAAATTATATGAAATATCCGAGAAATAATAAAACAAATCCTAAGTTATAAATCCATACCGTGACTGGAATCTCTATTTGATTCAGTTGAATGATTTCTTTGATAAACCGCATAACAAAGTATCCGCAATCTATACCATTTTGCTGTTGAGGACACTACATAGAAAAACAAATAAGAATATATAGTTGTATTGTTTTATCAAATAGCGTAAATATTATAAGCAAAATAGTGGAAATTAATATACCTGCACTTTGATCCAATTAATGTTGTTTGATTTAGACCGTCGTACCTGAGCTTCTCTTTGACACCGGAATACTTGTATCGCTCTAACAAAATAAAAACATATATTTAGAGCAATGTCACAGAAATAATTAAATACATAAATACACACAAATATTTAGAATAATCTCACTTACGTATCAATCATTAACTTCATATCCGGATAATTTGTCCAATCACCGTCAACCAAATTCAGATAATAGACCACTTCTTTTATAGGATCAATAGCAACCAACAACCAGTGACGTCTATAAATTAAAACAATAGTTTAGAAGAAATTTCTCTACGCAAAAATTACAAATATTAAAATGAACTTAGAATGAAAATCCAACCCTGTAGGAATAGTATTATACGCCCAAAGATATAAGCTTTCTGTACTGCCAGTTGCCATGAATCTTTCTACTAAGTGCTCTCTTACTGATTCCGGTTCCCTACCAATTGTCGCTCCGCTGACACGGGAGAAAGACACGAAATGGAATCTGTTTGACAATTGGTTCCCGCGCATCAATTTGTCATATAACAGCCTTAAATAAAAACATAATTAATATTAGAGTATATTCATTGAAATGTTTAAAAAAGATTTCAGCTAATTACATAATATAAAGATGAGGTTATCGGATGTATGCGTGCATAATACTGACGCCCAATTCTTTATGACGGAAAATTTGTTCCACGTCCTCATGTCCAATTATTTCGGTGCAAGGAAAACCAAAGATACCTTGATCCATATCCATTTGACGAATACCACCATCCATCAAATTTGTTGTTCGCACTATTGTTTCAAGACACTGCCGGTATCGAGGGAAAAATCTAGTAGGCACCCTTTTCTTGGGTGGTACGCCAATGATTTTCTGGCTCAACTGTTGTGACCCATGAAAAGGTACCTAAAAATCATATAAACTCAGTTAAATTATAAAATTATGCAGTTTTTGATTCGGATCATATAATTAACACTTTAAACGTACCTCTTTTGGTGATACGTCAGACTCGTCGAGCCGCAAAATCCCTTTACCCTTAGATGTGGGTGTTGTAGGAGTCTATAATTATCGTGGAAATAACTGAGGTCAGAACTGACAGTTGAAGACTTAAAGATTCATAATTGTTTTCAACATACCTGATCATCTATGAAAATGAGGTCCGATGGCCATGCAACAAAAGATCCTATTGCATCTCGCAGCATTGTGGTCTCAGCAACAATGTCAGGTACCGGCAGCAACGCATCCATATCTAAAGCAATGTCAACCGATAATTTCATGTGTCCATCCGGAAGCGGTCTATTATGAAGTAAATCTCCCGAAGTGTTATGGACTTTTCCCTTGCCAACTAGTCGATAAGTCGGCGACGATAGGTATAGCTGGCAAGATGAAATGCCCTAAACCAATAATAACCGTTAGAAGTGACTAAAAATATTCTATAATAATAACTGATATATATTGAAAATTACCTCGGGAAATTTATGCTGACCGTTGATACTAGCTTTGTCACTAGTTTCTTTCAATTGTGAACTGCTCTTTTCCGCCATATATCTCTCTTTATCCTTCTGCAATTCACGGACTTGAGCTTGTAAATCCTACAATGTTTGCATCACTTCTGCGTTGCTAGGATTTCTTCTCCTTGGATGCTTATACAAAGAGGTTGGAGTCACACCATGACCTTTACCCCTCACTCGACCTGGATACTCAGCAATATTTAGTGCTCGACTAAGTACGCTCCTGGTATCCTGATGATCCTCACCTGGGGATACCGATTGCGACAAGGTCTCCTGTAATTCATTTACATATAAAAAATTATTAGTGGAGATAAAAAATTATTTAAATATTAATAAACATTAATTGATTTAACTAAAGACACAATCTTATACTTACACATTCATCATACACATGTTGAATATCGGGATTAACAGCTTGATCCTTGCCCGCAGGGGCTTCCTTCCACAACAAATGTGTCGGTAGTGATGTTGCGTCACTTTTCGTCTCTTCTAACTACACAATGACAGAAGTCTTAAGATCATCAACTATAACACATTGAGAGAATTAATAAGATCGTAGAGTTTATATTTACTTACAATTTTTTCCTCTAAGCGAGCATATCCCAAACGCCCTTTTTTGTATGGATATGCGGGTTTTGACGCTCTCTCGCGATTGATAGCACTCACTTTCTTGAAATTCTCGTCTCTTCTTTGGCCTACAAAACCAACCCATTCTTCATGTGTAATGAAGTTCTCATATTTCTTTGGACATTCCGGATCCTCTTCAAGAAAATTTCCTTCATCATATTTAAGATACTTGTTTGTTAAAAATGTTCTCCACCCTCTGTGTCTTTTTCCAGCCAAACCCATTATATACTTTTTCCGGATATCTTCAATGTTAAAAGACCTCTACAAAAAAACATACGCATAAAGTGTGTTAGTAAAAGAAATTTAAACACATATTATCGTCAAGATAAAGCAAATAACAAAAACCATATATGTACCTTTATCTAAGTCCAAACTTTCTCCTTGGCCTCATCCAAATCTCGTCTTTTCCATCTAGGAGTGGTGATCGGAATGTGTATACGAACAAGCGTACCAATGTAGCTTGTCAACTTTGCAGCATTAGACCCAATTAATTGGTCATTATCATTCCAATCTACATTATATGTTACTCCTCTATCTCTATCACGGATGATTCCCTTCATAATAGTTATACCTCGTGTAATATCTTTTTCTGAAGTCTTTTCTGAAGTATTTTCTGGAGTATTTTCAGGAGCATTTTCAGGAGCATTTGCATCTTTTGAGTTTTCTTGATTACTAGCCATTTGACCTGTAATAATGAAGAAAAAAAATGAAATGACAACTGTTGTACCCCAAAATTTGCCCTCCCATATTCTTCAAAGATTTGCCAAGTCATGCTTCAAAATTCTCCAAGGGTTGCACAGTGCAAGGGCCTCCTAAAACAGTCAAGATTAGGGTTTTTGTTTTGTTCAAGAAAATGAAGTTTCCAAAGGTCCAATCAAGTTTCACATGCCTACAAATATGGTCAAATATCCTCATATCAAGTTTCAAGACTTTCAGCACAAAATTGCACAGTCAAAAACCCTAATTGCACTACAGTCAACTGCAGGGGCAAAATGGTCATTTGACAGTCAAAAGTCCAAATTTTTGGTCAACATATCATTTTGAAGCCACAAACATCATTTGATCAATGCTTGATCATGATTCTCAAAGCTTGGCTCAAAAATCATCAAGATGCAAAAGTTTCCTTATTTGGACAGTTGAGAAAGTCAACTGTAAATTGACCAGGGCATAACTTTCACATGGATTATCAGAAAAATTCCATCCAAAGCTCATTTTGAAGAGAAAGACATTTCCTACAACCCATATTCATACTTCAAGTCCAAGAAATGCTCTCACAAAAAGTTATCAATTTCAACATTATAGGTCATTTTCAAAAGTCAACAAAAAGGGACTTTAAGTCAAAGGCCATAACTTGAGATTGGTAAGTCAAAATGACATGGGACCAAAGGCATTGGTTATAGGACTCAAAGACCTTCCCAAAATGTCAAAGAACATGAGCAAATATTAAAAATTGAGCAAGTTATGCCTTGTGGAAGTTGGGAAATTTTTGGATATTTTGAAAAGTCAACATTGATTTAAAATGACTTAAAATTGCTAATGGGCCCATTTTTCTTCCATAATTCATCATCCATGGCATGTGCACGACCACTTGGCCCAAAGGGAAGTATTTCTTCATTTTTTATTTATTTATTTGAATTTTTATTTATAATAATTCATTTAAATCAAATTAAATACATGGAAAATATTTAACCTAAGTTTTACAATCCTTTTTTGCATGAAATCTACTCAATAATTCGTGCATATTCAAATATGGAAAGATTTGGATTGATTGGATCATGATTGGTACAAAATTGCATGGAAAATATTTGAAAAAAGATCTTGAAAATCAAATCTTTCAAAGTCATGAATGCCAAGCTTTTTGATCAGAATTCTTAACCTAATTCATTCCTACATAAGCATAGAACATAACCCTAATTGAGGAGACCACTGAGCTGCGCTAGAAACCAATTGACAAACTTGAAATTTTTGCAAAAAACTCAAAACTGAAAACCTCATTCTAGGGCGATTCAAGGCACGATTTTTGTTTCATTAGCTTGCTGAAGCTTCATAGAACGATTTCCAATCAAAAACATTCATCAAAACTCAAAGAATCGATATACAGAACTCAAAATATTTCATGAAAAATGCATATTCGTGTTTTGATTTGCAGGCATCCTCATGACATTTTGTTCATTGATTCATACTCCTTATGCAATTCTGAAGCTAACCCATATGTTTAATTGTATTTTTATGCGCTATACACGATTTCGCCATTGATAATATTTAGGGTTCAGGAAGCTCCAAATTGGGGGTTTTTAAATGAGGAAAAATTAGAGTGTGAAACCACCACCATTGGAATCAGCGTGTCTGGACGAAGAAGAAGCTATGCTCGCGCTCAATTCATGAGCGTTCCTGGGCTATTCGCTATTTTTCCATAGATGGCCTAGGAGAACGCTAACAAAACCGTTGCCTGTTTCTTTTGTATTTTCAGGAAAATAAAATCAATGAAGAAGATGATGTGTTGGCCAGCGATGATTGGTCCTTTTAAAATTTCGCGCTAAAAAGCACTAACGCGTGTTGTTGTTCTTATAATATTTGTTAGTTATTTAATAATCAAAACGCGTGGAATGGCTTAGTGGTAAGCAAGGCTGTTGGTAACATTCCTGACCTGGGTTCGAGCCCCAGGTCTTCATTCTTTCCATATATTTTTTCCTTTAATATTCATATGCAGCATAAGCGTTGTGGATCATCATATATCCCTCTATCCAGCCATCCACGCGTCCAATGTCATCCATCCAAGGGCCAGGATTTGGAGATTATGGTAGGCTCTAGTCAACGTTCTGCACGTGAGTAAAAAAGTCCACCAGGCCAGGAATTTAAATGGGCCAGATTGCTAAAGGCCATACCTCCACATTGGGGACTGACACCCCCCTAGGTTTGCTTTGTTTAAATATTTTCTTTTACATTATTTCTATTTTTATTTTAATTCTTGTATTTAATTAATTTATTATTTTCACAAGATATAAAAAATATCAAAAAATCAGGAAAAGAAAAAAACAATAAATAATTTTTATTTTAGTATTTTCATAAATAAATTTGCATGTAATTAAATTTAGTTTTAAATTAGGTTTTAATTTTAATTCTTTTAACAAAAATCTAAAAAATGTAGAAATAGGGTTTAATTAATAATTTTTCATCCTTTTTATTTTTCTTTCATAAATGATTAAATAATTAAATATTTTTGTAATTAAATTTGTATATAAAAATTAGGGTTAATTTAGGTTAAAATCCAATGTTTTCTTAAATTAAAAAACAAATAGAATTAGGGTTAGTATTTAATTTCAATTAATTCTTTTTCCATTTAAATCCTAAAAATCATAAAAAATACCAAAAACATCTCCCTTTCTTTTTAATTAATTAATTCCATGTAATTTTAATTTTTTTTCAAAAAAGGTCCAATGCCCTCGTTTCGATTTAATTCTTATTCGCATATTTATTTTATTTCGTTTAAATATTTATGTATCTCTCCCAAGGCCATGTAACCTCTTAATTTTCTCGCACTTTTCTTTACTTTTCTTTATTTCTTTATTTTCTGTCAAATCGGGTCCTGGTTTAATTTTGGCGATGTGGACCCGCGCCTTTTGTAATAGCTTAGAATTTTTACTTTCCCGCAATATTTTTAACTGTTAACAAATGACATGAAAGAATGTATGGACAAAAATAAAAACAAGCGTAGAACACCAATGACATGACAAAAGACAAAAATAAATGAAAACGACACACGAATCGAACACACCACCCCTAGGGTACGCCTCACTGTTGCCTTGCCTCGAAAGGTGATCGTCGAGTAGATGATGTCTTAGTAAGTCCTCATGATCCGGGAACCTGGCATGAGGGTAGCTTCTAAGGTGTCTTCCTATTGCTCTGGTGATCACCATGTCCCGAACCTCGAATTGACCCGAACACCTCCAACGGTGGTGCTACCTACCTCTCAATGGTGGGATGGCACTACTTTAGAGGACATTTACACAGACGAATTCCTTAGGGTAGGTAGGTTCTCGTAGATACTTGCTCTAATCTCAAAACAAATTCAAAAATACTTTTCACACCGACACCTTTTCAAAAAGCTTTCGAAAGCAGATTTTTCAAACACTCTTGAGGACCGATACAAGAGTCGAACTGGAATTTTTCAAAGAAACTTTTTAAAACCCACAGTTGAAAAGAAAACAAACCATTTTGAAAACACAATGAGCAAGTATCTAAGATCCCATGGATAACCATGGATAGAAAGGGTGCTAACACCTTCCCTTTCTATAACCTACCTCCCGAACCGAGAGCGATCTCTATAAGGAATTTTTCTGTGCTTTTGTCCTTTCCATTTGGAGAAAATAAAAGACGGTGGCGACTCTTGCTTCCGCGACATTTCGCGAACCAGCGTTAAACAGTCAGTTCCAGATCCACCGATCACAGAACTGGCGACTCTGCTGGGGAATAAACTTAAAGTGAGGTGTACCTTAGGACTAAGATCACTGTGTTTTCAATTGTATTGACTTGTCTGCTTTAAATTTGTGGGTTGCATGGGAGTTACATAGATCCTAACCCGGATCTGGGGATACCCTGTTTAGGTAGCATAAGCTGTGAGGGACCTGTCCGGCGTATACCGACATGGGTGAAGCAGTGGCTACGTTGGTGTGGCGCCTTGGTCTGTACCGATATCCCTCGTGTTGAAACAAGGAGAATATGGGTCTTCTAAGGAGTCATTAAGCACCAACAACCTTAGAACCTTAAATGACACAACTTGGCCATTAGAGCAGTAGCAGCATGCTATGCCCATTGAGGCTAAACTCTCGTGATGGTTCTGGCCGCAAGAAAAGATTGCGATGCTGGAGTTATGACCGATTGAGGGTAGTCAGTGATATTGGGATCCTCTAAGAACCCGGTTACTTTGATAGGACAGGTATGAACCAACAAACTGAAAGAGGGTAATACCTAGACCTCATGCTGGCCTAAACTCTAAGGGCTTCTATTGTGTGACTTGCGTGCCTTTGTACTTGACTATTTGCATGCTTGTTATCTAACACAGGAACTACTTGCAGGGTTTGCTTATAGTCCTTAATTGGGACTCATAGCAGGGTTTGCTAAGTTTTTGCAGGTTTTGTCCATAGTCCTTAATTAGGACTCATGGCAGGTTTACTGAGTTTGCTTGCAGGTGTTGTTTATAGTCCTTAACTAGGACTCATAACAGGGTCTACTGAATTTCCTACAGGTTTCTGTTTTAGTCCTTAACCAGGACTCATAACAAGGTTTACCAAGTTTCTTGCAGGGTTTGTTTTAGTCCTTAATTGGGACTCATGACAGGTTTTACTTGAGTTTCTTGCAGGTTTTGGTTTGCAGTCCTTAATTGGGACTCATAACAGGGTTACCTGCATTATCCCATGCATAGCATAACATCATACCATTGCATACATCCTAACCCATTTCAAGGATCTCAAGGGCTTGTGATGCAGGTCAGGGTGAATCAACTATCCCAGCAAGGGGCAAAGAGGATTTATTTTCCTCTAGACTAAAGTCAGAGGCTATGACCCACTGGATATGGTGAGCCTTTGACCCTTAAAGAAGAATCCTCAACAGCATGGGTTTCCCTCAATCAAAGCTACCAATTCCGATGCTAACAATTTCCTTGTTTACCCTGCGAGATCCTTGAAAACATTGCATGCATGTCATACACATCATTACATAACAGGTATCTTTGTTGCAGGTCACTTACATTTCTCGCTGTTTATTTCAGTAATGGCCTTCCAACCAGATAACCAGGACCTTTTCGCTCAAGAGACTCAGTTCAGGGAAATCCTCCTGAATCTATCCAAGGGGCAGGAAGAGCTAAGGATACTTCTCACGGAGACCTTTGTCAGGAATAATGCTGAGGATGAAAAGCTGAAACACCTACAAGCTGAAGTGGATGCAATGAGAGCCCAAATACTGGGGCAGGTGACTGCCATTCAGGGTTTAGCTCAAAGACAAGATGAGCTCGGGGTTCTCGTCAACCAATTGCTTCAGGGTAACCAACTGGGGCAAAAGTCTAAGGGCAAAAAGCCAGTCATCGTTCGACCACCTTTGAGACAAAGAGGCAAAGAGAGAGCTCCCCAAACGGCTCCAGTGTCACAAATTCAACATCGCAACCAACAAAAGAGCGAGAGGAGGCAGTTCACTCGGTTCAGCATGACCTTATCCCAGATATTGCCACAGTTGCTGGAGACCAAGCTGGTAACTCTAAAAGAGGCTCCGAAGTTTCAAAATACAACGTCACCAAAGTATAACCCCAACGCTCGCTGCGCTTATCATTCTGATAGCCCGGGGCATGCTACAGAGGATTGTTGGGCTCTGAAGAACAAGATCCAGGACCTGATTAACGAAGGGGCATTAGAGTTCACACAAGATGGTCAGGCCGAGTTCTTCTACTACCCCTGCAAGACTCACCATTTGAAGTGACAAATCCTGAGACTGGAAAACTTTTGTTCATTCGAATGTTCAAGTTGCAGTTTTCTTTTGTTCAAACATTTACTCATGTTAAACAGTGTTATTTCATTAATGCATCGCATATGTCTGTTTTGAAACAATATATTCGTATTCACTAAATGCAAATTATCTTCATATTTTTTCTGATATCAGCTCTTGATCTAAAATTCTAAGCCTCTTGAGGGAGGATGACGAAAACGATACCATAATCTACAGTATGCTTTTGAACAGACCCCGCTGATGAGGTACAGGCATTGTTTCAATTCCTAAACACTGGAGTTATAAGGAAGATAATCCCTCGTCAACCCCTCTGAGCCAAAGAAGTAGGAGTTTTTCTTTTCGAAATTTAAAACCCTTAATCATAACCTGGGGCAGGGTAGTCTCTCAGTTGATCCAAGTGCATAACGAATGGCACCAAAGAGATCCTTACGGAAAAAAAAGAAAGACAGTGATGGTTCCGAACAATCGTAAAGACAGGCAGTCATTATCAAAAATTCATAAATGAAAAGCCCATTAAGTCAAAACCCATGAAGGAGACTTACAAAACTGGGGCATCCCGCTGACTGTAATTCCAAAAAGGGAAACAGTTCAGGCAAAAAGAAAGGGATAACAAAAAATCAGACAAGAAAGAGGTCCTACAAACCCTCAACAAAAAAAATGACTGCCTATTCCAAATAAATCATCAGTATCCGAATCATCACCGGAAAATCCGAGCAAAGACTCAAAAAAGGTCTGACGTATGATCAACTGAGTTTAGGTTTGGAGAACATCACGAAGAGCGGGTGGGTACAAATAATTTGAGCCTTTATCCTTTGTTTCTTAAACCATGAACCAGGCCACATTATAACCCTCAAAAGTCCTAGCTGAAGCATGGGTTAGTTCGAAAGCATACTGTCACGAAAGGTATCCTGACTCCTTAAGCCCTACGGTAAAATACGGAGTTGACATAATGTTTTACAAACATTCACTTGTTTTATGAAAAAGAATGCATTTTCAAAATCTTCAAGACAGACATAAGCTTTGCATTTTTAACATAACTTTGTTTTCATATGACTTTTTGTTTGAACAGCATAGAAGCTCGCACGACGAATATCGGATGAACAAAAGCACTTCCAATCAAGGGGCAGATCTGATCATGGCCTATTATCTGGGGCAGTCCAATCAAGATTCAGAGAATCTCTCAAAGGCCAAAAAGCCTGGGGCAAATCTCCGCCTGAGTCACTTAGGGGCATTCCAGCAACGAATCTTGCCTGGTCAAACACCTTCTGGTGACATGGCAAAATATTTCTAACAGGGGAAACTCCCTATATTCCGAAAGCGTGGACATAGTCGAAAAAAAATACTACGCATAATCAAAGACCCGCTAGGTTAACATACCTAGGCAAAAATAAGAGCTTCCCGACGAACCAAAAGGGTTCGGGAAAAATGAAGGGATGAAATGAAAAAGAATCTGTACACCCGGCAAGTCGAAAACCTGAAAAGGCGGCTTGGGCAAAAATGGGTATCCTGGTGGACTGAAAACCCGAAAGGGCGGTCCAGGCAAAAGTTAGGGATCAAAGCGTACAACTATGTCCTGTCATCTTGTCACCTGCCTACCAGAAGAAGGTTTGACCCTCAACAATTATCAGCATCCCACATGTGCCTCCCCCATAGAAACAGGGGCAATAACGGTTGGTTTAAGCAATCTGATTGTTCTATCCTCCAAGTTACCAAGGTAGGTTCAGCTAAAGAACGTAACCAGATATCCCAATTCCCCAGAGAGTAAGCAAGTCAGTACACTCTCTCCAAGCAGAGTTATCAAATCTCAAAGAAGTTGAGTATCCTCCAATAGATCTCAACGTTCCCCAGCAGCATGTATACATATTCTTAACAAGCATCCCGGGCAGTCTTGATCTAAAGATTGTTCCCCGGCGGTATATCAACATCCAAAGGAATCACTTCCCTGCAGTTCAAAATCTCCCCAGGAGAGTCCAATCCAGTTTCCCCAGGAGAGTTGGAATCCATCCCCCAAGCAATAAGCTTATCCCCAGTAGATTCTGGAAGCTTATCCCTCGCAGAGCACGAACGCGTCGTCCGGCTTTATTTAAAGAGTTATTTCCTTAACAGGATATAACTGGGTTATCCTCAGCCAAAAGCCATGGAAAGGTCGTCGTCGACACAGTCTTCTCACCCCCAGCGAAGTCTATTCACACTTCCAATACAACAAGGGTATCCCCAGCAAGTTACTACTAACAACTCCAGCAAAGTATCTCTCTCCCCACAGAGTATCGCTTCCCAGCATGGTCGCTAGAGTATTTTTCTCCCTGCAGAATCTTCCATTCGCCAAGCTTATTCCTCAACGGAGTCATCTTCTCCTACCGATATTCTTGCGGTTATCATCCCCAGCGGAAGTAAAAGCTTATTCTTCAACACCAGCCCAGGAATGACTTCCTGGCACCCGTCAAGGATTTACTTTCCTAGACGAAAACATACATTCCTAAACATCACATACATCATTATAGCATGCATAGACGCATCATATCATACAAATCTCATTTATGTTGAGAACATCATTGCTTGATCCATGTCATGCATTGCATATGACTGACTTTTACCTTTCAGGAAAGATTCAGCTAAATTCTCAATCATCTTTTAAGACCTAGACCGGTTCAGTTAATCGACTCAAAAGATTTCTTATCCAGTCCAAGGCCTTCTCCAGTCCAGCTAAATCGACTCCCAACAGATTTTTCTGATAAAGACTCAGTAGAAGTTATCAGGTTATAATTTCCTATGGTTCTCTCCCCGACGGTGCGTGAGATGTAATTCCCTTTCAGGTTATAATTTCCTATGGTTCTCTCCCCGACGGTGCGTGAGATGTAATTCCCTTTCAGGTTATAATTTCCTATGGTTCTCTCCCTGACGGTGCGTGAGATGTAATTCCCTTTCAGATTATAATTTCCTATGGTTCTCTCCCCGACGGTGCGTGAGATGTAATTCCCTTTCAGGTTATAATTTCCTATGGTTCTCTCCCCGACGGTGCGTGAGATGTAATTCCCTTTCAGGTTATAATTTCCTATGGTTCTCTCCCGACGGTGCGTGAGATGTAATTCCCTTTCAGGTTATAATTTCCTATGGTTCTCTCCCCGACGGTGCGTGAGATGTAATTCCCTTTCAGGTTATAATTTCCTATGGTTCTCTCCCCGACGGTGCGTGAGATGTAATTCCCTTTCAGGTTATAATTTCCTATGGTTCTCTCCCCGATGGTGCGTGAGATGTAATTCCCTTTCAGGTTATAATTTCCTATGGTTCTCTCCCCGACGGTGCGTGAGATGTAATTCCCTTTCAGGTTATAATTTCCTATGGTTCTCTCCCCGACGGTGCGTGAGATGTAATTCCCTTTCAGATTATAATTTCCTATGGTTCTCTCCCCGACGGTGCGTGATATGTAATTCCCTTTCAGGTTATAATTTCCTATGGTTCTCTCCCCGACGGTGCGTGAGATGTAATTCCCTTTCAGATTATAATTTCCTATGGTTCTCTCCCCGACGGTGCGTGAGATGTAATTCCCTTTCAGGTTATAATTTCCTATGGTTCTCTCCCCGACGGTGCGTGAGATGATAATTCCACTTCAGGTTATAATTGCCTATGGTTCTCTTCCCGGTCCTGCGAAGATGGTAATTCCCACCAAGTTTTTCTCAACGAGCGTTGTTGAAGTTAAAGTCACCCAAGGTTCTCTCACCGTTACCGCTGAGATAGTAACCATCCCTGGTTCGTTCATCATCTTGTGAAGCTCCAGATCCAGCTCCTGTAACCAGTCAGGACATATCTATACAAAGCATCTAAAAACCAGCTCCTGCAACATGTCAGGTATTCATTTTTCTTTTGCAGGTATGCAGGTTCTCGCTAAGGAATCTCTTATGCGATCAACGTCCAGATGGCATCTGTGATCGGTGGATCTGGAACTGACTGTTTAACGCTGGTTCGCGAAATGTCGCGGAAGCAAGAGTCGCCACCGTCTTTTATTTTCTCCAATAGGAAAGGACAAAAGCACAGAAAAATTCCTTTTAAGAGATTGCTCTCGGTTCGGGAGGTAGGTTATAGAAAGGGAAGGTGTTAGCACCCTTTCTATCCATGGTTATCCATGGGCTCTTAGATACTTGCTCATTTGTGTTTTCAAATTGTTTGTTTGCTTTTCAATGTGGGTTTAAAAAGTTTCTTTGAAAAATTTCAGTTCGACTCGTACGTCAGAGTGTTTGAAAAATTTGCTTTGAAAGCTTTTGAAAAGTGTCAGTGTGAAAAGTTTGTTTTGAGATTAGAGCAAGTATCTAGAGTCGTCTACCTACCCTAAGGAATTCGTCTGTGTAAATGTCCTTTAAAGTAGTGCCATCCCACCATTGAGAGGTAGGTAGCACCACCGTTGGAGTTGTTCGGGTCAATTCGATTTTAGGGACGTGGTGATCACCAGAGCAATGGGAAGACACCTTAGAAGCTACCCTCATGCCAGGTTCCCGGATCATGAGGACTTACTAAGACATCCTCTACTCGACGATCACCTTTCGAGGCAACAGTGAGGCGTACCCTAGGGGTGGTGTGTGCGAATTGTGTGTCATGTTTCAGTTATTTGTCTTGTCATGTTTGTCGTGTTCTACGCTTGATTTTAATTTAAGTCCATTCATTCTTGCATGCATATTTAACAGTTATAAATTGCGAGGAAATAAAGCTAAACTATTACAAATGGCGCGGGTCCACATCGCCAAAATTAAACCGGACCCAATTTAGCGAAAAATAAATAAAGCGAATAAATAAAAGTGCGAGAAATTTAAATTACATGGCTTTGGGATATTTACAAAATTATAATGAGCGATAATAAAATAAATGCGAGAAATAAAGAAATTAACAAAATTAGGGCGTTGGACCCTTTTGCAAATAATTAAAAGTTAATGAGAATTAAAAATTAAATGATTAAATGTTTTTTTTTGGTATTTTGTATTTTTTAGATTTAATGAAAAAAAGAAATTAATTAAGATTAAATTGAGTGGCGAACCCTAATTCTAATATTTTTTAATTATTAAGAAAGAATTAAAATATGACCTAAATTAAACCTAATTGATTATGTACAATTTTAATTTATGAAAATAAAATAATAAATAAATAATATTGTTATTCTGAAAAAAGAATTAAAATTAATAAAAGAAAATAAAAAGTAATTAACCTAAATTCTATTTTTGGATTTTTATTAAAAAAAGATTAAGGCTATAACCTAATTAACTAAACAATTTATTCTAATTTATTCATGGCAATAATAAAATAAAAATTGTATTTTTTTTGTCTTTTCTATATTTTTTTAATGTTTTTATATTTTGTAGAAAAAATAAATTAATTAATTAAAGCAGCAAAAATAATATAATACAATAATTAAAACAACAAAAAGAAAAAAATCAAACCAGGGTGGGGTGTTGCCCCAGATTGAGAGGTGTAGGCCTGGGAATTGTGGCCCAATTGACTTTGCCATATGCTGACTTTTTGGATCTCATACAACGCGTTGACTGGAATTTAGCGTACTCCTTTGATCATGGCCCTTGATTGTAAGCAGCTGGACGCGTGTTCATTGGATTTTGATTGTGCATGGTGTGCTCTAGTGAGGAATCTGCATGGGATTTAATATGGAAAAATAATATGGAATTTATGCAAGACCTGGGACTTGAACCCAGGTCTTTGATGTCACATGCATAGTGCGTTGCCAGCTGAACCATTCGCTTTCAATTAACATATAATAATATGCAAATATAATAAATAAGACATAACGCTAATGGATCAAAAGCGCGCGAACTTTAAACGGACCAATCACCAATGGACACGGGGTCATCTTCTTCGTTTTCCTGAAACAAGAAACTCATGGGCAACGGTTTTTGATCGTGGCTGCAGGGGGTTTACAAAAAAATAGCGAATAGCCATATATGAAACATAAATTGGGCGCGATGACATGTTCTTCTTCGTCTCTAAGCCCTGAATTCAACCATGGTATCCAGAAGTTCTAATTTTTCTTATATTGGGAAACCCTCTTTTTGAATTCCTGAAACCCTAAAACGCATACATGGTATAATCACATAGATCACGAAAAAATGCAATTAAAAGTAACAGTTAGCTTCAAAACTTTATGATGAACACGAATCAGCCATTAACTTTTACAAATAATGCCTAGAATGGGATGCACGATTATGGAATTTCTTGGATGCAGTTTTAGTTACAGGTACCAATTCTTTGCGCTTTTATTGTTGTTTTTGATTGGAGTACGATCAGGAATTCACAAGGAAGCTTTTGCAAAAGGAATGGAGCTTTGAATCAGTCTCTAGGGTGGATTTCAGAATTGGATTTTTTGAGAAATTTTGCAAGTTTGTAATGAGGTTCTGAGCGCAGCTTGCAGTCTATGATGATTAGGGTTGTGATGTTGATCATATATGGAAGCAATTAGGTTAAAAAGATTGAATCAAATCCATTGCTTTGATGATTTTTGGATATTTGATTTCATGGATCTTTTCAAATCTTTTTCTCATAGTTTTTGTATCAAATCTGATCAATTAACACCAAAACTTGCCATAATCAATTAAGCACGAAATATTGACATTAGAATGTGCATAAAAAGATTTTTTAGGTTAAGTGTTATATTTTTCATGAATTAAAATGATTTAAATGAATATAAATTAATATTAATTCAAATAAATAATTAAAAAACATGAAAATACTTCCCTTTGGGCCTAGTGGTCGTGCATAGGCTTGGCATGAAGAAACTTGGAAGAAAAATGGGCCCATTTGCATTTTTAGGCCTTTTGCATCAATGTTGACTTTTAAAAATTCCCAAAAATTTCCCAACTTCCACAAGACATAACTTGGTCAATTTTTAAGCTTTTCACATGTTCTTGGACATTTTGGAAAGGTCTTTGAGTCCTTTAACCAATGCCTTTGGTCCCATGTCATTTTGATTTACCAATCTCAAATTATGGCCTTTGACTTAAAATCACTTTTTGTTGACTTCTGAAAATGACCTATAATGTTGAAATTGATAACTTTTTGTGAGAGCATTTCTTGGACTTGGAACATGAAGATGAATTGTAGGAAATGTCTTTCTCTTCAAAATGAGCTTTGGATGGAATTTTTCTGATAATCCATGTGAAAGTTATGCCCTGGTCAATTTCAGTTGACTTTTTCAGCTGTCCAAATATAGCAACTTTTGCATCTTTGATGATTTCTGAGCCAAATTTTGAGAATCATGATCAAGCATTGATCAAATGATGTTTGTGGCTTCAAAATGATATGTTGACCAAAAATTTGAACTTTTGACTGTCAAATGACCATTTTGCCCCTACAGTTGACTGTAGTGCAATCTAGGGTTTTGACTGTGCAATTTTGAGCTGAAGGCCTTGAAACTTGACATGAGGGTACTTGACCATATTTGTAAGCATATGAGACTTGATTGGGCCTTTGAAAAATTCATTTGCTTGACCAGAACTCAAACCCTAATTTTGACTGTCTAGGAGACAGTTGAGCTGCACAACCCTGGGGGAATTTTGTGACCTTGACTTGGCAATTTCTTGATGAATATGGGAGGGCAAATTTTGGGGTACAATAGTTGCCCCTGTTCAATCTTCTTAGACCTGAGGATGCAGATTGGCTGACGTGCCTTTCGTAGTCCGAGGGTAAAAGATGATTGGACACTAGAGTGCCCAGAAATTTGCGCTCACATAGTAGCAATGATGATGAGGGAATGGGCTTATAGATGCCATTTGGATGTTTGCTGGATAGGACGATGGGCTTATAGATGCCATCTGGGTGTTGATCGCGTAGGAGATTCCTTAGTGAGAACCTGCATACCTGCAAGAGAGAAAATGAGTACCTGACACGCTGCAGGAGCTGATTTTTAGATGCTTGGTATAGATGTATCCTGACTGGTTACAGGAGCTGAGTCTGGAGCTTCAAACGCTGATGAACAAACCAGGGATGGTTACTGCCTTAGCATGAAGGGTAAGAGAATCCTGAATGATTTCAACCTCAACAACGCTCGTTGAGAAAATCTTGGTGAGAATTACCATCTTCGTAGTGTCAGGAAGAGAACCGAAGGACATTACAATCTCAAAGGGAGTTACCTCACTCACGTTGGAGAGGGAACTATAGGAAATTATAATCTGAAAGGAGATATCACCTCACGCTCATGCCGGAGAGGGAAACATCTTGAAGAAGGAATTACCACCTCACACGCCGTTGGAGAGGGGACCATAAGAGACTATCACCTCACGCTCATGCCGGAGAGGGGAACATCTGAAAAAGGAATTACCACCTCACGCTCACCGTCGGAGAGGGGACCACAAAAGACTATCACCTCACGCTCATCGTCGGAGAGGAAAACATCTTGAAAAAGGAATTACCACCTCACGCTCACCGTCGGAGAGGGGACCATAAGAGAATATCACCTCACGCTCATGCCGGAGAGGGGAACATCTGAAGAAGGAATTACCACCTCACACGCCGTTGGAGAGGGGACCATAAGAGAATATCACCTCACGCGCCGTTGGAGAGGGGACCATAAGAGAATATCACCTCACGCTCATGCCGGAGAGGGAAACATCAAAAAGACTTCTGGAAGCAGTATCAGAACGTCACCATATCTGGTTTACATCCGAAACTATATCTGGAAGAGAATCTGGAAGCAGTATCAGAACGTCACCATCGCTGGGTTTACATCTGAAACTATATCTAGAAGGAATCTGGAAGCAGTATCAGAACGTCACCATCGCTGGGTTTACATCCGAAACTATATCGAGAAGGAATTCTTGAAGCAGTATCAGAACGTCACCATCGCTGGGTTTACATCTGAAACTATATCGAGAAGGAATTCTGGAAGCAGTATCAGAACGTCACCATCGCTGGGTTTACATCTGAAACTATATCGAGAAGGAAATCTGGAAGCAGTATCAGAACGTCACCATCGCTGGGTTTACATCTGAAACTATATCGAGAAAGAATTTCGTTAGTTGATAGTAACCATTTTTGTATTGATCTTTTTCCTGAAAAGGTAGAACATAATTGTATGCAAAATCATGATGCATGAACTGTATGTTTTCAAGATCAATGAGATTCGTGTAATATGATGCATATGCATGCTATAATGATATATGTGACGTTTTATGAATGTATGTTTTCGTCGTAGGAAAATAAATCCTTGACGGGTGCCGGGAAGTCGCATCCTGGACTGATGTGGAAGAATAGCTTTTGCTTCCGCTGGGGATGATAGTTGCAAGTGTACCGGTAGGAGAAGATAACTCGTTGGGGAATAAACTTGGCGAATGGAGGATTCTGCGGGGAGAAAAAGATATTCTAGCGACCATGCTGGGAAGAAATACTCTGTGGGGAGATGCTTTTGCTGAATTGTTGAGGATGACTCGCTGAGGATACCTTGCTATATTGGAAGTATGAATGAACTTCGCTGGGGATAAGAAGATTCTGTCGACGACGCTCTTTCCGTGGCTTTTGGCTGAGGATAACCCAGTTATATCCTGTTAAGGAAATAACTCTTTAAATCAAGCCGGACGACGCGTTCGTGCCCTGCTAGGGGATAAGCTTCCCGAATCTACTGGGGGTACGCTTATTGCTTGGGATATGAATTCTAACTTTCCTGGGGAACTTGGGTTGGACTCTCCTGGGGAGGTATTAAACTGTATTGGTTACGTTCTTCAACAGGACCTACCCTGATACCTTGGAGGATAGAACAGTCAGACTGCTTAGACCACTCTTCATTGCCCCCGTTTCTATGAGAGAGGCACTTGTGGGGTGCTGATAGTTGTTGAGGGTCAAACCTTCTTCTGGTAGACAGATGACAAGAAGACGGGACATAGTCGTACGCTTTAATCCCTAACTTTTGCCTGGACCGCCCTTTCGGGTTTTCAGTCCACCGGGATACCCATTTTTGCCCAAGCCGCCTTTTCAGGTTTTCGACTTGCCGGGTGTACAGATTTTTTTCATTTCATCCCTTCATTTTGCCCGAACCCTTTTGGTTCGCCGGGAAGCCCTTATTTTTGCCTAGGTATGTCAACCTAGCGGGTCTTTGATTTTGCGTAGTATTTTTTCGACTATGTCCCCGTTCAGGGAATGTGGGGAGTTGCCCCTGTTGGAAGTATTTTGCCATGCCACCAGCAGATGTTTGATCAGGCAAGGTTCGTTGCTGGAATGCCCCAAGTGACTCAGGCAGAGATTTGCCCCAGGCTATTTGGCCTTTGAGAGATTCTCCGAATCTTGATTGGATTGCCCCAGATGATGGACCATGATCAGGACATGCCCCTTGATTGGAGATACTCTTGTTCATTAGGCATTCGTCGTGCGAATTTCTATGCTGTTCAAACAAAAAGTCATATGCAAACAAAGTTATGTTAAAAATGCAAAGCTTATGTCTGTCTTGAAGATTTTGGAAATGCATTTTTTCATAAAACATGTGAATGTTTGTAAAACATGATGTCAACTCTGTATTTACCGTAGCCTTAAGGAGTCAGGATACCTTCGTAACAGTATGCTTTCGAACTAACCCATGCTTCAGCTAGGACTTTTTAAGGGTTATAACGTGGCCTGGTTCACGGTTTAAGAAACAAGGGATAAAGGCTCAAATTATTTGTACCCACCCGCTCTTCGTGATGTTCTCTAAACCTAAACTCAGTTGATCACGCGTTAGACCTTGTTTGAGTTTTTGCTTTGATTTTCCGGTGATGGTTCAAACATTGATGATTTATTCTGACTAGGCAGTCATTTTTTGTTGAGGGTTTGTGAGACCACTTTCTTGATTTTTTGTTATCCCTTTCTTTTTTTTTGCCTGAACTGTTTCCTTTTTGGAATTACAGTCAGCGGGATGCCCCAGTTTCATAAGTCTCCTTTGTAGGTTTAGACTTTTTGGGCTTTTCATTTATGAATTTTGATTTTTGATCATGACTGCCTGTCCTTTTGGTTGTTCTGAACCATCACGGTCTTTGTTTATTTAAGGACCTCTTTGGTGCCATTCGTTATGCACTTGTATCAACTGAGAGACTACCCTGCCCCAGGTTATGATAAAGGGTTTCAATTTTCGAAAATAAAAAACTCCTACTTCTTTGGCTCAGATGGGTTGACGAGGGTTTATCATCCTTATAACTCCGGTGTTTAGGGATTGAAACAATGCCTGTACCTCATCAGCGGGGTCTGTTCAAAAGCATACTATAATGATTGTGGTATCGTTTTCGTCATCCTCCCTCAAGAGGCTCAGGATTATTAACCAAGAGTTGATCATCAGAAAAAATATGAAAAGGATATAATAAAAATTATTGTATTAATTCCCAAAACAGACATATGCGATGCATTAATAGAATAAAAGAGTTTGCTATGACAGTAATTGTTTGTATAAGCAAAGAAAAATACAACTCAAAATTCAAATAAACAAAGGCTTCAATGATTAGGTAACGGAGCAGTGATTATGTTCGGAGTCTCTGGCACTTCAAACTGAATCTCTCCGGCGTCGATCATATCTTGAATCTTATTCTTGAGGGGCCAGCAGTTGTCTGTAGTATGCCCCGGGCTATCTGAATGATATGCACACCTATCGTTGGGATGATAGTTGGGAGCAGAAGTGTTCGGATTCCGAAGAGGAGCCCTTAAGGTGATCAGCCCTGTCTTCAACAGTTGTTGCAGTGCTTGATCCAGCGACATGTTGAGTTTGGTATATTGCCGTTTCTCCTTACGCTGCTGCCCCTGTCCTTGTTGAGCAGGTCCGGGATTGGAAATCTGGATTGCCCCTGCCTCATGACGGCTCTTTTTACCGTGCACAGCATTGGATTCTTTCTTTCCATGATGAGGCTTTTTATCAGCAGGTGCAGCCTCTTGAATTTTCCCAGACCGGATACCAGCTTCTATTCGCTCTCCAGTCAAGATGAGATCCGTGAATCCAGCAGACGAATTCCCAATTAGGTGGTTATAAAATGGTCCAGACAAGGTCCCCAAGAACATGTCCACAAGTTCCCAATCAGTCAGAGGTGGTTGTACTCTTCCAGCAAGATCCCTCCATTTCTGCGCATATTCTTTAAAACCTTCACTTGATCCTAACGACATACCCTGGAGTTGGGTACGCGTAGGGGCAAGGTCGGCATTGTACTGGTACTGCTTATAGAAAGCAGTAGCCAACTCCTCCCAGTTACGAACTTTGGTCCCATCCAGCTGATAGAACCATTCGAGGTGAGTCCCTGAAAGACTTTCCTGGAAGAAGTGGATCCACAAGTTTTTGTCCACCGTGTAGGGTTGAATCTTCCGAACATAGGACCTTAAGTGCAGCTTGGGACAAGATGCCCCGTCATATTTGGAGAAGGATGGTGCTTTGAACTTATGGGGGATAACCACACCAGTTGACAAACCCAGATCTCCGAGATCCAGCCCAGGTACCTGTTGAACCTCCATAGCTTTCATTCTGTCCTCCAGTTGCTTATATCTGTCATCAGCAGGAGGGTACTGCTCTTCATCAAAATCTGTCTCGTTGTCGGAGACCACTGGACTGGGAACCTCTCTCTCATGATGACTGCTTTTTCCCACAGATGGGGTTGTCCTCTCAGTTTCAACTTGCGGTGTATTCCCAGATCTGCGTCTAGGGCTGAACAGAACAGTCCTCTTCTTTTTCTTGTCCTTCTTCAAGAGCAGAGCTTTCAGATCTTGCTGCCCCTGGGTCAGATTCATAATCAGCTCTTGGAACTGGGCGTTCTGAGCCTGGAGGTCCTTGATAGTCTGCTCGGCTGATGATTCAAGATTCATGACGAGCGGCTGAAATAAACAGCGGAGAAGGGTAAGCAACCTGTCAAAGGGATACCTGCAATGCAATGAGATGTATGATATGCATGCAATGATTTCAAGGACCTCGCGGGGTAAACAGAGAAACTTTGTTAGAATTTGGAACCGGTAGCTCGACTGAAGGCACGGCATATTGTTGAGAGTCCTTCCTCAAGGGTCAAAGGCTCACCATAACCAGTGGGTCATAGCCCCTGACACCCTTGGCTAGAGGAAAATAAATCCTCTTTGCCCCTGGCTAGGCAATTGGTTCATCCTGACCTGCATCACAAGCCCTTGAGATCCTTGAAATGGGTTAGGATGTATGCAATGGTATGCAGTGGTATGATGTCATGCTATGCATGGGGTGATGTGGGTAAACCCTGTTATGAGCCCCAATTAAGGACTATAAACAGACCCTGCAAGAAATTCAGTATACTTTGTTATGAGTCCCAATCAAGGACTATAAACAAAACCTGCAAGAAATTAGGTAAACCCTGTCATGAGTCCTAGTTAAGGACTATAAACAAGACCTGCGAGAAATTTGGTAAACCCTGTCATGAGTCCTAGTTAAGGACTATAAACAGGACCTGCAGGTGGTTAGTACACCTTGTTATAAGTCCCAATTAAGGACTATGAACAAAACCTGCAAGACATCAAGGGTCAGATGACAAGCATGCAAGTAGTCAAGTACGAAGGCATACAAGTCACACAAGAGAAGCCCTTAGGGTTTAGGCCAGCATGGGGTCTAGGCATTACCCTCTTGAAGTTGGTGGGTTCAACCTGTCCTAATCAAAGTAACCGGGTTCTTAGAGGATCCCAATATCATTGACTACCCTCAATCGGTCATAACTCCAGCATCGCAATCTTTTCTTGCGGCCAGAACCATCACGAGAGTTTAGCCTCAATGGGCGTAGCATACTGCTACTGTTCTAAAGGCCAAGTTGTGTCAATTAAGGTTCTAAGGTTGTTGGTGCTTAATGACTCCTTAGAAGACCCATATTCTCCTCGTTGCAACACAAGGGATATCGGTACAGACTAAGGTGCCACACCAACGTAGCCACTGCTTCACCTGTGTCGGTCTACGCCGGACAGGTCCCTCACAGCTTATGCTACCTAAACAGGGTATCCCCAGATCCGGGTTAGGATCTATGTATCTCCGATGCAACCCACAATAGTAAAGCAAACAAGGAAAACAATTGAAAACATAGTTATAAGCTAGCCCTAAGGTATACCTCACTTTATAAGCTTATCCCCAGCAGAGTCGCCAGTTCTGTGATCGGTGGATCTGGAACTGACTGTTTAAAGCTGGTTCGCGAAATGTC
The DNA here is from genome assembly GCA_948472305.1 of Vicia faba. NCBI lineage: Eukaryota > Viridiplantae > Streptophyta > Magnoliopsida > Fabales > Fabaceae > Vicia > Vicia faba. Next base: position 255,998,396 of record OX451736.1, on the reverse strand, counting down.
GCGGAAGCAAGAGTCGCCACCGTCTTTTATTTTCTCCAATTGGAAAGGACAAAAGCACAGAAAAATTCCTTTAAAGAGATTGCTCTCGGTTCGGGAGGTAGGTTATAGAAAGGGAAGGTGTTAGCACCCTTTCTATCCATGGTTATCCATGGGCTCTTAGATACTTGCTCATTTGTGTTTTCAAATTGTTTGTTTGCTTTTCAATGTGGGTTTAAAAAGTTTCTTTGAAAAATTTCAGTTCGACTCGTACGTCAGAGTGTTTGAAAAATTTGCTTTGAAAGCTTTTGAAAAGTGTCAGTGTGAAAAGTTTGTTTTGAGATTAGAGCAAGTATCTAGAGTCGTCTACCTACCCTAAGGAATTCGTCTGTGTAAATGTCCTTTAAAGTAGTGCCATCCCACCATTGAGAGGTAGGTAGCACCACCGTTGGAGTTGTTCGGGTCAATTCGATTTTAGGGACGTGGTGATCACCAGAGCAATGGGAAGACACCTTAGAAGCTACCCTCATGCCAGGTTCCCGGATCATGAGGACTTACTAAGACATCCTCTACTCGACGATCACCTTTCGAGGCAACAGTGAGGCGTACCCTAGGGGTGGTGTGTGCGAATTGTGTGTCATGTTTCAGTTATTTGTCTTGTCATGTTTGTCGTGTTCTACGCTTGATTTTAATTTAAGTCCATTCATTCTTGCATGCATATTTAACAGTTATAAATTGCGAGGAAATAAAGCTAAACTATTACAAATGGCGCGGGTCCACATCGCCAAAATTAAACCGGACCCAATTTAGCGAAAAATAAATAAAGCGAATAAATAAAAGTGCGAGAAATTTAAATTACATGGCTTTGGGATATTTACAAAATTATAATGAGCGATAATAAAATAAATGCGAGAAATAAAGAAATTAACAAAATTAGGGCGTTGGACCCTTTTGCAAATAATTAAAAGTTAATGAGAATTAAAAATTAAATGATTAAATGTTTTTTTTTGGTATTTTGTATTTTTTAGATTTAATGAAAAAAAGAAATTAATTAAGATTAAATTGAGTGGCGAACCCTAATTCTAATATTTTTTAATTATTAAGAAAGAATTAAAATATGACCTAAATTAAACCTAATTGATTATGTACAATTTTAATTTATGAAAATAAAATAATAAATAAATAATATTGTTATTCTGAAAAAAGAATTAAAATTAATAAAAGAAAATAAAAAGTAATTAACCTAAATTCTATTTTTGGATTTTTATTAAAAAAAGATTAAGGCTATAACCTAATTAACTAAACAATTTATTCTAATTTATTCATGGCAATAATAAAATAAAAATTGTATTTTTTTTGTCTTTTCTATATTTTTTTAATGTTTTTATATTTTGTAGAAAAAATAAATTAATTAATTAAAGCAGCAAAAATAATATAATACAATAATTAAAACAACAAAAAGAAAAAAATCAAACCAGGGTGGGGTGTTGCCCCAGATTGAGAGGTGTAGGCCTGGGAATTGTGGCCCAATTGACTTTGCCATATGCTGACTTTTTGGATCTCATACAACGCGTTGACTGGAATTTAGCGTACTCCTTTGATCATGGCCCTTGATTGTAAGCAGCTGGACGCGTGTTCATTGGATTTTGACTGTGCATGGTGTGCTCTAGTGAGGAATCTGCATGGGATTTAATATGGAAAAATAATATGGAATTTATGCAAGACCTGGGACTTGAACCCAGGTCTTTGATGTCACATGCATAGTGCGTTGCCAGCTGAACCATTCGCTTTCAATTAACATATAATAATATGCAAATATAATAAATAAGACATAACGCTAATGGATCAAAAGCGCGCGAACTTTAAACGGACCAATCACCAATGGACACGGGGTCATCTTCTTCGTTTTCCTGAAACAAGAAACTCATGGGCAACGGTTTTTGATCGTGGCTGCAGGGGGTTTACAAAAAAATAGCGAATAGCCATATATGAAACATAAATTGGGCGCGATGACATGTTCTTCTTCGTCTCTAAGCCCTGAATTCAACCATGGTATCCAGAAGTTCTAATTTTTCTTGTATTGGGAAACCCTCTTTTTGAATTCCTGAAACCCTAAAACGCATACATGGTATAATCACATAGATCACGAAAAAATGCAATTAAAAGTAACAGTTAGCTTCAAAACTTTATGATGAACACGAATCAGCCATTAACTTTTACAAATAATGCCTAGAATGGGATGCACGATTATGGAATTTCTTGGATGCAGTTTTAGTTACAGGTACCAATTCTTTGCGCTTTTATTGTTGTTTTTGATTGGAGTACGATCAGGAATTCACAAGGAAGCTTTTGCAAAAGGAATGGAGCTTTGAATCAGTCTCTAGGGTGGATTTCAGAATTGGATTTTTTGAGAAATTTTGCAAGTTTGTAATGAGGTTCTGAGCGCAGCTTGCAGTCTATGATGATTAGGGTTGTGATGTTGATCATATATGGAAGCAATTAGGTTAAAAAGATTGAATCAAATCCATTGCTTTGATGATTTTTGGATATTTGATTTCATGGATCTTTTCAAATCTTTTTCTCATAGTTTTTGTATCAAATCTGATCAATTAACACCAAAACTTGCCATAATCAATTAAGCACGAAATATTGACATTAGAATGTGCATAAAAAGATTTTTTAGGTTAAGTGTTATATTTTTCATGAATTAAAATGATTTAAATGAATATAAATTAATATTAATTCAAATAAATAATTAAAAAACATGAAAATACTTCCCTTTGGGCCTAGTGGTCGTGCATAGGCTTGGCATGAAGAAACTTGGAAGAAAAATGGGCCCATTTGCATTTTTAGGCCTTTTGCATCAATGTTGACTTTTAAAAATTCCCAAAAATTTCCCAACTTCCACAAGACATAACTTGGTCAATTTTTAAGCTTTTCACATGTTCTTGGACATTTTGGAAAGGTCTTTGAGTCCTTTAACCAATGCCTTTGGTCCCATGTCATTTTGATTTACCAATCTCAAATTATGGCCTTTGACTTAAAATCACTTTTTGTTGACTTCTGAAAATGACCTATAATGTTGAAATTGATAACTTTTTGTGAGAGCATTTCTTGGACTTGGAACATGAAGATGAATTGTAGGAAATGTCTTTCTCTTCAAAATGAGCTTTGGATGGAATTTTTCTGATAATCCATGTGAAAGTTATGCCCTGGTCAATTTCAGTTGACTTTTTCAGCTGTCCAAATATAGCAACTTTTGCATCTTTGATGATTTCTGAGCCAAATTTTGAGAATCATGATCAAGCATTGATCAAATGATGTTTGTGGCTTCAAAATGATATGTTGACCAAAAATTTGAACTTTTGACTGTCAAATGACCATTTTGCCCCTACAGTTGACTGTAGTGCAATCTAGGGTTTTGACTGTGCAATTTTGAGCTGAAGGCCTTGAAACTTGACATGAGGGTACTTGACCATCTTTGTAAGCATATGAGACTTGATTGGGCCTTTGAAAAATTCATTTGCTTGACCAGAACTCAAACCCTAATTTTGACTGTCTAGGAGACAGTTGAGCTGCACAACCCTGGGGGAATTTTGTGACCTTGACTTGGCAATTTCTTGATGAATATGGGAGGGCAAATTTTGGGGTACAACAGCATCTATAAGCCCATCATCCTACTCGTCAATCTCTAAATGGCATCTATAAGCCCATTCCCATCATCGCATTGCTACTATGTGAGCGCAAATTTCTGGGCACTCTAGTGTTCAATCACCTTCTACCCTCGGATTACGAAAGGAACGTCAGCCAATCTGCATCCTCAGGTCTAAGAAGATTGAACAGGGGCAACTGTTGTACCCCAAAATTTGCCCTCCCATATTCTTCAAAGATTTGCCAAGTCATGCTTCAAAATTCTCCAAGGGTTGCACAGTGCAAGGGCCTCCTAAAACAGTCAAGATTAGGGTTTTTGTTTTGATCAAGAAAATGAAGTTTCCAAAGGTCCAATCAAGTTTCACATGCCTATAAATATGGTCAAATATCCTCATATCAAGTTTCAAGACTTTCAGCACAAAATTGCACAGTCAAAAACCCTAATTGCACTACAGTCAACTACAGGGGCAAAATGGTCATTTGACAGTCAAAAGTCCAAATTTTTGGTCAACATATAATTTTGAAGCCACAAACATCATTTGATCCATGCTTGATCATGATTCTCAAAGCTTGGCTCAAAAATCATCAAGATGCAAAAGTTTCCTTATTTGGACAGCTGAGAAAGTCAACTGTAAATTGACCAGGGCATAACTTTCACATGGATTATCATAAAAATTCCATCCAAAGCTCATTTTGAAGAGAAAGACATTTCCTACAACTCATATTCATACTTTAAGTCCAAGAAATGCTCTCACAAAAAGTTATCAATTTCAACATTATAGGTCATTTTCAAAAGTCAACAAAAAGGGACTTTAAGTCAAAGGCCATAACTTGAGATTGGTAAGTCAAAATGACATGGGACCAAAGGCATTGGTTAGAGGACTCAAAGACCTTTCCAAAATCTCCAAGAACATGAGCAAAGCTTAAAAATTGAGCAAGTTATGCCTTGTGGAAGTTGGGAAAGTTTTGGATATTTTGAAAAGTCAACATTGATTTAAAATGACTTAAAATTGCTAATGGGCCCATTTTTCTTCCATAATTCATCATCCATGGCATGTGCACGACCACTTGGCCCAAAGGGAAGTATTTCTTCATTTTTTATTTATTTATTTGAATTTTTATTTATAATAATTCATTTAAATCAAATTAAATACATGGAAAATATTTAACCTAAGTTTTACAATCCTTTTTTGCATGAAATCTACTCAATAATTCGTGCATATTCAAATATGGAAAGATTTGGATTGATTGGATCATGATTGGTACAAAATTGCATGGAAAATGTTTGAAAAAAGATCTTGAAAATCAAATCTTTCAAAGTCATGAATGCCAAGCTTTTTGATCAGAATTCTTAACCTAATACATTCCTACATAAGCATAGAACATAACCCTAATTGAGCAGACCACTGAGTTGCGCTAGAAACCAATTGACAAACTTGAAATTTTTGCAAAAAACTCAAAACTGAAAACCTCATTCTAGGGCGATTCAAGGCACGATTTTTGTTTCATTAGCTTGCTGAAGCTTCATAGAACGATTTCCAATCAAAAACATTCATCAAAACTCAAAGAATCGGTATACAGAACTCAAAATATTTCATGAAAAATGCATATTCGTGTTTTGATTTGCAGGCATCCTCATGACATTTTGTTCATTGATTCATACTCCTTATGCAATTCTGAAGCTAACCCATATGTTTAATTATATTTTTATGCGCTATACACGATTTCGCCATTGATAATATTTAGGGTTCAGGAAGCTCCAAATTGGGGGTTTTTAAATGAGGAAAAAATAGAGTGTGAAACCACCACCATTGGAATCAGCGTGTCTGGACGAAGAAGAAGCTATGCTCGCGCTCAATTCATGAGCGTTCCTGGGCTATTCGCTATTTTTCCATAGATGGCCTAGGAGAACGCTAACAAAACCGTTGCCTGTTTCTTTTGTATTTTCAGGAAAATAAAATCAATGAAGAAGATGATGTGTTGGCCAGCGATGATTTGTCCTTTTAAAATTTCGTGCTAAAAAGCACTAACGCGTGTTGTTGTTCTTATAATATTTGTTAGTTATTTAATAATCAAAACGCGTGGAATGGCTTAGTGGTAAGCAAGGCTGTTGGTAACATTCCTGACCTGGGTTCGAGCCCCAGGTCTTCATTCTTTCCATATATTTTTTCCTTTAATATTCATATGCAGCATAAGCGTTGTGGATCATCATATATCCCTCTATCCAGCCATCCACGCGTCCAATGTCATCCATCCAAGGGCCAGGATTTGGAGATTATGGTAGGCTCTAGTCAACGTTCTGCACGTGAGTAAAAAAGTCCACCAGGCCAGGAATTTAAATGGGCCAGATTGCTAAAGGCCATACCTCCACATTGGGGACTGACACCCCCCTAGGTTTGCTTTGTTTAAATATTTTCTTTTACATTATTTCTATTTTAATTTTAATTCTTGTATTTAATTAATTTATTATTTTCACAAGATATAAAAAATATCAAAAAATCAGGAAAAGAGAAAAAACAATAAATAATTTTTATTTTAGTATTTTCATAAATAAATTTGCATGTAATTAAATTTAGTTTTAAATTAGGTTTTAATTTTAATTCTTTTAACAAAAATCTAAAAAATGTAGAAATAGGGTTTAATTAATAATTTTTCATCCTTTTTATTTTTCTTTCATAAATGATTAAATAATTAAATATTTTTGTAATTAAATTTGTATATAAAAATTAGGGTTAATTTAGGTTAAAATCCAATGTTTTCTTAAATTAAAAAACAAATAGAATTAGGGTTAGTATTTAATTTCAATTAATTCTTTTTCCATTTAAATCCTAAAAATCATAAAAAATTACCAAAAACATCTCCCTTTCTTTTTAATTAATTAATTCCATGTAATTTTAATTTTTTTTCAAAAAAGGTCCAATGCCCTCGTTTCGATTTAATTCTTATTCGCATATTTATTTTATTTCGTTTAAATATTTATGTATCTCTCCCAAGGCCATGTAACCTCTTAATTTTCTCGCACTTTTCTTTACTTTTCTTTATTTCTTTATTTTCTGTCAAATCGGGTCCTGGTTTAATTTTGGCGATGTGGACCCGCGCCTTTTGTAATAGCTTAGAATTTTTACTTTCCCGCAATATTTTTAACTGTTAACAAATGACATGAAAGAATGTATGGACAAAAATAAAAACAAGCGTAGAACACCAATGACATGACAAAAGACAAAAATAAATGAAAACGACACACGAATCGAACACACCACCCCTAGGGTACGCCTCACTGTTGCCTTGCCTCGAATAGTGATCGTCGAGTAGAGGATGTCTTAGTAAGTCCTCATGATCCGGGAACCTGGCATGAGGGTAGCTTCTAAGGTGTCTTCCTATTGCTCTGGTGATCACCATGTCCCGAACCTCGAATTGACCCGAACACCTCCAACGGTGGTGCTACCTACCTCTCAATGGTGGGATGGCACTACTTTAGAGGACATTTACATAGACGAATTCCTTAGGGTAGGTAGGTTCTCGTAGATACTTGCTCTAATCTCAAAACAAATTCAAAAATACTTTTCACACCGACACCTTTTCAAAAAGCTTTCGAAAGCAGATTTTTCAAACACTCTTGAGGACCGATAGAAGAGTCGAACTGGAATTTTTCAAAGAAACTTTTTAAAACCCACAGTTGAAAAGCAAACAAACCATTTTGAAAACACAATGAGCAAGTATCTAAGAGCCCATGGATAACCATGGATAGAAAGGGTTCTAACACCTTCCCTTTCTATAACCTACCTCCCGAACCGAGAGCGATCTCTATAAGGAATTTTTCTGTGCTTTTGTCCTTTCCATTTGGAGAAAATAAAAGACGGTGGCGACTCTTGCTTCCGCGACATTTCGCAAACCAGCGTTAAACAGTTAGTTCCAGATCCACCGATCACAGAACTGGCGACTCTGCTGGGGAATAAACTTAAAGTGAGGTGTACCTTAGGACTAAGATCACTGTGTTTTCAATTGTATTGACTTGTCTGCTTTAAATTTGTGGGTTGCATGGGAGTTACATAGATCCTAACCCGGATCTGGGGATACCCTGTTTAGGTAGCATAAGCTGTGAGGGACCTGTCCGGCGTATACCGACATGGGTGAAGCAGTGGCTACGTTGGTGTGGCGCCTTGGTCTGTACCGATATCCCTCGTGTTGAAACGAGGAGAATATGGGTCTTCTAAGGAGTCATTAAGCACCAACAACCTTAGAACCTTAAATGACACAACTTGGCCATTAGAGCAGTAGCAGCATGCTACGCCCATTGAGGCTAAACTCTCGTGATGGTTCTGGCCGCAAGAAAAGATTGCGATGCTGGAGTTATGACCGATTGAGGGTAGTCAATGATATTGGGATCCTCTAAGAACCCGGTTACTTTGATAGGACAGGTATGAACCAACAAACTGAAAGAGGGTAATACCTAGACCTCATGCTGGCCTAAACTCTAAGGGCTTCTATTGTGTGACTTGCGTGCCTTTGTACTTGACTATTTGCATGCTTGTTATCTAACACAGGAACTACTTGCAGGGTTTGCTTATAGTCCTTAATTGGGACTCATAGCAGGGTTTGCTAAGTTTTTGCAGGTTTTGTCCATAGTCCTTAATTAGGACTCATGGCAGGTTTACTGAGTTTGCTTGCAGGTGTTGTTTATAGTCCTTAACTAGGACTCATAACAGGGTCTACTGAATTTCCTACAGGTTTCTGTTTTAGTCCTTAACCAGGACTCATAACAAGGTTTACCAAGTTTCTTGCAGGGTTTGTTTTAGTCCTTAATTGGGACTCATGACAGGTTTTACTTGAGTTTCTTGCAGGTTTTGGTTTGCAGTCCTTAATTGGGACTCATAACAGGGTTACCTGCATTATCCCATGCATAGCATAACATCATACCATTGCATACATCCTAACCCATTTCAAGGATCTCAAGGGCTTGTGATGCAGGTCAGGGTGAATCAACTATCCCAGCAAGGGGCAAAGAGGATTTATTTTCCTCTAGACTAAAGTCAGAGGCTATGACCCACTGGATATGGTGAGCCTTTGACCCTTAAAGAAGAATCCTCAACAGCATGGGTTTCCCTCAATCAAAGCTACCAATTCCGATGCTAACAATTTCCTTGTTTACCCTGCGAGATCCTTGAAAACATTGCATGCATGTCATACACATCATTACATAACAGGTATCTTTGTTGCAGGTCACTTACCTTTCTCGCTGTTTATTTCAGTAATGGCCTTCCAACCAGATAACCAGGACCTTTTCGCTCAAGAGACTCAGTTCAGGGAAATCCTCCTGAATCTATCCAAGGGGCAGGAAGAGCTAAGGATACTTCTCACGGAGACCTTTGTCAGGAATAATGCTGAGGATGAAAAGCTGAAACACCTACAAGCTGAAGTGGATGCAATGAGAGCCCAAATACTGGGGCAGGTGACTGCCATTCAGGGTTTAGCTCAAAGACAAGATGAGCTCGGGGTTCTCGTCAACCAATTGCTTCAGGGTAACCAACTGGGGCAAAAGTCTAAGGGCAAAAAGCCAGTCATCGTTCGACCACCTTTGAGACAAAGAGGCAAAGAGAGAGCTCCCCAAACGGCTCCAGTGTCACAAATTCAACATCGCAACCAACAAAAGAGCGAGAGGAGGCAGTTCACTCGGTTCAGCATGACCTTATCCCAGATATTGCCACAGTTGCTGGAGACCAAGCTGGTAACTCTAAAAGAGGCTCCGAAGTTTCAAAATACAACGTCACCAAAGTATAACCCCAACGCTCGCTGCGCTTATCATTCTGATAGCCCGGGGCATGCTACAGAGGATTGTTGGGCTCTGAAGAACAAGATCCAGGACCTGATTAACGAAGGGGCATTAGAGTTCACACAAGATGGTCAGGCCGAGTTCTTCTACTACCCCTGCAAGACTCACCATTTGAAGTGACAAATCCTGAGACTGGAAAACTTTTGTTCATTCGAATGTTCAAGTTGCAGTTTTCTTTTGTTCAAACATTTACTCATGTTAAACAGTGTTATTTCATTAATGCATCGCATATGTCTGTTTTGAAACAATATATTCGTATTCACTAAATGCAAATTATCTTCATATTTTTTCTGATATCAGCTCTTGATCTAAAATTCTAAGCCTCTTGAGGGAGGATGACGAAAACGATACCATAATCTACAGTATGCTTTTGAACAGACCCCGCTGATGAGGTACAGGCATTGTTTCAATTCCTAAACACTGGAGTTATAAGGAAGATAATCCCTCGTCAACCCCTCTGAGCCAAAGAAGTAGGAGTTTTTCTTTTCGAAATTTAAAACCCTTAATCATAACCTGGGGCAGGGTAGTCTCTCAGTTGATCCAAGTGCATAACGAATGGCACCAAAGAGATCCTTACGGAAAAAAAAGAAAGACAGTGATGGTTCCGAACAATCGTAAAGACAGGCAGTCATTATCAAAAATTCATAAATGAAAAGCCCATTAAGTCAAAACCCATGAAGGAGACTTACAAAACTGGGGCATCCCGCTGACTGTAATTCCAAAAAGGGAAACAGTTCAGGCAAAAAGAAAGGGATAACAAAAAATCAGACAAGAAAGAGGTCCTACAAACCCTCAACAAAAAAAATGACTGCCTATTCCAAATAAATCATCAGTATCCGAATCATCACCGGAAAATCCGAGCAAAGACTCAAAAAAGGTCTGACGTATGATCAACTGAGTTTAGGTTTGGAGAACATCACGAAGAGCGGGTGGGTACAAATAATTTGAGCCTTTATCCTTTGTTTCTTAAACCATGAACCAGGCCACATTATAACCCTCAAAAGTCCTAGCTGAAGCATGGGTTAGTTCGAAAGCATACTGTCACGAAAGGTATCCTGACTCCTTAAGCCCTACGGTAAAATACGGAGTTGACATAATGTTTTACAAACATTCACTTGTTTTATGAAAAAGAATGCATTTTCAAAATCTTCAAGACAGACATAAGCTTTGCATTTTTAACATAACTTTGTTTTCATATGACTTTTTGTTTGAACAGCATAGAAGCTCGCACGACGAATATCGGATGAACAAAAGCACTTCCAATCAAGGGGCAGATCTGATCATGGCCTATTATCTGGGGCAGTCCAATCAAGATTCAGAGAATCTCTCAAAGGCCAAAAAGCCTGGGGCAAATCTCCGCCTGAGTCACTTGGGGGCATTCCAGCAACGAATCTTTCCTGGTCAAACACCTTCTGGTGACATGGCAAAATATTTCTAACAGGGGCAACTCCATATATTCCGAAAGCGTGGACATAGTCGGAAAAAAAATACTACGCATAATCAAAGACCCGCTAGGTTAACATACCTAGGCAAAAATAAGGGCTTCCCGACGAACCAAAAGGGTTCGGGCAAAATGAAGGGATAAAATGAAAAAGAATCTGTACACCCGGCAAGTCGAAAACCTGAAAAGGCGGCTTGGGCAAAAATGGGTATCCCGGTGGACTGAAAACCCGAAAGGGCGGTCCAGGCAAAAGTTATGGATCAAAGCGTACGACTATGTCCTGTCATCTTGTCACCTGCTTACCAGAAGAAGGTTTGACCCTCAACAATTATCAGCATCCCACATGTGCCTCCCCCATAGAAACAGGGGCAATAACGGTTGGTTTAAGCAATCTGATTGTTCTATCCTCCAAGTTACCAAGGTAGGTTCAGCTAAAGAACGTAACCAGATATCCCAATTCCCCAGAGAGTAAGCAAGTCAGTACACTCTCTCCAAGCAGAGTTATCAAATCTCAAAGAAGTTGAGTATCCTCCAATAGATCTCAACGTTCCCCAGCAGCATGTATACATATTCTTAACAAGCATCCCAGGCAGTCTTGATCTAAAGATTGTTCCCCGGTGGTATATCAACATCCAAAGGAATCACTTCCCTGCAGTTCAAAATCTCCCCAGGAGAGTCCAATCCAGTTTCCCTAGGAGAGTTGGAATCCATCCCCCAAGCAATAAGCTTATCCCCAGTAGATTCTGGAAGCTTATCCCTCGCAGAGCACGAACGCGTCGTCCGGCTTTATTTAAAGAGTTATTTCCTTAACAAGATATAACTGGGTTATCCTCAGCCAAAAGCCATGGAAAGGTCGTCGTCGACACAGTCTTCTCACCCCCAGCGAAGTCTATTCACACTTCCAATACAACAAGGGTATCCCCAGCAAGTTACTACTAACAACTCCAGCAAAGTATCTCTCTCCCCACAGAGTATCGCTTCCCAGCATGGTCGCTAGAGTATTTTTCTCCCCGCAGAATCTTCCATTCGCCAAGCTTATTCCTCAACGGAGTCATCTTCTCCTACCGGTATTCTTGCGGTTATCATCCCCAGCGGAAGTAAAAGCTTATTCTTCAACACCAGCCCAGGAATGACTTCCCGGCACCCGTCAAGGATTTACTTTCCTAGACGAAAACATACATTCCTAAACATCACATACATCATTATAGCATGCATAGACGCATCATATCATACAAATCTCATTTATGTTGAGAACATCATTGCTTGATCCATGTCATGCATTGCATATGACTGACTTTTACCTTTCAGGAAAGATTCAGCTAAATTCTCAATCATCTTTTAAGACCTAGACCGGTTCAGTTAATCGACTAAAAAGATTTCTTATCCAGTCCAAGGCCTTCTCCAGTCCAGCTAAATCGACTCCCAACAGATTTTTCTGATAAAGACTCAGTAGAAGTTATCAGGTTATAATTTCCTATAGTTCTCTCCCCGACGGTGCGTGAGATGTAATTCCCTTTCAGGTTATAATTTCCTATGGTTCTCTCCCCGACGGTGCGTGAGATGTAATTCCCTTTCAGGTTATAATTTCCTATGGTTCTCTCCCCGACGGTGCGTGTGATGTAATTCCCTTTCAGATTATAATTTCCTATGGTTCTCTCCCCGACGGTGCGTGAGATGTAATTCCCTTTCAGGTTATAATTTCCTATGGTTCTCTCCCCGACGGTGCGTGAGATGTAATTCCCTTTCAGGTTATAATTTCCTATGGTTCTCTCCCCGACGGTGCGTGAGATGTAATTCCCTTTCAGGTTATAATTTCCTATGGTTCTCTCCCCGACGGTGCGTGAGATGTAATTCCCTTTCAGGTTATAATTTCCTATGGTTCTCTCCCCGACGGTGCGTGAGATGTAATTCCCTTTCAGGTTATAATTTCCTATGGTTCTCTCCCCGACGGTGCGTGAGATGTAATTCCCTTTCAGGTTATAATTTCCTATGGTTCTCTCCCCGACGGTGCGTGAGATGTAATTCCCTTTCAGGTTATAATTTCCTATGGTTCTCTCCCCGACGGTGCGTGAGATGTAATTCCCTTTCAGGTTATAATTTCCTATGGTTCTCTCCCCGACGGTGCGTGAGATGATAATTCCACTTCAGGTTATAATTGCCTATGGTTCTCTTCCCGGTCCTGCGAAGATGGTAATTCCCACCAAGATTTTCTCAACGAGCATTGTTGAAGTTAAAGTCACCCAAGGTTCTCTCACCGTTCCCGCTGAGATAGTAACCATCCCTGGTTCGTTCATCATCTTGTGAAGCTCCAGATCCAGCTCCTGTAACCAGTCAGGACATATCTATACAAAGCATCTAAAAACCAGCTCCTGCAACATGTCAAGTATTCATTTTTCTTTTGCAGGTATGCAGGTTCTCGCTAAGGAATCTCTTATGCGATCAACGTCCAGATGGCATCTATAAGCCCATCATCCTAATCGTCAATCTCTAAATGGCATCTATAAGCCCATTCCCATCATCGCATTGCTACTATGTGAGCGCAAATTTCTGGGCACTCTAGTGTTCAATCACCTTCTACCTTCGGATTACGAAAGGCACGTCAGCCAATCTGCATCCTCAGGTCTAAGAAGATTGAACAGGGGAAATTGTTGTACCCCAAAATTTGCCCTCCCATATTCTTCAAAGATTTGCCAAGTCATGCTTCAAAATTCTCCAAGGGTTGCACAGTGCAAGGGCCTCCTAAAACAGTCAAGATTAGGGTTTTTGTTTTGATCAAGAAAATGAAGTTTCCAAAGGTCCAATCAAGTTTCACATGCCTACAAATATGGTCAAATATCCTCATATCAAGTTTCAAGACTTTCAGCACAAAATTGCACAGTCAAAAACCCTAATTGCACTACAGTCAACTGCAGGGGCAAAATGGTCATTTGACAGTCAAAAGTCCAAATTTTTGGTCAACATATCATTTTGAAGCCACAAACATCATTTGATCAATGCTTGATCATGATTCTCAAAGCTTGGCTCAAAAATCATCAAGATGCAAAAGTTTCCTTATTTGGACAGTTGAGAAAGTCAACTGTAAATTGACCAGGGCATAACTTTCACATGGATTATCAGAAAAATTCCATCCAAAGCTCATTTTGAAGAGAAAGACATTTCCTACAACTCATATTCATACTTTAAGTCCAAGAAATGCTCTCACAAAAAGTTATCAATTTCAACATTATAGGTCATTTTCAAAAGTCAACAAAAAGGGACTTTAAGTCAAAGGCCATAACTTGAGATTGGTAAGTCAAAATGACATGGGACCAAAGGCATTGGTTAGAGGACTCAAAGACCTTTCCAAAATGTCCAAGAACATGAGCAAAGCTTAAAAATTGAGCAAGTTATGCCTTGTGGAAGTTGGGAAAGTTTTGGATATTTTGAAAAGTCAACATTGATTTAAAATGACTTAAAATTGCTAATGGGCCCATTTTTCTTCCATAATTCATCATCCATGGCATGTGCACGACCACTTGGCCCAAAGGGAAGTATTTCTTCATTTTTTATTTATTTATTTGAATTTTTATTTATAATAATTCATTTAAATCAAATTAAATACATGGAAAATATTTAACCTAAGTTTTACAATCCTTTTTTTGCATGAAATCTACTCAATAATTCGTGCATATTCAAATATGGAAAGATTTGGATTGATTGGATCATGATTGGTACAAAATTGCATGGAAAATATTTGAAAAAAGATCTTGAAAATCAAATCTTTCAAAGTCATGAATGCCAAGCTTTTTGATCAGAATTCTTAACCTAATTCATTCCTATATAAGCATAGAACATAACCCTAATTGAGCAGACCACTGAGTTGCGCTAGAAACCAATTGACAAACTTGAAATTTTTGCAAAAAACTCAAAACTGAAAACCTCATTCTAGGGCGATTCAAGGCACGATTTTTGTTTCATTAGCTTGCTGAAGCTTCATAGAACGATTTCCAATCAAAAACATTCATCAAAACTCAAAGAATCGGTATACAGAACTCAAAATATTTCATGAAAAATGCATATTCGTGTTTTGATTTGCAGGCATCCTCATGACATTTTGTTCATTAATTCATACTCCTTATGCAATTCTGAAGCTAACCCATATGTTTAATTGTATTTTTATGCGCTATACACGATTTCGCCATTGATAATATTTAGGGTTCAGGAAGCTCCAAATTGGGGGTTTTTAAATGAGGAAAAATTAGAGTGTGAAACCACCACCATTGGAATCAGCGTGTCTGGACGAAGAAGAAGCTATGCTCGCGCTCAATTCATGAGCGTTCCTGGGCTATTCGCTATTTTTCCATAGATGGCCTAGGAGAACGCTAACAAAACCGTTGCCTGTTTCTTTTGTATTTTCAGGAAAATAAAATCAATGAAGAAGATGATGTGTTGGCCAGCGATGATTGGTCCTTTTAAAATTTCGTGCTAAAAAGCACTAACGCGTGTTGTTGTTCTTATAATATTTGTTAGTTATTTAATAATCAAAACGCGTGGAATGGCTTAGTGGTAAGCAAGGCTGTTGGTAACATTCCTGACCTGGGTTCGAGCCCCAGGTCTTCATTCTTTCCATATATTTTTTCCTTTAATATTCATATGCAGCATAAGCGTTGTGGATCATCATATATCCCTCTATCCAGCCATCCACGCGTCCAATGTCATCCATCCAAGGGCCAGGATTTGGAGATTATGGTAGGCTCTAGTCAACGTTCTGCACGTGAGTAAAAAAGTCCACCAGGCCAGGAATTTAAATGGGCCAGATTGCTAAAGGCCATACCTCCACATTGGGGACTGACACCCCCCTAGGTTTGCTTTGTTTAAATATTTTCTTTTACATTATTTCTATTTTTATTTTAATTCTTGTATTTAATTAATTTATTATTTTCACAAGATATAAAAAATATCAAAAAATCAGGAAAAGAGAAAAAACAATAAATAATTTTTATTTTAGTATTTTCATAAATAAATTTGCATGTAATTAAATTTAGTTTTAAATTAGGTTTTAATTTTAATTCTTTTAACAAAAATCTAAAAAATGTAGAAATAGGGTTTAATTAATAATTTTTCATCCTTTTTATTTTTCTTTCATAAATGATTAAATAATTAAATATTTTTGTAATTAAATTTGTATATAAAAATTAGGGTTAATTTAGGTTAAAATCCAATGTTTTCTTAAATTAAAAAACAAATAGAATTAGGGTTAGTATTTAATTTCAATTAATTCTTTTTCCATTTAAATCCTAAAAATCATAAAAAATACCAAAAACATCTCCCTTTCTTTTTAATTAATTAATTCCATGTAATTTTAATTTTTTTTCAAAAAAGGTCCAATGCCCTCGTTTCGATTTAATTCTTATTCGCATATTTATTTTATTTCGTTTAAATATTTATGTATCTCTCCCAAGGCCATGTAACCTCTTAATTTTCTCGCACTTTTCTTTACTTTTCTTTATTTCTTTATTTTCTGTCAAATCGGGTCCTGGTTTAATTTTGGCGATGTGGACCCGCGCCTTTTGTAATAGCTTAGAATTTTTACTTTCCCGCAATATTTTTAACTGTTAACAAATGACATGAAAGAATGTATGGACAAAAATAAAAACAAGCGTAGAACACCAATGACATGACAAAAGACAAAAATAAATGAAAACGACACACGAATCGAACACACCACCCCTAGGGTACGCCTCACTGTTGCCTTGCCTCGAAAGGTGATCGTCGAGTAGAGGATGTCTTAGTAAGTCCTCATGATCCGGGAACCTGGCATGAGGGTAGCTTCTAAGGTGTCTTCCTATTGCTCTGGTGATCACCATGTCCCGAACCTCGTATTGACCCGAACACCTCCAACGGTGGTGCTACCTACCTCTCAATGGTGGGATGGCACTACTTTAGAGGACATTTACACAGACGAATTCCTTAGGGTAGGTAGGTTCTCGTAGATACTTGCTCTAATCTCAAAACAAATTCAAAAATACTTTTCACACCGACACCTTTTCAAAAAGCTTTCGAAAGCAGATTTTTCAAACACTCTTGAGGACCGATACAAGAGTCGAACTGGAATTTTTCAAAGAAACTTTTTAAAACCCACGGTTGAAAAGCAAACAAACCATTTTGAAAACACAATGAGCAAGTATCTAAGAGCCCATGGATAACCATGGATAGAAAGGGTGCTAACACCTTCCCTTTCTATAACCTACCTCCCGAACCGAGAGCGATCTCTATAAGGAATTTTTCTGTGCTTTTGTCCTTTCCATTTGGAGAAAATAAAAGACGGTGGCGACTCTTGCTTCCGCGACATTTCGCGAACCAGCGTTAAACAGTCAGTTCCAGATCCACCGATCATAACAACTAAAAATGAAATGGCAAATAAAAATGAAATGACAAATATAAAAATGAAATGACAAATAAAAATGAAATGGAAAATTAAAATGAAATGACAAATATAAAAATGAAATGACAAATAAAAATGAAGTGACAAATAAAACATACGCTTTTTCACCTTTAATGCTATACCCGGATAGATTTCCGTAGGCTGGAATGTCGTTAATTGTTCCAAACAACATCGCCCTCAAGTTGAAACTTTCTTTCCTATACCCATCATAAACCTCCACACCGTTCTCCCACAAAATCTTCAAATCTTCGATTAAAGGTTCCAAATATACGTCTATGTCATTTCCTGGTTGTTTAGGCCCAGAAATTAACATAGATAACATCATGTACTTACGCTTCATACATAGCCATGGAGGTAGGTTATAAATCATAATAATTACAGGCCATGTGCTATGCGAGATACTTTGAATACCGTGTGGGTTCATTCCATCAATAGACAATGCCAAGCGAAGGTTTCTTGCGTCTTTTCCAAATTCAGAATAATCATTATCAATTTTCATCCACTGTGGTGAATCTGCCGGATGTCGAAACTTTCCATCAACAATTCTTTCATTTGCATGCCAAGTTAAGTGTCTTGAATCGGTTTCACTATGATACATCCGTCTAAATCTCGGAATTATAGGAAAATACCATAAGACTTTTGTCGGAGACAACTTTTTCTTATATCTAGGGGCACCACATTTAGGACACTCATTTAACGATGCATACTCGTTTCGAAACAAAATGCAATCTTTTGGACAGGCATGTATCTTGTCATAGCTCATGCCAATAGAGTACAACATCTTTTTGGCCTCATACGTTCGATTGGGGAGAACATTATCCTCTGGTAGCATATCTTTCATAAGGGCTAATAACTCTGTGAAACTGTTATCCGACCATCCATTGCCCGCCTTTAAGTTGTACAACTTTAATACCGCAGACAATCTTGTGAATTTTGTACAACCATTATACAACGGTTTCTCTGCATCACTTACTAACCTCTCGAACACTTTGGGACAATCATTAAGATCTTCTTCAAGCGCTTCTGCAATCTCTTTAACTCGATCATAATCGTATGTATCTGTGCCATTATCGTTTGAAGCATAGGTCCTATTATCCCCCGATTCATCATTCCCGTCACTTTTCTCACCATGCATATTCCAACATGTATAACTTCTATAAATTCCATACCGTATTAAATGCGATGCCAACTGAACCGCGTCAACCCGATTCGTATAACAGCAACACAAACAAGGACATGTCATTCGACCGAGGTCTTCGGCGTGCACAACAGTAAACTTAACGAATTCCGATACCCTGTTCTCGTACTCTTTCGACAATCGATTGGAATACATCCATGTCTTATCCATGGTTTACGGTTTCTGAGTCAATCTGAGCTAAATGATAAATTAGAAAACAAAACCAATACTTAAAACTTGCACTTGCTCTTGCACAACCATATAACAAAACCAATACTCAATACTTTTCACTAAATTCATTTTATTCATTCAACTACTTTAGTACACAAGTATAACACAAGAAACCATAAACAAGAAACTATCATTGCTCAAAATCAATCATAAATTATGTGTGTACTCAAACTCAAAAAAGATAAAATTTTGCAGTTCAGTTGTACTATCAATGGAATGTATGCTACAAGTAATGATGAAAATAGGGGAAATGTACATTTGCATGGATGCTTCCTTCATTCTCGTAAAGTCTTTTGACTTTTAAACATATATAGCGAGGCTAAATATTTTGGTTTACAATAGGGCATATAGTACATATTTAACTCATATGTCTGTTATATGTGAAAACTTAGAGATGACATTTACATTGTGTTGTATGAGAGAAAAAATCGTACACACACTCTACAAAACTAAACTATAGAGTATGCTATGGAGCAGGAAATGAATGGTATTTACTATCAAAACTAAACTATAGAGTAAGTTATGGAGCATGAAATGAATGGTATTCACCTTGCATTTCTCCTGTGGAGGTTCTGATGAAAGAGTACTGATGAATGGAGGCGGAGGTCCTGATGAAGAAGAACGGAAACTGCAGCGGTGGTCCTGAACAAGAAGACGGCGGCAGAGGTCCTGATGACGAATAGAAAAGTGGCAAGTGGTGATCGTGACGAAAATCTCCTCGTAGATGCTAACGGCGGCAGAGCTCTGGTTTAGGGCTTTGATGATTTCGTGAAGAACAATCGAAAAGTGATGATACGAATTTTTGATTTTTATTATAAAACTACCTACAAAAGTGCTTTTAAAAGCGCTTTCTAAAGGTCACCTATAACAGCGCTTTTTAATGTAAAAGCGCTTTCGTAGCATATCCTATAGCAGCGCTTTTAAAAGCGCTTTCTAAAGGCCGGCTTTAGCAGCGCTTTGTAAAAGCATTTTCTAAGGCTAACCTTTAGCAGCGCTTTTGAAAAGCGCTTTCTTAAGGTACCCTCTGAAAGGCACCCTTTAGCAGCGCTTCTTAAAAAGCGCTTTCTAAGGGTGACCTTTAGCAGCACTTTTGAAAAGCGCTTTCTTAAGGCACCCTTTGAAAGCGCTTTTTTTAAGCGAATTTTTTTTTAAACCTACAGCAGCGCTTTTTCCTAAAAGCGCTTTCGTATGTGTGCTGCTAAAACTTATTTTTGGCGTAGTGATCATAGTTTGTAATAGTTTTAATTAGGACATTTATTTTTATTTATCACTTTAATTTCAAAGGGTTTGTTTTTGACTATGTAAATACCCGAAGCCTTGTAATAGCGTAGTTTAATTTCCGCATTTTAAATTTCGCAAATATTTAATTGTTAGTTGTTTGATAATAGGATGCATGACAAGAATGTATGACTGAATTTAAAACAGTTAGATCACCCTAAATGTGCAAAGATAAATAAACTAAAATTGAATCATTTGCACATGCGCACTCTTAGGGTACACTCCCACTTGGTTGCCTTCGGTAAGCGGTCATTGAGTATAGGATGTTTTAGTGGTCGTCCTTTTGTCCAAAGATCAAAGTTGCCTCGGAAAGGTTGCCTCGGATATTATTGCCTCGGATAAATGATCTAAGACATTAGGGTTATTACTAAGATATCCTAACATTGCTTTAGTTACCGTATGTCCCTTTCGAATTGACCCTCAAAACTCCAACGACAATGCTACCTACTCACTAATAGTGGGATAGCATTGTCTAGAGGAAACTAACATAGAACGATTCTTTTTTTCGAGTAGGTAGATTAGCTCTTAAGTACTTGCTCATTCCAAACAAACTTTTTCACACTTACGCTCCTTTACAAACAAAGTTTTCAAAAACACTTCATTACACTCTTGAAGACAGAAGCAAGAGTTAAATCGAAGTTAAAACAAACTTTTCAAAACCCACAAACACAAAGAAAACAATTTTGAAAATGATGAGCAAGTACCTAAGAGCCCTTAGATAACTACGGATAGAAAGGGTGCTAATACCTTCCCTTTCTATAATCTACCCCCCGTACTCAGAAATATCTTTAAAAAGGAATTTTTCTGTGCTTTTTTCCTTTCCTTGTTGGATAAAATAAAATTCGGTGGCGACTCTTGCTTACCGCGACATTTTGCGAACACAAATGCAAAACACAAACCAGAAAAATTTCCTTAACGAAATAGGGAAACCACGATCCCGGTTCTGGCCACCGTATCACAAAATTGGCAACTCTGCTGGGGATGGAATAAGTGGGTTGTACCTTAGGATTAGTTCATCATATTGTTTTCAATTGCGTGATCTGTTTGCTTTATCTTTGTGGGCTTTGTATCAGAGTTACTATAGATCCTAACCCGGATCTGGGGATACCCTTTAGGTAAGTAGCAATAGACTGTGAGAGAACTGTACAGTGTAGACCGATACGGTTGAAGCAGTAGCTACGTTGATGTGACACATTAGTTGGTACCGATATCCCTTATGGAGGAATAAGGAGAGTATGGGGCTGCTAATGGGTCATTAAGCATCAACTGACCTTAGAACCTATAATTGACCAACTTGTCCATAGAAAAGTAGCAGTATGCTACACTCATTGAGACCATACTCTCGCGATGATTCCGGCCACAAGAAAAGGTTGTAAACTGGAATTATGACCGATTGAGGATGGTCAGTGATATTGAGATCCTCTAAAACCCGGTTACTATTACTAGGACAGATTGAACCAACTAAATAGAAAGAGGGTAATACCTAAACTCCATGCTAGCTTGAAATTTAAGGGCTATTGTGTGCCTTGTTTTCCCTTACCATGTTTGCTATTTGTGATACCTATGGTGTGTTTCTATCATGACATCATGCATCATGACATTGCATGCATATTTCATCAAGCTAACCATTTCAAAGACCGAGGGGATTCATCTTTGTTCTGTTTTGCAGATCATGGCCACTATATGCAGAAATACCATTTGGATCAGCTTCGTGCAGATACTTGCTCAGCTTAGAGAGTTGGTTTCAAAGATTCCTGATACTTCTTCCTTTTTTAGAAGACATGGTCATCTCCTCAGCCTGGTAACTTCCAAGTTGGATGAACAAATGATGAGCGTCTTGTTCCAGTTTTTTGACCCGTTGCATCACTGTTTCACCTTCCCGGACTATCAGTTGACCCGTTGCATCACTGTTTCACCTTCCCGGACTATTAGTTGGCATCTCTATTCTAGAGCAGACACCCTTTACAGGTTTGGAGATAGCTCCTAGGCCAGAGTATATTGCTTCAGCCCTCCATCTAACAAAGGCTGATGTAGTATCTAACTAGGACATTTGGAGTGGGGTTAAAGGTTTCCTGGCTAAGTTCTTGATTGACCAGGCTCAATAGTTCTGGGATAGTTTAGACTTTCAAGCATTTGAAGACATCCTGGCTCTCCTCATCTATGGCCTAGTTCTATTCCCAAATTTGGATTCTTTTGTAGATGTGAACGCCATCAAGATCTTCATGTCCTGTAATCCAGTGCCTACTCTCTTAGATGATATTCTACATGCTCTTTATGCCCGTACTGCTCGGAAAAGGGGAAACCTTATGTGTTGTGCACCGCTGCTGGCGAGGTGTTTTATTTCTCACCTCCCCAAATCTGTATTGAAGAATGAGGAAGGAATGGGTTGGGCTTACAGGATCATGTCACTTGCTCATACGGACATCATTTGGAGTACTAAAGACATGGAGGAGGTAGTTGTCATTGACCGGTGCGGAGAATACCCCAATGTTCCTTTGTTGGGATCTAGGGGAGGAATAACCTATAATCCTTGTTTGGCCTTATGACAGTTTGGACGAGCTCGAAGGGATGGTCCTCATGAGCTGCTACTTACAGGCATTGTCTTTGACTTCGTGGGGGATGTTGAGGGACATCGCCGCATGTTCATACGAGCTTAGGATAGGGTGAACAAGTCTGATCCACATGAGCTAGGAATGAAGACTTCTCTCCCGATGCAACTGTATCTCCGGTGGTTTCGAGTCTGTGCTCAAAAGCTCGGGATGCCATACGAAGTTGTCTTACTAGTGATAGTAGAGCATGCTGATGAATAAGGGGTTCCTTGTACGGTCCTCCATCCATACATGCCTACTGATATTGGGACATTTAAGAGATCTTGGATCCAGTTAAGGGAGGAAAGGGATACTTACAGAGAGAAGTATCATGAGCAGGAACGGAAGATCCTGAAGCTTACAAGACAGCTGGAGACTGAGAGGACAATCAACGATTATGTCAGCACGCAGGGAAAACGGCCATGGGAGCACTGATGTCTTCTACTATTTCTAGTTTAGATTTGCTTTTCAGTATTTCTTTTGTAACGCCTTAAAGGCATTTGTTAAACATTTTTTCAAGTTTTTAATCTAATAAAGTGTGTTTCATTTTGGTTTACAAATTTGAATCTCCCTAAGTCTTTGAAATCATTTTATATGCATTCCATTCCCATGCACCTCATCACAGGTACCCTTACAGGTTTCTCATCTTCTTCGCTTTTTATTTCAGCAATCATGTCTTCTGAAACACCTACTGATCAAGCAATTAAGGCACTTCAAGCTCAGAATGCTCAATTATAGGAAATGTTCTTGAACCTGGCCAAGGGGAAGAAAGATTTGAAGACTCTTATCTTGAAGGACAAGAAGAAGAAGAAGAAGAAGAAGAAGAAGAAGAAGAAGAAGAAGAAGAAGACGGTCCTCCTGAATATGGGTCACAGATTTGGGAACAGATTGCGAGAGGAAGTTGATTTGTCTCACTCATCTGGAGGTGGAGAGAATCAAGAAGAAAGGAAGGGTCCTAGCCCTGTGGTTTCAGACAATGACTTTGACAAAGACCAGTATCCTCCTGCCGAGGATAGGTATAAGCAACTCGAAGACCGGTTGAGCGCAATGGAGATCCAGAAGATACCTGGGTTGGACTTCAAAGATTTGGGTTTGGCATCTGGGGTGGTGATCCCACACAAGTTTAAGGCACCTATCTTTGCTAAGTATGACGGGGTCTCCTGCCCGAAGTTACACCTCCGCTCGTATGTTAGATAGATTCAACCATATACTGCTGATAGGAACCTCTGGGTTCATTTCTTTCAAGATAGTCTGTCAGGGACTCAACTTGAATGGTTCTACCAACTGGAAGGAGCTAACGTCCGTAACTAGGAGGACCTTGCTGCTACTTTTTATAAGCAGTACCAGTATAATGCCGACCCTGCTCCCACGTGTACCCAACTTCAGAGTATGTCTATGGGTGCGAGCGAAGGTTTCAAAGACTACGCTCAGAAATAGAGAGATCTTGTTGGGAGAGTACAACCCCCTCTGGTTGATAGGGAGTTGGTGGATATGTTTCTTGGGACTTTGTCTGGTCCATATTTTAATCACTTGATCGATAGTTCATCGTCTGGGTTTACTGAATTAATTATGACTGGGGAGAGGGTTGAAGTCGGTATCAAGAGCGGCAAGATACAGAAAGGTGCTTCGTCAAGTGCAGAGAAGAAGCCTTTCAAGAAGGAATCAAGTGCAGTTTACAGCTCGAGGAGCCAAAATCGACCCGAACACCGCCAAGCAGTTAATGCGGTGGTAATATCAAAACCAACTGTTGCCCAACAATGCAACACTCAGCAAAGAGAAGAGAGGCCTCAGAGACAGTTTACTCGGCTCAGTATGACTCTATCTCAAATTTTGCCGCAGTTATTGAAGACCAATTTGGTGACTCTAAGGGAGGCTCCGAAGAATCCCATTACTACATCACTGTTGTATAATCCGAACGCCCACTGTGCTTTTCACTACGATAGCCCGGGGCATGATACGGATAACTGTTGGGCCTTGAAGAATAAGGTACAAGATTTGATTGAAGCTAAAGAGATTGAATTTGAAGTGCCGGAAAAGCCTAATGTCGTGACTGCTCCTATGCCCAAGCATGGAGTAAATGCTGTGGACGATGATTCGTTTGTGACCTCTGTGGAAGACATTTCTACTCCGTTGTTGACCGTCAAGAAGAGCTTATTGTTGGCTGGTTTATTTCTGGGTTGTGGCGAAGGTTTCCACCTGTGTTCCAACCTACCTACTGGTTGTCATCTATTGAAGTCAGGTGTCCAACGTCTGATGGATAACAAAGAAATCTTGTTCGAGAAAACTTTGGTTCCATTGATTCCTGTTGAAGATGTTTCCATAATCACCATTTCCGCCAATTCTTCCAAGGCTTCCTCGAGAAAGCCTGTTAGAATTACATCTGTTCCGAGAGTTTCTCCTTTGATCATTTCCATTCCTTGACCTATCCCTTACACATCGGATAAGGCTGTTCCGTGGCACTATGAGGCCGATGTGTATTATCATGGGATCAAACAAGACTTGAAGGATGAAGAGGTTGATACTGATGTCAGCAATATTGTTGGGTCTAGCAAAGTCACCCGAAGCGGAAGACTTTTCTCTCCTGAGATCTCCCCACCAATCATTCGTAAGCATGTTACTATTTCACCTGCCAGTACACCTGCTACTGTCCCTGTTCATGTTCCAATCATTACCCCTGTCGCCAAGTCATCCGACACTCGGGGCAAAGGGATCACCGGTGGGCCTTCCCAGATGGAGGCACCGAAGAAGATTACTGTTTAAGCCTCTAGACAGGAGATAGAGGAAATTTTAAAGATCATCAAGAAAAGCGACTACAACGTAGTCGAACAGTTGGGGTAAACCCCGTCGAAGATCTCTATGTTATCTTTACGGTTGTGCTCAAAAGCCCATGCTAAGGCTCTGATTGCTTTCTTGAAAACTGCGCATGTGCCGCAGGAGACATCTGCTGATCAATTCAAAGACTGTATGGCTAGTTTGACTGCTGATAACGGGTTGGGTTTCTCCAACGCAGATTTGACTACCAAAGGAAAGAATCACAATGATGCTCTGCATGTTTCAATCGAGTGCAGGGGAACTACTCTAGCTCACGTGCTGGTGGACACTGGGTCCTCGTTGAATGTTTTACCGAAAAAAGTGTTAGACTGGTTAGACTGTGAAGGGTTGGTACTGAAGCCGAGTAATATTATGGTTAGCGCCTTTGACGGGTCCAAAAGGATGGTGCATGGAGAGGTGGATGTTCCTGTTAAGGTCGGTTCTCAGACTTTCGCATCTACATTCTATGTGATAGACATTCGACCATCTTATTCTTGTTTGCTGGGTCACCCGTGGATCCATAAAGCTGGGGCAGTAACTTCTACGCTCCACCAGATGTTGAAATACCCAGTGAAAGGGAAAATCGTTACAGTACGAGGAGAAGAGGAGTACATGGTGAGCCACCTTAACTCTTTCTGGTATGTGGAGATGGATGGGGAGTTCATTGAAACCCCATGTCAAAACTTTGAAGAAGTCCCCCAGACTCTGGCGTCGACTGAAACTATTGCTGAAGATCCTCCAATGAAGATGGCTTCCCTCAAGGATGCCCGAGTTGTTATTGAAAAAGGTGGGTGTGCGAATTGGGGCCAACTCCCTGACTTTGCACACAAGACTGGCAAGTTTGGTTTGGGTTTTACTGCAGAAGCTCAAAGGGCTGTTCGGCGTGCGCGGATTGGAAGACCTCCCCTACGTATTACTAATTCGGAAGTGAGTGAGATTGAAGATGATGATGAAGAGTCTGAGTTTAACAGCTGGATTTACCCGACTACCGATGGTGGATTAAGCAATTGGACGGAAAAGGACTTCGTGCCCATTTCTTTTATTACGCAGTAATAAGACTTTTGTTTTGGATTTGTAACAAACATTTTTTAAACTTTACGGCCCGGTGCCTTGCCCGAGACATCGTGGCTTTGTTTGTGAAGGCTTATCATGTGTCGTCTCCATATATCATCAATAAAAGCATTGGACGTTTTCTTGCATTACAAATTTTGCGCTCCTTGTTTTTCTTTTCTATCTTGAAAAATAGCTATTTATCTTACACACACTCACATATACAGGTCTACAGCCACTCTGGATCCCACTGATAACGATTCTGCTACTACCAGTTATGACTTCGAAAGTCCGATCAACCAAGCCGAGGACGAAGGTGAAGATGATTGCGAAGTGCCTGGTGAACTTGCTAGACTGTTACTTCAGGAAGAGAGGGCCATACAACCCCGTGAAGAGCCAGTGGAAACAGTAAATCTGGGTACATAGGTAGACAAGAAAGAGGTCAAGATCGATGCAAATCTGGAGTCTAGCGTTAAACAACGGCTGATACAGATGTTGCGTGACTATGTTGAGATCTTTGCCTGGTCTTATGAAGATATGCCTAGGTTGGATACCGATATTGTGGTTCAACGCTTGCCAAGTAAGGAAGATTGTCCTCCAGTGAAACAGAAAGTTCGCCGAATGCGCCCAGAGATGTCTGAGAAAATAAAAGCTGAGGTTATGAAATAGTTTGATGCCAGTTTTCTAGCAGTTACTTCTTACCCACAGTTGGTTTCCAACGTAGTTCCAGTGCAGAAGAAATATGGTAAAGTACGGATGTGTGTTGACTATAGGGATCTGAACAGGGCAAGCCCCAAGGATGATTTCCCTTGCCTCATATTGACGTTCTGGTTGACAACACCGCACAACATAAGGTCTTCTCCTTTATGGATGGTTTCTCCGGTTACAATCAGATTAAAATGGATCCCAAGGATATGAAGAAGACAACATTTGTTAAGCAGTGGGGTACCTTTTGCTACAAAGTCATGCCTTTCGGATTGAAGAATGCTGGGGCAACGTATCAGCGTGCCATGGTCGCTTTGTTCCACGACATGATTCACCATGAGATTAAGGTATATGTTAACGACATGATTGCAAGATCCCAGACTGAAGAGGAACATCTTGACCATCTCCAGAAGTTATTTGACGGGTTGAAGTTGTACAGGCTGAGGTTAAACCCGAACAAATGCACCTTCGGGGTGAGGTCTGGTAAGCTACTGGGTTTCGTCGTTAGTGATAAAGGTATTCAAGTAGATCCTGCAAAGGTGAAAGCTATACAGGAAATGCCAGCTCCCCGAACAGAAAAAGAAGTCAGAGGCTTTATGGGATGTCTGAACTACATTACCCGATTCATTTCGCACCTGACTGCTACTTGTGAGCCAATCTTCAAGTTACTGAAGAAAGATCAAGTGGTAAGATGGAACGATAAATGGCAGTCCGCTTTCGAAAGGATCAAATAATATCTCCAAGAGCCTCCTATTCTGATGCCTCCATTTGAAGGGAGACCTCTGATCTTATACTTGACAGTACTCGACAATTCAATGGGGTGCGTGTTGGGGCAGCATGATGAGTCTGGCCGAAAAGAGCATGCTATTTATTACCTTAGCAAAAAGTTTACCGACTGCGAGACCCGATACTCGTTGCTTGAGAAAACTTGTTGCACTTTGGCATGGGCTGCTCGCCGGATGAGACAGTATATGCTGACTCACACTACTCTATTGATATCAAAGATGGATCCAATCAAGTATATCTTCGAGAATCCTGCCTTATCCAGAAGAATAAAAAGATGGCAGATGATCTTAACTGAGTATGACATTCAATACACGACCCATAAGGCAATTAAGGGAAGTGTGTTAGCAAATCATTTGGCACATCAAGCAGTGGACGGTTACCAGTCTATGAACTTTGAATTCCCGAATGAGAACATCATGTTGGTGACTGACTGTGAAATGCCTGGACCGGATGAAGGACCTGAGGAGGGATCCCGATGGTCTATGTATTTCGATGGAGCTTTAAACGCTTTGGGTAATGGCATTGACGCCGTGATCATATCTCCTGAAGGTTGTCATACCCCGTTCACCGCCCGATTATGTTTGTATTGCAACAACAATATGGCGGAGTATGAAGCGTGCATCATGGGTCTTCGGGCAGCTATTGACCTAAGGATTAAGTTCTTAAGTGTATTTGGAGATTCTGCTCTCGTGATCATCCAGATCAAAGGCGAGTGGGATACGAAACACCCAAATCTTATTCCTTACAATGAGTATGTATTGACTTTGCATCCACACTTCAAGGAGATAACCTTTGAACACTTCCCAAGAGAGGAGAATCAGTTGGCAGGCGCACTAGCTACGATGTCTTCTATGTTCAAGGTCAGATGGGACGATGAAGCTCCCCAGATTACCATTGAGAGGTTATACGAACTTGCACATTGTTGTGACATTGAGGCTGAAGAGGTAACAGATAAACCCTGGTTTCACGAAGTAAAGAGGTATCTTGAGGCTCAAGAGTACCCCAAGGGTGCATCTCTTAATGACAAGAAGTTTCTGAGAAGGTTCGCGACGAAGTTCTTCATCAGTAATGGCATCCTTTACAAGCGTAATCATGACTCGACCTTACTGCAGCGTGTGGATAAGAACGAGGCGGAAAGGATCATGACAGAGTTACATGAAGGTACTTTCGAGACTCATTCCAATGGACACACCACAGCAAATAAAATCCTACGGGCAGGATATTATTGGTCCACTATGGAAGCCGACTGTTATCAGCATTCTCGGACTTGTCATAAGTGCCATGTCTATGCTGATAAGGTTCACATACCTCCAGTTCCTCCGAACGTCTTGACAGCTCCTTGGATGTTTGCAATGTGGGGCATCAACATGATCGGCGAGATCATACCTACTGCGTATAACGGGCATCGTTTCATTCTGGTAGCGATTGATTACTTTACAAAGTGGGTTGAGATAGCTTCATTTGCTACTGTAACCAAGAACGTCGTGGCACGATTTATTCGGCACAATCTGATTTGTAGATATGGTGTACCAGATAGGATCATTACGGACAATGGTACAAATCTCAACAATACGATGATCACCGAGCTCTGCAAGCAGTTCAAGATACAGCATCACAACTCTTCTCCTTACCGGCCGAAGATGAATGGGGTTGTTGAAGCGGCTAATAAGAATATCAAGAAGATTGTGCAGAAGATGACGATGACATACAAAGATTGGCATGAGATGTTACCGTTTGCTCTTCATGGGTACCATACCTCAGCACGGACATCAACAGGGGCAACGCCCAATTCCTTGGTATACGGAATGGAGGTCGTCTTTCCCATTGAAGTTCAGATACCCTCTCGTCAGATTATGAAGGACGCAGGTTTGAGCGAAGATGACTGGATTCAGACCCGGGTTGATCAGTTGAACTTAATCGATGAAAAGAGACTTACTGCTATTTGTCATGGTCAAACGTATCAAAAGTGGATGATCAAGGCATTTAACGAGAAAGTTAGACGACAAGAGTATCAAGTTGGGGATCTGGTGATCAAACGCATCATCCTACCACAAGGTGATCCCAGGGGAAAATGGACCCCTACGTACGAAGGGTCGTTTGTGGTTAAGAATGTTTTCTTAGGAAGAGCTATGATTCTAACCACCATGGATGGTGACGACCTTCCTCACCCCGTCAATGCAGACATAGTGAAAAAATACTACGTATAATCAAAGACCCGCTAGGTTGACTGGCCTAGGAAAAAATAAGGGCTTCCGCGAACTAAAAGGGTTCGGGCAAAAATAAGGGATGAAAATGAAAAAAAAATCTGTACACCCGGCAAGTCGAAAACCTGAAAAGGTGGCTAGAGCAAAAAAGGGTATCCCGGTGGACTGAAAACCCGAAAGGGAAGTCCAGGAAAAAATTAGGGATTAAAGCGTAACACTATGTCTCATTGGATTACCTTGCAACCAGACTTCGGTATCAACTATCAAACTCGGACGGCATTAATCAATTTGATCTATCTTCAACCAAGTAGCAAAGTGATGAGATGCTCGAGGACATAAAGGCAATAGCAGAGTTGAAACCCAGTGGGATTATTCACATAGCTGTTTTTCTTTGTTTTTCACAAATTGTATAAACTCTATTATTCGGCGGCGTTCTCTTACTAGGACGTCAGCCTCTTGTACAAAAGACGCCTATTTACAGGCCAAACTTCAAAGTCAATACAATTCATTTTCATAAATAAATTTTTCTTTTTTTGTTTTGTTTTTCAAGAACGTCCAGTGTTCCTTTTTGATATATGCATTCGACATTGATTGCTGCTCATAAATATTTACATGCGAAACAAAAGACGATTACTCGTAATATCAGAGACAGGGGCAAATAAGAAATGTCTGAATCGTACATTTGCTATATCCACCAGGTATAAGGATAGACCTAGTTGGAGAAATCCATTAAAGGTACATTCACTCCCCACATAGTAAGAAAGAGGCAGTAGTGTTAACTCTCCCCAGTTGAGGCTCAAAACCGCGAATGAGTCGACAATATTCTCCCCGAGAAGAGTTTATCCATCATTAGCATTAGACTATTATCCCTAGCGGAGTCTGAAAAATCTTCCCCAGTGGAGTTTGGAGAATCATCCCCAGTAGACTCTGGAAGACTGTCCCAGTAGAGTCTAAAAGATTACTCCCAATGAAGTCTCATCTAAAAGATCATCCCCAGCGAAGTTCATTCCTTTCAAACCGAAACTCAATCCCCAACAGGATTTAGTATCGCCAGCAACGGTAATTCATCCCCGGCTGAATTTCTCAGCAGAATCCTCAGCAGAGCATCTCTTCCCCACAAAGTCATTTCCTCATCAGTTTATTCCCCAGCGGAGTTATCTTCTCCTGCAGGTTTATTCTCACAATCATCTTCATTCACTATCCCCAGCGGAAACGAAGAATTCAACTCTTTTCTCCAGCAGCAATCCGGGATTTATTTTCCCCAGCTAGAGAGCATCATAAAAACATTGCATTTCCATACATCATGACACATGCATATCCGCATCATACAAACACAATCTCATTTATTTTGAGAACATAATTGCTTGATACATATCAAGCATTACATACAGCTAACCTTTACCTTTCAGGAAGGATGCAATCAAATTCTCATAAAATTTAAGCTATGAAGCCTGGATTCAACCGGACAATAGTTTAAATCCTCAGCAAGCCGTGAAACCCGGATTGTGACCGGATACCAGCTCAGCAAGTTATCGTAAAGCCTGGATTATCACCAGACAACAATATAAGTTCCTGTGAAACCTGGATTACGACCAGATAGCGGTTAAAGACACTGAAGGCTGGATTTCGACCAGATGACAGTAAGGGATACTATGCAGCTTGGATTAAGACCAAATAGCAGCTCACCTGGCCAAATACTATGAAGCTAGGATTACGACCGAATGTTAGTTGGCCCAAATCCAAACGGAAGCCCGGATTACGACCGGATAGCCATTTGATCTCTTCTAAAGACTGGATTACGACCAGATAAGAAGTAAAATGTTATGAAGACTGGATTACGACCAGATAAGAAGTAAAATGTCCTGAAGACTAGATTACAACTAGATAAGAAGTAAAGTATTCTGAAGACTGGATTACGACCAGATAAGAAGTAAAGTATTGTGAAGCCTGGATTACGACCAGACAGTAGTACGGGACACCATGAAGCCTGGATTACGACCAGATAACGATAAAAGGACTGAAGTCTGGATTACGACCAGATAGCAGTACAAGACCCTGCAAAGTTAGGATTTCGACCAAATAGCAGTTTACCTGAACAGTTACTAAGAAACCCGGAGTCGACCGGATATTAGTGTGCCATAAATTAAAGTTAAAGCCCGGATGCGACCGGATAACATTTGAATTCCTTCCGAAACTTGGATTACGACTAGATAAGAATTAAGAAGTTGCGAAACCTGGGTTACGACCGGATAGCAAATTTAATCTCATCTCCCCAGTAAGTCAGTAAAGCCTGGATTACGACCAGATAGCAATCGGTCTTATTACTATGAAGCCTGGACCACGACCAAATAACAGTTCATTTTCGCCTCCTCGATTAAGAGACAATTCCTCAGTAGAATACAGACGACCGAAGTTCCTAAAATTCAGCAGAGATGACTCACCAATAGAATAACGGGCGACGAAGCTCCTAAAATTCTACTTCCCTCAACAGAGATCGACCTCCCCCAGCAGAATTTTCCTCAACAACAGGTATACAAGCTCTCTCTAAAGGAATCTCTTATGCGATCGAAACTCATTCAGATGGCATCCTTAAGCCCATCCCCTCATTGGCAATTTCCAAATAGCATCCTTAAGCCCATTCTCCATATCACAAGACAACTACCACTTCATGTGAGTGCAAATTTCTGGGCACTCTAGTGTTCAATCCTCTTCCACCTTCGGATCACGAAAGGCACAAAAGCCAATCTACATCCTCATGTTTAAGAAGATTGAACAGGGGCAGCTGTTGTACCCCAAAATTTGCCCTCCCATATTTCTCAAAATATTTCAAGAAAGATCCTCAAGTTGCTCAAGGTAGTCCAAGGGTTGGCCAGACAAGCTCTCTCCTAAGGCAGTCTACCCCAAATTAGGGTTTCATGTTGCATCAAGATACTTGAGTCCAAGTGATCCCAAATGCTCAACAATGTCCTAATATGTTCTCAAGATCATCCATGTCAAGTTTCAAGCCCTACAGAGGAAGTTTGCTCAGTCAATTGCTCAAAAGCCCAAAAATCGACTATGCTAGGGCAAAAGTCAATTGTGGCCCACATACAGTCAAACTTCAAGATTTTTGGTCAACATCCTCATTTTGAAGTATATTTCATAATTTGGTCAAGATTCATCAAGGATTGCTACTAATTCATCAAGACTCAAAAGTTGCTAAATTAGGGTTTTGTAGGAAAAGTCAACTCAACTTTGACCAAGCATAACTTTCTCATACTTTATGAGAAATGACCCATCCAAAGCTCATTTTGAAGAGGGTGCAATTCCCTAAAATCCATCTTTAGCTCCCAAGTTCAAAATATGCACTCACAAGAAGTTATGAATTTGGACATTATAGGTCATTGAGGAAGTTATGCATTGGTGAAGTTGACCTTTTTTGCAATATTGCCAAAAGTCAACTATCCCTAAAACTTCAAATTTTGCCAAATGGCCCCAATCTTTTTCACTTGTTTTGAGTTGGCAACATAGTCCATGAGCTCTAGCCTTTGCCACTTGTCCATATCTTATTTTTATTATTTATTTTGATTTTTATTTGAATTAATTTAATTTAAATCAAAACAAATCAAATAAAATCCAAAATATTGAAAGTAAGAGATTTTGTGCTTGTTTCAAGTTCCAATTACAGCTAGCAAGTCATTCAAACTCGTGCAAGGCATTAAAATGGACAAAAAGATTGAAAAAAGCTATTTTTGGAATGATATTGAAAGTGAATCAAATCAAATCAAAACTCATTGATGGAGGAAGATTGGATGCATTCTTTCAACCCTAATGCATTCCTTGGTACATATAGAGGCGAGGCAGACCTAAAACTAAGTGGGAAACAGGCGCAGCAAGCAACGCAATATTTGAAAAAAATCAAGAAAAGTGAAAGATCAAAATCCCATTTAGAGGCAGTTTCAGGACCTTTGAACGATCCCAATCGATTCCTGGGAGTCTCAGTAAGCTAAAGCAATCAAGAACAAGTCCATTTCAGTCCCAAAAAGCTCTGTAAGTCGCTCACGACATAGCCATATTCTTGAATTCGAATAGCATGATTTAGGCATTGTTAGATTGAATTATCCATATATTCTTGATTTATGGAACATATGCAAGCTTTCTGCATCATTTAATTTCATTTATATGGCTTGTAGCGAATTTCACCATTGTTAGGTTTTTCAGTTCCATTTTAGGGTTTTTGTATGCAGGGAAAATTAGCCTTCGTAAGTGGTACTATCATGTTCAGGAGGACGAGACGAACACAACCATGGCATTAGATGTCATTTATGTTGCCCGTGGAGGATTTTTGAATGAACACTGCCTATAGCGACGGACAAAATTTCCGTAGGTAAAAGTCTGAGACTTTTATCCACGGAGAGAGGAAGGAGACTATGATTTGTCACAATTCCGTTGGCCCGTTCAAACCATCCGCGCGCGTTTTTCTTTCACCCTCCATTAATGCTTATTTTCATATTTGTTTATTATTTTACATTATTATTACAACAAAAACAAATGGTGCAGTGGTAGCCAGGCAAGCGCTTAAGGCGTGGGAAGCTGGAGGTCAGGGGTTCGACCCCTGCCTCAAACATTTGTGTTTTTCCTAATTTATTTCAGGCTATCCAGCGTGCTCACCCACCAGAAATCCACCATACGCCCTCATCATCAATCATGCCAGATGGCCAGATGGCCAAATCTGATGGCCACCATTGAAGGTGCATCATGAGCCAAAGTCAGCGCACAACACTGGATCCTCAAAGTCAAACGTGGACCTTCTCAAATGGGCCCAGATCTGACTATTGGCACCCCCATTTTTTGAGGCCCATTTCTTTTTCTCTATTCATTTATATTTCATTTAATTAACTTATTTAATTTAATTATTAACCAAAAATTATTTTCTTTTTATCAAAAAATCACCAAATATATTTTTTATGTCCAAATTAAAATTAGAATATTATTTTTCATCAATAAATTAATTAATTTAATTAGGTCTGATTAAATTACAAAACTTTAATTTCTTTTTTGCAAATAATTAAAATTAATTAGAATAAATAGGTTTTATTACTAACTTAATTATATTTTATCTTTTTTCCTAAAATAACCAAAAGCCAAAAATAGGTTATTTTCACTAATTAATTTAATCACTAATTAGTTTTCATATTTAATTTAGAAAAACTTAGTTCTTTTCTTTTAAAAAAAATATATTAAAAACAACAAAAACTTTTTTTCTTTTTAGGAGGGTCAAAACCCTAATTTCTCGTCGATCTAATTTTCTCGTGCGCTTTACCCATATTGATGTATCTGCTCACAGTTTGTAATAGTTTTAATTAGGACATTTATTTTTATTTATCGCTTTAATTTCAAAGGGTTTATTTTTGGCTATGTAAATACCTGAAGCTTTGTAATAGCGTAGTTTAATTTCCGCATTTTAAATTCTGCAAATATTTAACTATTAAATGTTTGATAATAGGATGCATGACAAGAATGTATGACTAAATTTAAAATAGTTAGATCACCTTAAATGTGTAAAGATAAATAAACTGAAATTGAATCATTCTCACATGCGCACTCTTAGGGTACACTCCCACTTGGTTGCCTTCGGTAAGCGGTCATTGAGTATTGGATGTTTTAGTGGTCGTCCTTTTGTCCAAAGATCAAAGTTGCCTCGGAAAGGTTGTATCAGATATTGTTGCCTCGGATAAATGATCTAAGATATTAGGGTTATTACTA
This sequence comes from Vicia faba, assembly GCA_948472305.1. Taxonomy (NCBI): domain Eukaryota; kingdom Viridiplantae; phylum Streptophyta; class Magnoliopsida; order Fabales; family Fabaceae; genus Vicia; species Vicia faba. The sequence goes on along the minus strand of OX451736.1, from coordinate 255,962,499 downwards.
AGACGTCCTAACATTGCTTTAGTGACCGTATGTCCCTTTCGAATTGACCCTCAAAACTCCAACGGTGGCGCTACCTACTCACTAATAGTGGGATAGCATTGTCTAGAGGAAACGAACATAGAACGATTCTTTTTTTCGAGTAGGTAGATTAGCTCTTAAGTACGTGCTCATTCCAAACAAACTTTTTTCACACAAACGAAGTTTTCAAAAACACTTCATTACACTCTTGAAGACAGAAGCAAGAGTTAAGTCGAAGTTAAAACAAACTTTTCAAAACCCACAAACACAAAGAAAACAATTTTGAAAATGATGAGCAAGTACCTAAGAGCCCTTAGATAACTACGGATAGAAAGGGTGCTAATACCTTCCCTTTCTATAATCTACCCCCCGTACTCAAAAATATCTCAAAAAAGGAATTTTTCTGTGCTTTTTTCCTTTCCTTGTTGGATAAAATAAAAGTCGGTGGCGACTCTTGCTTACCGCGACATTTTGCAAACACAAACGCAAAATGCAAACTAGCAAAATTTCCTTAAGGAAATAGGGAAACCACGATCTCGGTTCTGGCCACCGTATCACACCAAGTGAGACACCTTCAGTCTCTCTATTAATCTAGTCACAATTCTGACACTAAATGCCAAATATGGTCGTGTATTGCACAAAGACACGAGGATCCAATCAGCCTTCTATATTGAGTTGGATTCACCTCTTGCTCATCCTCTTCTTTGACAACTGCAGCCTTGGTTTAGCCGGTGTCATGACAGCATTACAATGATCCATTTCAAACTTCTTCAAAATCTCAAGCGCATACCTTCTTTGGTGCATGAGAAATCCCTTCTTGGACTTTTGAAACTCAATACCAAGGAAGTATGCCATGAGGCCAAGCTCGTCTGTTGTACGCTAAAATTTGCCCTCTCATGTTTCCCAAGTTTTTCCCTTACATGGGTAGTTACAAACACTTGCCTAAAGAAAATGAAATTTTTTAATGATGTTTAAGTGTCTTTCGATTGGCATGTCAACAGTGTCTTTCGATTGGCATCAGAATAATGTCCTTCAATTGGCATTTCAGAGCAAAGGCTCCTTTGATTGGAACGTCAACAAGCTTTAATTGGGCATCTAAAACCCTTTGATCAAGTATTGTCCCATCAGCTTCGATTGCGTGTTGGTTCCTCTTCGAGCAAGCCTTCGTCCAACTTTAATTTAAGCAAGAATCCCCTACAATTTACCTTCGATTCAACTTCAGTGGCCTCCTACATGTTTACTTGGATTCACAAGGGCAAAGGCTTCTTCTATGATTTCCTTCAATGCATAAGGCCAAGACCCCTCAATATAGTTTCCGCACTATGACACACAATATAACCCCTTCGAAAGAGAACTCCAAAGGTCCATTCGAAGGACACATATTGGTGGCCATTAGAAGGAGACACATAATTAGTGAATGCAAGTTTGTCTTATGATGGGTCTTGGTCATACATGTGGCAAGGCCCAAGCCTCTTGTGCAATGGCATTCGAAGGAGGTAAATTGGCCATAATGGAGTTTTCGTTTGGGTTATTTGAATCAAGCAGATAAGGCAAATATATGGGTCCAATCGAAGGAGCCATGAGAAGCAAGTCATAGCCAATCGAAGAGAAAAGATCTGAGGGGTGTTGTACCCTAAATTTTGCCCCTACATTTTTCAGTCTCACTTTCATATCATATTTTGTCATTTGGTCACAATCATTAATAAATAGCTTCATTCATCACATTTGCATCCTATCTTTAAGTTTGCTTTTGTGTTGTTGACTAACTTCTAATCAAAATACAAAAAAATATTTTTCTTTGTCTTTGCATATTTGTGTTTTGTAGGTACCGAGTCGAAGCATGTGGCAAATAAGGTTTTCCGGTATTATTTCCCTAAAATCTCTATTTGCAAAGAAAAAAATTCATTTTTTTCACTGTACAATCGATTGCTCCTAGAGTGAAATCGATTGCACAAAGTGAATTTTGCATAATTTTTGAAAAAATACACTGTGAAAATCGATTTGCACTATAGTGCAATCGATTGCACAGCGTGAAAAGTTGAAAAAAATCAGCATTTCAAGCTTGTCAAATTTTTGGCTCCAATTTGGCTCTAATTTTTGAAACAATTGTCATTAATACAAATTTTGGCTCCAAGAATCAATTACCAAATTACCACTAATCCCAATCCTAAACTCTATAAATAGAGCCCTCATTTCACTCAAATTTCAATCTTTTGATAGCCAAAATCACTTTGCTAAAAAATCTCTCAATTCTCTCCATCTACCAAATTCACTCAAAGCTCCATTTTCAAGAAAAGTTAGTAAGCTTTGCATTGAAGCTTACTAATCTTTGAGCTAAACCTTCATCCAAACACTTTTTCTTCATCAATTCTCTACATCCAAGCTTGGTCAATTGATTCTTGTGGTTGAATTGAAGCAAATTCTTGAAGTTGTTTTGATAATTCTCTAGATCTACCTTTGGTAAGTTGGATAATTCATCTTTCACAATGTGATCTCTTGGTGATCTTTGGGAATGATTCATTAAGCATTATTGTGTGATTCCAATGGTGTTATTTTCTCATAATTTGATGGAATTTTTGTGCTCAATTGGATCCATGATCATAAGGTGTTTGATGGAAAGTTTGAACAAGAAATTGGCCTTTTAAAATGTTGTTTTTGCTACTGTAACAGTGTGCAATCGATTGCAGTAACTGTGCAATCGATTACACAGAAGCAATTTTGCACAAATTTTTGAAAATTGTACTGTGTAAATCGATTTACACAGTAGTGCAATCGATTTACACAGGGACAGAATGTATTTTTTTGCCTTGTTTTGGGGAAGCTTTGATCCAAAATGATTTTTCAACTCACTCCTTTTGATTGTTGGTTTGGATTGCAATTTTAAATGTTCAATTTGTCTTTAAACTCAATAGACTTTGTGATGTAGATGAAGTTGGATAAATGTTCATCAATTCAAATCTACCTAAGAGTCAATTATTTAATTCATTTTTGGTGCTTTGGATTAATGATATGTTTAGTGCTTTAATCCATCTAGAGGAGTGGTTGAGTTTAAAGATGAAAGAATTTTGAAATGGTGGTCCAAATTAGCTTATCATTCCCCTCCCTCTTCATCTTATCTCTTTCTTTTTTAATTGTGCTACATGTTAAGGGAAGGTGATCTCTATATCATTTATCCAAACATGAAGTACATAGATTTCTATTGACCGACCTCAAAATAGGTGCGACTTCTACATAAGTCCACTTACGATTGCTTAACATAGCGCTAAATTTTGTCCCGATTCGGTTAAATGATCATTCGTGGCCCAAACTTATGATTTCAAGCCCAAGTATGTTAATTTGATCTCTTTGATCCAATAAACTTGAAATTCATTGTGTGGAGGCTTTGTTTCTACCAATCCTCTAATGGATCTACAACACCTTTGGTCAACGCGGATCACTTAAACATCGTTGATCATTACATGTTACTTTTTGAGGATTCCAAAATGGATGATATACTTGACAAAAATTAAATGCAACTTGTTGTGTGGAGGCTTTGGTTCTACAAATCCTCTAATGAGTTCCAAATGCAAGTTTCAAGATGGTCATCCAACTAACTACTAATTACTAACAATTGACTTTACTTTATGCTTTTATTTTTTATGCTTTATGTACCATTTACTTTTTGCATTTTACATTTCAAGCTATTTTCATCTTTGCTCACTTGAGCATTTACTTTTATGTCATTTTTATTTTGATCACTTGAGCTTTTCTTTTTCTTTTAAAGATACTTAATAATCAACATGAACCATAAAAATCATTAAGGATACTTGGACTACTTGGTTACTATCCTTGGCATTATAGAGTATTGGACTTCTTGGACTTAGGAATAGAAACCTTGGCTTACATTGGAGACCTTGTGATCTTAATGGATATTTTGTCTGGAGCTCTTGAGGTTTAACTCAAGGAATTGGGTTGTTTGTTTGTTTTGTGTGCAGATTATTATGATTACACACTTTGTTTGTAACCTGGAAATCACCTGTATACAGCCGTTACTCTGCCCAATTTTTTCGAAGACTTGATACACTTGAAGTTTGGTCTTCTCAAGAGGTCTAGTATCTTTGTTTGTTTGGTTTCAATCCAAAGAATTTGAATTCTATCTTGACCCATAATGTCAAGTATTAGCTTCATGTTGGTTAGACGGTTCTCTTCCTTAGCTTTTACCTTATGCTTTAGGATAGTCCCTTCATCTCCTCCCATCTTCTTTAATTTTCAAAACCTTCTCATCTTCTTTCAAAATCTTCTTTGTTTATAAACTCAAACCGCTTTCATAATAAAACTCGACTTTGTCGAGTGCCTTTTCTTTTAAAACTTCTTTTCTTTAAACAAACTTCAATACATTTAATCATACTTTGACATTTCTTTCAAAATTAACAAAAACATTTCAACTCATTCAAACTCTTTTGTGCGCTCGAGCACCTTTTACATTCAAAACTTTTTCCAAGATGAGACATGATTCATTGATAGTCGAGAAACATTCTCCTATCCCCATGGTTATAAAGGTGTCTACTTTTCCACTTGAGTACTAGAGGCATTCTCAAACCCTCACTCGTGTTGACGCAGGGTCCATCTTTCTCACACCTTGTGGGCGTTAGTTGAGATTTCTCTCCTAACAATGACGACTTGTCTCCTTGTTTAAAAACAATCAACATACAAGTCTTTTCTAGCCGAACTACAATGCTCTTACTTTCCCATTGCACGAGGGAGTACGTAGGCATTAAGTCTTACGACCCAAAGCGAGCAAAAAAAAGCATTTCCTTTTCTTTTGTTTACAAATACTTATTCATTCTTTTCCTTTAGAAAGTAAACCTTTACATAACACTCATTTTAAAAGAAACCAAACAAAGTGGATCCTGTGGAGTACCATAGATGCTTAGGGTGCTAATAACTTCCCTTCGCATAACCGACCCCCGTACCTCGATCTCTGATCTTTTTGGGTTTTGTTCACTTTTTTTCCCATTTCCCTTTGGAAACAATAAAGTGCGGTGGCGATTTCATTGTGTTGAGATAAGTCAATTGATGGCTTAATCTCAAATCTTTACTGCTACATTTTCCATTTCAAATAATCACTGTCGCAATTGAGCGCCCAAGGAAAATTGTGCGACAGGAAAGTGGCGACTTCACTGGGGACAGATTGACCTATTGCTGGTCCATTCCTAAGTGGGTCAATCCTAGCTTTGTTTGTTTCTCTTCTATGAGTGTTTATATATTGTTTTACTTGTTGTTTATTACTTCCCATTATGCTGTATATATGTTTGTTTGGATTTTCCTGGTTTTCAGGGGCTTGGTGATTTCTTATAAGTCTTCTACCCGGACTTTGGGCAAACATAAGATAGGACGGGCGGTATAGTCATGTTAACTTTGAGGGAGTAATCCCAAAAAAAGGAGACATGAGATCCCCCACTCAGTGGAGGCCCTTTTGACTGTAGTATCGTTTAACGAGTAATCGGAAAGACGTACTACTTTTGACCTGGGAGCCTACCGAAGCTGAGGACCGTAGATTACCTAACCCATCTTGGCCTTTTAGGTGTAGTGCGGAAGCTATAACGGAGTAATCCGGAAGTAGTTGTCACGCGATACTACGCTCGGACGAGTTTTTCTTGAGAATATTACTAATTACTGAGTTAATCGGGACGTTGGTAATATCCAAAGGAAGGATGTAGACTCTGGGAACCTCTTAGAACCTTGTTCGGCAGGTGATAACCATTAGTCCAAACCTTATGGGTTGTACCTTTGACTCCAGGCTCGTGACTCTGAACCATGTGATCATGTTATCGTGCAGCGCATTACATAACATTGCATATCATAGCATATCATTTGCATCCTCTACATCATTCTACATACATCCAGGTTGTTCAGGATCTTATTCCCAGTTGCAACTTTCTTCCAGTTAGTCATCTACCGTAAAGCTGATTCTTCAACACAACTACGGGACTAGAGTTGTTGTCAGATTGAGAATGGAAAACCAAGAACAACATAATATGGAAGTCAGAATGGAAATCGATGAGTTGAAGTCAGGCATGGCCAAACTTACTGAGATGAAGCAAGTCCTGATTTCCAGAGGAGAGCCACCTCAAAGGACTGTGATATCTGAAATCCTAACTGATGTTGTTGACACTCAACCTATCCAGCATACATCTACTACATGGCCAGAGTTTGGGTTACCTCGTAATTACTCTCCGCCTGTTGCAATTACTCCAATGGTTGGCCAGTCTTCCCGACTAGTCTTTCAAGCTCCAGTTTTCACTGAATCTCAGCCGATTATTCATACTGCTTCTCGTCAACCTGCTGCACAAGCTGCTTTTGGTAACCCTCTCTTTGAGTACCATGCTGCCAGTCCTCGAAGTGTGAGTCAAGGAGACTTTGGTGAGTTTGAAGAGTTCAAAGAACAATATCAAACTTTGGAGAAGAGACTTCGAGCTATGGAAGGGAATGAGTTCTTCAGTGTTGATGCTAACAATATGTGCCTAGTTTCTAATATGGTTATGCCTGCAAAGTTCAAGACTCCTGAGTTTGAGAAATACTGGGGGCACACTTGTCCAAGAAGTCATTTGGTGATGTACTTTCGAAAGATGTCTGCTTACACCAAGAATGACAAGCTGCTTATCCATTGTTTCCAAGATAGTCTGAGTGGAGCTTCATTGAAATGGTATATGGGACTTGAGAAAGGTCGTATCCAATGCTTCCAAGATCTTGTTGATGCTTTCATAAAGCAATACAAATACAACCTCGACATGGCACCTGATCGTCACCAACTACAAAATATGTTTCAGAATGAGAAAGAATCTTTCAAGGAGTATGCTCAACGATGGAGAGAATTGGCATCTCAAGTTGAACCACCTCTGGAAGAGAAAGAGTTAATTAGTTTGTTCATGGATACTTTGTCCCCATTCTTTTGGGAGAAGATGATTGGTAGTTTGTTCTTCAGCTTCACAAACCTGGTGACTATCGACCAAAGAATAGAAGAAGGAATCAAGAATGGTAAAGTGTCTAAAGTTGCTGAATCTTCTAATGGTGCAAAGAAATACCTTGGGAACTTTCAGAAGAAGAAAGAGGTAGAAGCCAATGTTGTCTCAACTGAGAGAAGAGGACCTCGCCGTAGGCCTCAATACACTGATCAACCACAAGTAGCGGCCGTTACTCCTGCGGTTAATGCTCAACCAGTTCAGGTCCCTCAACAACGGAATATTATGCAGAATTAGAATCGGAATAGGGCTCAATTTGACCCCATCCCTATGACGTACACTGAATTATTTTCTTTGATTGGTGCACAAGGGTTTGATTATAACTAGGCCTCTGATTCCTCGAAATCCTCCTCCAGTCGGGTTCATATCTGACCTTCACTGTGAGTTTCATCAGGGATCTGTCGATCATGACTTAGAAAGCTTCTATGCATTGAAAAACAGAGTGCAAGAATTGGTGAAAGCAAATATTCTCACTTTCAAAGAGGCAAGTCCTAATGTTATCAACAATCCTTTGCCCAAAACAAAGTGACTGAAGACTGAGTCGAGGTACCCTCAAGTCACTTCCTAAAGCCAGTGTTTCAGACAGGACAACTCATCCTTGTTACTGACTAGTCACTAGGCCATGTTTCTTTCTGTTTGCATTTTTCCCTTGTTTATGTTAAAATTGTTGCTTTCAAATACTATTTATACTTTCATGTTAAGTTTAATGAAATGAGCATTGCAATGTTTTTATTCAAATCATTTTCATTTACTGCTTTCAAATATATTTCTCTTATTTACTCCCTTTATCAAGATTTTGTTTATGCAAAGATTGGAGGGAGGATGATGAAAACGAAATACCCATAATTGTTGCTGGTATGCTTTCGAATAAAACTTGGTTGAGGATATACAGGCATTATTTCAACTCCCAAACACCGGAGCAATAAGGAAGTTAATCCCATGTTCACCCCTTTGAGCCTAGAAGTTGGAGTTTCTTTCTATACGAAAAAACCCGCAATCTTAACCTGGGGATGGGTAGTTCTCAGTTAATTTGGATGTGCATTCAATTACAAGAGAAATCGTGCAAGACACCTTTCAACAAAGGTCGTGGTCAAGCTTTCCTTTTCACACAGCAAGAAGTTTTGAAGATGCTCTCAAACAAAAAATGACGAAGATGGTTCCCCGTAATCATTGAGCAAGGCAGTCATTATCTTTCCAAAAAAGAAAAATGAAATGAACAAAAAAATCAAAAGAAAATTCCCGCTAAGTCAAAACCTCTGAAGGAGACTTAGGCAAAATACCTGGGGCATCCCGCTAACTGTAATACCCAATGAAACATGTAAGTGTTTTCTTGTTAGCACTAATTTTTGGTAAAACCAGATTTGCGAATGTCATGACTGATGTCATAACATTCTGGGATAAAGACAAATTCTGCAGAAGGAATATTCTACGGGAACAACTCAGTATGAGTGAATATCATGATTATGCTATGATCATATGTACTGAATTCTACCAAAATCAGTGAGCAGGATACATGATGTCATAACCAATGTCATAACCAATGTTAAGACATCCTGTACTGATCAAGTTGTTGTGCAGATTTATTGTTCCTGAGATTTTTCAGGAATCTGGTGTGCTGCTCTGAGTTGAAGTATGTTGACTAGATCAGATGCTCACGTGGATATTAGGTTAACCTTGCTTGACCCTAATCTGTTATGATGAAAGCCCAAGACCAAGTCTTTAGGTTAACTTTGGTTAACCCTAGCTATTTTTATGGAATCCCGAAAATGAAGAATGGACTGCATATATATTTCTCACGAATTCTAATGGTGTGCAACGCTTATATAGAAGATCAATAAGACATTTTTGTAGTAGTACTAGTTTTAGTAATTACTGTGAGCCAAGCAATTATCACTTGATAAGTGACTTGTAGTAGGTTTTAGTTGTAAGGGTTATTTATCACTCAAAGCTTTGAAGCACGAGTGTTGTGTCTCTTGATTAAAGCTATGAAGCAAAATCAAGCGTGTGTATTGAAGAATGTCTTCATAATCTTATTAATCAGTAGATTAGTATCACTGCTGTGATTGAGGGGGAGTGAGTAGGAACTCAGGTTTAAGTAGGACTTAGATTGAAGTTGCATTGGGTAGGTCTTAAGTGAAGGAGATAAACTGGTTGGTTTATTCCTAAATTAATACCTCTTATAGTGAATTTCCTCCCTGGCTTGGTAGCCCTCAGATATGGGTGTCGTTATACACCGAACTGGTTTAACAATTGATCATGTTCTTTACTGTCTTTTAAATTACTGTTTGGTTTGTGTACAATTTGTCAGATACGGTGTCATAACATTCACTGTGACATTAAGTATCTGTTGCCAGAATTTCAATTGGTATCAGAGCAGGCACCCTGCCTGTCTTTCTGGGTGAGATATAGGGATATTTTTTTCTGGCGCTATGGACAAGGAAGGAGGATTAGGGAACAAACCACCTATTCTGAATGGATCAAACTATGACTACTGGAAACCTCGTATGATTTCCTTCTTGAAGTCACTGGACAATAAAGCTTGGAGAGCTGCTGACAAAGGATGGAACCATCCCACCATAACTGGGAAAGAAGGGACGACTAGTCTGAAACCTGAGGAAGAATGGAGCAAAGAAGAAGAAGAGTTAGCCTTGGGTAACTCTAAAGCATTAAATGCCTTATTCAATGGAATTGATAGAAACATATTCAGACTAGTACATCAATGTGAACTGGCCAAGGATGTTTGGGACACTCTCAAAACCACCCATGAGGGTACATCCAAAGTAAAAATGTCAAGACTTCAGATGCTCACTACCAAATTTGAGAATCTAAGGATGAAGGAAGATGAGACAATTCATGAGTTTCACATGAACATCTTTGAAATTTCCAACACCTCAGGAGCATTGGGAGAAAAGATGTCAAAAGAAAAGATTGTGAGAAAGATTCGCAGATCCTTGCCTAAAAGGTTTGCAATGAAAGTGACTGCTATAGAGGAAGCTCAGGATATCGGCAACTTGAAGGTTGATGAACTCATTGGGTCACTTCAGACATTTGAGATGGGGATCAGTGACAATGTTGATAATAAAAACAAGAGCATAGCCCTTGTATCCAATACTGAAGATGAAAGCAAGGAGAGTGATGAAGAGAATATATCAGAAGCTATAGCTATGCTTGGAAGGCAGATCAACAAACTCATCAAGAGAATGGACACAAAGTCAAGGTCAAATGTCAAGAACATTTTCTCTGACATTAGCAGATTCTATGACTCAAGCAGAAGAACTAAGTCTGAAGAAAAGGGAAATCAAAGAAGAGGCATCCAATGCCATGGATGTGAAGGATACGGGCACATTCGAGTTGAATGTCCTACCTTTCTAAAGAAACAAAAGAAAGGAATGTTTGTTACTTGGTATGATGGTGACTCAGAAAGTGACTCTGAAGAAGGATCTTCTAAACTAGTTACTGCACTATCTGGTGTTTGTAACTCTGATAATGATTCTAGTGATGAGGAAGTGACATTTGAAGAACTTGCTGACACCTACAAGAAGCTATGTATCAGAAGTGCTGAAGTCTGTCAGCAAAATGAGAAACAGAAAAAGCTCATAGTGAAGTTGGAGGCTGAGAAGAAGGCAGACACAACTATTATAAGCCATCTCAAAGGTGAAGTTCTAATGTTGAACTCCAAACTTGATCAGATGACTAAGTTTGTCAAGATGTTAACAACTGGAACTAACAAGTTGGAAGAAATCCTTCAGGCTGGACAAAATGCAGGAGACATGTTATAGAGAAGAAGAAGACCAGACCTGATAAACAAATGTCAAAGCAGATGTCACAAAATAGGACTCAACATCAAGAACAGAGAAATATGAAGAAAAAGTATAAAAGATGGAGATGTCATTATTGTGGGAGGTTTGGTCACAAAAAGCCATTCTGCTTCAGATTATATGGATATCCTAATCAGACCCCATATGTCAAACCTAAGACTAACAAGGAACCATATACTCAACAGTGGAAGAAAAAGACTCCAACCCTGATAGCTCACACCTCCCTTAGAGTTTCTGCCAAGGAAGACTGGTACTTTGACAGTGGATGCTCTAAACACATGACTGGAATCAAGAATCTGCTGAATGATGTCAAACCTCATACTACTAGTTATGTCACTTTTGGAGATGGTGCTAGAGGAGAAATAAAAGGAGTTGGAAACTTGGACTGCCCTGGAGTTCCAAACCTAAATGAAGTGTTGTTGGTAAATGGTTTGACTGCTAATCTCATAAGTATCAGTCAATCATGTGATCTAGGATTCAAGGTCAACTTCACCAAGTCTGAATGTCTTGTAACTAATGAAAAACAAGAAGTTGTAATGAGAGGAGTGTTGTACCCCAAAATTTGCCCTCCCATATTCTCCAAGAATTGCAAAGAGCATGCCTCAAAACCTCTCCAAGGGTTGCACAGTTCAAGGGCCTCCTAACAGTCAAAAATTAGGGTGTTGGTTCTGGCCAAGTAAATGAAGTTTCCAAGGGTCCAATCAAGTCTCACATGCCTACAAACATGGTCAAGCATCCTCATACCAAGTTTCAAGACTTACAGCACAAAATTGCACAGTCAAAAACCCTAATTGCACTACAGTCAATTGTAGGGGCAAAATGGTCATTTGGCAGTCAAAAGTTCAAATTTTTGGTCAACATCTCATTTTGAAGCCACAAACATCATTTGATCAATTCTTGATCATGATTCTCAAAGCTTGGCTCAAAAAGTCTCAAGATGCAAAAGTTTCCATATTTGGACAGTTGAAAAAGTCAACTATAACTTGACCAGGGCATAACTTCCACATGGATTATCAGAAAAATTCCATCCAAAGCTCATTTTGAAGATTAAGACATTTCCTACAACTCCTCTTCACACTTCAAGTCCAAGAAATGCTCTCACAAAAAGTTATCAATTTCAACATTATAGGTCATTTTCAAAAGTCAACAAAAAGGGACTTTAAGTCAAAGGCCATAACTTTATATTGGTAAATCAACATGACATGGGACCAAAGAAATTGGTTAGAGGACTCAAAGACCTTTCCAAAATGTCCAAGAACATGAGCAAAGCTTAAAAATTGAGCAAGTTATGCCTTGTGGAAGTTGGGAAATATTTGGATATTTTGAAAAGTCAACATTGCTTCAAATGTCTTAAAAATGCTAATGGGCCTCTTTTTCTTCCAAGAATCATTATCCAAGGTATGTGCACGACCATTTGGCCCAAAGGGAGGTTTTGCATCATTTTTATTTATTTATTTGAATTTTTAAATGCTAATAATTCATTTAATTAAAATAAATATGTGGAAAATACTAAACCTAAGTTTTTAAATCTTTTTATGCATGGAATACACTCAATATTTCGTGCATGATCAGATTTGGAAAGAATCCATGTGATTGGACATGATTGATATCAAATTATCTTGAAAAAGATTGAAAAATTATGGCATGGAAATCAAATATTTTCTCATCAATTCATTGATTCTTTGGACCAAATTTTGAACCCTAATCACTCACACATATATACTCATGCAAACCCTACTCCTCAGAACCTCCAAGCTGTGCCATACATCAATAACCAAGTTTGAGTTTTTTGACAAAAATTCCAAAACTGAAAACTAGGTTACAGTGCGATTCAAGGCCAAATACTTATTCCATTGTGTTCCTGAAGCTTCAAGGAAGGAGTCTGAATCAAAATCATAGCTTGAAACATCAAGAATTTGTAGTTATAAGTCAGACTGTATCATTTTTTTTGCATAATCGCATCTGATCATTCATGCCATAATTTTCAAATTTAATGCTTGTTTTGTATTGCTCTTGTCATTCTGAAGCTAACCCAATTGTTTGATTGAGTTTTCATCACCCATACGCGAAACTACCATGGACGATTATTAGGGTTCTTCAAATTTCAAATTGGGTACTTTCACCTACTGTAAAATTGAGACACCTCAATACCATGTTTGAATTCAGGAAGCTTGGACGATTTGGAAACACCCATCGCGCCTAATTTATGTGGCCATATGGCCTATTCGCTATTATTGATAAGTGCATATTTTAGGGGGGTTTAAAACCCCCGCTAACCCTTTTTATATTTCAGAAAAAAGCAAAAGCCATGGAGAAGATGATGAAGTGTCAAGGCGTGGTTGGGTTATTTGAATTTCGCGCTAAAATTCCCACTAACACTTATTTTGTCTTATAAGGTTTATTGGTCATATAGTATACAAAGAAATATAGCAGCTCCACTGGTCAGGAGTGTGATTGGTAATCCCTGGGACCTGGGTTCGAATCCCAAGTCCCCCCTCCCTTTTCCATATTATTTTGCTAATCATGCTTATGTGCAATTCACTTCTAGAGTTCCACCATACTCTCCACATCCAGGCCTTCCACGTGCTTGCTGAGATCAATCAAAGGGCCATAGTTGGAAGAACATCATGGACGTTAGTCAACACACATGCATGCCAGCATAAAAGTCAATAAGGCCAAGGGTTGTTGGGTCTGAATTGCTATAATAATACCTCCCTATTGGGGACAGAACCCCCCAAGGTATTGTATTTCTTTTCTTTTCTTTATTTTGTTTGTTTCAATTTTTTTTTAATTAATTCCTTTAATTTAATTTATTTTCATAAAATATAAAAAATAATACAAAAATCAGAAAAAGGCAAAAGTTAAAATATGTTTTATTTAAATATTATCTTTTTGTAAATAAAATCTCACCAATTAATTAGTTTTATTCTAGGGTTAATTTTAAAATCTTTTCTTAATAAACTTAAAAACTTGTAGAATTAGGTTTTAATTATTTTCATTACTTTTTCTTTTATTTTATCATCTCTAATAATTAATTATTTACATTATTTTTATAAATCAAATTGCATTAATTAATTAGGTTTAATTTTAGGTAATTTTCATATTTTCTTAATAAATAAAAAAAAACTAGAATTAGGTTTTAATTTCATTAAATTCTCATAAAAAACCATAAATACAAAAAACTCAAAAAATAATTTCTTTTTCTTTTTAATTTCATTAATTTAATAATCATAATTTAATTTCATTAAAAAGGATCCAACGCCCTCGCTTGCGATTTTTTTATTCTCTTTGTGCATTTTATTTATTTCCTTCTTTTAAATATTTATGTAATTCTCCCAAAGCCGTGTAAATTTAATTTCTCGCACTTCTTTATTTTCTGTCAAATCGGGTCCTGGATTAAATTTGGCGATGTGGACCCGCGCCTTTGTAATAGTTTAGAACTTTTAGTTTCTCGCAACTTTTAACTGTTAATTAAATGCATGCAAGAATGAATGACTAAAATAAAAACAAACGCGTAGATCACCCATGACATGACAAGACAAAAATAAACGAGTATGACACACAAATCACACACCACCCCTAGGGTACGCCTCACTGTTGCCTTGCCTCAAAAGGTGATCGTCGAGTAGAGGATGTCTTAGTAAGTCCTCATGATCTGGGAACCTGGCATGAGGGTAGCTTCTAAGGTGTCTTCCCATTGCTCCGGTGATCACCATGTCCCGAACCTCCAAATTGACCTGAACACCTCCAATGGTGGTGCTACCTACCTCTCAATGGTGGGATGGCACTACTTTAAAGGACATCTACACAGACGAATTCCTTAGGGTAGGTGGACGACTCTAGATACTTGCTCTAATTTCAAAACAAATTCAAAAAATACTTTTCACACCGACACCTTTTCAAAAAGCTTTCGAAAGCAATTTTTCAAACACTCTTGAGGACCGATACAAGAGTCGAACTGGAATTTTCAAAGAAACTTTTTAAAACCCACAGTTGAAAAGCAAACAAACCATTTTTGAAAACACAAATGAGCAAGTATCTAAGAGCCCATGGATAACCATGGATAGAAAGGGTGCTAACACCTTCCCTTTCTATAATCTACCTCCCGAACCGAGAGCAATCTCTATAAGGAATTTTTCTGTGCTTTTGTCCTTTCCATTTGGAGAAAATAAAAGACGGTGGCGACTCTTGCTTCCGCGACATTTTGCGAACCAGCGTTAAACAGTCAGTTCCAGATCCACCGATCATAGAACCGGCGACTCTGCTGGGGACTCTTAAAGTGTGGTGTACCTTAGGGATAGTTCATAACTGTGTTTTCAATTGCTTTCTTTGCTTGCTTTAAATTGTGGGACTGTCTTGGGAGTTCTATAGATCCTAACCCGGATCTGGGGATACCTTCTTAGAAAGTAGCAACAAGGCTGTGAGGGAACTGTGCGGGGTATACCGACATGGTTGAAACAGTATGCTACGTTGATGTGGCTCTTTGGTGTGTACCGGTAACCCTTGAGTTCAGTCAAGGAGAGTACGGGGCCTCCGCATGGTGTCATGAAGCATCAACAGACCTTAGGAACCTTAATTGAACTATCTTGGCCTCTTTAGGGTAGTGAGATAACTGACTTTGGTGCAGTCCGAGGTTGGTTGATACTCGATACTACACTCAATTGAGGGTTGCTTTCCTGGACGATTTCGGTCGCCAGTTCAGTGGCTAAATCGAAACGATGAACAATGAAAGTAATCCCGTGATATTGGGACCCTTAGAACCCGGTTACTTCTAATAGGACAGGTTGAACCCACCAACTTCAAGAGGGTACTACCCAGACCCCATGCTGGCCTAAATCCTAAGGGCTTGTCTTGTGTGCCTTGTGTGCCTTACATGTTTGTCTTTGTAAATATCTGTGGTGTGTTTAATCATAGCATCATGACATCATCCAGCATCATATGCATTGACTAACCATTTCAGGGGTTCGAATCTTCATCTTTGTTCTTGTTTTGTAGGACATGGAAACTGTTCGCAGAAAGACAATTCAAATCATCCTTGTAAGGGTACCTCCTCAGCTTAAGGAACTTATATCCAGGATTCCCGAGAGCTCTTCATTCAGTGAGAGACATGGAAGACTCATCAGCTTGGTCAACACCAACATTGAGGAAGATATGATAAAGGTCCTATTCCAGTTCTTTGACCCTCTGCATCACTGTTTCACCTTCTTGGACTATCAGCTGGTACCTACATTGGAGGAGTTCTCCCGGCTCCTTAAGATCCCTATCCTTGATCAACTACCCTACAACGGTACGGAAAAGGAACCCAAGCTTGAAGAGATTGCTAAAGCCTTGCACCTACAATCATCTGACCTCAAGGGACATTGGGAAGTTAGAAGTGGTATCAAAGGGTTCTTAGCCAGGTTTCTGTTTGAGAAGGCCCATGAATGTTGGAACTCCCTTGACTTACGAGCTTTTGAAGAAGTTGTGGCCCTCCTTGTCTATGGTTTGGTGTTGTTCCCTAACCCAGATCAGCTTATAGATGTCAGTGCTGTCCAGATCTTCATGTCCAGGAATCCTATACCTACGTTGCTGGGGGACATCCTTCACTCATGTTACACTCGAACCATGAGAAAAAGAGGTGTCCTTATGTGTTGCACTCCTCTCCTGGGAAGGTGGTTTATTTCGCACCTTCCATAATCAGTTCTGAAGAATGAGCGGGGTTTGAGATGGTCACAACGGTTGATGACTCTTACACATGCAGATATACATTGGTGCCCTCAGTCCAGAGAGGATGTCACCATCATTGATCATTGCGGGGAGTACCCTAATGTTCCTTTACTTGGAATCAGAGGAGGTATTACTTACAGCCCATGCCTGGCTTGGAGACAGTTTGGTTATGCTCGGAGGGATGGCCCTCATGATATGTTAATTCCTGACATAGTTTTTGACTTCGACAACGATGCACAAGGACTTCGACAGAGATTTATCAGAGCTTGGAGGATGCCAAGTAGGATAGACAGCAAGACACTGGGGCACAGGAACTCCATTCCATTGGAACCTTATCTCAAGTGGGTACGGGCCCGCTCCCAGAAGTTAGTAATGCCTTATCCTCATATGCTCCCTGTGATCAAAGAGCCAGTCTTGGAAGGAGAAGTGTCCTACACCATTCAGCATCCTGATATGCCCACATCCTGGGAAGAGATGCAGAAGAGCTGGATCCAGCTTAAGGAAGAACGAATTCTCTTGAGACCAGTCTACATGCTAGTGAAAAGAAGGTCTTGGAGCTCACCCGCCTATTGCATGAGGAGAGGAATCTCAACACCTACATAGCTCCAAAGAGGATGCGTAGTGTCTTTTGGGATTGATTTGCTTTGTAATTTGTGCCCATGAGGCTTTGATGTACTGAACAATTATTCCCTTAATGATAACGTGTGTTCTTTTTTGTCTACAACAAATTTGAACTTTCGAACCCTTGAATGCATTGCATAAACACATATCATTCATCATGTGCATAGTAGGTTTTCTTCTTTTCAGGTTGCTTACTGTTCTTCGCTGTTTATTTCAGCATCATGAATCCTGACTCATCATCAACCGAGATGTCCATCAAGGCTCTTCAGGCGCAGAATGCGCAATTTCAAGAACTAATCATGGGTTTGGCTCAGAGCCAAGAAGAGCTGAAGGCTCTGCTCCTGAAGAAGGAGAAGAAGAAGAAGAGAAGAACTGTTCTTTTCAACTCGGGCCGAAGGTTTGGCAACACTCTGCAGAATGAAGAGGCTGGTTCTTCTATAGGCAAGGGTAGTCCTCAAGGGGGAAAAGGTCCTAGTCTGGTAGTCTCTGACAACGAGACTGATTTTGATGAGGAGCAGTATCCTCCTATAGAAGATAGATACAAGCAGTTGGAGGACAGACTGAATGCTATGGAGATCCAACAAGTGCCTGGGCTGGATTTTGGAGACTTGGGTTTGTCTACTGGTGTGATCATTCCTCATAAGTTCAAAGCACCATCCTTTACCAAGTATGACGGGGCGTCTTGTCCCAAGTTACACCTCAGATCCTACGTGTGGAAGATTCAACCGTACTCAGTGGACAAGAACTTGTGGATCCAATTCTTCCAGGAGAGTCTTTCAGGGACTCATCTCGAATGGTTCTATCAGCTGGATGGGACCAAGGTTCGTAACTGGGAGGAGTTGGCTACTGCTTTCTATAAGCAGTATCAATATAATGCCGACCTTGCCCCTACGTGTACCCAACTCCAGGGTATGTCGCTAGGGTCAAGTGAAGGTTTTAAAGAGTACGCACAGAAGTGGAGGGATCTGGCTGGCAGGGTGCAGCCTCCGTTGACTGACCGGGAGTTGGTAGACATGTTCTTGGGGACCCTATCTGGGCCATTTTTCAACCATCTTATCGGGAATTCGTCTGCAGGGTTTACCGATCTTATTCTGACTGGAGAGAGAATTGAGGCTGGGTTGAAGTCTGGTAAGATTCCGAAGGGTGCATCGACAAGTTCTGAGAAGAAGCCCTTTAAGAAGGAGGCTAGTGCTGTATACGGCTCTAGAAGACAAGAGAAACCTGAGCGCCGCCAGTCTATCAACGCGGTGATGATTTCCAAGCCTGCTGCCGCTCCTCGGCAAACCAATCCTCAAAGGGCTGAAAGACCCCGGAGAGAGTTTACCCGTTTGAGCATGACCCTATCGCAAATCTTGCCACATTTATTGTCCACCAACTTAGTGACTGTCAGGGAGGCCCCGAAAGTTGTGAACACTGCCTCCCCCAAATACAACCCAAATGCCCGCTGTGCTTATCACTCCGATAGCCCAGGGCATTCCACTGATGACTGTTGGGCCTTAAGGAACAAGTTGCAGGACCTTATTGACGCCAAAGAGGTACAATTTGAGGCATCTGAGAAGCCCAATGTAGTGACAGTTCCCCTGCCTGCTCATGGAGTGAATGCTATTGGGGACGAGGATGAAGTGGATGAAGCTGAGTTTGATAGCTGGATTTACCCGGCAACCGACAGTGGACCTAGCAATTGGAGTGCAAAGGATAATCTACCTGTTTCTCTTGTTACTGAGTAATGAATTCCTATGTTTTTGTTATTTGTAATAAACAATTAAAACTCTATGGCCCGGTGTCTTACCCGAGGCACCGTGGTTTCATTTGTGAGGGCATATAAATTGTCATTTCATATATCATGAATAAAGATCTTGGACGTTTTCTCGCATTTCAAATCTTATGTTCCTTTTCCGTCTTTCTTTCCTTTATATATTTCAAAACAGCTGTATTTACACACACTCACTCATACAGGTTCCAATCCACTCTGGATCTCACTGGTAACGACTCTGCTACTGCCAGTTATGACTTCGAAAATCTGATCAACTTAGCCGAAGACGAAGGTGAGGATGATTGCGAAGTGCCTGGCGGGCTTGCAAGACTGTTACTTCAGGAAGAGAGGGAAATTCAACCACATGAAGAGCCAGTGGAAACAATAAATCTGGGTACTGATACAGTCAGGAAGGAGGTAAAGATTGGTGCCAACCTAGAGCTCAGCGTGAAGCAACGGTTGACTCAGATGCTGCATGATTATGTGGAGATATTTGCCTGGTCCTACGAAGATATGCCCGGGTTGGATACCGATATTGTGGTCCATCACTTGCCTACCAAGGAAGACTGCCCTCCGGTTAAGCAAAAGGTCCGCCGTATGCGTCCAGAGATGTCTGAGAAGATCAAAGCCGAGGTTATGAAACAGTTTGATACCAGGTTCCTTGCAGTGACTTCTTACCCTCAGTGGGTTGCTAATGTGGTGTCGGTACCAAAGAAGGACGGTAAGGTCAGAATGTGTGTCGACTACAGGGATCTGAACAGGGCCAGCCCCAAAGATGACTTCCCCCTACCTCACATTGATGTCCTTGTTGACAATACCGCTCAGCACAAAGTGTTCTCTTTCATGGACGGTTTTTCAGGCTATAATCAGATCAAGATGGCTCCTGAAGACATGGAGAAGACTACATTTGTTACTCAGTGGGGCACCTTCTGCTACAAGGTCATGCCTTTTGGACTAAAGAACCCTGGGGCAACCTACCAACGTGCCATGGTTGCTTTATTTCATGACATGATTCATCACGAGATAGAAGTGTATGTTGACGACATGATCGCAAGGTCCCAAACTGAGGAAGAGCACCTAGATCATCTGCAGAAACTATTTGACCGGTTGAAATTGTACAAGCTAAGGTTGAACCCGAACAAGTGCACCTTCGGGGTAAGATCTGGGAAGTTGCTAGGCTTCGTTGTAAGTGATAAGGGTATTCAAGTGGACCCTGCTAAGGTTAAGGCTATTCAAGAGATGCCAGTTCCTAAGACAGAGAAAGAGGTCAGAGGCTTTTTAGGACGCCTGAATTACATTGCTCGATTCATCTCGCACCTAACTGCTACCTGTGAGCCAATCTTCAAGCTGCTGAAGAAAGATCAGATAGTACGTTGGAATGATGAATGTCAGGCTGCTTTTGACAGAATCAAGGAGTATCTCCAAGAACCACCCATCCTTATGCCACCGGTTGAAGGGAGACCTCTGATACTATACCTGACAGTACTTGACAACTCAATGGGGTGTGTGCTGGGGCAGCATGACGAGTCTGGCCGAAAAGAGCATGCCATTTATTACCTTAGCAAAAAGTTTACCGACTGTGAGACCCGATACTCACTGCTCGAGAAAACTTGTTGCGCTTTGGTATGGGCTGCTCGCCGGCTGAGACAGTATATGCTGACTCACACTACCTTGTTGATCTCAAAGATGGATCCTATAAAATACATATTTGAAAAGCCTGCTCTGTCCGGGAGAATAGCAAGATGGCAAATGATCTTGACAGAATACGATATTCAGTATACAACCCAGAAAGCCATCAAAGGAAGTGTATTGGCAGACCACTTGGCACATCAGGCCGTAGATGACTATCAGTCAATGAACTTCGAGTTTCCAGACGAGAGTATCATGATAGTGACTGATTGTGAAGTACCTGGACCGGATGAAGGACCTGAGGAAGGATCCTGATGGTCTATGCACTTTGACGGAGCCTCCAATGCTTTGGGTAACGGTATCGGCGCTGTGATAATATCCCCCCAAGGCACTCATACTCCACTCACTGCCCGGCTATGTTTCAACTGTACCAACAACATGGCGGGGTATGAGGCGTGCATCATGGGCCTTCAAGCTGCGATCGACTTAAGGATCAAGTTTCTGAGTGTCTTCGGAGATTCCGCTCTCGTGATCAATCAGATCAAAGGAGAGTGGGATACGAAACATCTGAATCTTATTCCTTACAGAGAATGTGTGTTGACCTTGATCCCCCACTTCACAAAGATAACCTTTGAACACTTCCCAAGAGAGGAGAATCAGCTGGCAGACGCGTTAGCTACGATGTCTTCTATGTTCAAGGTCAAATGGGACAATGAGGCTCCCCGGATCATCATCTGGAAACTGGACGAACCGGCATACTGTTGTGATCTCGAGACTGAGTTGGTAACTGAGAAGCCTTGGTACCATGAAGTGAAGAGATATTTGGAAGCTCAGGAATACCCTGAAGGTGCATCCGTCAATGATAAGAAATTTCTGAGAAGGTTCGCAGCGAAGTTCTTCCTTAGCAACGGTATCTTGTACAAGCGAAACCATGATTCGACCTTACTGCTTTGTGTGGATAAGACTGAAGCAGAAAGGATCATGGAAGAGCTACATGAAGGAACATTCGGGACACATTCCAGTGGGCACACTATGGCAAAGAAGATCCTTCGGGCAGAGTATTTCTGGTCCACAATGGAAGCTGATTGTTACCAACACTCTCGGACATGCCATAAATGCCAGATTTATGCAGACAAGGTGCATGTTCCTCCAGTTCCTCTAAATGTTCTGACTGCACCTTGGCCGTTTGCAATGTGGGGCATAGATATGATCGGTGAGATTAGACCTATAGCATCCAATGGGCATCGCTTCATCCTAGTAGCAATTGATTACTTCACGAAGTGGGTCGAAGCAGCTTCCTACGCTACGGTAACCAAGACTGTTGTGGCACGGTTCATTCGACATAACCTGATCTGTCGATACGGCGTCCCAGAAAGAATCATTACAGACAACGGTACCAATCTGAATAACAAGATGATCACTGAGCTCTGCGAGCAGTTCAAGATACAGCACCACAACTCTTCTCCTTACAGACTGAAGATGAATGGGGATGTAGAAGCAGCAAATAAAAATATCAAGAAAATCGTGCAGAAGATGACAGTGACCTATAAAGATTGGCACGAGATGTTACCGTTCGCTCTACATGGGTACCGTACTTCAGCCAGGACGTCAACCGGGGCAACTCCTTTCTCCTTGGTCTACGGCATGGAAGCAGTCTTACCGATCGAAGTACAAATACCCTCTCTCTGGATAATGAAGGATGCAAATCTGAATGAAGATGATTGGATCCAAACACGACTTGATCAGTTAAACCTTATTGATGAAAAGAGACTTGCTGCTATCTGTCATGGTCAGACGTATCAGAAACGGATGATCAGGGCATTTAACAAAAAGGTCAGACCACAAGAATATCAAGTTGGGGATCTAGTAATCAAGCGAATCATCCTTCCTCAGAGTGATCCAAGGGGCAAATGGACCCCTACGTACGAAGGGCCATTTGTGGTTAAACATGTGTTCTCAGGAGGAGCCATGATTCTAACCAATATGGATGGTGACGACCTTCCTCACCCTGCCAATGCAGACATAGTAAAAAGATACTACGCATGAAAAAAGACCCGCTAGGCTGACATGCCTAGGAAAAAATTAGGGCTTCCCGGCGAACCAAAAGGGTTCGGGCAAAATGAAGGGATGAAATGAAAAAATCTGTACACCCGGCAAGTCGAAAACCTGAAAAGGCGGCTTGGGAAAAAATGGGTATCCCGGTGGACTGAAAACCCGAAAGGGAGGTCCAGGCAAAAGTTAGGGATAAAGCGTAATACTATGTCTCATTGGATCACTTTGCATCCAGAATCCGGTATCTACATCAAGTTCAAACGGCATCGATCAGTCAGCTTCATCTTCAACTAAGGTCATCAAGTGATGAGACGCTCGGAGATATAAAGGCAATAGCAGAGTTGAAACCCAGTGGGATCATTCATTTCACACAGCTGTTTTATTTTCTCTTGTATAAAATTTGTATAAACTCTTTTGTTCAGCGGCGTTCTCTTACTAGGACATCAGCCTCTTGTACATAAAAACGCCTATTTACAGGCAATTCAAAATCAATACAAATATATTTTTCAGTTAAAATTGCCAATTGTTTTTCCTTTTCTGTTTTGTTTGTGAAGAACGTCCAAGGTTCGACTTGTGATATATGCATTGACAATAATTTGCTAACTCACGAATATTTGCATACGAAACAAAGGATTAATTACAGGTAACATTAGAAACAGGGGCAATAAAGAGTTGTCCAAGCCATCTAATTGTTCTATCCACTAAGGTACCAAGGTGGGTTCAGCTAAAGAACATAACCAGATATCTTAATTCCCCAGAGAGTGAGCCAGCAAGCAGTATACTCTCCCTAAGCCAAGCAAAGTTATCAAATCTTAAAGAAGTTGGGTATCCTCCAGCAGGTCTCAACATTCCCCAGCAGCATATATACATTCTTAACAAGCATCCCCGGTAGTCTTGACCTAAAGATTGTTCCCCGGCGGTATATCCAACATTCAGTGGAATCACTTCCCCGATACAATTCAAAACTTCCCCAAGAGAGTCCAATCTAGTTCCCCAGGAAAGTTGGAATCATCTCCCCAGCAGTAAGCTTATCCCCAGTAGATTCTGGAAGCTTACCCTCGCAGAGCACGAACGCGTCTCCCGACTTTATTCAAAGAGTTATTTCCTTACCAGGATATAACTGGGTTATCCTCAGCCAAAAGCCACGGAAAGAGTGTCCTTGACGAAGTCTTCTTATCCCCAGCAAAGTCTATTAACACTTCCAACACAACAATGGTATCCCCAGCAAGTTACCATCAACAACTCAACAAAGTATCTCTCTCCCCACAGAGTATTACTTCCCAACAAGATCATTAGAGTATCTTTTCTTCCCGCAGAGTAATTCATTCGCCAAGTTCATTCCCCAACGAAGTCATCTTCTCCTACCGGTATTCTTGCAA
Source organism: Vicia faba (assembly GCA_948472305.1). Taxonomy (NCBI): domain Eukaryota; kingdom Viridiplantae; phylum Streptophyta; class Magnoliopsida; order Fabales; family Fabaceae; genus Vicia; species Vicia faba. Next base: position 255,938,522 of record OX451736.1, on the reverse strand, counting down.
CTATCATCCCCAGCGGAAGCAAAGATCTATTCTTCAACATCAGCCTAGGATATGACTTCCCGGCACCCGTCAAGGATTTACTTTCCTAGACGGAAAACATACATTCATAAACATCGCATTTCCATACATTCTAGCATGCATATACGCATCATATCTTACAAATCTCATTTATGTTGAGAACATCATTGCTTGATCCATATCATGCATTGCATATGACTGACATTTACCTTTCAGGAAAAAGCCAGTTAAAGTTCTCAGCTATATTTCAAGACCTAGACCGGTTCAGTTAAATCGACCCTAAGATTTTTCTGTTTCTTATCCAGTCCAAGGCCTTCTCTGGTTCAGTCAGATCGACCCTAAGATCTCCCTGTTTCTTATCCAGTTGAAGACATTTCAAGACCTAGACCGGTTCAGTTAAATCGACCCTAAGATTTTTCTGTTTCTTATCCCGTCCAAGGCCTTCTCTAGTCCAGCTAAATCGACCCCTAACAAATTTTCCTGATAAAGACTTAGTAGAAGATATCCAAGATTCTCTCAATGATTACTGTTGATGTTGAAGTCGCCCAAGATTCTCTCAATGATTACTGTTGAGGTAGAAGTCTCCCAAGATTCTCTCAATGATTACTGTTGAGGTTGTAGTCGCCTATGGTTCTCTCCCCGTTACTGCGGAGATAGTAATCATCCCCAAGATTCTCTCAATGATTACTGTTGAGGTTGAAGTCGCTCAAGATTCTCTCAATGATTACTGTTGAGGTTGAAGTCGTCCAAGATTCTCTCAATGATTACTGTTGAGGTTGAAGTCGCCTATGGTTCTCTCCCCGTTACTACGGAGGTAGTAATCGTCCCCAGATTCTCTCAGTGTTACTGTTGAGATAGTAATCACCCAAGGTTCTCTCACCGTTCCTGTTGAGATAGTAACCATCCCTGGTTCATTCATCACCTTTTGAAGATCCAGATCCAGCTCCTGTAACCAGTTAGGACACGTCTATACAAAGAGTTTGAAGACCGGCTCCTGTAACAGGTCAGGTACTCATTTTTCTTTTGCAGGTACGCAAGTTCTCGCTAAGGAATCTCTTACGCGATCAACATCCAGATGGCATCTATAAGCCCATCCACCTATCCATCATCTCTTAGCATGGCATCTATAAGCCCATCATCCTATCCATCAATCTCCAAATGGCATCTATAAGCCCATTCCCACATCACACTACTATGTGAGCGCAAATTTCTGGGCACTCTAGTGTTCAATCATCTTCCACCTTCGGATTACGAAAGGCCCGTCAGCCAATCTGCATCCTCAGGTCTAAGAAGATTGAACAGGGGCAACTGTTGTACCCCAAAATTTGCCCTCCCATATTCTCTTAGAATTGCAAAGAGCATGCCTCAAAACCTCTCCAAGGGTTGCACAGTTCAAGGGCCTCCTAACAGTCAAAAATTAGGGTGTTGGTTCTGCCCAAGTAAATGAAGTTTCCAAGGGTCCAATCAAGTCTCACATGCCTACAAACATGGTCAAGCATCCTCATACCAAGTTTCAAGACTTACAGCACAAAATGGCACAGTCAAAAACCCTAATTGCACTACAGTCAATTGCAGGGGCAAAATGGTCATTTGGCAGTCAAAAGTTCAAATTTTTGGTCAACATCTCATTTTGAAGCCACAAACATCATTTGATCAATTCTTGATCATGATTCTCAAAGCTTGGCTCAAAAAGTCTCAAGATGCAAAAGTTTCCATATTTGGACAGTTGAAAAAGTCAACTGTAACTTGACCAGGGCATAACTTCCACATGGATTATCAGAAAAATTCCATCCAAAGCTCATTTTGAAGATTAAGACATTTCCTACAACTCCTCTTCACACTTCAAGTCCAAGAAATGCTCTCACAAAAAGTTATCAATTTCAACATTATAGGTCATTTTCAAAAGTCAACAAAAAGGGACTTTAAGTCAAAGGCCATAACTTGATATTGGTAAATCAAAATGACATGGGACCAAAGAAATTGGTTGGAGGACTCAAAGCCCTTTCCAAAATGTCCAAGAACATGAGCAAAGCTTAAAAATTGAGCACGTTATGCCTTGTGGAAGTTGGGAAATATTTGGATATTTTGAAAAGTCAACATTGCTTCAAATGTCTTAAAAATGCTAATGGGCCTCTTTTTCTTCCAAGAATCATTATCCAAGGTATGTGCACGACCATTTGGCCCAAAGGGAGGTTTTGCATCATTTTTATTTATTTATTTGAATTTTTAAATGCTAATAATTCATTTAATTAAAATAAATATGTGGAAAATACTAAACCTAAGTTTTTAAATCTTTTTATGCATGGAATACACTCAATATTTCGTGCATGATCAGATTTGGAAAGAATCCATGTGATTGGACATGATTGATATCAAATTAGCTTGAAAAAGATTGAAAAATTATGGCATGGAAATCAAATATTTTCTCATCAATTCATTGATTCTTTGGACCAAATTTTGAACCCTAATCACTCACACATATATACTCATGCAAACCCTACTCCTCAGAACCTCCAAGCTGCGCCATACATCAATAACCAAGTTTGAGTTTTTTGACAAAAATTCCAAAACTGAAAACTAGGTTACAGTGCGATTCAAGGCCAAATACTTATTCCATTGTGTTCCTGAAGCTTCAAGGAAGGAGTCTGAATCAAAATCATAGCTTGAAACATCAAGAATTGGTAGTTATAAGTCAGACTGTATCATTTTTTTTGCATAATCGCATCTGATCATTCATGCCATAATTTTCAAATTTAATGCTTGTTTTGTATTGCTCTTGTCATTCTGAAGCTAACCCAGTTGTTTGATTGAGTTTTCATCACCCATGCGCGAAACTACCATGGACGATTATTAGGGTTCTTCAAATTTCAAATTGGGTACTTTCACCTACTGTAAAATTGAGACACCTCAATACCATGTTTGAATTCAGGAAGCTTGGACGATTTGGAAACACCCATCGCGCCTAATTTATGTGGCCATATGGCCTATTCGCTATTATTGATAAGTGCATATTTTGGGGGGGTTTAAAACCCCCGCTAACCCTTTTTATATTTCAGAAAAAAGCAAAAGCCATGGAGAAGATGATGAAGTGTCAAGGCGTGGTTGGGTTATTTGAATTTCGCGCTAAAATTCCCACTAACACTTATTTTGTCTTATAAGGTTTTTGGTCATATAGTATATAAAGAAATATAGCAGCTCCACTGGTCAGGCGTGTGATTGGTAATCCCTGGGACCTGGGTTCGAATCCCAGGTCCCCCCTCCCTTTCCATATTATTTTGCTAATCATGCTTATGTGCAATTCGCTTCTAGAGTTCCACCATACTCTCCACATCCAGGCCTTCCACGTGCTTGCTGAGATCAATCAAAGGGCCATAGTTGGAAGAACATCATGGACGTTAGTCAACACACATGCATGCCAGCATAAAAGTCAATAAGGCCAAGGGTTGTTGGGCCTGAATTGCTACAATAATACCTCCCTATTGGGGACAGAACCCCCCAAGGTATTGTATTTCTTTTCTTTTCTTTATTTTGTTTGTTTCAATTATTTTTTTTAATTAATTCCTTTAATTTAATTTATTTTCATAAAATATAAAAAATAATACAAAAATCAGAAAAAGGCAAAAGTTAAAATATGTTTTATTTAAATATTATCTTTTTGTAAATAAAATCTCACCAATTAATTAGTTTTATTCTAGGGTTAATTTTAAAATCTTTTCTTAATAAACTTAAAAACTTGTAGAATTAGGTTTTAATTATTTTCATTACTTTTTCTTTTATTTTATCATCTCTAATAATTAATTATTTACTATTATTTTTATAAATCAAATTGCATTAATTAATTAGGTTTAATTTTAGGTAATTTTCATATTTTCTTAATAAATAAAAAAAACTAGAATTAGGTTTTAATTTCATTAAATTCTCATAAAAAACCATAAATACAAAAAACTCAAAAAATAATTTCTTTTTCTTTTTAATTTCATTAATTTAATAATCATAATTTAATTTCATTAAAAAGGATCCAACGCCCTCGCTTGCGATTTTTTTATTCTCTTTGTGCATTTTATTTATTTCCTTCTTTTAAATATTTATGTAATTCTCCCAAAGCCGTGTAAATTTAATTTCTCGCACTTCTTTATTTTCTGTCAAATCGGGTTCTGGATTAAATTTGGCGATGTGGACCCGCGCCTTTGTAATAGTTTAGAACTTTTAGTTTCTCGCAACTTTTAACTGTTAATTAAATGCATGCAAGAATGAATGACTAAAATAAAAACAAACGCGTAGATCACCCATGATATGACAAGACAAAAATAAACGAATATGACACACAAATCACACACCACCCCTAGGGTACGCCTCACTGTTGCCTTGCCTCGAAAGGTGATCGTCGAGTAGAGGATGTCTTAGTAAGTCCTCATGATCCGGGAACCTAGCATGAGGGTAGCTTCTAAGGTGTCTTCCCATTGCTCCGGTGATCACCATGTCCCGAACCTCCAAATTGACCCGAACACCTCCAATGGTGGTGCTACCTACCTCTCAATGGTGGGATGGCACTACTTTAAAGGACATCTACACAGACGAATTCCTTAGGGTAGGTGGACGACTCTAGATACTTACTCTAATTTCAAAACAAATTCAAAAAATACTTTTCACACCGACACCTTTTCAAAAAGCTTTCGAAAGCAATTTTTCAAACACTCTGGAGGACCGATACCAGAGTCGAACTGGAATTTTCAAAGAAACTTTTTAAAACCCACAGTTGAAAAGCAAACAAACCATTTTTGAAAACACAAATGAGCAAGTATCTAAGAGCCCATGGATAACCATGGATAGAAAGGGTGCTAACACCTTCCCTTTCTATAATCTACCTCCCGAACCGAGAGCAATCTCTATAAGGAATTTTTCTGTGCTTTTGTCCTTTCCATTTGGAGAAAATAAAAGACGGTGGCGACTCTTGCTTCCGCGACATTTCGCGAACCAGCGTTAAACAGTCAGTTCCAGATCCACCGATCACAAGGAGTCAGATCAATAGACAACTGTTACTTATGGGAGTCTGAGAACACTAACTACTCTTCTGTGTGCTCTATAGCCAAAGAAGAAAAGGAAGTGAAAATGTGGCACCAAAAACTTGGAGGGATGAAAAAGATCATATCTATGGAGACTGTCAGAGGGATTCCAATGCTTCAGATTGATGAAGGGAGAGTCTGTGGTGAATGTCAGGTTGGAAAGAAAACTAGAATGTCACATCCAAAGATAAGACATCTGACCACCTCTAAGGTGCTAGAACTTCTACATATGGATCTGATGGGTCCCATGCAGGAATTGTGCAAAAGAATTCAAAGAGAAAAAGAAGGATGCATTGTCAGAATCAGAAGTGATCATGTTGTGGAAAGGAAAAACAGGACTATACAGGAATATGCCAGAGCAATGATACATGCCAAGAAGCTTCCTACTCATTTTTGGGCTGAAGCTATGAATACAGCCTGTTATGCCCACAACAGGGTCACCTTGAGAAAGGGAACATCATCCACCCTTTATGAACTATGGAAAGGAAGAAAGCCTACAGTGAAGTACTTTCATGTCTTTGGGAGCAAATGCTATATTCTGACAGATCGTGAACAAAGGAGAAAGATGGAACCTAAAAGTGATGAAGGAATATTCCTAGGATACTCTACCAACAGCAGAGCATATAGGGTGTTTAATTCCAGGACCAAAGTTATGATGGAGTCTATAAATGTCATAGTTGATTATCACCATGAGGAAATAAATGTCCCATATGATGTTGAGACATTCTTTGAGACTTCAACACAAGTGTCTAAATACATAGCAGCTGGTAGCAGCTGTTCTCGAATGATCTGGATGAAACAGATGTTGACTGAGTATAATGACACACAAGATGTCATGACATTGTACTATGACAATTTGAGTACTATTAACATATCCAAGAATCCTATACAGCACAGCAGGACTAAGCATATTGACATTAGACATCACTTCATCAGAGATCTTGTGAAGGAGAAGGTGATTAAGCTGGAACATGTTGCCACTGAACTACAACTGGCTGATATTTTTACCAAGGCACTTGATGCTAGTCAGTTTGAGAATTTAAGGGGCAAGCTGGGTATTTGCCAATATGAAGAGATGTAGCAATTAATTTTTCTTAATACAAGGTTTGAAAGAGATATTTTAATCAAGTTTATTCTGATTGGGCTAATCATTTGTTTCCCTCTTTCTTTCCAAAAGTTTAAGAAGAGGAATAGACATATTTATATCTCCCTCTTCTCGGTTTACTGCATCACTCTCCATTCCCTCAAAAGAAAATTTCACACTCGTTGTCACTTGTATTCTCAATCTCTCAAGATGTCTCAACAATCTGTGTCATCATCTTCATCAAAGGCAACTGCATCTTCCTCACCCACTGACACCAAACCTAGGGAAATCGTAAACCCCATGGATGCTGATGTCCTTGAGGTAACTCCACTTCGTGCAATGGCAGCTGATCCTACTAAGGTCAAGAAGTTGCGAACCAGACATGCAAGAAGATCATAAGCTTCTCCCTATGGTAAATCTTCTCCACCATCATCCTTTGTTCCTCCAGAGATAGCAAATAGAGAAGGTTCTGCTTATGTGCATCAAGCTATTTCCAGACTAGTCACTAGGATTCTTAATGAGAGTCACTCTGTTCCTGGTATATCTGTACCATTGAACCAAGAAACTGCTAGCCCTAATTTAGAAAGTGATCCCAATGTCACTCAGAATGTTGAGACACCTGATGACAACATTGAGAAATCTCTAGAGAAACCTGATGATCACCAGACCCCTACTGACAAGGCTGTTGAACCTCCTGTCATTGATGTTGATGAAGAATTTTCTGACAATGATTTAATTGCTAATATCAACCCTAGCATAGCAAGAAGGATGCTGAGTAGAAAAGAAAAGAAGAGTGCTGCCCAAATCCCCTCCAAAGAGAAGGCTACTGAAGTTGTTCATGAGAAAGCTAGGCCTGAGAACAAGGCTAGAGAAGAAGCTGAGAAGGATCAAAAGGCTGGAACTTCCAAAGGGAAGGGTAAAGTAAAAGCTAGGGTATCTATTGGAAGTCTCTCAAAACCCTTGAGACAACCTATAGCCAAGAAAAGAAAGGCTCGTGAACCCTCTGAATCTGATGAGGAATCAGACTTTGATTTTGATGTTGAGAGCAATGTTCCAGACATTCCTCTCAGGAAGAAACCCTCTTCTAGCAAACTGCCTAAGGTTCCTGAGGTTGCCATTGACAACATCTCCTTTCACCATCCAGAAAATGCAAGCAGGTGGAAGTATGTGTTTCTGAAAAGGATTGCTTTAGAGAGGGAGCTGAACAGAAGTGCTATTAAGTGTAAGGAAGTCATGGATCACATCAAGGCTGCTGGCCTGATGAAAACAGTGATCAAGTTTTCCAACTGCTATGAGATTCTTGTCAAAGAATTCATAGTAAATTTGTCTGGTGGATGTGTTGATGGAAAGTCATCTGATTTTAAGAGTGTTTATGTGAGAGGAAGGAAGGTAAATTTCTCTCCTACTGTGATAAACAAATACCTAGGGAGGCCTGATGAAACTCAGCCTGAGCTTGAAGTTACTGACAACCAGGTTTGTCAAACCATCACTTCCAAGCAAGTCAAGCACTGGCCCTTAAAAGGGAAGCTAACTGCAAGCAAGCTGAGTATGAAGTTTGCCATACTGCACAAAATTGGTGCAGCTAACTGGGTTCCCACCAACCACAAATCCACCATCTCCACTGGTTTGGGAAGATTTATCTATGTTGTTAGAACCAGAACAAACTTTGATTATGGCAACTACATCTTTGATCAAACAATGAAACATGCTGAGAGCTGTGCTATTAAAGGCCCTATTGCTTTTCCCTCTCTCCTGTGTGGTATAATCATTGATCAGTATCCTGATATTCTGGTTGAAAAGGACTCTGTGTGCAAAAGAGCCCCTGCAATTGGTTTTCACTATAAGCTGTTTCAGGGAACACATGTCCCTGACATTGTTATGACATATGCTGAGACATCAAATGTCAAAGCTCATTCCAAGAAAGCTGGTGTTATAGCTGTTCTAAAAGAAACCTGCAGAGAGCTTGATGCAAGAAAAAGGACTCCTGAAGAGCTGATTGCTAGTATGGAACAGGAGGAGAATGAAGAACAAATGAGGGAAGAGGATGTTGATGAAGAATAGCATGATGGTTCTGCAAGAAGCTCACCAGAAGATGCTGCTAAAAATAGTGCTTCCTCAGGGGATGACAGTACCTGAAGGTCTGTGTTTGCTGAGTTGTAAAGATTGATGTTGGAACTTGCTGCTGCTACCTTCTCTCTGTTTATGTGTATTTTGGATTTCTTTTTGATGACTGTATAACTTGAAGTCTAGATCCTTTGGCCTCTTTATGGCTAAAAAGGGGGAGAAGTAATTGTGGGTTTTTTGGTAGAATTGGATATTGGTAGTTAGATTAGCTATTATTAAAAATTCTGCTGCATTCTAATCTCTGATTGTTTAGGGGTTTTAGCCAAAAAATTTGCCAAATGGGGAGTTTGTAAGTGTTTGCTTGTTGGCACTAATTTTTGGTAAAACCAGATTTGCGAATGTCATGACTGATGTCATAACATTCTGGGATAAAGACAAATTCTGCAGAAGGAATGTTCTACAGGAACAACTCAGTATGAGTGAATATCATGATTATGCTATGATCATATGTTCTGAATTCTACCAAAATCAGTGAGCAGGATACATGATGTCATAACCAATGTTAAGACATCCTGTACTGATTAACTTGTTGTGCAGATTTATTGTTCCTGAGATTTTTCAGGAATCTGGTGTGCTGCTCTGAGTTGAAGTATGTTGACTAGATCAGATGCTCACGTGGATATTAGGTTAACCTTGCTTAACCCTAATTTGTTATGATGAAAGCCCAAGACCATGTCTTTAGGTTAACTTTGGTTAACCCTAGCTATTTTTATGGAAGCCCGAAAATGAAGAATAGATTGCATATATATTTCTCACGAATTCTAATGGTGTGCAGCGCTTATATAGAAGATCAATAAGGCATTTTTGTAGTAGTACTAGTTTTAGTAATTACTGTGAGCCAAGCAATTATCACTTGATAAGTGACTTGGAGTAGGTTTTGGTTGTAAGGGTTGTTTATCACTCAAAGCTTTGAAGCACGGGTGTTATATCTCTTGATTAAAGCTTTGAAGCAAAATCAAGCGTGTGTATTGAAGAATGTCTTCATAATCTTATTAATCAGTAGATTAGTATCACTGTTGTGATTGAGGGGGAGTGAGTAGGAACTCAGCTTTAAGTAGTACTTAGATTGAAGTTGCATTAGGTATGTCTTAAGTGAAGGAGATAAACTGGTTAGTTTATTCCTAAATTAATACCTCTTATAGTGAATTCCCTCCCTGGCTTGGTAGCCCCCAGATGTAGGTGTCGTTATACACCGAACTGGGTTAACAATAGATCGTGTTCTTTACTGCCTTTTAAATTACTGTTTGGTATGTGTACAATTTGTCAGATATGGTGTCATAACATTCACTGTGACATTAAGTATCTGTTACCAGAATTTCAAAACAGTTCAGGCAAAAACTGGGGCATCCCGCTGACTGTAATCTCAAATGAAACAGTTTAGGAAAAAGTTAGGAATAACAAATTCAATCAAGAGGTCTTAAAATCCTCAAAATTCTCAACCAGAGTTGATAAAAGTCCTCAAAACAACAAAAAGATGTAAGAAGAAATGATTGTCATTCTCAAGAATCCTTTAGCTTTCGAGCCATTGCCATTGCTTCCATCAGTACAATTCCAAAATCTCTTAGAACCTGAATGCATATTCTGAATTAACTGAACGTAGGGCTGAAGAACATCACGAAGATTGGGTTGGGTACAAATAAACTTTGAGCCTTTATCCTTTATTTCTTAAACCGTGAACCAGACCATGTTACAACCCTCAAAAGACCTAATTGAAGTCATGTTTATTTTGAAAGCATACTACAGCAAGGTTACGTAAACTGACTCCTATGATCTTTTGCGAACCATTTGTTTTGGTATCATACCTTTGTTTTCACTTTAAAAGTATAAACCATTGTGTTTTAACCAGTGATGCATTTCCTATACACCAATAGCATCATTTCAAAAATGATTTTAAATTCAAAAACTTTTGCGTAAACATTGCATTAAAATTACCATGTTTGAATAAACAATTTTGCTTGCAAAATAATCTTTCCTCATCAAGGAATTTCAAACAGCTGAGAAACTTGGTCAGTGATCCTATTAGGGGCAAGTATCTTCCAGATCCAATTGTGAATCAGTTCAAGATTTATTGCTCAGTGCGAGTTTTCTCAGAATTGGTTAGTCAGAAGATCATTTTCAAGACTCATGCTAGGGCATTCCTTCCCAACAATAATTTCAAAGCTGAAGCCATGATCAGCTCATTTCCAGTAACTTTCGACTGAAGCCATGATCAGTTTATCTTCAACATTCAGCTAATCCGAGACAAATACCCAAGCAGCCTTCCATGTCCTACCTCAGAGGATCATCAGTTCAATATAGTTTACAAGTGTGATAAGTTTGGGTTCAAGATATTTTCCTTTCCAATCAAATTTCGCAGAGTTCTCCGTGTTGAGGAATCAAACTTCCAATCTTACCTCCACAAAATAATCAAACTCCTTTGTCATAAACGTTAGCATGACATGCATAAATCATTCACATATCATGCATAACAAAATTCACACATAATGTATAACAAGAGTGTTTCATCCATATTTGTATTTCCCGAGGTCTAGTTACAATTGACATGTCACCTTGAGATCAAAGTCCAACTTACTTGGCACCTACCAAAGCAAACATCAGTTCAGATCTCTTTTTCCATCCAAAGCCAGTATTGGATGTTGTTACCTTTTCTGCCGTCCAAAGCCAGTATTGGACGCCTTGAGTTTTTCACTCATTCAAAGCCAGTATTGGATGTTGTGATCTTTTCTCTCGTCTAAAGCCAGTATTAGACGTTGAGTTTTCCCTTCATTCAAACCAGTATTGAATGTCAAGATCCCTTTCACTCATTCAAAGCCAATATTGGATGTTGTGATCTTTTCTCTCGTCTAAAGCCAGTATTAGACATTGAGTTTTCCCTTCATTCAAAGTCAGTATTGAATGTCAAGATCTCTTTCACTCATTCAAAGCCAATATTGGATGTTGTGATCTTTTCTCTCGTCTAAATCCATTATTAGACGTTAAGCTTTTCTTTCATTCAAAGCCAGTATTGAATGTCAAGATCTCTTTTTCCATCCAAAGCTAGTATTGGGTGTTGTTACCTTTTCTGCCGTCCAAAGCAAGTATTGGACGTCTTATTTTTTTCTCACCCCATCCAAAGCCAGTATTGGATATTGTGATCTTCCCTCTCGTCTAAAGCCAGTATTAGATGTTGAGTTTTCCCTTCGTCCAAAGCCAATATTGGATGTCGTGTTTCTTTTTTGTCCAGCGTCTTTCCTGGATAACTCTGATGTAGCTTCAGATTTGGTCTCATCCAATATCTAATGATCTTCTAGATGTTTCTGATTTCCTTTTCCATAGAGCTGTTCGCCTCATTCAATTCCATTCTTGGATGTCGCTGCTTACCTTCTCAGGTTTTTATCTTTTTTCCAAGTATTGCTGGTTACTCTTTGTCGCCTTGACAGATATCCAGAAGTATCTTGTTGTTCCCAGGCATGTCTTCCCACGTCATTTCATCTGAACTACCATAAATTTCCAGTTTTGAGTCTTTCCATATTCCCACGGAGTCTGTCTCATCTCATTCATCATTCAAAAAATATATGTAAAAAAAAGTCCTTGCATTCATTCATAACATATGCTATCATCTCATCGCATCAGGGACAAAATTCAGGTATGTTTGTATTTAATTACTTTTCGCCTATCTGGCTAAAAGATAATTAAATAGGAGCAATTGTTGTACCCTAAATTTTGCCCCTAAATTTTTCAGTCGCACTTTCATATCATATTTTTTCATTTGGTCACAATCATTAATAAATAGCTTCATTCATCACATTTGTATCCTATCTTTAAGTTTGCTCTTGTGTTGTTGACTAACTTCTAATCAAAATACAAAAAAAAATTGTCTTTGTCTTTGCATATTTGTGTTTTGTAGGTACCGAGTCGAAGCATATGGCAAATAAGGTTTTCTGGTATTATTTCCCTAAAATCTCTATTTGCAAAGGAAAAAAAATACATTTTTTCACTGTATAATCGATTGCTCCTAGAGTGCAATCGATTGCACAAAGTGAATTTTTCATAATTTTTGAAAAAATATATTATGCAAATCGATTTGCATTGTAGTGCAATCGATTTCACAGCGTGAAAATTTGAAAAAAAATCAGCATTTCAAGCTTGTCAAATTTTTGGCTCTTATTTTTGAAAGAATTGTCATTAATTCAAATTTTGGCTCCAAGAATCAATTACCACTAATCTCAATCCTAAACTCTATAAATAGAGCCCTCATTTCACTCAAATTTCAAGCTTTTGATAGCCAAAATCACTTTGCTAAAAAATCTCTCAATTCTCTCCATCTACCAAATTCACTCAAAGCTCCATTTTCAAGAAAAGTTAGTAAGGTTTGCATTGAAGCTTACTAATCTTTGAGCTAAACCTTCATCCAAACACTTTTTCTTCATCAATTCTATACATCCAAGCTTGGTCAATTTATTCTTGTGGTTGAATTGAAGCAAATTCTTGAAGTTGTTTTGATAATTCTCTATATCTACCTTTGGTAAGTTGGATAATTCATCTTCCACAAAGTGATCTCTTGGTGATCTTTGGGAATGGTTCATTGAGTATTATTATGTGATTCCAATGGTGTTATTTTCTCATAATTTGATGGAATTTTCGTGCTCAATTGGATCCATGATCATAAGGTGTTTGATGGAAAGTTTGAACAAGAAATTGGCCTTTTAAATTGCTATTTTTGCTACTGTAACAGTGTGCAATCGATTTACACAGTAATGCAATCGATTTACACAGGGACAGAATGTATTTTTTGCTTTATTTTGGGGCAGCTTTGATCCAAAATTATTTTTCTACTCACTCCTTTTGATTGTTGGTTTGGATTGCAATTTTAAATGTCCAAATTGTCTTTAAACTCAATGGATTTTGTGATGTAGATGAAGTTGGATAAATGTTCATCAATTTAAATCTACCTAAGAATGAATTATTTAATTCATTTTTGGTGCTTTGTATTAATTATATGTTTAGTGCTTTAATCCATCTAGAGGAGTGGTTGAATTTAAAGATGAAAGAATTTTAAAATGGTGATCCAAATTAGCTTATCATTCCCCTCCCTCTTCATCTTATCCCTTTCTTTTTTAATTGTGCTACATGTTAAGGGATGGTGATCTCTATATCATTTATCTAAACATGAAGTACATATATTGCTATTGACCGGCCTCAAAATAGGTGCGACTTCTACATAAGTCCACTTACTATTGCTTAACATAGCGCAAAATTTTTTCCCAATTCGGATAAATGATCATTCGTGGCCCAAACTTATGATTGCAAGCCCAAGTATGTTAATTTGATCTCTTTGATCCAATAACCTTGAGATTCATTGTGTGGAGGCTTTGGTTCTACCAATCCTCTGATGGATCTACAACACCTTTGGTCAACGCAGATCACTTAAACATCGTTGATCATTACATGTTACTTTTTGAGGATTCCAAAATGGATGATATACTCGACAAAAAGAAAATGCAACTTTTTGTGTGGAGGCTTTTGTTCTACCAATCCTCTAATGAGTTACAAATGTAAGTTTCAAGATGGTCATCCAACTAACTACTAATTACTAACAATTGGCTTTACTTTATGCTTTTATTTTTTATGCTTTATGTACCATTTACTTTTTGCATTTTACATTTCAAGCTATTTTCATCTTTGCTCACTTGAGCATTTACTTTTATGTCATTTTTATTTTGCTCACTTGAGCTTTTCTTTTTCTTTTAAAGACACTTAATAATCAACATGAATCATAAAAAGCATTAATGATACTTGGACTACTTGGTTACTATCCTTGGCATTATGGAGTATTGGACTTCTTGGACTTAGGAATAGAAACCTTGGCTTACATTGAAGAGCTTGTGATCTTAATGGATATTTTGTCTGGAGCTCTTGAGGTTTACCTCAAGACATTGGGTTGTTTGTTTTTTTTTTGTGCAGGTTATTATGATTACACACTTTGTTTGTAATCTGGAAATCACCCGTATACAGCCGTTACTCTGCCCACTTTTTTCGAAGACTTGATACACTTGAAGTTTGGTCTTCTCAAGAGGTCTAGTATCTTTGTTTGTTTGGTTTCAATCCAAAGAATGGGAATTATATCTTGACCCATAATATCAAGTATTGGCTTTATGTTGGTTAGACGGTTCTCTTCCTTAGCTTTTACCTTATGCTTTACGATAGTCCCTTCATCTCCTCCCATCTTCTTTAATTTTCAAAACCTTCTCATCTTCTTTCAAAATCTTCTTTGTTTATAAACTCAAACCGCTTTCATAATAAACCTCGACTTTGTCGAGTGCCTTTTCTTTTAAAACTTCTTTTATTTAAACAAACTTCAATACATTTAATCATACTTTGGCATTTCTTTCAAAATTAACAAAAACATTTCAACTCATTCAAACTCTTTTGTGCGCTCGAGCACCTTTTACATTCAAAACTTTTTTCAAGATGAGACATGATTCATTGATATTCGAGCAACATTCTCCTACCACCATGGTTATAAAGGTGTCGACTTTTCCACTTGAGTACTAGAGGCGTTCTCAAACCCTCACTCTTGTTGACGCAGGGTCCATCTTTCTCACACCTTGTGGGCGTTAGTCTAGATTTCTCTCCTAACAAAGACGACTTGTCTCCTTATTTAAAAACAATCAACAGACAAGTCTTTTCTAGCCGAACTACGGTGCTCTGACTTTCCCATTGCACGAGGGAGTACGTAGGCATTAAGTCTTACGACCCAAAGCGAGCAAAAATAATAAAAAAAACATTTCCTTTTCTTTTGTTTACAAATACTTATTCATTCTTTTCCTTTAGCAAGTAAACCTTTACATAACACTCCTTTTAAAAGAAACCAAACAAAGTGGATCCTACGGAGTACCGTAGATGCTTAGGGTGCTAATACCTTCCCTTCGCATAACCGACCCCCGTACCTCGATCTCTAATCTTTTTTGGTTTTGTTCGCTTTTTTTTCCATTTCCCTTTGGAAACAATAAAGTGCGGTGGCGACTTCATTGTGTTGAGATAAGTCAATTGATGGCTTAATCTCAAATCTTTACCGCTACATTTTCCATTTCATATAATCACTGTCCCAATTGAGCACCCAAGGAAAAGTGTGCAACAAGGGGCTGTTGAAGAAGCCCTGATAAGGGAAACTCTGAACATATTCGAATCATCAAAAAGAACAATGCTCTGACAAAGAGAATTTTTGGCAATTCAAATTAAGGCAGATAGTGACTTAATTGAAGAAACTCTGATAAGGGAAGACTCTGAACAATTTGAATTCAGAGTCATCAAAGATCTGAGCAATTCGAATTGATGTATATAGACTCAATCAAAGGAGTTATAAGGACATACCTGTGGTCCATTCGAAGGAGAAAACTCTGGGCCAATCGAAGAGCAAGGATAAGGTGTACTTCTAAGGCGTGTTAACAAAGTGTCCTTCGATTGGCATATCAGAGCAAGATGTCTTTAGATAAGCATATCAACAAAATCAAGCAATCAATGTAGAAGCTGACTGATCGAAGAAGATCTAATAAAGAAGTTTTTGAACACTTCGAATCAAAACTCTAGGCCAATGGAAGAAGCTCTAATAAAGAAGTTTCTGAACACTTGAATCAAAACTCTAGGCCAAATCGAAGAGCAATGCTGGAGGGCATTTGAAGGAGCCAAATGTGTCCAGGTTCATCCTAAGGCTCAAAGAGGCATGAGTATTTCAAAAATGGAAGTTTTTTAATGTGTCAGATTTTGATCTCATGGCCTTCAAAGCTTGGTTAATGGATGTCTCTTGCCATTTCCATGCACCCCCATTTCCTATAAATACAAGACACTCACACCACCGGTCAGGGAGGAGATACATACAGTGGAGACTTACGCTTACATATTGCCTCATACACACACATGGATTGTCGATCGAAGGAGCGCGCACCGCTTGTCTCAAAGCAAAAAAAAATAAGCTCTTTAAAGTTTCTAAAGCAAAAGAGCACGAAGAGACTCCCATTTCCAACCAGTTCCATTCAAACTCCAAGTCATCCCACGCCCAAGTCGAAGCATCTCGCCCTTGGTAAAATTTCAAATTCATATTCTTGTTTTTATGATGTACTGATGTTTTCTAGTGTCTGATTTATGCCCAGGATATTATATAGCACAGCATTCACATGGACATACAAAGATAGAGGGAACGATCTGTACTTTTCATCGAATCTCAAGAAACCATGGTTTTTTTAAGGCAAATAAACCCATATTCGAATTCAAAGGAGTTGAATTAGTGGGAGGTCAAATTAGGAGAAAAAAACTTGGGTTCACATCCAGGTCATGCTTTTGTTTTGATGACACTTTTTCTTGCAGATTTTAGTGCTTTCCTCCACAAGAAAGTCATCAGACGCCTCAAGCAACATTCTTTGCTGGATCAAATGCCTGTCTCCATGGATCGAAGACCATCATTTTCCTTGATCGAAGGATTCCCTTTTCTTGCATTCATTCTTACTTTTTTCATTTCTTTTAAATCAAAAAATCATTAAAAAATATTTTCCTTAGGGTTTTCTAATTAATTTTAATTTTGGAAATTAATTAAATTAATTATTTTAACTTCATTTTATCAATTTAAAATCAACAAGACCTAGTTTTATTTAATCCAAATATTTTCTTAACAAAAACAACAATAAAAGAGTTTCTTGTTTACTTAGAAATTTTTTAGATGTCTCTTTTCTATTTCGCACACGTTATTTATTTTTTCGCATTTTTCATATTTTTGTATCTGCTGATGGAATGTAATAGATAATTAAATTGGGCTTTCTTGATTTTTATTTATTTTCTTTCCCCTATTTGGACATGTAAATACCCCTCCCCAAAGCATTGTAATAGCGTAGGGTTTACAATTTCTGCACTTTAAATTCCTGCAAGATATTAACTGTTAGTAATTAGGTGTGTATGGAAAGACTGAAATCAAACGTTAGCAAACCTAATAACGAAGATAAATAAACTGAATATAACACACATTTCACATATACATCTCTAGGGTGCCCCACTTCGGTTGCCTTTGGAAAATAGTCACAACTCTCGAAACGTGAGAGGTTTTAGTGTCTACCCTCTGGTTCAAAAGATCATAAGTCCCTCAATGACCCTCTCGATGTTGCCTCGATAAAAATATGATCTTAGAACCCTAGGGTAGTTACTAAAGCTTCTTGCCCAGTTGCCTCCATGACTATAAATCGTCCCTTCGATTGTCCCTCAAACATCCAACGATAGGGCTACCTACTCACTAATAGTATGATAGCATTGTCTAAAGGATAGGAGGAAAAGAATAAACTTTTTCGAGTACAAGTAGATAGCTGTTAGATGCTTGCTCAAATAAAAAAAAAACTTTTTACACTTACACATTTCAAAAACAACTTTCAAAAACATTCGCTTTATCAACATTCTTGAGGACTGATACAAGAGTTATCATGAAGCGAATCGCCGCACTAAGGCAATTTCAAAATAATTTTCAAATACACACAAAAGCACAAGGTATTTCAAAAAACGAGCTAAGCATCTAAGAGCCCGTAGATAACTACGGATGGAAAGGGTGCTAACACATTCCCTTTCCATAAACTACCCCCCTTACTCAGAAAATTCTCGAAAAATCTCTTTTTCTGTTCTTTTCACCCTTTCCTTTGTTGGATAAAAGAAAAGTCGGTGGAGACTCTTGCTTACCACAACATTTGCAAACACAAGATGCAAAACCAAACCAGTATAACAGTTGGTTCTGCCACCGTATCACAAAACTGGTGACTCTGCTGGGGAGTTATACTAAAAAAGTGGGGTTACCTTAGAGTTTAGATCATTTTAAACTACTTTCCTTGTGTGTTTTGTATGTTTTACTTTTGAGGGTTTTGTTTGGTTTGTTATTAAAAGATCCTATAACCGGATTTGGGGCACCTTTTTTAGGTAAGTAGTAATAAATCATGGAACTTGTACGCCGTAGATCGATATGGACGAAGTGATGGCTACGTTAGCGTGATACTCTGGCTTGTACTAATGTTCCTTGAGTCAGTCAAGGATAACATTAGGCTTCCTTATAGTGTCATTAAGTGCTAACTGGCCTTTAGAACCTTTAATTGACTCATCCTAAGCCATTAGAAAGTAGTGAGATGGTCGGCTTTAGTTCCGACTGAAGATTGGATGATACTCGATGCTACACTCATTGAGATCGGACTTTTGGGATATTTTGGCCGCAATACTTTGGTGCTTGAGCTAAAACAATGCCTAAAAGAAAGATCAGTGATATGAGGCTCCTTAGAACCCGATTACTATTATTAGGACAGAATGAGCCAATTGAAACTTCAAGGGGGTACTTACCTTTAAAACTTATGCAAGCCTTTAAACTTAAGGTTTTTCTGTGACTTGTGTGTGTTTGATATACTTGTGATCATAACATCATAAACATCATAACATGTCATGTATACTAACCATTTCAAAGGCATGTGGATTTATCTCTCCTCTGTTTTGTAGGTTATGGATTCAGCTCGCAGAAAAACCATCCGAATCAGTTTTGTAGAGATTCCGCCTAAATGCCAGATATACGCAGACAAGGTGCACGTTCCTCCAGTTCCTCTAAACGTCTTGACAGCGCCTTGGCCGTTTGCAATGTGGGGCATAGATATTATCGGTGAGATTAAGCCTACGGCATCTAACGGGCATCGCTTCATCCTAGTAGCGATCGATTACTTCACGAAGTGGGTTGAGGCAGCTTCCTACGCCACAGTAACCAAGAACGTTGTGGCACGGTTCATTCGGCATAATCTGATCTGTCGATACGGTGTCCCTGAAAGGATCATTATAGACAACGGTACCAACCTCAATAACAAGATGATCACTGAGCTCTGCGAGCAATTTAAAATACAGCACCACAACTCTTCTCCCTACCGGCCGAAGCGTAATACTATGTCTCATTGATTCACCTCGCATCCAGAATCCAGTATCAACATCAAGTTCAGACGGCATTGATCAATCAGCTTCATCCTCGACTAGGTCATCAAGTGATGAGACGCTCGAAGATATAAAGGCGATAACAGAGTTGAAACCCAGTGGGATCATGCTTTTCACACAGTTGTTTTATTTTCCTTTGTACAAATTGTATAAACTCTTTTGTTCGGCGGCGTTCTCTTACTAGGACGTCAGCCTCTTGTATATAAACGCCTATTTACAGGCAAATTCAAAAAATCAATACAAAAATCACTTTTCAGTTAAAATTGCCAATTGTTTTTCCTTTTCTGTTTTGTTTTGCGAAGAACGTCCAAGGTTCAATTTGTGATATATGCATTGACAATAATTTGCTAACTCATGAATATTTGCATACGAAACAAAGGATTAATTACAGGTAACATTAGAAACAGGGGCAGTGAAGAGTTGTCTAAGCGATCTAATTACTCTGTCTTCCAAGGTATCAAGGTAGGTTCAGCTGAAGAACGTAACCAGTACATCTTAATTCCCCAGAGAGTGAATCAGCAAGTCAATGCACTCTCCCCAAGCAAAACTATACTATCAGCCTTAAAGAAGTTGGGTATCCCCCGTAGATCTCAACATTCCCCAGCACATCATACTGACATTCTTAACAAGCATCCCCGGCAATCTTGATCTAAGATTGTTCCCCGGCGGTATATTAAACATTCAATGGAGTCACTTTCCCAATATATCTCAAGATTTCCCCAGGAGAGTCCAATCAAGTTTCCCCAGGAAAGGTTAAATCATCTCCCCAGCAGTAAGCTTATCCCCAGTAGATTCTGGAGGCTTATCCCTTGCAGAGCATGAATGCGTCTCCCGGCTTTATTCAAAGGTTATTTCCATACCAGAGTATAACTGGGTTATCCACAGCCAAGAGCCACGGAAAGATTGTACTCGACAAAGTCTTCCTATCCCCATCGGAGTCTATTAACACTTCCAACATAACAACGGTATCCCCAGTGAATTTACCATCAACATCCCAGCAAAGTATCTCTCTCCCCACAGAGTATTGCTCCCCAGCAAGATCGCTAGAGTAATTTTCTCCCCACAGAGTATTGCTCCCCAGCAAGATCGCTAGAGTAATTTTCTCCCCGCAGAGTGTTCTATTTGCCAAGTTTATCCCCCAACGGAGTTATCTTCTCCTACCGGTATTCTTGCAACTATCATCCCCAGCGGAGACAACAAAGCACAATTCTCCAACATCAGCCCAGGATGTGACTTCCCGGCACCCGTCAAGGATTTACTTTCCTGGATGAAAACATACATTCATAAACATCGCACTTCCATACATTATAGCATGCATATACGCATCATATCTTACAATCTCATTTATGTTGAGAACATCATTGCTTGATCCATATCATGCATTGCATATGACTGACCTTTACTTTTCAGAAAAGATCCAGTTAAGTTCTCAGCTACATTTCAAGACTTTAGTCTGGTTCAGTTAAATTGATTCTAAGATTTTCCTGATTCTTATCCAGTCAAAGGCCTTCTCTGGTTCAGTCAGATCGACCCTAAGATCTCCCTGATTCTTATCCAGTTGAAGATTCTAAGACCTTGTCCGGTTCAGTTAAATCGACCCTAAGATTTTCCTGATTCTTATCCAGTCAAAGGCCTTCTCTGGTTCAGTCAGATCGACCCTAAGATCTCCCTGATTCTTATCCAGTTGAAGACATTCCAAGACCTTGCCCGGTTCAGTTAAATCGACCCTAAGATTTTCCTTATTCTTATCCAGTCAAAGGCCTTCTCCGGTTCAGTCAGATCGACCCTAAGATCTCCCTGATTCTTATCCCAGTTGGAGACATCCAAGATTTCTCTCAGCGTTCCTGTTGAGGTAGTAGTCGCCCAAGGTTCTCTCAGCGTTCCTAATGAGGTAGTAATCGCCCCAAGATTCTCTCAGCGTTCATGTTGAGGTAGTAATCGTCCAAGGTTCTCTCACCGTCCCGTTGAGGTAGTAACCATCCCTGATCCATTCGTCACCGTTCGAAGCTCCAGACCCGATTCCTGTAACCAACCAGGGTGCATCTATACAAAGAGTTTGAAGACCAGCTCCTATAACAGGCCAGGTAATCATTTTCTTTTTTAGGTACGCAAGTTCTCGCTAAGGAATCTCTTACGCGATCAACACCCAGATGGCATCTATAAGCCCATCCACTCATCCATCATCTCTTAGCATGGCATCTATAAGCCCATCATCCTATCCATCAATCTCCAAATGGCATCTATAAGCCCGTTCCCACCATCACACTGCTAACATGTGAGCGCAAATTTCTGGGCACTCTAGTGTTCAATCATCTTCCACCTTCGAATTACGAAAGGCACGTCAGCTAATCTACATCCTCAGGTCTAAGAAGATTGAACAGGGGAAACTGTTGTACCCCAAAATTTTCCCTCCCATATTCTTCAAGATTTGCAAAGATCATGCTTCAAAATCACTCAAGGGCTGCACAGTTCAAGAGCCTCCTAACAGTCAAAAATTAGGGTTTTGGTTCTGGCAAAGAAATTGAAGTTTCCAAGGGTCCAAACAAGTCCCACATGCCTATAAACATGGTCAAGCATCCATATACTAAGTTTCAAGACTTACAGCACAAAATTGCACAGTCAAAAACCCTAATTTCTCAACAGTCAACTGTAGGGGCAAAATGGTCATTTGACAGTCAAAAGATCAAATTTTTGGTCAACATCTTATTTTGAAGCTACAAACATCATTTGATCAATTCTTGATTATGATTCTCAATGCATGGCTCAAAAAGTCTCAAGATGCAAAAGTTTCCATATTTGGACAGTTGAAAAAGTCAACTGTAACTTGACCAAGGCATAACTTCCACATGGTTTATCAGAAAAATTCCATCCAAAGCTCATTTTTAATAGAATGACATTTCCTACAACTCCTCTTCACACTTCAAGTCCAATAAAGGCTCTCACAAAAAGTTATCAATCTCAACATTATAGGTCATTTTCAAAAGTCAACAAAAAGGCACTTTAAGTCAAAAACCATAACTTGCGATTGGTAAATCAAAATGACATGGGACCAAAGGAATTGGTTAGAGGACTTCAAGACCTTTCCAAAATGTCCAAGAACATGATAAAATCTTAAAAATTGAGCAAGATATGCCTTGTGGAAGTTGGGAAATTTTTGGGAATTTTGAAAAGTCAACTTTGCTTCAAATGCCTCAAAATTGCTAATGGGCTTCAATTTCTTCCAAGAATCATCACCCAAAAGCTATGCACGACCCATTGACCCAAAGGGGAGTTATTTTCTTATTTTTAATTTATTAATTGAATTTTTAAATCTATTAATTCATTTAATTCAAATTAAATATGAAAAAATACTAAATGCCACCTTTCAAATCTTTTTATGCAGCATTTCTACTCATCATAACCTCAAGATTTAGTGCATCACTAATATGGAAAGAATCTTCAATGATTGGCATGTTCTCCATGAAAAAAGATTGAAAAAAGATTACATGAAAATCAAATCTCAAAAACATCAATGCAAAGGTTTCTTGGCTTGGATTTTTACCCTAATTCATTCCTCATATAAACACAAACCTAAACCTAATGCAAAAGACCTGGAAGCTGCGCCTCAGATCAAATACACACTTTGCATTTTTTGTCAAAAAGTTCAAATCTGATTCCATAGCTAGAGCACTTTTCCAAGTCAAAGAACGATTCCATTACCTTCCTGACGCATCAAGGAAGCTTTCTGAATCAAAACCACAGTCTCTAACCTCAAGAATCGGTAGAATGAGGCCGCCCTGTTC
The DNA here is from genome assembly GCA_948472305.1 of Vicia faba. Lineage (NCBI taxonomy): Eukaryota > Viridiplantae > Streptophyta > Magnoliopsida > Fabales > Fabaceae > Vicia > Vicia faba. Next base: position 255,915,486 of record OX451736.1, on the reverse strand, counting down.
TTGACATTTTTCATATTCGTGTTTTAATTTATACGCATCATCCTTGCATTTTTCTTGTTGATTTATACTAATATGGTTGTTCTAAATCTGTTGGCATCATTTAATTGAGTTTTTGTGCCCTGTACGAGAATCTGCCATGGAAATTTTCTAGGTTTTCACAAGCTTGAAATTGGGGACTTTTGCATATGGAAAAATTAGACAGCAAGACCTATACCATTGAAATCGTGACGTTCCAACGAACCTAAAACACTCATCGCGCCTTTTTTATATTTGTTCAATTCCTATTCGCTATTTTTTGGTGTTTCAGATTGTGGGGGTTTAAAACCCCCGCTATCTAGTTTTATTTTTCAGGTAGAACAAACTGCAATTGAAGAAGATGATGCGTGGAGTACTGTGATTGGTGCGTTCAAATAATTGGCGCGAGTTTTTGTTTGTCCCAGAATATTAGCACTTTCCAAATATAATAATTGCATTCCATTATACTTATGAATGAACGCGCTGGCACAGTTGGTGGAGAGGAACGTTTGCAAGCATTGGGACCTGGGTTCGATTCCCAGGTCCCCCATACTCTTAATATTTTTTCTTGCAATATGATCAGGTACACTGACTCTCCTATAGCCCACTAAACATCCAGCGCTGGTGCTTGCCACATGTCTCCTGAGATCAATCCAAAAGCCAAGATCTGAGTTCCATCATGCACCTCAGTCCAGGGGTCTACACGTGACCATCAAAAGTCAACCAGGCCAGATTCAGTGGGCCAAAATTGCTTGGAAAATACCTCCAAAAGAGCCAACAAACCCCCTTATGTTTGTATTTCTTTTCTCATTTCTTTTTCTTTTTGTTTGTTTCAATTTAATGATTTTTTCTTTTAATTCATAAAATAAGTTTTATAATATAAAATACAAAAAATCAAAAAGTAAAAAAAAACAAAAATATATTTTATTTGTTAATATTAATTAATATTATTTTGTAAATAAATTTAATAATTAACTTAGTTTTAATGTTAGGTTTAATTCTAATTTTTTTTAAAAATAAACTAAAAAACTTAGAGATTAGGGTTTTAATATTCTTCTTCTTTTCTTAATAAATAATTTATTTCCTTATCATCATTATTATTATTCTTAATTATTTTATAAATAACTTGTAATTCAATAATTAGGTTAAAACTAGGTCAAATTTAAACATTTTTTAATAAATTAAAAATAGTTTAGAATTAGGGTTTTAATTCCATTTAACTTTTCTCATTAAATTCCATAAATACAAAAACTCCAAAAAATAAGCTCTTGCTTTTCTTTAATTTAATTAATTTACGATTTCGATTTAATTTCTTTAAAAGGGTCTAACGCCCTCGCATTCTCGATTTTATTTCTTTTCGCACATTTACTTTTATTTCCCTTTTTAAATTTCATGTACTTGTCCCAAAGCCTTCTAATAGATTAATTAGGGTATTTACTTTCCGCATTTTATTTTATTCAAATCGGGTCTTGGATTAATTTGGCGATGTAGACCCGCGCCTTTGTAATAGCGTAGGACTTTTATCTTCCCGCATCTTTTAACTGTTAATAACCACATGAAAGAATGAATTCCAAAAATAAAAACAAAGCGTAGATCACCAATGCATGAACAAGACAAATATAACTGAAAATGACACACAATTCACACACCACCCCTAGGGTACGTCTCACTGTTGCCTTGCCCCTCGAAACATGGTCGTCGAGTAGAGGATGTTTTAGTAAGTCCTCATGTTCATGAACATGGCATGAGGGTAGCTTCTAAGGTGTCTTCCTATTGCTCTGGTGACCACAATGTCCCGAACCCTCGAATTGACCCGAACACCTCCAACGGTGGTGCTACCTACCCCTCAATGGTGGGATGGCACTACCTTAAGGACATTTACACAGCCTAATTCCTTAGGGCAGGTAGATGACTCGTAGATACTTGCTCTCTTCCAAAACAAATCAAAACTCTTTTCACACCGACACTTTCAAAAAAGCTTTCAAAACATTTTTTTCAAACACTCTTGAGGACTGATACAAGAGTCGAACTGAAATTTTAAACGGAAATTTTTCAAACCCACTCACCCTGAAAAGCAAACAAACAATTTTGAAAACACAAATGAGCAAGTATCTAAGATCCCATGGATAACTATGGATAGAAAGGGTGCTAACACCTTCCCTTTCTATAAATCTACCTCCCGAACCGAGAACTAATCTCAAAAGGAATTTTTCTGTGCATTTGTCCTTTCCATTTGGAGAAAATAAAAGATGGTGGCGTCTCTTGCTTCCGCGACATTTCGCGAACCAGCGTTAAACAGTCAGTTCCAGATCCACCGATCACAGAACTGGCGACTCTGCTGGGGATTCTTATAAAGTGAGGTGTACCTTAGGATAGTTCATAATTGTGTTTTCAATTGATTTGACTTGTTTGCTTTAAATTGTGGGACTGTCTTGGGAGTTACAAAGATCCTAACCCGGATCTGGGGATACCCTGTTTAGGTAGCATAAGCTGTGAGGGACCTGTCCGGCATAGACCGACATGGGTGAAGCAGTGGCTACATTGGTGTGGCACCTTGGTCTGTACCGATATCCCTTGTGTTGCAACGAGGAGAATATGGGTATTCCGAGGAGTCATTAAGCACCAACAGACCTTAGAACCTCAAATGACACAACTTGGTCGTTAGAACAGTAGCAGTATGCTACGCCCATTGAGGCTAAACTCTCGTGATGGTTCTGGCCGCAAGAAAAGATTGCGATGCTGGAGTTATGACCGATTGAGGGTAGTCAATGATATTGGGATCCTCTAAGAACCCGGTTACTTTTGATAGGACAGGTATGAACCAACAAACTGAAAGAGGGTAATACCTAGACCTCATGCTGGCCTAAACTTTAAGGGTTTGTCTTGTGTGACTTGTGTGCCTTATCATGTTTGCCTTTGTAAATATTTGTGGTGTGCTTTATCATAACATCATAACATCATGAGCATTGCATGCATCCTGCATAGGGACTGACCATTTCAAAGACAAGAGGGTTTCACCTTTGCTCTGTTTTGTAGGACATCATGATGCATATGCGAAGGAATACTATTCGGTTCAACTTTGTTCATCCACCTGAGTTACTTGAAGAGTTGGTTAGCAGAATTCCAAACACCACATCCTTCATCCAGAGGCATGGTTCTCTTCTCATTTTAGTCACTGCAAAGCGGGATCAACAGTTGATGAGTGTCCTGACCCAGTTCTATAACCCTCTGTACCAGTGCTTCACCTTTCAAGACTTCCAGCTGGCCCCTACCCTGGAAGAGTTCTCTGATTTGCTTGGCATCCCTATCTTGGATCAGACTCCTTACACTGGTTGGGAAAAGACCCTCAGGCTTAAGGAGGTTGCTGCAGCTCTTCCTTTGACCCATCAAGAAGTAATGGATAAATGGGCGACTAGAAGCGGGGTTAAGGGTTTCTTGGCCAAGTTTCTGGTTGGTAAAGCTAACAGTTTCTGGAATGACTTGGACTTTAGGGCAAATGAAGACATCCTGGCTCTCTTAATCTATGGGCTAGTCTTGTTTCCTAATCCTGACAACTTCATCAATGTCACTGCCATAAGGATCTTCATGTCTCAGAATCCTGTGCCCACTCTCTTGGGTGACATCCTGCAACAACTTTATGCTCGTACTGCCCGAAGACGAGGAACTCTATGGTGTTGTATCCCTTTGTTGGAGAGGTGGTTTATTTCGCACCTCCCTAAGTTCGTGTTGAAGAACCAAGAAGGAAGAGGTTGGGCTCATAGGTTAATGTCTCTCACTGACAAGGACATCATTTGGACTTTCAGAGGTTTGGATGAGATAGCTGTTATTGATCGTTGCGGAGATTACCCTAATGTTCCTTTGATTGGTACCCAAGGAGGAATCTCTTATAATCCATGTCTAGCGCTCCGTCAGTTTGGAAGAGCCAGAAGAGCAGGGCCTCATGAGATGTTGGTGCCTCACATCAGTTTTGAGTTTCAGGTGGATAGTGACGAGCTGCGTCGTAGGTTCATCAAGGCTTGGGACAGAGTTCATAAATCTGACCCACAAGAGTTGGGGCCAAAGACTTCCCTACCTATGGAAGCCTACTACAAATGGGTTCGCATCCGTGCTCAGAAGTTAGGTATGCCATACGAAGCTGTCAGACCCGTCATTCTTGAGTATCCTGACAAAGATGGGGCTCCTCCAATTGTCCTCCCTCCTCAGATACCTACTGATTATGAGACATTAAAGAGATCTTGGTCGCAACTGTGAGAAGAACGGGATTCTTACCGGGAAAAGTTCAACGAGCAGGAATTGAAGATCCAGAAGCTGACAAAGCAGTTGGAAAATGAGCGATCTCTGAATGACTACATCCATACTGAGAAGAGGAGACCCGGGGATCAATGATGAGCTCTGGATGTTCTTTTACAGTTTTATTTCCCTTTTCAGTATTTCCATTTTTTATGTAACGCCTAAGGGCAACCTGTTGAACAATTTGAATTTCAAAGTTGAATCTAATGAAGTGTGTTCCATTTTGTTTACAAAGTTGATTCCCGATTGTCTTTGAAAGCATAAATCATACGCATTCCATTCATCATGTGCATAGCAGGTTTTCTTATTTTCAGGTTGCTTACAGTTCTTCGCTGTTTATTTCAGCATCATGAACCCTGAATCATCAACTGAGATGTCTATCAAGGCCCTTCAGGCGCAGAACGCACAATTTCAAGAGTTGATCATGGGTTTGGCTCAAGGCCAAGAAGAGCTGAAGGCTTTGCTCCTGAAGAAGGAGAAGAAGAAGAAGAGAACTGTTCTTTTCAACTCGGGCCGGAGGTTTGGTAATACTCTACAGAATGAGGAAGTTGGTTCTTCTGTAGGCAAAGACAGTCCCCAGGGGGTAAAGGCTCCAAGTCCGGTAGTCTCTGACAACAAGACTGACTTTAATGAGGAACAGTATCCTCCAGCTGAAGACAGATACAAGCAGTTGGAAGACAGACTGAATGCAATGCAGATCCAACAAGTGCCTGGGCTGGATTTCGGGGACTTGGGCTTATCTACTGGTGTGATCATTCCTCACAAGTTTAAGGCACCATCTTTCACCAAGTATGATGGGGCGTCTTGCCCCAAGCTACACCTCAGATCTTATGTGCGGAAGATTCAACCGTACACAGTGGACAAGAACTTGTGGATCCACTTCTTCCAGGAGAGTCTTTCAGGGACTCATCTCGAATGGTTCTATCAGCTGGATGGGACCAAGGTTCGTAACTGGGAGGAGTTGGCTACTGCTTTTTACAAGCAGTATCAATATAATGCCGACCTTGCTCCTACACGTACCCAACTCCAGGGTATGTCTCTAGGATCAAGCGAGGGTTTTAAAGAGTATGCACAGAAGTGGAGGGACCTGGCTGGCAGGGTGCAGCCTCCGTTAACAGACCGTGAGCTGGTGGATATGTTCTTGGGGACCCTATCTGGGCCATTTTTCAATCATCTTATCGGTAATTCGTCTGTAGGGTTCACTGACCTTATTCTGACAGGGGAGAGGATAGAGGCTGGAATGAAGTCCGGTAAAGTTCAGAAGGGTGCATCTTCAAGTTTTGAGAAGAAACCCTTTAAGAAGGAGGCCAGTGCTGTATATGGGCCTAGGAGGAAAGATAAACCAGAGCGCCGCCAATCTGTCAACGCGGTGGTTATTGCTAAACCTGCTGCCGCTCCTCGGAAAACCAATCAACAAAGGGGTGAAAGACCCAGAAGAGAGTTTACCCGGCTGAGTATGACCCTATCACAAATCTTGCCGCAGTTTCTATCCACCAATTTGGTGACTATCGGGGAGGCCCCAAAGGTTGTGAATACTGCCTCTCCCAAGTATAATCCAAATGCCCGTTGTGCTTATCACTCCGATAGCCCGGGGCATTCCACTGATGATTGTTGGGCCTTAAGGAATAAGGTGCAAGACCTTATTGATGCAAAGGAGGTACAGTTTGAGGCACCTGAGAAGCCCAATGTGGTGACAGCTCCCCTGCCCGCCCATGGGGTGAATGCTATCAGAGATGATGAGGAGGTTGAAGAATCTGAGTTCAACAGCTGGGTTTATCCGACGGCCGATAGTGGACCTAGCAATTGGATTGCAAAAGACAACCTACCTGTTACTTTTGTTACGGAGTAATGAATTCCTTTGTTTTTGTTATTTGTAATAAACAATGAATTGAAACTTTATGGCCCGGTGTCTTACCCGGGGCACCGTGGCTTCATTTGTGAGGGTATATTAATTGTCATTTCATATATCATGAATAAAGACCTTGGACGTTTTCTCGCATTTCAAATCTTATGCTCCTTTTCTTTCTTTCCTTTCTTTATATATTGCAAAACAGCTGTATTTACACACACTCACTCATACAGGTTTCAGTCCACTCTGGATATCACTGGTAACGACTCTGCTACTGCCAGTTATGACTTCGAAAATCCGATCAACTTAGCCGAAGACGAAGGTGAAGATGATTGCGAAGTGCCTGGCGAGCTTGCAAGACTGTTACTCCAGGAAGAGAGGGAAATTCAACCACATGAAGAGCCATTGGAAACGATAAATCTGGGTACTGAGACAGATAGAAAGGAGGTTAAGATTGGTGCCAACCTAGAGCTCAGCTTGAAGCAACGGTTGACTCAGATGTTACATGATTATATGGAGATCTTTGCCTGGTCCTACGAAGACATGCCCGGGTTGGATACCGACATTGTGGTCCATCATTTGCCTACCAAAGAAGACTGCCCTCCGGTCAAGCAAAAGGTCCGCCGTATGCGTCCAGAGATGTATGAGAAGATCAAAGCTGAGGTTATGAAACAGTTCGATGCCGCGTTTCTCGCAGTGACTTCTTACCCTCAGTGGGTTGCTAATGTGGTGCCAGTACCAAAGAAAGATGGAAAGGTCAGAATGTGCGTTGACTACAGGGATCTGAACAGGGCCAGCCCCAAAGATGACTTCCCTCTACCTCACATTGACGTCCTGGTTGACAATACTGCTCAGCATAAGGTGTTCTCTTTCATGGATGGTTTTTCAGGGTATAATCAGATCAAGATGGCTCCTGAAGACATGGAAAAGACTACCTTTGTCACTCAGTGGGGCACCTTCTGCTACAAGGTCATGCCATTCGGGTTGAAAAATGTTGGGGCAACCTACCAACGTGCCATGGTTGCTTTATTTCATGACATGATCCATCATGAGATAGAAGTGTATGTTGACGACATGATCGCAAGGTCCCAAACTGAGGAAGAACACCTTGATCATCTGCAGAAATTGTTTGACCGTCTGAAACTATACAAGCTGAGGTTGAACCCGAACAAGTGCACCTTCAGGGTAAGATCTGGAAAGTTGCTAGGCTTCGTTGTAAGTGACAAGGGTATTCAAGTGGACCCTGCCAAGGTTAAAGCTATTCAAGAGATGCCAGTTCCTAAGACAGAGAAAGAGGACAGAGGCTTTTTAGGACGCCTGAATTACATTGCCTGATTCATCTCGCACCTAACTGCTACCTGTGAGCCAATCTTCAAGCTGCTGAAGAAAGATCAGGTAGTACGTTGGAATGATGAATGTCAGGCTGCTTTTGACAGAATCAAAGAGTATCTCCAAGAACCACCCATCCTTATGCCACCGGTTGAAGGGAGACCTCTGATACTATACCTGACAGTACTTGACAACTCAATGGGGTGTGTGCTGGGGCAGCATGACGAGTCTAGCCGAAAAGAGCATGCCATTTATTACCTTAGCAAAAAGTTTACCGACTGTGAGACCCGATACTCACTGCTCGAGAAAACTTGCTGCGCTTTGGTATGGGCTGCTCGCCGGCTGAGACAGTATATGCTGACTCACACTACCTTGTTGATCTCAAAGATGGATCCTATAAAGTACATATTTGAAAAGCCTGCTCTGTCTGGGAGAATAGCAAGATGGCAAATGATCTTGACGGAATACGACATACAATACACAACTCAGAAATCCATCAAAGGAAGTGTATTGGCAGACCACTTGGCACATCAGGCAGTAGACGACTATCAGTCAATGAACTTTGAGTTTCCGAACGAGAGCATCATGATTGTGACTGATTGTGAAGTACCTGGACCGGATGAAGGACCTGAGGAAGGATCCCGATGGTCTATGCACTTTGACGGAGCCTCCAACGCTTTGGGTAACGGTATCAGCGCTGTGATAATATCCCCTCAAGGCACTCATACTCCACTCACTGCCCGGCTATGTTTCAACTGCACCAACAACATGGCGGAGTATGAGGCATGCATCATGGGTCTCCAAGCTGCGATCGACTTAAGGATCAAGTTTCTGAGTGTCTTCAGAGATTCCGCTCTCGTGATCAATCAGATCAAAGGGGAGTGGGATACGAAACATCTGAATCTTATTCCCTACAAAGAATGTGTGTTGACATTGATCCCCCACTTCACAGAAATAACCTTTGAACACTTTCCGAGAGAGGAGAATCAGCTGGCGGACGCGTTAGCTACGATGTCTTCTATGCTCAAGGTCAAATGGGACAATGAGGCTCCCCGGATCATCATCTGGAAACTGGACGAACTGGCATACTGTTATGATCTTGAGACTGAATTGGTGACTGAAAAGCCTTGGTACCATGAAGTGAAGAGATACTTGGAAGCTCAGGAATACCCTGAAGGTGCATCTGTCAACGATAAAAAGTTTCTGAGAAGGTTCGCAACAAAGTTCTTCCTTAGCAACGGCATTCTGTACAAGCGAAACCATGATTCGACCTTACTGCGTTGTGTGGATAAGACTGAAGCAGAAAGGATCATGGAAGAGCTACATGAAGGGACCTTCGGAACCCATTCCAGTGGACACACTATGGCAAAGAAAATCCTTCGGGCAGGGTATTTCTGGTCCACAATGGAAGCCGACTGTTACCAACACTCTCGGACATGCCATAAATGCCAGATATACGCAGACAAGGTGCACGTTCCTCCAGTTCCTCTAAACGTCTTGACAGCGCCTTGGCCGTTTGCAATGTGGGGCATAGATATGATCGGTGAGATTAAGCCTACGGCATCTAACGGGCATCGCTTCATCCTAGTAGCGATCGATTACTTCACGAAGTGGGTTGAGGAAGCTTCCTACGCCACAGTAACCAAGAACGTTGTGGCACGGTTCATTCGGCATAATCTGATCTGTAGATACGGTGTCTCTGAAAGGATCATTACAGATAACGGTACCAACCTCAATAACAAGATGATCACTGAGCTCTGCGAGCAATTTAAAATACAGCACCACAACTCTTCTCCCTACCGGCCGAAGATGAACGGGGTTGTAGAAGCAGCAAATAAGAACATTAAGAAAATTGTGCAGAAGATGACAGTGACTTATAAAGATTGGCATGAGATGCTACCGTTTTCTCTACATGGGTACCGTACCTCAGCAAGGACGTCAACCGGGGCAACTCCTTTCTCCTTGGTATATGGTATGGAGGCAGTCTTACCGATCGAAGTGCAAATACCATCTCTCTGGATAATGAAGGATGCAGATCTGAGTGAAGATGACTGGATCCAGACACGACTTGATCAGTTAAATCTAATTGACGAAAAGAGACTTGCTGCTATTTGCCATGGTCAGACGTACCAAAAACGGATGATCGGGGCATTTAACAAAAAGGTTAGACCACAAGTGTGATCGGTGGATCTGGAACTGACTGTTTAAAGCTGGTTCGCGAAATGTCGCGGAAGCAAGAGTCGCCATCGTCTTTTATTTTCTCCAAATGGAAAGGACAAAAGCACAGAAAAATTCCTTAAAGAGATTGCTCCCGGTTCGGGAGGTAGATTATAGAAAGGGAAGGTGCTAGCACCCTTTCTATCCATGGTTATCCATGGGCACTTAGATACTTGCTCATTTGTGTTTTCAAAAATGGTTTGTTTGCTTTTCAATTGTGGGTTTTAAAAAGTTTCTTTGAAAATTCCAGTTCGACTCTTGTATCGGTCCTCAAGAGTGTTTGAAAAATTGCTTTCGAAAGCTTTTTGAAAATGTGTTGGTGTGAAAAGTATTTTGAATTTTGTTTTGAAATTAGAGCAAGTATCTAGAGTCGTCTACCTACCCTAAGGAATTCGTCTGTGTAGATGTCCTTTAAAGTAGTGTCATCCTACCATGGAGAGGTAGGTAGCACCACCGTTGGAGGTGTTCGGGTCAATTCGAGATTCGGGACATGGTGATCACCAGAGCAATGGGAAGACACCTTAGAAGCTACCCTCATGCCAGGTTCCCGGATCATGAGGACTTACTAAGACATCCTCTACTCGACGACCACCTTTCGAGGCAAGGCAACAGTGAGGCGTACCCTAGGGGTGGTGTGTGATTTGTGTGTCGTTTTCATTTGCATTTATCTTGTCATGTTATTGGTGTTCTACGCTTGTTTTTATTTTTATCCATACAGTCTTTCATGCCATTTGTTTAACAGTTAAAAAGTTGCGAGAAAAGTAAATTCTAAGCTATTACAAATGGCACGGGTCCACATCGCCAAAATTAACCAGGACCCGATTTGACAGAAAATAAAGAAAAGAAAAGATAAAGTGCGAGAAAGTTAAAAGGTTACATGGCCTTGGGAGAGGTACATAAATATTGTAAAGACATAATATAAATATGCGAATAAAAAATTAAATCGAAACGAGGGCGTTGGACCCTTTTTGCAAAATTAAACTAATGAGGATTAATTAATAAAGAAAAAAAAGAAAAGGAGATGTTTTTGGTATTTTTAGTATTTTTAGGATTTAAATGAAAAAGGAATAAATTGAAATTTAATGCTAACCCTAATTCTATTTTATTTTTAATTTATTAAGAAAACATTGAATTTTAACCTAAATTAACCCTAATTTTTATATACAAATTTAATTATAAAAATAAATATTTAATTATTTAATTATTTAATTATTTATGAAAGAAAAATAAAAAGGATGAAAAATTATTAATTAAACCCTATTTCTACATTTTTTAGATTTTATTATGAAAATATTAATATTAAAACCTAATTTAAAACTAATTTTGTTTATATACAATTTATTTATGAAAATACTTAAAATAAAATATTTATTATATTTTTGCTCTTTTCTGACTTTTATGTGTTTTTTTTTATATGTTGTGAAAATAATTAATTAATTGAAAGCAATAATTAAAAAAAATAGAAAATAGAAAATAATAAAAACAAAGAAAATAGAGAGAATTACAAACCAAGGGGGTTCAGACCCCAAATTAGGAGGTATCTTTAGAAATTTTAGGCCCATCAAGACATTGGTCCGTTTGACTTTGGCATTAGCGTGTGATGCATTGACTAGGACTTATCATGTTCCTCAATTCTTGGCCTCTGATTGAATTCCATTGGACGCGTGGACGTTGGATTGTGAGAGTGCATCATGGTCTTCAACGTAGGCGCTACATGTGAATGTTAATGGAAAAATAATATTTGAAAGCATGAAGACCTGGGGCTCGAACCCAGGTCATTAACTTTACCAACAACTTCGCTTGCCATCTGATCCAACCAACGCTTTGTATACTAAACATCAAATAATTAATATAAAATAAAAACACACATTGACAATGTTTTAGCGCGAAATTTAAAAGAGCCAACCAACGTACGCCACGAGGTCATCTTCTTCGTTGTGTTTTTCCTGAAAAATATAATAAAAACATGGCAACAGTTTTTTAGCGTTCTCCTAGGCCAGCTACTAAAAAATAGCGATTAGCCCTGTGACGCTCATAAATTGAGCGCGAGGGTCTCAAACGTTTCGTCCAAGCCTTGTGAATACGTTCATGGCACTGTGGTTCGCTAATTTTACGCTATTTGAAAACGCCCAATTCACAACTCTGAAAACCCTAGAATTTGGCAATGGTGAAATCGTCTATAGCTTGCAAAAACTCAATCAAACACATGGGTTAGCTTCAGAATTGCATAAGGAATACGAATCAATAATTAAAATGCCATGAGGATGCCTGTAAATCAAAAGACGAATATGCATTTTTCATGAAATATTTTAAGTTCTGTATACCGATTCTTGAGGTTTTGATGAATGTTCTTGATTGGGAAACGTTCAGTGAACCTTCAGCAAGCTAATGAAACAAAAATTATGCCTTGAAACGCCCTAGAATGAGGTTTTCAGTTTTGAGTTTCTTGACAAATTTTTCAAGTTTGTGACTGGTTTCTGCGCAGCTTTTCTGGTTAGCATTATTAGGTTTGTGATCAGGCTCATATACTGAGTGAATTAGGTCAAGTTCCTTGTCCAAAGAATCCAAGATTTGATAAAGGGATATTTGATTTTTATGGCAAAATATTTTCATATCTTTCCATGCCATTTGATACCAAATCATGCCAAAACTTTCCACAAATAATCATGCACGAATCTTGAATGTCCAATGAGAATAATTTCTGCACAAAAAGATTTTATTTCATTAGTTTTGTATTTTTCATGCATTTTATTTAATTAAATGAATTATAAATGATAAGAAATCCAAATAAATAAATAAAAATGGAGAAAAACTTCCTTTTGGGCCTAATGGTCGTGCACATGCTTGGGACAATGAATTGTGGAAGAAAAATGGGCCCATTAGCAATTTTAGGTTATTTGAACCAATGTTGACTTTTCAAAATATCCAAAAATTTCCCAACTTTCACAAGGCATAACTTGCTCAATTTTTAAGCGTTTCTCATGTTCTTTGACATTTTGGAAAGTTCTTTGAGTCCTCTAACCAATGCCTTTGGTCCCATGTCATTTTTATTTATCAATCTCAAGTTATGGCCTTTGACTTAAAGTCCCTTTTTGTTGACTTTTGAAAATGACCTATAATTTTGAAATTGATAACTTTTTGTGAGAGCATTTCTTGGACTTGAAGTATGAAGATGATTTGTAGGAAATGTCTTTCTCTTCAAAATGAGCTTTGGATGGAATTTTTCTGATAATCCATGTGAAAGTTATGCCCTGGTCAATTTACAGTTGACTTTTTCAGCTGTCCAAATAAGGAAACTTTTACATCTTGATGATTTTTGAGCCAAACTTTGAGAATCATGATCAAGCATTGATCAAATGATGTTTGTGGCTTCAAAATGATATGTTGACCAAAAATTTTAACTTTTGACTGCCAAATGACCATTTTGCCCCTACAGTTGACTGTAGTGCAATTAGGGTTTTTTGACTGTGCAATTTTGTGCTGAATGTCTTGAAACTTGATATGAGGATGCTTGACCATGTTTGTAGGCATGTGAGACTTGATTGGACCTTTAGAAACTTCATTTTCTTGACCAGAATCAAAACCCTAATTTTGACTGTATAGGAGACCTTTGCACTGTGCAACCCTTGGGGAACTTTGAAGCTTGACTTGGCAAATCTTTGAAGAATATGGGAGGGCAAATTTTGGGGTACAACAACAAGAATATCAAGTTTGGGATCTGGTAATCAAGCGTATCATCCTTCCTCAGAGTGATCCAAGGGGCAAATGGACCCCTACTTACGAAGGGCCATTTGTGGTTAAACATGTGTTCTCAGGAGGAGCCATGATTCTAACTACCATGGATGGTGACGACCTTCCTCACCCCGCCAATGCAGACATAGTAAAAAGATACTACGCATAAAAAAGACATGCTAGGTTGACATACCTAGGCAAAAATTAGGGCTTCCCGGCGAACCAAAAGAGTTCGGGCAAAATGAAGGGATGAAATGAAAAATCTGTACACCCGGCAAGTCGAAAACCTGAAAAGGCGGCTTGGGCAAAAATGGGTATCCCGGTGGACTGAAAACCCGAAAGGGCGGTCCAGGCAAAAGTTAGGGATAAAGCGTAATACTATGTCTCATTGGATCACCTCGCATCCAGAATCCGGTATCAGCATCAAGTTCAGACGGCATTGATCAATCAGCTTCATCCTCGACTAGGTCATCAAGTGATGAGACGCTCGAAGATATAAAGGCGATAGCAGAGTTGAAACCCAGTGGGATCATGCTTTTCACACAGTTGTTTTATTTTCCTTTATACAAATTGTATAAACTCTTTTGTTCGGCGGCGTTCTCTTACTAGGACGTCAGCCTCTTGTATATAAACGCCTATTTACAGGCAAATTCAAAAAATCAATACAAAAATCACTTTTCAGTTAAAATTGCCAATTGTTTTTCCTTTTCTATTTTGTTTTGCGAAGAACGTCCAAGGTTCAATTTGTGATATATGCATTGACAATAATTTGCTAACTCATGAATATTTGCATACGAAACAACGGATTAATTACAGGTAACATTAGAAACAGGGGCAATGAAGAGTTGTCTAAGCAATCTAATTACTCTGTCTGCCAAGGTATCAAGGTAGGTTCAGCTGAAGAACGTAACCAGTACATCTGAATTCCCCAGAGAGTGAATCAGCAAGTCAATGCCCTCTCCCCAAGCAAAACTGTACTATCATCCTTAAAGAAGTTGGGTATCCCCCGCAGATCTCAACATTCCCCAGCACATCATACTGACATTCTTAACAAGCATCCCCGGCAATCTTGATCTAAGATTGTTCCCCTGCGGTATATTAAACATTCAATGGAGTCACTTTCCCAATATATCTCAAGATTTCCCCAGGAGAGTCCAGTCCAGTTTCCCCAGGAAAGGTTAAATCATCTCCCCAGCAGTAAGCTTATCCCCAGTAGATTCTGGAGGCTTATCCCTTGCAGAGCACGAATGCGTCTCCCGGCTTTGTTCAAAGGTTATTTCCATACCAGAGTATAACTGGGTTATCCACAGCCAAGAGCCACAGAAAGATCGTTCTCGACAAAGTCTTCCTATCCCCAGCGGAGTCTATTAACACTTCCAACATAACAACGGTATCCCCAGCGAAGTTACCATCAACATCCCAGCAAAGTATCTCTCTCCCCACAGAGTATTCCTCCCCAGCAAGATCGCTAGAGTAATTTTCTCCCCACAGAGTATTGCTCCCCAGCAAGATCGCTAGAGTAATTTTCTCCCCGTAGAGTGTTCTATTCGCCAAGTTTATCCCCCAACGGAGTTATCTTCTCCTACCGGTATTCTTGCAACTATCATCCCCAGCGGAGACAACAAAGCACTATTCTCAAACATCAGCCCAGGATGTGACTTCCCGGCACCCGTCAAGGATTTACTTTCCTGGACGAAAACATACATTCATAAACATCGCACTTCCATACATTATAGCATGCATATACGCATCATATCTTACAATCTCATTTATGTTGAGAACATCATTGCTTGATCCATATCATGCATTGCATATGACTGACCTTTACTTTTCAAAAAAGATCCAGTTAAGTTCTCAGCTACATTTCAAGACTTTAGTCTGGTTCAGTTAAATCAATTCTAAGATTTTCATGATTCTTATCCAGTCAAAGGCCTTCTCTGGTTCAGTCAGATCGACCCTAAGATCTCCCTGATTCTTATCCAGTTGAAGATTCCAAGACCTTGTCCGGTTCAGTTAAATCGACCCTAAGATTTTCCTGATTCTTATCCAATCAAAGGCCTTCTCTGGTTCAGTCAGATTGACCCTAAGATCTCCCTGATTCTTATCCAGTTGAAGACATTCCAAGACCTTGCCCGGTTCAGTTAAATCGACCCTAAGATTTTCCTGATTCTTATCCAGTCAAAGGCCTTCTCCGGTTCAGTCAGATCGACCCTAAGATCTCCCTGATTCTTATCCCAGTTGGAGACATCCAAGATTTCTCTCAGCGTTCCTGTTGAGGTAGTAGTCGCCCAAGGTTCTCTCAGCGTTCCTAATGAGGTAGTAATCTCCCCAAGATTCTCTCAGCGTTCCTGTTGAGGTAGTAATCGTCCAAGGTTCTCTCACCGTCCCGTTGAGGTAGTAACCATCCCTGATCCATTCATCACCGTTCGAAGCTCCAGACCCGATTCCTGTAACCAACCAGGGTGCATCTATACAAAGAGTTTGAAGACCAGCTCCTATAACAGGCCAGGTAATCATTTTCTTTTTCAGGTACGCAAGTTCTCGCTAAGGAATCTCTTACGCGATCAACACCCAGATGGCATCTATAAGCCCATCCACTCATCCATCATCTCTTAGCATGGCATCTATAAGCCCATCATCCTATCCATCAATCTCCAAATGGCATCTATAAGCCCGTTCCCACCATCACACTGCTAACATGTGAGCGCAAATTTCTGGGCACTCTAGTGTTCAATCATCTTCCACCTTCGGATTACGAAAGGCACGTCAGCCAATCTACATCCTCAGGTCTAAGAAGATTGAACAGGGGAAACTGTTGAACCCCAAAATTTTCACTCCCATATTCTTCAAGATTTGCAAAGATCATGCTTCAAAATCACTCAAGGGCTGCACAGTTCAAGAGCCTCCTAACAGTCAAAAATTAGGGTTTTGGTTCTGGCAAAGAAATTGAAGTTTCCAAGGGTCCAAACAAGTCCCACATGCCTATAAACATGGTCAAGCATCCATATACTAAGTTTCAAGACTTACAGCACAAAATTGCACAATCAAAAACCCTAATTGCTCAACAGTCAACTGTAGGGGCAAAATGGTCATTTGACAGTCAAAAGATCAAATTTTTGGTCAACATCTTATTTTGAAGCCACAAACATCATTTGATCAATTCTTGATTATGATTCTCAATGCATGGCTCAAAAAGTCTCAAGATGCAAAAGTTTCCATATTTGGACAGTTGAAAAAGTCAACTGTAACTTGACCAAGGCATAACTTCCACATGGTTTATCAGAAAAATTCCATCCAAAGCTCATTTTTAATAGAATGACATTTCCTACAACTCCTCTTCACACTTCAAGTCCAAGAAATGCTCTCACAAAAAGTTATCAATCTCAACATTATAGGTCATTTTCAAAAGTCAACAAAAAGGCACTTTAAGTCAAAAACCATAACTTGAGATTGGTAAATCAAAATGACATGGGACCAAAGGAATTGGTTAGAGGACTTCAATACCTTTCCAAAATGTCCAAGAACATGATCAAAGCTTAAAAATTGAGCAAGATATGCCTTGTGGAAGTTGGGAAATTTTTGGGAATTTTGAAAAGTCAACTTTGCTTCAAATGCCTCAAAATTGCTAATGGGCTTCAATTTCTTCGAAGAATCATCACCCAAAAGCTATGCACGACCCATTGACCCAAAGGGGAGTTATTTTCTTATTTTTAATTTATTAATTGAATTTTTAAATCTATTAATTCATTTAATTCAAATTAAATATGAAAAAATACTAAATGCCACCTTTCAAATCTTTTTATGCAGCATTTCTACTCATCATAACCTCAAGATTTCGTGCATCACTAATATGGAAAGAATCTTCAATGATTGGCATGTTCTCCATGAAAAAAGATTGAAAAAAGATTACATGAAAATCAAATCTCAAAAACATCAATGCAAAGGTTTCTTGGCTTGGATTTTTACCCTAATCCATTCCTCATATAAACACAAACCTAAACCTAATGCAAAAGACCTGGAAGCTACGCCTCAGATCAAATACACACTTTGCATTTTTTGTCAAAAAGTTCAAATCTGATTCCATAGCTAGAGCACTTTTCCAAGCCAAAGAACGAATCCATTACCTTCCTGGCGCATCAAGGAAGCTTTCTGAATCAAAACCACAGTCTCTAACCTCAAGAATCGGTAGAATGAGGCCGCCTTGTTCTTGACATTTTTAATATTCGTGTTTTAATATATACGCATCATCCTTGCATTTTTCTTGTTGATTTATACTAATATGGTTGTTCTAAATCTGTTGGCATCATTTAATTGAGTTTTTGTGCCCTGTACGAGAATCTGCCATGGAAATTTTCTAGGTTTTCACAAGCTTGAAATTGGGGACTTTTGCATATGGAAAAATTAGACAGCAAGACCTATACCATTGAAATCGTGACGTTCCAACGAACCTAAAACACTCATCGCGCCTTTTTTATATTTGTTCAATTCCTATTCGCTATTTTTTGGTGTTTCAGATTGTGGGGGTTTAAAACCCCCGCTATCTAGTTTTATTTTTCAGGTAGATCAAACTGCAATTGAAGAAGATGATGCGTGGAGTACTGTGATTGGTGCGTTCAAATAATTGGCGCGAGTTTTTGTTTGTCCCAGAATATTAGCACTTTCCAAATATAATAATTGCATTCCATTATACTTATGAATGAACGCGCTGGCACAGTTGGTGGAGAGGAACGTTTGCAAGCATTGGGACCTGGGTTCGATTCCCAGATCCCCCATACTCTTAATATTTTTTCTTGCAATATGATCAGGTACACTGACTCTCCTATAGCCCACTAAACATCCAGCGCTGGTGCTTGCCACATGTCTCCTGAGATCAATCCAAAAGCCAAGATCTGAGTTCCATCATGCACCTCAGTCCAGGGGTCTACACGTGACCATCAAAAGTCAACCAGGCCAGATTCAGTGGGCCAAAATTGCTTGGAAAATACCTCCAAAAGGGCCAACAAACCCCCCTATGTTTGTATTTCTTTTCTCATTTCTTTTCCTTTTTGTTTGTTTCAATTTAATGATTTTTTCTTTTAATTCATAAAATAAGTTTTATAATATAAAATACAAAAAATTAGAAAGTAAAAAAAAAACAAAAATATATTTTATTTGTTAATATTAATTAATATTATTTTGTAAATAAATTTAATAATTAACTTAGTTTTAATGTTAGGTTTAATTCTAATTTTTTTTAAAAATAAACTAAAAAACTTAGAGATTAGGGTTTTAATATTCTTCTTCTTTTCTTAATAAATAATTTATTTCCTTATCATCATTATTATTATTCTTAATTATTTTATAAATAACTTGTAATTAAATAATTAGGTTAAAACTAGGTCAAACTTAAACATTTTTTAATAAATTAAAAATAGTTTAGAATTAGGGTTTTAATTCCATTTAACTTTTCTCATTAAATTCCATAAATACAAAAACTCCAAAAAATAAGCTCTTGCTTTTCTTTAATTTAATTAATTTACGATTTCGATTTAATTTCTTTAAAAGGGTCCAACACCCTCGCATTCTCGATTTTATTTCTTTTCGCACATTTACTTTTATTTCCCTTTTTAAATTTCATGTACTTGTCCCAAAGCCTTGTAATAGATTAATTAGGGTATTTACTTTCCGCATTTTATTTTATTCAAATCGGGTCTTGGATTAATTTGGCGATGTAGACCCGCGCCTTTGTAATGGCGTAGGACTTTTATCTTCCCGCATCTTTTAACTGTTAATAACCACATGAAAGAATGAATGCCAAAAATAAAAACAAAGCGTAGATCACCAATGCATGAACAAGACAAATATAACTGAAAATGACACACAATTCACACACCACCCCTAGGGTACGTCTCACTGTTGCCTTGCCCCTCGAAATGTGGTCGTCGAGTAGAGGATGTTTTAGTAAGTCCTCATGTCCATGAACATGGCATGAGGGTAGCTTCTAAGGTGTCTTCCTATTTCTCTGGTGACCACAATGTCCCGAACCCTCGAATTGACCCGAACACCTCCAATGGTGGTGCTACCTACCCCTCAATGGTGGGATGGCACTACCTTAAGGACATTTACACAGCCTAATTCCTTAGGGTAGGTAGATGACTCGTAGATACTTGCTCTCTTCCAAAACAAATCAAAACTCTTTTCACACCGACACTTTCAAAAAAGCTTTCAAAACAATTTTTCAAACACTCTTGAGGACTGATACAAGAGTCGAACTGAAATTTTAAACGGAACTTTTTCAAACCCACTCACCCTAAAAAGCAAACAAACAATTTTGAAAACACAAATGAGCAAGTATCTAAGAGCCCATGGATAACCATGGATAGAAAGGGTGCTAACACCTTCCCTTTCTATAAATCTACCTCCCGAACCGAGAACTAATCTCAAAAGGAATTTTTCTGTGCTTTTGTCCTTTCCATTTGGAGAAAATAAAAGACGGTGGCGACTCTTGCTTCCGCGACATTTTGCGAACCAGCGTTAAACAGTCAGTTCCAGATCCACCGATCACAGTATGCTGCTATCCTACCAGTAATTTCATAGCCTATTGTTCAAGGGGTCGAGTCTCGCATCATTCTTCATCCTGATATGCCAACAAAATTCTAGGAACTGTAAAAATCTTGGGTATAACTCAAAGAAGAATGAGATACCATTGAGTCCTAATTTTATGCCAGTGAGAAAAAGGTGTTGGAACTGTAAAGAGGCTTCACGAAGAGAAGAATCTTAATGCCTACATTAGCACCAAATGGAAGCGTCCTTGGGAGACTTAGGAATCTTGGAAATTTATTATTTGTTACTCCCTTTGTAAACTTTGATTTCATTTGAACTTACTAATAAAAAAAATTTTGTTTATGTTTTGGTTAAAAGAGTTTAAATCCTATGAGGCCCTTGAAAACATTGCATAAGCATATCATGCATTTCATTGCATAAGCAGGTATTGCAAGACATGTTTCTTATTCTTTTCGTTGTTTATTTCATCAAAAGAAATGCCTCTCGAACAAATATTGAAAGACCTCCAAGCTCAGAACGCTCTGTTTCAGCAAATGTTCCTGGATCTAGCCCAGGGGCAAGAAGACCTGAAAGCTCTAATCTTCAAAGAGAAGACAAGAAGGAAAAGAAACCAACGAGTGTATTGAATTTGGAAAGAAGGATCGGAGGACCGGTTAAGCGAGCTATAGATTTTGTGACCCCGTCAAATGAGGGGGATAATCAAGAAGAGAAGTCGGTGGAAGAAAACAACAACCCAGGGTCTGAGGAAGATGAACTTGACTATTTTGAGGAGAAGTATCCTCCTGCTGATGATAAATACAAACAGCTAGAGGATCGACTCAATGCTATGGAGATCCAGAGGATACCCGGGCTGGATTTGGAGGAGCTAGGACTAATTTCATGGGTGATCATCCCATAAAAATTCAAAGTCCCTATATTTGCTAAGTACGACGGTGTCTCCTGTCCTAAGCTGCATTTAAGGTCGTATGTCAGGAAGATTTAACTCCAAATGACTGATAGGAATCTCTGGGTCCATTCTTCCAAGAAAGTTTGGTAAGGACTCAGCTGGAATGGTTCTATTAACGAAGAGAACCGACGTTCGCAATTGGGAAGACTTGGTTGCTAATTTCTACAAGCAGTATCAATATAATGTTGACCTTGCCTCGACTCGTACGTAGTTGCAAAGTATGTCTATGAGTTCCGACAAAGGTTTTAAAGATTATGCCCAAAATGGAGAGATCTTGCGGGAAGAGTCCAGCCTCCGTTGTCTGATAAGGAGCTGGTGGATATGTTCTTGGGCACGTTATTCGGGCCGTTCTTTAACCATCTGATTGAAAGTTATTCTGCTGGCTTTACTGAATTGATCTTGATTGGTGAATAGGTGGAAGCTGGCATCAAAAGTGGTAAAATACAGAGAGATGCATCCTCCAGTACTGCAAAGAAACCATTCACAAGAAAGAAGGAGGTCAGCGCTGCTTATGGCCAAAGAAATCACAACAAAAATAAGCGTCGTTCGACGGTAAGGGCTGTGTGATACGGTGGGAGAACTGAATTTAGTTTTGCGTTTGTTTTCGCAAAAGTTTCGGTTTAGCAAGAGTCGCCGCCGACTTTTTATTTTATCCTAAGGAAAGGTTAAAAAGCACAGGAAAAAACCTTTGAGATGTTTTCATGGGTTCGGGGAGTAGATTATAGAAAGGGAAGGTATTAGCACCCTTTCTATCCATGGTTATCCATGGGCTCTTAGTTACTTGCTTAGATCACTTGCCTTGTGTTGTACCCCAAAATTTGCCCTCGCATTTTTCCTCAAGAAATCACAGCTTCAGGCGTTTCCTGATTTTTTCAGATTGGCTCAAGAATCGGTCAAACGGACTTTTCTCGTCAGTCAGACGCAATTAGGGTTTTACTGATTTACAGGGCTCTAGAATGTTTCAAACAGTTGGTTTAGGGTTTTGGTTGATTTTGGCTCAACTTCGATCAGGCGAACGCTTCTTTGGCATTTAATCGGGAATTAGGGTTTTCGTGCGCAGTTTCTCAGAAAGATTTAAACTCTACAGCACTTTTCAAGTTATGCTGAGATTTGGATTGAAAAAATTTGGATTGAGTTCGCACTGTGTGATTGAACCAGTAAAAGGATACATTCAGTTTGAATTTGCAGAGTTTGGTAAAAATCAGTAAAAAGAGGAATGCGTCTGATCAGTGGTTGTGATTAACTGTTGTTTTGCTTTGGAAGTTGGAAATGCCAGGTTTAACTGATCAAATACTAAAGCATTGTTTATTTAAATTATTTATTATTCTAAGATTAAATGATTGGAATTTATTTTCAATTATTATAATTAAAGAATTATAAATAATAAATAAACAAAAGGAGGAAAAAGAATTAATTGGATAAAGAAACTTTTATTGATTTTTAAATTAATTGTACAATTGTTTTGTTGTTTACAACAATGATTTTACATTTATTTAAATTTAAATAAAAAGAAAATTATCCTAAACATTTTTCTAATCTTCAATTCTTCATCTGCTATCCCTTGCTCCAGTGCTCCATTTTAATTATTCATCTGCAAAGAAAAGAAGAAAATTCAAATAGCAGATAAATAAATAAATAAAGAGACAGATAAAAATAAAGTTCATCATTAAGAGCCACTGATTGGGATCAGTTAGCCCTCTCTGCAAATCACGGGATTTCTCCCGGTTCACAAAGAGGGACGAATATTTATTTGCTAAACTTTGAAAGAATGCACAAGTCAAATTGTCAAACTGCATAGTTCAAATCTCAAACAACAACTGCACAGTTCAAATCAAACTACAAAGTCCAAATTCAAACTTTCTGTCAAAAATCCCAAACTATCCAAAAGGCTACTCAAAACTGCCAAAAGAAGATACCAAAGATACAAAAAGTACAAGAAGCTGTCAAAGGAAGATTTGGAAAGATATCAAAGATAAGAAGCTGTCAAAAGAAGAGATAAAAAATGCAGAGAAAGCATGATATGCAAGCAACATATTTTTTTCATCATTTCCCAAGTATGGCCCTTTCAGAAAAAAGTACAAAGCATAAACAATATTTTAATTCTAAATTGTACTGAAGAGAGAGAGAAGAGAAAAGGAAAGCAGGTTTACAAGGCTTTAGGCAGGAAGAGAAATATAAAAACAAACTGAATACAGTACAGTAAGGAGGAGGCAAACCAATACACACAAAAATATACAAAACTGCATAAGCCTCCAGTCTCAAAACTTTGAACCTGTTTGTTTACAAGCATAAGAACCAAAAGCCAAAACCTGCATTAACTAAAAAAACAAAAGGCCAAGCCTGCTGAACCTGTCAAAAAATATAGAACAAACATCCAAAGCCTTGAACCTGTAACAAGCCTGAACTGATATCAAGCCTCACAACAAACCTGCTGGCCTCCATCAAACACTCACCCTGCCTGAAGCCTAACAAAAACCAGAAAAGCCTTAAGCCCTGAACCAGGCCTGAAACCTTAGCCTAACAAAAGCCAGCACAAATCTTTACATCCAAACCAGAAACCACCAGTCTTACCAATAAGCATAAAACCTTGTCCTGCCTTAACCATCAACCTACAAACCTCTGTCAAGACTCAAACCTGCCTGAAGCCTTAACCAACTCAAGCAAAGAAGCCAACAATTCAAAACATACATCACGAGCCCTCAGAATTGCATCATCATAGGGCGTTTCAACAACCAAACACAAGGCAGCTCAAAGCAAGGCAAAGAGAGACGAGATAAAGAAGCATCTCAAGGCAAATCAATAAGGCAACACAGGCAACACAGGCATCAAGCATACAAAGGCATCAATCTCAGCATACAACAAGTGTTCCAAGAGGCAACTCAAAGCAAAGCAAAGGGAGAAGAGAAAAAAGAAGCATATCAATACGAGAGGCCCTCAGAATACCATCACTGGGCAAAAGAACAAGCATACGAAGGGCAACCAAACAGAAACATTCAAGGCAACAGAGAAGAAGAAAGAAGTGAAATTTACAAAAGGGTTTTCAGTTCAATATCATCATCAAACCAAAAGCGAGACAAAGAGTACCAGGGTTACCAAAAGGCAAGCTAGTTCATCACAGCATCAAGCGTCTTCACCCCCTTCACCATTAAGCCTCCAAGCACCTCCGCGCTCGCCTCCTCCTCCGTCAAGGTAGTATTCCTTTTTTCCTTCGTACACCTCAATAATAAACGATCACGAAGCTTAATCAAGAACAATGAATCACATAATCATAACATGTAAAAAGGGATGAAACCTTAAACGCGTTTAAAAAAGACAAGAGGATTACCTTTTAAATTGTGCTTCACTGAACCAAGGAAGAAAGAAGGCGAAGGAGGCGCTGATGGCTTAGGCGAAGGGGACGATGCTCTGAATCCATGGCAAAGAGAGATGAACGAAGAACGACGCCTGTGATCGGTGGATCTGGAACTGACTGTTTAACGCTGGTTCGCGAAATGTCGCGGAAGCAAGAGTCGCCACCGTCTTTTATTTTCTCCAAATGGAAAGGACAAAAGCACAGAAAAATTCCTTATAGAGATTGCTCTCGGTTCGGGAGGTAGATTATAGAAAGGGAAGGTGTTAGCACCCTTTCTATCCATGGTTATCCATGGGCTCTTAGATACTTGCTCATTTGTGTTTTCAAAAATGGTTTGTTTGCTTTTCAATGTGGGTTTAAAAAAGATTCTTTGAAAATTTCAGTTCGACTCTTGTATCAGTCCTCAAGAGTGTTTGAAAAATTGCTTTCGAAAGCTTTTGAAAAAGTGTCGGTGTGAAAAGTATTTTTGATTTGTTTTGAAATTAGAGCAAGCATCTAGAGTCGTCTACCTACCCTAAGGAATTCGTCTGTGTAAATGTCCTTTAAAGTAGTGCCATCCCACCATTGAGAGGTAGGTAGCACCACCGTTGGAGGTGTTCGGGTCAATTCGAGGTTCGAGACATGGTGATCACCAGAGCAATGGGAAGACACCTTAGAAGCTACCCTCATGCCAGGTTCCCGGATCATGAGGACTTACTAAGACATCCTCTACTCGACGATCACCTTTCGAGGCAAGGCAACAGTGAGGCGTACCCTAGGGGTGGTGTGTGTGATTCGTGTGTCGTTTTCATTTGCATTTATCTTGTCATGTTATCGGTGTTCTACGCTTGTTTTTATTTTGGTCCATACAGTCTTTCATGCCATTATTTAATAATTTAAAAAGACGCGGAAAAGTAAATTCTAAGCTATTACAAACGGTGCGGGTCCACATCGCCAAAATTAACCAGGACCCGATTTGACAGAAAAATAAAGAAATTAAAAGAATTAAAAGTGCGAGAAGTAATTTACATGGCTTTGGGAGAGATACATAAGTATTTAAATGAAATAAAATAAATATGCGAATAAACAATTAAGTCGAAATGAGGGCGTTGGACCCTTTTTGCAAAGTTGAATTAATAATGGAGTTAATTAATTAAAAAAAGGAAAAGAAATTGTTTTTGTTTTTGGTATTTTATGATTTTAGGATTAAATAGAAAAAGAGAATTAATTAAAATTAAAATAAGATGCAAACCCTAATTCTAGGTTATTTTTTAATTTATTAAGAAAATATTGAAGTTTTTAACCTAAAATTAACCCTAAATTTTATATGCAAATTTGATTATAAAATAAATAAAATAAATAATATTAAATATTTGAAAGAAAAAAAAATGAAAAGGATGAAAAATTAATTAAACCTAATTCTATGTTTTTTTTAATATTTTTATTAAAAGAATTAAAATTACAAACCTAATTTAGAACTAAATCCAATTACATGCAATTTTATTTACAAGAAATATTAAAATAAGAATTTATTGTTTTTTCTCTTTTTTCTGATTTTTAGGTATTTTGTGGTTTTATGAAAATAAGTAAATTTAATTAAACAAATAATAATTTTAATAAGAATAGAAATAATGCAAAAAGAAAATATAAAAAAAAGCAAACCTAGGGGGGTGTCAGTCCCCAATGTGGAGGTGAATTGTAAGCATTTTAAGCCCATTAAGGATTTGGCCTTATTGACTTTCCAGGTAGTGTGCTGCAGCGTTGACCTATGCTCATGGTGTTCTTTCAATCAGTGCCCTTGGATCCCTCTCAACGTACGCGTGGCTGGCTTGATTAGGAGGTGTATGGTGCGTCTGCAGCCTTGAAGCGCATGTGAACTTTTATTGAAAAATAATATTGGGATATTGAAGACCTGGGGCTCGAACCCAGGTCATGTGCTTTGCCACCACTAAGCCTTGCCAGCTGAACCAGTTGCGCGTGTTGTATATATAACAACGAATAAATAATAAAAATAAAAAAATGGTTAGTGGCATGAAAAACATAAAAAAAACGCGCGCTGATTTAAAGAGACCAATCATGGCTGGCCACGCATTCATCTTCTTCATGGGATTTTATTTTCCTGAAACAAAAGAAACATAGGCAACGGTTTTTGATGTGTTCTCTTAGGCACGCTTTGGAAAAATAACGATTAGCCCTATGGGCTCCATAAATTAGGCGCGAGTATGGGTTCTTCTTCGTCCAAGCTTGCTGAATACATCCATGGCACTATGGTTCTCTAATTTTACGCTATTTGAAAACGCCCAATTCCCAATTCTGAAAACCCTAGAATTTGGCAATGGTGAAATCGTCTACAGCTTGCAAAAACTCAGTTAAACGCATGGGTTAGCTTTAGAATCATACCAGGAACATGAATCAATAATTAAAATGTCATGAAAATGCATAGATTTGAAAACACGATTATGAATTTTTCATGAAATATTTGGAGTTCTGTATACCGATTCCTTGAGTTTTGATGAAGGTCTTTGATTGGAATACGTTCAGTGATGCTTAAGGAAGCTAATGAGATGAGAATTGTGCCTTGAAACCACCTGCAAATTAGTTTTCAGTTTTGAGTTTCTTGACAATTTTTTCAAGTTTGATGAATGGTTTTCTGAGCAGCTGCGTGTGTAGCATGATTAGGTTTGCGATCAGGCTCATATACTGAGTGAATTAGGTTAAGAATATTGATCCAAATCTCTTGCAATGATGGTTTTGAAAATTTGATTTTCAAGATCTTTAACCAAATATTTTCCATGTGTTTTTTGTTCTCAATCATGCCAATCAATCCAAATCTTTCCATATTGGTACATGCACGAAATCTTGAGAGTGAAACATGCACAAAAAGATTTAAAACCTTAGGTTAAGTATTTTTCATACATTTAATTGGTTTAAATGAATTATTATAAATAAAAATTCAAATAAATAAATAAAAAATGAATAAAAACTTCCCTTTGGGCCAAGTGGTCGTGCACATGCTTGGGACAATGAATTGTGGAAGAAAAATGGGCCCATTAGCAATTTTAGGTCATTTGAACCAATGTTGACTTTTCAAAATATCCAAAACTTTCCCAACTTCTACAAGGCATAACTTGCTCAATTTTTAATATTTTCTCATGTTCTTGGACATTTTGGAAATATCTTTGAGTCCTCTAACCAATGTCGTTGGTCCCATGTCATTTTGATTTACCAATCTCAAGTTATGGCCTTTGACTTAAAGTCCCTTTTTGTTGACTTTTGAAAATGACCTATAATGTTGAAATTGATAACTTTTTGTGAGAGCATCTCTTGGACTTGAAGTATGAGGATGAGTTGTAGGAAATGTTTTTCTATTCAAAATGAGCTTTGGAGGGAATTTTTCTGATAATCCATGTGAAAGTTATGCCCTGGTCAATTTACAGTTGACTTTTTCAGCTGTCCAAATAAGGAAACTTTTGCATCTTGATGATTTTTGAGCCAAGCTTTGAGAATCATGATCAAGCATTGATCAAATGATGTTTGAGGCTTCAAAATGATATGTTGACCAAAAATTTGAACTTTTGACTGTCAAATGACCATTTTGCCCCTACAGTTGACTGTAGTGCAATTAGGGTTTTGCATGTGCAATTTTGTGCTGAAAGCCTTGAAACTTGATATGAGGATGCTTGACCATATTTGTAGGCATGTGAGACTTGATTGGACCTTTGGAAACTTCATTTTCTTGATCAGAACACAAACCCTAATTTTGACTGTATAGGAGACCTTTACACTGTGCAACCCTTAGGGAGATTTTGAAGCTTGACTTGGCAAATCTTTGAAGAATATGGGAGGGCAAATTTTGGGGTACAACAGCGCCGCTGTCGTTACACAAACCTAAGCCTTTCCCAACTGAACGCAAAGCCTTCAAACCCTAAAAACGCTTGCTATACATGGGCCTTGCAGCCTTAAGCCCAAACGCGTTGACACCACCCTTGAGCCCACTTCTGATTTTGTTTCAAACTATTTTTTAAACATCATATTCCTTTTCATATATATAAAAATTAACATAACCCTTTTTTTTTATTTACATCAAATATTGACTTTCTTTAAAATTACATTTTTAATTACAATATTTTTCCTCTAACTTAAAATATTTTTTTACTTTGTATATTATTACATTAATACATTAATACAAAAATAAAATGTAATTAGAATGTTAAACCTTTTTTTTTAAGTAAAATACTTATTTGTACATAATTTCTTTTTAAGTTAGTACCATTTCTTTTTTTAGAAATATTTGTACATAATCAAGACAAAATACTTTTTTTAATATACATAATTTAATTAAGATTAAAACATTTTTCAATTTCTTTTAATTAAAATAATTTGTACATTAATACATAAAATACTTAAAAATATATTTTTTAATATACATAACTTAATTAGAATTTAAAACATTTAATTAAAACATTCTTTTTGTTCATATTAACAATATACAAGATTACAAGACTAATTAAATAAGCATTTAATTCTTTTCATTTAAGTTAAAACAATACCTTAATAATACATTAAATTCACGTTTTCGCACCTGTAAATAAATTACATACATACACTTACACGTACACTTACACAATATACTTACATTTGATACATTATACATTTGCTTATTTTGTATATTCGTTACATTTTACATTTGATCGCAAATTCGATTTGGTTGTAACTTATTGGACACTACATTCCTAAAGTCTCATCCCCATTTGTGAATTTGTACCCCCACTCCCGGATACTATTTGTAATAGCGTAGACTTTAAATTCTTGCAATTTATTGCTTTCAATTATACCATGGTTAGACCTAGGGTTTGCATGTATATAAAACCAAACGCTAGATAACCTAATACAAGACAAATACATGAAATCAATACACAATCACACTTGCACCCCCTAGGGTAATCCCACATGTTGCCTTCCAAAATGGGCCATGCTTGCACGTCGAGTTTCTTTGGCAAAACAAATTCAAATGATCATAAGTCCCTCGATGACGCTTTCGAAAGTTGCCTAAATGGAATGATCATAGTCCCTTCAAAGCAAATTGCCAAAGACACTCGGCATCATTGCATTCATGGTCCATACGATGACCCACGCCCGTCCCGTTAAAACTTCCTAAACGCAAGATTGTCCACCAAATTCAATGGTGGAACAAAATTGTTAAAAAGGGTTGAAAACATAGAGAAAACCTTTGAGTATAATAGGGGTAGACAAGACTCTTCGTTACTTGAGATCAACTTGCAAAAACACTTGCCTTCTTTTCAAAAACACACTCCACAAACACTTTCAAAACAAACTCTCAAAAACACTTTGAAACATCTTTTCGAAAAGATACACACTTTTGTAAAACACTCAAACACGAGTCAAATACATTGGTTGCCTAAGACAAGGCATCTCTTCAAAAACATTTTCAAAACACACACACACACACACCATTTTCAAGCAATTGAAAATCAAGGCAAGTGATCTAAAAACCAAGTAACTAAGAGCCCATGGATAACCATGGATGAAAAGGGTGCTAATACCTTCCCTTTTCATAATCTACCCCCCGAACCCACAAAATATCTCAAAAGGTTTTTGCTGTGCTTTTTAACCTTTCCTTAGGATAAAATAAAAAGTCGGTGGTGACTCTTGCTTAACCGAACAAGTGCGAATACAAACGCAAAACACTAGTCAGTTCTCCCACCGTATCACACCTTGCATTTTCAATTGTTTGAAATGGTGCTTTGTGTGTGGGTTTGAAAACGTTTTAAAAAGGATGCCTTGTCTAGGAAACCCTTGTAACAATTCTTTACTCGAATTTTTTACAAAAGGTGTTTGTCTTTTTGAAAAGATGTTTCAAGGTTTTGAAAGTTGTTTTGAAAGTTGTGTTTGTGAAGTGTGTTTTGAAAAATGGCAAGGATTTGTTTTGCAAGTTGTTCAAGTAACCACGAGCTATCTACCCTAAATTTACTCAAAGATTTTTCCTATGTTTTAATCCTTTTAACAGTATTGTTCCACCATTGTATTTGGTGGACAATCTTGTGTTAGGATGTTAACGGGACAGGCGCGGGTCATCGTATAGACCATGATAGCAATTTTGCAAAGTATCTTAGCATTTTTTTTGAGGGACTAAGATCATTTTTATAAGGCAACTTTGGATAGCGTCATCGAGGGACTATGATATTTTGATTTTGTTTGTTTTACCAAGATACTTTGCATGCGTAACATGGCCCATTTTTGAAGGCAACAAGTGGATGTAACCCTAGGGGTGTTTGTGTGCAAGTGTATTTTATTGCATACAAGAATTCATCTTTGAATTAGGATTTTCTATTTCATTGATTTTATCTTGCCATACACATCCTAATTACTAGCATTTATATTTAAAAGTAATAAAAAGCAGGAATATAAAATCCTACGCTATTACAACAATTAGGGGGTGGGGATACATATTTGTACATGGGGTGGTTCAACGAGAAAAATAGACAAGAAAATAAAAATAACAAAAACAAGATAGAGAGAAAGAGAGAGGGAGCCAGCGCGCTGCTGAGAGGTCATCAAAAGTTCGGACTCAGGTCCGCTTCCAGATGATCAACCTTTTGGTTAAACTGTATGAGTCAGAACTTCTGACTCTGGCACCTACAAAACAGAAACTTGTTAGTGGGGAGATCAGAAGTTCTGACCCCCATGCGCTGTAAGACAAAAGTTTATTAGTGGGGAAATCAGAAGTTTTGATCCTGCTGGAAATACAATAATTTTCAGAAGTTCTGTTATTATTGACAGCAAAACAGGCTTCAGATATGCTATCGTCAAAGTCAGCACCTGGCTTCTCCCTGTGCTATTCAGAACATCTGCAATTTTGTTATTTTTCCATAAAACAGAAAACATGTTTGGAACAGCTTCAGCAAATGTCAGAGTGTTTCAGGGGACAAAACCAACAAGGTCACAGGCAGGCACTATGCTGACTCACTTCCTATCTAAACATTCTGAGGTATGAAAATCCTCAGAACACAAACAGCAGCAACATGATGTTTACATTATGTTTATTTGAGCATGCAAAGCTTATGATACTTAGCAGCGTGATGAAGGTCAGCAGATGCTTACCTGGCTGTTGGAAAAGTTTGTGAATGAGAGCTAGCTTTTGGCTCTGATGGTGTTTTGGACAGGTTCTTTTTTTTGACAGGGGTAGATGAAGGTGTATGTATGGTCAGAGAGTGAAAGGGTGTTCTAAAGAAAGCAGGGTTTTGATGAAGTTTGAAGGTAAGAAGTTCAAAGTTATGAAACACTGGGGATTTTGGCAGAGTTTCACAGTACCTTCTTGCTAAAAATTTCGGTTTCTCTTCTAGCAATTTTTCTGGTTTTTTGGACGCCCCCTTTCAGTGGACAATGGTGCTCTATTTATAGGCAAAGCTCTTGTGGATTCTTGAACATTAAAGGCGCCAAGAGAGGTTGAATTGTTCTTTGAAAGAAGTTCCTGGGAAGTTGTGATAATAGATAGCCTTTCAGCCTAGGCTGGAACAGCAGGCATGGATTGGGGAGAAGTGACCTCTTAGGTGGACGGTGGCGCGTAGACCCATGCCTAAATCTGCATAAAGGCGTTTACCAAGCCACACGTGAAGAGATCCCTTGGGTGAATGTTCAGGAGTGGTTGGGAGCATTAATGAGCATTAAATGGTGATGAGACTTATCAACACCAATATTCTGGTAATAGGAAATAAACTTGAACCAGCAGTTCTGCTTTATTAAAAAACAACGTAAACCATGCTCTGGTCTTGGCCTCTTGTTGTTTTTGCAAATTCTGGAGATTCTCCTGACTTTCTGACACATTCCTTGGATTTTCCTCTGGAAATCCTGGACTTAGAGATTCTGTATCAGTGTAACACCCACTCTTCTGACCTTTTCATCTTCTGATTTCAGCATGTTCTGAAGGAGCCTTCAGACTTCCTTGCTTCCTTTGCATTCCTTTAGCAAACTCTGGATGAACTTGCGTAATTGCTGAAAGAGCTATGTTCTGTTTGAGGCTTACGTGTTGAACCACGTTTGCAACTTCTGACTGAGTTGATGTAGCTGCTGAAGAGCCAACTTCTGACTGCGTTGAGCCAAGTTTGCAACTTCTGACCGTTGAGCCAAGCTTGTAACTTCTGACCGTTGAGCCAAGCTTGTAACTTCTGACCGTTTCTATCTGGCGTTTGGTCCAGAAGTTCTGAAGCGCTATTTTCTTCTTGAACACCCATTTTTTAGAGAAAAATTCCAAATTGTTTAGAATTTAATTTTTTCTCAAGATAAAAGCGTTGCCTTTGGAGCTTGTGTGATCATTTTGCTCTTGTAAATGGTTTGCTTGGGCAGAAATGATAATTCGGGACTTGGATTTGTTTCAGAGGGAATCCAAGATGATTTCTTGAAGAAAGAGAGGGCAAATTTTGGGGTATAACAGTTGCCCCTGTTCAATCTTCTTGAACCTGAAGAGTTAGATTGGCAGGTTTGCCTTTCGTGACTCGAAGGTAAAAGGAGATTGGACACTAGAGTGCCCAAAAAAAATTTGCACTCGGTGATGTGATAGTGGAGGGAATGGGCATAAAGATGTCATTTGGTGATGGGCTTAAAGATGCCATCTGGAGACGTGACAGAATCTTGTCGGGGATGGGCTTAAAGATGCCATCTGGAATGAGTATCAGAAAGGTGTCCATGTTTTGGAACATCTCTGAACTGGGGGTCTTGAATAAGCAATGGATTGATATCCGTGTTTAGAGAATCCGTAAACTGTTTTCAAAAGTTGAGTCTGAACAAGCGATAGATTAATATCCGTTACTGGAGAATTCGTACTGTTTTCAGAGGTTGAAGAATCTGAATAAGCGATAGGTAAACATCCGTTACTGGAGAACCCGTGAACTGTTTTCAGAAGTCTTGACGTTGAATAAGCAATAGAGCAACATCCGTTATTGGGAAGCATCCGTAAACTGTTTTCAAAAGTTGAGAAGAATCTGAACAAGCGATAGGTTAACATCCGTTACTGGAGAACCCGTGAACTGTTTTCAGAAGTCTTGACATTGAATAAGCAATAGAGCAGCATTCGTTGTTGGGAAGCATCCTTAAACTGTTTTCAAAAGTTGAGAAGAATTTGAACAAGCGATAGGTTAACATTCGTTACTGGAGAACCCGTGAACTGTTTTCAGAAGTCTTGGAGTTGAATAAGCAATAGAGCAGCATCCGTTGTTGGGAAGCATCCGTAAACTGTTTTCAAAAGTTGAGAAGAATCTGAACAAGCGATAGGTTAACATCCGTTACTGGAGAACCCGTGAACTGTTTTCAGAAGTCTTGGAGTTGAATAAGCAATAGAGCAGCATCCGTTGTTGGGAAGCGTCCGTAAACTGTTTTCAAAAGTTGAGAAGAATCTGAACAAGCGATAGGTTAACATCCGTTACTGGAGAACCCATGAACTGTTTTCAGAAGTCTTGGAGTTGAATAAGCAATAGAGCAGCATCCGTTGTTGGGAAGCGTCCGTAAACTGTTTTCAAAAGTTGAGAAGAATCTGAACAAGCGATAGGTTAACATCCGTTACTGGAGAACCCGTGAACTGTTTTCAAAAGTCTTGGCGTGGATAAGGAACCGGTGTAGGGTTTCTTGATGATGAGTCCGTGTGAAACTGCATCTGGATGAATCTGGAATAAGTATCAGAATGTCGCCATGTCTGGGTCACATCTGAACTATTTCTAGAAAGAATCTCGGGAGATGATGATCTTTGTCTGTTGACTGATCTTTCCTGAAAAGGTAAAGAGTTAGTTGTATGCAATGTCATGATGCATGATGCAATGTATGTCATATCAATGTTTATGATATGAATGTGACGAATGCGCATGTAAGTTGATGAGCTGTCTTGCTGAGGATAGATGAATCCTGGATGGCTGGAGATAAAAGAATCTTGACTGCTTCCAGGGAAAGTGAGTCCTTGACTGCTGCGGGGGATTGCAAGAATCTTTGATTGCTGAAGATGGGACATCCTTGTTGACTATTGCTGGAGAATCAGGAGCTTGGGTTGTATACCAATCTACTGGGGATTCCTGTCCTGAGGACATCTTCACTGGGGAACATCTAATTATCCTGTGAGGAACCGAGGATGAGAGTCTTCATTCCGCTTGCAATATCTTCAATTGTTGAGGGATCTTAGGACCACTGCTGGGGATTGGAACCCCTTAGTGACTTGTAGGGAATGAGAATTCAGATGATCTCTACCGGGGAGTTCAGGACCTGATGGACTTATACTGGAGAAGTAAGACTGAGAATCCTTAGTCTGGTGGAAAGTATCTATGTGGGGAGAAGGTTCACTAGTCAGGTTCCGCTGGGGACTGATAGTTGGAAAAAAAAAAAAATTTTAGCTCCGCTGGGGATTGGATTTTCAGATTTTTAAGGCTCCACCGGGGATACTGAAACTTAACTTTGAGGGAAATTGAGTTCTGGAAGGCCCTCTGGTTGGGGAAATCAGTTTTGAGAAAGCTTTTGTTCTGTTGAGGATCTTGAAGTTTAACTCTGATTGAGGGATTTGGAGTTTAAATCTGTCGGGGATCCCTTCTGAAAGGGCATCGAGATATCTACCTGTACCTTCAACCTATCAGTAATCATCTTTCTTGGTTTGTAAGGAAAATGATTACGTTCAAATGCATATGCCTATTTAACAAAACATTGGACGTTTCTCAAATAAAACATAAGTGTAGAAAAGCAAAAGGAAGACAAAGCAAATTTCTGTATTTTGGAAAAGTATTTGTATTAACATTCTACGAGTATATTTATACAAAGGAGACAGTCATCCTAGTAAGAGGATGTCGTCGTAAAAATTGAAAATTTTATACAAAAGAAAGATGGCTATGTGAAACAATTCCATGGGATTCCATTCTGCTATAGCCTTCACAACTCTGAATATCTGTTCATTCAATGCTTCGTCTGCCGGTGACTGGATTGATCAGAAGCTTGGAGCTGGTTGATGAAGAGATTGTCCTTAAAGTGATCCGACGAGACATAGTCATATGCTTTAATTCCCTAACTTTTGCCTGAATCGCCCTTTCGGGTTTTCGATCCACCGGGAAACCCCTTTTTTCCCAAGCCGCCCTTTCGGGTTTTCGTCTTGCCAGGTGTACATATTTTTTTGTTTTATCCCTAATTTTTGCCTGAACCGCCCTTTCGTGTTTTCGGTTCACCGGGATGCCCCTTTTTGCCCAAGCCGCCCTTTCGGGTTTTTGACTTGTCGGGTTATTTTATGCATAGTATCTTTTGACTATGTCTGCGTTCGCAGGGTGTGGCAAATCGTCGCCGTCCATGGTGGTCAGAATCATTGCACCACCAGAAAATATGCTCTTGATCACAAATGGCCCTTCGTAAGTAGGAGTCCATTTGCCCCTGGGATCACTTTGCGGTAAGATAATCCGCTTGATTACGAGATCTTCGACTTGATATACTTGACGTCTGACTTTCTTGTTGAAAGCCTTGATCATCCGTTTTTGATACGTTTGACCATGGCAAATAGCAGTGAGTCGTTTCTCGTCGATCAAATTGAGTTGATCAAGTCGGGTCTGAATCCAATCGTCTTCATTCAAACCAGCATCCTTCATAATCCTTAAAGAAGGAATCTGAACTTCCAAGGGCAGGACAGCTTCCATGCCATACACCAAAGAAAATGGGGTTGCCACTGTTGAAGTACGTGTCGTGGTACGGTATCCATGCAGAGCAAACGGTAACATCTCATGCCAGTCCTTATAGGTGACTGTCATTTTCTGAATGATCTTCTTGATGTTTTTGTTCGCAGCTTCAACAGCACCGTTCATCTTCGGCCGATAGGGAGATGAATTATAATGATAAATCTTGAACTGTTCGCATAGAGCGGTGATCATAGTATTGTTCAGATTTGTACCGTTGTTTGTGATGATCCTGTCAAGAACACCATACCGGCATATGAGGTTCTGCTTGATGAAACGGGCAACCACATTTTTAGTAACAGAGGCGAAGGAGGCTGCTTCGACCCATTTGGTGAAATAGTCAATAGCGACCAGGATGAAGCGATGTCCATTGGATGCCGTGGGCTTGATCTCTCCAATCATGTCAATACCCCACATTGCAAATGGCCAAGGAGCTTGTCAGAACGTTGAGAGGAACCGGAGGAATATGAATCTTGTCAGGTAGACTTGACATTTGTGGCAAGTACGGGAATATTGATGGCAGTCAGCTTCCATAGTAGACCAGTAATAGCCTGCCCTTAGGATCTTCTTAGTCATTGTATGCCCGCTCAAGTGGGTGCCAAATGTACCGCTGTGTATCTCAGTCATGATTAACTCTGCTTCAGCTTTATCCACACATCGGAGTAAAACACAATCATGGTTGCGTTTATAGAGGATGCCGTTGCTCAGGAAAAACTTGGCAGCAAATTTCCTCAGGAACTTTTTGTCATTTACGGAAGCTCCTTCGGGATATTCTCTAGTCTGGAGATACCTTTTGATTTCATGGAACCAGGGTTGTTCCACTACTTCTTCGGTATTAATCTCGTGACAATGCGCAGGTTCATCCATTCGCTCGATGGTGATTTGGGGAGCCTTGTTATCCCAGTTGAGTTTAAACATGGAAGACATTGTAGCCAGAGCATCTGCTAGCTGATTCTCCTCTCGCGGGAAATGCTCGAAGGTAATTTGCTCGAAATGAGGCAACAATGTCAGGACATGTTGTTTGTATGGGATAAGATTAGGATGCTTGGTATCCCACTCTCCTTTGATTTGACTGATAACCAAAGCCGAGTCCCCAAATACGATCAAAGATTTGATCCCCAAGTCTATAGCAGCCTTGAGACCAAAGATGCAAGCTTCATATTCAGCCATGTTGTTGGTACAGCTGAAGCAAAGTCGGGCCGTGAAAGGTGTGTGGCAACCTTCCGGGGAAATGAGTACCGCACCGATACCGTTTCCAAGTGCATTTGAAGCCCCATCAAAGTACAGGGTCCATCAGGATTCATTTTTAGGTCCGTCATACGGTCCGTTACCTTCAATGTTGTCCAAGTTCATGATGTCCTCGTCCGAGAAGTCGAATCTCATGGGTTGATAATCTTCAATAGCTTGATGAGCTAGATGGTCAGCTAGTACACTCCCTTTTATAGCTTTTTGGGTAGTGTACTGGATGTCATACTCATTCAGGATCATTTGTCATCTAGCGATTCTTCTAGATAAAGCAGGCTTCTCGAAGATATACTTGATAGGATCCATTTTGGAAATCAATAGAGTGGTATGAGTCAACACATACTGCCTTAGTCGGCGAGCAGCCCATACCAAAGCGCAACAAGTTTTCTCGAGCAGTGAGTAGCGAGTCTCACAGTCGGTAAACTTTTTGCTAAGGTAATAAATGGCATGCTCTTTTCGACCAGACTCGTCATGCTGGCCTAACACGCATCCCATTGAGTTATCCAAAACGGTCAGATACATGATCAGCGGCCTTCCTTCGACGGGTGGCATCAGAATAGGAGGTTCTAGAAAATACTCCTTAATCTTATCAAAAGCAGCTTGGCAATCGTCGTTCCATTCGACTACCTGGTCTTTCTTCAGTAGTTTGAAAATTGGCTCAAAGGTAGAAGTCAGATGAGAGATGAATCTGGCAATATAGTTCAAGCGCCCCAAGAACCCTCTAACCTCCTTTTCAGTACGGGGAGCAGGAATTTCTCGTATAGCTTTCACTTTTGCTGGATCGACCTCAATGCCTTTGTTGTTGACAATAAATCCTAGAAGTTTACCAGACCTAACTCCAAAAGTACACTTACTTGGATTCAGCCTGAGTTTGTATTCTTTCAACCTGGCAAACAGCTTCTGCAAATGCTCAAGGGGTTCCTCCTCTATTTGTGATCGAGCTATCATATCGTCTACGTACACTTCGATCTCATGATGTATCATATCATGAAACAAAGCTGCCATGGCGCGTTGATAAGTTGCCCCTGCGTTCTTCAGTCCGGACGGCATCACCTTGTAGCAGAAGGTACCCCATTGTGTAACAAAGTTTGTTTTCTCCATGTCCTCGGGGGCCATTTTGATCTGGTTGTAGCCCGAGAATCCGTCCATGAAGGAAAACACCTTGTGCTGAGTTGTGTTGTCAATAAAAATGTCGATGTGTGGTAGCGGAAAATCATCTTTAGGACTAGCCCTATTCAAATCCCGGTAGTCCACACACATTCTGACCTTGCCGTCTTTTTTAGGTACTGGCACGATGTTAGCAACCCATTATGGATAAGATGTAACAGCCAGAAAGCCAGCATTGAATTGCTTCATTACTTCTGCTTTAATCTTCTCAGACATGTCGGGCCTCATTCGGCGGACTTTTTGCTTGATCGATGGACAATCCTCTCTTGTAGGGAGACGGTGAACCACAATGTCTGTGTCTAAACCCGGCATGTCTTCATAAGACCAGGCGAAGATTTCAACGTACTCATTCAACAGCTATATTAGACGCTCCTTGACACTTGGTTCCAAATTGGCACCCACTTGTACTTCTTTCTGGTCTTCCTCTGTTCCTAAATTGACAGTTTCCAACAACTCTTCATGAGGCAAGATGGCCCTTTCTTCTTGCTGTAGAAGTCTGGCTAGCTCCCCTGGTACTTCACAATCTTCGTCATCTTCATACTTAGCCTGATTGACCAAATCTTCAGAGTTATTGAAGGACATAGCAGAATAGTCACCCATAGAATCCGGAGTGGATGGGTACCTGCATTTGTGAGTGTGGGTGTGTGTAAGGGATAGCCATCCTTAAACAAACAAAAATGCAAGAGGAAAGAAAATGAACACAGCAGTTTATCAATGAAAAACGTCCAATGAATCATTAAACATGGCATATGAATATAAAGATAATCAAAACCCTTACAAATGGACCTACATGCCCCGGGCAAGGCATGAGGTGAAAAAGTAGCGTGCAGATTGTTCAAAAGTAATTATTACAAACCAACAGGAAATGTTCGACAGATAATTACTAATTAATAAAAGTAATGGGGACGAAGTCTTTTGCCTCCCAATTGCGTAGTCCCCCTTCGATGGTTGGGAAGATCCAATCTTCAATGCTGGCCTCTTCGACTTCACCTTCCAAAGCATTGATTCCATAAGGAGAAATCTTGATGGGTGTTCTTTCAACTTTTGAGCGGCGCATAGCTTTCTGCCCTGCAGCAGTGAATCCTAATCCAAATTTGTCTGTTTTGTGAGGAATATCAGGCAACTGACCCCATGTTAAGCTCTTCCCTTCCTTCATCGCAGCCTTTGCGTCTTTTAGAGATGCCATCCTGGCCACCTGCTTGGGTACTTCAGCTACCACTTTTGCTACTGCCACCTCAGGAGAGACTTCCTCAAAGTGCTGGAATGGTGTTTCAATGAATTCACCCTCCACCTCCACATACCGAAAGGAGTTCAGATGACTGATCATATATTCTTCCTCACCGTGCACGGTTATGATTTTTCCTTTGACAGGGTACTTCAGCATTTGATGTAAGGAGGAGGTGACTGCGCCAGCATTATGTATCCATGGCCTCCCTAGAAAGCAAGAGTATGACGGACGGATGTCCATCACATAGAAAGTTGAGTGGAATACTTCAGTGCCTACCTTAATGGGAATGTCAACCTCCCCATGTACCATTCTCTTTGACCTGTCAAATGCCCTTACAATGATATTACTTAGCTTTAGCTCCAAGCCTTCACAGTCCAATCGGTCGAGAGCCTTCTTAGGCAGCACGTTCAGAGAAGAACCAGTGTCGACCAAAACATGGGCCAGAGTAGTTCCTTGGCATTCTACTGACACATGTAATGCGTCATTGTGCTTTCTTCCTTTCGGAGTAAGGTCAGTGTTGCACCCCAAAATTTGCCCTCCCATATTCTTCAAGAAATTGCCAAGCCAAGTCACAAAGATCCCCAAGGGTTGCCCAGTGCAAAGGTCTCACATACAGTCAAAACTAGGGTTTGTGTGCTGATCAAGAAAATGAAGTTTTCAAAGGTCCAATCAAGTCTCATATGCCTACAAATATGGTCAAGAATCCTCATATCAAGTTTCAAGGCATTCAGCTCAAAATTGCACAGTCAAAACCCTAAATTGCACTACAGTCAACTGTAGGGGCAAAATGGTCATTTGACAGTCAAAAGTTCAAATTTTTGGTCAACATATCATTTTGAAGCCACAAACATCATTTGATCAATGCTTGATCATGATTCTCAAAATTTGGCTCAGAAATCATCAAAGATGCAAAAGTTACTATATTTGGACAGCTGAAAAAGTCAACTGAAATTGACCAGGGAATAACTTTCACATGGATTATCAGAAAAATTCCATCCAAAGCTCATTTTGAAGAGAAAGACATTTCCTACAACTCATCTTCATACTTCAAGTCCAAGAAATGCTCTCACAAAAAGTTATCAATTTCAACATTATAGGTCATTTTCAAAAGTCAACAAAAAGGGACTTTAAGTAAAAGGCCATAACTTAAGATTGGTAAATCAAAATGACATGGGACCAAAGGCATTGGTTAAAGGACTCAAAGACCTTTCCAAAATGTCCAAGAACATGAGAAAAGATTAAAAATTGAGCAAGTTATGCCTTGTGGAAGTTGGGAAATTTTTGGATATTTTGAAAAGTCAACATTGATCCAAATGACCTAAAAATGCTAATGGGCCCATTTTTCTTCCATGATTCATCATTCCAAGCATGTGCACGACCACTTGGCCCAAAGGGAAGTATTTTATCATTTTTTATTTATTTATTTGAATTTTTATTTATATTAATTCAATTAAATCAATTAAATATGTGAAAAACATCTAAATGAACCAAACAAATCTTTTTGTACACATTTCAGCTTCAATATTTCGTGCACATCCCAACATGGAAAGATTTGGTTTAATTTGAGCATGATTGAACAAAGAACACATGAAAAAAAGATATGGAAGATCCTTAAGAAATCAAATATTGAAAACCATTATTGCCATGGATTTGATTGAAATTTCTTAACCTAATGTCTTCACTACAAATGCCTGAAGAGAACCCTAAGGCAAAGGGACTAAAAGCTGCGCAGGAAACACATTTACAAACTTGGAATTTTTGTCAAAAAAAGCAAAACTGAAAACCACTTTAGAGGTGGATTCAAGACCTAATTTTCATTCCTATAGCTTCCTTGGAGACCATTGATTACATTCCAATCAAAAACAACAGTCCAGACGCGAGGAATTGGTACACAGAATGCAAGATGTTTCGTGAAAAATTCATAATCATATTTTGAAATTTAAGCATTTTTATGGCATTTCATTTATTGATTCTTATTCCTTGAATGATTATGAAGCTAACCAAACTATTTGATTGTATTTTTATGCGCCCTACGTGAATTCACCATTAGCGTTTTTTTAGGGTTCAAGAAGCTTGGAATTAGGGCTTCTGAAACCAAGCAAAATTAGTCCACGAAACCATGACCATTCAAACCAGCATGCTCCAACGAACAAGAACCAGTCATCGCGATCAATTTATGTGGCCTCATGGCCTAGTCGTTATTTTCTCATATGCTATTTTCTGCAACGGTGTAAAAACCGTTGCCTAATACTTTTATGTTTTCAGAAAAAGGAAGAAGACGAACTCGTGGCAGGGAGTGATTGGATCGTTCAAATTTCGCGCGCGTTTTCAAGGCCATTGACATTTTCTTTTTATAATATTTATTTACTATTATATGTTAATTGAAATTGGAATGGTTCAGTGGCAGGTAGAAGCGCTTGCAATGCTCATGACCTGGGTTCGAGTCCCAGGTCTGTATAATCCCTATATTATTTTTTCATATATATTCCCATGCAGCGTAAGCATCATAGATCGCCATGTTCCATCATCACCAAGCCTTGCCACGTCCATCTGGAGATCTAATCAAAGGCTGAGATTGGAAGCACACCCTGAACCCTGGTCAAAAGAGCCACACGGCGCCTGGGAAAGTCAACGAATCTTGAAGGTCATTGGGCCAGAATTGCTTAGACAACACCTCCACTTTAGGGCCTGAACCCCCCCCCCCCCCCCCCTGGTTTGCAATTTCTTTCCTTTTTTACTTATTTTTATTTTATTGTTAATTGTTATTTTATTTTATTCAATTGTGTTAATTTAACTAATTATATTTTACAAATTATAAAATACACAAAAAAAATCAGAAAAAGAGAAGAG
This sequence comes from Vicia faba, assembly GCA_948472305.1. NCBI lineage: Eukaryota > Viridiplantae > Streptophyta > Magnoliopsida > Fabales > Fabaceae > Vicia > Vicia faba. The sequence goes on along the minus strand of OX451736.1, from coordinate 255,873,042 downwards.
TATAATATTTATTTATTTTAATTATTTTCTTGTAAACAAATGCATGTAAATATTTAGTTTTAATTAGGTTATAATTTTAATTTCTTTTAAAAACAAAAATACAAAAAAAGTAGAATTAGGTTTAATTGATAATTTTTATTTCCTTTTAATTTTTCTTTCACAATAATAATGTTTATTTTATTTATTTTTTATAATTAAATTGTACATAAAAATTTTAGGTTTAATTTAGGTTATATTCTAATATTTTCCTAACAAATTTAAAAGCCATTAGAATTAGGGTTTGCATTCAATTTTAATTTTCATTAATTCTTTTTTATTAAATCTTAAAAAACATAAAAATACCAAAACATTCTCTTTTAATCTTTAACTTTAATTCCTCATCAATTTAATTTTTTACAAAAGGGTCCAACGCCCGCGTTCGTAATTTATTTAATTCGCGTATTTATTTTATTTCGCCCGAATAATTATGTATCTCTCCCAAAGCGTTGTAACTTAAACTTTTCGCACTTTTAATTTGCTTTATTTACTTTCCGTTAAATCGGGTCCGGTTTAATTTTGGCGATGTGGACCCGCGCCATTTGTAATAGCTTAGAATTTACTTTCCCGCAAATATTAACTGTTAAATAAGCATGCAAGAATGAATGAACTTAATTAAAATCAAGCGTAGACCACAATGAACATGACAAGACAAAAATAACCGAAACATGACACACGAATCGCACCCACCACCCCTAGGGTACGCCTCACTGTTGCCTTGCCTCGAAAGGTGATCGTCGAGTAGAGGATGTCTTAGTAAGTCCTCATGATCCGGGAACCTGGCATGAGGGTAGCTTCTAAGGTGTCTTCCCATTGCTCTGGTGATCACCATGTCCCTACAAACTCGAATTGACCCGAATACCTCCAACGGTGGTGCTACCTACCTCTCAATGGTGGGATGGCACTACTTTAAAGGACATTTACACAGACGAATTCTTTAGGGTAGGTAGGTTCTCGTAGATACTTACTCTCTTCAAAAACAAAACAAATCAAAATCTTTTCACACCGACACTTTTCGAAAGCTTTCAAAACAATTTTTCAAACACTCTGACGTACGAGTCGAACTGAAATTTTTCAAAGAAACTTTTTAAACCCACATTGAAAAGCAAACAAATAATTTTGAAAACACAATGAGCGAGTATCTAAGAGCCCATGGATAACCATGGATAGAAAGGGTGCTAACACCTTCCCTTTCTATAACCTACCTCCCGAACCGAGAGCGATCTCTTTAAGGAATTTTTCGGTGCTTTTGTCCTTTCCATTTGGAGAAAATAAAAGACGGTGGCGACTCTTGCTTCCGCGACATTTCACGAACCAGCGTTAAACAGTCAGTTCCAGATCCACCGATCACAGAACTGGCGACTCTGCTGGGGACACTTTATAAAGTGAGGTGTACCTTAGGACTAAGATCACTGTGTTTTCAATTGCTTTCCTTGTGTGCTTTAAATTGTGGGTTGCTTGGGAGTTCTATAGATCCTAACCCGGATCTGGGGATACCTTCTTAGAAAGTAGCAACAAGGCTGTGAGGGAACTGTGCGGGGTATACCGACATGGTTGAAACAGTCTGCTACGTTGATGTGGCACTTTGGTGTGTACCGGTAACCCTTGAGTTCAGTCAAGGAGAGTACGGGGCCTCCGCGTGGTGTCGTGAAGCATCAACAGACCTTAGGAACCTTAATTGAACTATCTTGGCCTCTTTAGGGTAGTGAGATAACTGACTTTGGTGCAGTCCGAGGTTGGTTGATACTCGATACTACGCTCAATTGAGGGTTGCTTTCCTGGAATATTTCGGTCGCCAGTTCAGTGGCTAAATCGAAACGATGAACAATGAAAGCAATCCCGTGATATTGGGACCCTTAGAACCCGGTTACTTCTAATAGGACAGGTTGAGCCCACCAACTTCAAGAGGGTAATACCCAGACCCCATGCTGGCCTAAACTCTAAGGGCTTCTCTTGTGTGACTTGTGTGCCTTCGTACTTGAACTACTTGCATGCTTATTATCTGACCCTTGAGTTTCTTGCAGGTTTTGTTTATAGTCCTTAATTGGGACTCATAACAAAGTTTACCGAATGTCTTGCAGGTTTTGTTCATAGTCCTTAATTGGGACTTATAACAGGGTGTACTAACTACTTGCAGGTTCTGTTTATAGTCCTTAATTGGGACTCATGACAGGTTTTACTTAGGTTTCTTGCAGGTTTTGTTCATAGTCCTTAATTGGGACTTATAACAGGGTGTACTAACTACTTGCAGGTTCTGTTTATAGTCCTTAATTGGGACTCATGACAGGTTTTACTTAGGTTTCTTGCAGGTTTCGTTCATAGTCCTTAATTGGGACTTATAACAAGGTGTACTAACTTCTTGTAGGTTCTGTTTATAGTCTTTAATCAGGACTCATAACAAGTTTATCAAGTTTCTTGCAGGTTTTGGTTTATAGTCCTTAATAAGGACTCATAACGGGGTTTATCCACATTACCCCATGCATAGCATGACATCATACCATTGCATACATCCTAACCCATTTCAAGGATCTCAAGGGCTTGTGATGCAGGTCATGATAAATCAAACACCTAGCCAGGGGCAAAGAGGATTTATTTTCCTCTAGCCAAGGTTGTCAGGGGCTATGACCCACTGGATATGGTGAGCCTTTGACCCTTGACGAAGGACTCTCAACAATATGAAGTACCTTCAATCAAGCCACCAGTTTCCAATGCTAACAATTTTCTTGTCTACCCCGCGAGGTCCTTGAAATCATTGCATGCATGTCATACATCTCATTGCATTGCAGGTGTCCCTTTGACAGGTTGCTTACCCTTCTTCGCTGTTTATTTCAGCCGATCGTCATGAATCCTGAATCATCAGCTGAGCAGTCCATCAAGGCCCTCCAGGCTCAGAACGCCCAGTTCCAAGGGTTGATCATGAACTTGACCCAGGGGCAACAAGATCTAAAGGCTCTGCTCTTGAAGAAAGAAAAGAAGAAGAGGAGGACTGTTTTGTTCAGCCCTAGACGCAGATCTGGGAATGCACCGCAGATTGAAACTGAGAGGACAACTCCATCTGTGAGGGAAGGTAGTCATCAGGGGGAAAGGGTTCCCAGCCCAGTGGTCTCTGACAATGAGACAGATTTCAACGACGAACAATACCCTCCTGCCGAAGACAAGTACAAACAGTTGGAGGATAGGCTGAATGCTATGGAGATCCAACAGGTACCTGGGCTGGATTTTGGAGATCTGGGTTGGTCAACTGGTGTGATTATTCCTCAGAAGTTCAAAGCACCATCCTTCTCTAAGTATGACGGAGCGTCTTGTCCCAAGCTGCATCTAAGGTCCTATGTTCGGAAAATTCAACCATATACGGTGGACAAGAATTTGTGGATCCACTTCTTCCAGGAGAGTCTTTCAGGGACTCATCTCGAATGGTTCTATCAGCTGGATGGGACCAAGGTTCGTAACTGGGAGGAGTTGGCTACTGCTTTCTACAAGCAGTATCAATATAATGCCGACCTTGCTCCCACGCGTACCCAACTCCAGGGTATGTCGTTAGGATCAAGTGAAGGTTTTAAAGAATATGCGCAGAAATGGAGGGATCTTGCTGGAAGGGTACAACCACCTCTGACTGATCGGGAACTTGTCGAGATGTTCTTGGGGACCCTGTCTGGTCCGTTCTACAACCACCTAATTGGGAATTCGTCTGCTGGATTCACAGATCTTATCTTGACTGGAGAGCGAATAGAAGCTGGCATCCGGTCTGGAAAAATTCAAGAGGCTGCACCTTCTGATAAAAAGCCTCATCATGGAAAGAAAGAATCCAATGCTGTGCACGGTAAAAAGAGCCGTCATGAGGTAGGGGCAATCCAGATCTCCAATCCTGGACCTGCTCAACAAGGACAGGGGCAGCAGCGAAAGGAGAAACGACAGTATACCAAACTCAACATGTCGCTGGATCAAGCACTACAACAAATGTTGAAGGTAGGGCTGATCACCTTAAGGGCTCCCCTTCGGAATCCGAACACTTCGGCTCCTAACTATCATCCCAACGATAGGTGCGCATATCATTCTGATAGCCCGGGGCATACTACGGACAACTGCTGGCCTCTCAAGAACAAAATTCAAGACATGATCGACGCCGGGGAGATTCAGTTTGAAGTGCCCGAGACTCCGAACATAATCACTGCTCCGTTACCCAATCATTGAAGCCTTTTGTTTATTTGAATTTTTGAGTTGTATTTTTCTTTGCTTATACAAACAATTAATGTCATAGCAAACTCTTTTATTCTATTAATGCATCGCATATGTCTGTTTTGGGAATTAATACAATTGTTTTCATTATATTCAAAATTCTTTTCATATTTTTCTGATGATCAACTCTTGGTTAATAATTTTGAGCCTCTTGAGGGAGGATGACGAAAACGATACCATAATCTACAGTATGCTTTTGAACAGACCCCGTTGATGAGGTACGGGCATTGTTTCAATCCCTAAACACTGGAGTTATAAGGAAGATAATCCCTCGTCAACCCCTCTGAGCCAAAGAAGTAGGAGTTTTTCTTTTCGAAATTTAAAACCCTTTATCATAACCTGGGGCAGGGTAGTTCTCTCAGTTGATCCAAGTGCATAACAAATGGCACCAAAGGAGTCCTTACAAAACAAAAGACAGTGATGGTTCTGAATAAATCACAAGGACAGGCAGTCATTATCAAAAAAATCATAAACGAAAAGCCCAAGAAGTCAAAACCTATAAAAAGGGACTTATGAAACTGGGGCATCCCGCTGACTGTAATTCCAAAAAAAGAAACAGTTCAGGCAAAAAAAGAAAGGGATAACAAAAATCAAAAAAGAAAGAGGTCCTACAAACCCTCAGCAAAAAAGGAGATGATTGCCTATTCAAATAAACGTTCAATATCCGAATCATCACCGAAAAATCAGAGCAAAGACTCAAACAAGGTCTAACGCACGATCAACTGAGTTTAGGTTTGGAGAACATCACGAAGAGCGGGTGGGTACAAATACTTTGAGCCTTTATCCTTTGTTTCTTAAACCGTGAATCAGGCCACGTTATAACCCTTAAAAGTCCTAGCTGAAGCAGGGTTTAGTTCGAAAGCATATTGTTACAAAAGGTATCCCGACTCCTTAAGGCTTACGGTAAATACGGAGTTGACATCACGTTTTACAAACATTCAATTGTTTTATGAAAAAAAAACTGCATTTTCAAAATCTTCAAGACAGACATAAGCTTTGCATTTTTAACATAACTTTGTTTGCATATGACTATTTGTTTGAACAGCAGGAAAATTCGCACGATGAACACCTTGTGAACAAAAGCGCTTCCAATCAAGGGGCAGGACATGACTATTGTCCATTATCTGGGGCAATCCAATCAAGATTCGGAGAATCTCTCAAAAGGCCAAATAGCCTGGGGCAAATCTCCGCCTGAGTCACTTGCGGCATTCCAGCAACAAAACTTGCACGATCAAAAATCTTCTGGTGGCATGACAACACACTTCTAACAGGGGCAACTCCCTACATCCTGAGAGCACGGACATAGTCGAAAAAATACTGCGCAAAATCAAAGACCCGCTAGGTTGACACACCTAGGCAAAAATCAGGGCTTCCCGGCGAACCAAAAGGGTTCGGGCAAAATGAAGGGATGAAATGAAAAAAATCTGTACACCCGGCAAGTCGAAAACCTGAAAAGGCGGCTTGGGCAAAAATGGGTATCCCGGTGGACTGAAAACCCGAAAGGGCGGTCCAGGCAAAAGTTAGGGATTAAAGCGTACGACTATGTCCTGCCATCTGTCTACCAGAAGAAGGTTTGTCCCTCAACAATTATCAGCATCCCACAGGTGCCTCCCCCATAGAAACAGGGGCAATAATGGGTGGTCTAAGCAATCTGATTGCTCTGTCCTCTAAGGTGTCAAGGTAGGGTCCGTTGAAGAACATAACCAATACAGTTCAAAACTTCCCCAAGAGAGTCCAATCCGGTTCCCCAGGAAAGTTGGAAGTCATCTCCCCAAGCAGTAAGCTTATCCCCAGTTGATTCTGGAAGCTTCTCCTCGCAGAGCACGAACGCGTCGTCCGGCTTTATTTAAAGAGTTATTTCCTTAACGGGATATAACTGGGTTATCCTCAGCCAAAAGCTATGGAAAGATCGTCAATACAGTCTTCTTACCCCCAGCGAAGTTTACCAACACTTCCAATCCAGCAAGGATATCCTCAGCAAGTTGTCAACACCAGCAAAGCATCTCTATCCCCACAGAGTATCACTCCCCAACATGGTCGTTAGAGTACTTTTCTCCCCGCAGAGTAATCCATTTGCCAAGTACATCCCTCAACGGAGTCATCTTCTCCTACCGGTATTCTTGCAGCTATCCTCCCCAGCGAAAGCAAAGTCTATTCTTTCAACATCACCCCAGGAATGATTGCCCGGCACCCGTCAAAGATTTACCTTTCTTAGACAAACATACATTCATAAACAATCACATCTTCATACATTATAGCATGCATATGCATCATACTACACGAATCTCATTAACTGTGAAGACATATAGTTCATGCATCATGATTTTGCATACAATTATGTTTCTACCTTTTCAGGAAAAACATCAATACAAAAATGATTACTATCAACTACCGCAATTCCTTCTCAATATAGTTTCAGATATGATCCAGATATGGTGACGTTCTGATGCTGCTTCCAGAATTCTTTCTCGATATAGTTTCAGATATGATCCAGATATGGTGACGTTCTGATACTGCTTCCAGATTTCTTTCTCGATATAGTTTCAGATATGATCCAGATATGGTGACGTTCTGATGCTGCTTCCAGATTTCCTTCTCGATATAGTCTCAGATATGATCCAGATATGGTGACGTTCTGATGTTGCATCCAGATATCCTTCTAGATATAGTTTCAGATATGACCCAGATATGGTGACGTTCTGATGCTGCTTCCAGATGTCCTTCTAGATATAGTTTCAGATGTAAACCAGATATGGTGACGTTCTGATGCTGCTTCCAGAATTCTTTCTCGATATAGTTTCAGATATGATCCAGATATGGTGACGTTCTGATACTGCTTCCAGATTTCCTTCTCGATATAGTTTCGGATATGATCCAGATATGGTGACGTTCTGATGCTGCTTCCAGATTTCCTTCTAGATATAGTTTCAGATGTAAACCAGATATGGTTACGTTCTGATACTGCTTCCAGATTTCCTTCCAGATATAGTTTCAGATGTAAACCAGATATGGTGACGTTCTGATGCTGCTTCCAGATCTCCTTCCAGATATAGTTTCAGATGTAAACCAGATATGGTGACGTTCTGATGCTGCTTCCAGATCTCCTTCCAGATATAGTCCAGATATGAACCAGATATGGCGACGTTCTGACACTTATTCCAGTTAAAGATATTCCAAAACCTTGTCCGGTTCAGTTAAATCGACCCCAAGATTTTCCTGATGCTTATCCAGTCAAAGGCCTTCTCTGGTTCAGTCAGATCGACCCTAAGATCTCCCTGATGCTTATCCAGTAGAAGACACCCAAGATTTTTCTCAACGAGCGTTGTTGAACTTAAAGTCACCCAAGATTTTTCTCAACGAGCGTTGTTGAAGTTAAAGTCACCCAAGATTTTCTCAACGAGCGTTGTTGAAGTTAAAATCACCCAAGGTTCTCTTATCATTCATGCTAAGGCAGTAACCATCCCTGGTTCATTCATCGCTGTTTGAAGCTCCAGACTCAGCTCCTGTAACCAGTCAGGACACATCTATACCAAACATCTGAAAACCAGCTCCTGCAACGTGTCAGGTACTCATTTGTTCTTTTGCAGGTATGCAGGTTCTCGCTAAGGAATCTCCTACGCAATCAACATCCAGATGGCATCTATAAGCCCATCATCCTGTCCAGCAACCTCTAAATGGCATCTCTAAGCCCATTCCCCCATCACACTGCTACTATGTGAGCGCAAATTTCTGGGCACTCTAGTGTCCAATCATCTTCTACCCTCGGATTACGAAAGGCACGTCAGCCAATCTGCATCCTCAGGTCTAAGAAGATTGAACAGGGGCAACTGTTGCACCCCAAAATTTGCCCTCCCATATTCTTCAAGAAATTGCCAAGCCAAGTCACAAAGATCCCCAAGGGTTGCCCAGTGCAAAGGTCTCACATACAGTCAAAACTAGGGTTTGTGTGCTGATCAAGAAAATGAAGTTTTCAAAGGTCCAATAAAGTCTCATATGCCTACAAATATGGTCAAGAATCCTCATATCAAGTTTCAAGGCATTCAGCTCAAAATTGCACAGTCAAAACCCTAAATTGCACTACAGTCAACTGTAGGGGCAAAATGGTCATTTGACAGTCAAAAGTTCAAATTTTTGGTCAACATATCATTTTGAAGCCACAAACATCATTTGATCAATGCTTGATCATGATTCTCAAAATTTGGCTCAGAAATCATCAAAGATGCAAAAGTTACTATATTTGGACAGCTGAAAAAGTCAACTGAAATTGACCAGGGAATAACTTTCACATGGATTATCAGAAAAATTCCATCAAAAGCTCATTTTGAAGAGAAAGACATTTCCTACAACTCATCTTCATACTTCAAGTCCAAGAAATGCTCTCACAAAAAGTTATCAATTTCAACATTATAGGTCATTTTCAAAAGTCAACAAAAAGGGACTTTAAGTCAAAGGCCATAACTTGAGATTGGTAAATCAAAATGACATGGTACCAAAGGCATTGGTTAAAGGACTCAAAGACCTTTCCAAAATGTCCAAGAACATGAGAAAAGATTAAAAATTGAGCAAGTTATGCCTTGTGGAAGTTGGGAAATTTTTGGATATTTTGAAAAGTCAACATTGATCCAAATGACCTAAAAATGCTAATGGGCCCATTTTTCTTCCATGATTCATCATTCCAAGCATGTGCACGACCACTTGGCCCAAAGGGAAGTATTTTCTCATTTTTTTATTTATTTATTTGAATTTTTATTTATATTAATTCAATTAAATCAATTAAATATGTGAAAAACATCTAAATGAACCAAACAAATCTTTTTGTACACATTTCAGCTTCAATATTTCGTGCACATCCCAACATGGAAAGATTTGGTTTAATTTGAGCATGATTGAACAAAGAACACATGAAAAAAAGATATGGAAGATCCTTAAGAAATCAAATATTGAAAACCATTATTGCCATGGATTTGATTGAAATTTCTTAACCTAATGTCTTCACTACAAATGCCTGAAGAGAACCCTAAGGCAAAGGGACTAAAAGCTGCGCAGGAAACACATTTACAAACTTGGAATTTTTGTCAAAAAAAGCAAAACTGAAAACCACTTTAGAGGTGGATTCAAGACCTAATTTTCATTCCTATAGCTTCCTTGGAGACCATTGATTACATTCCAATCAAAAACAACAGTCCAGACGCGAGGAATTGGTACACAGAATGCAAGATGTTTCGTGAAAAATTCATAATCATATTTTGAAATTTAAGCATTTTTATGGCATTTCATTTATTGATTCTTATTCCTTGAATGATTATGAAGCTAACCAAACTATTTGATTGTATTTTTATGCGCCCTACGTGAATTCACCATTAGCGTTTTTTTAGGGTTCAAGAAGCTTGGAATTAGGGCTTCTGAAACCAAGCAAAATTAGTCCACGAAACCATGACCATTCAAACCAGCATGCTCCAACGAACAAGAACCAGTCATCGCGATCAATTTATGTGGCCTCATGGCCTAGTCGTTATTTTCTCATATGCTATTTTCTGCAACGGTGTAAAAACCGTTGCCTAATACTTTTATGTTTTCAGAAAAAGGAAGAAGACGAACTCGTGGCAGGGAGTGATTGGATCGTTCAAATTTCGCGCGCGTTTTCAAGGCCATTGACATTTTCTTTTTATAATATTTATTTACTATTATATGTTAATTGAAATTGGAATGGTTCAGTGGCAGGTAGAAGCGCTTGCAATGCTCATGACCTGGGTTCGAGTCCCAGGTCTGTATAATCCCTATATTATTTTTTCATATATATTCCCATGCAGCGTAAGCATCATAGATCGCCATGTTCCATCATCACCAAGCCTTGCCACGTCCATCTGGAGATCTAATCAAAGGCTGAGATTGGAAGCACACCCTGAACCCTGGTCAAAAGAGCCACACGGCGCCTGGGAAAGTCAACGAATCTTGAAGGTCATTGGGCCAGAATTGCTTAGACAACACCTCCACTTTAGGGCCTGAACCCCCCCCCCCTGGTTTGCAATTTCTTTCCTTTTTTACTTATTTTTATTTTATTGTTAATTGTTATTTTATTTTATTCAATTGTGTTAATTTAACTAATTATATTTTACAAATTATAAAATACACAAAAAAAATCAGAAAAAGAGAAGAGTATAATATTTATTTATTTTAATTATTTTCTTGTAAACAAATGCATGTAAATATTTAGTTTTAATTAGGTTATAATTTTAATTTCTTTTAATAACAAAAATACAAAAAAAGTAGAATTAGGTTTAATTGATAATTTTTATTTCCTTTTAATTTTTCTTTCACAATAATAATGTTTATTTTATTTATTTTTTATAATTAAATTGTACATAAAAATTTTAGGTTTAATTTAGGTTATATTCTAATATTTTCCTAACAAATTTAAAAGCCATTAGAATTAGGGTTTGCATTCAATTTTAATTTTCATTAATTCTTTTTTATTAAATCTTAAAAAACATAAAAATACCAAAACATTCTCTTTTAATCTTTAACTTTAATTCCTCATCAATTTAATTTTTTACAAAAGGGTCCAACGCCCGCGTTCGTAATTTATTTAATTCGCGTATTTATTTTATTTCGCCCGAATAATTATGTATCTCTCCCAAAGTGTTGTAACTTAAACTTTTCGCACTTTTAATTTGCTTTATTTACTTTCCGTTAAATCGGGTCCGGTTTAATTTTGGCGATGTGGACCCGCGCCATTTGTAATAGCTTAGAATTTACTTTCCCGCAAATATTAACTGTTAAATAAGCATGCAAGAATGAATGAACTTAATTAAAATCAAGCGTAGACCACAATGAACATGACAAGACAAAAATAACTGAAACATGACACACGAATCGCACCCACCACCCCTAGGGTACGCCTCACTGTTGCCTTGCCTCGAAAGGTGATCGTCGAGTAGAGGATGTCTTAGTAAGTCCTCATGATCCGGGAACCTGGCATGAGGGTAGCTTCTAAGGTGTCTTCCCATTGCTCTGGTGATCACCATGTCCCTACAAACTCGAATTGACCCGAATACCTCCAACGGTGGTGCTACCTACCTCTCAATGGTGGGATGGCACTACTTTAAAGGACATTTACACAGACGAATTCCTTAGGGTAGGTAGGTTCTCGTAGATACTTGCTCTCTTCAAAAACAAAACAAATCAAAATCTTTTCACACCGACACTTTTCGAAAGCTTTCAAAACAATTTTTCAAACACTCTGACGTACGAGTCGAACTGAAATTTTTCAAAGAAACTTTTTAAACCCACATTGAAAAGCAAACAAATAATTTTGAAAACACAATGAGCGAGTATCTAAGAGCCCATGGATAACCATGGATAGAAAGGGTGCTAACACCTTCCCTTTCTATAACCTACCTCCCGAACCGAGAGCGATCTCTTTAAGGAATTTTTCGGTGCTTTTGTCCTTTCCATTTGGAGAAAATAAAAGACGGTGGCGACTCTTGCTTCCGCGACATTTCGCGAACCAGCGTTAAACAGTCAATTCCAGATCCACCGATCACAGTCAGCATCAAAGAAACCTAGGTCGTTGTCTGCGGTAAGGCTGGCCATACAATCTTGGAATTGATCGGCTAAGGTTTCCTGGGGCACATGGGATGTCTTCAGGAATTTTATCAATGCTTTGGCGTGCGCCTCTGAACAAAGCAGTAATGCTAACATGGAGATCTTCGAGGGGGTTTGCCCCAGTTGCTCTACCATGTCATAATCACTCTTCTTAATTATTTTCAGAATCTCCTCCATCTCTTTCTTAGAGGTTTCAGGGATGACCAAAGGTTGAGCCCTCGTTCTGAAGAGCTCATCTTGGATCCCTTTCCCCTTATCAGCAGAAGTAGGAGTGACAACAACAGGAATAACAGCTTCCTCAATCAACGGAGTTTTTGCGGAAAGTTTTATCGGTGCAGGAGTAACTTTGGCAGCAGTTGAGGGTCCAAAGATTGCCTTTGGGGGGGCAATCTCTGGAGAAAATATTATCCCACTTCGAGTGATCTTGCTTGTACTGGCAATGTTTCCAATGCTGGCATCTTCTTCATCAGAGCTTTCCTCGGTTATCTCAACTTGTTTAACACCATGGTAGTAGATTTCTCCACCGTAATTCCATGGTATTGTTTTGTCAGAAATGTAGGGGACAGGCCCTGGCATGGTTATTCTCAAGGGAATAATCTTTGTAGAGGATGTAATCTTAACATGCTTTTTGACGGCCTTGTAAAGATTGGTGGAAATGGTGATTATTGAAACATCTTTGGTAGGGGTTGGAATAGCAGGAATCTATTCAAAAAGAATTTGTTGACTGTCCATCAGGCCTTGGATGCCTTTCTTCAACAATGGACAGTCGATTGGTAGAGAGGAATAACAGTAGCAATCTTCTTTACATCCTGGGAAGATCCCAGCCTTCAACAGACTTAACTTGATTGTTAACAGCGGAGTCATCAGGTCATCAACATCAGAAACATACAGATCTTCTTCAATAGCATGGACATTTCGACCATGCTTCGGCATCGGAGCGGATATTACGTTTGGCTTCTCTAGAGCATCGAACTTAACCTCTTTCGCCTCTATCAAGTCTTGAATTTTATGCTTAAGTGCCCAGCAATCGTTGGTGTCGTGCCTGACACTGTCAGAATGATAGGCGCATTTAGCATTGGGATGATAATGTGGGGAAGATGTGTTCACATTTTTTGGCGCCTCTTTGATAGTGGTGAGATTCAACTTCAACAGATGGGGAAGAACTTGTGCGGGCGTCATATTGATGCGGGTGAACTGTCATTGTGGCCGTTCCACCCGTTGCTGATTTGGTCTGGACTGATTATAACGAGGCTGATCATTTGATGGATTTTGGATCATTACGGCCCCCACAGTCGGTCGGCGCTCAGTTCTTCCCGACCTTTTTTTAGAGTATATAACAGCTGCTTCTTTCTTAGCCGGAAACGATCTCTTAACAGTTGTAGATGCAGAGGCATCTTTTTGAATCTTCCCATTCTTAATACCGGCTTCCACCCGTTCGCTAGTCAAAATCAATTCAGTAAACCCTGCGGAAGAGCTCCCGATCAAATGGTTGAAGAGCGGGCCAGATAGGGTTCCTAAGAACATATCAACTAGCTCTCTATCAGAAAGAGGTGGCTGCACTCTTCCGGCTAGGTCGCGCCATTTCTGGGCGTATTCCTTGAATCCTTCATTTGAGGCCATCCTCATACTCTGTAGCTGAGTACGGGTTGGCGCCAAGTCAGAGTTATATTGATACTGGCGGTAAAAGGCAGCTGCCAAATCTTTCTAACTATGTACTTCTGATCTTTCCAGCTTGTAAAACCAATCCAGTTGTGTACCAGACAGGCTATCCTGAAAGAAGTGTACCCAAAGATTTTTGTCGGATGTGTGAGGTTGAATTCTTCGGACGTACGACCTTAGGTGCATCTTCGGGCAAGACAGCCCGTCATACTTTGCAAAAATTGGCACCTTAAACTTTGGAGGGATCACAATTCCAGCAATTAATCCCAAATCTTCGAGATCTAACCCGGGAACCCTTTGCAGCTCCATAGCTGCCAGTCTATCCTCCAGGTTTTTGTATTTGTCGTCTGCCGGCGGGTATTGTTGCTCTGAGTAGTCCTCATCTTCTTCAGCCTCTTCCTCTTCAGCTTCGGATTCAGAAGGTAGCGCAGCTCCTTTTCCTTTATTGGTTCCCTCCTCAGATGCGGAAGGAAATTCAAGAACTCTTCTGGCTTCATTCTCAAACCTTCTTCCCAGGGTAGCTACCCCCACTCTTTTCTTCTTCTTTTTCACTTTCTCTTGCTCTTTGTTCCCAAGCAGTGCTTTTAGATCCTCCTGACCCTTTGCCAAGGTCATTAGGAGATGTTGAAACTGTGAGTTTTGTGACTGCAGATCTTTGACCGTCTGTTCGAGATCCATCTTACTGAAATAAACAGCAGAAAGATAAGGAAACCTGGTGTGGAGACCTGTTTATGCACATGATGAATGATATGTTTATTTATGCAATGCATTCAAGGATTTAGAAATTCAACATTGCTGCAGACAAAAAGAACACACGTCATATTAATAAGAAGAAATTTTGTCAGTACATAAATGCCCCATGGGCCAAATATTACAAAAACTTCTCAAGGTAAAAAGACGTTGCGCATCCTCTTTGGTGCGATGTAAGTGTTGAGGGTCTCCTCCTCGTGAAGTCGGCGGGTAAGCTCCAAAACCTTCTTCTCACTGGCATAGAAGCTGGCTTCAAAATTATTTCGTTCCTCCTTGAGTTGGATCCAACTCTTCTGCATCTCCTCCCATGATGTTGGCATGTCAGGATATAGGATGGTGTAGGGAACCTCTCCTTCCCTAACAGGCTCTTTAATCAAAGGGAGAATATGGGGGTAAGGCATCATCAGACTCTGGGCTCGGGTTCGTACCCACTTGAGATAAGGCTCAAGAGGGATGGAGTTCTTGTGCCCCAGTGTCTTGCTATCTACTTTGTTAGGCATCCTCCAAGCTCTGATGAATCTTTGGCGAAGTCCTTGCGCATCATTGTCGAAGTCAAAAACTAGGTCAGGAATCAGCATGTCATGAGGGCCATCCCTCCGTGCATATCCAAATTGTCTCAAAGCCAGACAAGGGTTGTAGGTAATGCCTCCTCTAATGCCAAGTAAGGGGACATTAGGGAACTCACCACAATGATCGATGATGATGACATTTTCTATGGACCGAGAACACCAATGTACATCAGAGTGTGTGAGGGTCATCAACCGTTGTGACCACCTTAAGCCTTGGTCATTCTTCAAAACAGATTGTGGAAGGTGCGAAATAAACCACCTTGCAAGGAGAGGAGTACAGCACATGAGAACACCCCTCTTTCTCATTGTTCGTGTGTAAAATGAGTGGAGGATGTCCCCAAGCAATGTTGGTATGGGATTCCTGGATAAGAAGATCTTGGCGGCGTTGACATCTATAAGTTGGTCAGGATTTGGGAACAAGACCAACCCATAAATGAGGAGTGCCACAATCTCTTCAAAAGCTTGTAGATCCAAGGAACTCCAACACTCTTGTGCCTTCTCAAACAAGAATTTTGCCAAGAAGCCTTTGACACCACTTCTAGTTTCCCAATGCCCCTTGATGTCATATGGTTGCAAGTTTAGTGCTTGAGCAACATCTTCAGGCTTTGGTTCTTTTTCCGTACCGTTGTAGGGTAGTCGATTAAGAATAGTAATTCTCAGGAGTTGAGAAAATTCCTCCAAAGTGGGCACCAATTGGTAATCGGGGAATGTGAAACAGTGGTGAAGGGGGTCAAAGAACTGGAACAACACTTTCACCATGTCTTCTTCAATGTTGGTGTTGACTAGGCTGAGCAGTCTACCATGTCTTTCACTGAAGAGAGAGCTTTCTGGAATTCTCGATGTGAGCTCCTTGAGTTGAGGAGGGATTCTCACAAGGTTGACTTGGATAGTTTTCCTGCGAAGAATTTCCATGACCTACAAAACAAGAACAAAGATGAAGATCTAAACCCTTGAAATGGTTAGTGGATGCATATGATGCTTTATGATGTTCATGATGTATGCACAAACATATGTACAAGCAATTCACACAAAACCCTAGTTTCAGGCTTGCATGGGTTTTCATAGGTAAGTTCCCTCTTGAGTGAAGTTGGCTTAAAAACCTGTCCTATAAATAGTAACCGGGTTCTAAGGAGCTCAATATCATTGGATTGTTTTCCGTGTTCATTGTTTTGGTTTAGCCACTTAACTAGCGACCAAAATATTCCAAGAAAACAACCCTCAATGAGTGTAGTATCGAGTATCTACCAACTTCGGACTGCACCAAAGCTGGTCATCTCACTACTCCTAATAAAAGGCCAAGATGGTCAAGTAAGGTTCTAGGTCATTAGTGCTTAGTGACATCACTCAGCGGCCCCGTACTCTCCTTGATTGAACTCAAGGGTTACCGATACTCACAAATATGTCACACTAATATAGCTATTGCTTCAACCGTGTCGGTATACCCCGCACAGTTTCCACAATGTATTGCTATCTATGAATGTTTCCCCAAATCGGGTGTAGGATTTCAAGCCCAAATAAGAGAACCAAGATGTAAAGCAATCAAAGCAAACAATTAGTCATGCAAAAGGGTGATCTAAGCCCTAAGGTTATTCCACTTTTAAATATTCCCCAGCAGAGTCGCCAGTTCTGTGATACGGTGGGAGAACTGACTTCAGTTTTGCGTTTGTTTTCGCAAATGTTTCGGTTTAGCAAGAGTCGCCACCGACTTTTTATTTTATCCTAAGGAAAGGTTAAAAAGCACAGGAAAAAACCTTTGAGATGTTTTCATGGGTTCGGGGAGTAGATTATAGAAAGGGAAGGTATTAGCACCCTTTCTATCCATGGTTATCCATGGGCTCTTAGTTACTTGCTTAGATCACTTGCCTTGCATTTTCAATTGTTTGAAATGGTGCTTTGTGTGTGGGTTTGAAAACGTTTTGAAAAAGATGCCTTGTCTAGGCAACCCTTGTAACAATTCTTTACTCGGATGTTTTACAAAAGGTGTTTGTCTTTTTGAAAAGATGTTTCAAGGTTTTGAAAGTTGTTTTGAAAGTTGTGTTTGTGAAGTGTGTTTTGAAAAATGGCAAGGATTTGTTTTGCAAGTTGATCAAGTAACCAAGAGCTATCTACCCTAAATTTACTCAAAGATTGTTCCTATGTTTTAATCCTTTTAACAGTATTGTTCCACCATTGTATTTGGTGGACAATCTTGTGTTAGGATGTTAACGGGACATGCGCGGGTCATCGTATAGACCATGATAGCAATTTTGCAAAGTATCTTAGCATTTTTTTTAGGGACTAAGATCATTTTTTATAAGGCAACTTTGGATAGCGTCATCGAGGGACTATGATCTTTTGATTTTGTTTGTTTTACCAAGATACTTTGCATGCGTAACATGGCCCATTTTTGAAGGCAACAAGTGGATGTAACCCTAGGGGTGTTTGTGTGCAAGTGTATTTTATTGCATACAAGAATTCATCTTTGAATTAGGATTTTCTGTTTCATTGATTTTATCTTGCCATACACATCCTAATTACTAGCATTTATATTTAAAAGCAATAAAAAGCAGGAATATAAAATTCTACGCTATTACAACAATTAGGGGGTGGGGATACATATTTGTACATGGGGTGGTTCAACGAGAAAAATAGACAAGAAAAGAAAAATAACAAAAACAATATAGAGAGAAAGAGAGAGGGAGCCAGCGCGCTGCTGAGAGGTCATCAGAAGTTCTGACTCAGGCCCGCTGCCAGATGATCAACCTTTTGGTTAAACTGTATGAGTCAGAACTTCTGACTCTGGCACCTGCAAAATAGAAACCTGTTAGTGGGGAGATCAGAAGTTCTGACCCCCATGCGCTGCAAGACAAAAGTTTGTTAGTGGGGAAATCAGAAGTTTTGATCCTGTTGGAAATACAATAATTCTCAGAAGTTCTGATATTATTGACAGCAAAACAGGCTTTAGATGTGCTATCGTCAAAGTTAGCACCTGGCTTCTCCCTGTGCTATTCAGAACATCTGCAATTTTTTTATTTTCCACAAAACAGAAAACATGTTTGGAACAGCTTCAGCAAATGTCAGAGTGTTTCATGGGACAGAACCAACAAGGTCATAGGCAGGCACTATGCTGACTCACTTCCTATCTAAATGTTCTGAGGTATGAAAATCCTCAGAACACAAACAGCAGCAACATGATGTTTACATTATGTTTATTTGAGCATGCAAAGTTGATGATGCTTAGCAGCGTGATGAAGGTCAGCAGATGCTTACCTGGCTGTTGGAAAAGTTTGTGAATGAGAGCTAGCTTTTGGCTCTGATGGTGTTCTGGACAGGTTCTTTTTTTTGACAGGGGTAGATGAAGGTGTATGTATGGTCAGAGACTGAAAGGGTGTTCTAAAGAAAGCTGGGTTTTGATGAAGTTTGAAGGTAAGAAGTTCAAAGTTATGAAACACTGGGGATTTTGGCAGAGTTTCACAGTACCTTCTTGCTAAAAATTTCTGTTTCTCTTCTAGCAATTTTTCTGGTTTTTTGGACGCCCCCTTTCAGTGGACAATGGTGCTCTATTTATAGGCAAAGCTCTTGTGGATTCTTGAACATTAAAGGCGCCAACAGAGGTTGAATTGTTCTTTGAAAGAAGTTCCTGGGAAGTTGTGATAATATATAGCCTTTCAGCCTAGGCTGGAACAGCAGGCATGGATTGGGGAGAAGTGACCTCTTAGGTGGACGGTGGCGCGTAGACCCATGCCTAAACCTGCATAAAGGCGTTTACCAAGCCACACGTGAAGAGATCCCTTGGGTGAATGTTCAGGATAGGTTGGGAGCATTAATGAGCATTAAATGGTGATGAGACTTATCAACACCAATATTCTGGTAATAGGAAACAAACTTGAACCAGCAGTTCTGCTTTATTAAAAAACAACGTAAACCATGCTCTGGTCTTGGCCTCTTGTTGTTTTAGCAAATTCTAGAGATTCTCCTGACTTTCTGACACATTCCTTGGATTTGCCTCTGGAAATCCTGGACTTAGAGATTCTGTATCAATGTAACACCCACTCTTCTGACCTTTTCATCTTCTGATTTCAGCATGTTCTGAAGGAGCCTTCAGACTTCCTTGCTTCCTTTGCATTCCATTAGCAAACTCTGGCTGAACTTGTGTAATTGCTGAAAGAGCTATGTTCTGTTTGAGGCTTACGTGTTGAACCACGTTTGCAACTTCTGACTGAGTTGATGTAGCTGCTGAAGAGCCAACTTCTGACTGCGTTGAGCCAAGTTTGCAACTTTTGACCGTTGAGCCAAGCTTGTAACTTCTGACCATTGAGCCAAGCTTGTAACTTCTGACCGTTTCTATCTGGCGTTTGGTCCAGAAGTTCTGAAGCGCTATTTTCTTCTTGAACGCCCATTTTTTAGAGAAAAATTCCAAATTGTTTAGAATTTAATTTTTCTCAAGATAAAAGCGTTGCCTTTGGAGCTTGTGTGATCATTTTGCTCTTGTAAATGGTTTGCTTGGGCAGAAATGATAATTCAGGACTTGGATTTGTTTCAGAGGGAATCCAAGATGATTTCCTGAAGAAAGAGAGGGCAAATTTTGGGGTACAACAGGCTGTTATGATTTCCAATCCTGCCTCAAACCAACCACGAAACAATCAACGCAGACCAGATGTGCCCAGAAGAAAGTTCACTCGGATCAACATGACCCTATCCCAGGTTTTGTCACATCTACTGAAATCCAATTTGGTGACTCTGAAGGAGGCCCTGAAGAATCCTAATACTTCCTCTCCACGCTATAACTCGAATGCTCGATGTGCCTACCACTCTGAAATGTCGGGGCATGATACAAACAATTGTTGGGCTTTGAAGAACAAGGTGCAAGACCTTATTGATGCAAAGGAGGTTGAATTTGACCCCCTGAGACTCCCAACGTCATAACTACACCTATGCCCAAGCATGGCCCAGGAGTCAGTGCTATTGATGTTGTCTTCGCCATAGAGGATACTGACAGTGATTATGACTTGGACAAGTAGATATTTCCAATTATCAGCGGTAGACTCAGCAATTGGGAGGTCAAAGATTTTGTTCCTATCTCTTTTGTTCAAGAGTAGTTTGTCTTTTTGTTTGGAGGATATGTAATATTTGAAAAATTGAAACATTAAAGCCTTGTGTCTTACTCGAGGCGCAATGGTCTATTTGTGAGGGTCATTACTTCATTTTCATATGTCATCAATAAAACATTAGACGTTTCGCGTACAAATTTTACGCTCTTTGTTTTTATTTTCTGCCTCTTTACTTTATCAAAAAATACAATTATGCTCTTACACACACCCACATATCAAACTGCAGATCTGCACCCACTTTAGATCCCATTGATAACGGTTCTGTTATTGCCAGTTATGACTTTGAAAATACGATCTACCAAGCCGAGGACGAAGGTGAAGGAGATTATGAAGTACCAGGGGAACTTGCCATACTATTACAACAAGAAGAAAGGGAAATACAGCCTCATGAAGAACCAGTTGAGACAGTGAACTTGGGTACTGAAGAGGATAAGAAAGAAGTCAAGATAGGTTCTGATCTGAAGCATAGTCTCAAGGAACGGTTAATTCATATGTTACATGACTATGTTGAGGTTTTTTCCTGGTCATACGAATACATGCAGGGACTTGACACCGATATTATGGTTCATCGCCTACCTACAAAAGAGGACTGCCCTCCAGTGAAACAAAAGGTTCGTCGCATGCGGCCAGAAACGTCAGAGAAGATCAAGGCTGAAATCATGAAACAGTTCAACACCGGTTTCTTAGATGTCACCTCTTATCCCCAATGGATTTCTAATGTGGTTACGGTACCTAAGAAGGATGGTAAGGTACGTATATGTGTGGATTACAGAGACTTGAATAGGGCAAGCCCCAAGGATGACTTCCCGCTTCCCCATATCGATGTTCTGGTTGACAACACCGCACAGCATAAGGTATTCTCCTTCATGGATGGTTTCTTCGGATATAATCAGATCAAAATGGCACCTGAGGACATGGAGAAGACGACCTTTGTCACACAGTGGGACACTTTCTGTTGCAAAGTTATGTCGTTTGGGTTAAAGAACACCGGGGCAACCTATTAGCGCGCCATGGTAGCTTTATTTCATGATATGATCCATCACGAGATAGAAGTCTACGTTGATGATATGATAGCTAGGTCTCAGTCTGAAGAAGAGCACCTCAATCACATACAGAAGCTTTTTGAAAGGTTTAAAAAGTATAAACCGAGGCTGAACCCGAATAAATGCACCTTTGGAGTAAGATCTGGTAAGCTCTTAAGCTTCGTTGTCAGCAACAAAGGCATTAACGTTGACCCTGCAAAGGTCAAAGCTATACAAGAAATTCCAACTCCTCGCACTGAGAAGGAAGTTAGGGGATTCTTGGGATGTCTGAACTACATTTCCAGATTCATTTCACATCTGACCGTTACTTGTGAGCCAATCATCAAATTACTGAAGAAAGATCAAGCAGTAAAGTGGAATGACGATTTCCAGAACGCCTTTGACAAAATCAAGGAATATCTTCAAGAGCCTCAAATCTTGATGCCTCCAGTTGAAGGAATACCTTTGATCATGTACCTAACGGTATTAGAGAACTCAATGGGTGTGTGTTAGGGTAGCATGACGAGTCTAGTCGAAAAGCGCATGCAATATACTACCTTAGCAAAAAGTTTAGCGACTGTGAAACAAGATACTCACTACTCGAGAAAACTTACTTCACTTTGGCATGGGCTTCTCACTGACTAAGATAGTATATGTTGACTCACACTACTTTGTTGATATCTAAAATGGATCCCATCAAGTACATCTTTGACAAGCCCGCTCTTTCCGGAAGAATAGCAAGATGGAAAATGATCCTGACTGAATACGACATTCAGTATACGATCCAGAAAGCAATTAAGGGAAGTGTACAAGTTGATCATTTGGCTCATCAGGCTGTGGACAACTACTAATCCATGAATTTTGAGTTCCCGAACGAGAACATCATGCTAGTAACTGATTATGAAGAACCTGGACCGGATGAAGGACCTGAAAAAGGATCCCGATGGACTATGGTTTTTGATAGAGCTTCCAATGCTCTTGGCAATGGCATCAGCAATATGATCATATCTCTTGAAGGTTGTCATACTCCCTTCACTGCCAGATTATGTTTCAATTGCACCAACAATATGGCTGAATATGAAGCATGTATTATGGATCTCAGAGCTGCTATCGACTTGAGGATCAAATTCTTGAGTGTATTTGGAGACTCAGCTTTAGTAATCAGTCAAATCAAAGGAGAATGGGACACGAAGCATCCTAATCTCATCTCTTACAAAGATCATGTATTGACATTGATTCCATACTTTGAAGAAATTACCTTTGAGAATTTTCCACGAGAGGAAAATCAACTAGAGGACGCACTAGCGACTATGTCAATCATGTTCAAGGTCGGGTGAGATAACGAAGCTCCTCATATCACTATTGAAAAGATGGACGAACCAGTATACTGTCACGAGATTGATACTGAAGAGGTAGTGGAAAAACCTTGGTTCCACGAAGTCAAAAGATATCTCGAAGCCCAAGAGTATCCTGAAGGAGCTTCAGTCAATGACAAGAAGTTCCTAAGAAGGTTCTCTGCCAAGTTCTTCCTTAGTAACATGATCCTCTACAAGCGTAACCACGACTCTACCTTGTTGCGGTGTGTAGACAAGAGTGAAGCAGAAAAGATTATGGCTGATTTACATGAAGGTACCTTTGGCATCCATTCTAGTGGGCACATGATGGCTAAAAAGATCCTACGGGTAGGATACTACTGGTCCACTATGGAAGCATACTATTATCAGCATTCGCGGACTTGTCACAAATGTAAAATCTATGCTGATAAGGTGCATGTGCCTCTGGTTCCTCTAAACGTCTTGACTGCTCCTTGTCCGTTTGCAATGTGGGGCATCGACATGATTGGAGAAATTAGACCTACAACTTCTAATGGACACTATTTCATCCTAGTCACCATCGATTACTTTATGAAGTGGGTCGAGGCAGCTTCATTCGCTTCTGTTACCAAGAACATTATGGCCCGATTCATCAGACATAACCTTATATGTCGGTACGGTATTCTAGAAAGAATCATTGCAGATAATGGTACCAATCTCAATAACACTATGATCACCAAGCTCTGCATGCAATTCAAGATCCAACATCAAAACTCTTCTCCTTACTGGCCGAAGATGAATGGCGTTGTTAAAGCTGATAACAAAAATATCAAGAAAATCATACAGAAGATGACGATGACATACAAAGAATGGCATGAGATGTTACCATTTTCTCTTCATGGTTATCGCACCACAATGCGCACATCAACAGGGGCAACTCCTTTTTCTCTGGTGTACAGTATGGAAGTTGTCCTAGCCATTGAGGTCCAGATACCTTCCTTGAGGATCATGAAGGATGCATGGCTGGGCGAAGACGACTGTGTTCAGACTCGACTCGACCAATTAAACATAATTGACGAGAAGAGGCTCACAGCTGTCTGTCATGGTCAGATGTACCAAAAACATATGATCAAAGCTTTTAATAAGAAGGTCATACATTAGGTATATCAGGTTGGTGATCTGGTAATCAAGTGCATTATCCTACCACAAGGTGATCCCAGGGGTAAATGGACTCCCACATACAAAGGGCCATTTATGATCAAGAACATATTTTCTGGTGGAGCCACGATCTTAACCATTATAGACGGCGACGACCTTCCATACCCGATAAATGCGGACATAGTTAAAAGATACTACGCATAAACAAAGACCCGCTAGGTCGACTGGCCTAGGAAAAAATTAGGGCATCCCGGCGAACTAAAAGAGTTCGGGTAAAAATTAGGGATATACAAAAAAAAATTGTACACCCGACAATTTGAAAACCTAAAAAGGTGGCTTGGGAAAAAAGGGGTATCCCGGTGGGCTGAAAACCCGAAAGAGCGGTCCAGGAAAAAGTTAGGGATTTGAAGCGTATGACTATGTCTCGTTGGATCACCTTACAGCCAATCCTCAGTATCAATTATCTAGCTCAAGTGGTACTAATCAATCCAGTTAGCTTCGAACAAGTAGCAAAAGAGATGAGATGCTCAAAGAAGTAAAGGAAATAGTAGAATGGGAACCCATTGGGATCATTTCACATAGTTGTTTTTCTTTATATACTATTTTTTGTATAGTCTCCATTCTTGAGACAGTATTCTCTTACTAGGATTCCCGTCTCCTTGTACAAAAACGCTTATTCAAGTTAATACAAAGCTATTCTCTTTGAAAGTGCAAAACATCTATTTTTATTTTTCTATTTTGTTTGCAAAACGTCCAGTGATTATTTTTGAACATATGCATTTGAATGTGATTACTTCTTATAAATGTACACATAAAAAAACAGAAAGACAATTACTAATGACTTTAAGAAATGGGACAATGTCTAAGGGTCATTCACAAAATCCCGGCAGATATTTTCTTCAGCGGATACCTTCTCCAGTAGATACAGAGGAAAAGCTATCCTACTACAAGGTTAATGCCATATTATCAGTATGAAACCTAATGGTGTCAAGTTCTCATATCCCCGGCAGAGCAAGAATCTCTAAATTACCACTCCAACAAAAGATCCCCCAGTGAAGTCACCAAGCTTCTCAGGATTCCCCAGCTGGATTTCACAAAATCCTCAAGTAGTTCACAGAGTTTTCCTTCCCCAACAGAGTTTATCTCTCTAACAATGGAAGTTCATCTCCCAACGTTTCAATTTCAACAAATCTGAAGACCTACATTCTTCACCCCCAACAACAATCAGGGATTTATTTACCCTAATTCAACGATACAGTAATCGTACAACTGACATGTTTATACATTGCATTCATACATCATGTTACAAACATCACAGCATGTGCAGCATAAATGCATATATCACAATCTCATTTATTTTGAGAGCATCATGACATTGCATGAAATTGATTTTACCTTTTCAGGTTAAATTGGTAAACATACAAACACCATCAACTTATACAGCAGGTCAAAGATTAATGCCTGAAACTAGACAGTGAAACTATCTACACGACCAAATGGTATGAACTCCCAGAGCAAGACGAGTTTACCAACAAATACAGCAGGCCACAGATTAATGCCCGAAACTGGACGGGGAAACTATCTATGTGACCGACAAAACCAAGTTCCAGATTAATACCTGTAACAATCCAGGAGAACTATCTGTGGACGACTGACTGTGGATTAATACATGTAACAAGCCATAAAACTATCTTTCTTTCTCGGGTCAGAGATTAATACCTGTAACAAGCCAGGACAACTATCTCAACAATTGACAATTTTCAAGTCCCAGATTAATACCTGTAACAAGCCAGGAGAACTATTTATGGACTATCGACTGTAGATTAATACCTGTAACAAGCCAGGAGAGCTATCTACATGATGGGGATTGAAGATTAATACCTGTAACAAGCCAAGAAAACTATCTTTCTTTCTCAGGTCAGAGATTAATACCTGTAACAAGCCAGGACATCTATCTCAGCGATCGACAATTTTCAAGTTCCAAATTAATACTTGAAAGCAGACAGGAAACCTATCTGCGAACAGTTGATTTATAGATTAACACCTGAAACCAGACAGGAAAACTATCTACATGACCAGACAATGGAATCTTACACGAGTTCCTTCTCATCATCTGGATGCAGTCTAACATGGACTCATCCTGAAGTAATCTTACACAGATTCCTTCTCAAATTTCCAGATGCAGTCTAACACGGACTCATCATGAAGCAGCCCTACACTGGCTCCTTCTTATAAATCTCCAGATGCAGACTAACACGGACTCATCCTAGAACAAGCCCTATACAGGCTCTTTCTAATACATTTTCAAATAATGGTTAATTCCATTATCCCCAGCAAATTACTGTGAAGCCTGGATTTCAACCAAAAAACAACAAACTTTCATCTTTCCAGAGAAAACTCTTCAGCAGAACCTTGGATAACTGAAGTTCCTAGACTTTATTCCCCATAGAGTTTCCTCAAGCAGGAGAACAACAGAAACCCATATATCCCAGCGGATTCCTCCTCAGACAGCAGGAACAGGAATCCCCATAAGGAGACCTCTTAGGAAATCAGTATCTACTTTGGATGGCATCTTTGAGCCCATCTCCGACGACTCTCTGTCATCTTCTCCAAATGGAATCTATAAGCACATTCCCAATATCATCAACCATCAGTGTTACTTCATGCGAGTGCAAATTTCTGGGCACTCTAGTGTTCAATCCTCTTCCACCTTCAGATCACAAAAGGCAGACAAGTCAATTTAAACCTTCAGGTCTAAGAATATTGAACAGGGGCAGATGTTGTACCCCAAAATTTTCCCTCTCATGTTTCCCAAGGTTTCCCTTACATGAGTAATTACAAACACTTGCGTAAAGAAAATGAAAAATTTTTAAATGGTGTTTAAGTGTCTTTCGATTGGCATGTCAACAGTGTATTTTGATTGGCATCTGAATAATGTCCTTCGATTGGCATGTCAACAAGCTTAGATTGGGCATCTAAAACCCTTCGATCAAGTATTGGCCCATCAGCTTCGATTACGTGTTAGTTCCCTTTCGAGCAAGCCTTGGTCCAAGTTTCATTTAAGCAAGAACCCCCTACAAGTTCCCTTCGATTCACCAGCAATGGCCTCCTGCATGTTTATTTGGATTCACAAGGGAATAGGCTTCTTCTATGATTTCCTTCAATGCATAAGGCCAAGACCCCTCAACACAGTTTCTGCACTATGACACACAATATGACGCCTTTGAAAGAGCACTCCAAAGGTCCATTCGAAGGACACATATTGGTGGCCATTCGAAGGATACACATAATTACTAAATGAAAGTTTGTCTTATGATGGGTCTTGGTCCTACATGTATCCAGGCCCAGGCCTCTTGGGCAATGGCATTCTAATGAGGTCACAAAGGAGGCTTCGATTGGCTAGAATTAATTTTTCGTTTGGGTTATTTGAATCAAGCAGCTAAGGTAAATAGATGGGTCTAATCGAAGGAGCCATTAGGAGCAAGTCACAACCAATCAAAGAGAAAAGATCTGAGGGGCTTTCGAAGAAGCCCTGATAAGGGAAACTTTGAATAGATTCTAATCATCAAAAAGAATAATGCTCTGACAAAGAGAATTCTGGGCAATTCGAATTGAGGAAGATGGTGACTTAATTGAAGAAACTCTGATAAGGGAAGACTCTGAACAATTAGAATTCAGAGTCAACAAAGATATGATAAATTCGAATTGATGTAGATAGACTCAGTCGAAGGATCTATAAGGATATACATGTGGTCCATTCGAAGGAGACAACTCTGGGCCAATCGAAGATCAAGGATAAGGTGTACTTTGAAGGCATGTTAACAAAGTGTCCTTCGATTGGCATATCAGAGCAAGATGTCTTTAGATAAGCATATCAACAAAATCAAGAAATCAATGCAGAAGCTGACTGATCGAAGAAGCTCTAATAAAGAAGTTTCTGAACACTTCGAATCAAAAATCTAGGCCAATCGAAAAAGCTTTAATAAAGAAGTTTCTGAACACTTCAAATCAAAACTCTAGGCCAAATCGAAGAGCAACGCTGGAGGGCATTCGAAGGAGCCAAATGTGTCCAGGTTCATCCTAAGGCTCAAAGAGGCATGAATATTTCAAAAATGGAAGTTTTTTAATGTGTTTGATTTTGATCTCATGTCCTTCAAATCTTGGTTAATGGTTGTCTCTTGCCATTTCCATGCACCCACATCTCCTATAAATACAAGACACTCACACCACCGGTCAGGGAGGAGATACATACACTGGAGACCTACGCTTACATATTGCCTCATACACACGCAGGGATTGCTGATCGAAGGAGCATGCACCGCCTGCCTCAGAGCAAAAAAAATTAAGCTCTCCAAAGTTTCCAAAGCAAAAGAGCATGAGGAGGCTCCCATTTCCAACCAGTTCCAATCAAACTCCAAGTCATCCCACCCCCAAGTCAAAGCATCTCGTCCTTGGTAAAATTTCAAATTCATATTCTTGTTTTCATGATGTATTGATGTTTTCTAGTGTCTGATTTATGCCTAGGATATTATATAGCACAACGTTCACATGGACATACAAAGATAGAGGGCACGATCTGTGCTTTTCATCGAATCTCAAGAAACCATGGTTTTTTTAAGGCAAAGAAACCCATATTCGAATTCAAAGGAGTCAAAATAGTGGGAGGTCGAATTAGGAAAAAAAACATGGGTTCACACCCAGGTCATGCTTTTGTTTTGTTGACACTTTTTCTTGCAGATTTTAATGCTTTCCTCCACAAGCAAGTCATCAGACGCCTCCAGCAACATTCTTTGTTAGATCCAAGGTCTGTCTCCATGGATTGAAGATCATCATTTTCCTTGATCGAAGGATTCCTTTTTCTTGCATTCATTCTTACTTTTTTTATTTCTTTTAAATCAAAAAATCATTAAAAAAAATATCAGCCTTAGGATTTTCTAATTAATTTTAATTTTGTAAATTAATTAAATTAATTATTTTAACTTCATTTTATCAATTTAAAATCAACTAGACCTAAGTTTATTTAATTCAAATATTTTCTTAACAAAAACAACAAAAAAAGATTTTCTTGTTTACTTAGAAATTTTTAGACGTCTCTTTTCCGTTTCGCACGCGTAATTTATTTTTTCGCATTTTTCATATTTTTGTATCTGCTGATGGAATGTAATAGATGATTAACTACGGCTTTACTGCTTTTTATTTATTTTTCCCCCATTTGGACATGTAAATACCCCTCCCCAAAGCATTGTAATAGCATAAGGTTTACAATTCCCGCACTTTAAATTTCTGCAAGATATTAACTGTTAGTAATTAGGTGTGTATGGAAAGACTGAAATCAAACGTTAGCAAACCTAATAACAAAGATAAATAAACTGAATATAACACACATTACACATATACATATCTAGGGTACCCCACTTCGGTTACCTTCGGAAAATAGTCACAACTCTCGAAACGTGAGAGGTTTTAGTGGCTACCCTCTAGTTCAAAAGATCATAAGTCCCTCGATGACCCTCTCGACGTTGCCTCAGTAAAAATATGATCTTAGAACCCTAGGGTAGTTACTAAAGCTTCTTGCTTAGTTGCCTCCGTGACTATAAATCGTCCCTTCGATTGTCCCTCAAACATCCAACGATAGGGCTACCTACTCACTAATAGTAGGATAATGCTATCTAAATGATAGGAGGAAAAGAACGAACTTTTTCGAGTACAAGTAGATAGTTGTTAGATGTTTGCTCAAATAAAAAAAACTTTTTACACTTACGCATTTCAAAAACAACTTTCAAAAACATTCGCTTTATCAACACTCTTGAGGACTGATACAAGAGTTATCATGAAGAGAATCATCGCACTAAGGCAATTTCAAAATACTTTTCAAAAACACACAAAAGCACAAGGTATTTCAAAAAATTATCTAAGCATCTAAGAGCCCGTAGATAACTACAGATGGAAAGGGTGATAATACCTTCCCTTTCAATAATCTACCCCCTTACTCAAAAAATTCTCAAAAAAGGTCTTTTTCTGTTCTTTTCACCCTTTCCTTTGTTGGATAAAAGAAAAGTCGATGGCGACTCTTGCTTATCGTAACATTTGCAAACACAAAACACAAAACCAGTATAACAGTCAGTTTTGCCACCGTATCACATCGTCCATCTCAAACTCTTTCATAAGATCACTCTTAAACTTATAAATGCATTTTTCATCGCTGCCCGTTATCAACAAATCATCTATGTTTAGACAAAGGATTATCACCCATTCAATTGTCTCCTTATTCACATGCACACCTGTTTTATCCCAAAATTTGCCCTCCCATTTCATCAATATTTTCTCATCACAAGACCCTTGGAGCTCAAGATCAAGTTAGGGTTTACTCTGCTCAAGACCCCTCCTTACACTGTTGACCCAAATTAGGGTTTGAGTTTGCACAGATATGTTTTGACCTAAAATGCCCAAAGTGACTTTCATGCTTCATGTTGGACTCACAAGTTTATCCATACAAATTTCAAGCCTTGATTCCAATCTTTGCCCAGTCAATTGGACAGTTGACCTAGAAATCAGCTGTATTGGGGAAAAAGTCAACTGTGGTCAATTGACAGTCAAACCTCATGATTTTTGACCCACATCAACATTATGAACTCATATGAACCATTTGGACAAGTTTGGATCACAATTCCACAAGAAATTTGATCAGATCACCAAAAGGGCAAAATGGTCATTTTTAGGGTTTTGACTGCACAAAGGCAATTTTTGACTGTTTGATCTAACCAATGGAAAACCAAGCTCATATATGGATCCAAGGACTCAATGGCATGGTCTTGACACATTCAACAAGTTCAAAAGGTCCCAAATGCACAGGATTCACAGATGAATTTTCCAGTCAACTGATCCAAATTTGACTGTATACTGAAAAGTCAAACTTTGACTTTTTGGTCAAAATCAAGTGTCAAGATTCATTTTTCATCAAAACATGTCAAATTATGAAACTTATTCATCAAGAAACCCAAAATTACAAATTAGGGTTTGAAATGAAGAAATTTCATAACTTAGAAATTTTCTAAGTTATGAAATTTCCTAATTTTTTCCTAACTTTGTCCCATTTTTTCATCAAGATGTAATTTGATTCAAGCAAAACTCAAAACATGAAAGTTATAGTCCATTGAAAAACCTATAACTTTGATTCACAAAGTTTTCTCAAAAGAAGCTTGTAGCTCAAGTTATGATTTTTGGAATAGGGGTGCAAAACATTCTTAACTTAGAATTTTTTTGACCTATTTTAGGCAGGATTTTTGCCCAACTTCATGGCCACTTTTCACATGCTTCCACTTGGAATTTCAACTTGCATTATAAAGATGGATTGTAGTACATATTCCAATCTTTCCAAATTGTCCAAGAACTTCTCAAACACCCTTGTGGTTAGGGAGAATCGAATTTGTAAAGATGGACAAAAGTCACTTTGTTCATAAGCCAATTACATGTTCATAACATTGCCATTTTCAAGTCAGCATGTTCCAAGCTACATTACAGGCCTTTAATCTCATTCACACTCAATAATTTAATGCCAATCCTTTGTGTTCAAGCCTTATTTTGTGTGTTTAACCATTACTTGCAAGATTAAGCCATATTTGGAAAAAGCGTTTTAGCCATTTTTGAAAAGATCCACTTTATGTCAAAACACAAATCAAAGAGGTACAGGCCAGATCTTTTGGGCACAAGATTATGGACATATCCCACTGATCAAGAACCAAATTTGCAGTATGCTTGAGGGGCCTGTATGAGCCTACAATCTAACTTGACAACTTTTGCTTAGATAAGAAGAAAACTTGCATTTTGTACCATAACTCACATTCCTGCAAGAACCAACTCAAGCAAACTTTGTGAACACATTTGATATTCCCTAACTAACCTAGAACACGATCCCTTAACCCTCAATACCTCCTCATCCATCAAAGCACATTTTTTCTGCAAAACAGAGTCCCTGTTGCAGATTGACTTCCACAATTTATTTTCCTCATGCGTCTTGGCCAAAGCTTGTTCATACACATTCCCTACCATCTATTGAAGCTATTCCAAGCATTGAACTGGAACTGTAACATCCATAACCAAGGTTTCCATTTTCATTTTTCATTTGTGCAGGTTGACTTCCATAGCTCGATTCAGTAAGATTCAAAGCAAGCCAAGCATATAGGAAGCATCCTTGGACCTCAGGCAAGTTGTACAAATTCTCAAACTTCCTTGAAAGTACCTCCATTGTTGTACACGACTCAAGCTGAATAGGTAAAAGTTTACACTTCTATCTCTCTATCCAAGCATATCTAGGCTTAGGTTTGTGAAGAAAGTATGTCCTACCCATGGCCCTGAAGCTACCCATATAATCACTTTTCATTTATGTTGTGTGTACTGAGAGAATTTTGAACCTGAACATTGAAAAAAAGTTAGGCCAGGAATTGAGGGAGAAGAAATTCTCTCTCATTTCTGAGAGCTAGAACAACTTCTTTATATGTTTAGAATCGTGACATGATGCTCTATAATGTTTATGTTGTGAGTTTTTGCTAAAAGTCAAGGAATCAAGAGATGACAGGGATGGAAGGAAGCGCGCGTTTTTGTGTTTGAATCTGGCTGGAGGTTGAAGACAAGCCCCTTTGGGCTGGGCCTGATTTGTTTTTCTGTTTACACCACCTTTTTCCACTTACACCCCCTTGGCCCATTGTGTGATTTTTTAATCATTTTTTACTTTTTATTTTTTCTTCTGACTTATTATTTTTTGTCAAAACATTAAAAATATTAAAAATATTTTTCCACACATTTTTGCATTTATTTTGAATTTATTTGATTTATTTACAATTATGTATGTAAAATAATATATATACTTTTATTTAAAATACTAAAAAAATAATACAAAATATATTTATTTTCAGCTATTATTTTATTTTACCCTTTGAAAACATTTTCTTAAAATATACTTTTTTTTGATAAATAATAAATATTTTATTTTTGTATATATTTAGTATATTTAATATATAATATAAATACTTATATATTTATTAGAATATTTAGGATAAAAATATAAAAATAATGGATTTTTATTTTTATTAATATTTGACCTCAAAAATTACTTTTTTACAAAATACTTCTCTTTTATTTATTTTTTGTGTATAATTAATAAATATTGTATATAATATAAATAATAAATACTATTTATTTAGAAAATTAGGGTTTTGCCCTAAACCATGAAAATATCCAAAATTAACTTTTTTATTTTTGCTTATATGTCACATAAAAAATACTTTTACATACATATAAAAACCATTTTTGTGCATAATACATTTTGCATATTTATTGTATTTATTTAATTATTGTACAATTCTAATATTTGTATATTCAATATGGATGTAATAGTTTAGATTTAATTTCTTGCTAAATATCCCCCATTTGAACATTTGTACCCCCATCCCCATAAATATGTTGTAATAACTTAGGACTTTAAATTTCGCATTTTTAAGCTTTCTAATTATGCCATGATAGACTTAGGGTTTGTATGCAAAAATCAACCAAACAAATAGCTTGACTAAACAAAAGACAAAAAGCATGAAAATGGACAACACCAATCACACTTGCACCCCTTAGGGTTACTCCACTTGTTGCCTTCAATAATGGGCCATGTTTGCATGTTGAGTGTCTTTAGCAAAACAAAACAAATCAAAATGATCATAGTCCATCGATGACGCTTTCGAAAGTTGCCTAAAAATGATCAAGTCCCTTGAAGGAAAAATCGCCAAAGACACTTGGCACTATGGTATTCATGGTCTAAACGATGACCCACGCCCGTCCCGTTAACATCCTAACACAAGATTGCCCACCAAACACAATGGTGGAACAATACTGTTAAAAGGGTTAAAACATAGGAAAAATCTTTGAGTAAATTTAGGGGTAGACAACTCTTAGTTACTTGATTAAACTTGCAAAACAAATCCTTGCCTACTTTCAAAACACACCCCACAACACAACTTTCAAAACAACTTTCAAAACCTTGAAACATCTTTTCAAAAAGACAAACACCTTTTGTAAAACATTCGAGTAAAGAATTGTTACAAGGGTTGCCAAGACAAAAGTCATCTTTTTCAAAACATTTTCAAAACCACACACACAAATCACCATTTCAAACAATTGAAAGCACCATTTCAAACAATTGAAAATGCAAGGCAAGTGATCTAAGCAAGTAACTAAGAGCCCATGGATAACCATGGATAGAAAGGGTGCTAATACCTTCCCTTTCTATAATCTACTCCCCGAACCCAAGAAAACATCTCAAAGGTTTTTGCTGTGCTTTTTAACCTTTCCTTAGGATAAAATAAAAAGTCGGTGGCGACTCTTGCTAAACCGAAACATTTGCAAAAACAAACGCAAAACCCAAGTCAGTTCTCCCACCGTATTACAGAATTGGCGACTCTGCTGGGAAAAATTTGAAAGTGGAGTAACCTTAGGGCCTAGATCACCCTCTTGCATGACTAATTATTTGCTTTGATTGCTTTATATCTTGGTTCTCTTGTTTGGGCTTGAAATCCTACACCCGGATTTGGGAAACATTCATAGATAGCAATATGTTGTGGAAACTGTGCGGGGTATACCGACACGGTTGAAGCAATAGCTATATTAGTGCAACATATTTGTGAGTACCGGTAACCCTTGAGTTCAATCAAGGAGAGTACGGGGCCGTTGAGTGATGTCACTAAGCACTAATGACCTAGAACCTTACTTGACCATCTTGGCCTTTTATTAGGGGTAGTGAGATGACCGGCTTTGGTACAGTCCGAAGTTGGTAGATACTCGATACTACACTCATTGAGGGTTGTTTTCTTGGAATATTTTGGTCGCTAGTTAAGTGGCTAAACCAAAACAATGAACATGGAAAACAATCCAATGATATTGAGCTCCTTAGAACCCGGTTACTATTTATAGGACGGGTTTTTAAGCCAACTACACTCAAGAGGGTACTTACCTATGAAACCCCATGCAAGCCTGAAACTAGGGTTCTGTATGAATTTCTTGTACATATGTTTATGCATACATCATGAACATCATAAAGCATCATATGCATTCACTAACCATTTCAAGGGTTTGGATCTTCATCTTTGTTCTTGTTTTGTAGGTCATGGAAATTCTTCGCAGGAAAACTATCCAAGTCAACCTTGTGAGAATCCCTCCTCAACTCAAGAAGCTCACATCCAGAATTCCCGAAAGCTCTCCCTTCAGTGAAAGGCATGGTAGACTGCTCAGCC
The DNA here is from genome assembly GCA_948472305.1 of Vicia faba. Classification (NCBI taxonomy): domain Eukaryota; kingdom Viridiplantae; phylum Streptophyta; class Magnoliopsida; order Fabales; family Fabaceae; genus Vicia; species Vicia faba. Next base: position 255,838,331 of record OX451736.1, on the reverse strand, counting down.
TAGTCAACACCAGCATTGAAGAGGACATGGTGAAGGTGCTATTCCAGTTCTTTGACCCCCTTCACCACTATTTCACATTCCCCGACTGCCAATTGGTGCCCACTTTGGAGGAATTTTCTCAACTCTTGAGAATTCCTATTCTTAATCAACTACCCTACAACGGTACGGAAAAAGAACCAAAGCCTGAAGATGTTGCTCAAGCCCTACACTTGCAACCATCTGACATCAAGGGGCATTGGGAAACTAGAAGTGGTTTCAAAGGCTTCTTGGCAAAATTCTTGTTTGAGAAGGCACAAGAGTGTTGGAATTCATTGGACCTGCAAGCCTTTGAAGAAATTGTGGCACTCCTCGTTTATGGGTTGGTCTTGTTCCCAAATCCTGACCAACTTATAGATGTCAACGCCGTCAAGATCTTCTTATCCAGAAATCCAATACCAACATTGCTTGGGGACATCCTCCACTCATTTTACACACGAACAATGAGAAAGAGGGGTGTTCTCATGTGCTGTAATCCTCTCCTTGCAAGGTGGTTTATTTCGCACCTTCCACAATCTGTTTTGAAGAATGACCAAGGCTTAAGGTGATCACAAAGATTGATGACTCTTACACACTCTGATGTACATTGGTGTTCTCGGTCCAGAGAAAATGTCATCATCGTCGATCATTGTGGAGAGTTCCCTAATGTTCCATTACTTGGCATTAGGGGAGGCATTACCTACAACCCTTGTCTAGCTTTGAGACAATTTGGATATGCAAGGAGGGATGGCCCTCATGACATGTTGATTCCTGACCTAGTTTTTTACTTCGACAACGATGCGCAAGGACTTCTCTAAAGATTCATCAGAGCTTGGAGGATGCCTAACAAGGTAGATAGCAAGACACTGGGGCATAAGAATTTCATCCCTCTTGAGCCTTATCTCAAGTGGGTACGAACCCGAGCCCATAGTCTAATGATGCCTTACCCTCATGTTCTCCCTGTAATTAAAGAGCCCGTTAAGGAAGGAGAGGTTCCCTACACCATCCTATATCCTGACATGCCAACATCATGGGAGGAGATGCAGAAGAGTTGGATCCAACTCAAGGAGGAACGGAATACTTTTGAAGCCAGCTTCTACGCCAGTGAGAAGAAGGTTTTGGAGCTTACCCACCGACTTCATGAGAAAGAGACCCTCAACACCTACATCGCACCAAAGAGGATGCGCAACGTCTTTTTACCTTGAGAAGTTTTTTGTAATATTTGGCCCATGGGGCATTTATGTACTGACAAAATTTCTTCTTATTAATATGACGTGTGTTCTTTTTTGTTTGCAACAACTTTGAAGTTCTAAATCCTTGAATGCATTGCATAAATAAACATATCATTCATCATGCGCATAAGCAGGTCTCCACACCAGGTTTCCTTATCTTTCTGCTGTTTATTTCAGTAAGATGGATCTCGAACAGACGGTCAAAGATTTGCAGTCTCAAAACTCACAGTTTCAACATCTCCTGATGACCTTGGCAAAGGGTCAGGAGGATCTAAAAGCTCTGCTTGGGAACAAAGAGCAAGTGAAAAAGAAGAAGAAAAGAGTCGGGGTGGCTACCCTGGGAAGAAGGTTTGAGGGTGAAGCCATAAGAGTTCTTGAATTTCCCCCTGCATTTGAAGAGGGAACTAGTAAAGGAAAAGGGGCTGCGGTACCTTCTGAATCCGAAGATGAAGAGGAAGAGGCTGAAGAAGATGAAGACTACTCAGAGCAACAATACTCGCCGGCCGACGACAAATACAAGAGCTTGGAGGATAGGCTGGAAGCTATGGAGCTGCAGAGAGTTCTCGGCTTAGATTTCGAAGATTTGGGATTAATTGCTGGAATTGTGATTCCCCCGAAGTTTAAAGTGCCAATTTTTGCAAGATATGACGGACTGTCTTGCCCGAAGATGCACCTAAGGTCGTACGTCCGAAGAATTCAGCCTCACACATCTGACAGAAACCTTTGGGTACACTTCTTTCAGGATAGCCTGTCTGGTACACAACTGGATTGGTTCTACAAGCTTGAGAGATCAGAGGTACATAGTTGGGAGGATCTGACAGCTGCCTTTTATCGCCAATATCAATATAACTCTGACCTGGCACCAACCCATACTCAGCTACAGAGTATGGGGATGGCCTCAGGTGAGGGATTCAAGGAATACACCCAGAAATGGCGCGATCTGGTCGGAAGAGTGCAGCCACCTCTTTCTGATAGAGAACTTGTTGATATGTTCCTGGGGACCCTGTCTGGTCCATTCTTTAACCATTTGATCGGTAGCTCTTCCGCAGGGTTTACTGAATTAATTCTGACTAGCGAGCAGGTAGAAGCCGGTATCAAGAATGGGAAGATTCAGAAGGATGCCTCTGCATCTACAACTGTTAAGAAATCATTTCCGGCGAAAAAGGAAACGGTTGTTGTGTATTCTCAGAGAGGAGCAAGAAGAAGTGAGCATCGACCGACTGTGGGGGCCGTGATGATCCAAAATCCATCAAATGATCAGCCTCGCAATAACCAGTCCAGACCTAAACAGCAATGGGGAGAACGGCCACAACGGCAGTTCACCCGCATTAATATGACACCCGCGCAAGTTCTTCCGCATCTGTTGAAGTTGAATCTCGCCACTATTAAAGAGGCACCAAAAAATATGAACACATCCTCTCCGCATTATCATCCCAATGCTAAATGCGCCTATCATTCTGACAGTGTCGGGCACGATACCAACGATTGCTGGGCACTTAAGCATAAAATTCAAGACTTGATAGAGGCGAAAGAGGTTGAGTTCGATGCTCCAGAGAAGCCAAACGTAATATCCGCTCCGATGCCGAAGCATGGTCGAAATGTCCATGCTATTGAGGAAGATCTGTATGTTTCTGATGTCAATGACCTGATGACTCCGCTGTTAACCATCAAGTTAAATCTGTTAAAGGCTGGGATTTTCCCAGGATGCAAAGAAGACTGCTACTGTTGTTACTCTCTACCAGTCGAATGTCCATTGCTGAAAAAAGGCATCCAAGGCCTAATGGACAGTCAACAAATTCTGTTTGAAAAGGTTCCTGCTATTCCAACCCCTATCGAAGATGTCTCAATAATCACCATTTACACCAATCTTTCCAAGGCCGTCAAAAAGCCTGTTAAGATTACATCCGCTACAAAGTATTTTCCTCTGAAGATAACTATGCCAGGGCCTGTCCCCTACATTTCTGAAAAATCAATACCATGGAATTACGGTGGAGAAATCTACTACCATGGTGTTAAACAAGTTGAAGTAACCGAAGGAAGCTCTGATGAAGAAGATGCCAGCATTGGAAACATTGCTGGTACAAGCAAGATCACCCGAAGTGGGAGAATATTTTCTCCAGAGATTGCCCCCCCAAAGGCAATCTTTGGACCCTCATCTGCTGCTAAAGATATTCCTGCACCGATAAGACTTTCCGCAAAAACCCCGTTGATTGAAGAAACTGTTATTCCTGTTGTTGTCCCTCCTACTTTTGTTGATATAGGTAAAGGGACCCAAGATGAGCTCGTCAGGACGAGGGCTCAACCTTTGGTCATCCCGGAAACCTCTAAGAAAGAGATGGAGGAGATCCTGAAGATAATTAAAAAGAGTGATTATGACGTGGTAGAGCAACTGGGGCAAACCCCCTCGAAGATCTCCATGTTAGCATTACTGCTTTGCTCTGAGGCGCACGCTAAAGCATTGATAAAATTCCTGAAGACAGCCCATGTGCCCCAGGAAACCTCTATAGACCAATTCCAAGATTGCATGGCCAGCCTTACCGCAGACAACGGTTTAGGTTTCTCAGATGCTGACCTGACCTCAAAAGGAAGAAAACACAACGACGCATTACATGTTTCAGTAGAATGCCAAGGAACTACTCTGGCCCATGTTCTGGTCGACACTGGTTCTTCTCTGAACGTGCTGCCTAAGAAGGCTCTCGACCGATTAGACTGTGAAGGCTTGGAGTTAAGGCCAAGTAATATCATTGTAAGGGCATTTGACGGGTCAAAGAGAATGGTACACGGGGAGGTAGACATTCCCATTAAGGTTGGCACAGAAGTGTTCCCCTCAACTTTCTATGTGATGGACATCCGTCCGTCATACTCTTGCTTACTAGGGAGGCCATGGATATATAACGCTGGGGAGGTTACCTCCTCCTTACATCAAATGTTGAAGTACCCTGTCAAAGGAAAGATCATAACCGTCCACGGTGAAGAGGAATATATGATCAGCCACCTGAACTCCTTTCGGTATGTAGAGGTAGAGGGTGAATTCATTGAGACACCATTCCAGCACTTCGAGGAAGTCTCTCCTGAAGTGGCAGTAGCAAAAGTGGTAGCTGAGGTACCAAAGCAGATGGCCAGGATGGCATCTCTAAAAGACGCGAAGGCCGCAATGAAAGAAGGGAATAGTTCAACATGGGGGCAGTTGCCTGATATTCCGCACAAAACAGACAAGTTTGGATTAGGATTCACTGCTGCAGGACAGAAAGCTATGCGCCGTTCAAAAGTTGAAAGAACGCCCATCAAGATTTCTCCTTATGGGATCAAGGCTTTGGAAGGTGAAGACGAAGAGGCCAACATTGAAGATTGGATTTACCCAACTATCGAAGGGGGACTACGCAACTGGGAGGCAAAAGACTTTGTCCCCATTACTTTTATTAATCAGTAATTATCTGTCAAACATTTCCTGTGGTCTGTAATAATTACTTTTGAACAATCCATACACTACTTTTTCACCTCATGCCTTACCCGGGGCATGTAGGTCCATTTGTAAGGGTTTTGATTATCTTCATATCCATATGCCATGTTTAATGATTCATTCGACGTTTTTCATTGATAAACTGTTGTGTTCATTTTCTTTCCTTTTGCATTTTTGTTTGTTTAAGGATGGCTATCCCTTACACACGCCCACACTCACAAATGCAGGCACCCATCCACTCTGGATTCTATGGGCGACTATTCTGCTATGTCCTTCAATAACTCTGAAGATCTGGTCAATCAGGCTGAGTATGAAGATGACGAAGGTTGTGAAGTACCAGGGGAGCTAGCCAGACTTCTACAACAAGAGGAAAGGGCCATCTTGCCTCACGAAGAATTGCTGGAAACTGTCAATTTAGGAACAGAGGAAGACCGGAAAGAATTACAAGTGGGTGCCAATCTGGAACCAAGTGTCAAGGAGCACCTGATACAGCTGTTAAATGAATATGTTGAAATCTTCGCCTAGTCTTATGAAGACATGTCGGGTTTAGACACAGACATCGTGGTTCACCGTCTCCCCACAAGAGAGGATTGTCCACCGATCAAGCAAAAAGTCCGCCGAATGAGGCCCGACATGTCTGAAAAAATTAAAGCAGAAGTAATGAAGCAATTCAACGCTGGCTTTCTGGCTGTTACATCCTATCCACAATGGGTTGCTAACATCGTGCCAGTACCTAAAAAAGACGGCAAGGTTAGAATGTGTGTGGACTACCGGGATTTGAATAGGGCCAGTCCTAAGGATGATTTTCCGCTACCGCACATCGACATTTTGATTGACAATACAGCTCAGCATAAGGTGTTTTCCTTCATGGATGGATTCTCGAGCTACAACCAAATCAAAATGGCCCCCGAGGACATGGAGAAAACAACCTTTGTTACACAATGGGGTACCTTCTGCTACAAGGTGATGCCGTTCGGACTGAAGAACGCAGGGGCAACTTATCAGCGCGCCATGGTAGCTTTATTTCATGATATGATACATCATGAGATCGAAGTTTACGTAGACGACATGATAGCTCGATCACAAACAGAGGAGGAACACCTTGAGCATTTACAGAAGTTGTTTGCCAAATTGAAAGAATACAAACTCAGGCTGAATCCAAGTAAGTGCACTTTTGGAGTTAGGTCTGGTAAACTCCTAGGGTTTATTGTCAGCAACAAAGGCATTGAGGTCGATCTTGCAAAAGTGAAAGCAATACAAGAGATGCCTGCTCCCCGTACTGAAAAGGAGGTTAGAGGGTTCTTGGGGCGCTTAAACTATATTGCCAGATTCATCTCTCATCTGACTTCTACCTGTGAGCCAATTTTAAAACTATTGAAGAAAGATCAGGTATTCGAATGGAACGACGATTGCCAAGCTGCTTTTTATAAGATCAAGGAGTATTTGCTAGAACCTCCTATTCTGATTTCTCCCATCGAAGGAAGACCGTTGATCATGTATCTGACTGTGTTGGATAACTCAATGGGGTGTGTTTTGGGCCAGCATGACGAGTCTGGTCGAAAAGAGCATGCTATTTATTACCTTAGCAAAAAGTTTACCGACTGTGAGACTCGCTACTCACTGCTCGAGAAAACTTGCTGCGCTTTGGTATGGGCTGCTCGCCGACTAAGGCAGTATATGCTGACTCATACCACCTTACTGATTTCCAAAATGGATCATATCAAGTATATCTTCGAGAAGCCTGCTTTATCTGGAAGAATAGCTAGATGGCAAATGATCCTAACTGAGTATGACATCCAGTACACCACCCAAAAAGCTATAAAAGGGAGTGTACTAGCTGACCATCTAGCTCATCAAGCTATCGAAGATTATCAACCCATGAGATTCGACTTTCCAGACGAGGACATCATGAATTTGGACAACATTGAAGATAACAGACCATATGACGGACCTGAAAAAGGATCCCGATGGACCCTGTACTTTGATGGTGCTTCAAATGCACTTGGAAACGGTATCGATGCGGTGCTCATTTCTCCGGAAGGTTGCCACACACCTTTCACGGTCCGACTTTGCTTCAGCTGCACCAACAACATGGCTGAATATGAAGCTTGCATCTTTGGTCTCAAGGCGGCTATAGACTTGGGGATCAAATCTTTGATCGTATTTGGGGATTCGGCTTTGGTTATCAGTCAAATCAAAAGAGAGTGGGATACCAAGCATCCTAATCTTATCCCATACAAATAACATGTCCTGACATTGTTGCCTCATTTCGAGCAAATTACCTTTGAGCATTTCCCGCGAGAAGAGAATCAGCTAGCAGATGCTCTGGCTACCATGTCTTCCATGTTTAAACTCAACTGGGATAACGAGGCTCCCCAAATCACCATCGAGCGAACGGATGAACTTGCGCATTGTCACGAGATTAATACCGAAGAAGTAGTGGAACAACCCTGGTTCCATGAAATTAAAAGGTATCTTCAGACTAGAGAATATCCCGAAGGAGCTTCCGTAAATGACAAGAAGTTCCTAAGGAAATTTTCTGCCAAGTTCTTCCTGAGCAACGGCATCCTCTACAAACGAAGCCATGATTGTGTTTTACTCCGATGTGTAGACAAAGCTGAAGCAGAGTTAATCATGACCGAGATACACAGCGGCACATTTGGCACTCACTTGAGCGGGCATACGATGGCTAAGAAGATCCTAAGGGCAGGCTATTACTGGTCTACCATGGAAGCTGACTGCCATCAACATTCCCGTACTTGCCACAAGTGCCAAGTCTACGCTGACAAGATTCATATTCCTCCGGTTCCTCTCAACGTTCTGACAGCTCCTTGGCCATTTGTTATGTGGGGCATTGACATGATTGGAGAGATCAAGCCTACGGCATCCAATGGACATCGCTTCATCCTGGTTGCTATTGACTATTTCACCAAATGGGTCGAAGCAGCTTCCTTCGCCTCTGTTACTAAAAATGTGGTTGTCCTCTTCATCAAGCAGAACCTTATATGCCGGTATGGTGTTCTCGACAGGATCATCACAGACAACGGTACAAATCTGAATAATACTATGATCACCGCTTTGTGCGAACAGTTCAAGATTTATCATCACAATTCATCTCCATATCGGCCGAAGATGAACGGTGTTGTTGAAGCTGCGAACAAAAACATCAAGAAGATCATTCAGAAAATGACAGTCACTTACAAGGACTGGCATGAGATGCTACCGTTTGCTCTGCATGGATACCGTACCACGGCACGTACTTCAACCGGGGCAACCCCATTTTCTTTGGTATATGGCATGGAAGTTGTGCTGCCCATGGAAGTTCAGATTCCTTCCTTAAGGATTATGAATGACGCAGGTTTGAATGAAGATGATTAGATTCAGACTCGGCTTGATCAACTCAATTTGATCGACGAGAAGCGACTCGCTGCTGTTTGCCATGGTCAGACGTACCAAAAACGGATGATCAAGGCTTTCAACAAGAAAGTCATACGTCAAGTGTATCAAGTCGGAGATCTTGTCATCAAGCGGATTATCTTACCGCAAAGTGATCCCAGTGGCAAATGGACTCCTACATACGAAGGACCATTTGTGATCAAGAGTATATTTTCTGGTGGTGCAATGATTCTGACCACCATGGACGGTGACGATTTGCCGCACCCTGCGAACGCAGACATAGTCAAAAGATACTACGCATGAAATAACCCGACAAGTCGAAAACCCGAAAGGGCGGCTTGGGCAAAAATGGGCATCCCGGTGAACCGAAAACCCGAAAGGGCGGTTCAGGCAAAAATTAGGGATAAAACAAAAAAATCTGTACACCCGGCAAGTTGAAAACCCGAAAGGGCGGCTTGGGCAAAAAGGGGTTTCCCGGTGGATCGAAAACCCGAAAGGGCGATTCAGGCAAAAGTTAGGGAATTAAAGCGTATGACTATGTCTCGTCGGATCACTTTAAGGACAATCTCTTCATCAACCAGCTCCAAGCTTCTGATCAATCCAGTCATCGGCGGGCGAAGCATTGAATGGACAGATGTTCAGAGTTGTGAAGGCTATAGCAAGAATGGGGATCCCATGGAATTGTTTCACATAGCCATCTTTCTTTTGTATAAATTTTTCAATCTTTACGACGACATCCTCTTACTAGGATGCCTGTCTCCTTTGTACAAAGATATTCATAAAAGTTAATACAAATACTTTTCCAAATACAGAAATTTGCTTTGTCTTCCTTTTCCTTTCTTTTGCACTTATGTTTTACTTGAGAAACGTCCAATGTTTTGTTAAATAGGCATATGCATTTGAACATAATCGTTCACTTACAAATCAAGAAAGATGATTGCTGATAGGTTGAAAGTACAGATGGATATCTTGATGCCCTTTCAGAGGGAATCCCCAAACAAAGTTAAACGTCATAGCAAAGGCTTTCTCAAAACTGATTTCCCCAGCCAGAGAGCCTTCCAGAACTCAATTCCCCTCAGAGTTTCAGTATCCCCAGTGGAGCCTTAAAAAATCTGAAAATCCAATCCCCAGCGGAGCTAAATTTTCCAACCAACAATCCCCAGCAGAACCAGACTAATGAACCTTCTCCCCACAGAGATACTTCCCACCAAACTGAAGGTTCTCAGTCATGCTTCTCCAGCATAAGTCTACCAGATTCTGGACTCCCCAATAGAGATCATCAGAAATTCTCATTCCTACAAGTCACCAAGGAATTCCAATTCCCCGCAGTAGTCCTAAGATCCCTCAACAATTGAAGATCTTGCATTTCCCAAACAGAATGAAGACTCTCATTCTCGGTTCCTCATAGGATAATCAGATATTCTCCGGTGAAGATCTCCTCGGAAGGAATACCCAGTAGATTGGTATACAACCCAAGCTCATGTTTCCCCTGCAGTAGTCAAGGAGTCACTTTCCCTGGCAGCAGTCAAGATTCTTTTATCTCCATTCCAGGATTCATCTATCCTCAGCAGGACAGCTCATCAGCTTACATGCGCATTCATTACACGCATATCATAAACATTGATATAACATGCATTGCATCATACATTTCATGCATCATGACTTTGTGTTTTAGCTAATATCTTACCCTTGAACAGGACAAAGATTAATAAGCTTCATACTTTAAGACTTTTGAAAACAGTTTACGGACGCTTCCCAACAACGGATGCTGCTCTATTGCTTATTCAACTTCAAGACTTCTGAAAACAGTTCACTGGTTCTCCAGTAACGAATGTTAACCTATCGCTTGTTCAGATTCTTCTCAACTTTTGAAAACAGTTTACGGACGCTTCCCAACAACGGATGCTGCTCTATTGCTTATTCAACTTCAAGACTTCTGAAAACAGTTCACGGGTTCTCCAGTAACAGATGTTAACCTATCGCTTGTTCAGATTCTTCTCAACTTTTGAAAACAGTTTACGGACGCTTCCCAACAACGGATGCTGCTCTATTGCTTATTCAACTTCAAGACTTCTGAAAACAGTTCACGGGTTCTCCAGTAAGGGATGTTAACCTATCGCTTGTTCAGATTCTTCTCAACTTTTGAAAACAGTTTACGGACGCTTCCCAACAACGGATGCTGCTCTATTGCTTATTCAACTTCAAGACTTCTGAAAACAGATCACGGGTTCTCCAGTAACGGATGTTAACCTATCGCTTGTTCAGATTCTTCTCAACTTTTGAAAACAGTTTACGGATGCTTCCCAACAACGGATGCTGCTCTATTGCTTATTCAACTTCAAGACTCCTGAAAAAAGGTTAACGGGTTCTCCAGACACGGATGTTAACCTATCGCTTGTTCAGATTCTTCCACCTCTGAAAACAGTTTACGGATTCTCCGAACATGGATATCAATCCATTGCTTATTCAAGACCCCCAGTTCAGAGATGTTCCAAAACATGGACACCTTTCTGATACTCATCCCAGATGGCATCTTTAAGCCCATCCCCGACAAGATTCTGTCACCCCTCTAGATGGCATCTTTAAGCCCATCCCCGACAAGATTATGTCACCCCTCTAGATGGAATCTTTAAGCCCATCTCTAAATGGCATCTTTAAGCCCATCTCCAAATGGCATCTCTAAGCCCATTCCCGCATCCTTTGTTCTGACGAGTGCAAATTTAAGGGCACTCTAGTGTCCAATCTCCTTTTACCTTCGAGACGCGAAAGGCAAACCTGCCAATCTAACTCTTCAGGTGCAAGAATATTGAACAGGGGCAACTGTTGTACCCCAAAATTTGCTCTCCCATTTCATCAATATTTTCTCATCACAAGACCCTTGGAGCTCAAGATCAAGTTAGGGTTTACTCTGCTCAAGACCCCTCCTTACACTGTTGACCCAAATTAGGGTTTGAGTTTGCACAGAGATGTTTTGACCTAAAATGCCCAAAGTGACTTTCATGCTTCATGTTGGACTCATAAGTTTATCCATACCAAATTTCAAGCCTTGATTCCAATCTTTGCCCAGTCAATTGGACAGTTGACCTAGAAATCAGCTGTATTGGGGAAAAAGTCAACTGTGGTCAATTGACAGTCAAACCTCATGATTTTTGACCCACATCAACATTATGAACTCATATGAACCATTTGGACAAGTTTGGATCACAATTCCACAAGAAATTTGATCAGATCACCAAAAGGGCAAAATGGTTATTTTTAGGGTTTTGACTGCACAAAGGCAATTTTTGACTGTTTGATCTAACCAATGGCAAACCAAGATCATATATGGATCCAAGGACTCAATGGCATGGTCTTGACACATTCAACAAGTTCAAAAGGTCTCAAATGCACAGGATTGCCAGATGAATTTTCCAGTCAACTGATCCAAATTTGACTGTATACTGAAAAGTCAAACTTTGACTTTTTGGTCAAAATCAAGTGTCAAGATTCATTTTTCATCAAAACATGTCAAATTATGAAACTTATTCATCAAGAAACCCAAAATTACAAATTAGGGTTTGAAATGAAGAAATTTCATAACTTAGAAATTTTCTAAGTTATGAAATTTCCTAATTTTTTCCTAACTTTGTCCCATTTTTTCATCAAGATGTAATTTGATTCAAGCAAAACTCAAAACATGAAAGTTATATTCCATTGCAAAATCTACAACTTTGATTCACAAAGTTTTCTCAAAAGAAGCTTGTAGCTCAAGTTATGATTTTTGGAATAGGGGTGCAAAACATTCTTAACTTAGAATTTTTTTGACCTATTTTAGGCAGGATTTTTGCCCAACTTCATGTCCACTTTTCACATGCTTCCACTTGGAATTTCAACTTGCATTACAAAGATGGATTGTAGTACACATTCCAAGATTTCCAAATTGTCTAAGAACTTCTCAAACACCCTTGTGGTTAGGGAGAATCGAATTTGTAAAGATGGAGAAAAGTGACTTTGTTCATAAGCCAATTACATGTTCATAACATTGCCATTTTCAAGTCAGCATGTTCCAAGCTAGATTACAGGCCTTTAATCTCATTCACACTCAATAATTTAATGCCAATCCTTTGTGTTCAAGCCTTATTTTGTGTGTTTAACCATTACTTGCAAGATTAAGCCATATTTGGAAAAAGCATTTTAGCCATTTTTGAAAAGATCCACTTTATGTCAAAACACAAATCAAAGAGGTACAGGCCAGATCTTTTGGGCACAAGATTATGGACATATCCCACTGATCAAGAACCAAATTTGCAGCATGCTTAAGGGGCCTGTATGAGCCTACAATCTAACTTGACAACTTTTGCTTAGATAAGAAGAAAACTTGTATTTTGTACCATAACTCACATTCCTGCAAGAACCAACTCAAGCAAACTTTGTGAACACATTTGATATTCCTTAACTGACCTAGAACACGAGCCCTTAACCCTCAATACCTCCTCATCCATCAAAGCACATTTTTTCTGCAAAACAGAGTCCCTGTTGCAGATTGACTTCCACAGTTCATTTCCCTCGTGCGTCTTAGCCAAAGCTTGTCCATACACATTCCCTACCATCTATTGAAGCTATTCCAAGCATTGAACTGGAACTGTAACATCCATAACCAAGGTTGCCATTTTCATTTTTCATCTGTGCAGGTTGACTTCCATAGCTCGATTCAGTAAGATTCAAAGCAAGCCAAGCATAGAGGAAGCAACCTTGGACCTCAGGTAAGCTGTACAAATCCTCAAACTTCCTTGAAATTACCTCCATTGTTGTACACGAATCAAGCTAAACAGGTAAAAGTTTGCACTTCTATCTCTCTATCCAAGCATATCTAGGCTTAGGTTTGTGAAGAAAGTATGTCCTACCCATGGCACTGAAGCTACCCATATAATCACTTTTCATTTATGTTGTGTGTACTGAGAGAATTTTGAACCTGAACATTGAAAAAAAGTTAGGTTAGGAATTGGGGGAGAAGAAATTCTCTCTCATTTCTGAGAGTTAGAACAACTTCTTTATATGTTTAGAATCGTGACATGATGCTCTATAATGTTTATGTTGTGAGTTTTTGCTAAAAGCCAAGGAATCAAGAGATGACAGGGATGGAAGGAAGCGTGCGTTTTTGTGTTTGAATCTGGCTGGAGGTTGAAGACAAGCCCCTTTGGGCTGGGCCTGATTTGTTTTTCTGTTTACACCACCTTTTTCCACTTACACCCCCTTGGCCCATTGTGTGATTTTTTAATCATTTTTTACTTTTTATTTTTTCTTCTGACTTATTATTTTTTGTCAAAATATAAAAAATATTAAAAATATTTTTCCACACATTTTTGCATTTATTTTGAATTTATTTTCTTTATTTACACTTATGTATGTAAAATAATATATATACTTTTATTTAAAATACTAAAAAAATAATACAAAATATATTTATTTTTAGCTATTATTTTATTTTACCTTTTGAAAACATTTTCTTAAAATATACTTTTTTTTGATAAATAATAAATATTTTATTTTTGTATATATTTAGTATATTTAATATATAATATAAATACTTATATATTTATTAGAATATTTAGGATAAAAATATATAAATAATGCATTTTTATTTTTATTAATATTTGACCTCAAAAATTACTTTTTACAAAATACTTCTCTTTTATTTATTTTTTGTGTATAATTAATAAATATTGTATATAATATAAATAATAAATACTATTTATTTAGAAAATTAGGGTTTTGCCCTAAACCATGAAAATATCCAAAATTAACTTTTTTATTTTTGCTTATATGTCACATGAAAAATACTTTTACATACATATAAAAACCATTTTTGTGCATAATACATTTTGCATATTTATTGTATTTATTTAATTATTGTACAATTCTAATATTTGTATATTCAATATGGATGTAATAGTTTAGATTTAATTTCTTGCTAAATATCCCCCATTTGAACATTTGTACCCCCATCCCCATAAATATGTTGTAATAACTTAGGACTTTAAATTTCGCATTTTTAAGCTTTCTAATTATGCCATGATAGACTTAGGGTTTGTATGCAAAAATCAACCAAACAAATAGCTTGACTAAACAAAAGACAAAAAGCATGAAAATGGACAACACCAATCACACTTGCACCCCTTAGGGTTACTCCACTTGTTGCCTTCAATAATGGGCCATGTTTGCATGTTGAGTGTCTTTAGCAAAACAAAACAAATCAAAATGATCATAGTCCCTCGATGACGCTTTCGAAAGTTGCCTAAAAATGATCAAGTCCCTTGAAGGAAAAATCGCCAAAGACACTTGGCACTATGGTATTCATGGTCTAAACGATGACCCACGCCCGTCCCGTTAACATCCTAACACAAGATTGCCCATCAAACACAATGGTGGAACAATACTGTTAAAAGGGTTAAAACATAGGAAAGATCTTTGAGTAAATTTAGGGGTAGACAACTCTTAGTTACTTGATCAAACTTGCAAAACAAATCCTTGCCTACTTTCAAAACACACCCCACAACACAACTTTCAAAACAACTTTCAAAACCTTGAAACATCTTTTCAAAAAGACAAACACCTTTTGTAAAACATTCGAGTAAAGAATTGTTACAAGGGTTGCCAAGACAAAAGGCATCTTTTTCAAAACATTTTCAAAACCACACACACAAAGCACCATTTCAAACAATTGAAAGCACCATTTCAAACAATTGAAAATGCAAGGCAAGTGATCTAAGAAAGTAACTAAGAGCCCATGGATAACCATGGATAGAAAGGGTGCTAATACCTTCCCTTTCTATAATATACTCCCCGAACCCAAGAAAACATCTCAAAGGTTTTTGCTGTGCTTTTTAACCTTTCCTTAGGATAAAATAAAAAGTCGGTGGCGACACTTGCTAAACCGAAACATTTGCGAAAATAAACGCAAAAGCCAAGTCAGTTCTCCCACCGTATTACAACACCATATTCGAATACACACTTCTTAAAGTCAATATCCTTTAAGAAACCATTTATCCTCTTATCCTAAGCTATTGGAGCTTGTTTCAAACTGCACAACACTTTCTTCAACTTGTAGAACTTTGACTTTTGGTTTTTCACAACAAAACCATGGGGCTACTCTGCATAAACCTCATATTTAAGCGGTTTATTCAAAAACGCATATCTATTTGTTATTATTCTCAATACCAATAACTAGCCTAATGGTTTCAATTCTTGCAACCAGTACAAATGCCTCTCCAAAGTATATGCCTCCTCTTTACAAAAATGCCTTTGTAACTAATAAAGTCTTATGCTTGATTATTTCACCTTTGGGATTTTTCTTCACCTTATAGACCTATCTTACACTGATTGACTTCTTTTCTTCTGGTAGACTGAATGAATCCCAAGTATTGTTCCTTTTTATTAATTACAGCCCCCCCTTCATAGCACAAATCCATTTTGGATCACTCAAGGCCTCTTCCATCTTACCGGTTCAGATTCGATCATAAGTGCAAAATGGATGAAATCACCATCATCATTGACTTTGTTGTCTTGGAATATCTCACAATCTTGGAGTCTTGGAGGTAAACCTCTTAGCCGTTTTTATCTTCTCACATTCTCTTCAATTCGGGATTCGCTAGGGGGCATTTATGCATTATCAAATTCTACAGAAACAAAAATTTCAATTTTGTAACTGATTATAACTTTTTGGTAACCGGTTACAGGCTGTTGTAACTCTTTTATCTCATGAATAATGATGTCTCATATGATCATAATCATTTTGTTTGCTGCATCATACAACTTATAGCCACCGGTAGAGTGATATCCTATATGTATCATCAATTCTCCCTTATCATCTAACTTCTTTATAAGTTGTCCCGACACATGTTGATATGCTAAGGAACCGAAAAATCTCAAGTGGTTCAGATTAGGTTTGAATTCGGACCAAGCCTCTCCCGATGTTATCTTCTCAAGTTTCTTTATTGGACATCTATTCAACAAATATGCAGTTATTGTTTCTCCCTATAACTCTTTTTGTAAGCTCTTCACCTTCAACATGCTTCTCACCAGGTTCATAATTGATCAATTCTTTCTTTTGGTAACACCGCTTTGATACAGTGTATAGGGTGGTACTGCCTCGTGTACTATCCCTTCCTGATCACAAAACCTTACAAAGTTATTTGAGATGTATTCACCTCCACCATCAATTTTGAGAACTTTGAGTTTGTGACCATTTCGCCTCTCAACCATGGACTTGAACTTATTAAACACTTCAAATACCTCTTTTTATCTTGATTAGGTACATCCATAGATTTTTACTATAATCATCGATGGATGTGACAAAATATTGCTACCAATCAAATTAACTTGCATAGGTCCATACACATCAGAATACACCACCTCAAGGTGATGCTTGGTTCTACATCTTGCATCCTTGGTGAACTTACCCTTATGTTGCTTCGCTTGCACACACTCTTTGCAAATTGCAGTCGATATTTTGATTAATGGCATCCCCATTACCATTTTTTTCTTTTTTAATACATTGATATCTTTAAAATTGATATGCCCAAGACGATAGTGCCATATCCAATCTTCTCGACTAGCCGCTGTAGCAAGACACCTAAGTTCTATAACCTTCAAATCAACCTTGAAAGTTCTTTTTGCAGCCATAGGAGCTTTAAGGATCAAAACCTTGTTTGCATCCATAATGTGTAACGCCTTGTTCTTCATATGAATCTTGTAACCATTCTCAAGCAATTGGCCAATACTTAGAAGGTTACACTTGATTCCGGGAATATACAACACATCCTTTATTAAAGAATGTCTATTATCCCTTCTCTCGACCAATTCATCACTTATCCCTTCTTCCGCTAAAGTGGTTTTATCAATAAAGTATACTTTTTTCTTCATGGCATTGTTGATTTTAACAAACTAATCCTTCTTCCCCATCATATGCGTAGAACATACGGAGTCCAAATATATGCTGCACTAAACTGCTTCTCTCACAGTCACCATTACATTTTTTCTGTCTGTAACTGATAGTAGCTTTTATGTAACTGGTTTCGACGTGGTTCTGCAGCATTTCCAAAATTATTGCTACTACACTCCCCGTATCTGATCATGACCAAGAGTGTATTCTCATCATCAAACTATTATCTTACAACCATGGCTTTATCCACTTGAGATTCCTTCTTGTTCACATTACACTCTCTTGCAAAATGACTGAACTTTTGACAAACAAAGCATTACATCTTCCTCATTTTGATGAGTTTACGCCATTATGAAGTTTTCTACTAAAAGCTCTAAATTAGTTTTATCAGTGCAGATTTTTGGAAACTCAGTGGTCTCATAGCTTGTGGAGCTTGATTGCTCTTATAAGAGAAATTTGGATGATCTCGTCATATGGGGTTGTAGGTATTTGAGTAAAGATTATTACACTAGTTGTTCACATATTTGACATTCTACTGAATAGATCTTCCGACGAGAATCATTTGACAATCATTAGCAATATGCCCATTTATTATGCATATCTCACAGTTAAGAGTAGCGAGGGCAACAGAAGCAACGAGGGTAGGTGAAACAGATGCGGGAGGAGTGATGCTCAAACTATCAATTTTCTGGTAAAGAGCATTTACCTTTGCGTTCAAAAGGTCAAACACACTCACTTCATAGATTGCACCAGTTTTAGGGATAGATATAGCGACAACTTATCACACCCTTAGTAACTTGACACCTTCGATAACTCTTTAATGCATATATGTATAACAAAATCCATCATTGAATTGAAAGTTATTATCATATAGATCATATCTATAAAATTTAACATAAATCGGAAATCATTTGATACGTTAAAGAAAATGATCAAAATTAACGGTTTTCATGAAATTTTGTAAGACGTTAATATTTATGCATCTTATTAACATGTCAAATAATTTCTGATTGATGTTAAATTTTATAGACATGATAAATATGATAATAACTTTCAATCCACCAGTCAATTTTGTTATATACATTTAAGAGTTATGGAGGTGTCATGTTACTAAATTTAACACCTTAATATCATTTAATCATACTATATTTTAATTTATTAAAATAATAATTAAATTAAATAAATTATATTGATTTAAAAATTAAATTTAATAGAGAAAAAATATGTTAAACAATTAACTAATTTGAGAGAAAAAAACTCAAATTAAACAAATAAAGTTTGTTGCCGTGTCCCGTCGGCACAACTTTTTCAATAGATGGTAGGTTTGTGCATGAGTTGCTTTTTTTCTTTTGACAGATTATGCACCACTTCATTTCATTATTATTCTGACCATTTCCACTGGGGGTTGGTAAGGGCACCAAGTCAAAGTGTTGACATTTTCCATTTATTATGACTAAGTAATACCACTTCCAAACACTATTCAATTTAGTTTCTCACTACTCTCAATATTCAATAGGCAAGAATAATTAGTCAACCAGTTTAAAGTTAGACTATTTTTTAGTGTTCAATATATATGGCCATTTGTTAAAGGTTACTCCCTCTATTTTATAATAGGTGTTTCTTTTTAAGATTTTTATATTTTTTAAAATAATAATTAATTATATTGATTTCAATGTTAAAATAAATCTCATTTATTAAAATAATTTTAATAATAATAAATAATGGAGTACTTATATAAATTAAAATATAATAAATAAAAATAAATTAATAAAAAATAATAATAAATATTATATTAATATTCTAAAAAAACAAATAATTTAAAACAAATAAAAATATTAAAAAAATATCTATTATGAGATGGAATGAGTAAATATCAGAGAAGTTGATATAGCATTTTTCTGAACATTAAAGATATGTTGTACTTACACTCAATTCCAGAAATTTTTTACTGTTCTACTATTCTTTTAGAAAAGATAAACCAACCTAACATTCAATTCAGCAATATATCCTAATCTATCATAGTTTAAAAAAAAATTATTATTAGTAAAAAGGCTCTGCTCATTCAATTGACAGAAATTTATAAAAATGAAAAAATTTCGCCTATTTATTTGACGGTTGTGCAATATTTTAACTATTTATTTATTATCTGTAGATTTTTCTGCGAATTTTACCTACGAATTTACCGGCAGAATTTCTGCAAAATAACATTCTTACATGTATATTTCTCAATTATGTAAATTTTATATATAATTTTATTAAAAATTTGTAGGTAAATTCGCAGAAAAGAAATTTTATAATAAAATCTGCAGAAAATTTCAAATAATTTAAATTTCTTAAAAAGTGTGGTATGTTTTAAAAAAATTTCGATTCTAACACCAGGTCATTTTGTACGGTAGATTAAAGCTTTATTTTGTGTGGGACTCAAATGCTAAGACAAATAAAAATAATAAAATAAAAAAAGGTGCATGGTACCGTATATAATACGGTGTATATGTCAAAATGAGTGTCAATATGGCATTTCTCTAAACATTAAAGATACGTTATATTTACACTGAATTCTAACACCGGGTCGTTTTACATGGTAGGTTAAAGCTTTATTTTGTGTGGGACTCAAATACCAAGACAAATAAAAATAATAAAATAAAGAAAAAAGTGCATGGTACAGTATATAAATATTGTATATGTCAGAGTGAGTCTCAATATAGCATTTCTCTAAACATTAGAGGTATGCTATACTTGTACTAGATTCTAACATCTCATATAAAATTTGATACTTTACATGAGAAGGTTTACTATCAAAGTGAGTGTCAAGTTTTCATAGGATCGAACATTAGGTGTGTTAAATATTTTATTCTTTTAATATTAAATTGTGTTTTTTAATTTATTTTTAAATAAATAATAAAAGGAATAATACTGCGTTGTTTTGTACAACCGCTGTGATATATTTTGTGAAATTATTATGGTTGATTTTTGCAACCGTTGTGAAATTATTTCTCACAAAATAAAAAGATAGCAGGTATTTTATTTCGTTCATAATACATAGGGGTGCCCTAGCAAACGAGACGATATGGATAGCAAAATATTCACCATTCTCTTTTAATATCATTTTGGAAGGGGAATCTCCATCATCCTCTTTGAATATCATTTATGGCAAGTCATCATTCTCTTTCTCTGAAGTTTATGAATGTTTAGAGTTATCACATATGTTAATATTCTTATAAATGTGTATTTTTCATGTTTAGGGTTACCTCGTTCATAACCATAAGATGAAAGCTGATATGTTAGTGCCTATTAGAAAGTCCCAGACTTTGTGTGAATTATTAATGTGGTTTTATGAATCATTTTATGTGAATCATTAATGTGGTTTTGTGAATCATTAGTGTATATTAGTGTAAATTAGAAAACCCTAGATGTTGTTCTTATGAATCATTATGGTTTTATTCAGATTTTGTATATGAGAAAGTCCTAGAGTGTGCGTCATACTAAGAGTTAAGATGACATAAATTGAAAAAACTTAAGAAATGCTGATAGAACTTTTCATTGAATAAACCTTACAAAAAGGCACAAATAATCATATCTAAATCCTCTGACTGAGAGAAATTTTGACCAAGTACAATCTGCTTCATCATCATCATCATCAGAATCGATGATGATTGGCCTTTTCACCCTTCTTTTTCTTCTTCTTGATCTCCTTTTTCTGAGAGCTCTCCTGGGTCTCAAAATTTTGGTTGCGCAAGCGCGACCTCTTTCCATTTCTTGATACTGAGGAGGATTTTGCACAAGAGCGACCTCTACAGCCACAACTTCTTTTGTTCTCTCAGCAGTGTTGAAAACTTCAACAGAAATACTCATTGTGATTTCTTTGGATGAAGTTCTTTTTGTGTTTTGGTTCAAAGAGAAATTATGCTTTTATATTGTTTCTTCTGATTATTCATCTTTTATGATCCTTGAAAATCTAAAAGCCAAAAGATTTCAAACATGTCAAGTTTGCTCATTATTGGTTCTTTAATTCTATATATTTTCTTCACTTGGAAGTTAGAAAGATCTTCTGGTTGACTATCTCACGCTCTTAATTAATTACATCTCTTTATCTTTTCAAATTTATTTTTCTCTTCTTTGATATTCCTTCTTACACATAGTTTGATGTAATAATGTGTATATAATAGAATTATGTCTTTGATGTATACAAGTTTTGATATTAAAATTAACAAAAATACATGTTGCTTTTAGTTCTCCGATATGGTTAATGTTGGTGCTGAGAATCGAACATATGACCTTTAGGTCTATCACAACGGTTGAGATAACTAACCATTGTGATATCGCACGCACTTTCCAATATACTGCAATGCTCACATGACTTGATTGTAAGTAACGTATTTACAATAATATTTTATATAACAACGCATGAACCTGCGTGATTATATATATTTTCCAACCGTTGTTAAATGTCTTTTTCATAGTAGTGATGTGATCTATAAAAAATTCTTAAGCAAAAGCATTATATATATATATATATATATGTGTGTGTGTGTGTGTGAGTGTGTGTGTGTGTGTGTGTGTGTGTGTGTGTGTGTGTGTGTGTGTGTGTGTGTGTGTGTGTGTGTGTGTGTGTGTGTGTGTGTGTGTGTGTGTGTGTGTGTGTGTGTGTGTGTGTGTGTGTGTGTGTGTGTGTGTGTGTGTGTGTGTGTGTGTGTGTGTGTGTGTGTGTGTGTGTGTGTGTGTGTGTGTGTGTGTGTGTGTGTGTGTGTGTGTGTGTGTGTGTGTGTGTGTGTGTGTGTGTGTGTGTGTGTGTGTGTGTGTGTGTGTGTGTGTGTGTGTGTGTGTGTGTGTGTGTGTGTGTGTGTGTGTGTGTGTGTGTGTGTGTGTGTGTGTGTGTGTGTGTGTGTGTGTGTGTGTGTGTGTGTGTGTGTGTGTGTGTGTGTGTGTGTGTGTGTGTGTGTGTGTGTGTGTGTGTGTGTGTGTGTGTGTGTGTGTGTGTGTGTGTGTGTGTGTGTGTGTGTGTGTGTGTGTGTGTGTGTGTGTGTATAATTGTGATGCGGCGATGGTATATTGGATATACTATTTTTGTTTCATCTATTCGATCACATAATGATTTTATTCTATTAAACCATCAATAATCATCTGCTTCGAAATCCGACTAGTATGGTGAAGTAATGACATTCGATCAATCATATTGAATTATCAATCATTGTGTTTTGATGGTATGAATATTGCATTAAGGTTTATTATGACACAAGGTTTGTGTTATCAAGAGTTATGCGATTAATGCTTGTGACAGTGCGGGAGTTGTGTCTTAGGGTTTGTGAAAAGTATCAAGTGTTGATGCGAAAAACAACGCCGATTCGAAACGAATTGTTCATTTTGTTTGAGTAAAATAGTGGGAGCGTATTTGATTAAAGGTCTAATTGAATATTTTTTTAATGATATTAATATCTTCACAATCTTTTTATGTAGATTACTGTGATGACAAACACCCATAACAATATTTTGTGATTAATCCTTGACAAGGAAAATTTGTCTAAGACGAATTTTTTAGATTGGCACCAAAACTTGAGGATTGTTCTCAAATATGATAAAAAGTTGTATGTATTAGAGATATATGTTCCTGAAGAGGAGCCTCCTAGTTTTGTTCCTAAGGATAAAAGAGATGCTTATAAAAAGCATCTCGATGTTGCCAATAAAACTTTTTGCCTTATGCTAGCTACCATGAATTCTTAATAGCAAAAGCAACATGAGAACATGGCAGCGTTCGATATGATCAAACACTTCAAATTTCTCTATCAAGATCAGGATAGGTATGATTGGTTCGGAAATCTAAATGCATTGCAAAAGAACGAAATGGTAATGGGGCTGATAAGTGGTTTTCACACTGCTTTTCATAGTTGTTTTATTTTGCTATTTCTTCCATTATAGTCTACTTTCCCTCTTTTATCGTATTTTATGCTTTGGTAATATGTTTTAGTGATTTCATATATTAAGAAGGATTCCAGACCAAAAGGAGGTTGAATAGAGCAAAATGCAAAAAAATGGAAAAATCAAGGTTTCGACATGCAAGGCAGGGGCTACTACGACCACCCGTAGCAGCAAAGACCTAGACCCTCTCCTTTTCGTTATGCGCCCAAATTTCTCTAGGGGTCTATTACGACCACCCGTAGCAGGCATGAGAGTTCCATATGAATTATTTCCTTTTTCGGCGTGATATTATTCTGTTTTGGGATCTTGGCACTTTTTGATCTAATTCTCCACTGATGTAATTGACATTGAACCTAGAGATTTAGTCCACTATTAGAAATTGCTATAAAAACTCATAGGTTTCTATTAGTTTTGATCCAACTTTTATTCCATTTTTTGCTTTCACGTTATGTACTCAAGTCTCCATTTGAGCACTAGATCAAGTTTATTTTCATAATTATTTCTTATCAATTCAGGTTTTATTTATCGTTGTTATTTTAACTGATTCACTATTATTTATCGTTTATTAAGTTTTTGATGATGAAAGTGGCTCGGTATATGTTATCCCTCACCATGAGTGAGTAGTCCTTTAGGTACTAAGGGTCACAAACCTTATTAACCGACTATTTGTATAATTTGTCACGAATCGATTACGAGAGTTCAACAACTTTTATTTTAAAACCTGAGTTTTCCATTCAAACGTTACGAAAGTGAAAGTTTTCTTAGGAGTTTACCATGATCTAAAAGGATATGCATGAACACCCAATAAGAGGTTTTGAAACAATCAAGTTCGAGGCTGCGAAAGTGTTAGAACAAGATTAAGAATTGCCTCATTTTTCATAGTTGTGAAATATAAAAGGATCTTTGATGAGTAATCTTTGCAAGTGAAATTCGATGAGTGAATTATTCATTAGAGAGAGGACAATATGCTGGCGAAAGCAAGCATTGTCCATAATAATCTATTTTTCTATAATTTGCATTGAAATTCTCGTAATAAAAGTGATTTGAGTCATACAGAGACATTAGAAATAGGAGTCTTGACCCTAGGTGATGTTTGTCTCATTTAATTTGTTTTCCAAAATTGCTTTTTATTTAAGACGTTTTTACTTTAGTGCTTTTTCACTAAATTTGTTCCTGAAAACATAAATTTTTGGTCACTCTATATATTCATCGATAAAACAAAGTTCAATATTCAATCTTTTGGTCTTTGTGGTTCGATAATCTTTTTACTACTTAGAGTAGTCGTACACTTACGGCGTGTCAAGTTTTTGGCACCGTTGTCGGAGACCAATTGAGCTTTATATTGAATTTTTTTAGTCATCATATAGACTAGAGTTTTATTTTTTTGTTGTTACAATTTTCTTGTTGCACTTGTTTGCGTAGAACTTGTTATGTTGATTTTATAGTCGAACTTATAGACAAAATCGAGCGCTTTCTACATGAAAGAAATCAAAATCTAAGACAAGAAGAGATGGTTGACCCAGTTGTTGACACTAATCCTATTAAGGATTATGTGATTCCTATCAAAGAAAAATCACACTGTAGTATTGTGCACCCACCGATAATGTCAAATAATTTTGATTTAAAATCATCTTTGGTAGGTATGGTCCAAAAGGATCAATTCTCACGGTTTCCTTATGAAAACCAGAATTTGCACCTATCTAGATTTGTTGATAATTGTGGTACTGTTGGCTGAAGATTTTGATAATGTTATTTAGAATATAAAAGAGTTAGAAGTTCTGATCGAAATGGAATTAAAACACCACGCTTCGAAATTGCAGAAGCAGTGTTTCGAATGAGTGTGTCAAAGCTTGCAGCTTCGAACGGTGATCTTGGGAGCGTATCCAAAGGGATCTCGAAACAGCAGCGAAGCTAAGTCTGAGAAGATCGTTCGAAGCAGAGAAACACCAAAGCATTTGAAATTTAAATGAAAGCGGGACTTTCAAAGTTTGAAAGTTATGTGTTGGAGCATTTGAGGACACGTGGAAAGATGAAAGGAGCATTGTCTTGCATGTTCGAAACGTGGCATGATCTTGTAGCGAGACCGTTAGGGTCGAATTAGTATAAATAGAAGTCTTAGTGTTAGGATTTCAGTGTGTCATATCTGTTATACAAAATACTCAATAACATTCAAACTACCACATGGCAAGGGAAACGAATGCAAGAGAGATGTATGTATGATAGCACCATGTATTTTTAATTTAATAAAAGCCCTTTTACTATTTCCAGCACTTTCCTTCTTTTTCTTTCTGTCGAACAACATTTACAAGTTTCTTTATCTATTGTCTTTTCATTTTAAAGTCTTTTCTTCAGAGTTTTACATTTTACTGCATTCTTTGTATTTCGAAGCACTTTATATTTCAGAAGAACTTTTACGCCTTCAATGTCTTTACTTTCAAGTATTATTCTTCAAACATTTACTTTCACTTAAAGTCATTTCTAGATTTCTTGCATTAAACGCTTTCTTCACATTTTAAACTTCCATATTCCAGAAACCTTTTATGTTAAATGTTTTATGGTTCGAAACCAGTTACTTCATTTTCCATACAGTTTTATATGTCTTTTCAATCAGCATCACAATTAGCAATCATTCGTATAACTTAGTTTTCACATACATTTTGACCATATTTTAAACTCTTAGAGAGAAGGATCGAAACAAACCAAACATTTGTACAATAGCACCCATGAATAATTGTTCAATTGTGAGAGTAACCTTGATATCCAAGGAGTCCTAGGATCAATCTAGTCGATCCTGTGAGTTACCAAAGAGATTGAGTAGCGTTAATAAAGATTATTCGATAGTTTGGAAGACTAGCGGTTGTTTACCAGAAATCACTGGAAACAAATTGGCACACCCGGTGGGACCAATAGTTGGATATCAGAATTAAGGATTGTCAAGACATAGCCATCCAAGAAACGTAGGAACATAAGAAGCTTGCTGTTTTATGAACCTGAGAAGTGGTAAGATAACCAACAGCAACCAACCTTTATCCAGAAGAAAACGTTTGGACAAAATGTCTAATTCAGACAATCAACAAGGAGACCAAGGTGGCCCACAGGCAACAGGCACTAACGCGTCCATTTCGAGCGGAGCATCTAATGTAATGCCTTCGAATGCACAGGCTGTTGCATCTTCAACCAGTAACATGGCCACCAACGGAGTAAGTGGCGTATCAACCAACAGTTCGATCTTAGGAAATACTGGAACTATGGGCTATCCTGGGGGATTCGTTCCGCCACCTGGGACACAATCCCATTTCGCCACTCCATCAACTAGACCACCCGGCTTCGATGGGAATAGAATTAGAAGTTCTTCTTACGGAATGCCAACATCTTTTATGGCAGGTTTGCACAATTCCACATCGAATTCATCCCCACAACTAGGATCTGGGTCTGGGGCAAACCAATTTATGTCAAATAACCAAGGGTCAGTGGGTTATAGCACGTTGCCTACCCTAACCACAGATAACCAATTGGCTTTTAGGCAATTGATGGATGAAAGCAACCACAATATGATAGGGGTGTTAGCGCAAACCATGCAGGAAATATTCGCCCCAATAGTTCAGAATGTGACTGTGACGAACAGGGAAAACGCTGACAATATGAGTCGAATAGCAGATTTCTTTGCTCCCACAGAAAGGCGTAGGCAAAACCAGGCGGGATTTCGAACAAACGTGCCTGTTATAGAACAAATTGCCAACGACCCAATTCATAGACCACCCAGAGAAGAGGTTAACTTAGGGGCCAGAGCACCAAGGTTAGAAGCCCCAATAATTCCAGGCCCACAAAGGGAAGTTATGGAACCAGGGGCAAGGATCGAAAGACCAGAAGCCCCAGAATTTCGAGGAGAACAACCTAGGGGAGTTGTTTTGGTTGGTCGAAACCAAGATGCCGATGCTGTCGTTCATAGGGTTCGAAACGATAACATCTTGGCAGAAAATAATCTGACCACCATGATAGAGAGGATCATGACCCAAAACGGCCTCAATATGGGAATGAGGAGGCCAAATTACGCTTCTCCTATATTAGATTGTATAATGCATACTGATTTACCAAGGGGATACAAAGTCCCTAAATTTACAAAGTTCGCTGGGGATACCAACGAGTCGACAGTCGAACACATAGCGAGATATTTAACCGAAGCGGGGGATATAGCCAATAATGAAGATCTTAGAATCAAATATTTCCCAAGTTCCTTGACAAAAAATGCTTTCACTTGGTTTACCACGTTGCCTCCTGGGTCTGTTGATACTTGGACCCTTTTAGAGAGATTATTCCATGAACAATTTTACATGGGACAATCGAAAATAAGTCTGAAGGAATTGGCCAGTGTTAAGAGAAAGTTCACTGAACCCATTGATGACTATTTGAATAGATTTAGGCTGTTAAAATCTAGATGTTACACAGTAGTCCCTGAGCATGAGTTAGTCGAAATGGCCGCTGGGGGATTGGATTACTCTATTCGAAAGAAATTAGATACTCAGCATTTGAGGGATATGGCTCAGTTAGCCGATAGGGTTCGACAGGTCGAAAGACTAAAAGCCGAAAAAGCCCGAGTCTTTAAGAATAGTAAGAAAGAAAGAATTTCCTATGTTGGAACTGAGGAAGTAGAAGAATATCCTGAATTCGAATTCGAAGAGGTCGAAATCGACCTCGCTGAATTAAAACAGGCCCCGCCTTACTCCTGCAAAATGTTAGTTCCTACGAAAGGGAAAGATATTGTTGAAAATGAGAAAAGTGATAAGTTTCCAAAGAAGGTTTACACCTTCGATGTCACTAAATGTGACGAAATCTTTGACTTTCTTGTCAAAGATGGCCAATTAATTGTGCCATCAAATGTCAAAATACCCCCTTTGGACCAAAGGAAGAAAAGGGGATTTTGCAAATATCATAGTTTCCTAGGCCACAAGACCTCACAATGTTTTCTTTTCAGGGATTTGATTCAAAACGCAATCAAAGATGGCAGATTAAAGTTTGCTGATAAGATGAAGATGAAAGTGGACGAAGATCCTTTGGACGTCGCAGACACCAACTACTCCGAGCCTGCATGCATTGGAGAAGTCAACATGGTGGAAATTGATCGAAGCGACACCCTAACTGGAAAGAAGGACATTGAAGTCGAAAACTGGGTGATGGTCGAAGTCAGCGAGGAAGTCACTGAAGGCATCCAGAATACACCAGACACTTCGATTGCTGGACCTGTGGCTGTTGCAGAAGAAACCCAGGCTACTGAAGGCCAAGGGGATCACAACGAAGGATTTACACAAGTCACTGAGGGCTTGAGTTTGGAATTAGAGAAAGTCCAAATTACGCAGTCAGTCCCCTCTCAGACGGAAATATGGGACACTCTAGGGGAACCCAGTGGAAAATATGACTATCTGGTCAAATATTCTGCCCCAGAAAGTTCGAAGGTCCAGATCGAAGATATAAAGCCCACAGGATGGGGCGATGACGAAACAAAAGAGGGGGATTTGGAAATAAATATGGTGGACATGGAAAGACCCCGTTCTGAGATGAAGGAAGTGGAAAAATACTTAGAAAAAGAAAAGCATAGAATGGGGGACAATCACACTGGAGATGATACTCTCAAAGACTATCTCATGTCATGCCACAAAGGAGATCCAGGCATGATACTGTGCCCTAGGTGCAGCATCCTCTGCAACCAAAGAATTGCTGCAAATTTCGAAAGGGTACAGAGGGCTCGAACTGGCAACAATTGGCGCCAGGATAACCAACTCTTTAGATGCTACCCCAAGGCTGGAGAGAGTTTATTGGAGTTTATTTTTCGCTGCTACAAGGGGGCAACTAAGTGCTTGGTGTG
Organism: Vicia faba; assembly: GCA_948472305.1. Classification (NCBI taxonomy): domain Eukaryota; kingdom Viridiplantae; phylum Streptophyta; class Magnoliopsida; order Fabales; family Fabaceae; genus Vicia; species Vicia faba. The sequence continues at coordinate 255,809,535 of OX451736.1, read as the reverse complement.
CCCAAGATGTTCTGCTGTATATGACCAAAGCATGGCTAGGGCCTTCGAAACGATCCCCTTCGCCCCTTGCTGGAGCCATCAAGAAACTGCCCAGATGGGTCCGCGTTTCGACAGCATATACAAACAGCGAAGACCTGATAGCCCTCACCCCAAAGTTGCTCGAAGAGTGACTTTCAAACTCCCTGCTGAAGTGCCAACCGATAGATGGCTGCAAGTCAGAAATGACAAAGGCAAAGACAAATGGAGGAATGCTGAACGAAATGCACGCCATGCTGTGACATACAGGAGGCAATTCAACACACAGAAAAGGGAGGAAGTCAGATTAGAAAATTACAAAGGAAGGAACCCCATGTCAAGATCCCAGTGGCGCAGACAGCAAAGGATTCGAAAGGCTGAAAGAGAAGCTGGGGCAAACAAAGGGGATACTCCAACAAAGATACAAGGTGAATCAAGCACCAACAAACCAAAAAGTCAGACGGAAGAGAAACCTCCAGTCAACAGAAGGCTTTTTTCTGAAGACCAACAAGACGGACCAAAGGAATACACTCCAGGCCCGGAAGAGGACGAAGATATGATAACAGATAACTTCGAATCGGAGGGGGAGTCTTCATTTAACCTGAACTGTAACGTAGTGTCTGTGCTTCCCTGCGAATTCGGGCAAGAAACCGAAATCAATGAATATGAGGAAGAAGACGCCACAGATTTAATGAAACATAGGCCCGTATGCTACTACGTGATGGATAATGGGGCTGTTGAAGAACAAAATGCGTTCTTCGAACGTCCAGAGCCTACAATGAAGAATCATCTCAAACCACTTTTCATTCGGGCGAAAGTGGGTGTCCATGGGGTGAACAAAGTTCTAGTGGATGGGGGTGCTGCAGTCAATCTGATTCCCCATTTCATGCTAAAAAGGTTGGAAATCCGCGAAGGGGATATCAAGCCCCATAATATGGTTCTATCCAATTATGAAGGAAAAGTGGGTAAAACACTGGGGGTGGTCCAGTTGGAATTAACAATAGGCTCAAGTTGCAGGCCCACCATGTTTATGGTTGTCGAAGCCAAGGCCAACTATAACCTACTGCTAGGAAGAGAGTGGATCCATGGCGTGGGAGCAGTTCCTTCGTCAATGCATCAACGACTAGTCCTGTGGAGAGATGACGGAATCGTGGAAAATATCGAAGCAGACCAGAGTTACTTTATGTCAACTGTCAATCTAGTTGACAAAAGGGATTATGATAAAAATCTGGCAAAGATTGCTCCATGTGTTCCAAATGATGAGATAAATGAAACTAGAAATGCCCACTACTACATGACACTTCGTCATGATGGACTCTACTGGGATAGAACAATAATTAGTGAAGAAGAGGAAGTTGAAGGTGCTATACCAAAACGGCCAGCAGGCTGGGACTTCGACAACCTTAACCATGACTGAGTCTACCTTTTTCGAAAGGATTTCGGCCTATATGGCTGAGAATGAATCAAAAGCGGCCTTAGAGGCTGAAATAAATGAATCATTTGAAAAAACGAATGAAGTTAGTGGGGGGGGTTCGAAATGCTCACCCAGCGAAGAGTTAGAGATGGATCAAAGGTTGGATGCCATCTATGACAAAGAACCCTTAGGCTTCGAAAGGGATCCCATAAACTCAGGTGTCAAAATGTTGGCACAGGACCCACTCGAAGAAGTCAACTTAGGGGATGACAAAACAAAAAGAGTAACTTACGTAAGTGCCAAACTTAGCCCAGGCCTCAAGGAAAAAGTGATCGAAATCCTTAAGGAGAACAAAGATTGTTTCGCATGGGATTATGATGAGATGCCTGGTTTAAAGAGGGAGTTGGTCGAACATAGGCTGCCAATCAAAGATGGCAAGAGGCCCATCAAACAAACTCCCAGAAGATTCGCGCCAGCGGTTCTCACAAAAATTAAAGCTGAGATCGAAAGGTTGCTGCGTTGCAAATTCATCAGAACAACAAGGTACGTCGAATGGTTAGCAAACATAGTACCTGTTATCAAGAAAAATGGTTCTTTAAGGATTTGCATAGATTTCAGGGATTTAAATACTGCAACCCCTAAAGATCAATATTCCATGCCCGTGGCAGAAATGCTAGTAGATTCTGCTGCAGGATTCGAATACTTGAGCATGTTAGATGGATACTCTGGATATAACCAGATTTTCATTGCTGAAGAAGATGTTGCAAAGACAGCATTTCGTTGCCCAGGAGCCTTAGGCACCTACGAATGGGTGGTGATGCCTTTTGGTTTAAAAAATGCTGGGGCAACTTATCAAAGGGCGATGAATTCAATCTTTCATGACTTTATCGAAACCTTCATGCAGGTGTATATTGATGATATAGTCATCAAATCTATATCTGCAGAAGCACATTTGCATCATTTAAGCCAATCATTCGAGCGAATGAGAAAACATGGCTTAAAAATGAATCCCCTTAAATGTGCATTTTTTGTGCAGGCTGGAGATTTTCTTGGTTTTGTGGTCCACAAGAAAGGAATTGAAATCAACCAGAACAAAACCAAAGCCATAATGGAGACGAAAGCACCTGCGTCAAAAAGGGAGTTGCAATCTCTGCTAGGGAAAGTTAACTTCCTCAGAAGATTCATTTCGAACCTGAGTGGAAGGACTCAAGCTTTCTCTCCGTTACTTCGTCTGAAGCAAGGTCAAGCCTTCGAATGGAACGAAGCTCACCAGGAGGCGTTTGACAAAATAAAAGAATATCTTTCTCAGCCTCCTATCTTGTCTCCACCATCATGGGGGAAGCCCATGAGATTGTACATATCTGCCTCTGAAGTTAGCATAGGTAGTATGTTAGCACAAGAAGATAACAATGGCGTCGAAAGAGCCATATACTATCTAAGTAGAGTGCTGAATGATGCAGAGACCAGATATAGCAACTTAGAAAAGCTATGTCTCTGTTTGTATTTCTCTTGTATGAAACTCAAGTATTATATAAAACCTGTTGATGTTTATGTTTCGTCTCACTTCGATGTCATTAAACACATGCTTTCAAAGCCAATAATGCATAGTAGAGTTGGAAAGTGGGCTCTGGCCTTAACAGAATATTCATTGACGTTCATGCCCTTAAAAGCTATGAAAGGTCAAGTGATTTCTGATTTCATTGTGGATCATTCGTTGGTTGAGCAGACAAGCATGAGTTACGTCGAAATGCAACCATGGAAATTGTACTTTGATGGTTCAACCCACAAGAATGGAAGTGGTGTTGGAGTCCTTCTAATTTCTCCTGAAGGAATTCCAACAAAATTCAAGTATAAATTGGATGGTCCTCGTTGTTCGAACAACGAAGCTGAGTATGAAGCGCTCATTGTTGGACTTGAAGCTTTGTTGGAATTGGGGGCAACCAGAGTCGAAATTAAAGGAGATTCTGAGTTGGTGGTCAAACAGATCACAAAAGAATATAAGTGCATAAAGGAAAATCTAATGATATACTTCGTCATAGTCAATAGGCTATTGAGAAAGTTTGAATACATGGATATTCAACACATACCAAGATTAGAAAACCAAGAAGCAAATGACTTAGCGCAGTTGGCTTCAGGTTATAGAGTATCCACCAAGAATTTTAAGGATTTGGTCGAAATAAGGGGAAGAGTTATGGCTACTAGATTCACACCATCGGATCTGGAAAATATGAGATTGGGATATGCCGAGAAACAGGGATTCGAAATTCTAGCCATAAATACTTTGTCAGATACAGATTGGCGAAGTCCATTAAAGAGTTATTTAGCAGACCCAACTCTAAAAGTAGATAGAAAAACAAAATATAGAGCATTGTCATATCTCCTCATGGGGAACGAATTGTTCAAAAAGACCCAAGAAGGTGTTTTATTGAAATGCCTAGGAGAAAGTGAGGCATATTTAGCATTGTCTGAAGTCCATAATGGGGCATGTGGGGCACACCAAGCAGGCCATAAAATGAAATGGTTGCTATTTCGATATGGTTTGTATTGGCCTAGCATGCTCAAAGATTGCATAGACTTTGCGAAAGGATGTGAGGAATGTCAGAAACACGCAGGAATTCAACACGCCCCTGCAAGTGAGCTGCATTCGATCATCAAACCATGGCCATTCAGAGGATGGGCGTTAGATCTGATAGGCGAAATAAATCCTGCTTCGTCCAAAGGTCAGAAATATATCTTGGTAGGAGTAGATTATTTTACCAAATGGATAGAAGCTATACCTTTGGTAGTTGCTGATCAAGAGGCAATTATCGAATTTATACAAAAGCACATTATCTATAGGTTTGGATTACCAGAAAGTATAACTACAGACCAAGGTTCCGTATTTACTGGTAGAAAGATGCAAGGATTTGCCCAAGAAATGGGGTTTAGATTGCTAACATCAACCCCATATTATGCTCAAGCAAACGGACAGGTCGAAGCGGCAAACAAAGTAATAATAGGATTAATCAAGAAGCATATTGGCAAGAAGCCAAGAAATTGGCACAAAACTCTGGACCAAGTGTTATGGGCTTGTAGAACATCTCCAAAGGAAGCCACTAACACTACTCCTTTCCAACTTACATTCGGCCATGATGCAGTGTTACCAGTAGAAATTCACCTGCAATCAGTTCGAATACAGAAACAAAACGAAATTCCAGCCGCGTTATATTGGGAAATGATGATGAATGAATTAGTTGAATTGGACGAAATTAGATTACATGCGTTGGATATTTTGATGAGGCAAAAAGAAAGAGTGGCCAGAACATACAATAAGAGGGTGAAGAAAAAAGCATTCGTTATTAATGACTTGGTTTGGAGAGTCATATTGCCTATGGATAAGAAGAACAAAGCATTAGGTAAATGGTCACCTCATTGGGAAGGACCTTTTCGAGTACTAAAAGTTTTCTCTAACAATGCCTACGAAGTCGAAGAACTCTTAGATGATAAACGTGTCCTAAAGGTTAATGGGAAATATTTAAAGAAATATAAACCAAGCCTGCGGGAAATTCGAATAGTAACAACGTAAACAAAGTATTTAAAAAAAAAAAAAGCCAAGATGGCAAGATAAGAATGCCAAAATGGCGTTGTTCGAATATTACATTGAAAGAACCAAAGTTATGGTCAGATAAACAAAAAATCTAGAAATAAACATTATTTTTCAATCGAGTAAAGGTACTTCGAAATGTTTCAAGTCTCTGCTGAGCAAACCGCCTGGCACCTTCCAAGGTTGCCACTTCTCCTTTAAGTTGTTCTGCAGTCTCCATTTCTGCAAGCCCCCGGTTGAGAAGCTCTTCGAATTGGTTACCTGCAGGATTAGTTTCGAAGGCTAGTTGTTGTTCCTTAGCCTCCTTAACTTTCTGTTGAAGTTCCAGAATCTGCCTTTCCCAAGCAAGAATGGACTCAGCTCGAGCCTCATATTCAGTTTTTGCCTGCTTCAGATGCATAGCCTGATCTTCAGCTTCTTGAGAAAGCTTCGAAGCTTGTTCATAGGCGGCATCCATAGCAATGCGTTTCTCGTGAACCTTCTTGGCAGCAGATTCATCTTGGAGAAGATAGCCAGTTACGTTGTCCAGCAGATTTTGAAGATCAAACAAGAGAGTACTAACTGGCAAAGAGCAGCTGGAAAGATTAACCTTTGTAAGCAGCTCCTTCATAGTGTAGCAAGCAGTACTATCTTGCTTAAGCACTTCGAAGATATCCACATTGAGAATAGTTCTCCTAATTTTGTTGAGAAGAACAACTCTTTCATCTGTGGGAAGAGGATAGCTGGTTGAACTTGTACCAGCCCTAGCGAGTGGAATGTCCCTCTGGGCCAATTTTGCCTTCATGTACCCAATAGGGTCATTTCGCCTCAGAAGTGCCAGTTCCTCATCAGTCATTCGAGACGGAGAGGATTGGGGGAATTCCACGCGTAGGGGAATCTCGTTTGTTTCAACCTTTGGGTTTTCGTTGATTGTATCACCATCCCCTTCATTTGCTTCGTGCTCTTGGTCTTCTTCATCCTCTACCAAATCTACCACTTCGATACCATCCTTTTCACCGCTATGTGCATTAGACTCCGTCTCGGCAGTCGAACCATCATTGTCATTTTCCCCATCATTGGCGTTTTCCTCCTCAGATTCTTCGTCTGCAGATTCTTCGAATCCTTGCCCAGAATCAGCTTTTTCCTCTTCGGTCTGAGCATCCTTTGGATCTTCTTGAAGAGTTTCAAGGGGGGACTTTTGAAGAACCCTTTGTGAATCCTCTGCAGACGTTTGAGGTATGGTTTCGTTCACCTCTTTCAGAGGAATGGAGGTACCTTGGTCATCTGGCTGCTCAGAAGTTCCAGCCAAAACCGCCACGTTGGAAGAACCTTTGTTTTGGACCAAATTGCTGGAGTCTCCTTGAGGAGAGGAGTTAAGCGGAACAGCAGCCCTGGACGGTGAGGTCGAAATAGTAGAAGTGGGATTCAGGATGTTCTGCAAGGGGCAGCAAAGTGTTAAAGGATGACACTCACCAAGGTAATAAGAAGTTAAACATTTTTAGAAGAAGTTCGATTTACCTGTGGCCCCTCAGAAGAGAGGTTACTAGCTATGCGTTCCAACTGTGGGTTGGAGGTCGAAGGTGGATTTTTGGATTGTGGTAAGGGAGCAGCATCCCTGGAGTCGAGTCCAGAGACACTAGTAGGAGCAGTACTTTTGGGTGTAGCTTTCTTCAGCTTCTTCTTCGAAGCAATGTTTGAGTTTCCTCCAGCAGCCAGATCTTCCCCAGTGGTGCTTGGTTTCCGCTTCTTGGGAGTAGTGGGGGGAAGCTTGTTGGTCTGCACGAAGTTTAACGAAGTTAGATATAAAAGGATTGAGTGAATTCGAAGCATAAAAAACTAAGTGATTACCGTTGGAATTGGGGCACTTGTTGTTGTTGGCGCTGTTGTTGTTGGTGTAGTTGCAGCAGCAGTAGTCGTTTCGGGTGGATTAGTCTTTTCGGTAGTTTCGATGGAGGCTTGAGAGGCACTCCCTTCCTTCGATTTCGAGGCAGTGGTCTTTATCCTGATAGCTGAAAATCAAAACATTTAAAGCAAAGGTTAAAGAGTTGGAAAGTAAAAGATATTTGGGAGTTTTTCCCAAGCATTCGCACCTGTGCCTTGATCAGATTTAATTGACATGGCAGAAAGGTCATATCGAAGATGTCCCGGGAAATCATGAAGCCAGTGTCGAGCCCATGTCACAGTCTCAGATGGCTTTGGTTTCCTTTGAAGATATTTGAACATCTCTTTGCAAGTAAACCACCATGGATATGGGGGAAACCAAGCCAGAGCCAGTTCTGAGGTAGGTAATCTGGGAAATTTAGGTGGATGCATTTCGAATGCCAACCTATACCTATCCTCAGGTGACAGCCCTGAAGGAAGTTTTAACTTGAAAACTTTTTGTTTAAATTTTTCCTTCAAGGTCTCAGCCGCTTGATGCACAGTGGAGTCCAAGCGTGTGGGGTCGTAAGTAGTTTCGAAGTAATTTTGAAAAGCTTTTATTTCTTTGGCATGAGTAAACATACCTTTCTTTGCTGGTACCTGCACATCGAAGGCATCAATTAGTTTCTGTCGAATAGTAAGCGTATCGAACATACAAGTTTGATAAAACTTAATCCACCACTCCAGAAATCCTTTGGCCGCGAGATGAGTAGGTTCGAAGGCTATCAGTTCAAATTGGGCAAAGCCCTGGTATTGTTCTTGTTGGATCTTGGCTTCCCTTGCCTTGAAAGTTCGACCAGATGTGATGGCACTCTCAGTCTGGAACAAAGGTTCAGGAATCAGTTGGCATAGGCCAAACTGCCTCGAAACGAAGTTTGGCTGGTAGGCAAAGAGAAGAATTTGGTTCTTAGCTGGGGTTATCCTTGAAGAGATAAGTCTAGGAAGCAAGAAAGCTCTCCACACATCTTGGATTTCCTTACTCTTGATGGCTTCTGAGAGAGCCATGGTGAACCAAGAAGGTCCATGAGCCCTCGAAGCAAAGGGCGCCATGCTCTCTTCGAACTTGTGTCTTTTTGAGAGTATCAAGATGTACTTCGAAAATTGAACCTTGAAGTCATCCTTGTCATCATTAGGGGTTAGTCTTCGAAGCCTAGTGCCTTCGACTATCCTATCACTTATTTCTGCATCTTGTTCGTCTATGGTGTTGGCGGTTGCTAAAGAAGGTTCGAACATGGCATTGAGCCATAATTGAAGTAACCAAAATGGGCCAGCTAAAAGAATGTTTTTGGAATTGTGGGATTTGAGGCTCGAAACGGCTGACCTCAGGCTCTCATAGAGGTCAACTAAGAGTAATTCGCTTAGGCACACTTTGCGATTTTCGTGTAAATCCCTAGCTAAAGGAATGAACCTACTAGCTACCTGCAGGGATCTACTGCAGAAAACGTACCTAGACAGCCACAGAGTTAAGAAAGCAATGTGCTCTGTGTCAGACACATTATCCCCTTCAGCATGATAATGGCCGATAAATTTGGAGAAGCTGGCTAACTTGACTTCGAAGTCAATTATGCTTGAGTGCTCTTCATTGTCAGGAACATAAGTTTCCCCCACTGGCGACAGCCCAGTAATGGCTGCTATATCGAAGAAGGTTGGGGTAATCATTCCACCTGGAAGATGGAAAGTGTTGTAGGTACTATCCCAGAAGTAGAGGGACGCAAATAGCAGAGGATGACTATAGGTGAATCCAGGTTTCGACAGCTTAATAAGGTTATAAATGCCTAGTTCTTCCCATTGCTGGGATTTTTTGGCTTCTACTTTCGTAAACCAGTTTTGATAAGCAACATCAGCAGTAGGGCAAGATCGGAATGGTTTAAAATTGCTTTTTACATAATCCAAGATAAATGGGTCCTTGGGATGAACAGTTGAGGTTTCTGTGGTTTTCGGATTAAGAAATTCTACTGCCCTAGGGGCATCCATTTTGTTGAATAAAGGTTTGAAGTTGTAACACACGGGAAAAATGGTCCTGGTGTCCTTTAGTATTTCAAAAACTGTAAGAGGGCCATTTAAGGCTAACCTCTTACCAGCAACATGGGTAGGGATGAGTACCTGTGATGCGTACATCATTTCTTTTTCTTTGGAGATCATTTGAGGAGCAAGAGCAGATTGGCCTTGAATGGTGACGATTTTACTCTCCATAGTTGCTCCTGTAGTTTTTCCCTTCTTCTTGGAAGTTTTCTTGAGTTGAGATGATGTGGAGGAAGACATTTTTGTTGTTTGAGAGCTTAGAGTGTTTATGAGAGAAGAAGAGTAAAATTCCAGAGTTTGAAAGGTTTAGAGTGTAAAGAAGAAAAAAGGAAGGGTAAATTGACGTTTTATAATAAGAAGATGAAACATCCACCGAGTGAAAGTATGATGCGTGGAGATCATGGATTGGTGTGATGAAGAGGTGGCGAGAAGTTGATATAGGTAATAGGCGTGATTTTAAAAACAATCATTACTTATAACTGCACCATGCTGTGAAGTGACTTTGGGCGGTTAAGGTACCCAAAGGGTGCTATGATTGATGTGACTAGGGTCAAACGCATTAAATGCTATGATGATTCGAAGATCCTATCAAAATCTTGTATACATGTTTAAAATAGGTATTTCTCAGAGAGATCGAAATACATATTTTAAAGGGGCAATTTGTTGGCTGAAGATTTTGATAATGTTATTTAGAATATAAAAGAGTTAGAAGTTCTGATCGAAATGGAATTAAAACACCACGCTTCGAAATTGCAGAAGCAGTGTTTCGAATGAGTGTGTCAAAGCTTGCAGCTTCGAACGGTGATCTTGGGAGCGTATCCAAAGGGATCTCGAAACAGCAGCGAAGCTAAGTCTGAGAAGATCGTTCGAAGCAGAGAAACACCAAAGCATTTGAAATTTAAATGAAAGCGGGACTTTCAAAGTTTGAAAGTTATGTGTTGGAGCATTTGAGGACACGTGGAAAGATGAAAGGAGCATTGTCTTGCATGTTCGAAACGTGGCATGATCTTGTAGCGAGACCGTTAGGGTCGAATTAGTATAAATAGAAGTCTTAGTGTTAGGATTTCAGTGTGTCATATCTGTTATACAAAATACTCAATAACATTCAAACTACCACATGGCAAGGGAAACGAATGCAAGAGAGATGTATGTATGATAGCACCATGTATTTTTAATTTAATAAAAGCCCTTTTACTATTTCCAGCACTTTCCTTCTTTTTCTTTCTGTCGAACAACATTTACAAGTTTCTTTATCTATTGTCTTTTCATTTTAAAGTCTTTTCTTCAGAGTTTTACATTTTACTGCATTCTTTGTATTTCGAAGCACTTTATATTTCAGAAGAACTTTTACGCCTTCAATGTCTTTACTTTCAAGTATTATTCTTCAAACATTTACTTTCACTTAAAGTCATTTCTAGATTTCTTGCATTAAACGCTTTCTTCACATTTTAAACTTCCATATTCCAGAAACCTTTTATGTTAAATGTTTTATGGTTCGAAACCAGTTACTTCATTTTCCATACAGTTTTATATGTCTTTTCAATCAGCATCACAATTAGCAATCATTCGTATAACTTAGTTTTCACATACATTTTGACCATATTTTAAACTCTTAGAGAGAAGGATCGAAACAAACCAAACATTTGTACAATAGCACCCATGAATAATTGTTCAATTGTGAGAGTAACCTTGATATCCAAGGAGTCCTAGGATCAATCTAGTCGATCCTGTGAGTTACCAAAGAGATTGAGTAGCGTTAATAAAGATTATTCGATAGTTTGGAAGACTAGCGGTTGTTTACCAGAAATCACTGGAAACAGGTACTTTAAAGGCTAATGGTGTTGGTCAAAAATCCATTCGCCTCTGGTTATTCTTTTACTCATTGAGAGATCTTGTGCGAGCTTGGCTACAATCCTTGTTTGTCAATTTGATAAACACTTGGGCTCAATTAAATGTTGTTTTCCTTGAGAGTGCATGAGAGCATTATAAGAACTTATTGAGGTTGTGCCTATTCCACAGGCTTGAAAAATTGATGATTATCCATACCTACTAGAATGGTCTCCTTTATTCCACAAGGATGACCTTAGATGCGGCTTTTGGCGGAGCCCTCATGAATAACCCTTAGGACGTAGCATATAATTCGATATAAGAGATGTCTAAGAATTACCACTTGCGGGGAAGTGTGTCATAATGCAAAGATTACATTTTTAGCTCGTTTCAATCAATGAGAAAGACAAGAAGTCGGGAGAAAAACGATCCATCAAGAGTAAAGGGAATTTTCATAATTTTGGTGGAAGAGAATAGCAAAATTTGAAGAATTTGGCTTTTCAAAAGGGTGAGAGAACATGCAACAAAAATTATGGTCAAGTCAACTTTATAGGTGAAATGAGAAGGATTTACAAGAGCATGATGCAATGCTTTGTTTGTCAAAAGTTTGATCATTTTGCAAGAGAGTGCAATGCAAATAATAAGGAACCTCAAGTGGATTAATCCAAGGTTGCAAGGAAAGATTTTGATGATGAGAACACACTCTTGGTCATGATCATATAGGGGGGATACAACAACAACAGGCTGCAAGACAACATAAAAAATTTGGATACGCTGCAGAACCATGTTGCAACTGGTTAGATAAAAGTTGTAACTAGTTACAAGCAAAAAAATGTAATGGTGACTGTGAGATAAGAAATTCAGTGTAACAAGGAATGGTATTTGAACTCTGTATGTTCTACCCATATGACAGGGATGAAGTATTGATTTGTTTAATTCAATCATGCCATAAAGAACAAGGTAAATTTTGCGGATGAAACCACTCTAGCGGCAGAAGATATTAGTGATGTATCGATTGAGAAAAAGGATGGTAGATATTCTTTGATTAAGGATGTGTTGTATATTCCTGGAATTAAGTGTAACCTTCTATGTATTGATCAATTTCTTGAGAATGGTTACAAGATACGTATGGAGAACAAGGCGCTACGCGTTATGGATGGAAAAAAAAGGTTTTGATCCTTAAAGTTCCTATGGCTGCCAATAGATCTTTCAAGGTTGAGTTGAAGGTTATAGAGCTTAGGTGTCTTACTACAGCGACTACTGTAGAAAAGTAAATATGGTAATATCGTTTTGGACATCTCAATTTTAGAGATCTCAATGCATTGCAAAAGAATGAAATGGTAATGGGGTTTCCATTGATTAACATACCAGCTAAAGTTTATGAATAATGCGTGCAACCAAAGCAACATAAGGGTAAATTCAGCAAGGATGCAGGTTCTAGAACCAAGCATCGCATTGTTATGGTGTATTTCGATGTGTATGGACCGATGCAATTTGACTTGATTGGTGGCAATATATATTTTGTCACTTTCATTGATGATTATAGTAGAAAGTTATTGACATACCTAATCAATATGAAAGAGAGGTATTCAAAGTGTTTAAGAAGTTCAAGTCCATGGTTGAGAGGCAAAGTGGTCATAAGCTCAAAGTTCTCAAAACTGATGGTGTAGATGATTACATCTAAAATAACTTTGGGAGGTTTTATGATCAGGAAGTGATAATACATGAGGGTGTACCACCTTATACATTGCATCAAATGGTGTTGCCAAAAGGAATAATCAATAGACTATGAACATGGTGAGAAGCATGTTGAAGGAAAAGCGCTTGTTGAAAGAGTTATGGGGAGAAGCGGTATCCATGATTGCATATTTGTTGAATATGTGTGTAATAAAGAAGCTTAAGAAGATAACATTGGAAGAGGCTTGGTCCAAATTCAAACTGAATCTGAACCACTTGAGAGTTTTCGGTTCCTTAGCATATTGACGTGTGTCGAGGCAACTTATAAAGAAGTTGGATGATTAGGGAGAATTGATGATACATGTATGGTATCACTCTACATGTGGTTACAAGTTGTATGATGCAACAAACAAAAGGATTATGATCAACTGAGACGTCATTGTTGACGAGATAAAGGAGCTACAGCATCCTATAACCAATTACCTGTAAACCGGTTATAACATTGAAAATTCTATTTCTGGATAATGTGATACTGCAGAAACGCCTCCCGTCGAAGCCCGGATTGAAGAGAATGTGAGAAGATCAACAAGCAAAATATGTTTTCCTCCAAGACTCTAAGATTATGAGTTGTTCCAAGACAACAAAGTCAATGATGATGGTGATTTAATCCATTTTGCACTTATGAGCGAATTTGTATCAGTTGTGACGAAAAAGGCCTTGAGTGATCCAAAATGGATTTGAGCTATGAAGGGGAAGCTAGAATCGATAGAGAAGAACAATACTTTGGATTTAGTTGGTCTATCGGAAGGAAAGAAGTCAATTGATGTAAGATAGGTATATAAGGTGAAGGCGAGTCCCAAAGGTTAAATACTCTATTATAAGACTTGATTAGTTGCAAAAGAATTTTTGCAAAGAGAATGCATAAACTTTGAATAGGTATTTGCACTAGTTGCTAGAATTGAAATCATTAAGCTAGTTGTTGGTATTGTGAATAACAATAATATTACATCTATAAAATGCATGTAAAATCTGCATTTTTGAACAGACCGCTTGAAGAGGAGGTTTATATAGAGCATCCATGTGGTTTTGTTGTAAAAAACCAAGAGTCAGAGTTCTACATGTTAAAGAAAATGTTGTGCGGTTTGAAACAAGCTCCAAGAGCTTAGCATAAGAGGAGAAATGGTTTCTTAAAGGAGATTGGCTAAAAAAAGTGTGCATTTGAATATGGTGTGTATGTGAAGAAGGATACAATTGAAAGGGGGATAATCCTTTGTCTACACGTAGATGATTTATTGATAACGGACAGTGACGAAAAGTGCATATATAAGTTCAAGAGTGAACTTATGAAAGAGTATGAGATGACTGAGCTTGGCCTCATGGCATACTTACTTGGTATTGAATTTCACAAGTCTAAGAAGGGATTACTCATGCACCAAAGAAGGTATGTGTTTAAGATTTTAAAGAAGTTTGAAATGGAGAATTCTAATGCTTCCATTACTTCATCTGAACTAAGGTTGTAGTTGTCAAAGAATGAGGATGAGCAAGAGGTGAATCCAACTCGGTATAGGATGATGATTAGATCCATGTGTTACTCGTGCAATACACGACCGTATTTGGCGTTTAGTGTCAGTATTGCGAGTAGGTTCATAGAGAGGCGAAAATTATCTCACTTGGCAGTAGTCAAGAGGATTCTAAGATACATCAAAGGATCTATTGGTTGCAGAATTCTCTTTCCTGTGTCGGACAAGGACAAAAAATGAAATTTACTAGGTTTTACCAATTCCAATTGGCTTGAAGATAAAGATTATAGAAAGTCTACAGCTTGATACATCTTTATGTTAGGTGAAATACCAATCTCATGGTGTTCAAAGAAGAAACTGGTAGTAACACTCTTGTCTTGTGAGACCGAGTACATTATCCCTTCGTTTTGTGTGCTAAGTTGTGTGGTTTATGAATCTATTAAAGGGGATGGGAACGATGAGGGTGACATTGTAATGCTCATGGTTGATAACGTTTCTGCTATAAATCTTGCTAATAACTCAATTGTACATGGGAGGAGCCAACATATTGAGATGAGGTTTGACTACTTGAGAGAACTTGTTAGTGAAAGAAGATTGATATTGAGATATTATAGAAGTGAAGACCAAGTGGCTGATTTGTTGACCAAGGGAGTCGCAATTGAAGGGTTCAAGAGGTTGAAGATGAACATAGGTATGGAAGACTTTGAGCACTTGAATTAAGATGGCGTGTTAAGTGAAAATACATAATTCAAGTGTTGTAACCGGTTACCACGAAAGTGTAACCGATTACAGATATGTGAAAAGTCAAATAAGCTGAAAAATAAGTAATTTATCGTGATGAAATCAGTTATACACAGTAACCAATTACTACTGTTATGATTTTTAATTTTTGTAACATGTGTAACTGATTACAGAATTTGTATAACCAATTACAAGTAACAATTTTTGTTTTTCATTAATTTGATATTGTTGTTTGTGCCTAAATCCACTTATTTATATATATATATATATATATATATATATATATATATATATATATATATATATATATATATATATATATATATATATATATATATATATATATATATATATATATATATATATATATATATACTATTAAAGTATTATGAATAAAAATAAATAGATTTTCTCACCATCAATTATACTCTCTCTAATTCTTCTTTATCTATCTCTCATTCTCCACATTCAACTCTTCCATTTTCATCCTCAATTATAAATACTCCATCCGAAAACCAAAAAACCAAACCTACAATTATTCATTATAAAAATTGCTTTTGGTGTTACCATCATTTTCTTTATCTTTGTCTATGGAGTAGCAACAACAACAAAATGACAATCAAATAACTTTATTATTTAAAATAAAATTCTCTTTATATAATTAAAAATATGTCGTTAAAAATATAATTGTAGATGACGTATTAATATTGTACAATGAAACATTAGATGACGTATAATACATAGATGGCTTTGTTTCCGAACGAATATATTTCAGGTCTTAAAAAATTACAAGAACTCGCACCTACCACTGAGATTGTAGTAGTAATCACCAATCCTAATATCAATGAAATGGACTATTATAAAAGAGTTTAAGACTAATGGACTGTTAATGTAAAAAAACATTATACTTATATATAATCAAAATAGTTTAAAGTGTTAAATTATAAAGTATTTTAAATTTTATAATGTAAATTGACAATATAAAAATATTCTGGACTGGACCCGACAGGCCCAAAAGCATTGCTAAGACTCAATCTAAATAGACTTGCTGAGGACCACGCCGACCAAAGGATCACAGTCGTGCCCGACGTGCTCCCTAAGGTCACGTGCTCGACCTCTACACCTCCAGCTCGACATCCTGCTGTTCAGCTCGACATCACCTCGAGCACCCCAACTAGGGCAGACTCAGTCCACTGCGCTCCCAACGAGACCCCGAAAAGACCGCGTCTCCGTCCGCCCGCACTTCGCGCAGAA
This sequence comes from Vicia faba, assembly GCA_948472305.1. Lineage (NCBI taxonomy): Eukaryota > Viridiplantae > Streptophyta > Magnoliopsida > Fabales > Fabaceae > Vicia > Vicia faba. The sequence goes on along the minus strand of OX451736.1, from coordinate 255,793,583 downwards.
CATCCAGGAAGGGGACCACGTGCGGGTCCCCACTACGCACGTAGAACCTGGCAGTTCCTCCATTGGGCCAAACCTGCCCGGCCCAATGAAGGAACCTTGGCCCAGCGCTGGGGGCTATAAATACCCTCTGTTTCCAGAGGGTCAGGTATTCATCATTCTACCCATACACTTAATTATTGCCTGCTCGTGCTTCTACTTACTTCAGCATCGGAGTGCCTTGCAGGTACCCCCCCCCCCCCACCTCGTTCAAAAAGCTTTCAGCTCGGAGCCAGCCGTGACGGTCCATTTCTGATCAGGTCAGATCAGTGGCGCCGTCTGTGGGAATCTAGCTTCCCCGTCTTACAAACTACTCAAAAGACCAAAGCTCAAAATTCGACTACCTGTCATGGCTGATCCAGCTCGCGACGAGCAGAACGTCCGTGTCACCGACACCAATAACGGCACGGCGGACAAAAACGGGCATCTCGACAACGTCATCAATCCCGGCCACAACACCGCTCCTGCAACCACCGTTCTCGGAACTTCCTCGCACAGGGACGGAGCCACCTCATCATCCTCCCCGATCCCACTACCACTCGAGGACGACCCGGCGGCCCTCGCCCACTACAGAGCCGTCCGATTTCAGGAAGTCCCCGTCCCCCCCGGGGCAGATGCCACCACACAAGCGCTGTTCGCAGCAATTAACCAAACGAACTATCTCATCTTCGCCCAAGGAGAGAGATTAAAGGCGCTTGAAGATGACCGAAGACCCCCGAGGAGGCATCGGAGGCCACATTCTCCACCTCCTCGGGTCACAGAAGTTCGACACCCTTCTCCCCCGCGGAGACACTACAGGGAGAACTCCAGAAGCCCCTCTCCCCGGCCAAAGCAAAGGCGCCCCTATTTGGAGAGACATCCCGCCATCCCTGCCGGAGAACCCAGCCGCGACCCGGCAAGGCACGACAAGAGACACGTCGGGGACGGACGTGTGACATTCAACCACCGAGCATCACGCTCGAGGGAAACTCAGCACGACCACCGTGCCAGACAATACTACAGGTCCCCATCTCTGTCTCCGGATAGGAGCGACGAGGACGACCCCCGCGGTCCCCTGTCGCAGGCCATCATGGATGCACCCATCCCCCCGGGCATGGAGAATCCCCCACACCTGAAGGAGTATGACGGAGTTGCGGACCCGGTCGACCACATTGACGGGTTCGAGGCCATGCTCCACTATCATAATGTCGGGGGGCCCATCAAGTGTCGTCTTTTCCCCACGACTCTCAGGAAGGCGGCCATGGACTGGTATAAAGGACTCGCCCCGGGCTCAATCACGTCGTGGCGGAACCTGAAGAACCAGTTCATCAGTTCCTTCACAGCTTCTCGGCGCCATCCGAAGACCGAGGCGGCCCTCGAGGCCATCATCCAAAGACAGGATGAAAATTTGAGGGAGTTCATCAACCGCTTCAACCGAGAAGCAATACAGGTCCCCTGCGCGGACCATATGAAAAGATACTTGCTGGAGAGGGGTCTCCTCCCCGGCACAGAATTCAGAAAGGCTGTGGGTATCGAGCCACCTCCGACATTTGATGCCCTCCTCGATAAGGCCCGAGCATATATGGACTACGAGGAGAGGGAGGCGGCCAATAGAGCCCGAGATTCCAGGGCTCGGGGTCCCAACAACAGCAGTAGTTCACGGCAAGAGGCTCCTCCCCGACGTACCGGGGAGAAAAGGAAAGAAGATCGACCCCGGGAAGTCTGGGAACAAAGGGGCCCCTCGGGCCGTTTCACCGAGTACACTCCGCTCACAGCTTCCCGCGAGCGTATTTTGGCGGAGTGTGCCAGTACAGATTTCAAGGACGGCGGCGTCAAGCGTCCCCGGCCTGCTCCCGCCAAGCCAGGGGCGGATAAAAATAAATACTGTCAATACCATAGGAGTCATGGTCATTTGACAGAGGACTGCGTCCACCTCAAGGACGCCATTGAAACCTTCATCAAGGGAGGGAGGCTCGCGCAGTACAGGCGAAACGACGCTCCTCGTCGTGACGCCCATGAGGCCAAGGAGCCAGAAGAAGACGCCCGACCATCAGATGAGTCGGTGCCTATCCAGACCGCCTTCTCGGTAACCAGGCCCGAGGATTTCGACATTCCCGAGCACCTGCAGGAGCCGCTGACAATGCACAGCAGGTGGGAATACTTTCCCTCCGCCATGGTCATCAACGGGGGCGGGTTCAACGACCTCACCATCAATTCAGCTAAGAGGAAGTTGGACGAGCTGGTCGACGCGGCTCCCCCGCAAACAGTAACGTTCGAAAGGGTGAAGGGCAGGTCAGAGCCCATCACCTTCTACCTAGAAGAACTCCCCGGCGGAGCCCCGAACGCGGTCATCCCCTTGCTGATAAGGGCAAGAATGGCCAATTTTGACGTGCATCGCATCCTGGTCGACGAGGGGAGTTCCGTCGACGTGATGTACAGTCAGTTGTTCCGAACCTTACAGTTGGACGACTCACATATCTCTCCGTATATGGGGTCGGATCTACAAGGCTTCAACGGCTCGACTTCCAAACCTTGGGGTTACGTTGAGCTCCTGGTAACGTTCAGCGAAGGAACAGCTACGAGACAGGTTAAGGTCCGGTTCCTCGTCATTGACTGCCCGTCTCTATACAATTGCATCTTGGGGAGACCGACACTGGCAGAGCTAACAGCGGTGCCCTCGACCGTCCATCTGAAGATGAAGTTCTACACCAGGAGGGCACGGGTAGCCACCATCCAAGGAGACCTAGCCGCCGCCCGTAGGTGCTTCAACGCTGCTTCTAAGGGACGGGATACCGTCGACATAGGTCCAGACCCGCTAAAAGGATAAAACAGGAGCCCGACAGGAAAGCATCCCCCGAGGAAGAAGTCCAGAAGGCTCCACCAAAGGTCGACTCCATAGCCCTCGACGCCCGCTTCGATCAGGACGAGCCATCCAGCAGCGAGCAAATCCTACTCCGACCAATTCCGGACGGGGATTTTGAACTCGTTCCCCTCGGCACAGACCCGACCAAGGGAGTGAAGATTGGCAAAGACCTCCCCGACTTGGCCAGGAAGCAAATCAAGGCCTGTCTGCGCGAGAATGCTGATCTCTTCGCCTGGAGCACTGCGGAGATGCCCGGACTCGACCCTGAGGTCGCCTGTCACCACCTCGCCATTGATCCAACCGCCAAGGCCGTAGTACAACGTAGGCGTAGGCAGTCTCCAGAAAAAGCAAAGGCTGCTGAAAAAGCTGTAAAAGACCTCCTAGAGGCAAATTTTATTTCTGAAGCCCGGTATTCCACCTGGCTGTCAAATGTTGTACTTGTAAAAAAGAATAATGGAAAATGGAGAATGTGCGTTGATTATACTGATCTCAACCGGGCTTGCCCGAAAGATGCTTTCCCCTTGCCTAACATAGATATGCTGGTCGACAACTCGGTCGGCTACAAAACTTTGTCGTTCATGGACGCATATTTGGGATACAACCAAATCCCAATGGCCCTGGGCGACAAACACTGCACGACATTCATGACCAACTCGGGCAACTATTACTACAACGTAATGCCCTTCAGACTGAAAAATGTCAGAGCAACTTACCAACGCATGATGAACAGAGTTTTCAACAAACAGATCGGCGACATGCTCGAGGTATATATGGACGACATGATCGTCAAATCCCGAGCAGACACCGATCACGTAGCTCATCTCAAGACAGTCTTCGCCCAAGCAAGACAGTGCAAACTGAGGTTCAACCCCGAGAAATGCACGTTCGGGGTTAAGGCAGGAAAATTCCTCGGATTCTATCTAACAGAACGGGGAATTGAAGCCAACCCCGACAAATTCCGGGCATTCTCCGACCTCCCAACACCGACGTCGAAGAATTCGATACAAATCATGAACGGCATGCTTACGTCGCTGTCCCGCTTCGTCGCGAAGTCCGCTCAGCACGCCCTCCCCTTCTTCAAACTCCTTCGAAAGGAAGCAGCCTTCGAATGGAATGAGGAATGCGAGCAGGCACTTCGCCATCTAAAGCAAAGCCTGTCTCAGCCGCCCGTGCTATCTCGACCCGACGACGGGGAACCGCTGTACTTATACTTGGCCGTTTCAAACGAAGCCATCAGCGCAGCTCTCGTCCGCGAGACCCTCGACGGGCAGAAACCCGTCTACTTCACGAGCAAAGCCTTACAGGGACCCGAAAGCAGATACCAGCAGATAGAAAAGGTTGCTCTGGCCCTCGTCAACGCGGCGAGGAGGCTCAGACACTACTTTCTGGCCCACACCATCATCGTACGAACCGATCAACCGGTGAGGCAACTCCTGGGTCGGCCAGATATGGCGGGCAGGATGCTGAAGTGGTCCTTGGAACTCTCCGAATTCGACATTCAGTACGAAAGCAGGAAGGCCCTGAAAGCACAGGCCTTGGCCGACTTTGTCGCGGAAATGACCACTCACGACCCTCCCCCGGGGAAAGAACACAAGTGGACCATCTTCGTCGACGGAGCGTCCAGCTCGTCCGGAAGCGGCGCAGGAATCCTCCTGGAAAACGAAGAAGGCGTAGTAATCGAGCACTCCTTAGCTCTCTCCTTCCCGACGTCAAACAACCAGGCAGAATACGAAGCCATGCTCGCAGGACTGAGACTGGCCGAGGACCTGGGAGCCCGCGAGGTACAGATCTACACCGACTCCCAGCTCGTCGCCTCTCAAGTACAGGGGAGCTACCAGGCCAAAAACGACAACCTCATCGAGTATTTGAACCTAGTCAAAAGATACATGACAAAGTTCGTACTTGCAGAAATTTCACATGTTCCCTGAGAGCAAAACACGAGGGCGGACATATTGTCCAAACTTGCGAGCACACGAAAGAAGGGCGGGAACAAATCCGTCATCCAGGAATCTCTAGCACGTCCAAGTATCGAACGACCCTCGACTATAGTCGAGATCCATGCCATCGGGGATGCCACATCCTGGATGACCCCGGTTTACAATTTCCTGACAAAAGGAGAACTCCCGTCGAACCAGGCCGAAGATGCCGTTACCAAGCGACGAGCATGTTCCTACGTGGTGCTCGAGCAGAAACTATACCGAAGAGGATTCTCCATTCCCCTCCTGAAATGCATCGACGAGTCCACCATCCCCGAAGTACTGCGGGAGATACACGAAGGGATCAACGCCCAGCACATGGGCGGTAAATCCTTAGCAAGGAAAGCCCTTTGAGCAGGATATTACTGGCCGACGATGCAACAGGATGCCAAGGAACACGTCAAAAAATGTGACAAGTGCCAGAAGCACGGGGACATGCACCTCGCCCCGCCGCACGAGCTGAGCATATTGTCGTCCCCGTGGCCGTTCGCCTGGTGGGGTATGGACATCCTCGGGCCCTTCGTGCAAGGAACCTACCAGAACAAATTTCTCATCGTCGCCGTGGATTACTTCACAAAATGGATCGAGGCCGAGGCCCTCGCAAAAATCACCTCGCACAATATCCTCCGTTTCTACAAAAGAAACATCCTCGCCAGATTCGGAATTCCGCGGGCCCTGGTGACCGACAACGGTACCCAGTTCACCGACCACGGGTTCCAGGACTTCGTCACCAAACTAGGGACAAAACAACATTTCACGTCGGTCGAGCACCCTCAGACCAACGGGCAAGCCGAAGCCGTGAACAGAGTCATTCTCCGAGGACTCAAACGTCGACTCGGCGAAGCCAAGAGGGGATGGGTTGAGGAGCTCCACAGCGTCTTGTGGGCATACCGCACCACACCCCACTCAACGACGGGCGAGACACCATTTCGACTGACATATGGCACCGAGGCTGTCATCCCGGTCGAAATCATGGAACCATCCCGACGAACAGAGAACCCCCTCGACGAAGAAATGAACGACGAGGCACTAAGGGACGAACTCGACCTAGTCGAGGAAATCTGATCGGGTGCAGCCCTGCGCGAAGCCACCCTAAAACAACGAGTGGCTCTACGCCACAACGACAAGGTCATCAAGCGCGAGTTCGAAATCGGCAGCCTGGTATTACGTAGGAACCAGAAGGATTCCCGCGAAGGGAAGCTGGCCGCGAACTGGGAAGGACCTTATCGCGTCCACGGCACCACTGGTACCGGGGCGTACTACCTCGAGCAATTAGACGGAGAGCCATTACCACGACCCTGGAACATTGCTAAGCTAAAGCAGTACTACAGTTAAAAACTACCAACACCTGGGACCCTCGACCAACGGCACCGCGCTCGGTCAACGAGGAAAAACGTTCGACTTCGTATAAAGGCTGAGGTACAAGCCCGACATACGGCCAAATCGCACAACATCGCTCGGCAAACGAGGATAATCGATAGTGCCCGACGTGGACAGCTACACCGAGCACCACCGTCGTTGTACCCGTAAGGCAGAACACCCAGCTCGGGATGGGCAGTTCACGCCAAGGGCAAATAGTCCCTACCGGGCTTCGCGCCTGACTGAGCAACTTTGCTCCACATGCCCGACAAGTCGTCAAGAATGGCGGGCCATCTAAAAGGGTCAAAGGGAAGTATCTCCCCTCGAGCGCAACACTTAGGTGACTCTGGCCAGCGAAAGAGGGCCTGGCACATACACAAACGGAAGACGGGCAGACTCGCTCGCTAAATCACAGCCACTTACGGGCACTCCTCGGGCCAATGACAGGCTAAAATTTTATGCAAATATATAAGATTTCAAGCACGGGCAAAACATTCAAATGTAAAATAGCATTCATTCAAATAAAAATGCCCGAAGGCGACAAAGCAAACAATTATAAACCGACCAAGAAGGCCGGCGATGTTCATAACGTACAACCGACGGGCACGCAGGCCCAAAAAATACAAATATCAAGGCACGCAGGCCCGCTATCCTACGATCAGGCTTCCCCAGAACCATCATTGTCGACGCCTGGAGAGTCGGGCGGGGGCACGATCACGCCATCCATGATATGATGTGTGTGGCTTGTACCCTCAGTGACCAGACCAGGGTTTAACAAGGAAAGCTGACCGATTGCAGAGTCGAACCCCTCCTCCAGAGCACTGACGCAATCTGCCTCGAGTAGCCGGATATGGGCGACCAGCTCCGATCGACTCTTCAAAGCCGCTATGTCTTCCGGCTCGTCCTCGACATGTAGCATGGCAATGTTCATTTCCTCGATCTGTTGGGCCAAGCGCCCGACTTCGGTCTCCAGACGATCCCTGTCCGCGTGGAGAAGCTCCCCCTCCTCGGCCAGCTTCCCCGACCTTTCTTTCTCCAGAACCAACATCTCCCTCTCAGCGTCCAGCATCGATGTCTGCTCGCGGAACATCTCCTCGGAGCGTTCCAGGGCAGTCTTCAACTTCCGCGAGCTCGAGGTGAGAGCCGCTTTCTCCTGCTCAAGTTCTTCAATACGGACAGGATCCCCCCCTTCCTCGGACAACACCAGGGCCATCTCGGCCATTTTCACCAGCCCGTCCATGCTGGCGGCCAGATGCCTCTTCCGATCCTCCTTGCTCATCCTTTTGATAGTCTCAGCCTCGTCGGCAACCACTGACAGAGAGAATCTCTCGAAGAAACCCTCCTCTTTGAAACAAGGGGGAAACCCGAAAGACCTGACAGCACTGGCGTCCTCGCTGACAGCCGGACCGCTTTCCACCCGGGTCCTCTTCCTTTGTATCAGGACGGCATTAGGATCGACCTCTTCAACCTCTGGGATCCCGTCCGACGCAGCCCCCGAGCTGGGCGACGAATCCATCCTCACCACCTGAGGAGCGCTCGGACTGTGTGGCGGGCCCATCCTCGTCGTCTGGGGAGCCTTCACGACCCTCCTGCCTCACTTCTGGTCGCAAGACAACTTCAAAAGTCTTTCCCGTCGACCGGCCATCGAACCTGCACAAAATAAAAGACGGGTTAGTATCGAGCAAGTTCATAAATAAATGACGAGCAAAGAAATTCAAGCAATAAACGACCTAGCAGACGAGCAGCCTGTCTGAACGTCTAACACTCCACGAGTGCCTTAGTATCAATCGGCCGGTACTCAAATGTCGGATAACCCTCTGCATCCAAGACATCGTCCCCTTCCCTCGTGGCCCACCGGGCAGGGTGGAAGCTGTCGACGAACCGACAAAGAGTAGCGTACGCCTCCTCGTCCTCCGAGCACATGTCCTCGGCAGCAGTATGGTAGTATCCAGTCCCGTGCTCGTAGTGCCTGAACATCCAATGCACAGGGAACTTAGCCGTACGGGCCATCACGGGATACCCATCGTCGCCCAAAACCGCCTCCCCGTCATCATCGCTTATGGGCGCCTCCTCCTCGTACAGGGATCCTAAAGCAGAGGTGGTAACTGGCCGCACGACATACCACTTGTCTTTAAAACCCCTCACGGAGTCCATGTACATTTTGAATAGTCTCCTCGACTGTTTCAAGGAGACCCAGCTGTGTTTCCCTCCTCGGGACTGGCGTTGCAGATGAAAAATTCTAAAGAAGAGCGGTATGGTCGCCCCGATCCTCAGGAAGCGACATGTCAGCTCAAACGCCCAGATAAAGGCGAGTGAGTTCGGGTGTAGCTGTGACGGGGCCAACTCCAGATGGGTGAAAACCCCGATCTGAAAATCACTGAAGGACAGCTGCAGCCCAAGATCTTTGAACGCGATCTCGTACATCGGAAAGCTATACTCTGGATACACCGAGCAGATCCGGGCACGGGAGGTCGGACGCATGACAACGAAATTCTTTTGGAAGTCAGGCTAGCCCTGGCCCGCTTCGAGGAAAGCATATGGATTTCGGTCGCCTCGGCTATATATCGACGCGATTCCTTGGGGCTCGGCGCCCACCCAATCCAGCAAGGGGTCGTCGACAGTATCAATCAAGCTGACCGCCTCATCGGCACTTTATTCCTCATGTTCGTGGCGTCCAAAGGAACACGGTTCGTCCGCCATGGTTACCTGCAGAGCACGGGAAACCAGTCAATTGGGCACGAAACCACACGCTCGACAAACCACGTCGTCCCATGCACGACCACAAAAGTCAGTTTACACAAGTAGCCGCGTCCCCGACATCTAGAAAACTCGATGTGCTCTTCTCCAAGCCGACTACGCGGCCACTCTCCAACATGTCGACCCAAGGTATGAACATGGTGAGCAACATCATGAGACCTACGGCCAGGACCATGAACATACCGGGCGCGATCATGAATCAGGCGCCCTGGATCATGAAGACCCCGGGCAGCGCTGCTGATTATTACCTAAAACTATGAATCTACCGGCCACGAACATGCGTTTGCCGGTCCTAAGCATGAATATGTCGAGCTAAGTATGAGTTTACCGGGCTAGTCCCACGCGCACAGTCCCTAAAACGCCTACAAACGCTGAAAATCATGCATTACAACAGGAAAATGAAGAAGATAAACCACTTACTTGAATCAAAAAGTAGGATTCGGCTACGGAGTAAAAGAATCTGTAACAGAAGGTCGCAGCTATAAAAAATCTGGAAGAACAGCAGCAGAGGGAGCACAAAGAGTAGAAACGTGTTATGGGGCCCAAGGTTCCTATTTATAGTGATGACGTGGAATACCAAACGTCACCTCGGGCAACCACGGAGTTTCTCTCCCCGACGCGCTGCTCCCAACGCGATGATGACCCTATCATCATAGGGTGGCGGCACAGTTCCCGAAAGATACCTCATGTGCTCGACAGACACGCGCCGGTGAAGATCCTCCGGGCATCCACCGCGGAAGATGTCTCCGAGCACGGCACGCAGAGGCCCTCGAGAGCCTGCATCTCTATCCCGGGCGCGAGACCCCGAAGCGGAATCGACCTGCGTTCAAGCCATGGCTCCTAACAAAGGAACCACGACTTGGGGGGCTCCTGTTCTGGACTGGGCCCGACAGGCCCAAAAGCATTGCTAAGGCCCAATCCAAATAGACTTGCTGAGGACCACGCCGACCAAAGGATCACAGTCGTGCCCGACGTGCTCCCTAAGGTCATGTGCTCGACCTCTACACCTCCAGCTCGACATCCTGCTGTCCAGCTCGACATCACCTCGAGCACCCCAACTAGGGCAGACTCAGTCCACTGCGCTCCCAACGAGACCCCGAAAAGACCGCGTCTCCGTCCGCCCGCACTTCACGCAGAACATCCAGGAAGGGGACCATGTGCGGGTCCCCACTACGCACGTAGAACCTGGCAGTTCCTCCATTGGGCCAAACCTGCCCGGCCCAATGAAGGAACCTTGGCTCAGCGCTGGGGGCTATAAATACCCTCTGTTTCCAGAGGGTCAGGTATTCATCATTCTACCCATACACTTAATTATTGCCTGCTCGTGCTTCTACTTACTTCAGCATCGGAGTGCCTTGCAGGTACCCCCTACCTCGTTCAAAAAGCTTTCAGCTCGGAGCCAGCCGTGACGGTCCATTTCTGATCAGGTCAAATCAAAAAATATTTCATACTATTAGTGTACCCGGTATTTTCTCATTATAAAAATAGCACCATTGCGTCCATTCTGTATTGTACACCCAAAAAAGTTACTTAAAATATTTGATTAAACAAAAGTTAAAATTAAAATATATATATCTCAAAGAGTACCACTTGATAAATACAGCGCATGTGAACAGAGAAAGAAATATTACTATAACACACAAAATGTTGACATTAAAAACCATACAAATTTTATAATAATTACTAGAGTCATAGTGGCTTACAATATTCATTAATTATGCGTATGTAGTAAGTAAACAAATGGGTTAAAGAAAAAGAAATTTGACAGCCACCAACCCCTCTCACCTACTACAATCAAAAGTACATTGTGGACTGTCGAATGAACACATGACCTTCTTGTCTGTATTTCTGCTCCTAACGCTCCTACCATTTGCTTCACCAAAAAGTCTAGCTTTATCTAACGTGGTTACTCTCCCCTACCACGTTTTTTAATATAATAATATTAAACTTTTATTTTTGTTTTTATTTTTAATTCCACACTTTAATTTATTTTTAATTTGTTTTTTTATAATCAACTTTAATATTTATAAGAGAGATGTCACATTTGTATAAAAAAATACTAACTTTAATTGTCAAATTTGTATTAAAAAAATTGATTTTAATTATTTACTATTATTTTTAAATTTCTATATAATATTAACTATTAATTTATTAAAGTTCAATATAATATTTAGTAGATAAAATGAAATATTAAATAATTATATGTTATAATAAGAAAAAACTTAATAAAATTTACAATATATAAAAAAAACTAAAAACAAGACAATGTAAAAATACTTGCATTATCACCTTTAATTTAATATTTTCCACGTTATATTTAGATAAATATAAATATATTAATAAATAATCGAAATACTTTATTAAAAGTATTATTATTTTTTTGTATTATTGATTGGGAAGGACTTTTACGAGTTTGCGTTTTTAAACCTTGAAGATGTACAACGTGTCAGATTTATAAACTCGTGGAATCTAAATCTAGGTATCTTTAAGCTTTTTCCTTGAACCAAAATTTTATATCTTTATAGTTGTGAATCAAACCTCTTCTCAAGTTTGGGTTAAGATACATGGTATGTCCCAGGAGTACTGCGCCCAAGAATTATCTTTGCTATTGTTGGTAGCTTAGGCACACCAATCTACATAAATTTCATATCTAATTTACCTATTATCGATAGACTATTTGGTCATTTTGTGCGAGCATTGGTAGACATCGACTTACGCAAAGATTTATGTTACAAGATATTAGTCGAGAGAGTTGGCTTCGCTTTCTTTGCTGAGATAGAATATGAAAAACTTCTAAAATTTTGTAGCCATTGTAATGTTATTGGACACTCAATTAGGGTTTGCAGAAGGAGGAAGAATATCATTGAGGAAACCAACAAAACTACTACTACAAAAGAGAATCATAAAAGATATGTGCTTGTAACTGAAAAAGCTAAGTCTCACACTGATAGTGGAAAGACTAGGAAGGAAATTGGTAAAACTAGTGGAATGCCTAAGGTAATGCAAGATGAGCCTTCTGACTCTGGTGATAGCAAGAGGGTTTTCAACTTGCAATCTCAAAATCTAGTAAGAAAAAACTGAGGAAAAAAATCCAAAGCTATAGAAGCTACCATAGCCCGGGAGGTGGTTACCTTCAAGCCTTTACAATGAAGTGCATCTATTAGAATGTAAGGGGATTGGCCACCCCCTCCACAAGGTTGGCACTGAAAAAACACCTAAAAACTCACAAGTCATACCTATGTTTCATAACATAACCCTGGATAAACATTTCCAATCTTTCTTTTAATTTCCTTGAATCCACGACAAACCTTAGAATTTTTTCTTGCAACCAAAGAACTGACCAAAACTTCAACCTTTGGGACATTTGTAACAATCTGTTGGACCCTCAAATCATCTCTTATTTTACCAACAAGTATCTTTTACAATCAATATTGATGTAGTCCTGGCGGGCTTCACTGCAGCCTATACCTCCATTTGTCACTTGCATAGAAGGAATCTTTGGAATCAGTTATATGTCATTGTTAACAACCATAATAATCATTGGTTCATAATTGGTTATTTCAATGCCATTGATAGATCCCATGAACGCAAAGGAACTCTTAGCCTCCAACATAACTCATATGGAAGAATTCTCTAACTGGTTTAACACTAATAACCTCATTGACATACCCATTAAAGGCTCTCATTCACTTGGTCTAATGGAAGGATTGGTAGGACATGGTGGAAAGAAGTCTTGATAGAGCATTTTGTAACTAACTTTGGTTAAGTTTTTGATCAAGCATGCATGTGTCCACTTTAATTAAGCATGTGTTTAATCATGTGCCCTTTATTATTAGAGACTTCTTTCTCCCGTCAAAAGCATATATCTAATTTCAGGTTTCTTAACATGTGGACCTCCACAATAGTTGTCATGACTTTATTGCCAAAGGTTGGGCCAGTACTCTATTAGGTTGTCCTATGTTTATCCTCACCAAAAAATTGCAAATGCTTAAATCCAATTTGAAGACTTGGAACAGAGATGTTTTTGGCAAAATTCACATCAAGGTTAAAAATGCTACTGATACTTTGGCCGACATTCAAGGTATCACTGAGGAGCAAGACTTTAACCCTAACCTTAAAGAGAAATAAACTATAGCCCACCTTATACTTGACCAGGCCTTAGCTCAATATGAGATGTTCTGGTCTAAAAAATCTAGACTCAAGTGGCATTTGGAGGGAGACATGAATATTGAATTTTCCATATAATATCAGAGATAAAGAACTGCCTGAACACCATACATTTTCTTAAAGAGAATGACGCGGTCATTAGTGACATTGAGGATATGGTTTCTCATGCAATTGCTTATTTCACTAATATTTTTTGTGATTCAAGTACTACTCCGGATCTTGTAATGGTTGATGATGTCATTCCTACTATGGTGGATTCAACAATGAACATGTTCCTTAAAAAGATCCCTTCGAATGAGGAAATAATGCAAGTTGTTTTCAACCTTATGAAGGACAATGCTCCTAGACCTGATGGTTTTAAAGGGTTTTTTATCACACGTACTGGTTAATTGTTCATGAAGATGTCACCAATGTTATCCTTCAATTTTTTTCAAACTGGCTGGATCCTCTCCAAGTACAATTCAAACACCCTTATTATGCTGCCTAAGACAAAGGATGCTGACACTATGGATAAATTCAGACTTATTGCTCTGGCCAATTTCAAATTCAAGATCATCACCAAAATTATTGATGATAGGCTAGCCATTTTCATGCCTACATTGATTTTCAAAGAGCAGAGAGGTTTCATAAAGGGTAGATGCATTACATATTGTATTTGTATGGGTCTGAAGCAATAAATCACCTGCACTATAAGTCTTTAGGTGGAAATGTGGCCCTCAAAGTAGACATCACAAAAGCTTTTGACATCATCAACTTGGATTTTCTTGATCACATGCTCATGAAATTTTGTTTCAACATCATTTTTCTTTTTGTAATTGGATCTAGTTTATTCTTGCATTTGCCTTCCTTTCAATCTCTATAATTGGAAAGTCTCATGGTTTATTCAATTTCTATAGGGGTTAGACCAGGGGATCATCTCCCTCTTATTGTTCTGCTTAGCTAAAGAGGTATTAAGTAGGAGTGTCTCAAATTTGGTGCATCAAGGCTCTCTCAAGTTAATCAATAGTACCAAGGACATTTATATCCCTTCTCATGTGCTTTATGCATATGACATTTTTATCTTTTGCAAAGGATCAATCTCTAACATCCAGGCTTTAAAGAAGTTATTTTCCTCTTACTATGCTGCTTCTGGTCAACATGTTAATTGCTCGAAGTCTCACATTTTTCTGGTTCAATTTCACAGGATATGCTTAGACATATCATTAACATTATTGGCTTTTGTTCTAGACTGGGCCTGCCCTTGGCCCAAATCACAAGTAAGGCCCAGATGCAAACCGTGCCTCAAGCTATGCTGGGAACCAGATCCCCCGAGCATACCCAGTCACAGGCCATTACGACTATGCCCTCCGCTGCCCGCAACGAGAGATGTCCCCGACACGGACACCCCAAATCGGGCCCTGCTCGAGCATCCTCCCCGTAGGGAAGACTCAGTCCCTCCGGATGCTTCAGAGTCCTTAGAGCTCCGGGTAGATTGCATCTTCATTCTTCCTTGTTCTTCGCAGAGCATCATCTAGGAAGGGGACCACGTGCAGGTCCCCACTACTCACGTAGAACCTGGCAGTCCCTATGTTGGGCCAGTTTTGGTCAGCCCAACGAAGAGACCTTGGCCCAGCGCTGGGGGCTATAAATACCCTATATTCCAAGAGGGTCGGGTATTCATTTCTTTACACACCTATATACAATTCGCTTGCTCATTCTATCACTTAATTTATCATCGGAGTGTCTTGCAGGTACCCCCATCTCTCAGATCCAGTTCGAACTAGTTGTGGCGGTCCAATTCTGATCAGGTAAGATCAGTGGCGCCGTCTGTGGGAATCTAAGCTTCCCCGTCTTACAAATTCACAAAGACAAAAGCTAAAACCATCCTCGACCTCCATGGCTGACCAGATTCAGGATAACCAGAACGTTCGTGTCGTCGATGCTAACAATAACCTCGCCGACAAAAACGGTATCCCCGACAACACCAGCAACCCCGGCCATAATACACTCCCCGGGGGCGCCATCCCCGGGCCCTCTAACTATCGGGATGGAGCCACAGCTTCGTCTTCATCAGTCCCTCTTTGCCTCGAAGAAGATAATCTGGTTCCCCCGAACCATCTAGCTGCTCAATTCCATGAAGTTCCTGTCCCCGCCGGGGCAGACGCCACGACCAGGGCATTGTTCGCGGCAATCAACCAGACCAACTACCTCATCTTTTCCCAAGGGGAAAGATTGAGAGCACTAGAGGAGGACCGAAGTCCCCCAAGGAGACACGGGAGGCCTCAATCACCACCTCCCCCGAAGAATGGAGGAACGTCCCCGATCTCCCCCGCGGAGACAAGACCGGGGCATCTCTCGAAGCTCATCGCCCCGACCACCAAGACGGCGACCCGCCTTGGAGAGAGAACCAATCATCGAAGCCGGAAGGCGCGACCACGACCCTTCACGGCAAGAATGAAGGCATCCCGGAGACAGACACGGAGGAACATACTAACGGGCACATCGCCCGAGGAACGTCCAACATGACCAGGGCCATCGTGACCGACAATATATCAGGTCCCCGTCCCTCTCCCCAGAGAAAAGTGATGAGGACGACCCCCACGGTCCCCTATCACAAGCTATCATGGAGGCGCCCATTCCCCCGGGCATGGAGAAGCCTCCACACCTGAAAGAATATGATGGAGTCGCCGACCCGGTCGATCACATAGACAGGTTCGAGGCTATGCTGCACTACCATAACATCGGGGGACCAATCAAATGCTGGTTGTTCCCCACGACCCTCAGGAAAGCGGCAATGGATTGGTACAAGGGTCTCGCCCCGGGGTTAATCACCTCGTGGCGAAACTTGAAAAACCAATTCATAAGCTCGTTCAATGCGTCACGATGACATCCAAAGATCGAAGCAGCGCTCGAGGCCATCATCCAGAGGCAGGATGAGACCTTGAGAGAATTTATCAAACACTTCAACCGCGAAGCCATCCAAGTCCCCTGTGCGGACCACATGAAGAGATACCTGCTGGAGAGGGGCCTCCTCCCCGACACAGAATTCAGGAAAGCAGTGGGCATCGAACCACCCCCGAACGTTCGATGCTCTCCTCGAGAAGGCTAGGGCCTACATGGACTACGAGGAAAGGGAAGCAGCCAACAGAACCTGTGACCCCAGAACTCGCGGATCCAGCAGCAACCCGCGCCAAGAAGCCATTCCTCCTCGACGAACCGGGGAGAAAAGAAAAGACGACAAACCCCGGGACGCCCGAGAACAGAGGGGACCTTCGGGGCGTTTCATAGAGTACACTCCGCTCACAGCTTCCCGCGAGCACATCTTGGCGGAGTGTGCCAGTACAAATTTCAAAGATGGCGGCATCAAGCGCCCCCGACCAGCTCCTGCCAAGCCCGGGGTGGACAGGAGCAAATACTGTCAGTACCATAGGAGCCATGGCCATCTGACTGAAGACTGCGTCCATCTCAAGGACGCCATCGAGACCCTCATAAAAGGGGGGAGACTCGCCCAGTACCGGAGAAATGATGCTCCTTGTCGTGACGCCCGTGAGACAAGAGAAATAGAGGAGGATGCCCGACCATCTGACAAGTCGGTACCCATCCAACCCGCCTTCTCCGTCACCAGACCCGAGGACTTCTACATCCCCGAACACATGCAAGAACTGTTGTCGACGCATAACAAGTGGGAGAACTTTCCCTCTGCCATGGTCATCAATGGTGGGGGGTTCAACGACCTGACCATAAATTCAGCCAAGAGGAAGTTGGACGAATTGGTCGACGCGACACCTCCTCAGACGGTGACCTTTGAAAGGGTAAAGGGTAGGTCGGAACCTATCACCTTTTATCTCGAAGAGCTCCCTGATGGGCCCCCAACGCGGTCATTCCTCTGCTGATAAGAGCGAGAATGGCCAACTTTAACGTGCACCGCATCCTCGTTAATGAAAGGAGTTCCGTCAATGTAATGTACAACCAACTATTCTGTACCCTGCAGCTCGACGACTCACACCTCTCACCTTACATGGGGTCAGACATGCAGGGATTTAATGGCTCGACTTCCAAACCTTGGGGATACGTCGAGCTCATGGTCACGTTCGGCGAGGATACGGCAACGAGGAAGGTCAAGGTGCATTTCCTCGTCATTGATTGCCCTTCCCTCTACAACTGCATTCTGGGAAGGCCGACACTGGCGGAACTGACCGCGGTACCCTCTACCGTCCACCTGAAGGTGAAGTTTTACACCAAGAGGGCACGGGTCGCCACCATCCAAGGGGACCTGGCAGCTGCCCGAAGGTGTTTCAATGCGGAATCCAAGGGATGCGATACGGTCGACACCGGGACCAGACCCACCAAGAGAGCTGCGACGACACGACCAGAGCCTCAGAGGACAGAGCCCGCCAAGGTAGAAGAGTAGAAAACTCCTCCAGAGGTCAACTCAATATCCCTGGACACCCGTTTCGACCAGGATGAGCCTCCCAGTGGCGAGCAAGTCCCCCTTCGACCGATTCCGGACGGGGACTTCGAACTCGTCCCCCTCGGTGAGGACACAAGCAAAGGAGTAAAGATTGGCACCGGCCTCCCCGACTTGGCAAGGAAGCAAATCAAAGCCTTCTTGCGCGAGAAAGCGGACCTATTCGCATGGAGCGCCGCGGAGATGCCCGGACTCGACCCCGAGGTCGCCTGTCACCGCCTCGCCATAGATCCAGCCGCTAGGGCAGTAATACAATGTAGGCGTAGGCAGTCTCTAGAGAAAACAGAGGCTGCTGAAAAAGCTGTAAAAGACCTCCTAGAGGTAAATTTTATTTCTGAAGCCCGGTATTCAACCTGGCTGTCAAATGTTGTACTTGTCAAGAAAAATAATGGAAAGTTGCGAATGTGTGTTGATTATACTGATCTTAATCGGGCATGCCTGAAAGATGCTTTTCCTTTGCCCAACATAAATATGCTGGTCAACAACTCGGCCGGTTATAAAATACTATCGTTTATGGATGCCTATTCAGGCTATAACCAAATCCCAATGGCCATAAGCGACAAGCATTGCACTGCTTTCATGACCAGCTCGGGCAACTATTACTACAACGTAATGCCCTTTGGTCTAAAAAACACAGGAGCAACATACCAACAAATGATGAACAAAGTATTCCACAACCAAATCAGGGACATGCTCGAGGTGTATATGGACGACATGATCGTCAAATCCCGAGCAGACACCGACCATGCCGCTCACCTCAAATAAGTCTTTGCTCAAGCAAGGCAATGTAAGATGAGATTTAACCCCGAGAAGTGCACATTCGGGGTCAAGGCGGGAAAATTTATCGGCTTCTACCTGACAGAATGAGGAATCGAAGCCAACCCTGACAAATGTCGAGCTTTCTCTGACCTCCTGACACCCACATCGAAAAAATCCATACAAGTCATGAACGACACGCTCACCTCGTTATCCCGCTTCGTCGCGAGATCCGCTCAACACGCCCTCCCCTTCTTCAAGCTCCTTCGCAAGGAGGCAGCCTTCGAATGGACCGAGGAATGTGAGCAGGCGTTGCTCCATCTCAAACAAATCCTATCTCAACCGCCCGTATTATCACGACCCGCCGCTGAGGAACCATTGTTCCTATACCTGGCCGTCTCGGTCGAAGCCGTCAGCGTGGCCCTCATTCGCGAGACGCCCGACAGACAAAAACCTGTCTACTTCACAAGCAAAGCACTGCAAGGTCCCGAGGTCAGATGCCAACAGATAGAGAAAGTAGCCCTAGCCCTCGTCAATGCGGTGAGGAGACTCAGACACTATTTCCTCGCGCACGCAATCATAGTACGAACTGACCATCCAGTGAAACATCTCTTAGGTCGACCGGATATGGCAGGTCGAATGTTGAAGTGGTACTTGGAACTTTCTGAGTTCGACATTCAGTACGAGAGCAGGAAAGCCCTAAAAGCATAAGCTTTGGCCGATTTCGTCGCTGAAATGACTGCTAACAACCCCCCCGCAGGGAAAAAGCACAAGTGGATCATCTTTGTCGACGAAGCGTCCAGTCCATCCGGAAGCGGCGCAGGGATCCTCTTAGAGAACGAGGAAGGTGTGGTGATCGAGCATTCGCTCACCCTCTCCTTCCCGATTTCAAACAACCAAGCGGAGTAAGAGGCCCTGCTCACAGGACTAAGATTGGCCGAGGACCTAGGTGCCCGTGAAGTGAAATTTTTCACAGACTCTCAACTCGTCGCTTCTCAAGTCCAAGGAAGCTATCAGGCTAAAAATAAACGCCTTATCGAATACCTGGACTTAGTCAAAGGGCACATGAAGAAGTTCGACCGAGCAGAGATATCGCACGTCCCGCGCGAGCAAAACACAAGGCCCCACATATTGTCGAAGCTCGCAAGCACGAGGAAGAAGGGCGGAAACAAATTCGTCATACAGGAATCTCTGTCCCGCCCGAGCATCGAAAAAACCTCGATCTCGCTCGAGGTGAACGTCATCAGAGACAGTTCGTGCTGGATGACCCCGATGTTTAACTTCCTGACAAAAGGCGAACTCCCTCCAGACCGAACAGAGGCAACCGCGACCAAACGACGAGCGTGCTCCTACGTGGTGATCGAGCATAAACTATATCACAGGGGATTCTCTATCCCCCTCTTGAAGTGCATCGACGAATCCACAGTTCCTGAGGTATTATGGGAAATACACGAGGGTATTAACGCCCAGTACATGGGCGGAAAGTCCCTAGCTAGGAAAGCTTTGCGAGTAGGGTACTACTGGCCGACAATGCAATAGGACGCCAAAGACCACGTCAAGAGGTGCGACAAGTGCCAGAAGCATGCCAACTTGCATCTCGCTCTCCCCCATGAGTTGAATATACTGTCATCCCCATGGCCATTTTCCTGGTGGGGGATGGATATCCTCGGACCATTCGTACAAGGAATGTACCAAAACAAGTTCCTCATTGTGGCCGTGGATTACTTTACGAAGTGGATAGAGGCAGAGGCCCTTGCGAAAATCACCTCCCATAACATCCTCCACTTCTACAAACGAAACGTCCTCGCCCGATTTGGAATCCAGCAGGCGCTGATCACAGATAACGGCACCCAATTCACCGACCAAGGCTTCTGAAACTTCGTCGCCAAACTCAGTACCAAACAACATTTCACCTCAGTCGAGTACCCCCAAACCAACGGGCAAGCCGAGGCCGCCAACAGGGTCATCCTGCGAGGACTTAAGCGCAGATTGGGCGAAGCAAAAAGGGGGTGGGTCGAGGAACTATATAGCGTCCTATGGGCTTACCGCACCACACCCCATTCGACGATGGGCGAGACCCCATTTCAACTAACATATGGCACCGAGGCCGTCATCCCCATAGAGATCAGGGAACCCACCAGGCGGACAGAGATGCCTCTTGACGAAGAAATGAACGACGAGGCCTTGAGGGACGAGCTCGACCTGGTCGAGGAAATCCGATCGGGGGCAGCCATGTGTGAGGCCACTTTGAAACAACGAGTAGCCCTGCGTCACGACGACAAGGTCATCAGACGCGAGTTTCAGGTCGGTAGTCTAGTCTTGCAAAGAAACTAGAAAGACTCGCGCGAAGGGAAATTGGCTGCAAACTGGAAAGGGCCTTACCGCGTCCAAGGCGCTACGGGCACCAGAGCATATTATCTCGAGCAGTTAAACGGAGAACCACTACCACGACCCTGGAATGCTGCTAAGCTGAAACAGTACTATAGCTAAAGCCCTCAACCACTATGGACTTTTGCCATCGAACATTCACCTTTAGCCAACAAAGGGAAAGTCTTGACCACGTAGGCGATTCGAGGTACGGACCCGACCTACCAACCATCAAGGGGCATACCGTCGTTCACCCATTCAGCCGAACGACCAATGCCCGACAAGGACACCTCGATCGAGCTCCACTGTCGAAGTACCCACATGGTAGAACACCTAGCTCGCGATGGGCAGTTCACGCCGCGAGCGTAGGACCCCGATCTAGGTCATATGCCCGACATGTGGACTCCACTCCGCACAATCGACACATTTCGAAATGCGTCGAACCATCACGGGGGTTGAGAGGGTATCTCCGCTCGAGCACAAACTTTATCAAAGTGCTCGTTATGAAAATAACAGTCGAGCATATGCCTAGAAACTAGCAGATAATTGCAAACAAAAGCATCTATCGAAAAAGCAATCATAAAACAAATTAATGATGTACCGACCACGAAGGCCGACGATGTTCAAAGTTACAATACAGGGCATGACGACCCAAAAAAATTAAGAATAGCACGGGCACCCAGGCCCCAAAAATAAACACGGGCACGCAGGCCCCCAATAAACAAAGCAATATACAGGCACGCAGACCCAAACAATAACAAAAAGTCAATCATTCCCCAGAGAGTTGACGACCACATTAGGAGAATCGGGAGGAGGCACTACCTGGCCGTCGATAATCTGAGACAGAACTCCAAACCCTTCGATGTTCAAGCTCGAATTAAGCATGAACAACTGACTCACCGCAGTCTCGAACCCATCGGCCAAAGCACCAACGCAATCTGACTCGAGGAGGTGGATGCGAACAACAAAATCCGAGCGCATATGCAAAGCGGCTATCTCCTCTGGCTCGTCCTCGGTGGGAAGCATAGCAACTTTCAGCTCCTCAATCTCCCTCGACAACCGTTGGTTGTCGCTCTCCAGTCGTTCCTTGTCGAGTTGGAGGCAATCCCTCTCCTCAAGGGCCTTGCCGTCCTTCTCCTTCTCCCCCGACAGCAAGTCAGCCTGTTCACAGAACATCTCCTCGGACCGTTCGAGGGCTGCCTTCAACTTGCGAGACTTGGCCGCAAGAGCCGCCTTCTCCGATTCTAGCTCCCTAACCCGGTCCGTAGAATCTGATCCTTCCCCTACAAGGACCACAACCATCTCGTCCATTTTCACCACTCCGACCATTCTAGCAGCGAGGTGTTTCCTCCGACCTTCCTTGTCGAGCCGATTGATGATGTCGACCTAGTTGTCGGACACGGTCAGGGGAAACCCCTCAAAGAAGTCCTTCTCCACAAAGCAGGGTGGTAAACCAAAAGCCCGGGCAGAAACAGGCTCATCAGTCGCTTCTGCTCCACCCTCTGGCCAGCTCCTCTTCCTGCTGATCAGCGCAGTTTGGCACTCGACATCGGGGGAACCCGAGGACCCATTGGATCCTTCCCTGCCCGAGTTAGAAGGCGGGCCCATCCGCATGGCCTGCTGCGGTCTCACCAGTCTCTTATTTATCTTCTTGTCCTGTGTCAACTTTAGCAACCTTTCACGTTGCTCCGCCATGTGACCTACAAATGAAGCGGACCAGAGTTAGCTACATACGACCAAAAGCAATAAAAAAGGAATAACAATAAGAGCAAAGCAAGAAACCTAGGAGATCTACGACCTTCCCGTAGGATTGGAATTCGACGAGCGCCTTGGTATTAATAGGGCGCGCCTTAAACGTCGGACAACCGTCATCGTCAGGAATGTCATCCCCTTCCCTGGTGACCCACCGGGCAGGAAAGAAGCCATCAACAAAATTGTTTAGGATGTCGTAAGCCTCCTTGTCCTCGACACTCATACCCCCAGCAGGAGTATGGGAGTACCCGGGACCATGGTCGTAATGAGCAGAGCACCAATGAATAGGGAACCTGGAAAATCGCCCGATCTCGGGGTTACCCTCGGCGTCCAAACAGGGCTCCCCGTCCTCATCGACTACAGTGGCCGGTTCGAACAAAGAATCTAGGGCCGTCTGCAGTATGTACCATTTGTCCTTAAAATCCCTCAGAGTCCATGTACATCCTAAACAGTTTCTTCGACTGCTTAAGGGACACTCAGCTATGTTTTCCTCCTCGGGACTGGCGTTGCAGGTGGAAAACCCTAAAGAACAGGGGAATCGTCGCCCCAATTCTCAAGAAATGACAAGTTAGCTCGAATGCCCGGAGAAAGGAAATCGCGTTGGGGTGGAGCTGGGAGGAGGCCAGGTTCAGATGGTTGAACACCCCGACTTGGAAGTCATTAAAAGGCAATCGTAGACCAAGATCTATGAATACGATCTCGTACATGGGGAACGCATCTTGGGTGAACTCCGAGCAGACGCGAGCATCCCTCGCCGGCCTCATTATTTTAAAGTTCCGTTGAAATCCTTCTTGAGTACCGCCGTACTCGACAACGGTATAAGCTTGTCTGCTATGATGGTTGTACACCAGAGCTATTCCCCGAGGCTCGGCACCTACCCAATCCAGCGTAGGATCGTCGATGGTGTCGAACAAGGTAATAGACTCTTTTGTTGTGCTTGCATCCTCGACGTCATTGCGCCCCGAGGATTCGAGAATGTCAACCATTTACTTGCAAAGTACAGGAAACCGGTGAATTCGACAGCAAATCCGCGTGCCCGCCACAAAGGCGGGGAGAAGAAAGCAACGCTTAGATCGAATCTACAACCATTCGCGAGAGAAACGAGAAACAAGTGGATCTCAACCAAACACCGA
This sequence comes from Vicia faba, assembly GCA_948472305.1. Taxonomy (NCBI): domain Eukaryota; kingdom Viridiplantae; phylum Streptophyta; class Magnoliopsida; order Fabales; family Fabaceae; genus Vicia; species Vicia faba. The sequence continues at coordinate 255,769,991 of OX451736.1, read as the reverse complement.
CACCCCGGTGCCAACCACACATCAATCATAAACGACGCGAGCGTAACATGAGTACCCCAGGCGAATCTTAAATGTCGCGACCAAGTTCATAATTTCGCTTACTCGGTACAAGAACACTACGGGGAAACTAGCCTACTTACTAACGAAAGGATGAATATCCCGGACAAGTTCATGACTCCACTAACCAAAACGCATGAGTATCACGAGCAAGATCTTGAATCATATGCCTAAACTTATGAGTGTCTCGGGCACAACCATGAATCAGGCGCCTAACGCGTTTAAATCTACCAGGCATAATCTCTGGATACAAGTTTCTACTAACAAAACATCGTCAAAACTATCTACAACGTGGGAAATCAAAGGGAAAGGATACTTACTTGGAAGAAGATGCGAAGAAACGATGGTGGTGGAAGTAAACGGACGACGAACGGCGCGACAGTCTCAAGGACGTTATGGGAACTCACGACAGTAAAAACAGAGAAAGTAGGAGAGGCGTGAAGAGGTGAAACGGACTATGGGCCTTGGGATCCTATTTATAGAGATGACGTGGAATATGAAGCGTCGCACCGGGGAACCACGAATCGCCCCCGTCCTCGACACCTACTCACCTAGACAATGATGGCCCTATTTCACTAGGGCAGCGTTGTGGTTTCCAAGGACTACACCACGTGTCCAACAGACGTAACTGATGCATCCCCGCGAGCAATCCTCGAGCACACCTCGACATGGAAAAACTCGGCGTCGAGCACGAGTTCCCCGCGAAAGGGCGAACCGGGATCAAGTCGTAACTCCTGTACCAGGAACAACGACTTGGGGGGCTCCTGTTCTGGACTGGGCCTGTCCTTAGCCCAAATCACAAGTAAGGCCCAGATCCAAACTGTGCCTCAAGCTATGCTAGGAACCAGATCCCCCGAGCATACCCAGTCACGGGCCGTTACGACTATGCCCGCCGCTGCCCGCAACGAGAGGCGTCCCCGACACGGACACCCCAACTCGGGCCCTGCTCGAGCATCCTCCCCGTAGGACAGACTCAATCCCTCCAGATGCTTCAGAGTCCTTAGAGCTCTGGGAATATCGCGTCTTCGTTCTTCCTTGTTCTTCGCAGAGCATCATCCAGGAAGGGGACCACGTGCAGGTCCCCACTACTCACGTAGAACCTGACAGTCCCTCTGTTGGGCCAGTTTTGGTAAGCCCAATGAAGGGACCTTGGCACATCACTGGGGGCTATAAATACCCTCTATTCCAAGAGGGTCAGGTATTCATTTCTTTACACACCTATATACAATTCACTTGCTCATTTTGTCGCTTACTTTATCATCGGAGTGTCTTGCAGGTACCCCCATCTCTCAGATCCAGTTCGAACCAGTTGTGGCGGTCCAATTCTGATCAGGTAAGATCAGCTTCCCTCAATGTTATTTTCCTTTCTTGTACCTTGGTATACCCATCTTCAGAGAAAAAGTCAAGTCTTCTCACATCAAGCCTACTGTTGACATGATCTTGTCCAAGCTTTCAGTTTGGAAAGGGTTAACTTTAGAAATGGTTAGCAGGGTGATGCTTATTGTTCTGGACTGGGCCCGACTGGCCCAATAACATTGAGAAAGCCCAATCCAAACGGACTCGCTGGGGACCACGCCGAGCAAAGGATCACAGTCGTGCCCGACGTGCTCCCTGAAGCTACTTGCTCGACCTCATACTCTCCAGCTCGACGTCACCTCGAGCACCCCTCCTAGGGCAGACCCAGTCCACTGCACTCTCAACGGGACTCCGAAAAGACCGCGTCTCTGTCCGTCCGTACTTCACGCAGAACATCCAGGGAGGGGACCACGTGCGGGTCCCCACTACGCACGTAGAACCTGGCAGTTCCTCCATTGGGCCAAACCTGCCCGGCCCAATGAAGGAACCTTGGCCCAGCGCTGGGGGCTATAAATACCCTCTGTTTCCAGAGGGTCAGATATTCATCATTCTACCCATACTTACTATTGCCTGCTCGTGCTCTTACTTACTTCAGCATCGGAGTGTCTTGCAGGTACCCCCCCACCTCGTTCAAAACTTTCAGCTCGGAGCCAGCCGTGACGGTCCAAGTCTGATCAGGATAAATCAGTGACGCCATCCGTGGGAAACTAGCTTCCCCGTCTTACAAACAACTCAAAATACCAAAGCTTAAATTCAACTACCTGTCATGGCTGATCCAGCTCGCGATGAGCAGAAACATCAGTGTCGCCGACACTAATAACGACACGACAGACAAAAACGGACATCTCGACAACGCCGGCAATCCCGGCCACAACACTATTCCTGCAACAACCGCCCCCGGAACTTCCTCATACAGGGACGGGGCTACAGCATCATCCTTCTCGCTCCCACCACCACTCGAGGACGACCCGGCGGCCCTCGCCCACTACAGAGCCGCCCGGTTTCAGGAAGTCCCCGTCCCCTCCGGGGCGGATGCCACCACACAAGCGCTGTTCGCAGCAATTAATCAAACGAACTATCTCATCTTCGCCCAAGGAGAGAGATTAAAGGCGCTCGAAGACGAGCGAAGACCCCCGAGGAGGCATCAGAGACCACATACTCCCCCTCCTCGAGTGACTGAAGCTCGACACCCTTCTCCCCCGCGGAGACACTACAGGGAAAACTCTCGAAGCCCATCTCCCCGGCCAAAGCAGAGGCGACCCTATTTGGAGAGACAACCCGTCATCCCTGCCGGAGAACCCAGTCGCGACACGGCAAGGCACGACAAGAGACACGCCGAAGACGGGCGTGTAACATTCAACCAACGAGCATCACGCTCGAGGGAGACTCAGCACAACCACGACCGCCGTGCCAGACAATACTACAGGTCCCCATCTCTGTCTCCGGAGAGGAGCGACGAGGACGACCCCCGCGGTCCCCTGTCGCAGGCCATCATGGATGCACCCATCCCCCCGGGCATGGAGAAGCCCCCACATCTGAAGGAGTACGATGGAGTCGCGGACCCGGTCGACCACATTGACGGGTTCGAGGCTATGCTCCATTATCATAATGTCGGGGGGCCCATCAAGTGCCGTCTTTTCCCCACGACTCTCAGGAAGGCGGCCATGGACTGGTACAAAGGACTCGCCCCAGGCTCAATCACCTCGTGGCGGAACCTGAAGAACCAGTTCATCAGTTCCTTCACTGCTTCTCGACGCCATCCAAAGACCGAGGCGGCTCTCGAGGCCATCATCCAAAGACAGGATGAGACCTTGAGGGAGTTCATCAACCGCTTCAACCGAGAAGCGATACAGGTCCCCTGCGCGGACCACATGAAGAGATATCTGCTGGAGAGGGGGCTCCTCCCCGGGACAGAGTTCAGGAAAGCCGTGGGTATTGAGCCGCCCAGGACTTTCGACGCCCTCCTCGAAAAATCTCGGGCATACATGGATTACGAGGATAGGGAAGCGGCCAACAGGGCCCGAGACTCCAGGACCCGCGGGCCTAACAATAGCACGCGCCAGGAAGCACTTCCTCCTCGACGGACCGGGGAGAAAAGGAAAGAAGACAGACCCCGGGAAGTCCGGGAACAAAGGGGACCCTCAGGCCGTTTCACCGAGTACACTCCGCTCACAGCTTCCCGCGAGCGTATTCTGGCAGAGTGTGCCAGTACAGACTTCAAGGACGGCAGCGTCAAGCGTCCCCAACCTGCTCCCGCCAAGCCCGGGGCGGACAAAAATAAATACTGTCAGTACCATAGGAGTCATGGTCATCTGACGGAGGACTGCGTCCACCTCAAGGACGCCATTGAAACCCTCATTAAGGGAGGGAGGCTCGCGCAGTACCGGCGAAACGACGCTCCTCGTCGTGACGCCCATGAAGCCAAGGAGCCAGAAGAAGACGCCCGACCATCAGACGAGTCGGTGCCTATCCAGACCGCCTTCTCGGTGACCAGGCCCGAGGACTTCGACCCGAGCATCTGCAGGAACCGCTGACAACGCACAGCAGGTGGGAATACTTTCCCTCCACCATGGTCATCAATGGGGGCGGGTTCAACGACCTCACCATCAATTCAGCTAAGAGGAAGTTGGACGAGCTGGTCGACGCGGCTCCCCCACAAACAATAACGTTCGAAAGGGTGAAGGGCAGGTCAGAGCCCATCACCTTCTACTTAGAAGAGCTCCCCGGTGGAGCCCCGAATGCGGTCATCCCTTTACTGATAAGGGCAAGAATGGCCAATTTTGATGTGCATCGCATCCTAGTCGACGAAGGGAGTTCCGTCGATGTAATGTACAGCCAACTGTTCCGAACCCTACAGCTGGACGACTCACATCTCTCCCCGTATGTGGGGTCGGATCTACAAGGCTTCAACGGCTCGACTTCCAAACCTTGGGGATACGTCGAGCTCCTGGTCACGTTCGGCGAAGGAACGACTACAAGACAATTCAAAGTTCGTTTCCTCGTCATTGACTGCCCGTCTCTGTACAACTGCATCTTGGGGAGACCGACGCTGGCAGAACTGACAGCGGTGCCCTCGACCGTCCACCTGAAGATGAAGTTCTACACCAGGAGGGCACGGGTAGCCACCATCCAAGGAGACCTAGCCGCTGCCCGCAGGTGCTTCAACGCTGCTTCTAAGGGACGTGATACCGTCGACATAGGGACCAGACCCGCCAAAAGGACAAAACAGGAGCCCGACAGGAAAGCATCCCCCGAGGAAGAAGTCCATAAAGCTCCACCAAAGGTCGATTCCATAGCTCTGGACACCCGCTTCGACCAGGACGAGCCATCCAGCAGCGAGCAAATCCCACTCCGACCAATACCGGACGGGGATTTTGAACTCGCTCCCCTCGGAACAGATCCGACCAAGGGAGTGAAGATTGGCAAAGACCTCCCCGACTTGGCCAGGAAGCAAATCAAGGCCTGTCTGCGCGAGAATGCTGATCTGTTCGCCTAGAGCGCTGCGGAGATGCCCAGACTCGACCCTGAGGTCGCCTGTCACCACCTCGCCATTGATCCAGCCGCTAGGGCCGTAGTACAACGTAGGCGTAGGCAGTCTCCAGAAAAAATGGAGGCTGCTGAAAAAGCTGTAAATGACCTCCTAGAGGCAAATTTTATTTCTGAAGCCCGGTATTCCACCTGGCTGTCAAATGTTGTACTCGTGAAAAAGAATAATGGAAAATGGAGAATGTGCGTTGATTATACTGATCTCAACCGGGCTTGCCCGAAAGATGCTTTTCCCTTGCCTAACATAGATATGCTGGTCGACAACTCGGCCGGCTACAAAACTTTGTCGTTCATGGACGCCTACTCGGGCTATAACCAAATACCGATGGCCCTGGGCGACAAACACTGCACGACATTCATGACCAGCTCGGGCAACTATTACTACAACGTAATGCCCTTCGGATTGAAAAATGCCGGAGCAACCTACCAACGCATGATGAACAGAGTTTTCAACAAACAGATCGGAGATATGCTCGAGGTATATATGGACGACATGATCGTCAAGTCCCGAGCAGACACCGACCATGCAGCTCATCTCAAGACAGTCTTTGCCCAAGCAAGACAGTGTAAAATGAGGTTCAACCCCGAGAAATGTACGTTCGGGGTTAAGGCAGGAAAATTCCTTGGATTCTATCTAACAGAACGGGGAATCGAAGCCAACCCCGATAAATGTCGGGCGTTCTCCGACCTCCCAACACCGACGTCGAAGAAGTCGATACAAATCATGAACGGCATGCTCACGTCGCTGTCCCGCTTCATCGCGAAATCCGCTCAGCACGCCCTCCCCTTCTTCAAACTCCTTCGAAAGGAAGCAGCCTTCGAATGGAATGAGGAGTGCGACCAGGCACTACGCCACCTAAACCAAAGTCTGTCTCAGCCGCCCGTGCTATCTCTACCAGACGACGGAGAACCGCTGTACTTGTACTTGGCCGTTTCGAACGAAGCCATCAGCGCAACTCTTGTCCGCGAGACCCCCGACGTCCAGATAACTCGACGGGACCTTCTCCAAGCCGCCTAAGCAAACCGACAACACAGTCACTCACGAATATGCCGAGCCAAGGTATGAACATGGCGAGCAACATCATAAAGCCTACAGCCGGGACCATGAGCATACCGGGCACGATCATGAATCAGGCGCCCTGGATCATGAAGACCCCGGGCAGCACTGCAGATTATAACCTAAACCATGTATCTACCGACCACGAGCATGTATTTGTCGATCCTAAGCATAAATATGTCGAGCTAAACATGAATTTACCGGGCTAGTCCCCCGCACACAGCCTCTAAAAGCGTCTAAAACGATGAAAATCATGCATCACAACAGAAAAACAGAGAAGATAAGTCACTTACTTGGAATCAAGGAGTGGATTCAGCAACGGAGGAAAGAAATCTGTGACGGGAATCGCAGCTATGCTATGAAAATCTGGAAGAACAGTAGCAGCAGGAGCGCAAAGAGTAGTAACGCGTTATGGGGCCCAAGGATCCTATTTATAGTGATGACGTGGAATACCAAACGTCACCTCGGGCAACCACAGAGTTTCTCTCCTCGACGCATGGCTCCCTAGGCAATGATGACCCTATCCTCATAGGGTGGCGGCACAGCTCCCAAGAGATACCTCGCGCGCTCGACAGACGCGCCGTTGAGGAATCCCCGAGCACTCTCCGCGAGGAGCACCCCACGAGGAGCGGCGTCTCTGACCCGGGCACGAGGCCCCGAGACGGAAGCAACCTAAGATCAAGTCATGGCTCCTAGTCCGAGGAACCACGACTTGGGGGGCTCCTGTTCTGGACTGGGCCCGACTGGCCCAATAACATTGAGAAAGCCCAATCCAAACGGACTCGCTGGGGACCACGCCGAGCAAAGGATCACAGTCGTGCCCGACGTGCTCCCTGAAGCTACTTGCTCGACCTCATACTCTCCAGCTCGACGTCACCTCGAGCACCCCTCCTAGGGCAGACCCAGTCCACTGCACTCTCAACGGGACTCCGAAAAGACCGCGTCTCTGTCCGTCCGTACTTCACGCAGAACATCCAGGGAGGGGACCACGTGCGGGTCCCCACTACGCACGTAGAACCTGACAGTTCCTCCATTGGGCCAAACCTGCCCGGCCCAATGAAGAAACCTTGGCCCAGCGCTGGGGGCTATAAATATCCTCTGTTTCCAGAGGGTCGGGTATTAATCATTCTACCCATACTTACTATTGCCTGCTCGTGCTCTTACTTACTTCAGCATCGGAGTGTCTTGCAGGTACCCCCCCCCCCCCCCCCCCCACCTCGTTCAAAACTTTCAGCTCGGAGCAAGCCGTGACGGTCCAAGTCTGATCAGGACAGATCACTTATAAAACGTGTCTTTCGAAGCATGATCATTCATACCATTTCTTGTTACTCTTGGCACATTACATTGCTCAAGGAGTTAGAAAGATTTGCTAGGAACTTTATTTGGAGTGTTGCAGTCCGCAAAAGGAAATTAGTTCAAGTTGCATGTAGGAAAATGTGTAGGCCTCAAGCTCATGGTGGCCTAGGCCTGAGGTCTATACTAAGACTCAATGAAGCTACCAATTTGAATCTAGGTTGGGACTTGTTCACTAGTAAAGAGGATTGGGCTACTATTCTCAAAGCTAGAGTTTTCAGAAGCTAGCGCCATTAATCACCACATTTCCCCCTCCTTATGGTCTTCTATCTGAAATGAGATGACCACTTTAAAGCATAACACTGCTTGGTCTCTTGGTAAAGGTGATTTTATCTCTTTTTGGCTTAATGCTTGGTCTGGTCCTCCTCTGATTTTAGATACAAACACATATTTTCTTAAGCATCATAACATCAATCTCCATAGCAAATGGGCTGACTTCATCAGCAATGAGGCTTGGATGTTTCCTACAAACGAGCATATATGGTTCCCCTTCATTCACAACAAGATTCAACGATCTCTTCTAAAGAACACGACCTTTTAAGACTCTTATTTGGCATTTGATTCATTCTGGTGAGCTTTCTCTAAAAGATGTCTACAAACTCATTTCTCCTTCTATAAACCAAAATTAGGCAAAAACTATTTGGTGTCGTGATATCCCTCCCTCCAAGACCATCTTCGTTTGGAAGTTAATTAAGGACAAAGTTGCAATAGATGTTAGACCCATGCACATGTGTTGTTCCACGGTATCCATCTGTAATCTGTGTAAGCAGAATTCTGAAACTTCTCAACATCGTTTTTTGATTACCCTTTTGCAAAGAAGATGTGATAATGGTTCTATAACACCATTAACATCTCTAGCCTGTCTCATTTGAAATATGTAACGTTGTTATTTTTAAGTTTAAAATTGATTGATTTTTAATATATTTTTTGTGAATTGCTGAATAAAAATGTATTAACATTTTATTGTGTATTAAATTATATTTCAATTACAAATATGTGTTATTAAGTTATTTCTTAATCTATCTAAAAATATCTTAATACTTCAGAGATATGAGAATATAAATACTAATTATTCATTAACTTTTATCTAATAAATATTGAATATTATTCAACAAATATTATATAGAATTGAGTGCTCAGAAATTATTCAACAAATTATTTATATCGACAATCAATCATCGGCGTGTATTCCGTTAAATCACATTAAAATTTTAATATTATTTTGATAATATGATATATTATTATTTTTTATTAGACAAAAGTGTAAAATTATTTCACATTAATACATATCCATTAAAGTATTTTTAAAACTATTTTTTCTTAACAAAAATCAATAAAATTTAAAATACATTTCATATTCACACGAGTTAGACTAGTAAAAAAAGAATTTATATTTTTTTTATCAGTATATCGAATCAATATTTTTATTGAACCTGCATTTAATATTGATTTTAGTTAAAATAAAAAGAATATAAATCAATATACATTCCTTTTACATTTTAAATTAAACAATAAATTAGAGATTTAAAATTAATTATAAGAACAAAGAAAATTTTGAATATAAGTTATAATTTCAAATACTAAATCAATTCATTCAACATTAAATTTAGTTGAAGAAACTAATCTTTTCCACTATAATGAATTAATATTTGAGGATGAAAATAGTAAAACTATTGATATGGTAGTGGAGTTAAATGAATGAAAATTAATATTTAAGGATGAAAATAGTAAAAATATTTATATGAGTAAAACTATTTAATATATGTTTTTATTTATATTTATAAATTAATAACTTTTTAAAAAGAAAACTAAAACTTAAATATCAAATGAAAAATCATCTTTATTCTTTGTCCGGTAATGCTTATAATGAAATTATCTGATTTATCTAATGAGAAACCTATAAAAAAATCTAAACATGTCACAATAATTAAATACTTCTTGGTAAAGTCAAACCATCCAACCACATACCATTTGGTCAATGCTCACCCAAAGGCTCTACGCTAATAAAAAAAAGATTTTGTAAAATTCATTTTCTTTAAAAATAAATAAAAGACAAAATAGTTTTTATTTAAAGAGAAACTAAGATATAGATTATCAATACAAAAATTCTAAAAGTAAATCATCAAACATCACCAATTTTCTCTTAAAAGTAAATCATCAAACATAAATTAAATTAAAAATTCTAAAATACATTGTCAAAACTTTGCTCTAAAAATAATGATTATAAAAAATAAATAGATAAATGACAAGAGACACCAAAACCACAAACTCAACCTAACCCACCTAACCAAAAACTCAAACATGTCATCCCCAATCACCAAAACCTCTCTATAAAAACCCAAACAACACAACACCAACCTAAACACAAAAAAATGGATCTCCTCCTTCTCGAAAAGACCCTTTTAGCCCTCTTCATCGCCGCCATAACCGCCATCACAATCTCCAAACTCCGCGGCAAACGCTTCAAACTCCCTCCCGGCCCCTTCCCCGTCCCCATCTTCGGCAACTGGCTCCAAGTCGGCGATGACCTCAACCACCGCAACCTCACCGACCTAGCCAAACGCTTCGGCGAAATTCTCCTCCTCCGCATGGGACAACGCAACCTCGTCGTCATCTCCTCCCCAGAACTCGCCAAAGAAGTCCTCCATACCCAAGGAGTCGAATTCGGTTCCAGAACTCGAAACGTCGTTTTCGACATCTTCACCGGAAAAGGACAGGACATGGTTTTCACTGTCTACGGTGAGCACTGGCGCAAAATGAGAAGAATCATGACAGTTCCGTTCTTTACCAACAAAGTTGTCCAACAGTACAGATTCGGTTGGGAATCTGAAGCGGGGAGTGTTGTCGAGGATGTGAAGAAAAATCCGGAAGCTAGTGTCAACGGAATTGTGATACGAAGAAGATTGCAATTGATGATGTATAATATTATGTATAGAATCATGTTTGATAGGAGATTCGAAAGCGAGGAGGATCCTTTGTTTGTGAAGTTGAAAGCTTTGAATGGTGAAAGGAGTCGATTGGCGCAAAGTTTCGAGTATAACTATGGTGATTTTATTCCGATTTTGAGACCGTTTTTGAAGGGCTATTTGAAGGTTTGTAAAGAGGTTAAGGATAGAAGGTTGCAGCTTTTCAAAGACTATTTTGTTGATGAGAGAAAGTAAGTTTCGTGAATATTCAATGTTCTTTTTGTTTTTGGTACTAGTACTTACCTTTTCTATTTTTCCTTTTTTGGCTTTTTTTACTTTTTTTTTTTTTGGTTGAGAAAATGACTTATTCCTAACCTGACTTTTTTATTTATTTACATTTTTGTGGCTAAGGGAGTGTTTGGTTTGGATTAAATTTAATTGAATGGAATTGTGTTAATAGGAAGCTTGGAAGTACTAAGAGCATTGACAATGAAGGAATTAAATGTGCTATTGATCATATTTTGGATGCTCAAAAGAAGGGGGAGATTAATGATGACAATGTTCTTTACATTGTTGAGAACATCAATGTTGCTGGTAAGATTTATATGATCCTTGTTTTGTTACTCCACTTTATTACATATATAATGCTAGTACATGACTATTAAAATAAAATAATGATAATAATAATAATAATAAATCTCACATGTCACAAGAAGGTAGGTTATTTTCATAATCATAATGATAATGTATAGATGGACATAGTTGTGATTTTAATTAAATTATTATTAGTATTTTGTGATGATCAGTCACCTCCCATTAACATTTTAAAATGAATGTTTTCTTCCATAAAAGAAAAAGTATGTTAATTTTTTTATGATAAAAAAGAATGTTAGTTTTATACTAACTTTATTTATATATAAAATAAAACTAATTAATAATATTAGCTTTTTCTTTTGATGCAGTGTAAGTATTTTTTAAATTTATTAAATAAAAGAAAGTATTTTTTATAATAAAGAATAATATTTTATATTGATGGTATATAGTACCCATAGCTAGTACTATTACTGAAATGTGTACAAGATAGTAATTTTTATTTGTCAACCAATGGAGGAAAATGGAACACGTAGATTTGCCAACAAGTCATTAATTAAAGAAAGTAGGTTAGGTGAAAAATTAAATAATCTACCATTGGTCCATTCTTATCTCTTCAACTTGCATATGCTAATGTTTGCTCCTTTAGAGGTAGTTCATCTTATACACAAAGACTTTATCTAACTTTCAAGTGTTTTGTCAAATTTCAACACTTTGGTTGGTGTGTCTATTCGAACCATGATACATTTGACTTAAAAGTTGTAAAATGTAACATTTGCTTTTCAATTATAATCAAATTAATCATATTTGAAGTCAAGTTGACAATGACTCAATTATACACTTTTGTCTCTTAGTGGCCACCAAATTTTGTGGTGCACCTACTACCTTCCAATAAACAATAGTGGTCACCAAAATTTGTTGGTGCACCTACCTCCAATGTAACATGATGATGGTTACTTTGCTTCATTGTTTTGGTTTAGATTAGCAGTTACTAGACTAAAAGGAAATCATATGCATCTTGAATGTGTTCTTAGATAGAAAAGAATGAAAAAAAAATTTAGAAATGCATGAATGTGTTGACAATGAATTTGATTTTTTGTTTTCTAATGTTCAAAATATTGTGTATTTTTTACAGCAATTGAAACAACATTATGGTCAATTGAATGGGGAATTGCTGAGCTAGTGAACCACCAAGAGATCCAAAACAAGTTAAGAGAAGAGATAGACAAAGTTCTTGGACCAGGACACCAAGTAATCGAACCCGATCTCGAGAAGCTACCTTACCTACAAGCCGTGATCAAAGAGACCCTCCGTCTTCGAATGGCAATTCCACTTCTCGTCCCACACATGAACCTTCATGATGCGAAGCTAGGTGGTTTTGACATCCCGGCCGAGAGCAAGATTTTGGTCAATGCGTGGTGGCTCGCAAACAACCCGGCTCTATGGAAAAAGCCGGAGGAGTTTAGGCCTGAGAGGTTCTTGGAGGAAGAGGCTCATGTTGAGGCGAACGGAAATGATTTTAGGTTCCTACCTTTCGGTGTTGGTAGAAGGAGTTGCCCTGGGATTATCCTTGCTTTACCTATCCTTGGTATTACTATCGGGCGTTTGGTTCAGAATTTCGAGCTTTTGCCTCCACCGGGACAATCTAAGATCGATACTTCTGAGAAAGGAGGACAGTTTAGTCTGCACATACTCAAGCATTCCACCATTGTTGCTAAACCAAGATCATTTTAATTAGGCTTCACATTAATACCCCTTTTAATTTGTTTTTCTTTACTTTGTGTAATGCATTTTAATCACTCATCATGATGTGGGAATGTTATTAAAATGTCTTATTGGCCTGCAATGGTAGGTGAATAATGTTGTTGATTTGTGTGTGTCCCATGTATAAATCTTTTGAAGTTGAAGTTATGGTTTTGAGATGATTTTGTAACAACACTTGTCTCTTGTATTCTCTGACGAATATTTTGTTCTGGTATAATGTTAATTAATAACTTTTCATTTAACTTTTAGCTTTGGGCACAAATTCCACACTTATCCCATGAGCCAAACTCTTTGAACAAACACATCAGCGTCATAAATAACATCTTGAAGCTAAAAACATCAACATTAATCCCATATTCTACTAGTCAGACACGGGTCAAAACCTTTTGGTAAACTATGATGATTTTTGTTTTTTACATGCAAAACCCCAAATCTAACAAATCATTTCCCAACTGAACTTCAATGTTTGTTGTGAGAAATTCATGTAAGCTCTTTAACTATGAAAGGGGGTGTGAAAATAGAGAGTTAAAAGGAAATTATGGAGTTCTTAATGGGCCATTTAAGAGGAAATCAAGATATGAAAGAACTGTTTTATTTGTGTGATACTTCAAAATGTTATTTTTAAATGATTTTTTCATTAATTGATCCTTTTGAGCCGCATGGATAAACTTTTCTTGATCTCATAAAAATAGCGATAAAATGTATTGGATGTTGTTTTAGGTCAATTAGTGTGGATTATATAAGTCAATATGGGTGTAACTTAATGTATGATTCTAATCATAATTCACTCTATCATTTTATTCACTTATTGATTTAGACATTGAAGTACTAATCTTGAAGGTTCACCTCCATGCAACCACATCGGAGATCTGCATAACTGCATCAAGAATCTACATTTAGTTTCGAACGGAATAGTGACACCGTCTATGGAAGCGAATTTTGATTCGTGTAAATTTTCACAATTAAATTTCTTCTGATTCAATGAAACCTTTTCTAATTCGAGCCCTAACTACTTTAACAGCTACGCCAAGATGGAAGCAATTTTGGATCTCGTTTCCAAAAATACTTCGAAATCCTCCAATTCCAGATCACCCCAACCTTTTTCATAGATGCAATCAATGGAGATCTAATCAAACATCGCTAATTGAGAAGCGAAATAGCAACTGGTTGATCTTTGGGCTCCAAGACCACAAATAGGTGGATGAAACTTCTAACATAACGCTTTCGTTGATCATTACCACTATTGTCTCTAATCAATATGTCTCAGGAACTCTCAACGAAAATTCCTTCAACTTGATATAACTCAGAATCTTCATAGAGCCAGACTTAAGAAAGCAAGATTTGAGATCGTGTGAAGGCCAAAGCCTCATAGCATTCAACGATTCTTCTATTCGTCCATGTGATAAGTGCAAAAGTGTAGTTATTTTATATATATTTTTTATTGCACTTATTGACTCTTTGTTGTTAATATCAGTTGAATAACCCTGCTTTTTATTGTAAATACGTTTAATTGCGTTTTTAGTAGATATTGTATCGATTGATTAGTTTTGTATATGTTTTGTAGGTATTTGAGCATTGTGAGAGCAAGAAGAATAAAGCTCCAAGATGCATTTTTGGATCAATAAAGGAATAAGGCCAAGATTGAAGGCCATGTGAAGTTATGCAGTGGAAGCAACAAAAGTTGTTGAACTGTCATGTGTTGCCGGGCGAAATTCCTGTCGTCGGGCGATAATGGGCGAGAAGACCAATTTTGATGTTGCCTCTGCCTTGCTTCGCGTCTAGGTCGCCAGGCAAAAATAAAGAGTCGTCGGGCGAAGCAATGTGTCGTCGAGCGACATTAAATATTTGTTTCAGTTGAGAACGTGGTGTTACCTGGGTCAAGTGTATAGAAGTCGTCTCCGGGCGACGTGTTTGTGTCGTCGGGCGACGGTCGCGGATCATAAATTCTTTATACTTTCATTTCTTGTCATTTTGGAGAATGGCCGTTTTGGGGGTGAATTTTTATTCTCCCAACTCCATCAACCTCATTTTTGTAGTAGATTAGCTTAGATAACAACACTAGGACTTTGCTTATGGATGATTAGAGGTAGATTTCTCATCGACCGACACTGACAAACCGGAAGATTTGTGGTTTATCTCTTCTCCTATATATGTATTTCTCTTTTGTTGGGTTTTGTATGTATTTTACTTTGAACTCATGTATATTTGTCGCCCATGTCGTTATATTAAACTTGCTTTACAAATCTTTATGGATTGTTGTCTCATATTTTTTCTCTGTGCTAGGAATTTGAGTTGTTATAGACATATAATGCTTAAATTATTATCTAGGATGATTATCTGTTAGTTTCTAAACTCTAGAGATAAATTTAGAGCTGACATCTACTTGGGTATCAGAGCTTAATGTCTCTATGTGGTTGTGTTGTGCTAATAGATCGTCAGTGCGATAACATAATTGTCTTCCGTGTTGTTAAGGAGGTAGAGAGATCATTTCCTTGGTGATACAGTCAGTCTCTCAATTTGGGTTAGAAATGACTTAGATTGTGAGTGATACATAGTGACATTGATGAGTATTGTTTAGTTAAATGTAACTAGTCGGTAGATTTAAGCCTGTGATGAGTAAATTATATGCAGGCTTGATAAGTTCTTCCTTATTTTATTTCTTTTGTTTACATTTGTTTTCTGTTGATACTTTTTTATACCATTTATCCCCAAACTCATTAACGAATGATTTTTTGAATGGCGATTCAATAACCAATCTCTGTGAACACGATACGATATAACCTATATCACTCGATAAAATATTTTTTAAAACAAAAAGGATCAGCAGACCGCTAATCAATTTCATAGATAAATAAGATTGTTACAAAGTCCAAAAGGGGAGAATCAAGCAAAAGCTAAAGAATTGAAAAACGGAAGGGTGACACGCCAATCTCATCCTTTAAAACCATTGGTGTAATAAAGTCAAGAAGATTTTCCCAAAAGATGAAACCTTGAGCTTGGAGACTGGAGTTCGCAAGGTAATTCGCACAGGAGTTTCCCTCATGATAGATATGTGTTATGAAGAAGCTCATGTGATGGAGCAGGGTTTGAACTATTCCACCTGTTCTTGAGATGCCAAGGCACAATAGAACTATTCCTGAAAGACATGACAACAAGAGTGGAATCTGATTCTACCCACATATTTTTCCAATTATACCTGGATGCAATTTCTATAGCATTGAGCATGCCATATATCTCTGCAGAAACAAATGAGACCAGGTTGAGTTTCTCTGTGAAGGAAGCCACAAAGACCGCTTGATTTTTCTTGAACACTCCACCACACACATAATCGTTGTTCGTTATAGCACCATCAGTATTACATTTCCACCAACCAGCAATAGGCGCGCACCAGATAACCTCTGTGATGGTAGAAGACTTAGCTGCGAGAATCCTGATATCCAATTTCTTTAAGATGATGAAGTTGAGCATGGAATTTCGATAGATGAGATTTTAAGAGTTACCTGTTAAAATCACTTTGCTCTTTATGGTACTGATAGCGATTTTCCAATTATTGATTTTGTTATTGAGTCTGGTAGCATTTCTGGAACTCCAAATAATGTTGATGATATTGCTAATGCATGCTTGTATGACTATCTTAACTTGGGGGTGCAAATTCTTTCACAAATCAACCAGATATCCTCGATGGAAGAAAGATGCAAATGGGCAACAATTGAAAAGATGCATAAAGCTTTCCTGCTGACGGAAGCAAAGACTGCAACTGGAAGAGAGATTGAATCCTCTAGAGGACAAGTTATCATATGTGGATAATTTGTTGTGCATTAAGCGTCAAGCCACAAAATAAAGAGCATGAGGTGTGTCCTTACTCCAAATGTATTTAGACCAAGGGATATTGTGTTATGATGTATATTTAAACATGTAGGCTTCCTTTAGGGTTATATCTCCATTGTCTTTGTGTTTCCAATATAGCCTATCTTCACAAGGTGACACAGGAATATGAATTATTTGAATATGATTTTGATGAGTAGGGAGTTGTATGCAAAGTTCAGAGGGTATGTTTCATTGGCCATTCTCCAAAATGTCATAAAATTTTAAATTGTATCTGTTTCTCAAAACTCGGGGAATCTATAAGATATCATCTAAGGGTTGATCTGCACACCAACAATCATACCATAGATTTATAGAATAACCATTACCCAAAATAAATTTGGATTTTTCCTGAACAACCCTGTATTCTTCCTTAATGTTGCTCCAAACAGAAGATGAAATGTGATGTTGGATAGAAAAGGGACCTCTTAGCACGCTGCTTCTAAGAACCAAAGCCCAAGGCTCCTGAGAATTGACCAATTCCCATCAGAGTTTAAGTTTAGTAGCAAAGTTGAGATATGAGAGGCTTTTGATGCCTAAACCACCATGAGAGTATGGTTTATAGGCCTTTTTCCAGGCCATGATGACTAATTTCTTTTGAGAGATGTCTCCTTGCCAAATAAAATTCCTAGTCCATCTATTCAAGTCTTTAAGCAAAGCAGAAGGCCAAGAATAAATAGACATATAATGAATGAGCATGCCATGCACTACTGATCTGCCCAATTGTACTCTGCCAGCCATTGATAGAAGGGAAGTTTTCTAACAAGATAATTTGGATTTAATTCTATCTGAAATAGGCTAGATGCCTATGGTTTTTGACTTCCCTTTAAATATAGGCACTCCTAAGTAATAAAAAGGGAAGGATTCAATCTTGAAACCTATGAAGTTGGTAATACTTTGAATCCAAGCCTGAGAGATAAAACCTGCAAAAACAATATATTTGTTAGGATTAACCACTTGGCCAGAGACCATGGCATAATTGGTGAAAAGGTCCCTCAGAGCCACCAGTTTCCTGAAATTCCCTTTGCAGTATATCATGATGTCATATGCATACAAGTATTAAGAAGGAAACATGATATTCCTTGAGGCTTTGATCAGTTGGAGTTTCCCACTATCAACAAGATTGGTAATACCTCTACTTAGTACCTTCCTAGAAAGGCAAAAGAGAAGGGTAGGAGAGGGTCTCCCTGTCTCACACCCCTATTGCACTTGAAATATCCATGCTGCCTGCCATTAATAAAAATGGATATCCTAGATGAGTTGAGAATGATATCCACCCAATTGCATAATTTTTCATTAAAACCAAAAGTCCTTAGAACTTTCATTATAAATGATATATCTAGAGTTTCAAAGGCTTTAGCCACATTAATTTTTAAAGCCAGGTTACCACCAAAGAATTTGGAGTTAAGAAGGTTGACAACTTCAGATCCCAGGCAGAGGCAATCCTGAATTTTCTTTCCCTGAATGAAACCCTTTTGTTGGGGGGAGATGATTGAAGGCAAGATAGAGGCCAATTTGTCTGCAAGAACCTTTGATATAAATTTAAACTTAAAATTAGCCATTGTAATTGGGCGAAATCGATCAATAGAGTTAGCTCCTTGGTGCTTTGGTCTAAGGATGTGAGTATTTGCATTGTAGTTAGGAAGCAACTAACTCTTAGTAAAGAATTCAGTTACACTACTAAAAAAAAATTAAATTTAGAGAGGGATATTTTCCGTCACTAATACGGTAAATTTACGTCACAAATCACTTTAGTGACGAATTCAGCGATGAACTGATATTCATATCAAATTTCAATGTCATAAAATTTTAGTGAGGAATTTTACTTTCCATCACAAATATGTACAGAATAAATCCATCACTAATCATATTATTCGGTCATTAAATATTAAGAAGAAACTTAATTCCACGCATAAATTTCTGTTAGTATTTTGTGAGGGAATGATAAATACCTCACAAATTAATGACATAAATTGTTTCTGTCACTAATTAGTAAAAACCTTCATAATATAATTAATATTTTAAATTTGAGTTAAATATACAAATCTCCCTGTAATATTAGTAAGTTTAGTTTTTACTCTCTCGTAAAGTTTTTTTTTAAAAAAAACTCTCTTGCAATTTTCAGATTCTCTTGCTATATCCCTTGTGCGCACTATTTAAATCCAGATTTTATATTTTGTCTTGTATGGCCGTCTACGTCGACTTTATTTTTATTTTTTATTACTTTTAAATTCACCTTATTTTAATTTTTAGATTTTTTAATTTTTTTTTTTTTTACTTTTTTATTAATTTTTTGACGTTTTATTAAAAAAAATTTATTAGTATTTTTTTATTAAATTGTATTTATAATTTAATGTATTTTTTTGTATTAATTCTTTTTTTAATGTTTTCTTAAATTATTTATTAATGTTTTTTAGAAATTACTTTTTTAAGTTATAAAAATATAACAATTGTGCCTAAGCTTATTTATTAATGTTTCAATTTCAGCCCACTTAGTCTCAATATTTTCAACTTATAAATTCAAATGAAATTTTGTTCATGCTTATTTATTAATGTTTCAATTTCAACCCACTTAGTCTCTCAATATTAAACTCAAATGAAATTTTGCTTTATAAACTCTAATTTATTTATTTAAAAAAAAGTGGAATTAATTTGTTTTACAAGTCCATCTTCTTCAGGTTCCGAATATGTAGAAGACAACTAATTTATTCATGCATACACCACCGACTAATATATGGAAATTGATCATAATGTAACGTAGAAATTCAAAAGAGGTGATTATCATGAACAAATAAGGAAGAGAAATGGCATCACAACCTTAGAGGTATTGGAAAGACTAAGTGAAAGCAGAAAAGCAACAATTCTACTATTGTCTGTTCTGTTTAACATGTATGGTCTCCCACCTTTTTTATATTTTAGTTTTTATGTTTTGTCTTGAAAGTTTAGTTTGGTACTTTAGAACTAAGTTCATCTCAATCCATCGCTGTTATTTTCTTTAATCACACTTAAAATCTAAATGATTAAGATGTAGAAATAATCTTATAGCCTACTGTTAAACTCCAAAAATTGGTAATATCGAGTTTCAAAATTACCCAGACAGAATAATGTACTAACAATGATTGCGGAAATTTTAAATTTTACATTTCATATACTGTTCTACTACAAAATAACTTTATTTTGATTCTCTTCTCTATACCATCTTCTGGCTTGGAAATTTTTATTTAACTGCACTTATGCAGATGCCATTATGCCCAGTACTCCCGGCTGCTCTTGTCCGAGCACATTTGAGTATAACCAATTTGAAAGTGTTGATGCTAGTGTACTACATATAATTATTTACATGGATTTTATTGTTCATATATCTTGCTTTCTAGGAGTTATGCTGGGAAGTTGACTATCTGTTTTCCCTATTGTGTCCGTCATGTTTGAGATATCCTTAGCAAACTAGACATGTCTTTCATTTGATTCTTTAAATAATTCTCCACTTTCAGATACCTCTTAATAATATCTCCAACAACGTTCTTAAATTCTTCAAGATCTAACATTTCATAATAATAACGAAAATATAAGATCCTGATAAATGATCTAAAAATAAATAGTTGTATTATAAAGAAATAGTAAACCAATTTGCTTGAGTGTTTTCATAGTATGCTATGTACACAATTGATGCTTCATAGTAAACCAATCAGCATCTTTATATACATCCACACCATTTTTTCTTTATCTTTCCCATATTTTTCAACATTTTTATCACTTTCCTCAGCGGCAACTTCAGAGAGATTTTGTTCGTTTGTCTTGGGGACAACACTATTATTTTCTTTGACTTGTTGATCATGTTGGAATAATATAGTAAGTGTGAGTAAGTGGGGAAATAGTCTCACATTGGATAAGAATGTGGAGACTTAAGCATATATAAGTGGGAGAACTCACTCACCTATCACCTTAAGGTTTTAGGTGGAGAAGTGGTGTGTCTCTCTCAAAGGTGCTTGTTCCTACACTTTAGTTCGAGAAAGGGACCGGAAGAAACTTGTATCGAAATTCGCCCAAGAAGTGGTGCGGTACAATTGGATAGGAATGTGGAGACTTAAGCATATCACTACAAGAATATATGTCCCCAGCGACATATATTAGCGACGTGGATATCACGTGAGTAGTAGCGACGTGGTTATCACGTCGCTAATATATTTTAATGACAAATAAAGCAAATCAGAGAACGTTGTAAAGTAAAAACATCAGCGACGTGTCTTACACGTCGCTACAGAAGGGGGAAATTTGAATTTTGGTAGCGACGTGATAGCCACGTCGCTATATTAAAGGGGGGAAAATAAAGTCTGTTGATGACAGGGTTGCAGAGTGGGAAAGAGAATAATTTTTCTGTTTAGTGTGTAGCGACGTGATTATCACGTGGCAATGTTGCGACGTGACAGTCACGTCGCTACTTGACTTTACATCTCCAAAATTTTCATCCGTTACAGTAGCGTTGTTTTGCTTTCCTCTTCCTTTCTTCTTCCTCTCAAACCCATTCTTCTTCCTCTCAAACCCAAATTCCCGAATCAAATTTCCTCCATCCCAAATTGTTGAAGAAAAATAAGGTATTCATATTTTGATAAATGTTTATTTCGTTTGTTCATTATTTATTATACTGGAAAGAAATATTAAAAAGGGTATTTGTTCATTTGTTCATTATTTGTAGAGAAATTTGAAGAAGAACACCAAGAACTACCCAAGAAGAAGCAACTTTAGTGAAGAAATTTAGTGAAAAAATGTACCAGAGACTAGCAACACGCATGCTTCAAGTAGTCGACCGGTTATGGAGTATGAGGAGAACTTTAATTTGATCGGTGACATGGTTGAGGATGCTTTTGGTGTGAACGTGACATATGATGAACCTGGAGATTTTGACGGGGAAGAGGTGCCGAATGAGGAAGCGCAAAGATTTTATCAATTATTGAACGAGATGAATACGCCGTTGTTTGAGGGGTCGTCAGACTCGAAGCTATCAATGTGTGTGAGATTATTGGCCGCCAAGTCAAATTGGAATGTTTCTGATCAATGTCTGGAACATTTTGCAAAAATGATGTTAGACTCCACCGCTACGAAAGACAACTTGCCTACAAGTTATTATGATGCAAAGAAGTGGGTGTCGAAGTTGGGTTTAAAAGTAAGAAAGATTGACTGTTGCATTAACGGTTGCATGTTGTTTTATGACAATGAGTTTGGTACTCAAGATGGATCATTAGAGGAGTGTAAGTTTTGTAATAGTCCAAGATATCAAGTTCGCAGTAGAGCCGTTAACAGCAAGCAAAAGCGTGTAGCAGTAAAATTCATGTTTTATCTTCCTATAATACCAAGGTTAAAAAGAATGTTTGCTTCAATGCACAGTGCAAGTCAAATGACATGGCATCATACAAAACAAACAAGTTCTGGCACTATGCGACATCCATCTGATGGTGAGGCATGGAAGCACTTTGATCGGACACATCCAGATTTTGCTGCAGAACCTAGAAATGTCAGGCTTGGATTATGCTCTGATGGATTTGCCCCATACGTGCAAGCATCAGGAAGTGCGTATTCTTGTTGGCCAGTTATTGTAACACCTTACAACCTCCCTCCTGAGATGTGCATGACAAAACCATACATGTTTTTGACGTGTGTTATTCCAGGCCCGCACAGTCCAAAAGCCGGAATTGATGTGTACTTACAACCTTTAATTGATGATTTGAAGAAGATGTGGATTGGAGAATGGACTTATGATATATCCCGTAAACAGAACTTCACATTACGAGCTGCCTTGATGTGGACCGTTAATGACTTTCCAGCATATGGCATGTTGTCTGGTTGGGGTACGCATGGAAAAATGGGTTGTCCGCGTTGCATGGGATACACCAAAGCATTTACGTTGGATAAAGGTGGGAAAAGCTCATGGTTTGACTGTCACCGCAGATTCCTACCAGCAAATCATCCATATAGAAGAAACAAGACAAATTTTAAAAAAGATGTACGAGAGAAAGATTTGCCTCCGCCTCGATTGCCACCAGGGGTTATATGGAACCAAGTATGTGAACTACCAAAATTTACAGATACTGGCAAAGCATGCCGAATTGAAGGATACGGCGTCACCCACAATTGGACAAAAAGAAGTATATTTTGGGATCTTCCGTATTGGAAAGATAATTTGTTGCGCCATAATCTTGATGTTATGCATATTGAGAAGAATTTTTTTGATAATGTATTTAACACAGTGATGGATGTGACAGGAAAAACAAAAGATAATGAGAAGGCCAGACAAGACATGGGAATTTGGTGTAATCGAAGAGAGTTGGAGTTGAAGCCTCAACCGAATGGAAAATTATTAAAACCCAAGGCTTGTTTCAGTCTGACTTCCCAAGAAGCTAAAGCGGTTTGTCGATGGTTAAAAGAATTGAGAATGCCCGATGGGTATTCATCAAATTTAGCAAGGTGTGCTGACCCTAACACTGGAAAATTACATGGTATGAAAAGTCATGATTGTCACATTTTTATGGAACAGTTGCTACCAATTGCATTTGGATCGCTACCCAAACATGTTCTTGACCCACTAACTGAAATTAGTCAATTTTTTAGAGATATTTGTGCGTCAGCTTTAAAAGTGGAAGACATCATTAAGTTGGACCAAAACATTGCACTCATTCTTTGTAAGTTGGAACAAGTATTTCCGCCTGGTTTCTTTGACTCCATGGAACATTTACCTGTGCATCTTGCATATGAAGCTTATCTTGGTGGACCTGTTCAATATAGGTGGATGTATCAGTTTGAAAGGTTCATGGGTGATTCAAAGAGATCGGTAAAAAATAAATCTAGAGTAGAAGGATCTATATGTGCACATTACTTGCATCGGGAAACATCACATTTTTGCAGTCACCATTTCAATCACTTGATGTTAACTTCTAGAATCATACGGAATCCTGTAAATGTCAATCAGAGGAGTCAATTCACCTTATCAGTCTTTGCGCTTCCAGGTCGACCTTCTAGAAAGAAGGGTGTGCATTGGTTGACCCAAAAAGAAATGCAATCTGCACATGTCCATGTCTTGATCAACTGTGTTGAAGTTAAACCATATCTTGAGTAAGTTTACCAAAACTTTTTAAACTTATGGTGTGTGTATACCAAACTTATTAAACTTATTGTGTGTTTTTTGTAGGGAATTTAACAATGCCTATTTTCATAGTACCGGGGTACAGTCAACATCAGGTGTCATTCATGCTCAATTTCCCTCATGGTTCAAGAAAACATTGTCTAGCGTTCTTGCACTAACTCCAAAAATACTCCATTTGAGAAACTTGGCAGAAGGCCCTATCCAAAGCGCAAATGATTGGCACACATACTTCGTGAACGGATATAAATTTCACACTGAGGCATGGACCGAAGGGAAAAAAACCATAAATAGTGGTGTTTTTGTAAAAGGAGTTACAGATGGCGGTGAAGACGACTTCTATGGATTTGTTAAACATATCTACGAGTTGATATACAATTACTTGGACACGGAAAATAAAGTTGTCTTGTTTTATTGTGAATGGTATGATCCAACTAGAGGCACAAAGATAGACAAGTCATATGGTTCTGTCGAGATTCAAATGAACCGGATATACAAAGAATATGACCCTTTCATAATGTCACATATTGTTAGGCAAGTTTATTATGTTCCTTATCCTTCATTTGTAATACGTAAAAGAGGATGGTGTGTTGTAATAAAAACAAAACCGCTAGGTCATATTGAAACTGGAGATCTAGTGGAAGATGCTGCCAGTTGTACCCCAAAATTTGCCCTCCCATATTCTTCAAGAAATTCCCAAGTCATGCTTCAAAAATCCCCAAGGGTTGCACAGTCAAGGGCCTCCTAAGCAGGCAAAATTAGGGTTTTGGTTCTGATCAAGAAAATGAAGTTTCAAAGGGCCCAATCAAGTCTCACATGCCTACAAATATGGTCAAGCATCCTCATATCAAGTTTCAAGACTTTCAGCACAAAATTGCACAGTCAAAAACCCTAATTGCACTACAGTCAACTGTAGGGGCAAAATGGTCATTTGACAGTCAAAAGTTCAAATTTTTGGTCAACATATCATTTTGAAGCCACAAACATCATTTGATCAATGCTTGATCATGATTCTCAAAACTTGGCTCAAAAATCATCAAGATGCAAAAGTTTCTATTTTTGGACAGTTGAAAAAGTCAACTGAAATTGACCAAAGCATAACTTTCACATGGATTATCAGAAAAATTCCATCCAAAGCTCATTTTGAAGAGAAAGACATTTCATACAACTCATCTTCATACTTCAAGTCCAAGAAATGCTCTCACAAAAAGTTATCAATTTCAACATTATAGGTCATTTTCAAAAGTCAACAAAAAGGGACTTTAAGTCAAAGGCCATAACTTGAGATTGGTAAATCAAAATGACATGGGACCAAGGACATTGGTTAGAGGACTCAAAAACCTTTCCAAAATGTCCAAGAACATGAGCAAAGCTTAAAAATTGAGCAAGTTATGCATTGGAGAAGTTGGGAAATTTTTGTGAAATGGCCAAAATCATTTATCCTTGAAATCTCATTTTTGACAAAAGGGCCCCACTTTTTCCACTTGAATTAACTTGGCCATGCTTCCCACGTGTCCCACCTTTTATTTCAGATTTTTTTTATTAATTTTTTCATTTTTATTGATTTTATTGGATTTAATTAATTTTAAATCTTTTAAAATCAAAAGAAATTCAAAAATTAAGTTAAAAGGGAATATTTGGTTTTTACTAGCCTTGAAACATCATTATGTGCCTACCAAAATTCGTGCAAGGGAGTAAACAAGGCAAGAATTCAAAATGAGGCAAAAAATGGAAAGTGTGATAATGGTGGTTTATGTGAAAATCCAAAACATCAATGCAAGGCTTTATTGGCTATAATTCTCATTCATACACATTGCCTAAGAGATATACAAAGGATAAAAAACCATTTTGGACAAGAAGCTACGCAGGAACCTTGAAAACAAATTCACACTTTTTACAAAAAAAATCTAAAATCTGAAAACCAACTTGCAGGAGGTTTCAAGCCACGATTGCTATCTCATTAGCTTCCTCAAGCATCATTGGACATATTCCAATCAAAAACATCAATCCAAACGTTGTGAAACGGTATCCAGAAGTCACCCTTTTGCCATTTTTTTTTCATTGTCGTGTTTTAATATCCATGCACATTCATAACATTTTGCTTATATATTCATGATCAGTGAAGTGTTTGCAAGCTAACCCATGCGTTTAATTATGTTTCTGAGCTGTATAGACGATTTCGCCATGGTTGATTTCTAGGGTTACAGGACCTTGGAATTGGGGCTTTTCACCCAAGGAAAAATTGAGATTCATGACCACCATCACTCAAATCAGCGCGCTTGGACGATCTTGAACCCACCCTCGCGCTCAATTTATGAGCGTCAGAGGGCCATTCGCTATTTTCTCATATCTTACTTTCAGCAACGTTTGAAAACCGTTGCTCTTTGCTTATATATTTCAGGAAAATAAAAAACCCAATGAAGAAGATGATACCGTGGCGAACGGTGATAGGCCAGTTCAAAAATTCGCGCGCTGAAGGCATTAAGGAATTGTCTTGCATTATAATGTTTGTTTATTATAGGATATACAAGAAACACGCGTGGATCAACTGGCAAGGCTTACTATTGGTAACGTCCAGGACCTGGGTTCGAGCCCCAGGTCCTCACTTCCCTTCATATTATTTTCCATTCAATATTCTCATGCAATTTCAGCCTAGAGGAACACCATACACTCCCAAGATCCAGTCATCCACGCATTGGTTACATCAATCTAAAGGCTCAGATTTAAGGCATATGGTAGACCCTGGTCAAAGGTGCCACATGGTGTCTGGAAAAGTCAATGGACCTGAAGGTCATTGGGCTCAAATTCATGGGCTACACCTCCTATCTTGGGATTGATACCCCCCTTAGGTTTGCAAATCTTTTCTATTTTTTTATTTTTCATTATTTTCACTTTCTTTTAATTACTGTTTTATTAATTAACTTAATATTTTCATAAAATATAAAAATACCAAAAAAAATCAGAAAAGATAAAAAATATAAATATTTTATTTTTAGTATTAATCTTGTAAATAAATCCCTTAATTAATTTAGTTTTAATTTTAGGTTGTTAATTTAATTCCTTCTTTTCACAATAAACCAAAAATAATAAAAAATAGATCTTTAACACTTTTTTACCCTTTTTTTTAATTAATTAAATATTTTATCATCAACCATTAATTTTGTAAATAAATTTTATAATTAATTTAGTTTTAATTCTAGGTTTTAACTTTAATGCATTTTCTTTAATAAATTAAAAACAATTAGAATTAGAATTAATTATTTGACTTTTAATTAATTTAATTTTCTTTAATGTCATAAATACAAAAACATAAAATAAGTCATTTCTTTTATTTAATTTAATTATTTTAATAGTTTTATTTTAATTCCTTAAAGGGTTCAACGCCCTCGCATTCGATTACGTTTTTTTGTTCGCGCGTTTTATTTATTTCTTTTGTGAATATAATGTACTTGTTCCAAAGCCCTGTAATAGCTATTAGACACTTATTTTCTGCACTTTATTTTAAATCGGGTCTGGATTAATTTGGCGTTGTAGACCCGCGCCCTTGTAATAGCGTAGGATCTTTATCCTTTCCGCACTTTTAACTGTTAAACAATAACATGAAAGAATGAATGCCCAAAAATAAAATCGAAACGTAGATCACCAATGCATGACAAGACAAACAATAAACTGAAAATGACACATAATTCACACACCACCCCTAGGGTACGCTTCACTGTTGCCTTGCCCCTCGAAAGGTGATCGTCGAGTAGAGGATGTCTTAGTAAGTCCTCATGATCCGGGAACCTGGCATGAGGGTAGCTTCTAAGGTGTCTTCCCATTGCTCCGGTGATCACCATGTCCCGAACCTCGAATTGACCCGAACACTTCCAACGGTGGTGCTACCTACCTCTCAATGGTGGGATGGCACTACTTTAAGGACATTTACACAGACGAATTCCTTAGGGTAGGTAGATTCTCATAGATACTTGCTCTTTTCAAAAACAAACAAAATACTTTTCACACCTACACTTTCTAAAAGTTTTCAAACAAATTTTTCATACACTCTTGAGGACAGATACAAGAGTTACTTAGAAATTTTTCAAACGAAACTTTTTCAAACCCACTCACACTTTGAAAAGCAAACAAACATTTTGAAAACACAATGAGCAAGTATCTAAGAGCCCATGGATAACCATGGATAGAAAGGGTGCTAACACCTTCCCTTTCTATAATCTACCTCCCGAACCGAGAAACTATCTCTATAAGGAATTTTTCTGTGCTTTTGTCCTTTCCATTTGGAGAAAATAAAAGACGGTGGCGACTCTTGCTTACCGCGACATTTCACGAACCAGCTAAAAAACAGTCAGTTCCAGATCCACCGATCACAGAACTGGCGACTCTGCTGGGGAACACTTATAAAGTGAGGTGTACCTTAGGACTAAGATCACTGTGTTTTCAATTGCTTTGACTTGTTTGCTTTAAATTGTGGGACTGTCTTGGGAGTTCTATAGATCCTAACCCGGATCTGGGGATACCTTCTTAGAAAGTAGCAACAAGGCTGTGAGGGAACTGTGCAGGGTATACCGACATGGTTGAAGCAGTCTGCTACGTTGATGTGGCACTTTGTTGTGTACCGGTAACCCTTGAGTCAATCAAGGAGAGTACGGGGCCTCCGCGTGGTGTCGTGAAGCATCAACAGACCTTAGGAACCTTAATTGAACCATCTTGGCCTCTTTAGGGTAGTGAGATGACTACTTTGGTGTACTCCGAAGTCGGTTGATACTCGATACTACACTCAATTGAGGGTTGTTTTCTTGGGATATTTTGATCGCCAGTCAGTGGCTAAATCGAAACGATGAACAATGAAAGCAATCCAATGATATTGAGATCCTTAGAACCCGGTTACTTCTAATAGGACAGGTTGAACCCACCAACTTCAAGAGGGTAATACCCAGACCCCATGCTGGCCTAAACTCTAAGGGTTTCTCTTGTGTGACTTGTGTGCCTTCCAACTTGACTACTTGTTATCTGACACTTGAGTTTTCTTGCAGGTCTTGTTTATAGTCCTTAATTGGGACTCATAACAAGGTTACTGAGTTTTCTTGCAGGTTTTGTTTATAGTCCTTAATTGGGACTCATAACAGGGTTACTGAGTTTTCTTGCAGGTTTCGTTTATAGTCCTTAATTGGGACTCATAACAGGGTTACTGAGTTTCTTGCAGGTTTTGTTTAGAGTCCTTAATTAGGGACTCATAACAGGGTTTACCTACATTACCCCATACCATGACATCATACCATTGCATACATCCTAATCCATTTCAAGGATCTCAAGGGCTTGTGATGCAGGTCATGGTGAATCAACTATCCCAGCAAGGGGCAAAGAGGATTTATTTTCCTCTAGACAAAGAAGTCAGGGGCTATGACCCACTTGATATGGTGAGCTTTGACTCCTGAAGAAGGTTCCCCTAACCAAGGTTGTTTGGAAATCAAAACCAACATGATGACTAAAGTCAGGGGCTATGACCCACTGGATATGGTGAGCCTTTGACCTTGGAAGAAGGACTCTCAACGATCCAAAGTTCCTTCAATCAAACTACCGGACCCAAATGCTAACAAATTTTCTTGTCTACCCCGCGAGGTCCTTGAAAACATTACATGCATGTCATACTCATCATTGCATAACAGGTATCCTTGTTGCAGGTCACTTACCTTTCTCGCTGTTTATTCTAGCAATGGCTTCACAACAAGATAACCAGGACCTTCATGCTCAAGAGACTCAGTTCAGGGAAATCTTCCTAGGTCTATCCAAGGGGCAGGAAGAGTTGAGGACACTCCTCATGGGGAATCTGATCAGAAAGAGTCCTGAAGATGACAAGGACGAACAGCTGAAACGTCTACAAGCTGAGGTAGACACATTGAAAACCCAGATGCTGGGGCAAAGGGCCCTCATTCAAGGTTTAGCTCAGGAGCAAGGAGATCTGAGGGCCATGATCAGTCAGCTTCATCAGGGCATGAAGCAATCAGCCCAAATCAGGGACCAGGTCATGGAACAGCTTCCAAGAAGGCAAAGGTCGGGTCCAATGAATAGACCTCTCAGAGTCGCTACTACTTCACAGGTCCAACAACGACCTCGCCAAGAACAGCAGTTTGATCAGAACAGGCCGAACGAGCCCAAGAGACAATTCACCAACATCAACATGCCATGGTCACGAGCTTTGCAGCACATGTTAAGGATGAACCTGATTGCGGTAATCAACCCTCCTGCAAATCTGAAGACTTCCTCTCCAAGTTACAACCCAGAAGAAAGGTGCGCTTACCATTCTGGTAGCCCGGGACACGATACTGAGGACTGTTGGGCACTGAAGTACAAGATTCAGAGTATGATCGATGCCAAAGAGATCGAATTCGAGCCCGCCAAGACTCCCAGTGTGATCATTGCTCCCTTGCCAAAACATGGCTAGGATTGAGAAATTTTTGTTCATTAGAATCTTTCAAGTTGTAATTTTCTTTTGATTGTTCAAACATTTACTCATGTTAAACATTGTTATTTCATTAATGCATCGCATGTCTGTTTTGAAGCAATATATTCGTATTCACTATACGCAAATTATTTTCATATTTTTTCTGATGTCAACTCTCAAGTAATAACTCTAAGCCTCTTGAGGGAGGATGACGAAAACGATACCGCGATCATTACAGTATGCTTTTGAACAGACCCCGCTGATGAGGTACAGGCATTGTTTCAAATCCCTAAACACTGGAGTTATAAGGATGATAATTCCTCGTCAACCCCTCTGAGCCAAAGAAGTAGGAGTTTTTCTTTTCGAAATTTAAAAACCCTTAATCATAACCGGGGGCAGGGTAGTCTCTCAGTTGATCCAAGTGCATAACGAATGGCACTAAATAGGTCCTTACAAAAAAGAAAGACAGTGATGGTTCCAAATAATCAATAAAGAAAGGCAGTCATTATCTCTCAAAAACCCATTAAGTCAAAACTCATGAAGGAGACTTACAAAACTGGGGCATCCCGCTGACTGTAACTCCAAAAGGAAACAGTTCAGGCAAAAAAGAAAGGGATAACGAAATCAAAAAAGAAAGAGGTCTTACAAACCCTCAACAAAAAAAAGAAATGACTGCCTATTCAAAATAAGTTATCAACATCCGAATCATCACCAGAAAATCGGAGCAAAGGCTCAAACAAGGTCTAATGTATGATCAACTGAGTTTAGGTTTGGAGAACATCACGAAGAGCGGGTGGGTACAAATAAAATTTGAGCCTTTATCCTTTGTTTCTTAAACCGTGAACCAGGCCACGTTATAACCCTCAAAAGTCCTAGCTGAAGCATGGGTTAGTTCGAAAGCATACTGTTACGAAAGGTATCCTGACTCCTGAAGGCCTATGGTAAAATATGGAGTTGACATCGTGTTTTACAAACATTCGCATGTTTTATGAAAAAATGCATTTTCAAAATCTTCAAGACAGACATAAGCGTTGCATCTTTAACATAACCTTGTTTGCATATGACTTTTTGTTTGAACAGCAGAGAAATTCACACGATGAATGCCTAATGAACAGAAGTACTTCCAGTCAAGGGGTATGGCATGAGCAGGGTCCATAATCTAGGGCAGTCCAATCAAGATTCGGAGAATCTCTAAAAAAGGCCAAATAGCCTGGGGCAAATCTCCGCACGAGTCACCTGGGGCATTTCAACAATAAATCTTGCCTGGACAAAAATCTTCTGGTGGCATGACAAAACACTTCTAACAGGGGCAGCTCCCTACATTCTGAAAGCACTGACATAGTCGAAAAGATACTACGCAAAATCAAAGACCCGCTAGGTCGATGTACCCAGGAAAAAATTAGGGATTCCCGGCGAACCAAAAGGGTTCGGGCAAAATGAAGGGATGAATATGAAAAAAATATGTACACCCGGCAAGCCGAAAACTTGAAAAGGCGGCTTGGGCAAAAATGGGTATCCCGGTGGACTGAAAACCCGAAAGGGCGGTCCAGGCAAAAGTTAGGGATTAAAGCGTACGACTATGTCCTATCATCCTGTCACCTGCCTACCAGAAGAAGGTTGGCCCATCAACAGCTATCAGCACCTCACAGGTCTTCCTCTCATACCTCAGAAACAGGGGCAATGATGAGCCGTCCAAGCGATCTAATTGCTCTATCCACAAGATATAAGGGATGTTCAGCTGAAAAACATAACCAGATGTCTTAATTCCCCAGAGAGTGAACCAGCAAGTCAGTGCACTCTCCCTAAGCAAAGCTATTATCAATCTTAAGGAAGTTGGGTACCCTCCACAAATCTCAAAATCCCCCAGTACAATATACATGCATTCTTAACAAGCATCCCCGGCAATCCTAGTCTGAAGATTGTTCCCCGGCGGCGTCTCAACATTCAAAGGAATCACTTCCCCCGCATAACAAAAACTCCCCAGAAGAGTCCAATCCAGTGTCCCCAGGAAAGTGAAATTCATCCCCCCAAGCAGTAAGCTTATCCCCAGTAGATTCTGGAAGCTTATCCCCTTGCAGAGCACGAACGCGTCGTCCCGGCTTTATTCAAAGAGTTATTTCCTTAATAGGATATAACTGGGTTATCCTCAGCCAAAAGCCACGGAAAGAGCGTCCTCGACAAAGTCTTATGACCCCAGCAAAGTCCATCAACACTTCCAACAACAAGGGTATCCCCAACAAATTATTATCAACACTCAGCAAAGTATCTCTCTCCCCACAGAGTATTGCTTCCCAGCATGGTCGCTAGAGTATCTTTTCTCCCCGCAGAATCTTCCATTTGCCAAGTTTATTCCGCAACGGAGTCATCTCCTCCTACCGGTATCCTTGCAACTATCATCCCCAGCGGAAGCAAAAATCTATTCTTCAACATCAGCCCAGGAGTGACTTCCCGGCACCCGTCAAGGATTTACTTTCCTAGGCAAAAACATACATTCATAAAACATCACATATATCATTATGGCATGCATAGACGCATTATGTCATACAAATCTCATTTATGTTGAGAACATCATTGCTTGATCCATATCATGCATTGCATATAACTGACCTTTACCTTTCAGGAAGGATGCAGTTGAAATTCTCAATCATATTTCAAGACCTAGGCCGGTTCAGTTAATCGATTCCAAAGATTTCTTATCCAGTCCCAGGCCTTCTCTAGTCCAGCTAAATCGACTCCCAACAGATTTTTCTGATAAAGACTCAGCAGAAGTTATTTCAGATTATAATTTCCTATTGGTTCCCTCTCCGACGGTGAGTGAGGTGGTAAGTCCTTTTCAGATGTTTCCCTCTCCGATGGTGAGTGAGGTGATAGTCTCATACGGTTCCCTCTTCGACGGTGAGTGAGGTGGTAAGTCCTTTTCAGATGTTTCCCTCTCCGACGGTGAGTGAGGTGATAGTCTCCTATGGTTCCCTCTCCGACGGTGAGTGAGGTGGTAAGTCCTTTTCAGATGTTTCCCTCTCCGACGGTGAGTGAGGTGATAGTCTCCTATGGTTCCCTCTCCGACGGTGAGTGAGGTGGTAAGTCCTTTTCAGATGTTTCCCTCTCCGACGGCGAGTGAGGTGATAGTCTCCTACGGTTCCCTCTCCAACGGTGAGTGAGGTGGTAAGTCCTTTTCAGATGTTTCCCTCTCCGACGGTGAGTGAGGTGATAATCTCCTATGGTTCCCTCTCCGACGGTGAGTGAGGTGGTAAGTCCTTTTCAGATGGTTCCCTCTTCGACGGTGAGTGAGGTGATAATCTCCTATGGTTCCCTCTCCGACGGTGAGTGAGGTGGTAAGTCCTTTTCAGATGTTTCCCTCTCCGACGGTGAGTGAGGTGATAGTCTCCTATGGTTCCCTCTCCGACGGTGAGTGAGGTGGTAAGTCCTTTTCAGATGTTTCCCTCTCCGACGGTGAGTGAGGTGATAGTCTCCTATGGTTCCCTCTCCGACGGTGAGTGAGGTGGTAAGTCCTTTTCAGATGTTTCCCTCTCCGACGGTGAGTGAGGTGATAGTCTCCTATCGTTCCCTCTCCGACGGTGAGTGAGGTGGTAAGTCCTTTTCAGATGGTTCCCTCTCCGACGGTGAGTGAGGTGATAGTCTCCTATGGTTCCCTCTCTGACGGTGAGTGAGGTGACAATTCCTTTCAGATTATAATTTCCTATGGTTCCCTCTCCGACGGTGAGTGAGGTGATTCCCTTTCAGATTATAATGACCTATGGTTCTCTTCCCGATCCTGCGAAGATGGTATTTCCCACCAAGATTTTCTCAACGAGCGTTGTTGAAGTTAAAGTCACCCAAGGTTCTCTCACCGTTCATGCTAAGGTAGTAACCATCTCTGGCTCGTTCATCATCTTGTGAAGCTCCAGACTCAGCTCCTGTAATCAGTCAGGACACATCTATACCAAGCATCTAAAAATCAGTTCTTGCAACGTGTCAGGTACTCATTTTTCTTTTGCAGGTATGCAGGTTTTTCGCTAAGGAATCTCTTACGCGATCAACATCCAGATGGCATCTATAAGCCCATCATCCTATTTCATCAACCTATAAATGGCATCTATAAGCCCATTCCCACCACACTGCCACTATGTGAGCGCAAATTTCTGGGCACTCTAGTGTCCAATCATCTTCTACCCTCGGATTACGAAAGGCACGTCAGCCAATCTGCATCCTCAGGTCTAAGAAGATTGAACAGGGGCAACTGTTGTACCCCAAAATTTGCCCTCCCATATTCTTCAAGAAATTGCCAAGTCATGCTTCAAAAATCCCCAAGGGTTGCACAGTCAAGGGCCTCCTAAGCAGGCAAAATTAGGGTTTTGGTTCTGATCAAGAAAATGAAGTTTCAAAGGGCCCAATCAAGTCTCACATGCCTACAAATATGGTCAAGCATCCTCATATCAAGTTTCAAGACTTTCAGCACAAAATTGCACAGTCAAAAACCCTAATTGCACTACAGTCAACTGTAGGGGCAAAATGGTCATTTGACAGTCAAAAGTTCAAATTTTTGGTCAACATATCATTTTGAAGCCACAAACATCATTTGATCAATGCTTGATCATGATTCTCAAAACTTGGCTCAAAAATCATCAAGATGCAAAAGTTTCTATTTTTGGACAGTTGAAAAAGTCAACTGAAATTGACCAAGGCATAACTTTCACATGGATTATCAGAAAAATTCCATCCAAAGCTCATTTTGAAGATAAAGACATTTTCTACAACTCATCTTCATACTTCAAGTCCAAGAAATGCTCTCACAAAAAGTTATCAATTTCAACATTATAGGTCATTTTCAAAAGTCAACAAAAAGGGACTTTAAGTCAAAGGCCATAACTTGAGATTGGTAAATCAAAATGACATGGGACCAAGGAAATTGGTTAGAGGACTCAAAAACCTTTCCAAAATGTCCAAGAACATGAGCAAAGCTTAAACAATGAGCAAGTTATGCGTTGGAGAAGTTGGGAAATTTTTGTGAAATGGCCAAAATCATTTATCCTTGAAATCTCATTTTTGACAAAAGGGGCCCACTTTTTCCACTTGAATTAACTTGGCCATGCTTCCCACGTGTCCCACCTTTTATTTCAGATTTTTTTTATTAATTTTTTCATTTTTATTGATTTTATTGGATTTAATTAATTTTAAATCTTTTAAAATCAAAAGAAATTCAAAAATTAAGTTAAAAGGGAATATTTGGTTTTTACTAGCCTTGAAACATCATTATGTGCCTACCAAAATTCGTGCAAGGGAGTAAACAAGGCAAGAATTCAAAATGAGGCAAAAAATGGAAAGTGTGATAATGGTGGTTTATGTGAAAATCCAAAACATCAATGCAAGGCTTTATTGGCTATAATTCTCATTCATACACATTGCCTAAGAGATATACAAAGGATCAAAAACCATTTTGGACAAGAAGCTACGCAGGAACCTTGAAAACAAATTCACACTTTTTACAAAAAAAATCTAAAATCTGAAAACCAACTTGCAGGAGGTTTCAAGCCACGATTGCTATCTCATTAGCTTCCTCAAGCATCATTGGACATATTCCAATCAAAAACATCAATCCAAACGCTGTGAAACGGTATCCAGAAGTCACCCTTTTGCCATTTTTTTTCATTGTCGTGTTTTAATATCCATGCACATTCATAACATTTTGCTTATATATTCATGATCAGTGAAGTGTTTGCAAGCTAACCCATGCGTTTAATTATGTTTTTGAGCTGTATAGACGATTTCGCCATGGTTGATTTCTAGGGTTACAGGACCTTGGAATTGGGGCTTTTCACCCAAGGAAAAATTGAGATTCATGACCACCATCACTCAAATCAGCGCGCTTGGACGATCTTGAACCCACCCTCGCGCTCAATTTATGAGCGTCAGAGGGCCATTCGCTATTTTCTCATATCTTACTTTCAGCAACGTTTGAAAACTGTTGCTCTTTGCTTATATATTTCAGGAAAATAAAAAACCCAATGAAGAAGATGATACCGTGGCGAACGGTGATAGGCCAGTTCAAAAATTCGCGCGCTGAAGGCATTAAGGAATTGTCTTGCATTATAATGTTTGTTTATTATAGGATATACAAGAAACACGCGTGGATCAACTGGCAAGGCTTACTATTGGTAACGTCCAGGACCTGGGTTCGAGCCCCAGGTCCTCACTTCCCTTCATATTATTTTCCATTCAATATTCTCATGCAATTTCAGCCTAGAGGAACACCATACACTCCCAAGATCCAGTCATCCACGCGTTGGTTACATCAATCTAAAGGCTCAGATTTAAGGCATATGGTAGACCCTGGTCAAAGGTGCCACATGGTGTCTGGAAAAGTCAATGGACCTGAAGGTCATTGGGCTCAAATTCATGGGCTACACCTCCTATCTGGGGATTGATACCCCCCTTAGGTTTGCAAATCTTTTCTATTTTTTTATTTTTCATTATTTTCACTTTCTTTTAATTACTGTTTTATTAATTAACTTAATATTTTCATAAAATATAAAAATACCAAAAAAAATCAGAAAAGATAAAAAATATAAATATTTTATTTTTAGTATTAATCTTGTAAATAAATCCCTTAATTAATTTAGTTTTAATTTTAGGTTGTTAATTTAATTCCTTCTTTTCACAATAAACCAAAAATAATAAAAAATAGATCTTTAACACTTTTTTACCCTTTTTTTTAATTAATTAAATATTTTATCATCAACCATTAATTTTGTAAATAAATTTTATAATTAATTTAGTTTTAATTCTAGGTTTTAACTTTAATGCATTTTCTTTAATAAATTAAAAACAATTAGAATTAGAATTAATTATTTGACTTTTAATTAATTTAATTTTCTTTAATGTCATAAATACAAAAATATAAAATAAGTCATTTCTTTTATTTAATTTAATTATTTTAATAGTTTTATTTTAATTCCTTAAAGGGTTCAACGCCCTCGCATTCGATTACGTTTTTTTGTTCGCGCGTTTTATTTATTTCTTTTGTGAATATAATGTACTTGTTCCAAAGCCCTGTAATAGCTATTAGACACTTATTTTCTGCACTTTATTTTAAATCGGGTCTGGATTAATTTGGCGTTGTAGACCCGCGCCCTTGTAATAGTGTAGGATCTTTATCCTTTCCGCACTTTAAATTTCCGCACTTTTAACTGTTAAACAATAACATGAAAGAATGAATGCCCAAAAATAAAATCGAAACGTAGATCACCAATGCATGACAAGACAAACAATAAACTGAAAATGACACATAATTCACACACCACCCCTAGGGTACGCTTCACTGTTGCCTTGCCCCTCGAAAGGTGATCGTCGAGTAGAGGATGTCTTAGTAAGTCCTCATGATCCGGGAACCTGGCATGAGGGTAGCTTCTAAGGTGTCTTCCCATTGCTCCGGTGATCACCATGTCCCGAACCTCGAATTGACCCGAACACTTCCAACGGTGGTGCTACCTACCTCTCAATGGTGGGATGGCACTACTTTAAGGACATTTACACAGACGAATTCCTTAGGGTAGGTAGATTCTCATAGATACTTGCTCTTTTCAAAAACAAACAAAATACTTTTCACACCTACACTTTCTAAAAGTTTTCAAACAAATTTTTCATACACTCTTGAGGACAGATACAAGAGTTACTTAGAAATTTTTCAAACGAAACTTTTTCAAACCCACTCACACTTTGAAAAGCAAACAAACATTTTGAAAACACAATGAGCAAGTATCTAAGAGCCCATGGATAACCATGGATAGAAAGGGTGCTAACACCTTCCCTTTCTATAATCTACCTCCCGAACCGAGAAACTATCTCTATAAGGAATTTTTCTGTGCTTTTGTCCTTTCCATTTGGAGAAAATAAAAGACGGTGGCGACTCTTGCTTACCGCGATATTTCGCGAACCAGCTAAAAAACAGTCAGTTCCAGATCCACCGATCACACTGCCTACCAAGTTGATGACGTTGAACAGATTAATGATGTGGTTGCAGCTGAAGACATTACAACTTTGTCTGATACAACTGTTGAGGGACTTCAAGTTGATGCGTCTATATTGTTGGTTGATGATAACGTGGATGAAGACAATGATGAAGAGTTTGAATCCGAGGACAATATTACATCGGATGATGAACATGATATGGATAACGAGCATGAAGATTTAGATTAATTAATCACTTAATGTAATATTAATGAATATCTATTGAACATGTATATATTGAATTTGTCAATGAATATATATTTATGTCAATGACTTTATTATCTTTGTTTATGAAAATATATATAACTAGGTAAAATGCCACCGAAGAATAAGGATAGCGATAAGAAGTCTCAGCGTCCGAGGGTAGTAACATGTGAGTCTCCTCACTCAGCCATGTGCCCACCCTCTCAGAGTCAGGTTGATCCTATGTCCCTAGCCAGTACTCAGGGTTTTGTCCCATTACTCTCCTCCCATACATTCCCGTCTGGGGTACCTGCATCTTTTGTGCCACCTGGAGGCCCCGGTTTCCTTTTCCCACAGACTCAGATGCCATCTTCCTTCCAGCATGCGGGAGGATCTAATTTCCCTTTCCCACCGACCCAGATGACGTCATCCTTCCAGCAGACGGGAGGATCTAGTGTTCCTTTCCCACCGACTCAGATGCCATCTTCCTTCCAGCATGCGGGAGGATCTAGTTTCCCTTTCCCACCAACCCAGGTGCCTTCATCTTTCCAGCAGACTGGTGTCCCCTCATCATTCCAGCAGACGGGGGGAGGACCCAGTTTTCCATTTCTACAGACTGGCGTGCCTTCATCATTCCAGCAGACGGGGGGACCCACACAGATGTCTTCATCCTTCCAGCAGGCGGAAGGGTCCAGCACCCCACACTCCACACACATTGGATGACCCAGCAGTCCACGTCCGACACAGGCTGGACGATCCCCCAATCCCCGTCCCACACAGGCTGGAGGAACCCGCGCCCCACGTCCTAGACGGACCGGAGGGTCATGCACCCCACATCCCACACAGGCTGCAGGATCCAGCACCCCACGTCCTACACAGGCTGACAGTGATGCAGATGTGGTAGCTGATGATATAGATGGAGCTGATCTTCGTGAGAGAGATGATCCGAGTGAGATTCATGTCATTGACGGGAGGTTTTGGATTTGGCCCGTAGGAAGCAAGTAAGTTTCTTATATAAACTTTTATTTAAGTACATATTCATTTTAATATTTTGTATAAATTTATAATTAATATTGTTTATTCAAAATCTTGTTGTTTAGTTTCGCGTCGAGTCGGACGGCTGCCAAGGTTATTAATTATATAATCCAGCAGATGTATAAATCATCTTGGAAGAACTTTGGCGAGGTTACAAATAAAGAAGAATGGTTTAAAAAATTTAAGGTATTGTTATTTATTTAAGTTGTAAATTTAATATATTTTTTTAGTATTGTTATTTAAGTCACATTTTAACGATAATTACTTAACTTTTTATTTTAATGTCATACAACATTGCAGGAAAAATGTGTGTGGGATCCGTTGAATGAGAAAATTATGGAAAAAATCTATTATAGCAGAACTTCTAGAAGATTTTCTGATATAATGCGGCGGGTTAGGGAGAATTATGAGCTGCATGGTATCCGTCCTAACTGGATAGGCGTAGAGGTTTTTGGCGAACTTCGTACATATTAGGGTTCGCCAGAATTCAAGGCCAAATCCGAAAATTTTAAGAAGATGAGGGCATCCGAAAAGGGGGGATGTGTCAATACTGTTGGAAGTATTAGCACTGCAGAGCATGTCCGGCGGATGGTAAATATTACTAATTTTTTAAGTTATATATATTTTTATTCATAATATTTTTTACTAATTATTTTTAACTTTATTGTTTAGACTAAGGAGATGGGGAGACCACCATTGATCATTGAGTTGATTACGAGGACCCAGACAAAGAAATCGGGAGGTTTTATCGACGAGCGCACCAAGAGAGCTTTTGTAAGTAATTTAACTTATGTTTTTTTTAAGTTAATAACAAAAATAGTGACGTTATTTTCACGTGGCAATCTATAAGTTGTGGCGTGATTATCATGTGGCAACTGATAAATTGCCAGGTGACTGATTTTCATGTGGCAACTGATACATTGCCACGGGAAAATCACGTGGCAATTCATAAGTTGATTTGTGAAAATCACGTGACAAATTTTTAATATATTTGAATTTAGTATAATTTAATATATAAATGTTTTAATTTAGCATAAATTTAATATATATATATATATATATATATATATATATATATATATATATATATATATATATATATATATATATATATATATATATATATATATATATATATATATATATATAATTTTTTTTTAATTGTATTATTTAATGTATGTGTAGGATGATTATCAGACATTGCTAGCACGTTTTCTGGAACACAATCCTCAATATAGGCCAGCAAAAGGGGAGCCGCTTAATGGTGATGTTGATTTCTATATTTGGAATGAGGTTGTTAATGGAAAAGGGCCTAATGGTTGCTTTTTTGCGGGAGGAAATTTGGCCGCCGGCTTGAGAGTTGGTGATCGTAATCTGTTTCAACGACTTAGAGATGGAGAAGGGGGGTCACGTCAACCGAATCTGACACAGGTTCAACTTGAAACAGTAAGACAATTGGCGGCAAGTGAAGTGAGACGCGAAATGGAGGCCCAAATAACGACAATGAGGCAAGAGCAGGAGCAGTAGTTAGAGATCATGCGGAAGAGGCAATCTGATATGGAGGAGCAGATGAGATGGTTTATGCAAGGTGGTGGAAATCAAAATGTTCCTGATCATACACAGCCAGATGATGACGGAATTGATGACTTTGATCTTGATAATTATCCGGGTGAAGATGCCCCGTGAAAACATTTTATTTATTTCGTTTTTATATTTGCATTTATGTAAGATATTTATTTTTATCATTTTAAATTATTAAATTATATAACATTTTATTATATGACTTTATTTTATAAAATTCTATTATTCGAAATATAAAATAAAATACTATTATTCTA
Source organism: Vicia faba (assembly GCA_948472305.1). NCBI lineage: Eukaryota > Viridiplantae > Streptophyta > Magnoliopsida > Fabales > Fabaceae > Vicia > Vicia faba. The sequence continues at coordinate 255,728,863 of OX451736.1, read as the reverse complement.
ATAATTTTAATATATAAATTTTATTATATAAATTTTATTATTTAAATTTTATTATTTAAATTTTATTATATAAATTTTATTATTTAAATTTTATTATTTAAATTTTATTATTTAAATTTTATTACATAAATTAATTAATATAAAAAATAATTACTAAACAATTTTTTAAAAAATAAAAACGTCACCTGTAGCGACGTGAGAATCATGTCACAAATTTGTGAAATGATTCTCACGTCGCAACTAAAGCTGCTATGTCAGATTTTATATTCCCTACAATAAAGCTGTTGCGACGTGAATACCACGTCACAACTTTGTGACGTGGGAATCACGTCGCTAATGGCTTGCCACTGGCTCCCCAGCGACATAATTCTCCACGTCGCTATTTTTGTTTTGCCACGTGATTTTGATGTTTGCCACGTGATTTTCACGTGGCAAATAAGCTTCTTTTTTGTAGTGTATATAAGTGGGAGAACCCACTCACCTATCACCTTAAACTTGAGGGGGAGTGTTGGAATAATATAGCAAGTGTGAGTAAGTGGGGAAATAGTGGGGAAATAGTCTCACATTGGATAAGAATGTGGAGACTTAAGCATATATAAGTGGGAGGACCCACTCACCTATCACCTTAAGGTTTTAGGTGAAGAAGTGGTGTGTCTCTCTCAAAGGTGCTTGTTCCTACACTATGTATCAATGCTCATAATAATCTCCCTCCAACATGGTATCATGAGTGAATGTGGAGACTTAAGCATATATAAGTGGGAGAACCCACTCACCTATTACCTTAAGGTTTTAGGTGGAGAAGTAGTGTGTCTCTCTCAAAGGTGCTTGTTCATACACTATGTATCAATGCTCAACCTTTGGTTCGAGAAAGGGACCGGAAGAAACTTGTATTGAAATTCGCTCAAGAAGTGGTGCGGTACAAGTGGGGGAGCATGGTAGACTCACACTTGAGGGGGAGTGTTGGAATAATATAACAAGTGTGAGTAAGTGGGAAAACAGTCTCACATTGGATAGAAATGTGGAGACTTAAGCATATATAAGTGGGAGAACCCACTCACCTATCACCTTAAGGTTTTAGGTGGAGAAGTGGTGTGTCTCTCTCAAAGGTGCTTGTTCTTACATTATGCATCAATGCTCCTAATAATCTCCCCCAACAGATCACTTCTATTCATTTCTCAAGGAACTTTCAGTGAAACACGTAGCTACAATTCATAAAAAAATATTACACAAAGAACATGCAATTATAATTCAAAACAAATCATGACACACATATGGTTCATTATCTGATATTTTCAATCATTTTTATGCATAACTAGTAACAAACCCGTGTTATCGCACGGGTCTCGTCTGGATTCACATTACATTTATAGATTATTAAATTATTAAGTATGTTACCATGTTTTCAGTTGAGTATATGTCTCATGTAAACCATGTTGGCATTTAACTCCATATTTGTAGCAAGCGTCGGTCCTATCAACAAATCACGTCTGCATGAACAAATAGGAAAAATTATATACTTCTTGAAATACATGGAAAATGTACATACTATATATTTTAATTCAAAATAGATTTTTAATTTGAATCGTAAAGTATAAGATATAAAGTTTACCAACTATCAAAGTGCTTGAAAGACTTCCTTGTAATGAAGCAACCTGCTTTCTATTGATGTTTTCAACTTATTAGTCTGCATGATAATTTGTGCAAAAATCAGACACCAAATATGCAAATAATTTATAAACAAAAACATTTGTGTTGTCATGTACTTACCCATTAACAAAGCAATTGAAAAACTTCATTGTATACAACATTTATAGTGATAGAAGATGATACATTCTTATTATCATGTATTAAGATTTTAAGACAACTTTTGCTTGTAACTCTTGAAATGGCTACACACAATTGTCCATTACTAACAATTGTCCATTACTAAAAACAGGAGTAGGTAAATACAATCCAACGATATCAAGTGATTGGCCTTGGGATTTATTAATTGTCATTGCGTTAGAGACAATAATTGGGAGTTTTCTCCTAATCAACTTAAATGGTCACGGTGACTCAAAATGTGACATAGACATTCGAGGGATGTAAAAGATGTTATCTATGTTCTTTACATGCATGACTAATAAATATAGACTAATAATATGCACTTGTTTTTTAAGCATTAATATGTATTTATAATAAATCATACAGACTATTCACTAACTTCAATTATATAAGATTTAAAAGATGAATATTAAAATTAACAATCTATAGTCAGTATCTCATAGATGCGTTCTCATCTACCCGTGAATTAAGATGATTTAACAAACCCAGTTGAATCCAAATGAATTAGTTCTAAAAATTTATTAAATCTATTTTAGATATCAACCCATTTTTTTAAACCTAAAATATATGACAACTCCCGTCAAATTTATACTTTTATATTATATGTGCTCACATCTACGTGAGTTAACGAACTTCAGTTGAATCCAAATGAATTAATTTTAAAAATTTATTAAACATATTTTATATATTAATCCATTTTTTCAAATTAAAAATGTATGACATCTCCCGTCAAATTTCAGTTTTAAAACTTTTATATTATATCATATTTACATATTTTTTTACAACCTATAATGTATAACAGTTTTCCGTTAAATTACAATTATTTTTAAAAAGAACATCAAAAATAAATAAAATTTATAGATAAAACTATTGTATATTATTTTCTATATTTATTTAATGAATGAAATTTATTTTAGATGAATTTATTTTCTAATTTGTATTTAAAAATATAACTTAATTGTCATTTAAAACAGTACATTCAATTCTTTAACTTCAATTATCTGGTATGTCATAGATACATTTATTCTACCCGTGAATTTATTTCATGTACTCAGTTGGTTAATATTAATATAATTACAATATATAATCATTTATCAAATTTAAATTTCTCATTTATAAAAATAATTTTAAATTATTCTCGTTTATAAAAATGAACGCGTGTGTCTATTTATAAAAATATATGAAACTTATACTCTTTTATAAATATAATTGTATCAATACTTGAATTTTTCCGGTTTATAAAAATATTTATAATTTATTCATGTTTATAAAAATTATTATAATTTATTTTTAGTTTGTAAAATTAATTATATTAATATGTAGACTTTTTCTCGTTTATAAGTGTCTTTAACCCGTGTGACAATTTATAAAAACATTTTAACTTATTCATGTTAAAAACAATTACATCAATATTTGAATTTTGTTCGTTTATAAAAATATTTGTAAGTTATTTAAGTTTATAAAAATATTTGTAAAAATAAATATTTACCATATCATCTTAAATTTATTTATTCAACAGTGATAAATATGTGTCTCTTAGTTAATTACATTTATAAATAAATATCGTGTATTAGTGATATATATTAAATTTATTATCTTAATGTCTAACTAATTAAAATGAATTTATTATTGTCAATAAAAAATTATAATATTAAATAATAATATAATATTATTATTATATACGAGAAAAAGAATAAATTAAATCTAAGAATATCGGAAAATTTATTATAATATTAAATAATAATTTAACATTTATTATTACAATGAATCATATATAACATTTCAAAATTATGTATTTATTTCTTATGTTTTATTATATTCGATTGGTAATAAATATTTTTCAGTTTATTGCGAATTTTTAATAATTAAATATTAATGATATTATATAAAATTAATTTCATGAAATAAATTTATTTAATAAAGTGTTATATAAATATTTAATACATTATATTATACCATTAATTTATATAAAATGATATTAACTTATTCCTGTTTATAAAATTATTGTAAGTTTTTTCCGATTTATAAGCATGTTGAATTCGTGTGTCAATTATTAAAATATATGTAATTTATTATTATTGATATAAATAATTTTATAAATAGTTTAATTTATTACATTTATAAAATTATTTATAATTTATTCACCTTTATAAAATTAATTATAAATTATTTAATTTATTAAAATGATTGTATCAATAATTTTTTATTTTATCATAAATTTTTATGATTATCATTTATCATTAAATTTTCATGATTACCATTTAATATTTTTTTATCATGATTACAATTATAAAGTTAATTTGAAAAGATTATGATATATTTTAGTTATTTCATAAACTTAAAAAAATTATCAAATCTCAATTGATTTTGTTTTGTTTTATTAACCTTTTTATAGAAATTGAAATAATTTATTTTAGGTCAAATAAGGATCTAAATAATTACAAAATAATATTTATTCTTACATTTATAGAATGATAAATTAAATATTTAAGATAAACATTAGAGTTCTTATTTACTTTATCTTTTATATATTTATAATATACTTTTTTTGTTAATTTTATTAACAATATATTTATAGTTAACAATACATCCTTTAAACTACGTTATTTTTTTCAAGAATATAAATGTAACCTTTCAAAAAATATACACAAATATATTTAGAAGTCCGTAGAAAATTTTATTGGTTAAATTATAATTCCATTCAAAATTTATTGATCATAAATTTTTGAAATCAAATCATACATAAAAATAAAATGTATTAATGTGACTATTCAAAATATTTTCTATATATAATAAAAATAAATAATATTAATACCTCCATTCAAAAGATATATTTGTAAAGTTTTGATTTAATTTTTTTCATATCTTTATATATTCTAATGTATATAATATTCCTACAATATGAAACAGTATCAAACCAATAATATTAAAAGAGAATTCAAATTTTATTGATCATAATATTTTATGGAATCAAATCATATATAAAAATTAAATATATTTATGTCACCATTCAAAATAATTTCCATATAAGTATAATAAAAATAAATAATAATAATGTCTCCATTCAAAAGATATATTGGTAAAGTATCGAATTAAATGGTACTCCAATATTTGATTAAAAAATTGTAATATTTGTTTTTAATATTGTATAAAAATATATTAATTAGTCGTATTTTAAAAAAATAAATCGTAAATATTTTATTAAAAATTGTAATATTTGTTTCTAAAATTATAGCAATTAAAAATAAAAAAATATCAATATAAAATAAAAATTTTATTCAAATTTCACGACAAATGAGAATTATAATTTCGACTCAAAATAAATTAGAATTTTGAAGGCACATCAACACCAAATTCGGCAATGTTACATTCAAAAGAACTCAGAATTTGGTGTAAAATAAATTCCATTAAAACATAGGCCAACATAATTTGCAGTAGAAAAATATATTATGTCAAAACCAATGTTGATATGACAAACAAAATATGAAAGCAATAATAATATACATATACATAATTTGAATCAAATCTTGTTAAAAACATTCTTCTATAGAACCAGAAAATGATCGCATATCAACGTTGGTTTTATCATCTTATACATCTTAGATAATTATTGCCTTGCTTATGGTTCTTCTGAAATTGGTAGTGAACTTCAGCAACACCCGCTACTCTTGAACCCTTAAAAACATATTACTTTAGAACTTCGGGTGAATAAGAGTCTCATCCCTTTGACTATCCTCATGTTCATCAAAATCTCGTTCCTCTTCCAAAAACAGTTCCTCCAAACATTGCAATGAGACATTTGCATTTGCTATTTGTCAGAAAATACAATTAGTATATAATCAGTACCTGTCAATGAAAGCCATTGATATTCTTTGTGGAAGCATAAAATTCAATGGTTTCAATTTCCTAATCTTCAATTACGGCTGTAGATGGAAATCAAATGCTCGGGAAATCAAATCATCTGCACCATATTGAACATATATTTACTATTATAAGGTTAACTATCAAATAACTTGAATGAAAATATAAGTTAACACTTGGCTTTGATGATAAATCACATGTGAAAATCGACTCGATTAAGTAGATTTAAAATAGTGGTCTCTGGTTCTGTTGTGGCAGTCTCCAATTCTTCTTTAGCAATATTTTTGTTTGTGAAATTAGAGAAGCAAATGGTCACTCAGCCATGACCATGGGGAATATTGGCACTTAAAATGCTAAGACAACTCTGCAAACAATAATATTATAAAGCATTAAAACTAAAAACAAACGGTTTATTTCTTGGGCATGATAAAAAGCCACGCCATAAACTTCAGGCCAATTTGAATTCATGGGAGAAGGCCGGTGACAGCCCTGTCCATCATTGCACACAGTGAGTTTAGGAAGATCATTGGTGCAACAGATGTCCTGTTGACCCCCATAAGCCGAACCAATAATCCTCTCTCTATCTTCAACCTCGAAAACAAATGCTTGAATCGACCATGAGGTAAAGTTTGATAATTCCTTGTTAAGACAGATTGTGACTATATTAAACCTGTTTTCACATGACAAAATCAAATCGCAATCAGCATAATTTCATTTTACGTATCAATGTATAAAAATTAAACTGTGAAACAATCTGTTATTCAATTTGTTGATTGGTCCCCTACTGATTCAAGTGTGAAATCAATTATCAGCCTCCATATCCATACATATTCCAAAAGAAGAACCGATTAAATCAAGAAAATAAATACAAAAATCTCAATTAGATACAAATAAATATAATAGTAAGCAAAATAAACAACAAAATTGATGAGAATATACTGCCTTCTTTTATCAAACATGTGATGGGAGAAATTGAAATTTAAATAGATTAATAATAAATTGAAAGAGGAAGCAAAAGAAATAAGTTTCTATCTATTTGGAGAATCAATCGTAAATATATATGTGTGAGCTTTGTATTCACCAAGACTAAACAAATAAAAAAAGCCAAAACTCAACCTCATATTTTAATTTAAAAAATTTTAAAAATTGAGAAATAAAATCTGAATAAAAAAAACATACCTAACAGCAAAAAATAAACAATATCATGGTTGTGTTGTTCGTCACATGCAAGCTCAAAAATCCCCTTCTGCAACTCTCAAACCTAAAGATAAAGATATCTCATTTTAGGTGTCAAGTTAAGCTCTTTTTTTTTGGAAAAGGAGAAATAGTAAGACAACCCTGAAAACGAAAAGAATACAACATAAAATATGATATTCCAAACTACATTTCAGTTTCAACTTTCAATCACATGTTTCAATCACTCACCTTCGTCACTTACATATGTATGAATCAAATTAACGTTAAAAATTGCATTTGAAGGAAATTCTTTTATAGATCTATAACGGGTGTTATTGGTTATTGATGTTGTTGAGATTCAGAGGTCTTGGTTACGACCACCATTCTTACGCTTGAACGTCTGAAACAAATAAATTAACAGGTTAGGATGAGAATATTAGATGGTTGAGATTACAACGAAACGAAATTGGTAGCAACAAAGAGAGAAGAATGAAAAGAGATAGAGCGGCGCAGGAAGAAGATGAAATTAGGTAAGAAGATCAAATTAGGTTTTCTAATTTGTGTTTTAATAGAGTTGGGTGAATGAGTTATTTGTTGCATCTTGGGAAAAACGATTTCTTTGGTTGTATAGATTTACCGTTTCAAGAACTCAACATTTATAACGTGTAAATATAAACAAAATGGCATAATTGTTGTTAGTTAGAAATAATTAAAAAAAAGTAAAAAGTGGCAGAAAAAACCATAGTGTGACACATCAGCCCTATTTATTGTCAAATCAATATGGTGCAAGTATTTCAGAAAATTACAAATATATCCTTAGATTAAGACTAAATTGAAATTTACTAATTAGGGTATTATGGTAAGTTAATGGTACTTTACTTTTAATAGATTGATAATAGAAGTCATCATTTAGTAAAGTTGTGGAATTAATCTTTATTTTGATCATTACACATATATCCCCTTTATGTATAAAAAAAATGCTAGAGTAACAGAATTGAACCACTAAACGTGAATAGATATGAGACTTAAGTAAAAGATATAATATAAAGAACATGTTGAATCTCATGTCTCAATTTTGATGCAAGAATTATAGCTTGGCTTTCAACTTCTCTGTTTGGACAAATAAAACAAAATGAAAAGTTAAGAAATTTAGAAAAGTACTAATTGCATTATTAAGAGCTTGTGTCTTTGGTTGCATGAGTAGTCTGAAATGAGACACTTTGGGTATGTTGAGGAAACTAGTCATTTTTATACACTAAATAAACCACTTGTTTCTGCAGCATGTCATTGTCCTCATACAAACTACATTGACTGTTTAATAACAGATAAAATTGGTCAAGGTTAAAGACATTTACCACACAAACTTTATTGACTGCTTCATACTGAATCATCGAGAAATTATACTGTTTCATAATAAACTAAAATTAGATTCCATTGATGTCATAGATCAAAAAAGTAACAATCCAAATAGAGGTAGAAAATAAAGAAATTAGGTTTAGTAAATTGTTGCCTCCAATCATTCAATTTGAGATTTTCGATTTGAGATAGTTTCTTTCGTTCATTCAAAAATCACAAGCTGCAATCGTTCAATTTTGGATTTTCGATCTGGGATAGTTTCTTTAGTTTATTCAAGAATCGCAAGCTGCAATCGTTCAATTTGAGATTTTCGATCTGGAATAGTTTCTTTCATTCATTCAAGAATCGAAAGCTGCAATTGTTCAATCTGGGATTTTCGATCTCGAATAGTTTCTTTCGTTCATTCAAGAATCGCAAGTTGCAATCGTTCAATTTGGGATTTTCGATCTGGGATAGTTTTTTCCGTTCGCTCAAGAATCACAAGCTGCAATCGTTCAATTTGGAATTTTTGATCTAGGATAGTTTCTTTCGTTCATTCAAGAATCGTAAGCTGCAATCGTTCAATTTTGGATTTTTGATCTGGGATAGTTTCTTTCCTTCATTCAAGAATCACAAGCTGCAATCGTTCAATTTGAGATTTTCGATCTGGGATAGTTTCTTCCGTTCATTCAAGAATCGCAAGCTGCAATCGTTTAATTTTGGATTTTCGATCTGGGATAATTTCTTTCGTTCATTCAAGAATCACAAGCTGCAATCGTTCGATTTGGAATTTTCGATCTGGGATAGTTTCTCTCGTTCATTCAAGAATCACAAGCTACAATCGTTCAATTTGGGATTTTTGATCTGAGATAGTTTTTTTCGTTCATTCAAGAATCACAAGCTGCAATCGTTCAATTTGGGATTTTTGATCTGGGATAGTTTCTTTCATTCATTCAAGAATCGCAAGTTGCAACCGTTTAATTTGGGATTTTCGATCTGGGATAGTTTATTTCGTTCATTCAAGAATCGCAAGCTGTAATCATTCAATTTGGGATTTTCGATCTGGGATAGTTTCTTTCGTTCATTCAAGAATCACAAACTACAATGCTCAATTTGGGATTTTCGATCTGGGATAGTTTCTTTCGTTCATTCAAGAATCGCAAGCTGCAATCGTTTAATTTTGGATTTTCGATCTGGAATAGTTTCTTTCTTTCATTCAAGAATCGCAAGCTGCAATCGTTCAATTTGGGATTTTCGATCTGGGATAGTTTCTTTCGCTCATTCAAGAATCGCAAGCTGCAATCGTTCAATTTGGGATTTTCGATCTGGGATAGTTTCTTTCGTTCATTCAAGAATCGCAAGCTGCAATCGTTCAATTTGGGATTTTCGATCTGGGATAGTTTCTTTCGTTCATTCAAGAATCGCAAGTTACAATCGTTCAATTTGGGATTGTCGATCTGGATAGTTTCTTTTCGTTCATTCAAGAAGCGCAAGCTGCAATCGTTCAATTTGGAATTTTCGACTTGGGATAGTTTCTTTCGTTCATTCAAGAATCACAAGCTGCAATCATTCAATTTGGAATTTTCGACCTGGGATAGTTTCTTTTGTTCATTCAATAATCGCAAGCTGCAATCGTTCAATTTGGAATTTTCGATCTAGGATAGTTTCTTTCGTTCATTCAAGAATCGCAAGCTGCAATTGTTCAATTTGGAATTTTCGATCTGGGATAGTTTCTGTCGTTCATTCAAGAATCGCAAGCTACAATCGTTCAATTTGGGATTTTTGATCTGAGATAGTTTCTTTCGTTCATTCAAGAATCACAAGCTGCAATCATTCAATTTGGGATTTTCGCTCTGAGATTTCGGATTTCGTTATCTGATTTCTTGCAAGCTACAATCGTTAGATCTTGGATTTCTCGCAATTCAATTTGGGATTTCGGGTTTCATTATAGGGTTTGTCGCAAACTGCAGTCGTTTGATTTGGTATTTCTTGCGTTGAGGTTTCTTATTGATGACTTTTTTTTGTTATGGGTTTTTGTCTTTGAAATATTTGAAGTTTCCTTTCGAGAGTTAGGTTTATGTGTTTCATGTTTGTGCTCTGTTGTTACTTACGAGTGAGACTATAATTGGTTTTCTCTAATATTATTACATTAAAATTAAAATTAATTTGTGACTCAGAGAGAAAATGAAATTGGTTTGTGATTGAGAGGGGAAATTAAATTAATTTGGAGTAAGGGGAGGTTTATATGAGAGGAAAAACCCCAAAACTATCTGGACCTAGAGCACCATTATTGTTGAGGTCAAAGACATCATACTTGACTTCCTCAAGAGAGGGAATCATGGTAACAATATTGTTCAAATTGTTATCAATGAGGTTGGGAATAGAATTCTCCACAAGAAGATTTTGGGTTATAGTGTTTTGGGAGAAAAATAGGTCTTGGAAATAGTGAACCACATGGTCAGCAATAAGATGGGGTTCAGTGATGATGGATTCTCCTTGCCTAATAAAATTTAAAGATCTAGTGGACTTTTTTATTCTAGCCAATCTATGAAAAAAACTGTATTTCCGTCTCCCTCTAGATGCTAGTTAATCTTTATCTTTTCCTTCCAAAACCACTAATGTTTTTTCAAGGTTGTTAAATTGTAATTCGATTATGTCGAAACAACGTGTGTGTGTGTGTCGAATGGAGGTTGCTTAGTCAAAGAGCTTGTGGATCGAAGCAAGCTACACACAGATTTGATTGGTTTTAGATTTAGATAAATTTGATTTAGATCTAAAATAGATAGATTTGATTTAATATCAAAATAGGTATTTTGAGCTTTTATAGTTTTGGACTTTGGCTTAGGGAGAAAGCTATCCTAAATTTATAAATAGAGGGAGTAACCCCTAATTTTGTAATTAAGTCAATTCATTGTAATCACAGAATTTGCAGTTACAAGTGATTAATAAAGTTTTCCACAGTTTGTGGACAGAGAGAAACTCTGTAGAAAATAATTGTCTTATTTCTTTTATTTTATTTTCTCATAATTCATTGTCATTGTGTGGTGATATTAATCTTGTTCATCAAGATTCGTAGAAGTTCATCATAGATATTTGGTGGATTTCCAACATCTGGTATCAAGAGCTCGGTTAATCGATTCAAGGGAAGTATCGATCAAGAACGATTGAGGAAGAAGAAGAATTAATGATGACGAGTTATGGGAATGTAAGTTATCCAGCAACTCTACCAATTCTGAAAGTAGACAACTATGAGAATTGGTGTAAACAAATGAAAGTTTTATTCAGGTGTCAAGGTCTTCGGGATCTTGTAAAGGATGAATTGGAAGCGCTTGGAGAAAATGCTTCAGAAGAAGAAAAGAAGAAACACACAGAATCTAAGAATCTTGGTTATAAAGCACTTTTTATAATTCATCAACGTCTGAGTCCAGGAAATTTTGAAAAAGTGAGTGATTTAGAATCTGAAAAAGAAGCTTGGGAGGTTCTTGAGAAGTATTTTGGTGGTGCAGAAAAGGTGAAAGAAGTGAAGTTACAAACTCCCAAGAGAATGTATGAATTGCTTCAGATGGAAGATATTGAGAGTATATCTGATTTCTTCACTAGGGTTACAAAACTAGTGAATCAAATCAAGGTATATGGAGAAACATTAACAACAAGAGCTGTTGTTTCGAAGTTCTTGAGATCTTTGGCTCCTAATTTAGACCACGTGGTGGTGGCTATAGAACAGGGGAAAGACTTGTCGAAATTGACAAAGGAAGAGCTTCAAGGGACGCTTGAATCTCATGAACAAAGAATGACTGAAAGAGCTGCAGGCAAGTCGAAGAGTGATGTGGCTTTGCAGGCACATTCAGCAAAAGAAACCAAAGGCAAATTAAAGTGGTTCAACAGGGGTAGAGGCAGCTATAACAAATCGACTGGTAGAGGAAACCAAAACGAAGGAAACATGTCGAATCAGAGAAGACCATACCAAGGAAACCAAAGAGGCGGTGTTGCAAATAGAGGAAGAGGCGGTGGTCGAAAACTTGACAAGAGTCACATTCAATGTTATAATTGTCAGAAGTATGGTCATTATTCGAGTGATTATTCAGAAAAGAGATAGAATCAAGAAATTGATGCAAAGTTTGCAAAACATGAAGAAGAAGAGATGATGTTGATGGTCACAAGAAGAGATGAAGATAGATTCAAGGACCAATGGTACTTGGATTCATGATGCTCATCACATATGTCTGGAAGGAAAGACTGGTTTGTCAACATAAAACCCTCAATGAAAAATATGGTAAAATTCTCAAATGACAATACCATAGCAGCTGGAGATATTAGTGATGTTATGATTATGATGAAAGATGGCAAGAGGTCAGAAATTTCCAATGTGTTGTACATGTCAGACATGAAGAGCAATTTGCTCAATATATGGAAGTTGGTCGAAAAGAATTATAAAGTGTCAATCGAAGATAAGATGATGAGAGTCGTTGACGCAAATGGAAGATTAATCTTGAAGGCTCCTATGTCTCAGAATAGAACCTTCAAGATCGAACTAAATGTGATGGAGCACAAGTGCCTTTCGACTGCAGCTAGTAGAGATGAATGGATATGGCATTATCGACTAGGCCATCTCAACTTCAGAGACATTAGAGATTTAAAGAGAAGAAATATGGTTTCACGATTTCCAGAAATCGACATTCCAAACGAGGTATGTGGGGAATATGTGCAGGCAAAGCAGCACAAGAATAGCTTCATCAAGGATGCAGGAAGTAGGTCGAAGATTATTCTTGAAGTCATATACTCTGATGTATGTGGACCAATCCAGGTGGATTCGATGGCAGGTAAGAAATACTTTGTTACATTCGTAGATGATTTTAGTAGAAAGATGTGAACTTACCTGATCAAGAAGAAAAGTGAAGTGATCAAGGTATTTGCCAAGTTTAAGTCTATCGTCGAAAGACAAAGTGGTCGAAAACTAAAATTTTTGAGAACTGGTGGTGGTGGAGAGTATGTGTCGAAAGACTTTGACAGGTTATGTGAAAAGGAAGCAATTATGCATGAGGTGATGCCACCCTATACTCCACAGCATAATGGAACTGCAGAAAGGAAGAATCGAACCATCATGAATATGGTGAGAAGTATGTTGAAAGGCAAGAATTTACCTAAAGAGTTTTGGGGTGAAGTTGTGTCGACTGCAACATACATTTTGAACAGATGTCCTACGAAGAAGCTAGAAGGAATTACTCCAGAAGAATGTTGGTATGATGTGAAGCCTAGCTTGAGTCATCTGAAGGTATTTGGATCTATTGCATATAGACATGTTCCAGATCAGTTGAGAAGAAAACTTGATGACAAGTCGAGTCAAATGATTCTAGTTGGATATCATTCGGCAGGAGGTTATAAGTTGTCCGACCCAGTGAACAAGCAGATTATGATCAGCAAGGACGTGATCATAGATGAGCTTAAAGAATGGGATTGGGCTGAAAATGTCAAGAAAGATTCAGTGGGAATCCTACTTGAAGAACCAGAAACTCAAGTCTAAAGAGAAGTTCTACAAGAGGAACCAACAGTTATAGATCAACCAAGTACAAGCATACCTCAAAGAATAAGATGCATGCCTACAAGATTGCAAGATTGTGTGATTACATCAGATGATGTGATAGATAATGAAGGTGAGTTGGTACATTATGCTTTTTATGCAGATATCGAACTTGTCAATGCAGCTGAAGCATTGAAGGATTCAAAGTGGGTGAAAGCAATGAACGAAGAAGTGAAGTCTATCGAAGACAACAACACTTGGTCACTTGTCGAATTGCCTCAAGGAAAGAAGGAAATTGATGTTAAGTGGGTATACAAAGTGAAAATGAATTCCAAAAGGGAAGTAACTCGACATAAAAGAAAGGCTTGTAGCGAAAGGATTTCTACAGAAAGAAGGAATAGACTTCGATGAAGTTTTTGCACCTGTTGCTAGGATTAAGATAATCAGGTTAGTTGTTGGTCTAGCAGAAATAAACAGATGACACATATGTCAGATGGACGTGAAGTGTGCATTCCTAAATGGACCCTTAGACGAAGAAGTTTATGTTAAAAAACCAGTTGGGTTTGTGAAACATGACGAAGAGAGAAAGGTGTACAAGCTGCATAAAGCCCTGTATGGATTGAAACAAGCTCCAAGAGCTTGGAATAAGAAAATTGATAGTTTCTCAAGGGAGAAGGATTTTGTGAAGTGCACAACTGAACATGAAGTATATGTAAGAAGAAGCAATAGTGAATTGCTTATACTATATCTCTATGTCGATGATTTGTTGATAATAGGTAGCTGCAAAAGTGAGATCGAAGACTTCAAAGGCGATCTCAGGAAGGAATTCGAAATGTCTGATCTGGGTGAGATTTCATATTTCCTTGGCATCAAATTCTACAAGAGCAGTAGAGGTTTGATGATGCATCAAAGAAGATATGCAGGAGAAATTCTCAAAATATTTGAGATGGAAGAATACAACTCAACTTTGACACCTGCAGAACCAAGACTGTAACTGTCGAAAGATGCACATGAAGATGATGTCAACCCAACCCAATACAGAAGACTTATTGGGTCATTGAGATACCTTTGTCATACAAGGCCTGACTTATAATATAGTGTAGGTATGGTAAGTAGATTCATGCAAAAGGCAAAGGTATCACATCTAGCAGCAGTGAAGAGGATATTAAGGTATCTCAAAGGAACTCTCGACTATGGCATTTTGTTTCTGCAGTTGATAAAGGAAAAGAATGCAAGTTAGTGGGATACACTGGTTCGAGTTGGCGTAGTGATGCTGCAGATCAAAAATCAACAGCATGATATGTGTTTATGTTAGGTGATGCACCAGTTGTTTGGAGTTCAAGAAAGGAACCAATATTGACATTATCATCATGAGAAGCAGAATACATAGCTGCTTCTCTTTGTGCATGTCAAGCAACTTGGATGGTGAACTTGGTCGAAGAGATAATAGGGAAAGATCATGGAGCAATTACCATGAAGATCGACATCATGTCAGCTATCAATCTGGCGAAGAATCCGATAGCACATGGTCGAAGCAAGCACATCGAAATGAGGTTCCACTATCTTCGAGAGTAGGTAGCAGATGAGAATATGAATTTGGAACACTGCAGAACCGAGAATCAAATTGCAGACATCATGATGAAAGGAGTGCAGGTCGAAGTATTCAGAAGACTAAGAACCATTATAAATATAAATAGTTTAGACACAATGAATTGGGTGGTGTGTTAAATTGTAATTTGATTGTGTGGAAACAGTGTGTGTGTCAAAGAGAGGTTGCTTAGTCGAAGATCTTGTGGATCGAAGCAAGCTACACACATATTTGATTGGTTTTAGATTTAAATAAATTTGATTTAGATATAAAATAGATAGATTTGATTTAGTACCAAAATAGGTATTTTGGGCTTTTATAGTTTTGGAGTTTGGCTTACGGAGCAAGCTAACCTAAATCTATAAATAGAGGGAGTAACTCCTAATTTTGTAATTAAGTCAATTCATTGTAATCACGGAATTTACAGTTGCAATTGATTAATAAAGTTTTTCACAGTTTGTGGGCAGAGAGAAACTCTGCAGAAAGTAATTATTTTTTTTCTTTTCTTTTCTCATAATTCATTGTCATTGTGTAGCGATATCAATCTTGTTTATCGAGATTGATAAGAATTCATCATAGATATTTGATGGATTTGAAGGTCTTCTAGGAATTTCTCTGCATCCTTAACTTAAGAATGAATGTTATCAAAGGTATTGATATTCCACTCCTTAAATAATATGATTTTTATAATATTAGATTTAAAAAAGTGACTTAAATTATATTTTAATTTAAGTGATTAAAATAAATAATTATTTTAAAAAGCTCCTCATAAAAATATTTTTAAAAGGTACATTTTAAAAAAAATGATAGAAATCTTGTTAAAATTTCTAACAATTAATACACAAGTTTTTTCTAATTCATAAAATATATATTTAAAATTTTTTGTTACTATATTTTAAAAAAAAATATAAAAACACAAACATATAATACTTCTCTAATAATATTTGAAATTAATCATTCTATTTTAAATTCAAATATTTTTAATATATTTTTTACTTTTTGTAAAGAAAATTAATAACATGTCTATTTTTAATAATGTATTAATTGTATTTTTAATCTTTCAATTTTTCTTTTAATTTTATTACATTCAAAATGAGGGACATGTCAATTTTTAACGATGTATTATTTATAATATTTAAAATTCTATGAAAAGTCTAATACCCAATTTTTACAGATCATTTAAAAATAAATATATCATTAATTTTAAATATAAAAATAATTTAATCTTAAATATTGAGACTAGTTTCACGAATAAAGTAAAATATGCCAAATTAAATTGCATTTAAGCAAATCAGTTTTCACATACATTTACACAAAATACATCATTATATTTTGAAAAAAAATAACCCTATTATTATTGATTATTTTAGATATTTTACACGTAAAATTGTGTATCTTAGTTATAAAAATATAAAATAATTTGAATTTATTAAATTATTATAGTCTATTTTCTTATCACATTAAAAAAATGGATGCATCATAATGTACAATGTATTATCAAAGTATAAAGTATATATATAAAAAGGTATATTAAAGGCATTTTTTTTATAAAAATTAAAAATTATTTAAAATATAAAAGAAAAATCATTTGTTTTTTCTCTAATATTAGTTTGATTTTATTATAGTTTTGGTTGTTCTATTTTAGTTATGAATTACTGACTCTATTTTACTTATATATGTTTTTAGTGAATTTTAACAATGTATCTATTTTTAGTGATGTATTAATTATATTTTTTATGGTTTAATGTTTGTCTTCATCATTTTTTTATGCCCTAAAAAATGAGACGTGCCAATTTTTAATGACGTATTATTGATATATTTTTCCTTTAAAATATTATAAAAGTTTTATATTATAATTTATCATATTTTATAAGTAACATATTATTTAAAAATAAATAATTAATTAATTTTAAATATAGAAAGTTGAATGAGAAAACGGTTGAATTTTAAACAAGAAGATTAGTTTTATGAATGAATAAAATATGACTATTAAATTATAGTTAAGTATATTAGTTTTTACTTAACTTTTCGTCCATCTCTTTGTTTCTTTTGTTTTATATATAAGTATCTATTAAAATATATAAAATATATCATCATAAACCACATCATCTTTTCGTCCATCTCTTTGTTCTTTTTGTTTTATATACAAGTATCTATTAAAATATATAAAATATATCATCATAAACCACATCATTGTTAAGGTTGGAAATAGATAAGATCGAGTTAGATTTTGCCAAGTCTAAGTTTAAATATGATCTTTGATTTATCAAATATTTATTTTTACGTATGAGTCTGACTTTTTTGAAAATCTGGTTGGCCTATTAACTTAGATAAAAGTTTATTTTATTTGAACATTTTCAAATAAACAATTCAACTATGTTAAAATAGACTAACAAATTAAAAAATTAATTAGATTAGATGTTTATTTGCTTTGATTTATTTAAGTTTATCTATTAATGTAACACTTCGATTTAGTTAGAATTATTTTATTTAAAATAATTAGATGATGTGATGTGTTTATATGCGTTGGTGAATTTTATGATTTGTTGTGATGTAATTTTCGAGAATTAGATGCTTTAAAAATTATAAAAGTTAAGGGATACGGGTGTATGACCCGAAAGTATAGAAACATAAGGGTGTGAGAAATTAATAAGTTATTAGCATTATTTGGACTAAATAGTTGACTTATTATTATTTTATAATAATTAAATGAAATTATTAGTAGAATAATATAAATTAGTATTGTTTTATAATAATTAAATAATGATTTAATTGAGAAGACTAAGGTTATTGTTGAATTATAATAGAGCGAGAATCGAGAATTAGAATTAGAACGTAAGGATAGGAATAAGCGTAGAAGTGAGAAGAAGAGAAAGAACACTAGGAGGCTAGAGCAAGAAGCTTCAACGTAGGAATCAAAAACCGGAAAAATCCAAGATAAGGGTGGGATTCCAACTCTCTAATAGGTGGTATAATTGTGGGTAGATGATGATATTGAATGTTAGGTTTTGGGATAGATTGTTGTGAAATTGATTGTTGAATTTGATTGTGAATGATGAAATTGGTGTGATGTTTGTGTTAGAATTGTTGGATATGATGTGTGTTGATTACTACATGATTTTACATGTTTTAGTATGTTTACAAAAGTGATTTTGGATGAAAAAGGTAAAATTTCGTAGCAGGAAAAATAATAGATTTTTCACTCTGCACGCAGTGTACCCGGGTACTGCATATGGGGTAATCAGGTACTCTGTGTATTTTTAGAAAAAATGGATAAAATGTGAATGTGTAATCGGATATTGCATATAGGGTAATCAGTTACTCAACTGGATAGTAACTTGTATTTTTGAATTTTTGAGGTGTAACCGATTATCTCATATGCAATAATCGATTACCACTGAACTGACAACATTTTTGAAAAACTTGAAAAATTTATAATTTTGTCTCGGGTGTTCATTTGACGCACCGTTTGGATCATTGGAAAGCTAAAAACATTTTTTATAATATGAAACTAATTTTTATGGAAGTAGCCTAATATTTTATTAGAAGATCTTATGATGTGTGTGTATGTTGTATGTGTTATAGCACGAAATATTGTGATTAAACGTGTAGACATTGTATAAATGATGTATGAAGGAATTACAAATTGTATTGCAGTATAACGATGTTGTTGTTGGCCTAGAATGTCATATTTTTGGAGAATCATGTCCTATGTTCTGCATAGTTGTATTGTTGCATGTTGTATACATGCATCGTTGGGGGCTTATGCCCTGTTGTTGGCCTGGATTGACAAAAATGTTGAAGGCTTATGCCTTGGTCTGTAATGGAAAAATGTTGTGGGCTTATGCATTGGCCTTATATGGAAATTTTGGAGAGGGCTTATGCCCTGATCGTACCACATACATCTTGCAGCATTGTTAGTCGCATCACATTTGTTGAATTGTTGATGTAATGATGAAGTTGGATTGCATAATTGATATGTGTTGTAAGATGGATGATGATAATTATGTGTGTGCTTGTATAATTATTAATGAATCATAATTGATAATCGTTGAACTTGAAATCTGACGGGATATATCTGTTGTAGACTCATGATTATGTAACTTATTATATTGTTGTGATATACTATCCTTTCTATTTGAATGTTGTCTCTACGTAGGTAACGTGCAGGTGATCTGCAGTAGAGGAGGTTATTCATCATTTATTTTTGAGTCGGCGTCATACTCTGATACGTAACACCAGGGGATGAACGCTTTCTTGTTTTGCTTAGTTGTTGTTTTTATTTGAAGAATGGCGTGGGAGTATCACAGACTCTCTTTATTTGATTTAAAACCTTGTTTTATGATGAGTTGGAGATGTTGAAAGTAATTATGATTTCTTTACATTGCATTAATAAAGTTGAAGTTTGAAGATCATGATAAAATCATTGTCGGTTCATCCGAAGTGTGTTATGTATCTGTTTGATTATACTTGAGCAAGTTTTAATATGTTGGAAGAAGGTGACATCCTATTTTTGGTGTTCGATTTAGAAATTAATTTATGTTGATTTTTATTTAATTACCGATGGAGAAATATGATGTTACAATTAACATATATTTTGTGATACTATTTGTTTGAGAGAAATTATAAAAAGAACTTATGACATTGCTTATAAGTTTTTTCCAGTGTATTTTCATAAGTCCTTCTAGACATATAAACTTTATTTTTATATTTTAATTCAAAATACAAACACCATATAATAATAATAATAATAATAATAATAATAATAATAATAATAATAATAATAATAATAATACCTCCATCCTTAATTATAAGACCCTTTTGAGTTTTTTTCTTGTCCCTTTTTATAAGACCCTGTTCAATTTTCAAAGTGCATTAATAAATTTTTTTCAAACATACTCCTAATAATATTACATCTTTTTCTGCAATTTATAATAAATACAATTGTATAAACATTAATTATTTCTCTCTCCTAAGGATAAACTTGTACAATTATATAAATTATCAATAAATTTAATATTTTAATCAACTTTCTTAATTAGCGTGATTTTGCCTTCAAGGTCTTATATTTAGGGACGGAGGTAGTAAAATTATTCATATTTATATAAATAAGTCGGTCTGATATGCTTAAAATGTTTTTTTGTGGCATGTGGTCTACCCTATTTAATTAAATAGGCTTATAAGAAAGTCTGAGTATTTTCTATTTAAATAAAAAGTCTGGTTTGGCCTGAGCCTATGTAGGCTAGCCTGTAGGTCCATGTTATTGGTCTGGCATATTTCCATCTCTAATTGTTTTATACTGGAATCATAGATATGTGTAGATTGAACGAGCTTGAGTTCAGATGTAGTAGAGTAAACTTTTGAAATAGCAGAGCATGAGTGGATATGTAAGTTTAACACTTCAACACCCAAGTCAGTGAATGAGAGGGAAAATAATTTGAATGTGTGAATGAGAGAATTCCTAAAATAACAGACGTTGTGCTTTATATGAGATAAACAATTAAAATTATTTTTGTGATACCCACCCCCTTACGCAGACTGTTCGATCAAATCCAACGGTGAAAGGTGTTGGAGATAAAAATTTCATACCCTTAACTTGAGTGAGGTTTTGTTAGAATAGTAATGCAAGTGTGAGTAAGTGGAGAAATATTCTCACATTAGATAGGAATATGAAGAATTGAACATATATAAGTGAGAGAATTCACTCACCCACCTTGAGATTTTAGGTGGATATGTGGTATGTATTTCACAAAGGTGTATAATCATCAACTTTATATCAATACTCCAAGTTGTTGGGGAGAGTTACTAGGAGCATTAATATATAGTATAGGAATATGCACCATTGTGATAGACACCCAGTTAATCCACCTAAAAGCTTAAGGTGATAGGTGAGTGGATTCTCCCATTTATATATGCTTAAGTCTCCACATTACTATCCAATGTGGGACTATTTCCCCACTTACTCACACTTGCTATATTATTCCAACACTCCCCCTCAAGTGTGAGTCCACAATGCTCCCACACTTGTACCGTCATTGACATCTTGCAACGAGACACCACTTCCTGGGCGCATTTCGATACAAGTCTCTTCTGGTCCCTTTCTCGAACCAAAGGCCCGTGATACCACTATTGGGGGGAGTTATTAGGAGGATCAATACATAGTGTAGGAATAGGCACCTTTGTGAGAGACACACCACTTATCCACCTAAAACCTTAAGGTGATATGTGAGTGGATTCTCCCACTTATATATGCTTAAGTCTCCACATTTCTATCCAATGTTGGACTATTTCTCCACTTACTCACACTTGCTATATTATTCTAACATTCTCCCTCAAGTGTGAGTCCATAATGCTCCCACAATCTTCTGGTCCCTCTCTTCCGGTCCATTTCTCGAACCACTCTTCCGGTGCCTTTCTCGAATCAAAGGCTCATGATACCATATTGGGGGAAGTTACTAGGAGCATCAATATATAATGTAGGAATAAACAACTTTGTGAAAGACACACCACTTATCCACCTAAAATCTTAAGGTGATAGATGAGTGGATTCTCCCACTTATATATGCTTAAGTCTCCATATTCTTATCTAATGTGGGACTATTTTCTCACTTACTCACACCTGTTATATTATTGCAACACTCCCCCTCAAGTGTGAGCCCACAATGCTCTCCCACTCTTTCGATCCCTTTCTCGAACCAAAGGCTATGATACCATGTTAGAGGAGCATAGATATATAGTATGGAATAAGCACCTTTATGAGAGACACGCCACTTATCCACCTAAAATCTTAAGGTGATAAATGAGTGGATTCTTCTACTTATATATGCTTAAGTCTCCACATTACTATCTAATGTGAGACTATTTCCCCACTTAAGGTGATAGGTGAGTGGGTTCTCCCACTTATATATTATATGCTTAAGTCTCCACATTCATATCTAATGTGGGACTATTTCCTCACTTAATCACACTTGATATATTATTCCAACACTCCCCCTCAAGTGTGAGTCCATAATGCTCTTCCACTCTTCCGATCCCTTTTTCTAAGTAAAGGCTCTGATACCATGTTAGAGGGGAGTTACTAAGAGCATTGATATATAGTGTAGGAATATGCCCATTTGTGAGAGACACACCACTTATTCACCTAAAACCTTAAGGTGATAGGTGAGTGAATTCTCTCACTTATATATGCTTAAGTCTCCATATTCCTATCTAATGTGGGACTATTTCCCTACTTACTCACACTTGCTATATTATTCCAACACCCCCCTCAAGGGTGAGTCCATAATTCTCCCCCATTCTTCCGGCCCCTTTCTCGAACCAAAGGCTCTGATACCATGTTGGGAGAACATCAATACATAGTGCAGGAATAATCACCTTTGTGAGAGACACACCACTTATCAACCTAAAATCTTAAGGTGGTAGGTGAGTGGATTCTCCCACTTATATATGTTTAAGTCTTCATATTTCTATCCCATGTGAGACTATTTCCCTACTTAAGGTGATAGATGAGTGGGTTCTCCCACTTATATATTCTTAAGTGGGGGAGCATCAATACATAGTGCAGGAATAAGCACCTTTGTGAGAGACACACCACTTATCAACCTAAAACCTTAAGGTGGTAGGTGAGTGGATTCTCCCACTTATATATATTTAAGTCTCCACATTTCTATCCAATGTGAGACTATTTCCCTACTTAAGGTGATAGGTGAGTGGGTTCTCCCACTTATATATGCTTAAGTCTCCATATTCCTATTCAGTGTGGGACTATTTCCCCACTTACTCACACTTGCTATATTATTCCAACACTCCCCTTTAAGCGCGAGTCCACAATTCTCCCCCACTTGTACCGCCATTGAAATCTTGCAACGAGACACCACTTCCTGGGTGCATTTCGATACAAGTCTCTTCTGGTCCCTTTCTCGAACCAAAGGCTCATGATACCACTATTTGGGGGAGTTACTAGGAGCATCGGTACATAGTGTAGGAATAGGCACCTTTGTGAGAGACACACCACTTATCCACCTAAAATCTTAAGGTGATAGGTGAGTGGGTTCTCCCACTTATATATATGCTTAAGTCTCCATATTCCTATCCATTGTGGGGCTATTTTCTCACTTACTCACACTTGCTATATTATTCTAACACTCCTCCTCAAGTGTGAGTCCACAATGCTCTCCCACTCTTTCGATCCCTTTCTCGAACCAAAGGCTCTGATACCATATTAGAGGAGCATCGATACATAGTATAGGAATAAGCACCTTCGTGAGAGACACACCACTTATTCACCTAAAACCTTAAGGTGATAGATGAGTGGGTTATTCCACTTATATATGCTTAAGTCTCTATAGTCCTATCTAATGTGAGACTATTTCCCCACTTAAGGTGATAGGTGAGTGGATTCTCCCACTTATATATTATATACTTAAGTCTTCACATTCATATCTAATGTGAGGCTATTTCCCCATTTACTCACACTTGCTATATTATTCCAACACTCTCCCTCAAGTGTGAGTCCACAATGCTCCCCCACTCTTCCAGTCCCTTTTTCGAAGTAAAGGCTCTTATATCATGTTAGGGGAGTTACTAAGAGCATTGATACATAGTGTAGAAATATGCCCATTTGTGAGAGACACGCCACTTATTCACCTAAAACCTTAAGGTGATAGGTGAGTGGATTCTCTCACTTATATATGATTAAGTCTCCATATTCCTATCTAATGTGGGACTATTTCCCTTAGGTTGTACCCCAAAATTTTCCCTCCCATTTTCACACAAGACATACTCCTAGAGGTCCTCAATTGCTCAAGTTGACTAAGGATTGACCAGACAAATTCTCCTCCTAAGACAATGAGCCTCAAACTAGGGTTTTACTCCTCATCAAGATGTTTGAGTTCCAGGGGTCCTAAATGATTTCCATTGTCCTAATATGTCCTCAAGATCATCCATGCCAAGTTCCATGCCTTGCACAAGAAGTTTGCTCAGTCAATTGCTCAAATGCCTGAAAATCAACTGTACTAGGTCAAAAGTCAATTGTGACTCACATACAGTCAAACTTCAAGATTTTTGGTCAACATCAACATTTTGAAGTTATATCCATCATTTTATCAAGGGTTGGTCATAATTCCTCAAGGAATGCTCCTAATTCATTAAAACTCAAAAGTTGCTAAATTAGGGTTCCTATAGGAAAAGTCAACCAAACTTTGACCAGGTATAACTTTCTCATACTTTATCAGAAATTTCTCATCCAAGGCTCATTTTGAATAGAATCTAATTCCGTACAATTCATCTTCAGCCCTAAAGTTCAGGAAATGCACTCATGAAAAGATATAAGTTCCTACATTATAGGTCATTTCAAAAAGTCAACAAAAACACCTTTTGGGTCAAAGCTCCTTACATGAATATGCAAGATCCAATTGAGATTAAACCAAAAGGGTTGTTTATAGGACATCCTAATATTTCTAAAAAGTTCAAGAACACCTTCTTAGGGTTAAAAATGAGACAAATGTGCATTGCTAAAGTTGACCAATTTTTGGAAATGTGCATGAAGTCAATATTGATCAAAATGACCTTTTTTCCAAATGGGCCCATGTTTTCTTGTTTGAAACTTGTTCCTAAGATGGCCCATGACCCCTGAACTTACCCACCTATTATTTCATTATTTTTATTATTTATTTTGATTTTTTATTCATTTAAATCAAAATAAATCAATTTAAATGGTGGAATAAATAAATAAAATCAAAGATTTGATTTTGTGAGCATATTATGAGTCCATGAACAGCTAGAAAATCAGGAAAATTCGTGCAAGGGCTAATTGATTAGAAATGATCATGATTTGGTTGGTTTTAGAAACAAATCATACAAGGCAAAAAAACCAAATCTTTTTCAATAATTTGTAAAGATTGAATACAGTTTTGTTAACCTAACTGATTCTATTACATATAGACAACATTTCCAAAGCATAAGAACAAGGTTTGGCCGTGTGAGTTAGAAACACAAAACTCAAATTTTGAACAAAAAATAGGCAATCAAATTTCCTTCTACAAGGAGATTCAAGGTGTTTTAAGGACAGTAATTCATTCCTGGATGTACTTGGAAGCTATTTGGATCATCACCAAGCCTTAACACGCCCATAAACGCTCTACACAAGTACCACAGTTTGCCTTCCTTCTTGAAATTGGTTTTTGAAATACATGCATGATAAATGATTTCTAACTATACATTTAGGTTTGTATCATTATTTAGAGCATGTTTGCATATTTAATTGTGAGTTTTGATGCTTATTGGACAACCTGCCATTGTTAGGGTTTAAAGCTTCCTTTTAGGGCTTTTCATTTCAGGTAAAATCAGGGCCAAAGGTGGATACCGCTGCATTACAGAGATCAAACCCAATTGATCTGTGTAATTAGATTTAATTTATATTGCCTGGATATGATTTTTAAGATGCACAGGTTATAGCTATGGCAAACATCCGTAGGTAAAATTCTTTACCTAAGACAACAGTCCCAGCGAAGAAGATGAAGGCGTGGCAGATCCTGAATGGCCCATTTGAATTTTTGCGCGTTTTTATAAAAAATGACATTTATATATTATATAATATATGTTATGCATGGGTATTAACGATTGAGCAGCTTATTTCAGTGGCAAATGAGAAGGGTTTGCAAGGCGCGTGTGTAGGAGGTCAGGGGTTCAATCCCTGCCTCCTACATAATATTTTTCTCAATATTTGTTTGTAGATTTAGTGGTCTCATCACATGTGCATACACCGTACGCCTCTATATCATCATCATTGATTCAATCTGTATCTAGATCCAACGCCTCAAGCATGCAGGCACATGGTGGACTCTCTTGGCCAGCTTCTCACTAGATCCAACGTTGCATTAGGCCAACAGGATTGGGCTTTGGACAAGATTCAGATTGCAACCTGTGATACGGTGGGAAAACTGACTTGAGATTTTGCGTTTGTGTTCGCAAATGTTGCGGTTTAGCAAGAGTTGCCACCGAATTTTCCTTTATCCAAAAAAGGAAAGGTGAAAAAGCACAGGAAAGACCTTTAGAGATGTTTTCTTGAGTTCGGGGGGTAGATTATGAAAAGGGAAGGTATTAGCACCCTTTTCATCCATGGTTTTCCATGGGCTCTTAGTTACTTGCTAGATCACTTGCTTTTGTTTGAATGTGCTTGTGGTGTGGGTTTTTGAAAGTATTTTGAAAATATAACTTTGTAATGATTCTCGTTTCTATAAGAACGCATACAAAGTGTTTGTTTCAAAAATAGTTCAAAGATGTGTTTGTGAGATGTGTTTTTGAAAGTGATTTTGAAAATGGAACTTCGTAATGGTTCTCGTTTCTATAAGAACGCATACAAAGTGTTTGTTACGAAAATGTTTGAAAATGGAAGTGTAGGTGTATAAAAATGTTTTTGTTATGAGCAAGAGAGTAACTAGGAGCGAATCTACCTACTCAAAAAGGTCTTAAGTGTGCTTTTCCTTCTCCTTTAGATGTGGCTATCTTAACATTGATTTGGTAAGAAGCCCCGTCGTTGGATGTGAAGGGACGAGTATGGGACATTTTTATAGTCATAGAATTCAACATACGAGACGTTTTAGCAATGTCATTTAGGGGCTAGATCATTTACCGAAGGCAACATCGAGGGTCATCGAGGGACTACGATCTTTTATCGAGGGTCTTTGCTAAAACGCCCATGTTCGAGGGACATGACTATTTTTCCGATAGGAAACAAAGTCGGATTACCCTAAGGGTGCTGTTGTACCCCAAAATTTTCCCTCCCATATTTCTCAATACATTGCAAGAAAAATCTCCAAGTTGCTCAAGTTTGCTCAAGAGTTGGTCAGACAAGCTATCTCCTAAGGCAGTCAACCCAAAATTAGGGTTTTGTGTTGCATCAATATCATTGAGTCCAAATGACCTCAAGTTCTCCCCAATGTCCTAATATGCTCTCAAGATCATCCATGTCAAATTTCAAGCCTTGCAGAGGAATTTTGCTCAGTCAATTGCAAAGATCCAAAAATTGACTATGTTAGGGCAAAAGTTAATTGTGACCCAAATACAGTCAAACTTCAAGATTTTTTTGTAAATATTATCATTTTGAAGGATATTCCATCATTTGATCAAGGTTTGATCATGATTCATCAAGGATTGCTCAAAATTCATCAAGATTCAAAAGTTGCTAAATTAGGGTTTTGCAAGAAAAGTCAACTCAACTTTGACCAAGCATAACTTTATCATACTTTATGAGAAATTACCCATCCAAAGCTCATTTTTAAGAGAATTCAATTTCCTACAATCCATCTTCATACCCCAAGATCTAAAAATTCACTCACAAGAAGTTATAAATTTGGACATTATAGGTCATTTTTGAAAGTCAACAAAAACACCTTTTTTGCAAAAGCTTATAACTTGAACATGGAATATAAAAATGATATTAGACAAAAAAATTTGGTTAGATTACATCTCAAGCTTTCTAAAAAGTCCAAGAACACCTCCAAAAGTTCAAAATTGAAGAAGTTATGCATTGTTGAAGTTGTACTTTTTTGCAAAATTGCCAAAAGTCAACTATCCCCAAAACTTCAAATTTTGTCAAATGGGCCCATTCTTTTATACTTGATTTGAGTTTGCATCATTGTCCACGTGCCCTAGCTTCATCCATGTGTCCATATATCATTTATATTATTTAATTTGATTTTTATTTGAATTTATTCATTTTAAATCAAATTAAATCATATAAAATCAAAAAAATTGATAACCAAATATTTTTTTTATTGATTGTAGGCTTCAATGGACAGCTAGCATATCTCCAAACTCGTACCAAGTAAAATCATGTGCAAAAAGATTAAATTAAATCAAATTTGGAAAGTTTGTAAATGGGAATCAAATCATACTCATGTGCATTGATTTGGAGGGATTCGGTCCATGATTTCTACCCTAATGCAAAGCATGTTACATAAGGAAGCCAGAGGATAAGAAACAAGGATTGGAAAGTGCAGAGAGAGGCAGAACAAGATTTGAAAAATTCACTAAAAAGCTTGAGATCGAAATCATAGTTGGAGGCATTTTCAGAAGCCAAGACCTGTCCCAATCGCTTCCTGGGCATTCACTCAAGCTAAACCAATCCAAAGCAAGCTTTTTCAGACGTCCAAACGCGCTGTAAGTGTCACGAAACCCAGCTATATTCTTGAAATCGAAACTCATCATTCTTGCATCCATTGAATGAAATAACTGCATATTTGTAATCCTCACATCCTTTGTAAACTTTTGGCATCATTTAATTTCGTTTATCTAACCTGAAATGCAAAACGCCATAGCTAGGGTTCTTGGAAGCGTTTTTAGGGTTTTCTATTTCAGGAATAATTGATCCACAAGAAGGGCATAACTTTGATCAGGAGGCCATAACGAACCCAACCATGTTCTTGGAATGGATTTAGATGGCCTAGGGAAGATTTTAGGACAGGCCTACGTTTTTAGCCGCGGATTCAAATCCGGATGTAATCTTTTTTTAGGTTTCAGGACAGGGACAATGAGGTGTCCCTTGCCCATTGGCCCTTTCAAACCACGCGCGCGTTTTTTTATTTTTGTTCTGGCCATTGACTTGTTTTATTATATAATATACTCTTTTCATTATATTAACAAATAGACCATCATGGCGTAGTGGCAAAGCAAGCAACGTATCATCCTTCAGGACCTGGGTTCGAATCCCAGGTCCCCCACTTTCTTATTAATTTTGTCTTTCAGGTATTCCTATGCATATATTGGCTTACAGCTCACCATGCACCCTTGTACATCCAAGAGACAGATGGCCAAAGGCCAAATCTGAGGGTCCAAGCTGAAGGTCCACCATAGGCATTGGTCCACGCAGGCATATCAGATCCAAAAAGTCAACAAAGGCTAGCCACTAATGGGCCTTCCCATTGCTACTCATACTCCCAATTTCAGGCCCAAACCCCTCTCTTTTCTATTTTTCATTTATTTAGTTTTACTATTTATTTTAATTATTTTATTTAATTTACTAACCAATCACAAAATTCTTTTTCATAAAATAAAATCACAAAAAATGTTTTATTATTTCAAATCAAATTTTAAACTTTATTTTTTTTCTTAATAAATTTATTAATTAATTAGGTTTTAATTAGAAAAACTTTAATTCCTTTCGCAAATAATTAAAATTAACTAGATTTAATTAGGTACTAACCATTAATTTAATTAATTTCATTTTTTTCTTAAAATAACAAAAATAAAAAAAAATGTCATAATTAATTTTTCATTTAATTAATTAATTAATTAATTTATTAATTAATTTAGGATTTATTTCTTTCTTAAAATAAAAACAACAAAAAGATTTCTTCTTTAACCAAAAGGGTCAAAACCCTAATCATGCGTCCGATTAAATTTTGCGCTGCGATTTATTTTCCTTTATCCAACAATGTACTCGCTTCCGGATTGTAATAGTTAATAGGACTTTTAATTATTTTATTGCTTTATTTTATTTTTCAAAAGGGTTTGTCTTTGGCGATGTAAATACCCGACGCCTTGTAATTTAAATTCCGCATTTTATTTCCGCAAATTATAACTGTTAGATGTTTGATAATAGGGTTGCATGACAAGACGAAATGTTAATCTTAAAATCAACTTAGATCACTCTTAACATGTACAAAGATAAAAATAACTGAAAACAACACACTCGCACATGCACACTCTTAGGGTACACCCCACTTGGTTGCCTTCGTACACGGTCATTGAGTATAGGTCGTTTTAGAGGTCGCCCTCTTGTCTAAAAGATCATAGTTGCCTCGAAACGGTTGCCTCAGATTTGATTGCCTCAAACAGATGATCTAAGACATTAGGGTTACTGCTAAGGCGTTCTAACGTTGCTTTAGTGACCGTAAGTCCCTCATTCGAATTAACCCTAAAACTCCAACGACGATGCTACCTACTCATCAATAGTGGGATAGTATTGCCTAAAGGACATTAGCATAGAACGATTCCTTTTTCGAGTAGGTAGATGGTTCTTAGATACTTGCTCTTTCAAAACAAAACTCCTCACACTTACACTTTTCGAACAAAGTTTTCAAAAACACTTCATACGCTCTTGAGGACAGAAGCAAGAGTTAAATCGAAGTTTTCAAACAAAAAACTTTTTTTTTCAAACCCACGAGCACAAAGAAAGCAATTTTGAAAACAATTGAGTAAGTACCTAAGAGCCCGTGGATAACCACGGATAGAAGGGGTGTTAACATCTTCCCTTTCTATAATCTACCCCCCAAACCCGAGAAATATCTCGAAAAAGGAATTTTTCTGTGCTTTTTTCCTTTCCTTGTTGGATAAAATAAAAGTCGGTGGCGACTCTTGCTTACCGCGACATTTTGCAAAAACAAACGCAAAACGCAAACCAGCATTCCAAAAAACAGTCAGTTCTTCCCACCGTATCATAGGTGCATATGTGCAAAGTGTGTTTGATTGCATGCATTTAGTTTTGATTATGGTGGTCTACTTGTTGGTTTTATCTTGCCATACACGCCTAATTACTATATAGTATATTTTAAAGCGATAAATTGCAGAAATGTAAAGTCCTACACTATTACAATATTTAGGGGATGGGGTACATATGTATGAATGGGGATTGCAAGTAAAAATAAGTCCTAAGTTACTATTACAACCATATTGAAATAATGTACAAGAAATGTAAAATGGACTTGTTTAGAAAATGTTTTTGTCTTAAGGAAATAAAATAAAAGAAAATATTTTTATGTTTTTTATGTTAATATTAAAAATGATGAAAAGGAAAATAAATGCAAGGTAGAAACAACGTGTTGCTATAAGCAGAACAACTAGGATGAGAAGTTATGAAGCTAAGAGTGTTGTGACTCAGCAGGAGATGTCAGTGGGCATCAGAAGTTCTGAATTGGTAAACTCTGAGTTCCTGCAAGAAATGTTAGAGGAAAAACACAGAAGTTCTGGGTGGTATTTAGATAGTGGGCCACAAGTCAGAAATTATGTATTACACTAAAACATTGAGCAAACGCCAGTAGTTCAGTACATTGTCAGCATGTGAAAGTCATAAACTCTGAGTGTTTAAAAACAACTGATGGAAACAATCAGAAGTTCAGTGTATTTGACATGTGAGGAGAACTCAGAAGTTCTGTGTGTGTTAACAGTGAGTAGAAAAACAGAATTTATGTGTTACTTTTCAACTCCTAATCAACATATCAGCAATTTATTCAGTTCATCAAATCAGAATGATCACAGCACAACAAATCATAGAAGTTCCAATCCTAAGTCTGAGCCTAGCATTATTCTAGAAGTTTTGATCCATAGTTTTTCTACATACAATGATATGTACAACATTAATACTATGATATTTACATGTTAATAATGTTCATAATGAAAAGCAAGTAAAGTCAGAAAGACTTACCTGGGGCGTGCTTGGAGCTTTGAGTGACTGCCTTTGGATGTTCTGAATCAGCAAGAGAGACGAAAGAGTGGTTGTGTCCTTTTGTTCAAAGGGAAGAACAAAGATTTGTTTTTATGTATGAGAAATCTGGATTTTTATGAAGGTTTTACAACTTCCTTTTCTATCTTTTTGGCCAATCTCTCTCTTCAAAAACCAGCCCCTAACTTTCAGCCTCTCGCCACCCAAAAAAGCCCCCTTGAACGTATGATGGAGCCAAGTATTTATAGATGAATTTGTTGTGATATTTGGGGGGGAAAACAAATAGGATTTGAACCTGCTTTGGCATCCTGTTCCTTTGCTTTTTCATCACAGTTTTTGTATGCTAGTTTGGTGTAATCATGAGATGCATGCGTAGGCTGAGCTAGCTGTTGGTCATAGGTCTGCAGCAAGTTGTATAAGCAAGGTTTTGGGATTTGGTCAAGTTCTGACCAAAGCGTCGAAATAGCCTTCATATGCTGAAGCACTGCCTTGTCTTTGAAGCATGCATGGTGGTTGTCAGTAGGAATTAAGGAAAAGCAAAAAGAAAAGCATGGGCTTAGTAGCAAAGTTGTTGTCCCAAGACAGTAGAGGTACACGTGGTTAAAATCCTTTGGATAAAGATTCAAAAGGTGGTTGTGAGCATTAAATGAGCATTAAATGATGATGAGACTTATCACAACCAGAAATCCTGCAACGTGAAACTCTACACCAAGGCTCTGTTCTGGATCAGAAGTTCTACTTCAGTGTAGCATCCATCCTCTGATCTTTGTATCTTCTGGCTCCATCATGTTCTGAAGGAGCTTTCAGACTTTCTAGAAAACTTGCAGCACGCCCCTGAACCTTCTTTGCATTACCCTAGCAAACTCTGACTGAACTTGCGTAGATGCTGAAGAGCCATGTTCTGACTGGAGACTATGTGCTGAACCATGTTTACATCTTCTGACTGCTCCTGCTTGGAGACTGGCTCAGAAGTTATGAAGTGTCATTTTTTCTTAAATACTTAGAAAAAATCCCAAGTATTTAGAAATTTAGCTTTTCCATAGTAAATTTGACTTTTGAATTTCTTAATGAAATAAACTTCATGTTCCAACATGTTTTGATGAAATATGATTCTTGAGATTTGATATTGATTCAAAAGTCAAAGTTTTACTTTTTAGTGTGCAAATGACCATTTTGCCCTTATGAGTGATTTGCTTGGAAAAATGATAATTCAGGGCTTGGAATTGGATGGAAGCAAACTTGAGGATTCAAGGTGATTCCTTGAGAAATGAGAGGGAAAATTTTGGGGTGCAACAGCTGCCCCTGTTCGATCTTCTTACACCTGAAGAGTTATATTGGCAAATCTTCCATTCGTGACTTAAAGGTGGAAGATGATTGAACACTAGAGTGCCTAGAAATTTGCACTCGAAGATGAATTGTGAATGGGCTTATAGATGCCATTTGGAGGAATGGCGAAGATTTGCTGGATATGGGCTTGTAGATGCCATCCAAAGGTGACTGTTGACAGGAAATGGACTAAGTCTGAACTTGATTTTAGTTGGAAAAGAATTAGAATAAATCGTGGAGTGATTTATCTGAACCAGGTGAAATGTCTACCAGAACGAATCAGGATAAACCATTGGGAGATTTAAACTGAACCGGTAGGGGTATTTGAATCTTCTTTAACTAGAAAGAAATCAGAAAAATCTTAGGATCGATTTAACTAAACTAGATAAAAGTCTTGGAATATCTTCAACTGGAATAAGAATCAGAGAGATCTTAGTGTCGATCTGACTGAACCAGAGAAGGTCTTGAATTAACTTTGACTGGATAAGAATCAGAAAAATCTTATGATCGATTTAACTGAACCAGACAAAAGTCTTGGAATATTTTCAACTGGAATAAGAATCAGAGAGATCTTAGTGTCGATCTGACTGAACCAGGGAAGGTCTTGAATTAACTTTGACTGGATAAGAATAAAAAAAATCTTAGGATCGATTTAACTGAACCAGAAAAAGTCTTGGAATATCTTCAACTGGAATAAGAATCAGAGAGATCTTAGTGTCGATCTAAGTGAACCAGAGAAGGTCTTGAATTAACTTTGACTGGGTAAGAATCAGAAAAATCTTAGGATCGATTTAACTGAACCAAACAAAAGTCTTGGAATATCTTCAACTGGAATAAGAACCAGAGAGATCTTAGTGTCGATCTGACTGAAACAGAGAAGGTCTTGAATTAACTTTGACTGGATAAGAGTCAGAAAAATCTTAGGATCGATTTAACTGAACCAGAAAAATTCTTGGAACATCTTCAACTAGAATAAGAATCAGAGAGATCTTAGTGTCGATCTGACTGAATCAGAGAAGGTCTCTGCGGGGAAGAATTAGCATAAACCGTTGAGAGATTAAAATTGAACTGACAGAGATTTTTCTTGATAATGATGTGTGATGAAAGAAGTTGAGACGATTGCTACTCCAATAAGATGATGAAGAAATCTTGGACGATTACTACCTCGGCAGGATGATGAAGGAATCTTTGACGACTACTACTTCAGCAGGCAATGAAGGAATCTTTGACGAGTACTACTTCAAAAGATGATAACTTTTATCTGTCGATCAATCTTTCCTGAAAAGGTAAAGAGTTAATTGTATGCAATGTCATGATGTATGCATTGTGTAATGATGTTCTCAAAATAAATGAGATTGTGTCGTATGCACTTTATCATGTATGTAGATAGGATGTATGAAATGAATGTATATTAGTCTAGGAAAATAAATCCTTGACAAATGTTGGGTGTTGTACCCCAAAATTTGCCCTCTCATGTTTTCAAAGGTCTTCCCTTACATGGTTGGTCACAAACACTTGCCTAACGAAAATAAAGTTTTTTGAAGATGAACAAGGTGTCTTTCGATTGGCATCTGGGAAAAGTCTTTGATTGGGCATCCAAAATCCTTCGATGCAGGCTTGACTCACCAGTTCTTCAATTGGGAATTTGGCACTCTTCGATCGGGTTTTGATTAGTAAACTTCGATTAGGTGTTTGGAACCCTTCGATCAAGCTTTGGTTCTCAAGTCTTCGATCGAGCGCTGGACCCCCTTCGATCAAGTCAATTTCACAATGCTTCGACTATGCATTAACTACTTCAGGCTTACCTTCGACTCACGAGGCAAGAATCTCCTACAAGTTAGTTTCGATTCACAAAGGAAAAGGCCTCTCAACTTGCCAGCACACCAGGCAAGAGGCTCATTCGAAGAACATGTAA
Organism: Vicia faba; assembly: GCA_948472305.1. Classification (NCBI taxonomy): domain Eukaryota; kingdom Viridiplantae; phylum Streptophyta; class Magnoliopsida; order Fabales; family Fabaceae; genus Vicia; species Vicia faba. The sequence goes on along the minus strand of OX451736.1, from coordinate 255,693,879 downwards.
ATGACTCATTCGAAGAACATGTAAAGGTCCATTTGAAGAAGCATTCAAAGGGTCAATTCGAAGAACATTCAAAAGGTCCATTTGAAGAAGCATTCAGAAGGCCCATTCGAAGGGTACATAAGAAGTCCATTCGAAGGAGGCAACTCAAGACTAATAGAAGAGCATGGCCTGGAGACATTCGAAAATCAAAGGTGTCCAGGTTCATTCAAGATTCCAAAGAGACATGAATATTTCAAAAAAGGAAATCTTTTAATATGTCTGATTCTTGTCTCATGGCTTTAAAGGCCTGGTTAAATGGTTGTCCCTTGCCATTTTGATGCACCCTCACACTCCTATAAATACGAGGCCAATGACACATTACAAGGGGAGGAGGATTTGGAGATACGCCGCCCACAAATCCACCAAAGGTTATCAACATTTTCATAAGTAATCCAAGCCAAAACAACCATTCAACAAAAGTATCCACGCCCAGAAATACCATATCGAAGATACCCACATCTAGAAAGTTCCAAATAGAAGGTTCCAACTACTGGTAAGAGAGGGTAAAATGTCAAACCTTGTATTTACATAACACATCCATATTTGTTGTTTCATTCGATTGCCATTCTAGACAGAATCAAAGGGCTTGGGTTTGGCACCAGGTCATGTTTTTTTGTTGCTAACACTTGCTACAGATATAGCCTGAAAAGACCCAGCGCACGCATGATCGATGGACCTAGGTTTCGATACCCAGGTCATGCGTTTTATTTTGCTAACATATTTTTGCAGATGTAGTGCCTCCACAAGTGATCCTTCAGGCCTTTCCAGCAACCCCCTTCATAGAATCGAAAGGCAGCCTTCTTCCTCTGAATCGAAGCCCACCTTCTCCCTGTAATCGAAGTTTACCCATATCCTTCCCAAACCCAATCGAAGGAGTCAGGAAAGGGTGCAAATCGAAGCTTTCCCCGTCAATTCTCAAGCCCAATCGAAGGCTACTCACACCCATTCCCTAGCTCAATCGAAAGAAGGCCAAAGAAGGGTGAATCGAACGAGTCCATGGCATGGATCGAAGAAGTCTTTTCTCTTCTTTATTTTTACTTTTTACTTGTCTTTCAATTTAGTTGTAATAGTTAATTAGGTCTTTACTTTTATCGCTTTATTTTCAATGGGTTTGTTTTTGGCGATGTAAATACCCGATGCCTTGTAATAGCTTAGCTTTATTTTCCGCAATTTATTTTCCACAATCATTAACTGTTAGATGTTTGAATAATAGGCTATGCATGACAAGATCAACCTTTAATTTAAAATCAACCGCAGCTCACCATAACATGTACAAAGATAATATAACTGAAAAACAATACACTCGCACATGCCACTCTTAGGGTACGCCTCACTTGGTTGCCTCAAATATGGTCATTGAGTATAGGAAGTTTTAGAGGTCGCCCTCTTGTCCAAAGATCATAAGTTGCCTCGAAACGGTTGCCTCGGATAAAATGATCTAAGACATTAGGGTTACCGCTAATGCGTCCTAACATTGCTTTAGTGACCACACGTCCCTTAATCGAATTGACCCGAAAACTCCAACGACGATGCTTCCAACTCCTCAATAGTAGGATAGCACTGTCTAAAGGACACTTGTAAAGATTAATTCCTTTTTGAGTAGGTAGATGTTCTTAAGTACTTGCTCCTTTTAAAACAAAACAAAACTTTTCGCACTTACACCCCTTTCAAAACAAAAACTCTTCTCAAATCCACAAACACAAAGAAAAGCAAAATTTTTGAAAACATAGTGAGCAAGTACCTAAGAGCCCGTGGATAACCACGGATATAAAGGGTGATAATACCTTCCCTTTCTATAATCTACCTCCCGAACCCGAGAAACATCTCGAAAAGGAATTTTTCTGTGCTTTTGTCCTTTCCTTGTTGGATAAAATAAAAGACGGTGGCGACTCTTGCTTACCGCGACATTTTTCGGAAAAAAACGCAAACGTGAACCAGAATTCCAAAACAGTCAGTTCTCATTCCCACCGATCACAGAACTGGCGACTCTGCCGGGGAATATATAAGTGAGGTGTACCTTAGGATTAGATCACTTGTGTTTTCAATTGTATGATTTGTATGCTTTAATTTTATGGGCTTGTATCAGAGTTCTATAGATCCTAACTCGGATCTGGGGATACCCTTTAGGTAAGTAGCAATAAACTGTGAGGGATCTGTACAGCATAGACCGATACGGATGAAGCAGTAGCTACGTTGGTGTGGCACCTTAGTCTGTACCGATATCCCTTGTGTTGGAACGAGGAGAATATGGGTCTTCTAAGGAGTCATTAAGCACCAACTGACCTTAGAACCTTAAATTGACCAACTTGGCCATAGAGCAGTAGCAGTATGCTACACTCATTGAGACTAAACTCTCGCGATGATTCCGGCTGCAAGAAAAGGTTGCTAAACTGGAATTATGACCTATTGAGGGTAGTCAGTGATATTGAGATCCTCTAGAACCCGTTTACTATTTTTAGGACAGGTCTGAACCAACTAAACTGAAAGAGGGTAATACCTAAACTCCATGCCAGCCTAAACTTAAGGTTGTTTGTGTGACTTGTGTGCCTTCAAACTTGAACTACTTGCACATTCTTGTTATCTGACAACATGGGTTCTGTGATCGGTGGATTTAGAACTGACTGTTTAACGCTGGTTCGCGAAATGTCGCGGTAAGCAAGAGTCGCCACCGTCTTTTATTTTCTCCAAATGGAAAGGACAAAAGCACAGAAAAATTCCTTAAAGAGATTGCTCTCGGTTCGGGAGGTAAGTTATAGAAAGGGAAGGTATTAGCACCCTTTCTATCCATGGTTATCCATGGGCTCTTAGATACTTGCTCATTGTGTTTTCAAAAGTGGTTTGTTTGCTTTTCAATGTGGGTTTAAAAAGTTTCTTTGAAAATTCCAGATCGACTCTTGTGTCAGAGTGTTTGAAAAATTGCTTTGAAAGCTTTTGAAAAGTGTCAGTGTGAAAAGATTTTAGTTTGTTTTGAAGAGAGCAAGTATCTACGAGAACCTACCTACCCTAAGGAATTCGCCTGTGTAAATGTCCTTTAAAGTAGTGCCATCCCACCATTGAGAGGTAGGTAGCACCACCGTTGGAGGTGTTCGGGTCAATTCGAGGTTCGGGACATGGTGATCACCAGAGCAATGGGAAGACACCTTAGAAGCTACCCTCATGCCAGGTTCCCGGATCATGACGACTTACTAAAACATCCTCTACTCGACGATCACTTTTCGAGGCAAGGCAACAGTGAGGCGTACCCTAGGGGTGGTGTGTGCGATTCGTGTGTCGTTTTCATTGATATTTGTCTTGTCATGTTAAAGTGTTCTACGCTTGTTTTTATTATGGCCATTCATTCTTGCATGCTTTGTTTAACAATTAAAATTGCGAGGAAAAGTAAATCTAAAGCTATTACAAACGGCGTGGGTCCACATCGCCAAAATTAAACCGAACCCGATTTGACAGAAAAGTAAATGAAGCAAATAAAGTAAAATGCGAGACATAATTGTTACAAAGCTTTGGGAGAGGTACATAATTAATTAAGCGAAATAAAATAAATATGCGAAATAAAAGAATTATCGGAACGAGGGCGTTGGACCCTTTTGCAAAAATTAAAGTTAATGAGGAATTTAAAATTAAAATTTAAAAGAAAATGTTTTTTGGTATTTTTAGTGTTTTAAGATTTAATAGGAAAAGAAAATTAATTAAAATCAAAATTAAATGCAAACCCTAATCCTAATGGCTTTTAAATTTATTATGAAAGTATTAAAATTTAACCTAAGTTAAACCTAAATTATTTATGTACAATTTTAATTATGAAAATAAATAAATAAATAATATTATGGTGACAAAAGAAAAATTAAAAGGTGAAAAAATTGTCAATTAAACCTAGTTCTACATTTTTTATATTTTTGTTAAAAGAATTAAAGGTAAAGTACCTAATTTAAATTAAATTTATTTACATGCAATTATTTACAAGAAAATATGAAAATAAAATATTTTATTATGTTTTTTGTCTTTCCTGATTTTTTATGATGTTTTTGTATTTTGTTAAAAAAAATAATTAGTTAAATCAAAACAATAAAATAAATAAAATAACAATTGAAAAATAAAAAAAAGAAAATTGCAAACCAGGGGGGGGGGGTTCAGGCCCCAATTGTGAGGTGTTGGCCTTAGCAATCTGGCCCAACAAGCTTCAGGTCCGTTGACCTTTTTTGAGTAGCGTGTAACGCGTGGACTAGGGCTTAGCGTGTTCATCAACCTTGAGCCTTTGATCTGGATATGCTAGACGCGTGGACGCTTGGATGAGGAGGTGTATCATGGAACGACAATGTTAACCTGCATATGATTATCATTTGAAAAATAATATTGAGGATATGAAAGACCTGGGGTTCGAACCCAGGTCACGTGCATTATCTCCAAGTATGCTTGCCACTGCGCCACTTCATGCAATGTTAATATTAAATAAGCAACAAATATTATAAAAAGAACAACTGCATTAGTAAGCTAAACGCGCGAAATTTTGAACCCTCCAATCAACGCCGGCCACGAGTTCGTCTTCTTCACTTTTTCTGAAACATAAACAATGGGCAACGGTTTTATGTGTGTTCTCTTAGGCCTGTTTCAAGAAAATAGCGACTAGCGCTATAGGGTCAATAAATTAGGCGCGAGGGCATGTTTAGGATCGTCCAGGTCTTCTGATTACAACCATGGCATAGTGGTGGTCTGATTTTGCTTGGTCTAAAAACCCCTAATTCAAAAACCTGCAAACCCTAAAAAGCAATAATGGTGGAATCGCGTATGTAGCATAAAAACTCAATTAAACATAATGGTTAGTCTCAGAACTTCATAATGAACATGATTCCATGAATAGAATGCAATGATTATGCTTCAAAATCAAAATACGATTATGCAATTTGTTTGATACAGTTGAGGTTCTCGTTACCAATTCCTTGCCTTTTGATGAATGTTCTGGATTGGAATATGATCAGTGAAGCTTCAGGAAGCTATTGAAATAGTTTTTGTGCCTTGAATCAATCTCTAACAATGATTTCAGTTTTTGATTTTTTAGAGAATTTTTCCAAGTTTTTCTATGGCCTTTTAGCGCAGCTTTCTCTCTATGTGCATTAGGTTTCTGATCAAGCATATGTAGTGAGGCTATTAGGTTAACAAAATTCAATCAAATCTCTTGCCATAATGATTTTTGGAAATTTGATTTTAAGGATCTTTTTCCAATCTTTTTCAAGTGTTCTTTGTGTCAAAATTATGCCAATCAATCCAATTCTTTCCTAATTAGCATGTGCACGAAATCTTGATGGCAAAACATGTATAAAAAGATTTGTTAGGGCAAGTTAGATATTTTTCATGTATTTAAATAATTTAAATGAATTAATATAAATAATAATTCAAATAAATAAATAAAAAATGAGAAAATACTTCCCTTTGGGCCAAGTGGTCGTGCATATGCTTGGAATGATGAATCATGGAAGAAAAATGGGCCCATTAGCATTTTTAGGTCATTTGGATCAAAGTTGACTTTTCAAAATATCCAAAAATTTCCCAACTTCCACAAGGCATAACTTGCTCAATTTTTAAGCTTTTCTCATGTTCTTGGACATTTTGGAAAGGTCTTTGAGTCCTATAACCAATGCCTTTGGTCCCATGTCATTTTGATTTACCAATCACAAGTTATGGCCTTTGACTTAAAGTCCCTTTTTGTTGACTTTTGAAAATGACCTATAATGTTGAAATTGATAACTTTTTGTGAGAGCATTTCTTGGGCTTGAAGTATGAAGATGAGTTGTAGGAAATGTCTTTCTCTTCAAAATGAGCTTTGGATGGAATTTTTCTGATAATCCATGTGAAAGTTATGCCCTGGTCAATTTCAGTTGACTTTTTCAGCTGTCCAAATAAGGAAACTTTTGCATCTTGATGATTTTCTGAGCCAAATTTTGAGAATCATGATCAAGCATTGATCAAATGATGTTTATGGCTTCAAAATGATATGTTGACCAAAAATTTGAACTTTTGACTGTCAAATGACCATTTTGCCCCTACAGTTGACTGTAGTGCAATCTAGGGTTTTGACTGTGCAATTTTGAGCTGAATGCCTTGAAACTTGATATGAGGATGCTTGACCATATTTGTAGGCATATGAGACTTGATTGGGCCTTTGAAAACTTCCTTTCTTGATCAGAACACAAAACCCTAATCTTGACTGTATAGGAAACCTTTGCACTGTACCACCCTTGGGGAATTTTGCAGCTTGACTTGGCAATTTCTTGGAGAATATGGGAGGGCAAATTTTGGGGTGCAACAGTTGCCCCTGTTCAATCTTCTTAGACCTGAGGATGCAGATTGGCTGACGTGCCTTTCGTAATCCGAGGGTAGAAGATGATTGAACACTAGAGTGCCCAGAAATTTGCGCTCACATAGTAGCAGTGCGATGATGGAATGGGCTTATAGATGCCATTGGGAGGTTGCTGGATAGGATGATGGGCTTATAGATGCCATCTGGATGTTGATTGCGTAGGAGATTCCTTAGCGAGAACCTGCATACCTGCAAAAGAATAAATGAGTACCTGACACGTTGCAGGAGCTGGTTTTCAGATGCTTGGTATAGATGTGTCTTGACTGGTTACAGGAGCTGAGTCTGGAGCTTCAAACGGCGATGAATGAACCAGGGATGGTTACTGCCTTAGCATGAATGGTAAGAGAATCTTGGGCGACTTTAACTTCAAACACGCTCGTTGAGAAAATCTTGGTGGGAAATACCATCTTCGCAGGATCGGGACGAGAACCATAGGTCATTATAATCTGAAAGAGAATCACCTCACTCACCGTCGGAGAGGGAACTATCTGGAAAGGAATTATCACCTCACTTGCCGTCGGAGAGGGAAACCTCTGAAAAAGGACTTACCACCTCACTCGCCGTTGGAGAGGGAACCATAGGAGACTATCACCTCACACTCACCGTCGGAGAGGGAAACATCTGAAAAAGGACTTACCACCTCACTCGCCGTTGGAGAGGGAACCATAGGAGACTATCACCTCACACTCACCGTCGGAGAGGGAAACATCTGAAAAAGGACTTACCACCTCACTCGCCGTTGGAGAGGGAACCATAGGAGACTATCACCTCACACTCACCGTCGAAGAGGGAAACATCTGAAAAAGGACTTACCACCTCACTCGCCGTTGGAGAGGGAACCATAGGAGACTATCACCTCACACTCACCGTCGGAGAGGGAAACATCTGAAAAAGGACTTACCACCTCACTCGCCGTTGGAGAGGGAACCATATGAGACTATCACCTCACACTCACCGTCAGAGAGGGAAACATCTGAAAAAGGACTTACCACCTCACTCGCCGTTGGAGAGGGAACCATAGGAGACTATCACCTCACACTCACCGTCGGAGAGGGAAACATCTGAAAAAGGACTTACCACCTTACTCGCCGTTGGAGAGGGAACCATAGGAGACTATCACCTCACACTCACCGTCGGAGAGGGAAACATCTGAAAAAGGACTTACCACCTCACTCGCCGTTGGAGAGGGAACCATAGGAGACTATCACCTCACACTCACCGTCGGAGAGGGAAACATCTGAAAAAGGACTTACCACCTCACTCGCCGTTGGAGAGGGAACCATAGGAGACTATCACCTCACACTCACCGTCGGAGAGGGAAACATCTGAAAAAGGAATGATCACCTCACTCACCGTCGGAGAGGGAACCATCTGGGATAACTTCTACTGAGTCTTCATCAGAAAAATCTGTCGGGAGTCGATTTAGCTGGACTAGAGAAGGCCTTGAAATATGTTTTGAGAATTTAACTGCATCTTTCCTGAAAGGTAAAGGTCAGTCATATGCAATGCATGATATGGATCAAGCAATAATGTTCTCAACATAAATGAGATTTGTATGATACGATGCGTTATGCATGCTATAATGATGTATGTGATGTTTTATGAATGTATTTTTCGTCTAGGAAAATAAATCCTTGACGGGTGCCGGGAAGTCATATCCTGGGCTGATGTTGAAGAATAGATTTTGCTTCCGTTGGGGATGATGGCTGCAAGAACACCGGTAGGATAAGATGACTCCGTTGCGGAATAAACTTGGCAAATGGAAGATTCTGCGAGGAGAAAAGATACTCTAGCGACCATGCTGGGCAGTGATACTCTGTGGGGAGAGGGATGCTTTGCCGAATTGTTGATAACTTGCTGAGGATATCCTTGTTGTATTGGAAGTGTTGATGGACTTCGCTGGGGTAAGAAGGCTTCATTGACGACGCTCTTTCCGTGGCTTTTGGCTGAGGATAACCCAGTTATATCCTGTTAAGGAAATAACTCTTTGAATCAAGCCGGACGACGCGTTCGTGCTCTGTGAGGGGATAAGCTTCCAGAATCTACTGGGAGTAAGCTTATTGCTTGGGGATATGAGTTCCAGCTTTCCTGGGGAACTGGATTGGACTCTTCTGGGGAGTTTGGAACTGCGTCGAGGAAGGGATTCCTTTGAATGTTGATATACCGCCGGGGAACAATCTTTAGACCAAGACTGCCGGGGATGCTTGTTAAGAATATAGGTATTGCTGCTGGGGAATGTTGATATCTGCTGGAGGATACCCAACTTCTTTGAGATTTGATAATTTTGCTTGGAGCAGAATGTATTGTTTGCTGAACCACTCTCTGGGGATTTAACATGTACTTGGTCGTGTTCTTTAGCTGAACCTACCTTGGTACCTTGGAGGATAGAACAACTAGATTGCTCAGACAACTCTTTATTGCCCCTGTTTCTGAGGTGGGAGAAACAGACCTGCGAGGGTGCTTGGTAGTTGTTGATGGACAAACCTTCTTCTGGTAGGCAAGTGATGAGATGGCGGGACATAGTCGTACGCTTTGATCCCTAACTTTTGCCTGGACCGCCCTTTCGGGTTTTCAGTCCACCGGGATACCCATTTTTGCTCAAGCCGCCTTTTCAGGTGTTCGACTTGCCGGGTGTATAGATTTTTCATTTCATCCCTTCATTTTGCCCGAACCCTTTTGGTTCGCCGGGAAGCCCTTATTTTTGCCTAGGTGTGTCAACCTAGCGGGTCTTTGATTTTGCGTAGTACTCTTTTTCGACTATATCCACGCTCTCAGAATGTTGGGAGTTGCCCCTGCTAGCAGTGTTTTGTCATGCCACCAGAAGGTGTTTGATCAGGCAAGATTCGTTGTTGGGATGCCCCAAGTGACTCAGGCGGAGGTTTGCCCCAGGCTATTTGGCCTTTGAGAGATTCTCCGAATCTTGACTGAACTGCCCCAGATGATGGACCATGATCATGCCATGCCCCTTGATTGGAAGTGCTTATGTTCATGAGGCATTCATCGTGCGAATTTCCCTGCTGTTCAAACAAAAATTCATATGCAAACAAAGTTATGTTAAAAATGCAAAGCTTATGTCTGTCTTGAAGATTTTGAAAATGCATTCTTTTTTCATAAAACAAATGAATGTTTGTAAAACGTGATGTCAACTCCTTCTTTATAGTAAGCCTTAAGGAGTCAGGATACCTTTCGTACAGTATGCTTTCGAACTAACCCATGCTTCAGCTAGGACTTTTAGGGGTTATAACGTGGCCTGGTTCACGGTTTAAGAAACAAAGGATAAAGGCTCAAATTATTTGTACCCACCCGCTCTTCGTGATGTTCTTCAAACCTAAACTCAGTTGATCATACGTTAGACCTTGTTCGAGTCTTTGCTCTGATTTTTCGGTGATGGTTCGGATGTTGGTAATTTATTTTGAATAGGTAGTCACTCCTTTTTGTTGAGGGTTTGTAAGACCTCTTTCTTGTCTGATTTTTGTTATCCCTTTCCTTTTTTGCCTGAACTGTTTCCTTTTTGGAATTACAGTCAGCGGGATACCCCAGTTTTGTAAGTCTCCTTCATGGGTTTTGACTTAATGGGTTTTTCATTTTTTGAGATAATGACTGCCTGTCCTTGTGATTTATTCAGAACCATCACTGTCTTTTGTTTTGTAAGGACTCCTTGGGTGCCATTTGTTATGCACTTGGATCAACTGAGAGAACTACCCTGCCCCAGGTTATGATTAAGGGTTTTTAAATTTCGAAAAGAAAAACTCCTACTTCTTTGGCTCAGAGGGGTTGACGAGGGATTATCATCCTTATAACTCCAGTGTTTAGGGATTGAAACAATGCATGTACCTCATCAGCGGGGTCTGTTCAAAAGCATACTGTAGATTATGGTATCGTTTTCGTTATCCTCCCTCAAGAGGCTTAGGATTTTAGATCCAGAGTTGACATCAGAAAAAATATGAAAACAGTTTGCATATAGTGAATGCGAATATATTGATTCAAAAATAGACATAAGCGATGCATTAATGGAATAACAATGTCTTAACATGAATAAATGTTTAAACAAAAGAAAATCACAACTTAAATTCGAATGAACAAAAAGTGCTTTCTATCCTAGCCATGTTTTGGCAAGGGAGCAGTGATCACGTTGGGAGTCTCGGGTACTTCAAACTGAATCTCTCCAGCGTCGATCATGCCTTGAATCTTGTACTTCAGTGCCCAACAATCCTCAGTATCGTGCCCCGGGCTACCAGAATGGTAAGCGCACCTTGCTTCTGGGTTGTAGCTTAGAGAGGAGGTCTTTGGATTTGCAGGAGGGTTGATCACCGCAATCAGGTTCATCCTTAACATGTGTTGCAAGGCTCGTGACCATGGCATGTTGATATTGGTGAATTGTCTCTTAGGCTCGTCCGACCTGTTCTGATCAACCCGCTGTTTTTGGCGAGGTCGTTGTTGAACCTGTGAAGTAGTAGCAACTCGGAGAGGTCTATTCACTGGACCCGACCTTTTCCCTCTTGGAAGCTGTTCCATGACCTGGTCCCTGATTTGGGCTGGTTGCTTCATGCCTTGAGGAAGCTGACTGACCATGGCTCTCAGCTCTCCTTGCTCCTGGGCTAAACCTTGAATGAGGGCCCTTTGCCCCAGCATCTGAGTTTTCAATGTGTCTACCTCAGCTTGTAGACGTTTCAGCTGTTCGTCCTTGTCATCTTCAGGACTTTTTCTGATCAGATTCCCCATGAGGAGTGCCCTCAACTCTTCCTGCCCCTTGGATAGACCTAGGAAGATTTCCCTGAACCGAGTCTCTTGAGCAAGAAGGTCCTGGTTGTCTGGTTGGAAAGCCATTGCTGAAATAAACAGCGGGAAAGGTAAGTAACCTGCAACAAGGGTACCTGTTATGCAATGATGTGTATGTATGCATGCAATGTTTTCAAGGACCTCGCGGGATGAACAAGAAAATATTGTTAGAACTTGGGTCCGGTAGCTTGATTGAAGGAAACCCATGTTGTTGAGAACTTTTCTTCAAGGGTCAAAGGCTCACCATATCCAGTGGGTCATAGCCTCTGACTTTAGTCATCATGTTGGTTTTGATTTCCAAACAACCTTGGTTAAGGGAACCTTCTTCAGGAGTCAGAGCTCACCATATCAAGTGGGTCATAGCCTCTGACAACTCTGTCTAGAGGAAAATAAATCCTCTTTGCCCCTTGATGAGATGTTGATTCACCATGACCTGCGTCACAAGCCTTTGAGATCCTTGAAATGGGTTAGGATGTATGCAATGGTATGATGTTATGCTATGCATGGAATGATGTGGGTAATTTTGTTACAAGTCCCTATTAAGGACTATAACCAGAACCTGCAAGTAAACTCAGTAACCCTGTCATGAGTCCTTATTAAGGATAAAAAACGAAACCTGCAAGAAACTCGGTAAACCTTGTTATGAGTCCTAATTAAGGACTATAAGAAAAGACCTGCAAGAAGCTCAAGTGTTAGACAACAAGCATGCAAATAGTCAAGTACGAAGGCACACAAGTCACACAAGAGAAACCCTTAGGGTTTAGGCCAGCATGGGGTCTGGGTAGTACCCTCTTTCAGTTTGTTGGTTCATACCTGTCCTATCAAAGTAACCGGGTTCTTAGAGGATCCCAATATCATTGACTACCCTCAATCGATCATAACTCCAGCATCGCAATCTTTTCTTGCGGCCAGAACCATCACGAGAGTTTAGCCTCAATGGGCGTAGCATACTGCTACTGTTCTAATGGCCAAGTTGTGTCATTTAAGGTTCTAAGGTCTGTTGGTGCTTAATGACTCCTTGGAAGACCCATATTCTCCCCGTTTCAACACGAGGGATATCGGTACAGACCAAGGTGCCACACCAATGTAGCCACTGCTTCACCCATGTCGGTATACGCCGGACAGGTCCCTCACAGCTTATGCTACCTAAACAGGGTATCCCCAGATCCGGGTTAGGATCTATGTAACTCCCATGCAACCCACAATAGTAAAGCAAGCAAGTCAATACAATTGAAAACACAGTTATGAACTAACCCTAAGGTACACCTCACTTTAAGTTTAAGTCCCCAGCAGAGTCGCCAGTTCTGTGATCGGTGGATTTAGAACTGACTGTTTAACGCTGGTTCACGAAATGTCGCGGTAAGCAAGAGTCGCCACCGTCTTTTATTTTCTCCAAATGGAAAGGACAAAAGCACAGAAAAATTCCTTAAAGAGATTGCTCTCGGTTCGGGAGGTAAGTTATAGAAAGGGAAGGTATTAGCACCCTTTCTATCCATGGTTATCCATGGGCTCTTAGATACTTACTCATTGTGTTTTCAAAAGTGGTTTGTTTGCTTTTCAATGTGGGTTTAAAAAGTTTCTTTGAAAATTCCAGATCGACTCTTGTGTCAGAGTGTTTGAAAAATTGCTTTGAAAGCTTTTGAAAAGTGTCAGTGTGAAAAGATTTTAGTTTGTTTTGAAGAGAGCAAGTATCTACGAGAACCTACCTACCCTAAGGAATTCTCCTGTGTAAATGTCCTTTAAAGTAGTGCCATCCCACCATTGAGAGGTAGGTAGCACCACCGTTGGAGGTGTTCGGGTCAATTCGAGGTTCGGGACATGGTGATCACCAGAGCAATGGGAAGACACCTTAGAAGCTACCCTCATGCCAGGTTCCCGGATCATGAGGACTTACTAAAACATCCTCTACTCGACGATCACTTTTCGAGGCAAGGCAACAGTGAGGCGTACCCTAGGGGTGGTGTGTGCGATTCGTGTGTCGTTTTCATTGATATTTGTCTTGTCATGTTAAAGTGTTCTACGCTTGTTTTTATTATGGCCATTCATTCTTGCATGCTTTATTTAACAATTAAAATTGCGAGGAAAAGTAAATCTAAAGCTATTACAAACGGCGTGGGTCCACATCGCCAAAATTAAACCGAACCCGATTTGACAGAAAAGTAAATGAAGCAAATAAAGTAAAATGCGAGACATAATTGTTACAAAGCTTTGGGAGAGGTACATAATTAATTAAGCGAAATAAAATAAATATGCGAAATAAAAGAATTATCGGAACGAGGGCGTTGGACCCTTTTGCAAAAATTAAAGTTAATGAGGAATTTAAAATTAAAATTTAAAAGAAAATGTTTTTTGGTATTTTTAGTGTTTTAAGATTTAATAGGAAAAGAAAATTAATTAAAATCAAAATTGAATGCAAACCCTAATCCTAATGGCTTTTAAATTTATTATGAAAGTATTAAAATTTAACCTAAGTTAAACCTAAATTATTTATGTACAATTTTAATTATGAAAATAAATAAATAAATAATATTATGGTGACAAAAGAAAAATTAAAAGGTGAAAAAATTGTCAATTAAACCTAGTTCTACATTTTTTATATTTTTGTTAAAAGAATTAAATGTAAAGTACCTAATTTAAATTAAATTTATTTACATGCAATTATTTACAAGAAAATATGAAAATAAAATATAAAAAAAAGAAAATTGCAAACCAGGGGGGGGGTTCAGGCCCCAATTGTGAGGTGTTGGCCTTAGCAATCTGGCCCAACAAGCTTCAGGTCCGTTGACCTTTTTTGAGTAGCGTGTAACGCGTGGACTAGGGCTTAGCGTGTTCATCAACCTTGAGCCTTTGATCTGGATATGCTAGACGCGTGGACGCTTGGATGAGGAGGTGTATCATGGAACGACAATGTTAACCTGCATATGATTATCATTTGAAAAATAATATTGAGGATATGAAAGACCTGGGGTTCGAACCCAGGTCACGTGCATTATCTCCAGGTATGCTTGCCACTGCGCCACTTCATGCAATGTTAATATTAAATAAGCAACAAATATTATAAAAAGAACAACTGCATTAGTAAGCTAAACGCGCGAAATTTTGAACCCTCCAATCAACGCCGGCCACGAGTTCGTCTTCTTCACTTTTTCTGAAACATAAACAATGGGCAACGGTTTTATGTGTGTTCTCTTAGGCCTGTTTCAAGAAAATAGCGACTAGCGCTATAGGGTCAATAAATTAGGCGCGAGGGCATGTTTAGGATCGTCCAGGTCTTCTGATTACAACCATGGCATAGTGGTGGTCTGATTTTGCTTGGTCTAAAAACCCCTAATTCAAAAACCTGCAAACCCTAAAAAGCAATAATGGTGGAATCGCGTATGTAGCATAAAAACTCAATTAAACATAATGGTTAGTCTCAGAACTTCATAATGAACATGATTCCATGAATAGGATGCAATGATTATGCTTCAAAATCAAAATACGATTATGCAATTTGTTTGATACAGTTGAGGTTCTCGTTACCAATTCCTTGCCTTTTGATGAATGTTCTGGATTGGAATATGATCAGTGAAGCTTCAGGAAGCTATTGAAATAGTTTTTGTGCCTTGAATCAATCTCTAACAATGATTTCAGTTTTTGATTTTTTAGAGAATTTTTCCAAGTTTTTCTATGGCCTTTTAGCGCAGCTTTCTCTCTATGTGCATTAGGTTTCTGATCAAGCATATGTAGTGAGGCTATTAGGTTAACAAAATTCAATCAAATCTCTTGCCATAATGATTTTTGGAAATTTGATTTTAAGGATCTTTTTCCAATCTTTTTCAAGTGTTCTTTGTGTCAAAATTATGCCAATCAATCCAATTCTTTCCTAATTAGCATGTGCACGAAATCTTGATGGCAAAACATGTATAAAAAGATTTGTTAGGGCAAGTTAGATATTTTTCATGTATTTAAATAATTTAAATGAATTAATATAAATAATAATTCAAATAAATAAATAAAAAATGAGAAAATACTTCCCTTTGGGCCAAGTGGTCGTGCATATGCTTGGAATGATGAATCATGGAAGAAAAATGGGCCCATTAGCATTTTTAGGTCATTTGGATCAAAGTTGACTTTTCAAAATATCCAAAAATTTCCCAACTTCCACAAGGCATAACTTGCTCAATTTTTAAGCTTTTCTCATGTTCTTGGACATTTTGGAAAGGTCTTTGAGTACTCTAACCAATGCCTTTGGTCCCATGTCATTTTGATTTACCAATCTCAAGTTATGGCCTTTGACTTAAAGTCCCTTTTTGTTGACTTTTGAAAATGACCTATAATGTTGAAATTGATAACTTTTTGTGAGAGCATTTCTTGGGCTTGAAGTATGAAGATGAGTTGTAGGAAATGTCTTTCTCTTCAAAATGAGCTTTGGATGGAATTTTTCTGATAATCCATGTGAAAGTTATGCCCTGGTCAATTTCAGTTGACTTTTTCAGCTGTCCAAATAAGGAAACTTTTGCATCTTGATGATTTTCTGAGCCAAATTTTGAGAATCATGATCAAGCATTGATCAAATGATGTTTATGGCTTCAAAATGATATGTTGACCAAAAATTTGAACTTTTGACTGTCAAATGACCATTTTGCCCCTACAGTTGACTGTAGTGCAATCTAGGGTTTTGACTGTGCAATTTTGAGCTGAATGCCTTGAAACTTGATATGAGGATGCTTGACCATATTTGTAGGCATATGAGACTTGATTGGGCCTTTGAAAACTTCCTTTCTTGATCAGAACACAAAACCCTAATCTTGACTGTATAGGAAACCTTTGCACTGTACCACCCTTGGGGAATTTTGCAGCTTGACTTGGCAATTTCTTGGAGAATATGGGAGGGCAAATTTTGGGGTGCAACAGGTTCCTTGCAGGTTTTGTTTACAGTCCTTATCCAATAATCTGGATTTATTGCAGGGCTTACTTACATCACCTCACACTTTTGCTTAAACGCATAGCATACACATCATAACATCATGCCTTAACATTTCTTTAACCATTTCAAGGATCCCAAGGGTCTGTGGTGCAGGTTATGGTAAATCAAATGGCTAGCAAGGGGAAAAGGGGATTTATTTTCCTCTAGCCAAGGTCGTCTAGAAATCCAAACACGATAACTCGAGTCAGGGGCTATGACCCACTCGATATGGTGAGCTTGACTCTTGAAGAAGGACTCTCATCAACATGAAGTTCCTTCAATTAAGCTACCGGATTCAAATTCTAACAGTTTCTTGTTTACCCTGCGAGATCCTTGAAAACATTGCATACATATATCATACATATCATTGCATTACAAGTACCATTACAGATTTCTCATCTTCTTCGTTGTTTATTTCAGCAATCATGTCTTCTGAAACACCTACTGATCAAGCCATCAAGGCTCTTCAAGCTCAGAATGCTCAGTTTCAGGAAATGTTCTTGAACTTGACCAAGAGTCAACAAGATTTGAAGACTCTTATCTTGAAGGACAAGAAGAAGAAGAAGAAGAAGAAGAAGGTGGTCCTCTTGAATATGGGTCGCAGATTCAGGAACAATTTGCAACAGGAGACTGATTTGTCCCATTCATCTGGAGGGGGAGAGAATCAAGAGGAAAGAAAGGGTCTTAGCCCTGTGGTTTCTGACAATGACACAAAATTTGATGAAGACCAGTATCCTCCTGCTGAGGATAGATATAAGAAACTTGAAGACCGACTCAGTGCAATGGAAATTCAGAAGATACCTGGGTTGGACTTTGGAGATATGGGATTGGCATATGGGGTGGTGATCCCTCACAAGTTTAAAGCTCCTGTCTTTGCTTAGTATGACGGGGTATCCTGCCCGAAGC
The DNA here is from genome assembly GCA_948472305.1 of Vicia faba. NCBI lineage: Eukaryota > Viridiplantae > Streptophyta > Magnoliopsida > Fabales > Fabaceae > Vicia > Vicia faba. The sequence continues at coordinate 255,676,855 of OX451736.1, read as the reverse complement.
TACACCTCCGCTCATACGTCAGAAAGATTCAACCATATACTGCTGATAGAAATCTATGGGTTCATTTCTTTTAAGATAGTCTGTCAGGGACTCAACTTGAATGGTTCTATCAACTAGAAGGAGCTAACATCCGCAACTGGGAGGACCTTGCTGCTGCTTTTTACAAGCAATACCAGTATAACTCCGACCTTGCTCCCACACGTACTCAGCTTCAGGGTATGTCTATGGGTACAAGCGAAGGCTTTAAGGACTACGCTCAGAAGTGGAGAGATCTTGCTGGAAAAGTCCAACCCCCTCTGTCTGATAGGGAGTTGGTGGATATGTTTCTTGGGACTTTGTCTGGTCCCTATTTCAAACACTTGATCGGAAGCTCTTCAACCGGATTCACCGAGCTAATACTGACCGGCGAAAGGGTCGAAGCTGGCATCAAAAGTGGGAAGATTCAAGAAGAAACACCTTCTGATGCTCAGAAAAAGCCCTATAATGGGAAGAAAGAGTCTGATGCAGTGATTGGTCAAAAGAGTCGTCATGATCAACATGTAGGGGCAACCCTGATCTCCGATCCCACACCTGTTCAACAAAGACAGAGCAATAGGCGTAGGGTAAGATATCAAGAAAGGCAGTATACTAACATCAACATGCCTTTGTCTCAAGCGTTACAACATTTGCTGAAGTTAAAGCTAATCACGCTAAAGGATCCTCCTCAAAATCCCGATACTTCCTCTTCTAAGTATAATCCGAGTGTGAGATGTGCCTACCATTCTGACAGTCCTGGACATGACACCGACGACTGTTGGACTTTGAAGAACAAGATCCAAGACTTGATTGATGCCAAGGAGATCAAGTTTGACCCTCCGAAGACCCCAAATGTGATCACTGCTCCTACGCCAAATCATTGAGAATGTCTTTGTTTCATTTGAATTTTCAAGTTGTAATTTCTTTTGTTATTCAAACAATTATCTATTAATGTCAAACTATGTTTCATTAATGCATTGCATATTGTTGTACCCCAAAATTTGCCCTCCCATATTCTTCAGGAAATTGCCAAGTCAAACTGCAAAAGTTCCCCAAGGGTTGCACAGTGCAAAGGTCTCCTATACAGTCAAAATTAGGGTTTTGATTTTGATCAAGAAAAGGAAGTTTTCAAGGGCCCAATCAAGTCTCATATGCCTACAAACATGGTCAAGCATCCTCATATCAAGTTTCAAGACTTTCAGCACAAAATTGCACAGTCAAAAACCCTAATTGCACTACAGTCAACTGTAGGGGCAAAATGGTCATTTGACAGTCAAAAGTTCAAATTTTTGGTCAACATATCATTTTGAAGCCACAAACATCATTTGATCAATGCTTGATCATGATTCTCAAAGTTTGGCTCAGAAATCATCAAGATGCAAAAGTTTCCTTATTTGGACAGCTGAAAAAGTCAACTGTAAATTGACCAGGGCATAACTTTCACATGGATCATCAGAAAAATTCCATCCAAAGCTCATTTTGAAGAGAAAGACATTTCCTACAACTCATCTTCATACTTCAAGTCCAAGAAATGCTCTCACAAAAAGTTATCAATTTCAACATTATAGGTCATTTTCAAAAGTCAACAAAAAGGGACTTTAAGTCAAAGGCCATAACTTGAGATTGGTAAAACAAAATGACATTGGACCAAAGGCATTGGTTAGAGGACTCAAAGACCTTTCCAAAATGTCCAAGAACATGAGAAAAGCTTAAAAATTGAGCAAGTTATGCCTTGTGGAAGTTGGGAAATTTTTGGATATTTTGAAAAGTCAACATGGATTCAAATGACCTAAAATTGCTAATGGGCCAATTTTTCTTCCATGATTCATCATCCATGACATGTGCACGACCACTTGGCCCAAAGGGAAGTATTTTTTCATTTTTTATTTATTTATGTGAATTTTTATTTATATTAATTCATTTAAATCAAAATAAATACATGGAAAATATTTAACCTAAAGTTTTAAATCTTTTTGTGCATGTTTTATACTCAATAATTCGTGTGAAATCAAATAGGGAAAGATTTGGAGTGAATTGATCATAATTGATACAAGAACACATGGAAAAGATTGAAAAAAGATCCTTAAAAATCAAATTTCCAAAATCAATGAATGCAACGGATTTGTTCTATTTTTCTTGACCTAATGGACTCACTACATAAGCTAGAATGAAACCCTAATGCAAAAACACACTGAGCTGCGCCCAAAAGCCATTATCAAACTTGGAAAATTTTGTCTAAAACTCAATTCTGAAAACATCCTTCCAGGACGATTCAAGGCACAATTCTCATCTCATTAGCTTCCTCAAGCATCACTGAACATTTTCCAGTCACAAACATCCATCAAAACTCAAAGAATCGTTGTACAGAAGCTAACCTTTCTCACTTTTTTTTCATTATCGTGTTTTGCATTCTATGCACTTTCATGACGTTTTGTTCATATATTCGTGATCAGTGAAGTATTTGCAAGCTAACCATATGCTTTAATTATATTTTTATGCTGTGTACACGATTATGCCATGGTTGTTTTCTAGGGTTTACAGGATTTGAAATTGGGGGTTTTTGAATGAGGAAAAATTAGAACCCTTGAGTACCACCATTGGCATGAGCACGTCTGGACGAAGAAGAAGCCACTATCGCGCCTAATTTATGGACCCCCTAGGGCTAGTCGCTATTTTCCCAAAGCTGGCCTAACAGAACACGTCCAAAACCGTTGCCTATGTTTCTCTTGTTTCAGAAAAATAAAACACGCGAAGAAGACGACCTTGTGGCGAATGGTGATAGGCTGGTTCAAATTTCCGCGCGCAGACCCACTAACATTCTTGTTTTTATTTATTATATTTGTTTGTTTATTATATATCAAACGCGTGAACTGGCACAGATGGCAAGCGAATCTATTGACAAAGCACATGACCTGGGTTCGAGCCCCAGGTCTTCCATGTTTCCATATTATTTTTCAATAACAATTCCTATGCAGTTTCAATAACAAAGACCACCATGCACCTTCCAAATCCAGCATGCCACGCGTCCTGGAACCTTAGATCAAAGGCATAGATTGGAGGAACACCCTAAACCCTAGTCGAAGGTGCCACATGGTGTCCGGAAAAGCCAGCGGACCTGAAGGTTATTGGGCTCAGATTTCTTGGGCTATACCTCCACTTTGGGGACTACCACCCCCTAGGTTTGCATAATTTTTGCTTTCTTTATTTTTTAATTTTTATTTTTATTTTAATTATTACTTGTTTAATCAATTTATTATTTTCACAAAATACAATAAAAATCAGAAAAAAAGGAAAACACAATAAATAATTTTTATTTTAATATTTTTATAAATAACTTTGCATGTAATTAAATTTAGTATAAATTAGGTTTTAATTTTAATTCTTTTGATAAAAACATAAAAAACATAGAATTAGGTTTACTTAACAATTTTTCATCTTTTTTTTCTCTCAAATATTTAATACTATTTATTTATTTTTATAATTAAATTTGCATAAAAATTAGGTTTAATTTAGGTTAAAAACTTCAACATTTTTCTTAATAAATTAAAAATAATTAGAATTAGGTTTAGCATTTTATTTTAATTTTAATTAATTCCTTTTTTCATTAAATCCTAAAATACTAAAAATACCAAAAAAACAATTCCTTTCTTTTTTTAATTAATTGATTCATCATTAACTTTTATTTTGCAAAAAGGGTCCAAGGCCCTCGTTCTTAATTTCTTATTAATTTGCATATTTATTTTCTTTTCTGTTTAAATATTCATGTATCTCTCCCAAGGCCTTGTAACATTTTAATTACTTCTCGCACTTTTAATTCCTTTATTTATTTTTCTGTCAAATCGGGTTCCAGAAATTTTTGGCGATGTGGACCCGCGCCTTTGTAATAGCTTAGAATTTACTGTTCCCGCAAGTATCTTAACTGTTAAATAATGGCATGAAAGAATGTATGGACAAAATAAAAACAAGCGTAGAACACCAATAACATGACAAGACAAAGGCAAATGAAAACGACACACGAATCGCACACACCACCCCTAGGGTACGCCTCACTGTTGCCTTGCCTCGAAAGGTGGTCGTCGAGTAGAGGATGTCTTAGTAAGTCCTCATGATCCGGGAACCTGGCATGAGGGTAGCTTCTAAGGTGTCTTCCCATTGCTCTGGTGATCACCATGTCCCGAACCTCGAATTGACCCAAACACCTCCAACGGTGGTGCTACCTACCTCTCAATGGTGGGATGGCACTACTTTAAAGGACATCTACACAGACGAATTCCTTAGGGTAGGTAGACGACTCTAGATACTTGCTCTAATTTCAAAAACAAATCAAAAAATACTTTTCACACCGACACCTTTTCAAAAAGCTTTCGAAAGCAATTTTTCAAACACTCTTGAGGACCGATACAAGAGTCGAACTGGAATTTTCAAAGAAACTTTTTTAAAACCCACAATTGAAAAGCAAACAAACCATTTTTGAAAACACAAATGAGCAAGTATCTAAGAGCCCATGGATAACCATGGATAGAAAGGGTGCTAACACCTTCCCTTTCTATAACTTACCTCCCGAACCGAGAGCAATCTCTTTAAGGAATTTTTCTGTGCTTTTGTCCTTTCCATTTGGAGAAAATAAAAGACGGTGGCGACTCTTGCTTTCGCGACATTTCACGAACCAGCTTTAAACAGTCAGTTCCAGATCCACCGATCACAGAACTGGCGACTCTGCTGGGGATCTAAACTTAAAGTGAGGTGTACCTTAGGGCTAGTTCATAACTGTGTTTTCAATTGTATTAATTTGCTTACTTTACTATTGTGGGTTGCATCGGAGTTACATAGATCCTAACCCGGATCTGGGGATACCCTGTTTAGGTAGCATAAGCTGTGAGGGACCTGTCCGGCGTAGACCAACACAGGTGAAGCAGTGGCTACGTTGGTGTGGCACCTTGGTCTGTACCGATATCCCTTGTGTCGCAACGAGGAGAATATGGGTCTTCTAAGGAGTCATTAAGCACCAACAACCTTAGAACCTTAATTGACATAACTTGGCCTTTAGAATTGTAGCAGTATGCTACGCCCATTGAGGCTAAACTCTCGTGATGGTTCTGGCCGCAAGAAAAGATTGTGATGCTGGAGTTATGACCGATGGAGGATAGTCAATGATATTGGAATCCTCTAAGAACCCGGTTACTTTTGATTAGGACAGGTATGAACCAACAAACTGAAAGAGGGTAGTACCTAGACCTCATGCTGGCCTAAACTTTAGGGGCTTGCCTTGTGTGACTTGTGTGCCTTACCATGTTTGCCTTTGTATCTATATGTGGTGTGCTTTATCATAACATCATAACATCATGAGCATTGCATGCATCCTGCATAAGGACTGACCATTTCAAAGACAAGAGGGTTTCACCTTTGCTCTATTTTGTAGGATATCATGATGCCTGTGCGAAGGAATACTATCCGGTTCAACTTTGTTCGTTCACCTGAGTTGCTTGATGAGTTGGTTAGCAGAATCCCAAACACCACTTCCTTCATTCAGAGGCATGGTTCCCTTCTTAGTTTAGTCACTGCAAAGCGGGATCAACAGTTGATGAGTGTTCTGACCCAGTTCTATGACCCTCTGTACCAGTGCTTCACCTTTCAAGACTTCCAGCTGGTCCCTACCCTGGAAGAGTTCTCTGATTTGCTTGATATCCCTATCTTGGATCAGACTCCCTTTACTGGTTGGGAAAAGACCCTCAGGCTTGAGGATGTTGCTGCAGCTCTTCCTTTGACCCATCAAGAGGTAACAGACAACTGGGTGACTAGAAGCGGAGTTAAGGGTTTCTTGGCCAAGTTTCTGATTGGCAAAGCTAACAGTTTCTGGAATGACCTGGACTTTAGGGCATATGAAGACATCTTGGCTCTCCTAATCTATGGGTTAGTCCTGTTCCCTAATCCTGACAACTTCATCAGTGTCACTGCCATAAGGATCTTTATGTCTCAGAATCCCGTGCCCACTCTCTTGGGTGACATCTTGCAACAACTTCATGCCCGTACTACCCGAAGACGAGGAACCCTATGGTGTTGTATCCCTTTGTTGGTGAGGTGGTTTATTTCGCACCTCCCTAAGTTCGTACTGAAGAATCAAGAAGGAAGAGGTTGGGCTCACAGGTTAATGTCTCTCACCGACAAAGACATCATTTGGACTTGCAGAGGTTTGGATGAGATAGCTATTATTGATCGATGCGGGGAATACCCTAATGTTCCTTTGATTGGTACCCAAGGAGGGATCTCCTACAATCCATGTCTAGCACTCCGTCAGTTTGGAAGAGCAAGAAGAGCAGGCCCCCACGAGATGTTGGTGCCTCACATCAGTTTTGAGTTTCAGGTGGATAGTGACGAGCTGCGTCGTAGGTTCATCAAGGCTTGGGACAAGGTTCATAAAGCTGACCCACAGGAGTTAGGGCCAAAGACTTCTTTACCTATGGAAGCCTACTACAAATGGGTTCGCATCCGTGCTCAGAAGTTAGGTATGCCGTATGAAGCTGTCAGACCCGTCATTCTTGAGTGTCCTGACAAAGATGGTGTTCCTCCAACTGTCCTTCCTCCTCAGATACCTACTGATTATGAGACATTGAAGAGATCTTGGTCGCAACTACGGGAAGAGTGGGATTCTTACCGAGAAAAGTTCAACGAGCAGGAATCAAAGATCCAGAAGCTGACAAAGCAGTTGGAAAATGAGAGAGCTCTGAATGCCTACATCCGTACTGAGAAGAGGAGACCATGGGATCAATAAGGAGCCCCAGATGTGTTTTTACACTTTTATTTCCTTTTCAGTATTTCCTTTCATGTAACGCCTAAGGGAAACCTGTTGAATAATTTCAGTTTCAAAGTTGAATCTAATGAAGTGCGTTCCTTTTTGTTTACAAAGTTGATTCCCGATTGTCTTTGAAAACATAATTCATACGCATTTCATACATCATGTGCATAACAGGTTTTTCCCCTTTTCAGGTTGCTTACAGTTCTTCGCTGTTTATTTCAGCATCATGAATCCTGACTCTTCATCAACTGAGACCTCCATCAAGGCTCTTCAGGCGCAGAACGCGCAGTTTCAGGAATTAATCAAGGGTCTGGCTCAAGGCCAAGAAGAACTGAAGGCCATGCTCCTGAAAAAGGAGAAGAAGAAGAAGAGAAGAACTGTTCTGTTCAACTCGGGCCGAAGGTTTGGCAATACTCTGCAGCAGGAAGAGGCTGGTTCTTCTGTTGGCAAGAGTAGTCCTCAGGCAGAAGCAAGGGTTCCTAGTCCGGTAGTCTCCGACAACGAGACTGATTTTGATGAAGAGCAGTACCCTCCTGCAGAAGACAGATACAAGCAACTGGAGGACAGGCTGAAAGCTATGGAGATTCAACAGGTACCTGGGCTGGATTTCGGAGATCTGGGTTTGTCAACTGGTGTGATTATCCCTCACAAGTTCAAAGCACCATCCTTCTCTAAGTATGACGGGGCGTCTTGTCCCAAGCTGCATCTAAGGTCCTATGTTCGGAAAATTCAACCATACTCTGCGGATAAGAATTTATGGATCCACTTCTTCCAGGAGAGTCTTTCAGGGACTCATCTCGAATGGTTCTATCAGCTGGATGGGACCAAGGTTCGTAACTGGGAGGAGTTGGCTACTGCTTTCTATAAGCAGTATCAATATAATGCCGACCTTGCCCCTACACGTACTCAACTCCAGGGTATGTCGTTAGGTGCAAGTGAAGGTTTTAAAGAGTACGCTCAGAAGTGGAGAGACCTGGCTGGCAGGGTGCAGCCACCGTTGACTGATCGGGAGTTGGTAGACATGTTCTTGGGGACCCTATCTGGGCCATTCTTCAACCATCTCATCGGGAATTCGTCTGCAGGGTTCACTGATATGATTCTGACTGGAGAGAGAATTGAGGCTGGGTTAAAGTCTGGGAAGATTCCGAAGGGTGCATCATCTAGTTCTGAAAAGAAACCCTTCAAGAAGGAGGCTAGTGCCGTGTATGGTTCCAAGAGATCAGAGAAACCTGAGCGCCGCCAATCTGTCAGTGCGGTAATGATTGCTAAGCCTGCTGCCGCTTCTCGGCCGACCAATCCTCAAAGGGCTTAAAGACCCCGGAGGGAGTTTACCCGGTTAAGCATGACCCTATCGCAGATCCTGCCACAGTTGCTATCCACCAATTTAGTGACTGTCAGGGAGGCTCCGAAGTTCCCCAATACTGCATCTCCTAAGTACAACCCGAATGCCCGTTGTGCTTACCATTCAGATAGCCCGGGGCACTCTACCGATGACTGTTGGACGTTAAGGAACAAGCTGCAGGACCTTATTGACGCCAAGGAGGTACAGTTTGAGGCATCTGAGAAGCCTAATGTAGTGACAGCTCCCATGCCTGCTCATGGAGTGAATGCTATTGGGGACGAAGAGGAAGTTGACGAAGCTGAGTTTGATAGCTGGATCTACCCGGAAACCGACGGTGGACTTAACAATTGGAGCGCAAAAGACAATCTCCCTGTTTCTCTTGTTACTGAGTAATGAATTCCTATGTTTTGTTATTTTGTAATAAACAATAAATAAACTCTATGGCCCGGTGTCTTACCCGAGGCACCGTGGTTTCATTTGTGAGGGCATATAAATTGTCATTTCATATATCATGAATGAAAATCTTAGACGTTTTCTCGCATTGCAAATCTTATGCTCCTTTTCTGTCTTTCTTTCCTTTACATATTTTTCAAAACAGCTGTATTTACACACACACTCACTCATACAGGTTTCAATCCACTCTGGATCTCACTGATAACAACCCTGCTACTGCCAGTTATGACTTCGAAAATCCGATCAACTTAGCCGAAGACGAAGGTGAAGATGATTGCGAAGTGCCTGGCGAGCTTGCAAGACTGTTGCTTCAGGAAGAGAGGGCAATTCAACCCCATGAAGAGCCAATGGAAACAATAAACTTGGGTACTGAAGAAGGCAGGAAAGAGGTAAAGATTGGTGCCAACCTAGAGCTCAGCGTGAAGCAACGGTTGACTCAGATGCTACATGATTATATGGAGATCTTTGCCTGGTCCTACGAAGACATGCCCGGGTTGGATACCGATATTGTGGTCCATCACTTGCCAACTAAGGAAGACTGCTCCCCAGTTAAGCAAAAGGTCCGTCGGATGCGTCCAGAGATGTCTGAGAAGATTAAGGCCGAGGTTATGAAGCAGTTTGACGCTGGGTTTCTTGCAGTGACTTCTTATCCTCAGTGGGTTGCCAATGTGGTACCGGTACCGAAGAAGGATGGTAAGGTCAGAATGTGCGTTGACTACAGGGATCTGAACAGGGCCAGCCCTAAGGATGACTTCCCCCTACCTCACATTGATGTCCTCGTTGACAATACAGCTCAGCACAAGGTATTCTCTTTCATGGATGGCTTTTCAGGTTACAATCAGATCAAGATGGCACCTGAAGACATGGAAAAAACTACCTTTGTTACTCAGTGGGGCACCTTCTGTTACAAGGTCATGCCATTTGGGTTAAAGAACGCTGGGGCAACCTACCAACGTGCCATGGTTGCCTTATTTCATGACATGATCCATCATGAGATAGAGGTGTATGTTGACGACATGATCGCAAGGTCCCAGACTGAGGAAGAGCACCTAGATCATCTGCAGAAGTTGTTTGACCGATTGAAACTATACAAGCTGAGGTTGAACCCGAACAAGTGCACCTTCGGGGTAAGATCGGGAAAGTTGCTAGGCTTCGTGGTCAGTGATAAAGGTATTCAAGTGGACCCTGCTAAGGTCAAAGCTATTCAAGAGATGCCAGTTCCCAAGACAGAGAAGGAAGTTAGAGGCTTTTTAGGACGCCTGAATTACATTGCTCGCTTCATCTCACATCTGACTGCTACCTGTGAGCCAATCTTCAAGTTGCTGAAGAAAGATCAGGTAGTACGTTGGAACGACGAATGTTAGGCTGCTTTTGACAGAATCAAAGAGTATCTCCAAGAACCACCCATCCTTATGCCACCGGTTGAAGGGAGACCTCTGATACTATATCTAACAGTGCTTGACAATTCAATGGGGTGTGTGCTGGGGCAGCATGACGAGTCTGGCCGAAAAGAGCATGCCATTTATTACCTTAGCAAAAAGTTTACCGACTGTGAGACCCGATACTAACTGCTTGAGAAAACTTGCTGCGCTTTGGTATGGGCTGCTCGCCGGCTGAGACAGTATATGCTGACTCATACCACCTTATTGATCTCAAAGATGGATCCTATAAAGTACATATTCGAAAAGCCTGCTCTGTCTGGGAGAATTGCAAGATGGCAAATGATCTTGACGGAATACGACATTCAATATACGACCCAAAAAGCCATCAAGGGAAGTGTATTGGCAGACCACTTGGCACATCAGGCCGTAGATGATTATCAGTCAATGAACTTCGAGTTTCCGGACGAGAGCATCATGATAGTGACAGATTGTGAAGTACCTGGACCAGATGAAGGACCTGAACCAGGATCCCGATGGTCTATGCACTTTGACGGAGCCTCCAATGCTTTGGGAAACGGTATCGGCGCTATAATCATATCTCCTCAAGGTACTCATACTCCACTCACTGCCCGGCTGTGTTTCAACTGTACCAACAACATGGCAGACTATGAGGCGTGCATCATGGGTCTTCAAGCTGCGATTGACCTAAGGATCAAATTTCTGAGTGTCTTCGGAGATTCCGCTCTCGTGATCAATCAGATCAAAGAAGAGTGGGATACGAAACATCCAAACCTGATTCCTTACAGAGAATGTGTATTGACCCTGATTCCCCACTTCACAGAGATAACCTTTGAACACTTTCCAAGAGAAGAGAATCAGCTGGCGGACGCGTTAGCTACAATGTCTTCTATGTTTAAGGTTAAATGGGACAATGAGGCTCCCCGGATCATCATCTGGAAATTGGACGAACCGGCATACTGTTGTGATCTCGAAACTGAATTAGTAACTGAGAAGCCTTGGTACCATGAGGTGAAGAGATACTTGGAAGCTTAGGAATACCCTGAAGGTGCCTCTGTCAATGATAAGAAGTTCCTGAGAAGGTTCGCGGCAAAATTCTTCCTAAGCAACGACATCTTGTACAAGCGAAACCATGATTCAACCTTACTGCGTTGTGTGGATAAGACTGAAGCAGAAAGGATCATGGAAGAGCTACATGAAGGGACCTTTGGTACACATTCCAGTGGGCATACTATGGCTAAGAAAATCCTACGGGCAGGATATTATTGGTCCACAATGGAAGCTGACTGCTACCAACATTCCAGGACATGCCATAAGTGTCAGATTTATGCAGACAAGGTGCATGTTCCTCCGGTTCCCCTGAATGTTCTGACTGCGCCTTGGCCGTTTGCAATGTGGGGCATAGACATGATCGGTGAGATTAAACCTACGGCATCTAATGGACATCGCTTCATCCTAGTGGCGATTGATTATTTTACGAAGTGGGTCGAAGCAGCATCCTATGCTACGGTAACCAAGACTGTTGTGGCACGGTTCATTCGACATAATCTGATCTGTCGGTATGGTGTCCCTGAAAGAATCATTACAGACAACGGTACCAATCTGAATAATAAGATGATCGCTGAGCTCTGTGAGCAGTTCAAAATACAGCACCACAATTCTTCTCCTTACAGACCGAAGATGAATGGGGCTGTCGAAGCAGCAAATAAGAACATCAAGAAAATCGTGCAGAAGATGACAGTGACTTATAAAGATTGGCACGAGATGTTACTGTTCGCTCTACATGGGTACCGTACCTCAGCTAGGACGTCAACCGGGGCAACTCCTTTCTCTCTGGTTTATGGTATGGAGGCAGTCTTACCGATCGAAGTACAAATACCCTCTCTCCGGATAATGAAGGATGAAAACCTGAACGAGGATGATTGGATCCAGACACGACTTGATCAACTCAACCTCATTGATGAAAAGAGACTTGCTGCTATCTGTCATGGTCAGACGTATCAGAAACGGATGATCAGGGCATTTAACAAAAAGGTCAGACCACAGGAATATCAAGTTGGGGATCTGGTAATCAAGAGAATCATCCTTCCTCAGAGTGATCCAAGGGGCAAATGGACCCCTACGTACGAAGGGCCATTTGTGGTTAAGCATGTGTTCTCAGGAGGAGCAATGATTCTAACCAACATGGATGGTGACGACCTTCCTCACCCTGCCAATGCAGACATAGTAAAAAGATACTACGCATGAAAAAGACCCGCTAGGCTGACATGCCTAGGCAAAAATTAGGGCTTCCCGGCGAACCAAAAGGGTTCGGGCAAAATGAAGGGATGAAAATAAAAAAATCTGTACACCCGGCAAGTCGAAAACCTGAAAAGGCGGCTTGGGCAAAAATGGGTATCCCGGTGGACTGAAAACCCGAAAGGGCGGTCCAGGCAAAAATTAGGGATAAAAGCGTAATACTATGTCTCATTGGATCACTTTGCATCCAGAATTCGGTATCTACATCAAGCTCAAACAGCATCGATCAGTCAGCTTCACCTTCAACCAAGGTCATCAAGTGATGAGACGCTCGGAGTTATAAAGGCAATAGCAGAGTTGAAACCCAGTGGGATCATTCATTTCACACAGCTGTTTTATTTTCTTTTGTACAAAATTTGTATAAACTCTCTTGTTCGGCGGCGTTCTCTTACTAGGACGTCAGCTTCTTGTACACAAAACGCCTATTTTCAGGCCATTCAAAATCAATACAAATATTTTTCAGTTAAAAAAGTGCCAATTGTTTTTCTTTTTTTGTTTTGTTTTGCGAAGAACGTCCAAGGTTCAATTTGTGATATATGCATTGACAATAATTTGCTAACTCATGAAATATTTGCATACGAAACAAAGAATTGATTACAGGTAACATCAGAAACAGGGGCAATAAAGAGTTGTCTAAGCAATCTAATTGTTCTGTCCTCCAAGGTATCAAGGTAGGTTCGGCTAAAGAACATAACCGGTACATCTTAATTCCCCAGAGAGTAAGCAAGCAAGTCAGTACACTCTCTCCAAGCAGAGTTATCAAATCTCAAAGAAGTTGGGTACCCTCCCGCAGAGCTCAACATTCCCCAGCAGCAACATACATATCTTCTTAACAAGCATCCCCGGCAGTCTTGCTCTAAAGATTGTTCCCCGGCGGTATATCAAACATTCAAAGGAATCACTTCCCCAGCATATCAAAAGCTTCCCCAAGAGAATCCAATCCAGTTCCATGGGAAAGTTGGAATTCACCTCCCCAAGCAGTAAGCTTATCCCCAGTAGATTCTGGAAGCTTATCCCTCGTAGAATACGAACGCGTCGTCCGGCTTTATTCAAAGAGTTATTTCCTTAACAAGATATAACTGGGTTATCCTCAGCCAAAAGCCACGGAAAGATCGCCGTCAATGCAGTCTTCTTATCCCCAGCGAAGTCCATCAACACTTCCAACAACAAGGGTATCCCCAACAAATTATTATCAACACTCAGCAAGGCATCCCTCTCCCCACAGAGTATTACTCCCCAGCATGGTCGCTAGAGTATTTTTCTCCCCGCAAAATCTTCCATTCGCCAAGTTTATTCCTCAACGGAGTCATCTTCTCCTATCGGTATTCTTGCAACCATCATCCCCAGCGGAAGCAAAATCTATTCTTCAATATCAGCCCAGGATATGACTTCCCGGCACCCGTCAAGGATTTACTTTCCTAGACGAAAACATACATTTATAAAACATCACATACATCATTACAGCATGCATGTACGCATCATATCATACAAATCTCATTTATGTTGAGAACATCATTGCTTGATCCATATCACGCATTGCATATGACTGAACTCTACCTTTCAGGAAAGATGCAGTTAAATTCTCAATCATATTTCAAGACCTAGACCGGTTCAGTTAATCGACTCCAAAGATTTCTTATCCAGTCCAAGGCCTTCTCTAGCCCAGCTAAATCGACTCCCAACAGATTTTTCTGATGAAGACTCAGTAGAAGTTATTAGGTTTTTCTTTAAGATTATTTTCCTATTGGTTCTCTCTCCGACGGTGCATGAGATTTCCATTTTAGGTTTTTCTTTGAGATTATAATTTCCTATTGGTTCTCTCTCCGACGGTGTATGAGATTTCCATTTTAGGGTTTTCTTTAAGATTATAATTTCCTATGGTTCCCTCTCCAACGGTGAGTGAGGTGATAATTCCTTTTCAGATGGTTCCCTCTCCAACGGTGAGCGAGGTGATAATTCCTTTTCAGATGGTTCCCTCTCCAACGGTGAGTGAGGTGATAATTCCTTTTCAGATGGTTCCCTCTCCGACGGTGAGTGAGGTGATAATTCCTTTTCAGATGGTTCCCTCTCCGACGGTGAGTGAGGTGATAATTCCTTTTCAGATGGTTCCCTCTCCGACGGTGAGTGAGGTGATAATTCCTTTTCAGATGGTTCCCTCTCCGACGGTGAGTGAGGTGATAATTCCTTTTCAGATGGTTCCCTCTCCGACGGTGAGTGAGGTGATAATTCCTTTTCAGATGGTTCCCTCTCCGACGGTGAGTGAGGTGATAATTCCTTTTCAGATGGTTCCCTCTCCGACGGTGAGTAAGGCGATAATTCCTTTTCAGATGGTTCCCTCTCCGACAGTGAGTGAGGTGATAATTCCTTTTCAGATGGTTCCCTCTCCGACGGTGAGTGAGGTGATAATTCCTTTTCAGATGGTTCCCTCTCCGACGGTGAGTGAGGTGATAATTCCTTTTCAGATGGTTCCCTCACCGACGGTGAGTGAGGTGATAATTCCTTTTCAGATGGTTCCCTCTCCGACGGTGAGTGAGGTGATAATTCCTTTTCAGATGGTTCCCTCTCCGACGGAGAGTGAGGTGATAATTCCTTTTCCTATGGTTCCCTCTCCGACGGTGAGTGAGGTGATAATTCCTTTTCAAATTAGAATTTTCAATGGTTCCCTCTCCGATGGTGCGTGAGGTGATAATTCCCTTTCAGATTATAATTTCCTTTGGTTCTCTTCCCGATACTGCGAAGATGGTAATTCCCACCAAGATTTTCTCAATGAGCGTTGTTGAAGTTAAAGTCACCCAAGGTTCTCTTACCATTCATGCTAAGGTAGTAACCATCCCTGGTTCATTCATCATCTTTTGAAGCTCCATGCTCAGCTCCTGTAACCAGTCAGGACATATCTATGCCAAGCATCTGAAAACAAGTTCTTGCAACGTGTCAGGTACTCTTTTTTTCTTTTGCAGGTATGCAGGTTCTCGCTAAGGAATCTCTTACGCGATCAACATCCAGATGGCATCTATAAGCCCATCATCCTATTCATCAACCTCTAAATGGCATCTATAAGCCCATTCCCACCACACTGCTACTATGTGAGCGCAAATTTCTGGGCACTCTAGTGTCCAATCATCTTCTACCTTCGGATTACGAAAGGCACGTCAGCCAATCTGCATCCTCAGGTCTAAGAAGATTGAACAGGGGCAACTGTTGTACCCCAAAATTTGCCCTCCCATATTCTTCAGGAAATTGCCAAGTCAAACTGCAAAAGTTCCCCAAGGGTTGCACAGTGCAAAGGTCTCCTATACAGTCAAAATTAGGGTTTTGATTCTGATCAAGAAAAGGAAGTTTTCAAGGGCCCAATCAAGTCTCATATGCCTACAAACATGGTCAAGCATCCTCATATCAAGTTTCAAGACTTTCAGCACAAAATTGCACAGTCAAAAACCCTAATTGCACTACAGTCAACTGTAGGGGCAAAATGGTCATTTGACAGTCAAAAGTTCAAATTTTTGGTCAACATATCATTTTGAAGCCACAAACATCATTTGATCAATGCTTGATCATGATTCTCAAAGTTTGGCTCAGAAATCATCAAGATGCAAAAGTTTCCTTATTTGGACAGTTTAAAAAGTCAACTGTAAATTGACCAGGGCATAACTTTCACATGGATCATCAGAAAAATTCCATCCAAAGCTCATTTTGAATAGAAAGACATTTCCTACAACTCATATTCATACTTCAAGTCCAAGAAATGCTCTCACAAAAAGTTATCAATTTCAACATTATAGGTCATTTTCAAAAGTCAACAAAAAGGGACTTTAAGTCAAAGGCCATAACTTGAGATTGGTAAATCAAAATGACATGGGACCAAAAGCATTGGTTAGAGGACTCAAAGACCTTTCCAAAATGTCCAAGAACATGAGAAAAGCTTAAAAATTGAGCAAGTTATGCCTTGTGGAAGTTGGGAAATTTTTGGATATTTTGAAAAGTCAACATGGATTCAAATGACCTAAAATTGCTAATGGGCCCATTTTTCTTCCATGATTCATCATCCATGACATGTGAACGACCACTTAGCCCAAAGGGAAGTATTTTTTCATTTTTTATTTATTTATGTGAATTTTTATTTATATTAATTCATTTAAATCAAAATAAATACATGGAAAATATTTAACCTAAAGTTTTAAATCTTTTTGTGCATGTTTTATACTCAATAATTCGTGTGAAATCAAATAGGGAAAGATTTGGAGTGAATTGATCATAATTGATACAAGAACACATGGAAAAGATTGAAAAAAGATCCTTAAAAATCAAATTTCCAAAATCAATGAATGCAACGGATTTGTTCTATTTTTCTTGACCTAATGGACTCACTACATAAGCTAGAATGAAACCCTAATGCAAAAACACACTGAGCTGCGCCCAAAAGCCATTATCAAACTTGGAAAATTTTGTCTAAAACTCAATTCTGAAAACATCCTTCCAGGACGATTCAAGGCACAATTCTCATCTCATTAGCTTCCTCAAGCATCACTGAACATTTTCCAGTCACAAACATCCATCAAAACTCAAAGAATCGTTGTACAGAAGCTAACCTTTCTCACTTTTTTTTCATTATCGTGTTTTGCATTCTATGCACTTTCATGACGTTTTGTTCATATATTCGTGATCAGTGAAGTATTTGCAAGCTAACCATATGCTTTAATTATATTTTTATGCTGTGTACACGATTATGCCATGGTTGTTTTCTAGGGTTTACAGGATTTGAAATTGGGGGTTTTTGAATGAGGAAAAATTAGAACCCTTGAGTACCACCATTGGCATGAGCACGTCTGGACGAAGAAGAAGCCACTATCGCGCCTAATTTATGGACCCCCTAGGGCTAGTCGCTATTTTCCCAAAGCTGGCCTAACAGAACACGTCCAAAACCGTTGCCTATGTTTCTCTTGTTTCAGAAAAATAAAACACGCGAAGAAGACGACCTTGTGGCGAATGGTGATAGGCTGGTTCAAATTTCCGCGCGCAGACCCACTAACATTCTTGTTTTTATTTATTATATTTGTTTGTTTATTATATATCAAACGCGTGAACTGGTACAGATGGCAAGCGAATCTATTGACAAAGCACATGACCTGGGTTCGAGCCCCAGGTCTTCCATGTTTCCATATTATTTTTCAATAACAATTCCTATGCAGTTTCAATAACAAAGACCACCATGCACCTTCCAAATCCAGCATGCCACGCGTCCTGGAACCTTAGATCAAAGGCATAGATTGGAGGAACACCCTAAACCCTAGTCGAAGGTGCCACATGGTGTCCGGAAAAGCCAGCGGACCTGAAGGTTATTGGGCTCAGATTTCTTGGGCTATACCTCCACTTTGGGGACTACCACCCCCCTAGGTTTGCATAATTTTTGCTTTCTTTATTTTTTATTTTTTATTTTTATTTTAATTATTACTTGTTTAATCAATTTATTATTTTCACAAAATACAATAAAAATCAGAAAAAAAGGAAAACACAATAAATAATTTTTATTTTAATATTTTTATAAATAACTTTGCATGTAATTAAATTTAGTATAAATTAGGTTTTAATTTTAATTCTTTTGATAAAAACATAAAAAACATAGAATTAGGTTTACTTAACAATTTTTCATCTTTTTTTTCTCTCAAATATTTAATACTATTTATTTATTTTTATAATTAAATTTGCATAAAAATTAGGTTTAATTTAGGTTAAAAACTTCAACATTTTTCTTAATAAATTAAAAATAATTAGAATTAGGTTTAGCATTTTATTTTAATTTTAATTAATTCCTTTTTTCATTAAATCCTAAAATACTAAAAATACCAAAAAAACAATTCCTTTCTTTTTTTAATTAATTGATTCATCATTAACTTTTATTTTGCAAAAAGGGTCCAACGCCCTCGTTCTTAATTTCTTATTAATTTGCATATTTATTTTCTTTTCTGTTTAAATATTCATGTATCTCTCCCAAGGCCTTGTAACCTTTTAATTACTTCTCGCACTTTTAATTCCTTTATTTATTTTTCTGTCAAATCGGGTTCGAGAAATTTTTGGCGATGTGGACCCGCGCTGTTTGTAATAGCTTAGAATTTACTGTTCCCGCAAGTATCTTAACTGTTAAATAATGGCATGAAAGAATGTATGGACAAAATAAAAACAAGCGTAGAACACCAATAACATGACAAGACAAAGGCAAATGAAAACGACACACGAATCGCACACACCACCCCTAGGGTACGCCTCACTGTTGCCTTGCCTCGAAAGGTGGTCGTCGAGTAGAGGATGTCTTAGTAAGTCCTCATGATCCGGGAACCTGGCATGAGGGTAGCTTCTAAGGTGTCTTCCCATTGCTCTGGTGATCACCATGTCCCGAACCTCGAATTGACCCGAACACCTCCAACGGTGGTGCTACCTACCTCTCAATGGTGGGATGACACTACTTTAAAGGACATCTACACAGACGAATTCCTTAGGGTAGGTAGACGACTCTAGATACTTGCTCTAATTTCAAAAACAAATCAAAAAATACTTTTCACACCGACACCTTTTCAAAAAGCTTTCGAAATCAATTTTTCAAACACTCTTGAGGACCGATACAAGAGTCGAACTGGAATTTTCAAAGAAACTTTTTTAAAACCCACAGTTGAAAAGCAAACAAACCATTTTTGAAAACACAAATGAGCAAGTATCTAAGAGCCCATGGATAACCATGGATAGAAAGGGTGCTAACACCTTCCCTTTCTATAACTTACCTCCCGAACCGAGAGCAATCTCTTTAAGGAATTTTTCTGTGCTTTTGTCCTTTCCATTTGGAGAAAATAAAAGACGGTGGCGACTCTTGCTTCCGCGACATTTCGCGAACCAGCTTTAAACAGTCAGTTCCAGATCCACCGATCACACATATGTTTGTCTTGAATTCATCCTTTCATTTTCATTACATTTAAACTATGCTTTTTACTGTCCTTATGACATTCAACTCTTGCTAAAAGTTACAAGCCTTTAGAGGGAGGATGACGAAACAATACCATAATCTCATACAATATGCTTTTGAACAGACCTTGCTGACGATGTACAGACGTTTCTTTCAAATCCTAAACACTGGAGTTATAAGGAAGATAATCCCTAGTCAACCCCTTCGAGCCAAAGAAGTAGGAGTTTTCTGTTTTAAAACAAATTGAAACCATTGATTAAACCTGGGGCAGGGTAGTCTTTCAGTTAATTCAAAAAAAAAAAGATGCGCATTGAAGTCGCAAAACTCTCAGTTCATAATGCAACAAACGACATCAAAAGCATTCCTCTGGAATCAAAAGACAGTGGTGGTTCCTTATCTCATAGGCAGTCAATCTCTCAAAAGAGAAAAGCCCAGTGAGCCAAAATCTATAAAGGAGGCTTAAGAAAGCTGGGGCATCCCGCTGACTGTAATCTCGAAAATAGGAACAGTCAGGCAAAAATTAGGAATAATAAATCAAAAGAACGAGGTCATTACAAATCCTCGACAACATGAAAAATGTTGCAAAAAAAACAATGACTGCCTTCCAAAATCCAACTTGTGTGAACCGTCACCAAAACGTCGTTCTAAATTCGAATAGAGTTTGACGCACAATTAACTGAGTTTAGGATTGAAGAACATCACGAAGAGCGGGTGGGTACAAATATGCTTTGAGCCTTTATCCTTTGTTTCTTAAACCGTGAACTAAGCCACGTTACAACCCTTCAAAAGTCCTAATTAAAGCATGGGTTAGTTCAAAAGTATACTGTTACAAAAGGTATTCTGACTCCTGTAAGGCTTTGCCCTAAATCTTGTGTTGAATTTGTCTTATAAAAAGTTTTCTGCTAAAAAACGCATTTTTCAAAACTTCGAGACAAGCATAAACTTTGCATTATTTGAATATCGTTGTTTGCACATGGTTATTTGTTTGACAGCGAAGAAATTCATACAGTGAATGTTCGGAGGAACGAAAGCTCTCTCAGTGAGTAAAATCACTTCAAGTGGGATGACACTCCCGTGGCAAAAATCTCCTACCAGCAAAAGGGGACTTGATATGGTTCTGTCCAGTAAACCTGGGGAAGTCCAGTCAAGATTTCAACAAAACTTTCAAAGTTCAGTAAACCTGGGGCAATCCAGTCAAGATTTCAAGAAATCTCTCAATTGCAGGTTAACCTAGGGGCAAGTCTCCCTCACCATCACTCAGGGCATTAAAACGTCAATCTCAATAAAGGGTTACATACAATCAAACATTTCAAGGCAGTGCCACAAACACTCGCTGCTAGGGGCAGTGACAAATCTCCCCAAAATCCTTCTCATAGGATGATTCCCCTGCAAGAGTTTAATCTCTGAAAACCTTTCCCCAGCTGAGACAACTTCAACGAAGTCGTCACCTCTCTAGCAGACCGGCAACAGGGTTTATTTCTCCAACAAATGGCAGAAATCCCCAGCTTGAGTTTGCCTCGCCGACTACTACAAATTAAAGGACCACAACTCCTCTTCCCCAGTAGACTACTCTACAATCCCCAGCAAGTTACTGTGAAACCTGGACCCGACCAGATGTCAGTTTAACTTTGACTCCCCAGTAGAGCAACGGACAACCGAGACTCCTGAACTTGTTCCCCAAGAATGAATTAATACTCTCCACAGAGTTCACAACTTTCCCCAACGGAGTTCTCCTTAACAAAACAAGGATCCTCAGTGTAAACATTCTAAGCAAAGTTTGAAGACATACCTACTCTTCATCAGCAGTCCAGGATTTAATAACTCCCCAACACTTGTCAAGAATTTATTCTCCAAGACAAAATTACATTTCAATAACATTCATAGCATATGCATACAAAATACATATAACATAAATCTCATTTATTTTGAGAACATCATTACACAACGCATACATTATGACATTGCATACAACTAACTCTTTACCTTTTCAGGAAAGATCGATCGACAAATAAAAGTCATTACCTTTTGGAGTAGCAGTCGTCAAAGATTCCTTCATCATCCTACTGAGGTAGTAGTCATCCAAGATTCCTTCACCATCCTGCTGAGGTAGTAGTCATCCAAGATTCCTTCATCATCCTGCTGAGGTAGTAGTCATCCAAGATTCCTTCACCATCCTGCTGAGGTAGTCATCATCCAAGATTCCTTCATCATCCTGTTGAGGTAGTAGTCATCCAAGATTCCTTCACCATCCTGCTGAGGTAGTAGTCATCCAAGATTCCTTCATCATCCTGCTGAGGTAGTAATCGTCCAAGATTCCTTCATCATCCTGCTGAGGTAGAAGTCATCCAAGATTCCTTCACCATCCTACTGAGGTAGTAATTGTCCAAGATTCCTTCATCATCCTGCTGAGGTAGTAGTCATCCAAGATTCCTTCACCATCCTGCTGAGGTAGTAGTCATCCAAGATTCCTTCATCATCCTGCTGAGGTAGAAGTCATCCAAGATTCCTTCACCATCCTGCTGAGGTAGTAGTCATCTAAGATTCCTTCATCTTCCTGCTGTTGTAGTAGTCATCCAAGATTCCTTCATCATCCTGCTGAGGTAGTAGTCATCCAAGATTCCTTCACCATCCTGCTGAGGTAGTAGTCATCTAAGATTCCTTCATCATCCTGCTGTTGTAGTAGTCATCCAAGATTCCTTCATCATCCTGCTGAGGTAGTAGTCATCCAAGATTCCTTCATCATCCTGCTGAGGTAGAAGTCATCCAAGATTCCTTCATCATCCTGCTGTTGTAGTAGTCATCCAAGATTCCTTCATCATCCTGCTGAGGTAGTAATCGTCCAAGATTCCTTCATCATCCTGCTGAGGTAGTAATCGTCCAAGATTCCTTCATCATCTGTTTGGAGTAGCAATCGTCTCAGATTCCTTCATCACACATCATTATCAAAAAAGACCTCCTCTGGTTAAATTTATTTCTTCCAGTTAATGACAGGCAATCCGAGACCTTCAAATAACAGTCCAGATACGATCCAGATTCCGATGTAATTTTGTCACTCATTCAAATACAATCCAGCAATCATTTCTGGATGGCATCTTTAAGCCCATCTCCAATGACTATCCATTACCTCTCCAAATGGCATCTTTAAGCCCATTCCCTACATAATCAACCAACACATCTTCGAGTGCAAATTTTCTGGGCATTCTAGTGTTCAATCCTCTTTTACCTTCGATTCGTGAAAGGCAAACTTGCCAATCTAACTCTTCAGGTTCAAGAAGATTGAACAGGGGCAACTGTTGTACCCCAAAATTTGCCCTCTCATGTTTTCAAAGGTCTTCCCTTACATGGTTGGTCACAAACACTTGCCTAACGAAAATAAAGTTTTTTGAAGATGAACAAGGCGTCTTTCGATTGGCATCTGGGAAAAGTCTTCGATTGGGCATCCAAAATCCTTCGATGCAGGCTTGACTCACCAGTTCTTCAATTGGGAATTTGGCACTCTTCGATCGGGTTTTGATTAGTAAACTTCGATTAGGTGTTTGGAACCCTTCGATCAAGCTTTGGTTCACAAGTCTTTGATCAAGTGCTGGACCCCCTTCGATCAAGTCAATTTCATAATGCTTCGACTATGCATTAACTACTTCAGGCTTACCTTCGACTCACGAGGCAAGAATCTCCTACAAGTTTGTTTCGATTCACAAAGGAAAAAGGCCTCTCAACTTGCCAGCACACCAGGCAAGAGGCTCATTCGAAGAACATGTAAATGACTCATTCGAAGAACATGTAAAGGTCCATTTGAAGAAGCATTCAAAGCGCCCATTCGAAGGGTACATAAGAAGTCCATTCGAAGGAGGAAACTCAAGACCAATCGAAGAGCATGGCCTGGAGACATTCGAAAATCAAAGGTGTCCAGGTTCATTCAATATTCCAAAGAGACATGAATATTTCAAAAAAGGAAATCTTTTAATATGTCTGATTCTTGTCTCATGGCTTTAAAGGCCTGGTTAAATGGTTGTCCCTTGCCATTTTCATGCACCCTCACACTCCTATAAATACGAGGCCAATGACACATTACAAGGGGAGGAGGATTTGGAGATACGCTGCCCATAAACCCACCAAAGGTTATCAATATTTTCATAAGTAATCCAAGCCAAAACAGCCATTCAACAAAAGTATCCACGCCCAGAAATCCCATATCTAAGATACCCACATCTAGAAAGTTCCAAATCGAAGGTTCCAACTACTGGTAAGAGAGGGTAAAATGGAAAACCTTGTATTTACATAACACATCCATATTTGTTGTTTCATTCGATTCTCATTCTAGACAGAATCAAAGGGCTTGGGTTTGGCACCAGGTCATGTTTTTTTTTTGTTGCTAACACTTGCTACAGATATAGCCTGAAAAGACCCAGCGCGCGCAGGATCGATGGACCTGGGTTTCGATACCCAGGTCATGCATTTTATTTTGCTAACATATTTTTGCAGATGCAGTGCCTCCACATGTGATCCTTCAGGCCTTTCCAGCAACCCCCTTCATAGAATCGAAAGGCAGCCTTCTTCCTCTGAATCGAAGCCCACCTTCTCCCTGCAATCGAAGTTTACCCATATCCTTCCCAAACCCAATCGAAGGAGTCAGAAAAGGGTGCAAATCGAAGCTTTCCCCGTCAATTCTCAAGCCCAATCGAAGGCTACTCACACCCATTCCCTAGCTCAATCGAAAGAAGGCCAAAGAAGGGTGAATCGAACGAGTCCATGGCATGGATCGAAGAAGTCTTTTCTCTTCTTTATTTTTACTTTTTACTTGTCTTTCAATTTAGTTGTAATAGTTAATTAGGTCTTTACTTTTATCACTTTATTTTCAATGGGTTTGTTTTTGGCAATGTAAATACCCGACGCCTTGTAATAGCTTAGCTTTATTTTCCGCAATTTATTTTCCGTAATCATTAACTGT
This sequence comes from Vicia faba, assembly GCA_948472305.1. Classification (NCBI taxonomy): domain Eukaryota; kingdom Viridiplantae; phylum Streptophyta; class Magnoliopsida; order Fabales; family Fabaceae; genus Vicia; species Vicia faba. Next base: position 255,652,657 of record OX451736.1, on the reverse strand, counting down.
TAGATGTTTGAATAATAGGCTATGCATGACAAGATCAACCTTTAATTTAAAATCAACCGTAGCTCACCATAACACGTACAAAAATAAATAAACTGAAAAACAATACACTCGCACATGCCACTCTTAGGATACGCCTCACTTGGTTGCCTTGAACGTGGTCATTGAGTATAGGAAGTTTTAGAGGTCGCCCTCTTGTCCAAAGATCATAAGTTGCCTCGAAACAGTTGCCTCGGATAAAATGATCTAAGACATTAGGGTTACCGCTAAGGCGTCCTAACATTGCTTTAGTGACCACACGTCCCTTAATCGAATTGACCCGAAAACTCCAATGACGATGCTTCCTACTCCTCAATAGTAGGATAGCATTGTCTAAAGGACACTTGTACAGATTAATTCCTTTTTGAGTAGGTAGATGTTCTTAAGTACTTGCTCCTTTTAAAACAAAACAAAACTTTTCGCACTTACACCCCTTTCAAAACAAAAACTCTTCTCAAATCCACAAACACAAAGAAAAGCAAAATTTTTGAAAACATAGTGAGCAAGTACCTAAGAGCCTGTGGATAACCACGGATAGAAAGGGTGCTAATACCTTCCCTTTCTATAATCTACCTCCCGAACCCGAGAAACATCTCGAAAAGGAATTTTTCTGTGCTTTTGTCCTTTCCTTGTTGGATAAAATAAAAGACGGTGGCGACTCTTGCTTATCGCGACATTTTGAAAAAACAAACGCAAACGCAAACCAGCATTCCAAAATAGTCAGTTCTCATTCCCACCGATCACACTGGGGAGTCGTTAAATCCTAAACTGATGTTGAAGAGTGTGTGTGTCTTCAAACTTTGCTTAGAATGTTTCCATTGGGGATTCCTGTTTTTTTTTTGTTTGAGGAGAAACTCCACTTAGGGATATTGAAAACTTTGTGGGGAGAATATTTATTCCTGCTTGGGAGAAGAGTTCAGGAGTCTCGGTTGTCCGTTTCTCTACTGGGGTCGAAGTTGAACTGATATCTGGTCGGGTCCAGGTTTCACAGTAACTTGTCGGGGATTGTAGAGTAGCCTATTGGGGAAGAGGAGTTGTGGTCCTTTGATTTGTAGCAGTCGAAGAGGAAAACTCAAGCTGGGGAATCTGTAATTTGTTGGAGAAATAAACCCTGTTGCCGGTCTGCTAGAGAGGTGATGACTTTGTTGGGGAAAGTCCTCGAGGATTCTTGAAGTTGTCTCAGTTGGGGAAAGGTTTTTCAGAGATTAAACTATGGCTGGGGAATCATCCTATGAGAATGATTTTGGGGAGATTTGTCACTGCCCCTAGTAGCGAGTGTTTGTGGCACTGCCTGGAAATGTTTGACTGTACGTAACCCTTTGTCGGGATTGACGTTTAATGCCCTAAGTGACGAAGATGGAGACTTGTCCTTGATTATTCTGCACTTCTTGAGAGATTTCTTGGAATCTTGACTGGACTGCCCCAGGTGTGCTGGATGGTGACATGTCATGTCCCCATGTTGATAGGATATTTTGCAAAGGAAGTGTCGTCCTTCTTGAATTGATTTTGTTCACTGAGAGAGCTTTCGTTCACTAGATATTCATTGTGTGAATTTCTCCGCTGTCAAACAAATAACCATATGCAAACAGTGATATTCAAGTAATGCAAAGTTTATGTTTGTCTTGAAGTTTTGAAAAATACGTTTTTAGCAAGTAAAGATGTTTGTAAGAAAAATTCAACTCAGGATTTGGAGTAAAGCCTTGCAGGAGTCAGGATACTTTTTGTAACAATATGCTTTCGAACTAACCCATGCTTTAATTAGGACTTTTGAAGGGTTGTAACGTGGATTGGTTCACGGTTTAAGAAACAAATGATAAAGGCTCAAAGTTTATTTGTACCCACCCGTTCTTCGTGATGTTCTTCAGTCCTAAGCTCAGTTAATTGTGCGTTTGAACTCCAATTGAGTCTGGAATGACGTTTTGGTGATGGTTCAGATGAGTTAAGTTTGTCGGAAGGAAGTCACTTTTTGAAACATTTTTCATGTTGTTGAGGATTTATAGTGACCTCTTTTTGATTTGTTATCCCTTATTTTTGCCTGACTGTTCTTGTTTTGAGATTACAGTCAGCGGGATGCCCCAGTTTTCTTAAGTCTCCTTTGTAGGTTTTGACTTAGTGGCCTTTTCTTTTTTGAGAGATAATGACTGCCTATGTGATAGGGAACCATCACCGTCTTTTAATTCCAGAGGAATGTTTCTTGACGTCATTCGTTGTATTACGAGATGAGAGTTTGTGGCTAAACGTGCGTTTGAATCAACTGAGAGACTACCCTGCCCCGGGTTTTGATTAAACATTTCAATTTTTTTATTATTTTTTTTTGTGAAAAAGGGAAAACTTCTACTTCTTTGGCTCGAAGGGGTTGAATAGGGATTATCTTCCTTATAACTCCAGTGTTTAGGATTTGAAAGAATGCCTGTACATCGTCAACAAGGTTTGTCCACAAGCATACTGTATGGCATTGTTTTCGTCATCCTCCCTCTAAAGGCTTGTAACTTTTAGCAAGAGTTAAATGTCAAAGAGAGAGTAAAAAGCATAATTTAAATGTAATAAAAATGAGTGGATCAAATCAAGACAAATATATGCAATGCATTAATGAAATAAAGTTTGACATTAATAGATAATTGTTTGAACAACAAAAGAAATTACAATTGAAAATTCAAATGAACAGGAGCCTCTTTGTCTGAACTTGTCACTTTAGGTTGAGAGCCTTTGAAGGACGACACAAGAACTCATTCTGGACATCTTATGTAAACTCCAGCATTCCCCTGTCAATCAAGTCTTGGATCTTATTTTTCAAAGCCCAACAGTCATTCGTATCATGCCCAAGATTATTGGAGTGGTATGCACATAATGCATTGGGATGATAGCTAGGAGCAGAGGTATTGGGATTCCGAGGAGGATACCTTAATGTGACCAAATTCAAGTTCAGCAGGTGTTGTAAGACCGGTGATATAGGCATGTCGAGTTTGGTGAACTGCCTAACGGCTGGGACCTGTTTACCTCGGTTACCCTGTCCTTGTTGACGAGGTTATTGTTGTTGGACCCGTGAGGTAGTAGCAAATTGGGGAGGTCTCCCGGCTTGTTGTCTCATGGGAGGCTGAGCAGTGACTTGATTTCTAATCCTGATTGTTTGCCCCATACAGTTGCAACCGTCTTGATGAAGTTGGTTGACAAGAACTTTCAGCTCTTCTTGTCGTTGAGCCAGATTTTGGATAAGAGCCATCTGGCCCACCAGCTATCCCATCATTTGGACCTTCATTATGGTTATCTCGGTTTGTAGCCATTCTAACTAGTCATCTTTGTTGCCCTCAGGATTCCCCATGGTCATGCCCCTAGTGAGGAGAGTTTTCATCTCCTCTTGCCCCTTGGATAGGTTCAAGAACATCTCTTGAAGTTGAGCGTTTTGAGCCTGGATGTCCTTGATAGTCTGCTCTAGAGTCATCTCTACTGAAATAAACAGTAGGAAGATAAGGAGACTTGTATGGGAGAAACCTGTCATGATATGATGCATGATATGTGGATGCATGTTTCCAAGGATCTCGCGGGGTAAACACAAGAAACAGTTAGAAGTTGAACTTTGATCAACATCTTTGATTGGAGAACTTCATATCGATGGATGTCCTTTCACGAGGGTTAAGCTCACCATATCAAGTGGGTCATAGCCCTTGACTCAAGTTTGTTGTACTTGACCTTTGACGGCGTTTGGTGCATCATAACCTGCATCAAAGACCCTCGAGATCCTTGAAATGGTTATTGAAAATGCTATGGTATGATGTTATGATGTTATGTACAAATATGCGAGGTAAGAAAGTGTATATACAAATAATCATATTCACACAAAGCAGACAAATCTTTAGGTTTTAGGCTTGCATGGAGTTTGTAGGTAAGTATCCTCTTGAAGTTTAGTTGGCTCAACCTGTCCTAGTAATAGTGATCGGGTTCTAAGGGATCTCAATATCACTGATCTTTCCCCCAAGTTTCGTTCAATAAGCGATTGACTCGCAACCAAACAAAGCTCAAGAGTCCAACCTCAATGAGTGTAGCATCGAGTATCTACCAACTTCGGACTGCACCAAAGCCGGTCATCTCACTACGTCCTAGTGGCCAAGTTGGTCAAGTAAGGTTCTAAGGTCAATTGATGCTTCACTACACCATGCGGTGGCCCCGTACTCTCCTTGACTGACTCAAGGGTTACCGATACCAACCAAAGTGCCACATCAACGTAGCTATTACTTTAACCGTGTTGGTATACCCGCACAGTTCTCTCACAGTTTATTGCTACTTACCTAAAAGGTATCCCCAAATCCGGGTGTAGGATTTAAAACAAACCCAAACAAGGAACCAAAATGTAAAGCATGCAAATCAAACAATGTAAGCAAGTAAATATGATCTAACCCTAAGGTAACCCCACTTTTAGAATTATTTTCCCCAGCAGAGTCGCCAGTTCTGTGATACGGTGGGAGGACTGACTTGAGGTTTTGCGTTTGTGTTTGCAAATGTTGCGGTTTAGCAAGAGTCGCCACCGACTTTTCTTTTATCCAAAAAAGGAAAGGTGAAAAAGCACAGGAAAGACCTTTAGAGGTGTTTTCTTGAGTTCGGAGGGTAGATTATGAAAAGGGAAAGTATTAGCACCCTTTTCATCCATGGTTTTCCATGGGATCTTAGTTACTTGCTAGATCACTTGCTTTTGTTTGAATGTGCTTGTGGTGTGGGGTTTTGAAAGTATTTTGAAAATATAACTTTGTAATGATTCTCATTTCTATAAGAACGCATACAAAGTGTTTGTTTCAAAAATAGTTCAAAGATGTGTTTGTGAGATATGTTTTTGAAAGTGATTTTGAAAATGGAACTTCGTAATGGTTCTCGTTTCTATAAGAACGCATACAAAGTGTTTGTTACGAAAATGTTTTAAAATGGAAGTGTAGGTGTATAAAAATGTTTTTGTTATGAGCAAGAGAGTAACTAGGAGCGAATCTACCTACTCGAAAAGGTCTTAAGTGTGCTTTTCCTTCTCCTTTAGATGTGGCTATCTTAACATTGATTTGGTAAGAAGCCCCATCGTTGGATGTGAAGGGACGAGTATGGGACGTTTGTATATTCATAGAAGTCAACATACGGGACGTTTTAGCAATGTCGTTTAGGGGCTAGATCGTTTACCGAAGGCAACATCGAGGGTCATCGAGGGACTACAATCTTTTATTGAGGGTCTTTGCTAAAACGCCCATGTTCGAGGGACATGATTATTTTTCTGATAGGAAAAAAAGTGGGATTACCCTAAGGGTGCATATGTGCAAAGTGTGTTTGATTGCATGCATTTAGTCTTGATTAGGGTGGTCTACTTGTTGGTTTTATCTTGCCATACACGCTTAATTACTATACAATATATTTTAAAGCGATAAATTGCAGAAATGTAAAGTCCTACACTATTACAATATTTAGGGGATGGGGGTACATATGTATGAATCGAGATTGCAAGTAAAAATAAGTCCTAAGTTACTATTACAACCATATTGAAATAATGTACAAGAAATGTAAAATGGACTTGTTTAGAAAATGTTTTTGTCTTAAGGAAATAAAATAAAAGAAAATATTTTTATGTTTTTTATGTTAATATTAAAAATGATGAAAAGGAAAATAAATGCAAGGTAGAAACAGCGTGTTGCTGTAAGCAGAATAACTAGGATCAGAAGTTTTGAAGCTAAGAGCACTGTGACTCAGCAGGAGATGTCAGTGGGCATCATAAGTTCTGAATTGGTAAACTCTGAGTTCCTACAAGAAATGTTAGAGGAAAAACACAAAAGTTCTGGGTGATATTCAGACAGTGGGCCACAAGTTAGAAATTTTGTATTACACTAAAACAATGCGCAAACTCAGCAGTTCAGTACATTGTCAGCATGTGAAAGTCATAAACTCTGAGTGTTTGAAAACATTTGATGGAAACAATCAGAAGTTCAGTGTATTTGACATGTGAGGAGAACTTAGAAGTTCTGTGTGTGTTAACAGTGAGTAGAAAAACAGAAGTTATGTGTTACTTTTCAACTCCTAATCAGCACATCAGCAATTTATTCAGTTCAACAAATCAGAATGATCACAGCATAACAAATCATATAAGTTCCAATCCTAAGTCTGAGCCTAGCATTATTCTAGAAGTTCTGATCCATAGTTTTTCTATTCATACAATGATATGTACAACATTAATACTATGATATTTACATGTTAATGATTTTCAGAATGAAAAGCAAGTAAAGTCAGAAAGACTTACCTGGGGCGTGCTTGGAGCTTTGAGTGGCTGCCTTTGGATGTTCTGAATCAGCAAGAGAGACGGAAGAGTGGTTGTGTCCTTTTGTTCAAAGGGAAGAACAAATATTTGTTTTTATGTATGAGAAATCTGGATTTTTATGAAGGTTTCACAACTTCCTTTTCTCTCTTTTTGGCCAATCTCTCTCTCTCTCTTCAAAAACCAGCCCCTAACTTTCAGCCTCTCGTCCCCCAAAAAAGCCCCCTTGAACGTATGATGGAGCCAAGTACTTATAGATGAATTTGTTGTGATATTTGGCGGGAAAAACAAATAGGATTTGAACCTGCTTTGGCATCCTGTTCCTTTGCTTTTTCATCACAATTTTTGTATGCTAGTTTGGTGTAATCATGAGATGCAGGCGTAGGTTGAGCTAGCTGTTGGTCATAGGTCTGCAGCAAGTTGTATAAGCAAGATTTTGGGATTTGGTCAAGTTCTGACCAAAGTGTTGAAATAGCCTTCATGTGCTGAAGCGCTGCCTTGTCTTTGAAGCAAGCATGGTGGCTGTCAGCAGGAATTAAGGAAAAGCAAAAAGCAAAGCATGAGCTTAGTAGCAAAGTTGTTGTCCCAAGATAGTAGAGGTACACGTGGTGAAAATCCTTTGAATAAAGACTCGGAAGGTGGTTGTGAGCATTAAATGAGCATTAAATGATGATGAGACTTATCACAACCAGAAATCCTGCAACGTGAAACTCTATACCAAGGCTCTGTTCTGGATCAGAAGTTCTGCTTCAGTGTAGCATCCATCCTCTGATCTTTGTATCTTCTGGCTCCATCATGTTCTGAAGGAGCTTTCAGACTTTCTAGAAAACTTGCAGCACGCCCCTGAACCTTCTTTGCATTACCCTAGCAAACTCTGACTGAACTTGCATAGATGCTGAAGAGCCATGTTCTGACTGGAGACTATGTGCTGAACCATGTTTACATCTTCTGACTGCTCCTGCCTGGAGACTGACTCAAGTTCTAAAGTGTCATTTTTTCTTAAATACTTAGAAAAAATCCCAAGTATTTAGAAATTTGGCTTTTTCATAGTAAATTTGACTTTTGAATTTCTTAATGAAACGAACTTCATATTCCAACATGTTTTGATGAAATATGATTCTTGAGATTTGATATTGATCCAAAAGTTAAAGTTTGACTTTTAGTGTGCAAATGACCATTTTGCCCTTATGAGTGATTTGCTTGGAAAAATGATAATTCAGGGCTTGGAATTGGATGGAAGCAAACTTGAGGATCCAAGGTGATTTCTTGAGAAATGAGAGGGAAAATTTTGGAGTGCAACACAACCCCTCCAATTTGGGATTCCCCCCTCAGGCCCATCTCTTTCTTTATTTAATTCTTTTTTATTTAATTATTCCAATTGTCTTATTTATTTTTAAATCAATATTTTTTCATAAAATCATAAAATCAAAATCACAAAAAAATAGGACTTAGTTTTTTTTATAAATTAATTTTTGCAAATTAAATATTTCCATTAACTTTAATTTATTCTTCATTAATTAAAATTGATTAGAAAAATTAGGTTAAATTCAAATCTTTTTTCACACAAAATCAAAAAAATATTTTTAATGAGCAAAATTAGATTTTTAGGGTTTTGAACTTTTTTCCAAATTTTTATTCTCGCGCGTAATTACTTTTGCCGTACGATTATTTTTTATTGATGTAACTGCGTCTAGTTTGTAATAGATTAATTAGGGTTTATTATTTCCGCAAATTTACTTTCAGTCAATTCTTTATGTATCTGTCCAAAAGTCTTGTAATAGCGTATGACCCTTTACTTTCTCGCTTTTATATCTTATGTTTGTATATAATTGTTAGCAACCTAGGCTTGTATGCTTAATCAATCAATCTTAGACCACTTAATTGCAAGATAAGATATCTGAAAATAAACATTGTTGCGCACTTGCACCCTTAGGGTATACCTCACTTGGTTGCCTCGGAAACAATGGTCATGTCCCTCGAACGTAGGGATATCTTAGCAAAGACCCTCAATTCAAAAGTCGTCATAAAGATCATAGTCCCTTACTGTCCCTCGAGTTGCCTACGAGAAATAATCTTATGATGATAGTCCCTTCGAAATGCTAAGGTATCCTTACATGTTGCCTTCAATGACTATTACGTCCCTTTCGATAGTCCCTCAACTCTAACGATGGAGCTACCTAATCCTTAATAGTAGGATAGCGTTGTCTAAAGGAAATAAGAAAATGAACAGTCTTTTTCGAGTAGGTAGAAACTCTTAAGTACTTGCTCAAAATAACAACTTTTTACACCTTACACTTTCAAACATTTTTCAAACTAAGTTTTCAAAAACACTTTATCACACCCTTGAGGACTGATACAAGGGTTACCATAAAGTGAAACGCCGCACTAAGGCATTTTTAAAACTTTTCAAAACACACACAAAAGCAATTTAAAAACGAGTAAGTACCTAAGAGCCCGTGGAAAACCACATATAGAAAGGGTGTTAACATCTCGGAAAAGGTTTTTTCTGTTCTTTTTCCCTTTTCCTTTGTTGGATAAAATAAAAGACAGTGGTGACTCTTGCTTACCGTACATTTGTAGGGGGAAAATGCAAAACCAGTAGTACCAGTATTAACAGTCAGTTCTCCTACCGTATCACACTTACTTACTCACACTTGCTATATTATTCCAACACTCCCCATCAAGGGTGAGTCCACAATACTCCCCCACTCTTCCGGTCCCTTTCTCGAACCAAAGACTCTGATACCATGTTGGAGGAGCATTAATACATAGTGCAGGAATAAGCACCTTTGTGAGAGACACACTACTTATCAACCTAAAACCTTAAAGTGGTAGGTGAGTGGATTCTCCCACTTATATATGTTTAAGTCTCCACATTTCTATCCAATGTGATAATATTTTCCTACTTAAGGTGATAGGTGAGTGGGTTCTCCCACTTATATATGCTTAAGTCTCCACATTCCTATTCAATGTGAGACTATTTCCCCACTTACTCACACTTGCTATATTATTCCAATACTCCCCCTCAAGTGTGAGTCCACAATACTCTCCCACTTGTACCGCCATTGACATCTTGCAACGAGACACCACTTCCTGGATGCATTTTGATACAAGTCTCTTCTGGTCCCTTTCTCTAACCAAAGGCTCATGATACCACTATTGGGGGGAGTTACTAGGAGTATCGATACATAGTGTAGAAATAGACACCTTTGTGAGAGACACACCACTTATCCACCTAAAATCTTAAGATGATAGGTGAGTGGGTTCTTCCATTTATATATGCTTAAGTCTCCACATTCCTATCCAATATGAGACTATTTCTTCACTTACTCACACTTGCTATATTATTTCAACACTAGTAAACCTTCCTAATATAATGACCAACAACAATTTCTCTAAAAACTTTAAATTTTTTTAATATAATGTAAGAAGACTATAATTTTTATTTTGACAAAAATCAAAAGTAATGTTCGTCAACACACTATTTAGTATTATTATTAATTATTTATTTTTTAGTTTTGAATATTTTTAATTTTTTTATAAAAAAAATATGATTTTTATAATATTAGATTTAAAAAATGATTTAAATTATAGTTTGATTTAAGTTATTAAAATAAATGATTATTTTAAAAATCTCCTCATAAAAATATTTTTAAAAGGTACCTTTAAAAACAATGTGATAGAAATCTTGTTAAAATTTCTAACAATTAATACACAAGTTACTGAATGTCAATTTTTTTAATTTATAAAATATATATTTGAAATATTATTTCTATATTTTTTCAAAACTCTTATAAAAATAATTTAAAAAATATAAATACACAATCATATTCACTAATAATATTTGAAATTAGTCATTCTATTTCAAATTCATATATTTTAATATATTTTTGACATTTTTGTAAAGAAAATTAATAACATGTCTATTTTTAATAATGTATTAATTGTATTTTAATCTTTCAAGTTTTTTTATTTTAAATTTTATTGCATTCAAAATGAGCGACATGTCAATTTTTAATGATGCATTGTTATAATTTTTATTTTTAAAATTCTGCGAAAATTCTAATACATGATTTGTCACATTTACATGTGACCTATCATTTACAAATAAACATGTCATTAATTTTAAATATTAAAATATGAAAGGAAGAGAAAAAACCATTGAATTTTTAATAAGGAGACTAGTTTCAAGAATGAAGTAAAATATGACAAATTAAATTGTATTTAAGTATGTTAGTTTTCGCATACAATAATACAAAATACGGAGAAAAAAACAACCCTATTGTTATTGATTATTTTAGATATAATACATATAAAATTGTGTATCATATAAAAATATAAAACAACTAGAATTTATTAAATTATTATAGTCTATTATAAGTTTCAACGTGTCTGTCACATTCAAAATTCTGATTAAATACAATCAAGTTCAAGAAACTCTGAAATGACTGAAGATTCAATATCACATTAATGACAATCAATACAAGATCAAGAAAGTAACGGCTGAATAATTATGATTAGGAACAACTTCTGTATTTTTGGAAAGGATATTAACATCAAATCATTAACCTTCCTGAAATATTACACATGTCTTCAACGGATCTCTTGGATCAAATTCCTATATAAAGAAGACTATGAAGAAGAATCAAACATCACTCACACATACCAACAAGAGCAATAAAAAACATTCTCTCTTATTTTTATCTCTTGAATTATTATTGTGCTTTAATCTTGTGTAAATATCACAGTTGTAATATACCTTTTTAGAAGCATTTGTTAAACACATTATTTCTGTTAGAAAATTTATAATTCCTTGAGAAACCAAGTTGTGGTTTGATCTCAAGAAGACGTTGACAATTTTCTTTGTGTTGTGTAAATCAATTTTTGATTAGTTGATTAAGACCTCGATTGAGAGAGACGAAATCACATTGGCGGGTGGACTGAAGTATTTTTGAGTTCAAAATAAACCAGGATAACCAACGTGTCTTACTGTTTTTAATTTTTGAAAAACCCAATTCAAATCCCCCTTTCTTGTGTTATTCTATCTTTGAATTGGTATTAGAGCTTCTGGTTCTGGACGCTAACACTTAACCGTGTCATAAAAAGATCTTAAGAAAGAAAAACACTATGGTGGAACCTGGTCAAAACAACAACAACGACAACCATGATGAGAAGGACAGAATCAGCGACAGACCACCAATCTTTGATGGAGAAAACTTCAATTACTGGAAAGAAAAAATCGAGAGTTTCTTTCTATCCCATGACGTTGATCTCTGGGACATGGTAACTGATGGCTACATTCATCTTGGTGATGAAAACGGTCAGAAGATTAATAGAAAGGAAATGACAGATCGACAAAAGAAAGAGTTCATAAATCATCACAAGGCCAAAACGATTCTCTTGAGTGTCATTTCATACACCGAGTATGAGAAGATCACAAACAGAGATTCTGCTAAAACATGTTTGACTCTTTGAGAATGACGTATGAAGGCAACACACAAGTCAAAGAGATCAAAACTCCTACACTCATCCAGAAGTATGAAGCTTTCAAGATGGAAGAAGATAAACAGTTGAGACAATGTTCTCAAAGTTTCAAATTTTGGTTGTTGGGTTAAAAGTTCTGGACAAAGGGTACTCAATAGCAGATCATGTAAAGAAAATCATCAGAAGCTTACCAAAAAAATGGAGACCCATGGTCACAACCTTAAAGCTTACCAAAGATCTGAACAATATATCTTTTGAAGAACTTATCATCTCCTTGAGAAGTCATGGGATAGAACTAGAAGAAGATGAGCCCTAGAATAAAGGTAAGTCTCTTGCTCTTAAATCTAATAAAAATATGAAACTAAAGCCTTTCAAGCAGAAGAATAAAGCTCTAAAGGATCCTCATCAGAAGAACACGAACTATCTCTTCTCTCTAAAAGGGTCCAACAACTATGGAAGCACAGACAAATGAAATTTAGAAATCCTAAGAGAACAAGTGTTTATTTTGAATCATCCTATGGCTACAAAAAGTCAAGAAACAAAGATGTAGTTTGTTACGAATACAAGGAACCTGGTCACTACAAAAGCGAATGTCCTAAACTTTAGAAAGAAAAGCCAAAGAAGAGATTTAACAAAGATAAGAAGAAAAGTCTTATGGCTACGTGTGATGATTCAAAATCTTCTGAAGCAGAATCAACATCATAAGATGAACATACCAATATCGCTTTAATGGCCAATATACCAGATGACACTAATTCATATAAATTAGAATCAGACTCAGAAGTATAAGAGGTATTCTCTAACTTTTCTAGATCTCAATTAGAAGATAGTCTATCGGAAATTTTTGAAAAATATCAGCAACTTCAATTCAAATACAGGAACCTGAAACATGGTATAGTATCTAACTCTGAAGAAACTAGGAAACTAAAAGTAGAAAATTTTGAGCTAAAAGAAACCATCTTTAAACTTAAAAATGAAATTTTTGTTATTTAAAAATGATTTACAAAAAGCTCAGAAAGAATTTGTCTCAGAAGTTTCAACTAGTTCTGATAGCATCATAAATGAATATGATTATAGTTTTAAAAAATTTCTAGCTAAAAACATAGATAGAAGTAAGATGGCTTCAATGATCTATGGAGTTAGCAGAAACGGCAGAAAAGGCGTAGGATATGTGAAACCAAAAGGAGAAAAACCATATCAACCAAATAAAGTTGATGTTATGGTCATAAAACACACACCTTTAAACTCACACTTCACATAAAGACACACACATGATATAAAATATACTAGTGAATCTTACTCTGAATTCTCTTGTGAAACTAAAATTCAATCAGAATTTTGGAAACTCTAACAAACAAGGACCCAAAAAGATATGGGTACCTAGGTATAAAATCATATATGTTGTAGATGTCTTTAACAACAAGGTTGAAACACCAGTCTTGGTACCTGGACTCTGGATGCTCTCGACACATGACGAGAAGAAAGCATATATTCCAAAGCTTGGAACTTAAATCTGGAGGATACATAGGTTTTAGAGGCAATCAGAAAGGAAAGATCATCTAAACAAGTTTGATTCTAAGGTACAAAAGTGTTTAATGTTAGGATACTATGATCGTTGAAAATGCTATAGAGTATATAACACAGAAACACGAATTGTGGAAGAATCTATTAGTGTCAGATTTGATGATAAGTTTGGCTCTTAAAAGTCAAAGTAGGGTGAATCTTTTGCAGATATATAAGTTCAAATTACAAGTACTGAAGACAGATCTCCAAAAAATAAAAGTTCAGAACTTCAGCCAAATACAGAAGAAGACATCACAAATATTACAGCAACTTAGCACATCTTGAAAAGACAATCTAGAAGCAGCTTAGCACATCCTGGAAACATGATTCTGGGAAAGAAAGATGATCCAATCATAACAATATCTACATTCAAAAATACTGAAGAGTCTCTCATGGGGTTAGTATCTCTGATCAAACCTACTTCCATAGACGAAGCACTTCTAGACAATGATTGGATACTTGCAATGTAGGCAGAATTTGAAATGAGCTCAATGGGTGAACTCAAGTTCTTTCTAGGAATTCAAATCAATTAAACTACAGAAGGAACCTAAATACATCAAAGCAAGTATGTTAAAGAACTTCTGAAGAAATTTTATATGTCAAAAAGTAAGCCATCCAAAACTCCTATGCATTCTGTAAAAGGAAGAGGTAAGTAAGAAAGTATAACATAAGCTCTACAGAGGTATGATTAGTTCTCTCCTATATTTAACAGCTTCAAGACCCGATATTCTATATAGTGTTTGTCTTTGTTCCAGATTCCAATCAGATCCTAGAGAATTCTCATTTAACAGCAGTTAAGCAAATTTTCAAGTATCTAAAAGGTACAACTAATCTTGGTCTTTGTTATTGAAATATAATAGAAAGAAAAGTACTTCTGGAAGTTTCCAGTTTCTAGAAGATAAATTAATCTCATGGTCCAGCAAAATACAATCCACTATTACACTATAAACAACTAAAGTTGAATATATAGCTGCAGCTGGATGCAATATTGTGATGCTCTGGATGAAGAGTCAGCTTAAAGATTTTCATATTTATGAGAGTAAAATTCCTATCCTCTGTGATAATACTTCTGTTATCTGTCTTTCTAAAAATAATATTTTATATTCTAGGGCTAAACATATAGAAATTAAACATCATTTCATTAAGGACTATATTTAGAAGAGAATTCTTTGTTTAAAATGTATAGACACAAACCATCAATGGGCTGATGTTTTCACAAAACCCCTTGCTGAAGATAGATTTAATTTCATTCTGAAACACTTCAGTATGGAATTATCCCCAGATGGACCCTATCGAGTACATCTTCAAGAAACCAGCTCTTTCCAGATGAATAGCTAGATGGCAAATGATCTTGACTGAATATGATATCCAATATACTACACAAAAGGCCACCAAAGAAAGTGTGCTAGCGGATCATTTGGCCCATCAGGCTGTTGATTACTAATCCATGAACTTTGAATTCTCGGACGAGAATATCATGCTAATAACTGATTATGAAAAGCCTGGACCGTATGACAGACCTGAACAAGGATCCTGATGGACTATGGTTTTTGATGGGGCTTCCAATGCTTTAGGTAATGTAGTTGGTGATGTGATTATTTCTCCCAAAGGTTGTCATACACCTTTCACTGTCAGATTATGCTTCGGCTATACAAACAACATGGCTGAGTATGAGGCATGCATCTTGGGTCTTAGGGCTGCCATTGACCTAAGAATTAAATTCTTAAGCGTATATGGAGATTCAGCTTTAGTAATTAGTCAAGTTAAAGGAGAGTGGGATGCCAAACATCCTAATATGATCCCTTACAAAGAGCTTGTGTTAACCCTGTTCCCATACTTTGAGGAGGTTATCTTCGAACACTTTCCAAGAGAAGAAAATCAGTTGGCGGATGCCTTAGCAACAATGTCATCCATGTTTAAAGTTAAGTGGGACAACGAAGCTCTTAGAATTACGATTGAAAGATTTAACGAACCTGCACACTATAGTGAGATTAACACTGAAGAAGAGAAACCATGGTACCATGAAGTGGAGAGATATCTGGAAGCACAAGAATATCCTGAAGGAGCTTTCATCAACAACAAGAAATTCATGCGAAGGTTTTCACTCAAATTCTTCCTAAGCAAAAGGATCCTATATAAGCGCAACCGCGATTCAACTCTACTCTGTTTTATGGACAAGAAGGAGGCAGAGAAAATCATGGAGGACATGCATGATGGTATCTTTGGAACTCACTCTAGTGGGCACACTATAGCCAAGAAGATTATGAGGGATGGTTACTATTGATCGACTATGGAAACTGATTATCACCATCACTCGAAGACTTGCCACAAGTGTCAAATCTATGCCGACAAGGTCCATGTGCCTCCAATTCCTTTGAATGTCATGAATGCTCCATGGCCATTTGCAATGTGGGGCATATACATGATTGGAGAGATCAAGCCCACAAATTTTAATGCACATCGTTTCATCCTAGTTGCCATTGATTACTTCACAAAATGGGTTGAAGCTGTCTCATTTGCCTCAGTTACAAAGAACATTGTATCTCAGTTTATCAAGCATAACCTCATCCGCCGTTACGGTGTCTCTAAAAGGATCATCACTAATAATGGAACCAATCTCAATAATGTTATAATTACGGAGCTCTGCACTCAGTTCAAAATCAAGCATCACAATTCTTCTCCGTACAGACCTAAGATGAATGGCGTAGTGGAAGCTGTCAATAAAAACATAAAGAAGATTATGCAAAAGATGGTGGTGACCTACAAAGACTGGCATGAGATGCTACTGTTTGCTCTCCGTGGCTACCATACTTCAGCTCGAACATCAAATGGGGTAACCCCATTTTCCTTAGTCTATGGCATGGAATTTGTTTTGCCTGCGGAAGTTCAGATTCCTTCCTTAAGGATTATGAAAGAAGCAGATTTAGGCGAAGACGAATGGATTCAGACTAGGTAGGATCAGTTGAACTTAAATAATGAGAATAGACTGGATGTTGTTTGTCATGGTCAAATGTATCAAAAGCGTATGATTAAGTCTTTCAACAAAAAGATCAAACCTCAAGTGTATCAGGCTGAGGATTTGGTAATAAAGCGCATCATTCTTCCTCAAGGCGATCCCAGGGGTAAATGGACTCCCATTTATGAAGGGACATTTGTTGTTAAGAAAGTATTCTCTGGCGGTGCCATGATCCTAACTACTATGGATGGCGAAGATTTTCCGTATCCTATAAATGAGAACATAGTCAAAAAATACTACCCATAAAAATGACCCGCTAGGTTGACATACCTAGGCAAAAATAAGGGTATCCCGGCGAACCAAAAGGGTTTGGGAAAAAGTTAGGGATATATATAAAATATTGTACACCCGGCAAGTTGAAAATCCGAAAAGGCGGCTTGGGAAAAAAAGGGTATCCTGGTGGGCTGAAAACCTAAAAGGGTGGTCCAAACAAAAGTTAAGGATTAAAGTGTATGACTACGTCCCGTGAAATCACTACAACCAACTTTATTACCAAGATCCAAGTTCTTGGGTGTAAGATTAATTAAATTAACTTCTATCAACGACAAAGGATGATGTTCGAAGACATAGGGGCAATAGAGGAGTTGGAACATAATGAGATCACTTCCACATGGATATTATTTTTGTTTTCACTTTGTATTATTTCGACGATTTCCTCTTACTAGGATCTCTGTCTCCTTGTACAAAAATGCCTATTTATAGGCAAAACATCAATAAAAATATACTTTGAAATGCAAACTTTTTGTTTTCCTGTTTTGAGTGCAAAAACGTCCAATGATTAAAATTGAATGAACATATGCATATGAACATGATTAACTGTTAGCAAATGTATGTTTAAAAACGGTAATAAACATTTTTTTAAGAGATTTTGGGATATCCCCCATGGAGTTACCTCAAAAATATTATCCCCGCATATTTGAATTCATGCAGTATCCATCCAGAGTTTCAATCTCCTAACAATCATTTCCCCAACTGAGTTGGTCCTAAACTACAAGAGAAACCTTGCGGAGTTTGTCTCCAAAAAGAATCCATCCCCCCAATAAGGTCTTCAAAATGATTTCCTCAACAAGGTTTATTTCCCCAACAAACTACCAAATTCCCCAGTACAAGTCTTCCACTCAGACCATTACAAATCAAACGGAAAAAACCCATTTGTCCCCAGCAAAGTCATTACAATCCCCAACAGAGTCGTTACTATCCATATAAAGTTACTACAAAGCCTAGAATTCGACCAGATACCGGTTAACTTTCATTCTCCTCAGTCAAGTTATAATTCCTCAGTAGAGTAATAGACAACAAAGGTTCCTGAACTCTATTATCCAAACAAAAATCAACATTCCCTGCAAGATTTCCTCGAATAACAAAATCGAGATCCACAGCGGAAACATTCTAAAAAAAGTTGAAGATACACATACTCTTCATCTTCAACAGTAGTCCGTGATTTAGCTTTCCAATATTCCCCAACAATTTGTCAAGGATTTATTGTCCAGACAAAGTTGTGCTTCAATGTTTCACATTCATACATCATAGCACATACATGACAAATGCATATAACATAATCTCATTTATTTTGAGAACATCATTACTCCATGCATACATCTGCATGCAACTAACTAACTCTCTTCCTTTCAGGAAAAATAAAACGAAAACCTCTTCTGGTTTAGATTTATTTCTTCCAGATTAAAGACAGGCGAACGAAGACCTCTTCTGGGTGGATTTATTTCTTCCATATTAAAGAGAGGTGAACAAAGATCTCTTCTGGTTTAGATTTATTTCTTCCAGATTAAAGAGAGGCGAACGATGACCTCTTTTGGTTTAGATTTATTTCTTCCAGATTAAAGACAGGAAAACGAAGACCTCTAATGGGTAGATTTATTTCTTCTAGATTAAAGACAGGTGAATGAAGACCTCTTTTGGTTTAGGTTTATTTCTTTCAGATTAAAGACAGGAAAACGAAGACCTCTTATGGGTAGATTTATTTTTTCCAGATTAAAGACAGGCGAACGAAGACCTCTTCTGGTTTAGATTTATTTCTTCCAAATTAAAGACAGGCGAACGAAGACCTATTCAAGTTTAGATTTATTTCTTCCAAATTAAAGACAGGTAAACAAAGACCTCTTCTGTTTAAATTTATTTCTTCCAGATTAAAGACAGGCGAACAAAGATCTCTTCTGGTTTAGATTTATTTCTTCCGGATTAAAGACAGACAAACGAAGTTCTCTTCTAGTTAGATTTATTTCATCCAAATTAAAGACAGGCGAACAAAGACCTCTTCTGGTTAGATTTATTCCTTCCATATTAAAGACAGGAAGACGAAGACCTCTTATGGTTAAACTCACTTCCTCCAGTTAAAAATAGGCAATCAACAAACCTCTTCTGGTTGTGATTATTTCCCCATAAAGTCGCCAAACAACAGACCTCTTCTGGTTTAGATTTACTTCTTCCAGTTGAAAACAGGCAAAAGACATCTAATGTTTCAGTACAAATTGACCAAAGATTTATTCTGATACTTCTCCCAGTTTCTATCAACATTTGTGATACGGTGGCAAAACTGACTATTTGTACTGGTTTTGCGTTTGTGTTTGCAAATGTTGCGGTAAGTAAGAGCCACCACCGACTTTTATTTTATCCAAATAAAGGAAAGGGTGAAAAGAACAAAAAAATACCTTTCGAGAGTTTTCTGAGTAAGGGGGTAGATTATGGAAAGGGGAGGTGTTAGCACCCTTTCCATCCGTAGTTTTCTACGGGCTCTTAGATGCTTAGCTCATTTTGAAAATACCTTGTGCTTTTGTGTGTTTTTGAAAAGTATTTTGAAATTTCCTTAGTGCGGCGATTCGCTTTATGATAACTCTTGTATCATCCCTCAAGAGTATTGATAAAGCGTTTGAAATTGTTTTTGAAAATTGTTCTGTGTAAGTGTGAAAATTTGTTTTTTGAGCAAGCATATAACAACTATCTACTTTTACTCGAAAGGCTTGTTCTTTTCCTCCTTTCCTTGAGACAACATTATCCTACTATTAGTGAGTAAGTAACCCTATCGTTGGATGTTTGAGGGACATTCGAAGGGACGATTTATAGTCACAAAGGAAACTTTACAAGATGTTTTAGCAAGTACCCTAGGGTTCTAAGATCATATTTTTACCGAGGCAACATCAAGAGGGTCATCGAGGGACTTATGATCTTTTGAACCAGAGGATAGCCACTAAAATCTCTCACATTTCGAGAGTTGTGACAATTTCTGAAGGCAACCGAAGTGGGAATACGCTAGAGGTGTATATGTGCAAGTGTGTTGTATTCATTTATTTTTGCCTTTGATGTTAGGTTTGCTAACGTTTGATTTTTATGTTCTTGTCATGCAATCCTATTAGGCATACATCTAAGCAGTTAGTATGTACAGGAATTTAAAGTGCGGGAATTTAAATCTACGCTATTACAATGCTTCGGGGAGGGGTGTGATACGGTGGCAGAACCAGACTGTTTTAGGAAAATGCTGGTTTGCGTTTTGTGTTTGTGTTTGCAAAATATCGCGGTAAGCAAGAGTCGCCACCGACTTTTATTTTATCCAGCTGGAAAGGAAAAAAGCATAGAAAAATTCCTTTTTCGAGACTTTGAGTACGGGGGGGTAGATTATAGAAAGGGAAGGTATTAGCACCCTTTCTATCTGTGGTTTTCCACGGGCTCTTAGGTACTTGCTCATCATTTTTAAAATTGCTTCTGTGTTTGTGTATTTAGAAAAGTTTTTGTTTTACTTTGTTTTAACCCTTGTATCAGTCCTCAAGAGTGTTACGAAGTGTTTTTTGAAAACTTTGTTTGAAAAGAGTGTAAGTGTGGAAGAGTTTGTTTTTGAGCAAGTACCTACTAGCATCTACCTACTCGAAAAAAGAATGTTTCTGTTCTTGTTTCCTTTAGACGGTGCTATCCTACTTATTTGAGAAATAGGAAGCACCGTCGTTGGAGTTGTAAGGGTCAATTCGAAAGGGACGTACAATCACTAAAGCAATGTTAGGACGTCTTAGTAATAACCCCAGTGTCTTAAGAACATATTCGAGGCAACATTTTCGAGGCAACACTTCCTAGGAAACATTTTCGAACGGGACATTTGATCTTTGTTTAGACAAGAGAGTGACAACTAAAACACCCTATACTTAATGATCGTTTACCGAAGGCAACTGAAGTGAGAGTATACCCTAGGAGTGCGCATGTGCGAGTGATTTGATTTCAGTTATTATCTTTGCACATTTAGGGTTTGCTAGCCATTTTAAAGTTAACATACATTCTTGTCATGCAATCCTATTATCATACATCTAACAGTTAATATTTGCGAAAATTAAAATGCAAGAAATAAAGCTACGCTATTACAAGACTTCGGGGAGGGGGATTAATTACATAGCCAAAAACCCGTAAAACGATAAATAAAATAAAAATCCTAATTAAACTATTACATCCCATGAGGAGTTACATTAATATCGTAAAACGCATGCGGTGAAACGAGAACAAGAAAAAATTAGGGTTTTGACCCCGTCTAAACCTAATTGAAAGATAAATCATTTTTTGTTGTTTTTGATTATTTTGAGAAAAAAAAGGTTTTAATTAAATAAATACAAACCTAGTTACTAATTAATTTAAATTAAGAAAAATAATTAATTTGACCTATTTTTGCATTTTTGTTATTTTAAGAAAAGAAAATAGAAATTAAATCAAACAAACCCTAATTTCTAATTTGTTTTAAATTATTTACAAAAAGGTTAAAATTACCCTAAAATTAAATTAAACTAATTATTAAATTAAATTTGACAAAGATAAAACCTAAATATAAATTGTTGAAAATTGATTTTATGAGTTTTTGTAAAAAAAGAATTAATTTTATGTTAGAAAACAATTAATCAAAATTAAATAAATAAAAGAAATAGAAAAGAGAAGTAAAGAAATGGGCCTGATATCAAAGCAAAAGGGGGGTGTCAATTGCATTCCTGAGCCCAATAAGCCTTGGTCCATGTTTGACTTTTCAGATCCCATGCATTGGCTTGACTAGGGTGTATTGTGGACCTCCAAAGGATGGGCCTTGGATCCAGCTTGTTGGAGATCTGGTGGGTGAACATTGAGGCGTATGATGGTCACCTTGTACGCACATGTGCCTGATTATGCAAGAAACAAAATCATGAAATAATATGGGGGACCTAGGGGTCGAACCCAGGCCCTTAGGCGTTTTCTCCCTGCACGCTTACCAGCTGAGCTGGCCTTGTTAATTGTACATAGAATAACAAAAATGCACTATATAGAAAAACACAAAATATCAATTCTCCAGCGCGCGAAATTTAAATGGGCCAGTCAGGGGGTGCCACGCCACCCTTCTTCTTCCTCCCTCCGTTGGCAAAAGTCTAGGACTTTTACCTACGGTTTTCTGGGCGTAGGTACAACCCTGTGATATTCCAAAATTCACTGCACGCATGATAAATCAATTCCAGTGGTACCAATCAACTCGTGGCAACCTCACGAGCATCATGGTACCACTCTCCATGGCTAATTGTTCTTGCAAGCAAAATCCCTAAAAACGAAACCTAAACCCTAATCATGGCAACTTTCTGTATGATTAACCAAAATGCAATTAATTATTATCATTAGCTTACAAATGTTTCAAGGATACAGAATATATAAACAAATCATGCTAAGAGTGCCATATTTATGAAATTCGATTTCAAGAAAACATGGAGTTTGTGGGATACTTACAGTGCATATCTGGGCACGAAAATGCTTGCTAATGATTGGGATAGAGTCCTTAGATGTCCAGCAAGCGAATGGTATGCTTGGAATGGCTTGAAGAAGCCTGGAAATTGGAATTTGATTCACCACTTTTTCTTGAGTTTTTGCAAGCTTGCCTACTGTTTCTCACGCCTCTAATCCTCTTGTTTTTGGTCTGCACATGTTCTATATGTACCCTTGAATGGATTAGGGTTACCAATTTGCTTCAAATCTTTTTCAATTAAGGTGATTGAATCATGATTTGATCCTTACTCAAATCTTTCTAAATCAAGAAAAACTCAATCTTTTTGTATCCAAATGACCCTTGCACGATTTGATTCTCTTCCCAGTTGTATAAGAGACCTAAACATGCACAAAATCTCAAGCTTTGATTAGTTTTGATATTTTCATGATTTTATTTTGATTTAATTTGATTTAATTGAAATAAAAATCAAAATAAATGAAAAAAAATAAAATAAAGACAAGTGGGAAGGATCATGGGTCGTGGATAATGTTACCAACTCAATACAAACACAAAAAGTTGGGCCCATTTGACAAAAAATGTAATTTTGGCCACTTTTGACTTTTGGCAATTTTGCAAAAAGGGTCAACTTCACCAATGCATAACTCCTTCAATTTTGACCCTAGAGATGTGTTCTTGGACTTTTTAGAAAGCTCAAGATGTCCTCTAAGCAAACCTTCTAATCTGATCTCAATTGAGTCTTCCATGTTCATGTATGAAGCTTTGACAAAAAAAGTGTTTTTGTTGACTTTTCAAAATGACCTATAATGTCCAAATTCATATCTTCTTGTGAGTGCATATTTTGAAATTGGGAGCTGCATATTAATTGTAGGTAATCACGTCCTCTTCAAAATGAGCTTTGGATGGGTCTTTTTTGATAAAGTATGAGAAAGTTATGCTTGGTCAAAGTTGAGTTGACTTTTCCTTCAAAACCCTAATTTAGCAACTTTTGGGTTTTGATGAATTGTGAGCAATACTTGATGAATCATGATCAACCATTGATCAAATGATGAATAATACTTCAAAATAAGAATTTTTACCAAAAACTTGAAGTTTGACTGTATGTAGGATACAGTTGACTTTTGCTCTAGCATAGTCGATTTTCAGGCTTTTGAGCAATTGACTGAGCAAACTTTCTCTGCAAGGCTTGAAACTTGACATGGATGATATTGAGAACATATTAGGACAATGGTGAGCCTTTGGGATCCCTTGGACTCAAGTACCTTGATGCAAAACTGAAACCCTAATTTGAGGTAGATTGCCTCAGGAGAGAGTTTGTCTGGTCAACCTTTGGACTTCCTTGAGCAATTTGAGGACCTCACTTGAAATGTATTGAGAAATATGGGAGGGAAAATTTTGGGGTACAACAAGGGGGTATTTACATGTCCAAACTTTGGGGGAAAAAATAAAGAAAAATCCTAAATTAAGTTATTACAGACTGTGAGCAGTTATAATAATTTGGAAAAATAAAATATAGAAAATAATAACACGCGCAAGTCGAAAGGAACGTCTAAAACTCTAAAAAAGTTTTAAGTAAAATAAGAAAAATCTTTTGTTGTTTTTGTTTATTTGGGAAGATATTAAATTAAATTAAAGCTCAATTAATTAAAATAAAATAAAAAGAAAATAAAATTATTAATCAAAGTTAAATCTAAATAAAACCTAACATGTTTTAGCATTTTTGTTTGAGAAAAATTTGAATTAAAATGAACCTAGTTCTAATTATTTTTAAATAATAAAATGAGGTCAAAATAATTAACTTAATTAATTACGAAAATTAAATTCAAACAAAATAAAACCTAAATCTAAGTTTTTTATATTTTTTCTGATTTTATGATTTTTATAATAAAAAAAAGATCTATAAAACAAAACAAATAAAATAAAATAAAGAAAAATTAAAATGAGATGGGTCTGCCGTAGACGTAGACTGAGGGGTGGGAATTGGAATCCGTTAGGCCCAATAAAGATTGAGCCCAACTGTTTGAAAGATCCAGTATGACCAATTCAAGAGGTACATTATGGAGATTCCCTTCTGGCTGTTGGATCTGAATTGGTTGGAATCTGATGGCCAAGATGTGATACGCATTGTGTACGCACTAACTGGATTCGTATTGGATCTACAAGAGAAATGTGAGAAAATATAAAACTTAAAACCTGGGGTTTGAACCCAGGCTCTTCAGTCTTACAAACGCGCGCTTCACCACCACGCTATCTGTTCATTCATTATTTAAAATAAACTGATAATATAATATATGAAAAAACACAGTCAATTTTCAAATTTCAAACGTGCGCCAGGCTCTATTCGAATGGCCCAATGAAATGATGATGTTTGGTCCAACAGAGTCACCACGTCGGAGTCAACTTTCCGGTTGTCTTCTCCGGTTGGCACGAAATCAAAACCTGCAAAATACGAAAGATCAATGGCTTAAATCGATCCTAACCCCCTTAAAAAATCCTCTTGAATCCAAATTCGGCATTGGTTTGGACTGAAAGTGTTTGTATCAATGAAACTGAAGCTTAAACATTCTTAAACCCTAACAATGGTAACCTGCAATTTTAGCACTTAAATTCTCATGTAAAACGTCAGATCTCTTCTAATCATTATCACAAACATATATACATGCATTAGATGGATCAATAATACATATTTTAACAATTTTGAATCAAAGAAATATACCAAACCAATTATTATCGTGGGGGTTGTTCTGGTGTGATCCGAGTTGCGGGAAGGACTAGAATGGATTCCTGGGATCTTCAGGGGTAAGATGCAAGGCTTTGTTTGGATTAATATGGCTTGGAAGGTTTGATTTCAAAATTTTCAACTTTGGTATTTTGTGAAGATTTTGTAGAGCTTCTTTAGGCAATTTTGTGGGTCCTTTAGGCTTGCATAGTGTTTGCTTTATATAGAGGAATGTGAAGCTTGATGAACATGGAAATAATCAAGTCTTTAACATGGCCTTTAAAACAAAATCAATAATTTTAAAATCATCCATTTATGTTATATTCTTGCCATTTTTGTAGGTTGCATGAACCTGGACATTTTGCATTGGCGTCTTGTACGAATTGAATCGTTCAGAGTTTTCCTCATCAAAGCTTCTTCAATTACATCGCCATTTACTTCGATTTCCTGATCTGGAAGGATAAACTTAGTCAAATAAGCTCTTGTCCCTTTTTGATGACTCTAAGTTCTGACTCAAATTGCACCAGGCCACATTATCATGGCTCGTTCGATCAGCCCCCAAGCTTAAAGATGCCATCCAAAGTAGATGCTGACTTTATAAGAGGTCCCTTTGTGGGGAATTCTTGTTCCTGCTGTCTGAGGAGGAGTCCACTGGGGAAGGTTGATTTCTGTTGTTCTCCTGCTTGAGGAAAACTCTGTGGGGAATAGAGTCTAGGAACTTCAGTTGTCCATGGCTCTACTGAGGAGTTATCTCTGGAAAAGTTTGTTGTTTTCTGGTTGAAATCCATGCTTCACAGTAATTTTCATGGGAGAATGAAATTAACTGTTGCCTTGAAATGTATTAGAAAGAGTCTGTGTAGGGCTGTTTTAGGATGAGTCTGTGTTAGTCTGCATCCGGAGATATATGAGAAGGAGTTTGTGTGGGGCTACTTCAGAATGAGTCTGTGTTAGACTGCATCTGGAGATCATGAAAAGAAACATGTGTAAGATTGCTTCAGGATGAGTCCGTGATAGACTGCATCTGGAGATCATGAGAAGAAACCCGTGTAAGATTGCTTCAGGATAAGTCTGTGTTAGATTCCATCTGGAGATAATGATAAGAAACCCGTGTAAGATTGCTTCAGAATGAGTCCGTGTTAGACAGCATCTGGAGATCATGAGAAGAAACCCGTGTAAGATTGCTTCATGATGAGTCTGTGTTAGACTGCATCTAGAGATCATGAGAAGAAACACGTGTAATATTGCATCAGGATGAGTCTGTGTTAGATTGTATCTGGTTATGTACATAGTTTTCCTGTCTGGTTTCAGGTATTAATCTATAATCAATCATTCACAGATAGTTATCCTGTCTTGTTTCAGGTATTATTCTGGAACTTGCCTTTGTGGGTTGTTGAGATAGTTGTCCTGGCTGGTTCCAGGTATTAATCTCTGACTTGAGAAAGAAAGATAGTTTTCTCATCTGGTTTCGAGTATTAATCTTCAATCTGCTCATGTAGATAGTTTTCCTGTCTGGCTTCAGGTATTAGTATACGATCGGTCATCCACAGATAGTTGTCCTGGCTTGTTACAGGTATTAATTTGGAACTTATTTTTGTTGGTCACATAGATAGTTTCTCCATCTGGTTTCGGGTATTAATCTCTGACCTAAGAAAGAAAGATAGTTTTCCTGTCTGGTTTCAGGTATTAATCTTCAATCTGCTCATGTAGATATTTTTCCTGGCTTGTTACAGGTGTTAATCTACAATCGGTCATCCACATATAGTTTTTCTGGCTTGTAACAGGTATTAATCTGGGACTTGGCAACATTAGTCACATAGATAGTTTCCCTGTCTGGTTTCGGGCATTAATCAGTGGCCTGCTGCATTTGTTGGTAAACCCGTCTTGTTCCGAGAGTTCATACCACTTGGTCGTATATATAATTTCCCCGTCTGGTTTTAGGTATTAATCTTTGACCTGTTGTGCATAAGTTGATAGTATTCGTCTGTCTGCGAATTCAACCTGAAAAGGTAAAGTCAGTTTCATGTGATGTCATGATGTATGAATTGCATGATACTCTCAAAATAAATGAGATTGTGATATATGCATTTGTGCTTCATATGCCATGATGCATGAGTGCAATGTATGAATGTGTTGGTTGTTCTATTGCAGTGTTGTAGAATTAGGGAAAATAAATCCCTGATTGTAGCTGGGGTGAAGAATGTGAGTCTTCAAATTTTGTTGAAGTTGAATGCTGGGAGATAGATTTCCATTATTTAGAGAAATAAACTCTGTTGGGGAAGGAAAACTCCGTGCAACGTTCGGGGATTTTGTGAAATCCAGTTGGGGAATCCTAAGAAGCTTGGCGACTTCAATGGGGAAATTTTTTTGTTGGAGCAGTAATTTGGAGATTCTGGCTCCGCTGGGGATATGAGAACACCTGGCACCATTAGGCTGCATGCTGAGAATATGGCAGTTACGTTGTAGTAGGATGCCCCTGCCTCTGTAACTGCTGGAGAAAATATCTGCGTTGATTTTGTGAATTACCTTTAGACATTGCTCTTTTTCTTAAAGCCATTAGTAACTGTCTTTCTATTTTTATGCGTATATTTGTAAACAGAAATCACATTCAAATACATATTTTCAAAAATAATCACTGGACGTTTTTGCAAACAAAACAGAAAAAATAAAAACAAATAGTTTTGCACTTTCAAAGAGATTGTTTTTGTATTAATTTGAAGAATTCGTGCCTATAATAGGCGTTTTTGTACAAGGAGACGAACATCCTGGTAAGAGAATGTCGTTGTAAGAATTAAACTAATACAAAATAGCATACAAAGAAAACAGCTATGTGAAATAATCCCATTGGGTTCCCATTCTGCTATTGCCTTTATGTCTTTGAGCGTCTCATCTCTTTCACTGCTTGTCCATAGCTGACTGGATTGATTAGTACCACTTGAACTTGATAGTTGATACTGAAGATTGGCTGTAAGGCGATCCAACGGGACATAGTTATACGCTTTAAATCCATAACTTTTTCCTGGACGGCCCTTTCGGGTTTTCAGTCCATAGGGATACCCTTTTTTGCCCAAGCCGCCTTTTCAGGTTTTCGACTTGTCGGGTGTACAGATTTTTTTCATATGTATATCCCTAATTTTTGCCCGAACCCTTTTGGTTCGCCGGAATGCCCTTATTTTTTTCCTAGGCCAGTCAACCTAGCGGGTTTTTGTTCATACATAGTGTGATCGGTGGATCTGGAACTGATTGTTTAACACTGGTTCGCGAAATGTCGCGGAAGCAAGAGTCGCCACCGTCTTTTATTTTCTCCAACATGGACAGGACAAAAGCACAGCAAAATTCCTTATGAGATAGTTTCTCGGTTCGGGAGGTAGATTTATAGAAAGGGAAGGTGTTAGCACCCTTTCTATCCATGGTTATCCATGGGCTCTTAGATACTTGCTCATTTGTGTTTTCAAAATGTTTGCTTTTCAAAATGTGAGTGGGCTTTGAAAAAGTTTCTTTGAAAGATTTCTGAATAACTCTTGTATCTGTCCTCAAGAGTGTTTGAAAAATTTGTTTTGAAAGCTTTTGAAAGTGTAAGGTGTGAAAAGTATTTTTGTTTGTTTTTGAAAAGAGCAAGTATCCATGAGTCATCTACCTACCCTAAGGAATTAAGCTGTGTAAGTGTCCTTTAGGTAGTGCCATCCCACCATTGAGGGGTAGGTAGCACCACCGTTGGAGGTGTTCGGGTCAATTCGATTTTAGGGACAGTGTGGTCACCGAAGCAACAAGAAGATACCTTAGAAGCTACCCTTATGCCATTGATCTTTTTATTCTGAGGCAACCGTTTCGAGGCAACTTGTTTCGAGGCAACCGTTTCGAGGCAACTAGATCAATGGAACATAAGGACTCACCAAGACGTCCTATACTCGATGGCCACGTTTCGAGGGGCAAGGCAACAGTGTGATCACCAGAGCAACAGTAGGACACCTTAGAAGCTACCCTTATGCCATGTTCATGGACATAAGGACTTACTAAGACGTCCTGTACTCGACGACCACGTTTCGAGGGGCAAGGCAACAGTGAGGCGTACCCTAAGAGTGGTGTGTGAATTGTGTGTCATTTTAAGTTATTATTTGTCTTGTCATGCATTGGGTGAGCTACGCTTTGATTTTATTTGGGCATTCATTCTTTCATGTGATTAGCAGTTAAAAGGGTGCGGAAAATAAAAATGCAGAAAATAAAGGTCCTACGCTATTACAAGGCGCGGGTCTACATCGCCAAATTAAACCAAGACCCGATTTGAATAAAAGTGCGGAAAGTAAATGTCCTAATTATCTATTACAAGGCTTTGGGGCAATTACATAAAAAAGAAAAATAAAAGTAAACGTGCGAAAAGAAATTAGAATCGAGTGCAAGGGCGTTGGACCCTTTAAGGAATTGAATTGAAATTATTAAATTAAATTAAATTAAATAAAGAAAAGAACTTATTTTTTTTTTGATGTTTTTTGTATTTATGAAATTTAATGAGAATAAAGAAAATTAATATTGAAAGAAACCCTAATTCTAAATTGTTTTTAATTATTAAAGAAAAAATGTTTAAGTTGTAACCTAATTTACCCTAATTAATTAAATGACATATTTATTTACAAAATTAATTAATGGTTAATAATAATTATAATAAGAAAATTTTTATTTATTGAGAAAAAGAATGAAAATGCTAAACCTAATTTTTATGTATTTTATTAGTCATTTAAAAAGAATTAAAATTTAAACCCTAAATTAAAACTAAATTGATTATTAAATTTTTATTTACAAAATTAATAGAAATTAATATTAATAAAACATATTTTTTTATTTTTGTAATTTCTGATTTTTTTGGTTTTATTATGAAAATTATATTTTTTTGTGAATTAAATAAAACAAAGGAAAGACAATTAAAATAAGAAGAAGAAAGAAAAAGGAAAAAGAAAATGCAAACTGTGGGGGGTGTTGGCCTTTTTTGGAGGTTAATTTGCAGTATTTTGGCCCAAGAACTTAGGCCTTTTGGGACTTTCTGGAATTGCATAGGGCATGGTTGACTAACGTGCATGATAGTCAGCATATTCTGGCCTTTGGATGGATCCTTGGGGACACTTGGCAGGCAAGCAGGCAAGGCGTTTGGTGGACCACTGGATGAAAGCTGCATAGAAGCATGTTAAAGGAAAAAAATATGAAATATATAAGGGGACCTGGGAATCGAACCCAGGTCCCAATACCTGCAAGCAAACACACTAACCATCTGAGCCACTGACTCTCTTTGATATTATAATAGACAATGATTATTATGAGAGAGAAACAAGCGCTAGTGGTATTTCAACAAAACGCGCGCCAGGATTTGAAACCAACCATTAACGTGAGGACACCTAAGCTTCGTCTTCCTTTTTCTTCTGTAAATAAAATAGATAGCGGGGGTTTTAAACCCCCACTAAATCAAACCTGCGAAAAATAGCGAACAACATATGGTGAAAAAGAAAAAGGGCGCGAGGGTTAATTTCTATTCGTTGGAAGGTCCTGAATCCAGTGGTACAGGTCTCGTGGCCTAATTTTTCCAGATGAGGAAAGCCCCAAATTCAAACCTCTGAAAACCTAAAAAACGTCAATGGCATATTTCGCTACAGGCATGGTTAGGACAATTAAATGGTATCATGAGCTTCAGAAGGTTCATATTAATATAAATCAACCTTTAAAATGTATGAAATATGCATATATATTGAGATACGATTATGAAAAAGTTTGAGAAAAGTGTGACTTCAATATACCAATTCCTTGCGCGTGGAGGGTTGATTTTGATTGGAGTGGCTTCCTGGATGTGTCAGGAGTGTGATGGAATAGTTCTTTTGCTTTGAAACGTGCTCTATGTGGGAAAACAATTTTCAGAATTTTGTGAAAAAATGCAAGTTTTTCTTCTGAGTTTGGGCGCAGCTTAGGTCGTGTTTTTGCTTGTGTTAGCTTGTATACATATTATGCAATGTGTTTTGATAAGAATTATGACCAATAATGCCTTGCATTCATGCTTAAGATTTTCCATAAACCTTCATTGAAACACTTTCCATCTTTGTACCAAAATTTGAATTCTTGCTTGATTAGGCCTTGGTACGAATTTGGGATGTTGTATAATGATGATTCAAAGCTAATCAAAGCCAAATATGTCCCTTAATTAACCTTTTTGATTTTTATTTGATTTTAAAGGATTTAAAATGAATTAAATCCAATAAAATCAAATAAAAATGAAAATATTAATTTTAAATTTTGAAATAAAATGTGGGACACATGGGAAGCATGGACAAGCTAATTCAAGTGGAAAAAGTGGGCCCCTTTTTGTCAAAAATGAAGTTTCAAGGATGAATGATTTTGGCCATTTCACAAAAATTTCCCAACTTCTCCAATGCATATCTTGCTCAAGTTTTAAGCTTTGATCATGTTCTTAGACATTTTGGAAAGGTCTTGAAGTCCTCTAACCAATGTCTTTGGTCCCATGTCATTTTGATTTACCAATATCAAGTTATGGTCTTTGACTTAAAGTCCCTTTTTGTTGACTTTTGAAAATGACCTATAATGTTGAAATTGATAACTTTTTGTGAGAGCATTTCTTGGACTTGGAATGTGAAGATGAGTTGTAGGAAATGTCCTCCCCTTCAAGATGAGCATTGGATGGGATTTTTCTGATGAACCATGAAAAAGTTATGCCTTGGTCAAGTTATAGTTGACTTTTCAGCTGTCCAAAAATAGAAACTTTTGCATCCTTGATGATTTTTGAGCCATTCTTGTGAAATCATGGTCAAGACTTGACCAAATGATGATTGTGGCTTCAAAATGAGATGTTGACCAAAATTTTTGACTTTTGACTGCCAAATTACCATTTTGCCCCTGCAGTTGACTGTGGAGCAATTAGAGTTTTTGACTGTGCAACTTGACCTTGTGAGCCTTGAAACTTGACATGTAGGTGCTTGACAATGTGTATGAGCATATGTGACTTGATTGAGCCCTTGAAAACCTCAACTTCCTTGCAAGAACCAAAACCCTAATTTGACTGGCTTAGGAGGATGATTGACTGTGTAGCCCTTGAGTATACTTGAACCATTTGTGGATGATTCTTGTCAAAACTTTGAAGATTATGTGCGGGAAAATTTTGGGGTACAACAGTTGCCCCTGTTCAATCTTCTTAGACCTGAGGATGTAGATTGGCTTGCATGCCTTTCGTGATCCGAGGGTGGAAGATGATTGAACACTAGAGTGCCCAGAAATTTGCACTCACATAGTTGAGTATCAGCAGTGCAATGGCGGGAATGGGCTTACAGATGCCATTTGGAGGGATGGTGGATAGGAGGATGGGCTTATAGATGCCATCTGGAAGTGTGACAGAACTTTGTCGGGAATGGGCTTATAGATGCCATTTGGAACTGTTGGTATGTGGATGGGCTTATAGATGCCATCTAGGTGTAGACCGTGTAAGAGATTCCTTAGCGAGAACTTGCGTACCTGAGAAAGAGAAATAATTACCTGGCCTGTTACAGGGGTTGATCTTCAAACTCTTTATGTAGACGTGCCCTGGCTGGATACATGAATCGAATCTTTAAACTCTTCAGACGTGCCCTGGCAGGATACAGGAATGGAGTCTGGTACTGTAGTCGTCAACAGATACACCCTGGCAAGATACAGGAATCGAATCTTCGAACTCTTCAGACGTGCCCTGGCAGGATATAGGAATCGAGTCTGGTACTGTAGTCGTCAACAGATACAACCTGGCAAGATACAAGAATCGGATCTTCGAACTCTTCAGACGTGCCCTGGCAGGATACAGGAATCAAGTCTAGTACTGTAGTCGTCAACAGATACACCCTGGCAAGATACAGGAATCAGATCTTCGAACTCTTCAGACGTGCCCTGGCAAGATACAGGGATCGAGTCTGGTACTGTAGTCGTCAACAGATACACCCTGGCAAGATACAAGAATCGGATCTTCGAACTCTTCAGACGTGCCCTGGCAAGATACAGGAATCGAGTCTGGTACTGTATTCGTCAACAGATACACCCTGGCAAGATACAGGAATCAGATCTTCGAACTCTTCAGACGTGCCCTGGCAGGATACAGGAATCGAGTCTGGTACTGTAGTCGTCAACAGATACACCCTGGCAAGATACAGGAATCAGATCTTCGAACTCTTCAGACGTGCCCTGGCAGGATACAGGAATCGAGTCTGGTACTGTAGTCGTCAACAGATACGCCCTGGCAAGATACAGGAATCGGATCTTCGAACTCTTCAGACGTGCCCTGGCAGGATACAAGAATCGAGTCTGGTACTGTAGTCGTCAACAGATACACCCTGGCAAGATACAGGAATCGGATCTTCGAACTCTTCAGACGTGCCCTGGCAGGATACAGGAATCGAGTCTGGTACTGTAGTCGTCAACAGATACACCCTGGCAAGATACAGGAATCGGATCTTCGAACTCTTCAGACGTGCCCTGGCAGGATACAGGAATCGAGTCTGGTACTGTAGTCGTCAACAGATACACCCTGGCAAGATACAGGAATCGGATCTTCGAACTCTTCAGACGTGCCCTGGCAGGATACATGAATCGAGTCTGGTACTCTAGTCGTCAACAGATACACCCTGGCAAGATACAGGAATCGGATCTTCGAACTCTTCAGACGTGCCCTGGCAGGATACAGGAATCGAGTCTGGTACTGTAGTCGTCAACAGATACACCCTGGCAAGATACAGGAATCGGATCTTCGAACTCTTCAGACGTGCCCTGGCAGGATACAGGAATCGAGTTTGGTACTGTAGTCGTCAACAGATACACCCTGGCAAGATACAGGAATCGGATCTTCGAACTCTTCAGACGTGCCCTGGCAAGATACAGGGATCGAGTCTGGTACTGTAGTCGTCAACAGATACACCCTGGCAAGATACATGAATCGGATCTTCGAACTATTCAGACGTGCCCTGGCAAGATACAGGAATCGAGTCTGGTACTGTAGTCGTCAACAGATACACCCTGGCAAGATACAGGAATCAGATCTTCGAACTCTTCAGACGTGCCCTGGCAGGATACAGGAATCGAGTCTGGTACTGTAGTCGTCAACAGATACTCCCTGGCAAGATACAGGAATCGGATCTTCGAACTCTTCAAACGTGCCCTGGCAGGATACAGGAATCGAGTCTGGTACTGTAGTCGTCAACAGATACGCCCTGGCAAGATACAGGAATCAGATCTTCGAACTCTTCAGACGTGCCCTGGCAGGATACAGGAATCGAGTCTGGTACTGTAGTCGTCAATAGATACGCCTTGGCAAGATACAGGAATCAGATCTTTGAACTCTTCAGACGTGCCCTGGCAGGATACAGGAATCGAGTCTGGTACTGTAGTCGTCAACAGATACACCCTGGCAAGATACAGGAATCGGATCTTCGAACTCTTCAGACGTGCCCTGGCAGGATACAGGAATCGAGTCTGGTACTGTAGTCGTCAAAAGATACACCATGGCAAGATACAAGAATCGGATCTTTAGTTGCGACCATTGATAGTAATCATCTTTGTATTGACCTTTGTCCTGAAAAGACAAAACGTTAGTTGTATGCGATGTCCTGATGTATGACATGCGAGATGTTCTCAGAATGAATGAGATTTTATGTTCATGATGCGTATATGCATGCTATAATGTATGAATATGCGAGGTTTATGAATGCATGTTTTCGTCTTAGGAAAATAAATCCTTGACGGATGCCGGGAAGTCAGATCCTGGGCTGATGTGAATAGCATTCTCTGTTTCCACTGGGGAGTGATGGCTGCAAGGATACCGGTAGGATAAGATGACTCCGTTGGGGAATAAACTTGGAGATTACTCTGTGGGGGAAAATTATTCTAGCGGTCTTGCTGGGGAACAATACTCTGGGAAGAGAGATACTCTGTTGAGATGTTGGTAGTAACTTCGCTGGGGATACCGTTGTTATATTGGAAGTTTGAATAGACTCCGCTAGGGATAAGAAGGCTTTTCTGAGGACGATCTTTCCGTGGCTTTTGGCTGAGGATAACCCAGTTATATCCTGGTAGGGAAATAAACTTTGAATAAAGCCGGGGGACGCGTTCGTGCTCTGCGAGGGATAAGCTTCCAGAATCTACTGGGGATAAGCTTCGTGCTGGGGAGATGGATTGAACTTTCCTGGGGAAACTTCTGGACTGGACTCTCCTGGGGAAGTTCTTGAGATATACCGGGGAAGTGGCTCCACCGAATGTCTAGTATACTACCGGGGAACAATCTTAGACCAAGACTGCCGGGGATGCTTGTTAGGAATGCTCGTATATTGTTGGGGAATGTTGAGAGCTGCTGGGGATACCCAACTTCCTTAAGGTTTGATAGAGTAGGCTAACTCTTCTTGGGGAGAGTGTATTGACTTGCTGGCTCATTCTCTGGGGAATTAAGATATCTTGGTTCTATTCTTCAGCTGAACTTACCTTGGTACTTTGGTGGATATAGCAATTAGATCGCTTTAGACAACTCATTATTTCCCCTGTTTCTAATGTCACCTGTAATTAATCCTTTGTTTTGTATACAAATATTTATGAGTTAGCAATTAGTGTCAAATGCATATATCATAAATTAAACCTTGGACGTTCTTCGCAAAACAAAACAGAAAAGGAAAAACAATTTGCAATTTGTAGCTGAAAAGTGAATTTATATTGATTTTTGAATTGCCTGTAAATAGGCGTTTTATGTACAAGAGGTTGACGTCCTAGTAAGAGAACGCCGCCGAACAAAAGAGTTTATACAATTTGTACAAAGGGAAAACAAAACAGCTGTGTGAAAAGAATAATCCCACTGGGTTCCAACTCTGCTATTGCCTTTATATCTTCGAGCGTCTCATCACTTGATGACCTAGCTGAAGATGAAGCTGATTGATCAATGCCGTCTGAACTTGATAGTTGATACCGGATTCTGGATGCAAAGTGATCCAATGAGACATAGTATTACGCTTTATCCCTAACTTTTGCCTGGACCGCCCTTTCGGGTTTTCAGTCCACCGGGATACCCATTTTTGCCCAAGCCACCTTTTCAGGTTTTCGACTTGCCGGGTGTACAGATTTTTTTATTTCATCCCTCATTTTGCCCGAACCCTTTTGGTTCGCCGGGAAGCCCTAATTTTTGCCTAGGTATGTCAACCAAGCGGGTCTTTTATCATGCGTAGTATCTTTTTACTATGTCTGCATTGGCGGGGTGAGGAAGGTCGTCACCATCCATGGTAGTTAGGATCATGGCTCCTCCTGAGAACACATGTTTAACCACAAATGGCCCTTCGTACGTAGGGGTCCATTTGCCCCTGGGATCACTCTGAGGAAGGATGATACGCTTGATTACCAGATCCCCAACTTGATATTCTTGTGGTCTGACTTTCTTGTTAAATGCCCTGATCATCCGTTTTTGATACGTCTGACCATGAAAAATAGCAGCAAGTCTCTTTTTGTCAATTAGGTTTAGCTGATCAAGTCGTGTCTGGATCCAATCATCTTCACTCAGATCTGCATCCTTCATTATCCGGAGAGAGGGTATTTGCACTTCGATCAGTAAGACTGCCTCCATACCGTAGACCAAGGAGAAAGGAGTTGCCCCGGTTGACGTCCTTGCTGAGGTACGGTACCCATGTAGAGCAAACGGTAACATCTCGTGCCAATCTTTATAAGTCACTGTCATCTTCTGCACAATTTTCTTGATATTTTTATTCGCTGCTTCTACAGCCCCATTCATCTTCGGCCGGTAAGGAGAAGAGTTGTGGTGCTGTATCTTAAACTGCTCGCAGAGCTTAGTGATCATCTTGTTATTAAGGTTGGTACCGTTGTCTGTAATGATTCTTTCTGGGACGCCGTATCGATAGATCAGGTTATGCTGAATGAACCGTGCCACGACATTCTTGGTTACTGTAGCGTAGGAAGCTGCTTCAACCCACTTTGTAAAGTAATCAATCGCCACCAGGATGAAGCGATGCCCGTTGGATGCCGTAGGTTTAATCTCGCCGATCATATCTATGCCCCACATTGCAAACGGCCAAGGTGCTGTCAAGACATTCAGAGAAACTGGAGGAACGTGCACCTTATCAGCATAAATCTGGCATTTATGACAGGTCCGAGAATGTTGGTAACAGTCAGTTTCCATTGTGGACCAAAAATACCCTGCCCGAAGGATTTTCTTTGCCATAATATGTCCACTGGAATGTGTTCCGAAGGTACATTCATGTAGCTCCGCCATGATCCTTTCTGCTTCAGTCTTGTCCACACAACGCAGTAAGGTCGAATCATGGTTTCGCTTGTACAGAATGCCATTGCTAAGGAAGAACTTTGCTGCGAACCTTCTCAGAAACTTCTTATCATTTACAGATGCACCTTCAGGATACTCTTGAGCTTCCAAGTATCTCTTCACCTCATGGTACCAGGGTTTCTCATTTACTGTTTCAGCCTCAAGATCACAACAGTATACCGGTTCGTCCAGTTTCCAGATAATGACCCGGGGAGCCTCATTGTCCCATTTGACTTTGAACATAGAAGACATCGTAGCTAACGCGTCCGCCAACTGATTCTCCTCTCTTGGGAAATGTTCAAAAGTTATCTCTGTGAAGTGGGGGATCAATGTCAACACACACTCTCTATAAGGAATAAGGTTCGGATGTTTCGTATCCCACTCCCCTTTGATCTGATTGATCACGAGAGCGGAATCTCCGAAGACACTCAGAAACTTGATCCTTAAGTCAATCGCAGCTTGGAGACCCATGATGCATGCCTCATACTCCGCCATGTTGTTGGTGCAGTTGAAACATAGTCGGGCGGTGAGTGGAGTATGAGTGCCTTGAGGGGATATGATCACATCGCCGATACTGTTACCCAAAGCATTGGAGGCTTCGTCAAAGTGCATAGACCATCGGGATCTTTCCTCAGGTCCTTCATCCGGTCCAGGTATTTCATAATCAGTCACTATCATGATACTCTCGTCTGGAAACTCGAAGTTCATTGCCTGATAGTCATCTACTGCCTAGTGTGCCAAGTGGTCTGCCAATACACTTCCCTTGATAGCTTTCTGAGTCGTGTACTGGATGTCGTATTCTGTCAAGATCATCTGCCATCTTGCTATTCTCCCAGACAGAGCAGGCTTTTCAAATATGTACTTTATTGGAACCATCTTTGAAATCAATAAGGTAGTGTGAGTCAGCATATACTGTCTCAGCCGGCGAGCAGCCCATACTAAAGCGCAACAAGTTTTCTCGAGCAGTGAGTATCGGGTCTCACAGTCGGTAAACTTTTTGCTAAGGTAATAAATGGCGTGCTCTTTTCGGCCAGACTTGTCATGCTGCCCCAGCACACACCCCATTGAGTTGTCAAGTATTGTCAGGTATAGTATCAAAGGTCTCCCTTCAACCGGTGGCATAAGAATGGGTGGTTCTTGGAGATACTCCTTGATTCTGTCAAAAGCGGCCTGACATTCATCATTCCAACGTACTACCTGATCTTTCTTCAGCAGCTTGAAGATTGGATCACAGGTAGCAGTTAGATGCGAGATGAATCGAGCAATGTAATTAAGGCGTCCTAAAAATCCTCTGACCTCGTTCTCTGTCTTAGGA
The DNA here is from genome assembly GCA_948472305.1 of Vicia faba. Taxonomy (NCBI): domain Eukaryota; kingdom Viridiplantae; phylum Streptophyta; class Magnoliopsida; order Fabales; family Fabaceae; genus Vicia; species Vicia faba. Next base: position 255,614,215 of record OX451736.1, on the reverse strand, counting down.
ACTGGCATCTCTTGAATGGCTTTAACCTTGGCAGGGTCCACTTGAATACCCTTATCACTTACGACGAAGCCTAGCAACTTTCCAGATCATACCCCGAAGGTGCACTTGTTCGGGTTCAACCTCATCTTGTACAGTTTCAGACGGTCAAACAACTTCTGCAGATGGTCAAGGTGTTCCTCCTCAGTTTGGGACCTTGCAATCATGTCATCAACATACACTTCTATCTCATGATGGATCATGTCATGAAATAAAGCAACCATGGCACGTTGGTAGGTTGCCCCAGCATTTTTCAACCCGAATGGCATGACCTTGTAGCAAAAGGTGCCCCACTGAGTAACAAAGGTAGTCTTTTCCATGTCTTCAGGAGCCATCTTGATCTGATTATACCCTGAAAAACCATTCATGAAGGAAAACACCTTATGCTGAGCAGTATTGTCAACCAGGACATCAATGTGAGGTAGGGGAAGTCATCTTTGGGGCTGGCCCTGTTCAGATCCTTGTAGTCGACACACATTCTGACCTTACCATCTTTCTTTGGCACTGGAACTACGTTGGCAACCCACTGAGGGTAAGAAGTCACTGCAAGAAACCCGGCATCGAATTGCTTCATAACCTCAACTTTGATCTTCTCGGACATCTCTGGACGCATACAGCGGACCTTTTGCTTAACCGGAGGGCAGTCTTCCTTGGTAGGCAGATGATGGACTACGATGTTGGTATCTAACCCAGGAATGTCTTCGTAAGACCAGGCAAAGATCTCCACATAATCATGCAGCATCTGAATCAGCCGTTGTTTCACGCTGAGCTCGAGATTGGCACTAATATTGACTTCCTTTCTATCTGTCTTCGTACCCAGATTTACCGTTTCCACTGGCTCTTCATGTGGTTGAATTGCCCTTTCTTCTTGGAGTAACAGTCTTGCAAGCTCGCCAGGCACTTCGTAATCATCTTCACCTTCGTCTTCGGCTAAGTTGATCGGATTTTCAAAGTCATAACTGGCAGTAGCAGAGTCGTTACCAGTGATATCCAGAGTGGATTGAAACCTGTATGAGTGAGTGTGTGTAAATACAGCTGCTTTGCAATATATATAAAGAAAGAAAGGGAGCGCAAGATTTGAGATGTGAAAAACGTCCAATGCTTTTATTCATGATATATGAAGGTGACAAACAAAAGCCCTCACAAATAAAACCACGGTGCCCCGGGTAAGACACCGGGCCATAAAGTTTCAAATTATTGTTTATTACAAATCCAAAACAAAGAAGTTCATTACTGGGTGACAAAAGTAATGGGTGTAAAGTCTTTTGCAGTCCAGTTGCTAGGTCCACCGTTGGCCGTTGGGTAGATCCAGCTGTCAAACTCGGATTCTTCCACTTCGTCTTCATCCCCAACAGCATTCACTCCTGGATTGGTGATGAGCACAGGAGGTCTTCCAATCCTTGCCTTGCGCACCGCCTTCTGAGCCTCTGCAGTGAAACCCAGCCCAAACTTGTTAGTCTTAGGAGTAAAATCAGGGAGCCTGCCCCAGTTTGCACATTCACCTCTTTCAATCACAGCCTGGGCGTCCTTCAAGGAAGCCATCTTCAAAGGAGAACCCTCTTCAGTCACTGCTTCTGCCGCTGCCAATGTTTGTGGCACCTCTTCAAAATGTTGAAAGGGGGTCTCAATTAAATCCCCATCCATTTCCACGTACCTGAAGGAGTTGAGGTGGCTGACCATGTATTCCTCTTCCCCTTGAACTGTTACAATCTTCCCCCTGACCGGGTACTTGAGCTTCTGATGCAACGTGGAGGTCACAGCTCCAGCCTTGTGGATCCACGGGCGACCCAACAAACAAGAATAGGATGGACGGATGTCCATCACATAGAATTTTGAATCAAAGACCTGTGACCCAACCCTGATTGGGATGTCAACCTCACCATGTACCATTCTTTTGGACCCATCAAAGGCCCGAACAACAATGTTACTTGGTTTGAGCTCTAGACCCTCACAGTCCAGCCTGTCCAGAGCCTTCTTGGGTAGCACGTTTAGTGAATAACCAGTGTCAACCAGCACGTGAGCAAGAGTAGTGCCCCTGCATTCAATGGAGACATGCAGGGCATCATTATGGTTCTTCCCTTTGGCTGTCAGATCGGCATCAGAGAAACCCAGGCCATTATCAGCGGTTAAGTTGGCCACACAGTTGGTGAATTGATCAGCAGACGTCTCTTGGGGTACGTGTGCCGTCTTTAAGAAAGCAATCAGGGCTTTGGCATGGGCCTCTGAACACAGCAGCAGTGATAGCATGGAGATTTTGGAGAGGGTGTGCCCCAACTGTTCAACGACGTTGAAATCACTTTTCTTTATAATCTTGAGGATCTCTTCCATCTCTTGCTTGGAAGCCTCAACAATGGTCTTTGGTGCCTCTGTCCGGGAAGGCATATCAGAAGCAATCCCCTTGCCCCGAGCGTCAGATGACTCGGCAACAGGGGTGGAAACTTGATTAGGGGAAGAGACAGGCACACTGGCAGGTGTGATGATCAAAGGCCTCTGAATTACTGGAGGAGCAATGTCTGGTGAGAACAGTCTTCCACTACGAGTGACCTTAGCAGACCCAGTGATGTTGGTGATACCAGTATCAGTATTGAACTCTTGCTTCACTCCCAGAACATAAACATCTGCCCCATAGTGCCACGTGACAACTTTATCAGACTTGTAGGGGATGGGCCCCGGAACAGTAATGGTGATGGGAGCAATCTTGTGAACAGGCAAAATTTGGACAGGCTTCTTTGAAGGAGCCTTGGAAGGGTTGTTGAAAATGGTAACAATTGAAACTTCTTCAACAGGGGCAGCAGGAACAACAGTCTTTTTGAACAAAATCTCTTTACTATCCATCAGGTTTTGGACGCCTGATTTCAGCAAAGAACAACCAGCAAGGGAATCAGCACATAAAGGGAAACCTTTGCTACATCCCGGAAATAAACCGGCTAGCAACAGGTTCCTCTTGACAGTCAGCAGCGGTGTAGCAACATCATCCACAGAAGCTACATACAAATCCTCCTCAACAGCATTCACTCCATGCTGGGGCATGGGAGCGGTCACAACATTTGGCCTCTCGGGCGCCTCGAACTGTATCTCCTTGGCATCAATAAGGTTCTGAACCTTATTCCTCAGGGCCCAACAATCATCAGTAGAATGTCCCGGGCTATCAGAGTGATAAGCGCAGCGGGCGTTGGGGTTGTATTTCAGAGATGCTGTGTTTACCATCTTCGGAGCCTCTTTGACAGTTACCAGGCTAGTTGACAGCAGTTGCGGCAGGATCTGAGAGAGAGTCATGCTGAACCGAGTATACTTCCGTTTGGGCCTCTCAGCCCTGGGTTGGTTGTACTGTTGTGGAGCAGCAGCAGCACTTGCCTCTTTCTTGAAGGGCTTCTTTTCAGTACTTGAGGAGGCAACCTTCAGTATCTTCCCTGATTTTATACCAGCCTCAATCCTCTCACCAGTCAGGATCAGATCAGTAAACCCAGCAGAGGAATTACCAATGAGATGATTGAAAAATGGACCAGATAGGGTCCCCAGGAACATATCCACCAGCTCCCAGTCCGTCAATGGTGGCTGCACCCTGCCAGCCAGATCTCTCCATTTCTGTGCGTACTCCTTAAAACCTTCACCTGATCCTAGCGACATACCCTGGAGTTGGTTACGCGTAGGAGCGAGGTCGGAATTATATTGATACTGCTTGTAAAAAGCAGTGGCCAGATCCTCCCAGTTACGAATGTTGGTCCCATCCAGCTGATAGAACCATTCGAGGTGAGTCCCTGAAAGACTCTCCTGGAAGAAGTGGATCCATAAGTTCTTGTCTGCTGTGTAAGGCTGGATCTTCCTTACATAAGAACGGAGGTGCATCTTAGGACAGGAGGCCCTATCATACTTCACAAAGGTCGGCGCCTTGAACTTGTGTGGAATTACCACCCCAGAAGATAACCCCAAGTCTCCGAAATCCAGTCTAGGCACACGCTGGATCTCCATGGCATTCAACCTGTCCTCCAGCTGCTTGTACCGGTCCTCAGCAGGAGGGTACTGTTCGTCATTGAAGTCTGTCTCAGTGTCAGAGACCACAGGACTAGGGACCTCTCTCCCTTGGTGACTACCTTCCCCCACAATGGAGTAGTCCTCTCAGCTTCATTTTGCAAAGTGTTCCCGAGCCTGCGCCCAGTGTTGAATAGCACAGTCCTCTTCTTCTTCTTATTCTTCTTCAGGAGCATAGCCTTCAGCTCTTGTTGTCCCTGGGCCAAGCCCATGATCAGCTCCTGAAATTGTGCGTTCTGCGCCTGAAGGGCCTTGATAGACAGCTCGGTAGATGATTCAGGGTTCATGATGCTGAAATAAACAGCGAAGAACAGTAAGCAACCTGAAAAGAGGAGTACCTGCTATGCACATGATGAATGATATGTGTTTATGCAATGCATTCAAGGGTTTGAAAATTCAAATTCGTTGTAGACAAAAAGGAACACACGTTATCATTAAGGAAATAATTGTTCAGTACATCAAAGCCTCATGGGCACAACATTACAAGGCAAATCAATCCCAAAATACACTACGCATCCTTTTCGGGGCAATGTAAGTGTTGAGATTCCTCTCCTCGTGCAGCAGGCGGGTGAGCTCCAGGACCTTCTTTTCACTAGCATGTAGACTGATCTCAAGAGAATTCCGTTCTTCCTTAAGCTGGACCCAGCTCTTCTGCATTTCTTCCCAGGATGTGGGCATGTCAGGATGTTGAATGGTGTAGGACACCTCTCCTTCCAATACTGGCTCTTTGATCACAGGGAGAACATGAGGATAAGGCATCTCTAACTTCTGGGAGCGGGCGCGTACCCACTTGAGATAAGGTTCCAACGGGATGGAGTTCCTATGCCCCAATGTCTTGCTGTCTATCTTACTGGGCAACCTCCAAGCTCTGATAAATCTCTGGCGAAGTCCTTGTGCATCATTGTCAAAGTCAAAAACTATGTCAGGAATTAACATGTCATGAGGGCCGTCCCTCCGAGCATAACCAAACTGTCTCCAAGCCAGGCACGGGTTATAAGTAATACCTCCTCTGATTGCAAGTAAAGGAACATTAGGGTACTCCCCGCAACGATCAATGATAGTGACATCCTCTCTGGACCGAGAACACCAATGTATATCAGCATGTGTAAGGGTCATCAATCGCTGTGACCACCTCAAACCCCGCTCGTTCTTCAAAACTGATTGTGGAAGGTGCGAAATAAACCACCTTCCCAGGAGAGGAGTACAGCCCATAACACCTCTTTTTCTCATGGTTCGAGTGTAACATGAGTGAAGGATGTCCCCCAGCAACGTAGGTATAGGATTCCTGGACATGAAGATCTGGACAGCACTGATGTCTATAAGCTGATATGGATTAGGAAACAACACCAAACCATAGACAAGGAGGGCCACAACCTCTTCAAAAGCTTGTAGGTCAAGGGAGTTCCAACATTCTTGGGCCTTTTCAAACAGAAACCTGGCTAGGAACCCTTTGATACCACTTTTAGCTTCCCAATGTCCCTTGAGGTCAGATGATTGTAGGTGTAGTGCCTTAGCAATCTCTTCAAGTTTGGGTTCCTTTTCCGTACCGTTGTAGGGTAGTTGATCAAGGATAGGGATCTTCAGAAGCCGGGAGAACTCTTCCAATGTAGGCACCAGTTGATAATCCAGGAAAGTGAAACAGTGATGCAGAGGGTCAAAGAACTGGAACAGGACCTTTATCATATCCTCCTCAATATTGGTGTTGACCAAGCTGATGAGTCTTCCATGCCTCTCACTGAATGAAGAGCTCTCGGGAATCCTGGATATAAGCTCCTTAAGTTGAGGAGGGATCCTTACAAGGCTGATCTGAATTGTCTTTCTGCGAACAATTTCCATGTCCTACAAAACAAGAACAAAGATGAAGATTCGAACCCCTGAAATGGTTAGCCAATGCATATGATGCTGTATGATGTCATGATGCTATGATTAAACACACCACAAATATTTACAAAGGCAAACATGATAAGGCACACAAGTCACACCACAACCCTTAGAGTTTAGGCCTGCATGGGGTCTGGGTATTACCCTCTTGAAGTTGGTGGGCTCAACCTGTCCTATCAGAAGTAACCGGGTTCTAAGGGTCCCAATATCACTGGATTGCTTTCATTGTTCATCGTTTCGATTTAGCCACTGAACTGGTGACCGAAATATTCCAGGAAAGCAACCCTCAATTGAGTGTAGTATCGAGTATCAACCAACCTCGGACTGCACCAAAGTCAGTTATCTCACTACCCTAAAGAGGCCAAGATAGTTCAATTAAGGTTCCTAAGGTCAGTTGATGCTTCACGACACCACATGGAGGCCCCGTACTCTCCTTGACTGAACTCAAGGGTTACCGGTACACACCAAAGTGCCACATCAACGTAGCAGACTGTTTCAACCATGTCGGTATACCCCGCACAGTTCCCTCACAACCTTGTTGCTACTTTCTAAGAAGGTATCCCCAGATCCGGGTTAGGATCTATAGAACTCCCAAGACAGTCCCACAATAATAAAGCAAACAAGTCAAAGCAATTGAAAACACAGTTATGAACTATCCTAAGGTACACCTCACTTTATAAGTTATATCCCCAGCAGAGTCGCCAGTTCTGTGATCGGTGGATCTGGAACTGACTGTTTAACCCTGGTTCGCGAAATGTCGCGGAAGCAAGAGTCGCCACCATCTTTTATTTTCTCCAACATGGACAGGACAAAAGCACAGCAAAATTCCTTATGAGATAGTTTCTCGGTTCGGGAGGTAGATTTATAGAAAGGGAAGGTGTTAGCACCCTTTCTATCCATGGTTATCCATGGGCTCTTAGATACTTGCTCATTTGTGTTTTCAAAATGTTTGCTTTTCAAAATGTGAGTGGGCTTTGAAAAAGTTTCTTTGAAAGATTTCTGAATAACTCTTGTATCTGTCCTCAAGAGTGTTTGAAAAGTTTGTTTTGAAAGCTTTTGAAAGTGTAAGGTGTGAAAAGTATTTTTGTTTGTTTTTGAAAAGAGCAAGTATCCATGAGTCATCTACCTACCCTAAGGAATTAAGTTGTGTAAGTGTCCTTTAGGTAGTGCCATCCCACCATTGAGGGGTAGGTAGCACCACCGTTGGAGGTGTTCGGGTCAATTCGATTTTAGGGACAGTGTGGTCACCGAAGCAACAAGAAGATACCTTAGAAGCTACCCTTATGCCATTGATCTTTTTATTCCGAGGCAACCGTTTCGAGGCAACTTGTTTCGAGGCAACCGTTTCGAGGCAACTAGATCAATGGAACATAAGGACTCACTAAGACGTCCTATACTCGACGGCCACGTTTCGAGGGGCAAGGCAACAGTGTGATCACCAGAGCAACAGTAGGACACCTTAGAAGCTACCCTTATGCCATGTTCATGGACATAAGGACTTACTAAGACGTCCTGTACTCGACGACCACGTTTCGAGGGGCAAGGCGACAGTGAGGCGTACCCTAAGAGTGGTGTGTGAATTGTGTGTCATTTTCAGTTATTATTTGTCTTGTCATGCATTGGGTGAGCTACGCTTTGATTTTATTTGGGCATTCATTCTTTCATGTGATTAGCAGTTAAAAGGGTGCGGAAAATAAAAATGCGGAAAATAAAGGACCTACGCTATTACAAGGCGCGGGTCTACATCGCCAAATTAAACCAAGACCCGATTTGAATAAAAGTGCAGAAAGTAAATGTCCTAATTATCTATTACAAGGCTTTGGGGCAATTACATAAAAAAGAAAAATAAAAGTAAACGTGCGAAAAGAAATTAGAATCGAGTGCGAGGGCGTTGGACCCTTTAAGGAATTGAATTGAAATTATTAAATTAAATTTAATTAAATAAAGAAAAGAACTTTTTTTTTTATGTTTTTTGTATTTATGAAATTTAATGAGAATAAAGAAAATTAATATTGAAAGAAACCCTAATTCTAAATTGTTTTTAATTATTAAAGAAAAAATGTTTAAGTTGTAACCTAATTTACCCTAATTAATTAAATGACATATTTATTTACAAAATTAATTAATGGTTAATAATAATTATAATAAGAAAATTTTTATTTATTGAGAAAAAGAATGAAAATGCTAAACCTAATTTTTATGTGTTTTATTAGTCATTTAAAAAGAATTAAAATTTAAACCCTAAATTAAAACTAAATTGTTTATTAAATTTTTATTTACAAAATTAATAGAAATTAATATTAATAAAACATATTTTTTTATTTTTGTAATTTCTGATTTTTTTGGTTTTATTATGAAAATTATATTTTTTTGTGAATTAAATAAAACAAAGGAAAGACAATTAAAATAAGAAGAAGAAAGAAAAAGGAAAAAGAAAATGCAAACTGTGGGGGGTGTTGGCCTTTTTTGGAGGTTAATTTACAGTATTTTGGCCCAAGAACTTAGGCCTTTTGGGACTTTCTGGAATTGCATAGGGCATGGTTGACTAACGTGCATGATAGTCAGCACATTCTGGCCTTTGGATGGATCCCTGGGGACACTTGGCAGGCAAGCAGGCAAGGCGTTTGGTGGACCACTGGATGAAAGCTGCATAGAAGCATGTTAAAGGAAAAAATATGAAATATATAAGGGGACCTGGGAATCGAACCCAGGTCCCAATACCTGCAAGCAAACGCACTAACCATCTGAGCCACTGACTCTCTTTGATATTATAATAGACAATGATTATTATGAGAGAGAAACAAGCGCTAGTGGTATTTCAACAAAACGCGCGCCAGGATTTGAAACCAACCATTAACGTGAGGACACCTAAGCTTCGTCCTCCTTTTTCTTCTGTAAATAAAATAGATAGCGGGGGTTTTAAACCCCCACTAAATCAAACCTGCGAAAAATAGCGAACAGCATATGGTGAAAAAGAAAAAGGGCGCGAAGGTTAATTTCTATTCGTTGGAAGGTCCTGAATCCAGTGGTACAGGTCTCGTGGCCTAATTTTTCCAGATGAGGAAAGCCCCAAATTCAAACCTCTGAAAACCTAGAAAACGTCAATGGCATATTTCTCTACAGGCATGGTTAGGACAATTAAATGGTATCATGAGCTTCAGAAGGTTCATATTAATATAAATCAACCTTTAAAATTTATGAAACATGCATATATATTGAGATACGATTATGAAAAAGTTTGAGAAAAGTGTGACTTCAATATACCAATTCCTTGCGCGTGGAGGGTTGATTTTGATTGGAGTGGCTTCCTGGATGTGTCAGGAGTGTGATGGAATAGTTCTTTTGCTTTGAAACGTGCTCTATGTGGGAAAACAGTTTTCAGAATTTTGTGAAAAAATGCAAGTTTTTCTTCTGAGTTTGGGCGCAGCTTAGGTCGTGTTTTTGCTTGTGTTAGCTTGTATACATATTATGCAATGTGTTTTGATAAGAATTATGGCCAATAATGCCTTGCATTCATGCTTAAGATTTTCCATAAACCTTCATTGAAACACTTTCCATCTTTGTACCAAAATTTGAATTCTTGCTTGATTAGGCCTTGGTACGAATTTGGGATGTTGTATAATGGTGATTCAAAGCTAATCAAAGCCAAATATGTCCCTTAATTAACCTTTTTGATTTTTATTTGATTTTAAAGGATTTAAAATGAATTAAATCCAATAAAATCAAATAAAAATGAAAAATTAATTTTAAATTTTGAAATAAAACGTGGGACACATGGGAAGCATGGCCAAGATAATTCAAGTGGAAAAAGTGGGCCCCTTTTTGTCAAAAATGAAGTTTCAAGGATGAATGATTTTGGCCATTTCACAAAAATTTCCCAACTTCTACAATGCATATCTTGCTCAATTTTTAAGGTTTGATCATGTTCTTAGACATTTTGGAAAGGTCTTGAAGTCCTCTAACCAATGTCTTTGGTCCCATGTCATTTTGATTTACCAATCTCAAGTTATGGTCTTTGACTTAAAGTCCCTTTTTGTTGACTTTTGAAAATGACCTATAATGTTGAAATTGATAACTTTTTGTGAGAGCATTTCTTGGACTTGGAATGTGAAGATGAGTTGTAGGAAATGTCCTCCCCTTCAAGATGAGCATTGGATGGGATTTTTCTGATGAACCATGAAAAAGTTATGCCTTGGTCAAGTTACATTTGACTTTTCAGCTGTCCAAAAATAGAAACTTTTGCATCCTTGATGATTTTTGAGCCATTCTTGTGAAATCATGGTCAAGACTTGACCAAATGATGATTGTGGCTTCAAAATGATATGTTGACCAAAAATTTTGACTTTTGACTGCCAAATGACCATTTTGCCCCTGCAGTTGACTGTGGAGCAATTAGGGTTTTTGACTGTGCAACTTGACCTTGTGAGCCTTGAAACTTGACATGTAGGTTCTTGACAATGTGTATGAGCATATGTGACTTGATTGAGCCCTTGAAAACCTCAACTTCCTTGCAAGAACCAAAACCCTAATTTGACTGGCTTAGGAGGATGGTTGACTGTGTAGCCCTTGAGTAGACTTGAACCATTTGTGGATGATTCTTGTCAAAACTTTGAAGATTATGGGAGGGAAAATTTTGGGGTACAACACATAGTATCTTTTAACTATGTTCGCATTTACCGGGTGTGGAAGGTCGTCACCATCCATAGTGGTTAAAATCATGGCTCCACCATAAAATATGTTCTTGATCACAAATGGTCTTTCGTATGTGGGAGTCCATTTTCCCCTGGGATCACCTTGTGGCAGTATGATGCACTTTATTACTAGGTCAATAGCCTGATATACCTGACGTCTGACCTTCTTGTTAAAAGCTTTGATCATACATTTTTGGTACATCTGACCATGGCAGATAGCTGCGAGCCTCTTCTCATTAATCAGGTTTAATTGGTCAAGTCGAGTCTGAATCCATTCATCTTCATTCAGCCCTGCATCCTTCATGATTCTCAAGGAAGGGATCTGGACTTCAATGGGTAGGACAACTTCCATCCCGTATACCAAAGAGAAAGGAGTTGCCTCTGTTGATGTGCGCATTATGGTATGGTAACCATGGAGAGAAAATGGTAACATCTCGTGCCAGTCTTTATATGTCACTGTCATCTTCTGTACGATCTTCTTGATGTTTTTATTAGTAGCTTCTATAAATCCATTCATCTTCGGTCGATAAACAGAAGAGTTATGATGTTAGATCTTGAATTGCGTGCAGATCTTGGTGATCATTATATTATTGAGATTAGTACCATTATCCGCAATGATTCTCTCCAGAATACCATACCGAAAGATGAGGTTATGTTTGATGAATCAGGCCACGACGTTCTTGGTAACATAAGCAAATTAGGCCGCCTCGACCCATTTTGTGAAGTAATCAATGGCGACGAGGATGAAGTCATGCCCATTAGAAGTTGTAGGTCTAATCTCTTCAATCATGTCTATGCCCCACATTGCAAATGGCCAGGGAGCAGTCAAGACGTTTAGAGGAACCAGAGGCACATGTACTTTATCAGCATAGATCTGGCATTTTTGACAAGTTCGTGAATGCTGATAACATTCCACTTCCATAGTGGACCAATAGTATCCCTTCGTAGGATCTTTTTAGCCATTGTGTGTCCACTAGAATGGGTGCCAAAGGTACCTTCATGCAAATCAGCCATAATCTTTTCTGCTTCACTCTTGTCTACACACCGAATCAAGGTAGAGTCATGGTTGTGCTTGTAGAGGATCCTGTTGTAATACCCCAAATTTGTCCTACCCTTTTACTTTTATCTGGCTTATGCATCTCGCGCTTTTCTCATGTATATAATTTACATTAGGTCATTTTGCACGTCATGCGTCATTGGTCAATAATTTTGCATGGGATCAATGATATTGTGGAATTAGGGTTATTGTATGGCTTGTTTCAATTGATTTCTCTATCAATCAATTGTTTGAAGCTAGAGTTTTATTTCCTGGATTTCTTTATCATCAAGTTGCATGGATATTATTTCTTCTCAACATCAAGTTGCAATCTGTCTTCAAGGCTTAAGAATTAGGGTTTGCATCTATTATAATTCAACTGGGGATCATTGGATTAGGGCTCGACCTTGTGGTTATCTGGAGCCTCTCTTTCTTCAACATTGTGGACTTGTTTTGAATGATACAGTTTTTGGTTCTCATCAAATACTTGTTACTTCAATTGCAAGTTAACTTGGATTACTGAGAGAAATTATTATTGACTTGGATTCAGTGAAACTTCTAATCATGCTCAGATTTAATATTGATTTAAGGTCTTATTAAGTTCATGACTTTGTTAATGGTTGATTCAAGATAAGTGTGATACGGTGGCAGAACCGACTATTTTTACTGGTTTGCGTTTTGCGTTTTTGTTTACAAAATGTCGCGATAAGTAAGAGTCGCCACCGACTTTTATTTCATCTAATCATGGAAAAGGAAAAAGAACAGAAAAAACCTTTTTTTCGAGATATTCTGAGTACGGGGGGTAGATTATATAAAGGGAAGGTGTTAGCACCCTTTCTATCCATGGTTTTCCATGGGCTCTTAGGTATTTGCTAGTTTTTTCAAATTGCTTGCGTGTGCTTGTTTTGAAAAGTTTTGTTTACTTCGTGATAACCCTTGTATCAGTCCTCAAGGATGTGATGAAGTTTGCTTTGAATATTTGTTTTGAAAGGTGTTTGTGTGAAAGGTTTTTATTGAGCAAGTACTTAAGATTCTACCTACTCGAAAAAAGATTGGTTGTTCTTGTTTCCTTTAGACAGTGCTATCCTACTATTAAGGAGTAGGTAGCTCTGTCGATGGAGTTTGTAAGGTACATTCGAAAGGGACAAATACAATCACTAAAGCAACAATTAGAAAGCTTTATTAGTAACCCTAGAGTCTTAAGATCTTTTTCGAGGAAACATTTCCGAGGCAACATTCGAATGGGACACTTTGATCTTTTAGACTGGAGGGAAACTACTAAAATATCTTATGCTTAATGATTGTTTACCGAAGGCAAGCGAAGTGAGGTAAACTCTAGGAGTGAATATGTGCATATGAATTATTTCAGTTATTTAATCTTTGCACATTAGGTGATATACCGTTTAAATTTCCAGATATTCTTTCCATACAATCCTATTAGCATACATCTAGACAGTTAAATATTTGGAGGAATTTAAAAGTGCGAGAAAATAAACCTAGCTATTACAAGGCTTCGGGGGATGGGGATTAATTACATAACCAAAGAATCAGGGATTAAAGCAGTAAATAAAACCCTAGTTTAACTATTACAAACCATTGGCAGTTACAAAATAATGGAAAAGAAATAATTAAATGCGCGGTGAATTAAATACGAGGGATGTTGAAAAATAACCTAAACCCTAATTGAAAGAAAAAAGATTTTTGTACATTTTTTATTGGAGAAAACAATGAAATTGCAAATTAAATAAAACCCTAATTTCTAATTGCTTTTTAATTATGAAAAAAATTATTTAAGTTAACCTAATTAACCTAATTAATTAAAATAAATATTTTAATGAAAAAATGATTTTGGTGTATTTTTAAAGAAAATTAATTAAATTATGTACAATTCAAATCCTAAGTCTAATTATTTTTAATTATAAACAGAGATTAAATTGCCCTAAGTTAATTAAACTAGATTAATTAAGAAATAAAATATTTTTATTAAAAAAATATTTTTGTAGTTTGCTGTGATTTTTTTGATTAAAAAAAGAAAATGATTTTTGTGTTAATTAAGAAAAAAGAAAATAAATAAAGAAATTAAACAAGTATAAAAAAGAAAGAATTGGGCCTGTATGTTGAAGTAGAAAGGGGGTATGATTCTGGAATTGCTGGGCCCAAGGTTGCTGGCCCAACCTACGTGAGATCCTGTATAGCGCTCTCCTGAAGCATTGCCAGTTGAGCTATGGTTGTTAGTTGTAAGTATAATGAGAAGAATATATAATATATATAAAAAAGTGGTTAGTTGACAAACAAAACAAAACGGGCGAAGATTCAAAAACTCCAATGAGGGGTGTGATCGGTGGAAATAGAATTGACTGTTTTGAAATGCTGGTTCGCGAAATGTCGCGGTAAGCAAGAGTCGCCACCGTCTTTTATGTTCTCCAATATGGAAAGGACAAAAGCACAGCAAAATTCCTTTTTCGAGAATGTTTCTCGGTTCGGAAGGTAGATTTATAGAAAGGGAAGGTGTTAGCACCCTTTCTATCCGTGGTTATCCACGGGCTCTTAGGTACTTGCTCATTATGTTTTCAAAAATTGTTTGCTTTTCAAGTGTATGTGGGTTTTGAAAAAGTTTCGTTTGAAAAATTTCTAAGTAACTCTTGTATCTGTCCTCAAGAGTGTATGAAATATTTGTTTGAAAACCTTTTGAAAGTGTAGGTGCGAAAAGTTGTTTTTGTTTGTTTTGAAAAGAGCAAGTACTTAGGAGAAATCTACCTACTCTAAGGAATTAGGCTGTGTAAGAGTCCTTTAGATAGTGCTATCCCACCATTGAGAGTTAGGTAGCACCATCGTTGGAGTTATTCGGGTCAATTCGATTATAGGGACAATGTGGTCACCTAAGCAATGGTAGGACACCTTAGCGGTAACCCTAATGTCCTAGATCCTTTTTATCCGAGGCAACTGTTTCGAGGCAACTGGATCTTTAGACAGGAGGGTGACCTCTAAGACACCCTATACTTGATGACCACGTCGAGGCAACCAGTGAGGCGTACCCTAGGAGTGGCATGTGCATGTGTGTTGTTTTCATGTTATATTATCTTGTACATGCATTTGTGAGCTACGGATTGATTTTATTTCTCATACAAGTCTTTCATGCATATTAACACTTAAGAGTGCGGAAAATAAATTGCGGAAAGTTGAATCTACGCTATTACAAGGCGCGGGTATATACATCGCCAAAAACAAAACCCGTTTGGAAAATAAATACGAGAAAGTAAATAAAGCGATAAAAGCCTAATTAACTATTACATTTCCGGAGCAGATACATAAATATAATGAATTAAAATAAATATGCGCGCGAAAGATTGAATCGGGACGTCCTTAGGGTTTTGACCCTTTTTGAGAAAAGAATTGAAATTGGTCCTTTTTTGTAATTAAATCAAGTTAAACCTAATAACTAATTAATTAATTATTTACAAGAAAAAAAATATTTTTAATGTTTTAATGAAATAAAATAAAAAAATAAAAAAAAAAGAAATTAAAAGTGTCAAAAGAAAAACCTAAGTCTAAATTTGTTTTATTTATTGTAAAAAAGATTAAAATTAAACCTAATTAACAAAAAGACTAAATTAATTGATTTGCATTTATTTACAAAATAATAACTAATTAAATTTAATTAATAAAAATATTTTTTTTTTGTTTTCTGGGTTTATTATGGAAAACTAATTATCTAGCTAATAAAAATAAATAAATATAAATAAGGCAAATGAATAATAAAATGATAAAAAATAAAATGCAAACCCAGGGGGGGGGGGGGGGGGGGGGGGATTGGGCCAGATTTGAAGGTCTCTTAGCAATTTCCAGGCCCATTGGTTGCCAAGCCTGCGTTTGACTTCCTGACTTGTCTACGTGCATGTTGACTGAGGAACACCATGATCCTCCATCTCTAGCCTTTGGATTCACATTTGTGGCCACTTGGCGCTTGGGTGCTGGAGACGCATGGTGGAGTACATTTGGGACGCTGCATGAGAACACGTTAAGCAAAACAATATCAAGCATTTGGGGGACCTGGGATTCGAACCCAGGTCCCAAGGGACTATTCCTGCACGCCTTAACCAACTGAGCCAACTGCTTCAATTGATATAATAATAAGAAGTGGTTAATATATTGATGAATCAACACATATGCCTAAAAAATAAAAAAACGCGCGCGACTTTTAAACGGGCCAATCACACTGTGACGCATCATCATCTTCTTCATCAAAATTCCTGGTTATTTACCTGCGGATTTTTATCCGCGGGTAGTTTCGTAGGCTTTGTTTAGAATCGTCCCTAGGCCTCAAAAACTTATTCCAAGACCATGGTTGGTCTCGTCCAGATCTCCTGAGTTCATCCACGCTTATGATTTCTTCTGATTTCACCTGAAAACAAAATGCCTAAAAACAACACACACAAACCCTAGGCACGAATATCACCATATGAGGCTTAAAAACGAAATCAAATATTGCCATCAGGTTAGAAATTAAACAAGAAACATGAATATGCCAATGTTTTTGAGGAAAAATGCAAGAATAAGGAGTTTAGATTTCATGTTCAGGGGCCTGTTTCTGAAAACTTACAGCGCTGTATGGTGAATCTTAGGACGTGTTAATGGTCGTCTTAGCTTCAGGGGATGGCAAGGAAGAGGGTCACGTGCTCCTTTTTGTCTGAAAATGCTTGCAACACTGTTTTTGGTCTCACACTTTTTCAATAATTTTTCACTTTTGCTTTGGCCGTTTGTGCAATATCTAGGTCGTGAATGTTGTTGCTACTGCTTGCTTATGTATGTATGAACGAAATTAGGTCAACAACTGGGCCTGTATCCTTGTGTATTGAAGTCTTGAGATCTTGTTGACCACCATTGAAGAACTTTCCATGTTTGGAGAAAATCTTGGATTTTATGCACAAAAAGGCTTAGCACGAATTTGGTAGCTGGCATATGACATATAAAAGCTATTCAAATCAAAAGATGCTATTCCATTAATTTTTTAGATTTTATTTGAGTTATTATGGATTTAAAATGAATTAAATCAATAAAAATTAAATAAAATAGAAAAATAAATGTTTGATCTTGAAATTAATCATGGGACACGTGGGTGGCATGACAAGGCTGAATCAAGTGGAAGAAAGTGGGCCCTTTTGTCAAAAATTGAAGTTTTAAGGATAGTTGACTTTTGCAAATTCATAAAAATTTCCCAACTTCTCCAATGCATATCTTGCTCAATTTTGATCATATGAACATGTTCTTGGACATTTTGGAAAGGTCTTGAAGTTCTCTAACCAATTACTTTGGTCCCATGTCATTTGGATTTACCAATCTCAAGTTATGGTCTTTGACTTAAAGTGCATTTTTGTTGACTTTTGAAATTGACCTATAATGTAGAAATTGATAACTTTTTGTGAGAGCATTTCTTGGACTAGGAATGTGAAGATGAGTTGTAGGAAATGTCATCCCATTCAAAATGAGAATTTGATGGGATTTTTCTGATGAACCATGAAAAAGTTATGCCCTGGTCAATTTACAGTTGACTTTTCAACTGTCCAAAAATATCAACTTTTGCATCTTTGATGATTTTTGAGCCATGCTTATGGAATCATGATCAAGACTTGATCAAATGATGATTGTGGCTTCAAAATAAGATGTTGACCAAAAATTCTGACTTTTGACTGTAAAATGACCATTTTGCCCCTGCAGTTGATTGTTGAGCAAATATGACTTTTGACTGTGCAATTTGACCCTGTGAACCTTGAAACTTGACATGTAGATGCTTGACAATGTATATGGGCCTATAGGACTTGATTGAGCCATTGAAAACCTCAAATTCTTTGCAAGAACCAAAATCCTAGTTTTTGACTGGCTTATGAGATGTTAGGACTGTGCAACCCTTGAGAAGTCTTGAACCATTTGAGGATGATTCTTGATAAACTTTGAAGAATATGGGAGGGAAAATTTTGGGGTACAACAGTTGCCCTTGTTCAATCTTCTTAGACCTGAGGATGTAGATTGGCTTGCGTGCCTTTCGTGATCCGAAGGTGGAAGATGATTGAACACTAGAGTGCCCAGAAATTTGCACTCGCATAGTAGAATATCAACAAGGTGATGGCGGGAATGGGCTTACAAATGCCATTTGGAGATATGATGGATGGGAGGATGGGCTTATAGATGCCATCTGGATGTGACAGAACCTTGTCGGGAATGGGCTTATAGACGCCATTTGGAAGTGTAATGGATAGTTGTGGAGATGGGCTTAAAGATGCCATCCGGGGGTGTCGATCGCGTAAGAGATTCCTTAACGAGAACTTGCGTACCTGAGAAAGAAAGATAATTTCCTGGCCTGTTACAGGTGTTGATCTTCAATCTCCTCATGTAGATATGCCCTGGCTAGATACAGGTATCGAATCCATAATCAATTGCTCACATATGTGCTCTGGCTAGATACAGGAATCAAATCCGGAACTTCAACAGGTTGCTTACAGACGTGCCCTGGCTAGATACAGGTATCGAATCTACAAACAATCGCTCACAGATGTGCCCTAGCTGGATGCAGGTATCGAATCTCTAAACTCTTCATGCAGATATGCCCTGGATGGATACAGGTATCGAATCTACAATCAATCACTCACAGATATTCCCTGGCTAGATACAGGAATTGAATCTGGAATTGGTCGTCTACAGATATGCCCTGGCTGGATGCAGGTATCGAATCTCTAAACTCTTCATGCAGATATGCCCTGGCTGGATACAGGTATCGAATCTATAATCAATCACTCACAGATATGCCCTGGCTAGATACATGTATCGAATCCGGAATTAGTCGTCTACAGATATGCCCTGGCTGGATACAGGTATCGAATCTCTAAACCCTTCGTACAGACATGCCCTGGTTGGATACAGGTATTGAATCTACAATCAAACACTCACAGATATGCCCTGGATAGATACAGGTATCGAATCTGGAATTGGTCGTCTACAGATATGCCCTGGCTGGATACAGGTATCAGATCTCTAAACTCTTCATGCAGATATGCCCTGGCTAGATACAGGTGTTGAATCTACGATCAATTACTCACAGATATGCCCTGGCTAGATACAAGTATCGAATCTGGAATTAGTCATCTACAGATATGCCCTGGCTGGATACAGGTATCGAATCTCTAAACTCTTCATGCAGACATGCCCTGGCTGGATACATGTATCGAATCTACAATCAATCACTCACAGATATGCCCTGGCTAGATACAGGTATCAAATCTGGAATTAGTCGTCTACAGATATGCCCTGGCTGGATACAGGTATCGAATCTCTAAACTCTTCATTCAGACATGCCCTGGCTGGATACAGGTATCGAATCTACAATCAATCACTCACAGATATGCCCTGGCTAGATACAGGTATCGAATCTGGAATTAGTCGTCTACAGATATGCCCTGGCTGGATACATGTATCGAATCTCTAAACTCTTCATGCAGACATGCCCTGGATGGATACAGGTATTGAATCTACAATCAATCGCTCACAGATATGCCCTGGATAGATACAGGTATCGAATCTGGAACTGCGACAGTTGATGGTAATCATCTTTGGGTTGACCTTTTTCCTGAAAAGGCAAAACATCAGTTGTATGCAATGTCATGATGTATGAAATGCATGATGTCATGATGTTCTCAAAAATAAATGAGATTGTGTTGTGTGCACTTTATCATGTATGTAAGCAGGATGTATGAAATGTGAAATGTCTATGAATGTATTTTCGTCTAGGAAAATAAATCCTTGACGAATGCCGGGAGCTTGTTGAATCCTGGGCTGATGCTAAAGAGTAGAGTTCTTCATTTCCGCTGGGGATGATGGTTGCAAGAATAAACCGGCAGGAGAAGATGACTCCGTTGGGGAATAAACTTGTTGGAGAGATTACTCTGCGGGGAACTACTCTGTGGGAAGAGATACTTCGCTGAGATTTTGATGATAACTCCGCTGGGGATTCCATTGATAAGTTATGTTGGGGAATTTGATGAACTCCGCTGGGGAATATGAAGAATTTCTCCGAGGACGATCTTTCCATGGTCATTAGCTGAGGATAACCCAGCTATAAGCTCTGGTGGGGAACAACCTCTGAATATGGTCAGGGAGAGACGCGTTGATACTCTGCAGGTGATAAGCTTCCAGAATCTACTGGGGATAAGCTTCCAGAATCTACTGGGGGTATGGGTTCAACTCTCATGGGGAAACTTTTGGACTGTACTGGGGAAGTGGCTCCACTGGGATATCTGTATTCCGCCGGGGAACAATCTTATATTGAGACTGCTGGGGATGCTTGCTGAGGGACATCTGCATACTCCGCTGGGGAATATTGAGATTTTCTGGGGATACCCAACTTCCTTAAGGCTGATAGTAGACTAACTCTGCTTGGGGAGAGTATCGCTGACTTGCTAGAGATATTGTGCCTTTTCAGGGCTGATTGGGAGACCAACTCTACTTGGGGAGAGAGCATTGATGAACCTTGTCTTACCTTGCGGGGAGTGGAGGTATCTTGGTTACGTTCTTCAGCCGAACCTACCTTGGTACCTTGGTGGACAAAGCAACTAGATCGTCTAGACAATTCACTATTGCCCCTGTTTCTAATGTCACCTGTAATTAGTCCTTTGTTTCGCATGCAAATATTTATGATTAGCAATTAATGTCAAATGCATATATCAAAAAATGAACATTGGACGTTTTTTTGCAAAACAAAACAGATAAAGGAAAAACCATTGGTAATTTGTCTGGAAAAGTGAATTTGTATTGATTTTGAAATTTGCCTGTAAATAGGCGTTTATGTACAAGAGGCTGGCGTCCTAGTAAGAGAACGCCGCCGAATAGAATAGAGTTTATACAATTTGTACAAAGGAAACAAAACAGCTATGTGAAAAATAATCCCACTGGGTTCCAACTCTGTTATCGCCTTTATGTCTTCAAGCGTCTCATCACTTTGCTGCTTAGTTGAGGATGAAGCTGATTGATCGATGCCGTGTAAGCCTGATAGTTGATACTGAATTCTGGATGCAAGGTGATCAATGAGACATAGTATTACACTATCCCTAATTTTTGCCTGGACCGCCCTTTCGGGTTTTCAGTCCACCGGGATACCCATTTTTGCCCAAGCCGCCTTTTCAGGTTTTCGACTTGCCGGGTGTACAGATTTTTTCATTTCATCCCTTATTTTTGCCCGAACCCTTTTGGTTCGCCGGGAAGCCCTTATTTTTGCCTAGGTGTGTCAACCTAGCGGGTCTTTTGATCATGCGTAGTATCTTTTTACTATGTCTGCATTGGCGGGGTGAGGAAGGTCGTCACCATCCATGGTGGTTAGAATCATAGCTCCTCCTGAGAAGATATGTTTAACCACAAATGGCCCTTCGTACGTAGGGGTCCATTTGCCCCTGGGATCACTTTGAGGAAGGATGATGCGCTTGATTACCAGGTCTCCGACTTGATACTCTTGGCGTCTGACTTTCTTGTTAAATGCCTTGATCATCCGTTTTTGGTACGTCTGACCATGACAAATAGCAGTGAGTCTCTTTTCGTCTATCAGGTTTAACTGATCAAGTCGAGTCTGGATTCAGTCATCTTAACTCAAACCTGCATCCTTCATTATCCGGAGAGAGGGTATCTGGACTTCAATAGGCAAGACTGCCTCCATGCCATAGACCAAGGAAAAGGGTGTTGCCCCTGTTGACGTCCTTGCTGAGGTACGGTACCCATGAAGAGCGAATGGTAACATCTCGTGCCAATCTTTGTAGGTCACTGTCATCTTCTGCACAATCTTCTTAATATTCTTATTAGCTGCTTCTACAGCCCCGTTCATCTTCGGTCGGTAAGGAGAAGAGTTGTGGTGCTGTATCTTGAATTGCTCGCAGAGCTCAGCGATCATCTTGTTGTTAAGATTGGTACCATTATCCGTAATGATCCTCTCAGGTACACCGTATCGACAGATCAGGTTGTGCCGAATGAACCGTGCCACGACGTTCTTGGTTACCGTAGCATAGGAAGCTGCTTCAACCCACTTTGTGAAGTAATCAATTGCTACCAGGATGAAGCGGTGCCCGTTGGATGCCGTAGGTCTGATCTCACCAATCATATCAATGCCCCACATTGCAAACAGCCAAGGTGCTGTCAAGACGTTCAAAGGAACTGGAGGAACGTGCACCTTATCAGCATAGATCTGGCATTTGTGACACGTCCGAGAGTGCTGGTAACAGTCAGCTTCCATTGTGGACCAGAAATATCCTGCCTGAAGGATTTTCTTTGCCATGGTATGTCCACTGAAATGTGTTCCAAAGGTACCTTCATGCAGCTCTGTCGTGATCCTTTCTGCTTCCGTCTTATCCACACAACGCAATAAGGTTGAATCATGGTTTCGCTTGTAAAGAATGTCGTTGTTGAGGAAGAATTTTGCCGCGAACCTTTTAAGAAACTTCTTGTCGTTAACGGATGCACCCTCGGGGTATTCTTGAGCTTCCAAGTACCTCTTCACTTCATGATACCAAGGTTTTTCAGTTACCTCTTCAGCCTCAAGATCACAGCAATATGCAGGTTCATCCAACTTCCAGATAATGATCCGGGGAGCCTCGTTGTCCCATTTGACTTTGAACATAGAAGACATTGTAGCCAGCGCGTCCGCCAACTAATTCTCCTCTCTTGGGAAGTGTTCAAAAGTTATCTCCTCGAAGTGGGGGATCAATGTCAACACATACTCCTTGTAGGGAATAAGATTTGGGTGTTTCGTATCCCACTCGCCTTTAATCTGATTGATCACGAGATTGGAATCTCCGAAGACACTCAGAAACTTGGTCCTTAAGTTAATTGCAGCTTGAAGACCCATGATACATGCTTCATACTCTGCCATGTTGTTGGTGCATTTGAAACATAGCCGGGCAGTGAGTGGAGTATGAGTCCCTTTAGGGGATATGATCACGGCGCCAATACCGTTACCCAAAGCGTTTGAGGCTCCGTCAAAGTGCATAGACCATCAGGATCCTTCCTCAGGTCCTTCATCCGGTCCAGGTACTTCACAATCAGTCACTACCATGATATCCTCGTCTGGAAATTCAAAGTTCATAGATTGGTAGTCATCCACTGCCTGGTGTGCCAAATGGTCTGCCAATACACTTCCCTTGATTGCTTTCTGAGTCGTGTACTGGATGTCATATTCCGTCAAGATCATCTACCATCTTGCTATTCTTCCGGACAAGGCGGGCTTTTCGAAGATGTACTTTATTGGATCCATTTTTGAAATCAACAGAGTAGTGTGAGTCAACATATACTGTCTCAGCCGGCGAGCAGCCCATACCAAAGCGTAGCAAGTTTTCTCGAGCAGTGAGTATCGGGTCTCACAGTCGGTAAACTTTTTGCTAAGGTAATAAATAGCGTGCTCTTTTCGACCAGACTCGTCATGCTGCCCCAGCACACACCCCATTGAGCTGTCAAGTACTGTCAAGTATAAGATTAGAGGTCTCCCTTCAACCAGTGGCATAAGAATGGGTGGTTCTTGGAGATACTCTTTGATTCTTTCGAAAGCGGCCTGACATTCATCATTCCAACATACTACTTGATCTTTCTTCAGCAGCTTGAAGATTGGTTCACACGTAGCAGTTAGGTGCGAGATGAATCAGGCAATGTAGTTCAGCCATCCTAGAAAGCCTCTGACTTCTTTCTCTGTCTTGGGAGTTGGCATCTCTTGTATGGCTTTCACCTTGGCAGGGTCCACTTGAATACCTTTGTCACTCACGACGAAGCCTAGCAATTTTCCAGATCTTACCCCGAAGGTGCACTTGTTCGGGTTTAACCTCAGCTTGTACAACTTCAGACGGTCAAACAACTTCTGTAGATGGTCAAGGTGTTCCTCCTCAGTTTGGGACCTTGCAATCATATCATTGACATATACTTCGATCTCGTGGTGGATCATGTCATGAAACAGAGCAACCATGGCACGTTGGTAGGTTGCCCCATCATTTTTCAACCCAAAAGGCATGACCTTGTAGCAAAAGGTGCCCCACTGAGTAACAAAAGTGGTTTTCTCCATGTCTTCAGGAGCCATCTTGATCTGATTATAACCGGAGAAGCCGTCCATGAAGGAGAATACCTTATGCTGAGCAGTGTTGTCAACCAAAACGTCGATGTGAGGCAAAGGGAAGTCATCCTTAGGGCTGGCCCTGTTCAAATCCCTGTAATCAACACACATTCAGACCTTACCATCTTTCTTCGGCACTGGAACCACGTTGGCAACCCACTGAGGGTAAGAAGTCATTGCTAGAAAACCGGCGTCAAATTGTTTCATAACTTCAGCTTTGATTTTCTCGGACATCTCTGGACGCATACGGCGGACCTTCTGTTTTACCGGAGGGCATTCTTCCTTGGTAGGCAGGTGATGAACCACAATATCGGTATCCAACCTAGGCATGTCTTCGTAAGACCAGGCAAAGATTTCCACATAATCATGCAACATCTGAATCAACCGTTGTTTCACACTGAGCTCCAGATTGGCACCAATCTTGACTTCCTTTCTGTCTATCTCAGTACCCAGATTTACTGTTTCCACTGGCTCTTCTTGTGGCTGAATGGCCCTCTCCTCCTAGAGCAGCAGTCTTGCAAGCTCACCAGGCACTTCGCAATCATCTTCACCTTCGTCTTCGGCTAAGTTGATCGGATTTTTGAAGTCATAATTGGCAGTAGCATAGTCGTTACCAGTGAGATCCAGAGTGGATTGGAACCTGTATAGGTGAGTGTGTGTAAATATATCTGTTTTGCAATATATAAAGAAAGAAAAGGAGCGTAAGATTTGAAATACGAAAAACGTCCAATGCTTTTATTAATTATATATGAAAGTGACACACAAAAGCCCTCACAAATGAAGCCACGGTGCCCCGGGTAAGACACCGGGCCATAAAGTTTCAAATTATTGTTTGTTACAAATTTAAAACAAAGGAGTTCATTACTGAGTGACAAAAGTAATATGTGTAAAGTCTTTTGCAGTCCAGTTGCTTGGTCCACCGTTGGTCGTCGGGTAGATTCAGCTGTCGACTTCAGATTCGTCCGCTTTGTCCTCAATAGCATTTACTCCCGGGTTGGTGATGAACACAGGAGGTCTTCCAGTCCTTGCCTTATGAACATCCCTCTGAGCTTCTGCAGTGAAACCCAAACCAAATTTGTCAGTCTTCGGAGTAAAATCAGGAAGTCAGCCCCAGTTTGCACACTCACCCTTCTCAATCACAGCCCGGGCATCCTTTAAGGAAGCCATCTTCAAAGGAGAACCCTCTTCAATCACAGTCTCTGCTGCTGCCAATGTCTGAGGCACCTCTTCAAAGTGTTGAAAGGGGGTCTCAATGAATTCCCCATCCATCTCTACGTACCGGAACGAGTTGAGGTGGCTGACCATATATTCTTCTTCCCCCTGCACTGTAACAATCTTCCCTCTGACCGGGTACTTAAGCTTCTGATGTAATGTGGAGGTCACAACTCCAGCCTTGTGGATCCATGGACGACCCAGCAAACAAGAATAGGACGGACGAATGTCCATCACATAGAAAGTAGAATCAAAAACTTGAGAACCAACCCTGATTGGGATGTCAACTTCCCCATGTACCATCCTTTTTGACCCGTCAAAGGCCCGGACAACAATGTTACTAGGCTTGAGCTCTAAACCCTCATAATCCAACTTGTCTAGGGCCTTCTTGGGCAATACGTTCAACGAAGAACCGATGTCTATCAACACATGGGCAAGAGTAGTGCCCCATGCATTCAATGGAGACATACAGGGCGTCGTTATGGTTCTTTCCTTTGGCAGTCAGATCGGTGTCAGAGAAACCTAACCCATTATCAGCAGTTAAATTGGCCACACAATCGGTAAATTGATTAGCAGACGTCTCTTGTGGCACGTGGGCTGTCTTCAGGAAGGCAATCAGGGCCTTGGCATGGGCCTCTGAACACAACAACAGTGATAGCATAGAAATTTTAGAGGGGGTGTTCCCCAGCTACTCAACTACATTGAAATCACTCTTCTTGATAATTTTAAGAATCTCTTCCATCTCTTGCTTGGAAGCTTCGACAGTGGTTGTCTTTGGTGCCTCCGTCCGGGCAGGCATATCAGTAGCAATCCCTTTGCCCCGAGCGTCAGATGACTCGGCAGCAGGGGTAGAAACAGGAACTTGGTCAGGAAGGGAAGCAGGCACACTGGCAGGTGTGATGACAAGAGGTCTTTGAATAGCTGGTGGCGCAATATCAGGCGAGAAGAGCCTGCCACTGCGAGTGACTTTAGCAGGCCCGGTGATGTTGTTGACGCTGGTACTAGTGTCAAAATCTTGCTTTACTCCAAGAACATAAACATCTGCCCCATAGTGCCACGGGACATCTTTGTCAGATTTATAGGGGATGGGCCCCGGAACAGTGATGATGATAGGAGCAATCTTCTGAGTAGACATGATTTTGACAGGCTTCTTTGAGGGAGCCTTAAGAGGGTTGTTGAAAATAGTGACAATAGAAACTTCTTCAGCGGGGACAGCAGGAACAGCAATCTTCTTGAACAAGATCTCTTTGCTATCCATCAGGTTTTGGACGCCTGACTTCAGCAAAGGACAACCAGCAGGTGAAACAGCACATAGAAGGCAACCTTTACTACATCCCGGAAATAAACTGGCTAGCAACAGGTTCCTTTTGACAGTCAACAACGGAGTAACAATCTCATCCACAGAGGCTACATATGGGTCTTCCTCAACAGCATTCACTCCATGCTGGGGCATGGGAGCAGTCACAACATTGGGCCTTTCGGGTGCCTCGAACTGTATTTCTTTAGCATCAATAAGGTCCTGAACCTTATTCCTCAGAGCCCAACAATCATCGGTAGAATGCCCCGGGCTGTCAGAGTGATAAGCGCAGCGGGCGTTAGGGTTGTACTTTGGAGAGGTTGTGTTCACAACCTTTGGAGCTTCTTTGACAGTTACCAGATTGGTTGACAACAGTTGCGGCAATATTTGGGACAGGGTCATACTGAGCCGTGTGTACTGCCTTTTGGGTCTCTCACCCCTTGGTTGGTTATATTGCTGAGGAGCAGCAGCGGGCTTAGAAATAACCACCGCGTTGACAGCTTGGCGGTGTTCCGGTTTGTTCTGTCTCCTTG
This sequence comes from Vicia faba, assembly GCA_948472305.1. NCBI lineage: Eukaryota > Viridiplantae > Streptophyta > Magnoliopsida > Fabales > Fabaceae > Vicia > Vicia faba. The sequence continues at coordinate 255,587,376 of OX451736.1, read as the reverse complement.
GACCATAAATAGCACTAGCTTCCTTCTTGAAGGGCTTCTTTTCAGTACTCGAGGAGGCACCTTTCTGTATCTCCCCCGACTTGATACCAGCTTCTATCCTCTCACCAGTCAGAATGAGGTATGTAAACCCTGCAGAAGAATTACCAATCAGATGGTTGAAAAATGGACCAGACAGGGTCCCCAAGAACATGTCCACGAGTTCACGGTCAGTCAACAGTGGCTGCACCCTGCCAGCCAGGTCTCTCCACTTCTGCGCGTACTCCTTAAAACCTTCACCCGTCCCAAGTGACATACCTTGGAGTTGGGTACGCGTGGGAGCGAGGTCGGAATTGTACTGATACTGCTTATAAAATGCAGTAGCCAAGTCCTCCCAGTTTCGAATACTGGTTCCATCCAGCTGATAGAACCATTCGAGTTGAGCCCCTGAAAGGCTATCCTGGAAGAAATGGATCCATAGGTTCTTGTCTGCAGTGTAAGGTTGGATCTTCCTTACATATGATCTGAGGTGCAGCTTAGGGCAGGAAGCCCCGTCGTACTTCGCAAAGGCAGGTGCCTTGAACTTGTGTGGGATCACCACCCCAGAAGATAAACCTAGATCTCCAAAATCCAGCCCCGGCACATGTTGAATCTCCATGGCACTTAAACGGTCCTCTAGTTGCTTGTACCTATCTTCAGTAGGAGGGTACTATTCATCATTGTAATCTGTCTCGTTGTCGGAGACCGTAGGACTAGGAACCCTTCCCCCTTGGGGACTATCTTTCCCTACAGAGGAAGTAGCCTGATCAGCCTCATTCTGTAGTGTATTCCCAAACCTCCGTCCAGTGTTAAACAACACAGTCCTCTTCTTCTTCTTCTTCTTCTCCTTCAAGAGCAGAGTCTTCAACTCCTGTTGACCCTGGGCTAAGCTCATGACCAGCTCTTGAAACTGGGTGTTCTGGGCCTGAAGGGCCTTGATAGCTTGTTCAGTAGTAGGTTCAGGATTCATGATGATTGCTGAAATAAACAACGAAGAAGATTAAGCAACCTGTAGAAAAAGGGTACCTGTTATGCACATGATGCATGATATGCTATTTATGCAATGCTCAAGGGTTCGAAAGTTCAAATTCGTTGTAGACAAAAAGGAACGCACGTTATATTAAGAAATAATTTGTTCAGTACATCAGGGCCTCATGGGCAAAACATTACAAAATACTTAATCCCAAAAGACACTGTGCATCCTCTTTGGAGCGATGTAGGTGTTGAGAGTCTTTTCCTCGTGCAGTAGGCAGGTGAGCTCCAAGACCTTCTTCTCACTGGCATGTAAACTGGTTTCAAGAGAATTCCGTTCTTCCTTGAGTTGGATCCAGCTTTTTTGCATTTCTTCCCAAGATGTCGACATGTCAGGATGTTGAATGGTGTATGGCACCTCTCCTTCCAAAACTGGCTCTTTGATCACGGGGAGAACATGAGGATATGGCATCACCAGCTTCTGGGAGCGGGCTCGTACCCACTTGAGATAAGGCTCCATGGGGATGGAGTTCTTGTGCCCCAGTGTCTTACTGTCCACCTTATTAGGCATCCTCCAAGCTCTGATGAATCTCTGGTGGAGTCCTTGTGCATCGTTGTCGAAGTCAAAAACTATGTCAGGAATCAACATGTCATGAGGGCCGTCCCTCCGAGCATATCCAAACTGTCTCAAAGCCAGACATGGGTTGTAAGTAATGCCCCCTCTGATTCCAAGTAAAGGAATATTAGGAAACTCTCTATAACGATCAATGATAGTGACATTTTCTCTGGACCGAGAACACCGATGTATATCAGCATGTGTGAGAGTCATTAATCGTTGTGACCATCTCAAACCCCGCTCGTTCTTCAAAACTGATTGTGGAAGGTGCGAAATAAACCACCTTGCCAGGAGAGGAGTGCAGCACATGAGAACACCTCTTTTTCTCATGGTTCGAGTGTAACATGAGTGGAGGATGTCCCCAAGCAACGTAGGTATAGGATTCCTAGACATGAAGATCTTGACAGCATTGATATCTATAAGCTGATCTGGATTAGGGAACAACACCAACCCATAGACAAGGAGTGCCACAACTTCTTCAAAGGCTTGTAGGTCAAGGGCATTCCAACATTCTTGTGCCTTCTCAAACAGGAACTTTGCCAAGAATCCTTTGATACCACTTCTAACTTCCCAATGTCCCTTGATGTCAGATGGTTGTAGACGTAATGCTATAGCAACCTCTTCAAGTTTTGGCTCCTTTTCTATACCGTTGTAGGGTAGTTGACTAAGGATAGGAACCTTCAGAAGCTGGGAAAACTCTTCCAAGGTAGGCACCAATTGATAATCCGGGAAAGTAAAACAGTGGTGCAAAGGGTCAAAGAACTGAAACAACACTTTCACCATATCCTCTTCAATGTTGGTATTGACCAAGCTGATGAGTCTACCATGCCTTTCACTGAAGGAGGAGTTCTCAGGAATCCTGGATGTAAGATCCTTAAGCTGAGGAGGGATCCTTACAAGGTTGATCTGAATTGTCTTTCTACGGAGAGATTCCATGTCCTACAAAACAAGAACAAAGATGAAGATTCGAACCCTTGAAGTGGTTAGTGGATGCATATGATGTTGTATGATGTTATGATGTTATGATAAAAACATATCACAAGTATTCACAAAAAGCAAACATGATAAGGCACACAAGTCACACCAGACAGCCCTTAGAGTTTAGGCCAGCATGAAGTTCAGGTACTACCCTCTTGAAGTTGGTGGGCTCAAAACCTGTCCTATCAAAAGTAACCGGGTTCTAAGGATCTCAATATCATTGGGTTGTTTTCTGTGTTCATTGTTTTGATTTAGCCACTGAACTCGCGATCAAAATATTCCAAGAAAACAACCCTCAATGAGTGTAGTATCGAGTATCTACCAACTTCGAACTGCACCAAAGTCGGTCATCTCACTACCCTAAAGAGGCCAGGATGCTCAAGTAAGGTTCCTAAGGTCAGTTGATGCTTCACGACACCACGCGGCGGCCCCGTACTCTCCTTGACTTGACTCAAGGGTTACCGGTACTCACCAAAGTGCCACATCAACGTAGCAACTGCTTCAACCGTGTTGGTATACCCCGAACAGTTCCCTCACAGTTTGATGCTACTTCTAGAAGGTATCCCCCCAGATCCGGGTTAGGATCTATGAAACTCCCAAAACAGGCCCACAATTTTAAAGCAAACAAAACAAGCAATTGAAAACATAAGAGTGGTCTAATCCTAAGGTACACCTCACTTATTAAATCATCCCCAGCAGAGTCGCCAGTTCTGTGATCGGTGGAAATAGAACTGACTGTTTTGAAATGCTGGTTCACGAAATGTCGCGGTAAGCAAGAGTCACCACCGTCTTTTATGTTCTCCAATATGGAAAGGAAAAAAGCACAGCAAAATTCCTTTTTCGAGAATGTTTCTCGGTTCGGGAGGTAGATTTATAGAAAGGGAAGGTGTTAGCACCCTTTCTATCCGTGGTTATCCACGGGCTCTTAGGTACTTGCTCATTATGTTTTCAAAAATTGTTTTCTTTTCAAGTGTATGTGGGTTTTGAAAAAGTTTCGTTTGAAAAATTTCTAAGTAACTCTTGTATCTGTCCTCAAGAGTGTATGAAATATTTGTTTGAAAACCTTTTGAAAGTGTAGGTGCGAAAAGTTGTTTTTGTTTGTTTTGAAAAGAGCAAGTACTTAGGAGAAATCTACCTACTCTAAGGAATTAGGCTGTGTAAGAGTCCTTTAGATAGTGCAATTCCACCATTGAGAGGTAGGTAGCACCATCGTTGGAGTTATTCGGGTCAATTCGATTATAGGCACAATGTGGTCACCTAAGCAATAGTAGGACACCTTAGCGGTAACACTAATGTCCTAGATCCTTTTTATCCGAGGCAACCGTTTCGAGGCAACTGGATCTTTAGACAGGAGGGCGACCTCTAAGACACCCTATACTTGATGACCACGTCGAGGCAACCAGTGAGGCGTACCCTAGGAGTGGCATGTGCATGTGTGTTGTTTTCATGTTATATTATCTTGTACATGCATTTGTGAGCTACGGATTGATTTTATTTGTCATACAAGTCTTTCATGCATATTAACACTTAAGAGTGCGGAAAATAAATTGCGGAAAGTTGAATCTACGCTATTACAAGGCGCGGGTATATACATCGCCAAAAACAAAACCCGTTTGGAAAATAAATACGAGAAAGTAAATAAAGCGATAAAAGCCTAATTAACTATTACATTTCCGGAGCAGATACATAAATATAATGAATTAAAATAAATATGCGCGCGAAAGATTGAATCGGGACGTCCTTAGGGTTTTGACCCTTTTTGAGAAAAGAATTGAAATTGGTCCTTTTTTGTAATTAAATCAAGTTAAACCTAATAACTAATTAATTAATTATTTACAAGAAAAAAAGTATTTTTTAATGTTTTTTAATGTTTTAATGAAATAAAATAAAAAAATAAAGAAAAGAAATTAAAAGTGTCAAAAGAAAAACCTAAGTCTAAATTTGTTTTATTTATTGTAAAAAAGATTAAAATTAAACCTAATTAACAAAAAGACTAAATTAATTGATTTGCATTTATTTACAAAATAATAACTAATTAAATTTAATTAATAAAAATATATATTTTTTTTTGTTTCCTGGGTTTATTATGGAAAAATAATTATCTAGCTAATAAAAAAAATAATAAAGATAAATAAGGCAAATGAATAATAAAATGACAAAAAATAAAATGCAAACCCAGGGGGGGGGGGGGGGGGGGGTTGGGCCAGATTTGAAGGTCTCTTAGCAATTTCCAGGCCCATTGGTTGCCAAGCCTGCGTTTGACTTCCTGACTTGTCTACGTGCATGTTGACTGAGGAACACCATGATCCTCCATCTCTGGCCTTTGGATTCACATTTGTGGCCACTTGGCGCTTGGGTGTTGGAGACGCATGGTGGAGTACATTTGGGACGCTGCATGAGAACACGTTAAGCAAAACAATATCAAGCATTTGGGGGACCTGGGATTCGAACCCAGGTCCCAAGGGACTATGCCTGCACGCCTTAACCAACTGAGCCAACTGCTTCAATTGATATAATAATAAGAAGTGGTTAATATATTGATGAATCAACACATATGCCTAAAAAATAAAAAAACGCGCGCGACTTTTTAACGGGCCAATCACACTGTGACGCATCATCATCTTCTTCATCAAAATTCCTGGTTATTTACCTGTGGATTTTTATCCGCAGGTAGTTTCGTAGGCTTTGTTTAGAATCGTCCCTAGGCCTCAAAAACTTATTCCAAGACCATGGTTGGTCTCGTCCAGATCTCCTGAGTTCATCCACGCTTATGATTTCTTCTGATTTCACCTGAAAACAAAACGCCTAAAAACAACACACACAAACCCTAGGCACGGATATCACCATATGAGGCTTAAAAACGAAATCAAATATTGCCATCAGGTTAGAAATTAAACAAGAAACATGAATATGCCAATGTTTTTGAGGAAAAATGCAAGAATAAGGAGTTTAGATTTCATGTTCAGGGGCCTGTTTCTGAAAACTTACAGCGCTGTATGGTGAATCTTAGGACGTGTTAATGGTCGTCTTAGCTTCAGGGGATGGCAAGGAAGAGGGTCACGTGCTCCTTTTTGTCTGAAAATGCTTGCAACACTGTTTTTGGTCTCACACTTTTTCAATAATTTTTCACTTTTGCTTTGGCCGTTTGTGCAATATCTAGGTCGTGAATGCTGTTGCTACTGCTTGCTTATGTATGTATGAACGAAATTAGGTCAGCAGTTGGGCCTGTATCCTTGTGTATTGAAGTCTTGAGATCTTGTTGACCACCATTGAAGAACTTTCCATGTTTGGAGCAAATCTTAGATTTTATGCACAAAAAGGCTTAGCACGAATTTGGTAGCTGGCATATGACATATAAAAGCTATTCAAATCAAAAGATGCTATTCCATTAATTTTTTAGATTTTATTTGAATTATTATGGATTTAAAATGAATTAAATATATAAAAATTAAATAAAATAGAAAAATAAATGTTTGATCTTGAAATTAATCATGGGACACGTGGGTGGCATGACAAGGCTGAATCAAGTGGAAGAAAGTGGGCCCTTTTGTCAAAAATTGAAGTTTTAAGGATAGTTGACTTTTGCAAATTCATAAAAATTTCCCAACTTCTCCAATGCATATCTTGCTCAATTTTGATCATATGAACATGTTCTTGGACATTTTAGAAAGGTCTTGAAGTCCTATAACCAATGCCTTTGGTCCCATGTCATTTGGATTTACCAATCTCAAGTTATGGTCTTTGACTTAAAGTGCATTTTTGTTGACTTTTGAAATTGACCTATAATGTAGAAATTGATAACTTTTTGTGAGAGCATTTCTTGGACTAGGAATGTGAAGATGAGTTGTAGGAAATGTCATCCCCTTCAAAATGAGCATTGGATGGGATTTTTATGATGAACCATGAAAACGTTATGCCCTGGTCAATTTACAGTTGACTTTTCAGCTGTCCAAAAATAGCAACTTTTGCATCTTTGATGATTTTTGAGCCATGCTTGTGGAATCATGATCAAGACTTGATCAAATGATGATTGTGGCTTCAAAATAAGATGTTGACCAAAAATTCTGACTTTTGACTGTAAAATGACCATTTTGCCCCTGCAATTGATTGTTGAGCAAATAGGGCTTTTGACTGTGCAATTTGACCCTGTGAACCTTGAAACTTGACATGTAGATGCTTGACAATGTATATGGGCCTATAGGACTTGATTGAACCATTGAAAACCTCAAATTCTTTGCAAGAACCAAAACCCTAGTTTTTGACTGGCTTAGGAGATGTTAGGACTGTGCAACCCTTGAGAAGTCTTGAACCATTTGAGGATGATTCTTGATAAACTTTGAAGAATATGGGAGTGCAAATTTTGGGGTACAACAAGGGGCTTCCACTTAGTCGTCTTCTTCAAGGCTCCGTCGTGTTAGTTGTTCACCTATACCCACGGGCAATGTTCGTAACCTTAGCCCTGTAACATTCAAAAATCCATAAAATGCAAGATAATGAAATCTAACTATATAGATCAACTTGTTTTGATCTTGTGAACATCATGGTACCCTTCTTTTTACCCAATTTAACCTGTGGAACAAACCCCTAAACTGCACACGCAAACCCTAACAACGGCAAAGGCACATATAGGCGTCAAAAATTCAATTGAATCATGCAGTTAGCTTGTAAACATCTCAAACATCACAAATATACCAATTAATCATGCTAATGATGCAAGAAATACAATAATAGATTTTGAAAAAAAAAAAGCAAACCGAGTGAACTTGTAACGCACGATTCTGGGTGTTTCAGGCCTTGCAAACGATCCAATTGGCTTCAATGCACACCCATGAAGAGGTTGCTGGCTTTAAATGGCTTTGAGATGACCTGTTGTGATATAGTGGCAGAACCGACTGTTTAATACTGGTTTGCGTTTTGCGTTTTTTATTCACAAAATGTCACGGTAAGCAAGAGTCGCCACCGACTTTTATTTCACACAATCATGGAAAAGGAAAAAGAACAGAAAAAACCTTTTTTCGAGATATTCTGAGTACGGGGGGTAGATTATAGAAAAGGAAGGTGTTATTGTTGTACCCCAAAATTTGCCCTCCCATATTCTTCAAGACTTGTCAAGGGTCAATCTCCAGATGGTTTAACATATCTCAAGGGTTGCACTGTCCAATTGCCTCCTAACACAGTCAAAATTAGGGTTTTGGTTCTTGCAAGGAAATTGAGGTTTTCAAGGGTCCAATCAAGTCCTATATGCCTACATACATTGTCAAGCATCCATATGTCAAGGTTCAAGACTCACAGCATCAAATTGCACAGTCAAAAGCCCTAATTGCTTCACAGTCAGCTGCAAGGGCAAAATGGTCATTTGACAGTCAAAAGTAAAAAAATTTGGTCAATATCTTATTTTGAAGACACAATCATCATTTGATCAAGTCTTGATCATGATTCCACAAGCATGGCTCAAAAAGTCTTAAGATGCAAAAGTTTCTATTTTTGGACAGCTGAAAATTCAACTGTAACTTGACCAAGGCATAACTTTTTCATGGTTCATCAAAAAAATCCCATCCAATGCTCATTTTGAAGGGATGAAATTTCCTACAACTCATCTTCACACTCCAAGTCCAATAAATGCTCTCACAAGAAGTTATCAATTTCAACATTATAGGTCATTTTAAAAAGTCAACAAAAAGGCACTTTAAGTCAAAGATCATAACTTGAGATTGGTAAATCAAAATGACATGGGACCAAAGGCATTGGTTAGAGGACTTCAATACCTTTCCAAAATGTCCAAGAACATGTTCATAGCTTCAACATTGAGCAAGATATGCATTGGAGAAGTTGGGAAATTTTTGGGAACTTTCAAAAGTCAACTTTGCCTAAAACACTTCATTTTTGCTAATGGGCCTCAAATTCTTTCTTGAATCTTTACCCAAAGCCTATGCACGATCCATTGAGCTAAAAATAATTTATTTTCTTATTTTTAATTAATTAATTGAATTTATATTTATATTAATTCATTTAATTGGTTTTAATTATAGGAAAATAAAAAAGATATGTTTTTTGGATCTTTTGTGAAGCAAATCAAATCAGGGCAAGCTGGAAAAATCGTTTCTCTATCAAAAAGGGAAGATCATCCATAATTGGCAAGGTTTTCATTGAAAAAGATTGAAAATTATATGATTGAAAATCAAAGATTGCAAACTTAAATTCATGGACTTTTGGGCCAAAGTTTTAACCTAATTCACATCACATACATATGCTGAGGCCAACCCTAGTGAAGAACACAAAAAAGCTGCCATAGAATTCCATAGCCAAATTGCAAAATTTCAAGAAATTTTTGAAAACTGAAATCAATATTGCAGCGTGATTTAAAGTTTGTTTTGGTTTCTAATAGATTGCTGACACTTCCAGGAACGCGTAGGGATCCAAATTACACGTTAACACTCAAGAAATTGCCCAGAACAGATTCACGGTTCACCTTTATTTTTCATAATCGAAACTTGTATCTCATGAGCATTTAACATGTTTGATTGTTTGTTTTGCATTGTTTGAACATACAGGAACCTTTTGGTATGGTTTAATTGCACTAAAACTCACAGAATCACAATTCACCATGAATGGATTTTAGGGTTTTCGAGTTTTCAAAATAGGGCTTTCTTGTAGAGGAAAAATCAGGCCTTGAGACCTATACAGTTGAATTCAAGAGCTCAATACGAGTTGAATGGAACCCTCGCGCTCTTTTTATGTAACCTGTGTTGCTAATCGCTATTCTTGGGACTTTTACTTTGTGGGGGTTTAAAACCCCCGCTATCTTGTTTATAGTTGCAGGTGAAACGAAGAAGACAACATGCGTGGCAACATGTGGTTGGGGCATTCAAATCCACGCGCGCGTTTTTTGAATTCCAGCATAATCACTACTTTACATATATTACTTTTGTTGATTATTATGTTTACAAATGCGCTTCATGGCTCAGATGGTGGGAGACGTGGCTGGCCAGCACTGGGACCTGGGTTCAATTCCCAGGTCCCCCATATAATTGTTAATATTTTTCTTAACCCATTCCAATGCAGTAACGATTCAATGGTCCACCATACGTCTTCACGCCTAAGCTTGCCAAGCGCTCATGATGATCAATCCAGTGGCTACAGAGTGAAGAGCATGGTACACCCTAGTCAGCCAGCAAGCACGTGATGCCAAAAAGTCAACGAGGCTTGGTCTTCAATGGGCCAGAATTCCTCACAATTAACCTCCATATGGGCCATCTAACCCCCTTGGTTTGCATAATTTTCTTTTCTTTTCTTTTCTAATTCTTTTAATTGCTTTAATTATTTTTATTAATTCACCATAAAATAGTTTTTCCTAATAAAAATCAGAAACTCAAAAATATATATATATTTAATTATTTATTAAATTTCATCATTAACCTTTTTTTTTTAATAAATACTAACAATTAATTTAGTTTAATTTAGGTTTTAATTTTAACCCTTTTTTTTTTCTTAATAAATAAAAATTGCATAGAATTAGGTTTTGACTTTTCTTAATCAATTATTACCATCATTAATTATTATTATTTTTGTACATATAAATGTAAATTAATTAATTAGCTTAAATTATGTTAACTTTAATATTTTCATTAATAATTAAAATAAACTTAGAATCGGGGTTTTCTCTTGATTTTATTTTCTTTATTTCATTAAATACAAAAAACATAAAAAAACACTTTCTTTTCTTTAATTAAATAATTAATTAGGTTTTAATTTAATTTAATTTCGCAAAAGGGTCCAACACCCTCGGACGTCCAGTTTAATTTATTCGCGCATTATTTTCTTATTGATTATTGTGTAACTGTTCAAGGATGTAATAGTAATTAGGTTTACTGTTTTTTACTTTCCGCATCTTTATCAAAAACGGGTCTTTGTATTTTGGCGATGTATAGACCCGTGCCTTGTAATAGCGTAGCTTTTATCTTTCCGTCTTTTAATTTTCCGCACTCCTAACTGCTAAACTCGCATGAAAGAATGTATGATAACTAAAAACAACGCGTAGCTCCCAATGCCATGATCAAAGATAAAACATAACATGAAAACAACACACAATGCACACACCACTTCTAGGATACGCCTCACTTGTTGCCTTCGAAACGTGGTCGTCAAGTATAAGACGTTTTAGCGGCCGCTCTTATGTCCAAGATCCAGTTGCCTCGAAACGGTTGCCTCGGATTAAAAAGGATCTAGGACATTAGGGTTACTTCTAAGGTGTCCTAACTATTGCTTCGGTGACCACACTGTCCCTAAAATCAAATTGACCCGAACACCTCCAACGACGGTGCTACCTACTTCTCAATAGTGGGATAGTACTGTCTAAAGGACTCTTACACAGCCTAATTCCTTAGAGTAGGTATATTTCTCCTGGGTACTTGCTCTCTCAAAAACAAAAACAATCTTTTCACACCTACACTTTCAAAAGTTTTCAAACAAATTTTTCATACACTCTTGAGGACAGATACAAGAGTTACTTAGAAATTTTTCAAACGAAACTTTTTCAAAACCCACACACATTTTAAAAGCAAACAAATTTTTGAAAACATAAGAGCAAGTACCTAAGAGCCCGTGGATAACCACGGATAGAAAGGGTGCTAACACCTTCCCTTTCTATAATCTACCTCCTGAACCGAGAAACATTCTCGAATAAGGAATTTTGCTGTGCTTTTGTCCTTTCCATGTTGGAGAACATAAAAGACGGTGGCGACTCTTGCTTACCGCGACATTTCGCGAACCAGCTTAAAAACAGTCAGTTCTATTTCCACCGATCACAGAACTGGCGACTCTGCTGGGGATCTTAATAAGTGAGGTGTACCTTAGGATTAGATCATACTTATGTTTTCAATTGCCTGTTTTGATTGCTTTAAATATTGTGGGCCTGTTTTGGGAGTTCTATAGATCCTAACCCGGATCTGGGGGATACCTCTTAGAAAGTAGCAACAAGACTGTGAGGGAACTGTGCGGGGTGTACCGACACGGTTGAAGCAGTCTGCTACGTTGATGTGGCACTTTGGTGAGTACCGGTAACCCTTGAGTCAAGTCAAGGAGAGTACGGGGCCGCCGCGTGGTGTCGTGAAGCATCAACTGACCTTAGGAACCTTACTTGACCATCCTGGCCTCTTTAGGGTAGTGAGATAACTGACTTTGGTGCAGTCCGAAGTTGGTTGATACTCGATACTACACTCATTGAGGGTTGTTTTCTTGGAATATTTTGATCGCCAGTTCAGTGTCTAAATCGAAACAATGAACACAGAAAACAATCCAATGATATTGAGATCCTTAGAACCCGGTTACTTTCGATATGATAGGTTTTTGAGCCCACCAACTTCAAGAGGGTAGTACCCCAAACTTCATACTGGCCTAAACTCTAAGGGATGACTTGTGTGACTTGTGTGCCCTATCATGTTTGCCTTTTGTGAATACTTGTGGTGTGTTTTTATCATAACATCATAACATCATACAGCATCATATGCATCCGCTAACCACTTCAAGGGTTCGAATCCTCATCTTTGTTCTTGTTTTGTAGGACATGGAAACTACCCGCAGAAAGACAATTCAGATCAACCTCATAAGGGTCCCTCCTCAGCTTAAGGAACTTACATCCAGGATTCCTGAGAGCTCTTCTTTCAGTGAGAAACATGGAAGACTCATCAGCTTGGTCAACACCAACATTGAGGAAGATATGATAAAGGTCCTCTTCCAGTTATTTGACCCTCTGCACCACTGTTTTACTTTCCCGGATTATCAACTGGTGCCTACCTTGGAAGAGTTTTCCCAGCTTCTGAAGATCCCCATCCTTAGTCAACTACCTTACAACGGTACGGAAAGGGAACCAAAACTTGAAGAGGTTGCTAAAGCATTATGCCTACAACCATCTGACATCAAGGGACATTGGGAAGTTAGAAGTGGTATCAAAGGATTCTTGGCAAAGTTCCTGTTTGAGAAGGCCCAAGAATGTTGGAATTCCCTTGACCTACAAGCCTTTGAGGAAGTTGTGGCTCTCCTTGTCTATGGGTTGGTGTTGTTCCCAAATCCCGATCAACTTATAGATATCAATGATGTCAAGATCTTCATGTCCAGGAATCCTATACCTACGTTGCTTGGGGACATCCTTCACTCATGTTACACTCGAACCATGAGAAAAAGAGGTGTTCTTATGTGCTGCACTCCTCTCCTGGGAAGGTGGTTTATTTCGCACCTTCCACAATCAGTTTTGAAGAACGAGCGGGGTTTGAGATGGTCACAACAATTGATGACTCTTATGCATGCTGATATACATTGGTGTTCTCGGTCCAGAGAAAACGTCACTATCATTGATCGTTGCGGGGAGTTTCCTAATGTTCCTTTACTTGGAATCAGAGGAGGTATTACTTACAACCCGTGTCTGGCGTTGAGACAATTTGGTTATGCTCGGAGGGATGGCCCTCATGACATGTTGCTTCCTGACATAGTTTTTGACTTCGACAATGATGCACAAGGACTTCGCTAGAGATTTATCAGAGCTTGGAGGATGCCCAACAAGGTAGACAGCAAGACACTGGGGCACAGGAACTCCATCCCATTGGAGCCTTATCTCAAGTGGGTACGAGCCCGCTCCCAGAAGCTGGTGATGCCATATCCCCATTGTGATCGGTGGAAATAGAACTGACTATTTTTTAGCTGGTTTCGCGAAATGTCGCGGAAGCAAGAGTCGCCACCGTCTTTTATTTTCTCCAACATGGAAAGGACAAAAGCACAAAAAAATTCCTTATGAGAATGTTTCTCGGTTCGGGAGGTAGATTTATAGAAAGGGAAGGTGTTATCACCCTTTCTATCCGTGGTTATCCACATGCTCTTAGGTACTTGCTCTTATGTTTTCAAAATTTGTTTTGTTTGAAAGATTTCTGAATGACTCTTGTATCTGTCCTCAAGAGTGTTTGAAAAATTTGTTTTGAAAGCTTTTGTAAGGTGTGAAAAGTATTTTGTTTGTTTTTGAAAAGAGCAAGTACCCATGAGTCATCTACCTACCCTAAGGAATTAAGCTGTGTAAGTGTCCTACGCTAAGAGGGTGCGGAAAGTAAATTGCAGAAACATAAATCCTACGCTATTACAAGGCGCGGGTCAATACATCGCCAAAAATACAAAAGACCCGTTTTTGGTAAATAAGTGCGAGAAAGTAAAGCAGTAAACCTAATTAACTATTACATGTCTTGGAAGCAATTACAGAAATAATCAAAATACGGAATTAAAACTAAAACGCACGCGAAAGAAAGAATCGGGAATGTTCTAAGGGTGTTGACCCTTTTAAGAAAAGAAATTGATTTTTTTTTGTCTTTTTGTAATTAAAATGAAATTAAAACTAACTAATGACTAATTAATTAATTTAATTAAAAGAAAATATTTTTTCGTTTTTTTATGTTTTTTTATGAAATAGAATAAAAATAAAAAGAAACAAAATTAAAAGTTAACCTAAATCTAAGTTATTTTAGTTATTTTAAAAAATGTTAAAATGGCCTAATTAAAACTAATTTATTTAAGATTTATTTACAAAAATAAAATAATAATAATAAAAATAATGTTAGTTCTATTTTTATTTTATTTTTTATGAAAATATGTTAATTAAATTAATTGTTAATAATAAAAATAATTAAAAGGTTAATAATTGAAATAAGAGAAAATGACAAAACAAAATAAAAAAAGAAGTAAAACCAAGGAGGGTGTGGACTGAAATGGAGGGTGTTGGATTGAGATTGTGGCCCATTGAACCTTCAGCTCGTTGACTTTTCCTGGTGGTCTACGCATGCACTGACTCCAGAGCACCATGGTCCTCATGCTTGGCCCTTGGATCTGCATCTGTGGACACCTGGAGCGCTCCTGGATGAGGTCTATGGTGGATGCTGGATGAGACGCTGCACACAAGCGCTTTAGAAAAAATGATAATGAAATATAGGGGGGCCTGGGAATCGAACCCAGGTCCCATAGATTACCAAACATATGCCCAGCCACTGAACCAAACGCATTTCTTTGTAAATATAATATGAACAAAAGAATATATGACATAAGTGCCCCATGTGCTGAAACGCGCGCGCGAATTTGAACAGACCACTCCCTGCTTGCCACGCCATCATCTTCAAGCTTTTTCCTGCAAAATAGAGAACACATAGAAGGGGTTTTAAACCCCCACAAAACAAAACTATGAAAAATAGCGACTAGGCGCTCGTTGTACATAAAAAGAGCGCGAGGTGTCCATCACAATCGTCTAGTCCAGCTGATTCCAACCATGCCTGTTTGGGGTTCCAATTTTACAGCATGACAAAACCCCCAATTCTAAAGCTCTGAAAACCTAAAAATCGCTAATGGTGATTTGCGTTTTACGGCCTTATAGTCAAATTAAAACATACAGAAAGCTTTGTAACAATGTCAGCAGTGCATAACCATGATCAAAATGAATTAAAAAGGCGTAAAAATGGAGTTTCGATTTTCAAATGATGGACAAACCGTGGGGGGCACGATGAGTGATTCTTTGAGGTTTTGAGCTTAATTCTGATTGCAAAATGTTTCTGGTGATGCAAGGAGTGTATTTGAATCAAAATGGAAGCTTGAATTGTACTGTAAATAGGTTTTCAGTTTCTCACTTTTTCTTTTAAAATTTCAATTTGCCTATGCTGTCTTAGAGTGCTCTAGCTCGTGAATTCTGTAAGGAATGCTTGCACATGTGTTTTGTAATGTGAATCAATCAGCATAATGGACATTAAGCCTTTGCATTGAAGTTCTTGATTTTGCCATAAACTCCATTGAAACAACTTGCCTTTTGTGTCCAATTTTGAATTTCTTGCTTGGAATAGGCCTTGCACGAATTTTGAAGGTGAATGATGGTGCATCAAAGCTATTCAACACAAAATATATCCCTTAATTAATTTTCTTGATTTTTATTTGAATTTTAAAGATTTAAAATGAATTAAATCAAATAAAATTAAATAAAAATGGAAAAAGTGGAAAAAGTGGCCCCTTTTGTCAAAAATGAAGTTTCAAGGATAATTGACTTTGGCCATTTCACAAAAATTTCCCAACTTCTCCAATGCATATCTTGCTCAATTTTAAAGCTATGAACACGTTCTTGGACATTTTGGAAAGGTCTTGAAGTCCTCCAACCAATGCCTTTGGTCCCATGTCATTTTGATTTACCAATATCAAGTTATGGTCTTTGACTTAAAGTGCCTTTTTGTTGACTTTTGAAAATGACCTATAATGTTGAAATTGATAACTTTTTGTGAGAGCATTTCTTGGACTTGGAATGTGAATATGAGTTGTAGGAAATGTCCTCCCCTTCAAGATGAGAATTGGATGGGATTTTTCTGATGAACCATGAAAAAGTTATGCCTTGGTCAAGTTACAGTTGACTTTTCAACTGTCCAAAAATAGAAACTTTTGACACCTTAATGATTTTTGAGCCATTCTTGTGAAATCATGGTCAAGACTTGACCAAATGATGATTGTGGCCTCAAAATAAGATGTTGACCAAAAATTTTTACTTTTGACTGCCAAATGACCATTTTGCCCCTACAGTCGACTGTTGAGCAAATGGGACTTTTGACTGTGTAACTTGACCTTGTGAGCCTTGAAACTTGACATGTAGGTGCTTGACAATGTATATGAGCATATGTGACTTGATTGAGCCCTTGAAAACTTCAACTTCCTTGCAAGAACCAAAACCTTAATTTTGCCTGTCTTAGGAGGATGGTTGACTGTGTAGCCCTTGAGTAGACTTTGAACCATTTGAGGTGATGCTTGTCAAAACCTTGAAGAATATGGGAGGGCAAATTTTGGGGTACAAAAGTTGCCCCTGTTCAATCTTCTTAGATCTGAGGATGTAGATTGGCTGGCGTGCCTTTCGTAATCCGAAGGTGGAAGATGATTGAACACTAAAGTGCCCAGAAATTTGCACTCACATAGTAGAATGTTAGCAGTGTGATGTAGGGAATGGGCTTACAGATGCCATTTGGAGGAATGATGGATAGGAGGATGGGCTTATAGATGCCATCTAGGGGCTGTTGGTATGTGGATGGGCTTATAGATGCCATGTAGGTGTCGATTGCGTAAGAGATTCCTTAGCGAGAACTTGCGTACCTGAGAAAGAAAAAATAATTACCTGGCCTGTTACAGGGGTTGATCTTCAAACTCTTCAGGTAGATATGCCCTGGCTGGATACATGTATCGAATCTTCAAACTCTTCAGACGTGCCCTGGCAGGATACAGGAATCGAGTCTGGAATTAGTCGTCAACAGATACGCCCTGGCAGGATACAGGAATCGGATCTTCAAACTCTTCAGACGTGCCCTGGCAGGATACAGGAATCGAGTCCGGAAATAGTCGTCAACAGATACACCCTGGCAGGATACAGGAATCGGATCTTCAAACTCTTCAGACGTGCCCTGGCAGGATACAGGAATCGAGTCCGGAAATAGTCGTCAACAGATACACCCTGGCAGGGTACATGAATCAGATCTTCAAACTCTTCAGACGTGCCCTGGCAGGATACAGGAATCGAGTCCGGAAATAGTCGTCAATAGATACACCCTGGACGGGTACAGGAATCGGATCTTCAAACTCTTCAGACGTGCCCTGGCAGGATACAGGAATCGAGTCCGGAAAATAGTCGTCAACAGATACGCCCTGGCTGGATACAGGAATCGGATCTTCAAACTCTTCAGACGTGCCCTGGCAGGATACAGGAATCGAGTCCGGAAAATAGTCGTCAACAGATACGCCCTGGCTGGATACAGGAATCGGATCTTCAAACTCTTCAGACGTGCCCTGACAGGATACAGGAATCGAGTCCGGAAAATAGTCGTCAACAGATACACCCTGGCAGGATACAGGAATTGGATCTTCAAACTCTTCAGACGTGCCCTGGCAGGATACAGGAATCGAGTCCGGAAATAGTCGTCAACAGATACACCCTGGCAGGATACAGGAATCGGATCTTCAAACTCTTCAGACGTGCCCTGGCAGGATGCAGGAATCGAGTCTGGAATTAATCGTCAACAGATACGCCCTGGCTGGATACAGGAATCGGATCTTCAAACTCTTCAGACATGCCCTGGTAGGATACAGGAATCGAATCTGGAAATTCTTCAGACGTGCCCTGGCTGGATACAGGAATCGAATCTGGAAATTCTTCAGACGTGCCCTGGCTAGATACAGGAATCGAATCTGGAATTGATCGCTCACAGACATGCCCTGGCTAGATACAGGTATCGAATCTGGAATTGCGACAGTTGATAGTAATTATCTTTGGATTGACCTTTTTCCTGAAAAGGTAAAACATCAGTTGTATGCAATGTCATGGTGTATGAAATGCATGATGTCATGATGTTCTTAAGAATAAATGAGATAGTGTGTTATGATGCGTATATGCATGCGTTGTGTATGTAAATAGGATGTATGAAATGTGATATGTTTATGAATGTATTTTCGTCTAGGAAAATGAATCCTTGACGAATGCGGGGAATTTGAATCCTGGGCTGATGCTGAAGAGTAGCGTTCTTCGTTTCCACTGGGGATGATGATTGCAAGAATAATTCGGTAGGAGAAGATGACTCCATTGGGGAATAAACTTGGCGAAGAGATTACTCTGCGGGGAATACTCTGTGGGAAGAGAGGTACTTTGCTGAGATGTTGATGATAACTCCGCTGGGGATACCGTTGATAAGCTTTGTTGGAAGATCTGATGAACTCCGCTGGGGGGTAGGAAGAACTTCGCCGAGGACGATCCTTCCGTGGTTATTGGCTGAGGATAACCCAGTTATATCCTGGTGGGGAAATAACCTTTGAATAAAGTCCGGGGAGACGCGTTCGTACTCTGCAGGGGTAAGCTTTCAGAATCTACTGGGGATAAGCTTTCTACTGGGGAGATGGTTTAACTCTCCTGGGGAGACTTTGGACTGTACCGGGGAGGTGGCTCCACTGGGGTGTCTGGTATTCCGCCGGGGAACAATCTTATAATAAGACTGCCGGGGATGCTTGCTTAGGAACATCTGTATACTCCGTTGGGGAATATTGAGATCTAATGGGGATACCCAAATTCCGTAAGGCTGACTGTAGGCTAACTCTGGTTGGGGAGAGTGTTGCTGACTTGCTGGAGATACTGTGCCTTGTAGGGCTTATGGGAGACCAACTCTGCTCAGGGAGAGTGTTGCCGAGTCTTGTCTTACTCTGTGGGGAGTGGAGGTATCCTGATCGTTCTTCAGCTGAACCAACCTTGGTACCTTGGTGGACAGAGCAACTAGATCGCTTAGACAATTCAATATTGCCCTTGTTTCTAATGTCACCTGTAATTAATCCTTTGTTTCGCATGCAAATATTTATGAGTTAGCAATTAGTGTCAAATGCATATATCACAATTGAACATTGGACGTTCTTCACAAGACAAAACAGAAAAAAGGAAAAATAATTGGTAATTTATCTGAAAAGTGAATTTGTATTGATTTTTGAATTGGCCTGTAAATAGGCGTTTATGTATAAGAGGCTGACGTCCTAGTAAGAGAACGCCGCAGAACAACAGAGTTTATACAATTTATACAAAGAAAACAAAACAGCTATGTGAAAGGAATAATCCCACTGGGTTCCAACTCTGCTATCGCCTTCATGTCTTCAAGCATCTCATCACTTTGCTGCTCAGTTGAAGATGAAGTTGATTGATCGATGCCGTCTGAACCTGATAGTTGATACCGGATTCTGGATGTAAGGTGATCCAATGAGACATAGTATTACGCTTATCCCTAACTTTTGCCTGGACCGCCCTTTCGGGTTTTCAGTCCACCGGGATACCCATTTTTGCCCAAGCCGCCTTTTCAGGTTTTCGACTTGCCGGGTGTATAGATTTTTCATTTCATCCCTTATTTTTGCCCGAACCCTTTTGGTTCGCTGGGAAGCCCTTATTTTTGCCTAGGTATGTCAACCTAGCGGGTCTTTTATCATGCGTAGTATCTTTTTACTATGTCTGCATTGGCGGGGTGAGGAAGGTCGTCACCATCCATGGTGGTTAGGATCATGGCTCCTCCTGAGAACACATGTTTAACCATAAATGGCCCTTCGTATGTGGGGGTCCATTTTCCCCTGGGATCACTTTGAGGAAGAATGATGTGCTTGATTACCAGGTCTCCAACTTGATACTCTTGTGGTCTGACTTTCTTGTTAAATGCCCTGATCATCCGTTTTTGGTACGTTTGACCATGACAAATAGCAGTGAGCCTCTTTTCGTCAATTAGGTTTAACTGATCAAGTCGAGTCTGGATCCAGTCATCTTCGCTCAAACCTGCATCCTTCATTATCCGGAGAGAGGGTATCTGGACTTCAATAGGCAAGACTGCCTCCATGCCATAGACCAAGGAAAAGGGTGTTGCCCCGGTTGACGTTCTTGCTGAGGTACGGTACCCATGAAGAGCAAACGGTAACATCCCGTGCCAATATTTATAGGTCACTGTCATCTTCTGCACAATTTTCTTGATATTCTTATTAGCCGCTTCGACAGCCCCATTCATCTTCGGCCGGTAGGGAGAAGAGTTGTGGTGCTGTATCTTGAATTTCTCGCAGAGCTCAGTGATCATTTTGTTGTTGAGATTAGTACCATTGTCCGTAATGATCCTTTCCGGGACGCCGTATCGACAGATCAGGTTGTGTCGAATGAACCGTGCCATAACGTTCTTGGTTACGGTAGCGTAGGAAGCCGCTTCAACCCACTTTGTAAAGTAATCAATCGCTACCAGGATGAAGCGATGTTCGTTGGATGCCGTAGGTCTGATCTCGCCGATCATATCAATGCCCCACATTGCAAAAGGCCATGGTGCAGTCAAGACATTCAGAGGGACTGGAGGAACGTGCACCTTATCAGCATATATCTGGCACTTATGACATGTCCGAGAATGTTGGTAACAATCAGCTTCCATTGTGGACCAGAAATATCCTGCCCGAAGGATCTTCTTTGCCATGGTGTGTCCACTGGAATGCGTTCCGAAGGTACCTTCGTGTAGTTCTGCCATGATCTTTTCTGCTTCAGTCTTATACACACAACGCAGTAAAGTTGAATCATGGTTTCGCTTGTATAGAATGCCATTGCTAAGGAAGAACTTCGCTGCAAACCTTATCAGAAACTTTTTGTCGTTGACAGATGCACCTTCAGGGTATTCTTGAGCTTCCAAGTACCTCTTCACTTCATGATACCAAGGTTTCTCAGTTACCTCTTCAGCCTTAAGATCACAGCAATATGCAGGTTCGTCCAGTTTCCAGATGATGATCCGGGGAGCCTCGTTATCCCATTTTACTTTGAACATGGAAGACATCGTAGCTAGCGCGTCCGCCAACTGATTCTCCTCTCTGGGGAAGTGTTCAAAAGTTATCTTTGTAAAATGGGGGATCAATGTCAACACACATTCTCTGTAAGGAATAAGATTCGGATGTTTTGTATCCCACTCGCCTTTGATCTGATTGATCACGAGAGCAGAATCTCCGAAGACACTCAAAAACTTGATCCTTAAGTCAATCGCAGCTTGAAGACCCATGATACACGCCTCATACTCCGCCATGTTATTGGTGCAGTTGAAACATAGTCGGGCAGTGAGTGGAGTATGAGTGCCTTTTGGGGATATGATCACAGCGCCGATACCGTTACCCAAAGCGTTAGAGGCTCCGTCAAAGTGCATAGACCATCGGGATCCTTCTTCAGGTCCTTCATCCGGTCCAGGTACTTCACAATCAGTTACTACCATGATGTTCTCGTCAGGAAACTCAAAGTTCATAGATTGGTAGTTATCCACTGCCTGGTGTGCTAAATGGTCTGCCAATACACTTCCTTTGATTGCTTTCTGAGTCGTGTACTGGATGTCGTATTTTGTCAAGATCATCTGCCATATTGCTATTCTTCCGGGCAAGGCTAGCTTTTCGAATATGTACTTGATTGGGTCCATTTTTGAAATCAACAGAGTGGTGTGAGTCAACATATACTGTCTCAGCCGGCGAGCAGCCCATACCAAAGCGCAACAAGTTTTCTCGATCAGTGAGTATCAGGTCTCACAGTCGGTAAACTTTTTTCTAAGGTAATAAATGGCATGCTCTTTTCGGCCAGACTCGTCATGCTGCCCCAGCACACACCCCATTGAGTTGTCCAGTACTGTCAAGTATAAGATTAGAGGTCTCCCTTCAACCGGTGGCATAAGAATGGGTGGTTCTTGGAGATACTCTTTGATTCTGTCGAAAGCAGCCTGACATTCATCGTTCCAACGTACTACTTGATCTTTCTTCAGCAGCTTGAAGATTGGTTCACAGGTAGCAGTTAGGTGTGAGATGAATCGGGCAATGTAGTTCAGACGTCCTAGAAAGCCTCTGACTTCTTTCTCTGTCTTGGGAACTTGCATCTCTTGTATGGATTTCACCTTTGCAGGGTCCACTTGAATACCTTTGTCGCTTACGACGAAGCCTAGCAATTTTCCAGATCTTACCCCGAAGGTGCACTTGTTTGGGTTCAACCTTAGCTTGTACAACTTCAGACGGTCAAACAGCTTCTGCAGATGGTCCATATGTTCCTCTTCAGTTTGAGGCCTTGCAATCATATCGTCGACATGCACTTCAATCTAATGATGGATCATGTCATGAAATAAAGCAACCATGGCACGTTGGTAGGTTGCCCCAACATTTTTCAACCCAAAAGGCACGACCTTGTAGCAAAAGGCGCCCCACTAAGTAACAAAAGTAGTCTTCTCCATGTCTTCAGGAGCCATCTTGATTTGATTATATCCGGAGAAACCGTCCATGAAGGAGAATACCTTATGTTGAGCAGTATTGTCAACCAGGACGTCGATGTGAGGCAAAGGGAAATCGTCCTTAGGGCTCGCCCTATTCAAATCCCTGTAATCAACAGACATTCGGACCTTACCATCTTTCTTTGGCCCTGGTACCACGTTGGCAACCCACTGAGGGTAAGAAGTCACTGCAAGAAAACCAGCGTCAAACTGTTTCATAACCTCAGCCTTGATTTTCTCGGACATCTCTGGACGCATACGGCGGACCTTCTGTTTTACTGGCGGGCAGTCTTCCTTGGTAGGCAAATGATGGACCACAATGTCGGTATCCAATCCAGGAATGTCTTCGTAAGACCAGGCAAAGATTTCCATGTAGTCATGCAGCATCTGGATCAACCGTTGTTTCACACTGAGCTCTAGATTATCACTAATCTTGACTTCCTTTCTGTCTGTCTCAGTACCCAGATTTACCGTTTTCACTGGCTCTTCATGTGGCTGAATGGCCCTCTCTTCCCAGAGTAGCAGTCTTGCAAGCTCACCAGGCACTTCGCAATCATCTTCACCTTCGTCTTCGGCTAAGTTGATCGGATTTTCGAAGTCATAACTGGCAGTAGCAGAGTCGTTACCAGTAAGATCCAGAGTGGATTGGAACCTGTATAAGTGAGTGTGTGTAAATATAGCTGTTTTGCAATATATAAAAAAAGAAAGGGAGCACAAGATTTGAAATGTGAAAAACGTCCAATGCTTTTATTCATGATATATGGAAGTGACACACAAAAGCCCTCACAAATGAAGCCACGATGCCCCGGGTAAGACACCGGGCCATAAAGTTTCAAATTATTGTTTATTACAAATCCAAAACAAAGAAGTTCATTACTGGGTGACAAAAGTAATAGGTGTAAAGTCTTTTGCAGTCCAGTTGCTAGGTCCACCATTGGTCGTTGGGTAGATCCAGCTGTCAAATTCAGATTCGTCTGCTTCGTCCTCAATAGCATTCACTCCCGGGTTGGTGATGAACACATGAGGTCTTCCAATCCTTGCCTTGCGCACAGCCTTCTGAGTTTCTACAGTGAAACCCAGCTCAAACTTGTCAGTTTTTGGAGTAAAATCAGGAAGCTTGCCCCAGTTTGCGCACTCACCCTTCTCGATCACAGCCCGAGCGTCCTTTAAGGAGGCCATCTTCAAAGGAGAACCCTCTTCAGTCACTGTTTCTGCTGCTGCCAATGTTTGTGGCACCTCTTCAAAATGTTGAAAGGGGGTCTCAATGAACTCCCCATCCATTTCCACGTATCGGAACGAGTTGAGGTGGCTGACCATGTATTCCTCTTCCCCTTGCACTGTTACGATCTTCCCCCTGACCGGGTATTTGAGCTTCTGATGTAAAGTTGAAGTCACAGCTCCAGCCTTGTGGATCCACGGGCGACCCAGCAAACAAGAATAGGATGGACGGATGTCCATCACATAGAATTTTGAATCAAATACCTGCGAACCAACCCTGATCGGGATGTCAACCTCACCATGTACCATCCTTTTGGACCCGTCAAAGGCCCGGACCACAATGTTACTTGGTTTGAGCTCTAAACCCTCACAGTCCAGCCTGTCTAGAGCCTTCTTGGGTAGCACGTTTAGTGAAGAACCAGTGTCAACCAGCACATGAGCAAGAGTAGTGCCCTTGCATTCAATGGAGACATGCAGGGCATCATTGTGGTTCTTTCCCTTGGCCGTCAGATCAGCGTCAGAGAAACCCAGACCATTATCCGCAGTTAAGTTGGCCACACAGTCGGTGAATTGATCAGCAGACGTTTCTTGTGGCACGTGGGCCGTCTTCAGGAAAGCAATCAGGGCCTTGGCATGGGCCTCTGAACACAGCAACAGTGATAGCATGGAGATTTTGGAGGGGTGTGCCCCAGCTGTTCAACGACGTTGAAATCACTCTTCTTAATAATCTTGAGGATCTCTTCCATCTCCTGCTTGGAAGCCTCAACAATGGTCTTCGGTGCCTCTGTCCGGGAAGGCACATCAGTAGCAATCCCCTTGCCCCGAGCGTTAGATGACTCAGCAGCAGGGGTATGAACTTGATCAGGGGGGGAAACAGGCACACTGGCAGGTGTGATGACAAGAGGCCTTTGAATTGCTGGAGGAGCGATGTCTGGTGAGAACAATCTTCCACTACGAGTGACTTTAGCAGGCCCGGTGATGTTGGTGACACCGGTACTAGTATTGAACTCTTGTTTCACTCCCAGAACATAAACATCTGCCCCATAGTGCCATGGGACAGCTTTATCAGACTTGTAGGGGATGGGCCCCGAAACAGTAATGGTTATAGGAGTAATCTTGTGAACAGGCAAAATTTGGACAGGCTTCTTTGAAGGAGCCTTGGAAGGGTTGTTGAAAATGGTAACAATTGAAACTTCTTCAACAGGGGCAGCAGGAACATCAGTCTTCTTGAACAAGATCTCCTTGCTATCCATTAGGTTTTGGACGCCTGACTTCAGCAAAGAACAACCATCAGGGGAATCAGCACACAGATGGAAACCTTTACTACATCCCGGAAATAAACCGGCTAGCAACAGGTTCCTCTTGACGGTCAGCAGCGGAGTAGCAACATCATCCACAGAAGCTACATACAGATCCTCCTCAACAGCGTTCACTCCATGCTGGGGCATGGGCGCGGTCACAACATTTGGCCTTTCTGGCGCCTCGAACTGTATTTACTTGGCATCAATAAGGTCCTGAACCTTATTCCTTAGGGCCCAACAATCATCAGTAGAATGTCCCGGGCTATCAGAGTGATAAGCGCAACGGGCATTGGGGTTGTATTTCGGAGATGCTGTGTTTACCATCTTCGGAGCTTCCTTAACAGTTACCAGGCTGGTTGACAGTAGTTGCGGTAAGATCTGAGAGAGAGTCATGCTGAGCCGGGTATACTGCCGTTTGGGCCTCTCAGCTCTTGGTTGGTTGTATTGTTGTGGAGCAGCAGCAGGCTTAGAAATAACCACCGCGTTGACAGCTTGGCGGCATTCCGGTTTGTTCTGTCTCTTGGGACCGTACACAACACTGACCTCCTTCTTGAAGGGCTTCTTTTCAGAATTTGAGGATGCACCCTTCTGTATCTTCCCTGATTTTATACCAGCTTCGATCCTCTCACCAGTCAGGATCAGGTCAGTAAACCCATCAGAGGAATTACCAATGAGATGGTTGAAGAATGGACCAAATAGGGTCCCCAAGAACATGTCCACTAGCTCACGATCCGTCAACGGTGGCTGCACCCTGCCAGTCAGATCTCTCTATTTCTGTGCGTACTCCTTAAAACCTTCTCCCAATCCTAGCGACATACCCTGGAGTTGGGTACGCGTAGGAGCGAGGTCGGAATTGTACTGATACTGCTTGTAAAAAGCAGTAGCCAAATCCTCCCAGTTACGAATGTTGGTTCCATCCAGCTGATAGAACCATTCGAGATGAGTCCCTGAAAGACTCTCCTGGAAGAAATGGATCCATAAGTTCTTGTCTGCTGTGTAAGGCTGGATCTTCCTTACATAAGAACGAAGGTGCATCTTAGGACAAGAAGCCCCGTCATACTTCACAAAGGCAGGCGCCTTGAACTTGTGTGGGATCACCACCCCAGAAGATAACCCCAAGTCTCCGAAATCCAACCCAGGCACACGTTGAATATCCATAGCATTTAACCTGTCCTCCAGTTGTTTGTACCGGTCCTCAGCAAGAGGGTACTGTTCATCGTTGAAATCTGTCTCGGTGTTAGAGACCACAGGACTAGGGACCTCTCTCCCTTGGTGACTGCCTTCCCCCACAGATGGAGTAGTCCTCTCAGCTTCATTCTGCAATGTATTCCCGAGTCTGCGCCCAGTGTTGAATAGCACAGTCCTCTTCTTCTTTTTCTTCTTCAGGAGTAAAGCCTTCAGCTCTTGTTGTCCTTGGGCCAAGTTCATGACCATCTCCTAAAATTGGGCGTTCTGGGCCTGGAGGGCCTTGATAGCTTGCTCGGTAGTGAGTTCAGGATTCATGATGCTTGAGTGCTGAAATAAACAGCGAAGAAGATTAAGCAACCTGTAGAAAAAGGGGTACCTGTTATGCACATGATGCATGATATGCTATTTATGCAATGCATTCAAGGGTTCGAAAGTTCAAATTCGTTGTAGCCAAAAAAGAACACACTTTTTATTAGGAAATAATTTGTTCAGTACATCAGGGCCTCATGGGCAAAACATTACAAAATAATTAATCCCAAAAGACACTGCGCATACTCTTTGGAGCAATGTAAGTGTTGAGAGTCTTTTCCTCGTGCAGTAGACGCGTGAGCTCCAAGACCTTCTTCTTACTGGCATGTAGACTGGTTTCAAGAGAATTCCGTTCTTCCTTGAGTTGGATCCAGCTTTTCTGCATTTCTTCCCAGGATGTAGGCATGTCAGGATGTTGAATGGTGTAGGGCACCTCTCCTTCCAAGACTGGCTCTTTGATCACAGGGAGAACATGAGGATATGGCATCACCAGCTTCTGGGAGCGGGCCCATACCCACTTGAGATAAGGCTCCAGGGGGATGGAGTTCTTGTGCCCCAGTGTCTTGCTATCTACCCTGTTGGGCATCCTTCAGGCTCTGATAAATCTCTGGCGAAGTCCTTGTGCATCGTTGTCGAAGTCAAAAACTATGTCAGGAATCAACATATCATGAGGGCCATCCCTCCGAGCATATCCAAACTGCCTCAGAGCCAGACAGGGGTTGTAAGTAATACCTCCTCTGATTCCAAGTAAAGGAACATTAGGAAACTCCCCGCAACGATCAATGATAGTGACATTCTCTCTGGACCGAGAACACCAATGTATATCAGCATGTGTAAGAGCCATCAATCGTTGTGACCATCTCAAACCCCGCTCGTTCTTCAAAACTGATTGTGGAAGGTGCGAAATAAACCACCTTCCCAGGAGAGGAGTGCAGCACATAAGAACACCTCTTTTTCTCATGGTTCGAGTGTAACATGAGTGAAGGATGTCCCCAAGCAACGTAGGTATAGGATTCCTGGACTTGAAGATCTTGACAGCATTGATATCTATAAGCTGATCTGGCTTAGGGAACAACACCAACCCATAGACAAGAAGGGCTACAACTTCTTCAAATGCTTGTAGGTCAAGGGAATTCCAACATTCTTGTGCTTTCTCAAACAGAAACTTTGCCAAGAACCCTTTGATACCACTTCTAACTTCCCAATGTCCCTTGATGTCAGATGGTTGTAGGCATAATGCTTTAGCAAACTCTTCAAGTTTTGGTTCCCTTTCTGTACCGTTGTAGGGTAGTTGACTGAGAATGGGAATCTTCAGAAGCTGGGAAAACTCTTCCAAAGTAGGCACCAGTTGATAATCCAGGAAAGTAAAACAGTGGTGCAGAGGGTCAAAGAATTGGAACAGCATTTTCACCATGTCCTCTTCAATGTTGGTATTGACCAAGCTGATGAGTCTACCATGCCTTTCACTGAATAAAGAGTTCTCGGGAATCCTGGATGTAAGTTCCTTAAGCTGAGGAGGGACCCTTACAAGGTTGACCTGAATTGTCTTTCTGCGGATAGTTTCCATGTCCTACAAAACAAGAACAAAGATGAAGATTCGAACCCCTGAAGTGGTTAGTGGATGTATATGATGATGTATGATGTTATGATGCTATGATAAAACACACCACAAGTATTCACAAAAGCAAACATGATAAGGCACATAAGTCACACCACAACCCTTAGAGTTTAGGCCAGCATGAAGTTTGGGGTACTACCCTCTTGAAGTTGGTGGGCTCAAACCTGTCCTATCAAAGTAACCGGGTTCTAAGGATCTCAATATCATTGGATTGTTTTATGTGTTCATTGTTTCGATTTAGCCACTGAACTGGCGATCAAAATATTCCAAGAAAACAACCCTCAATGAGTGTAGTATCGAGTATCAACCAACTTTGGACTGCACCAAAGTCAGTTATCTCACTACCCCTAAAGAGGCCAGGATGGTTCAATTAAGGTTCCTAAGGTCAGTTGATGCTTCACGACACCACGCGGCGGCCCTGTACTCTCCTTGACTTGACTCAAGGGTTACCGGTACTCACCAAAGTGCCACATCAACGTAGCAAACTGCTTCAACCGTGTCGGTATACCCCGCACAGTTCCCTCATAGTTTTGTTGCTACTTTCTAAGAGGTATCCCCCAGATCCGGGTTAGGATCTATGAAACTCCCAAAACAGGCCCACAATATTAAAGCAAGCAGATCAAGCAATTGAAAAAATGATGATGAACTATTCCTAAGGTACACCTCACTTTTAATGTCCCCAGCAGAGTCGCCAGTTCTGTGATCGGTGGAAATAGAACTGACTGTTTTTTAGCTGGTTTCGCGAAATGTCGCAGAAGCAAGAGTCGCCACCGTATTTTATTTTCTCCAACATTGAAAGGACAAAAGCACATCAAAATTCCTTATGAGAATGTTTCTCGGTTCGGGAGGTAGATTTATAGAAAGGGAAGGTGTTAGCACCCTTTCTATCTGTGGTTATCCACGGGCTCTTAGGTACTTGCTCTTATGTTTTCAAAATTTGTTTTGTTTGCTTTTCAAGTGTGTGTGGGTTTGAAAAAAGTTTCTTTGGAAGATTTCTGAATGACTCTTGTATCTGTCCTCAAGAGTGTTTGAAAAATTTACTTTTGAAAGCTTTTGTAAGGTGTGAAAAGTATTTTGTTTATTTTTGAAAAGAGCAAGTACCCATGAGTCATCTACCTACCCTAAGGAATTAAGCTATGTAAGTGTCCTTCGGATAGTGCTATCCCACCATTGAGAGGTAGGTAGCACCATCGTTGGAGGTGTTCGGGTCAATTCGATTTTAGGGACAGTGTGGTCACCGAAGCAACAGTTAGGACACCTTAGAAGTAACCCTAATGTCCTAGATCCTTTTTAATTCGAGGCAACCGTTCCGAGGCAACTGTTTCGAGGCAACTAGATCTTGGACTAAGGGTGACCTCTAAGACGTCCTATACTTGATGACCACGTTTCGAAGGCAACGAGTGAGGCGTACCCTAGAAGTGGTGTGTGCTTTGTGTGTTGCATTCAGTTTAATGTTTGTCTTGGTAATTAGTGAGCTACGAGTTGTTTTTATTTACATACATTCTTTCATGCAAGTTTAGCAGTTAAGAGGGTGCGGAAAGTAAATTGCAGAAACATAAATCCTACGCTATTACAAGGCGCGGGTCAATACATCGCCAAAAATACAAAAGACCCATTTTTGGTAAATAAGTGCGAGAAAGTAAAGCAATAAACCTAATTAACTATTACATGTCTTGGAAGCAATTACAGAAATAATCAAAATACGGAATTAAAACTAAAACGCGCGCGAAAGAAAGAATCGAGAATGTTCTAAGGGTGTTGACCCTTTTAAGAAAAGAAATTGATTTTTTTTTTGTCTTTTTGTAATTAAAATGAAATTAAAACTAACTAATGACTAATTAATTAATTTAATTAAAAGAAAATATTTTTTTGTTTTTTATGTTTTTTATGAAATAGAATAAAAATAAAAAGAAACAAAATTAAAAGTTAACCTAAATCTAAGTTATTTTAGTTATTTTAAAAAAGGTTAAAATGGCCTAATTAAAACTAATTTATTTAAGATTTATTTACAAAAATAAAATAATAATAATAAAAATAATGTTAGTTCTATTTTTTTTTATTTTTTATGAAAATATGTTAATTAAATTAATTGTTAATAATAAAAATAATTAAAAGGTTAATAATTGAAATAAGAGAAAATGACAAAACAAAATAAAAAAAGAAGTAAAACCAAGGGGGGTGTGGACTGAAATGGAGGGTGTTGGATTGAGATTGTGGCCCATTGAACCTTCAGCTCGTTGACTTTTCCTGGTGGTCTACGCATGCACTGACTCCAGAGCACCATGGTCCTCATGCTTGGCCCTTGGATCTGCATCTGTGGACACCTGGAGCGCTCCTGTATGAGGTCTATGGTGGATGCTGGATGAGACGCTGCACACAAGCGCTTTAGAAAAAATGATAATGAAATATAGGGGGACCTGGGAATCGAACCCAGGTCCCAGAGATTACCAAACATATGCCCAGCCACTGAACCAAACGCATTTCTTTGTAAATATAATATGAACAAAAGAATATATGACATAAGTGCCCCATGTGCTGAAACGCTGCGCGCGAATTCGAACGGATCACTCCCTGCTTGCCACGCCATCGTCTTCAAGCTTTTTCCTGCAAAATAGAGAACACATAGAGGGGGTTTTAAACCCCCACAAAACAAAACTATGAAAAATAGCGACTAGGCGCTCGTTGTACATAAAAAGAGCGCGAGGTGTCCATCACAATCGTCTAGTCCAGCTGATTCCAACCATGCCTGTTTGGGGTTCCAATTTTACAGCATGACAAAACCCCCAATTCTAAAGCTCTGAAAACCTAAAAATCGCTAATGGTGATTTGCATTTTACGGCCTTATAGTCAAATTAAAACATACAGAAAGCTTTGTAACAATGTCAACAGTGCATAACCATGATCAAAATGAATTAAAAAGGCGTAAAAATGGAGTTTCGATTTTCAAATGATGGACAAACCGTGGGGGGCGCGATGAGTGATTCTTTGAGGTTTTGCGCTTAATTCTGATTGCAAAATGTTTCTGGTGATGCAAGGAGTGTATTTGAATCAAAATGGAAGCTTGAATTGTACTGTAAATAGGTTTTCAGTTTCTCACTTTTTCTTTTAAAATTTCAATTTTCCTATGCTGTCTTAGAGTGCTCTAGCTCGTGAATTCTGTAAGGAATGCTTGCACATGTGTTTTGTAATGTGAATCAATCAACATAATGGACATTAAGCCTTTGCATTGAAGTTCTTGATTTTGCCATAAACTCCATTGAAACAACTTGCCTTTTGTGTCCAATTTTGAATTTCTTGCTTGGAATAGGCCTTGCACGAATTTGGAAGGTGAATGATGGTGCATCAAAACTATTCAACACAAAATATATCCCTTAATTAATTTTCTTGATTTTTATTTGAATTTTAAAGATTTAAAATGAATTAAATCAAATAAAATTAAATAAAAATGGAAAAATTAATTTTTAATCTTGAAATAAATTGTGGGACACGTGGGGGGCATGGTCAAGCTGAATCAAGTGGAAAAAGTGGGCCCCTTTTGTCAAAAATGAAGTTTCAAGGATAATTGACTTTGGCCATTTCACAAATATTTCCCAACTTCTCCAATGCATATCTTGCTCAATTTTAAAGCTATGAACATGTTCTTGGACATTTTGGAAAGTTCTTGAAGTCCTCTAACCAATGCCTTTGGTCCCATGTCATTTTTATTTACCAATCTCAAGTTATGGTCTTTGACTTAAAGTGCCTTTTTGTTGACTTTTAAAAATGACCTATAATGTTGAAATTGATAACTTTTTGTGAGAGCATTTCTTGGACTTGGAATGTGAAGATGAGTTGTATGAAATGTCCTCCCCTTCAAGATTAACATTGGATGGGATTTTTCTGATGAACCATGAAAAAGTTATGCCTTGGTCAAGTTACAGTTGACTTTTCAGCTGTCCAAAAATAGAAACTTTTGACACCTTGATGATTTTTGAGCCATTCTTGTGAAATCATGGTCAAGACTTGACCAAATGATGATTGTGGCCTCGAAATAAGATGTTGACCAAAAATTTTGACTTTTGACTGCCAAATGACCATTTTGCCCCTACAGTTGACTGTTGAGCAAATGAGACTTTTGACTGTGCAACTTGACCTTGTGAGCCTTGAAACTTGACATGTAGGTGCTTGACAATGTATATGAGCATATGTGACTTGATTGAGCCCTTGAAAACTTCAACTTCCTTGCAAGAACCAAAACCCTAATTTTGCCTGTCTTAGGAGGATGGTTGACTGTGTAGCCCTTGAGTAGACTTTGAACCATTTGAGGTGATGCTTGTCAAAACCTTGAAGAATATGGGAGGGAAAATTTTGGGGTACAACACCCATGTTCTCCCTGTGATCAAAGAGCCAGTGTTGGAAGGAGAGGTCTCATACACCATTCAACATCCTGACATGCCTACATCCTGGGAAGAAATGCAGAAGAGCTGGATCCAGCTTAAGGAAGAATGGAATTCTCTTGAATCCAGTCTACATGCCAGTGAGAAGAAGGTCTTGGAGCTCACCGGCCTACTACACGAGGAAAAGACTCTCAACACTTACATAGCTCCAAAGAGGATGCTCAGTGTCTTTTGGGATTGATTTACTTTGTAATGTTTGCCCATGAGGCCTTGATGTACTGAACAATTATTTCTTAATGATAACGTGTGTTCCTTTTTGTCTACAACAAATTTGAACTTCCGAACCCTTGAATGCATTGCATAAACAGCATATCATGCATCATCGTATAAAAGGTACCCTTGTTACCGGTCACTTACCTTCTTCGCTGTTTATTTCAGCAATGGCTTCCCAACAAGACAACCAGGATCTTCAGGCTCAAGAGACTCGGTTCAAGGATATCCTCCTAAACCTATCCAAGGGGCAGGAAAAGCTGAGAACACTCCTCATGGGGACTTTGGTCGGGAACAGTTCTGAGGACGATAAGGACGAACGACTGAAACATCTGCAAGCTGAGGTAGGTGCAATGAGGACTCAGATGCTGGGGCAAATGGCTCTTATCCAAGGCTTGGCTCGGGAGCAAGAAGAGTTGAGAACCATGGTCAACCAGCTCCACCAAGAGAGATACAACATGAAGCAAACAGTCCAAGTCAGGGACCAGGTCATTGATCAGCTTCCAAGAGGTCAAGAGTCTGGTATGGTAGAGAATAGACCTCTCCAAATTGCTACCACTTCACAGGTCCAACCACAACCTCGCCCAGAGCAACAGGTTGATCAGAGTAAGCCAAACAAGCCCAGGAGGCAATTCACCCAGCTCAACATGTCGTTGTTTCAAGATTTACAACACCTGTTGAGATTGAATCTGATTACACTAAGAGCTCCTCCCCGGAATCCCAACATCTATGCTCCTAACTATCATCCCAACAAAAGATGTGCATACCACTCTGATAGTCCTGGACATGACACTGTTGACTGTTGGGCTCTGAAGAACAAGGTCCAGGACCTGATTAATGAAGGAGCAGTGGATTTCACCCAAGAGGGTCAGGTTGAGTTCTTCTGCCATCCCTACAGGATTCACCACTTGAAGTAACGAGTCCTGAGAGGAGACAACTTTTTGTCCATTAGAATTTTCAAGTTATAATTTTCTTTTGATTGTTCAAACAATTATCATGTCAAATTCTGTTATTTCATTAATGCATCGCATATGTCTGTTTTGAATCAATCCATTCGTGTTCACTATGCTTAAAACTGCTTTCATTTTTTATGTCAACTCTCGATTAAATTCTAAGCCTTTTGAGGGAGGATGACAAAAACGATACCAAGATCTTTACAGTATGCTTTTGAACAGACCCCGCTGATGAGGTACAGACATTGCTTCAAATCCTAAACACTGGAGTTATAAGGAAGATAATCCCTCGTCAACCCCTTTTGAGCCAAAGAAGTAGGAGTTTTTCTTTTCGAAAATTAAAACCCTTAATCATAACCTGGGGCAGGGTAGTTCTCTCAGTTGATCCAAGTGCACAACGAACGACACCAAATAAGTCCTTACAAAACAAAAGATATGATGGTTCCGAATAATCATAAAGACAGGCAGTCATTATATCTCAAAAATAAAAGCCCAATAAGTCGAAACCTATGAAGGAGACTTACAAAACTGGGGCATCCCGCTGACTGTAAATACGAAAAGAAACAGTTCAGGCAAAAAAAATAGGGATCATAAAATCAAAAAAGAAAGAGGTTCTATAAACCCTCAATAAAAAGAAATGATTGCCTATTCAAAATAAACTGTCAGTATCCGAACCATCACTGGAATATTAGGACAAAGACTCAAACAAGGTCTAACGCGCGATCAGCTGAGTTTAGGTTTGAAGAACATCACGAAGAGCGGGTGGGTACAAATAAAATTTGAGCCTTTATCCTTTGTTTCTTAAACCGTGAACCAGGCCACGTTACAACCCTTAAAAGTCCTAGCTGAAGCATGGGTTATTAGAAAGCATACTGTTACGAAAGGTATCCTGACTCCTTAAGGCTTGCGGTAAAATAACAAGATGACGTCACAGTTTACAAAAAATTCACTTGTTTTTATGAAAAAAATGCATTTTCAAAAACTTCAAGACAGACATAAGCGTTGCATTTTTAACATAACTTTGTTTGTATATGGCTATTTGTTCAAACAACATAGAAGTTCGCACGACGAATGTCTAATGAACAAAAGCACCTCCAATCAAGGGGCAGACATGATCATGGTCCGTCATCTGGGGCAGTTAAGTCAAGATTCAGAGAATCTCTCAAAAATGCCAAACAGCCAGGGGCAAATCTCCATCTGAGTCACTTGGGGGCATTGAACAGGAATTCCAGCAACGAATCTTGCATGACCAAACATCTTCTGGTAGCATGGCGACACAATGCCACTGACAGTGACCACTCCCTACATTCGGAGAACGTGGACATAGTCGAAAAAATACTACGCATAATCAAAGACCCGCTAGGTTGACACACCTAGGAAAAAATAAGGGCTTCCCGGCGAACCAAAAGGGTTCGGGCAAAAATAAGGGATGAAATAAAAAAATCTATACACTCGGCAAGTCGAAAACCTGAAAAGGCGGCTTGGGCAAAAAAGGGTATCCCGGTGGACTGAAAACCCGAAAGGGCGGTCCGGGCAAAAGTTAGGGATCAAAAGCGTACGACTATGTCCCGGCATCTTGTCACTTGCCTACCAGAAAAGATTGGTCAATCGGCAGTCATCAGGCACCTCTACAGGTACCTTCTCCCACAGAAGTTGGGGCAATCAGAATTGTCTAGGCGGTCTAACTGCTCTGTCCCCCAAGTATAAGGTAGTTTCAGCTGAAGAACGTAACCAAGATACCTTCACTCCCCGCAGAGTAAAACAAGACTCAAGAATTCTCCCCAAGCAGAGTTAGTCTACTGTCAGCATTAAGGAAGTTGGGTATCCCCAGAAAATCTCAATATTTCCCAGCAGAGTATACAGATGTTCCTAAGCAAGAATCCCCGACAGTCTTAATATAAGATTATTCCCCGGCGGAATACCAGACACCCCAGCGGAGCCATTCCCCAGTGCAGTCCAAAGTCTCCCCAGGAGAGTTGAATCAATCTCCCAGTAGGAAGCTTATCCCCAGTAGATTCTGGAAGCTTATCCCCTGCAGAGCACAAACGCGTTTCCCCGGCTTTATTCAAAAATTCATTCCCCACCAGGGCTTATAACTGGGTTATCCTCAGCTAATTACCACGGAAAGATCGTCCTCGGCGAAGCTCTTCCTATCCCCCAGCAGAGTTCATCAAATCTTCCAACATAACATATCAATAGTATCCCCAGCGGAGTTATCATCAAAACCTCAGCGAGATATCTCTCCTCACAGAGCAATTCCCTGCAGAGTAATCTCTCCAGCAAGTTCATTCCCCAATGGAGTCATTCTTGCAACCATCATCCCCAGCGGAAATGAAGAACTTCACTCTTCAACATCAGCCCAGGATTCAACAAACTTCCCGGCATTCGTCAAGGATTTATTTTCCTAGACAAAAACACATTCATAAACATTACATCTTACATACACAATGCATGCACATACGCATCATATCACACAATCTCATTTATTCTTGAGGACATCATGACATCATGCTTTTCATACATCATGACATTGCATACAACTGATATTTTACCTTTTCAGGGAAAAGGTCAATCCAAAGATAATTACTATCAACTGTCGCAATTCCAGATTCGATACCTGTATCTAGCCAGGGCATGTCTGTGAGCGATCAACTCCAGATTCGATTCCTGTATCCAGCCATGGCACGTCTGAAGAGTTTGAAGATTCGATACCTGTATCTAGCCAGGGTAAATCTGTTGACGACTATTTCCAGATTCAATTCCTGTATCCAGCCAGGGCACGTCTAAAGAGTTTGAAGATTCGATTCCTGTATCCGGCCAGGGTAAATCTGTTGACGACTATTTCCAGATTCGATTCCTGTATCCAGCCAGGGCACATCTGAAGAGTTTAAAGATTCGATTCCTGTATCCAGCCAGGGTAAATCTGTTGACGACTAATTCCAGATTTGATTCCTGTATCCAGCCAGGGCACGTCTGAAGAGTTTGAAGATTCGATTCCTGTATCCAGCCAGGGTAAATCTGTTGACGACTATTTCCAGATTCGATTCCTGTATCCAGCCAAGGCACGTCTGAAGAGTTTGAAGATTCGATTCCTGTATCCGGCCAGGGTAAATCTGTTGACGACTATTTCCAGATTCGATTCCTGTATCCAGCCAGGGCACGTCTGAAGAGTTTGAAGATTTGATTCCCGTATCCAGCCAGGGTAAATCTGTTGACGACTAATTCCAGATTCGATTCCTGTATCCAGCCAGGGCATGTCTGAAGAGTTTGAAGATTCGATTCATGTATCTAGCCAGGGTAAATCTGTTGACGACTATTTCCAGATTCGATTCCTGTATCCAGCCAGGGCACGTCTGAAGAGTTTGAAGATTCGATTCCTGTATCTAGCCAGGGTAAATCTGTTGATGACTGATTCCAGATTCGATTCTTGTATCCAGCCAGGGCACGTCTGAAAAGTTTGAAGATTCGATTCTTGTATCCAGCCAGGGTAAATCTGTTGACGACTAATTCCAGATTCGATTCCTGTATCCAGCCAGGGCACGTCTGAAGAGTTTGAAGATTCGATTCCTGTATCCATCCAGGGTAAATCTGTTGACGACTATTTCCAGATTCGATTCCTGTATCCAGCCAGGGCACGTCTGAAGAGTTTCCAGATTCGATTCATGTATCCAGCCAGGGCACGTCTGAAGAGTTTGAAGATTCGATACCTGTATCCAGCCAGGGCAAATCTGTTGACGACTAATTCCAGATTCGATTCCTGTATCCAGCCAAGGTAAATCTCTTGACGACTAATTCCAGATTCGATTCCTGTATCCAGCCAGGGCACGTCTGAAGAGTTTGAATATTCGATTCTTGTATCCAGCCAGGGTAAATCTGTTGACGACTAATTCCAGATTCGATTCCCGTATCTAGCCAGGGCACGTCTGAAGAGTTTGAAGATTCGATTCCTGTATCCGGCCAGGGTAAATCAGTTGACGACTATTTCCAGATTCGATTCCTGTATCCAGCCAGGGCACGTCTGAAGAGTTTGAAGATTTGATACCTGTATCTAGCCAGGGCACATCTGTGAGCAACTAATTGTAGATTCGATGCCTGCATCCAGCTAGGGCATGTCTGCATGAAGAGCTTGAAGATCAACCACTGTAACAGGCCAGGTAATTATCTTTCTTTCTCAGGTATGCAAGTTCTCGCTAAGGAATCTCTTACGCGATCGACAACCTCCCGATGGCGTCTATAAGCCCATCTCCACAACTACCATTACAGTTCCAAATGGCATCTATAAGCCCATTCCCGATAAGGTTATGTCACATCTGCCGATGGTATCTATAAGCCCATCTTCCTATCCATTATCTCTCCAAATGGCATCTATAAGCCCATTCCCTACATCACACTGCTAACATTCTACTATGTGAGTGCAAATTTCTGGGCATTCTAGTGTTCAATCATCTTCCACCTTCGGATTACGAAAGGCACGCCAGCCAATCTACATCCTCAGGTCTAAGAAGATTGAACAGGGGCAACTTTTGTACCCCAAAATTTGCCCTCCCATATTCTTCAAGACTTGTCAAGGGTCAATCTCCAGATGGTTCAAAATATCTCAAGGGTTGCACTGTCCAATTGCCTCCTAACACAATCAAAATTAGGGTTTTGGTTCTTGCAAGGAAATTGAGGTTTTCAAGGGTCCAATCAAGTCCTATATGCCTACATACATTGTCAAGCATCCATATGTCAAGGTTCAAGACTCACAGCATCAAATTGCACAGTCAAAAGCCCTAATTGCTTCACAGTCAGCTGCAAGGGCAAAATGGTCATTTGACAGTCAAAAGTCAAAATTTTTGGTCAATATCTTATTTTGAAGCCACAATCATCATTTGATCAAGTCTTGATCATGATTCCACAAGCATGGCTCAAAAAGTCTTAAGATGCAAAAGTTTCTATTTTTGGACAGTTGAAAAGTCAACTGTAACTTGACCAAGGCATAACTTTTTCATGGTTCATCAAAAAAATCCCATCCAATGCTCATTTTGAAGGGTATGACATTTCCTACAACTCATCTTCACACTCCAAGTCCAAGAAATTCTCTCACAAGAAGTTATCAATTTCAACATTATAGGTCATTTTCAAAAGTCAACAAAAAGGCACTTTAAGTCAAAGACCATAACTTGAGATTGGTAAATCAAAATTACATGGGACCAAAGGCATTGGTTAGAGGACTTCAAGACCTTTCCAAAATGTCCAAGAACATGTTCATAGCTTCAAAATTGAGCAAGATATGCATTGGAGAAGTTGGGAAATTTTTGGGAACTTTCAAAAGTCAACTTTGCCTAAAACACTTCATTTTTGCTAATGGGCCTCAAATTCTTTCTTGAATCTTTACCCAAAGCCTATGCACGATCCATTGAGCTCAAAATAATTTATTTTCTTATTTTTAATTAATTAATTGAATTTATATTTATATTAATTCATTTAATTGGTTTTAATTATAGGAAAATCAAAAAGATATGTTTTTTGGATCTTTTGTGAAGCAAATCAAATCAGGGCAAGCTGGCAAACTCGTTTATCAATCAAAAAGGTAAGATCATCCATAATTGGCAAGGTTTTCATTGAAAAAGATTGAAAATTATATGATTGAAAATCAAAGATTGCAAACTTAAATTCATGGACTTTTGGGCCAAAGTTTTAACCTAATTCACATCACATACATATGCTGAGGCCAACCCTAGTGAAGAACACGAAAAAGCTGCCATAGAATTCCATAGCCAAATTGCAAAATTTCAAGAAATTTTTGAAAACTGAAATCAATATTGCAGCGTGATTCAAAGTTTGTTTTGGTTTCTAATAGATTGCTGACACTTCCAGGAACGCGTAGGGATCCAAATTACACCTTAACACTCAAGAAATTGCCCAGAACAGATTCACGGTTCACCTTTATTTTTCATAATCGAAACTTGTATCTCATGAGCATTTAACATGTTTGATTGTTTGTTTTGCATTGTTTGAACATACAGGAACCTTTTGGTATGGTTTAATTGCACTGAAACTCACAGAATCACAATTCACCATGAATGGATTTTAGGGTTTTCGAGTTTTCAAAATAGGGCTTTCTTGTAGAGGAAAAATTAGGCCTTGAGACCTATACAGTTGAATTCAAGAGCTCAATACGAGTTGAATGGAACCCTCGCGCTCTTTTTATGTAACCTGTGTTGCTAATCGCTATTCTTGGGACTTTTACTTTGTGGGGGTTTAAAACCCCCGCTATCTTGTTTATAGTTGCAGGTGAAACGAAGAAGACAACATGCGTGGCAACATGTGGTTGGGGCATTCAAATCCACGCGCGCGTTTTTTGAATTCCAGCATAATCACTACTTTACATATATTACTTTTGTTGATTATTATGTTTACAAATGCGCTTCATGGCTCAGATGGTGGGAGACGTGGCTGGCCAGCACTGGGACCTGGGTTCAATTCCCAGGTCCCCCATATAATTGTTAATATTTTTCTTAACCCATTCAAATGCAGTAACGATTCAATGGTCCACCATACGTCTTCACGCCTAAGCTTGCCAAGCGCTCATGATGATCAATCCAGTGGCTACAGAGTGAAGAGCATGGTACACCCTAGTCAGCCAGCAAGCACGTGATGCCAAAAAGTCAACGAGGCTTGGTCTTCAATGGGCCAGAATTCCTCACAATTAACCTCCATATGGGCCATCTAACCCCCTTGGTTTGCATAATTTTATTTTCTTTTCTTTTCTAATTCTTTTAATTGCTTTAATTATTTTTATTAATTCACCATAAAATAGTTTTTCCTAATAAAAATCAGAAACTCAAAAATATATATATATTTAATTATTTATTAAATTTCATCATTAACCTTTTTTTTTAATAAATACTAACAATTAATTTAGTTTAATTTAGGTTTTAATTTTAACCCTTTTTTTTTCTTAATAAATAAAAATTGCATAGAATTAGGTTTTGACTTTTCTTAATCAATTATTACCATCATTAATTATTATTATTTTTGTACATATAAATGTAAATTAATTAATTAGCTTAAATTAGGTTAACTTTAATATTTTCATTAATAATTAAAATAAACTTAGAATCAGGGTTTTCTCTTGATTTTATTTTCTTTATTTCATTAAATACAAAAAACATAAAAAAAACACTTTCTTTTATTTAATT
This sequence comes from Vicia faba, assembly GCA_948472305.1. Lineage (NCBI taxonomy): Eukaryota > Viridiplantae > Streptophyta > Magnoliopsida > Fabales > Fabaceae > Vicia > Vicia faba. The sequence goes on along the minus strand of OX451736.1, from coordinate 255,546,570 downwards.
AAATAATTAATTAGGTTTTAATTTAATTTTATTTCTCAAAAGGGTCCAACACCCTCAGACGTCCAGTTTAATTTATTCGCGCATTATTTTCTTATTGATTATTGTGTAACTGTTCAAGGATGTAATAGTAATTAGGTTTACTATTTTTTACTTTCCGCATCTTTATCAAAAACGGGTCTTTGTATTTTGGCGATGTATAGACCCGCGCCTTGTAATAGCGTAGCTTTTATCTTTCCGTCTTTTAATTTTCCGCACTCCTAACTGCTAAACTCGCATGAAAGAATGTATGATAACTAAAAACAACGCGTAGCTCCCAATGCCATGATCAAAGATAAAACATAACATGAAAACAACACACAATGCACACACCACTTCTAGGGTACGCCTCACTCGTTGCCTTCGAAACGTGGTCGTCAAGTATAGGACGTTTTAGCCGTCGCTCTTATGTCCAAGATCCAGTTGCCTCGAAACGGTTGCCTCGAATTAAAAAGGATCTAGGACATTAGGGTTACTTCTAAGGTGTCCTAACTATTGCTTCGGTGACCACACTGTCCCTAAAATCGAATTGACCCGGACACCTCCAACGACGGTGCTACCTACTTCTCAATAGTGGGATAGTACTGTCTAAAGGACTCTTACACAGCCTAATTCCTTAGAGTAGGTAGATTTCTCCTGGGTACTTGCTCTCTCAAAAACAAAAACAATCTTTTCACACCTACACTTTCAAAAGTTTTCAAACAAATTTTTCATACACTCTTGAGGACAGATACAAGAGTTACTTAGAAAATTTTCAAACGAAACTTTTTCAAAACCCACACACATTTTAAAAGCAAACAAATTTTTGAAAACATAAGAGCAAGTACCTAAGAGCCCGTGGATAACCACGGATAGAAAGGGTGCTAACACCTTCCCTTTCTATAATCTACCTCCCGAACCGAGAAACATTCTCGAATAAGGAATTTTGCTGTGCTTTTGTCCTTTCCATGTTGGAGAACATAAAAGACGGTAGCGACTCTTGCTTACCGCGACATTTCGTGAACCAGCTTAAAAACAGTCAGTTCTATTTCCACCGATCACAGTTAGAACCCTTTATATCTGTAGTTATCTACGGGCTCTTAGGTACTTGCGCATTTTTTTCAAATTGCTTGTGTGTGTTTGTCTTGAAAATGTTTTTACTTCGTGATAACCCTTTTATCAGTCCTCAAGGATATGACGAAGTTTGTTTTGATAATTTGTTTTGAAAAGGTGTTGGTGTGAAACAGTTTTCATTGAGCAAGTACTTAAGATTCTACCTACTCGAAAAAAGGATTGTTCGTTCTATTTCCTTTAGACAGCGTTATCCCACTATTAAGGATTAGGTAGCACCGTCGTTGGAGTTGTAAGGGACATTCGAAAGGGACAAGTACAATCACTAAAGCAATAGTTAGAAAACTTTATTAATAACCCTAGAGTCTTAAGATCTTTCTGAGGAAGCATTTCCGAGGCAACTTTTCCGAGGCAACATTTTGATCTTTTAGACCGGAGGGCAACCACTAAAATCTCCTATGCTTAATGATTGTTTACCGAAGGCAACCGAAGTGAGGTAAACCCTAGGAGTGCATATGTGCATATTATTTGTTTCAGTTATTTAATATTTGCACATTAGGTGATCTACCGTTTTAAATTTCCATACATTCTTGCCATACAATCCTATTAGCCATACATCTAAACAGTTAAAGATTGTGGAAATTAAAAGTGCAAAAAATAAAACCTAGCTATTACAAGGTTTCGGGGAGGGGGATTAATTACATAACCAAAATCGGGGATTTTGAAGCAAGAAATAAAAACCCTAGATTAACTATTACAAACCATGAACAATTACAAAATAATGGAAAAAAATAATTAACAAGCGCGCGGAAAATTAAATGCGATGACGATTGAAATAATTTAAAACCCTAATTTGAGAGAAAAATATTTTTTGGATTTTATCTGGGAAAATATTTTATTGCAAATTAATTAAACCTAATTTCTAATTGTTTTTAAATTATAAAAGAAATTAAATTAACCTAATTTTCTAATTAAATTAATTAATTAAAGGAATACATATTTATGAGAAAAAATGATTTTTGATGTATTTTTTAAAGAAAATTAATTAAATTATGTACAATCTCAAATCATAATTCTAATTGTTTTTTCATTATAAAGAGAAAATTAAATTACCCTAAATTAATTAAACTAATTAATTTAAAAAAATATTTATTAAGAAAATAAATCTTTTTGTGATTTTTGATTTGTTAATTTAATAAATATGATTTTTGTATTAATAAAAAAGGGGAAAATAATTAAAGAAAAGAAATTGAAGAAAATAATAAAAATAACCAAATGGGCCTGTGTTGTTAGCTGAAAGGGGGGTATGAATCTGAATTCCTTGGCCCATTAAGCATCCAAGCCCAGTCAACCTTTGGATCAAGTGTAGCATTGACTTGCACGTGTACCATGGGCATTCAAAGGAGAGACGTTAGATCTGGCTAGCTGGACATCCAGTGGATGGACGTTGATGGTACATGATAGGCGTGCGAGGGAGCATTGTACAGGATCTGCTGCAAGAAAAGGAAATAAATAAAACGCGGGGACCTGGGATCGAACCCAGGTCCTCACGCCTTGTACCAATGCTACGCTGCCAACTGAGTTGTTGTTGTTAGTTGCTATTATAATAAAAACAAAACATAATATAAGGAAAATAAAAGAAGCTGATTCCAAACGCGCGAAATTCAAACAGACGAATGGTTGGCTGACACGCATTGTCTTCTTCCCTTTCTCCATCGCCTTAGACCTGCAACTTTTACCTACAGACATTTGTTTGTAGGTATAACCCTGTTACATTCAAAAATCACATACACGCAATATAAATTCCAATGGAGACCATGGATCAACTGGATGCGAAGCCCTGACCACCATGGTATCCATCATTAGGCCTAATTTTGCTTAAATCACAAAACCCCAAATTGGAGCACGAAACCCTAGCAATGGCAAAAGCTTGTTCCTGCACTGTAATTTAAATCAAACTATCCAGAAACATTGCAAACATGATGATAAACACAAATATATGGGCAAAATACATTTATAATGCGTAAATCATAGAAATCGAATTTGAGTTCTTAGTGCAAACTGTGATACTGTAATGTGATGATTCTTGATCCGTTAAGGCTTGCAAATGAATGGAGAAGCTTCCTGAGATGTCCAGGAACGTATTGCTAGCCTTGAAACTCCTTGAGGATGGCTCTAAGATGGATTTTGATCTCACACTTTTGTCCAAATTTTTTAGTTTTCTTCTTGCTGTTTCACGCCTCCAATCCTTCTGTTTTTGATATGGAATTATTATGCACTTATAGTAGACTGAATTAGGTCAACAAAATTGTATCATATCTTTGAGAATTATGAAAATTGGATTTGATTTGCTTCAAATATGATATCTTTCTAAAACAAGCTTCAATCCAATGTTTTTCAACCCTAATGAGCCTTGCACGAATTGATCCTCATGCTATCTGTATATGGACTCCAAATGTGCACAAAAATCTCAAGATTTGATTTGTTTTCATTATTTTACCATTTAATTTGATTTATTTTGATTTAAATGAATAAAAAATCAAAATAAATGATAAAAGTAATAAAATAAGATGTGAATGAGCTCAGGGGTCGTGGGTCCTATTAGAAACATGTTTCAAGCAAGAAAACATGGTCCCCTTTGGAAAAAAATGCAAATTTGATCAATGTTGACTTTTGACAATTTTCCCAAAATTGCCAACTTTGACAATGCACAACTCTCTCAATCATGACCCTAGAAGGGTGTTCTTGGACTTTTTAGAAAGTTTAGGATGTCCTCTAAATAACCCTTTTGGTTTCATATCAATTGGATCTTCCATGTTTATGTATGAAGCTTTGACCCAAAAGGTGTTTTTGTTGACTTTTCCAAATGACCTATAATGTAAAAATTCATATCTTTTTGTGAGTGCATATTTTGAACTTATGGGATGAATATGAATTGTAGAGAATTGCATCCTATTCAAAATGAGTTTTGGATGGAAAATTTCAGATAAAGTATGAAGAAGTTATGCTTGGTCAAAGTTGGGTTGACTTTTACTAAGAAACCCTAATTTAACAACTTTTGGGTTTTGATGAATTTGGAGCATTCCTTGAGGAATCATGATCAACCTTTGATAAAATGATGGAAATCACTTAAAAATGTTGATGTTGACCAAAAATCTTGAGGTTTGACTGTATGTGGGCCATAGTTGACTTTTGACCTAGTACAGTCGATTCTCAAGCATTTGAGCAGTTGACTGAGCAACCTTCTTGTGCAAGGTATGAAACTTGACATGGATGATCTTGGGAACATATTAGGACCTTGGAAGGCATTTGGGACCTTTGTGGTTCACCTATCTTGCTGAAAATAGAAACCCTAATTTGGGGTACACTGCCTTATGAGAGAGTTTGTCTGGTCAACTCTTGGACTTCCTTGAGCAACTTGAGGATCTCTAGGAGTATGTATTGAGTAAAATGAGAGAGAAAATTTTGGGGTACAACACCTGTTGAATGAAAACTGAGTCACACTTTTCTTTGAAATTTTTTGAATTTGTTCTGCCTTTTTTACGACTGCTCACCCTTGTGCCATGCTTTGTTCTTGTCCAGTATATATCTAGGAATGAATTAGGGTTACAAACTTGGATTGAATCTTTGCAATTATGAGAGATTTGATTTGATTTTCAAGCTACATGTAAACTTTCTATTTTGAGCTAAATCATCCCTTTCTTGTACCAATTATGCTTGATTCGTTTTGGCCTTGATAACTCAACATATTTTGATTGCCAACCTGTCCAAAAACTAAATCAAATCATATCTTTGCTATTATTCATCAATTATTTGATTTAATTCAATTTTTAATTAATAAAAAATCAAAATAAATTGAAAAATGAAGCAAATAATGTGTGGATGAATATTTGGGTCGTGGACCACATTAAAAGTGAGATGAAAGCATAAAAAGTTAGGCCCATTTAGCAAAAATGCATTTTTGAGCACATTTGACTTTTGGCAATTTTGCAAAAAGGGTCAACTTTGACAAGGCATGTCTACTCCAATTTTAACCCTAGAGAGGTGTTCTTGGACTTTTTAGAAATATTAGGATGTCCCCTAAGCAACCCTTTTGGTCTTATCTCAATTGAGTCATCCATGTTCATGTAAGAAGCTTTGACCCAAAAGGTGTTTTTGTTGACTTTTCAAAAGGACCCATAATGTAGAAATTCATATCTTTTTATGAGTGCATATTTTGAACTTGTTGGATGAAGATGAGTTGTAGGAAATTTAATTCTCTTCAAAATGGGATTTGGATGGAAAATTTATGATAAAGCATGTGGAAGTTATGCTTGGTCAAAGTTTGGTTGACTTTTACGAAGAAACTCTAATTTAGCAACTTTTGGGTTTTGATGAATTTGGAGTATTCCTTGGGGAATCATGACCAACCCTTGATCAAATGATGAAAGTCACTTCAAAATGTTAATTTTGACCAAAAATCTTGAAATTTGACTATATGTGGGTCACAGTTGACTTCTGACCTAATACAGTTAATTCTCAAGCATATGAGCAGTTGACTGAGCAAACGTCTTGTGCAAGGCATGAAACTTGACATGTAGGGTCTTGAGAACATATTAAGACCATGGAGAGCATATGAGACCTTTGGAGTCCACCTATCTTGAGGAAAATGGAAACCCTAATTTGAGACACCCTGCCTTAGGAGAGAGTTTTTCTGGTCAACTCTTGGGCAAACTTGAGCAAATTGAGGACTCCAATGGGCATGCATTGAGTAAATTGAGAGGGAAAATTTTGGGGTACAACAGATGCCCCTGTTCAATTTTCTTAAACCTGAGGATGTAGATAGGCTGTCTGCTTTTCGTGATCTGAAGGTGGAAGATGATTGAACACTAGAGTGCCCAGAAATTTGCACTCGCATGAAGTGGCACTTGATTTGTGATATCGGGAATGGGCTTATAGATACCATTTGGAAGTCGATAATGGAAGATTGTCGGAGATGGGCTTAAAGATGTCATCCTGGATGCGGTGAAGAATTGTCGGAGATGGGCTTAAAGATTCCATTTAGAGAATGTTGATTTCCTGAGATATTCTTTTGACGAGAGTCCCTGTTGCTGTTGTTGATGAGGAATCTGCTGAGGAACGTTGGTATCTGTCTTGGGAGAAATAGAATTTTAGGAGCTTCAGTTGTCCGTTACTCTACTGGGAAAATAACTCCAACTTGAGGGAGCGGAATTGAACCGCATATCTGGTCAGGGTATATGCTGCACCGCGACTTACTAGGGAAATGCGAAACTAATCGTGTTTGATCAGGTTCAAGTCCTACAGTGTTGTGGACTGCTGTCTGGAGATAAGAGAGAAGGAACCTGGATAGTAAGGTTATGAGAAGGAACCTAGATAGTAGGGTTTCTTCGATATGAAAGCCTGGATAGTAGGCCTGTGAGAAGGAACCTGGATAGTAGGGTTATTTCGATATGAAAGCATGGATAGTAGGGCTGTGAGAAGGAACCTGGATAGTAGGGTTATTTCGAAATGAAAGCCTGGATAGTAGGGCTGTGAGAAGGAACCTGGGTCGTAAGGTTACTTCGATATGAAAGCCTGGATAGTAGGGCTGTGAGAATGGACCTGGATAGTAGGGTTACTTCGATATGAAAGCCTGGATAGTAGAGCTGTGAGAAGGAACCTGGGTCGTAGGGTTACTTCGATATGAAATCCTGGATAGTAGGGCTATGAGAAGGAACCTGGGTCGTAGGGTTACTTCGATATGAAAGCCTGGATAGTAGGGTTGTGAGAAGGAACCTGGATAGTAGGGTTACTTCGATATGAAAGCCTGGGTAGTAAGGTTGTGAGAAGGAACTTGGATAGTAGGGTTACTTCGATATGAAAGCCTGGATATTAGGGCTGTGAGAAGGAACCTGGATAGTAGGGTCACTTTGATATGAAAGCTTGGATAATAGGGATGTGAGAAGGAACCTGGGTTGTAGGGTTTCTTCGAAATGAAAGCCTGGATAGTAGGGTTGTGAGAAGGAACCTGGGTCATAGGGTTACTTCAAAGCGATAGTTTAGATTAGTTGACCCGTTTGGTTTCGGGAACTGAGTTTCCGTTAGTCGTCTGCAGATGTGACTTGCATAAATGCTAAATTTGTTAAAGCTAATCGTATTTTCCTGAAAAGATATCAGGGTTAGTTATATGCGATGTATGAAATGCAGGGTGAGATGATGTTCTCAAAATAAATGAGATCATGCTGCATATGATATGTATGTGTATGTCATGATGTATGTTTATGACATGCTATCGGGGTATGCTCACGTCTGGGAAAATAAATCCCTGACTGTTGCTGGAGATTTGTAAATATTCTGTCAGGAAGAGATGTTGGAGAATAACTCTACGGGGACCAAACTTAGGGGGAAGAGATACTCTGTTGGTAGTCCTGCTGATCTGGAGGAATAAACTCAGCTGGGGATGAAATTTTGCTGTCGAAGATGTTGAGCTCTGTTGGAGATTGAGCTTCTATATTCGTAGAAATACACTCCGCTTGGGGGATGAAACTTACTGACTCTCCCGTGATTATGAACCTCGGCTGGGTAAAGTTATGTTCTATTTCGGGGAAGTTGACATCAATGCCTTTGATTACTTTTACTCTGTGGGGGAGTGTATGTACCAATAATTATGTTCCCAAGCTGACTCTATCCCGGTACCTGCTGGGCAAAGTAATAGTAGGGTTTGGCACTTCCTGTTTTTCCCTGTTTTTGGAATTACGAGTAATTGTCTTTTGTTTCTTATGTAAATATTTATGAGCATAAATCATTTTCAACTGCATATATAAAAAATGAATTATTGGACGTTCTTGCAAAACAAAATAGAAAAAGAAAAAACAAATTGAAGTTTTGTGAAAATGATTTGTATTGATTTTTGAAGTTGGCCTGTAATAGGCGTTTTGTACAAAGAGGCTGACGTTCTAGTAAGAGAACACTGCCGAAAGATAGAAATTATACAATTTGTGTAAAAGAAAGAAAAACAACTATGTGAAACAACCCCATTGGGTTCCAACTCTGCTATTGCCTTTATATCTTTAAGTGTCTCATCACTTTGCTACTTGGCCGAAGGTTGATCAGATTGGTTGGCGACGTCCGAGCTTGATAGTCGATAACGAAGTCTGGTTGCAAGATGATCCAATGAGACATAATGATACGTTTCAATCCCTAACTTTTTCCTGGATTACCCTTTCGGGTTTTCAATCCACCGGGATACCCTTTTTTTCCCAAGCCTCCCTTTCAGGTTTTCGACTTGCCGGGTATACAAATTTTTTTCATTTTCATCCCTTACTTTTGCCCGAACCCTTTTGGTTCGCCTGGAAGCCCTTATTTTTTCCTAGGCCAGTCAACCTAGCAGGTCTTTGATTATGCGTAGTATATTTTCACTATGTCTGCATTGAAAGGGTGAGGAAGGTCATCACCATCCATAGTGGTTAGAATCATAGCTCCTCCCGAGAAAATTTTCTTAACCACAAATGGCCCTTCGTACGTGGGGGTCCATTTGCCCCTGGGATCACCTTATGGCAGTATGATGCGCTTGATTACTAGATCCCCGACTTGATATTCTTGACGCCTGAATTTCTTATTAAAATCCTTGATCATTCGCTTTTGATATGTCTGACCATGGAAGATAGCAGTAAGTCTCTTTTCATCGATTAGATTTAGCTGATCAAGTCGGGTTTGGATCCAGTCGTCTTCGTTCAAACCCGCATCCTTCATAATCCTGAGAGAGGGTATCTGGACTTCAATAGGTAGGACTGCCTCCATGCCATATACCAGAGAGTAGGGTGTTTCCCCTGTCGACGTTCGTGCTGAGGTATGGTACCCATGAAGAGCAAATGGCAATATCTCATGTCAGTCTTTATATGTCATCGTCATCTTCTATACAATCTTCTTGATGTTCTTGTTAGCTGCTTGAACAACACCATTCATCTTCGACTGGTAGGGAGAAGAGTTATGATGTTGTATCTTGAACTGTTTATAGAGCTCGATGATCATTGTGTTGTTGAGATTCGTACCATTGTCAGTAATAATTCTCTCTGGAACACCATATCGACAGATCATATTATGCCTGATAAACTGCGCAACAACGTTCTTGATCACAGTAGCAAAAGAGGCTGCCTCAACCCACTTCGTGAAGTAATCAATGGCTACTAAGATGAAGTGATGTCCATTGGAAGCGGTGCGTCTGATCTCGCCGATCATATCGATGCCCCACATTATAAAGGGCCACAGAGCTGTCAAGACGTTCAAGGGGATCAGAGGCACATACACCTTATCAGCGTAGATTTGGCACTTATGACATGTTTGAGAGTGTTGATAACAATTGGTTTCCATAGTGGACCAATAATATCCTGCCTGTAGGATCTTCTTAGCCATGGTATGTCCACTAGAATGGGTTCCGAAAGTGCCTTCATGTAGATCTGTCATGATCTTCTCTACTTCATTTTTGTCTACACACCGTAATAGTGTGGAGTCATGGTTGTGTTTATAGAGGATTCCATTACTGAGGAAGAACTTTGCAGTGAATCTTCTCAGAAACTTCTTATCATTGACAGATGCCCCTTCGGGATACTCTTGAGCTTCGAGATACCTTTTCACCTCCTGAAACAAGGTTTATTTGTCACTTCTTCGGTGTCGATTTCACAGCAGTGTGTTGGTTCATCTAACCTCTCAATGGTGATTTGGGGAGCTTCATTGTCCCACCTAACCTTGAACATAGAAGACATGGTAGCTAGCGCGTCCACTAATTGGTTCTCCTCTCGTGGGAAATGTTCAAAGGTTACCTCTTCAAAGTGTGGGAGCAATGTCAACACGTACTCTTTGTATGGGATGAGATTCGGATGCTTCGTATCTCATTCGCCTTTGATCTGACTTATTACCAAGGCTGAATCCCCGAAAATGTCCAAGAACTTGATCCTGAGGTTAATAGCGGCCTTGATACCCATGATACAAGCTTTATACTCTGCCATGTTGTTGGTGCAGTTGAAACATAGTCGGGCAGTGAAAGGGGCATGACATACCTCAGGAGATATGATTACTGCGCCAATGCCATTACCGAGTGCGCTTGAAGCTCCATCAAAAACCATAGTCCATCTGGATCCCTCTTTGAGTCTTTCATCTGGTCTAGGTTCTTCGTAGTCAGTCACCAGCATAATATTCTCATCCGGGAACTCAAAATTCATGGACTGGTAGTCATCCACGGCCCGATGAGCCAAATGATCAGCCAACACACTCCCCTTGATTGCTTTCTGGGTTGTATATTGTATATCGTACTCATTTAAGATCATCTGCCATCTTGCTATCCTTCTGGAGAGAGCATGTTTCTCGAAAATGTATTTGATCGTATCTATCTTAGATATCAACAAAGTAGTGTGGTTCAGCATATACTGTCTTAGTCAGCGAGCAGCCCATGCCAAAGCACAACAAGTTTTCTCGAGCAGTGAGTATCTTATCTCACAGTCAGTAAACTTTTTGCTAATGTAGTATATCGCGTGCTCTTTTCGACCAGACTCATCATGTTGCCCCAGCGCACACCCCATTGAATTCTATAGCACTATTAAATACAATATCAAAGGTCTTCCTGCAACTGGAGGCATCAGAATTGGCGGTTCTTGAAGGTATTCTTTGATTCTTTCGAAAGCGGTCTGGCATTCATCATTCCACTTTACCACTTGATCTTTCTTCAGAAGCTTGAAGATGGGCTCACAAGTAGCAGTCAGATGTGAAATGAACCTAGTGATATAATTCAAACGTCCCAAGAAACATCTAACCTCTTTCTCTGTACGGGGAGCTGACATTTCTTGTATGGCCTTTACCTTCACGTGATCTACTTGGATGCCTTTGTCGCTGACAATGAAGCCCAGAAGTTTACCAGACCATACCCCGAAGGTGCACTTGTCCAGATTCAACCTCAGCTCGTATATCTTCAATCTGTCAAACAACTTTTGTAGATGATTGAGGTGCTCTTCCTCGGCTTGAGACCTGGCTATCATATCATCAACATAAACTTCGATCTCGTGGTGAATCATATCATGGAACAAAGCGACCATGGTGCACTGATAAGTTGCCCCAACATTCTTCAACCCGAAAGGCATCACTTTGTAACAAAAGGTCCCCCACTGTGTGACGAATGTCATCTTCTCCATGTCTTCAGGAGCCATCTTGATCTGGTTGTAGCCAGAGAAACCATCCATCAAGGAGAATGATTTTGTGTTGCATGGTGTTGTCGACCAGAACATCAAAGTGAGGAAGTGGGAAGTCATCCTTGGGGATTTCCCGGTTCAGATCTCTGTAATCAACATACATCTGTACTTTACCATCCTTCTTAGGTACCGGAACAACGTTAGCAACCCACTGTGGATAGGAAGTGACAGCTAAGAATCATGCGTCGAACTGTTTCATGACCTCTTCCTTGATCTTATCTAACATTTCAGGGTGCATACGACGAACCTTCTGTTTAACCGGAGGACAGTCTTCTTTAGTCGGCAGGCAATGCACCACGATATCGGTGTCCAAACCAGGCATTTCTTCATAGGACCAGGCAGAGATCTCAACATAGTCGTGAAACATCTGTGTCAACCTCTGTTTGACGCTAAGCCCCAGATTTGCACCTATTTTAACCTCTTTTCTGTCTTCCTCGGTATCCAAGTTCACTGTCTCAACTGGCTCTTCATGAGGCTGTATGGCCCTTTCTTCCTGCTGTAATAGTCTAGCAAGTTCTCCAGGAACCTCACAATCATCCTCACCTTCGTCCTCGGCTTGGTTGATCGGATTTTTGAAGTCATAACTGGCAATAGCAGAGTTGTTATCAATGGGATCCATAGTGGATATGGATTTGCATTATGATATGTGACTGTGTGTAAGAGAATAGCTGTTTTGATAAAGTAAAAAACAGAAAAGAAAAACAGAGAGCGCAAAATTTGTATGCAAGAAACGTACAATGCTTTATTAATGGTATATGAAATGACAAATAATAGCCCTCTCAAGCAAAGCAAGGTGTCTCGGGCAAGGCACCAGGCCGTAAAGTTTCAAATTATTTATTACAAATCTTAAAACAAATAAGTCAATTACTGCGGAATAAAAGAAACAGGTATAAAGTCCCTAGTCGTCCAGTTACTCGGTCTACCGTTGGTTGTTGGGTAGATCCAGCTGTCGATATCTGAGTCTTCCTCGCTGTCTTCAATGGCATTAACCCCACGCTTGCTGATGCGTAGGGGAGGTCCTCCAGTCCGAGTGCGTCTAATAGCTCTTCGAGCCCCTGTAGTAAAGCCCAAACCAAATTTGTCAGTTTTGTGAGTGAAATCAGGGAGCTGACCCCAATTGGTACACCCACCTTCTTCAACCACAGCCCTGGCGTCCTTGAGAGAAGCCATCTTCAGTGGAGGTCTGTTGGTAGCCGTTTCAGTCGATGCCAAGATCTGAGGGACCTCTTCGAAGTTCTGACAAGGAGTTTCTATGAATTCCTTGTCCATCTCTATGTAGCGGAAGGAATTGAGGTGGCTCACCTTGTATTCTTCTTCACCCCGCATTGTGACAATATTTCCTTTCACCGGATACTTCAGCATTTGGTGGAGTGTGGAAGTAACTGCCCCAGCCTCGTGGATCCAAGGACGACCCAGCAAACAAGAATATGACGGCCTAATATCCGTCACATAGAAAGTGGACCCAAAAGTTTGAGAACCCACTTTGACAGGGATGTCCACCTCCCCGTGCACCATTCTCTTTGATCCGTCAAAAGCCCTTACCACAATGTTACTAGGCATTAGAGTTAAACCCTCGCAATACAACCAGTCCAATGCCTTCTTCGACAAAACATTTAGTGAAGACCCAGTATCTACCAGCACATGAGCCATAATGGTGCCCCTGCATTCAATCGAGACATGCAGAGCATCATTATGCTTCCTTCGCTTTGGTGTCAAATCCGCATCTGAAAAACCTAGCCCATTATCAGCAGTCAGGATGGCCACGCAATCTTTGAACTGATCAGCTGAAGTCTCTTGGGCACATGCACAGTTTTGAGGAATGCAATTAAAGCCTTCACATGGGCCTCGGAGTACAACAACAAGGATAACATGGATATCTTTAATGGGGTCTGCCCCAGCTGCTCGACCATATTGTAGTCTCTCTTCTTAATGATTTTCAGTATTTCCTCCATTTCTTGCTTAGAGGCTTCCACAACAATTTTCTTAGGCGCCTCTGTCTGGGAAGACTCACTATAATTTCCTTGCCGCGGGTATCAGACGATTCGCCGACAGGGGTAATAACTGGAGTAAGAACAGGAACTGTAGTTGATGTACTAGCAGGAACAACAGATGGAATGACAATAGGTTTGTTGACAGTCTTAGGGGAAATCTTGGGAGAGAATACCCTTCCACTTCGGGTAACTTTGTTGGTTCCGACAATGTTACCAATATCAGGATCAACTTCTTCATCTTTCAAATCTTGTTTGATGCCATGATAGTACACATCGGTACCATAATGCCAGGGGACAGCTTTGTCTGAGGCATACGGGACAGGACCAAGAACAGTGATTATCAGCGGAGCAATTCTTGGAGCAGATGTAATCCTAACAGGTCTTCTCGAGGAAACCTTGGAAGGATTGGTGGAAATGGTTATAATGGCAATGTCTTCAGATGGAACAACGGGAACTAAAGTTTTCTCAAACAAAATTTCTTTGCTATCTATCAGGCGTTGAACACCTAATTTCAGCAAACGGCAACCAGAAGGTAGAAACGAACACATGTGGCAACCTTCACCATAACCCGAAAATAAACCAGCTAACCGAAAATTTTTCTTGACAATCATGAGAGGAGTAGAAACTTCATCAACAGAGGTAGCAAACAAATCAGTATCAACAACATTAACTCCATGACCGTGATTGGGCATGGGAGCCGTTATGACATTTGGATTCTCCGGAGCATCAAACTCTATTTCCTTGGCTTCTGTGATCGGTGGATCTGGAACTGACTGTTTAACGCTGGTTCGCAAAATGTCGCGGAAGCAAGAGTCGCCGCCGTCTTTTATTTTCTCCAAATGGAAAGGACAAAAGCACAGAAAAATTCCTTATAGAGATTGCTCTCGGTTCGGGAGGTAGGTTATAGAAAGGGAAGGTGTTAGCACCCTTTCTATCCATGGTTATCCATGGGCTCTTAGATACTTGCTCACTTGTGTTTTCAAAATGGTTTGTTTGCTTTTCAATGTGGGTTTTAAAAAGTTTCTTTGAAAATTCCAGTTCGACTCTTGTATCAGTCCTCAAGAGTGTTTGAAAAATTGCTTCTGGGTTGTAGCTTGGAGAGGAGGTCTTGGGATTTGCAGGAGGGTTGATCACCGCAATCAGGTTCATTTTCAACATATGCTGCAATGCTTGTGACCATGGCATGTTAATGTTGGTGAATTGTCTTTTAGGCTCGTCCGGCCTTCGCTGATTTCCCTTTTGTGGTTGGCGGCGTGGTGCAGAACCAGAAATCATGACTTCCCCTGCATGTTGGTCACGATGACTCTTTTGGCTGTATGCTGCATTAGATTCTTTCTTTCCCGTGTAAGGCTTTTTGTGAGTGTCAGAAGGTGTGGCCTCTTGAATTTTCCCACTCTTGATACCAGCTTCAATTCTTTCGCCAGTTAGGATGAGGTCGGTAAATCCTGCAGATGAATTACCAATGAGATGATTGAAGAATGGCCCGGATAGGGTCCCCAAGAACATATCAACGAGTTCCCGGTCAGTTAATGGAGGCTGCACCCTTCCAGCAAGGTCTCTCCATCTCTGCGCGTATTCCTTGAAACCTTCACTTGACCCCCAGCGACATACCCTGGAGTTGGGTACGTGTAGGAGCAAGGTCGGCATTGTACTGGTAATGCTTGTAGAAAGCAGTGGCTAGGTCTTCCCAGGTATGGATGTTGGCTCCATTCAATTGGTAGAACCACTCGAGCTGAGTCCCTGAAAGACTCTCTTGGAAGAAATGGATCCATAAGTTTTTGTCAGCTGTATAGGGCTGGATCCTCCTTGTGTAAGCCCTGAGATGCAATTTAGGACAGGATGCCCCGTCGTATTTAGCAAAGGCAGGTGCCTTAAACTTGTGCGGGATCACTACCCCAGAAGACAGACCTAGATCCTCGAAGTCCAGGCCAGGCACTTTTTGTATCTCCATAGCACTTAGCCGGTCTTCCAACTGTTTGTACTTGTCCTCGGCCGGAGGGTACTGTTCGTCGTTGAAATCTGTCTCATTGTCGGAGACCACTGGACTGGGGACCCTTTCCTCTTGATGACTGCCTTTCCCCACAGAGGGAGTTATCCTCTCAGCTTGATCCTGCGGGGTGTTCCCAGATCTGCGCCTAGGGCTGAACAAAACAGTCCTCTTCTTCTTCTTTTCTTTCTTCAAGAGCAGAGCCTTCAGATCTTGTTGCCCCTGGGTCAAATTCATGATCAGCCCTTGGAACTGGGCGTTCTGAGCCTGGAGGGCCTTGATAGTGTGCTCGGTTGAAGATTCAGGATTCATGACGAGACTGCTGAAATAAACAGCGAAGAAGGTAAGTAACCTGCAGAGAAAGGGTACCTGTTATGCAATGATATGTATGATATGCATGCAATGATTTCGAGGACCTCGAGGGGTAAACAGAGAAACTTGTTAGAGTTGAGAACTGGTAACTTGACTGAAGGTACTTCATGTTGTTGAGAGTCCTTCGTCAAGGGTCAAAGGCTCACCATATCCAGTGGGTCATAGCCCCTGACAACCTTGGCTAGAGGAAAATAAATCCTCTTTGCCCCTTGCTAGACGTTTGATTCATCATGACCTGCATCACAAGCCCTTGAGATCCTTGAAATGGGTTAGGATGTATGCAATGGTATGATGTTATGGTATGCATGGGATGATTTCAGTAACCCTGTTATGAGTCCCAATTAAGGACTACAAACTAAAACCTGCAAGAAACAAGTGTCAGGTAACAAGCATGCAGATAGTCAAGTACGAAGGCACACAAGTCACACAAAAGAGCCCTTAGAGTTTAGGCCAGCATGAGGTCTGGGTATTACCCTCTTGAAGTTGGTGGGCTCAACCTGTCCTATTAGAAGTAATCGGGTTCTAAGGGTCCCAATATCACGGGATTGCTTTCATTGTTCATCGTTTCGATTTAGCCACTGAACTGGCGACCGAAATATTCCAGGAAAGCAACCCTCAATTGAGTGTAGTATCGAGTATCAACCAACCTCGGACTGTACCAAAGTCAGTTATCTCACTACCCTAAAAAGGCCAAGATAGTTCAATTAAGGTTCCTAAGATCTGTTGATGCTTCACGACACCACGCGGAGGCCCCGTACTCTCCTTGACTGAACTCAAGGGTTACCGGTACACACCAAAGTGCCACATCAACGTAGCAGACTGTTTCAACCATGTCGGTATACCCCGCACAGTTCCCTCACAGCCTTGTTGCTACTTTCTAAGAAGGTATCCCCAGATCCGGGTGAGGATCTATAGGACTCCCAAGCAACCCACAATAATAAAGCAAGCAAAGAAGACAATTGAAAACACAGTGATCTTAATCCTAAGGTACACCTCACTTTAAGGATGTCCCCAGCAGAGTCGCCAGTTCTGTGATCGGTGGATCTGGAACTGACTGTTTAACGCTGGTTCGCGAAATTTCGCGGAAGCAAGAGTCGCCACCGTCTTTTATTTTCTCCAAATGGAAAGGACAAAAGCACAGAAAAATTCCTTATAGAGATTGCTCTCGGTTCGAGAGGTAGGTTATAGAAAGGGAATGTGTTAGCACCCTTTCTATCCATGGTTATCCATGGGCTCTTAGATACTTGCTCACTTGTGTTTTCAAAATGGTCTGTTTGCTTTTCAATGTGGGTTTTAAAAAGTTTCTTTGAAAATTCCAGTTCGACTCTTGTATCAGTCCTCAAGAGTGTTTGAAAAATTGCTTTCGAAAGCTTTTTGAAAATGTGTTGGTGTGAAAAGTATTTTTTTGATTGTTTTGAAATTAGAGCAAGTATCTATGAGAACCTACCTACCCTAAGGAATTCGTCTGTGTAAATGTCCTTTAAAGTAGTGCCATCCCACCATTGAGAGGTAGGTAGCACCACCGTTGGAGGTGTTCGGGTCAATTCGAGGTTCGGGACATGGTGATCACTAGAGCAATGGGAAGACACCTTAGAAGCTACCCTCATGCCAGGTTCCCGGATCATGAGGACTTACTAAGACATCCTCTACTCGACGACCACCTTTCGAGGCAAGGCAACAGTGAGGCGTACCCTAAGGGTGGTGTGTGCGGTTTGTGTGTCGTTTTCGTTTGCATTTATCTTGTCATGTTATTGGTGTTCTACGCTTGCTTTTATTTTTGTCCATACAGTCTTTCATGTCATTTGATTAACAGTTAAAAGTTGCGAGGAAAGTAAATTCTAAGCTATTACAAACGGCGCGGGTCCACATCGCCAAAATTAACCAGGACCCGATTTGACAGAAAAATAAAGAAATTAAAAGTGCGAGAAGTAATTACAAGGCTTCGGGAGAGGTACATAATTATTTAAATGACATAAAATAAATATGCGAATAAATAAGAAATTAAGAACGAGGGCGTTGGACCCTCTTGCAAAAATTAAATTAATAACGGAGTTAATTAATTAAAAGAGAAAGAACTTGTTTTTTTGGTGTTTTTTTAGTATTTTAAGATTTAATAGAAAAAAATTAATTGCAATTAAACGCTAACCCTAATTTTATTTTATTTTAATTTATTAAGAAAACATTAGAATTTAACCTAAATTAACCCTAATTTTTATATACAATTTTAATTATGAAAATAAATAAAATAAATAATATTATTGTGAAAAAGAACAATTAAAAAGGAATAAAACATTAATTAAACCTAGTTCTATATTTTTTAGATTTTTTGTTATGAAAGGAATTAAAATTAAAACCCTAATTTAAACTAATTAATTTACATGCATTTATTTACAAGAAATATTAAAATAAAAATATTTATTATATTTTTTGTCTTTTCTGATTTTTATGCATTTTTTATATTTTGTAGAAATAATTAATTTAATCAAAACAATAAAGAAAATAAAATAATAATTGAAATAAAATATGAAGAAGATATAGAGAATTGCAAACCAGGGGGGTGGTAGTCCCCAAATAGGAGGTTTAATCCAAGAATTCTGGCCCAACAACCTTGGTCCGTTTGACCTTTTCCAAGTAGCGTGTTGGCACTTTGACCAGGCTTATGATGCGCTTCCAATCTATGCCTTTGCTTGGATCTCCAGGGGCACGTGGACGTGGGATTCTTGAAGGCATATGGTGCGTCTTGATGCTGGCACTGCATGGGAACATAGATAGCAAAATAATATGGGAAATAATACAGACCTGGGGCTCGAACCCAGGTCATGGATGTTGCTAACGTTCTCGCTTACCAACTGTGCCAACTAACGCGTTTGATTAATAAGCAACTAACAATCATTATAAAAATAAAACAAAGGGTTAGTGGATCCACGCGCGAAAATTCAAACCAGCTTATCACGTTTTGCCACGACTTCGTCTTCTTCACGTTCCTGAAAATATAAACACAATGGCCACGGTTTTGCAAATGTTCTCTTAGGCCAGTTTTGGGAAAATAACGATTAGGCCTAGGACACTCATAAATTAGGCGCGAGGGTATGTTTGAGATCGTCCAGATGCACTGATTTGAATGGTATGGGTCTGAAAGGCCAATTTTTCTTAAAATAAAAACCCCCAATTTTGAGGTCCTGTAAACCCTAGAACACAAACATGGCAATTTCTTGTATGGCTCATGAAAACACAATCAATTCATACAGTTAGCTTCAGAACACATTACTCAATATAAATACATAATCAAAATGCCATGAAAACGCCTAAATCTGAAAATACGATTTTGAAAAATATAAGAGAAAAGTGGACTTCTGTATACCAATTCAACGCGTTAGGATTGATGTTCTTGGTGGGAATATGTTCAGTAATCTTCAAGGAAGCTAATGGAATAGGTTTCGTGCCTTGAAACCACCTACAAGTCAGTTTTCAGAATTGAGATTTTTTAGAAAAAAGTTCAAGTTTGGTTATGGCTTTGTTGTGCAGCTGCGTGTGTATGAACATTAGGGTTATATTCAGGCTTTTGTATTGAGCATATTAGGTCAAGAAAAATCAATCAAATCCATTGCATTCATTGATTTGAAGATTTGATTTTCAAGCTTTATTTTCCAAATATTTTCCATGTGCTTTTGTGCAAATCATGATCTAATCAGTCCAATTCTTTCCTTATTTGGCTAGGCACGAATTATTGAGCATAAAACATGTACAAAAAGATTTGTTAGGTTAAGTTAAATATTTTTCACATATTTAATTGATTTAAGTGAATTATTATAAATAAAAATTCAAATAAATAAATAAAAAATGAGAAAATACTTCCCCTTTGGACCAAGTGGTCGTGCACATGCCATGGATGATGATTTGTGGAAGCTAAATGGGCCCATTAGCAATTTTAGGTCATTTGGATCAATGTTGACTTTTCAAAATATCCAAAAATTTCCCAACTTCTACAAGGCATAACTTGCTCAATTTTTAAGCTTTTCTCATGTTCTTGGACATTTTGGAAAGGTCTTTGAGTTCTCTAACCAATGCCTTTGGTCCCATGTCATTTTGATTTACCAATATCAAGTTATGGCCTTTGACTTAAAGTCCCTTTTTGTTGACTTTTGAAAATGACCTATAATGTTGAAATTGATAACTTTTTGTGAGAGCATTTCTTGGACTTGAAGTATGAAGATGAGTTGTAGGAAATGTCTTTCTATTCAAAATGAGCTTTGGATGGAATTTTTCTGATAATCCATGTGAAAGTTATGCCCTGGTCAATTCACAGTTGACTTTTTCAACTGTCCAAATAAGGAAACTTTTGCATTTTGATGATTTCTGAGCCAAATTTTGAGAATCATGATCAAGCATTGATCAAATGATGTTTGTGGCTTCAAAATGATATGTTGACCAAAAATTTGAACTTTTGACTGTCAAATGACCATTTTGCCCCTACAGTTGACTGTAGTGCAATTTAGGGTTTTGACTGTGCAATTTTGAGCTGAATGCCTTGAAATTTGATATGAGGATGCTTGACCATATTTGTAGGCACATGAGACTTGATTGGACCTTTGAAAACTTCATTTTCTTGACCAGAAGCAAAACCCTAGTTTTGACTGTATAGGAGGCTCTTGCACTGTGCAACCCTTGGGGAACTTTTGCAGTTTGACTTGGCCATTTCTTGAAGAATATGGGAGGGCAAATTTTGGGGTACAACAGCTTCAATCAAGTCTTGTACTTTGTTCCTCAGAGCCCGGTAGTCATTTGTATCGTGGCCAGGACTCTCAGAACGATAGGCACACTGGGCATTTGGATTATATCGGGGAGATATAGTATTTGGATTCTTGGGAGCCTCTTTCAAGGTTGCCAAGTTAGATCTCAGCAGGTGAGGTAGCACTTCAGCCAATTTCATGTTGATGCAGGTAAACTGTCATTGTGTTCTTTCTACCCTTTGTTGATTGTTGCATTGTGGAGTAACTGTAGGTCTAGGTATCATCACGACATTTACTGTCTGACGATGTTCAGCCCTGTTTTGGCCCCTCGGGCTATAGATGGCATTGGCTTCCTTCTTACCAGCGAAAGGCTTCTTTACTGAGATCGAAGAGGCATCCTTCTGTATCTTACCGCTCCGGATCCCAGCTTCTACTATCTCTCCAGTTAAAATTAGCTCGGTGAAACCAGTTGACGAGCTGCCGATCAAATGATTGAAAAATGGACCAGATAACGTCCCTAGAAACATATCAACCAACTCCCAATCAGACAACGGGGGTTGAACTCTCCCAGCCAAGTCTCTCCATTTTTGTGCATAGTCCTTAAAGCCTTCACTTGCACCCATGGACATACTCTGGAGTTGAGTATGAGTTGGAGCAAGGTCGGAGTTATATTGATACTGCTTGTAGAAATAAATAGCCAGATCTTCCCAGTTTCGGACATTGGCTCCCTTTAGCTGGTAGAACCATTCAAGCCGAGTCCCTGACAGACTATCTTGAAAGAAATGAACCCACAAATTTCTTTCAGCGGTGTGGGGCTGAATTTTCTTGATGTAGGAATAGAGATGGAGCTTTAGGTAGGACACCCCATCATACTTAGCAAAAATTGGAGCTTTGAACTTCTGCGGGATGACCACCCCCGACACCAATCCCAATTCTTTGAAATCCAGTCCAGGTATCCTCTGAACTTCCATGGCACTCAGACGATCTTCCAATTGTTTGTATTTATCCTCAGCAGGAGTATATTGCTCATCATTGTAGTCAGTATCATTGTCAGAAACTGCAGGACTGGGATCCTTCTCTTCTTCCTGATTCTCCCCTTCCTTGGATGAAGAGGTCAGGTCGACTTGTCGCTTCAACCGCTCTCCAAACCTTCTGCCCATATTCAGAATACTGACAACCTTCTTCTTTTTCTTCTTCTCTTTCAGTATGAGGGCTTTCAAATCCTCCTACCCTTTTGCCAGACTTATGAACATTTGTTGGAACTGGGCGTTCTGTGCCTGAAGGTCCTTGATGGTTTTCTCGAAAGGCATTTCGTGCTGAAATAAACAGCGAAGAAGATGAGAAACCTATAATGGTACCTGTACATGCAATGTTATGAATGGGATGCATATGCAATGATTTCAAAGACTTCGGGAAATTTAAATTTACAAATCAAAACAAAAAAAGATTTTATTAGCTGAATTCAAAGTTCAAATTCCTTTTAGGCATTACATATAAAAAACAAATCTAAAACTATAAAAAACATCAAAGTTCCCATGGATACTTCCTCTTTGTGCCGAGATAGCCATTGAGTCCTCTTTCTTCATGCAGTTGCTTTGTCAGCTCTAAAACATTCCTCTCTTGAGCATGGAACTGATCCCTGTAAGTATCTCGCTCCTTCATCACTGAATCCAATACCTCTGTAATTCCCCAAGATCAGTGGGCATATAAGGATAGAGAACCGTGTAAGGAATACCCTCTTCCGTAGGGGGTTCCACGATCACTAGTAAAACGGCCACATAGGGCATCATAAGCTTCTGGGCATGATCTCGTACCCATTGGAGGTAAGGTTCCATAGGAATGGAATTGTCCCCAAAGCCTTGGCGCCAGATCTTCTTACCATGCCCCAAGCTCGTATGAACCTCCGGAGATACTCTTTAACATCATCCTCATAATTGAATACAATACCCTCGATAAGTAACTCATGAGGACCATCCCTTCGAGCGTAACCAAATTGTCGTAGAGCTAAACAAGGATTGTAAGTTATACCCCCTCTAATACCAAGCAATGGGACATTAGGGTACTCCCCGCAGCAATCAATAATAGCAGTGCTTTCCATAGCTCGGGAACACCAGAGAATATCCATGTGAGTGAGTGACATTATCCTTTGCGACCAACCCAAACCTTCTTTGTTCTTCAGTACGGACTTAGGGAGATGAGAAATATACCACCTCTATAGCAATGGCATACAACACATAAGAACCCCTCTTCTCTTCATGGTACGAGTATGGAGAGTGTGCAAAATATCTCCGAGCAATGTTGGCACAGGGTTGCGGGAGAGGAAGATCTTGATAGCACTCACATCTATGAGTGAATCCGGATTAGGGAATAGGACTAACCCATAGATTAGAAGAGCCAAAACCTCCTCAAAAGCCTGAAAATCCATATCATCCCAAAACAGATGGGCCTTGTCTATCAGAAACTTAGCTAGAAAACTTTTGACTCCGCTTCTTGTTTCCCAATTGGATACCACGTCGGCCCATTTCAGATGCAAAGCTAAGGCAATGACTTATGGCTTAGGAACTTCTTCTAGACTTGTGAAAGGTAACTGTTCAAGAATGGGTATATCCAACAGCTGAGAGAATTCTTCCAAGGTAGGCACAAACTGATAGTCTAGAAAGGTGAAGTAATGATGCTTGGGATCAAATAACTCAAAGAGTACACTCATCATCCTTTCATCAAAGTTTGAAGTAACCAGGTTGAGAAGTCGACTATGTCTCTTAGTGAACGCAGAAGTTTCAGAAACCCTTGATGCTAGCTCTTTGAGTTGGGAAGGTATCTTCACAAAGCTGATTCAGATAGTGTTTCTGCGAACGGAAGCCATGATCTGCAAAACATAACAAAGATAAATTCTCTTGGTATTTGAAATGGTTAGTGCAATAAGAATAGATGCTATGTTATGATGCATGATGTCATGAGAAACCACAGGTATAGCAAACACAGACAAATCACACAAAGTTCTTAGGTTTAAGGCTTGCATGAGGTTAAAGGTAGTACCCTCTTGAAGTTTAGTTGGTTTCAAACCTGTCTTAAAAAGTAACCAGGTTCTAGAGGATCTCAATATCACTTACCATCCTTTATCGGGCATTGTCTCAGCTCAAGCAATCTTTTCTTGCGGCCGAAATATCCCGAAAGTCTGATCTCAATGAGTGTAGCATCGAGTATCAACCGATCATCAGCTATACACCGAGTCCGGCTATCTCACTACTTTCTAATGACCAAGTTTATTCAACTAAGGTTCTAAGGTCCGTTAGTGCTTCATGACACCACGCGGCGGCCCCGTATTCTCCTCGTTTCCCCACGAAGGATACCGGTACCAACCAAAGTGTCACACCAACACAACCATCGCTTAAACCATATTGGTCTACACCGTACAGTTTTCACGATCTATTATTGTTTACCTAATGAGTGCCCTCAGATCCTGGTGTAGGATCTATAGTAACCCCAAACAAACCCTCAAAAGTAAAGCAATCAAGACAATCAAGAGAATCAATTTAATGACCTAGATCCTAAGGTATACCCCACTTATTTATTCCCAGCAGAGTTGCCAGTTCTGTGATACGGTGGCAGAACCGACTGTTTTTACTAGTTTGCGTTTTGCGTTTTTGTTCGCAAAATGTTGCGGTAAGCAAGAGTCGCCACCGACTTTTATTTCATCCAATCATGGAAAAGGAAAAAGAATAGAAAAAACCTTTTTTTCGAGATATTCTGAGTACGGGGGGTAGATTATAGAAAGGGAAGGTTTTAGCACCCTTTCTATCCATGGTTTTCCATGGGATCTTAGGTACTTGCTCATTTTTTCAAATTGCTTGTGTGTGCTTATTTTGAAAAGTTTTGTTTACTTCGTGATAACCCTTGTATCAGTCCTCAAGGATGTGACGAAGTTTGCTTTGGAAATTTGTTTTGAAAGGTGTTTGTGTGAAAGGTTTTTATTGAGCAAGTACTTAAGATTCTACCTACTCGAAAAAAGATTGCTTGTTCTCGTTTCCTTTAGACAGTGATATCCTACTATTAATGAGTAGGTAGCCCCGTCGTTGGAGTTTGTAAGGGACGTTCAAAAGGGACAAATACAATCACTAAAGCAACAGTTAGAAAGCTTTAGTAGTAACCCTAGAGTCTTAAGATCTTTTTCGAGGCAACATTTTCGAGGCAACATTTGAATGAGACAGTTTGATCTTTTAGACTGGAGGGCAACTACTAAAATCTCCTATGCTTAATGATTGTTTACCGAAGGCAACCGAAGTGAGGTAAACCCTAGGAGTAAATATGTGCATATGAATTGTTTCAGTTATTCAATCTTTGCACATTAGGTGATCTACCGTTTAAATTTCCAAATATTCTTGCCATACAATCCTATTAGCATACATCTAGACAGTTAAATATTTTCAGGAATTTAAAAGTGCGAGAAAATAAACCTAGCTATTACAAGGTTTCGGGGGATGGGAATTAGTTACATAACCAAAGAATCGGGGATTAAAGCAGTAAATAAAATCCTAGTTTATCTATTACAAACCATTGGCAGTTACAAAATAATGGAAAAGAAATAATTAAATGTGCGGCGAATTAAATACGAGGGATGTTGAAAAATAACATAAACCCTAATTGAAAGAAAAAAGATTTTTGTACATTTTTTATTGGAGAAAACAATGAAATTGCAAATTAAATAAAACCCTAATTTATAATTGCTTTTTAATTATGAAAAAAAAGTATTTAAGTTAACCTAATTAACCTAATTAATTAAAATAAATATTTTAATGAAAAAATAATTTTGGTGTATTTTTAAAGAAAATTAATTAAATTATGTACAATTCAAATCCTAAGTCTAATTATTTTTAATTATAAAAAGAGATTAAATTGCCCTAAGTTAATTAAACTAGATTAATTAAGAAATAAAATATTTTTATTAAAAAAATATTTTTCTAGTTTGCTGTGATTTTTTTGATTAAAAAAAGAAAATGATTTTTGTGTTAATTAAGAAAAAAGAAAATAACTAAAGAAAATAAATAAAGAAATTAAACAAGTATAAAAAAGAAAGAATTGGGCCTGTATGTTGAAGTAGAAAGGGGGTATGATTCTGGAATTGCTGGGCCCAAGGTTGTTGGCCCATCCTACGTGAGATCCTGTATAGCGCTCTCATGAGGGTCTACCATGGGTCTCTCCTTGATGAGGCATTGGATCTGATGCCATGGTGATCAAGAGGCTGGATGCAATGGTGTATGGAAGGCGCCTGGGATTGGGATGCATTGAATCTGTTGAAAGAAAATTAAATAAAGAAAATTGTTGGGACTTGGGATCAAACCCAGGTCCTCACGCTTACTACCACAGAAGCGTTGCCAGCTATGGTTGTTAGTTGTAAGTATAATGAGAAGAATATATAATATATATAAAAAAGTGGTTAATTGACAAACAAAACAAAACGCGCGAAGATTCAAAAACTCCAATGGGGGGCTGCCACCTAGTCGTCTTCTTCAAGGCTCCGTCGTGTTAGGTGTTCACCTATACCCACGGACAATGTTTGTAACCATAGCCCTGTAACATTCAAAAATCCAAAAAATGCAAGATAAATGAAATATAACTATATATATTAACTCATTTTGATCTTGTGAACATCATGGTACCCTTCTTTTTGCCCAATTTAACCTGTAGAACAAACTCCTAAACTGCACACGCAAATCCTAACAATGGCAAAGGCACATATAGGCGTCAAAAATTCAATTGAATCATGCAGTTAGCTTATAAACATCTCAAACATCACAAATATACCAATTAATCATGCTAATGATGCAAGAAATACAGTAATAGATTTTGAAAAAAAAAGTGAACTTGTAACGCGCGATTCTGGGTGTTTCGGGCCTTGCAAACAATCCAATTGGCTTCAATGCACACCCAGGAAGAGGTTGCTGGCTTTAAATGGCTTTGAGATGGCTTGTTGAATGAAAATCGAGTCACACTTTTCTTTGAAATTCTTTGAATTTGTTCTGCCTTTTTTACGACTGCTCACCCTTGTGCCATGCTTTATTCTTGTCCAATATATATCTAGGAATGAATTAGGGTTACAAACTTGGATTGAATCTTTGCAATTATGAGAGATTTGATTTTATTTTCAAGCTACATGTAAACTTTCTATTTTGAGCCAAATCATCCCTTTCTTGTACCAATTATGCTTGATTTGTTTTGGCCTTGATAACTCAGCATATTTTGATTGCCAAACCTGTCCAAAAACCAAATCAAATCATATCTTTGCTATTATTCATCAATTATTTAATTTAATTCAATTTTTAATTAATAAAAAATCAAAATAAATTGAAAAATGAAGCAAATAATGTGTGGATGAATATTTGGGTCGTGGACCACATTATAAGTGAGGTGCAAGCATAAAAAGTTAGGCCCATTTAGCAAAAAATGCATTTTTGAGCACATTTGACTTTTGGCAATTTTGCAAAAAGGGTCAACTTTGACAAGGCATATCTCATCCAATTTTAACCCTAGAGAGGTGTTCTTGGGCTTTTTTGAAATCTTAGGATGTCCTCTAAGCAACCCTTTTGGTCTCATCTCAATTGATTCTTCCATGTTCATGTAAGAAGCTTTGACCCAAAAGGTGTTTTTGTTGACTTTTCAAAAGGACCCATAATGTAGAAATTCATATCTTTTTATGAGTGCATATTTTGAACTTTTGGGATGAATATTATTTGTAGGGAATTGCATTATATTCAAAATGGGCTTTGGATGGAAAATTTATGATAAAGCATGTGGAAGTTATGCTTGGTCAAAATTTGGTTGACTTTTACCGAGAAACCCTAATTTAGCAACTTTTGGGTTTTGAGGAATTTGGAGCATTCCTTGGGGAATCATGATCAACCCTTGATAAAATGATGAAAGTCACTTCAAAATTTTAATTTTGACCAAAAATCTTGAAGTTTGACTGTATGTGGGTCACAATTGACTTTTGACCTAATACAGTCGATTCTAAAGGATCTGAGCAGTTGATTGAGCAAACTTATTGTGCAAGGCATGAAACTTGACATGTAGGGTCTTGAGAACATATTAAGACCATGGAGAGAATATGAGACCTTTGGAGTCCACCTATCTTGAGGAAAATGGAAACCCTAATTTGAGACACCCTGCCTTAAGAGAGAGTTTGTCTGATCAACTCTTGGGCAAACTTGAGCAAATTGAGGACTCCAATGGGCATGTATTGAGTAAAATGAGAGGGGAAATTTTGGGGTGAAAAAATAAGGTTGGGAGATTCGTTCATATGGTTTCAATTAAGATTCATTCATTCAAGTATTATTCAAGGAGGACCTAAAATATGAATTCGAGATTCATCAAATCATCAATCCAAAAAATGTTAAGATTCATTAAAAAAAGCAATAGTTCAAGGAAGAAATAGGTATCATACTTCCAAATAAACCACTTAGTGCATCACTTTGGATATTTTACTCGCACACTAGGCATCATTCAAGAGGGAGCCACATTCAGAAATTAAAGCGTGCAAAAATGGAGGGAATGGTAAAGGGACTTTATTTCTTAAATATACAAGTCAACATACAAAATACAAAAGCCAAGACATATTAGGGAAGTACATTACAACGAGAAAAACAAGAAAGATACAAGGGAAGTATAATTCCTTTACATAATTGACCATTGACCCTAACTTGGATATGAACTCCTAAACCTATCATACTCCAAACCATTCATTTCAAACTTCATTTCTAGTTCTCCTTAAGGGTGCTTTTGGATCACTTCAAAGTTATTTCCTTCATGACTAAAGAAGCCATGGCTTCATCATTATTCCAAGACAAACTCCTTTAATCTTGCCAACATAAGTCTTCAAAATCCAAACCTGTTTCAAAACCAGACCTGTAGAGAAATATAGAAAACAAAATCTCCAGCTGGCATTAACAGAATTCTCAACAGAGCCTCTAACTGTCTAACAGAAAACCAATAACCCTCTAACAAACCTTCAACTAAATTCAGCAATTAACAACCTTTTTCTAACTGTTTTCGAACAGATTTTCAACTTCTAAAACCCCTACCAACTGTCTAAAACAGAATTTCCTAACCTATAACCAACTACATAACAGAAACCTCATAACGGATTTACCCTCCCTAATTGAACTAACAACCTCTAACCAACTTTGAACCATATCCTAACCAACTTTCTAACAATTCTAACCAACTATAACATCCCTAAAAACCTAACAGAATTCTAACTTCCAAAAGCAGAAACCAACAGAAAACCGACTGATTCAACTAACTTCCAAATTCTCTTCTAACTAACTTCCTAACTTCTCAACAGAAACAAGCTTCCAGCCAATAGAATCTCAACAAACTGATAACAAAAAATTCAACAGAAAAAAGAAAAGGAATAACAGAAAAATAGGAAAACTCGCCCAAAAAATCTAAAAATCTCTCTGCAAGTTTCGACTGAGTTCATCTTCTTCAACAATCAAAACCTTCACTCCTCATCCTCGATCGTTCTCCTTATTCTACAATTCCTCCACCATTTTCTGGACCCGTCTCAATTCACCACTTTCTTTAACCTTTCTCATCCTTCAATCATTCTTCACATTCATCACCTTCTTCGCTCTCCATTCCTCTGAACTCATTCATCTTTCTCACCCCCCCGCAACTACACCATTACTCTCCTCATTCCTCTGCTATAACGCTATCTCATAGCTTAACAGAGACGCATAATTCACGCAACAACAACATAACAGAGAAATAGGAAAAGTGTAAAAGAAGAGTTAAAGAAGAGAGAAGAAGAAAACACGAAGAAAAATCCAAGCAGAAGCAAGACATACCTGAGATCACGCTTTCGTCTATGTCGCCTCCGAAGTAGGTTATTATGTATTCTCTCATCTCTTTCCTCATTTTTGATACCACTGTGTAAAGGTCGAGGCGTAGAATGAAAGCCCTAAGAAATCGAGATCCGAATCTCCACCATGGAAATTTAATTTAACATCAACGAAGGCTAGGGTTTGAGGTTATTATGAGGATTCCGATGGGTTTTATGGAAAGTTATTGAAAGTGGAGGTTGGATTTGGTTCCAGAATGGAGAGACGGATTTGATGACGGGCGTTATGGCCGTTTTCAGAGAGAACCATCATGGGTGCCGCCGACGCAGTGATCTTTGAGTTTCGAGGTTTGAAACAATGAAACGTTGAAGAAGGAGAGAAAGGCTGTTAGGTCAAACAAAACCTTCATGTCCAAACAGTGTCGTTTCAGTATTTATTATGTAATTTTATTATAAACTTCGCTGCATTTTCTTTGTTAATTAAAAAGCTGAAGCTATTGCTGGTTACTATGGGCCATTATGATCAAAAGTTCGACAAATTTTGTGTCACACCCCATGTATCCATGTGCACATCATTCTTACAATTTTTGCAATTTTTTATTTCTGAATATTGATCGGACCACTGCACCATAAGCCCATTGCTACTGTTTTTAGGAAATATGAACTTCGAACAAAAAACTTATTATTGGACATGGGCAGATTGGGCCCTCAACATTGATTTGCTTCAGCACACATATTTCTAGACTTAGACCCCTGACTCTTCTAACTTTGTATTTTCATTTTATTTCAGTTTTTTTATTCTAGATTTTTTCTCTAAATTGATAATGAAAAGGTATAAAAATAGTAGAGTATTTTAGAATTTTTTAGGTTTTTGTCTTTAGAATTTTATTAGAGTTTTCTATTCTTTTATGTTTAATAATCATTTTCATTGTCACTTTTAGTTAAAATTTTGTGATAGTATGTTGAGGCAACTTTTGCAATGTGGAATGCTTGGAGGCTAATTCTTTGATCATTCGAGCGGAGCATCTTTTATAGAGTTTTCTTATTGCTTGCATGGTTTTGAAGAGGCAGCTGACTTTCTCTGTTTGGTATCATCGTAACTTTATTTTATTTCTCATTTTCGCACTTTACTGCGTTTCCTTACCGCTTTTCTAGAGATCATGAGAAGTAGAAATTTACCGCTTTCTGATGCCATGAGAAGTAGGGTAGAGATGTATGACGAGGGTCTCCGTTGCTGATCATGTCATGAACCCCTCTGGATTATTTAAAGACCCGTTTAGGGAAATTATGCATTGTGTGCATTCTGTTTGCTACTTGTGTGTGGTCTGTTTAAAACCATACCTTTGAGTAGGTATTCTGCAGGTGTGTTTATATTTGTGCCTGCACTATTCTCCATCCCTTATTGAAGTCCTCAAAAGGATTCGAGTAGGGAGGGTTAGTAATCGACCCCCACAATTTCGTCAGTGTCATCCTTAGCTCGTGACGCACCACGAAGCTTTGGAGTTATGACAGCTCTTGTGTATCAAGTCGTCAAGTGGGTAAGGGTTCCGTAATAGAACCCCCACGTTTTTTCAGGAGTTCACATTGGCTGATGATGATACTCCGTGATTATTCATATTATCTTCTGTCACTTACCTCGATCTCTTATATCTTGGTTAGGTATCCAGTCGTTTTGGACGTCGCTTTTTGTTTCTTCATCCCACTCCCGCTTGTTTGTCTTGGGTGATACGCTCCCCTTGGCTAAATCATTTCTCTTCTTTTCCTTATTATTTTACGTGTGTGCTCTTTCGAGCTTGTTTGTTTACTCACTTTCCATACCATGTTCCCTTAGGACGTGATTTCTCCCTTCGGACACAAGTTAGACCTTAGGTTGCAAGCCATGCATGCTAATATTAGGTAGACGTTTCCATTTTGTTAACCCAAACCTTAGGAATACCATTGTATGATAATATTAGGTTATAAATAGTCTAGTCTCCCTTAGACTCTTTTCTTCCCTTTTTGCATCATTGGATTCAAAACTAAAACTATTTTTCTTAGCAAATCAAAAGCATGCTAATCTCACTTAAATCCTTTTTCAAGGTAACAAAAATACAAACCAACTCAAATCCTTTTGTGCGTCCAAGCACCTTTTCTCTAAAAAACCCTTTTCATGTAAGGACATGATTAATTTACTTCTGTGCCAACGCATAAGTCTCCAAAGGTCGAGCTACGGCATAAGACGAAATTATCATTGTCCATAAAAAACACAAAACAAACAAAAACATGTGAGCCGAACTACGGTAGCTCTGATTCCTCAAAAAGGATACGTAGGCATTGGGGTAGGGCCCAAGCCAGTACAACTTTATTTTCCCTACATTCTTTTCTCCTTTATTTTGCATGCATTCTCCATTTAGCAATAATAAACATTAAGCATAGATTAAACACACCCATAAGATAGATAACAAGAGTGGATATCATAGAGTACTATGGGCGTGTGGTGTGCTAATACCTTCCCCTCACGTAACAGACTCTCTTACCCGATCTCTCGGTCGCAAGACCGTGACTTCTCCCTTATCATGTTTTCTCGATGTTTACCTTTCCTTCCGTGTGGGATAAAAGACGTTTGATGGCGACTTCATTGTTTGATGATTTTTAGCCGGTTGTTTCACCCGTTATTGAGGAAGAACTTGGCGGAGAACCTTCTTAGGAACTTCTTATCATTGACTGAAGCTCCTTCAGGGTATTCTTGGGCTTCAAGATATCTTTTGACTTCATGGAACCAAGGTTTGTCCACTACTTCTTCAGTATCAATCTCATGACAGTATGCTGGTTCATCCATTCTCTCAATAGTGATCTGAGGAGCTTCGTTATCCCACCTGACCTTGAACATGGATGACATAGTAGCTAGCGTGTCCGCTAGTTGATTTTCCTCTCGTGGGAAATGTTCAAAGGTAATTTATTCAAAATTGGAATCAACATCAACACATTCTCTTTGTAAGGGATGAGATTAGGATGCTTCGTGTCTCATTCTCCTTTGATTTGATTGATCACTAAGGTCGAGTCTCCAAATACACTCAAGAATTTGATCCTCAAGTTGATAGCAACTTTGAGACCCATAATGCATGCTTCATTCTCAGCCATGTTGTTGGTGCAATTGAAACATATCCTAGAAGTGAAAGGAGTATGACAGCCTTCGGGAGATATGATCACAACACTGATTCCATTTCCAAGTGCGTTGGAAGCTCCGTCAAAAACCATAGTCCATCGGGATCCTTCTTCAGGTCCTTCATCCGGTCCAAGTTCTTCACAATCAGTTACTAACATGATATTCTCATATGGGAACTCAAAATTCATGGATTGATAGTATTCCACAGCCTGTTAAGCTAAATGATTGGCTAGTACACTTCCCTTAATTGCTTTCTGGGTTGTGTACTGAATTTCGTATTCAGTCAGGATCGTTTGCCATCTTTCTATTCTTTCGGAGAGAGCGGGCTTCTCAAAGATGTATTTGATAGGGTCCATTTTAGATATCAACAAGGTAGTGTAAGTCACCATGTACTATCTTAGTCGGCGAGCAGCCCATGCCAAAGCACAGCAAGTTTTCTCAAGCAGTGAATATCTTGTTTCATAGTCAGTAAACTTTTTGCTAAGGTAGTATATTGCATGCTCTTTTCGACCAGACTCGTCATGTTGTCCCAGCACACACCCCATTGAGTTCTCTAATACTATTAAATACATGATCAGAGGTCTTCCTTCAACTAGCGGCGTCAAGATTGGAGGCTCTTGAAGATATTCCTTGATTTTGTCAAAGGCGTTATGGAAATCGTCATTCCACTTTGTTGCTTGATCTTTCTTCAATAACTTGAACATTGGCTCACAAGTAGTGGTCAGGTGGGAAATGAACCTGACAATGTAGTTTAGACGTCCCAAGAATCCCCTAACCTCATTCTTAGTGCGAGGAGTTGGCATTTAATGTATAGCTTTAACCTTTGCAGGGTCCACTTAAATGCCTTTGTCGCTAACAACGAAGCCTAAGAGCTTACCGGATCTTACTCCAAAGGTGCACTTATTCGGGTTCAACCTCAGTTTGTACTTTTTCAGCCTTTCAAACAACTTCCATAGGTGATCTAGGTGCTCCTCTTCAGTCTGAGACTTGGCTATCATATCATCAACGTAAACCTCTATCTCGTGATTGATCATATCGTGAAACAAAGCTACCATGGCACGCCGATAGGTTGCCCTAGTGTTCTTCAACCCAAATGGCATAACTTTTTAACATAAAGTGCCCCACTATGTGATGAAGGTCGTTTTATCCATATCCTCAGGTGCCATTTTGATCTAATTATACCCGGAGAAACCATCCATGAAGGAGAATACCTTATGATGTGTGATGTTGTCAACCAGAACATCAATGTGGGGAAGCGGAAAGTCATCCTTGGGGCTTGCTCTATTTAGGTCTCTGTAATCCACACACATAGGTACCTTACCATCCTTCTTAGGTACCGGAACCACATTAGCGACCCATTATGGATAAGAGGTGACAACTAAGAAACCGACATTGAACTGTTTCATAACTTCAGCCTTGATCTTTTTTGACATCTCTGGCCGCATGCGAAGAACCTTTTATTTCACTGAAGGGAAATCCTCTTTCGTTGGAAGGTGAGGAACCACAATATCAGTGTCAAGTCCTGGCATGTCTTCGTATGACCAGGCAAAGACCTTAACATAGTAGTGTAACATATGTATTAAATTCTCCTTAACACTATACTCTAGATCGACGCCTATCTTGACTTCTTTCTTGTCCTCTTCAGTACCCAAGTTTACTGTCTCAACCGGGTCTTCATGGGGTTGTATTTCCCTTTCTTCCTGTTGTAACAGTCTGGCAAGTTCTCCTGGTACTTCACAATCTTCCTCACCTTCGTCCTCAACTTGGTAGATCGAATTTTCAAAGTCGTAATTGGCAATAACATAACAGTTATCAATGGGATCCATAGTGGATGTGGATATGCAATTTGATATATGGGTGTGTGTAAGATCATAGTTGTTTTGATAAAGTAAAAAGTAGAAAAAGAAAAAACAAGGAGTGTAAAATTTGTATGCAGAACGTCCAATGATTTATTAATGACATTTGAATATGAAGCAATGACCCTCACAAAATAGACCATTGTTCCTTGGGTAAGACACAAGGCTTTAAAGTTTCAATTGTTCAAATATTACATATCCCAAAAAACAAAAGGACAATTACTCTTGAATAAAAGTAATAGGCACAAAATCTTTGGCCTCCTAATTGTTGAGTCCACCACTGATAGTTGGGAAGATCCATCTATCCATGTCGCAGTCGCTATCACTATCCTCCAGAGCATTGACTCCATGGTTGCTGATTCGTAGTGGTGGTCCCCCGACACGAGCACGACGAACAACTCTCTAGGCTCCTGAAGTAAAACCAAAACCAAAACTTGTCAGATTTGTAGGGAATGCCTAGAAGTTGGCCCCAAATGGTACACCCTCCTTCTTTAACTACTGCTTTGGAATCCCTTAGAGAAGCCATCTTCAATGGAGGTCTGGTAGTCTTTAGAACACTGGTAGCAGTCTTGGTCACAACAACTGTTTATGGAACCTCCTCAAAGTTTTGACAGGGGATCTCAATGAACTCACCATCCATTTCAACATACCTGAAAGAGTTCAGGTGGCTCACCATGTATTCCTCCTCCCCATGGACTGTTATAATCTTTCCACTGACTAGATACTTCAACATCTAATGCAGGGTAGAAGTAATAGCACCAGCCCCGTGGATCCAGGGTCGACCCAATAAACAGGAATAAGACAGGTGGATGTCCATCACATAAAAAGTGGAGTCAAAAGTTTGAGTACCAGCTTTGATAGGGAATTCCACCTCCCCATGCACCATTCTTTTAGAACCGTCGAAGGCCCTCACCACAATATTACTGGGCTTCAGTGTGAGTCCTTCGCAATCTAACCTGTCCGGAGCATTCTTGGGTAAGACATTCAGTGATGAATCTGTATCCACCAGAACATGAGCTAGGGTAGTACCCCTGCACTCAATGGAGACATGCAAGGCATCATTATGCTTCCTTCCCTTGGGAGTCAAATCAATGTCGGAGAAACCCAGTCCATTATCAGCAGTCATGCTGGCAACACAGTTCTCAAATGGATCAACGGAGGTCTCTTGAGGCACCTGGGCAAACTTCAGGAATTTTACTAAAGCCTTATGTGATCGGTGGGAATGAGAACTGAATATTTTTGAATGCTAGTTCACGTTTGCGTTTTGCAAAATGTCGCAGTAAGAAAGAGTCGCCACCGTCTTTTATTTTCTCCAACAAGGAAAGGACAAAAGCACAGCAAAATTCCTTTTCGAGATGTTTCTCGGTTCGGGAGGTAGATTATAGAAAGGGAAGGTGTTAGCACCCTTTCTATCCGTGGTTATCCACGGGCTCTTAGGTACTTGCTCACTATGTTTTCAAAATGTTTTGCTTTTCTTGTGTTTGTGGGTTTTGAAAAAGTCTTGTTTGAAAACTTCGATTTAACTCTTGTTTCTGTCCTCAAGAGTGTATGAAGTGTTGTTTGAAAACTTTTGTCGGAAAAGTATAATTGTTTTGAAATAGCAAGTACCTGAGAACCTCTACCTACTCAAAAGAAATTAAGCTGTGTAAATATCCTTTAGACAGTGATATCCCACTATTGAGGAGGAGGTAGCACCATCGTTGGAGTTTTCGGGTCAATTCGATTATGTGGGACATGTGGTCACCAAAGCAATAGTAGGACGCCTTAGCGGTAACCCTAATGTCTTAGATCATTTTTTATCGAGGCAACCATTTCGAGGAAACTTTGATCTTTAGACAGGAGGGCGACCTCTAAAACACCCTATACTCAATGACCACGTCGAGGCAACCAAGTGAGGTGCACCCTAGGAGTGGCATGTGCGAGTGTGTCAGGTTTCAGTTAATGTTATCTTTATACATGTCATGGTGAGCTACGATTGATTTTATTTTAAGGATAAGTCTTGACATACATAGCCTAATTAGCATACATCTAGCAGTTAATAGTTGCGGAAAATAACGCTAAGCTATTACAAGGCGTCAGGTATTTACATCGCCAAAAACAAACCCTTGAAAAGTAAATTGCGGGAAATTAAATAAAAGCGATAAATAAAGTCCTAATTAAAGCTATTAATCCTCGGAACAATTACAATTATATGATAAAAAAAATTATGAATCAAAAATAATCACACGCGAGAAGAATTGGATCGGAGAGTTCTTAGGGTTTTGACCCTTTTTGAGAAAGAAAGAGATTTTTTATTATTTAATGAATTAAATTAAATTAAACCTAAACTAATTAATTAATTAAAAGAAATATTTTTTTTGAGTTTTTTATGTTTCAAGGAAATAAAAAATAAAGATGATTAAAATTGTCAAAAACCCTAATTCTATGTTGATTTTAAATTATTACAAAAAAAGTTAGAATTATCCTAATTAAAACTAAATTAGTTAATTATATTTATTTACAAAAATAACAAAAGGGTGAAATTAATTTTAATAATAAAAAAATATTATATTTTTTAGTTTTCTGATTTTATTATGAAAAATTAATTTGGTTAATTAAATAATAATAATAATTATTAATAATAAAACAATTAAATGGAAAATATAAAAAGAGGAAAAAGGAATAAACCCAGGGGGGTGCTTCCCCAGTTTTGGAGGTGTCTTTGGAATTTTCAGGCCCATTTACATCCCAACCATGTTGACTTTTCTGGACTCCCTGCACGCTCATTGACTAAGGCGTATGGTGATCACCCAGCTTTGGCCACTGGATCTATGCTTGAAGACACCTGGCGCGTTGATAATTGGAGGTATATGATGGACTTCACTTTGAAACCTGCATGTGAACATACAAAGAAAAAGGAAATAAATGTTTTGGGGGACCTGGGATTCGAACCCAGGTCCCAGCGCTCATTGGACGTTCACTCAACAACTCCACCAACCTGCCTCAATTGATATTGGAATAATAAGTATTCATTATATATGCAAACCAATCAATATGCTGAAATTATAAAAACAAACGCGCGCTTTTTCAAATTAACCAATGGGACGCCAACACCTCATCATCTTCTTCATTCGTTCTGCATAAATAATATTAGATAGCGAGGGTTTTTAACCTCCACTATCTAGCTGCACGAAAAATAGCGATTAGAAATCTAGCAAGCATAAATATTTCGCGAGGGGTGGTTCTTGTTCGTCTGGGTCTAACAATTTCAACCATGTGTCTTATGAGTCCTAATTTTGCCTGGTTCAGAAAGCCCTAATTTAAAGCTCAAGAACCCTAAAAAATCAGTCATGGCATTCTTCGATTCAGGGCGTTTCAGTTTAATCCAATTATACCATTAGCTTCGTATGGTTCCTAGCAACACAAATCAATCACAAAAACATGTTAACTATGCATGAATTAGGATATACGATTATGAAATATAAGTGCAAACCGTGGTTTTGTATTCCTTGATTCTTTAAGCTTTGATGCCTGAATTGAATTGCAAAACGTTCCTGGGACCTCCTGCAATGTATTAGAATCAACAAAAACCCTTGAATTGACCTAGAATGCAAAAATCAGTTTTCAATTTTCTTGGAATTTCTTCAATGTGCTATGGTTGTTTCTGCAGCTTTCTCTCGTCCATTCGGTCAGGGTTTGCTTGCATACATATAAGGCAATTGAATTAGGTCAAAAGCTGGGCAAAAATCCATGTGCATTAATGATTGAATCCTTGATTGGAAAATCAAATATTCTTGATTTTCATGATTGAACAAACTTGCCAAAATTGGATTTTTTGATATCTTTGACTTGTGCACGAATTTGCCAGCATGTTTAGGTCATATTTGTTTCACAAAAAGATTTAAAAAACAAATCTTCTATTTTCTTATGATTTAAATTGATTAAATGAATTAATATTAATTAAAAATCCAATTAATCAATAAAAATAAGAAAATAAATCCAATTAATCTTGATGGGGCGTGCATAGGTCATGGGTAAAGTTTCAAGAAGAGATTTGAGGCCCATTTAGCAAAAATAAGGTGTTTTGAGCAAAGTTGACTTTTGCAAATTCATGAAAATTTCCCAACTTCTCCAATACACAACTTGCTCCTTTTTGATCATATGACCATGTTCTTGGACATTTTGGAAAGCCCTTGAAGTCCTCTAACCAATGCTTTTGGTCCCATGTCATTTGGATTTACCAATCTCAAGTTATGGCCTTTGACTCAAAGTGTACTTTTGTTGACTTTTGAATTTGACCTATAATGTAAAAATTGGTAACTTCTTGTGAGAGAATTTCTTGAACTTGGAGTGTGAAGATGGATTGTAGGAAATTGCATCCCCTTCAAAATGAGCATTGGATGGGATTTTTCTGACAAACCATGAAAAAGTTATGCCCTGGTCAAGATATAGTTGACTTTTCTGCTGTCCAAAAATAGTAACCTTTTGCATCTTGATGATTTTTGAGCTATTCTTGTGGAATCATGATCAAGACTTGATCAAATGATGATTGTGGACTCAAAATAAGATTTTTGACCAAAAATTCTGACTTTTGACTGCAAAATGACCATTTTGCCCTTGTAGTTGACTGTGGATCAAATGGAGCTTTTGATTGTGCAAACTGACACTGTGAATCTTGAAATTTGGTATGTAGGTGCTTGAGGATGTATATAGGCCTTTGAGACTTGGTTGAACCATTGAGAACCCCAAATTCCTTGAAAGAACCAAAACCCTAATTTCAGCTGTCTTAGGAGGTGGTCTGACTGTACAACCCTTGAGTAATCTTTGAGTAATTTGAAGATCATTCTTGACAAATCTTGAGGAATATGGGAGGGAAAATTTTGGGGTACAACAGTTGCCCCTGTTCAATCTTCTTAAACCTGAGGAGGTAGATTGGCTTGCGTGCCTTTCGTGATCCGAAGGTGGAAGATGATTGAACACTAAAGTGTCCAGAAATTTGCACTCGCATGGTGTAGTATCAGCAATGTGATGTCGGCAATGGGCTTACAGATGCCATTTGGAGAGATGATGGATAGGAGGATGGGCTTATAGATGCCATGTGGAGAATGTTGGTAGGTAGTTTTGTCTTTGTTGACAGGTTGCCTTTATTGACGGGTGTTGTCTCTTTTGATGGGTTGTCTCTATTGACGTGTTGTCTTCATTGACGGGTTGTCTCTATTGACGTGTTGTCTTCATTGACGTGTTGTCTTCATTGACGGGTTGTCTTCATTGACGGGTTATCTTCATTGACGTGTTGTCTCCATTGACGGGTTGTCTCTATTGACAGGTTGAGAGTTTGACGGGTGTTGTCTCTATTGACAGGTGTCAGAAAAATCTTTAGGAATCGATTTAACTGGTTTTGTCTCCATTGACTGGCTTTGCCTCAGAAAAATCTTTAGGAATCGATTTAACTGATTTTGTCTCCATTGACTAGCTTAGCATCAGAAAAATCTTTAGGAATTGATTTAACTGGGTTTGTCTCCATTGACTGGCTTAGCATCAGAAAAATCTTTAGGAATCGATTTAACTGGTTTTGTCTCCATTGACTGGCTTCAGAAAAATCTTTAGGAATCGATTTAACTGATTTTGTCTCCATTGACTGGCTTTATCTCATTTGACTGGATTTGTCTCCTTTGACTGGATTTGTCTCCTTTGACTGGATTTGTCTCCTTTGACTGCTGGGAACTTTAACTGTATCTTTCCTGAAAAGCAAAGGTCAGTCGTATGCGATGCATGATATGGATCAAGCAATGATGTTCTCAATGTAAATGAGATCGTATGATATGATGCATATATGCATGTATCATGATGTATGAAAATGTGATGTTTTAGCTGGGGAAAATAAATCTCGGATAGCTGCTGGAGAATAGAGTTGAATTCTTCGTTTCCGCCGGGGATGATGAACGAAGATGATTGCGTGAATAAACCTGCAGGAGGAAAGAACTCCGTTCGGGGAATAAACTTGATGAAGAGATTACTTTGCGGGGAATTACTCTGTGGGGAAGAGATGCTCTGCTGAGATTTTAACGATAACTCCGCTGGGGATTCCGTTGATAAGCTCTATTGGGGATTTTGATGAACTCCGTTGGGGATAGAAAGAACTTTGCCGGGGATGATCCTTCCATTGCAACTTGCTGAGGATAACCCAGTTAGACTCTTGTGGGGATAACCTTCTGAATATGGCTGGGGAGATACATTTGTACTCTGCAGGGGACAAGCTTCCAGAATCTACCGGGGAAGATGATTCAACTCGGGCGGGGAAGCTTTTTCAGACTGCACTGGGAAATGGCTCCACTGGGGGTATCTTTCCGGGGAACATTCTTATATTTCGTTGAAGAATATTAAGACTGTTGGGGATGCTTGCTGAGGAATATCTGTATACTCCGCTGGGGAATATTAAGATCTACTGGGGATACCCAACTTCTTTAGGGCTGATGGTAGACCAACTCTGCTTGGGGAGAGTATTTGCTGATTTGTTCATGGTTGTAAGTCTCCGTGGGGAATAGCTACCATTATTGTCTTACTCTGGGGGAGTGAAGGTATCTTGGTTACATTCTTCAGCTGAAACTACCTTGGTACCTTGGTGGACAGAGCAACTAGACCGCTTAGACAATTCTTATTGCCCCTACTTCCGATGTCACCCGTAATTAGTCCTTTGTTTCGCATGCAAATATTTATGAACAACAATTAATGTCAAATGCATATATCAAAAATGAACATTGGATGTTCTTTGCAAAACAAAACAGATAAAGGAAAAACAATTTGCGACTTGTCTGAAAAATGAACTTCTATTGATTTTGAAGTTTGCCTGTTGTTGTACCCCAAAATTTGCCCTCCCATATTCTCCAAGAAATTGCCAAGCCAAGTCACAAAATTCCCCCAGGGTTGCACAGTGCAAAGGTCTCCTATACAGTCAAAACTAGGGTTTGTGTTCTGATCAAGGAAATGAAGTTTCCAAAGGCCTAATCAAGTATCACATGCCTACAAATATGGTCAAGTATCCTCATATAAAGTTTCAAGGCATTCAGCTCAAAATTGCACAGTCAAAACCCTAAATTGCACTACAGTCAACTGTAGGGGCAAAATGGTCATTTGACAGTCAAAAGTTCAAATTTTTGGTCAACACATCATTTTGAAGCCACAAACATCATTTGATCAAGGCTTGATCATGATTCTCAAAATTTGGCTCAGAAATCATCAAAGATGCAAAAGTTTCCTTATTTGGACAGCTGAAAAAGTCAACTGAAATTGACCAGGGCATAACTTTCACATGGATTATCAGAAAAATTCCATCCAAAGCTCATTTTGAAGAGAAAGACATTTCCTACAACTCATCTTCATACTTCAAGTCCAAGAAATGCTCCCACAAAAAGTTATCAATTTCAACATTATAGGTCATTTTCAAAAGTCAACAAAAAGGGACTTTAAGTCAAAGGCCATAACTTGATATTGGTAAATCAAAATGACATGGGACCAAAGACATTGGTTAGAGGACTCAAAGACCTTTCCAAAATGTCCAAGAACATGTGAAAAGCTTAAAAATTGAGCAAGTTATGCCTTGTGGAAGTTGGGAAATTTTTGGATATTTTGAAATGTCAACATTGATCCAAATGACCTAAAAATGCTAATGGGCCCATTTTTCTTCCAAGATTCATCATTCTAAACATGTGCACGACCATTTGGCCCAAAGGGAAGTATTTTCTTATTTTTTATTTATTTATTTGAATTTCTATTAATATTAATTCAATTAAATCAATTAAATATGTGGAAAATATCTAAATGAACCAAACCAATCTTTTTATACATGTTTTAAGGTCAATATTTCGTGCACATGCTAAATAGGAAAGAATTGGATTGATTTGAGCCTAATTGATACAAAAGCATGAGGAAAAGATATGAAAAAGATCTTGGAAAATCAATTTGCAAAACCATTGAATTCAAGAGATTTTGTGCAATATTCTTAACCTAATTGACTCCATACAAATACAGGAACACAAACCTAATGCTAATGGACTAAAGGCTGCGCAGAAAGAGCCATTGAAAACTTGAAAAAATAGCCAAAAAACTCAATACTGAACATCGATTTGCAGGTTGATTCAAGCCCTAATATTCATTCCAAAAGCTTCCTTGTGGTTCACTGATCATATTCCAATTCATAACACTCATAAAAAGGCAAGGAATCGGTGTATAGAACTCAACATATTCCATGAAAATTTCAAAATCGTATTCTACATTCTATGCATTTTCATGACATTTCAATTATTGATTCTTGTTCTTGATGTGATTTCAAAGCTAACTAATATGTTTAATTGAGTTTTTATGTTACATACGTGATTGTACCATGCTTGAAATCTAGGGTTTTCAGAGGTTGGATTTGGGGCTTTCAAAACGAAGTAAAATCAGGACTCCAGACCAACACCATTGAATTTGACGCATCTGGACGAACAAGAAACACTACTCGCGATCAATTTATGGAGCCCTGAGATCTATTCGTTATTTTTCCAAAGGCCACCTAAGGGAACGTGTCTGAAACCGTTGCCTAATATAGTTGTTTTTTTCAGGAAAATAAACATAGCGAGGAAGACGACTGCGTGGCTGCCAACGATTGGCTAATTTAAATCTCGCGCGTTTTTTAACCCACTAACATCATGTTTTATTTATTATATTTGAATGTTGTTATATGTTAAAGGTACAAGCAATGGTTCAGTGGCAAGCGCGTTGTTTGGAACGGTACATGACCTGGGTTCGAGCCCCAGGTCTTACAAGTTTCCATATTATTTTTCAAAAGCAATTCCCATGTGCTTCAAAGTTGCAGACGCATCCTATTCCCTCACCATCTATCCATACACGCGTCCTGTGAGATCAGATCAAAGGCACCGGATGGATGAACACCCTACACCCTAGTCAACATGCCACATAGTGCTTGGAAAAGTCAGCGAATCTGAAGCTTAATGGGCCAGGTTATTCAAAGTACACCTCCATATTGGGGACCTCCACCCCCCCTGCTTTGCAACTTTGCTTTATATTTTGTTTGTTTTTTTTAATTATTGTTTTATTTATTTTATTGCTTCAATTTGATTAATTATTTTTTTTTTTTTACAAATTATAAAATATCATAAAAAACCAGAAAAAAAAAGAAAAAATATAATAACTTTTATTTCCAATATTATTTTCATAAAAATGCATGTAAATATTTAGTATTAAATAGGTTTTAATTTTAATTCTTTTTTTTATAACTAAAAATCCAAAAATATAGAATTAGGTTTAATAACTTTTTATTCCTTTTAATTTTTTCCTTTTTTATCATATTATTTATTTATTTATTATTTTCATAATTAAATTGTATATAAAAAACTTAGGTTTAATTTAGGTTAAATTTTAATATTTTCATAACAACTAAAAAATAATTAGAATTAGGGTTTGACATTTTATTTTCATTATAATTAATTCTCTTTTTTCTATTAAATCTAAAAATACAAAAACACCAAAAACATTTTCTTTTTAATTTTTAATTTTAATTCCTCATTGACATTAATTTTTGCAAAAGGGTCCAACGCCCATATTGTTTAATTTATTTAATTTCGCATATTTATTTTTATATTGCTTAAATAATTATGTATCTCTCCCAAAGCTGTGTAAACAATTGCTCGCACTTTTATTTTTATTGCTTTATTTACTTTCCGTCAAATCGGGTCCGGTTTAATTTTGGCGATGTG
Organism: Vicia faba; assembly: GCA_948472305.1. Classification (NCBI taxonomy): domain Eukaryota; kingdom Viridiplantae; phylum Streptophyta; class Magnoliopsida; order Fabales; family Fabaceae; genus Vicia; species Vicia faba. Next base: position 255,502,616 of record OX451736.1, on the reverse strand, counting down.
GACCCGCGCCATTTGTAATAGTTGTAGATTTATTTTCCTCGCAACTTTTAAACTGTTAAACAAGCATGCAAGAATGAATGGACCATAATAAAATCAAGCGTAGATCACTTTAACATGACAAGACAAATATCAGTGAAAACGACACACGAATCGCACACACCACCCCTAGGGTACGCCTCACTGTTGCCTTGCCTCGAAAGGTGATCGTCGAGTAGAGGACGTCTTAGTAAGTCCTCATGATCCGGGAACCTGGCATGAGGGTAGCTTCTAAGGTGTCTTCCCATTGCTCTGGTGATCACCATGTCCCGAACCTCGAATTGACCCGAACACCTCCAACGGTGGTGCTACCTACCTCTCAATGGTGGGATGGCACTACTTTAAAGGACATTTACACAGACGAATTCCTTAGGGTAGGTAGGTTCTCAAGGATACTTGCTCTCTTCAAAACAAACTGAAATACTTTTCACACCAACACTTTTCAAAAGCTTTCAAAGCAAATTTTTTCAAACACTCTGACGTACGAGTCGATCTGAAATTTTCAAAAGAAACTTTTTTAAACCCACAGTTGAAAAGCAAACAAACCATTTTTGAAAACACAAATGAGCAAGTATCTAAGAGCCCATGGATAACCATGGATAGAAAGGGTGCTAACACCTTCCCTTTCTATAACCTACCTCCCGAACCGAGAGCAATCTCTTTAAGGAATTTTTCTGTGCTTTTGTCCTTTCCATTTGGAGAAAATAAAAGACGGTGGCGACTCTTGCTTCCGCGACATTTCGCGAACCAGCTTTAAACAGTCAGTTCCAGATCCACCGATCACACCTGTAAATAGGCGTTTTGTGTACAAGAGGTTGACGTCCTAGTAAGAGAACACGGCCGAGCAAATAGATTTTATACAATTTGTAAAAAGGAAACAAAACAGCTATGTGAAAAATCCCACTAGGTTCCAACTCTGCTATCGTCTTTATATCTTCAAGCATCTCATCACTTTGCTTCTTAGTTGGAGATGAAGCTGATTGACTGGTGCCGTCCGAGCTTGATGGTCGATACTGAAGTCTGAATGCGAGGTGATCCAATGAGACATATTGTTACGCTTATCCCTAACTTTTTCCTGGACCGCCCTTTCGGGTTTTCAGTCCACCGGGATACCCATTTTTGCCCAAGCCGCCTTTTCAGGTTTTCGACTTGCCGGGTGTACAGTTTTTTTTTTATTTTTAACCCTTATTTTTGCCCGAACCCTTTTGGTTCGCCGGGAAGCCCTTATTTTTTCCTAGGCCCGTCGACCTAGCGGGTCTTTAATCATGCGTAGTATCTTTTTACTATGTCTGCATTGGCAGGGTGAGGAAGGTCGTCACCATCCATAATGGTTAGAATCATAGCTCCTCCTGAGAATATGTTCTTAACCACAAATGGCCCTTCGTACGTAGGGGTCCATTTGCCCCTGGGATCACCTTGAGGTAGAATGATGCGCTTGATTACCAGGTCTCCGACTTGATACTCTTGTCGTCTGACTTTCTTGTTAAATGCCTTGATCATCCGTTTTTGGTACGTCTGACCATGACAAATAGCAGTGAGTCTCTTTTCGTCGATTAGGTTTAGTTGATCAAGCCGGGTCTGGATCCAGTCGTCTTCGCTCAAACCCGCATCCTTCATGATCCGGAGAGAGGGTATCTGAACTTCAATGGGCAGGACTGGCTCCATGTCGTATACCAAGGAGTAGGGTGTTGCCCCTGTTGACGTCCTTGGTGAGGTACGGTACCCATGAAGAGCAAACGGTAACATCTCGTGCCAATCTTTATAGGTCACTGTCATCTTCTGCACAATTTTCTTAATGTTCTTGTTAGCCGCTTCTACAGCCCCATTCATCTTCGGCCGGTAGGGAGAAGAGTTGTGGTGCTGTATCTTGAATTGCTCGCACAGCTCAGTGATCATCTTGTTGTTAAGATTGGTACCATTATCCGTAATGATCCTCTCTGGTACACCGTATCGACAGATTAGGTTGTGCCGAATGAATCGTGCCACGACATTCTTGGTTACGGTAGCAAAGGAAGCTGCTTCAACCCACTTTGTGAAATAATCAATTGCTACCAGGATGAATCGATGCCCGTTGGATGCCGTAGGTCTGATCTCGCCGATCATATCGATGCCCCACATTGCAAAAGGCCAAGGTGCTGTCAAGACGTTCAGGGGAACTGGAGGAACATGCACCTTGTCAGCATAGATCTGGCATTTGTGACATGTCCGAGAATGCTGATAACAGTCGGCTTCCATTGTGGACCAGTAATATCCTGCCCGAAGGATTTTCTTTGCCATGGTATGTCCACTGGAATGAGTTCCGAAGGTGCCTTCATGCAGCTCTGCCATGATCCTTTTTGTTTCAATCTTATCCACACAACGCAGTAAAGTTGAATCATGGTTTCGTTTGTAAAGAATGCCATTGCTGAGGAAGAATTTTTCCGCGAACCTTCTCAGAAACTTTTTGTCATTAACAGATGCACCCTCAGGGTATTCTTGAGCTTCAAGGTACCTTTTCACTTCATGATACCACGGATTTTCTGTTACCTCTTCAGTCTCAAGATCACAATAATATGCAGGTTCATCCACTTTCCAAATAATGATCCGAGGAGCCTCGTTGTCCCATTTGACTTTGAACATAGAAGACATTGTAGCTAGCGCGTCCGCCAACTGATTCTCCTCTCTTGGGAAGTGTTCAAAGGTTATCTCCTTGATGTGGGGAAGCAACGTCAACACATACTCCTTGTAAGGAATGAGATTTGGGTGTTTCGTATCCCACTCGCCTTTGATCTGACTGATCACGAGAGAGGAATCTCCGAAGACACTCAGGAACTTGATCCTTAGGTCAATTGCAGCTCGAAGACCCATGATGCATGCTTCATACTCCGCCATGTTGTTGGTGCAGTTGAAACATAGTCGGGTGGTAAGTGGAGTATGTGAGCCTTTAGGAGATATGATCACGGTGCCAATACCGTTACCCAAAGCGTTTGAAGCTCCGTCAAAGTGCATAGACCATCGGGATCCTTCCTCAGGTCCTTCATCCGGTCCAGGTATCTCACAATCAGTCACTACCATGATATTCTCGTGTGGAAATTCAAAGTTCATAGACTGGTAGTCATCCACTGCCTGATGTGCCAAATGGTATGCCAATACACTTCCCTTGATTGCTTTTTGAGTTGTGTACTGGATGTCATATTCAGTCAAGATCATCTGCCATCTTGCTATTCTTCCGGACAAGGCAGGCTTTTCGAAGATATACTTGATTGGGTCCATCTTTGAAATCAACAGTGTAGTGTGAGTCAACATATACTGTCTTAGCCGGCGAGCAGCCCATACCAAAGCGCAGCAAGTTTTCTCGAGCAGTGAGTATCGGGTCTCACAGTCGGTAAACTTTTTGCTAAGGTAATAAATAGCGTGCTCTTTTCGGCCAAACCCGTCATGCTGCCCCAGCACGCACCCCATTGAATTGTCGAGTACTGTCAAGTATAGGAATAGAGGTCTCCCTTCAACTGGTGGCATAAGAATGGGTGGCTCCTGGAGATACTCTTTGATTCTTTCGAAAGCAGGCTGGAATTCATCGTTCCAACGTACTACCTGATCTTTCTTCAGTAGCTTGAAGATTGGCTCACAAGTAGCAGTTAGGTGCGAGATGAATCGGGCGATGTAATTCAGCCATCCTAGAAAGCCTCTGACTTCTTTTTCTGTCTTGGGAACTGGCATCTCTTGTATGGCTTTCACTTTGGCAGGGCCCACTTGAATACCTTTGTCGCTCACGACAAAACCTAGCAGTTTTCCAGATCTCACCCCGAAGGTGCACTTGTTCAGGTTTAACCTCAGCTTGTACAACTTTAACCGGTCAAAAAGATTTTGTAAATGGTCAAGGTGTTCCTCCTCAATTTGGGACCTCGCAATCATATTGTTGACATATACTTCGATCTCATGATGGATCATATCATGAAACAGAGCAACCATGGCACGCTGATATGTTGCCCCAGCATTTTTCAACCCAAAAGGCATGACCTTGTAGCAAAAGGTGCCCCACTGAGTAACAAAAGTGGTCTTCTCCATGTCTTCAGGAGCCATCTTTATTTGATTATAACCGTAGAAACCGTCCATAAAGGAGAATACCTTATGATGAGCAGTGTTGTCAACCAGAACGTCGATGTGAGGCAGCGGGAAGTCATCCTTGGGGCTCGCCCTGTTCAAATCCATGTAGTCAACACACATTCGGACCTTACCATCTTTCTTCGGCACCGGAACCACATTGGCAACCCACTGAGGGTAAGAAGTTACTGCTAGAAAACCAGCGTCAAATTGTTTCATAACCTCAGCCTTGATTTTCTCGGACATCTTTGGACGCATACGGAGGACCTTCTGTTTTACCGGAGGGCATTCTTCCTTGGTAGGCAGGTGATGAACCACAATGTCGGTATCCAACCCCGGCATATCTTCGTACGACCAGGCAAAGATTTCCACGTAGTCATGCAGCATCTGAATCAACCGTTGTTTCACACTGAGCTCCAGATTTGCACCGATCTTGACTTCCTTCCTGTCTGTCTCAATACCCAGATTTACTGTTTCCACCGGCTCCTGGTGTGGCTGAATGGCCCTCTCTTCCTGAAGTAGCCGTCTTGCAAGCTCACCAGGAACTTCGCAATCATCTTCACCTTCGTCTTCGGCTAAGTTGATCGGATTTTCGAAGTCATAACTGGCAGTAGCAGAGTCGTTACCAGTGGGATCCAGAGTAGATTGGGATCTGTATATGTGAGTGTGTGTAAATAGCTGTTTTGCAATATATAATAAAGAAAGACAAGGAGCGCAAGATTTGAAATGCAAAACGTCCAATGCTTTTATTAATGATATATGAAAATGACACACAAAAGCCCTCACAAATGAAGCCACGGTGCCCCGGGTAAGACACCAGGCCATAAAGTTTCACAATATTGTCTGTTACAAATTCAAAACAAAGGAGTTCATTACTGAGTAACAAAAGTGATAGGGACGAAGTCTTTCGCTGTCCAGTTGCTTGGTCCACCGTTAGTTGTAGGGTAGATCCAGCTGTCGAATTCAGATTCCTCCACGTCATCTTCGATGGCATTTACTCCCGAGTTACTGATGAATACAAGAGGTCTTCTAATCCTTGCACTACGAACAAACCTTTAAGCTTCTGCAGTGAAACCCAAACCAAACTTGTCAGTCTTCTGAGTGAAATCAGGAAGTCGGCCCCAGTTTGCATACTCACCCTTCTCAATAATAGCCCAGGCATCCTTTAAGGAAGCCATCTTCAAAGGAGAATCTTCAATCACAGTCTCAGCTGACGCCAGCGTCTGAGGAACCTCTTCAAAGTGCTGGAATGGGGTCTCAATGAACTCCCCATCCATCTCTATATACCAGAACGAGTTGAGGTGGCTGACCATGTATTCCTCCTCCCCTTGAACTGTCACAATCTTCCCTCTGACCAGGTATTTCAGCTTCTGATGTAGTGTGGAGGTCACAGCTCCAGCTTTATGGATCCATGGACGACCCAACAAACAAGAATAGGATGGTCGGATGTCCATCACGTAGAATGTAGAATCAAAGACCTGAGAACCAACTCTGATTGGAATGTCAACCTCACCATGTACCATCCTTTTCGACCCATCAAAGGCCCGAACAACGATGTTACTTGGCTTTAACTCCAACCCTTTGCAATCCAACCTGTCTAGAGCTTTCTTGGGCAAGACATTCAATGAGGAACCAGTGTCAACCAACACATGTGCCAGAGTAGTGCCCCTGCATTCAATGGAGACATGCAGGGCATCGTTATGGTTCTTCCCTTTAGCAGTCAGGTCAGCGTCGGAGAAACCCAAACCATTATCAGCAGTTAAATTGGCCACACACTCGGTAAACTAATCAGCTGATGTCTCTTGTGGCACGTGGGCCGTCTTCAGGAAGGTAATCAGGGCCTTGGCATGGGCCTCTGAACACAACAACAGTGATAACATAGAAATCTTGGAGGGGGTTTGCCCCAACTGCTCAACTACATTATAATCACTCTTCTTGATGATCTTCAGAATCTCTTTCATCTCCTGCTTTGAAGCTTCAACATTAATGGTCTTTGGTGCCTCCGTCTGGGCAGGCATATCAGTGGAGATCCCTTTGCCCCGAGCACCAGATGACTCGGCAGCAGGGGTAGAAATAGGAACTTGATTAGGAGGGGAAGTAGGCACACTTGCAGGTGTGATGACAATAGGTCTCTGGATAGTTGGTAGCGCAATATCTGGTGAGAAAAGTCTACCGCTGCGGGTGACTTTGGCAGGCCCGGTGATGTTGCTGACGCCGGTATTAGTATCAAACTCTTGTTTAACTCCAAGCACATAAACATCTGCCCCATAGTGCCAAGGGACAGCTTTGTCAGATGTATAGGGGATGGGCCCCAGAACAGTGATGATTATGGGTGCAATCTTCTGAGCAGACATAATTTTGACAGGCTTCCTCGAGGGAGCCTTGGGAGAATTGTTGAAAATGGTGACGATGGAAAATTCTTCAGTAGGGGTGGCAGGAACAGAAATCTTCTCGAACAGAATCTCTTTATTATCCATCAGGTTTTGGATGTCTGACTTCAAAGATGGACAACCAGTAGGTGAAACAGAACATAGATGGCAACCTTTACTACATCCCGGAAATAAACCGGCTAGCAACAGGTTCCTTTTGACAGTCAACAGTGGAGTAACAATATCATCCACAGAGGCTACAAACAGGTCTTCCTCTACAGCATTCACTCCATGCTTGGGCATGGGAGCAGTCACAATATTGGGCCTTTCGGGCGCCTCGAACTCTATCTCTTTAGCATCAATCAGGTCTTGGACCTTATTCTTCAGAGTCCAACAATCATCCGTATTATGTCCCGGGCCGTCAGAGTGATAAGCGCAGCGGGCGTTGGGGTTATACTTGGGTGATGTAGTGTTGGGATTCTTAGGGGCTTCCCTTAAAGTTACCAAATTGGTTGTCAGTAACTGTGGCAATATTTGGGACAAGGTCATACTGATTCGAGTGAACTGCCTTCGAGGTCTCTCACCCCTTTGTTGGTTGTGATGCTGAGGAACACCAGCAGGTTTCGAAATGACCACCATGTTGACAGCTTGGCGGTGTTCAGATCTATTTGGTCTCCTTGAACCATAGACAACACTAGATTCTTTCTTGAACGGCTTCTTCTCAGTGCTCGATGAGGCACCCTTCTGTATCTTCCCAGACTTGATACCAGCTTCAATTCTCTCACCAGTCAAGATAAGGTCTGTAAACCCGGCTGAAGAATTTCCAATCAAATGGTTGAAGAACGGACCAGACAGGGTCCCCAAGAACATATCAACCAGCTCACGATCATTCAAAGGTGGCTGCACCCTTCCGGCAAAGTCTCTCCATTTTTGGGCGTACTCTTTAAATCCTTCACCCGTCCCTAGTGACATACCATGGAGTTGGGTACGCGTAGGAGTGAGGTCGGAATTATATTGATACTTCTTATAGAACGCAGTAGCCAAATCCTCCCAGTTACGGATACTGGCTCCATCCAGCTCATAGAACCATTCGAGTTGAGTCCCTGAAAGACTATCTTGAAAGAAATGGATCCACAAATTCTTGTCAGCAGTGTAAGGTTGGATCTTCCTTACATACGACCGAAGGTGCAACTTTGGGCAGGAGGCTCCGTCGTACTTGGCAAAAGCAGGTGCCTTGAATTTATGGGGAATCACCACCCCAGAGGATAAGCCTAGATCTCTAAAGTCCAGTCTGGGCACATTCTGTATCTCCATGGCGCTCAAGCGGTCCTCCAACTGTTTGTACCTATCCTCAGCAGGAGGGTACTGTTCTTCATTATAATCCGTCTCGTTGTCGGAGACTACGGGACTAGGAACCCTTCTCTCTTGGGGGATGTCTTTCCCTACAGATGAGGTAGTTAGCTCAACCTCATTCTGCAGTCCATTTCCAAACCTGCGTCCAGTGTTGAACAAGACGGTCCTCTTCTTCTTCTTCTTCCTTTCTTTCAGAATCAGAGTCTTCAAGTCCTGTTGACCCTGGGCTAGGTTCATAACCAACTCTTGGAACTGGGCATTCTGGGCCTGGAGGGCCTTGATAGCTTGTTCAGTGGAAGGTTCAGTAGACATGATGATTGCTGAAATAAACAGCGAAGAAGATAAGTGACATGTAAAAGGGGTACCTGTTATGCATATGATGAAATGAAATGCGTATGATTTATGTTTTCAAAGACAATCGGGATTCAACTTTGTAGACAAAAAAAAGGGAACACACTTTATTAGATTTAACTTCAGAATTCAAATTGTTCAACAAATTGCCCTTAGGCGTTACAAGAATAAAAATACTGAAAAGTAAACAAAAGCTGTAAAAGAAACATTAAGGGTCCATCGCTGCTCCCATGGCCTCTTCTTCTCAGTGCGGATATAGTCATTCAGGATCCGCTCGTTCTCCAATTGCTTTGTCAGCTTCTGGATCTTCTGTTCCTGTTCATTGAACCTTTCCCGGTAAGAATCCCGTTCTTCCTGCAGTTGCGCCCAAGACCTCTTTAGTGTGCCAACATCAGTGGGTGTATGGGGATGGAGAACAGTTGGAGGAACCCCGTCTTTATCAGCAATTTCAAGAATAATAGGCCTGACAGCTTCGTATGGCATACCTAACTTCTGAGCACGAAGGCGGACCCATCTGAAATATGACTCCATTGGCAGAGAAGTTTTTGGTCCCAATTCATGTGGGTCAGCTTTGTGAACTCTATCCCAAGCCCTGATGAATCTACGATGCAACTCGTCACTATCCACCTGAAAATCAAAGACGATATGAGGTATCAACATCTCATGAGGCCCTTCTCTTCTGGATCTTCCATACTGACAGAGAGCTAAACATGGGTTATAATAGATTCCACCACGGGTTCCGATCAATGGAACATTAGGATACTCTCCACAACGATCAATGACGGCCACTTCATCTAAGCCTCTGAGAGTCCAAATAATGTCATTATCAGTAAGAGACATTATCCTATGAGCCCAGCCTCTTCCTTCTTTGTTCTTCAGTACGAACTTAGGGAGGTGCGAAATAAACCACCTCGCCAATAAACGAGCACAACACCACAAAGTTCCCCGTCTTCGAGCAGTACGAGCATAGAGCTGATAAAGGACATCACCCAAGAGAGTAGGTACAGGGTTCCGAGAGATGAAGATCCTTATGGCGTTAACATCAACAAAGGTGTCGGGATTTGGAAACAATACTAGACCATAGATTAAGAGAGCCAGAATGTCCTCGTACGCTTGAAAGTCTAAGTCATTCCAGAAACCATTAGCTTTGCCAACCAGAAACTTAGTCAAAAAGCCCTTAACTCCACTTCTAGTCTCCCAATTAGCCATTACTTCTTCTTTGGTCAAGTGAAGGGCTGCAGCGATCTCTTCAGGCCTAAGAGTCTTTTCCCAACCAGTGAATGGAGTCTGCTCCAAAACAGGGATACCAAGCAACTCAGAGAATTCTTCCAGGGTAGGGACCAGCTGGAAGTCTTGAAAGGTGAAGCAATGGTATAGCGGATCATAAAACTGGACCAGGACACTCATCAGTTGTAAGTCCCACTTTGAGGTGACTAAACCGAGAAGAGAACCATGCCTCCTGATGAAGGTAGTAGTGTCTGGGATCCTGTCAACCAATTCCTTAAGCAAAGTAGGTGGTTGAACAAAGTTGAGCCGGATAGTATTCCTACGCATGGGCATCATAATGTCCTACAAAACAGAGCAAAGATGAAACCCTCTTGTCTTTGAAATGGGTTAGTCCTTATGCAGGATGCATGCAATGTTATGATGTCATGATGTTATGATAAAGGCACACCACAAGTATTCACAAAATACAAACATGGTAAGGCACACAAGTCACATAAAAGAGCCCTTAGATTTCAGGCCAGCATGAAGTTTAGGTACTACCCTCTTTCAGTTTCAGTTGGTTAAGACCTGTCCTAAAAATAGTAATCGGGTTCTAGAGGATCTCAATATCACTGACTACCCTCAATTGGTCATAATTCCAGTTTGGCAACCTTTTCTTGCGGCCGGAACCATCGCGAGAGTTCAGTCTCAATGAGTGTAGCATACTGCTACTGTTCTATGGCCAAGTTGGTCAATTTAGGGTTCTAAGGTCAGTTGGTGCTTAATGACTCCTCAGAAGACCCATATTCTCCTCGTTCCAACACAAGGGATATCGGTACAGACCAAGGTGTCACACCAACGTAGCTACTGCTTCACCCGTGTCGGTCTACGCCGGACAGGTCCCTCACAGTTTATTGCTACTTACCTAAAAAAGGGTACCCCATATCCGGGTTAGGATCTATAAAACTCCGATACAAGCCCACAAAGTTAAAGCAAACAAGGCATACAATTGAAAACATAAGTGATCTTATCCTAAGGTACACCTCACTTATAAATCCCCAGCAGAGTCGCCAGTTCTATGATCGGTGGGAATAGAACTGACTGTTTTTGAATGCTGGTTCGCGTTTGCGTTTTGCAAAATGTCGTGGTAAGCAAGAGTCGCCACCGTCTTTTATTTTCTCCAACAAGGAAAGGACAAAAGCACAGCAAAATTCCTTTTCGAGATGTTTCTCGGTTCGGGAGGTAGATTATAGAAAGGGAAGGTGTTAGCACCCTTTCTATCCGTGGTTATCCATGGGCTCTTAGGTACTTGCTCACTATGTTTTCAAAATGTTTTGCTTTTCTTGTGTTTGTGGGTTTTGAAAAAGTCTTGTTTGAAAACTTCGATTTAACTCTTGTTTCTGTCCTCAAGAGTGTATGAAGTGTTGTTTGAAAACTTTTGTCAGAAAAGTGTAGGTGCGAAAAGTATTTTTGTTTTGAAAGAGCAAGTACCTGAGAACCTCTACCTACTCAAAAGAAATTAAGCTGTGTAAATATCCTTTAGACAATGCTATCCCACTATTGAGAAGGAGGTAGCACCGTCGTTGGAGTTTTCGGGTCAATTCGATTATGTGGGACATGTGGTCACCAAAGCAATAGTAGGACGCCTTAGCGGTAACCCTAATGTCTTAGATTATTTTTTATCGAGGCAACCGTTTCGAGGCAACTTTGATCTTTAGACAGGAGGGCAACCTCTAAAACACCCTATACTCAATGACCACGTCGAGGCAACCAAGTGAGGCGTACCCTAGGAGTGGCGTGTGCGAGTGTGTCAGGTTTCAGTTAATGTTATCTTTATACATGTCATGGTGAGCTACGATTAATTTTATTTTAAGGATAAGTCTTGACATGCATAGCCTAATTAGCATACATCTAGCAGTTAATAGTTGCGGAAAATAAAGCTAAGCTATTACAAGGCGTCGGGTATTTACATCGCCAAAAACAAACCCTTGAAAAGTAAATTGCGGGAAATTAAATAAAAGCGATAAATAAAGTCCTAATTAAAGCTATTACATCCTCGGAACAATTACAATTATATGATAAAAAAATTATGAATAAAAAATAATCACACGCGAGAAGAATTGGATCGGAGAGTTCTTAGGGTTTTGACCCTTTTTGAGAAAGAAAGAGATTTTTTGTTATTTAATGAATTAAATTAAATTAAACCTAAACTAATTCATTAATTAAAAGAAATATTTTTTTTGAGTTTTTTATGTTTCAAGGAAATAAAAAATAAAGATGATTAAAATTGTCAAAAACCCTAATTCTATGTTGATTTTAAATTATTACAAAAAAAGTTAGAATTATCCTAATTAAAACTAAATTAGTTAATTATATTTATTTACAAAAATAACAAAAGGGTGAAATTAATTTTAATAATAAAAAAATATTATATTTTTTAGTTTTCTGATTTTATTATGAAAAATTAATTTGGTTAATTAAATAATAATAATTATTATTAATAATAAAACAATTAAATGGAAAATATAAAAAGAGGAAAAAGGAATAAACCCAGGGGGTGCTGGCCCAGTTTTGGAGGTGTCTTTGGAATTTTCAGGCCCATTTACATCCCAGCCATGTTGACTTTTCTGGACTCCCTGCACGCTCATTGACTAAGGCGTATGGTGATCACCCAGCTTTGGCCACTGGATCTATGCTTGAAGACACCTGGCGCGTTGATAATTGGAGGTATATGATGGACTTCACTTTGAAACCTGCATGTGAACATACAAAGAAAAAGGAAATAAATGTTTTGGGGGACCTGGGATTCGAACCCAGGTCCCAGCGCTCATTGGACGTTCACTCAACCACTCCACCAACTTGCCTCAATTGATATTGGAATAATAAGTATTCATTATATATGCAAACCAATCAATATGCTGAAATTATAAAAACAAACGCGCGCTTTTTCAAATTAACCAATGGGACGCCAACACCTCATCATCTTCTTCATTCGTTCTGCATAAATAATATTAGATAGCGGGGGTTTTTAACCTCCACTATCTAGCTGCACGAAAAATAGCGATTAGAAATCTAGCAAGCATAAATATTTCGCGAGGGGTGGTTCTTGTTCGTCTGGGTATAACGATTTCAACCATGTATCTTATGAGTCCTAATTTTTCCTGGTTCAGAAAGCCCTAATTTAAAGCTCAAGAACCCTAAAAAGTCAGTCAAGGCATTCTTCGATTCAGGGCGTTTCAGTTTAATCCAATTATACCATTAGCTTCGTATGGTTCCTAGCAACACAAATCAATCACAAAAACATGTTAACTATGCATGAATTAGGATATACGATTATGAAATATAAGTGCAAACCGTGGTTCTGTATTCCTTGATTCTTTAAGCTTTGATGCCTGAATTGAATTGCAAAACGTTCCTGGGACCTCCTGCAATGTATTAGAATCAACAAAAACCCTTGAATCGACCTAGAATGCAAAAATCAGTTTTCAATTTTCTTGGAATTTCTTCAATGTGTTATGGTTGTTTCTGTAGCTTTCTCTCGTCCATTCGGTCAGGGTTTGCTTGCATACATATAAGGCAATTGAATTAGGTCAAAAGCTGGGCAAAAATCCATGTGCATTGATGATTGAATCCTTGATTGGAAAATCAAATATTCTTGATTTTCATGATTGAACAAACTTACCAAAATTGGATTTTTTGATATCTTTGACTTGTGCACGAATTTTCCAGCATGTTTAGGTCATATTTGCTTCACAAAAAGATTTAAAAAACAAATCTTCTATTTTCTTATGATTTAAATTGATTAAATGAATTAATATTAATTAAAAATCCAATTAATCAATAAAAATAAGAAAATAAATCCAATTAAGCTTGATGGGGCATGCATAGGTCATGGGTAAAGTTTCAAGAAGAGATTTGAGGCCCATTTAGCAAAAATAAGGTGTTTTGAGCAAAGTTGACTTTTGCAAATTCATGAAAATTTCCCAACTTCTCCAATACACAACTTGCTCAATTTTGATCATATGACCATGTTCTTGGACATTTTGGAAAGCCCTTGAAGTCCTCTAACCAATGCTTTTGGTCCCATGTCATTTGGATTTACCAATCTCAAGTTATGGCCTTTGACTCAAAGTGTACTTTTGTTGACTTTTGAATTTGACCTATAATGTAAAAATTGGTAACTTCTTGTGAGAGCATTTATTGAACTTGGAGTGTGAAGATGGATTGTAGGAAATTGCATCCCCTTCAAAATGAGCATTGGATGGGATTTTTCTGACAAACCATGAAAAAGTTATGCCCTGGTCAAGATACAGTTGAATTTTCTACTGTCCAAAAATAGTAACCTTTTGCATCTTGATGATTTTTGAGCTATTCTTGTGGAATCGTGATCAAGACTTGATAAAATGATGATTGTGGACTCAAAATAAGATGTTTGACCAAAAATTCTGACTTTTGACTGCAAAATGACCATTTTGCCCTTGTAGTTGACTGTGGATCAAATGGAGCTTTTGACTGTGCAAACTGACACTGTGAATCTTGAAATTTGGTATGTAGGTGCTTGAGGATGTATATAGGCCTTTGAGACTTGGTTGAACCATTGAGAACCCCAAATTCCTTGAAAGAACCAAAACCCTAATTTCAGCTGTCTTAGGAGGTGGTCTGACTGTACAACCCTTGAGTAATCTTTGAGCAATTTGAAGATCATTCTTGACAAATATTGAGGAATATGGGAGGGTAAATTTTGGGGTACAAAACCTTAGCATGGGCTTCAGAGCATAAAAGTAAGGCCAACATTGAGATCTTTGAAGTGGTCTTCCCCAACTGTTCCACAATGTTATAATCACTCTTCTTTGTTATCTTTAATATCTCTTCCATTTCTTTCTTAGAAGCCTCATGGATGACTTCTTGGTGCACCTTCGTCTGGACAAGCTCAACCAATATCTCTTTGCCCTGAGTCTCGGCCGACTCAGTAGTAGGGATAACAACAGGGATAACAATAGGAGTAGCAATAAGAGTACTAGCAGGAGTAGCAGCAGGAATAATCACAGGAGTAGCAACAGTCTTTGGAGAGATCTCGGGAGAGAAAACTCTTTCGCTTCTCGTAATTTTACTGGTCCCAACAATGTTGTCGATGTTGGTGTAGGATCAATCCCTTACCACTGAGCTAAAAGCAATTGCTTGTAGCCAAGGTGCTACTCTATTTCCTTATAGCAAATCTAATAAGGGGCCTACCTGGCCCACCTAACACACATGTGTAGGTGCCCATGGGGGGATGTTAAGCCCTTTGAATCTATGAGGTTGACGCTGGATATTTTAATCCAACAATCTCCCCCCCAGTGTCAGCCGGGGGGATTCAAACCCATGACCATGCTCTGATACCACTTGTTGGATCAAGTGCTTACCACTGAGATAAAAGCAATTGCTTGTAGCCAAGGTGCTACTCTATTTCCTTATAAAGAATCTAACAAGGGGCCTACCTGACCCACCTAACACACCTGCGTAGGCGCCCATGGGAGGGATGTTAAGCCCTTCGAATCCCTAAGGTTGGCGCTGGATATTTTAATCCAACAGTTGGGATCAATATCTTCAGCAACTTTATCCTCAATAGCCAATAGGTCTTGCTTGACGCCATGGTAATAAACATCAGCTCCATAATTCCAGGGAACAACTTTATCAGAGGAATATGGTATTGTCCTAGGAAGGGTGATGCTCAAGGGAGAAAACTTGGGAACAGATGTAATCCTGACGGGTCTTTTGGTGGAGACCC
Source organism: Vicia faba (assembly GCA_948472305.1). Taxonomy (NCBI): domain Eukaryota; kingdom Viridiplantae; phylum Streptophyta; class Magnoliopsida; order Fabales; family Fabaceae; genus Vicia; species Vicia faba. The sequence continues at coordinate 255,487,451 of OX451736.1, read as the reverse complement.
TGGGAGGATTGTCGGAAATGGTAATTATCGAGACATCTTCACACAAATTTCTTGCAAGGGAAACTTTCTCAAACATAATTTCTTTGTTAACCATCAGACGATGGACGCCCATCTTTAACAACAAACAACCATCAGGTAGAGACATACATGAGTGGCAACCTTCACCATAGCCCTAAAATAAACCAACTCGCAACAGATTCTCTTTAACAGTTAGAAGAGGAGTAGCTAACTCATCCATAGAAGAAACAAACTGATCATCTTCAACAGCATTGACACCTTGGTCGTGTTTGGACATTGGAGCAGTTATTATGTTAAGTGTCTCTGGAAGGTCAAACTCAATCTCCTTCGGCTCGATAAGATTATGCACCTTATTCTTTAAATCCCAATAGTCGTTTGCATCATGTCCCAGAGTTTCGGAATGGTAAGCACATTGAGCATTTGGGTTGTAGCGGGGAGATGCAGTATTGGGATTCTTAGGAGCTTCCTTTAGAGTCGCCAAATTGGACTTCAGTAGATGTGGAAAAATCTGGGATAAGGTCATGTTGATCCGGGTGAACTGTCTTCTGGGTGCATCTAGTCTGCGCTGATATTTTCCTTGCTTGTTTGATGCGGGATTAGAAATCATAACAACCCCTACCGTTGGATGATGTTCAGTTTTGTTTTGATTTCTTTGGCCGTAAGCAACACTGAAATCCTTCTTTCCAGTGAATGGTTTCTTTGTTGTACTGGAGGATGCATGTCTCTGGATTTTACCACTTTTGATGTCAGCTTCTACCCGTTCACCAGGCAGTATCAGTTTAGTGAACCCATCAGAAGAGCTTCCAATCAGATGGTTAAAGAACGGACCAAACAACGTGCCCAAGAACATGTTCACCAGCTCTGTATCAGATAACAGAGACTAGACTCTTCACGCAGGGTCTATCCATTTTTGGGCATAATCTTTAAAACCTTCGTCGGAACCCATAGATATACCTTGCAATTGCATATGAGTTGGGGCGAGGTCAGTGTTATATTGGTACTGCTTATAGAAAGCAGCAGCCAGATCTTCCCAATTATGAATGTTGGTTCTCTCCAGCTGATAGAACCATTCCAGTTGAGTCCCTGCCAAACTTTCCTAGAAGAAATGTACCCACAGATTCCTATCAGTAGTGTGGGGTTGAATCTTCCTGACATATGACCTTAAGTGTAGCTTAGGGTAGGAGACACCGTCATACTTAGCAAAGGTAGGGATCTTGAATTTCTGCGGGATGACCACCCCTGAGATCAGTCCTAGCTCTTCAATATCCTGCCTGGGCACCCTCTAGATCTCCATAGCATTGAGACGATCCTCTAGATATTTGTATTTATCATCAGCAGAAGGATACTGCTCCTCAGAATAGTCAGCTTCATCTTCCTTAGACGTTGGATTATTGTTTTCTTCTGTTGGCTTCTCTTCTTGATTATCCCCCTCATTTGACGGGGTTGCAAAATCTAGAGCTCGCTTATCCGATCCTCTGAACCTTCTTCCCAAATTCAAGACACCAATTGGTTTCTTTTCCTTCTTAGTCTTCTCTTTGATGATCATAGCTTTTAGATCTTCTTGCCCCTTGGCTAGAGCCAGGAACATTTGTTGGAACTGAGCATTTTATGCTTGAAGTTCCTTCACTGTTTGTGCAAGAGCCATTTCTTTTGCTGAAATAAACAGCGAAAAGAATAAGAAACTTTTCTCAAAATACCTGCTTATGAAATGAAATGCATGATATGCTTATGCGATGTTTTCAAGGACTTTGGGAAATTTAAATTTGCGAGCCAAAATGAAACAAAGATTTTATTAATAAGATTCAAATTACAATTGCCTTTTAGGCTTACGATTGAAAATAAAAAATATTAAAATCTAAGAATCACATCTCCCATGGGCGCTTCCTCTTTGTGCCGAGGTAGGCATTAAGACTCTCTTCTTTGTGAAGTTGTTTTATGAGCTCCAACACTCTCTTCTCACTAGTGTAGAATTGATCTCTAAAGGTATCCCTTTCTTCCTTCAGCTGAATCCAAGATCTCTGCAGCTCTTCAAGATCAGTGGTCATATCAGGATGGATAATTGTATAAGGAAAATCCTCTTTGACGGCCAGTTCCACAATCACTGGTAAGATGGTTGTATATGGCATCATAAGATTTTAGGCGCGAGCTCGTACCCATCTAAGATAAGGTTCCATAGGGATGGAATTCTTGTGGCCCAACATCTTTCTATCCACCTTATTTACCATGTCCCAAGATCGTATGAACCTTTGACGATACCCTTGAACATCATCCTCGTAGTTGAACATAATGCCTTGGATAAGCATATCATGGGGACCATCTCTTCGAGTATAACTGAACTGTCGTAGAGCTAAGGAAGGATTATAAGTGATACCTCCCCTAATACCGAGGAGTGGGACATTAGGGAATTCCCCACAGCGGTCAATGATAGAAATATCTCCCATAGACCTGGAGTACCAAAGAATATCCGAGTGAGAAAGTGACATTATCCTTTGCGACCAACCCAAACCTTGTTCATTCTTAAATACTGATTGAGGAAGGTGTGAAATAAACCACCTGGACAACAATGGTATGCAGTACATAAGAACCCCTCTTCTCTTCATAGTACGAGTGTGGAGGGAATGCAAGATATCTCCGAGTAAAGTAGGCACAGGGTTATGGGAGAGAAAAACCTTGACGACATTCACATCTATGAGCAAGTCCGGATTAGGGAAAAATACTAACCCATAGATTAGAAGACCTAAGACTTATTCGAAAGCTTGGAAATCCAAATCATCCCAAAACACTTGAGCCTTTTCTAATAGGAACTTGACTTGGAAACCCTTGACTCCGCTTCTTGTTTCCTAGTTGGATATAATGTCGGACTGTTTCATATGTAAGACTGCTGCAATGACCTTTGGCTCTGGTGCTTCTTCTAAAATGGTGAAAGGCACATGATCCAGAATGGGTATTGTGATACGGTGGGAAGAGAACTGACTGTTTTTGGAATGTTGGTTCGCGTTTTGCGTTTTGCGTTTGTTTTCGCAAAATGTCGCGGTAAGCAAGAGTCGCTGCCGTCTTTTATTTTATCCAACAAGGAAAGGAAAAAAGCACAGAACAATTCCTTTTTTGAGATGTTTCTCGGGTCCGGGGGGGTAGATTATAGAAAGGGAAGGTGTTAGCACCCTTTCTATCCGTGGTTATCTATGGGCTCTTAGGTACTTGCTCATAGTGTTTTCAAAAATTGCTTTTCTTTGTGTTTGTGGGTTTGAAAAGTTTTTGTTTGAAAGGAGTGTAAGTGCGAAAAGTTTTATTTTATTTTGAAAGGAGAAAGTACTTAAGAACCATCTACCTACTCGAAAAAAGGAATTAATCTGTGCAAATTTCCTTTAGACAACGCCATCCCACTATTGAGGAGAAGGTAGCATCGTCATTGGAGTTTTAAGGGTCAATTCGATTAAGGGACGTGTGGCCACTAAAGCAATGTTAGGACGCCTTAGCGGTAACCCTAATGTCTTAGATCATTGTGATCGGTGGAAATAGAACTGACTGTTTAAAGCTAGTTCGCGAAATGTCGCGGTAAGCAAGAGTCGCCACCGTCTTTTATATTCTCCAACATGGAAAGGACAAAAGCACAGCAAAATTCCTTATTCGAGATGTGTTTACCGTGGTTATTGGTAAACAACCGCTGATCCTCCAAATGGTTACTTATTTGGTTACTCGCAGGATCGATCAGATTGATCCTAGGACATAGGTTGATTTTGAGGTTTTGATTAAGTTGGATAATGGTCAAATGACAATAAAATAAGGAGGCTTTAAGTAAATTGCATGAAGAAGGACTTTGATAAAATAAATGAAGGCCTTAAATAAAGGGCTTCGACAGAAAAGTAAAGAAGAAAGCAAGTAAAGTTTCTGGAAAAGTAAATGACTTTAATTCATAAAAGTGGTGTTTCACACATACATTCTCAACAATTCTTTCTCACACGCTGGGTACTCGAATCTATATGAGTGACTTTGTATATGATTGTGAACACACGCGAGAAACTGCGTGAACTACTACTATTTATACTAAAACATCCCAAGTAACCGTCGGGCAGTTACACTGCTTCGAGATGATTCCACTTGGCACGTTCTCAGCGTTCGACGCTCCAGATCTTTGCACGTTGCACTTGGTAACCACTGGAAACCGTTTTCCCTCCAAACGCTTGAATTTCAAACCGTTTCACTCTGAACCATCAAACACCTTCGTCGAGAAGCATCTTCGACGAGAAACACCTTCGACGTAGAAGGCAACCAACTTCTCCTTTGGAAGAAATCTTCTAAGTACAGTGTCATCTTTCGATGGGCATTTCGACAGACCCAGCTGATTGAAAACATCCTTCAGCTTTAATGGCTGACATTAATGAAACAAGGGTGTCGAATTTAAGAGCCAACAAATTGCCCCCCAAGAATGCCTTATTTCGACTCTGAAAGAAAAAGGCATTCTTTGAAATGCCATTCGACACCTGTCTTTTCATTCTTAGTCACAAATTAAATTGTGCACTTTTTGTTGTCTTCTACCAACCACTGACAATCCCAAGGAAAAACCATCATTTATCCGTACCTAAGACGTCACTTCAGTACGGCGTGCAGCGTGCCAAACGTCATTTCACAAATTGTCATCATGACAATTCCCAAAAACGAGGGCGCACGCTGCACCCTTCCATTTCTGCAGAACGGCTACAACAACAGGGAGACGCCACGTGTCCCACTACCTTCTGCAACATTAAATGGCATTTAATGTCCTCGAATTTGGGGATTTCCCCACTACTATAAATAGCGGTAAGTACCCATTGTGGGACTTTTTACGCTACCTTGCTTTCAGAATTCCTCATTTACATACAAACTCTTGTCAACTTTGCAAACCTCTTGTTCTTCACTTCGTCTTCAACCTCATTACCAACAATGGCATCTGGTTCTTCCAACGCTCCTAGCGCCAACACACCCTCTGGAAATGTCAAACCTAGGGTTTTCTCCACCGCCCCCGTAGTGACTCCCACGGGCCAACGAAGGGTCCCTGAGCCTTTGGACATTGCTGTACGTGATGCTTATTCACGCCACCTCATGATTCCGGTTGGATATTCCAACCAAATCTTTGCTATGTCTGGCCCATTGTACCCAAGCATTGCTGAGGCCATGAAGATCAAAAGTTACTTTCCGGTACTTGAGAGACTCAAACCGGTTGGATGCTCCAAGAAAGATGCAGAGGATAATGAAGATCCTGCTAAAGAGAAAATCGACCTCCGTTTCTTCAACAAAGTTGTTAGGGCTTTCAGGTCTGGTCCTAGCCTCACTCCTGATTATAGTGCTTGGCTGGAAAAAATGGAGAAACGCCAGGCTTCGATCTGGAAAGACATGGGGATATTCGACCTGGTTATGCTGTCGAAGACAGGTCTTAACTATTCCCCAGAAATGTTGATAACTTCTTTACTCTTCTGGGATTACACCCATTTCACCTTCCATCTTCCCTGTGGAATGCTGACTCCCACGCTCTTCGACGTGGCCGCCATCACTGGCCTTCGACCCACTGGGGACTACTTCGACCCGGAGGAAATTTCGGAGGATCAGATTGGATTCTCTGCCACAAAACCAACCTACACCACCTTCATCAATCACTACCACGATAGGTCGACAGAAACTGTGTCGGATGTCGAACATATTGCATTTCTAGCCTTATGGCTGACACGCTTCGTGTTTTGCTCCAAGTCCTTACAGGTGACCAAGAAGATGGTCACTCTCGCCACTCAACTCCACCATGGCCAAAATATCTGTTTGGCAGAATTGATTTTGGCTAGTCTGTATGAGTCGATTAGCAACGAAGCGACTCTTATGAAGATCATCGAGAACAGAGCCAGTCTGCTGCTTGCTGGACCTTTTTGGCTACTTCAGTTGTGGCTCAATGCCACCTTCGAGTCTTTCTTGCCTAAGAAGATTCAAATAAATGAGCAGGCTCCAGAAATAGCAAACAGACGCGTCGAAGGAACCAGATTGGCTCTGTTGACTCCAACGGAAGATGGGCTGGAGCTTCAACAAACTTTCACAAACTTCATTTTGATGTTTTCTAAAAGGAAAGAGTTTGTTTCGACCATGGCTCCGTTTGCTCGACGGAAGGTTGGCCCAGAGTGGTTCACAAGGCCACATCCTAGGACTTCGAGTGGTCCTCAGGTGGACGAACATACAACAGTGTGGGAGGCATTTCTCACACCAAGAATAATGCCCCTGAGATTCAAGAGCTCTAAGACTCACTTGAGTCTGATTGCATATCAACCAAACCTGGTGTCTCGCCAGTTTGGTATTATCCAAACACTGCCTTCTCCAATTTTTCCCAGGGAGAAGTCTATGTTATACTTCTGCAACGACTACACCGAAGAAGCTGCCACTAAGCATATCGGCAGATATGCTGGTCGAACAGTTCTTTCGGTTGTTTGACTATCAGCTTAACTTTCTCTGCTCACCATCCTTCGAGGAGTGGTGGAAAAGTTACTACGCTGAGGAGTTTTTCGACGAGAAGGACTTCGTGGATGAGCTTCAGAAATCTTTTGTCCTTGTCTTGGACAAAATAAAGAAATGTAAGTTCATCTTTCCAAATTACTTTGTCTTTCTCTTTCGACTGCTAGCCTGTTAATTATTTTGTCTACTTTCAGTTGTTCGAAAGCCTGCAGCCAAGAAGGCTGCAGAAGGCCAACAGGGAGGAGGCCCCTTAACAAAACCTCCACCGCCGGCGAAGACTATAGCACCGGCGAAGACCACAACAAACCAGCAGGGGGAAGGCCCTTCGAAAAAGCCTTCTGCATCGGTAACCAGACTTTCATTATTTTCTTCTGGCTTTGACTTTTTGACTTTCGATGCAACTGCTAAATCGAACTCCAATTGGTTTTTTAGGCACCTTCGCCCAAGAAACTGCCAGCACTGACGGTCGAATCCAGGAGCGACGAAGAAGATGATTCTCCCCCTGCTCCTCTAAAAAGGCGAAAGCTGAAGAAGGACGTTCCTCTTCCTGAGGCTCGAACAATTAGAATAAAGGTTGCTGGGAGAAAGCCCAGGCCACCTCCAGTAATCATTGAGAAGCCAACGGAGGAGGAATTAAACGTTCTTCTCAATAAACCTGTCGAAAGCGACAATTCCAGCCCTAGGGCTGAAGCTACTTTACAGGTAATCTCTTTGATCCCTTTGTAACTCAGGTGTCGATACCTACGTTCGACTATGTCTCTTTCGAATTTATAAGATTCTTCTTCTTCTCTTTTCAGGACACCACTGAAAGCTCAGCGCCAAGGACTTCTGAAACATTGGATTCTGCTGAACTCAGCAGGCCACAAGAAAAAGGCTTGGCGAACGATGAAGCCAATACTGAAATAAATGAAGCCAATGCTGAGACAGCAGAAAAACCAGCAGAAGATCCACAAACAGAAGAGCAACAGCCAAAAGAGATTCAGGTGGTGGATCTGTCGGAAGAAAATCGTGACGAAGGGGACCGCGGCGACGCTGGCGAAGAGGATCAAGGTGACGCTGGCGAAGGGAACCATGATGACGCTGGTACTGCCGCAGCCCAAGTCGAAGAGAGTCAAGTCGAGGCAAATGCTACTCAACAGCCTCAAACCCAAGACAATGCTGTTGCAAAGGCTGTTACCTCAACAAAGCATAGGTCGAAAGAGGACTTAGAACTCTTGAAGCAAACTGATCCTGTTAGCTATCTGAACGCCATCATCGAGAGCAAAAGTTCGTCTGATGCTAGTCAGGAGGTTCCTACTCTGTCGGGGAAGTCCACTGAAACTTATCCTCTCGATGAGGCTTTGACGAAGGTTAAGGAGCAGTTTTTTAAGAAGGACTTGATGAAAGCTTTGGAGGGGGACCCTACTGCTCCATCATACTTGAGGGATGCTTTGAATGCCGTAGACTTGTTAGCTGTGCCTCCAGAAGTTTCAGGCTTTATCATGGAGTTACACTCCATTATTGATCAAGTCTCAGCAGATTATCGGCGACAAAGGGGATTTAATAGCCAGCTTGAAGTGTTATATGGCAAAAGCTCTTCTGCATGGACTGCTGTAGCAGAGACAACTTCTCGAATTACGGAGTTGTCGAAGCAAAAATCATCTAAACAAGAAGAAGTTGATGCCATCGATCGAGAGAATGCTTCCCTCAAGGCGCAAATCGAAGAAATAGAGGCTAAGATAAATGCCAATACTAAGCGCAAGGAGGAACTTCTCTTGACTGTTCCAGACACCGAAAGTCAAGCTGAAATCACACAAGGCCTAGAATTTGCTGAGAAAGCTCAATCCTTCGACGATCAAATTGCCAAGCTTGCGCAAGCGAATGCTTTGTGCAACAAAAGATTGGAGCTGCAGCAAACAAAATACCTTCGACTCAAGGACTCCATCCCCTTCTGATTGATTCAGCATTTTAACCATATTTTGTAATATGTATTCGATAACATTGCCATTTTGGCTAATTTATAGAAAACTTTCCATTTTGGCTTCTTTATGGTTAATTTAGTCGTTACTTGTTATTTTATCTTTATCTCTTGGAGTGTAGGTTTGTACTTTTTCAAATATTTACCATTTACTCTCAAGAGCCTTTTATCTTCACCTAGCTCTTCGACTTCATAGGCTCCACCAGAAAAAGTCTGGATAACTCTGAATGGTCCTTCCCATTTGGGTGACCATTTTCCCATGCTTCGATCCCTTCGATCCATGGGAAGAATCACCTTCCAAACTAGTTCTTCAAGCGAAAATACCTTAGGTTTCACCTTTTTATTATAAGAGTCTTCTACTCTTTTCTTCTGAAGCCTGAGTAGGTCAAGAGCGCGCAATCTCTCTTCGTCTAAATCCACTAGTTCGTCTAACATCATATCCCAATAAATTTCAGAGGGAATATCATAATGTCTCTGAACCCTTGCAGATTGAAGACAAATTTCTGCTGGCAACACTGCGTCATGGCCAAAAGTTAGCCTATATGGCGTTGTACCTATGGCTTCTTTTGGGGACGTTCGACAAGCCCACAAAATCTGGTCTAACGTCTTATGCCAATTTTTTGGCTTCTTCCCAACATGCTTTTTTATCAAGCCAATCACTACTTTGTTCGCTGCTTCGACTTGACCATCTGCCTGTGCATAATAAGGCGTTGATGTTAGGAGTTTGAAACCTGTTTCCTGAGTGAATTCCTGCATCTTTCGACCGGTGAAAACTGATCCTTGATCAGTTGTTATAGTCTCAGGGATTCCATATCTAAAGATAATGTTCTTTTGAATAAATTCAATGACATTTTCTTGGTCTACATTGACTAAAGGAATAGCTTCGATCCACTTAGTAAAATAATCAATGCCTACCAATATATACTTCTGACTCTTTGATGATGCTGGTCGAATCTCTCCAATGAGGTCCAACGCCCATCCTCTAAAAGGCCAAGGTTTCACTATCGAGTGAAGTTCGCTTGCTGGTACATGTTGGATGCCTGTATGGACTTGACATTCTTGGCAACCTTTAGCGAACTCGGCACAATCTTTCAGCATAGTGGGCCAGTATAGTCCTTGTCGAAACAACAACCATTTCATCTTATGGCCTACTTGGTGAGCCCCGCATGCTCCAGCGTGCGTAGTCGAAAGGGCTATGTATGCCTCAGTTTCACTTAAACATTTTAGCAATACCCCTTCAGGCGTCTTCTTGAATAACTCATTACCCATGAGTACATAACTCAACGCCCTGTACTTTGTTTTTCGTTCTGTCGAAGCTCCTGGATTTTGAAGATAATCCACAATGGGATTCCTCCAATCTTGCTCTGACAAATTATCTATGAACGAAATTTCGAAGTTACTTTGATCAGCATATCCTAGTCTTGTCGATTCCAAGTCTGTTGGTGATAGACAAGTTGCTTTTATCTTTTCTCGGACTTCGATTGCTCTTTGGAATCTCGTTTTTGAAATCTTGTAACCAGATGCAATTTGTGCCAAGTCGTTGGCTATTTGATTTTCCAATCTGGGTATGTGTCGAATATTGACCATTTCAAATTTTTTCAATAAACGATTTGCTATCACAAAGTACATAATGAGATTTTCTCTTATGCATTTATATTCTTTTGTGACTTGCTTAATGACTAACTCTGAGTCTCCCATTATTTCGACTCGAGTTGCCCCCAATTCCAACAATATTTCAAGGCCAGTAATTAGAGCTTCATACTCAGCCTCATTGCTCGAACAAGAACCTGATATCTTGTACTTGAATGTTGTTGGAATTTTTTCTGGAGAAATGATCAAGACTCCTACTCCTGTTCCATCTTTATGGCTGGAACCATCGAAGTAGAATTTCCAAGGTTCTATCTCCATATAATTAATATCCTCAACTTGAATTGAGTGGTCGACTATAAAGTCTGCAACCACTTGTCCTTTCACTGCCTTAAGAGGCATAAAGGTCAAGGAGTATTCAGTTAATGCTAGTGCCCACTTGCCAATTCGACTGTGCAAGATAGGTTTCGACAACATGTACTTGAAAACATCAAAATGAGACGAAACATACACATCAACTGGTTTTATATATTGCTTGAGTTTTGTACAAGAGAAATACAGACATAGACACAATTTTTCAACTTTGCTATATCTAGTTTCTGCATCGTTCAAAACTCTACTAAGATAGTAAATGGGCCTTTCGACTCCATTCTCATCTTCTTGGGCTAACATGCTTCCCAAAGTTTTGTCGGATGCAGCTATGTACAATCTCATACTCCTATTGCTACAAGGAGGCACCAAAATAGGTGGCTTAGTGAGGTACCCTTTGATTTTGTCGAAGGCTTCTTGTTGCTCTTGCCCCCATTCGAACCCCTCTTTATTCAGTCGAAGTAAGGGTGAAAAGGCCTGAGCTTTCCCACTTAGGTTAGATATAAATCTCCTTAAGAAATTTATCTTGCCTAACAGAGATTGCAGTTCCTTCTTATTCGATGGCGCTTTCGCTTCCAGAATAGCCTTCGTCTTGTTCTGGTTGATTTCGATTCCTTTCTTGTGGACAACGAAGCCCAAGAAATCTCCAGCTTTCACACAGAATGCACACTTCAAAGGGTTCATCTTCAGACCATGTTCTCTCATTCTTTCGAACGATTGTCGAAGGTGGTCTATATGATTCTTCCTGGAAACAGATTTTATAACAATGTCATCAATATATACTTGCATAAAAGTGTTAATAAAATCATGGAAGATAGAATTCATTGCTCGCTGGTATGTTGCCCCAGCGTTCTTTAGGCCAAAAGGCATCACTACCCATTCGTAAGTGCCTAGAGCCCCAGGGCATCGAAAAGTTGTTTTCGACACATCCTCTTCAGCAATGAATATTTGATTATATCCTGAATAACCATCGAGCATACTCAGGTATTCATAGCCAGCGGCAGAATCGACTAGCATTTCCGCCACAGGCATAGGATATTCATCTTTGGGCGTAGCAGCATTCAAATCTCTGAAATCTATGCACACCCTTAATGTACCATTTTTCTTAATTACTGGCACAATGTTTGCAATCCATTCGACATACCTTGTAACGCGTATGAATTTGCACTTCAGCAGTCTTTCGACTTCCATTTTGATCTTCGACAGTACTTCTGGAGCGAAGCGTCTTGGACTTTGCTTGATTGGCTTCTTCCCAGGTTTGATTGGCAACGGAAGTTCTACCAATCCTCTGTCGAGACCAGGCATTTCGTCGTAATCCCATGCAAAATAGTCCTTGAACTCTTTCAACAATTGGATTACTTCCAACCTAAGTTCTGGGTCAATTTTGGCGCTGATGTAAGTTGGCTTTTTCTTTGACCCTTCGCCTAAGTTGATTTCTTCTAAAGGATCTTGCGCTAACATTTTAATGTTGTTCGCCAAGGGGTCCTTTTCGAAGCCCAAAGGCTCATCGTCATAGATGGCGTCGAGCCTCTGTTCCTGCATTCCTTCTGGCATGATATCAGGAGGTTCTGGATCGAAATCCTTCCCTGGACCTGCAGTAGATAACTGTTGATCATTGGCCGGTGTGGCCATATACTTTACTTCGGCTTCGAGAGCCGTTATCATCTTTGTTTCGGCTACATAAGCCGAAATTCGCTTCAATGACAGTGACTCAGTCATTATCACTGAATTCACTTCCCCAACCAGTTGGTTGGATATCAGTTAACCCACTGAAGTCTATGTGGGACAAGTCTTCTCTGTCCCATTGGAAACCATGCTCAGGATGCAGGTATAGGGAACAAAAAGTATTTGGCGCTGGCGCCAAGTCAAAGTCAGGTGTTGGACATGGCCCTATGTGAGCCAAGTTCTTGTCGAAATCTGCCAACCCCAAGTGATTCACTTCGCCCAGGTAATAGCTTTGATCTGCCTCTATGTTTTCGACCATCCCATCTGGACGCCATAGGAGCAGCCTCTGGTGCATTGATGATGGCACAGCTCCAACACCATGAATCCATTCACGGCCCAACAAAAGATTGTAGTTAGGTTTGGCCGATATGACCATAAACATTGTTGGTCGAAGGATAGATCCTACCTTGATATCTAGTTGGATCACTCCCATAGTGGTCCCTATGCCGCCCTCATAGTTCGACAGGACCATGTTGTGAGGCTTGATGTCCTCATCCCTTTTGCCAACTTTCCTTAGCATAAAGTGAGAAATAATGTTGATGGTTGCCCCACAATCCACCAAGATTTTATTCACTGTAGTTTCTTCGAGTTTAGCCCTTATAAATAAAGGCTTGAGGTGATTTTTCATCGCCTCTGTAGGTGGTTCGAAGAATCCATTTTGTTCCTCAGTAGTGCCATTGTCCATGACGAAATAGCACACTGGCCTATGTTTGGCCATTTCTTGCTCCACTTCCCAGTCACTTGTTTCGACCTCCACCTGTCGGTTGAATTCTCTGGGCAGCACTGAGACTATATTCACCATGATGTCCAAAGTATCATCAGACTCAAAACCATCTTCGTCTTCAATTTCACCTTGGTTAGGCCAAACTAGTCTGTTGGTTACCGGCTCTCTTTCCAGAGGTTTCCTTTGCTTCCTTAGAGGAACATTTGAATTGGTTTCTGCCTTTGGTTCATTGGCAGCCTCCCTCTCAGCTTTTCGTCTCCTTTGGTATCTCCTCCATTGAGATCGAGACATGGGATTTTTCCCTTTGTAGTTGCTTGACACTTGTGTAACTTTAGGTGCAGCAACTTGAGGCTCTTTCTTTTGTGTTAAAGATGAACCCCTTGGCACGTCGAAAGAGTGCCATCTCTCCTCACTTGGCCTCTTTCGATCAGATGTTTTGTACCAGGTATCTACTGGCACATTAGTTGGAGGCCTGAAAGTCAATGGCCTCTTTTCTTGGTTTGAACCTCTTTGGGAGGCTCTTCTGGGGTCATGTCGAAGATCAACGTTTTCCCTTCTCTTATTTGCTGCTCTTATGCCTTGAATATGCTCAGCAGCTTTTTTGTCAAAGATCGAACTGCATCTTGGACACAGCATCACCTCTGACTTCTTTTTCTGGCATCTTTGCAGGAAATCTGCCAGATTTTCATTTTCCCGAGGGAAAGCAGTCTTGTTAGCTTGTTCTTGCCTCATGGCCTCCTCTGATGCTTTTGGGTCAGAGACTTCGACCATGTTGACATGCATTGCATCTTTGTTGGCAAGAGTCAACTGCTTCATTTGAATCTCCAAATTCTCCGTCTGGCCTTGAACTGTGGCCAAGTGAGAATTGGGTTTTGGTCCAGTTTTTTGGGCTTCAACGGTCTCCAGCTTTGGGCTTTCGACCGCTTTCTGAACCGCTTCAATTGTCTTTCTGGATAAATTCCCAGAAAAACTGCCAAAGATTGGCATGTTGATATGGTCCTTTAAGACTTCGACCATTGTGATTCCTGGCCTCTTCGACTGGCTCCTGGATGCCTCGATCACGTTCACCTCTGAAGGCTCAGCATAGTGGGCTTCAGCCTGCAACGGATTTGAGTCGACAGCCATGGGGGTCTTGTCAGCAAACTTCAACCTCCCTTCTTCGATAGCGTCTTGCACAAGATTCCTGAAAAGAAAATATTGAGAAGTTTTATGGCCCAAAAAATTATGATATTTGCAAAAGCCTCTCTTCTTTCTTTGATCAAGAGGAGGAACTTTTACCCCTGGGGGTACTATCATTTGGCCATCTTTTACAAGCAAGTCAAATATCTCATCACATTTCGTAATGTCAAAACTATAAGTCTTTTTGGGGAACCTATCGTTGGTCCTTTCTGGACCAATGGAATTTTTTCCACTTGAGGGGACTAACAGTTTGCAAGAGTACGGTGGCCCTTGTTTTAGTTCCGCTAAATCGACTTCTCCTTCTTCGACAGTTATAGTATCGTCGAAGGACTCTGGATCTTCGTCATCCATATCAACATACGCTATCCTCTCTCTCTTATGAGTTTTCGTTGCCTTTGCTTTTTCAGCTTTGAGGCGTTCTACCTGTCGAACTCTATCGGCCAGTTGGGCCATGTCTCTCAGGTATTGAGTGTCTAACTTCTTCCTAATGGAATAATCTAAACCGCCTGCGGCTATTTCGACTAACTCATGTTCCGGCACTTGTGTAAAACATCTTGCTTTGAGCAACCTAAACCTATTTAGATATTCGTCTATAGGTTTAGTGAAACGTCTCTTTACACTGGCCAATTCTTTCAGGCTTATCTTGGTTTGCCCCATGTAGAATTGCTCATGGAACAATCTTTCCAACTGGGTCCAATGATGGATCGAATTGGGGGGGAGAGTTATAAACCAAGTAAAAGCGTTCTTTGTTAAAGAACTTGGGAAGTACTTAATCCTCAGGTTTTCGTTATTCGAAATATCTCCTGCTTTGATCAAGTATCTCGCCACATGTTCGACAGTAGATTTTGTCGTGTCCCCAGAGAACTTAGTGAATTTGGGGACTTTACATCTAGGAGGTAAATCTGTTTGTAACACGTATTCTGACAACGGGGATGTGAAGTTGGGCCGTCGAAAGCCCATGTTCATCCCATTTTGAGTCATGATCCTTTCGATCATGGTTGCCAGATTATTTTCCAAACCCATGTTTTGGTATTGGATATACTGAACTACTTCGTCAGCATTTTGGTTTCTGTTAACTAACCTTACCTCTGGGGTTATTACCCTAGGTTCCTCGACAGGTTGCTCCAATCGTGCCCTAAGGTTTTCTTCGACAGGCTGTTGGACTTGGTTGATGGTGGTTTCTTCCTCTAAGAATACACCCTGGTTTCCCCTTATTTGTGCCCTTTGGGGCTGTCGAATAGGTTGGGGTACTCCAAAGAAATCAGCCAAACGCGTCATTTGCGCTGTCATCTGCTGATTCGATTGAGTAGTGTTTTGTATTAGAGGGTTCAGCACTGTACTTAAAGTTTGTGCCAACATTTGAACCATATCATGGTTGCTTTCGTCCATTTGTTGCCTCAAGACTGCTGTCGAGGCATTTGTAAGGCCATGTGCTACTTGGGACGTTCCTCCTAAGAGTTGGGTCCTATTTCTATTCGCCATACCTACTCCAGAACCTTGGAGTGGCGAAGAGGCACTCACTAAAGGGTCTGAAAAAGTGGACGCGGCATTCGTCAGGCTAGCCAAGTTAGAAGTTGGCATGCCATAGAGTGGTTCTCGATTATGACCGCCTGTCATAAATCCTGGGGGAACAAAGGGCCTTGTGCCTAAATTTCCCCTTGGTGGGGGAGTTCCCAAAGGCACTCTGGGGCCTGTGAACGGAGGTAATGGCCCCGTTGTTGTGACCGTTACTGCTGGTGTTGAACCAGCGGTTATCGCTTCACTTATGGTCGGGATAACCGTTGCTCCCACATTCGTTTGTGGGATTTCGTTATTGTTTGGCGGATTCGCCATCTCTTCCCTTCTTCTGGCAGTATTGGTATCGTTAGTGTATATTCTACCACTTCTCAATAACATGCAACACTCCTCGAAAAAGATGAGATTATTTTCAAAAATCAACACACTGTCCCACCGGGTGTGCCAATTTGTTTACCGTGGTTATTGGTAAACAACCGCTGATCCTCCAAATGGTTACTTATTTGGTTACTCGCAGGATCGATCAGATTGATCCTAGGACATAGGTTGATTTTGAGGTTTTGATTAAGTTGGATAATGGTCAAATGACAATAAAATAAGGAGGCTTTAAGTAAATTGCATGAAGAAGGACTTTGATAAAATAAATGAAGGCTTTAAATAAAGGGCTTCGACAGAAAAGTAAAGAAGAAAGCAAGTAAAGTTTCTGGAAAAGTAAAAGACTTTAATTCATAAAAGTGGTGTTTCACACATACATTCTCAACAATTCTTTCTTACACGCTGAGTACTCGAATCTATATGAGTGACTTTGTATATGATTGTGAACACACGCGAGAAACTGCGTGAACTACTACTATTTATACTAAAACATCCCAAGTAACTGTCGGGCAGTTACACTGCTTCGAGATGATTCCACTTGGCACGTTCTTAGCGTTCGACGCTCCAGATCTTTGCACGTTGCACTTGGTAACCGCTGGAAACCGTTTTCCCTCCAAACGCTTGAATTTCAAACCGTTCCACTCTGAACCATCGAACACCTTCGTCGAGAAGCATCTTCGACGAGAAACACCTTCGACGTCGAAGGCAACCAACTTCTCCTTTGGAAGAAATCTTCTAAGTACAGTGTCATCTTTCGATGGGCATTTCGACAGACCCAGCTGATCGAAAACATCCTTCAGCTTTAATGGCTGACATTAATGAAACAAGGGTGTCGAATTTAAGAGCCAACAAGATGCCTCTCGGTTCGGGAGGTAGATTTATAGAAAGTGAAGGTGTTAGCACCCTTTCTATCCATGGTTATCCATTGGCTCTTAGGTACTTGCTCTTATGTTTTCAAAATTTGTTTGCTTTTCAAATGTGTGTGGATTTTGAAAAAAATTTCGTTTGAAAAATTTCTAAGTAACTCTTGTATCTGTCCTTAAGAGTGTATGAAAAATTTGTTTGAAAACCTTTTAAAAGTGTAGGTGTGAAAAGTTGTTTTGTTTGTTTTTGAGAGAGCAAGTACCCAGGAGAAATCTACCTACTCTAAGGAATTAGGCTGTGTAAGAGTCCTTTAGATAGTGCTATCCCACCATTGAGAGGTAGGTAACACCGTCGTTGGAGTTATTCGGGTCAATTCGATTATAGGGACATGTGTGGTCACCAAAGCAATAGTAGGACGCCTTAGCGGTAACCCTAATGTCATAGATCCTTTTTTATCCGAGGCAACTGTTTCGAGGCAACTGGATATTTAGACAGGAGGGCGACCTCTAAAACACCTTATACTCAATGACCACGTCGAGGCAACCAAGTGAGGCGTACCCTAGGAGTGGCATGTGCACGTGTGTCAGAATTCAGTTTATATTATCTTTGCACATGTATCATGGTGAGCTACGTCTTGATTTTATTTTTCAGGTAAGTCTTGTCATGCATAGTTAACAGTTAATAATTGTGCGGAAAATAAATTGCGGAAAGTAAATCTACGCTATTACAAGGCGTCGGGTATTTACATCGCCAAAAACAAACCCTTTAATTTAAATTGCGGAAAGTAAAATAAAGCAATAAATAAATAAAGTCCTAATTAAAGTTATTACATTCCGGAAGCAAGTACAATAATATGGAAAAATGGATCGCGTGCGGGAAATTAAATCGGATGTGAGTTTTTTGGGGTTTTGACCATTTTTTTGAAAGAAAGTGATTTTTTTGGTTATTTTTGAATTAAATGGAATTAAATTAAATGAACAATTAAATTAAATTAAATAATGAAAATATTTTTGGATTCTTGAGTTTTTAAAGAAATAAAATAAATTGAATTAATGCTAATAAAAACCTAATATTCTAAATTGATTTTAAATATTGCAAAAAATATTAAAAGTTAAATCTAATTAAAGCTAAATTGATTAAATTAATTTATTTACAAAAATAAAAGTGATGAAGTTAATTTTAATAAATAAAATATTTTTTTTGTATTTTTTATTTTATTAGGAAAAAATGTTAATTGGTTAGTGATTAATAAAAATAATAACGATTAATTAATTAAAGGAACATAATACAAATAGAGAGAGAGTTTAGGAGTATACGAGCCTGATTGGAGGGGTGAAACAGTTATTGGCGTCATGTGTAAACTGTTTTGTTTTGGCCATTTGTGTTTTGGCTTTTGGCCATTTGTGTTCTGGCCTCAACGTTCCTTAACCTTCTCAAGATGTCTGTCTCGCCATGTATTGGTGTCATGTGTAAGTTGTTCTGTTTTAGCCATTTGGCTTTTGGCTTTTGGTCATTTGTGTTTTGGCCTCAACGTTCTTTAATGAACCTGCATGGGATCCTGTCTAAAATCTGCAGTGTTGAATCTCATGAACACATTAAATAAAATCATAAAATGCAAATAAAGCCAATATATGAAGAAATTTAATGTTTAGGCACAATATGGCATGTATGAATGATTATACCCTTTTGATCATGGAGATCAAATCAATCTTACCCTTACTGGAAAAGTAGTGACATGAATGCTTTTATGCCCTTTTGATCATGGAGATCAAGCCAGCCTTACCCTTACTGAAGAAGTAGTGAGATGTTGGTTTGTAACTGAGATGGCTTGTTTGTAGTGGGAGAGGGATTTGTAATAAGGATTTCAAGGTTTTAGGGTTCTTGAAAGAATTTGATATTCTAACAGTGTTGTGGCAAAGTTTTTTTCTCTTTTTTCTCCTCCCTGTTTTGTGTGAAAAGAAGGTGATTATATAATGGAAATTAGGGTAAAGAAAATGGGCTTTGAATGTGCAATTGGGCCTCCAATGTTCACTTGAGTTCGTCACTTTCCAGGCTAAATCGCAGGGACTTAAGTGCAATTTTTGAAGTTGAAATGTGAAAACAAAATGTAGCCGATATCGAGAACTAACTCCTGTCCGAAAATCGGCTCAATCGGATAAACGGTGAATTAGTTATGAATTTTTGAAGTTTCAGCTCAGACAAACTTATTTTGGGCTCCAGTGTCGACTCTGACACGTTCTTCAATAAAAAACTGGTATTGATAGGTGCATAATCCGGTCTCGACTTTTGAAGAAAAGTTGTAGATCTATGAGTCAGTGACCTTGTGTAAAAATATGAGCCCAATCCGATAAAAATTGACCGAGTTATGAATTTTCGAAGTTTCGGCCCAGATGAAATAATATTCAGCATTCAGGATTTTCGGCGTGTCGTGCACTCTGAGCAAAAAACGAAGGCCTTTTGAATACCGTTTGAACTCAATACCTTCTGTGAAATTATAGCCAACTCAATTTGTGAAATTTTGGCGCCGGAACCAGCTCGATACGATGAAAATCGACCAAGTTATGATTTTCTGAACATGACGCAAATAAACTTCTGTCACAAATTTTCTGTATGAAAATACTTGATAAATCCACACTTTTGAAGACCTTCTGATCGAAATTGGCTTCCAGCCGTGAGAGATGAAAACGTAGATAATGTCAAGATGGAATTTTGGCCACCGGAACGGGTTCAAAACGAGCCACGATCTTCAAGTTATGAATTTTTTAGCGCGTAAAAATTACACTTTCAGCACACTTTTTTCACCATATTTCTTCGAGAAAACTCACACATTCGGATACCTTCTTTAAAGAATTGACTCTTGAGCCGAACCTGAATTTGAGAATACGTTATCAGAGATATCTTGGCGAAAGAACACGTGAATATGACGCGCCGGGTTGGACTTGTGAATTTTTCTTGAAATGTTTTGAGAAATATGAGAGGGCAAATTTTGGGGTACAACAGTTGCCCCTGTTCAATCTTCTTAGACTTGAGGATGTAGATTGGTTTGCGTGCCTTTCGTGATCCGAAGGTGGAAGATGATTGAACACTAGAGTGCCCAGAAATTTGCACTCGCATAGTGGAGTATCAGCAATGTGATGTCGGGAATGGGCTTACAGATTCCATTTGGAAAGATGATGGATAGGAGGATGGGCTTATAGATGCCATCTGGAGATGTGACAGAACCTTGTTGGGAATGGGCTTATAGATGCCATTTGGAAATGTAAGGGATGGTTGAATCTGAATAAGAAATAGAATAGCTTCCATGTCTGAAGCATATCTAGTCTGTGTCTAATTGCTGACGTCTGAACGAGTAGTAGAATGACCGCCGTGTCTGGGGTATATCCATACTGCATCTGAATGAGTGACAGAATGTCATCCGAATCTAGATTGTATTTGGAATGTATTTTGAAATGAATCTGGACTAAACAATAGAATAGCCTCCGGGTCTGGAGCATCTCTAAGTTGTCTTTAGAAGTTTGAATATGAATAAGTAGTATAATAACATCCGGGTCAGGAGCATCTCTGAGCAATCTCTGGAATAGCGTCCGTGGTTGGAGCATCTCTAAGTTAGCTTTAGGAGTTTGGATCTGAATAAGCAGTAGAATAACATCCGGGTCCGGAGCATCTCTAAGCTATATCTGAGAGGAACTCTGGAATAAGTATCAGAAAGTCGCCATGCCTGGGTCGCAACTGAACTATCTCTAGAAGGAATCTCTGAATAAGCAATAGAATAGCATCCATATCTGGAGAATCTTTAGGCCATCTCTGGAGAGAAATCTGAATAGGCAAAAGAATAACATACGGATCTGGAGTATCTCTAAGCCATCTCTGAAAAGAAACTTTAAATAAGCAATACAATATCATCCGGGCCTGGAGCATCTCTAAGTTATCTCTGAAAAGAAACTCTTGAATAAGCAAAAGAATAGTATCCATATCAGGAGCATTTCCAAGCTATCTCTGAAGAGAAAATCTGAATAAGCAAAAGAACAGCATCCATATCTGGAGCATTTCCCAGCTATATCTGAAGAGAAAATCTGAATAAGCAAAAGAACAGCATCTATATCTGGAGCATTTCCCAGCTATATCTGAAAGGAAACTCTGAATAAGCGATAGAATAGCATCCATATCTGGAGCATTTCCAAGCTATCTCTGAGAAGAAATCTGGAATAAGTATCAGAATGTAGCCATATCTGGATCGCATCTGAGCCATCTCTAAAAGGGATCTGAATAAGCAATAGAACAGCATCCATGTCCGGAGCATCTCTAAGCTATCTCTAGAAGGAAGTTTGAATAAGCAAAAGAATAACATCCATGTCTGGAGCATTTCCAAGCTATCTCTGAAGAGAAAATCTGAATAAGCAAAAGAACAACATCCATATCTAGAGCATTTCCCAGCTATATCTGAAAGGAAACTCTGAATAAGCGATAGAATAACATCCATATCTGGAGCATTTCCAAGCTATCTCTGAGAATAAATCTGGAATAAGTATCAGAATGTAGCCATATCTGGATCACATATGAACCATCTCTAGAAGGGATCTGAATAAGCAATAGAACAACATCCGTGTCCGGAGCATCTCTAAGCTATCTCTAGAAGGAAGTTTGAATAAGCAAAAGAATAGCATCCATGTCTGGAGCATTTCCAAGCTATCTCTGAAGAGAAAATCTGAATAAGCAAAAGAACAACATCCATATCTGGAGCATTTCCCAGCTATCTCTTTAATCTCTTTAATGTAGATATGCCCTGGCTAGATACAGGTATCGAATCTACAATCAATCGCTCACAGATATGCCCTGGCTAGATACAGGTATCGAATCTGGAACTGGTCGTCTACAGATATGCCCTGGCTGGATACAGGAATCGAATCTCTAAACTCTTCATGCACATATGCCCTGGCTGGATACAGGTATCGAATCCATAATCAATCGCTCACAGATATGCCCTGGCTAGATACAGGTATCGAATCTGGAACTGCGACGGTTGATAGTAATTATCTTTGGATTGACCTTTTTCCTGAAAAGGCAAAACATCAGTTGTATGTAATGTCATGATGTATGAAATGCATGATGTCATGATGTTCTCAAAACGAGATCGTGTCGTATGCACTTTATCATGTATGTAAGCAGGATGTATGAAATGTGAAATGTCTATGGATCTATTTTCGTCTGGGAAAATAAATCCTTGACGAATGCCGGGAGTTTGTTGAATCCTGGGCTGATGCTGAAGAGTAAAGTTCTTCGTTTCCGCTGGGGATGATGGTTGCAAGAATAAACCGGTAGGAGAAGATGACTCCGATGGGGAATAAACTTGTTGGAGAGATTACTCTGCGGGGAATTACTCTGTGGGAAGAGATACTTCGCTGAGATTTTAATGAGAACTCTGTTGGGGATTCCATTGATAAGTTATGTTGGGGAATTTGATGAACTCCGCTGGGGGATAGGAAGAACTTCGCCGAGGACGGTCTTTCTGTAGTAATTAGCTGAGGATAACCCAGTTATAAGCTCTGGTGGGGAATAACCTTTGAATAAAGCTGGGGAGATGCGTTCGCACTCTGTAGGGGATAAGCTTCCAGAATCTACTAGGGATAAGCTTCCAGAATCTACTGGGGAGATTGGTTCAACTCTCCTGGGGAATCTTTTTTTGGACTGTACTGGGGAATGGCTCCACTGGGTGTTTGGTATTCCGCCGGGGAACAATCTTATATTAAGACTGCCGGGGATGCTTGCTTAGGAACCTCTGTATACTCCGCTGGGGAATGTTGAGATCTTCTGGGGATACCCAACTTCCTTAAGGCTGACAGTAGACTAACTCTGCTTGGGGAGAGTATCACTGACTTGCTGGAGATACTGTGCCTTTTTAGGGCTGCTGGGAGATCAACTCTGCTCGGGGGAGAGTATTGTTGATTTGTCTTACTCTGCGGAGTGAAGGTATCTTGGTTACATTCTTCAGCTGAACTTACCTTGGTACCTTGGAGGACAGAATAGCTAGATCGCTTAGACAGTTCTTATTGCCCCAGTTTCTGCGGGAGAAGGTACCTGTGGAGGTGTTGATAACTGTCGATTGACAAATCTTCTTCTGGTAGGCAAGTGACGAGATGACGGGACATAGTCGTACGCTTTTGATCCCTAACTTTTGCCTAGACCGCCCTTTCAGGTTTTCAGTCCACCGGGATACCCATTTTTGCCCAAGCCGCCTTTTCAGGTTTTCGACTTGCCGGGTGTACAGATTTTTTTATTTTCATCCCTTATTTTTTCCCGAACCCTTTTGGTTCACCGGGAAGCCCTTATTTTTGGCTAGGTGTGTCAACCTAGCGGGTCTTTGATTATGCGCAGTATTTTTCGACTATGTCCATGCTCTCAGAATGTAGGGAATTGTCACTGTCAGTAGGGTTGTGTTGCCATACTACCAGAAGATGTTTGATCGTACCAAATTTGTCGCTGGAATTCATGCCCAATGCCCCAAGTGACTCAGGCGGAGGTCTGCCCCTGGTTATTTGGCATTTGAGAGGTTCTCTGAATCTTGACTGGACTGCCCCAGATGACGGACCATGATCATGTCTGCCCCTTGGTTGGAAGTACTTTCGTTCATTTAGATATTTGTCGTGCGAATTTCTCTGCTATTCGAACAAATAGTCATATGCAAACAATGTTATATCAGGAATGCAAAGCTTATGTTTGTCTTGAAGTTTTTGAAAATGCATTTTTTTTCATAAAAACAAGTGAATTTTTGTAAAATGTGATGTCAACTCGTTATTTTACCGCAAGCCTTAAGGAGTCAGGATACCTTTTGTAACAGTATGCTTTCGAACTAACCCATGCTTCAGCTAGGACTTTTAAGGGTTATAACGTGGCCTGGTTCACGGTTTAAGAAACAAAGGATAAAGGCTCAAATTTTATTTGTACCCACCCGTTCTTCGTGATGTTCTTCGATCCTAAACTCAGCTAATCGTGCATTAGATCTTGTTTGAGTCTTTGTTCTGATATTCTAGTGATGGTTCGGATACTGATAGTTTATTTTGAATAGGCAGTCATTTCTTTTTTGTTGAGGGTTTGTAGGACCTCTTTTTTTATATTTTATTATCCCTATTTTTTGAATTGTTTCTTTTTGTATTTACAGTCAGCGGGATGCCCCGGTTTTGTAAGTCTCCTTCATAGGTTTTGACTTAATGGGCTTTTATTTCTAAGAGATAATGACTGCCTGTCGTTATGATTATTCGGAACCATCACTATCTTTTGTTTCAGAAGGACTCCTTTGATGACATTCGTTGTGCACCTGGATCAACTGAGAGAACTACCCTGCCCCAAGTTATAATTAAGGGTTTTAATTTTTTTTGAAAAGAAAAACTCCAATTTCTTTGGCTCAAAGGGGTTGACGAGGGATTATCTTCCTTATAACTCCAGTGTTTAGGAATTGAAACAATGCCTGTACCTCATCAGCGAGGTCTGTTCAAAAGCATATTGTAGATTATGGTATTGTTTTCGTCATCCTCCCTCAAGAGGCTTAGAATTATTAATCGAGCGTTGATCATCACAAAAATATGAAATCAATTTGAATATAGTGAATATAATTGGATTAATTCAAAACAGACATATGTGATGCATTAATGGAATAAAAGAGTTTGCTATGACATTAATTGTTTGTATAAGCAAAGAAAAATACAACTCGGAAATTCAAATAAAACAAAAGCCTTCAGTGATTTGGCAAAGGAGCAGTGATTATGTTTGGAGTCTCTGGTGCTTCAAACTGGATTTCCTTGGCGTCAATCATGTCTTGGACCTTGTTCTTCAGAGCCCAACAGTTGTCCGTAGTATGCCCCGGGCTATCAGAATGGTATGCGCACCTATCGTTGGGATGATAGTTAGGAGCAGAAGTGTTTGGATTCCGGAGAGGGGCCCTTAAGGTAATCAGCCCTGCCTTCAACATTTGCTGTAGCGCTTGATCCAGTGACATGTTGATCTTGGTGAATTGTCGTTTGGGTGCGACCTCCTTACGTTGCTGCCCCTATCTTTGCTGAGCAGGCATAGGATTAGAGATATGGGTTGCCCCCACATGTTGATCATGACGGCCTTTTTTACCATGCACAGCGTTGGACTCTTTCTTCCCGTGGTAAGGCTTTTTATGAGCATCAGAAGGCGTAGCTTCCTGAATCTTCCCGCTTTTAATGCCAGCTTCAATTCTCTCCCCAGTCAAGATCAGATCTGTAAACCCAGCAGAAGAATTCCCAATCAGGTGGTTGAAGAATGGACCAGACAGGGTCCCCAGAAACATGTCCACGAGCTCATGGTCGGTCAAAGGTGGCTGCACCCTTCCAGCCAGGTCTCTCCACTTTTGCGCATATTCCTTGAATCCTTCACCCGTCCCTAGTGACATACACTGGATTTGGGTACGCGTAGGAGCGAGGTCGGAATTATATTGATACTGCTTATAGAACGTAGTAGCTAAGTCTTCCCAGGTACGGATACTGGCTCCATCCAGCTGATAGAACCACTCGAGTTGAGTCCCTGCCAGACTATCCTGAAAGAAGTGAATCCACAATTTCTTGTCGGCC
Organism: Vicia faba; assembly: GCA_948472305.1. Classification (NCBI taxonomy): domain Eukaryota; kingdom Viridiplantae; phylum Streptophyta; class Magnoliopsida; order Fabales; family Fabaceae; genus Vicia; species Vicia faba. The sequence continues at coordinate 255,462,085 of OX451736.1, read as the reverse complement.
GTGTAGGGCTGGATCTTCCTTATGTATGAACGGAGGTGCAACTTAGGACAGGAGGCTCCGTCGTGCTCTGCAAAGGCAGGTGCCTTGAACTTGTGTGGGATCACCACCCCAGAGGATAGACCTAGATCTTCGAAGTCTAGGCCGGGCACTTTCTGTATCTCCATAGCACTTAGCCGGTCTTCTAGCTGTTTATACATGTCCTCAGCTGGAGGGTACTGTTCATCATTGTAATCGGTCTCGTTGTCGGAGACCACTGGACTAGGAACCTCTCCCTCTTGGGGACTGTCTTTCCCAACAGACGGGGTAGTCAGCTCAGCTTCATTTTGTGATCCATTCCCAGATTTGCGTCTACGGTTGAACAACACAGTCCTCTTCTTCTTCTTCTTCATAAGCAGAGTCTTCAATTCCTGTTGACCTTGGGCTAAGCTCATAACCATCTCTTGGAACTGGGCATTCTGGGCCTGGAGGGCCTTGATAGCTTGTTCATTGGATGATTCAGGATTCATGATGATTGCTGAAATAAACAACGAAGAAGATAAGTGACTTGTCAAAAGGGTACCTGTGACGCAATGATATGTATGATATGCATGCAATGTTTTCAAGGATCTCGCGGGGTAAACAAGAAAATTGTTAGAGTTGGAATCTGGTAGCTTGATTGAAGGAACTGCATATTGTAGAGAGTCCTTCTTCAAGAGTCAAGGCTTACCATATCGAGTGGGTCATAGCCCCTGACAACCTTGGCTAGAGGAAAATAAATCCCCTTTGCCCCTTGCTAGATAGTTGGTTCATTATGACCTGCATCACAAACCCTTGAGATCCTTGAAATGGATTAGTCTTTATGTAGGATGTATGCAATGGCATGATGGTATGATGTTATGCTATGCGTGGAGTAGGTAAACCCTGTTATGAATCCAGATTAAGGACTGTAAACAAAACCTGCAAGAAGCTCAAATGTCAGATAAGAAGCATGCAAGTAGTCAAGTTTTAAGACACACAAGTCACACCAGATAGCCCTTAGAGTTTAGGCCAGCATGAGGTTTGGGTACTACCCTCTTGAAGTTAGTGGGCTCAAACCTGTCCTATCAAAAGTAACCGGGTTCTAAGGAGCTCAATATCATTGGATTTTTTTCTATGTTCATTGTTTTGATTTAGCCACTGAACTGGCGATTAAAATATTCTAAGAAAATAACCCTTAATGAGTGTAGTATCGAGTATCTACCAACTTCGGACTGCACCAAAGTCGGTCATCTCACTACCCCTAAAGAGGCCAGGATGGTCAAGTAAGGTTCCTAAGGTCAGTTGATGCTTCACGACACCATGCGGCGGCCCCATACTCTCCTTGACTTGACTCAAGGGTTACCGGTACTCACCAAAGTGCCACATCAATGTAGCAACTGCTTCAACCATGTCAGTATACCCCGCACAGTTCCCTCACAGTTTGTTGCTACTTCTAAAAGGTATCCCCCAGATCCGGGTTAGGATCTATGAAACTCCAAGACAGGCCCACAATATTAAAGCAAACAAAGCAAGCAATTGAAAACATAAGAGTGGTCTAATCCTAAGGTACACCTCACTTATTAGAGTCCCCAGCAGAGTCGCTAATTCTGTGATCGGTGGAAATAGAACTGACTGTTTAAAGTTGGTTCGCGAAATGTCGCGGTAAGCAAGAGTCGCCACCGTCGTTTATGTTCTCTAACATGGAAAGGACAAAAGCACAGCAAAATTCCTTATTCGAGATGCCTCTCGGTTCGGGAGGTAGATTTATAGAAAGGGAAGGTTATAGCACCCTTTCTATCCATGGTTATCCATGGGCTCTTAGGTACTTGCTCTTATGTTTTCAAAATTTGTTTGCTTTTCAAATGTGTGTGGGTTTTGAAAAAAGTTTCGTTTGAAAAATTTCTAAGTAACTCTTGTATTTGTCCTCAAGAGTGTATGAAAAATTTGTTTGAAAACCTTTTGAAAGTGTAGGTGTGAAAAGTTGTTTTGTTTGTTTTTGAGAGAGCAAGTACCCAGGAGAAATCTACCTACTCTAAGGAATTAGGTTGTGTAAGAGTCCTTTAGATAGTGCTATCCCACCATTGAGAGGTAGGTAACACCGTCGTTGGAGTTATTCGAGTCAATTCGATTATAGGGACATGTGTGGTCACCAAAGCAATAGTAGGACGCCTTAGCGGTAACCCTAATGTCATAGATCCTTTTTTATCCGAGGCAATTGTTTCGAGGCAACTGGATCTTTAGACAGGAGGGCGACCTCTAAAACACCATATACTCAATGACCACATCGAGGCAACCAAGTGAGGCGTACCCTAGGAGTGGCATGTGCACGTGTGTCAGAATTCAGTTTATATTATCTTTGCACATGTATCATGGTGAGCTACGTCTTGATTTTATTTTTCAGGTAAATCCTGTCATGCATAGTTAACAGTTAATAATTGTGCGGAAAATAAATTGCGGAAAGTAAATCTACGCTATTACAAGGCGTCGGGTATTTACATCGCCAAAAACAAACCCTTTAATTTAAATTGCGGAAAGTAAAATAAAGCAATAAATAAATAAAGTCCTAATTAAAGTTATTATATTTCGGAAGCAAGTACAATAATATGGAAAAATGGATCGCGTGCGGGAAATTAAATCGGATGTGAGTTTTTTGGGATTTTGACCCTTTTTTTGAAAGAAAGTGATTTTTTTGGTTATTTTTGAATTAAATGAACAATTAAATTAAATTAAATAATGAAAATATTTTTGGATTCTTGAGTTTTTAAAGAAATAAAATAAATTGAATTAATGCTAATAAAAACCTAATATTCTAAATTGATTTTAAATATTGCAAAAAATATTAAAAGTTAAATCTAATTAAAGCTAAATTGATTAAATTAATTTATTTACAAAAATAAAAGTGATGAAGTAAATTTTAATAAATAAAATATTTTTTTTGTATTTTTGATTTTATTAGGAAAAAATGTTAATTGGTTAGTGATTAATAAAAATAATAACGATTAATTAATTAAAGGAACATAATACAAATAGAGAGAGAGTTTAGGAGTATACGAGCCTGATTGGAGGGGTGAAACAGTTATTGGCGTCATGTGTAAACTGTTTTGTTTTGGCCATTTGTGTTTTGGCTTTTGGTCATTTGTGTTCTGGCCTCAACGTTCCTTAACCTTCTCAAGATGTCTGTCTCTCCATGTATTGGTGTCATGTGTAAGCTGTTCTGTTTTGGCTTTTGGCTTTTGGCCATTTGTGTTTTGGCCTCAACGTTCCTTAATGAACCTGCATGGGATCCTGTCTAAAATCTGCAGTGTTGAATCTCATGAACACATTAAATAAAATCATAAAATGCAAATAAAGCCAATATATGAAGAAATTTAATGTTTAGGCACAATATGGCATGTATGAATGATTATACCCTTTTGATCATGGAGATCAAATCAATCTTACCCTTACTGGAAAAGTAGTGACATGAATGCTTTTATGCCCTTTAGATCATGGAGATCAAGCCAGCCTTACCCTTACTGAAGAAGTAGTGAGATGTTGGTTTGTAACTGAGATGGCTTGTTTGTAGTGAGAGAGGGATTTGTAATAAGGATTTCAAGGTTTTAGGGTTCTTGAAAGAATTTGATATTCTAACAGTGTTGTGGCAAAGTTTTTTTCTCTTTTTTCTCCTCCCTGGTTTGTGTGAAAAGAAGGTGATTATATAATGGAAATTAGGGTAAAGAAAATGGGCTTTGAATGTGCAATTGGGCCTCAAATGTTCACTTGAGTTCGTCACTTTCCAGGCTAAATCGCAGGGACTTAAGTGCAATTTTTGAAGTTGAAATGTGAAAACAAAATGTAGCCGATATCGAGAACTAACTCCTGTCCGAAAATCGGCTCAATCGGATAAACGGTGAATTAGTTATGAATTTTTGAAGTTTCAGCTCAGACAAACTTATTTTGGGCTCCAGTGTCGACTCTGACACGTTCTTCAATAAAAAACTGGTATTGATCGGTGCATAATCCGGTCTCGACTTTTGAAGCAAAGTTGTAGATCTATGAGTCAGTGACCTTGTGTAAAAATATGAGCCCAATCCGATAAAAATTGACCGAGTTATGAATTTTCGAAGTTTCGGCCCAGGTGAAATAATATTCAGCATTCAGGATTTTCGGCGTGTCGTGCACTCTGAGCAAAAAACGAAGGCCTTTTGAATACCGTTTGAACTCAATACCTTCTGTGAAAATATAGCCAACTCAATTTGTGAAATTTTGGCGCCGGAACCTGCTCGATACGATGAAAATCGACCAAGTTATGATTTTCTGAACATGACGCAAATAAACTTCTGTCACAAATTTTCTGTATGAAAATACTTGATAAATCCACACTTTTGAAGACCTTCTGATCGAAATTGGCTTCCAGCTGTGAGAGATGAAAGCGTAGATAATGTCAAGACGGAATTTTGGCCACTGGAACGGGTTCAAAACGAGCCACGATCTTCAAGTTATGAATTTTTTAGCGCGTAAAAATTGCACTTCCAGCACACTTTTTTCACCATATTTCTTCGAGAAAACTCACACATTCGGATACCTTCTTTAAAGAATTGACTCTTGAGCCGAACCTGAATTTGAGAATACGTTATCAGAGATATCTTGGCGAAAAAACACCTGAATATGACGCGTCGGGTTGGACTTGTGAATTTTTCTTGAAATGTTTTTTAGAAATATGGGAGGGCAAATTTTGGGGTACAACAATCATTTTTATCCGAGGCAACCGTTTTGAGGCATATATGATCTTTAGACAAAAGGGCGACCTCTAAAACTTCTGATACTCAATGACCATGTTCTAAGGCAACCAAGTGAGGTGTACCCTAAGAGTGCACATGTGCGAGTGTGTTGTTTTCAGTTATTTTGTCTTTGTACATGTCAATGGTGAGCTATGTTGATTTTAAGTTCATACATTCAATCTTGTCATGCATTCCCTATTATCAAACATCTAACAGTGTATAGTTGCTGAATTTAAATTGCGAAAATTAAATCTAAACTATTATAAGGCGTCGGGTATTTACATCGCCAAAAACAACCCTTGAAATTAAATTGCGGAAAATAAAAGAAAGCGATAAAATTATTAAAGTCCTATTTAAAGCTATTACATTCCGGGAAACAATTACATCAATATCATAAATGGATCGTGCGCGCAAAATTAAAGCGAATGCGAGTTTTTAGGGTTTTGACCCTTTTTTGAAAGAAAACATTTTTTTGTTATTTTTTTGACTTAATGGAAGCAATGAAATTAGGTTAACAATTAAATAAATAAATTAACTAATTAATTAAAATATTTTTTGGAGTTTTTGATATTTAAGGAAATAAAAATAAAATTGATTAAAGTTAGTAAAACCTAATTATCTACATTGATTTTAAATATTGCAAAAAATATTAAAAGTTAAACCTAATTAAACTAAATTAATTGAATTAATTTATTTACAAAAATAAAAGTGATGAATTTAATTTTAATAAATAAAATATATTTTTTTGGTTTTTTGATTTTATGAGAAAAAAGATTTTAATTGGTCAGTTAAAAAATAAAATAAATAAACAAAACAAATAAATAAATGAAATAAAAAAATAGAAATAACCCAATGGGGGGTTTAGGCCTAGATCTGGATGTGAGAATAGCATGTTTGTGGCCCAATTCAAGCAGGCCTGCAATGACTTTCCATGATCTCACGTGCGCCTGTTGACTAGAGCACATGGCGGTCTTTCAATCTTGGCCACCAGATCTGGCCTGGGGCAATCTGGCAACCATCTGGATGAGGGCATATGATAGGCTACGCCTTTGATGCTGCATGGAATCACCTGTTGACAAATGAAACAAATGCATTTGGGGGACCTGGGATTCGAACCCAGGTCATGTTGGACTATGAACTGACGCCTTCACCACTGGACCATTGTGTTTCTTTTGTTAGTGGAATACACAACAATTAATATATTTGAAACAAATTCATATGCCTGAACAAAAAATAAAAAAGCGCGAATAATTTGAATGGGCGTATGGGATGGGGACACGTCTTCGTCCCTGTCCTTGGAATTACACAGGAATTACCTGCGGATTCGTATCCGCAGCAAAAAACGTAGGTTGAACCTAAAACCAAATCCAGGCCATGAAAATTCAATCTAAAGCCATGGTCTTGTTCGTCTCTCCCTCCTGAATTCATCCATGTCCATTATTTGCCTCAATTTTGCCTGAAACTCAAACGCCTAAAAATAAGAACCAAAAACCCTAGTTTCAGGTATGGCATTACAGGCTACAAAAACACAATCAAATGTTACAGATAGTTTTGAAATCATACAAAGATCAAGAATATGTCCATGGTTTGTCAAAAAAAATGCAAGAATGAGAGATTTCGATTTCAAATGCAGGACGGTTTCCATGGATACTTACAACGCGATTGGGGATGTTTCAGAGCTTGATTTTGATTGCTTTAGACTCAATGGATGTCCAGCAAGAGGTCTACGTTGAGATTTGACCTTGAATCTGCCTCTAGAATGGATTTCAGTTTCAAGCTTTTTCAAGCTTTTTCAAGTTTTTGCTTTTGTGATTTGGCAACCTCTAGGTCCTGAACTCGTATGCTTTGTGTTGTATATGTAACATGGGATGAATTAGGTCGGGTTTTGGGCTTTGAATCTTTGTGCATTGATGATTTAAAGATGTGATATGATCCTCCATTAAAAAGCTTCCAATTTCATTCCAAATCCAATATTTTGTGCATGATATAGCTTGATATGAGTTTGATTGTGTACATGATGATATTTAAGACCTGTATCAATAAAAAAGATACCAAGTTATCAATTTTTAGATTTTATTTAGATTTAAATTGATTTAAAATGAATTAATTCAATAAAAATCAAATAACATAGAAAAATTAATGAATGGACATAAGACTGGAGATATGACACGTGTGTAGTGTGACAAGATCAAATCAAGTGGAAAAAAGTGGGCCCTTTTGGTAAAATTTGAAGTTTTGGGGATAGTTGACTTTTGGCAATTTTGGAAAAATGCCCAACTTCAAGAATGCATAACTTCTTCAATTTTGAACTTTTGGAGGTTTTCTTAGACTTTTTAGAAACCTTGAGATGTACTATAACCAACCCTTTTGGTCTCATCTCATTTTGATGTTCTATTCTCAAGTTATAAGCTTTGGAAAAAAAAGGTGTTTTTGTTGACTTCCAAAAATGACCTATAATATCCAATTTTGTAACTTCTTGTGAGTGAACTGCTTGATCTTGGGGTGTGAATATGGATTGTAGGAAATTGCATCCTCTTCAAAATGAGCTTTGGATGGGTCATTTCTCATAAAGTATGAGAAAGTTATGCTTGGTCAAAGTTGAGTTGACTTTTCCTACAAAACCCTAATTTAGCAACTTTTGAATCTTGATGAATTTTGAGCAATCCTTGATGAATAATGATCAACCATTGATAAAATGATGAATTATATTCAAAATGAGAATGTTGACAAAAAATCTTGAGGTTTGACTATTTGTAGGTCACAGTTGACTTTTGCCCTATCACAGTCGATTTTTGGGCCTTTTGAGCAATTGACTGAGCAAACTTTCTCTGCAAGGCTTGAAATTTGACATGGATGAACTTGAGAACCTGTTAAGGCATTAGGGAACAATTTAGGTCATTTGGATGTAAGGACCTTGATGCAACACAAAACCCTAATTTGAGCAATCTTGAGCCACTTAGAGATTCTTCTTGCAATGTCTTGGGAAATATGGGAGGTCAAATTTTGGGGTACAACAGTTTCCCCTGTTCAATTTTCTTAAACCTGAGGATATAGATTGGCTTTCGTGCCTTTCGTGATCCGAAGGTGGAAGATGATTGAACACTAGAGTGCCCAGAAATTTGCACTCGCATGAAGTGGTATCAGCATTGTGATATCGAGAATGGGCTTACAGATGCCATTTGGAGATTGTTGGTAGGTGGTCTGAACTTCGACTAGATTACGAATCAGGGAGATCTTAGGGTCGATCTGACTGAAGCAGAGGAGGTCTTGTCTTCTTTGACTGGATTGGCGTCAGAAAAGTCTTTAGGAATCGATTTAGCTGGACCAGAGGGGGTTTTGTCTCTTTTGACTGGATTGGTATCAGAAAAATCTTTAGGAATCGATTTAACTGGTTTTGTCTCCTTTGACTGGATTGGCCTCAGAAAAATCTTTAGGAATCGATTTAACTGGTTTTGTCTCCTTTGACTAGATTGGCCTCAAAAAAATCTTTAGGAATCGATTTGACTGGTCTTGTCTCCTTTGACTAGATTGGCCTCAGAAAAATCTTTAGGAATAGATTTGACTGGTCTTGTCTCCTTTGACTAGATTGGCCTCAGAAAAATCTTTAGGAATCGATTTAACTGGTTTTGTCTCCTTTGACTGGGTTGGCCTCAGAAAAATCTTTAGGAATCGATTTAACTGGTCTTGTCTCCTTTGACTGGGTTGGCCTCAGAAAAATCTTTAGGAATCGATTTAACTGGTCTTGTCTCCTTTGACTGGATTGGCCTCAGAAAAATCTTTAGGAATCGATTTGACTGGTTTTGTCTCTTTTGACTGGGTTGGTCTCAGAAAAATATTTAGGAATCGATTTAACTGGTCTTGTCTCCTTTGACTGGATTGGCCTCAGAAAAATCTTTAGGAATCGATTTAACTGGTTTTGTCTCTTTTGACTGGGTTGGCATCAGAAAAATCTTTAGGAATCGATTTAACTGGTTTTGTCTCCTTTGACATAATTGAGAATTTAACTGCATCTTTCCTGAAAAGCAAAGGTCAGTCATATGCAATGCATGATATGGATCAAGCAATGATGTTCTCAACATAAATGAGATTGTATGGTATGATGTGTATATGCATGTATCATGATGTATGGAAATGTAATGTTTTATCTGGGGAAAATAAATCCCGGAGCTGCTGGAGAATAGAGTTGAATTCTTCGTTTCCGCTGGGGATGATGAACGAAGATAATAAACCCGTAGGAGAAGATAACTCTGTTGGGGAATAAACCGATGAGGAGATTACTCCGAGGGGAATTACTCTGTGGGGAAGAGATGTTCTGCTGAAGATTCCACTGATAAACTCCGCTGGGGATGGATTGCCGTTGTTAGTGATATGGAATCTGTTGAGGATTGAATTCCTGTTTGTGAAAGGAAATAACTTCGCTGGGGACGATCTTTCAGTTGTAACTTGCTGGGGATAACCCTGTTAGGCTCTTGTGGGGATAACCCTCTGAATTTGGCTGGGAATGATCCTTTGAACTTGGCTGGGGAGATTTATTTTGTACTCCGCTGGGGGTAAATTTCCAGAGTCTACTGGGGATGGATGATTCAACTCCGCTGGGAAAGCTTTTTCAGACCGTGCTGGGGAAATATTGACTTCACTGGGGGTATCTTGTATTCTGCCGGGGAACATTCTTATACTCTGTTGAGGAATATTAAGACTGTCGGGGATACTCTTATACTTGCTGGGGAATATTCTTATACTCCGCTGGGGAATATTAAGACCTTTTTAGTGCTGATGGTAGACCAACTCTGCTTGGGGAGAGTATTACTGATTTGTTTATAGTTGCAAGTCTCAGCTGGGAGAGCTACCATTACTGCCTTATTCTGCGGGGAGTGAAAGTATCTTAGCCATATTCTTCAGCTGAATCTACCTTTGTACTTGGTGAACAGAGCAATTGTACAGTTTGGGTCATTCTTATTGCCCTTGTTTCTGATATTACCAGTAATTCAACTTTTGTTTCGCATATAAATATTTATGAGCAGCAATTAATGTCAAATGCATATATCAAAAATGAACATTGGACGTTCTTTGCAAAACAAAACAGATAAATGAAAAACAGTTTGGAATTTGTCTGAAAATGAATTGTATTGATTTTGAAGTTTGGCCTGTAAATAGGCGTTTTTGTACAAGAGGTTGACGTCCTAGTAAGGGAACGCCGCCGAACAGATAGAATTTACACAATTTGTGAAAAACTAAACAAAACAGCTATGTGAATAATCCGACTGGGTTCCAACTCTGCTATTGCTTTTATATCCTCAAGCATCTCATCACTTTGCTGCTTGGTTGGAGATGAATCAGATAGATTAGTGTCGTCCGAGCTTGACAGCTGATACCGAAGTCTGGATGCGAGGTGATCCAATGAGACATAGTGTTACGTTTTGATCCCTAATTTTTTCCTGGACCGCCCTTTCGGGTTTTCAGTCCACCGGGATACCCTTTTTTTGCCCAAGCCGCCTTTTCAGGTTTTCGACTTGCCGGGTGTACAATTTTTTCATTTTCATCCCTTATTTTTGCCCGAACCCTTTTGGTTCGCCGGCAAGCCCTTATTTTTGCCTAGGCCAGTCAACCTAACGGGTCTTTGATTATGCGTAGTATCTTTTCACTATGTCTGCATTGACGGGGTGAGGAAGGTCGTCACCATCCATGGTGGTTAGAATCATAGCTCCTCCTGAGAAAATGTTCTTAACCACAAATGGCCCTTCGTAAGTAGGGGTCCATTTGCCCCTGGGATCACCCTGAGGTAGAATAATGCGCTTGATTACCAGATCTCCAACTTGATACTCTTGTCGTCTAACTTTCTTGTTAAATGCCTTGATCATCCGTTTTTGGTACGTCTGACCATGACAAATAGCAGTAAGTCTCTTTTTGTCGATTAAATTCAGTTGATCAAGTTGGGTCTGAATCCAGTCATCTTCACTCAAACCTGCATCCTTCATGACCCGAAGAGAGGGTATCTGAACTTCAATGGGCAAGACTGCCTCCATACCATATACCAAGGAATAGGGTGTTGCCCCTGTTGACGTCCGCGCTGAGGTACGGTACCCATGGAGAGCAAATGGTAACATCTCGTGCCATTCTTTGTATGTTACTGTCATCTTCTGCACAATCTTCTTAATGTTCTTATTAGCCGCTTAGACAGCCCCATTCATCTTCGGCCGGTAGGGAGAGGAGTTGTGATGCTGTATCTTGAATTGCTCGCAGAGCTCAGTGATCATCTTGTTGTTGAGATTGGTACCTGTTGTACCCCAAAATTCGCCCTCCCATTTCCTCAATATTTTCTCACCACAAGACCCTTGGAGCTCAAAAACAAGTTAGGATTTACTCTGCTCAAGACTCCTCCTTGCACTGTTGACCCAAATTAGGGTTTGTGTTTGCACAAAGATGTTTTGACCTAAAAGGGCCAAAATTACTTTCATGCTTCATGTTGGACTCACAAGTTTATCCATACCAAGTTTCAAGCCTTGATTCCAATCATTGCCCAGTCAATTGGACAGTTGACCTAGAAATCAGCTGTATTGGGGAAAAAGTCAATTGTGGTCAATTGACAGTCAAACCTCATTATTTTTGACCCACATCAACATTATGAACTAATATGGACCATTTGATCAAGTTTGGATCATAATTCCACAAGAAATTTGATCAGATCATCAAAAGGGCAAAATGGTCATTTTTAGGGTTTTGACTGCACAAAGACAATTTTTGACTGTTTGACCTAGCCAATGGCAAACCAAGCTCACATATGGACTCAAGGACTCAATGGAATTATCTTGACATGTTCAACAAATTCAAAAGATCCCAAATGCACAAGATTGACAGATGAATTTTCCAGTCAACTGAGCAAAATTTGACTGTATACTGAAAAGTCAAACTTTGACTTTTTGGTCAAAATCAAGTGTCAAGATTCATTTTTCATCAAGACATGTCAAATTATGAAACTTGTTCATCAAGAAATCAAAAATTGCAAATTAGGGTTTAAAATGAAGAATTTTCATAACTTAGAAATTTTCTAAGTTATGAAAATCCCTAATTTTTTCCTAACTTTGTCCCACTTTCTCATCAAGATGCATTTGGATTCAAGGAAAACTCAAAACATGAAAGTTGTAGTCCATTGAAAAATCTACGACTTTGATTCACAAAGTTTCCTCAAAAGAAGCTTGTAGCTCAAGTTATGATTTTTGGAACAAGGGTGCAAAACATTCTTAACTTTGAAAAATTTTGACCTATTCTAGGCAGGATTTTTGTCTAACTTCATGGCCACTTTTCACATGCTTCCACTTGGAATTTCAATTTGCATTACAAATATGGATTGTAGTACACATTCCAAGCTTTCCAAAATGTCCAAGAACTTCTCAAACACCCTTGTGGTTAGAGAGAATCGAATTTGGCAATATGGGCAAAAGTCACTTTGTTCATGAGCCATTTCCATGTTCATAACTTTGCATTTTTGAACTCAGCATGTGCAAGCTACATTACAGGCCTTTTATCTCATCCACACTCAATAATTTAATGCAAATCCTTTGTGTTCAAGCCTTATCTTATGTGTTTAACCATTACATGCCAATTTAATCCATAATTAGAAAAAGTACTTTAGCCATTTTTGAAAAGGTGAACTTTATGTCAAGTTTACAATCTATGAGGTACAATGCAGATCTTTGAGGCACAAGTTCATGAGCAAAGTCCACTGATCAAGGGTGATTGGTGCAGCATACTTGAGGGGCCTGTGTTAGCCTAGAAACCAACTTGTCATTTTTTGCTTAAGATAGAAGAAACATTGCATAACTGATAACATCTCACATTGCTGCAAGGAAAAGCTTAAGCAAACTTTCTCCACACATTCCATACTCCTCAACTGACCTGAAACACGAGCCAACTACCTTCAATACCTCCCTAAACATCAAAACACCATTTTGCTGCACAAAACAGGGCATCCCTGCAGTTTGAGTGGCACAGCTCATTTCCATCGTGCATTTTCATCCAAACCACTTCATGCACCTTCCATAACATCCATACAAACTATTCCAAGCATTGAACTGGAACTGTAACAGCCATAGCATAGTTTGCCATTTTCATTTTTCTCTCTTACAGGTTGACTTCCATGGAGTGATTCAGCAAGATTCAAAGCACACCAAGCATTGGAGAAGCATCCCTGAACTTCAAGCAAGCTGTACAAGTCCTCACATTGCCTTGAAAGTGCCTCCATTGTCATACACGATCCAAGTTGAACAGGTAAGTTCATGGACTTCTATCTCTCAATCTAGGAAGAGTTAGGTTTAGGTTTATGAATGAAAAGTGTCATACTCATCTCCCTGAAGCCACCCATATCCTCACTTTCCATTTATATTGCATATGCTGAGAGAATTTAAGACCTGAACATTGACAAAAACTTAGGTCAGAAATTGGGGGAGAAGAAATTCTCTCATTTCTGAGAGTTAGATCAAGTTTTTTATATGTATGAACTCGTGACATGATGCTCTATAATGTTTGTGTTGTAAGTTTTTGTTAAAAGTCAAGGAATAAAGAGATAACAGGGATGGAAGGAAGCGCGCGTTTTTTCATTTGAAACTGTCTGGAGGTTGAAGACAAGCTTGCTTTGGGCTGGGCTTGTTTCTTTTTTCTATTTGCACCATCTTTTTACACGTGCACCCCTTTGGTCCATTGTGTTTTATTTTCATTATTTTTGACTTTTGATTTTTGTTTCTGACTTGTTTATTTTTGTCAAAGCATAAAAAATATTAAAAATATTTTTCTCACATTTTTTTGCATTTTATTTGATATTTATTTTGTTTCATTTAGTTTTATATGTAAATAAACATAAATATACTCTTATTTAAAATACCAAAATAAATACAAAATACATTCTATTTTCTGATTTTATTTTATTTTATCTTTTGAAAACATTTTATAAAAATATACTTTTTTTTGTAAATAATAAATATTTTTTATTTTTGTACATATTTAATATATTTAGTAAATAATATAAATACTTATCTATATTTATTAGAATATTTAGGGAAAAATACAAAAATAATACATTTTCATTTTTATTAATATTTAACTTAAAAAATCACTTTTTTACAATATACTTTCTTTTTATTTATTTTTTGTACATAATTAATAAATGTTGTATATAATAAACAATTAATACCTTTATTTAGCAAAATTAGGGTTTGCCCTAGAATGTAAAAATATCCAAAATTATTCCTTTTTATTTTTGTTTATTTGTCACATAAAAAATACCTTTTACATACATATAAAAATCATTTTTGCATCTTGCATATTTATTTTATTTTATTTAATTATTGTGCAATTAAATAATTTGAATATTCAATTTGGATGTAATAGTTTAGATTTAATTTTTTTTGCTAAATATCTCCCATTTGAACATTGGTACCCCCCATCCCATAAATTGTGTTGTAATAGTTTAGGACTTTTAAATTTCGCAATTTAAAGTTTTCTAAATATGCCATGATAGACTTAGGGTTTGTATGCAAAAATCAACCAAACAAATAGCTTAACCTAATTCAAAGATAACAAGCATGAAAATGGACAACACCAATCACACTTGCACCCCTTAGGGTTACTCCACTCGTTGCCTTCAATAATGGGCCATGTTGCATGTTAAGTTTCTTTGGCAAAAACAAAACAAATTCAAATGATCATAGTCCCTCGATGACGCTTTCGAAAGTTGCCTAAAAAATGATCAAGTCCCTTAAAGGAAAAATTGCCCAAAGACACTTGGCACCATTGCAATCATGGTCTAAACGATGACCCGCGCCCGTCCCGTTCACATCCTAACACAAGATTGTCCACCAAATACAATGGTGGAAAAAAATTGTTAAAAGGGTTAAAACATAGAGAAAACCTTTGAGAAATTTAGGGTAGATAGCTCTTGGTTACTTGCCAACTTGCAAAACAAAAACACTTGCCTATTTTTTCAAAAACCACACATCACAACACACTTTCAAAACAACTTTCAAAAACCTTGAAAACTTTTTCAAAAGACATACACCTTTGTATACATCCAAACATGGGTCATTACAAAGGTTGCCACCACATTGGCCTCTTTTCAAAACATTTTCAAAACCCACACACAAAGCACCATTTCAAACAATTGAAAATCAAGGCAAGTTAATCTAAGCAAGTAACTAAGAGCCCATGGATAACCATAGATAGAAAGGGTGCTAATACCTTCCCTTTCTATAATCTACTCCCCGAACCCAAGAAAACATCTCAAAGGTTTTTGCTGTGCTTTTTAACTTTTCCTTAGGATAAAATAAAAAGTCGGTGGCGACTCTTGCTCAACCGAAACATTTGCGAAAACAAACACAAAACCTCAAGTCAGTTCTCCCACCGTATCACAAAACTGGCGACTCTGCTGGGGAAAATTTTAAAAGTGGAGTAACCTTAGGGCCTAGATCACCCTCTTGCATGACTAATTGTTTGCTTTGATTGCTTTATATCTTGGCTCTCTTGTTTGGGTTTGAAATCCTACACCCGGATTTGGGGAAACATTCATAGATAGCAATACGTTGTGGAAACTGTGCGGGGTATACCGACACGGTTGAAGCAATAGCTATATTAGTGCGACATATTTGTGAGTACCGGTAACCCTTGAGTTCAATCAAGGAGAGTACGGGGCCGCTGAGTGATGTCACTAAGCACTAATGACCTAGAACCTTACTTGACCATCTTGGCCTTTTATTAGGGGTAGTGAGTTGACCGGCTTTGGTGCAGTCCGAAGTTGGTAGATACTCGATACTACACTCATTGAGGGTTGTTTTCTTGGAATATTTTGGTCGCTAGTTAAGTGGCTAAACCAAAACAATGAACATGGAAAACAATCCAATGATATTGAGCTCCTTAGAACCCAGTTACTATTTGTAGGACAGGTTTTTAAGCCAACTTCACTCAAGAGGGTACTTACCTATGAAACCCCATGCAAGCCTAAAACTAGGGTTTTGTGTGAATTGCTTGTACATATGTTTGTGCATGCATCATGAACATCATAAAGCATCATATGCATTCACTAACCATTTCAAGGGTTTTGGATCTTCATCTTTGTTCTTGTTTTGTAGGTCATGGAAATTCTTCACAGGAAAACTATCCAAGTCAACCTTGTGAGAATCCATCCTCAACTCAATGAGCTCACATCCGGAATTCCGGAAAGCTCTCCCTTCAGTGAAAGACATGGTAGATTGCCCAGCCTAGTCAACACCAGCATTGAAGAGGACATGGTAAAGGTGTTGTTCCAGTTCTTTGACCCCCTTCACCACTGTTTAACTTTCCCCGACTATCAATTGGTGCCCACTTTGGAGGAATTTTCTCAACTCCTGATAATTCCTATTCTTAATCAACTACCCTACAACGGTACGGAAAAAGAACCAAAGCCTGAAGATGTTGCTCAAGCACTACACTTGCAACCATCTGACATTAAGGGGCATTGGGAAACTAGAAGCGGTGTCAAAGGCTTCTTGGTAAAATTCTTGTTTGAGAAGGCACAAGAGTGTTGGAATTCATTGGACCTACAAGCCTTTGAAGAAATTGTGGCACTCCTCATTTATGGGTTGGTCTTGTTCCCAAATCCTGACCAGCTTGTAGATGTCAACGCCGTCAAAATCTTCTTATCCAGAAATCCAATACCAACATTGCTTGGGGACATTCTTCACTCATTTTACACATGAACAATGAGAAAGAGGGGTGTTCTCATGTGTTGTACTCCTCTCCTTGCAAGGTGGTTTATTTCGCACCTTCCACAATCTGTTTTGAAGAATGACCAAGGCTTAAGGTGGTCACAACGGTTGATGACCCTCACTCACTCTGATGTACATTGGTGTTCTCGGTCCAGAGAAAATGTCATCATCGTCGATCGTTGTGGAGAATTCCCTAATGTTCCATTGCTTGGCATTAGAGGAGGCATTACCTACAACCCTTGTCTAGCTTTGAGACAATTTGGATATGCACGGAGGGATGGCCCTCACGACATCTTGATTCATGACCTAGTTTTTGACTTCGACAACGATGCGCAAGGACTTCGCCAAAGATTCATCAGAGCTTGGAGGATGCCTAACAAGGTAGACAGCAAGACACTGGGGCACAAGAACTCCATCCCTCTTGAGCCTTACCTCAAATGGGTACGAGCCCGAGACCAGAGTCTAATGATGCCTTATCCTCATGTTCTCCCTGTGATTAAAGAGCCCATTAAGGAAGGAGAGGTTCCCTACACCATCCTATATCCTGACATGCCTACATCGTGGGAGGAGATGCAGAAGAGTTGGATCCAACTCAAGGAGGAACATAACACTTTTGAAGCCAGCTTCTACGCCAGTGAGAAGAAGGTTTTGGAGCTTACCCGCCGACTCCATGAGGAAGAGACCCTCAACACCTACATCGCACCAAAGAGGATGCGCAACATCTTTTTACCTTGAGAAGTTTTTTTTTGTAATATTTGGCCCATGGGGCATTTATGTACTAACAAATTTCTTCTTATTAATATGACGTGCGTTCTTTTTGTTTACAACAATTTTGAATTTTCTAAATCCTTGAATGCATTGCATACATAAGCATATCATTCATCATACGCATAAGCAGGTCTCCACACCAGGTTTCCTTATCTTTCTGCTGTTTATTTCAGTAAGATGGATCTCGAACAGACGATCAAGGACTTGCAGTCTCAAAACTCACAGTTTCAACAACTCCTGATGACCTTGGCAAAGGGTCAGGAGGATCTGAAAGCCCTGCTTGGGAACAAAGAGCAAGTGAAGAAGAAGAAGAAGAGAATCGGGGTGGCTAACCTAGGAAGAAGGTTTGAGGGTGAAGCCAGAAGAGTCCTTGAATTTCCCCCTACATCTGAAGAGGGAACCAGTAAAGGGAATGCGGCTGCGGTACCTTCCGAATCCGAAGTTGAAGAAGAGGAGGCTGAGGAGGACGAAGACTACTCTGATCAACAATACCCGCCTGCCGATGACAAGTATAAAGGCTTGGAAGACAGGTTGGCAGCTATGGAGCTGCAGAGAGTTCCCGGTTTGGATTTCGAAGACTTGGGATTAGTTGCTGGAATTGTGATCCCCCGAAGTTCAAAGTGCCAGTTTTTGCAAGATATGACGGGCTATCCTGCTCGAAGATGCATCTCAGATCATATGTAAGGAAGATCCAACCTTACACTGCAGACAAGAACCTATGGATCCATTTCTTTCAGGATAGCCTTTCAGGGGCTCAGCTCGAGTGGTTCTATCAGCTGGATGGAGCCAGTATCTGAAACTGGGAGGACTTGGCTACTGCATTTTATAAACAGTATCAGTATAATTCTGACCTTGCTCCCACGCGTACCCAACTTCAGGGTATGTCACTGGGGATGGGCGAAGGATTCAAGGAATATGCGTAAAAGTGGAGAGACTTGGCTGGCAGGGTGCAGCCACCTTTGACTGACCGTGAACTTGTTGACATGTTCTTAGGGACCTTGTCTGGTCCATTCTTTAACCATCTGATTGGTAATTCTTCTGCTGGGTTTACAGATTTGATCTTGACTGGTGAGAGAATAGAAGCTGGTATCAAGTCGGGGAAGATACAGAAGGGTGCCGCCGCGAGTATTGAAAAGAAGCCCTTCAAGAAGGAAGCCAGTGCTGTTTATGGTCCCAGAAGACAGATTAAACCGGAACGCCGCCAAGCTGTCAATACATTGGTAATTTCAAAGCCTGTTGCTGCTCCTCAGCAGTATAATCAACAAAGGGTTGAGAGACCCAAGAGGCAGTACACTCGGCTCAGTATGACCTTGTCCCATATTTTGCCGCAACTACTGTCAACCAATCTGGTAACTGTCAAAGAAGCTCCGAAGGTAGTGAACACAGCTTCTCCAAAGTACAACCCCAACGCCCGTTGCGCTTATCTCTCTGATATCCCGGGGCATACTATGGACGATTGCTGGGCTCTGAGGAATAAGGTTCAAGACCTTATTGATGCTAAATAAATACAGTTTGAGGCGCCCGAAAGACCCAATGTTGTGACTGCTCCCATGCCCCAGCATGGAGTGAATGCTGTGGAAGAAGGCCGGTATGTAGCCTCGTGGAAGAGATTGTCACTCCGTTGTTGACTGTTAAAAGGAATATGTTGCTAGCCGGTTTATTTCCGGGATGTGGTAAAGATTGCCTGCTATGTGCTGTTTCACCTGTTGGTTGTCTGTTGCTGAAATCAGGTATCCAAAGCCTGATGGATAGCAAAGAGATCTTGTTCGAGAAGATTGTTGTTCCTGCTGTCCCTGCTGAAGAAGTTTCTATTGTCACTATTTTCAACAAACCTCCTAAGGCTCCTTCAAAGAAGCCTGTCAAAATCATGTCCACTTAGAAGATTGCTCCTATCATCATCACTGTTCCGGGGCCCCTCCCCTATACATCCGACAAAGCTGTCCCATGGCACTATGGGGCAGATGTTTATGTGCTTGGAATTAAACAAGAGTTTGATACTAGTATCGGTGTCAGCAACATCACCGGGCCTGCCAAAATTACTCGCAGTGGTAGGTTGTTCTCACCAGATATTGCGCCACCAGCTATTCAGAAACCTCTTATCATCACACCTGCAAGTGTGCATGTTTCCCTTCCAAATCAAGTTCCTGTTTCTACCCCTACTGCCGAGTCATCTGACGCTCGGGGCAAAGGGATTGCTACTGATTTGCCTGCCCTGACGGAGGCGCCGAAGACAACCACTGTTGAAGCCTTCCAGCAAGAGATGGGGGAGATCCTCAAGATTATCAAGAAAAGTGATTTCAACGTAGTTGAGCAGTTGGGGCACACCCCATCAAAAATTTCTATGCTATCACTGTTGTTGTGTTCAGAGGCCCATGCCAAGGCCCTGACCTCATTCCTGAAGACGGCCCATGTGCCGCGAGAAACTTCTACTGATCAATTTACCGATTGTGTGGCCAACTTGACTGCCGATAATGGGTTGGGCTTCTCTGACACCGATCTGACTGCAAAAGGAAAGAACCATAATGACGCCCTGCATGTCTCCATTGAATGCAGGGGCACTACTCTTGCCCATGTGTTGGTAGACACCGGTTCTTCATTGAACGTATTGCCCAAGAAAGCTTTAGATAGGCTGGATTGTGAGGGTCTGGAGCTCAAGCCCAGTAACATTGTTGTCCGAGCCTTTGACGGTTCGAAAAGGATGGTACACGGTGAAGTTGACATTCCGATCAGGGTTGGCTCTCAAGTTTTTGATTCTACTTTCTATGTGATGGATATCCGACCATCCTATTCTTGTTTGCTGGGTCGTCCATGGATCCACAAGGCTGGAGCTGTGACCTCCACACTGCATCAGAAGCTGAAGTACCCAGTTAGGGGAAAGATTGTTATAGTTCAAGGGGAAGAAGAGTATATGGTCAGCCACCTTAACTCGTTCCGGTACATAGAAATGGATGGGGAATTCATTGAAACCCCCTTTCAACACTTTTAAGAGGTGCCTCAGACACTGGCATCAGCTGAAACTGTGATTGAAGACCCTCCTTTGAAGATGGCTTCCTTAAAGGATGTTCGGGCTGTGATTGAGAAGGGTGAGTGTGCAAACTGGGGTCGACTTCCTGATTTCACTCCAAAGACTGACAAGTTTGGTCTGGGCTTCACTGCAGAGGCTCAGAGGGCTGTTCGTAAAGCAAGGATTGGAAAACCTCATGTGTTCATCACCAACCCGAGAGTAAATGCTATTGAAGACGACGTGGAGGAATCTGAATTTGACAGCTGGATCTACCCAACAACCGACGGTGGACCAAGCAACTGGACTGCCAAAGACTTCACACCTATTACTTTTGTCACTCAGTAATGAACTCTTTTGTTTTCAATTTGTAACAGACAATATTTTGAAACTTTTATGGCTCAGTGTCTTACCCGGGGCACCGTGGCTTCATTTGTGAGGGCTTTTGTATGTCATTTTCATATATCATTAATCAAAACATTGGACGTTTGTTGCATTTCAAAATCTTGCGCTCCTTTTCTTTCTTTATTATATATTGCAAAACAGCTATATTTACACACACTCACTTATACAGGTTCCAATCCACTCTGGATCTCACTGGTAACGACTCTGCTACTGCCAGTTATGACTTTGAAAATCCGATCAACTTAGCCGAAGACGAAGGTGAAGATGATTGCTAAGTGCCTGGTGAACTTGCAAGACTGCTGCTCCAGGAAGAGAGGGTCATTCAGCCACATGAAGAGCCAGTGGAAATGGTAAATCTGGGTACTGAGACAGACAGAAAGGAAGTCAAGATTGGTGCCAATATAGAGCTCAGTGTGAAGCAACGATTGATTCAGATGCTGCATGACTATGTGGAAATCTTTGCCTGGTCTTACGAAGACATGCCTGGGTTGGATACCGACATTGTGGTTCATCATTTGCCTACCAAGGAAGACTGCCCTCCGGTAAAACAGAAGGTCCGATGTATGCATCCAGAAATGTCCGAGAAAATCAAAGCTGAGGTTATGAAGCAATTTGATGCCGGGTTTCTAGCAGTGACTTCTTACCCTCAGTGGATTGCCAATGTGGTTCCAGTGCCGAAGAAGGATGGTAAGGTCTGAATGTGTGTTGATTACAGGGATTTGAACAGGGCAAGCCCTAAGGATGATTTCCCTCTGCCTCATATCGACGTTCTGGTTGACAATACTGCTCAGCATAAAGTATTCTCCTTCATGGACGGTTTCTCCGGTTATAATCAAATCAAAATGGCTCCTGAAGACATGGAGAAGACCACTTTTGTTACTCAGTGGGGCACCTTTTTCTACAAGGTCATGCCTTTTGGGTTGAAAAATGTTGGGGCAACTTACCAACATGCCATGGTTGCTTTATTTCATGATATGATCCATCACGAGATAGAAGTATACGTCGATGATATGATTGCAAGGTCCCAAACTGAGGAGGAACACCTTGACCATCTACGGAAGCTGTTTGACCGTCTGAAGTTGTACAAGCTGAGGTTGAACCCGAACAAGTGCGCCTTTGGGGTGAGATCTGGAAAATTGCTAGGCTTCATCGTAAGTGACAAAGGCATTCAAGTGGACCCTGCCAAAGTGAAAGCCATACAAGAGATGCCAACTCCCAAGACAGAGAAAGAAGTCAGAGGCTTTCTAGGACGATTGAACTACATTGCCCGATTCATCTCGCATCTAACTGCTACCTGTGAACCAATCTTCAAGCTACTGAAGAAAGATCAAGTAATACGTTGGAATGATGAATGTCAGGCCGCTTTCGAAAAGATCAAAGAGTATCTCCAAGAACCACCCATTCTTATGCCACCGGTTGAAGGGAGACCTCTAATCTTATAATTAACTGTACTTGACAACTCAATGGGGTGTGTGCTGGGGCAGCATGACGAGTCTGGCCGAAAAGAGCACGCTATTTATTATCTGAGCAAAAAGTTTACCGACTGTGAGACTCAGTACTCACTGCTCGAGAAAACTTGCTGCGCTCTGGTATGGGCTGCTCGCCGGCTGAGACAGTATATGTTGACTCACACTACTCTGTTGATTTCAAAAATGGATCCAATCAAGTACATATTCGAAAAGCCCGCCTTGTCCGGAAGAATAGCAAGATGGCAAATGATCTTGACGGAATATGACATCCAGTACACGACTCAAAAAGCAATCAAGGGAAGTGTATTGGCAGACCATTTGGCACATCAGGCAGTAGACGATTACCAGTCGATGAACTTTGATTTTCCAGACGAGGATATCATGGTAGTAACTGATTGTGAAGTACCTGGACCGGATGAAGGACCTGAGGAAGGATCCTGATGGTCTATGCACTTTGACGGAGCCTCGAACGCTTTGGGTAATGATATCGGTGTTGTGATCATATCCCCTAAAGGTACTCATACTCCACTCACCGCCCGGCTATGTTTCAACTGCACCAACAACATGGCAGAGTATGAGGCATGTATCATGGGTCTTCAAATTGCAATTGACTTAAGGATCAAGTTTCTGAGTGTCTTCGGAGATTCCTCTCTCGTGATCAATCAGATCAACGGCGAGTGGGATACGAAACACCCAAATCTTATTCCTTACAAGGAGTATATGCTGACATTGCTTCCCCACTTCGAGGAGATAACTTTCGAACACTTACCAAGAGAGGAGAATCAGTTAGCGGATGCACTAGCTACGATGTCTTCTATGTTCAAAGTCAAATGGGACAACGAGGCTCCCCGGATCATTATCTGGAAATTGGATGAACCTGCACATTGTTGCGATCTCGAGACCGAGGAGGTAACTGAAAAGCCCTGGTATCATGAAGTGAAGAGGTACCTTGAAGCTCAAGAATACCCCGAATGCGCATCTGTTAATGACAAGAAGTTCCTGAGAAGGTTTGCGGCAAAGTTCTTCCTCAGCAACGGCATTCTGTACAAGCGAAACCATGATTCAACCTTACTGCGTTGTGTGGATAAGACTGAAGCAGAGAGGATCATGGCAGAGCTACATGAAGGTACCTTCGGAACACATTCCAGTGGACATACCATGGCAAAGAAAATCCTTCGGACAGGATATTTCTGGTCCACAATGGAAGCCGACTGTTATCAGCATTCTCGAACTTGTCATAAATGCCAGATCTATGCTGATAAGGTGCACATTCCTCTGGTTCCTCTGAACGTCTTGACAGCACCTTGGCCTTTTGCAATGTGGGGCATTGATATGATCAGCGAGATCCGACCTACGGCATCTAACGGGCATCGCTTCATCCTAGTAGCAATTGATTACTTCACAAAGTGGGTTGAAGCAGCTTCCTACGCTACCGTAACCAAGAGCGTTGTGGCACGATTCATTCGGCACAACCTGATCTGTCGATACGGTGTACCAGAGAGGATCATTACGGACAACGGTACCAATCTTAACAACAAGATGATCACTGAGCTCTGGGAACAATTCAAGATACAGCATCATAACTCTTCTCCCTACCGGCCGAAGATGAATGGGGCTGTCGAAGCGGCAAATAATAACATCAAGAAGATTGTGCAGAAGATGACAGTGACCTATAAAGATTGGCACGAAATGCTACCGTTTGCTCTTCATGGGTACCGTACCTCAGCACGGACGTCAACATGGGCAACTCCCTTTTCCTTGGTCTATGGCATGGAGGCAGTCTTGCCTATTGAGGTTCAGATACCTTCTCTCCGGATAATGAAGGATGCAGGTTTGAGCGAAGATGACTGGATCCAGACTCGGCTTGATCAATTAAACCTAATTGACAAAAAAAGACTCACTGCTATTTGTCATGGTCAGACGTATCAAAAACGGATGATCAGGGCATTTAACAAGAAGGTCAGGCGACAAGAGTATCAAGTCGGAGACCTGGTAATCAAGTGCATCATTCTTCCTCAAAGTGATCCCAGGGGCAAATGGACCCCTACGTACGAAGGGCCATTTGTGGTTAAACATATCTTCTCAGTAGGAGCTATGATCCTAACCACCATGGATGGTGACGACCTTCCTTACCCTGCCAATGTAGACATAGTAAAAAGATACTACGCGTGATCAAAGACCCGCTAGGTCGACTGGCCTAGGCAAAAATAAGGGCTTCCCGGCGAACCAAAAGGGTTCGGGCAAAAATAAGGGATGAAAATGAAAAAATTTGTACACCCGGCAAGTCGAAAACCTGAAAAGGCGGCTTGGGCAAAAATGGGTATCCCGGTGGACTAAAAACCCGAAAGGGCGGTCCAGGAAAAAGTTAGGGATAAAGCGTAATACTATGTCTCGTTGGATCACCTTACATCCAGAATTCGGCATCAATTATCGGGCTCAGACAGCATCAATCAATCAACTTCATCTTCAACTAAGCAGCAAAGTGATGAGACGCTTGAAGACATAAAGGCGATAGCAGAGTTGGAGCCCAGTAGGATTATTTTCACATAGCTGTTTTGTTTCCTTTTCACAAAATTGTATAAACTCTATTTTGCTCGGCGGCGTTCTCTTACTAGGACGTCAGCCTCCTGTACATAAAACGCCTATTTACAGGCAAATTTCAAAATCAATACAAGTTCAATTTTTCAGACAAATTATCCATTGTTTTCCCTTTTTCTGTTTTGTTTTGCGAAGAACGTCCAATGTTCATTTTTTATATATGCATTTAACATTAATTGCTAAGTCATGAATATTTGCATGAGAAACAAAGGATTAATTACCGATGACATCAGAAACAGGGGCAATTTAGAATTGTCTAAGCGATCTAGTTGCTCTGTCCACCAAGGTACCAAGGTAAGTTCGGCTGAAGAATGTAACCAAGTTACCTCAACTCCCCACAGAGTAAGACCAGATTTCAGCAATACTTTCCCCAGGAAGAGTTGGTCTCCCAGCAGCCCTGAAAAGGCACAATATTCCCCTAGCAAGTCGGCGATACTCTCCCCAAGCCGAGTTAGTCTACTGTCAGCCTTAAGGAAGTTGGGTATCCCCAGAAGATCTAAACGTTCCCCAGCGGAGTATAGACATTCCTCAGCAAGCATCCCCGGCAGTCTTAATATAAGATTGTTCCCCGGTGGAATACAGACATCCAGTGTAGCCATTCCCCAGTACAGTTCAAAAGTGTCCCCAGGAGAGTGGAATCCACATCCCCAGTGAAGTCGCCGGTAGATTCTGAAGCTTATCCCCAGTAGATTCTGGAAGCTTATCACCTGCAGAGTACATACGTCTCTCCCCGACTTTATTCAAAGGTTATTTTTCCACCAGGGATTATAACTGGGTTATCCTCAGCTAATTACCACGGAAAGATCGTCCTCGGAGAAGTTCTTCCTATTCCCCAGCGGAGTTCATCAAATTCCCTAACATAACATATCAGTGAAATCCCCAGCGGAGCTCTCATCAAAACCTCAGTGAAGTATCTCTTCCCACAGAGTAATTCCCCGCAGAATAATCTCTCCAACAAGTTTATTCCCCAACGGAGTCATCTTCTCCTACCGGTTTATTCTTGTAACCATCATCCCCAGCGGAAGCAAAGAACTCTATTCTTCAAAACATCAGCCCAGGATTCAACAAGTTCCCGGCACTCGTCAAGGATTTATTTTCCTAGACAAAAAATACATTCATCACGTTATCATACACCATGACGCATGCATATACGCATCATATCACACAATCTCATTTATTCTTGAAAACATCATGACCTCGTGCATTTCATACATCATGACATTGCATATGACTAATGTTTTGCCTTTTCAGGAAAAGTTCAATCCAAAGATGATTACTATCAACTATCGCAATTCCAGATTCGATACCTGTATCTAGCCAGGGCACATCTGTGAGTGATTAATTGTAGATTCGATACCTGTATCTAGCCAGGGCATATCTGCATGAAGAGTTTGAAGATCAACCCCTGTAACAGGCCAGGAAATCATCTTTCATTCTCAGGTCAGAGGTTTACACCTGTATCCAGCCAGGAAAGCTATCTCTACCAACCTTTTGCAATTTCCAGATTCGATACCTGTATCCAGCCAGGGCATATCTGAAGACGACCAATTCCAGATTCGATTCCTGTATCCAGCCAGGGCATATCTGTGAGTATTTGATTATGGATTCGACACCTGTATCTAGCCAGGGCACATCTACATGAAGAGTTTAGAGATTCGATACCTGTATCCAGCCAGGGCACGTCTGTAAACAACCTTTTGAAGTTCCAGATTCGATTCCTGTATCTAGCCAGGGCACATCTGTGAGCAACTAATTGTGGATTCGACCCCTGTATCTAGCCAGGGCATATCTGCATGAAGAGTTTGAAGATCAACACCTGTAACAGGCCAGGAAACATCTTCCTTCCTCAAAGTACGCAAGTTCTCGCTAAGGAATCTCTTACGCGGTGAACACTTCCAAATGGCATCTATAAGCCCATTCCCTACAAGGTTCTGTCACGTCTCCAGATGGCATCTATAAGCCCATCCCCTTATCCACCATCTCTCCAAATGGCATCTATAAGCCCATTCCCGACATCACATTGCTGATACTCTAACATGCGAGTGCAAATTTCCGGGCACTCTAGTGTCCAATCTCCTTTTACCCTCGAGTCGCGAAAGGCAAACTTGCCAATCTAACTCTTCCAAACCACTTCATGCACCTTCCATAACATCCATACAAACTATTCCAAACATTGAACTGGAACTGTAACAGCCATAGCATAGTTTGCCATTTTCATTTTTCTCTCTTGCAGGTTGACTTCCATGGAGTGATTCAGCAAGATTCAAAGCACACCAAGCATTGGAGAAGCATCCCTGAACTTCAAGCAAGCTGTACAAGTCCTCACATTGCCTTGAAAGTGCCTCCATTGTCATACACGATCCAAGCTGAACAGGTAAGTTCATAGACTTCTATCTCTCAATCTAGGAAGAGTTAGGTTTAGGTTTATGAATGAAAAGTGTCATACTCATGTCCCTGAAGCCACCCATATCCTCACTTTCCATTTATATTGCATATGCTGAGAGAATTTAAGACCTGAACATTGACAAAAACTTAGGTCAGAAATTGGGGGAGAAGAAATTCTCTCTCATTTCTGAGAGTTAGATCAAGTTTTTTATATGTATGAACTCGTGACATGATGCTCTATAATGTTTGTGTTGTAAGTTTTTGTTAAAAGTCAAGGAATCAAGAGATAACAGGGATGGAAGGAAGTGCGCGTTTTTTCATTTGAAACTGTCTGGAGGTTGAAGACAAGCTTGCTTTGGGCTGGGCTTGTTTCTTTTTTCTATTTGCACCATCTTTTTACACGTGCACCCCTTTGGCCCATTATGTTTTATTTTCATTATTTTTTACTTTTGATTTTGTTTCTGACTTGTTTATTTTTGTCAAAGCATAAAAAATATTAAAAATATTTTTCTCACATTTTTTTGCATTATATTTGATATTTATTTTGTTTCATTTAGTTTTATATGTAAATAAACATAAATATACTCTTATTTAAAATACCAAAATAAATACAAAATACATTCTATTTTCTGATTTTATTTTATTTTATCTTTTGAAAACATTTTATAAAAAATATACTTTTTTTTGTAAATAATAAATATTTTTATTTTTGTACATATTTAATATATTTAGTAAATAATATAAATACTTATCTATATTTATTAGAATATTTAGGGAAAAATACAAAAATAATACATTTTCATTTTTATTAATATTTAACTTAAAAAATCACTTTTTTACAATATACTTTCTTTTTATTTATTTTTTGTACATAATTAATAAATGTTGTATATAATAAACAATTAATATCTTTATTTAGCAAAATTAGGGTTTGCCCTAGAATGTAAAAATATCCAAAATTATTCCTTTTTATTTTTGTTTATTTGTCACATAAAAAATACCTTTTACATACATATAAAAATCATTTTTGCATCTTTCATATTTATTTTATTTTATTTAATTATTGTGCAATTAAATAATTTGAATATTCAATTTGGATGTAATAGTTTAGATTTAATTTTTCTTGCTAAATATCCCCCATTTGAACATTTGTACCCCCCGTCCCATAAATTGTGTTGTAATAGTTTAGGACTTTTAAATTTCGCACTTTAAAGTTTTCTAAATATGTCATGATAGACTTAGGGTTTGTATGCAAAAATCAACCAAACAAATAGCTTGACCTAATTCAAAGATAACAAGCATGAAAATGGACAACACCAATCACACTTGCACCCCTTAGGGTTACTCCACTTGTTGACTTCAATAATGGGCCATGTTGCATGTTAAGTTTCTTTGGCAAAAACAAAACAAATTCAAATGATCATAGTCCCTCGATGACGCTTTCGAAAGTTGCCTAAAAAATGATCAAGTCCCTTAAAGGAAAAATTGCCAAAAGACACTTGGCACCATTGCAATCATGGTCTAAACGATGACCCGCGCCCGTCCCGTTCACATCCTAACACAAGATTGTCCACCAAATACAATGGTGGAACAAAATTGTTAAAAGGGTTTAAACATAGAGAAAACCTTTGAGAAATTTAGGGTAGATAGCTCTTGGTTACTTGCCAACTTGCAAAACAAAAACACTTGCCTAATTTTTCAAAAACCACACATCACAACACACTTTCAAAACAACTTTCAAAAACCTTGAAAACTTTTTCAAAAGACATACACCTTTGTATACATCCAAACATGGGTCATTACAAAGGTTGCCACCACATTGGCCTCTTTTCAAAACATTTTCAAAACCCACACACAAAGCACCATTTCAAACAATTGAAAATCAAGGCAAGTTGATCTAAGCAAGTAACTAAGAGCCCATGGATAACCATGGATAGAAAGGGTGCTAATACCTTCCCTTTCTATAATCTACTCCCCGAACCCAAGAAAACATCTCAAAGGTTTTTGCTGTGCTTTTTAACCTTTCCTTAGGATAAAATAAAAAGTCGGTGGCGACTCTTGCTCAACCGAAACATTTGCGAAAACAAATGCAAAACCTCAAGTCAGTTCTCCCACCGTATCACAGAACTGGCGACTCTGCTGGGGAAAATTTTAAAAGTGGAGTAACCTTAGGGCCTAGATCACCCTCTTGCATGACTAATTGTTTGCTTTGATTGCTTTATATCTTGGCTCTCTTGTTTGGGTTTGAAATACTACACCCGGATTTGGGGAAACATTCACAGATAGCAATACATTGTGGAAACTGTGCGGGGTATACCGACACGGTTGAAGCAATAGCTATATTAGTGCGACATATTTGTGAGTACCGGTAACCCTTGAGTTCAATCAAGGAGAGTACGGGGCCGCTGAGTGATGTCACTAAGCACTAATGACCTAGAACCTTACTTGACCATCTTGGCCTTTTATTAGGGGTAGTGAGATGACCGGCTTTGGTGCAGTCCGAAGTTGGTAGATACTCGATACTACACTCATTGAGGGTTGTTTTCTTGGAATATTTTGGTCGCTAGTTAAGTGGCTAAACCAAAACAATGAACATGGAAAAAAATCCAATGATATTGAGCTCCTTAGAACCCGGTTACTATTTATAGGACAGGTTTTTAAGCCAACTTCACTCAAGAGGGTACTTACCTATGAAACCCCATGCAAGCCTAAAACTAGGGTTTTGTGTGAATTGCTTGTACATATGTTTGTGCATGCATCATGAACATCATAAAGCATCATATGCATTCACTAACCATTTCAAGGGTTTTGGATCTTCATCTTTGTTCTTGTTTTGTAGGTCATGGAAATTCTTCGCAGGAAAACTATCCAAGTCAACCTTGTGAGAATCCCTCCTCAACTCAAGGAGCTCACATCCAGAATTCCGGAAAGCTCTCCCTTCAGTGAAAGACATGGTAGATTGCTCAGCCTAGTCAACACCAGCATTGAAGAGGACATGGTAAAGGTGTTGTTCCAGTTCTTTGACCCCCTTCACCACTGTTTAACTTTCCCCGACTATCAATTGGTGCCCACTTTGGAGGAATTTTCTCAACTCCCAAGAATTCCTATTCTTAATCAACTACCCTACAACGGTACGGAAAAAGAACCAAAGCCTGAAGATGTTGCTCAAGCACTACACTTGCAACCATCTGACATCAAGGAGCATTGGGAAACTAGAAGCGGTGTCAAAGGCTTCTTGGCAAAATTCTTGTTTGAGAAGGCACAAGAGTGTTGGAATTCATTGGACCTACAAGCCTTTGAAGAAATTGTGGCACTCCTCATTTATGGGTTGGTCTTGTTCCCAAATCCTGACCAGCTTGTAGATGTCAACGCCGTCAAAATCTTCTTATCCAGAAATCCAATACCAACATTGCTTGGGGACATTCTTCACTCATTTTACACATGAACAATGAGAAAGAGGGGTGTTCTCATGTGTTGTACTCCTCTCCTTGCAAGGTGGTTTATTTCGCACCTTCCACAATCTGTTTTGAAGAATGACCAAGGCTTAAGGTGGTCACAACGGTTGATGACCCTCACTCACTCTGATGTACATTGGTGTTCTCGGTCCAGAGAAAATGTCATCATCGTCGATCGTTGTGGAGAATTCCCTAATGTTCCATTGCTTGGCATTAGAGGAGGCATTACCTACAACCCTTGTCTAGCTTTGAGACAATTTGGATATGCACGGAGGGATGGCCCTCACGACATGTTGATTCCTGACCTAGTTTTTGACTTCGACAACGATGCGCAAGGACTTCGCCAAAGATTCATCAGATCTTGGAGGATGCCTAACAAGGTAGACAACAAGACACTGGGGCACAAGAACTCCATCCCTCTTGAGCCTTACCTCAAATGGGTACGAGCCCGAGACCAGAGTCTAATGATGCCTTATCCTCATGTTCTCCCTGTGATTAAAGAGCCCGTTAAGGAAGGAGAGGTTCCCTACACCATCCTATATCCTGACATGCCTACATCGTGGGAGGAGATGCAGAAGAGTTGGATCCAACTCAAGGAGGAACGGAACACTTTTGAAGCCAGCTTCTACGCCAGTGAGAAGAAGGTTTTGGAGCTTACCCGCCGACTCCATGAGGAAGAGACCCTCAACACCTACATCGCACCAAAGAGGATGCGCAACGTCTTTTTACCTTGAGAAGTTTTTTTTGTAATATTTGGCCCATGGGGCATTTATGTACTAACAAATTTCTTCTTATTAATATGACGTGTGTTCTTTTTGTTTACAACAATTTTGAATTTTCTAAATCCTTGAATGCATTGCATACATAAGCATATCATTCATCATACGCATAAGCAGGTCTCCACACCAGGTTTCCTTATCTTTCTGCTGTTTATTTCAGTAAGATGGATCTCGAATAGACGGTCAAGGACTTGCAGTCTCAAAACTCACAGTTTCAACAACTCCTGATGACCTTGGCAAAGGGTCAGGAGGATCTGAAAGCCCTGCTTGGGAACAAAGAGCAAGTGAAGAAGAAGAAGAAGAGAATCGGGGTGGCTACCCTAGGAAGAAGGTTTGAGGGTGAAGCCAGAAGAGTCCTTGAATTTCCCCCTACATCTGAAGAGGGAACCAGTAAAGGGAATGCGGCTGCGATACCTTCCGAATCTGAAGTTGAAGAAGAGGAGGCTGAGGAGGACGAAGACTACTCTGATCAACAATACCCGCCCGCCGATGACAAGTATAAAGGCTTGGAAGACAGGTTGGCAGCTATGGAGCTGCAGAGAGTTCCCGGTTTGGATTTCGAAGACTTGGGATTAGTTGCTGCAATTGTGATCCCCCCGAAGTTCAAAGTGCCAGTTTTTGCAAGATATGACGGGCTATCCTGCCCGAAGATGCATCTCAGATCATATGTAAGGAAGATCCAACCTTACACTGCAGACAAGAACCTATGGATCCATTTCTTTCAGGATAGCCTTTCAGGGGCTCAGCTCGAGTGGTTCTATCAGCTGGATGGAGCCAGTATCCAAAACTGGGAGGACTTGGCTACTGCATTTTATAAACAGTATCAGTATAATTCTGACCTCGCTCCCACGCGTACCCAACTTCAGGGTATGTCACTGGGGACGGGCGAAGGATTCAAGGAATATGCGCAAAAGTGGAGAGACTTGGCTGGCAGGGTGCAGCCACCTTTGACTGACCGTGAACTTGTTGACATGATCTTAGGGACCTTGTCTGGTCCGTTCTTTAACCATCTGATTGGTAATTCTTCTGCTGGGTTTACAGATTTGATCTTGACTGGTGAGAGAATAGAAGCTGGTATCAAGTCGGGGAAGATTCACCCTTGGGGTATTCCTGAGCTTCAAGATACCTCTTCACCTCATGATACTAGGGCTTTTCTGTTACCTCTTCAGTCTCAATATCACAGCAATGTGCAGGTTCGTCCAATCTTTCAATGATAATTCGGGGAGCCTCGTTGTCCCAATTGACCTTGAACATAGAAGACATCGTAGCTAACGCGTCCGCCAACTAATTCTCCTCTCTGGGGAAGTGTTCAAAGGTGATCTCCTCAAAATGTGGAAGCAATGTCAACACATACTCCTTGTAAGGAATAAGATTTGGGTGTTTCGTATCCCACTCGCCTTTGATCTGACTGATCACAAGAGCGGAATCTCCGAAGACACTTAGAAAATTAATCCTTAAGTCAATTGCTGCTCGAAGACCCATAATGCATGCTTTATACTCCGCCATGTTGTTGGTGCAGTTGAAACATGGTCGGGCAGTAAATGGAGTATGAGAGCCTTTAGGAGATATGATCACAGTGCCAATGCCGTTACCCAAAGCGTTTGAAGCTCCATCAAAGTACATAGACCATTGGGATCCCTCCTCAGGTCCTTCATCCGGTCCAGGTGTCTCACAATCAGTTACCAACATGATATTCTCGTCCGGAAATTCGAAGTTCATAGACTGGTAATCATCCACTGCTTGATGTGCCAAATGGTCTGCCAACACACTTCCCTTAATTGCCTTTTAAGTCGTGTATTGGATGTCATACTCAGTCAATATCATTTGCCATCTTGCTATTCTTCCGGACAAGGCAGGCTTTTCGAAGATATACTTGATTGGATCCATCTTCGATATCAACAGAGTAGTGTGAGTCAACATATACTGTCTCAGCCGGCGAGCAGCCCATGCCAAAGCGCAGCAAGTTTTCTCGAGCAGTGAGTATCGGGTCTCACAGTCGGTAAACTTTTTGCTAAGGTAATAAATAGCATGCTCTTTTCGTCCAGACTCGTCATGCTGACCCAGCACACACCCCATTGAGTTGTCGAGTACTGTCAAGTATAAGATCAGAGGTCTCCCTTTAATGGGTGGCATTAGAATAGGTGGCTCTTGGAGATACTCTTTGATCCTTTCGAAAGCGGCCTGGAATTCACCGTTCCAACATACTACTTGATATTTCTTCAGCAGCTTGAAGATTGGCTCACAAGTAGCAGTCAAGTGCAAGATGAATCGGGCAATGTAGTTCAATCGTCCCAGGAAACCTCTGACTTCTTTCTCTGTTCTGGGAGCTGGCATCTCCTGTATGGCCTTCACTTTGGCAGGATCCACTTGAATACCTTTATCGCTTACGACAAAACCCAACAGTTTACCAGATCTCACCCCGAAGGCGCACTTGTTCGGGTTTAACCTCAGCTTGTATAACTTCAGCCTGTCAAAAAGCTTCTGCAGATGGTCAAGGTGTCCCTCCTCAGTCTGGGACCTTGCAATCATATCGTCGACATATACTTCAATCTCATGATGGATCATGTCATGAAACAAAGCAACCATGGCACGCTGATATGTTGCCCCAGCATTCTTCAGTCTAAAAGGCATGACCTTGTAGCAAAAGGTACCCCACTGAGTAACAAAGGTCGTCTTCTCCATGTCTTTGGGAGCCATTTTGATCTGATTATAACCAGAGAAACCATCCATAAAGGAGAAAATCTTGTGCTGAGCGGTGTTGTCAACCAGAACGTCAATATGAGGTAGAGGGAAATCATCCTTGGGGCTCGCCCTATTCAGATCCCTATAGTCAACACACATTCGGACCTTACCATCCTTCTTCGGTACCGGAACCACATTGGCAACCCACTGAGGGTAATAAGTAACTGCTAGAAAACTGGCGTCAAACTGTTTCATAACCTCAGCCTTGATTTTCTCAGACATCTCTGGGCGCATTCGGCGGACCTTCTGTTTTACTGGAGGACAATCTTCCTTGGTAGGCAGGCGATGAACAACAATATCAGTATCCAAACCAGGCATATCTTCATAAGACTAGGCAAAGATCTCAACATAGTCACGCAGCATCTGAATCAACCGTTGCTTCACACTAAGCTCCAGATTTGCACCGACCTTAACTTCCTTCTTATCTGTCTCTGTACCCAGATTCACTGATTCCACCGGTTCTTCGTGCGGCCGAATAACCTTCTCTTCCTGAAGTAATAGTCGTGCAAGTTCAACAAGCACTTCACAATCATCTTCACCTTCGTCTTCGACTAAGTTAATCGGATTTTCGAAGTTATAACTGGCAGTAGCAGAGTCGTTACCAGTGAGATCCAGAGTGGATGTGGACCTGTATACGTGAGTGTGTGTAAAATAGTTGTTTTGCAATATATAATAAAGAAAAACAAGGAGCGAAAGATTTGAAATGCAAGAAACGTCCAATGCTTTTATTAATGATATATGAAAATGACACACATAAAACCCTCACAAATGAAGCCACAGTGCCCCGGGTAAGACACCGGGCCATAAAGTTTAAAACATTGTCTGTTACAAATTCAAAATAAAAAGTTTCATTACTGGGTGATAGTTGAAACGGGCATAGAATCCTTCGCTGTCCAGTTGCTTAATCCACTATTGGCAGTCGGGGGAGATCCAACTTTCGATATCAAACTCTTCATCATCGTCGTCCCTGATAGCATTTACCCATGCCTCCTGTTTAGGCTTTTCTGGTGCTCCGAACTCGATCTCCTTGGCATCAATCAAGTCTTGTACCTTGTTCTTCAAAACCCAACAATCTTCCGTATTATGCCCCGGGCTATCAGAGTGAAAAGCACAGCGGGAATTAGGGTTGTACTTCGGTGATGTTATATTTGGATTCTTTGGGGCTTCCTTTGGAATCAACAGATTGGTTTTCAGCAACTGTGGCAGAATCTGATATAAGGTCATGTTGAGACGGGTGAATTGCCTTCGAGGTCTCTCATCCTTCTGTTGATTGTTGTGCTGCAGAGCACCAACAGGTTTTGAAATAACAACCGCATTAACAGCTTGGCGGTGTTCAGGTCTATTCTGTCTTCTCGAACTGTAGACAACACTGGACTCTTTCTTAAAGGGCTTCTTCTTGGTGCTCGATGAAGCACGTTTTTGTATCTTACCAGCCTTAATACCAGCCTCAATCCTTTCAACGGTCAAAATGAGCTCTGTAAACCCAGATGAAGAGCTTCCAATCAGATGGTTAAAGAATGGACCAGACAGGGTCCCCAGAAACATGTCAACTAGTTCCCGATCAGCCAAGGGTGGTTGCACTCTTCTGGTGAGGTCCCTCCACTTCTGAGCATAATCTTTGAATCCTTCACTCGTTCCCATTGACATACCCTGGAGTTGGGTACGCGTGGGTAGGGATGTCAATGGGGCGGGGCGGGGCCGGGGGGACACTTCCCCATCTTTTTCCCCGCCATCAAATTCATTCCCCGTCCCCGTCCCCGATCTCCGTCACAGGGGAATTTCTATCCCCATCCCCGTTCCCCGCGGATCCCCGTTCCCCGCGGGGATCCCCATAGATCCTACATTTATTCATTAATATTTTATTTTTTTAAAATGTTTATATTTTCTATAAAAATAAAAAGCACAAAGAATTCACATATTTATTATGTTATTAAAAAATACTAATATTTACATTTCTCTCTCTTAATAAATACATGAATATTTATTTATTTATTTTTATAAATAAACATAAAGGAAATGACTAAAAAACCTAATCTAAAATATATATATTAAATTAAATATATTAAAATAATAGGCGGGGCGGGGTCCCCGCGGGGCGGGGGGTGTATTCCCCGTCCCCGTCCCCGAAATGCTCTCGGGGGAATTTTTCTCCCCATCCCCGCCCCCACGGGGGAAAATTCCCCATCTTTGGGGCCCCGAACGGGGCGTTCCCCGCGGGGATCCCCATTAACAGGTCCAAACTGACATCCCTACGCGTGGGAGCGAGGTCGGAATTGTATTGGTACTGCCTGTAGAAAGCAATAGCCAAATCTTCCCAACTGCGAATACTGGCTCCGTCCAACTGGTAGAACCATTCAAGCTGAGTCCCTGAGAGACTGTCTTGAAAGAAATGGATCCATAGGTTCTTATCAGCGTTGTAGAGCTGAATCTTCCTCACATATGACCAGAGGTGTAGCTTCGGACAGGAAACTCTGTCATACTTAACAAAGGATGGTGCCTTGAATTTGTGGGGAATAACCACCCCAGATGATAGACCTAGATCACCAAAGTCCAGACCAGGCACTTTCTGAACTTCCATAGCACTCAACTGTTCTTCTAGTTGCTTGTATCTATCCTCGGCCAGAGGATACTGTTCTTCATCGAAATCCGTCTCGTTGTCGGGGACCAAGGGCTAGGAACCCTCCTTTCCTCTTGATTATCTTTCCCTCCAGATGAGGTGGTCAAATCAACTTCATTCTGAAGCCTGTTTCCAAACCTAGGACCAGTGTTGAACAGGATGGTCCTCTTCTTCTTCTTCTTCTTCTCTTTCAGAATCAGGGTCTTTAGATCTTGCTGACCCTTAGCTAGATTCATGATTAACTCTTGAAATTGGGCATTCTGGGCCTGGAGGGCCTTGATGGCTTGCTCAGTTGAAGGTTCAGCAGACATGATGAGTGCTGAAATAAACAACGAAGAAGATAAGAGACTTGTAAGGGGTACCTGTTTATGAAGTGCATGGGATGAAATACGCATGATTATGATTTCAAAGACAACCGAGAGATTCAAATTTGTAAACAAGAAATGAAACACACTTTATTAGAAAAACTTTGGAATTCAAATTGTTCAACTGATGCCCTTAAGGCGTTACATGAAAGGAAATACTGAAAAGTAAATAAAAACTGGAAAGGAAATCATCAAAGGTCAATCAATGCTCCCATGGTCTCTTCTTATCAGTGCGGACATAGTCATTGAGAATCCGCTCATTCTCCAGCTGCCTAGTCAACCTCTGGATCTTCTGTTCTTGCTCGTTGAACTTCTCTCGGTAAGAATCCCGTTCTTCCCTCAGCTGCATCCAAGACCTTTTCAGTGCCCCAATATCAGTGGGCATATAAGGATGGAGGATGGTTGGAAGAACTCCTTCTTCATTAGCAACTTCAAGAGTGACAGGCCGGACGGCTTCATACGGCATACCCAGCTTTTGGGCACGGATACGGACCCATATGAGATATGGCTCCATCAGAAGTTAAGTCTTTGGGCCCAGCTCATGTGGATCAGATTGGTGAACTCTATCCCAAGCTCTTATGAATCTCCGACGTTGCTCGTCACTATCCCCTTGAAAATCAAAGATGATACTAGGCATTAGCATCTCATGAGGTCCTTCTCTTCTGGCTCTTCCGAACTGACGGAGAGCTAAGCATGGGTTGTAAGAAATTCCTCCATGGGTTCCTATCAATGGAACATTAGGGTACTCCCCACATCGATCAATAATAGTCACCTCGTCCATACCTTTGAGAGTCTATATGATGTCATTATGCGAGAGAGACATAACCCTATAGGCCCAGCCCATGCCTTCTTTGTTCTTCAGCATTGATTTGGGGAGGTGCGAAATAAACCACCTCGCCAATAATGGAGCACAGCACATCAAGGTTCCCCGCTTTCGGGAAATACGAGCATAGAGCTGATGAAGAATGTCACCCAAGAGAGTGGGTACCGGATTCCGAGAGATGAAGATCTTTATCACATTCACATCGACAAAGGAGTCAGAGTTCGAAAACAATACCAAGCCATATATCAAAAGAGCCAGAATATCCTCGAATGCCTTGAAGTCTAGACTATCCCAGAAATAGTTAGCCTTACCAGCCAAGAACTTAGTCAAAAATCCCTTTGCTCCACTTCTAGTCTCCCAATTAGCCATTACCTCTTCTTTGGTCATATGAAGGGCTGCAGCAATCTCTTCGGGCCTAAGAATCTTCTCCCAACCAGTAAACGGGGTCTGTTCTAGAACAGAGATACCGAGCAGCTCAGAGAATTCTTCTAAGGTGGGAACCAGCTGGTGTAAAACAATGGTATAGTGGATCATATAATTGGACCAGAACACTCATCATCTGCTCGTCCAATTTGGAGGTGACCAAACTGAGAAGATAACCATGTCTTCTAAGGAAGTAAGTAGTATCAGGCATCTTTGCAATCAACTCTTTAAGCAAGGTGGGAACCTGGACAAAGTTAATCCGGATGGTATTCCTACGCATGGGCATCATGATGACCTACAAAACAGAGCAAAGATGAACCCCTCCTGTCTTTGAAATAGGTTAGTCCAATGCGAGATGTATACAATGTTATGATGTCATGATGTCATGATAGTAAGCACACCACAAGTATCCACAAACTGCAAACATGGTAAAGGCACACAAGTCACACACAAAGCCCTTAGATTTCAGGCTGGCAAGGAGCTTAGGTACTACCCTCTTTCGGTTCAGTTGGTTTAAACCTGTCCTAAAAATAGTAACCGGGTTCTAGAGGATCTCAATATCACTGACTACCCTCAATCGGTCATAATTCCAATTTAGCAACCTTTTCTTATGGCCGGAATCATCGCGAGAGTTTAGTCTCAATGAGTGTAGCATACTGCTACTGTTCTATGGCCAAGTTGGTCAATTTAAAGGTTATAAGGCCAGTTAGTGCTTAATGACCCCTTAGAAGACCCATATTCTCCTCGTTCCAACACAAGGGATATCGGTACAGACTAAAGTGCCACACCAATGTAGCTACTGCTTCAACCGTATCGGTCTACGTCGTACAATTCCCTCACAGTTTATTGCTACTTACCTAAAGGGTATCCCCCAGATCCGGGTTAGGATCTATAGTAACTCTGATTCAAGCCCACAAAGATAAATCATACAAAGCAAACAATTGAAAACACAGTGATCTATTCCTAAGGTACACCCCATTTATTAAGTCCCCAGCAGAGTCGCCAGTTCTGTGATACGGTAGGAAGAGAACTGATTGTTTTTGGAATGCTGGTCCGCGTTTTGCATTTTGCGTTTGTTTTTGCAAAATGTCGCGGTAAGCAAGAGTCGCCACCGTCTTTTATTTTATCCAACAAGGAAAGGAAAAAAGCACAGAAAAATTCCTTTTTTGAGATATTTCTCGGGTCCGGGGGGTAGATTATAGAAAGGGAAGGTGTTAGCGCCCTTTCTATCCGTGGTTATCCACGGGCTCTTAGGTACTTGCTCATAGTGTTTTCAAAAATTGCTTTTCTTTGTGTTTGTGGGTTTGAAAAAGTTTTTGTTTGAAAGGAGTGTAAGTGCGAAAAGTTTTATTTTGTTTTGAAAGGAGCAAGTACTTAAGAACCATCTACCTACTCGAAAAAAGGAATTAATCTGTGCAAATGTCCTTTAGACAATGCCATCCCACTATTGAGGAGAAGGTAGCATCGTCGTTGGAGTTTTAAGGGTCAATTCGATTAAGGGACGTGTGGTCACTAAAGCAATGTTAGGACGCCTTAGCGGTAACCCTAATGTCTTAGATCATTTTATTCGAGGCAACCGTTTCGAGGCAACTATGATCTTTAGACAAGAGGGCGACCTCTAAACTTCCTATACTCAATGACCAAGTTCGAAGGCAACCAAGTGAGGTGTACCCTAAGAGTGCACATGTGCGAGTGTGTTGTTTTCAGTTATTTTGTCTTTGTACATGTCAATGGTGAGCTATGTTGATTTTAAGTTCATACATTCAATCTTGTCATGCATTCCCTATTATCAAACATCTAATAGTGTATAGTTGCGGAATTTAAATTGCGAAAATAAAATCTAAACTATTACAAGGCGTCGGGTATTTACATCTCCAAAAACAACCCTTGAAATTAAATTGCAGAAAATAAAAGAAAGCGATAAAATAATTAAAGTCCTATTTAAAGCTATTACATTTCGGGAAACAATTACATCAATATCATAAATGGATCGCGCACGCGAAATTAAAGCGAATGCGAGTTTTTAGGGTTTTGACCCTTTTTTGAAATAAAGCATTTTTTTTGTTATTTTTTTGACTTAATGGAAGCAGTGAAATTAGGTTAACAATTAAATAAATAAATTAACTAATTAATTAAAATATTTTTTTGGAGTTTTTGATATTTAAGGAAATAAAAATAAAGTTGATTAAAGTTAGTAAAACCTAATTATCTACATTGATTTTAAATATTGCAAAAAATATTAAAAGTTAAACCTAATTGAACTAAATTAATTGAATTAATTTATTTACAAAAATAAAAGTGATGAATTTAATTTTAATAAATAAAATATATTTTTTTGGTTTTTTGATTTTATGAGAAAAAAGATTTTAATTGGTCAGTTAAAAAATAAAATAAATAAACAAAACAAATAAATAAATGAAATAAAAAAAGAAATAGAAATAACCCAATGGGGGTTTGGGCCCAGATCTGGATGTGAGAATAGCATGTTTGTGGCCCAATTCAAGCATGCCTGCAATGACTTTCCATGATCTCACGTGCGCCTGTTGACTAGAGCACATGGTGGTCTTTCAATCTTGGCCACCAGATCTGACATGGGGCCATCTGGCAACCATCTGGATGAGGGCATATGATAGGCTACCATTTTGATGCTGCATGGAATCACCTGTTGACAAATGAAACAAATGCATTTGGGGGACCTGGGATTCGAACCCAGGTCTTGTTGGACTATGCACTGACGCCTTCACCACTGGACCACCGTGTTTCTTTTGTTAGTGGAATACACAACAATTAATATATTTGAAACAAATTCATATACCTGAACAAAAAATAAAAAAGCGCGAATAATTTGAATGGACGTATGGGATGGGGACACGTCTTTGTCCCTGTCCTTGGAATTACACAGGAATTACCTACGGATTCGTATCCGCAGCAAAAAACGTAGGTTGAACCTAAAACCAAATCCAGGCCATGAAAATTCAATCTAAAGCCATGGTCTTGTTCGTCTCTCCCTCCTGAATTCATCCATGTCCATTATTTGCCTCAATTTTTCCTGAAACTCAAACGCCTAAAAACAAGAACCAAAAACCCTAGTTTCAGGTATGGCATTACAGGCTACAAAAACACAATCAAATATTGCAGACAGTTTGGAAATCATACAAAGATCAAGAATATGTCCATGGTTTGTCAAAAAAAATGCAAGAATGGGAGATTTCGATTTCAAATACAGGGCGGTTTCCAGGGATACTTACAGCGCGATTGGGGATGTTTCAGAGCTTGATTTTGATTGCTTTAGACTCAATGGATGTCCAGCAAGAGGTCTACGTTGAGATTTGACCTTGAATCTGCCTCTAGAATGGATTTCAGTTTCAAGCTTTTTCAAGTTTTTGCTTTTGTGATTTGGCAACCTCTAGGTCCTGAACTCGTATGCTTTGTGTTGTATATGTAACATGGGATGAATTAGGTCAGGTTTTGGGCTTTGAATCTTTGTGCATTGATGATTTGAAGATGTGATATGATCCTCCATTAAAAAGCTTCCAATTTCATTCCAAATCCAATATTTTGTGCATGATATAGCTTGATACGAGTTTGATTGTGTACATGATGATATTTAAGACCTGTATCAATAAAAAAGATACCAAGTTATCAATTTTTAGATTTTATTTAGATTTAAATTGATTTAAAATGAATTAATTCAATAAAAATCAAATAAAATAGAAAAATTAATGAATGGACATAAGACTTGAGATAGGACAC
Source organism: Vicia faba (assembly GCA_948472305.1). Classification (NCBI taxonomy): domain Eukaryota; kingdom Viridiplantae; phylum Streptophyta; class Magnoliopsida; order Fabales; family Fabaceae; genus Vicia; species Vicia faba. The sequence continues at coordinate 255,420,016 of OX451736.1, read as the reverse complement.
GTGTGTAGTGTGACAAGATCAAATCAAGTAGAAAAAAGTGGGCCCTTTTGGCAAAATTTGAAGTTTTGGGGATAGTTGACTTTTGGCAATTTTGGAAAAATGTCCAACTTAAACAATGCATAACTTCTTCAATTTTGAACTTTTTTAGGTGTTCTTGGACTTTTTAGAAACCTTGAGATGTCCTCTAACCAACCCTTTTGGTCTCATCCCATTTTGATCTTCCATGCTCAAGTTATAAGCTTTGGGAAAAAATGTGTTTTTGTTAACTTCCAAAAATGACTTATAATGTCCAATTTTTTAAACTTCTTGTGAGTGCATTTCTTGATCTTGGGGTGTGAAGATGGATTGTATTAAATTGAATCCTCTTCAAAATGAGCTTTGGATGGGTCATTTCTCATAAATTATGAGAAAGTTATGCTTGGTCAAAGTTGAGTTGACTTTTCCTACAAAACCCTAATTTAGCAACTTTTGAATCTTGATGAATTTTGAGCAATCCTTGATGAATCATGATCAACCCTTAATAAAATGATGAATTATCCTTAAAAATGATAATGTTGACAAAAAATCTTAAGGTTTGACTATTTGTAGGTCACAGTTGACTTTTGCCCTAACACAATCGATTTTTGGGCCTTTTGAGCAATTGACTGAGCAAACTTTCTATGCAAGGCTTAAAATTTGACATGGATGAATTGAGAACCTGTTAAGGCATTGGGGAACACTTGAGGTCATTTGGATGTAAGGACCTTGATGCAACACAAAACCCTAATTTGAGGTTGACTGCCTTAGGAGATGATTTGACTGTCCAACTCTTGAGCAATCTTGAGCCACTTGGAGATTCTTCTTGCAATGTCTTGGGAAATATGGGAGGGAAAATTTTGGGGTACAACAGGTACACCCAATAATTGAGAGAACTCTTCCATGGTAGGTACCAACTGATAATCAGGAAATATGAAACAATGGTGCTTGGGGACAAAGAACTGAAAAAGTACCCCCATCATCTTCTCATCAAAGCTTGAGGTAACCAGGTTGAGAAGTCGACCATATTTCTTGATGAATGAGGAAGTCTCAGGAACCCTTGATACAAGCTCTTTGAGTTGGAGAGGTATTCTCACAAAACTGATTTGGATGGTGTTTCTACAATCAGAAGACATGATATGCAAAACAGAACAAAGATACATTTCCTTGGTCCTTGAAATGAGTAATGAAATGAATATGGATGTTATGATGCATGATGTTATGTTTGAATAATTTAATCAAACACAAGCACACACACAAGACCTTAGGTTTAGGCTTTCATGAAGTTTATAGGCAAATACCCTCTTGAAGTATAGTTGGTTCAACCTGACTTAGAAAATTAACCGCGTTCTAAGGAGTCTCAATATCACTGATCTTTCTTTACCAGGCATTGTTTCAGCTCAGACGATCTTTTCTCGCGGACGAAATATCCCAAAATTCCGATCTCAATGAGTGTAGCATTAAGTATCAACCAATCCTCAGCTTTATATTGAGGCCGACTATCTCATTACTTTCTAATGGCCAAGTTTGTTCAACTAAGGTTCTAAGGTTCATTAGTGCTTTATGACACCATGCGGCGGCCTCGTATTCTCCTCGATTTAACAGAAGGGATACTGGTACCAACCAAAGTGTCACACCAACACAACTATCGTTTAACCATATCGGTTTATGCCGTACAGTCTCCATGATCTATTGCTGCTTACCTAAAAATGTGCCCCAGATCCGGGTGTAGGATCTTTTAGTAACAACCTAAACAAGCCCTCAAAAGTAAAGCATTCAAAACACACAATGTACAACAATTAAAAGGAACTAAACTCTAAGGTAACCCCACTTTATAAGACTTCCCCAACAGAGTCGCCAGTTCTGTGATATGGTGATAGAATCGACTATTTATACTGGTTTTGCATTTGTATTCGCAAATATTGCAGTAAGCAAGAGTCGCCACTGACTTTTCTTTTATCCAAATAAAGGAAAGGGTGAAAAGAACAGAAAAAGACCTTTCGAGAGTTTTCTGGGTAAGGGGGGTAGATTATGGAAAGGGAAGGTGTTAGCATCCTTTCCATCCATAGTTTTCTACGGGCTCTTAGATGCTTAGCTCATTTTAAAAATACCTTGCGCTCTTGTGTGTTTTTGAAAAGTATTTTGAAATTTCCTTAGTGCGGCGATTAGCTTTATGATAACTCTTGCATCAGACCTCAAGAGTGTTGATAAAGCGTTTGAAATTATTTTTTTTTGTGTAAGTGTGAAAATTTGTTTTTTGACCAAGCATCTAACAGCTATCTACTTTTACTCGAAAGGTTTGTTCCTTTCCTTCTTTCCTTTAGACAGCGCTATCCTACTATTAGTGAGTAAGTAGCCCTATCGTTGGATGTCTGAGGGACATTTGAAGGGACAATTTATAGTCATAAAGGCAACTTGGCAAGAAGTTTTAGCAACTACCCTAGGGTTCTAAGATCATATTTTTACCGAGGTAATGTCGAGAGGGTCATCGAGGGACTTATGATCTTTTGAACCGGAGGGTAGCCACTAAAATCTCTCACATTTTGAGAGTTGTGACTATTTCCGAAGGCAACCGAAGTGGGAATACCCTAGAGGTGTATATGTGCAGGTGTGTTGTATTCATTTATTTTTGTCTTTGATGTTAGGTTTGCTAACGTTTGATTTTTATGTTCTTGTCATGCAATCCTATTAGGCATACATCTAAGCAGTTAATATGTACAGGAATTTTAAAGTGCGGGAATTTAAATCTATGCTATTACAATGCTTCGGGGAAGGGATATTTACATGTACAAACTTTGGGGAGAAAACAATAAATAAAAATCCTAAATTAAGCTATTACAGACTGTGAGCAGTTACAATAATTTGGAAAAATAAAATATAGAAAATAATAACACGCGCGAGTCGAAAGGAACGTCTAAAACCCTAAAAAAATTCTAAGTAAAATAAGAAAATCTTTTGTTGTTTTTGTTTATTTTGGAAGATATTAAATTAAATTAAAGCTCAATTAATTAAAATAAAATAAAAAGAAAAGAAAATTATTAATCAAAGTTAAATATAAACAAAACCTAATATTTTTTGGCATTTTTGTTTGAGAAAAATTTGAATTAAAATGAACCTAGTTCTAATTATTTTTAAATAATAAAATAAGGTCAAAATAATTAACTTAATTAATTATGAAAATTAAATTCAAACAAAATAAAACCTAAATCTAAGTTTTTTTTTAATGTTTTTTCTGATTTTATGATTTTTCTAATAAAAAAAAGATCTATAAAACAAAAATAAAAAATAAAACAAAGAAAAATAAAAATGAGATGGGCCTGCCATAGAAGTAGACCGAGGGGTGGGAATTAGAATCCGTTAGGCCCAATAAAGACTGAGCCCAACAGTTTGAAAGATCATGTATGACCAAATTCAAGAGGTACATTGTGGAGATTCCCTTCTGGCTGTTGGATATGAATTGGTTGGGATCTGATGGCCAGGATGTGATACGCATGGTGTGCGTACTAACTGGATTCGTACTGGATCTGCAAGAGAAATGTGAGAAAATATAAAACTCAAAACCTGGGGTTCGAACCCAGGCTCTTCGGTCTTACAAATGCGCGCTTCCCCACCGGGCTATCTGTTCATTCATTATTTAAAATAAACTGATAATATAATATATGAAAAAAAAGCAGTCAATTTTCAAATTTCAAACGCGCGCTAGGATGGATTCGAATGGGCCAATGAAATGATGATGTTTGGGCCAACAGAGTCAACACGTCGGAGTCAACTTTCCGGTTGTCTTCTCCGGTTGGCACAAAATCAAAAACTGCAAAATACAAAAGATCAATGGCTTAAACCGACCCTAACGCCCTTAAAAAATCCTCCTGTATCTAAATTCGGCCTTGGTTTGGACTGAAAGTGCCTGTATCAATGAAACCGAAGCTTAAACATTCTTAAACCCTAATAATGGTAACCTGCAATTTCAGCACTTTAATTCTCATGTAAAACATCAGACCTCTTCTAATCATTATCACAAACATATATGCATGCATTAGATGGATCAACAATACATATTTTAACAGTTTTGAATCAAAGAAATATACCAAACCGATTATTATCGTGGGGGTTATTCTGGTGTGATCCGAGTTGCAGGGAGGACTGAAATGAATTCCTGGGAGCTTCATGGGCAAGATGCAAGGCTTTGTTTGGATCAATATGGCTTTGAAGGTTAGATTTCGAATTTTTCAACTTTGGTATTTTGTGAAGATTTTGTAGAGCTTCTTTAGGCAATTTTGTGCGTCCCTTAGGCTTGCATAGTATTTTCTTTATATAGAGGAATGTGAAGCTTGATGAACATGGCAAGAATCAATTCTTTAACATGGCCTTTAAAACAAAATCAAGAATTTGAAAATCATCCATTTATGTTATATTCTTGCCATTTTCGTAGGTTTCATGAACCTGGACATTTTGCATTGGCGCCTTGTACGAATTTGAATTGTTCAGAGTTTTCCTCATCAGAGCCTCTTCGATTACGTCACCATTTGCTTCAATTGCATGATCTGGAAGATTAAACTTAGTCGAATCAGCTCTTGTCCTTTTTTGATGACTCTAAGTTCTGATTCGAATTGCGTCAGGCCACATCATCATGGCTCGTTCGATCAGCCCCTAAGCTTACTCTCTTTGATTACTCTGAGTCCTGATTCGAATCGCACAAGGCCTCAACATCCTTGCTTCTTCGATCATCCCTAAAGTTTGCTCTCTTCGATTGCTCTGAGTCCTAATTCGAATTGCACAAGGCCTCAACAATCTGACTTCTTCGATCAGCCCTCAAGTTTGCTCTCTTCGATTGCTCTGAGTCCTTATTCGAATTGCACAAGGCCTCAACATCCTGGTTTCTTCGATCATCCCCCAAGCTTGGTTCTTTTCGATTGCCTTTCCTTCAATTCGAACACTCAAAGTATCAACTCTTCATTTTGACTGGTCGAAGCTGCTTCAGTTCTTTATCAATAGAAGACTTTATAGAAGCTTCCTCACACATTCGAAAATCATCAAATCAAAGACCTCATGGAAAAGCCTCCTCCCACATTCGAAAATCATCAAATCGAAGACCTCATGGAAAATCCTCCTCCCACATTCTTTCAAACTGGTCTCTCTTCGATCTAGTGTCAGTTATTCAAAACTTGTGTAATCCAAGTTGGAAATCCAATTCTTAGGAGGAGAATTTATCTGATCGATTCTTGATCAACCTTGAGCAATTGAGGATCCTAATGAGCATGTCTTGCATAGAATGGGAGGGAAAATTTTGGGGTACAACAACGGTCACTCTGGATGGAAACTGTAAGCCCATCTCCGAAAAACTCTTCATCACTTCTCCAAATGGCATATTTAAGCCCATTCACGACCCAATCAACTAACACATAGTCTAGTGAAATTTTCTGGGCACTTTAGTGTTCAATCATCTTCCACCTTCAAGTCACGAATGGCGGACTCGCCAGTCTAACTCTTCAGGTGTAAGAAGATTGAACAGGGGCAGTTGTTGTACCCCAAAATTTTCCCTCTCTTTTCTCAAGACATTTCTCACAAAGATCTTTAAAAGCTCAAGCTTGCACAAGTATTGATTAGGTCAAGCCATCTCCTCCACACTGATACCGCAAATTAGGGTTTGAGTTTGCACAAGGAAAATTGGGCTTCTAATTCTTAAAATTACTTTCATGTATCATTATGGACCCTCAAGATTTCTCATGTCAAGTTTCAAGTCTTGAATCACAAAATTGCTCAGTTAATTGATCAAGTGACCTAAAATCAATTGTATTGGGTAAAAAGTCAAATATGGTCAACCTACAGTCAAACTTTAATACTTTGGACCGATATAAACATTTTGAATTCATGTGTATCAATTGATCAAGTTTGGATCACAATTCCCCAAGAAAATTATTCAAATCACCAAAAGGGTAAAATGGTCAAAATTAGGGTTTTGACTGTATTTGACTGATCAAGGGTTTTTGACCTAATAAATGATCCAATGGTTTGAAGTACAATATCAACGATTCAAATACAACATATTAAACTAATTTCATGGCTCAAAAAATTTCTCAAGATCAATTGATTGATAGTAGAAATTCAGTCAACTGATGAAAAGTCAACTGATATACCAAAAGTCAAACTTTGACTTTTTGATCAAATTTGAGTTTCAAAGATCACATTACATCAAGAAATTAAAAAATATGAAACTTGATCATTAAGAAATCAAGAAATTCAAAAGTCATCTTAAAAAGTCAAACGTTTCAAGACTTAGAATTTTTCTAAGTGTTTTTAAGTCTTATTTTTTCATGACTTCATGCCAACTTTTCACCAAGATGCAAGATGATTCAAAGGAGATTTTCAATATTAAAGTTGTATATCTTGATTATATATAAACCTTTACTTTACTGATCAAATCCTAGAAATGCTTGTATCTTGACTTATAGATTCACAAAGTCATGCACTTTGTATAAAAACACTTAGTGAAAATTTGACCTAGTCAGGCAGATTTTTTGTATCAACTTCATGGAAATTTTTCATATAGTTATAATTGGATTATTCAAAAATGAAAAACATTAAGGTTGTAGAGGATGTTCCAAGCTTTCCAAAATGTGAAAGAACTCAATGATATCATTCTTGAGCTAGGAGAATTGAAGAGATGAAGTTAGGGTTTCAAACTTGAATTACAAGGCAATTTTGTGATGAACAATGGATCAAATCTCAACCCATGTTGTATAAATCTCACTTTGCAGGTTTCAAACTTGTGTTTAACTCCATAATTAATAGTTTACACAATTGATTGAGCCCTTATCCAAGTGATTCAAGCATTGTCCAAGTCAATTTGCCATTTTGGGGAGAAAGTAATCATTCCATTCTTGTAAAGCAAGCTTTATGCACAAAGTCAAGGCATTGAGCTCCTAACTTGTTTGCTCTGATTACAATCCATCCACAAAGTCAGAAACATTGTGTTTAAAGTGATTAACAACTCTTGATCATGAAGTACAAAGCAATGAAACTTATTTTGTCAAAAAATTACATGTTGAGCTTAAACATGTGAATTTGAAATCTGATCAACTTGAGCACTCCAAACATATTGCTTATAAATAGAGACATTATTTATGAGCTAAGAGACGAATACACAAGCCCTCAAGCATCCCAAAACTCTCACAGACTCATATTACATACAAAATGCCATTATTATGCAGAATATGGCCAAAAACTTCCATCTTCAAATCCACTCCTGTGTTTCTTAGCCAAACCATTTCAAAAGCTTCCTTACCTTAAATATAAGTCATCCTAATACTTGTTACACTTCTGTAACACCTCCATCACCATATTCCATTTTCAAAAATAGAGGTATGTACTTGGACTTCTCTAGAACGGTTCAAGCATTCTCAACTCAAAGCAACTATTAGAATAACTTCCTGAAGGTTCAAGGAAGCTAACCAGATCATTAAAACACCTTGAAGTGAGCTCTAAATCAAAACACGATTTCCAATTTTGAGGTAAGTTTTTTAATTTTCAATCTCTTCATATAGGCATTGTTATCTTTCCATTTCCAAAGATAAAATGTAGACATCATTGCCCTGAAGTTGACCATGTCCTTAGAATTCATTTATATTGCTTGAGTATTGAGAATTTTAAGCTTGAACTTTCTGAAAAAATTTGATTAGATTTGGTACCATTCAAAATTCGTGCTCATCTTTGAGCCATTGTTTAAGTTATTTAAATTTCTAGAATCGTGGTGAAATTTCTAACAAGTTTGATGTTCATACTTTTGAGAATAGTTGAGAAATGAATGAGATGTAAAGGCTCTGGCTGGAGTGAGGAAGAAGATGAAGTTTATCATTAGAACTGGTTTTGTAATATATATTTATAGTTTGATATAAGACACCAGATGTATAGCCACTCCAGTGGTAGAGAGCGCACGCGTTATTGCCAAGGGCCTGGGTTCGAGCCCCAACGCTGCCCTTTTGTTTTAATTTTCTAATATTTTTGTTTCTTTTTGTCACACAGCCAACGTGTTGGGCCTCCACCACTGGGTCTTGCTTCATTTATTCTTTCTCACCCCCCTCATTTATTTTGCAACGCAGCCTATTTTTTATTTTTTATTTTCCTTTTTTCTAACTTACAAAAATCATATTGGGCGTAAACCTTAAAATCTGTTTTTTTTCCTACAAAACCACCCTTTCTCATTTTACACCCTCTTGAATTTTATTTTATTTTTCTATTTTTATTTTCTTTTTATTATTATTATTATTATTATTATTATTATTATTATTATTATTATTATTATTATTATTATTATTATTATTATTATTATTATTATTATTATTATTTTATTAATAAAAAACCCAGAAAATAAATATTTAATATTTATATATTTTATATACTTTTATTTTATTTCAAAAAAAATGACCAAAAATATTTTCTTATTAAATTTAATTTATTTTCTTAATAAAATCATTTAGACTTAGGTTTGTTTAAACCTTCTTTTCTAATTCAATTAACTTAGAATTTAGGAAGTTTTGTTAATAAATTTCTTGTCTTTAGTAAACTCTAAAAAATCTTTCATAAAAAAATCTAGAAAGAATAGTTTCTTAATTTAATTTCTTTTCTCAAAAGAATTAGGTTTTAGCTTTGTCAAATTAATTCAAAACCAATTAACCATTTTTCTTCTTAGTTAATTAGGTCAAAACCTTTTCATCTAAATTCAAACAAAAAAAACATTTTTTTCTTTTCTTCCCACATCACCTTTTTCCTTGTACATTATCTTTACATTTTTGTACATTAATTTGTTCATATTCAATATGGTTGTAATAGTAAATTAGGTTTTATTTACTCGCTTCCCCCATTTGTAAACTTTTAACCCAATCCCCAAATGATGTAATAGCGTAGAATTTTACATTTTCACAATTTATCGCTTTAAATATAAATGCTAGTAATTAAGGTTTATGTGGCAAGACATAAAATCGACAAGTAGAAAACCCTAAAAGATAAAAGAGCATGAAAAACAAACACTTTGCACACTTGCACCTCTAGGGCTAACCTCACTTGTTGCTTAAAGATAAAATGGTCATGTTACGCAAACGTGAGATACTTTAGCAAAGACAATCAAATATAAGACCGTAGTCCCTCGATAACACTTCAATGCTGCCTTTGATAAACGATCATAGATCCTTACGACAAATTGCTAAGGTATCCTACAATGTTGCTTTCTATGACTATACGATGACCCACGCCTATCCCTTAACATCCAACGATAGGGATTCTTATCAATCAAGGATAAGATAGCAATATCTAAAGAAGAAGGAAAAGAACTAAGACTTTTGAATAGGTAGAATGCTTATAGTTGCTTGCTCACAACCATTTTCAAAACATCTTTCAAACACACCAACACTTTTAAATGAAATATTTTCAAAAGTCAAGACTTTGTATGCATTCTTATAGAGACGAGAATCATTATGAAACTCGCCTAAGCGAAGGCACTTTTCAAAAATACTTTTAAAACTCAATCACAAACACATTTCAAATAAAGAATTTCAAAGTGAGCTAGCAACTAAGAGCTCGTAGATGACTACAGATGAAAAGGGTGATAATAACTTCCCTTTTCATAACCTACTTTTCGAGTTCAAGAAAATTCTCAAAAGGTTTTTCCTGTTCTTTTCACCCTTTCCTTTATTGGATAAAAAAAGTCGGCAGGACTCTTGCTATCCGCAATAATTGTGATAAAACGCGAAACACCTAAGTCAGTTCTCCCACCGTATTAAACTATGCTTTATGTTTAAACCTCTGTTTGTATGCTTCTGTTTGTATTGATCTTTGTTCTTGAATGCATAACCTTTTTGTTCTCTTTATGTGTTTTTATTGATTTTTTATTAATGACATAAAGGGGGAGAACATAAGATATTTTGAATATAACAGTGCCGGGAATAAGTCTCAAACATTTTTGATAACATAACCTCTATTTCACTTTTTGAAAATCAAACTGGAAAAATGTCTCTTGAAAGTAACTTCTTCCACATGGACTTATAAGAACTTCTATCAAAACCTCTGATCAAACATCTTCAAGGAAGTAGCAATTTTTTTTCCTTATCTGAGTATTCAACTCAGGGAGAGACCCTAATGCTTTTATGTTCTTACTTGTTCATCAAAATATACAAGTTTTTGTCATGATAAAAAATGGGGAGATTGTTAGAACATAGTTTGGTTCTACATATTATTAATAGTTTTGATGATAACAAATACATGATATATATAAAGAAAAAATATGCTCTCTAATCGTTTGATGAAATGAACAGAGCAGTTATGACAAAAGAGCATATAAGATGATGAGAGAATTGCGTTTTGAAGTTCTGATAAGAGGAAGCGTATAGACTTAGAAGCAAATCCGTGTATTACACTCAATAGAAGAAGTTATGATGTTATAACTTCTAAAGCACCAAAGCTACAAGCTAAAATATGATGAAGCAATACTATGATGATCTAAAGTCTCATAACTTCTGAAGCACCAAAGTTGCAAGCTAAAATCTTATGAAGCAATACTCTGATAAGTGAAATTCTGAAGAGCAAATAAGATTCAACGTGTCTGTCATATTCAAAGTTCTGATTACATGCAGTCAAGCTCAAGAAAATCTGAAAGGGCTAAAGATCCAACATGACATTAATAACAATCAATACAGGATCAAGAAAGTAATAGCTGAATAATTATGATTGGGAACAACATCTATATTTTTGGAAAGGATATTAACATCAAATCATCAACCTTCCAAAAATATCACACATGTCTCCAATGGATCTCTTGGATCAAATTCCTATATAAAGAAGACTATGAAGAAGAATCAAACATCATTCACACATACCAATAAGAGAAATCAAAAACATTCTCTCTTAGTTTTATCTCTTGATTTATCATTGTGCCTTAATCTTGTATAAACATCACAATTGTGATATAGATTTTTAGAAGCATTTGTTAAACACATTATTTCCGTTAGAAAAGTTGTAATTCCTTGAGAAACTAAGTTGTGGTTTGATCTCAAGAAGACGTTGACAGTTGTCTTTGTATTGTGTAAATCAATTTTTAATTAGTGGATTACGACCTCGTTTGAGAGAGGCGAAATCACCTTGGCGGATGGACTGGAGTAGTTTTAAGTTCAAAATGAACCAGGATAACCAATGTGTCTTATTGTTTTTAATTTTTGAAAACCTCAATTCAAATCCCTCTTTTTTCTTTTGTTTTTCTATCCTTCAAAGGATGCTTCCAGGTTGGAGTAGAAGAGGAGTTCCCCAGACCCGTCAGAGACAGAACCACGGCGCCGCCCAGGCTGCTCTTTGGAAGCTGACTTTTCTTCAATTGCTTCATCTTGTTGGACACATCTAGTTTAACCATAATTTCCTGAGCGTTTGGCATTTCATCTGCGTCAAGCAACAAAGACAAGTCAGTAAAACAAAGAAAATAAACAAGGAGACAACAACAACGCAAAAGCTACTTAAAAGTGCTAGGTCCTCCTCGTGGGTAGCACAATCAAGGAACCCCTTTATATTGATGAGTCGGGCCACGAGCATAGGCTTCTCATCCTATTCAAGAATGATTGCCACACACTTGGTGATGCACTAGGTAAGGAGAAATATATCGACGAAAGCCACCAGCTTATTTTAGCTTGCTAAGTCATTATCATCCAATTCGTCCGGACAAACGATATACTCCTCAGTATGTCAGTCAAAATGATCTCGGCTCCAGGAAAACCAGAATCTTTGGACTTGATGTCTCTCTTGCCTACCGTCCTCGCTCAGTAGGGGCTTCCTATCACCGGCCGTCATAATCTCCCAGCAAAGTAAGGAATTAATAGCCCCCTGAGATACGGAAAAAACCACATAATACTTGTTCTTAAATGTTCAGATAGACTCTGAGTATGCCTTGAATAACTTCCTCGACTACTTCAAGAAAACCAAGCCGAACAGACCCTCTGAGGTCTTCTTCCATTGAAGATGGAAGTAGGCAAAGAATAGGGGGATAGTGGCCCCAATCTTAAAGTGATCACAAATAATTTAGAACGCCCTCGCAAAGGCTAATGAGTTCGGATTGAGGTGTGAGGGTGCTAAATCCAGATGTGTAAGAACCTCCCCTTAAAGATCCGAGAACGACAAATGAAGCCCCGTCTCCCTGAAAATGTATTCATACATGGGGAACCTATCGATCTCGAACGGTAAGCATATCCACTCGTTCTCCCCTGGAAACAAGATCTTCCAATCTTCCTTTCCATTTGACGAACTCGTTTCGCCTCCTACTTCCATAAAGACCCCCTCGAGGAAGGAAGAGAAAAACGAAGTTGTCCCCCACGACTCTGGAGAAATCCACTCATTAGGGCCCATGGTCGTCCGCTCTTCCCCAGAAGTTTCGATCTCCTCAAATTTCGTCCTCAAAATATGTTGCCATTTTCAACTGAAAATCAATGGACACAAGTGAAGTCAACGATCAAATCAAATACACCTCTCCACCGCTAGTCAAGTAAAATGGCGTACGAAGGCACGAGAACAATGTTCTTGGTCAAAGCCCTTACGCAAGCATCAAGCGAGGACACCCACAAAATCTTGCTCGAATGATCTAAAGCTTCCCCGACAGACAAACCCTAAAAATCCTACAAAGTAATCTCCCCGGCATGTTAACCTAGAACTCCGTTTGCAGATTCATAGGAAAACTCATGCATTCATCAAAAAAATTATTGAGAAATCTAAAATACTCATCAAAAAGCTCATGAGTCCACCAGAGAACTCATGACGGCGAGCACAATGCCACCAAAGCCACGATCCCAGAACAATAAAAAATGCATGCGTCTTCGCTCAACCTCACACTCTCACCGATGATAGCATCAGAAAGTGGCATCACCACTTCCAGACACTAACAAGTCGCCAGAGCAACACTCATCACAGCCTAATCTATCCTATCCGCATGCATTTCAATTGGAACAAAACAAAGCTAAATCCAACTTGAAACAAAGGAATAGAAGACTTAAGTGGTTAGAGAGATTTGAGTTGTGTTCGGAAGCTTCTGTTGCAGCGAAGAACGGCGGCAACGACGATAGAAAAGCAAAGAACAGAGAGAGGGAAGAAGAGAGAGAAGAGAAAGTGAAAGTGAATCGTCCTCTCTCTTATTTATAAGGTGATTTCAATATACGTCCCCGCACACGCACAACATAGGGTAGCGTAGGGGTCATTATCGACCCTAGCCCCTAGGCTGCCATCATTACGCATTAATGACAACACATGGCTCGATGCAGGCGTGACACACAACCTCCCCAAGTCCAATCAACTGTTGGTCTTCCCGCACGCCAGATACGTGAAGCCACTTTAGGTTCCTCATACATGCATGTCCTCAAATAAATCTTTGGACGAATTCGTTTCCTACAACAAACAGCACGACATTGTCCCCTCCTCGACATGACTCTAAGTCATCACTCTTGCACCTAGGAACAACGACTTGGGGGGCTCCTGTTATGGACGAGTCCAATGGCTAAGCAGGGCACAATTCACTTTTGCATGTAGGACGACCCAATAACATTGATCTAATAAACCATGGAAGATAAAAGACACTTTTCCCTTCTGCCCCCACTCTAGGAGCCATGGTCGGTTGACCCCCAGGTCCATACGATCAAATTTTCCCGCTCAAACAGGCTAGTCCTCATCCTGCTAAGCCACACGAGGATAGTCACCCAAGAACGATCAAAAATCACGTTTGCCCGTGAAATACTTCCCTGCCGGTTGTAACGGCTAGTTCCGAGCATCTCTGTCCGTTACAACGACTAGTTCTTGGCAGTAACCTATTTTTGAAGAACCTGATATATAGGCCCAAAAATAGAAACCAATGGCCAAGCGTCAGGGGCACTATATAAACCCTCACACTTGTGAGAGCCAGGTATTCGATATTCATTCTAAAAAACGCTTATCTCTTTCTTATATCTTTTTGCACTCTTACTTACTTGAGCGTCGAAGTGCCTTGCAGGAACATCTCCTCCTCCTTTTTGATTTCAGCCTTACAGACGTCATCTTTCAGTCAACTTCGAATGTATATATATATATATATATATATATATATATATATATATATATATATATATATATATATATATATATATATATATATATATATATATATATATATATATATTAAAGACATTTGGTTTTACAAAAATCATATAAAAACTAAAAATTATTTTAAAAATATAAAATAATATTATTTATTACTTCTCTATTATTACTTTGACTTTATTTTAATTTTGGTTCTTCTATTTTACTTCTTTCATGAAACTGTTCACTCTATTTTAAATTAAAATAATTTTGATCTCTCTTATATATTTTTAGTTAATTTTAATGATGTATGTAGTTTTAGTGATGTATTAACTATTTAATTATATTTTTTTATTTTTTATTCTCTCTTTTTCATATTATTTGTTTTAGTGAACCATTTAACACGGATTTAAAAATAATAATAAATAAAAGAGAATAATGACTTTTTAAATTATCCTGATTAACTATTGATATATTCGAATTAAATATTAATGTTAGACGAGAAAACAATAAATTAATAATATTGATTAGAAGGAATAATCGAAAGATTAAATATAAAATTATATTGACAATATAAAGTGATAAATTTTTTGAGATAATATTTTTGTAAATATGACACTTATTTTGAGACAGATAGAATAATATTTTTCTTTATTATTTATTTATGTCCTCAAAATTGATAAGACGTGTCAATTTTTAATAACTTATTATTTATATTTTTATCTTTAAAATTCTACAATAAATTTTATATTATAATTTATTCTATTTTGTAAGTGACATATTATTTAAAATAAATATTAATTAATTTTAAATATAGAAAGGTGAAAGAGAAAACGGTTGAATTTTTAATAAGAAGATTAATTTCATGAATGAATAAAATATGACTATTAAAGTATAATTAAGCATATTAGTTTTTACTTGACCTTTCGTCATATATAATTATCTATTTAAAAAATACAAAATATATAATCATATTTTGAATAAGAAACACCAGCCTTAGTATTATTGATTAGTTTAAGATTTTATATGTAACATTGTGTATCTTATAAAAGTTTAATATAATTTCAATTTATAAAACTATTATAGTCTATCTATTCTCTTATCAAATTAAAGAAAAAATGGATGCAGCATACAGTACAATGTATTATCAATGTATAAACTATATATATAAAAAAGGTATATTTAAGGTATGTTAAAATTTAAATACTTGGTGCCAAGAAAATTCAGCCACATATAAAAAAATACAAACCGTCCCACACAACTCCACGCGATATTTTTATATATAGAAAAATGTTTGACTTTTGATTAATTTTTATTCGAAATTTAATATTAAATTGTTTAGTGTCAGAATTTTATATAACCATACATGCAAGGTAAATGGTTTTTTTAATGCTAAGATAGTACTAGTCTACAATCCTAATTAACTTTGTTAAATTTTATACATAACTTTTTTAGATTCCCATATTTAATACCATTGCTTCGCAAATAAGACTAAGTAATATATGTATAAAAACTTGAAGAGATATTTTTAAAACTAATTAAAAAATGGGATCATAAAGTATGAATTGTATAAAATGACTTACAATTAAATTAAATTATGAATTTAATGAATATATATTAATTTTACACTTTCGTCTAATAAAAAAATTATCTGTATATCATGTCATTAAAAGTTTTTTAAAATAAAAAATAATTAAATTAGATATATAGTAGTGATTGATTAAGAGTATAAAATTATTTTATACAGTTAATGTATCACTTATTTTATCTTAAATTATTATTATATTTAAAAGTATATATTTTTTTAATAAAAAAACTACATGTTCAGAATTGAGTTCGATTTTAAAATTATAGATTAAGTTGGAAAATAATGTTTATTATGTTATTCAAATGGTCTGATTTATTTATTGCAAATACATACTATAATTTTATAAAAAGTAATTATCTGAATATAAATAAAATAAAACACGTTGTAAATAAAGGGGAAAAAAACAATCTAGAGTCAACCTTGAAAAGCAGTGGCATAGGGTAACGTTATAAAAAATTTGGTGTATTGAAGAGAAGAAAAAGAAGAGACAGAAAAAAAGGTGAAACATAAAAACAAGGTAAACGGAGTTATTATGGTTTTGTTCGAAATAATAATAATGACTATTGAATTGTATGCATGCATTTTGCACTATCGTTATCTCTATGCGTGCGTGTATTGTGTTTGTGTTGTGCATTTTGCATGCACTTTCTCTCTCTATAAAAACCTCTCTCTCTCTCTCACTATTTACGGTTACCATGTTCCATTCCATTCATATTCACCTTTTCATATTTTCTTCTTCTTCGATTCACTGTTAGTGTCCAAGTTAAACAGCAATTGACTACGACGCGATTATCTATCTCTTTTTTCTCTGTGCATGGTTACAACAACACATAGAAAACACTACATAGTTGTTTTTGTTTTTTAAGGTTGGTTCTGTTTTTTTGTTTGTTTGTTCTGTTTTATGTTAATCCTTTTGTTGTTTTTATCTTGAATCTTAGATAATCTAATCTGTGTTTTTTTTTGTCTTGTTCTTGTAGTGTATGGTTTTATGTTGCTGAAATTCGAGTTTTTGGTTTTTGATTTTTAGGGTTTTGACTTTGATTTGTTCTGGATTCTGGTCAATATGGGGGTTGAAGTTTGCATGAATAAACTGTGTAAGGATGGTTCAAGTGGTGAATGGAAGAAAGGGTGGTCTTTGATGTCTGGTGGATTCGCAAAACTCTGCAACAAGTGCGGGTAAATTTCATTTCTCTGTCTCTTACTTGAGCTGAGATTTTTTTTTTCTTCATGGATTTGATTCTACAATGCTGTGATTTTGGGGTTTCGACTTCAGTGCTAGTACTTTTTGTTATTGTTAATGGAGTTTGAATGACATGTAGTGGTTAATTTGACGCATCTGCGTAGTTAGCACACGTCTATGATCGTTGGATCGAGATTAGACGGTCTAAATTTCTACGCAAGTTTTGATTTTTCAAATGAAAAAATACGAAGCTTGAAATTTAGACGTCTGATATTGATCTAACGCTCACACAGATTGTGCTGACCACGTAAATGGTAGATTGCAGAATGTATTGGGTTGTGTTTCTTGTAAATAATTTTGCGATTTGACTCGAGTCTTTTTATGAGTTGAAATTGGATTAGTCAATAGTTTCAACCATTTTTCTTTTCCGGGTCTTCAAGGATTTGGATTCCTTGTATTCTCTCGCCTTTGCGAATCATAGTCTTGGGATGAAATGAAGATTAATGGATTCATATTTTGAGTTTTTTTTTTTTAAGTTCAAGTCAAATTATGAAACGTTCTGTCTTCATCTGACGAATGAGATTCCTTGAGGGCGCGGCTAATACTCCATCTGAAATGAAATATAAGCAAAAAGAATTTAAAAAGTCAAATGTATTGTTTTAACACTTAGACAAAATATACATTTGACTTTGTAGATTTTTTTTCTCATTAGACATTAATCACTTTAGCTTGTATCTAATTCCAGAGGAAGCACATAACCATTTCTGTTATGTGCGTAACAGTCCAAATGCTACTTACCTGCTTTTGTTCTGTGGTTTCTTATTTTTCTTGACAGTCAATGTTAAACTTTAGAGAGTAAAACTAGAATTTTTTGCTTATTCCAATCAAACTAATGTTTAGGTTTTGTTGTCAACTAGTCTCTTCCCTCTGCTACTTCTTGCTTATGTTCTTGATTTGTCATGTTTAGACTTGCCTATGAGAATTCGGTTTTCTGTGATGTATTCCACCGTCATGAAGCCGGTTGGAGGGAATGCAGCAATTGCAACAAGGTAAAAAAATGCTATTTAAATTATCCTTAAGTCTCTTTTGTCTCTCTTAAACATTGAATCTTATTATTTGATTTGATTTGTTTTGCAGCCGATTCACTGTGGATGTATTGTTTCAAGGTCTTTGTTCGAGTACCATGATTCAGGCGGTATAGGCTGTGTTAGCTGCATCAAGATTTCCCATTTTTGTCCGGTAAGGTTAAGTTGAATACTCATTTATGTAGAATGATTTTCAATCCTAAATTATGTTATTTGAGTGCTTTCTATGGATACAGGATACTGAAAAATCTAATAGGTTTACTCTATCGACCAAACACAATGCTAGTGATCGATATGCTGAACGTGCTGGCAAAGGAAACCTATTGCAGTTGTGTAGAACGGCTGAAGTTGGTGAGTCAAGCCGTTGGCCACATGCTCAAAGAGATGGCATGGTTTCATGCAACGGTCCAAAAAGCGGAGAAGTTAAGTGTCAATTCAACAAAGAGGATCGAGGATATTTAAATGTGATGAAGCACTCTAGTCCTTTATCAATGATTACTACATCGAAAAATAACAGACCAACATGGGGGGAGACTAAAAATATAGATGAACTATCGCTGAAGATTTCTCTTTTTCAGCAAGAGCAACAATCTCACCCTTTATTGACTAAGCAAATGAAGAATGGGGCTACGATGAATCTTGAAGCAAATAAAGGTTTGATTTCTCATGAACGCGTTGGCTGGCCACATGCTGATATGAAAGGGAAAAGTCAGTTACTTTCTCGATACTGGCCAAGGATTACTAACCAAGAATTGGAGAAGTTGTCTGGAGAGTATCCTTTATAGTTAAACTCTATTTAGATAAACAACTTAAGTGCTTAAGTATAAGCAATTTTTTAACTAACAATAAATTGAAGTCAAACTATTTTCATACAAGTTATAAGCTATTTTCATAAGCTCTCCTGAAGTGCTTACAGAAATAAGCTGAAAACAGCGTATGAACATGCTATACACTGTTTCTATAAAGTCTCTAAAATAGTCTGAGACGAACTTATGCTTTTAGATAAGCTCAGATAAGTCATTCCAAATCAGCCTTTATTATTTTGGTCTATTACACATTCTACATTAAACTTGCAAAGTTGATGCATTAATAGTTTCCCTTAACATTATCATCTCAGTTTGAAGTCTACTATAGTGCCCTTATTTGAGAAGGTGTTAAGTCCGAGTGATGCGGGTCGAATTGGCCGCCTTGTTCTCCCAAAAGCGTGTGCTGAGGTATCCTTTGATGATTATCTCTACCTGTGTATACGAGACTATATTTTAATGGTTTTTTATTAAAGAAAAATACATATTCTCCTATTATCGAGACACATGACGAATCTACATATGAATTTCAGGCTTTTCTTCCTCCTATTTCGCAATCAGAAGGTGTTCCATTACAGTTCCAAGATTTGAAAGGGAACGAGTGGACTTTTCAGTTCCGGTTTTGGCCCAATAACAACAGTAGAATGTATGTATTGGAGGGTGTGACTCCTTGCATACAGGCGTTGCAATTAAACGCCGGTGATACTGGTAGACATCAATCTAAAGCCATGATTACCGCACATACTATTGTGTTTTCATTTCGCACGGATATTCAAAGTTACTTGGTATTTTGTTTCATGTCAAAATGTTATCAACTAATACGACCTTTTTGCTGTAGTGACATTTAGTCGGATAGAACCTGGAGAAAAATTTGTACTCGGTTTTAGAAGGGCTACGAACTCTATGGATACACAGGTTATGACATGATTCTCAACTATACTATCTTTAGCTTCTTCACTTATTTTTGAAAATATGATTAAAAGGACTATTATTTAAACAGGATGCCGCTGCATCAGCTCATTCAAACGGAATTTTGACGAAGGACACAAACCTTTCTGGTGGAACTAACATTTTGAACTCATTAGGTAATATTTCTGATCTTCTTCGAAAAATGAAAGGTAACGGGGAACCGGACTTAACTGGACATTCAGATCATCTGCATTTGAGTAACGGAACTTATGATTGGCTTAAAGCCGCACATAGTGAGGCGGCAATAAACCCCGATCCATTGCAACAACTGGTTTCTGTTTCAGAAAAGAAAAAGACTCGTAACATTGGGCCGAAAACCAAGAGGTTGCACATTCGTAGTGAAGATTCTATAGAGTTGAGACTTACATGGGAAGAAGCACAAGACTTTCTTTGTCCTCCGCCTAGTGTCAAGCCGAATCTTGTGACCATCGAGGACCAAATATTCGAAGAATATGATGTAAGTGAGAACCTGTGAATGATATTAGTTTCGAGACTTTGGAGAATCGTGCTCGAATATTGTTACCTGGATTATCTTTTTGACTTCTACTTAATTTTTATTTAGGAACCACCTGTCTTCGGGAGGAGAACTATAACCAATACTTGTCAATCTTCTGCATCAGAGCAGCTCAGTCCAAAAGAAAAAGAAAATCTTCTGCGAACCAGGAAAGGTATGATTCTTCTGTCTATTTTATATGTAAGTTCTGTAGTAGTCTTGTTTATCGAAACACCATTTGATTCGGTTACTACATTGTTTAGCTTATTTGATTCAATTCTACTTTTGTGTTCTATCTGTCCTTGATAATTAGTACATAATAATTCCTATATTTTGTGGCTGAGCGCGGTCTTTTTCAGTTTCTAAAAAGAGAAAAAGTGTCGAGAAGAGGAAGTCGATGGAGCCAGACAAGCTTTCAAGTCTAGAAGCTCTTGCAAGTGCAGCAATTTTAGGAGACAATCTTGCTGAACCCGGCGAGTCATTATCAGCTGGAGCAACCACCAAACACCCGAGGCATCGTCCTGGATGCAGTTGCATCGTGTGCATTCAACCACCGAGCGGACAAGGAAAACATAAGCCAACATGCACTTGTGTTCCCTGCGAGACTGTGAAGCGTCGGTTCAATACCTATATGATGCGTAGGAAGAAAAACAAATCAGAATCATCTGAAGCAGCTGCTTTCCAGAACGATCAAATGAATAGTAGAGATGAAGCAGATACCAGTGGCGGCGCATCAGGACAAGATACAAGCCACTCATCGGACGAGGGAAGCCTAAATGAAGGTCAGCTCGAGGTTGTTGAACCGAATGTGGCGGGACAGTTAGATCTGAATTGTCATCCCAATCATGAAGATATGGAAATGGATACATGTGACAAGACAGATTATGACTAACTAGTCATCTTGAAAGAATTGCTGAGGGAATATATGAAAATAGTCTTAAACTTAATTCTCAAGTGAAGTTTTAGATTACATTCATTTTTATTTTATTTAGGTAGTTTCATACCAATTTTAGATTTCTCGTTAATTGCACAGTCTAGTTTTTCTTTCCTTTTCAAAAGGAATGATTAAGATAGATTTTTTTTTATAGTTAAAATAAAGTTATAGCTTTTCTAGTTTAGGCCGGACGTGTCATGTTCAACTTGGTATATCTATTGTTTTTCATCTTTGATAGGTGGAAAAGGAAAACATGTTCAGTTAGTGGCTAGAAATTCATCCTCGTGAATAAGTGAGATGTAGCAGATTTGAACCAGTCCGTGTAATCTGATGTTTTTGAGATGTAGCAGATTTGAACGAGATGTATCAGAATGAGATGTAACAGATTTGAACTGCTGCCCGTGCAGTATGATGTTTTTGCATAATTATCAATTAAGATAGTTTAACGGGACAATAACAAATATTTTTATATAGTACTTTTTCAAACAATTAACTTAATGTCTCTTACAAGGCAACAACCATTTATTAAAAAATGTATATTTATAAATATATATTAAAAAAAACAAAGATAAGAGCCAATTGGTATGTATGAATTGAATCTAATGTACTCTTAGCTAAACATTTTAATTTTCGACCGGCCTTATACCACACAATGTTTGTCCATATGTGATCGTCTTTGTTTCCAATGTAACCAAAATCACACGTCTAAAAACATCCTTTTGTGTCACCTTTTACCTTAAAAATTCCAAACCTATCATCATCAATCCATCATTATCAATATAATATAGTTCTGGTCATATCTATAACCATATAACATAGGGCTAAAGTTCTATATTATGTAACACATAGCTATAGGCTAATCAAATATACTTGTCCTTAACATATAATTTGTAATGGATGAAAAACCAATTTTGCTTGATCTTGAAACATTGTACCTAGGAATCCCAGATGAATCTGTTAACCTGACTTTTCAAGACCTTGCTAATGTGAAGACAACAACCACTAATCAACATGTTTCTGAAGTTGCTAATAATATTCCAACAAAGGCAAATTCGTCGTCATCCTCATCATCGCCTTTACCCTCACTATCCAAAATACCTAGTCTTGATTTTAGCGTAGGCTTGCAAGCTTCCATTCAACACAACCAACATCATCATCATCATGATATTGGTCGTGGTGGCTCGCCATGGGGTCATTTTGGACAACGACCTAATGAGGAAAACCGTGGACATGTACATGCACATGATCCTCCTCAATTTAGTCATACAAGTGGAGGTACAAAAAGTCCCCGGGATACAAAGAGTCCTCGATCCATGACAGGTGGAGATGATCGTTCTACGTATAGTATGAGCTATGATGATGTGAGTATGGCTTCTGGAAGAGGTGGTGGTGGACGTCGACGAACTGGAATTCCTCACTCTAAGATTTGTACCATTTGTAGTACCTATGTTTATGTCTTCCGTACTAGATGTTTGGTATGTCAACAAGATCTCTCATTCTTTCTTTTCTTTTCAATTATTTTTCAAAAATTGGACAAAACTTTTCTATATAATAAACTTGATACAATAAATAAACGTTGTCGCCAGAGATTGAACCATAGACCCGCAGCTTAGTTATAGCTGCATGAGTTAATGATTTAGTAACACTATTGATAATGGTGTATGGATGCAGGTATGTGGAAGAGTTTATTGCTGCAGATGTGTGAAGCTGGGAATGGGAGAGATGGTAGAAGGAAGAAAGTGTATAGAATGCCTTGGATTGAAATTCAGCCAAAGGTACATAGAAAGAGCAGGGAAGGTAGGGTGTTGCAATTGGAGGTATCCAATAACAATGAAGCAAGTTGAGCTTATTTGTGCAGAAAAAGGACCAAGAAGGAGTAGAAGATCACATACTCAAAGTGGTGTGACAACTCCAAGATCAAAAAGTCCAATAGCACCTAGAAGCCCTCATGCTATTGGTAATAGCAATGAACACTCTTTTGCCTTGTCCTCTTCTTTTTCTCCTTTCTCTCCCCATCATAATAACCTCCCTTTTTAAAAATTATTTACATATCATATAGAGTTCTCATGACACATGAGATAGTTTTTCATAATAATTATTATCTGTGTTTCATTTTATGGGATGTTGTTTAATTTAATTTGTTATAAGTAGCTTATTTCTTGTAAGATTATTGATCAATATTTTAATTCTATGATATCTTATTTTGCAAATTCTATATTAGTATAGTCACCTATTGTTACTTGGTAGCATCTATTGCATATGCGCTTTTTAAATCTATACGACAAAGGAAAGATGCCATAACATAGGACAAAGAAAAAATGTTAAATTGTGTAGCTAATAAAGTTGAAAGAATTCAAGCTCATGTAAGTAGGGGGTAGCATCTTTCCCGCTCCGCTTAAGCTCATTCAAAAATGGAACAGGTCAATTTAGATATTCAAATTTAAAAATTAAACTTGTCTCGCTTACCAATGATTCAGTGGATCAGTCCGTCAAATTTTTTTAATTTCTTTTTCATTTTATTATTTTTTTCGTAAGAAAGAGGGTCTAAACTCAAGAAACAAAACAAAAATTAAGAGAAACTTTCCACTGGAGCTACAAAATCAGAAAGATCACGGCCCAAATTAGACTACACGAAATTAGGAGCTTCATCAAAAATTCTCACACACTTCTTCTCTAAACCACTTTTTGCTAGAGTATTAGTATAAAAATTATCCTCTCGATAGACATGAGCCACTGTGACAAACTCATGTTGATCCATAAGTCTACGGATCTCTCTAGTCAAAGCCAAGCAATCCGCTTTGGTAATTTTTCCATCTTCTATCGCTTTCACCACCACCTTAAAATACACATTTAATTTGACTCTCATCAAACCTAACGCCTTAGTGAGCTTGAGACCCTCCAGAACACCCCAACACTCTGTCATCATGGCATTACATTGTCCTAAAAACTTTGAGAAGTCACTAATCCACATGCCTTTATCATCTATAATAACCCCTCCACAACCAGCTAAACCTCCCACCTTACTAGCACCATCAGTGTTGAGTTTGACCATGTTTGTATGAGACGATATCCAACCATTACTTCTCCTTCCTATACTACACCTAGTCACTTTTAAGTTTTGATTCCTAGCATTCTCATAGTCCACTTTACGAGCCAAAATATGTTGCATTGTGTCGATCGGTCTCGCAAAGTTATCATCATGCATTTTCATTTTCTCCAAGTCCAAATAGCATGGCATGTTGTAGCCCATATACTAATCCAACCCTTTCTTTTACCTTCCCACTC
Source organism: Vicia faba (assembly GCA_948472305.1). Taxonomy (NCBI): domain Eukaryota; kingdom Viridiplantae; phylum Streptophyta; class Magnoliopsida; order Fabales; family Fabaceae; genus Vicia; species Vicia faba. Next base: position 255,395,597 of record OX451736.1, on the reverse strand, counting down.
CTTAATATTTAATCTAATTCAGTCCTTGAGTTCAACAGAGAAAAACTCGATAATACAATAACTTGGCACTAGATCTTTCCAAATATGTAAGTTAGTTGGACAATTCTCATGGCATGGATAGTAGATTCACATGCATTACCACATAAGATGCACCCTGAACTACCGATTCCTTTTCTGCTTTTTCTCAGATTAATAAGGAGCTTGTCATGATTCATCATCCAGACAAAACTCCTACATCTCTCTAAAACACCAATTTTCCATATCAAACTCCAAACTTCATCTTCCTCTTTGTTTGCAAAGCATGTATATTCATTGTAAATCTCTTTCATAGAGAATCTTCCATCTCATGTACTTGCAACGACAAATCTGACAGTTTCACGCCCAAATCTGGGTGGTAAACATGCACAAAGTTTATCCAACAAACATAAGATGCGAGATCATATCATCATGTCTCCCCATCTTGATAGTTTTCTGATTATTGTTTCTTACATCTCGCTCTATTAAGTGGGATAGTTTATCCATGCATAACACAAAGATATACGAAGATAGAGGATCACTTTGGAAAATACCACGTTAAGGCTGAAAGTAGGAATTTCTCGTACCATTCCAATTAACATTAGTTTCCACCGTTGTCACGCCATGCATGATGAGGTTAACCATACTTATAGGGATCTTTATTTCATATATCCAGAGTGCGCCAAATGAATTTTCAGCTTAGCTTGTCGTAATCTTTCGAAAGGTCGACCTTTATAGCAAAGAAGACCCTAGATCCTTTCACCATTTCCATATTATGCATTACTTCTTTCTCGATTATAATATTTTCATGAGTCAATATTCCAAGTACAAAACTCATTTGAAGAGGAGAGGTTAATTGATCCATGCTAGTTTTCAACCTTCCCACCATGACCTTACTTATCACTTTATATATAATATTACACAATGATATTGGATGAAACTGCATTACACTTGTAGGGTGCTCTACCTTAGGGATTAGACATATATATTTGTTTGGTTAACCACGCCTATCTCATTAGGTTTCTCCCACAAGTGTAAAAATACGTAAGTATTCAAATTCTCATTTTTTACCAATAGAGAGGAAAACATTTAAGGATTGGCTTCCTTAATGCACAATATAATTTTTTTCTGAGTAAAAAAAATTTTAACGAAAAATTAAAGGGTAAAACCTGTCCCATTTCACATTTGCCCTATTTTTAAAGCGGGTTAGACAGGGTGAGTCAACTTAAGGTGTCGATCCAGAAATCTTGGTTTGTCCCGTAAAAAATGATTGATCAAACGAGCTGGCCTGACAGTCTCGATCCGTTTTGCCACCTCTAAAAGTAAGTAAACAACAATGCATAATTAACCTTTAAAATGAATGGGGTGTTATTAACGAGAATAAGATCTTGTATTTGAGTAAATATGAGTAAGTGATTTTATATTCTATGTGATCATTGAGGACTTTCAAAAAGAAACTTAAGAGGGGAAGATGGATTCAATGTTTTAAATCGACTCGGTCAAACTATTGGGTCACTAAGTTACTAGTTGAACTAGTGGGTCACTGGTCGTACCTTATGAATTTTAATAATATAAAAATATAATTTTATTTTTCTTTGATAATATGATTTTTTTTTCCAAAACTTTTGTTAATTTATAGGATTATTACATCGTATAATTAACTTTTTAAACGTTTTAAATTTATTATATTATTATATTATATGATTAATAATAAATAAGTTTAATGTTAAACTATTTTAATATTTAACTCAGCTATTTAATTCTAGTTTCCGACTCTATCAAATTTCGTGTTAGTATTTAACACTTTATACCACGTTGAAGTATGTCTTAAAACCTCAAGTGATGAAGAGAAAGAAATTATGTTTTAAGATTGTATAAATCATAAATCAACCAGATAATGGAGTCGGTGGCGGCGATGCAATAGTGAGTTTGGTTTGGGTGTGCATGTATGTCAAAGCTCAGGCCCGGTTTTCTCGGTTCACGTATATTGGACTTTGTTTTTCTTTTTTGCTTGTGGATTTGTTCATTACTAGGTTGATTTTTTGGATTGTTATAGATTTGTTGGTGTTCTGGACCGTCTGCAAGGCCCCTTCGCGAAAGGCCCAATAATGTATTCCAAGTAAAAAGATAGATGGAACATGCATACCTTCACTCTAACCAAAAACAAACGATTATTCCCGTTAATTCATTAATAACAGTCCAATTCAATTAGTTGATTGTCTGCGCAATAATGTGTATCACACGCGAAAAATTTCAACTACTTTGATATATAAAGGTAAAACGCACATTTTAGGTATTAAAATCTATTCTCACTCTCATATTACTTTTGATTCTCTCACTGACTTAAGTAATGAAGCGTTAACCATGCAGGTATGCCCTGCTTTATTGCATCAGAAGTATTGCTCCATCGTAGTGAGAGACGACTCCACCACCTTATCTTGTATTGCTAGCTCCTAACCAAAAAGTGGTGCCACACGCTGGAATCGACTTTTGACTCCTGCTTATTTCCATGAAAAATCATTGTTTCTCCACCAAAGATCAAGATCACCAATATCTTTTATCAAAGCTTAAATATCCTCCTCATACAGATCTATTATCAGATTCATCGAGCATGGTAATATCCATAATCACTCAATCTGTTGTCCAATGAAAAGTTGTTATTGTGGTCGTTGAAGCTTTCTAAGCTCTACCTCTTCCTCCCTTATCTAAGGTGGAAGACAATCCAGTTCTGGTGGCATCTCCATCTGGCCATACGCAACAAGATTCTGCTCCTCCAAGATTTGGTCAATGGACATTCCAAGCTCCCCTTTTCTTCAGGACGATACAATAACCTTGCCAATGTGAACCATCACATCGACCTTCTTCATAACCTAGTGTATGTGCACAAGAAATGCTCTCGAGCCTTTAACTGCTACTAGAAAATCTTGGAGTACATGGAGCCACTGACTTACTGAATAATATCTACAAACTAGTGCACCAATATATCTCATAATTCATGGTCGATCGGTTACTCAAGATTGAGTATAACCTTTAATATGCTTCATCAAGGGACAACATTGTACATGCGGTAGGCTTCCTGGATAACCAAACTGCTACTCGACAAGGTCATGCAAAGAAAGAAGGAATTCATGTATGAGTACATTGATTGATTCACAAAAGTGACTGTGGAAGTAGAAGGCACACATTATAGATTAAAATGTTAGATTCTCAAGAAGGGGCTGAGGCCAGATTCCCTGTTCTAGGAAAAAGTAAAGCTCGAAAGAGCTTGTAATTTAAGTGATTTGTTGAATAGGGAATAATCTTATATCAATTACAAAGAAGAAATCCTATCTGAAGAAGGATAGGGGAATCGAGGAACATGGAACTCTGGATATGTATAGTCTCCCAATTATGTATTTTTTCCTTTTTTTTATAATATAAACTTTTATCGGGGGAAATACACACAATTTCGTAAGTATACTTAGGATTTTTATCATAAAATGTACTTTAGGCTAGGGATGTTAACTTGCATCCACTAGTGGAGATTCTCGCGGAATTGTCTCGTTTAGGATCTCAAAGATGGAGAATTTCTCCCGTCGGGATGAAATAGGGACGACAAACATATCATTTGACCCGTAAAGTCTCTACTCAACCTAAAATGCGATAATATCTTTAATTAATATATAATTTTAAATTTCTACGAAGGTTTATTTTTCATTTCATATCATTTATCTATAATTAAATTTAGAACATATATGCAATGTTATTAAAAGAGAGATCTAAATGATTATCTTAAATTATTTTAAATTTAAAATGTTGGTGGTCATGACTCTCATCAGCATTAGATTAAATATTGTTAATAGATTTACTGTAGAAGATTAGTTTATTAATTTTTTTGTGGTTAGTTTTTAAATTCTTATACAATTAATTTAGTTAAAAATAAAGTTTTTTATGTTTATGGATCTCCGTAAAAACCGTAGAGGTCTGAGGAAATCTGCATGGACATGAGGTAGGGATAAAATTCCTTCGTGACGGGATATGAAATATATTTGAGAATCGAAATTGAAACGGAGATGTCTTCATCCCCACTATGTGTTATTGACATCTCTAATTCAGACAACACAATTTGTTGTTCGAGAATTTGTACTTTCAAAATATTCAAGGGTTGTAGAAAGTTCTCTCTAAATTATCCAAACCTATTTTGTTTTTTATTTCAAAATTAGCCCATATCTAATCATGACAATTTTAATAGTTAAGTAAGGTTGGGTTGTAACAATAGTTATTACTTACACTCAATATCTGAACAACATCACTCCACATTAAGAAGAAGGGGAATGCTCTTTCCACCCTTGTAGGTGCACACCACACCTATGGAAATCCTAAAGTGACATTCACGTGTCTGGAGATGCAGCAACGGACACATCTAAACTAACACCAACAAAGGCATTGCAAGTGAGACACTTTTATTTTTCCTAAAGAAAATGTCCGAAGATCCATCTCTGTAAGAAATTGAATTTTATACTACTCTTTCTCTATTGTTGTTTCTCTTATGAAATTTTCAACCATTTGATTGATTCAATGTCGGAGTTATAAAAAGGAAAAAACAATTAGAGGAGAAATAAACTTATGTTTTCATTCATCTTTTTTAATTTTTTTCATAATTATTTCCCATCATCTCTAATGTGAAACCAAATTTCTTCCCATCTCTAATGTGAAACCTCCAATAACTCAAGCATCAAGGTAAAGAAAAATAAAAAGAGTAGATAAAATGGATTGCATTTCTCTTGTCCTATACAACACTGTCACTTCTCTAGCAAAGAAAAATGATTTTGTTTTTCAATTATCTATTACAACACCGCACCATCGCTTTTCCATTATTGTTGAAACAAAATTTAATGTTTTGTTGCTGAAACTTAATTTGTGAACTGCTCCATAATTCAGGATAATGACTTAGAAATATTTCATAATTGACAAAACTAGAATTTGTTTTTTCAATTTCTGCTTTCTTTATGTCACTTATTTACGTTACATATTAGAGGTGGCAACATTGTACAAAGATACAACTTTGGAATCCGGAGATGCATCTCCGGATAACTTTTTAAACAAAATAGAGGTGTCTCATTTGCAACGCCTTTATTAGTGTGATTTTAGGTGCATTCAGATATATATTTCTGGAAGCTAGGATCAATCGTGAGTTTTCACAAAGATGGGAGAGTACACATAAAGGTGGAAAGAGCAACCCCTAATAAGAGATGTGAAACATAATAAATATTTTGTTAAAATCAAGCACCATTCTTCAAAATCTCGACCAATAAAAATTTAAGATGTTCCATAATAGAATGGGACATAAAATATAAAATATTCCACCGCCAATTAAAAATTTCAATATATAGGATGACTATACACTATAAGTTACTCAATTTTCTACCTTTGTGTCTATTTTGTTATATTTATCTCCTATAAATTAGCGTTCATACCCCCGATGTTACGTATCAGAACAATGACGCCAACTTGAATAAAATGAAGAACAACCTCTTCCAAACTCCGTAGCCTCAGACTAATCCTGACTATCTGCACGATATTGTATAAAGCATCATTCCAACAGAAGGGTGAGATATCACAACAATATAAGAGAATGTATATTAATGTATACATAGAGTATAATCATGCATAGTCATATATTCCACATCTCACACATTCACACAATCAACAACAACTATATTACATATTGCTTATATAATCACACATGATCATCTGCACATATCAACAATCATCATGTAATACATACACCAATCATACAACTAAAACATCACGCTAATAACAATGCAATGCAATAATACTGACTCACAGACTCAATGCATGTGGTACCAATATTGCTCCCGGATCCACGCCAACTAGGACAAGAGCCACCAATATCGTGAACAATTTTGTTCACATCGCTCCCAATCTATGCCATCTAATATTATAGCCAAACAATATCATGAACAATGAGGTTCATATCGCTACCGATCCATGCCATCTAGGATCAGAATAAATAAAAAGGACTAAAGTCCAAAACCTAAAATGAATGCGACACAACCATGCAACAAAATACAACACATTGATATCTACATCCATCAATGTGACCCACCATTAAGGCCACCAGTTGTCCACACATACAACATACAAATCGTACACAAACAATACTATATAGTATCATCACACGCAACTCCATGCATGCATCTCAAACATAATAGACAATTTTATGCAAAACAACAAATAACCAAAACTAACAGCTCCCCACTCACCTATGCCTCACCCGACAAAGATGTCTGCTCGCGAGAGGCTCGCTCGACGATGCTGGGGCGACATGTATTCCACATAAATTTTCCAGAAGCACCTATTTTCCACCATTTCCTTCACCTCTTGTCTCACCCGACGAAGCTTAACTCGTTATCTCTTCGCCCGATGAAGCTGAAGCGAAGCTCTATCTCTCATACAATTTTCCAGGAGCCTGCAAAATCACAGGTTGATCTCTCCTAGGGCTCCCCCAGCGCTGCTTGGGCGGATTCGCTTCTCCTGGTGCTGCATGTGCTCGCCCGATGCTGTGTGCGAAAACAAGAATTCCCTGTTGCGATTTCTGTGCAATTCTTCCTCAATTTTTCCGTACGATTTCATTCCCATCTAGTCCAAATTACTTAGCAATTCACCATATTATCACATATCAATAACAACACATCAACATACATGTTATACACATCAAATCATGCTATCTCAATATTATATTTTTACTATTTTCATCACCAAATCATCATATTATCACATGGATTCAATCACACAAAACAATTCCATGAACAAGAACACACAATAACTATTGCAGTCATAACCTTAACATACCCATCATTATACGATACCCTTAGAAAGTTGGAACCCCTCCCATACTTTAGATTGACGGTTCCTAAACTTTAACAATGGTTTTCTCTCGCCATATCTCTTTCTCACCTTCGTGCTTCTACTTCTATAAGAGTACGATCGTTCTAAAAAATACAATTCAACTCTCTATTTCTTCCTTTTTACTAGTTTAGCCCTTAGACCCTTAATATGGTCTTCCATCCTTACCCCCACCAAACCTCGTGCAATGACTATCTTGTCCTAATTATTTCTACTCATATCATCTAATTTTAATTATTAAAACAACTCTAACCATTATTCATAATTCCAAATAATTTATAACTAAATTATTTAATTTAGAAATTATCCTCACTACCACTTTAGTCTGACATTACCCCCCATATAATATCGTCAAACCATCTATTGCATAAGTAAATCACAAACAACCAATCAAATAATAAATTTAATATGCAGGGTGTTACAACTTTCTCCCACTTAGAATATTACTGTCCTCGAAAATTACCCGATACAAACAACTCAGGGTAAGACTCTCGCATCTTACTCTCCAATTCCTACGTCACATTCTCTCCAGAAGCTCCTCCCCAAACTACTTTCACGAGAGAAATTTATTTTCCCCTTAACTTTTTTATTTCACGATCTTCGATCCTCACAGGTATAGTCTCAATAGTAAGATTATCTCGCACTTGCACATCCTCCATCGGAATCACATGAGACGGATATAAAATATACTTTCGAAGTTGCGCCACATGGAACATGCCGTGTAAATTTGACAAATTAGGTGGCAAGGCCACCCTATACGCAACCGCACTCACCTTATCATAAATCTGATACGGACTGACAAATCGAGGAGTAAGCTTTCTCCATTTCAAGGCTCGTCCAACACCAGTCATCGGAGTGACTCTCAAGAATACATGATCTCCTTTATGAAACTCAATATCATTCCTTCTCTTATCATGGTAACTCTTTTGTCTACTCTACGAAGTCTTCATCTTATCTCAAATTAGCTTTACTTTCTTTGTAGTCTGTCAAACAATCTCGGGTCCAAGCACTACACTTTCACCAGATTCACACCAACACAAAGGTGTTCTACACCTCCGACCATATAATGCCTTGAAATGTGCCATCTCAATACTAGAATGAAAACTATTATTATAAGTTAACTCTATCAGTGGAAGATAGATATCACACATACCTCCCTTCTCAAGAATACAAGATCTCAATAAATCCTCCAATGATTAAATAGTTCTCTCCATCTGACCATTCGTCTGAGGGTGATACGCAGAACTCAATCTCAGCTTAGAGCCCAACACATCTAGCAGACTCTTCCAAAAATCCAGAAGTAAACCCCGGGTCCCTATCAGAAACAAGACTCGATGGAACCCCATGAAGCTTCACAATCATGCGGATGTAAGTCTCTGCCAACTTCAGTATAGGAAAACTGATATTAATCAGAATGAAATGAGCCAATTTCGTCAGCCTATCAACGATCACCCAAATTTTATCATGCCCTCTTAGAGTACTCGACAACCCTTTCACAAAATCCATTGATATACTATCCCATTTCCATTCTAGAACATCCAATAGTTACATCAAACCCGCAGGTCTCTAATGTTTGACTTTCGACTTCTAACAAGTCAAATACGCATACACAAACCGCGTCACATTGTGTTTCACTCTCGACCACCAAAATAACTTCTTCAAGTCTTTATACATTTTAGTAGCTCCCGAATGGATACTCAAATTGCTTCTATGACTTTCTTCTAGAATCATCTTCTTCAACTCAGAGTCATCAAGAATGTAAATTATGTTGCAGAACCTCAACACACCTTATACATCTACTTTAAAATCATTGTCCTTAGACTGATTACTCCCAACCATCATGTTTACCAACTTTACATCCAATTTCTGAGCTTCTTTAATATTATTTAGGAAATCATTGTTAACCTTCAACACTCTCAACATTACACTATGCGGTGTTAACTCACATACTAAGCTCATATCTCTGAACTTCTCAATCAATTCTAGTTCTCTAACCATCATAGAAGATATATGCAAATATTTCAGACTCAAAGAATTAACTACAACATTAGCTTTACCGTGATGGTAGTTTAATCCAAAGTCATAATCTTTTAACAGCTCTAACCACCTTCGTTGCGTCATATTCAGTTCCTTTTGGTCAAAAAAGTAATTCAAGATTTTGTGATAACTAAACACTTCAAACCTGGATCCATAAAGGTAATGCCTCCAAATGTTTAGCACAAACACTACCGCAGTCGGTTCTAAATCACGAGTAGGATAATTTTGTTCATGAATCTTCAATTGTGTCGACGCATAAGCTACCACTTTGTCATTTTGTATAAGCATACCACCCAAACCTAATTTAGAAGTATCACAATACACAACAAAAGATTCTTCCAGTTAGGTAATATAAAAATCGAAGTCATCATCAACTTCTTCTTCAGCTATGTAAAACTTTCCTCACACTGAACATACCACACAAATGTCTTACCTTTGCAAGTCAGCTGAGTTAGCTGAAGTGCTAACTTAGAAAATCCCTCGATAAACCTTATGTAATAACCAGCTAAACCCAAAAAGCTTATAATCTTTGTAACTGATTTTGGAGCTTCCCACTTCAACACTGCATCTACCTTGGATGGATCTACAACAATACCATCACCTGAAATAATATGGCCAAGAAAACTCACCTTTTCTAACCATAACTCGCACTTCGACAACTTCGCATATAATTTCTTCTCTTTCAACACTTTCAACATAATTTGCAAATGCTCAGTATGATCTTCTTCTGATTTAGAATATATCAAAATGTCATCAATAAAAACTACCACAAACTTGTCTGGATACTGATGAAAGATTATGTTCATGTACCATGAATACACTTGGTGCATTAGAAACTCTGAATGGCATTACCAAATACTCATAGTGTCCATACCGAGTCCTGAAAGTCGCCTTCTGAATATCATCATCCTTTACTCAAATTGGATGATAGCCCAACCTCAAGTCAATTTTGCTAAACACACATGCACTCACCAAATTATCCATCAAGTCATTTATTTTCGGGAGAGGATATTTGTTTTTTATTGTCACTTTATTCAACTGTCGGTAATCTACACACAATCTCATACTACCGTCTTTCTTTTTCACTAGCAACATCGGAGCTCCCCAAGGCGATACACTTGGTCTCACGAATTTCTTTCCAAGCAAGTCTTCTAATTTCTTTTTTAACTCTACTTACTCAGATGTCGACATCCTATATGGTGCCATAGAAACGGGTCTGGTACCTAGAACAAGATCAATAGAAAACTCCACTTCTCTTTCTAGCGGCATGTCTGAAATATCATCTGGAAAAACTTCGGGAAATTCACGCACCATCTGCAACTCATCAATTGCAGCTTGGTTTTCGATAGAAAATGATGCAATTAATGAAAACACATGAACCACAACCTCCATCAACTCATTCAACTGCCTAACAGTCAAGAAAATAGCTTTCTCCTCCTCATCAGGAGTAAGAAACCGCACATATTTGTTGTAGCAATTAATATGAACATAATTGGATTCCAACCAGTTTATACCCAAGATCACATCCAGACCACTCAACGACAAACAAACTAGATCCACAACAAAATCTCTGTCAAATATTGACAAAGGAAATTTCAAGCATACTAGAGAAGTAGTCATTGATCCCTTGGCTGGAGTATCGATAAACATTCCTTCATTCATAGAAGACAACACAAGGTTCAACCTTTTCACACAATCGCCAACAATAAAATAATGCATAACACCAATATCAATAATAGTAATTAAAGGAGTATTATTAATGAAACAAATACCTCTGATCAACTTATCTTCACTGGATGTCTGATTTCCTGCTAAAGCAAACACCTCTCACCAGATTGAGCTTGCTTCTGCTTATGACACTAAGTACTAATATGTCCCTCTTCACCATAGTCGAAACATATCAGCGCCTTGTGTTTGCAATCATCCACTCCATGCCCAACTTTAATGCAACGAAAACGCTTCTTTACATCCCCCGTACATTCACTGATTCGATGTCCCAGCTCACCGCATTTGAAACACCTAAGGTTAGCAAGAGCACCTCCCCCACTTGACCTCTTACCATCAGCAACTTTCTGTTTGCCCTTGTCAGGTGGAGCATTGCAATGCTTCCCACAATTATGATGCGGCTTGCCTCTCCTCTCGCTCATAATCTTGTAATGAGCCTTATTATCCTCTTCATAAATTCTGCAGTTATTCACAACCTCTGGAAATCTACGAATCTGTTGATACCCAATTTCCAGTTTGATCTCTGGACACAACTCATTCTCAAACTTGATACACTAAGAGAATTCAGCAGTCGCTTCACTGTAATGCAGATAGAACTTCTCCAGTTCCATGAACTTAGCAGCATACTCAGTCACAGACAAATCCCCTTGTTCCAACTATAGGAATTCAATCTATTTCTTTCCACGCAAATCTTCGGGAAAATACTTCCTCGGAAACTCCCTGCTGAACACAACCCAAGTAATAACCTCACCAATCACTAGTAGCCTATGATGAGTTCCAACACACCAGTCATCAACCTCCTCTGCCAGCATATGCGTACCAAACTGCACCTTATGTGCTTCTAAGCAATCCATGACCCAAAAGATCCTTTCAATCTCTTTGAGCCAATCCTGCGCTTAATCAGGACCATACATTCCCTTGAAAGTAGGTGGATGATTCCTCTGAAATGTTTCTAAAACACGGGATCCATCATTCCTGCTTGCATTAGGCAAATGTTGCACAACCTGAACAACAGCCTACAAAGCAACAATAATCACAACATCGTTTCTTCAAGTCATTTATCTGTTTCACACCATCACAGAAACAATGGTTAAAAGAAACATGTCAACAATATTCAACTGTCACATCACACTACAAACTCAATAAATTGGCTGGACGAACCGACCTGCTCAGATACCACTATGTAACACCCTAATTTCCCCCGAATTGTAATAATTAGAATCAGAGTAATTTAAAATAAATAACAAACATTTAGGATGCTACTTTTCACAAACATATAAAAACATGTTCATATTAAGTACAAGATACATAACACGAATAACATATGAACCAAAACATCAACTCATAGTCTTCAACTTTAACTTTTATTAATGCAGCGGAAAAAGAATCATATTTGAAGTCAAACAATATCTTCAAAATAAATTAACATTTACTCAAATCATAAGGAGTTCCTAAGACTCCAAACAAATTACTAAAACAACAAAATAAATAATCATTCACCCTCCTGGTGTTACGTATCAGAGCAATGACGTCAACTCGAATAACCTCTTTCAAACTCTATAGCCTCAGACTACTCCCGACTATCTGCACGATACCGTATAAAGCATCATTCCAACAAAAGGGTGACATATCACAATAATATAAGAGAATATATATATATATATATATATATATATATATATATATATATATATATATATATATATATATATATATATATATATATATATATATATATATATATATATATATATATATATATATATATATATATATATATATATATATATATATATATATAAGTATACAAAGAGTATAATCATGCATAGTCATACATTCCACATATCGCATATTCCCACCATCAACAACAACTATATTACATATTGCTTATACAATCACACATGATCATCTGCACATATCAACAATTATCATGTAGTACATACACCAATCACATAACTCAAATATCATGTTAACAATAATGCAATGCAATGAAAATGAATCATAGACTCAATGCATGTGGTACCAATATCGCTCTTAAATCCACGCCATCTACGACTATAGCCATCAACATCGTAAACAATTTGGTTCACATTGCTCCCGATCCACGCCATCTAGGATCAGAGCCAACCAACATCATGAATGCAGTTCATAACGCTTCTGATCCATGCCATCTAGGATAAAAATCAATAAACAAGACTAAAGTCCACAACTTGAAATGCACGCGACTCAACCATGCAACAAAATACAACACATTGATATCTACATCCATCATTGTGATACACCATTAAGGCAACCATCTGTCCACACATACGACATACAAATCATACACAAACAATACCATATAGTATCATCACACGTAATTTCATGCATGCATCTCAAACATAATAGACAATTTTATTCAAAACAATAAAGAACCAAAAATGTCAACTGCCCACATGGCTGAGGCTCCCCCAATAAGTTGTCTGATCGTGTGAGGCTCGCCCGACGATGCCGAGGTGAAACGACATCCCTCATACATTTTATAAGAGCACCTATTTTCCACCCTTTCCTTCGCCTCTTGTCTCACCTAGCGAAGCTTGAGCTCACCATCTCTTCGCCCGGCGAAGCTGGAGCGAAGCTCTATCTCTCATACATTTTTCCAGAAGCCTACAAAATCATGGGTTGATCTCGCCTAGGGCTCTCCCGGCGCTTCTCGGGTGGAGTCGCTTCGCCTGGCGCTGCATGTGCTCTCCCGACACTGCATATGAAAACATGAATTCTCTATTGTGATTTCTGCACAGTTCCTCCTCAATTTTTCAATACAATTTCATTCCCATCCAATCCAAATTACTTAGAAATTCACCATATTATCACATATCAATAACAATACATTAACATACATGTTATACACATCAAATCATGGTATCTCAACATTATATGTTTACCAATTTCATCACCAAATCATCATATCATCACATAGATTCAATCATACAAAACAATTCCATGAACAAGAACACACAACAACGATGGTAGTCATAAACCCTAACATACCCATCATCATATGATACCCTTAGAAAGTTGGAACCTCACTCTTACCTTAGATTGACAGTTCCTAAGCTTCAACAATAACTTTGTCTCGCCTAGATCTTTCTCACCTTCGTGCTTCTACTTCTCTAAAAGTACGATCGTTCCAAAAAATATGATTCAACTCTCTATTTCTTCCTTTTTACTAGTTTAGCCCTTACACCCCTAATATGGTCTTCCATCCTTACCCGCACTAAACCTCATGCAATGACCATCTCGTCCTCATTATTTCTACTCATATTATCTAATTTTAATTATTAAAACAAATCTAACCATTATTCATAATTCCAAATAATTTCTAACTAAATTATTTAATTTAGAAATTATCTTCACTACCACTTTAATCTGACATTACCCCTTATATAATATCGTCAAATCATCTATTGCATCAAATAAATCACAAACAACCAATCAAATAATTAATTTAATATTCGGGGGTGTTACAACAGCCCCCTCTTCACCGGGTCGGAAGCTCAGATCCATCATCACTTCTAATCCTCATTCCATTTCTAGTTACAGAACAATGACACCATTTGTGGGAATTAACTTCTTACTCATGTGTCTTTCATGATTTCGTGTTCACTCTCTGATTCTTCAACTCATAGTCTTCTCATATCACTAAATCCAAAGCATTCAAGATTGAACACCAAGATTTATTGCGCTCAATCCAATTGAATATCATTTCAACTTCAATTCCTCAAATCTTCAGATCTTCATATCATATGATTCTAAGTGATGGCTGGATCCAAACCTACTTTCCCCGCTACTGCTCGAGAAGTTGGTGTCGCTGCTGCAACAATCAATAAACCACTTCTGACTTCACTCCTTAGCAAAACATCGTGAATCCAGAAGAGGTGATTCAGCTACATCCAGATCTAACCCAAATTTCTCAAGTACCTAGATTTGTCCAATTGTTTGTGTGTGGACCTCAAATTCCACCTCCAATAGCACAACCGAAAGTCTTACATGGTTTCCAATTATTGTGAGCTAACCTTGAATTGCATGGTACTAATGAAATGATGAACAATATGTACAATATTGTTAGACAGCAGAACTCGCAAACGTTTGAAGAAAGGCTGTTGTGCCTCAAAAAAAGCCTTCACAATGCTCCTTTGCGCGGGAACTCTGTCTAAGAGGTTATATCAAGAAGGACTCATATTTCCATCCTAGAGCCGACCGAGATGAATAAGGACAAAGCTCCTAAATTAAATTTTTTGCATAGAAGCAAGAGACATCAAAGTCTCCCTCATAGTCCTAAGGGAGACCGAGGCAACCACGCCCGTCCCCCATTTCAAGTAGAAGACCGTCCGATGAAGGTTTAAACTCCCGGACTTTGGAATGAAAAATACCAAAATCCATGGAGAAGTCGACCAAGTTAAATGAATACAATGAAAATGGAGATCCAAACGAGAACGTGCAGCTCGTCAATAAGCAGATGAACTACTTCAACGCTGACATAACGTCTAATTGTTTACAATATTTTAAATTTAGAATTGTTCCTTTATGAAAGGAATATTCACTCGATTGGGTATTTTGTCAAAGCCAAACAACTTCAAGAATAAGGACTCTCCATAGATTCTCACTCCAAGCAGGATTAGGGTGGTGCCTGCAAATACTTTGACGTTCAAGTTAGTGACCATTATGTTATAAATTTGTGTTTACATTGATTCGACGTGTGTGACTCTTTTTATATAATTTTTTCAGAGTTCATAGAAGTCTAGAATCTTTGAACTAATAATATAAGTTGTTATGTCATTCGACTATTCATCTTCAATTCTTTGATCGAATTAGATATCTTTGTATCACAGGTCCATACTTGTTTCTAATATCCTAGGATATTCTTTTAGTTTACAAAAATGAGTCAGATAGTAATGTCTTCTGACGTTGTTGATATGATATCTTTAGGACATATCAATATGAATGTCTCTTTATTGAGCTTCACCAGAACCGACCTAAGAAGCAAACAACATAGGTTAGAGTTTTAGACCTCAAAAATTTAAACTTAAAAATATATTTATAATTTTTTTATTTAATTATAAAAATATGTAATGACATATTAATCATATATATTATTATAATTGAATTGGTAAAACGTAAACTTCACATGTGGTGCTACATTTTCTTTTAACGGACATGTGGTGCTACATGGTGATTGAAAATGACGTGCATAATTCTATATTCATACATATAGATAAACTGTACGAATTAAATTGCTCTATAGTAATTTTTTTAAACAAATGGATTCCAAAATGGATTCACACTATTTTTCGGAAACAAATCCTCTGCAGTCAGAAGTGACTCTTTAAGTGACCTCAGCCCTTACAAATATTGAAATGTTTATATCATGAAATTTTCTTTTATAAGATATTTTTCCAATAACTTAGATTTAGCTAACAGTGTAAATTTAGCTATCCAGACCAAAAACACTCATATATCACTAAAAATAAAATTAGCAGAGTTTATAATACATTACTTATCAACAAAAGAGTTTTCTCTTTACCATTGTAAAAGTTTATTATAAAAAATAAATTAGATACGTATCCAATATATTAGAATTTAATTTTTAATATTTTTAATATAAAAGTTAAACGCTATATGTAACTGTAAGACTTTTAATTAAATACATTACTATCCATAAGGATGGTGTACACATGCATTATTTGAACTTTTGAAAAATACAATTACTGTCCCAAGTGAAAATTGCAAGATGTATCTTTTAAATATTAAATGTTTAACTTTCCGATTGACATTATGAGTCTGACTAGTTAGATATGTCTATTTTAAAAATAATTTTTTTTTTTTAAATGTGGATGAGTTTTATATCCATGTCTTTTAATATGTTTGTTTTATTCCGTTTTATTTTTTTAATAAATTTTTACAGATGTGGATATTAATATAAATTTTTATCATTTTTAATTTTTAAAGATACAGTTTGCAAATTTGTCTCGCCTTTTTTTTTTTGAAGGGAAGAAGTAAGATTTTAAGCTCATGTCATTCACAATCTCGCAACAATCTCATTTTTTGTGGACTTTTACAAACATAAACGAGATAGACATGTCAATTTGTCAATAATAAAACATACTTAATAATAAAGTTTAAAGCCAGAATGTTCACATCTTTATAAAATGATGACATAATACAATAATCTACCCCTAAGGTGATTCTAGAAAACTAATGCAATTAAAAGTGAGACATTTAGAATTACTAATGTGATTCAATTATCCAAGCTATATGGACCTTACTCAAACTAGATAATTGTTACCGGTTATCTTGAAAACCATATTTATTTTTTAATGATTGAGTCCATTTACTAACCAAACATTATTAATAGAAATTAAAGAATTATCAATAGTACCATACCAATGATCTTCCTTTCTGTCCTCCTTCAAACCCCACACGTCCTTCCTCTTTCAGAGTTAGGGTTTGAAACATATGATTTTCTCGTGTCATATGTCGTGAGTATTATCTAGGTACCATGACTGCTGCTTTGTTTCATCATTTAAGCATATTTATAGCAAACACAATCTCAAATTTAAGTACTCATACTCTTATGGGTCCTCTAGTGTTACTTCTGACAGACTTTCTTTTATTTTGAGCCTTTCCTTGATAAAAAGGTCTAGACTCATTCCAGACTTTTTCTTGTAAATTTTTTGTCTTGGATAAGTCTTGACTTTAGTTTCTGAATCCTTTAGATATGTCTTGAGTTCTGATTTCTTCAAAACCTTTGACTTGGAAGTCATTGATTCTGGATTTTTCAAAGCTTTTGACTTATGAACCTTAGGTTATGTTTTAATCTGAACCTTAGATTTCTAAATCTTAGGTTCTGGTCTAATCGATACCTTTGACTTTAAACCCTTAAGTTATAATTTTTAAGTACCTTTGATTTAATTATCTTAGACTTTGATTGGGTCATATTCTTGCCTTTATTAGAAGCAGGCACAAAATAAGTTTTTAGCATTGTTTGAGCACTGCTTGAAGAGGAAGGATCTAAGGGTTTCCTTAGAAGCTGAACTTTGGAATATTCTCCATTGTAAGCCATACCTTCTCCTTTTCTATTACTTACTCCATAAATCATGGAAGAAAGTTTGGTTCTTTTAAGACCTATTATGATAAAGTCTTGAAGAGTCATCTCATGCTCATTCAACATTTTATCATAAGCTTTATTTAAAAGAGCATTATGATCATTTTCAAGAGTTTAAAATTTTTCTTGAGACATTTTTAATTCCTCTTTCAAAAGACCGTGATATCTCTTTAAAACTTTCATGTGACTAGCTTTATATTTGCAATTAATCATGAGATTTTGAATGAAAGTAATAAGATCAGAACTAGATAAGTTAAATAATACCTCATCTTCATCTTCTGATTCTTAACCAAAGTTGGATTTAGATTTTGTATCAGATGATGTGAGAGTCATCCGTTATAGATTTACTTATTCTTCATCTTTATCTAAATTGTCTTCATTATTACGTGCATTCCATGTTGCCATGAGACTCTTCTAGAATTTACTTCTAAAGTTATCCTTCTGGAATCTCTCTTTCTTTGATTTATCCTTATGCAAATCAGGACATTCAACTTTGGAATGGCTAGGCTTCTTGCAGTTGAAGCAACTTTTTTGATCATCATCTTTGTCTCTAGAACTAGATCCTATGAAGCTATTGCTTCTACCAGATAATATCTTGTTAATTTTTGCCATTTGTTGAAACCTTTTGATGATAAAGTCCATCTCCTCGTCATCAGAGTTATCATCAGAAACTCCTTCATCAAAAGCTTCTTCAGACTTGTAGACTCTTAAGGATCTAGAAGCTTTACCACTATATTTCTTATATGCAGATTTCACATCTGCCGATTTAAAAGACAGTGATTTAGACATCTTCACAGGTTCATCTCTATTCAGTTCCATCTCATGGCCCAGAAGGTTGCTTATCATACTTTCAAGACTCGGAGTATTCAGGTCTTTGACCTCTTGAATAGTTGTGACCTTAGGTCTGAATCTGATAGGAAGACTTCTCAAGATCTTCTTTACATGGTCAGACGTAGTGTAACTTTTATTCAGCACCTGAAGACATGATACAAGAACTTGAAACCTAGAGAACATGGTTTTAATATCTTCATCCTCCTTCATTTTGAACAACTTATAATGTTGTACAAGAATTTTGGTCTTAGCCTCTTTGACTTTTAGATTCCCTTCATAAGTAGAACACAGAGAGTTAAAGATAATCTTAGCGGTAGACTTATCAATGATCTTGATGTACTTAGAAAGTGGTAGAGATTCTATTAGAATGCCTCTAACTCTGTGATGTTTTCTGTAAAGTTTCTTCTAAGTTGGTGTAAGATTTTTTCTATCAGCAACCATTCCAATATCATTGACATCAATGTAAATGCCATCTTTAAGGATATCTCACAATTCATCATCAAGATCAATAATGTAGGTGTACATATTTCTTTACCACCATTCGAATAGAGTGGAAACACCACTGAACGAAGATGGTCTAACAAAGTAATGACTCTTTTCAGGAGTACTATAACCATATGATATAACACTACCATGTATACTATTACTACTAGAATTAGGATAGGCAGCCATCAAAAGTATATTTTTCTCTTCAGGATCTTTTACCGTACCACTGTTAAGTATTTAGCATAGACCATACTCTGATGCCAACTGAAGATGAGAAAAATACACAAGAAGGGGGTTGAACTGTGTATGGTGGAATCTTTTACTTCTTTAAAAACAGCGTCTGAAACTGAATAAATTCATAAGCAAGAGCAGATAGCAGCAGAAAATGATAAAGCAAGTAAGCAATAAGTAAAAACACACAGAAGTTACCTTGATTCCTCTACAAGCGAGAGTAGTCCAGTCCCTTTGTCCCACAAGATATTTTCCGCTCTAATAAAAAACTGATTACAACCTACTTAAGTAATCCAGCTCAAGACTTCCTTTGCTCAATCAACCTAGAAAGAGACTTCTTCTTAAGCAACCTAGCAAGAGACTTCATTTGCTCAAGCAACCTAGCAAGAGACTTCCACTAAACAAATAGTTTATATGAATAGATAACAAGATGCACTTGATATATAATCAGAGGCGCACAAAGAGTACACATAAACAAAAACTTTGTCACTTGAGATTTCTAAGATATACAAAGATAAGAAATCTCAAGACTATGTGCAATACAACAAATATATATGAAAGGTTAATGATCATGTCAGTTCTTATTCTTGTTGTAATATCTTGTGTTATCTTCCTTCAAATCTTTAGCTCCTTATATAGAGGCAACAAAAGATTCATTGGAAGATGACTTGCACAAGTGTATTTGCTGAGAAGTAGCTTCCAAGAGAGAGACATTGGAAGTTGGTACTGTGAAGATCTTCATCTTCCGAGTAAACGCTTTATCCATGGTGTCTTTCTTAAGTATGGAGACCACATGCATGTTGGGGCAGACTAAAGAGGTTGTATCAAAAAACCTTTAGCCTTTCACTAGTAAGCCCTTGTTGACTTTCTCCATAATCTGGCTTTTGACAATATAGAACTTCTTTTCACAGAGTACGGGCCAAAGGTGCTTGACTTTGTTTTCCAAGTCATCAAAATCTGAGTTGTCATCAGAAGCTAAGATTCCAAGTGCCGAGACATCAAATCCTGATCCTTCAAAACCTGGTTTATTTACTTCTCTTTCATAAGCAGTCAAACATGGTCAGAGCCATGTTAATTTATAGCTTATGATCTTGCACACTTAAAACAAATGTTAGTATACCTAATTTTTCTTTAAAAACTTTATTATCATCAAAACCCAAGGAGTATGAATAGATTTTGTTCCAACAACATCCTCAATTCTTCACTAAAGAAAATACTTAAATATGGATTCAATAGAAGAAACATTGCTTGTCGGAGACTTGAAGAAGGAAAAATTGGTAACAAAGACTATATAAATTTAAGTAACACAAGACGACCTTCCATTGATAGATTTCTGCTCTTCCATCCAGAAAGCTTAAACTTGATTAGGTCCACCATAATATACCCAAAAAAATCTAGAATTGATTAACTCCATAAGATTGTCTAATTAGATAAGGAAATCTGACTCACTATAGAATTAAGTGAAAATGTTGCATCTGCCAACCAAAATTCAACTACATTAACTCCAACCAATAAGATTTTGTAAAAATAAGACTTTAATCTTAAAATGCATTTGAAAAAGAACTAAATTCTCCTTAAGAACTCTTATGTTTGCCCAACTCTTCTCAATGGGTATTAAAGTATCGTCTGCAAACTGTAAATGCACAACTTGAACTTGAGAATCCAATTTCTTGCTTATAGTGTACCCATTATATAGTTTCCTTCAACAAAACATTTAATCATCCAACTATAACACCCTTTTGAACCCCACAAAATAATTCACGAATAATATAATTGATAAATCACACAACACGCCAACAAGGGTGTCACATGCTTCATAAAAACATCATAAATAAATATCTTGCTCTGTAACACAGACTTTTCAACAATTATAATAATTTCCTTTCATAATATCAACACATGATTCAAATACTACGCAGCAGAAAATCATAGTCTCAACAACTTCATTTATTTAATCCATCAAACCATCACCATCCTCAATCATTCAAAAAAATTACGATATTAAAACCACTTAAATAGAATAAAATAACTCATAAAAGTCATGTAAAAAAAGGATGATAAGGTTCGATCCAAACGTTCTAATCCCCGATGTTACATATCAGAGCAAGACCTTCTAATTGACGGAAAACAAAATAAATAACTTCAAAGCTATCATTGGTGCTTCTTCGAGTTATTCTTGAGAATATTCATGTTACCCACATGGAGGCAACATTCAAACATAAAGGGTGAATAATCACATTCATTGTGAAATATATACGGAATAGACATAGCAGTTTAAGCAACATCATTATACAATCCATAATATCATCATATGTCATACATTATACCCATAATTTCATATCATCCTAACGTAGGTACACTTTTATCACAACTCATCTAAACATGAAGTAAAATCACAAGTTATCATCATATGCATCATTTAAGTCACACTTCATCTAAACATCATTTAGTCAACGATGATTCATCAAGCTTCATTCATATCACAACAATAATCAAAACATGATTTAACCAATAATCATGCAATATCACATAGAAATGTAATGCAACAACATTGACCCATGCATGTGGTACCAATATTTATGAGCACCTGACTCATCACCCTCCAAAGATCCCCACCATAGGATTGATTCCCTCTTTGAACCAGAGCATAACATCAAATGCATTCAATTCACACAATAGGATTGAGGCCAATACGTGACCAACATCCAAAACTGAGCGGACCAACATAAAAAATATGCCATGAATGCATGATGCACAATAACATATTATCAAGGGACCAAAACTAGTCAACTTTCATCATTATTCATGTGGTTATCACCACCAAATATACCTCAGCAACATCAAAACAACCTCGTAATAAAATTATAACACATCTCTTTATCACAAAACATACATCATATTAACTCATCTTATAAGAGTCTAATTTCATTATAGCATAGATACTAGAAAGACACATCGTTTTATGCATTTTATTCCACCAAAATACAGTTCATCGCATCAGCTTTCCAACGCTTTAAACGACGCGTCAAACAAAATCTGAAAACTCACGTTATGGCCTTTAAAAAATGCAAGCAATTTTGCTCTCCTGAGGCTCGCCTGGAGACGGGCCTCGTCCCGTGCTTATTGGCGAAGCCGAGGCGCTTTGCATAAAAACCAAGAGCACCCAAAATTTCCCCCTTCCCTTTCCAGTTGTCTCGCCTGACGAAGTTTGGGCGAAGACTCTCGCCCGAAGACGTAAATGGCTCGCCCGATGCTGGCTTCATGGTAGCAACTTCCTATTGCGATTTTTTGCACAAACCAATCCAAACTTCCATGTGATTTCCATAGCAATACAGTCCAAATTTCATATAATTCAACATGGTTTCATCATACAACAACACATTATTCTAAGCATCATATTCATTAAATCATTGCAAAACCACATCATACTTTCATCAATTCTATCATAGATTCATCAATTATTCATCACAATTCAAATTCATCACAAAACCCAAACCTAATCCTACATACATCTAAATCTCCATATCAATTATAATAAATAGATCACCCCTTACCTTAGATTCCTAGAAATCGATTCTTCACTTCGTGTTTTGCCAAAATCTCTACGTTTCCTTGTGCCCTAGCTCTTCACTTTTTTCTTCCCAAACTTTCACGATCGTACAAATGAAACACTTTTCCCTCTTTTTCTTATTGAACCCTTAAAACATTTCTATGGTGTTCCTATCTTACCCTCACTTATCATTTCACCAATTACAACCTCCCCCCAATATTTCTACACTAATATTATTCTATTTTAATATTATTAAATAAAATTTTTAAATAATTATTAACTAATTATCTAAATTATAAAATTACTCATATTGTCCTTACTTCAACACTACCCCACAACATAACACATATAATCCACATAATCACTAATAATTCACAAATGTTCATAATAAATCGATTAGATATATAATTCTAAATATCAAGGTGTTACACAAACTACTCTATCAAGAATAGAAATGGAGATAAAAGGCCTTCTTGAGGCAAACCCTTCCCCAAAACAAACTCAATTGTAGGACTACAATTGACTAAAACTAACTCGTTATAGAGTTGATGTATTTCATAATTCAATTCCTTCATTTTAATTGAGAACTCTATTTTAGACATAATAATATCCAAATACTCCCACTAAACAGAATCATACGCCTTTTTGAAACCCATTTTAAACATGATCATTCCCCCTCCCCATTTTCTGGCATAACTCACCGCTTTATTTTCCACAAGAATGTCATCAAGAATTTGTTTTCCCATTACAAAAGCCCATTGAGACTATACAATCACCTTGCGAATTATTAATTTTAATATATTTATTAAATATATTTCAAAACTTTATATATGTACCCCACTAATGATACTGCCCTAGAATCGGTCACTTGTTATGGACTAATAACTTTACTGAGAAATATTAAAATTAAATTAAGAATGGTTGAGTCCCATATCAACTATAAAGGGAGGACATATTGGATTTATAAGATAAATGATGAATATATGGTGTCAATTTCTCTTACGGTCTTGTTTATTGTAGCTCTTGCGTTCCTTGTGTTGTACCCCAAAATTTGCCCTCTCATTTCTCAAAACGTTTTTCACAAGATCTTCAAAAGCTCAAGCTTATACCAGGGTTGACTAGGTCAAGCCATCTCCTCAACACTGATACCTCAAACTAGGGTTTAAGTTTGCACAAGGACAATTGGACTTCTAATACTTCAAATGGCTTTCATGGATCATTATGGACCCTCAAGATTTCTCATCTCAAGTTTCAAGTCTTGGATCACAAAATTGCTCAGTCAATTGACAAGATGACCTAAAATCAATTGTGGTCAACCTACAGTCAAATTTCAAGATTTTGGACCAATATCAACATTTTGAAGTCATATGTATCAATTCATCAAGTTTGGATCACAATTCCCCAGGAAAATTGTTCAAATCACCAAAAGGGCAAAATGGTCAAAATTAGGGTTTTGACTGTATTTGACTGATCAAGGATTGTTTGACCTAATATGTGATCTAATGGTTTAAAGTACAATCTTAAGGAATCAAATACAACATGTTGACCTAATTTTATGGCTCAAAATATTTCTCAAGATCATTGGATTGATAGATGAAATTTGGTCAACTAATGAAAAAGTCAATTGTATACTAAAAAGTCAAACTTTGACTTTTTGATCAAATTTGACTTTCAAAGATCACACTTCATCAAGAAATTCAAAAATATTAAACTTTATTATTAAGAAATAAATAAAGTCAAAAGGTATTTGGAAAAGTGAACATTTTCTATACTTAAAAAATTTTCTAAGTGTTTTAAACATGATAATTTCATAACTTCATGATATTTTTTCACCAAGATGCAAGATGACACAAAGAAAACTTTCAACATGAAAGTTATAGATCTTTATGAATTCTACAACTTTGTATTAGAGGGTTGATGTCCAAAAAATTCTTATATTTAAAGATATGAGCCTATGAAGTCATGACATTTTTGTATAAACACTTAGTGAAAATTTCAACAGATTATGGTCAGTTTTTATTTCAACTTCTTGGCCATTTTTCATCAAGTTCCAATTTTATTTATCCAAAATGGTCAACATGAAATATGTAGACAATGTTTCAAGCTTTCCAAAATACCCAAGAGCATTAATTTTATCATACTTGAGCTAGGATATTCAAGGGCCTGAAGTTGGGCATCCATTCTTGAATTGCAAGTCATTTTGTTGAAGAACATATAACAAAATCCTTATGCCATGTTGCATAATCTTACTTTACAGGCCTTTTGACTTGTAAATCTATCCATAATCAGATGTTTACACAATTGATTGAACCATTATCCAAGTGATTCAAGTATTGTCCATTGCATCATTTCATTTATGGCACAAAGGCACCATTGCCATTCACATAAAGCATGCTTTATACAAAGTCATCTCTCCTTGAGCCTCTCAACTGTTTTTTCTGCATAGACAATGTCAAAGCAAGAAGTAACATTCCTAAAAAATCCTAGCACTTCAGACCCCTTTTGTACCATGCATTGGGACATCAAATTTCACATAACTTGGTTGTTTCATCTCAACCAAACTAGAATTCCACAACTTGTGAAACAAACTCTCTCATCCTCTCAAACCTTCTCTATAAATAGAGAGACCATTTTCAAGCTAAAGGGCCGGAAGTTTTTGTTGTGTAGACAAGTTTCTCAAAACCCCTCATACTCTCAAAAAACCATAATTGTCCATAAAACCTCCACTTTTGAGCTTTGAAGTCCAAATCTTTTAACCTCTCACACCTTGCAAGTTCTGTCCAAACAAACCATCCAAACACTCCACATACATCATACAGGAGTTGCCCGAACATGATAACAACTTCTATAACATCACTATCACCATTCTCCAAACTCAAAAAACATCCACTTGAATTCTCCAAGACAATACAACAACTCTAAATCAAAACACAATTTCAGTTTCAAGGTAAGTTTTCTTGATTTTGAACTCTTCATACAAGTATCATTAGTGGTTCAATTGTGAAGATAAAATGTATATATCATTTCCCTGAAGTTAACCATATGTTTACTTTTCATTTTCATTAACCATGTATTGAGAACTGACTCATATATACAGCAGAAAAATGTTAGAAGTAAAAAACAACAGTATGAGTCGATGCATATCTCTATGAGTCGACACATATTAGGTATAGAACAAGTTATGAGTCGATGCAAAAAACGAATGAGTTTATGCAAAACAGATATGAGTCAATACAAACCATTATGTATCGATACATACTGAATTGGTTTTGATTTCCATGAGCAAAGAAATGATATGTATCGATGCATAAGTGCATGTGTCGATGCAAAACAGATATGAGCCGATGCAAACCATTATGT
Organism: Vicia faba; assembly: GCA_948472305.1. Lineage (NCBI taxonomy): Eukaryota > Viridiplantae > Streptophyta > Magnoliopsida > Fabales > Fabaceae > Vicia > Vicia faba. Next base: position 255,369,309 of record OX451736.1, on the reverse strand, counting down.
ATCAATACATATTAAGTTGATTTTGACTTTCGAGAACAAGAAATTATATGTGTTGATGCATAAGTGTATGCGTCAATGCATACAAGTTTTCGTATCAATGCATAAGTGCATGTGTCAATACATAAAAGTTTTTTAAAACAATTTTCTCTTTTTTACATTATCTTTATATTTCTTTATATTTTTTATTGTTATTCATTATTCAATATGGTTGTAATAGTAATTAGGTTGTAATTGATTTCATTCCCAATTTGTAAATTTGTATCCCCCATCCCCTAAAGTATTGTAATAGCGTAGGATATTTAATTTCTACAATTTATTGTTTTTCATATTATTGTTAATAATTAGGGTGTGTATGGAAAGATAAAATAAATTTTAGAGAAACCTAATCTCAAGAAAAAAATGCATGAAAACAAACACTTTGCACACTTGCACCTCTAGGGTTAACCTCGTTTGTTGCCTTGAGAAAAATAGTCATATCCCTCGAACGTGGGATACTTTAGCAATGATCTCGAATACAAGATCATAGTCCCTCGATGACCCTTCAAATGTTGCCTTTGGTAAACGATATTAGTCCCTTACGAAAAATTGATAAGGTATCCTACAATGTTTCCTTTTATGACTGTACGACGACCCATGTCCGTTCCTTCACATCCAATGATAGGGCTTCTTACCAATAAATGGTAAGATAACACTATCTAAAGGAGGTGGAAATGAACAAAGACTTTTTGAGTAGGTAGAACGTTCATAGTTGCTTGCTCACAAATAAAACCATCTTCACACTTACACTTTCAAAACATCTTTCCAAAAACAAACATCTCTTTGAACTATTTTCAAAACCAACACTTTGTATACATTCTCGTCGAAACGAGAATCAGTACAAAGTTTGCCGAAACAAAGGCGTTTTCAAAATATTTTTAAACTTACACAAAACACGAAAACATTTACAAAATCATTTCAAAGTGAGCTAGCAACTAAGAGGCCGTAGGTAACTACAGATGAAAAGGGTGCTAATACCTTCCCTTTTCATAACCTACCCCCTGAAATCAAGAAAATATCTCAAAAGGTCTTTCCTGTTCTTTTCATCCTTTCCTTTATTGGATAAAAGAAAATTCGATGGCGACTCTTGCTATCTGCAACAATTGCAATAAAATGCAAAACAACCAAGTCAGTTCTCCCACCGTATTACAGAACTGGCGACTCTGCTGGGGGGTATAACTTAAAAGTGGGGTTACCTTAGAGACTAGATCATATTTAAAATGCTTTGATTTGTTTGAATTGTCTGCTTTACATTTTCGCGCCTATGTTTGGGTTTTTTGTATAGATCCTCTATCTGGATCTGGGAACATCATTAGGTAAGTAGCAGTAGATTGTGGAGACTGTACGGTGTAGACCGATATGATTCAAGCAATAGCTACGTTAGTGTGGAACATTTGTGGGTACCAATATCCTTTGTGTTGAATCAAGGAGAATACGGGGCCGCTGTGTGGTGTCATGAAGCGCTAACTGACCTTAGAACCTTTAATTGAACAACTTGGCCATTAGGAAGTAGTGAGATAGCCGGTTTCGGTGGAAAGCTGAAAATTGGTTGATACTCGATAATACACTCATTGAGATCAGACTTTTGGGATATTTCGGCCGTAAGAAAAGATTGATTGTGTTGAGACAATGCCCAATGAAGAAAGATCAATGATATTGAGATTCCCTAGAACCTGATCACTTTGTAGGACAGGTTGAACCAACTAAACTTCAAGAGGGTACTTACCTATGAACCTCATCCAAGCCTAAACCTAAGGACTTAATTATTTTGCTTATATATGTTTAAATTGCACATAACATTATGACATCATACCATGGCATTTGCACTAACCATTTCAAGGACTTTGGGGTTTATCTTTGTGCTGTTTTGTGGGACATGGATTCCACTCGTAGAAAAACTATCCGAATCGGCTTTGTGAAAGCGCCTCCTCAACTCAAGGAGTCATCGTAAAGGATTCCCCAAGATTCTCCGTTCACCAAGAAGTATGGTCGTCCAATCAACTTGGTTACCTCAAATTTTGAATAAAAAATGATGAGGGTACTCTTTCAATTCTTTGACCCTAAACACCATTGCTTTACATTTCCTTATTACCAATTGGTGCCTACCGTGGAAGAGTTTTCTCAACTTTTGGAAGTGCCTATTCTTGATCAATTAACCTTCACCGGTATTGAGAAAGACCCAAGACCTAAGGAGATTGCTCGAGCTTTATATTTGCAACGGTCCGACGTTGTGGAAAATTGGGAAACAAGAAGTGGTGTTAAGGGGTTTTTAGCCAAGTTTTTGTTTGAGAAGGCTCAACATTTTTGGGATGCTTTGGACTTACAAGCCTTTGAATAAGTGTTAGCTCTTCTCATCTATGGGATGGTAATATTTTCTAACTCGGACCAACTCGTAGATGTGAATGCGGTTAAAGTTTTTCTATCTCGTAACCCGATGCCTACCTTATGTGGAGATATTTTGCATTCTTTTCATACTCGCATCATGAAGAGAAGGGGGATTCTTATGTGTTGCACTCCTTTGTTGGCTATGTGGTTTATTTCACACCTACCTCGATTCGTTTTGAAGAATGAGCAAGGCATGAGATGGTCTAATAGGTTCATGTCACTCTCACATTCAAATATTCATTGGTGTTCTCAATCTTTGGAGGACGTTATCATTATTGATCGTTGCGGGGAATTCCCTAATGTCCCTATTTTTGGCATTAGGGGATGTATCATCTATAATCCTTGCTTGGCTCTATGGCAGTTTGGGTACGCTCGGAGGGATGGCCCTCATGACGCGCTTGTTCAAGGAATTGTATTCGACTATGAGGACGATGTCCAAGTTTATCGTTAAAGATTTGTACGAGCTTGGGGCATGGTGAACAAAGTTGATAGAAAAACTCTGGGGCACAAGAACTCCATTCCTTTGGAGCCTTATCTCAAGTGGGTGTGGGCTCGTGCTCAAAACCTCATGATGCCATATGAGGCCATCCTCCCTATCATCATAGAACCTATTGCCGAAGGAGATGTTCCCTACATTATTCTTCATCCTGACATGCCTACTACTCTCGAGGAGCTGCAAAGGTTATGGATTCAACTAAAGAGGGAGTGAGACACCTTTGAAGCCCAATTCTACGCAAGCGAGAAAAAGGTTTTGGAGCTCACGAGACAAATTCATGAAGAGCGGAGTTTGAATGCCTACATTGCACCAAAGAGGATGCGCTTATGGGAGACTTGAGTCCTTTTTGTTTTAGGAGTTTATTTTCTATCATTTTTGTTTTCTCCATTGTAAGCCCAAGAGGCATTTTTGTAAACCGTTTGAACTTATTAATACAATTAATGTTTGTTCCTTCTTTGTTTAAACAAGTTTAAATCTTAAAGATCCTTGAAAATATTCGCATTCACATTACATGCATCATAACATAAGCATGTTTTATGACACATGTTTCCTCATCTTTCTACTGTTTATTTCAGTAAGATGGATCTCGAGCAGACTGTGAAGGACTTGCAGACACAAAATTCTCAATTTCAAGAAACCTTGCTCACCTTGGCCAAAGGGCGGTAAGACCTGATGTCACTTCTGGTTGCAAAGAATAAGACCAAGAAGAAGGCTTTGATCAACATGGGGAAAAGGTTTAAAGGCCCAGTCCATCAAGTGCAAGTGGTTGAAGAGTCATCCGAGAAAGACGAAAACCAGGATGAAGATGCAAGGAGCACCCATGCCGGGGGTGCAAACAATCAAGCTTCTGAGGATGAAGACTATTTTGATGAAAAATATCCACTGACTGAGGATAAATACAAGCAACTGGAAGATAGGTTGAAAGCTGTGGAAATTCAAGCCGTACCTGGCTTAGATTTTGGTGATTTAGGCTTGGTTCTTGGGGTAGTTATTCCCCACAAGTTCAAAATTCCAATGTTCGCTAAGTACGATGGCGTTTCGTGGCGAAAACTTCACTTAAGATCCTACATTCGCAAGATACAACCACATACCACTAACAAGAAGTTGTGGGTGCATTTCTTTCAAGAGAGTCTATCTGGGACTCAATTAGAATGGTTTTATCAGTTGGAGGGTTCAAACATTATACCTGGGAAGATTTGGCCACTGCTTTCTACCGTCAATATCAGTACAATGCTGATTTGGCGCCGACTAGAGTTCAGTTACAAGGAATGCCATTGGGTTCAAATAAAGGTTTTAAAGAGTATGTGCAAAAATGGAGAGACCTTGTTGGTAGAGTACAACCACCATTGACTGATAGGGAGTTGTTGTTAGAACATAGTTTGATTCTACAACCCTTATAAGAGTTTTGATGATGACAAACACAAAGAACAAATATGCATTCTAAATTTATGTTTTATGTTGTACATAAGTTCTGACTGAAACAACATCAGAAGTTAAGCATCAGAAGAACTCAAGCTGAGTAATCAGAATGTTCTGAAGTATGATGATCAGAATTTGCGCTAAAGTAAAAGATATCCATATTCTGAAAAAAGTCTACTCTGCAATCCCCAGCATGAGAACCTTTCAGAATCTAATTCCCCTCAAAATCAAGTTTCAATGTCCCCAGCGGAGCTAAAACTTCCAATTATCATCCCCAGCGGAAACGAAAAACTCTACTCTTCAAACGTCAGCCCAGGGTTTAATTCCCCGGCCGGTCGTCAAGGATTTATTTTCCTAGACGAAAATAAATTCATAAACATTTCACATTTCATACATCTTGCTTACATACGTGATAAAGTGCATACAACACTATCTCATTTTGAACATCATGACATCATGCATTTCATACATCATGACATTGCATGCAACTGATGTTTTGCCTTTTCAGGGAAAAAGACAATCCAAAAGACGATTACCTTCAACTGTCACAATTCCAGATTCGATTCCTGTATCTAGCCAGGGCATATCTGTGAGTGATCAGTTTCCGGATTCGATCCCTGTATCCAGCCAGGGCACATCTGTGAGTGATCAGTTTCCGGATTCGATCCCTGTATCCAGCCAGGGCACATCTGAAGAGTTTAAAGATTCGATTCCTGTATCCAGCCAGGGCATATCTGTTGACGACTAATTCCAGATTCGATTCCTGTATCCAGCCAGGGCACATCTGAAGAGTTTGAAGATTCGATTCCTGTATCCAGCCAGGGCATATCTGTTGACGACTAATTCTAGATTCGATTCCTGTATCCAGCCAGGGCACATCTGAAGAGTTTGAAGATTCGATTCCTGTATCCATCCAGGGCATATCTGTTGACGATTAATTCCAGATTCGATTCCTGTATCCAGCCAGGGCACATCTGAAGAGTTTGAAGATTCGATTCCTGTATCCAGCCAGGGCATATCTGTTGACGACTAATTCCAGATTCGATTCCTGTATCCAGCCAGGGCACATCTGAAGAGTTTGAAGATTCGATTCTTGTATCCAGCCAGGGCATATCTATTGACGACTAATTCCAGATTCGATTCCTGTATCCAGCCATGGCACATCTGAAGAGTTTGAAGATTCGATTCCTGTATCCAGCCAGGGCATATCTGTTGACGACTAATTCCAGATTCGATTCCTGTATCCAGCCAGGGCACGTCTGAAGAGTTTGAAGATTCGATTCCTGTATCCAGCCAGGGCATATCTGTTGACGACTAATTCCAGATTCGATTCCTGTATCCAGCCAGGGCACGCTTGTAAGCAACCTTTTGAAGTTCCGGATTCGATTCCTGTATCTAGCCAGGGCACATCTGTGAGCAACCAATTGTAGATTCGACACCTGTATCCAGCCAGGGCATATCTGCAGGAAGAGTCTGAAGATCAACGTCTGTAACAAACCAGGAAACATCTTCCTTTCTCAAAGTACGCAAGTTCTCCCTAAGGAATCTCTTACGCGATCAACACTTCCAAATGGCATCTTTAACCCCATTTCCAGATGGCATCTTTAAGCCCATCACCAGATGGCATCTATAAGCCCATCCTCCTACCAACATTTCTAGATGGCATCTTTAAGCCCATCACCAGATGGCATCTATAAGCCCATCCTCCTACCAGCAGTCACCAGATGGCATCTTTAAGCCCATCACCAAATGGCATCTTTAAGCCCATTCCCTCTACCATCACATCACCGAGTGCAAATTTTCTGGGCACTTTAGTGTCCAATCTCCTTTTACCTTCGAGTCGCGAAAGGCAAACTTGCCAATCTAACTCTTCAGGTTCAAGAAGATTGAACAGGGGCAACTGTTGTACCCCAAAATTTGCCCTCGTTTTTTTTCCACAAGAAATCACAGCTTCAGGTTTTTTCTGGTTGTTTAGATTGGCTCAAGAATCGGTCAAAACAGACTTTTCTTGTCAGTCAGACAAAATTAGGGGTTTTCATTGATTTTCATGGCTCTGGAACAATTCAAACAATTTGTTTAGGGTTTGGTTGATTTTGGCTCAACTTTGATCAGGCGAACGCTTCTTTGGCATTTGGTCAGGAATTAAGGTTTTTGTACGCGCATTCTCAGAAAGATTTAAATTCTACAGTGCTTTTCAAGTTATCCTGAGATAGGGACTGAGGCATTTGGACTGAGTTTGCAATGTTTGACTAAATCAGTGAGAAGAAAAGACATTTGGGCATGTATGATTTGACAGTGCATTGCTTTGATTATTCAAGATACCACAATGTTTATTTAATTATTTATTTATTCTAAGTTGGGATAATTGGAATTTATTTCCATTTATTATAATTTAAGAATTATAAATAATAAAATAAATATTTGAAAAAAAGAAGAAAAGGAATTAACTGATAAAAGATTGGATTTTATTCATCTTTAATTATTCGTTACAATTCTTATTCGAGTACCGTATTTATTTACAAAGTATTCTAGTAATGATTACAATAATTAAAATTGAAATAAAACTATCCTAAGAAAATTCCTAAGTCTTCATCTTCCGTCCATTGCTCCAGTGCTCCATGGAATTTTATCTGCAAAACAAAGAACAAAAGAAAAAGTCAATTGCAGATAAATAATTAAAAAGCAGACAATTAATTTGGGCTCATCATTAAAGGCAACTGACTGGAATCAGTTAGCCCTCTCTGCAAATCACGGGATTTCTCCCGGTTCACAAAGAGGGATGAATAATGCTTGCTAAGCATGAAATGCACAAAGTTAAAAAATGCACAAATTCAAAGTTTGTCAAAAGCTGCATAGTCCAAAAGTTTCAAACTGAATGGTATAAACAAAGTCCAAATCCAAACTGAACTATGAAGTTCCAAACTCAAAATTTCCACAAGCTGCCAAAAAAGCTGTCAAAGATATCAAAGTATCAAAAGGTACAAGATGCAGCACAAAGTATGGAAAAGAGAAGACAAATATGCAGAGTTAAACTACATATGCAAGCAAGCATAACTCATTTCATCATTTCCCAGTGTTGCCTTTTCAGAGAAAGGTACAAACACAAACATTTTTTTTATTGTTTTAAGTTGTACTGGAGAGAGAAGAAGAGGGAAAAGAATTGGGCTTACTGGCTTTTAGGCTTGAGAAAGAGAAATATAAAACAAACTGCTAACACAGAAGCAAAGGGGGGGAAAATCACAAAACAGAAAACAGACCTGTCAAGCATAAGCCTTACAGTTCAAAAACCTCCAACCTGTAAAACTCAACCAAGAGCCATAGCCTGAAACAACTTTCAACATAAGCATAAGCCTGAAGCCTTTTAAGCTTAATAGCCATAACCTGTTAAGACCCTCAAGCGAAAACCAGTTCACTCAAAAACCAGCATAAGCCTGAAGCCTGAAGCATAGCTTCATGAAACACCAACCCTGTCAAAACTAAAAGCCAAAGGTCCTGTATAAGAACCAGAAACAAAAGTCTATAGCCAGAACCAAAAAGCCCTGCAAAATCCAATCAAGCCTAAACAATACCCTGTCAAGCCAAGGCCAAAGCTAACAACCTTGAACCAAAGTTTGAACCTGTCAAGCCTTACCATCAAAAGCACAAACAGAAGCCACAAAGCAAAAAGATTTCAAAGTCCATAAAACCTTGAACCAAAGCTCAACCCGTCCAAGCCAAGACCATAATCTATCAAACCAAAAACCAGTTCACAGAAAACACTAAGAAGCCATTAACCAACCAAAGCAAAAATAACCAAATATTCGAACCAGCAGGCCCCCCTCAGAACAGTGTTCATCATTGGGGCAGGCAACTCAAAGCCAAACATACCCACCAACACAAGGAAAACGCACTCAAGGCAATACAGGGTAAGACTATGAGCCCTCAGAGTTTCCTCATCACCGGGCTATCATACAGGTACAAGGCAACATAAGCATACATAAGCAGAAGCGAAGAGAAGAAGAAAGAAGGGATATCAAAAGTAGGTTTTCAAATTCATCATCAAACCTAAAGGCAAAAATACAAAGGTACCGGGAAGAGCTAGCTTCATCATCACGCGTTTCCCCGCCATCAAGCCTCCAAACGCCTCCAAACTCCTTTCTCTTCCGTCTCCCAAAAGGTAGTACAATTTCTTTTCATCCTTTTTCACGACCTCGTTAACAAACAATAATGAACATAACATCAGAATACAAAATCATAACATGCAAAACATAAAGCCCTAGCGAGATTGAGATGAATCACTACCTTGTTTAACTGTTGCCTGAGCGATCTGTGGGGAGAAGAGAATGGATGGTGGCGTTGTTGGCTTGGGCGAGAAAGGTGTTGTTCAAACAGCCATGGCCAAGAGAACGAAAAGGAACGAAAGATGAACAAAGACGAAGATGAACAAACGGCGCGCCTCTGTCAAACCCTAGAAGTTCCCAAAATGAAATAAACGATTAAACCCCTCTGCAAAACGTTTTGGCTCAGGATGTGGGCCTGGCCCTCTTCTAAAACGCCTAAAAGCCCACTCTTTTAAGACTAAAGACTTTTTTTATCTTAACATCTTTTATACCTTAATCCAATACATCAATTTTTGTTTTCTTTATAATTCTAATTTTGTATAGAGATATTAATTAAAACAAACTTGAAATATTAATCTTCTTAAAAAAACATTTTTTCTTTTCCTTTTACACATAAAAAGATTAAGTAAGATACATTAATAAAGAATACTTTTCTTTAAAGGCATTAATATATAGAATTTGAATTTTCTCTTTTCTTGAAATACATTAATTTGTACATAATTACATAATTTCTCCTTTAAAAGTTAATATTTTTCTTTCCTTAAAATTAGAACTTTTGATTTGTACATAATTAATTAAATGTATTATTTTTTCTAATATCTAAAAAAAATAGAATTTAAAGACATTTTCCTTTCTTTTAATTAAAATACTTGTTTTTGTACATATCAAACAAAGATATAAAAATACAAATTTAAATCAAATACGGATAACAATACTTGATAAATAAACGATATTTAATTTTCTTATTAAATTCTTATTTCGCAACTTGTAAATAATTCTCATACACGTACACTTACACTATACATTTCACATTTGATACACATATAATTACTATTCTTATACTTTGCATTACATTGATTATATTTGATCGCAATTCGATTTGGTTGTAATTACCTAAGTCTCATCCCCATTTGTGAATTTGTACCCCCACTCCCGGATGCCACTTGTAATAGCGTAGACTTTAAAATTCCCGCAATTTACCGCTTTCGAATTATACCATGGTTAGACCTAGGGTTTGTATGTACATAAAATCGAACGCTAGATAACCTAATACAAAAAACAAATACATGAAATCAATACACAATCACACTTGCACCCCCTAGGGTAATCCCACATGTTGCCTTCCAAAATGGGCCATGCTTGCACGTCGAGTTTCTTTGGCAAAACAATCAAACGATCATAAGTCCCTCGATGACGCTTTCGAAAGTCGCCTATCAAAATTATCAAGTCCCTTCAAGCAAAATTGCCAAAGACACTTGGCACCATTGCATTCATGGTCCATACGATGACCCGCGCCCGTCCCGTTAAACATCCTAAACGCAAGATTGTCCACCAAATTCAATGGTGGAACAAAATTGTTAAAAAGGGTTAAAAACATAGAGAAAACCTTTGAGTACAATAGGGATAGACAAAACTCTTAGTTACTTGAGATCAACTTGCAAAAACACTTGCCTCCTTTTCAAAAACCACACTTCATACACACTTTCAAAACAAACTCTCAAAAACATTTGAAACATCTTTTCGAAAAGATACACATTTTTGTAAAACACTCAAACACGAGTCAATTACAACGGTTGCTGAAACAAAGGCGTCTATTTCAAAAACATTTTCAAAACACACACATACACCACAATTTCAAGCAATTGAAAATCAAGGCAAGTGATCTAAAAAACCAAGTAACTAAGAGCCCATGGATAACCATGGATGAAAAGGGTGCTAATACCTTCCCTTTTCATAATCTACCCCCCGAACCCACGAAATATCTCAAAAGGTTTTTGCTGTGCTTTTTAACCTTTCCTTTAGGATAAAATAAAAAGTCGGTGGCGACTCTTGCTCAACCGAACAAGTGCGAATACAAACGCAAAACTCAAGTCAGTTCTCCCACCGTATCACAGTGTGAAAAGGTTTTTGATTTGTTTTTGAATAGAGCAAGTACCCATGAGTCATCTACCTACCCTAAGGAATTAGGTTGTGTAAATGTCCTTAAGGTAGTGCCGTCCCACCATTGAGAGGTAGGTAGCACCACCGTTGGAGGTGTTCGGGTCAATTCGAGTTTAGGGACAATGTGGTCACCGAAGAAACAACAAGACACCTTAGAAGCTACTCTTATGTCCTTGATCCCTTTTTTAATCCGAGGCAACCGTTTCGAGGCAACTGGATCATGGACATAAGGACTTACTAAAACGTCCTATACTTGTCGACCACGTTTCGAAGGCAACAGGTGAGGCGTACCCTAGAAGTGGTGTGTGTATTTGTGTGTTGTTTTCAGTTTAACAGTTATCTTTGATCATGGCATTGTGAGCTACGCTTGTTTTTAATTAGCATACATTCTTTCATACAAAGTTAGAATTTAAGAGTGCGGAAAATTAAAAGACGGAAAGATAAAAGCTACGCTATTACAAGGCGCGGGTCTATACATCGCCAAAGTACAAAGACCCGTTTTTGATAAAAATGCGAAAAGTAAAAAATGCGGTAAACCTAATTACTATTACATCCTTGAACAATTACATAATATTCAAAAGAAAATAATGCGCGAAATAGAAATTAATTGAACGTCCGAGGGTTTTGACCCTTTGCTTGAAATTAAATGAAATTAAAGTCTATTTAATATTTAATTAAAGAAAAGAGAAATGTTTTTTATATTTTTGTATTTATTATGGAAATAAAGAAAATTAAAATTAGAAGGAAACCCTAGTTCTAAATTATTTTAAATTATTAAAGAAAAAGGTCAAAATTAGGCTAATTAACTAAATTATTTAATTTAGATGTTTATTTACAAAAATAACAATTAATAATAATAATAAATAATGAGGAAAAATTAATTAAGAAAAAGATAAAATGTCAAAACCTACTTCTATGTACTTTATTTATTAAGAAAATATTGTTAAAATTAAAACCTAATTTAACTAAGTTAGTTGTTAGTTATTTATTTACAAAAATATTCAAATGGTGAAATTAAATATTAGTTAAAAAAAACATTTTTTGAGTTTCTGATTTTTCTATGGAAAATTAATTTTAGTGAGTTAATAATAATTATAAAAATAAAACAATTGAAAGAAATTTAAAAGAAAGAAAAGAAAATTAAATTGCAAACCAAAGGGGGTGTCAGGCCCATATGGAGGTATTTGTGAGGAATTTAGGCCCATCAGCCAAAGGCCTTGTTTGACTTTCCACGCTTGTGTGTACGTCCATTGACTGAGCCCTACCATGGACTTCATTCTGTGGCCTTCAGATTATTCATCCAGGCCATCTGGCAAGCCAATGCATGGGGACGTATGGTAGGCCATGGAATGAGTGCTGCACTAGAATACATTGAAACAAAAATTAAGAATTATGTGGGGGGACCTGGGAATCGAACCCAGGTCCCAATGTTTACAAGGCGTGTCATCCACCATCTGAACCATGCAACGCGTTTGTAATGTTAGTGGACAACAATGATTATATAACAAAACAAACGTTAGTGGTATAAAATAAACAAAACGCGCCAGATATTTGAATCACCCAACCACGTCTGGACACGCATGCTTCTTCTTCGTTTATCTGCAAAAACATGAATGAGATAGCGGGGGTTTTAAACCCCCACTAAGTGTAACAGTGGAAAATAGCGATTACGCCCACAGATAAGATAAATTGAGCGCGAGTAGTTGGTTTGTTTCGTCTTGAGCTTCTAAATTCAGCTGTATAGGTCTAAAGGTCCAATTTTTCCATACAAGGAAATCCCTATTTTGAAGCTTCTGAAACCCTAGGTTTCATCAATGGTAGATTTCGATTCAAGCAATTTTAGAACAATTAAACTATACCAAACGCTTCAGGAAGATATTAGTAGCATAAATCAATAATCAAAACACATGAATGATGCGTGGAAATTAAAATTTGATTATGAAATATTTGTGAAGAAACGTGACTCAGTTCTACCGATTCTTGGAGTATGGGGACTTGTTCTTGATGCCAATAGTTTCCTGGAAGGTCCAGCAACGTGTTGGAATACTTTTTATGCTTTGAAACGTCCTGCAACTATGATTTCAGTTTTCCAAATTTCTTGAGTTTTTTGCAACTTGGTTATGAGTTTGTGAGTAGCTTTTCGTCCCTTGTGGAATAGGGTTTCCTTGTGCATAAGTATGTGAATGATTCTAGGTCAAAAAACAAGCCCATGGATCCATGAATTGATGTTTCATATCTTTGATTTTCATCATATATTTTTCAATCTTTTTTCATTGAAAACTTTGCCAATTATGGAAGATTTTCCTTTTTTGAATGTGAAACGACCTGGCCAGCTTGCCCTAGTTTGATTTGCTGCACAAAAAGATTTGAAAAGAATTATTTGATATTTTTCTACAATTAAAACTAATTAAATGAATTAATAAGAATAAAAATTCAATTAATTAATTAAAAATAAGAAAATAAATCCTTTTGAGCTCAATGGGTCGTGCATAGGCTTTGGGTAATGATTCAAGGAAGAATTTGAGGCCCATTAGCAATTTTGAAGGGTTTTAGGCAAAGTTGACTTTTCAAAATTCCCAAAAATATCCCAACTTCTCCAATGCATATCTTGCTCAATTTTGAAGCTATGATCATGTTCTTGGACATTTTGGAAAGGTCTTGAAGTCCTCTAACCAATGCCTTTGGTCCCATGTCATTTTGATTTACCAATCTCAAGTTATGGTCTTTGACTTAAAGTGCCTTTTTGTTGACTTTTGAAAATGACCTATAATGTTGAAATTGATAACTTTTTGTGAGAGCATTTCTTGGACTTGGAGTGTGAAGATGAGTTGTAGGAAATGTCATCCCCTTCAAAATGAGCTTTGTATGGGATTTTTCTGATAAAACATGAAGAAGTTATGCCTTGGTCAATTTGCAGTTGACTTTTCAACTGTCCAAAAATAGAAACTTTTGCATCTTGAGACTTTTTGAGCCATGCTTGTGGAATTATGATCAAGACTTGATCAAATGATGATTGTGGCTTCAAAATAAGATCTTGACCAAAATTTTTGACTTTTGACTGTCAAATGACCATTTTGCCCCTGTAGTTGACTGTGGAGCAATTAGGGTTTTTGACTGTGCAATTTGATGCTGTGAGTCTTGAAACTTGACATATGGATGCTTGACAATGTATGTAGGCATATGGGACTTGATTGGACCCTTGGAAACCTCAATTTCTTTGCAAGAACCAAAACCCTAATTTTGACTGTGTTAGGAGGCAATTGGACTGTGCAACCCTTGAGAGATTTTGAACCATCTAGAGATTGACCTTGACAAATCTTGAAGAAAATGGGAGGGCAAATTTTTGGGTACAACAGTACCTAAGGATAAAATTATATATGTAGCAGATATCTTTAGCAGTAAGGCTAAAACACCAGTCATGGTACCTGGACTCTGGATGCTCTCGACACATGACGGGAAGAAAGCATATGTTCTAAAGCCTGGAACTTAAACCTGGAGGCTACATGGGCTTTGGAGGCAACCAAAGAGGGAAGATTATTGGCTCTAGAACAGTAGGTAATGGTAACCTTCCTTCTATTAATAATGTGCTGTTAGTTGATGGATTGATGCATAACCTGTTATCCATAAGTCAATTAAGTGATAAGGGTTATGATATAATCTTTAATCAAAATTCATGCAAAGTTGTTAGTTAGAAAGATGGAACTATCATGTTTAATGGAAAGAGGAAAAACAACATTTATAAGATAAAACTTTCTGAACTAAAAAGTCAGAATGTAAAATGTCTTCTTTCTGTTAACAACGAGCAATGGGTCTAGCACAGAAGATTAAGGCATGTTAGTATGAGAAGAATATCTCAGATTAACAAACTCAATTTGGTCAGAGGACTTCCTAATCTGAAGTTCAGCTCAGATGCTCTGTGTGAAGCATGTCAGAAAGGCAAATTTGCAAAACCTGCTTTTAAAACTAAAAATGTTGTTTCCACCTCTAGGCCATTAGAACTTCTGCACATAGATTTATTTGGACTAGTGAAAACTGCGTCTGTTAGTGGCAAGAAGTATGGATTAGTGATCGTAGATGACTATAGAAGATAGACATGAGTAAAGTTCTTAAAACACAAGGACGAGTCACATTCTGTGTTCGTTGCTTTCTGTAACCAAGTTCAGAATGAAAAAGATCTTAAAATTGTCAAAGTCAGAAGTGATAATGGTGGAGAGTTTGAAAACAAAAAATTTGAAATATTTTTCAATGAAAAAGGCATTTCGCATGACTTCTCTTGTCCTAGAACTCCCCAACAAAATGGAGTTGTAGAACGAAATGGGTGTTCAGAAACAAACTGAATGAGCAAGGAGAAGTCATCAGAAACAAGGCACGACTGGTTGCACAAGGTTATAGTCAGCAAGAGGGGATAGACTATACAGAAACCTTTGCCCCATTATCCAGGTTAGAATCTATCAGACTCTTAATCTCTTTTGCTGTAAATAATGGCATCACTCTATATCAGATGGATGTTAAACGTGCATTCTTAAATTGTTGCATTGATGAAGAGGTATATGTACACCAACCCCTTGGGTTTGAAAATTCCAAACACCCAGAATATGTTTTCAAACTAAAGAAGTCACTTTATGGTCTGAAACAATCTCCCAGAGCTTGGTATGAAAGGCTAAGTAACTTTCTGTTAGAAAAGGAATTCACCAGAGGGAAAGTGGACACAACCTTGTTCTGTAAGACACTTAAGAATGACATTTTAGTCTGTCATATTTACGTAGATGACATTATATTTGGATCTACTAAACCTTCTCTGGGAAGAGAATTTGCTAAGTGCATGCAGGCAGAGTTTGAGATGAGCTTAATGGGAGAACTTAAATTCTTTCTGGGCATTCAGATCAATCAGACTCCAGAAGGAACTTACATTCACCAGAGCAAATACGTCAGAGAACTATTGAAGAAATTTGACTTTTCAGAATGTAAGCCTTCAAAGACTCCAATGCATTCCACGTGCGTTCTGGAAAAAGAAGAGGTAAGTAAAAAGGTAGAGCAGAAGATCTACAGAGGTATGATTGGTTCTCTCCTTTATCTGACAACTTCAAGGCCTGATATTTTATTCAGCATTTGTTTATGTGCTAGATTCCAATCAGATCCTAGAGAATCTCACTTAATAGCAGCTAAGCGAATTTTCAAGTATCTGAAAGGTACTACTAACCTTGGTTTGTTCTATAGAAAATCCCATAAATATAACTTAGTAGGATATTGTGATGCTGATTTTGCTGGAGACAGAGTTAAACGTAAGAGTACTTCTGGAAGTTTCCAATTTCTGGGAGACAATCTGATCTCATGGACCAGCAAGAGGCAGTCCACAATTGTGCTGTCAATAGCAAAAGCTGAATACATTACAACTGCTGGATGTAGCACACATATGCTCTAGATGAAAAGTCAGCTTGAAGACTTCAACATATTTGAGAGTAACATCCCTATTTTCTATGATAATACTTTTGCTATCTGTTTATCCAGAAATCCCATTTTGCATTCTAGGGCTAAGCATATAGAAATAAAACATCATTTTATTAGGGACTATATTCAGAAAGGAATTCTCTCTTTAAAATTTATTGACACAGATCATCAATGGGCTGATGTGTTTACAAAACCCCTTTCTGAAGATAGATTTAATTTCATTCTGAAACATCTCACCATGAAATTATGTCCAGAATAAGAAGTTTTATTTGCATATTCTAACCCTCAGAATTTTATTTTTGTGAACATCTGATCAACTTGTCTTCCAAAGTTTGGAGTAAAGTTGCTTCAGAATCTATCTATGAAGATCTGAACCTTTCATTTCAAAGATAGAGACGTGCAGTTCACACCATCAAACGTTTTTCATCCTCTCATAAGCTACCTTTTGAGGCTGAACACGCGTTCAAATTCTGGAGGGTCCAAGGATCTGATTGGATGCATTGAGACACTTGTCAGTGGTAACTGTTCAGTATCTACATGCAATCCCCTAATTCCAGGTTTCATTAATTTAGTATAATCATTACTAATTTTATCTTTCTTATTGATTAAGTTTTCAAAAGTATTTATAAACTCAAGTTTACTATTTCATTCACTTATTACTGCTTTCACTACTTTCTCTCGCTCTAGTTTTTTTTCAAAAACCCTTCTTCTCAATTTTCCTCAACAAATCCGTGTGAACAATGGCATCCTCATCAAGCATCAAGAATCTCAACAGTGCTTCTGGTTCTTCTTCAACAGAACAGTATGAGTAACCCATTAGAACACTGCTCACTCCGGTGATAACCTTGAAGTTCTATGTGAATTGATCATTGATTTTGAGAGTTTAAAGAAAAACAGGTTTGATCTGTATGAAGATGTGACGGCACAGGGATGGAATAAATACTTTGATCGTCTGTTGGGTCCAACATTTCCTATTCTTGTTAAGGAGTTCTGGATTCATGCTACTTCATCCAACCATCAGGTTACGTCATATGTTATGGGGAAGAAGATAGTGTTACAGAAGACTTGATTGGGAAACTTATTGGGTACAATGGCGGCAGAGTCAAATGCATTGACATGCCTGACAAGTGTTCTGACCTAAAATCTATTGGTAGGGTCATTTTCACTTCTTGACAGCCATCCAACAAGATAAGAGACTTGAAAGATTATTACAGAATCTGGGCTAGGATCATTCTGGGATGTATCAATCACAGGAAGCCTACAAGCTTCCCTGATTACATCAACATTGATCAGAGGTTTCTGTTATACTTCATTGCAAAGAAGACCAAAATAAATCTTCCACATTTTCTTTTCAACCATATGAGAACAAGTGTGAAAGAGACAAAAGAAGAAGAAAGAACAAAAAGGGATTGGATTCCTATGGGAAGATTGATTTCAGATATTCTGACGGAAAACAGGCTGATAAAACATATGACAGAAGCTCAAGAGATCAGCACTCTGGAAGCAACTGCTGGGAAACCACTAAACACCAAGAATCTGAAGAAAATGAAGATTATTGAAAGCATTAAGAAGGAACCAACAATTGCTTCTCATGAGGTCATCACGTCTAGGAGAGTCCCTCTGAAGTATTTTCCACTATTCTCTAAGATAGATGCCTCTCCAGAGATTGTGGTCAGATATCTTGAAGCTTGCAAGGAAGATGGAACTATTACAGAACTCAACATCTGTGACCTGCATAAGCCAGCTCCAGAGGTTGTGCTGAAGAAATCCAGAAAGAGGAAGGTAGCAGGAGAAGGATCCTCTCAGAGGACACCCAAAGCTGCGAAAAAGAAAAGTAACACATCTTTTGTTTCTGTTGTAGAATCTATAGTTGTTCCAACATCTGAAACCATTCCCCCTCAACCAACAGAAACTCCCTCACCATAAACATTATCAGATTTTGACATAGAGTTTGATCCATTTGTAACTCTTGGCAGTTTCTTAAATGAACCTCACTCCCCCAATCCAAATCCAGAACAAAATCAACCAGAAATTGCAAGAGTTCTCTCTGATATTGAACTGTTTGATCAAGACTTTCCCTCACCAATCCTAGAAAATCCAAACAACCAGTCTCAACAACCAGAAAATCCACACCCACACTCTCCACAATCAGAACATCAAAATCTCAACTTTCCTCAACCAGAAAATGAAAACCCAATCACTCCTCAATATGAAAATCCAAATTCTGAGACACCTAAACTAGAAAATCAATACACTACCGCAAACCAGTCAGAATACTCCCTTACAGACTCTGATACCACTACCCCAATTCCTGGAATAACAGAACCTCTTATGGTTCTTTACCTCTCTCCATCCATGATATTCCGAAAATACCTTCACCATATGATTCCACACCACCAAACACTCTTCACTCACCAATCCTGATTTCTGATTCTCCTACTCCCTCACTAACTAACCTTTCAGCTGATCATCTCAGAACTGTCATTGATCTAGAAGCGCTGGACCATCTTGCTTCAACCTCTCAGAAAATTGCCATTCTGAAACCTAAACCAACCTTAACCAAAACAGATATTGGTAAAAACTTACTGATTTTTGATACAGAAATACATGAATGGGTTACTTCTCTAACGCAAGCAAGTCAAGAGAATTCTAATACTACTGCTTCTGATTCTCTATGGGATAGATTCAGAAAGTGGTTCAACTTTGAATCCTAGAGGCTGAAAGAATTGAGTTATGAGATGGCTCAACAGAACTTTAGTGATAAGATGAAAGCCTTCAAAGACCAAGTTCTGAGTCACTGGGACAAGAAAGAAATTCTTCTGCTGGAAAATTCTCCCTAGAAAGAGAACCAACCTTCAGAAGCCACTGAACCAGGTTCTGATAGTTACCCTCTGACTACTGCTCCAGAAAAGAAAATTGCAACAGAAGAAGTAGTTGAATCAGAAGAGGCTGTAGAATGTTCTGAACGACATGCAACCTCTAAGGATACACCAACTACGTCTCTAGTCATGCAAACTCTGGAAGAGTTGAAGAAGGATAATGCTTTAATCCATGCAAGGTTGGATAAGCAAGAAGACATAAACAAATAGATTAGGGATATATTGGATAAGCAATAAGATACAACAAAAGAAATCAAGGATTTTCTGGGAAAGAAGGAAGAATCAAGCACTCAGATTAAGAGCTTGCTGGAAGCGTTGTTCACACGACTTCCCCCTCCATCTTAGATTTTCTTTATCTTGTATTATGTATTCTTCATCTTATCTTCTTTGTTTCTGAAAAGTGTCATTGCAATCTGTTTTCAATACAAATCATCATCTTTTTTACTCTGATAATTCGTGATTATATTGCTTTTTGATACCTGACAAAAAGGGGGAGAACACAAGATATTTTCAATAATAGTATATCGGGATAAAGTCTCAAACATTCTGAATATCTTAACTTCTATTTTTCTCTAAAAGCATGAACAAGAACATATTCTGATAAAGACAGAAGAAGGTGCATCAAAATCTCTGATGAGAAGGAACTTCAGGGAAGTAATTCATCTCTATCCGAGTACTCAACTCAGGGGGAGACTCTCTTAAGCTTTTCGTTTTGTATATTTTTTATTGAAAAATCCTAGTTTTTGTCATCATCAAAAAGGGGGAGATTGTTAGAACATAGTTTGATTCTACAACCCTTATAAGAGTTTTGATGATAACAAACACAAAGAAAAAATATGCACTCTAAATTTGTGTTTTATTTTGTACAGAAGTTCTGACTGAAACGGCATCAGAAGTTAAGCATCAGAAGCACTAAAGCTGAGTAATCAGAATGCTCTGAAGTATGATGATCAGAATCTGCACTAAAGTAAAAGATATCCCGATTCTGAACAAAAGTCTAACGCGCCAACAAATCCTTATGTCTCTGACTTATCAAGATTTAAAGCAAAGCAACATGCAAGATTCCTAAGTTCTGAAGCGTTACTTTTCCATTAAGGAAGTATCATGTGCAACGGCTTCATTCAGACAAGAATATTCTCAATATGGAAAGTGTATTAAGTGTCCATTATCACGTTTCAATTTGGAAAGATTTCCACGCCTATATAAACAAGTACAAAAGGTAAATCATTTACGATTTCTCACTACTGCTCTCAACATTCTCAAAAAGGCTGCAAAAATTCATATTCATTCTACATTAAAATTGTGTAATACATCATAGTAGTGATACCGTTTTTGTAACGAAAAACAAATAGTACACAGTAAACTTTTCTTTGATTAAGATATTTTCCTTGAGATAAACCGGGTTGTGGTTATACTCAAGAAGACTTTGGCAGTTTTCAAAGTAGATTTGTAATCTGTTTGACTAGTGAATTAAGTCCTCGTTGGAGAGAGGCGAAATCACCTTGGCGGGTGGACTGGAGTAGTTTGAGATCAAGAGAACCAGGATAAAAATCTCGATTCTATTGCTTTTGATTTTTAAGTTTCAATTCAACCCCCCCCCCCCCCCCCCCCCCCTTCTTGTGTTTTTCACTTCTTCAGTTGGTAGATATGTTCATGGGAACATTAACTGGACCATTTTTCAACTTATTAATTGGGAGCTCATCGTCTGGTTTCACTGAGTTAATCTTAACTGGTGAAAGGGTCGAGAGCGTTATCAAAAGTGAAAAAATTCCCATGGCTTCCACCTCTACATAAAATACTATGAAAAAGACCTTTACCGACAAGAAGGAAACCAATGCCGTATATGGATCAAGTAGCCATGTCAAGAAATACCACCTCCAATGTGTTAATGTTGTTTTAATCTCCAATCCACCCTCTACTCAAAGACAATAACAAGCCAACCATCAAAGACCTGACATTCCAAGAAGACAATTCACAAGGATTAACATGTCGTTATCCCAAGCCTTGCAACACCTATTGAAGGCTGACTTGGTAACATTTCATGATCCACCATCAAATCCCAATGTTTCATCTCCGAAATATAATCCTAACGCAAGATGTGCCTATCACTCCAACAGCCCCGAACATGATACTGATCAATGTTGGGCATTAAAATGCAAAATTCAATACCTCATCGACAACAAGACTATTGAGTTTGATCCACCTATAACTCTGAATGTTATAACTGCACCAATGCCAAATCATGGAAAAGGTGTCAATGCAATTGAAGACACTGCTTTTGTTTCCTCCGTTGAAGATTTGACTACTCCACTGACCATTGTTACAGAAAATTTGCTGAGAGATGGGGTTTTCCCTCATTGTTTAAAAGACTGTAATTGTTGTGCTCTATAAAAGAATGGACGAGAATGGCTTAAAAATGGTGCTTAAAACGTGATAGATGGTCATGAGATTCTGTTTGAAAGAACTTCATCCATAAAAAGTTTGGCTGAAAAAGCTGAAGATATATCCATCATAACCATTTCCAACAAACCTATTAGGATCTCTTCAAAAGGTCCTGTTAGGATTTCCAATGAACCGACAATCGCACCATTGATAATCACCACACCAAGACCAATACCTTATTCTTCCGATAAGGCAGTACCTTGGAATTATGAAGCCGAAGTACACTATCATGGCATTAAACAAGGCTCTTGGATTGACGAAGAAAAAACTGATAACGTTACCAATATTACTTGATCTAACAAGGTGACAAGAACAGGGAGAATCTTCTCTCCTGACATTTTACCTCTAACTACTACAACTACACCTGTTCGTATTACTATTATCAAACCTAGTGCTGATGCTAGGGGAAAAGAGAAGACAACTGAGCCTTCCAGGATGGAGGCGTCTGCAAAAGAAACTACTATTGAGGAACCCTCCACCCAAGAGATGGAGGAGATTTTGAAGATCATAAAGAAGAGTGATTTTAAAATAGTAGAGCAGCTGGGATAAACCCCCTCCAAGATCTCTATGTTATCTTTGTTACTTTGTTGTGATGCTCACGCTCAAGCATTGATCAATTTTTTTAAAGAAAACGCATGTTCCTCAAGAGACCACAGCCGATCAATTTGAAAATTGTGTGGCGAGTTTGTCTGTCGATAATGGATTGGGGTTCTCTGATGTTGACTTGACACGAGTTAGAAGAAATCATAACAACGCGTTGCATGTCTCTATTGAATGCAAAGGAACTACTCTGGCCCATGTCTTGGTGGATACATGGTCCTCTCTAAATGTCTTACCTAAAGGTGCCTTAGATCGGTTGGATTGCGAAGGTCTGGTGTTGAAGCCAAGTGATATAGTCGTAATGGATTTTGATGGATCCAAGAGGATGGTGCATGGAGAAGTAGACCTCCTCATTAAAGTTGGTTCACAAGTTTTCAACTCTACTTTGTATGTGATGGACATCCGTTCCGCTTACTCTTGTTTACTTGGGTGCCCTTGGATACATGGGGTAGGAGTAGTGACGTCCACCCTTCACTAAAAATTGAAATATCTAGTCAAGGGAAAGATCATTACTGTCTATGGTGAAGAAGAGTTCATGGTGAGCCACCTCAATTCATTCAAATATATGGAAATGGATGGTGAGTTTATAGAGACTCCTTCCCAAGCTTTCAAAGTGGTTTCTCCCATGGTTGCCGTGGCTACTCCTGATGTTCCAATCTGATGGAGTTATGCCAAGGATGGTTTCACTCAAAGACGCTCGCGCTGTGGTCGAAGATGGAAGTTATACTATCTGGGGACAACTCCATGACATTCCGTTCAAAGCAGACAAGTTTGGGCCAACTTTCACTGCCAAAGCTCAAAAGGAGGTCAGACGTGCTTGCATAGTAAAACCACCTCTTCGCATCAATAATCATGAAGTGAATTCTCTTGAAGACTCCAACAACGACTGTGATTTTGATGACTGGATCTACCCAACTGCCAAGGAAGGACTCAACAATTGGCGTCCCAAGGATTTCATTCCCATCTCCTTCAATAAGGAGTAATTACCATTTACTGTTTTATTAATTTAAGAACTCTGTCTGTAATTTTATTGAAACAATGACTTTAAGCCATGTGCCATACCCGGGGCACCATGGTCCATTTGTTAAGGGTTTGTTCATTTTCATATGCCATATGATCATTTAATGAAAAAACATTGGACTCTTTTGGATTCAAATTTTGTGCTCATTGTTTTTCTTTCACTTTATTACATTTTCAAAATAGCCATGTATCTTACATTCACACACACACACACACACACACACACACACATTTGAAGATCCTCATCCACTATGAGTCTCATTGACAACGACTCTTCTATTGCCACCTATGATTTTGAACATCCAATCTAACAAGCTGAAGACGAAGGCGAGGAAGATTGTGAAATACTTGGGGAGTTAGCCAGACTTCTAATGCAAGAAGAAAAATCCATTCAACCGCATGAAGAGCCAGTTGAAGTGATCAACCTGGGTACTGAGGCAGACAAGAAAGAGGTCAAGATCGACACTAACTTGGAAGACAGTATCAAAGGCAGATTGGTCAAGATGTTGCATGACCATGTTGAAGTGTTTGCTTGGTCATATGAAGATATGTCTGGGCTTGATACCGACATTGTAGTTCATCATCTACCAACAAAGGAAGATTGTCCTCCAGTCAAGCAAAAGGTTCGTTGTATGCGGCCAAACATGTATAAAAAGATAAAAGCCGAGGTAATGAAGCAATTTAATGCAAGATTTTTGGCAGTGACATCATATCTCCAATGGGTGGTAAATGTGGTCCCCGTGCCAAAGAAGGATGGAAAGGTCCGTATGTGCGTAAACTATAGAGATTTGACTAGGGCAAGCCCTAAAGATGATTTCCCACTACCACATATTAACGTCTTGGTCGAAAACACTGCTCAGCATACAGTATTCTCCTTTATGGATGGTTTATATGGCTATAATCAAATCAAAATGGCTTTCGAGGACATGGAGAAAACCACTTTTGTTACATAGTAGGGCACTTTTTATTATAAGGTCATGCCTTTCGGTTTGAAGATTGCAGGGGAAACTTATCAACGAGCTATGGTAGCCTTATTTCATGATGTGATCCATCATGAGATAGAGGTCTATGTGGATGATATGATTGTAAGGTTGCAGACTGAGGAAGAACACCTTGATCACTTACACAAGCTGTTTGAAAGATTGAAGAAGTACAAGCTAAGACTAAATCACAACAAATGCACCTTCGGGGTAAGGTCTGGAAAACTCTTAGGGTTTATCATCAGTGGAAAAGGTATTGAGGTCGACCCTGCAAAAGTCAAATCCATACAAGAGATGCCATCTCCCTATACTGAGAAGGAGGTCAGGGGTTTCTTAGGTCGACTCAACTACATTGCTCGATTCATTCCTCACTTGACTGCTACTTGTGAGCCAATCTTCAAACTCTTAAAGAAAGATCAAGTAGTCAGATGGAACAACGACTGCCAAGCAGCCTTTGACAAGATCAAGGAATATTTACAATAGCCTCCCATCCCGATGCCTCCAATTAAAGGAAGACCTTTGATTATGTATTTGACTATATTAGATAATTCAATGGGGTGTGTGTTGGGCCAACATGACGAGTCTGGCCGAAAAGAGAATGTAATATACTACCTGAGCAAAAAGTTTACCGATTGTGAAACAAGATATTAACTGCTCGAGAAAACTTGTTGCACTCTGGCATGGGTTGCTTACTGGCTAAGACAGTATATGTTAACTCACACAACTTTGTTAATTTCTAAGATGGACCCTATCAAGTACATCTTTGAGAAACCAGCTCTTTCCGGATGAATAGCTAGATGGAAAATGATATTGACTGAATATGATATCCAATATACTACATAAAAGGCCATCAAAGGAAGTGTGCTAGCGGATCATTTGGCCCATCAAGCTGTTGATGAATACCAATCCATGAACTTTGAATTCTCGGACGAGAATATCATGCTGATAATTGATTGTGAAAAGCCTGGACCGTATGACGGACCTGAACAAGGATCCCGATGGACTATGGTTTTTGATGGGGCTTCCAATGCCTTGGGTAATAGAGTTGGTGCTGTGATTATTTCTCCTGAAGGTTGTCATACACCTTTCACTGCTAGACTATGCTTCGATTGTACAAACAACATGGTCGAGTATGAAGCATGCATCTTGGGTCTTAAAGCTGCCATTGACCTAAGAATCCAATGTTTAAGCATATACGGAGATTAAAATTTAGTAATCAATCAAGTTAAAGGAGAATGGGATACTAAACATCCAAATCTAATCGCCTACAAAGAGCTTGTATTGACCTTGATCCCATGCTTTGAGGAGATCACCTTTGAACACTTCCCAAGGGAAGAAAATTAGTTAGCAGATGCCTTAGCAACAATGTCATCCATGTTCAAGGTCAATTTGGACAATGAGGCTCCTAGAATTACAATCGAAAGATTCAACGAACCGACACACTGTTATGAGATGGACACTGATGAGGAGAAACCATGGTACCATGAAGTGAGGAGATATCTAGAAGCACAACCTGAAGGAGCTTCCATCAATGATAAGAAATTCCTGTGAAGGTTTAAAGCCAAATTCTTCCTAAGCAATGGAATCATGTACAAGCGCAACCATGACTCAACTCTACTCCGGTGTATGGACAAGAAGGAGGAAAAGAAGATCATGGAGGACATGCATGATTTCCTCTTTGAAACTCACTCTAGTGGAAACATTGTGGCTACGAAGATTCTGAGGGCTGGTTATTATTGGTCAACAATGGAAACTGATTGTCACCATCACTCAAGGACTTACCATAAGTGTCAGATCTATGTTGATAAGGTTCATGTGGCTCCGGTACCACTAAACATCATGATTGTTCTATGGTCGCTCGTAATATGGGGCATTGACATGATTGGAGAGATCAAGCCCACTGCCTCTAATGGACATTGCTTCATACTCGTTGCCATTGACTACTTCACTAAATGGGTCGAAGCTGCTTCATTTGTCTCGGTCACTAAGAATGTTGTAGCCCGGTTTATCAAGCATAACCTCATCTGCTGGTACTGCATCCCTGAAAGGATCATCACTGATAACGAAACCAATCTCAATAATGCTATGATTACTGAACTTTGTACAAAATTTAAAATCAAGCATCACAACTCTTCTCCATACAGATCTAATATGAATGGCGCAGTAGAAGTCGCCAACAAAAATATAAAAAAGATTATGCAAAAGATGGTGGTGACCTACAAAGATTGGCACGAGATGCTACCATTTTCTCTTCATAGCTACTGTACTTCGGCTCGAACTTCAATTGGGGCAACCCCTTTCTCTTTAGTCTATGGCATGGAAGCTGTCCTGCCTGTGGAAGTTCAAATTCCTTCCTTAAGGATTATAAAATAAGCAGATTTAGGCAAAGACGAATGGATTCAGACTAGATTGGGTCAGTTGAATTTGATTGATGAAAAGAGACTGGTTGTTGTCTATCATGGTTAAATGTATCAAAAACGTATGATCAAGGCATTCAATAAAAAGATCAAACCTCGAGTATACCAAGCTAGAGACTTGGTAATAAAGCGCATCATTCTTCCTCAAGGTGATCCCAAGGGCAAATGGACTCCCACTTACGAAGGGCCATTTGTTGTTAAGAAAGTATTCTCTGGCGGTGCCATGATGCTAACTACTATGGATGGCAAAGATTTTCCGCATCCTGTGAACGCGAATATAGTCAAAAAATACTACGCATAAAATGGCTTGCTAGGTTAACATACCTAGGAAAAAACAAGGGCATCCCGGCAAACCAAAGAGGTTCAGGCAAAAATTAGAGATATATACAAAAGATTACACACCGATAAGTCGAAAACCCGAAAGGGAGGCTTGGGCAAAAAAGGGTATCCTGGTGGGGCAAAAACCTAAAAGGGGAAGTCTGGGAAAAAGTAAAGGATTAAAGCGTATGACTATGTCCCGTGAAATCACTACAACCAGCTTTATTACCAAGGTCCAAGTTCTTGGGTGTAAGATCAATTCAATCAACTTCTTTCAACACCAAGGGATGATGTTCGAAGACATAGGGGCAATAGCGGAGTTGGAACACAATGAGATCACTTCCACATGGCTATTATTTTTGTTTTCACTTTGTATTCTTTCGACGATTTCCTCTTACTAGGATCTTTGTCTCCTTGTACAAAAATTCCTATTTATAGGCAAAACATCAATACAAATATACTTTGAAGTGCAAACTTTTTGTTTTTCTGTTTTGAGTGCAAAAACGTCCAATGACTAAAATTAAATGAACATATGTATATGAACATGATTAACTGTTAACAAATGTATGTTTAAAAAATGTAATAAACATTTTCTTAGGGATTCAGGGTATCCCCACAAGAGTTAGTTCAACAAAGATTATCCCCACATAGTTGAATTCATACAGTATTCATCCGGAGTTCCAATCTCCTGACAATCCCCAGCTAAGTTGGCCTTTACTAAAAAAGGAAATTTTGCGGAGCTCTTCCCCAAAAGAAGTCATCTCTCCAATAAGGACACCAAAATATCCTTATCAATAGGGTTTATTTCCCCAACAGACTACAAATTCCCCATCTCAGGTTCTTTTCTCAGACCATTACAAATCAATGGACAAACTCCCTTGTCACCAACAGAGTCGATACCATCCCTAGTAAGTTGCTACGAAGCCTGGAATCTGACCAGATAACAGTTAACTTCAGGAAGTTGTTGCAAAGCCTGGGATCCGAGCAGATAACAGTTAACTTCAGGAAGTTGTTGTGAAGCCTGGAATCTGACCAGATAACAATTAACTTCATTCTCCTTAGTAAGTTGTTGCGAAGCCTGGAATCCGACCAGATAACAATTAACTTCATTCTCCCCAGTAAGTTGTTGCGAAGCCTAGAATCCGACCTGATAACAATTAACTTCATTCTCCTCAGAAAGTTGCTGCGAAGCCTGGAATCTGACTAGATAACAATTTAACTTCATTTTCCTCAGAATGTTGCTGCAAAGCCTGGAATCTGACCAGATAACAGTTAACCTCAAAAAGTTGCTATGAAGCCTGGAATCCGACCAGATAACAGTTAACTTCAGTAAGTTGTTATGAAGCCTGGAATTCGACCAGATAACAATGAACTTCATCCTCGCCAGAAAGTTGTTGTGAAGCCTGAAATCCGACCAGATAATAGTTAACTTCAGTAAGTTGTTGTGAAGCCTGGAATCCGATCAGATAATAATTACCTTCATCCTAAGTTGCTACAAAGCCTGTAATTTGACCAGATAATAGTTAATCTCAGAAGCCGCTGCGAAGCCTGGAATCTGACTAGATAACAGTTAACTTCAGTAAGTTATTGCGAAGCCGGGAATCCAACCAGATAATAATTAACTTCATCCATCCAAGAAATTTTCTGTAAAGCCTGGATTTTTACCAGATACCAGTCAAATATCCTCTCCAAGACGAAAGTTTAACCATCTCTTTTATCCCCAATTAGGGTAGATAAGAATTAAATTCCCCAATAGAGTGATGGACAACCAAGGTTCCCGAACTCTTTCCCCAAGCAGAAATCAACATTCCCTGTAAAATTTCCTCGAACGACAAGACCAGGAATTCCCAACGGAAGCATTCTAAACAAAGTGGAGGATACACATATTCTTCATCTCCAGCGATAGTTCGGGATTCAGCTTCCCAATACTCCCTAGCCTTATGTCAAGGATTTATTTCCCTAGACAAGGATACACTTAGATAAATATTTCACATTCATATATCATAACACATGCATGAAAAATACATATAGCATGGTCTCATTTATTTTGAGAACATCATTATGCCATGCATACATCTGCATGCAAATAACCCTCTTCCTTGCAGAAAAAGCAATCAACAAAACGAAGACCTCTTCTGGTTAGATTTATTTCTTCCAGATTAAAGACATGCAAACGAAGACCTCTTCTGGTTTTGATTATTTCCCCAGTGAAGTCGCCATTGAACAGACCTTTTCTGGTTTAGACTTACTTCTTCCAGTTGAAAACAAGCAAAAGACATCAATTGTTTCAGTATAAATCTACCAAAGATTTATTTTGATACTTCTCCCAGTTTCTATCAGCAATCAATCTAGATGGCATCTGTAAGCCCATCTATGGAAAACTCTTTGTCACTTCTCCAAATGGAAACTTTAAGCCCGTTCCTGACACAATCAACTAACACATCATCGAGTGCAAATTTCAGGGCACTTTAGTGTTCAATCCTCTTCCACCTTCAAGTCACGAATGGCAGACTCGCCAATCTAACTCTTTGAGTTTAAGAAGATTAAATAGGGGCAGATGTTGTACCCCAAAATTTTCCCTCTCATTTCTCAAAATGTTTTTCACAAGATCTTCAAAAGCTCAAGCTTGTACTAGGGTTGACTAGGTTAAGCCATCTCCTCAACATTGATACCTCAAACTAGGGTTTAAGTTTGAACAAGGACAATTGGACTTCTAATACTTCAAATGGCTTTCATGAATCATTATGGACCCTCAATATTTCTCATGTCAAGTTTCAAGTCTTGGATCACAAAATTGCTCAGTCAATTGACAAGATGACCTAAAATCAACTATATTGGGTAAAAAGTCAATTGTGGTCAACCTACAGTTAAATTTCAAGATTTTGGACCAATATCAACATTTTAAAGTCACATGTATCAATTGATCAAGTTTGGATCATAATTCCCCAGAAAAATTATTCAAATCACCAAAAGGGAAAAATGGTCAAAATTAGGGTTTTGACTGTATTTAATTGATCAAGGATTGTTTGACCTAATACATGATCTAATTGCTTAACGTACAATCTCAAGGATTAAAATACAACATGTTGACCTAATTTTATGGCTCAAAACATTTCTCAAGATCATTGGATTGATAGATGAAATTTGGTCAACTGATGAAAAAGTCAATTGTACACTGAAAAGTCAAACTTTGACTTTTTGATTAAATTTGAGTTTCAAAGATCACACTTCATCAAGACATTCAAAAATATGAAACTTAATAATTAAGAAATCAAGAAATTCAAAAGTTCTTTGGAAAAGTCAACATTTTCTATACTTAGAAATTTTTCTAAGTGTTTTAAACATGATAATTTCATAACTTCATGACATTTTTTTCAACAAGATGCAAGATGATTCAAAGAAAACTTTCAACATGAAAGTTGTAGATCTTGATGAAATCTACAACTTTTTATTAGAGGGTTGATGTCCAAAAAATGCTTAGATTTGAAGATATGAGCCCATGAAGTCCTGACATTTTTGTATAAACACTTAGTGAAATTTTCAATAGATTTTGGTTAGTTTTTATCTCAACTTCTTGGCCATTTTTCATCAAGTTCCAATTTTATTTATCCAAAATGGTAAACATGAAATATGTAGACAATGTTTCAATCTTTCCAAAATGTCAAAGATCATGAATTTTATCATACTTGAGATATGAGATTCAAGGGCCTGAAGTTAGGCATCCATTTTTGAATTGCAAGTCATTTTGTTGAAGAATATATAACAAAATCTTTATGCCATGTTGCATAATCTTACTTTGCAGGCCTTTTGATTTGCAAATCTATCCATAATAAGTTGTTTACACAATTGATTTAACCATTATCCAAGTGATTCAAGTATTGTCCATTGCATCATTCCATTTATGGCACAAAGGCACCATTGTCATTCACATAAATCATGCTTTATACAAAGTCAGCTATCCTCGAGCCTTTCAACTGTTTTTTCTACACACAGAATGTCAAAGCAAGAAGCAACATGCCTAAAAACTCCTAGCCTCTTCAGACCCCTTTTGTACCATGCATTGGGACATCAAATTTCACATAACTTGGTTGTTTCATCTCAACCAAACCAGAATTCCACAACCTGTGAAACAAACTCTCTCATCCTCTCAAACCTTCTCTATAAATAGAGAGGCTATTTACAAGCTAAAGGCCATAAGTTTTTGTTGTGTAGACAAGTTTCTCAAAACCCCTCATACTCTCAAAAAATCACAACTGTCCACAAAACCTCCACTCTTGAGCTTTGAAGTCCAAATCTTTGAACCTATCACACCTTGCAAGTTCTATCCAAAAAAACCATCCAAACACTCCACATACATCATATATGAGTTGTCCAAACACGAGAACAACTTCTGTAACATCACTATCACTATTCTCCAAACTCAAAAAACAGCCACTTGACTTCTCCAAGACAATACATCAACTCTAAATCAAAACACAATTTCAGTTTCAAGGTAAGTTTTCTTGATTTTGAACTCTTTATACAAGCATCATTAGTCCCTTGATGATCCTTCAAATGTTTCCTTTGGTAAACGATCTTAGTACATTACGACAAATTGCTAAGGTATCCTACAATGTTGCCTTCTATGACTGTACGACGACCCACACCCGTTCCTTCACATACAATGATAGGGATTCTTACCAATCAATAGTAAGATAACACTATCTAAAGGAGGAGGAAAAGAACAAAGACTTTTTGAGTAGGTAGAACATTCATAGTTGCTTGCTCACAAATAAAATCATCTTCACACTTACACTTTCAAAATATATTTCCAAAAACAAACATCTCTTTGAACTATTTTCAAAACCAACACTTTGTATACATTCTCTCTGAAACGAGAACCATTACAACGTTTTCTGAAACAAAGGCGTTTTCAAAATATTTTTAAACTTACACAAAACACGAAAACATTTACAAAAGTATTTCAAAGTGAGCTAGCAACTAAGATCCCGTAGATAACTACAGATGAAAATGGTTCTAATACCTTCCCTTTTCATAACCTACCCCCCGAACTCAATAAAATATCTCAAAAGGTCTTTCCTGTTCTTTTCACCCTTTCCTTTATTGGATAAAATAAAAGTCGATGGCGAATCTTGCTATCCGCAACAATTACGATAAAACGCAAAACAAATAAGTCAGTTCTCCCATCGTATTACACATTGGTATCCCCAATAAGTGATATAAGAGTATAGTTAATTTTCTTTCATCCCTCAACTTTTACTATTGCCTCATCATTGATTAGAGCTACACCTTCTTGACTTTTGCATCATCACCACAATATTTCTCAAGCATATTTCAAGCTTATTTTGAATATGTTGCTTTTGAGATTTCGTCAACTACTTTTGTATCGACACGTTGGTGAATATAAAACAAAGTTTTTGATCTTTTTCTCTTCTGATTCTTTGAAAGTTGCACGATGAACTTCTCTTTGATTTTCAACCAAAAGATGAAGACCTTCATTTAATTATTCTTCTAGTTTTTCTTAACTAAGACTTTGGATGGAAATGTGGCTTTTTCCTCTCTTGTGCTCCCGAAATATTGATCCCGATTTGGCTCCCAACATGTGGTATCAGAGGGATTTTTCTTGGTAGAGAGATGGAGTTGGATCCAGTGTTGAATCTTTTTATAGGATGTGGAAACTCACACTAGCGAAGAAGTGTTGAAATTCAAGTATGAGTGATTAAGTTTCACATCGACTATAAAGAAGGAAATGATGAATATATATATATATATATATATATATATATATATATATATATATATATATATATATATATATATATATATATATATATATATATATATATATATATATATATATATATATATATATGGAGAGAGAGAGAGAGAGAATGTAAAACTATTTAACTCTCTCTCTCTCTCCATATATATATATATATATATATATATATATATATATATATATATATATATATATATATATATATATATATATATATATATATATATATATATATATATATATATATATATATATATATATATATATATATATATATATATATATATAGTGTCAATGTTTCTTATAAATTTTCTTTAATTCTATTGTATTTCTCGCATTATGTAATTACAAGATCTAGTTAGCTAATTTCTTAACACTATACAATAAATATTAAGTAAATCATTTAAAAATTGTATTATGCTATATATAATTTTGTTTTTAGTTTAATAATTATAATTTAGCGTAAAAAATTTTAATTTGTGAAAACATTTAAAAAATGATATTATAATATATTTAAACAATAAAATATGATTGATAGTTTGTTTAATTTTTGAGATTAAAGATAATACACTCATAGTGTAAAATAGTTTTACACTGTTAACTAATAAAAATTCTTTATTCTGTCATTTCATTCAATTAACTTAAAAATATTTGAGTTACATATTGTTCTAGACTGACCCAATAGCTAGAGTAGGCCCAGTATGCTTTTACCTCCAGTGTGGCCCATACGACCATGGCCCATTAGCCTTAGCCCTCCCTCGAGCATCTCTGGTTGATTGCTCCCCAGAGTCAGCAAGACCAGTAGCATTCCCAGGCCAGACACCTGCCCAAATCAATGACTATATTTCTGTCTACCCGACTCGAGTCAAGCAGACAACTAGGAATCGTCTAGAACGCCTCTCTGCCCATAATTTGTCTCCTCCTCGGAATAAATGGCTAGTTACGAGCACGTCTGCCCGTTTTGACCAAGTCCAGACAGTTACCTATTTTTGCAGAGCCGCATATCTAGGCCCAAAAATAGGGACCAATGGGCAAGCGCCGGGGGAATTATAAAAACCCCCACACATGTGAGGCCCAAGTATCCAACATTAACTCATAAAACCCTAATCTATTTCTTGTATCTATTTACACTCTTTCTCACTAGATCGTCAGAGTGTCTTACAATTACACCCCATCATCTCCATAAATTTCCAGCCTAGCAGACGTCATCAATTCAGTCCACTTTCAGGTTCTGATCAACCGGTAAGATCAATAGCGCCGTCTGTGGAAAACTATCTTCCCCGTCTTCATCTTCCTTAAAATCGAAGACCAAAGATACCTTCACTACTTCAATCATGGCCGACCATGATGACCACCGCCTCTCTGGAAAGACTGTGCTCTCCCTTGTTCACAAGGCGGATAGGAACGAAGAAGTGAGGAGGTCCCCTGTAACACCCTAATTTTTTTATTAATTATTTTAATTAATTAACTTAGTGTGATTATATGATTCGTTTTAATTATTTGATATTTGGTGTTTCATGAGAGTCATTGTGGTGACATAGATTCCTGATGTATTGATGAAGATGACGCCTATGTGATGTTTTGAATTATTCATGTGATGTTATGGTGATTTGTGTGATGCTTAGGTGTATTGAGGGATTTTGGAGTAATTTAGAATAATATATAATAATTAGGATAATTGTTTAGAATTATTTTAATTGAGAAAATAAAATAATTATTGGTTAGAAGAAATGAGGGCAAGGTGGTAAATAGTAAAGTGTAAGTGAGGGCAAGATCAGAAGTTTGGTATTAGGGATCCAAAGGTTAAACTAGGAAATAAAGTTTAGTTATTCCATTCGTGCGATCATAGAATTGGGAGAAAAACTGACGATGTGGAGAAAAGAGACTAGGACACAGGAATACCAAGAGATTTCGGTAGAACGTGAAGAGGAATCAGAGTCAACCATGAATTAAGGTAAGGGGAGTTTTATCATATTTATTATGTTTGGTTTTAAGGTTTGGATTATGGTAGAATTGCCTTAGGTTTTGGTGAATGGTGAATTGGTGATGTTGGATGAGGATTTGATGTATAATTGATGTAGTAACATAGGATGTTAATAGACAATGAATCTCTATGATTATATGTAGTTTTAGGAAATATAATATGGTAAAATTGCATAAAGTTTGAACTGGTTTGTGCCGGAATCGCAACAGGAAAACCCTGTTCGCGTTTGTCGTTGGGTGACAGAGGTTGTGTCATCGGGAAAAAGTTGTATTGCCAGGCGAAAGGGGGTAGAGAAGAGGATACTTCTGTAATGAGTCACTTCTAGCGTCACTGGGCGAGCTGGGACGTGAAGGTTGCTTCTCCAGGTGACGGGGGTGTGTCGCCAGGCGACGAATGGTAGAACTGGATGGCTATTTTGGAAATCTTAAAATGATCATAACTTTAGTTCTAGAACTTCATTTGATGTGTCGTTTGAAGCATTGGATAGTTAACGCGATGAACTATAATCATGTGTGTTATACCCCAAAATTTTCCCTCTCTTTTCTCAAGACATTTCTCACCAAAGATCTCAAATGCTCAGGGGTTCTCAAGGGTTTGAGCAGACAAGCTCACCTCCTAAGCATTGAGCCTCCAAATTAGGGTTTTGTTTTTCTCAAGGACAATTGAACATTTGATGCTTCAAATGACTTTCATGGTTAATTATAGGTCTCCAAGATTTCACATACCAAGTTTCAAGTCTTGCACTACAAATTTGCTCAGGCAATTGCTCAGATGATTGAAAATCAACTGTATTGGGTGAAAAGTCAATTATGGTCAATATACATACAAACTTCATGATTTTTGGCCCAAATCAGTAGTTTGAAGTCATATTCATCAATTGATCAAGTTTTTATCACAATTCTTCAAGAAAAGCACTCAAATCATCAAAGGGGCAAAATTGTCAAAATTAGGGTTTTGACTGAGAATGACTGATCATTGACTTTTGACCTAGTAAATGACCTAATGGGTTGAAGCATGATATCAAGGATTCAAACAAAATATCTTGACCTAACTTCATGACTCAAATCATTTCTCAAGACCAATGGATTGATATTGAATTTTTGATCAACTGATGAAAGTCAACTGATACACAAAAAGTCAAACTTTGACTTTTTGATCAACATTAAATTTCAAAGATCAAGATTCATCAAGATACTCAAAAATATCAAACTTGATCATCAATAACCAAGAAAGTCAAGAAAGTCTACAAAAATTCAAAGTTTTCAATACTTAGAAAATTTCCAAGTATTTTTAACCTTGATAATTTTAATACTTCATGACAATTTTTCACCAAGATGCAAGATGATTCAAGGAAAACTTTCAACATGAAAGTTGTAGATATTGATGAACTTTAAAACTTTTTATTATAGGGTTGAAGTCCAAAAAATTCTTAGATTTGAAGATATAGGCTCATGAAGTCATGGCATTTTTCATAAAACACTTAGTGAAATTTCCAACAAGTTTAGGCAGATTTTTGACCTAACTTCTTGACCAATTTTCACCTAGTTCCAAGATGATTTATCCAAAGTGGTCAACATGATGGTTGTATATAATATTTCAAGCTTTCCAAAATGTCCAAGAACTTGAAGAGATCATGCTTGAGCTAGGAGAATCAAAGAGAAGAAGTTGAGCTTTCATTCTTGAATTATAGATCATATTGATGATGAACACTTGATCAAATCTCAAGCCATGCTGCATAAATCTTACTTTTCAGGCTTCTAACTTGAAATCACTCTATAATTAATTGTTTACACAACTGTTAGATCTATGATCCAAGCATTTGAGCCATTGTCCAAGAGATTCATCCATTTTTGGCACAAAGTAACATTGCCATTCTTGTAGAGTTGCTTTAATCACAAAGTCAACTTGTCTTGAGCCTCTAACTTGTTTGTTCTAAACACACTCAACATACAAGATCAGACAAGCATGTTTAAAGCATCTAACTACTCTATATTTCTTTGTACTTCACCTTGGGACAATGTTTGTCAAGTTTGCTTCAAAAACAAGTCACATAACCATAACATGTGATTTCTTGATTCTGATTATTTCAAGCCTTCAAACCTCTTTCCTATAAATAAATAGGCCATATGCAACCTAACACACAGATTCACAAGCCTTGAAACACCCTGAAACTCCCTAAAACTCAAAATTGTATCCAAACCTCCATAACTTGTCATTTCTGGCCAAAAGTTCAATCTCACAATCCACTTTTGTGTTTTCCCATAATCATCCTCAAAGCTTCCATATATAAAATATAACTTATCCCCATCCATGTTTCACAACTGTAAATCCATCTTCATCATCTTCCAAACTCAAAAACTCAACTCTGCACATTGACTTCTCCAGCATGATTCAACCACTTTCAGCATAAAGTAAGAGTTACATTAGCTTCCTTGGAGTCCAGTGAAGTTATTCAGATCATCACCATACCTCCAGAAATGCCCAAACTCCATACACGATTTCCAGTTTTGAGGTAAGTTTTCTCAACTTTGAACTCTCTCTACAAGTATCATTAATGGTTACTTTGTGAATAAAAAATGTAGACATCATAGCTCTGAAACTAACCATGCCCTTAGATTTCATTTATGTTTCCTGAGTGATGCGAATTTTGAAAATGAACTTTCTGAAAAAATTAGGTTTTTATTTGGTACCAGTGAAATTCTCATTCATCTTTAATTTATAGCTCATGAAATTTATATGGTTGAATTCGTATTGAAAAATAGAGCAAGTTTCATGTTCATACTTTTTCAAATGGTTGAGAAATGAGCAAGATCAGAAATTTGAAAATGCAACAATAGAGGCTGGCGCGAGGAAGAAGATGAAATTGTAATTAGGACTGAGTTTATTTTAAATTTAGTGCAAGTTGCATTACTACTAGATGTAACAGCCACCCTAGTGGCAGAGCGTGCGCGTATGAGGCATTCCTACGTCTGGTCATGGATTCGAGCCAGGCGTGGGACATTTTGTTATTTTCATGTTTGTTTCATGCTAATCAGGTGTAAGTAAGCTAAGAGCGCGCATTGTGTTTCTCTCCTCTACACCATATGATCATTGCAAGGATGAACCCAACGCACCACATGTGCAACCTATGATACACTCTCATAAGTCAGCAACATGGGATCTATTAGGCGCAAGACTTTTAATTATGGGCCTTGACTGATTTACTTGCATATACCCCCCCTTTTCACCAAAAACTACGCATGGCCCATTCACATTTTTTATTTTTTATTTCTGATTTAAAACAAAATACAAACTTGGGCCCAACCTTTTTACTATTTTTTACCATCCTTTTTACTTTTAAACACCTAGCCCATTTATTTTATATTTTCATTATTTTCATTTACTTATTTATTTAATTAAAACTAAAAAACACAAATAAATAAATTTTTCTTAAATAATTTAATTTAAATATTGAATTTTTATTTTTATTAAATTAAATTCTTTTTTTTTACATTGTAAAAACATTTTCCAAATTAATACTAACATTCAAATTATTTCTAAATAAATTACACTAGACTTAGGTTTTATTTTCTTCTTAAATTCAATTGACTTAGATTTTAGGTCTTATTAAAAATTAATTAACTTCTCTA
Organism: Vicia faba; assembly: GCA_948472305.1. Classification (NCBI taxonomy): domain Eukaryota; kingdom Viridiplantae; phylum Streptophyta; class Magnoliopsida; order Fabales; family Fabaceae; genus Vicia; species Vicia faba. The sequence continues at coordinate 255,331,214 of OX451736.1, read as the reverse complement.
TATTTAAAGTTAATTAGTTCAATTAGGTTAATCTCTAAACCTTTTCATCAAAAACACTAAAAAGATAATTTCTTTTCCCTCTTTACATTTGGTGCATAATTATTGTTGTAATTCATATTCAATGATTTGTAATAGTAATTAGGGCTTTATTGCTTTTCTCCCCTATTCACAAAATTGTACTCCACATTCCCAAAGCATTATAATAGCATAGGACATTTAAATTCCGCAATTTATCGCTCTCCTTATTATTGCTAGTAATTAGGGTTTGTATGAAAATACTAAAATAAAACCATAGAAAACTCTAATTCAAAGGTAATATACTTGAAATCAAAACACTTTGCCCACATGCACCTCTAGGGTAACCCGCACTTGTTGCCTCAGATATAAACAATCATGTCCCTCGAACTTGGGATGTTGTAGAAAAGACCCTCGATTAAAAGATCGTAGTCCCTTGATGATCCTTTAATTTTGCCTTCAATAAATGATCTTATTCCCTTACGAAAATTGTTAAAAACATCTTACAAGTTGCCTTCTATGACTGTACGATGATCTACACCTGTCCCTCACATCCAATGATATGGCTTTCTACCAACCAATGGTGAAGAAGCACTATTTAAAGGATAAGGAAAAGAACAAAGACTTTTTGAGTATGTATATTGCTCGTAATTTCTTGCTCACAAACAAAACCATTTCCACACTTCACACTTTCAAAACATTTGTCAAAACAAACATTTCGTATATAGTCTCAACGATACGAGAATTATTACAAAATTGACTTACATTGGACATTTCAAAACATATTTTCAAACATCCCCTTTTCAACAAATATTTTTAAAACCAAACACTTTGTATACATTCTCAACGATGCGAGAATCATTACAAAGTTTGCCAAACTTAGGCGTTTTCAAAATATTTTTCAAACTTACACAAACACAAAGCATTTTCAAAGTGATCAAGCAATTAAGAGACCATAGATAACTACAGATGAAAAGGGTGCTAACACCTTTCCTTTTCATAACCTTCCCCCCGAACTCAAGAAAATTCTCAAAAGGTATTTCCTGTTCTTTTCACCCTTTCATTTATTGGATAAAAGAAAAGTCGGTGGCGACTCTTGCTATCCGCAACATTTGCAATAAAATGCAAAACAACCAAGTCAGTTCTCCCACCGTATCACAGAACTGGTGACTCTGCTATGGAATAAAACTAAAAGTGGGGTTACCTTAAGAGCTAGATCACATTCATTACTTTACTTGTTTGCCTTGTTTACTTTACATTTGTTGGTTATGCTTGGGTTTATTACTTGTATAAATCTTATACCCGAATTTGGAGCATATTAGGTAAGTAGCAAAATATCGTGGGGACTATGCAGCATAATATCGACATGGTTGAAGCGATGTCTATGTTAGTGTGACACATTTGTTGGTACCGGTGTCCCTTGAGTCTAGTCAAGGAGAATACGAGGTCGTTGTGTGGTGTCATGAAGCACTAACTGACTGTAGAACCATAGTTGAATAACTTGGCCATTAGAAAGTAGTGAGATAGCTTGCTTTGGTGCAAGACTAAAGTCAGTTGATACTAAATACTACACTCATTGAGATCGGACTTTTGGGATATTTTGGCCGCAGTTTGGATTCTTGAGCTAAAATAATGCCCAATGAAGAAAGATCAGTGATAGTGAGATTCCTTAGAACCCGATTACTTTTGTTAGGACAGGTTGAACCAACTAAACTTCAAGAGGATACTTACCTATAAGCCCCATGCAAGCCTAAACCTAAGGCCTTGTGTGCTTTGTTTGTGTGTGACTATTTATTCATAGGGATTTTCACTAAACCATAGCATTTTCACTAACCATTTCAAGGACCTAGGGATTTATCTTTGTTCTTTTGTAGGATATGGCTTCCACTCGCAGAAATACCATCCGAATCAACTTCGTAAGGGTGCCTCCTCAACTCAAAGAGTTAGCATAAAGGGTTTTTGGAAATTCTCCTTTCACCAAAAGATATGGTCGACTTCTCAATCTGGCTACCTCAAGCTTTGAAGAAGACATGATGAGGGTACTCTTTCAGTTCTTTGACCCTGTACATCATTGTTTCACCTTTCCCGACTATCAACTAGTGCCCACAATGGAAGAATTCTCTCAACTATTGGGGGTACCAGTCCTTGATCAAATACCATTCACCAGTTTAGAGGAAACTCCAAAGCTTGAAGTTATTGCCAAGGCCTTACATTTGAAGAGTTTTGACATTGTAGCTAATTGGGAGATAAGAAGTGGGGTCAATGGCTTTTTGGCTAAATTCCTGATGGAGAAGGATCATATGTTTTTGTATGCTTTGGATTTAAAAGCTTTCAAAGAAGTCTTGGCTCTTCTAATCTATGGGTTGGTTCTTTTTGCTAACCCTGACCAAGTCATATATGTGAATGCTATCAAAGTTTTCTTTACTCGTAACCCCGTGCCTACTTTGCTTGGAGACATTATGCATTGTCTTCACACTGGTACCATGAGGAAGAGAAGGGCTCTTATGTGTTGCATTTAGTTGATGTCTAGGTGGTTTATTTTGCACCTTCTTCGATCAGTATTGAAGAATGAACAAGGCTTGAGGTGATCTCAAAGGCTGATATCACTCTCTCATTCGGATATCCATTGATGCTCTCGATCTCAAGAAGACATTACTATCATTTACCTTTGTGGGGAGTTCCCTAATGTGCCACTCATGGGAATTAGGGGAGGTATCACTTATAAACCTCCTCTAGCTCTACAAAATTTTGGCTATGCTCGAAGAGATGGTCCCCATGACGCACTTATCCAGGGTATTATATTCGACTATGAGAACGATGTCCAAGGTTAACGTCAAAGGTTTGTTCGAGCTTGGGGCATGGTAAACAAGGTTGATACAAAGACTTTGGGACATAAGAACTCTATTCCTTTGGAGCCTTATCTCAAATGGGTGCGATCTCGCTCTCAAAATCTCATGATGCCATATCCTTCTATCCTACCGATAAGTTTGGAGCCTGTTACCGAGGCAGAGATTTCTTATACCATTATCCATTATGACATGCCTATCGACCTCAAAGAATTGTAGAGATCATCGATTCAACTCAAGGGGGAAACAAGACACCTTTGAAGATCGATTCTACGCAAGCGAGAAGAAAGTGTTGGAGCTCACAAGGCAACATCACGAGGAGCGAAGCCTGAATGCATACATTGCACCAAAGAGGAAGCGCCCGTAGGAGATTCGAGTCTTTTGTTTTAGGAGTCTATTTTGTTGTCTCTTTGAGACCTTTTTGCTTTTTAATTGTAAGCCTAAGGGGCAATTGTAATCTTTTAACTTATTAATACAATTGTTGTGTTTGTTTCCTTTTTGGCTAGCAAATTTAAATTCCTTAAGGTTCTTGAAAACATCGCATCTACATAGAATGCATCATTCCATAAGCCGGTTTTTCGATATAGGTTTCCTCATCTTCTTACTGTTTATTTCAGTATAAGATGGCTCTAGAGCAAACCATCAAAGATCTGCAGACTCAACAAGCACAGTTCCAAGAGTCTCTCCTCAACCTAGTAAAAGGTCAGCAAGAAATGATGGCACTCCTTGCCGCCAAAAATAAGACCAAGAAATAGGCTGTTATTCTCAACATGGGAATAAGGTTCAAGGGGTCCGCCCGACTGGCTCAAATAGAAGAGGCTTCTTCTGAGGGTGAAGACAATCAAGAAGAGGAAGTTAGAAGCACCCGAGTTGGGGGGTGGAAATAACCAGATTACTGAGGATGAAGACTATTCCGAAGAGCATGATCCACCAGCAGATGAGAAGTACAAGCAGCTGAAAGACCGACTTAAGGCTGTAGAGATCCAAACAGTGCCTGGTTTGGACTTTGGAGATTTAGGCCTGGTTCCTGGGGTGGTCATTCCCCACAAGTTTAAGACCCATGTCTTCGCCAAGTATGATGGGGTCTCATGTTTAAAGATGCATCTGAGGTTTTATGTCCGCAAGATTCAACCACGCACCACCGATAGGAAGTTGTGGGTTCATTTATTCCAACAGAGCTTATCTGGAACACAATCGGAATGGTTATATCAACTAGAAGGGACTAATATCCACACATTGGAGGATCTGGCTGCTGCCTTCTACAGACAATACCAATACAATGCTGATCTTGCACCAACTCATGTGCAATTACAAAATATGACTATGGGCTCTAGCGAAGGCTTTAAGGAGTATGCTAAAAAATGGAGGGACCTGGCTGGAAGAGTGCAACCCCCGTTGACTGACCGAGAGTTGATAGACATGTTCATGGACACCTTGACTGGTCCTTTCTTTAATTTGCTGATCGGGAGTTCGTCTTCAGGGTTTATCGAGTTGATTTTGACTGGTGAACATGTTGAAAGTGGAATCAAAAGTGGAAAGATCCTAATGGCCTCAACCTCTACTGCTATAAAGAAACCATTTGTTGGTAAAAATGAAACTAATGTTGTTTATGGATAAAGGAGTCGTATCAAGAATGATCATCACCAGTCAGTAAGAGCTATATTGATTTCAAACCCAACCCCAGTTCAACGACCACAACAATCGAACAATCAACAAAGGCTTGATGCCCCAAGAAGGCAATTCACTAGAATCAACATGCCACTGTCTCAAGCTTTACAACATTTATTAAAGTTAATTTGGTAACACTGAGGAGTCCTTCTCAAAACCCCAATACTTCATCTCTAAAATACAACCCAAATGCAAAATGTGCCTATCATTCCAATAGCTCTAGGCACGATACCAATGATTGTTGAGCCTTAAAGAGTAAGATCCAAGATTTGATTGATAACAAAGTGATTGAGTTTGACCCTCCATAAACCCCCAATGTCATTACTACTCCCATGCCCAGTCATGGAAAAGGTGTCAATTCTATTGAAGATGCCTCATTTGTCTCCACCATTGATGATTTGACTACTCCATTATTGACCATTAAGAAGAATCTGCTGAGAGTCGGTTTATTTTCGGGCTGCCTTGAAAATTGTTACCATTGTGCTTCCCAGACCAATGGTTGTATATGGCTGAAGAAAGGTATCCAACATCTGATTGATAGCCATGAAATTCTGTTCGAGAAAACTCCATCCATGAAGAGTTTACCTGAAAATACACCTCAATATGTTTCCATAATCACAATTTCTAATACTCCTATTAGGATCACCTCTAAAGGCCCTATAAGGATCCCTGATGAGCCAAGAGTGGCTCCCCTGCTTATCACTACACCAGGGCCAGTCCCCTATTTCTCTGACAAAGTTGTGCCTTGGAACTATGGGGAAGAAGTTTATTATCATGGTGTCAAGCAAGAACCATGGATTACTGAAGATAAAGATCCAGAAATTACAAACATTGCTGAAACTAGTAAGGTCACTAGGACAAGATGGATCTTCTCTTAGGAGATATCTCCTCCAACAATTACTACAACACATGTTTGTATTCCTGCTTCTGGGCCAACTGCCAATGCCTGAAGTAAAGAGAAAGTAACTGAGCCTGCCTTGACGGAGGCACCACCAAAAGAAGTAACAATTGAAGACCCATCTAGACAAGAGATGGAAGAAATCCTAAAGATCATCTAAAAAAGTGATTACAAAATAGTCGAACAACTGAGGAAGACGCCCTCAAATATATCCATGTTTTCCTTTAGGGATGGCAATGGGTCGGGTCGGGTGCGGGTTTCACACTACCCACACCCGAAATCATCACCCGAACCCGAACCCGAACCCGAACCCGAACCCGAAGGCTATTCGGGTGACAAAATCACACCCGTGCCCGCACCCGTTGGGTTCGGGTTTTTTCACCCAAACCCGAACTCAAAGGCTATTCGGGTGACAAAATCACACCCGCGCCCGTTGGGTTCGGGTTTTTTCACCCAAACCCAGACCCGCACCAAAAAAAAAAAATTACAATTAAAATAAGGTCTCTTTACATTGTCTTCAAGAAAATGCAATCACAATTATCTTAACATAGTCTTCAACATCTTAACATTACAATTAAAATTAAATTCTACAATCAAATTACAACTTTTCAACAACAACAAGCTAATATATTACAACTTTCTTGTGTAAGATTAGATGTTCCTTCCGGCTCTGGAGTTGTGTTCACTTGATCTATTTTACCTATTACAAAGAAAATATATTTCACATGTTAAGAAACACTAATAGATATTATCATCATAATTTTAAATTGTAATAACAAACATGTGAAACTTAAAACATATAAAACATGTAACTTAATTCTTGGTAATGCTGAACTTTTAAATTGTAATAAGAAGAATCCTTTAGACCACTTCTTGATACATACAGAGATGTAATAGCTTACAACACAGATAACATATCGCTTTTAAATTGTAATAATTTTAACATGCCATATTCTTGATAATTTATCATGTTTGCAACTGGAATAAAACTGCCTATAATAATGTTTGTCTACTAACTTTCAGCATGCTTGCATGCGCGTTAAATATCATGTTTTTGAACTGTCTAGAAACATAAGCACAACACTAAAAGAACTGTCTAATATCAAAAGCATTAGTGCAAATTAGTCGGGGCAACAATGGTGGAAGATAGAAACAATAATACTCACCATGTTAACATATAGAAACAACAACTTCTAATCTTCAAAATGGTAACCCAAACAACCTTCCATCAACTCAGCTGTATTAACAAATAAATTGATGTTAAATAAAACACTAAAGCTTAAAACTTCTACACCAAATGAAGTACAAAATACCTTCATCGTCTGACTCCATTTCATTCAACACAGTAGCAATTTCTTCTGCAAGTCTAAAAATTCCTATATATATTATATAACAAGAAAAATTAGCAATATATTATTTGCCAATGACATACCAAAGTAGTAATACATTATATAACAAAAAAATTAAGGTAGAAAGTAAAAATAATTTGACAATGACATACCGTTATTCTCAGCAGCCCATAGCCAACTCCTAGCACACATCAAAGCCTCTATGGTAGTCCAGTTAAGTCGGCTACGATGAGGACTCAATATTCTACCACTATTACTGAAGGCCGATTCAGAAGCTACTGTAGAGATAGGAATAGCTAACACATATCTTGCAATTTCTTGAAGTGTTGGATACACAACTCCATTTACCTTCCACCAATTCAAAATGTCAAATTCTGGAGTATTTTTTATAACTGGCTCTTTCAAATAATGATCTAACTCATACTTAACACTTGAACTTGAGTCTTCGGCAACGGCAATTGTCTCAACGTATGCATCAAATTCAGCCTCGTCATCAATAATAGCAGTTGTACCAATGGAAGGAACAGTAGGTTGTGCATCTCTAAGTTTAATCTGTTGATAATCATTGAGCAAATCATAACACATGTCTTTGATTCTACTAACTTGTGCACTTGATTCTTCTCCATACAACTTAGGAAACCAGAAATTAAGTACAACCATCTTCTTCCTAGGATCCAAAACTGCAGCAACTCCCATCATATCATGAACACCACTCCAATAATTTTGAAATTTTTCCATCATTCTTGTGGCCATCATCTCAATAATTGAATTGGAGGACTTCTTCCATTCCTCTATTGCCAACTTAATCTTACAAATCTTAGGAAAGTACAAGTTGGCAGTTGGATATTTTGTACCAGAAATCAACTCAGTTACTTCATTAAATAATTTTAAGCACCCATAAACATCTTTAGCAAATTGCCATTGTGAATTAGTTGGAAGACAAGTGTACAAAGACTCACGTTGCTTCAACCGAATAAATACATCCTTGTACTCTATAGCAATATCAAGCATCTTATATGTGCTATTCCATCTTGTTGGACAATCTAGAGTTAACTTTCTAGTGCAAATAATTCTCAATTGTCTAGCGGTATCTTCAAATTTTTCATACCTTTTAGGTGTAGCACTCCAAAATCCTACACTATCCCGAATATTTTCTATGCCATCCTTAATCACTTGTAGCCCCTCCTGAACAATTAAATTTAGGATGTGCGCACAACAACGCATATGTAACAAAGACCCATCCCTTATTAAACATTCCAACGACAACTTATCCTTAATTTTCCTAATCATTGAGTCATTTGTGCTACAATTATCTAAAGTAATCGTAGAAAGCTTTGAATCAATGTTCCAGTCCATTAAACAATTAACAAGTGCTTCAGCAAGTCTTTCACTAGTGTGAGGGGCTGGAACATAAATGAACCTAACATAATATTTACAAAAAACAAGTCTTTCACTTATTGTCATTAAGAACAAAAAAAAAAGATACAATTAAGTTATAAAATATAAACATTGTTACCTCAAGATTCGACTCTCTAAAGTCCACGAGCCATCAATATAGTGAGTCGTAACCGCCATATACCCTTTTTTTTGGTTGCTTGAAGTCCACATATCTGTGGTAATTGCCACTCTCCCTTCATGGTTATCTAACATCTTCATAGCACATTTTTTCTCAAAATCATAAACTTTCAATACCTCCTTCTTGATTGTGTTTCGAGTAGGAACTTTAAACAATGGTTGGAGAGAAACAAAGACTCTTCTAAGACCAATGTGATCCATAATTGATAGTGGATAATCGTGCATAATAATAGCTTCAGCAATCAACTTCTTCACATGTTCTGGATCATAAGTTTCAATTCCCAACTCTTGCTTTCCTTCTGAGATAGTCGGTAGGAGAAATGGTTGTCCTTTGTCATGGTTTCTAGTCTTGATCTTTTTTTGAATACAACTCAAGAGATGTCCTTTCAAGTGATTTGTTCCATTCTTTGAAGTGCCACTAAGTTGTTTTTTACACCAGATGCATTCAGCCTTATCTTTTCCATTCACTTTCATCTTTTTAAATTCTTGCCACACATTACTTCTAAGTTTCTTTGATGCAGGTTCTAAAATTGTATCAATTTCTTCTTGTTGCCCAATATCAGGTTCAGGTGTCAGATTCGGATTAGAAGATACCTCCTGAGTTGGACATGTACTTTCTTGTGTAGGATTAGATGCTCCTACTGGTTCCGGGGTTGTATTCACTTGATCCATTTTACCTACTACAAACAACAAGAAATTTCATAAACAATTGTATAAAAGAAAATGAGACTTTAAGAAGGCACGAAAAAACATGCCGCCACAAGATTCATAATCGCAAACACCTTAACATTCATACAAAGTTTAAAAAAGAAATTAAAATGATAAAAACTATTATTTATAAAAGCTATTATTAAAAGTAATGTTTTTACACGAGACAACATGGTTTTGTTTCAAATATGAAGTTATATCTCTCTTTTTCAACTGTCAAAGATTCACAGTCCAGCAGCAATGGGCTATGATCCGAGTGCGACGCGAGGAGATTCCACAGCTTTGCATTTGAAAACCGACTACCGCTTAACAGAATCCATTACAATCGCTTACCGCTTGACAGAAACCTGGTGCCATCTCAATTGCTAGACAACTTAAACTACCACTGGCCAGTTCACTATTGCTTGTATAACTCATATATATTTTACATCAACAAAACATTAATAACTTCTCAAAACCTCAACTGCCACACGTTCTATGTTTCACATGTTCAACTGATTAATAGCAATCAATAACTGCACATATGTTACATGGTTGGCTTTAACCAAAACAACTCAGCACATATGTAACTGCTTGCAACTTATATTGACTTCCATGTTTGTATTCATTGGTACAGCAACTCAAAGCTTTACATTAAATATTAAACCTTCCTTACACTTGGCTCTATCTTGGGTGTTTTTCATCTCTACATGTAAGTACTTTGTGTTCACTCCTGTTAAAAAATGAGACTATATTAATAATGCATGATAATAGTTAACAAAAGTAATATTTTAGAGAAAAGAAACTTGAGGTGAGCACTCCTAAACCATTTTAAAAGGATTACTGCTAAACCATTTCTAAATGTATGCAAAATATAGATTCAAGCTTAATTGTGTTACAAATGTAAAGTATATCTGATTTGAATATTACACAAGCAAGATCGAACTGGCCTAGTGGTAGTTTAAGTTGTTCAGCAATTGTTTTGCCATGGTTTTGCCATTCCTAATAGCTATTACTCTAAGCTATTAGGCCACATAACTTCTCATGGTTTCGTTGTTGAGAGATATGAGTAGTTAAAATATGTCTATATTCTCATCAATTTTCGTCTGCTACAACTTTCAAAAACCTGCTGCAGAACTTACAAAAACCTGCTGCAGAACTTACAAAAACATTCACACAGAACTATCAAAAACATTCACAGAAGTTTTATAATGGACCTTGAAGGAAAAGGAAGAGCTTGTGTAACAGGAGGTACAGGTTGCGTTGGCATATTCCACACAGCTGCGTTGTGCACATTTTATGTAATTCACAAATTTGGAATTTCTATCACATGAAGTTCGCAAAATGAAACTGAACCTACTTTCAAAAAGAGACATAATCTTATTAACTTTATGATTGACGAACGAGCAAAATTTTAAGATAATGTTGTTATGAACCCTCCTCATCAACATTTTAAACAAAAACGTCCTCCTTGGACATATCAATGAAGTCAACCAAGGAGAGCACCAATTTACTAAGCAATTTTTCCTCCCAAACCGGCAAACTAAGCTTCCATTCGAAGTCACTAACCCACACCCCATCAACCGGAGACCCCATCATACCAACCAGTTGAAACTGCTACTGAGACAAGAAACGATTTCCCAAATAACAAAGCTATATGAAATAATTGAAATCAATTACTAGCACTGCTGCGATTAAAAATATAAGTTTCAAATCCATATTCAGATCTAATTACGAACCTTAATCATATACACATGAAGAAAAGAGGTTCTCCATCGCCATCATAATTTCAATGCAGCTTATATTCAGAACTTGTCCCATAAAACATGGAGGGAACTATTTATTAATAGCTATGGATGAGTGATTCATGTACCTTTGGAGAATGGCGATAAGAGGATTGTATGAAGAAGATGACGGAGGAGTTTGTAGGCGCCGGTGAAGAGGCGAAGGAGACGGAGAAACGAACTAACGAAGGTGACGGTCTGACGGAGGTGACGAAGGTGACGGAGGTGACGGAGGTGACGGAGGTGACGATGGCGGTGGCCGGTGGGTGAACTGAAGTGAGCGTGAACTTGAAAGTTGAATCCATGGCGTGGCGTGATGTACTGAACAATAAACCCTACATTTTATTTTTAATTATTGAAATATATATATATATATATATATATATATATATATATATATTTAGGGATAGTTTTGTAATTTAACATATAAGTGGGTGTGGTTTCGGGTGCGGGTTTAAGCTATCCCAAACCCACACCCGAAATAGCGGGTGGCACCCGAACCCGAACCCAAACCCAGTCAATTCGGGTTTCACCCGTTGACTCGGGTGCGGGTGCGGGTGGGGCCCGCAGGTTTGGGTCTGCTTGCCATCCCTATTTTCCTTATTGTTATGCTCCAAGGCACATGCCCAAGCCTTGTTGAAGTTCTTGAAAAATGCCCATGTACCTCAAGAAACCACTTCTGATCAACTTGAGAATTGTGTTGCGAGCCTAACTGTTGATAATGGCTTTGGATTTTCTGATGCAGATTTAACTCCAGCGGGGAAGAATCACAACAAGGATCTCCACATCTCTATTGAATGCAAAGGCACCACTCTGGCGCATGTGTTAGTAGATATTGGATCCTCCATCAATGTTTTACCCAAAGGTGCTTTGGACAGATCGGACTGTGAAGGCCTGGTGCTGAAACCCGACGATATTGTGGTGAGAGCCTTCAATGGTTCAAAAAGAATGGTCCACAGAGAGGTTGATCTCCCGATCAAGCTGGGATCTCAAGTTTTCAATTCAAATTTTTATGTAATGGATATTCGCCTGACCTATTCTTGCTTGCTCGGACGCCCATAGATTCATGGGGCAGGTGTGGTTACCTCTACATTACATTAAATTCTGAAATACCCAGTGAAAGGGAAGGTTATCACAGTTTGTGGAGAGGAAGAATATATGGTCAGTCATTTGAATTCTTTCAAATACGTTGAAATGGATGGAGAATTCATTAAAACCCACTGTCAAGCATTTGAGGTGATCCCTCCAATGGTTGTTGTTGCTACTCCTGCTACTCTTGAAATCTCTAAAGGCACACCAAGAATGGCTTCCATGAAGGATGCTAGAGTTGTTGTAGAAGATAGAGGTTGCACTATCTGGGGACAACTTCCTGACATCCCCTACAAATCTGACAAATTTGGATTGGGTTTTACTTCAAAGGCTCAAAAAGAGGTCTGACGTACTCGTGCTGGTGGACCACCTCTTTGTATTAGCAATAATGAAGTCAACACTCTGGGAGACACTGACAGTGACGGTGGCTTGGACGACTGGATATTCCCAACTACTGACGGTGGACTTAACAACTGGAAGGCCAAAGACTTCATCTCAATCTCCTTCAGCCAGGAGTAATTGTTATTTCCTATTTTTACTACTTTAAGAAATTTGTCTGTAATCTCTTTTAAAAAATGATGACTTTATACCACGTGCCTTGCCCATGGCACAATGATCCATTTGTTAAGGGTTTGTCATTTCATATATCATATGCTCATTTAATGAAAACATTGGACGATTTTGCATTCAATTTTTTTGCTCCTTGCCTTTCTTTTACTTTACTGCATTTTCAAAAAATAGACATGTGACCTTACATGCATACACACACATTTGTAGATCCATATCCACCCTGGATCTCATTGACAACAATTCTTCTATTGTCATGTATGACTTCGAGAATCCAATCTACCAAGCCGAAGATAAAGGTGAAGAAGATTGTGAGATACCTGGAGAACTCGCCAGACTCCTGATACAAGAGGAAAAGGCCATCCAACCACATGAAGAACCGGTCAAAGTGATAAACTTGGGTATTGCGGCAGATAAGAAAGAAGTCAAGATTAGCACCAACCTGGAAGAGTGTCAAAATCAGATTGGTTCAAATGTTGCACGAATATGTTGAGGTCTTTGCTTGGTCATACGAGGACATGTCAGGGTTCGATACTGATATCATGGTTCATCGTCTACCAATGAAAGATGGTTGTTCTTCGATCAAACAAAAGGTTCGTCGCATGCGTCCTGATATGTATGAGAAGATCAAGGTTGAGGTAATGAAATAGTTCGATGCAGGTTTCTTGGCCGTGACGTCGTATCCCCAATGGGTTGAAAATGTTATTCCAGTGTCAAAGAAAGACGGTAAGGTCCGTATGTGTTTAAACTACAAGGATTTAAATAGGGCAAGCCCCAAAGACGACTTCCCACTACCGCATATTGATGTCTTAGTTGACAACACTGCTCAACACAAGGTGTTTTCCTTCATGGATGGTTTCTCGGGTTACAACCAAATCAAAATGGCGCCTGAAGACATGTAGAAGACTACTTTTGTCACACAGTGGGGCACTTTCTGTTATAAGGTCATGCCTTTTGGGTTGAAGAACGCATGTGCAACTTATCAACGGGCTATGGTGCCTTTATTTCATGATATGATTCATCATGAGATAGAAGTCTACGTTGATGACATGATAGCCAGATCCCAAACTGAAGAAGAGCACCTTGACCATCTACACAAGCTGTTTGAAAGGCTGAAGAAATATAAGTTGAGGTTAAATCCCAACTAATGCATCTTTGGGGTAAGGTCGGGTAAGCTCTTAGGCTTTATCGTTAGTGGCAAAGGTATTAAAGTCGATCCTGCCAAAGTCAAAGCTATCCAAGAAAGGCCAGCTCCTCGTACTGAGAAGGAGGTCAGAGGTTTTCTAAGACGACTAAACTACATTTCCCGATTGATCTGTCACCTAACTGCTACTTGTGAGTCACTCTTCAAGCTGCTGAAGAAAGATCAAGTAGTAAGATGGAATGAAGACTGTCAAATAGCTTTTGACTTTATCAAAGAATACTTACAAGAACCTCCAATTCTAATGCTACCAATTGAAGGAAGACCTCTGATCATGTACTTAACCGTGTTAGATAATTTAATGGGGGTGTGTGTTGGGGAAGCATGACGAGTCTGGTCAAAAAGAGCATGCAATATACTACCTTAGTAAAAAGTTTACCGACTATGGAATAAGATATTCACTGCTCGAGAAAATTTCTGCACTTTGGCATAGACTACTCGCCGACTAAGACAATATATGTTGACTCATACCACTCTAATAATATCTAAGATGGATCCCATCAAGTACATATTTGAGAAGCCAGTTCTCTCTGGAAGGATAGCCCGATGGCAAATGATCTTAATTGAGTACGACATCCAGTACACTACACAAAAAGCAATCAAAGGAATTTTGTTGGCAGATCATTTGTCACATCATTTTGTTGGCAGATCATTTGTCACATCAATCCATGAACTTTGAATTCTCGGGCGAGAATATCATGCTGATTACAAAAAATCCTGGACCATATGAAGGACCTGAACCAGAATCCCGATAGACTATGGTTTTTGATAGAGCTTCCAATGCACTAGGTAACGAAATGGATGCCATAATCATTTCCCCCGAAGGTTGCCATACACCTTTCACTGTCATACTTTTCTTCGATTGTACCAACAATATGGCCGAGAATGAAGCGTACATCTTGGGTCTTAAAGCTTCTATTGACCTAAGATTCAAATTATTAAATGTATATGGAGACTCAGCTTTGGTAACTAGTCAAGTTAAAGGAGAGTGGGATACAAAACATCCAAATCATATCCCTTACAAAGAGCTTGTGCTAACCTTGATCCCGTACTTTGAAGAGGTTACCTTTGAACATATTCTGAGGGAAGAAAACCAGTTGGCAGATGCTTTAGCTACCATGTATTCTATGATCAAGGTCAGATGGGACAATGAAGCTCCTCGAATTATTGTCAAAAGATTTGACGAACCAGCGCATTGCTATGAGATTAACACTAATGGTGTAGAGGATAAGCCTTGGTTTCATGAGGTGAAAAGATATCTCGAAGCTCAAGAGTATCCTAAAGGGGCATCAGTCAACGACAAGAGATTCCCGCGGAGGTTCTCAGCCAAGTTCTTCCTGAGCAATGGGATCTTATACAAGTGCAACTGTGATTCAATTATGCTCTGTGGTATGGACAAGAAGGAAGTAAAGAAGATCATGGAGGATATGCATGGAGGTATTTTTGGAACTCACTCCAGTGGACACACTATGGCCAAGAATATTCTGAGAGCTGGTTGCTTTTGGTCGACTATGGAAACTAATTGTCACCACCACTCGAGGACTTGCCATAAGTTCCAAATTTATGCTGATAAGGTCCATGTGCCTCCAATTCCTTTGAATGTCATGACTGCTCCTTGGCCATTTGCAATGTGGGGCATTAACATGATTGGAGAGATCAAACCTACTGCCTCTAATGGACATCATTTCATTCTTGTCGCCATTGACTACTTTACTAAGTGGGTTGAAGCAGCTTCATTTGCCTCAATTACCAAGAACGTAGTGGCCTGATTCATCAAGCATAACCTCATCTGCTGGTATGGTATCCCTGACAGGATCATCACTAACAATGGAACCAACCTTAACAATGCCATGATCATTGAACTCTGCACGCAGTTCAAGATCAAGCATCACAACTCTTTTCCATATAGACCTAAGATGAATGGTGTAGTGGAAGCTGCCAACAAGAATATAAAGAAGATTATGCAAAATATGGTTGTGACCTATAAAGACTGGCATGAAATTCTACCATTTGCTCTTCATGGCTACTGTACTTCGGTATGAACATCAACTGGGGCAACCCCTTTCTCATTGGTTTATGGCGTGGAAGTTGTCCTGCCTGTCGAAGTTCAAATTCCTCCTCTAAGGATTATGAAAGAATCAGACTTAGGCGAAGACGAATGGATTCAGATAAGGTTGGATCAGTTGAATTTGATTAACGAAAAAAGGCTGACTGTTGTTTGTCACGGTCAGATATATCTAAAATGTTTGATCACGACATTCAACAAGAAGATCAAGCATCGGGTATACCAGGCTGGTGACTTAGTAATAAAGCGCATCATTTTACCATAAGGCGATCCCAGGGGAAATGGAATCCTACCTATGAAGGGCCATTTTTTATTAATAAGGTATTCTCAGGTGGCACTATGATGCTAACCACTATGGATGGCAAAGATTTCCCGCACCCTGTGAATGTAGACATAGTCAAAAAATAATACGCATAAGAACGACCCGCTAGGATGACATGCCTAGGAAAAAATAAGGGCATCCCAACGAACTAAAAGGGTTCGAGCAAAAATTAGGGATATATACAAAAGATTGTACACCCGGCAAGTCAAAAACCTGAAAGGGCGGCGTGGGCAGAAAAAAAGGGTATCTTGGTGGACTGAAAACCTGAAAGGGAGGTCCAAGAAAAAATTAGGGATTAAAGCGTACGACTATGTCTCGTTGGATCACCTACAATCATATTTATTACCAAAGTCGAAAGTTTAAATGACTTCTTCCGATGATAAAGGACGAAATGTTCGAAGACATAAGGGCAATAGTGGAGTTGGAACCCAATGAGATCACTTCCACATGGCTATATACACGTGTTTTTAACTTTGTACTCTTTTCATTTTTCCACGATTTCCTCTTACTAGGATTTCCGTCTCTTTGTATAAAATCTCATGTTTTTAGGCAAATCATCAATACAAATATACTTTAAAGTTCAGACCTTCTATTTTGTTTGCAAAAAACGTCCAATGACTAAAATTGAATGAACATATGCATATGAACATGATTAATTATTAACAAATATATGCATAAGAACAAGACTAAGCATTTACTCAAAACCCTGGGAGTTGGGAGGACACTCGAGCTGTCCATAAATCCTCAGAGTCCCTTTCATAAGATTATCCCCGGTGAAGTCTCCAGAGTCACTTCTATGAGATTATCCCCCACAGAGCAATCTTCATAAATAAGGGTACATTCCCCGCAATCTCCCCGCTAGATCACTCCAACAGATAAAGGAGTATAATCTCTTCCACGTAATTTCCCTACGGAGTTCTAATCAGTACAATGCATGGAATTTCTCTTCCCCAACTGTGTTTATTCCTCCAAAACTGAAAAAGAAATTCAACTTCCCCCAAGAGAGTCAGTTTCCTTAACAGAGCACTTCTCCATCAACAAGGGTTTATTTCCCCCAACAAGGTTTATTTCTCCAACAACCTAAAAATTCCCCAGCTCAAGTCTATCACTGACAAAATTCTTCTCCCCAATAAGGTCACCGCTCCCCCAAGAGAAATTACCACTATCCCCAGAAAGTTGCTGCAAAACCTGGAGACCTACAATATACCAGTTGACTTTATCCTCCCCAAACAAGTCTAAAGTTTAACCATCTCTTTTATCCCCAATCAAGGTATATAAGAAATAAATTCCCCAGCAGAGCAACGGATGACCAAAGTTCCTAAACTTTTCTCCCCAAACAGAAATCAATACACCCCCTGCAGGGTTTCCTCAAACAAGGAACCAGGAATCCCCAACGAAAGCATTCTAGACAAGATTGAAGATACACATACTCTTCATCCCCAAAAATAGTCAGGGATTTAATTTCCCAAACAAAGATACACTTCAATAATATTTCACATTCATACATCATAGATATGCATATGAAACGCATATAGCACAATCTCATTTATGTTGAGAACATCATTATGCAATACATTTCATACATCATGACATTGAATACAACTAACTCTTTTACCTTTTCAGGAAATATCAATCAACATACCGATATCATCAAAATAGATTATAGACCAAGACTAGGAAAAAACCTACATGATGAACACTCAATAGACCTTTTTTTGGCTTAGATCAAATCAACCAAAGATTTATTATGATACTTCTCTCAGTTAAAGATTTAAAGACATTTGTTGGCTCATATTAAATCAATCAAATATTCATTCTGATACTTCTCTCAGTAGACCTTTTTTTGGCTCAGATTAAATCGACCAAAGATTTATTCTGATACTTCTCTCAGTTAAAGATTTAAAGACATCTGCTGGCTCAGATTAAATCAACCAAACATTTATTCTGATACTTCTATCAGTAGACCTTTTTCTGGCTCAGATTAAATCGACCAAGGATTTATTCTGATACTTCTCTCACTTAAATATTTAAAGACATTGTGATACGGTGGGAGAACTGACTTGAGTTTTTTGCGTTTTATCGCAAATGTTGTGGTTAGCAAGAGTCGCCACAGACTTTTTTTTATCCAAAAGGAAAGGTAAAAAAGCACAGGAAAGACCTTTGAGATATTTTCTTGAGTTCGGGGGGTAGATTATAAAAAGGGAAGGTATTAGAACCCTTTTCATCCATGGTTTTCCATGGGCTCTTAGTTACTTGCTAGATCACTTGCTTTTGTTTGAAAAATGTGCTTTGTGTGGTTTTTGAAAATATTTTGAAAAGGTGCCATCGTTTAGGCAAACTTAGTAATAGTTCTCGTTCATAAGAACGTATACAAAGTGTTGAGCTTTTTGAAAATATTTCATGTTTAGAAAGTGTTTTGAAAGTGTATGTGATTGTTTTTTGAAAATAGCAAGGATGTTTGTTTTGAAATTGAGCAAGTAAATAAAAGTAATCTACCTACTCAAAAGGTCTTAGATGTGTTTTTACTCCTCCTTTAGATGTTGCTATCTTACCATTGATTTGGTAAGAAGTCCCATCGTTGGATGTGAAGGGACGGACGTGGGTCATCGTATAGTCATGATAGCAATGTTGTGAGATATCTTAGCATTCTCTTGTAGGGACTTAGATCACTTGTAAGGCAACATTTGTAGCGTCATCGAGGGACTATGATCTTGTATTTCGATTGTTTTTGCTAAGACATCCCACATGCATAACATGCCAATTTTTTATAAGGCAACAAGTGGAATTACCCTAGGGGTGCATGTATGAATAGTGTGTTTGATTCGCATGCATTTAGTCTTTGATTAGGGGTTGTCTACTTGTTGATTTTATCTTGCCATACATTTCCTATTTTACTAGCAAGCATACAAAAATAATAAAATGAAAAAAGATAAAAACCTACACTATTACAACCATATTGAATAGCATGAAATTATAAAGGCAAAAATAAAATAAAGGCAAGAAAAAAAAGGTCTTTCGATTCAGGCAGGAACACCCTTCGATTCTGTGTTTTTTGGTTTCCTTCGATTTGGGGTCTGGAGTCAGTGGAGTCATGCCCTTCGATTTTCCTTTTTCTCCTTTGACTGGGGGTTGAAGTCAGTGAAGTCGTGCCCTTCGATTTTCCTTTGTCTCCTTCGACTGGGGGTTGGAGCCAGTGGAGATTATGCCCTTCGATTTTCCTTTGTCTCCTTCGACTGGGGGTTGAAGTCAGTGAGATTATGCCCTTCGATTTTCCTTTGTCTCCTTCGACTGGGGGTTGGAGTCAGTGAGATTATGCCCTTCGATTTTCCTTTGTCTCCTTCGACTGGGGGTTGGAGTCAACAAGGTTCTATCTTTCGTTTGAGGCTTGGAAACGGAAAGGTTATGGCTTTCGTCTGAGGCCTGGAAACAACAAGGTTCTGGCTTTTCCACTAGCTCCTTGTTGACTCCTTGTAAGCATACTAGGCCCTTAAATTGTGATTCGAAAGGCTTGTGCAGCTAGCCAATCGAAGGGTATAACAAACCTGTCTCAAGTTCTTAAAATGCAACATCCAAACATAACTACAGTCCAGGGGTTAGCATAAAAAACAATGGGTCTCAAAGTCCAAAGTATAACTAATTATGGTTGAGTTTTCAGCATATGGGCAGTCAGAATCTAACGCTAAAACATGGTCTAGAAATATCTACATTTTTTCTTTATTGGCATGTGCATATGATGTTTAAATGAAAGAGTTACAAGTTTAGAGAGAACTTACCTCTTGAAGTGTTTAACCGAAAGAGTTGTAGGTGACTTCTTTGATGGTGGAGGGAGCTTTGCGGGGATCTTCCTGAAGCTAGTTCTGTTACTGCTTGGTTTGGGCAGTCACTGAATCGAAAGAGAGTATATGATGGTGATGCGTGAATCGAAGGTTGCTACAGCTTAGGGGAAGTGAATGGAAAGGTATACTACTGAGGATTTTTTATGAAAAAAAAACTTAGAGTTTTGAAGGTTTGAGAATGTTGGAGAGTTTGAGAATATGGGAGAGTTTGAGTGTTTTGAGGATTTTTTATGATTTTTTTTAGCAAAAATCTGGACCCTTTCTTTGTCAATGATTTCTCTATTTATAGAGAAAAGGTTTGGGAGTTTAAACAAAAAGGTGGCTTGGCTGAAACGTGAATATTAAGCTAAGTCAGATTTTCCAAGATCCCAAGGTGAAGTACTGAAGTTGTTGGTTAAAAGGGGCTGACTCCCCTGACTGATGGTGAAGTACAAATAGGATTTAAGTAAAGCATGGGCTTAGGACAGGATTTGTACTGACAAGTTCACTTTCAAGAAAATAATCTTCTGGGCAAGGGCTTAATCACCTGGACAATAAGTTAATCCATAATGTAAGCAATTAATTATGGAGTTAAATATAAGCATTAAGGCCTGTAAAGTAAGATCATATAGCATAGTCCAAAGATTTGATCACTGTTCTTTCAAAATCCTATTTTCCACTTGTGTCAAAGAGTTCTAGAAATGTACTAAAGAAGACTGCTTCAAAGGATTCAGAGTTGGGTTTGAAAGATGCTGATTCGAAGGGAACCAAAACTCCAATCGCAGCTTTTGTGTGAAGGTGGCTCATGTCCAATCGAAGGCTTGCATGCCAGGGGTTACATGTGGTCAAACTAAAGAGTGTACATAAAGGGTCCCTGTCTTGTGACTTCATGCCAACATGTAAAAGATCTATGTTCAAATGAAGCTTGTATAAAGGGAACCAACATGTCCAAACGAAAGGTGCATGTAGGAGGACAAAATGTTCAGATTCGAAAGAGGCATATAGGGAACGAAAAGTGCAAATCGAAGGATGCTAAAAGAGAGCCTTTTGCCTTGGAAATGAAATAGATTACAAGAGGCTTTTTTCCTTGTGAATCCAAACCAAAATGTGCCAGAGGCCCATGCCCAATCGAAGGATGCAAGCCAAGGTTGCATCAAAAGAGGCCAAAAGGCCAATCGAAGGCTGAAACGAAGAACACTTGTATTTCTCCAAATTTTGTCAAAATAATATTTTTATTTGTTTTCTCCCTTTTTGACAGTTTCCTTTTAATTTTGGTACTGGAAAAATCCAAAGTACTTGTGCAAGCTTGAACCTTGAGAATCCTTGTGAGAAAGGCCTTGAAGAATGAGAGGGAAAATTTTGGGGTACGACAGACATTTGCTGGCTCAGATTAAATCAACCAAAGATTTATTTTGATACTTCTCCCAGTAGATCTTTTTTTCGCTCAGATTAAATCGACCAAAGATTTATTCTGATACTTCTCTCAGTTAAAGATTTAAAGACATATACTGGCTCAGATTAAATCAACCAAAGATTTATTCTGATACTTCTGTCAGTAGACCTTTTTTCGGCTCAGATTAAATCGACCAAAGATTTATTCTGATACTTCTCTCAGTTAAAGATTTAAAGACTTATGCTGGCTCAGATTAAATCGACCAAAGATTTATTATGATACTTCTCTCAGTAGACCTTTTTCTGGCTCAGATTAAATTGACCAATGATTTATTCTGATACTTCTCTCAGTTAAATATTTAAAGACATCTACTGGCTCAGATTAAATCAACCAAATATTTATTCTGATACTTCTCTCAGTAGACCTTTTTCTGGCTCAGATTAAATCGACTAAAGATTTATTCTGATACCTCTCTCTGTTAAAGATTTAAAGACATCTTCTGGATTATGTTAAATCAACCAAAGATTTATTCTGATACTTGTCTCAGTAGACCTTTTTCTGGATCAGATTAAATCGACCAAAGATTTATTCTGATACTTCTCTCAATTAAAGATTTAAAGAAATCTGCTGGCTCAAATTAAATCGACCAAAGATTTATTTTGATACTTCTCTCAGTAGAACTTTTTCTGGATCAAATTAAATTAACCAAAGATTTATTCTAATACCTCTCTCTCTTAAAGATTTAAAGACATCTTCTGGCTTATGTTAAATCAACCAAAGATTTATTCTGATACTTGTCTCAGTAGACCTTTTTCTGGATCAGATTAAATCGACCAAAGATTTATTCTGATACTTCTCTCAATTAAAGATTTAAAGACATCTGCTGGCTCAAATTAAATCGACTAAAGATTTATTCTGATACTTCTCTCAGTAGACCTTTTTCTGGCTCAAATTTAATCGACCAAAGATTTATTCTGATACTTCTCTCAGTAGACCTTTTTCTGGCTCAAAGTAAATCGACCAAAGGTTTGTTCTTATACTTCTCTCAGTTAAAGATTAAAAGACCTCTGCCGGCTCAGATTAAATCGACCAAAGATTTATTCTAATACTTCTCTCAGTAGACCTTTTTTCTGGCTCAGATTAAATCGACCAAAGATTTATTCTGATACTTCTCTCAGTAGACATTTTCTAGTTCAGATTAGATCGACCAAAGATTTATTCTGATACTTCTTCATATATAGTAGAGCATAGACTCATTCTGATACTTCTACCAATAATGACCTCTGAATGGCATCTTTAAGCCCATTCCTAACATAACCAACAAACAATTTTATGTCATGCACAGGCGAGTCCAAATTTCTGGGCACTTAAGTGTTCAATCAACTTCTATCCTCAAGTCATGAATGGCGAACAAGACAATCTAACTATTAAGCTTTAAGAAGATTGAACATGGGAAACTGTTGTACCCCAAAATTTCCCCTCTCTTTTCTCAAGACATTTCTCACCAAAGATCTCAAATGCTCGGGGATTCTCAAGGGTTTGACCAGACAAACTCACCTTCTAAGCACTGAGCCTCTAAATTAGGGTTTTGTTTTTATTAAGGACAATTGAAATTTTGATGCCTCAAATCTTTCATAGTTCATTATAGGTCTCCAATATTGCACATACCAAGTTTCAATTCTTGCACTACAAATTTGCCCAGTCAATTGTTCATATGACTGGAAATCAACTGTATTGGGTAAAAAGTCAATTGTGGTTAATATAGTCAAACTTCATGATTTTTGGCCAAAATCAATATTTTGAAGTCATATTCATCAATTTATCAAGTGTTAATCACAATTCTTCAAGAAAAGCACTCAAATCATCAAAGGGGCAAAATTGTCAAAATTAGAGTTTTGACTGAGAATGACTGATCATTGACTTTTGACCTAGTAGATGACCTAATAGGTTGAAGCATGATCTCAAGGATTAAAACATAATATCTTGAACTAACTACATGACTCAAATCATTTCTCAAGACCAATGGATTGATAGTTTAATTTTTTATCAACTGATGAAAAGTCAACTCATACACAAAAAGTCAAACTTTGACATTTTGATCAACATTAAATTTCAAAGATCAAGATTCATAAAGATACTCAAAAATATAAAACTTGATCATCAAGAATCAAGAAATTCAATAAAGTCCACAAAAAGTCAAAGTTTTCAATACTTATTTCTAAGTATTTTCAACCTTGATAATTTCAATACTTCATGACAATTTTTCACCAAGATGCAAGATGATTCAAGAAAAACTTTCAACATGAAAGTTTTAGATCTTGATGAACTCTATAACTTTTTATTAGAGGGTTGATGTCCAAAAAATGTTTAGATTTGAAGATATAGGCTCATGAAGTCATGTCATTTTTCATAAAACACTTAGTGAAATTTTCAACAAGTTTAGGCAAATTTTTGACCAAACTTCTTGACCAATTTTCACCTAGTTCTAAGATGATTTAGCCAAAGTGATTAACATGAAGGTTGTAGACAATGTTTCAATATTTCCAAAATGTCCAAGAACTTTAAGAGATCATGCTTGATCTAGGAGAATCAAAGAGAAGAAGTCGAGCTTTCATTCTTCAATTATAGGTCATTTTGATGATGAACACTTGATCAAATCTTAAGCCATGTTGCATAAATCTTGCTTTGCAGGATTCTAACTTGCAAGTCACTCCATAATTAATAGTTTACACAAATGTTAGAGCTATGATCCAAGCATTTGAGCCATTGTCCAAGAGATTCATCCATTTTTGGCACAAAGTAACATTGCCATTCTTGTAGAGTTGCTTTAATCACAAAGTCAACTTGTCTTGAGCCTCTAACTTGTTTGTTCTGAACACACTTAACATACAAGATCATATAAGCATGTTTAAACCCTCTAACTACTCTAGATTTATTTCTACTTCACCTTGGGATAATGTTTGTCAAGTTTGCTTCAAAAACAAGTCACATAACCATAACATGTGATTTCTTGATTCTGATTATTTCAAGCCTTTAAACCTCTTGCCTATAAATAGAGAGGCCATATGCAACCTAACACACATATTCACAAGCCTTGAAACACCCTGAAACTCCCTAAAACTCAGAATTGCATCCAAACCTCCATAACTTGTCATTTCTGGCCAAAAACTTCAATCTCACAATCCAGTCATGCGTTTTCCCTCTAAATCATTCTTAAAGTTTCCATATATCAAATATAACCCATCCCCATCCCTATTTCACAAATGTAACTCCATCTTCATCATCTTCCAAACTCAAAAACTCAACTCTGCACATTGAGTTCTCCAGCATGATTCAGCCACTTTCAGCATAAAGTAAGAGTTGCATTAGCTTTCTTGGAGTCCATTGAAGCTATTCAGATCATCACCATACCTCTAGAAGTTCCTAAACTCCATACACGATTTCCAGTTTTGAGGTAAGTTTTCTCAACTTTGAACTCTCTCTACAAGCATCATTAATGGTTACTATGTGAATAAAAAATATAGACATCATAGTCTTGAAACTAACCATGCCCTTAGATTTCATTTATGTTGCCTGAGTGATGCGGATTTTGAAGATGAGCTTTCTAAAAAAATTAGGTTTTATTTGGTACCAGTGAAATTCTCATTCATCTTTGATTTATAGCTCATGAAATTTATATGGTTGAATTCGTATTGAAAAATGGAGCAAGTTTCATGTTCATACTTTTGCAAATGGTTGAGAAATGAGCAAGATCAGAAATTTGAAAATGCAACAACGGAGGCTGGCGCGAGGAAGGAGATGAAGTTGTAATTAGGACAAAGTTTATTTTAAATTTAGTGCAAGTTTCATTACAACCAGATGTAACATCCACCCCAGTGGCAGAACACGCGCGTATAAGGCATTCCTACTGGTCACGAGTTCGAGCCAGGCGTGGGACATTTTGTTATTTTCATGTTTGTTTCATAGTAATCATGTGTAAGCAAGCTTAGAGAGCGCATTGTGTTCCTCTCCTCTACACCATCTGATCATTGCAAGGATGAATCCAACGCATCACATGTGCAACCTATGATACACTCTCATAAGTCAGCAACATGTGATCTATTAGGCGCTAGACATTTCATTATGGGCCTTGAATGATTTACTTGCATATACCCCCCTTTTTGACCAAAAACCACGCATGGCCCATTCACATTTTTTTATTTTTTATTTCTGATTTAAAACAAAATACAAACTTGGGCCCAACCTTTTTACTACTTTTTACCACCCTTTTTACTTTTAAACACCCAGCCCATTTATTTTATATTTTCATTATTTTCATTTATTTATTTATTTCATTAAAACTAAAAAACACAAAAAATACATTTTTCTTAAATAATTTAATTTAAATATTTTATTTTTATTTTTATTAAATTAAATTCTATTATTTTCTTTTACATTATAAAAACATTTTCTAAATTGATACTAACATTCATATTATTTTTTAAATAAGTTACACTAGGCTTAGATTTTATTTTCTTCTTAAATTCAATTGACTTATATTTTAGGTCTTATTAAAAATTAATTAACTTTTCCATAATTAAAGTTAATTAGTTCAATTAGGTTAATCTCTAAACCTTTTCATCAAAAACACTAAAAAAACAATTTCTTTTCCCTCTTTACATTTTGTGCATAATTATTATTGTAATTCATATTCAATGATTTGTAATAGTAATTAGGGCTTTATTGCTTTTCTCCCTCTATTCACAAAATTGTATTCCCCATATCCAAAGCGTTGTAATAGCATATGACATTTAAATTCCGCAATTTATCACTTTCCTTATTATTGCTAGTAATTAGGGTTTGTATGACAAGACTAAAATCAAACCATAGAAAACCCTAACTCAAAGGTAATATACTTGAAATCAAAACACTTTACACACATGCACCTCTAGGGTAACCCACACTTGTTGCCTCGGATATAAACAATCATGTCCCTTGAAAGTGAGATGTTTTAGCAAAGACCCTTGATTAAAAGGTCATAGTCCCTCGATGACCCTTGAATGTTGCCTTCAATAAACGATCTTAGTCCCTTACGACAATTGCTAAAAAAATCTTACAAGTTTCCTTATATGACTGTAGAACGACCCACACATGTCCCTCACATCCAATGATATGGCTTTCTACCAACCAATGGTAAAGAAGCACTATTTAAAGGAGGAGAAAAAGAACAATGAATTTTTGAGTAGGTAGATTGCTCGTAATTGCTTGCTCACAAACAAAACCATTTCCATACTTCACACTTTCAAAAAATTTGTCAAAACCAAACACTTTGTATACATTCTCAACGATGCGAGAATCATTGCAAAGTTTGCCAAACTTAGGCGTTTTCAAAATATTTTTCAAACTTACACAAACACAAAGCATTTTCAAAGTGATCAAGCAATTAAGAGCTCGTAGATAACTATGGATGAAAAGGGTTCTAACACCTTCCCTTTTCATAACCTACCCCCCGAACTCAAGAAAATTCTCAAAAGGTATTTCCTGTTCATTTTCACCCTTTCCTTTATTGGATAAAAGAAAAGTCGGTGGCGACTCTTGCTATTCGCAACATTTACGATAAAGCACAAAACAACCAAGTCAGTTCTCCCACTGTATCACAATATGGAATAAAATTAAGGATAAGAAGGATAATTATAATATCTAAGTTAGGATAAAATTAGTTTCCCCCATGTTTAATCGATATGATGTCTTGTGATAATGAAGTATGATAATTATGTGACGATCTTGTGATAATACTTGGTTCATAATGATAAGTATGTGATGTATATGATGATGTGTTGATTTATATGATGGTGCTATGATGTTGTTTTAATTCCTTTGAAGCTATGATGATGCTTGTGATGATTCATGAATGGTGATGCATGTTAACTAGACGTGGTCATATTATTTATGATGTTGCGTATCATTGCATTCATGGCATGGTTTAGGACTTAGGTCTAGTGATGGTGATTAGGACTTCGGTCCAATGATGATGGTAGGACAATTGTCCAATGAAGGCAACAATCCCATAGTGTGGATTGGGTGCAACAGTGAAGTGCTCTGATTCTAAGTGAGAATCGACCCTATTAGTGGGGATATTTGGAGATTAAAGATGAATGAGTCACCAGTGACATTTTGGTACCACATGTATGATTCTATGATGATGCATTACATTCTATGTGACATTGCATTTGATGTGTTTCATTGATGAATGATGATACTTTGTATGTGCTAGTATATGTGTTCTTAATTGATGAATTGGCGAAGGTTTGAGTATAACATGAAGATGTGATGAAGCTTGATACCTTACTTATATGCATATTTTGCTATTGTCTATACCTTATATCTTATATAATGATTATGATTTACTCACCCTTTATGTTTGAATGTTACCTCCACATGAGTAACACGCAGGTGATCAAGAGTATTCTATAGGAGCTTAGAGGATAGTTTCAGGATGCGTTTTATTTTCTTTCAGTAGAATAAGGGAATCTGGCTCTGATATGTAACATCGGAGTTGGGATTGTTTGTTGAGAACTATATGTCTCTGTTTACTTTGATGTTTTCTAAATTGCCTTGTTATGGTATTGATATCCGAATTGGATCATGATGTTTAACTTGATGAATTATATGAGGTATCTGAATTATAGATGTTTTGAGATTTATGATTTTAGCTACAACAATTTGAAGATGCTAAATGCATATTATTTGGTTTATAGATTTACAATCCGTGTTACGGAGCAAGATGCATTATTAAGATGTTTTTATAAAGATGTTACACCCTTGTTGGTGGTATTACTATGATTTATTTATTTAAATAATTTCTAAAATTCCTTGGGTTTAGAAGGGTGTTACATCCTCGGTCTCAGGGATGACCAAACCACATCTCCTGACTCAATCAACGCAGACCGCAAAGACCCACATTTTCTAGAGAAGCCCCTAGAGAATCAAAGATCGAAGAAGCCTACTGAAGAACTACCCGCTATCCTCCAACCAGTTCAGATTCCATTTTTGGTACCCCAAAATTTTCCCTTTCACTTATCAATTATTTTCTCATAAAGATCTCTCTTGGTTCAAATTGCACTAGGATTGATCAACTCAAGACACCTCCTTAAGCACTGATGACCAAAATTATGGTTTGAGATTGCACAAGGATAATTGAACTTTAAATGCTTCACATGACTTTCATGGATCATTATGGGCCACCAATATTACTCATGTCAAGTTTCAAGCTTTGGATCATAATTTTGCGCAGTCAATTGAGCAGTTGACCTAAAAATCGGCTGTATTGGGGAAAAAGTCAACTATGGCCAATTTACAGTCAAACTTCACAATTTTTGATCCACATAAACATTATAAACTCATATCTATCATTTGATCAAGTTTGGACCACAATTCCTCAAGGAATTTGATCAAATCATTAAAAGGGAAAAATGGTCAAAATTAGGGGTTTGACTAAGAAAGGGAAATTTCTGATTTTGACCTAGAAAATGGTCAATTGGTTTGAAGCATGGTTTCAAGAGTTCAATTTCATCATTTTTACCTAATGGAATGACCTAAAACATTGCTCAAGATCAATTGGATTGATAGTGAATTTTCAGTCAACTGATCAAAAGTCAATTGTACACTGAAAAGTCAAACTTTGACTTTTTGGTCAAAATCCAATGTCAAAGATCACAATTCACCAAGACATGTCAAAATATGAAACTTATTCATCAAGAAATCAAAAAGTCAAGATTTCATTTTGAAAAGTCAAAGTTTTCTAACTTAGAAATATTTCTAAGTGTTTAAAACTTCATGTTTTTTTATAACTCTGAGCCAATTTTTCACCATGATGCAAGATGATTCAAAAGAAACTTTCAACATGAAAGTTGTATATCTACATTATATCTACAACATTTCTTTAAACAACTTCTTCTAAAAATTCTTGTATCTCAAGTTATTAATTCATAAAGTCATGGTCTTGAAATTGAACACTTAGTGAAATTTTGCCATAGTTTTGGTCAGGATTTTGACCTAACTTCATGGAACTTTTTCATATAGTTCCAAGGGGAATTTTCAAAAGTGATTCAAAGATGGTTTGTAGAGAACATTACAAGCTTTCCAAAATATAAAAGAACTCCTTGAGATCATTTGTGATCAAGGAGAATCGAAGAGATGAAGTTAGGATTTTCAAACTTAAATTACAAGCCATTTCATGATGAACAAAATCCAAATCCAAGCCTAGGATGCATAATCTTTGCTTTGTATGCCTCAAACTTGTTTGTCACTCCATAATTAAATATTTACACATTTGATAGAGCTTTAATCCAAGCACTTGAGCATTTATCCAAGTTACATTTCCATTTATGGCACAAAGTTGCCATTTCCATTTTGATAAAGCATTACTTTTGCAATTGTCAACTCCTTGAGCTTTGTACTTGTTCTTTCTGCACACACAACACCTATAAACCAAAAGCAATATGTCTAAAGCCTCTTTGAACTCAGAACATGCTTGTACAACATTTTGAGATTTGTCTTCTCACTTTTCTTCAAAAGCAAGTTGTGATACGATGGGAGAACTGACTTGGTTGTTTTGCGTTTGTATTTTCAAATGTTGCGGTTAGCAAAAGTCTCCACCGACTTTTATTTTATCCAAAAGGAAAGGCTGAAAAGGACATGAAAGATCTTTAGAGATGTTTTCTTGAGTTCGGGGGGTAGATTATGAAAAGGGAAGGTATTAGCACCCTTTTCATCCATGGTTTTCCACGGGCTCTTAGTTGCTTGCTAGATCACTTGCTTTTGTTTGAATGTGTACTTGTGGTGTGGGTTTTGAAAGTATTTTGAAAATGTCTTTGTAATGGTTCTCGTTTCTATAAGAACGCGTACAAAGTGTTTGTTTCAAAAATAGTTCAAAGAGGTGTTTGTGGAATGTGTTTTTGAAAGTGATTTTGAAAAGGGGTTTTCTTTGTAATGGCTCTCATTTTTGTAAGAACGCGTGCAAAGTGTTGTCTTTTGGAAGTGTTTCAAAATGAGAGTGTTTGGTGTATAAAATGTTTTTGTTGTGAGCAAGTGAGCGACTAGGAGTAACCTACCTACTCAAAAGGTTTTAGGTGTTATTTTCCTTCTCCTTTAGATATGGCTATCTTACCATTGTTTTGGTAAGAAGCCTCATCGTTGGATGTGAAGGGACGGGCGCGGGACGTTTGTATAGTCATAGAAGGCAACCCATGGAACATTTTAGCAATTCCGTTTTAATGACTAGATCGTTTACCGAAGGCAACATCAAGGGTCATCGAGGGACTACGATCTTTTATCGAGGGTCTTTTGCTAAAAACGCCCATGTTCGAGGGACATGACTAATTTTTGATAGGCAACAAGTGAGATTACCCTAAGGGTGCGTGTGTGCAAGTGTGTTTGTTTGCATGCATTTTGTCTTGCATTTAAAGGTTATCTATTTGTTGATTTTATCTTACCATACATCCTAATTACTAGCAATATATGAAAGAAAAATAAAATACGAAAAATAAAATCCTAAGCTATTACATCATTAGGGGGATGGGGGTACAATTTGCAAATAGGAATGAAATAAGTGTCTAATTATTACAACCATATCGAACAACTGGGCAACAATGAAAATATATGCATAAACAGTGTAGAAAATGGGAGAAACTGCCTTTTGAACCATTATGTGTCGACATATGCTGTTATGCATCGACACATAACTTTTCCTTGCTCATGTAAAGAAAAATCAACTCAGTATGAGCCGACACATAATGGGATGTGTCGACTCATACACCTTATTTGTATCGACACATATGCATTTTGTGTCGACTCATAGACTTTTTAACCTTCTGTTTTGGGACCTGGAATCAGTATGAATCGATGCATGGGGTTTATGTATCGACTCATACCCTGTTTTTTACTAGGATGAATTGACACGTGTGCATATGCATCGATACATACTGTACTTTTCTGCTTTAAACATTGTTTTATTGTCCATACATGTCAGTTTATAGCATATGATTGATAAACATAAACATCAAGCAAACGGGTAGCTAAAAGGGGCAATGACTACTTCATCTTATCTTCAAAAATAAATCATTAATGATGTATGAAAATACCAAGTCAAGAAGACTTACCTTGAAACTATACTTGGTGTTTGAAATCTGAATACTTTTCAAGATGTTATGAGGACTCCAATGAATCTCCAGGCAGCTTGTTCCAAACTGTTGAAACCCAATCAAGTTGTACAATATTGTTTTCATGTTTGGATGGTCAGGATAATGGCACTAACATAAACTGTTTTAGTGTTTTTACAATCTCTATGATCTAAGGTGTTTGGTTTATGGGAGCGTTTGTAAGATGGAATAATGGATTGAAGTTCTGTTTTGAATGAGATTAGAGCTGGTTTTTTCTTGAGTGAGCCAAAGTTATAAAGAATACTGTTTTTCTGTTCAAAACTCTCTATTCTCTCCAAAAATTCCAACCCTTATGTCTTATAAAACAACCCCTTTTGTAGACCCTTGACTGAGGTTTAGGGGGGAAACAAAATAAGTCATTTTAATTTGTTTTTGCCTACTATTTTGATACTTTATTCACACAATTTTCTTTTGCCATTTTGGTGCAATTTTGGGGCTGATATGATGCAGGTTGGGGGAAGACTGCATAGAGCAGTTTTGGACTGTATAGGACAACATATGCTGATTTGTGGTGCAACATAGCACAAGGTTTTTTGTAGGACAGCAATGGAGCAGGTTTTGGGGTGTTGTGGCAATGCAACATATCATACTTTGTTCAACTTGGACAACAAGATTTGTAGCATGAAACAAACTTAGTCTTGTGGAGTATTTTATGCACATTGTATCAAGGACAAAACATTGTGACAAGGTTTTGAGTCAAAGAGAAAAATCCAAGCAATACCAAGTTTAAGGTTTGTAATCTTGCAAAAAATGTCACTTTGTAATAACTTGAATTATTTGCCTCATTTTAAATTATTTGTAATTGTAGTAAAAAAATGTCATGAAGCAAATGAAATTAACAAGTATAGAAAATACTTAGAAGCATTCCAAAGTCTTGCAAAAGTTGGATTTTTAATTATCTTGATTTTTTGATGATCAAATTTCACCTTTTGGATGTCTTGACGCAATGTGATTTTTGGGACTCAAATTTGGTCAAAAAGTCAAAGTTTGACTTTTCAGTGTTCTTTTAACCATTTTTCCCTTGTAAATGATTTTCTTGAGTTGGGAGTTTCGGCCATCCTCAAAGCAAAGTAGGAGTTAGAACACACTCAAGGAGGTCCAGGCAAGCTACATAAATCATCAGGCCATCACAAAGGTTGCTCAATCTCCATACACAACTCCAGCTGCAAGAGGTAAGTTTTCAAACTTCTATCTCCTCATACAGGCATCATTTGATTTTGATTTGTGAAGATAAACTGTAGATACCATTGCCACGAAGCTGTACATATCCAAAATTTGCATTTATATGGCCTGAGCTTAGAGAATTTTAGAGTTGAAGTTTTCTGAAATTTTTAGGTTTTAAATTAGGGCCAAAAAAATCCTTATTCATCTTTGACTGTTAGCTTAAGTTATTTACATGGTTGGATTCGTGGGAAGAAATGCCACAACTTTCATGTTTGAACTTTTCATTTTTGTTGAGAGATGAAGAAGTATAGATCCTTTGGCTGGAGGTTGAAGATGAAGTGTAATCAGGGCGCGTTTTGTGTTACGTATTTATCCTTTCACACAAGTTAACGGATGTATCACCACCCCAGTGGTTAAAGCACGCGCCTGCCACCCTTAGGTCCTGGGTTCAAGCCCCAACGTGACCTTTTGTTATTTTTCACTATATTTTGACATTTTTGAGTTTTTTTTGCAGCGCCTGGGCCTTTGTGCCGGGCCTCCCATTTTTGCTGACTCCTAACCTTGATTTACTTCAGCATCCCCTGACCCATTTTTTTAAAATTATTTCATTTTTCTGTTTTTTTATTTGATCATATTTTAGTTTCTTTAATGTTTTTATTATTTATTATTATTAATATTATTATTATTTTTATTAATAAAAATCCAAAAAATATTTTATTTATTATTAATATTAATATATTTTATTTTTTCTATAAAACAAAAAAGATTAAAAAACATTTTCTTAAAACAAATTAATTTCTTTTTTTTCTTAAATAATTAATTTTTAGACTTAGGTTAAATTAGTATATTATTTTATTTTCTAGTTAAAATTAATTTAGAACTTAGGTTTATTTTAATTAATTAATATTCATATTATTTTTATTAAGTTAAAACCTTTTCATAAATAAAACCCTAAAATACATTTTTAACTTAATTTCCTTCTTAATTAATTTATGTTTAATTTTTTGCTGGTTACTTCAAGATGAAAGTCTGGATAGTAGGGCTTATGGGAAGGAACCTGGATAGTAGGGTTACTTCAAGATGAAAGCCTGGATAATAGGGCTTATGGGAAGGAACCTGGATAGTAGGGTTACTTCAAGATGAAAACTTATGGGAAGGAACCTAGATAGTAGGGTTACTTCAAGATGAAAGCCTGGATAGTAGGGCTTATAGGAAGGAACCTGGATAGTAGGGTTACTTTAAGATGAAAGCCTGGATAGTAGGGCTTATGGGAAGGAACCTGGATAGTAGGGTTACTTCAAGATGAAAGTCTGGATAATAGGGCTTATGGGAAGGAACCTAGATAGTTGGGTTACTTTAATTGATCATGTAGATTAGTTGAACCGTTTGGTTTCAGGAACTGATTTTTCATTAGCTGTTTGTAAATATGACATGTATAACTGCTGGAATCGTTGGTGATAATTGTCTTTCCTGAAAAGATAACAGGGTTAATTATATGCGATGCATGAAATGCATTGTGGTATGATGTTCTCAAAATAAGTGACATTATGCTGTATGTGATATGTATGCGCATGTCACGATGTATGAGCATGAGATGTTATTGTGACATGTCCGAGTCTGGGAAAATAAATCCCTGATTGCTGCTGGAGAGTAAGCATTTCTGACTGTTGTAGAGGACCGCAGTTCATCACTTCTACTGGGGACAGCTACCGGACATGACTATGCTAGAGGTTTACTCCTTGTTGTTTGTGAATATTTTGCCTGGGAGAGACTCTGTTTGAGAACAACTATGTAGGAGAATAACTCTGTTGGAAGGTGGACTTCCATAGCTAAAGTAATAAGCTTTGTTGGGGATTGAGCTTCTGTATCCAGAGAAATAAACTCTGCTTGGGGAGATAAAAATTTATGATGATCTACTCGCGATTATGAAATTCGGCTGGGGGATATAGATGTCAGGTTTCTGGATGACCCTGGCTAGGGAGATCAATGCTTTGATTACCTTTAATCTGTGGGGGAATACAGATGCTACGAGGTCGTATGCATTGATGATTATGTTTCAAAGCTGTCTCTGCCCCGGTACCGGATGGACAGAGTAATTGTCGGGTTTTGACATTTCTGGTTTTTTGCCCCTGTTGAGCAATTGTCTTTTCGTTTCTTACGCAAACATTTGTGAGTAGAAATCATATTCGAATGCATATGTCAAGAATAAACCATTGGACGTTCTTGCAAAAAATAACAGAAAAGGAAAAACACATAGTTTTTAGTTTTTTTTTTGTAAAAATGATTTGTATTGATTTTCGAAGTTGGCCTATAATAGGCGTTTTTTATACAAGGAGGCTGAAGCTCTAGTAAGAGAACGCCGCTGTAAGAATAGAAGTTATACAATATTGTGTAAAAATAAAATAGCTATGTACAATAATCCCATTGGGTTCTGTTGTACCCTAAAATTTTCCCTCTCACTTATCAAGAATTTGCTCACAAGATCTCCTTGGGCTCAAGACTGCACTAGGATTTGATCAAGCTCAAGACATCTCCTCAAACACTGATGACCAAAATTAGGGTTTGAGTTTGCACAAGGATTTTTGAGCTTCCAATGTCCCATGTGACTTTCATGGATCATCATGGACCCCCAAGATTACTCATGTCAAGTTTCAAGTCTTGGATCACATTTTTGTTCAGTCAATTGAGCAGTTGACCTAAAAATCAATTGTATTGGGGAAAAAAGTAAACTGTGGCCAATTTACAATCAAACTTAATAATTTTTTATCCATATCAACATTTTTGACTCATATGAATCATTTGATCAAGTTTGGACCGCAACTCCTCAAGAAATTTGATCAAATCCCCAAAAGGGCAAAATGGTCAAAATTAGGATTTTGACTAGGTAAGGGAAATTTCTGGTTTTTGACCTAGAAAATGTTCAATTGGTTTAAGGCATGATCTCAAGAGTCCAATTGCATCATTTTGACCTAATGGCATGGTTCAAAACATTGCAAGTCTATTGGATTGACAAATGAATTTTCCAGTCAACTGATCAAAAGTCAACTGTATACTGAAAAGTCAAACTTTGACTTTTTGGTCAAATTCAAGTGCCAAAGATAATAATTCATCAAAACATGTTAAAATATGAAACTTATTCATCAAGAAATCAAAAATTCAATATTTCATTTTGAAAAGTCTAAATTTCTAAAACTTAGAAATTTTTCTAAGTGTTGGAAATTTCATGTTTTTTTCATAACTTTGGACAAAATTTTCACCATGATGTAAGATGATTCAAGAGAAACTTCCAACATTTAAGTTGTATATCTCCATGAAATCTACAACTTTTCTTTACACAACTTCTTCCAAAAATTCTTGGATCTCAATTTATAATTTTATGAACATAGGGTCATGAAACAAAACACTTATTGAAATTTTGCCCTAATTTGGTCAGGATTTTGACCCAACTTCATGGCACTTTTTCATATAGTTCCAAGGGGAATATTCAAAAGCAATTCAAAGATGGGTTGTATAGCATATTTCAAGCTTTACAAAATGTCCAAGAACTCCTTGAGATCATTCTTGAGTAGGTAGAATCGAAGAGATGAAGTTAGGATTTTGTCACTTGAATTACAAGTCATTTTTGATGAACACTTGAACCAAATACATGCTCGGCTGCATAATCCTTGCTTTGCAGGCCTCAAACTTGTTTGTCGCTCCATAATTAAATGTTTACACAGCTGTTAGGGCTTTGATCCAAGCAATTGAGCTATTGTCCAAGTTGCATTTCCATTTATGGCACAAAGTTAACAATGCCATTCTTGTAAAGCAAGCTTTTTGCATAAAGTTCACATCAAGCCTCAAACTTGTTCCCTCTGATCACACTTCATCCACAAAGTCAAAAGCAAGCTTGTTTAAAGCATAACCATTCTATCTTAGCAAGTACACAAGGCATGAAAACTTGTTTTGTCAAAAAATCACATGTTTAACTTAAACATGTAAATTTGAATTATGATCAACTAGAGCATTCCAAACTTGTTGCTTATAAATAGAGTCACTATTTGTGAGCTAGAACACGAGCTTGAGCACCCTGGAATACACCAAAACTCTCTTAAATCAGAAATTGCCCAAAAACTCCATTGTTGCACAGTTTCTGACCTTGAACCTCAAACTCACATTTCCCTCGTGCGTTTCTTGGTCTTTTAGTTTCTAAAGCTTCCTTACATCAAGTGTAACTTATCCATGTACCTGTTTCATTTCTGTAACATCATTTACCCTATCTTCCATAACCAAAAACAGAGCATTGCACATTGACTTCTCCAAGTCATTTCAGCCACTCTCAACTCAAGCAAACCATTGCACTAGCTTCCTAGGACCTCAAGGAAGCTAACCTGATCATCACCATCACTTGAAACAAGCTCAAACTCCAAACACGATTTCCAATTTTGAGTTAAGTTTTCTCAACTTGGAACTCTTCATACACGCATCATCAATAATTTATTTGTGAATAAAACATGTAGATATCATTTCCATGAAGCTAACCATGTCCTCAGTTTCCATTAATTTTGCTTGAGCTTAGAGAATTTTGAAACTGAAACTTCTGAAATTTTTAGGGTTCAAATTAGGGCCATTAAAATTATTGCTTATCTTTGATCTATAGTTTTAATACTTTAAATTTCTGGAATCGTGAGAAAATTTGCTACAAGTTTCATGTTTATAGTTTTCATTTTTGATGAGAAATGAGCAAGTTACAGTTGGTCTGGCTGGAGGTTGAAGATGAAGTCTTCAGAACACATTTTGCCTTACATATTTATTGTTTCATTTGTATTAACGGATGTATAGCCACCCTAGTGGTAGAAGCGCGCACTTGTAACCTATGGGACCTGAGTTTGAGCCCTAGTGGTACCCTTTTTCATTTTTTTCACATTTTTCTGACTTTGTTTGTTTGTTTTTGCAGGCGCTGGGCCCCTTTGAGCCTGGCTTATTTTTTTTGTTTGTTTTTGCTCACTAACCTCCCTGTTTCCTCTTGGAACCCCCTGGGCCAAGATATTTATTTATTTATTTCATTTATCTTTTCTTAAATATATATTTTCTAAATACTAAAAAAAATCATAAAATACAAAAAAATGACATATTTATATTTTGACTTATTTTATTCTATTTTTCCACAAAAATTATTTTTATAAATTATACTTTATTTATTTTATTAAGTAAATCTTATAGACTTAATTAATATTATTTTATTTATTTATATTTTTTCACACCATTTAAAATACATTATTTTAATATAAAAAATACTAAAAATATTTTATAATACTATAAATATTTTCAAGATAAAAAATACTAAAAAAAATACTTTTCTTAAACTTGTTTTCTTTTGATTAATAGAATTAGGGTTTTCATTTAAAAATTTATCTTAATAAATTCAAACTTAATTAATTGTTCTCTTTATTTAATTTGGTTAAGACAAAAATCTTCTTTTCATGAAAATCAAACAAATTCATTTTCTTCACATTTTGCATCCTTGTACATTTATTTTTATACTTTGTATTTATTTAAATTCCTTGTATATTCACACCCATTAAATTTGGTTGTAATAGATTAAATAGGTTTAATTCTTGCAATCCCCACAAATGTTGTAATAGCGTAGTAGCTTTAAATTTCGCAATTTATCGCTTTTATATAACATGCTAGTAATTAGGGTCTGTATGGAAAGACTAAAACCAATGCTTAGAAAACCCTAATTCAAGACAAATTCAAGCATGAAAACAATACACTTGCACACTAGCACCCCTAGGGTAAAATCCACTTGGTTGCCTTATACAAAATGGCCATTTTACGCATGTGAGGTATCTTAGAAAAAACAAGCAAAAATACAAGATCATGGTCCCTCGATGACGCTATCTAAGTTGCCTTACAAATGATCTTAGTCCCTCAAAAAGAATTCTAAGATATCTTGCAATATTGCCAATTATGGTTATACGATGACCCATGCCCGTCCCGTTTACACCCAAAGATAGGGTTGCTTACCAAATCAATGGTAAGACAACAATGTCAAAGGAAAAGAAAATGAACAAGAAAGACATTTGAGTAGGTAGATTGCTCCTAATTACTTGCTCTATTTCAAAACAAACATCCTTTCTATTTTCAAAACAATCACCTACACTTTCAAAACATCTTAGAAAACTTGAAAACATTTTCAAAAGATTAACATCTTTGTATACATTCTTACGAACGAGAATCATTACAAAGATTGCCTAAACAATGGCCTCTTTACAAAATACTTTCAAAAAAACCACACAAAGCATAATTTCAAACAAAAGCAAGTGATCTAGCAAGTAACTAAGAGCCCATGGAAAGCCATGGATGAAAAGGGTGCTAATACCTTCCCTTTTCATAATCTACCCCCCGAACTCAAGAAACAATCTCAAAGGTCTTTCCTGTGCTTTTTCACCTTTCCTTTTGGATAAAAGAAAAGTCGGTGGCGACTCTTGCTAACCGTAACATTTGCAATCAAACACAAAACCTTCAAGTCAGTTCTCCCACCGTATCACAGGTTCCAATTCTGCTATTGCCGCTATGTCTTCGAGCATCTCATCACTTTGTTGCTTGTTCGTAGCCGACTAGATTGATTGGTGTCGTTCGAGCTTGACAATTGATATTAAGGTCTGATCGCAGGGTGATCCAATGGGACATAGTGATACACTTTTCATCCCTAACTTTTTCCTGGACTTCCCTTTCGGGTTTTCAGTCCATCGGGATACCCTTTTTTCCCAAGCCGCCTTTTCAGGTTTTCGACATGTCGGGTGTACAATTTTTTTTCATTTTCATCCCTTATTTTTGTCCAAACCCTTTTGGTTCGCCGGGAAGCCATTATTTTTTCCTAGGCCAGTCAACCTAGCGGGTCTTTTATCATGCGTAGTATCTTTTCACTATGTCTGCATTGACAGGGTAAGGGAGGTCGTCACCATCCATGGTGGTTAAAATCATGGCTCCACCCGAGAAAATGTTTTTAATTACAAACGACCCTTCGTAGGTGGGAGTCCATTTGCCCCTGGGATCACCTTGTAGCAGTATGATACGCTTGATTACTAGATCCCCAACTTGATATTCTTGACGTCTGAATTTTTTGTTGAAAGCCTTGATCATCTGCTTTTGATACGTCTGACCATGGCAGATAGCAGTAAGTCTCTTTTCATCGATCAGATTTAGTTGATCAAGTCAAGTCTGGATCCAATCGTCTTCGTTCAAACCCGCATCTTTCATAATCCTTAAAGAAGGAATTTGGACCTCAATGGGTAGGACTGCCTCCATGCCATATACCAGAGAGTAGGGTGTTTCCCCTGTCGATGTCCGTGCGTAGGTACGATACCCATGAAGAGAGAATGGTAACATCTCATGCCAGTCTTTGTATGTCACTGTCATCTTTTGTATAATCTTCTTGATGTTCTTGTTAGCCGCTTCAACAACGCCATTCATCTTCGGCCGGTAGGGAGAAGAGTTATGATGATGTATCTTGAATTGCTTATAGAGTTTGGTGATCATCGTATTATTGAGATTCATACCATTGTCCGTGATAATTCTCTCTGGCACACCGTACCGACATATCAGGTTATGCCTGATAAACTGCGCCACCACGTTCTTGGTTACAGTAGCAAAAGAGGAAGCTTCAACCCACTTTGTGAAGTAATCGATAACTACCAGGATAAAGCGATGTCCATTGGAAGCGGTAGGCCTGATTTCTCCGATCATGTTAATACCCCACATTGCAAAGGGTCACGGAGCCGTCAAGACATTCAAAGGAACCAGGGGCACATGCACCTTATCAGTATAGATTTGGAACTTATGACAGGTTCGGGAGTGTTGATAACAATTCGCTTCCATAGTGGACTAGTAGTATCCTGCTCGTAGGATCTTCTTAGCCATGGTATGTCCACTGGAATGGGTTCCGAAGGTACCTTCATGTAGATCTGTCATAATCCTCTCTACTTCGCTCTTGTCTACACACCGCAGTAAGGTAGAGTCATGGTTGCGCTTGTAGAGGATTCCATTACTGAGAAAGAACTTCACAGAGAACCTTCTCAGAAACTTCTTATCATTGACAGATTCCCCTTCGGGATACTCTTGAGTTTCGAGGTACTCCTTCATTTCATGAAACCAGGGTTTATCTGCTACCTCTTTGGTATCAATATCGCACCAGTGCACTGGTTCATCCAACCTCTCAATGGTGATTCAGGGAGCTTTGTTGTCCCACCAGACTTTGAACATAGAAGACATGGTAGCTAACACGTCCGCTAACTGATTCTCCTCTCGCGGGAAATGTTCAAAGGTTACTTCCTCAAAGTGTGGGAGCAATGTCAGTACATGCTCTCTGTATGGGATGAGATTCAGATTTTTCATATCCCATTCGCCTTTGATCTAAATTATCACTAAAGCTGAATCCCCGAAGACATTCAAGAACTTGATCCTGAGGTCGATATCAGCTTTGAGACCCATGACGCAGGCTTCATACTCCGCCATA
Organism: Vicia faba; assembly: GCA_948472305.1. Taxonomy (NCBI): domain Eukaryota; kingdom Viridiplantae; phylum Streptophyta; class Magnoliopsida; order Fabales; family Fabaceae; genus Vicia; species Vicia faba. Next base: position 255,290,077 of record OX451736.1, on the reverse strand, counting down.
TTGTTAGTGAAGTTGAAACATAGTCGGGCAGTGAAAGGAGTATGATAACCCTCAGGAGATATGATTACAGCACCAATGCCATTACCGAGTGAGTTCGAAGCTCCGTCAAAAACCATGGTCCATCGGGAACCTTTCTCAGGTCCTTCATCCGGTCCAGGTTCTTCATAGTCAATCACTAGCATAATTTTCTCGTCCGAGAACTCAAAATTCATGGACTGGTAGTCATCCACAGCCTGATGAGCTAAATGATTAGACAATACACTTACCTTGATTGCTTTTTGGGTTGTATATTGTATATCATACTCAGTTAGGATCATCTGCCATCTCGCTATTGTTCCGGAGAGAGAGGGATTCTCGAAGATGTATTTGATTGGATCAATCTTAGATATCAACAGAGTAGTGTGGGTCAGCATATATTGTCTTAGTCTCTGAGCAGCCCATGCCAAAGCGCAGTAGGTTTTCTCGAGCATTGAGTATCTTGTCTAAAAGTCGGTAAACTTTTTGCTAAGGTAGTATATTGCGTGCTCTTTTCGACCAGACTCGTCATACTGCCCCAGCACACACCCCATTGAATTGTCTAGCACTGTTAAGTATAATATCAAAGGTCTTCCTTCAACCGAAGGCATCAATATTGGTAGTTCCTTAAGGTATTCCTTGATTCTTTCAAAAGCATTCTGGCATTCGTCATTCCACTTTACCACTTGATCTTTCTTCTGAAACTTGAAGATGGGCTCACAAGTAGCAGTTAGATGTGAAATGAACCTGGCGATACAATTCAAGCGTCCCAAGAAATCTCTAACTTCCTTCTCTGTACGGGGAGCTAGAATCTCTCGTATGGCCTTTACCTTTGTGAGGTCTACCTGAATACCCTTGTCACTAACAATGAAACCCAAAAGCTTACCAGACCTTACCCTGAAGGTGCACTTGTTCAGATTTAGCCTCAGCTTGTATGTCTTCAACCTGTCAAATAGATTTTGTAGATGGTCGAGGTGCTCTTCTTTGATTTGATACCTGGATATCATGTCATCAACATAAACCTCGATCTCACGGTGAATCATATCATGGAACAAAGCGACCATGGCTCGCTGGTAAGTTGCCCCAACATTCTTCAACTCAAAAGGCATCACCTTGTAACAGAAGGTGCCCCACTGTGTGATGAAGGTTATCTTCTCCATGTCTTCAGGATCCATCTTGATCTGGTTGTAGCCAGAGAAACCACCCATGAAGGAGAAGATTTTGTGTTGCACGATGTTGTCAACCAGAACATCAATGTGGGGTAGCGGGAAGTCATCCTTGGGGCTTGCCCTGTTCAGGTCTCTGTAATCCACACACATCCGTACCTTGCCATCCTTCTTAGGTACCAGAACAATGTTAGCAACCCACTGCGGATAGAAGGTGATAACTAAGAACCCTGTGTTAAACTGCTTCATGACCTCTGCTTTGATCTTCTCTTACATTTCAGGGCGCATACGGCGGACCTTCAGTTTAACCGAAGGACAATCTTCTTTAGTCGGCAGACGTTGTACCACGATATCAGTGTCTAAACCAGGCATGTCTTCATATGACCAGGCAAAGATCTCAACATAGTCGAGCAACATCTATATCAGTCGCTGTTTGATCTTAGTCTCCAGATTTGCGCCGATCTTGACTTCTTTTCTTTCCATCTCCATGCCCAAGTTTATTGTCTCAACTGGATCTTCATGAGGCTGTATAGCCCTCTCTTCCTGTTTTAATAGTCTAGCCAGCTCTCCAGGAACCTCACAATCGTCTTCACCTTCGTCCTCGGCTTGGTTGATCGGATTTTCGAAATCATAACTGGCAGTAGCAGAATTGTTATCAATGGGATCCAGAGTGGATATGGATCTGCAGTTTGATACGTGAGTGTGTGTAAGAGCATAACTGTATTGATAAAGTAAAAACAGAAAAGAAAAACAGAGAGCGCAAAGTTTGTATGCAAGGAACATCCAATGCTTTATTGATGACATATGAAATGACACATAATAACCCTCACAAATAGAACCATTGTGCCTTGGGTAAGGCACAAGGCTAAAAAGTTAAAGATTATTTATTACAAATTCAGAACACAAGTAAGACAATTACTGCGGAATAAAAGAAACTGGTATGGAATCTCTAGCCGTCCAATTACTTGGTCCACCGTTGGTAGTTGGGTAGATCCAGCTGTCAATGTCAGAGTCTTCCTCACTGTTTTCAATAGCGTTGACCCCACGATTGCTGATGCGTAGGGGAGGTCCTCCAGCTCGAGCGCTTCGACCAACCCTTTGAACTTCTGAAGTAAAGCCCAAACCAAATTTGTCAGTTTTGTGAGTAAAATCAGGGAGCTGTCCCTAATTGGTACACCCATCCTCTTCGACCACTGCTCTGGCGTCCTTGAGAGAAGCCATCTTCAGAGGAGGTTTGGTGCTGGTGGTAGTCTCGGTTGACGCCAAAATCTGGGGAACCTCTTCAAAGTTTTGACAAGGAGTCTCTATGAATTCCCCATCCATCTCCACATACCTGAAGGAGTTCAGGTGGCTCACCATATACTCCTCTTCGCCATGCACAGTGACAATCTTCCCCTTTACCGGATATTTCATCATTTGGTGCAGTGTAGAAGTAACAACCCCAGCTTCATGGATCCAAGGATGATCCGACAAACAAGAGTACGATGGCCTGATGTCCATCACGTAGAAGGTGGACTCAAAGGTCTGAGAGCCTACCTTGATAGGGATGTCCACCTCCCCGTGCACCATTCTTTTCGACCCGTCAAAAGCCCTTACCACAATGTTACTAGGTTTTAAAGTCAAGCCTTCACAATCCAGCCGATCAAGAGCCTTATTAGGCAGAACATTCAGTGAAGACCCAGTATCCACCAGCACATGAGCCATAGTGGTACCCCTGCATTCGATCGATACATGCAGAGCATCATTATGCTTTCTCCCTTTCGGAGTCAAGTCAACATCTGAAAAACCCAGCCCATTGTCAGCAGTCAAGCTGGCCACACAGTCTTTGAATTGATCGGCTGAGGTTTCTTGCGGCACATGCACGGTCTTGAGGAATGCAATCAAAGCCTTTGCACGGGCCTCAAAACATAACAACAAAGACAACATCAATATCTTCGAGGGGGTATGCCCCAACTGCTCGACCACATTGTAGTCGCTCTTTTTGATTATTTTTAAGATTTCCTCTATCTCTTGCTTAGAGGATTCCACAACAACTTTCCTAGGTGCCTCCGTCCGGGCAGGCCCATATACAACTTATTTGCCTCGTCCCTGATGACTCATCGGCAAGGGTAACAACTGGATTAAGGATAGGAGTAGTAGTTGAAGTACTATCAGGAACAACAGATGGAATAACAACAGGCTTATTGACAGTCTTCGGGGAAATCTTAGGAGAGAAAACCTTTCCACTTCTGGTAATCTTGCTGGTCTCGACAATGTTACTAACATCGGGATCAGCCTCTTCATTCTTCAGATCTTGTTTAACTCCATGATAGTAAACATTGGCGCCATAATGCCAAGGGATAGCTTTATCCGAGGCGTATGGGACAGGACCAGGAAAAGTGATTATTAATGGAGCGACTCTCGGAGCGGGTGTAATCCTAATAGGTCTTCTCGAGGAGGCCTTGGAAGGATTGGAGAAAATGGTTATAATAGCAACATCTTCGAACGGAACAACTGGAATCAAAATTTTCTCGAACAAAATTTCTCTGCTGTCTATCAGGCACTGGACACCTGTCTTTAGCAAATAGAAACTAGAAGGAAGAGGTGAACACATGTGGAAACCTTCACTATAACCCAGAAATAAACCGTCCAGCAACAAATTCTTCTTAACAGTCTAAGGGGAGTAGAAACTTCATCAACTGAGGTCACAAACATATTGGTATCAATGAAATTAACTCCACAATTGTGCTTAGGCATGGGAGAAGTTATGATATTGGGCTTCTCTAGAGCATCGAACTCAATTTCCTTGGCTTCAATCAGATCCTGTACTTTATTTCTTAGAGCCCAAATGTCATTTGTATCGTGACCAGGACTCTCAGAATGGTAGGTACACCGAGCGTTTGGATTGTACCGAGGAGAGGTGGTATTAGGATTCTTGGGAGCCTCTTTCAAGGTCTCCAAGTTGGATTTCAGAAGATGGAGTAGAACCTCTGTCAATGTCATGTTAATCCGGGTAAACTGCCTTTGTGGTCTTTCTACTCTTTGTTGATTGTTGCATTGTGGAGCAGCCGCAGGCCTAGGTATCATTACAGCACTTACCGTCGGATGGTGTTTAACTCTGCTCTAACCTCTTGGGCTATACATAGAACTGGATTCCTTCTTACCAGCGAAGGGATTCTTTGCTGAACTTGACGAGGTATCTTTCTGTATTTTACCACTCCGGATCCCAGCTTCTACCCTCTCTCCAGTTAATATCAGCTCAGTAAAACCATCCGATAAGCTACCGATCAAATGGTTGAAGAACGAACCAGACAGCGTCCCTAGAAACATGTCGACCAACTCCCTATCAGACAAAGGGGGTTGGACTCTTCCAGCCAAATCTCTCCACTTCTGTGCATAGTCCTTAAAGCATTCACCTGCATCCATGGACATACTCTGAAGCTGAGTACAGGTAGGGGCAAGGTCGGTGTTGTATTGATACTGCTTGTAAGAAGGAGCAGCCAAATCCTCCCAGTTTTGGACATTGGTTCCCTCCAATTAGTAGGAACACTCAAGCTGAGTCCCTGACAGACTGTCTTGAAAGAAGTGAACCCACAAGTTCCTATCAGCAGTGTGAGGCTGAATCTTCCTCACATAGGAACGGAGATGAAGCTTGGGACAAGACACCCCATCATATTTTGTTAAAACCGGAGCTTTAAATTTGTGTGGGATAACTACCCCGGACACCAATACCAGCTCTTCAAAATCTAGCCCTGGTATTCTCTGGATCTCCATAGCGCTTAACCGATCCTCTAACTGCTTGTACCTATCCTCAGTGGGAGGATACTGCTCATCATTGTAGTCTGTATCATTGTCAGGGGCTTCAGGACTAGGGTTCTCCTCCCTTGTTTCTATCTCTTGACTTTCCCCTTCTTTGGACAAGGAGGTCAGATTGACTGGTTGCTTTAGCGGCCCCCCAAACCTTCTGCCCATATTGAGGGCACCAACGAGCTTCTTCTTCTTCTTCTTCTTCTTCTTCTTCTTCTTCTTCTTCTTCTTCTTCTTCTCTTTCAGGATGAGGGTCTTCAGATCCTCCTACCCTTTTTCCAGAGTTATGAACATCTGTTGAAATTGGGCATTTTGTGCCTGAAGATCTTTGATGCTTTGTTCATAAGACATCTTTGCTGAAAGAAACAGCGAAGAAGATGAGAAACCTGTAATGGTACCTGCCTATGCAATGTTACAGATGATATGCGTATGCAATGATTTCAATGAAATTAGAGATTCAAATTTGCTTTAGACAAAAGGAAACACACGTTACATTAATAAATCAAAGCTTGAGTACATCATACCTCTTTGGGCTTACAAAGAAATACAAAAAATCTAAGATAAAAAGGTTATACGCATCCTCTTTGGTGCGATGTAGGTGTTTAGAGTCCGCTCCTCATGAAGTTGCTTAGTGAGTTCCAAAACCTTCTTCTCGCTGGTGTAGAATTGGGCCTCAAAAGTGTCTCACTCCCCCTTAAGTTGTATCCAATCCTTTTGTAAGTCTTTAAGAGAGGTGAGCATGTCAGGATGTAGGATAGCGTAGGGAACATCTCCTTCCACAACAGGATGTATGATAACCGAGAGAATGGAGGGGTAAGGCATTATAAGACTTTGAGCACGAGCTAGTAACCATTTGAGGTAAGGCTCAAGAGGGATGGAATTATTATGCCCCAATGTCTTGCTATCTACCTTGTTCAACATCCTCCAAGCTCAGATAAATCTCTGGAGGTGACCTTGATCATTGTTCTCGTAGTCAAATACCAAACCTTGAACGAGCATCTCGTGTGGGCCATCCCTTCGAGCGTAACCAAACTATCTTAAAGCTAAGCAAGGGTTGTAGGTGATACCTCCTCTGATTCCAAGTAAGGGTACATTAGGGAATTCTCCACAACAGTCGAGGATGATAACATTCTCTATAGATCGGGAACACCAATGAATGTCTGAATGTTTGAGCGTCATCAACCTATGTGACCACCTTGAACCTTGCTCGTTCCTCAATACGGACTGGGGAAGATGCAAAATAAACCATCTTGCCAAAATAGGAGTACAACATATAAGGATACCTCTTTTCCTCATAGTGCGAGTGTGAAAGGAATGTAGGATGTCCCCTAGCAAAGTAGGCACCTGGTTACGAGACATGGAGATTTTGACGACGTTCACATCTATGAGGTGGTCAGGATTTGGAAACAAAACCATCCCATAGACGAGGAGAGCTACAATTTCCTCAAAAGCTTGCAAATCCAAAGAGTTCCAACAACTTTGGGCTTTCTCAAACAAGAACTTTGTTAAGAAACCTTTGACACCACTCCTTGTTTCCCAATTAGTTGTGATATATGATGGTTGCAAGTGTAGAGCTTGAGCAATCTCTTATGGCTTTGGATCTCTTTCCGTACCGTTGAAAGGTAGTTGACTGAGAATGGGAATCCTCAAGAAGTGGGAGAATTCTTCCAAAGTTGGCACAAGTTGATAATCGGGAAATGTGAAGCAATGGTGTAGAGGATCAAAGAACTGAAAGAGCACCTTCATCATGTCCTCATCAGTGTTGGAGGTAACCAAGTTTAGGAGGCAACCATGTCTTTTGGTAAATGGAGAATTTTCAGGAACCCTTGATGCTAGCTCCTTAAGTTGAGGAGGGATCCTTACAAGATTGACTTGAATGGTTTTCCTGCGAATAGAACCCATGTCCTATAAAACAGAACAAAGATAAATCCCAAGATCCTTGAAATGGTTAGTGAACATGAGTATGATGTTATGATGTTCATGATGTTATGTACATGTATATATATACAAACAAAACAAAACAAGTCCTTAGGTTTAGGCTTGCATGGAGTCTTATAGGTAAGTACCCTCTTGAAGTTTAGTTGGCTCAAACCTGTCCTAGTAATAGTATACTGATTCTAAGGAGCTCAATATTGTTGGAAATCCACCAATACTTTATGATGAATTTCGACCACCACTGATGATTAGTTATGACAAACAAATAAAAGAACAATGGAGATATTTCTGCAGAATTTCTATTATGCCCACAAACTGTGGAATCTTTATTATTCACTTTGCAACTGCAAAATACTGTGAATGACTTGATTACAAAAATATGGGTTACTCCCTCTATTTATAGATTTAGGTTAGCTTGCTCCCTAAGCTAAACCCAAGCCCAAAATATCTATTTACTAAATCAAATCTAATCTAGATTTAAATTCAAATCTATTTAAATCTAAACAAATCAAATCTTCTTTTGACACATATGAATTACAATTTAACACACCACCTAATTCATTGTGTCTAAATTGTCTATGTTCATCATGGCCCTTAGCTTTCTGAATACTTCGACCTGCACTCCCTTCGTCATGATGTCTGCAATCTGATTCTCAGTTCTGCAGTGTTCTAAATTCATCTTCCGATCTGCTACCTACTCTCGAAGATAATGGAACCTCATTTCGATGTGCTTACTTCGACCATGTGCTATTGGGTTCTTTGCCAGATTGATAGCTGACATACTGTCTATCTTCATGGTAATTGCTCCATGATTTTTCCCTGTTATTTCTTCGACCAAGTTCACCATCCAGGTTGCTTGACATGCACAAAGAGAAGCAGCTATTTATTCTGCTTCGCATGATGATAATGCTACTACTGGTTCTTTTCTCGAACTCCAAGCAATTGTTGCACCACCTAGCATAAATACATATCCTGCTGTTGACTTTCGATCTTCAGCATCACTACACCAACTCGAATCAGTGTATCCCACTAACTTGCATTCTTTTCCTTTATCAACTGCAGGAAACAAAATGCCATAATCGAAAGTTCCTTTAAGATACCTTAGTATCCTCTTCATAGCTGCTAGATGTGATACCTTTGGCTTCTGCATGAATCTACTTACCATACCTATGATGTATGCTAAGTCAGGCCTTGTATGACAAAGGTATCTCAATGATCCAATAAGTCTTCTGTATTGGGTTGGATCAACATCATCTTCATCTGCATCTTTCGACAGTTGCAGTCTTGGTTCTGCAGGTGTCGAAGTTGCGTTGCATTCTTCCATCTCAAACCTCTTGAGAATTTCTCCTGCATATCTTCTTTGATGCATCATCAAACCTCTACTGCTCTTGTAGAATTCGATACCAAGGAAATATGAAATCTCACCCAAATCAGACATTTCGAATTCCTTGCTAAGATCAACTTTGAAGTCTTCGATCTCATTCTTGCAGCTACCTGTTATCAACAAATCATCTACATAGAGACATAGTATAAGCAATTTACTCTTGCTTCTTCTTACATATACTCCATGTTCAGTTATGCACTTCACAAATTCCTTCTCCCTTAGAAAACTATCAATTTTCTTATTCCAAGCCCTTGGAGCTTGTTTCAACCCATACAGGGCTTTATGTAGCATGTACACCTTTCTTTCTTCGTCATGTTTCACAAACCCAACTGGTTGTTTAACATAGACTTCTTCATCTAAGGGTCTATTTAGGAATGCACACTTCACGTCCATCTGACATATGTGCCAACTGTTGATTTCTGCTAGACCAACAACCAACCTGATTGTTTCGATCCTAGCCACAGGTGCAAAAACTTCGTCGAAGTCTATCCCTTCTTTTTGTAGAAATCCTTTCACCACAAGTCTTGCTTTGTGTCGAGTTACTTCACCTTTCGAATTCGTCTTCACTTTGTATACCCACTTGACATCAATTACCTTCTTGCCTTGAGGCAATTCGACAAGTGACCAAGTGTTGTTGTCTTCGATAGACTTTACTTCTTCATTCATTGCTTTCACCCACTTCGAATCCTTTAATGCTTCAGCTGCATTAACAAGTTCGACATCTGCATAGAAAGCATAATGTACCAGCTCACCTTCATCATCTATCACATCATCTGATGTAATCACACAATCTTGCAATCTTGCAGGCATGTATCTTGTTCTTTGAGGTCTGCTTGTACTGGGTATATCTACTGGCTCCTCTTGTCGAACTTCTCTTTCGACTTGAGTTTCTGGATCTTCGAATAAGATTCCCACTGAATCTTTCTTGACATTTGCAGTCCAATCCCATTCTTTGAACTCATCTATGATCACGTCCCTGCTGATCACAATCTTCTTGTTCTCTGGATCGAACAACTTGTAGCCTCCTGTCGAATGATATCCAACTAGGATCATTTGACTTGACTTGTCATCAAGTTTCTTTCTCAACTGATCTGGCACATGTCTATGTGCAATAGATCCAAATACTTTCAGATGACTTAAGCTAGGCTTCACACCAGACCAACATTCTTCAGGAGTAATTCCTTCTAGCTTCTTTGTAGGACTTCTGTTCAAAATGTATGTTGCAGTCGAAACAGCTTCACCCCAGAACTCTTTAGGTAAATTCTTGCCTTTCAACATACTTCTCACCATGTTCATGATGGTTCGATTTTTCCTTTCTACAATTCCATTTTGCTGTGGATTATAGGGTGGCACCTCATGCACAATCCCTTCTTTTTCACATAATCTGTCGAAGTCTTTCGACACATATTCTCCTCCACCATCAGTTCTCAAAACTTTGAGTTTTCGTCCACTTTGTCTTTCGACCATAGACTTAAACTTGGTGAATACTTCGAACACTTCACTTTTCTGCTTGATCAAGTAAGTCCATAGCTTTCGACTGAAATCATCTATGAATGTAACAAAGTATTTGTTACCTCCCATCGAATCCACCTGAATTGGTCCACATACATCAGAGTATATGACTTCGAGACTAGCCTTCGATCTGCTTCCTGCATCCTTGCTGAAGATGTTCTTGTGTTGCTTCGCCTACACACATTCTTCACATACTTCATTTGGAATGTCAATTTCAGGCAATCCTGAAACCATATTTCTTCTCTTCAAATCTCTGATGTCTCTGAAGTTGAGATGACCAAGTCTATAATGCCATATCCATTCATCTCTGCTAGCTGCAGTCGAAAGGCACTTGTGCTCCATCACATTTAGTTCAATCTTGAAGGTTCGATTCTGAGACATAGGAGCCTTCAAGATTAATCTCCCATTTGCATCAACGACTCTCATCAACTTATCTTTGATTGACACTTTATAATTCTTTTCGACCAACTGCCCTATACTGAGAAAATTGCTCTTCATGCCTGGTATGTACAATACATTCGAAATTACTGACTTCTTGCCATCTTTCCTCATGATCATAACATCACCAATACCTTCAGTTGCTAGGGTGTTGTCATTTGCAAATTTTACCATATTCTTCATTGAGGGTTTTATATTGACGAACCAGTCTTTCCTTCCAGACATATGTGATGAACATCCTGAATCCAAGTACCATTGGCCCTTGAATCTGTCTTCATCTCTTGTTGTGATCATCAGCATCATCTCTTCTTCTTCTTCATGTTTTGCCAGCTTTGCATCACTTGATTCTTTCGTTTTTCTGGACAATCACTCGAATAGTGACCATACTTATGACAATTGTAACATTGAATGTGACTCTTATCAGGTTTTCGACCACCACCTCTTCCTCTGTTTGCAGCACCACCTCTTTGGTTGCCGTGGTGTGGTCTTCTTTGATTCGACACGTCTCCTTCGATTTGGTTTCCTCTACCATTCGATTTGTTGTATCCACCTCTACTTCTGTCGAAATACTTTCCTTTGCCTTTGGTTTCTTTTGCTGAATGTGCCTGCAAGGCTACATCACTCTTCGATTTTCCTGCAGCTCTTTCGTTCATTCTTTGTTCATGAGATTCGAGCGTCCCTTGAAGCTCTTCCTTTGTCAATTTCGACAAGTCTTTCCCCTCTTCGATCGCCACCACTATGTGGTCGAACTTAGGAGCTAAGGATCTCAAGATCTTCGAAACAACAACTCTTGTTGTTAATGTTTCTCCACATATCTTGATTTGATTCACTAGTTTTGTAACTCTAGTGAAGAAATCAGATATGTTTTCACTGTCTTCCATCTGAAGCAGTTCATAGGTCCTTTTGTGAGTTTGTGACCTCACTTCTTTCACCTTCTCAGCGCCTCCAAAAGACTTCTCAAGGATCTCCCAAGCTTCTTTTGCAGATTCTGAACCACTGATCTTTTCGAAATTGTCTGGGTTGACACATTGATGAATTATAAATAATGCTTTATAACTCTGCTTCTCAGATTCTGTATATTTCTTCTTTTCTTCTTCTGAAGCGTTTTCGCCAAGCGCTTCGACTCCATCTTTTACAAGGTCCCAAAGGCCTTGACACCTTAATAGGACTTTCATCTGCTTGCACCAATTCTCATAGTTGTCAACTTTCAGAATTGGCAGCGTTGCTGGATAGTTTGCATTCCCATAACTTGTCATCGTGAATTCTTCAATCGTTCTTGATTGATACTTCCCTTGAATCGAAACACAAGCTCTTGATACCAGATGTTGGAAATCCACCAATACTTTATGATGAATTTCGACCACCACTGATGATTAGTTATGACAAACAAATAAAAGAACAATGGAGATATTTCTGCAGAATTTCTATTCTGCCCACAAACTGTGGAATCTTTATTATTCACTTTGCAACTGCAAAATACTGTGAATGACTTGATTACAAAAATATGGGTTACTCCCTCTATTTATAGATTTAGGTTAGCTTGCTCCATAAGCTAAACCCAAGCCCAAAATATCTCTTTACTAAATCAAATCTAATCTAGATTTAAATTCAAATCTATTTAAATCTAAACAAATCAAATCTTCTTTTGACACATATGAATTACAATTTAACAAATATCACTGGTTTGTTTTCTCGGGCATTGTTTCAATGCAAACCTCTTTAATAGTGACTGAAATATCCCAAAAAACCAAACCTCAATGAGTGTAGTATCGAGTATCTACCAACTTTGGACTGCAGCAAAGTCGGTCATCTCACTATGTCCTAAAGGCCAAGTTGGTTAGGTAAAGGTTCTAAAAGTCAATTAATGCTTCAAGACATCACTCAACGGCTCTGTATTCTCCTTAACTACTCAAGGGCTACCAATACCCACAAATATGTCGCACTAACGTAGCTATTGCATAGACCATGTTGGTATACCCCGCACAGTTTCCATAATGTATTGCTACTTACCTATAAGGTATCCCAAATCCAGGTAGATGATTCAAACCCAAACAAAGAACCATAATATAAAGCATACAATCAAACAATGAAAGCAAGTAAATGTGATCTAACCCTAAGGTAACCCCACTTTAAGAATTTCCCCAGCAGAGTCGCCAGTTCTGTGATACGGTGGGAGAACTGACTTGGTTATTTTGCGTTTGTATTCGCAAATGTTGCGGTTAGCAAGAGTCGCCATCGACTTTTCTTTTATCCAAAAGGAAAGGCTAAAAAGAACAGGAAATACCTTTAGAGACGTTTTCTTGAGTTCGGGGGGTAGGTTATGAAAAGGGAAGGTATTAGCACCCTTTTCATCCATGGTTTTCCACGGGCTCTTAGTTGCTTGCTAGATCACTTGCTTTTGTTTGAATGTGTGCTTGTGGTGTGGGTTTTGAAAGTATTTTGAAAATGTCTTTGTAATGGTTCTCGTTTCTATAAGAACGCGTACAAAGTGTTTGTTTCAAAAATAGTTCAAAGAGCTGTTTGTGGAATATGTTTTTGAAAGTGATTTTGAAAAGGGTTTTCTTTGTAATGTCTCTCGTTTCTGTAAGAACGCGTGCAAAGTGTTGCCTTTTGGAAGTGTTTCAAAATGAGAGTGTTTGGTGTATAAAATGTTCTTGTTGTGAGCAAGCGAGCGACTAGGAGTAACCTACCTACTCAAAAGGTTTTAGGTATTCTTTTCCTTCTCCTTTAGATATGGCTATCTTACCATTGTTTTAGTAAGAAGCCTCATCGTTGGATGTGAAGGGATGGGCGCGGGACGCTTGTATAGTCATAGAAGACAACCCATGGAACGTTTTTGCAATGTCGTTTTAGGGACTAGATCATTTACCGAAGGCAACATCGAGGGACTACGATCTTTTATCGAGGGTCTTTTGCGAAAAACACCCATGTTCGAGGGACATGACTAATTTCCGATAGGCAACAAGTGAGATTACCCTAAGGATGCGTGTGTGCAAGTGTGTTTGTTGGCATGCATTTTGTCTTGCATTTAAAGGTTATCTATTTATTGATTTTATCTTGCCATACATCCTAATTACTAGCAATATATGAAAGCAAAATAAAATACAGAAAATAAAATCCTAAGCTATTACATCATTAGGGGGATGGGGGTACAATTTGCAAATAGGGATGAAATAAGTGTCTAATTATTACAACCATATTGAACAATTGGGCAGCAATGAAAATATATGCATAAACAGTGTAGAAAATGGGAGCAACTTCCTTTTAAACCATTATGTGTCGACACATGCTGTTTGTGATCGGTGGATCTGGAACTGACTGTTTAACGCTGGTTTCGCGAAATGTCGCGGAAGCAAGAGTCGCCACCGTCTTTTATTTTCTCCAAATGGAAAGGACAAAAGCACAGAAAAATTCCTTAAAGAGATTGCTCTCGGTTCGGGAGGTAGATTATAGAAAGGGAAGGTGTTAGCACCTTTTCTATCCATGGTTATCCATGGGCTCTTAGATACTTGCTCAATGTGTTTTCAAAATTGTTTGCTTGCTTTTCAATGTGGGTTTTAAAAAAGTTTCTTTGAAAAATTTCAGTTCGACTCGTACGTCAGAGTGTTTGAAAAGTTTGTTTTGAAAGCTTTTGAAAAGTGTCGGTGTGAAAAGATGTTTTGATTTGTTTGAAATTAGAGCAAGTATCCTTGAGAACCTACCTACCCTAAGGAATTCGTCTGTGTAAATGTCCTTAAAAGTAATTCCATCCTACCATTGAGAGGTAGGTAGCACCACCGTTGGAGGTGTTCGGGTCAATTCGAGTTTTAGGGACATGGTGATCACCGGAGCAATGGGAAGACACCTTAGAAGCTACCCTCATGCCAGGTTCCCGGATCATGAGGACTTACTAAGACGTCCTCCACTCGACGATCACCTTTCGAAAGGCAACAGTGAGGCGTACCCTAGGGGTGGTGTGTGCGAATTGTGTGTCGTTTTCATTGATATTTGTCTTGTCATGTTCATCGTGATCTACGCTTGATTTTAATTAGGGCCATTCATTCTTGCATGCTTATTGTTAACAGTTAAAAATATTTGCGGGAAAGTAAATTCTAAGGCTATTACAAATGGCGCGGGTCCACATCGCCAAAATTAAACCGGACCCGATTTGACGGAAAATAAATAAAGCAAAGTAAAAGTGCGAAAAGTTAAATTGTTACAACGCTTTGGGAGAATTACATAATTATAATAAACGACATAAAATAAATGCGCGAAATTAAATAAATTACGAACATGGGCGTTGGACCCTTTTGCAAACAATTAAAGTTAATGAGGAATTAAAACTAAAATTAAATGTTTTTGGTATTTCATGTTTTTTAGGATTTAAGGGAAAAAGAATTAATTAAAATTAAAATGAAATGTTAAACCTAATTCTAATTATTTTTAAGTTATTAAGAAAAATATTGAATTTTTAACCTAATTTAAACCTAAATTATTTATATACAATTTAATTATGAAAATAAATAAATAATAATATTATGATAAAAGGGAAAATTAAAAGGAAAGGAAATTGTTAATTGAACCTAATTCTACCTTTTTTAGATTTATTAAAAAGAATTAAACTTGCAAAAAATCCTAATTAAAACTAAATAATTACATGTTAATTTATTTACAAAAAATAATTACATAAAAAATATTTATTATTTTTGGTCTTTTCTGATTTTTTAATGAAGTTTTTATATTTTGTAAAAAAAAATAATTAATTAAATAAACAGTAATTAAAATAAAAATAAAAATTAAAACAAGAAATAAGAAAAAAAAAAGATAATGAAAGCAAACCAGGGGGGGGTTCAGGCCCCAATATGGAGGTGTTGGTCCAAGAATGCTGGCCCATTGACATTGGAATTCGTTGACCTTTCCAGGTTTTATGTGGCATGTTGACTGGGGTTTATGGTACACCTTTGATCGTGGCACTCTGATTAAATCTCATAGGCACGTGGACGTCTGGATGATGGTGGTACATGATACGCTTCAACGTTATGCCTGCATGGGAACTTGAATTGAAAAATAATATGAAATATTATACAGACCTGGGACTCGAACCCAGGTCTTGGACATCAATGCGTTGATAGCTTGCCAGCTGAACCACTTAACCAATTTGATATATAATATATAAACAAATATTAAAAAGAGAAAGTAACGCATTAGTGGAATTTTGGCGCGAGCTTTTGAATTGGCCAATCCTCGCTTGACATGGCATCGTCTTCTCCATTCCCTGAAACATGAAAAACGAAGGCAACGGTTTTCCAGGTGTGGTGTTAGGCTGCCTTTGGAAAAATAGCGATTAGCGCTATGTAATTCATAAATTGGGCGCGACTATATCAATCTCTTCGTCCAGATGCGTTGAGTGCAATGGTCATACTTTCATGGGCTAATTTTTCCTTATTGCTAAAGCCCTAAATTACAGTCCTGCAAAACCCTAGAAATCGCGCATGGTGGAATCGAATATAACGTGCAATAATTCAATCAAAGGCATTGGTTAGTTTCGAAACATCACACTGAACAAGAATCCACAAAAAAAAATGCAAAAGGATGCGTGAATTATGATATACGATTTCAAAAATTTTGTGACACAGTTTGAATATAATCTACCAATTCTTGGAGCTTTGGTTGTTGTTTGTGATTGGCACACGTTCAGAGAACCACAATGAAGCTATTGGAATGGAAATTGAGGCTTGAATCCACCTCTAACCACGTTTTCAGAATTGAGTTTTTATGGAAAATTTTCAAGTTTTGTCAATGGTTTCCTGCGCAGCTTAGAGTCTAATGCCATTAGGTTTGTGATTCTGAATATGTAGTAAAGCTTTTAGGTCAACAAAATTGAACAATATCCATGGCATTCAATGATTTGCATATTTGATTTCCTTAAGATCTTTTCCATATCTTTTCATGTGCATTTGGTGTCAATTAGCTCAAATCCAACCAAAACTTGCCTAATTAGGATGTGCACGTGATATTGAGAGTAAAACATGCATGAAAAGATTTTTTAGGTCAAAGTAGATATTTTTCACATATTTAAATAATTTAATTGAATTAATATTAATAGAAATTCAAATAAATAAATAAAAAATGAGAAAATACTTCCCTTTGGGCCCAATGGTCGTGCATAGGCTTGGAATGATGAATCATGGAAGAAAAATGGGCCCATTAGCATTTTTAGGTCATTTGAAGTAAAGTTGACTTTTCAAAATTCCCAAAAATTTCCCAACTTCCACAAGGCATAACTTGCTCAATTTTTAAGCTTTTCACATGTTCTTGGACATTTTGGAAAGGTCTTTGAGTCCTCTAACCAATGCCTTTGGTCCCATGTCATTTTGATTTACCAATCTCAAGTTATGGCCTTTGACTTAAAGTCCCTTTTTGTTGACTTTTGAAAATGGCCTATAATGTTGAAATTGATAACTTTTTGTGAGAGCATTTCTTGGACTTGGAATATGAAGATGAATTGTAGGAAATGTCTTTCTCTTCAAAATGAGATTTGGATGGAATTTTTCTGATAATCCATGTGAAAGTTATGCCCTGGTCAATTTCAGTTGACTTTTTCAGCTGTCCAAATATAGTAACTTTTGCATCTTTGATTATTTCTGAGCCAAATTTTGAGGGTCATGATCAAGCATTGATCAAATGATGTTTGTGGCTTACAAATGGTATATTGACCAAAAATTTGAACTTTTGACTGTCAAATGACCATTTTGCCCCTACAGTTGACTGTAGTGCAATTTAGGGTTTTGACTGTGCAATTTTGAGCTGAATGCCTTGAAACTTGATATGAGGATACTTGACCATCTTTGTAGGCATATGAGACTTGATTGGGTCCTTGAAAACTTCCTTTTCTTGATCAGAACACAAACCCTAATTTTGACTGTATAGGAGACAGTTGCACTGCACAACCCTTGGGGAATTTTGTGACTTGGCTTGGCAATTTCTTGAAGAATATGGGAGGGCAAATTTTGGGGTACAACAGTTGCCCCTGTTCAATCTTCTTAGACCTGAGGATGCAGATTGGCTGACGTGCCTTTCGTAATCCGAGGGTAGAAGATGATTGGACACTAGAGTGCCCAGAAATTTGCGCTCACATAGTAGCAGTGATGATGGGGGAATGGGCTTATAGATGCCATTTGGAGATTGCTGGATAGGGTGATGGGCTTATAGATGCCATCTGGGGGTTGATTAATAGGATGATGGGCTTATAGATGCCATCTGGATGTTGATCGCGTAGGAGATTCCTTAGCGAGAACCTGCATACCTGCAAAAGAAAAATGAGTACCTGACACGTTGCAGGAGCTGATTTTAGATGCTTGGTATAGATGTGTCCTGACTGGTTACAGGAGCTGAGTCTGGAGTTTCAAATGCTGATGAATGAACCAGGGATGGTTACTACCTTAGCATGAATGGTAAGAGAACCTTGGGCGACTTTAATCTCAACAACGCTCGTTGAGAAAGATCTTGATGGGAATTATTATCTTCGCAGTATTGGGCAGAGAACCATAGGCAATTAAAATCCGAAAGGAATGATCACCTCACACTCATCGTCGGAGAGGGAAACATCTGAAAAGGACTTACCACCTCACACACCGTCGGAGAGGGAACCATAAGAGAATATCACCTCACACTCATCGTCGGAGAGGGAAGCATCTTGAAAAAGGAATTACTACCTCACGCCGTCGGAGAGGGAACCATAAGAGAATATCACCTCACACTCATCGTCGGAGAGGGAAACATCTTGAAAAAGGAATTACTACCTCACACGCTGTCGGAGAGGGAACCATAAGAGAATATCACCTCACACTCATCGTCGGAGAGGGAAACATCTAAAGAAGGAATTACCACCTCACGCACTTGCCGGAGAGGGGACCATAAGAGACTATCACCTCACACTCATCGTTGGAGAGGGAAACATCTGGAAAAAGGAATTACTACCTCACACGCCGTCGGAGAGGGAACCATAGGAGACTATCACCTCACACTCATCGTCGGAGAGGGAAACATCTGGAAAAAGGAATTACTACCTCACACGCCGTCGGAGAGGGAACCATAGGAGACTATCACCTCACACTCATCGTCGGAGAGGGAAACATCTGGAAAAAGGAATTACTACCTCACACGCCGTCGGAGAGGGAACCATAAGAGACTATCACCTCACACTCATCGTCGGAGAGGGAAACATCTGGAAAAAGGAATTACTACCTCACACGCCGTCAGAGAGGGAACCATAAGAGAATATCACCTCACACTCATCGTCGGAGAGGGAAACATCTGGAAAAAGGAATTACTACCTCACACGCCGTCGGAGAGGGAACCATAACTTCTGCTGAGTCTTTATCAGAAAAATCTGTTGGGAGTCGATTTAGCTGGACTAGAGAAGGCTTTTTTGTTTGATAAGGATGTGATGAAGGAATCTGAGACGATTGCTACTCCAAATATATTATGAAGGAATCTGGGCGATTACTACCTCAGCAGAATGATGAAGGAATCTGGGACGATTACTACCTCAGCAGAATGATGAAGGAATCTGGGACGATTACTACCTCAGCAGGATGATGAAGGAATCTGGGACGATTACTACCTCAGCGGGATGATGAAGGAATCTGGGACGATTACTACCTCAGCAGGATGATGAAGGAATCTGGGACGATTACTACCTCAGCGGGATGATGAAGGAATCTGAGACGATTACTACTCCAAGTATATGATGAAGGAATCTGGGATGATTACTACTCCAAGTATATGATGAAGGAATCTGGGATGATTACTACCTCAGCAGGAAGATGAAGGAATCTGGGACGATTACTACCTCAACGGGAAAAGACTTTTATCTGTTGATCGTTCTTTCCTGAAAAAGTAACGAATTAGTTGTATGCAATGTCATAATGCGTGAATTGCATGATTTTCAGATGTTCTCAAAAATAAATGAGATTGGGGTGATATGATGCGTCTATGCATGCTACAATGATGTATGTGACGTTTTATGAATGTGTTTTCGTCTAGGAAAGTAAATCCTTGACAGATGCCGGGAAGTCGTATCCTGGGCTGATGTTGAATAATAGATTTTGCTTCCGCTAGGGATGATTACTGCAAGAATACCGGTAGGAGAAGATGACTCCGTTGCGGAATAAACTTGGCAGATGGAAGGATCTGCGGGGAGAAAAGATACTCTAACGACCATGCTGGGAAGCAACACTCTGTGGGGAGAGAGATGCTTTGCTGAATGTTGATAGTAACTTGCTGAGGATATCCTTGTTGTTGGAAGTGTTGATGGACTTCGCTGGGGTAAGGAAGCTGTGTTGACGACGATCTTTCCGTGTCTTTTGGCTGAGGATAACCCAGTTATATCCTATTGAGGAAATAACTCTTTAAATAAAGCCGGGAGACGCGTTCGTGCTCTGCGAGGATAAGCTTCCAGAATTTACTAGGGATAAGCTTGCTGCTTGGGGATATGGACTCCATCTTTCCTGGGGAAAACGGATTGGATTCTCCTGGGGAAGTATTGAACTGTATTGGTTATGTTCTTCAACGGACCCTACCTTGGCATCTTAGAGGACAGAGCAATCAGATTGCTTAGACCACCCATTATTGCCCCTGTTTCTGATGTGGGAGCGGATAGTTGTTGGTGGACAAACCTTCTTCTAGTAGACAGATAGCAGGACATAGTCGTACGCTTTAATCCCTAACTTTTGCCTGGACCGCCCTTTCGGGTTTTCAGTCCATCGGGATACCCATTTTTGCCCAAGCCGCCTTTTCAGGTTTTCGACTTGCCGGGTGTACAGATTTTCATTTCATCCCTTATTTTTGCCCGAACCCTTTTGGTTCGCCGGGAAGCCCTTATTTTTGCCTAGGTGTGTCAACCTAGCAGGTCTTTGATTATGCGCAGTATTTTTCGACTATGTCCGTGCTTTTAGAAGGTAGGGAGTTGCCCCTGTCAGAAGTGTTTTGTCATGCTACCAGAAGGTGTTTGATCAGGCAAGGTTCACCGTTGGGCTGCCCCAAGTGACTCAGGCGGAGATTTGCCCCAGGCTATTTGGCCTTTGAGAGATCCTCCGAATCTTGATTGGATTGCCCCAGATGATGGACAATACTCATGCCGTGCCCCTTGATTGGAAGTGCTTCTGTTCATTAGGCATTCGTCGTGTAAACTTCTATACTGTTCAAACAAAAAGTCATATGCAAACAAAGTTATGTTAAAAATGCAAAGCTTATGTCTGTCTTGAAGATTTTGAAAATGCATTTTTTTTTTCATAAAACATATGAATGTTTGTAAAACATGATGTCAACTCTGTATTTACCGTAGCCTTAAGGAGTCAGGATACCTTCGTAACAGTATGCTTTCGAACTAACCCATGCTTCAGCTAGGACTTTTGAGGGTTATAACGTGGCCTGGTTCACGGTTTAAGAAACAAAGGATAAAGGCTCAAATTTTATTTGTACCCACCCGCTCTTCGTGATGTTCTCCAAACCTAAACTCAGTTGATCATGCGTTAGACCTTGCTTGAGTCTTTGCTTTGATGTTCCAGTAATGATTCAGATGTTGATAGCTTATTTTGAATAGGCAGTCCTTCTTTGTTTTTGTTGAGGGTTTGTGAGACCTCTTTTTTTGATTTCGTTATCCCTATTTTTGCCTGAACTGTTTCCTTTTTGGAATTACGGTCAGCGGGATGCCCCAGTTTCATAAGTCTCTTTTCATAGGTTTGGACTTTTTGGGCTTTTCATTTATGAATTTTGATGATGACTGCCTGTCCTTTTGATTGTTCTGAACCATTACTGTCTTTTGTTTTTGGAAAAACTCATTTGGTGTCATTCATTGTGCACTTGGATCAACTGAGAAGACTACCCTGCCCCGGGTTATGATTAAGGGTTTCAATTTTCGAAAATAAAAACTCCTACTTCTTTGGCTCAGAGGGGTTGACGAGGGATTATCATCCTTATTACTCCAGTGTTTAGGGATTGAAACAATGCCTGTACCTCATCAGCGGGATCTGTTCAAAAGCATACTGTAATGATCGCGGCATCGTTTTCGTCATCCTCCCTCAAGAGGCTTAGAATTATTTAAGATTAAGAGTTGTCATCAGAAAAAATATGAAAATAATTTGCATATAGTGAATGCGAATATATTGACTCAAAATAGACATAAGCGATGCATTAATGTGATAACAATGTTTAACATGAATAACTGTTTGAACAATAAAAAAAAAAATACAACTTGAACATTTGAATGAACAAAAGACATTCTCGATGATTTGGTGTAGGATCAGTGTTCAAACTCGATCTCCTTGGCGTCAATCAAGTCTTGGATCTTGTTCTTCAAGGTCCAACAGTCGTTGGTGTCATGTCCAGGACTGTCAGAATGGTAGGCACATCTCACACCCGGGTTGTACTTGGGAGAGGAAGTGTCAGGATTTTGAGGAGGATCCTTTAGTGTGATCAGTTTTGCCCTCAGCAATTGCTGTAATGCCTGAGACAAAGACATGTTGATGTCAGTATACTTCCTATCTTGATGCTTTATCCTACGCCTATTGTTCTTTCTTGGTTGAACGGGCGTGGGATCAGAGATCTGAATAGCCCCTACGTCATGACGACCCTTTTTACCATGTATAGCATTGGACTCCTTCTTCCCACTGTGGGGCTTTTTCTGAGCATCAGCAGGTGCGGTTTCTTGAATCTTCCCCGACTTGATACCAGCTTCGATTCTCTCCCCAGTCAAGACAAGGTCTGTAAACCCAGCAGCAGAATTCCCAATTAGGTGGTTGAAGAATGGACCAGACAGGGTCCCCAAGAACATGTCGACGAGCTCGCGGTCAGTCAGAGGTGGTTGTACCCTTCCAGCAAGGTCCCTCCATTTTTGAGCATACTCTTTGAAGCCTTCGCCTGTACCCATAGACATCCCCTGAAGCTGAGTACGCGTGGGAGCGAGGTCGGCATTATACTGGTAGTGTTTGTAAAATGCAGTGGCTAAGTCTTCCCAGGTACGGATGTTGGCTCCATTCAGTTGATAGAACCACTCGAGTTGAGTCCCTGAAAGACTCTCTTGGAAGAAATGGATCCATAAGTTTTTGTCAGCTGTATAGGGCTGGATCCTCCTTGTATAAGCCCTGAGATGCAACTTAGGACAGGATGCCCCGTCGTATTTAGCAAAGGCAGGTACCTTGAATTTGCGCGGGATCACTACCCCAGAAGACAGACCTAGATCCTCGAAGTCCAGGCCGGGCACCTTTTGTATCTCCATAGCACTTAGCCGGTCTTCCAACTGTCTGTACTTGTCCTCAGCCGGAGGGTATTGTTCGTCGTCAAAATCTATTTCATTGTCAGAGACCACTGGGCTGGGAATCCTTTCCTCTTGATGGCTGCTTTTTCCCACAGATGGAGTTGTCCTCTCAGTTTCAATCTGTGGTGCATTCCCAGATCTGCGTCTAGGGCTGAACAAGACAGTCCTCTTCTTTTTCTTGTCTTTCTTCAAGAGCAGAGCCTTCAGATCTTGTTGCCCCTGGGTCAAATTCAAGATCAGCTCTTGGAACTGGGCGTTCTGAGCCTGGAGGTCCTTGATAGTCTGCTCGGCTGATGATTCAGGATTCATGACGATCGGATGAAATAAACAGCGGAAGGGTAAGCAACCTGTCAAAGGGATACCTGTAATGCAATGAGATGTATGACATGCATGTAATGTTTTCAAGGACCTCGCGGGATAAACAGAGAAATTGTTAGAGTTGAGAACCGGTAACTTGATTGAAGGAACTTCCATGTTGTAGAAAATCCTTCTTCAAGGGTCAAAGGCTCACCATATCCAGTGGGTCATAGCCCCTGACAACCTTAGCTAGAGGAAAATAAATCCTCTTTGCCCTTTGCTGGGATAATTGTTCATCATGACCTGCATCACAAGCCCTTGAGATCCTAGAAATGGGTTAGGATGTATGTAATGGTATGATGTCATGCTATGCATGGGGGTATGTAGGTAAACCCTGTTATGAGCCTTTATTAAGGACTACAAACAACACCTGCAAGAGATCTAGTAAACCCTGTTATGAGTCCCAGTTAAGGACTATAAACAACACCTGCAAGAAATTTGGTAAACCCTGTCATGAGTCCTAGTTAAGGACTATAAACAAGACCTGCAAGTAAACTCAGTAACCCTGTTATGAGTCCCAGTTAAGGACTATAAACAAGACCTGCAAGAAACTCAAGTGTCAGATAACAAGCCTGCAAGTAG
Source organism: Vicia faba (assembly GCA_948472305.1). Classification (NCBI taxonomy): domain Eukaryota; kingdom Viridiplantae; phylum Streptophyta; class Magnoliopsida; order Fabales; family Fabaceae; genus Vicia; species Vicia faba. The sequence goes on along the minus strand of OX451736.1, from coordinate 255,266,604 downwards.
TCAAGTTGGAAGGCACACAAGTCACACAAGAGAAACACTTAGAGTTTGGGCCAGCATGGGGTCTGGGTAGTACCCTCTTGAAGTTGGTGGGTTCAACCTGTCCTAATCAAAGTAACCGGGTTCTAAGGTTCCCAATATCACGGGATTGCTTTCATTGTTCATCGTTTCGATTTAGCCACTGAACTGGCGACCGAAATATTCCAGGAAAGCAACCCTCAATTGAGTGTAGTATCGAGTATCAACCAACCTCGGACTGCACCAAAGTCAGTTATCTCACTACCCTAAAGAGGCCAAGATAGTTCAATTAAGGTTCCTAAGGTCTGTTGATGCTTCACGACACCACGCGGAGGCCCCGTACTCTCCTTGACTGAACTCAAGGGTTACCGGTACACACCAAAGTGCCACATCAACGTAGCAGACTGCTTCAACCATGTCGGTATACCCCGCACAGTTCCCTCACAGCCTTGTTGCTACTTTCTAAGAAAGGTATCCCCAGATCCGGGTTAGGATCTATAGAACTCCCAAGCAACCCACAATAATAAAGCAAGCAAAGAAGACAATTGAAAACATAGTTATGACCTAGCCCTAAGGTACACCCCACTTTTAAGTTTGTCCCCAGCAGAGTCGCCAGTTCTGTGATCGGTGGATCTGGAACTGACTGTTTAACGCTGGTTTCACGAAATGTCGCGGAAGCAAGAGTCGCCACCGTCTTTTATTTTCTCCAAATGGAAAGGACAAAAGCACAGAAAAATTCCTTAAAGAGATTGCTCTCGGTTCGGGAGGTAGATTATAGAAAGGGAAGGTGTTAGCACCTTTTCTATCCATGGTTATCCATGGGCTCTTAGATACTTGCTCAATGTGTTTTCAAAATTGTTTGCTTGCTTTTCAATGTGGGTTTTAAAAAAGTTTCTTTGAAAAATTTCAGTTCGACTCGTACGTCAGAGTGTTTGAAAAGTTTATTTTGAAAGCTTTTGAAAAGTGTCGGTGTGAAAAGATGTTTTGATTTGTTTGAAATTAGAGCAAGTATCCTTGAGAACCTACCTACCCTAAGGAATTCGTCTGTGTAAATGTCCTTAAAAGTAATGCCATCCTACCATTGAGAGGTAGGTAGCACCACCGTTGGAGGTGTTCGGGTCAATTCGAGTTTTAGGGACATGGTGATCACCGGAGCAATGGGAAGACACCTTAGAAGCTACCCTCATGCCAGGTTCCCGGATCATGAGGACTTACTAAGACGTCCTCTACTCGACGATCACCTTTCGAAAGGCAACAGTGAGGCGTACCCTAGGGGTGGTGTGTGCGAATTGTGTGTCGTTTTCATTGATATTTGTCTTGTCATGTTCATCGTGATCTACGCTTGATTTTAATTAGGGCCATTCATTCTTGCATGCTTATTGTTAACAGTTAAAAATATTTGCGGGAAAGTAAATTCTAAGGCTATTACAAATGGCGCGGGTCCACATCGCCAAAATTAAACCGGACCCGATTTGACGGAAAATAAATAAAGCAAAGTAAAAGTGCGAAAAGTTAAATTGTTACAACGCTTTGGGAGAATTACATAATTATAATAAACGACATAAAATAAATGCGCGAAATTAAATAAATTACGAACATGGGCGTTGGACCCTTTTGCAAACAATTAAAGTTAATGAGGAATTAAAACTAAAATTAAATGTTTTTGGTATTTCATGTTTTTTAGGATTTAAGGGAAAAAGAATTAATTAAAATTAAAATGAAATGTTAAACCTAATTCTAATTATTTTTAAGTTATTAAGAAAAATATTGAATTTTTAACCTAATTTAAACCTAAATTATTTATATACAATTTAATTATGAAAATAAATAAATAATAATATTATGATAAAAGGGAAAATTAAAAGGAAAGGAAATTGTTAATTGAACCTAATTCTACCTTTTTTAGATTTATTAAAAAGAATTAAACTTGCAAAAAATCCTAATTAAAACTAAATAATTACATGTTAATTTATTTACAAAAAATAATTACATAAAAAATATTTATTATTTTTGGTCTTTTCTGATTTTTTAATGAAGTTTTTATATTTTGTAAAAAAAAATAATTAATTAAATAAACAGTAATTAAAATAAAAATTAAAATTAAAACAAGAAATAAGAAAAAAAAAGATAATGAAAGCAAACCAGGGGGGGTTCAGGCCCCAATATGGAGGTGTTGGTCCAAGAATGCTGGCCCATTGACATTGGAATTCGTTGACCTTTCCAGGTTTTATGTGGCATGTTGACTGGGGTTTATGGTACACCTTTGATCGTGGCACTCTGATTAAATCTCATAGGCACGTGGACGTCTGGATGATGGTGGTACATGATACGCTTCAACGTTATGCCTGCATGGGAACTTGAATTGAAAAATAATATGAAATATTATACAGACCTGGGACTCGAACCCAGGTCTTGGACATCAATGCGTTGATAGCTTGCCAGCTGAACCACTTAACCAATTTGATATATAATATATAAACAAATATTAAAAATAGAAAGTAACGCATTAGTGGAATTTTGGCGCGAGCTTTTGAATTGGCCAATCCTCGCTTGACATGGCATCGTCTTCTCCATTCCCTGAAACATGAAAAACGAAGGCAACGGTTTTCCAGGTGTGGTGTTAGGCTGCCTTTGGAAAAATAGCGATTAGCGCTATGTAATTCATAAATTGGGCGCGACTATATCAATCTCTTCGTCCAGATGCGTTGAGTGCAATGGTCATACTTTCATGGGCTAATTTTTCCTTATTGCTAAAGCCCTAAATTACAGTCCTGCAAAACCCTAGAAATCGCGCATGGTGGAATCGAATATAACGTGCAATAATTCAATCAAAGGCATTGGTTAGTTTCGAAACATCACACTGAACAAGAATCCACAAAAAAAAAATGCAAAAGGATGCGTGAATTATGATATACGATTTCAAAAATTTTGTGACACAGTTTGAATATAATCTACCAATTCTTGGAGCTTTGGTTGTTGTTTGTGATTGGCACACGTTCAGAGAACCACAATGAAGCTATTGGAATGGAAATTGAGGCTTGAATCCACCTCTAACCACGTTTTCAGAATTGAGTTTTTATGGAAAATTTTCAAGTTTTGTCAATGGTTTCCTGCGCAGCTTAGAGTCTAATGCCATTAGGTTTGTGATTCTGAATATGTAGTAAAGCTTTTAGGTCAACAAAATTGAACAATATCCATGGCATTCAATGATTTGCATATTTGATTTCCTTAAGATCTTTTCCATATCTTTTCATGTGCATTTGGTGTCAATTAGCTCAAATCCAACCAAAACTTGCCTAATTAGGATGTGCACGTGATATTGAGAGTAAAACATGCATGAAAAGATTTTTTAGGTCAAAGTAGATATTTTTCACATATTTAAATAATTTAATTGAATTAATATTAATAGAAATTCAAATAAATAAATAAAAAATGAGAAAATACTTCCCTTTGGGCCCAATGGTCGTGCATAGGCTTGGAATGATGAATCATGGAAGAAAAATGGGCCCATTAGCATTTTTAGGTCATTTGAAGTAAAGTTGACTTTTCAAAATTCCCAAAAATTTCCCAACTTCCACAAGGCATAACTTGCTCAATTTTTAAGCTTTTCACATGTTCTTGGACATTTTGGAAAGGTCTTTGAGTCCTCTAACCAATGCCTTTGGTCCCATGTCATTTTGATTTACCAATCTCAAGTTATGGCCTTTGACTTAAAGTCCCTTTTTGTTGACTTTTGAAAATGGCCTATAATGTTGAAATTGATAACTTTTTGTGAGAGCATTTCTTGGACTTGGAATATGAAGATGAATTGTAGGAAATGTCTTTCTCTTCAAAATTAGCTTTGGATGGAATTTTTCTGATAATCCATGTGAAAGTTATGCCCTGGTCAATTTCAGTTGACTTTTTCAGCTGTCCAAATATAGTAACTTTTGCATCTTTGATTATTTCTGAGCCAAATTTTGAGGGTCATGATCAAGCATTGATCAAATGATGTTTGTGGCTTCCAAATGGTATATTGACCAAAAATTTGAACTTTTGACTGTCAAATGACCATTTTGCCCCTACAGTTGACTGTAGTGCAATTTAGGGTTTTGACTGTGCAATTTTGAGCTGAATGCCTTGAAACTTGATATGAGGATACTTGACCATCTTTGTAGGCATATGAGACTTGATTGGGTCCTTGAAAACTTCCTTTTCTTGATCAGAACACAAACCCTAATTTTGACTGTATAGGAGACAGTTGCACTGCACAACCCTTGGGGAATTTTGTGACTTGGCTTGGCAATTTCTTGAAGAATATGGGAGGGCAAATTTTGGGGTACAACACTGTTATGCATCAACACATAACTTTTCCTTGCTCCTGTAAAGAAAAATCAACTCAGTATGAGCCGACACATAATGGGATGTGTCGACTCATACACCTTCTTTGTATCGACAAATACTCATTTTGTGTCGACTCATAGACTTTTCAACCTTCTGTTTTGGGACCTGGAATCAGTATGAATCGATGCATGAGGTTTATGTATTGACTCATACCCTATTTTTTTACTAGGATGAGTCGACACGTGTGCATATGTGTCGATACATACTGTACTTTTCTGCTTTAGACATTGTTTTATTGTCCATACATGTCAGTTTACAGCATATGATTTATAAACATATACAGTAAGCAAACGGGTAGTTAAAGGGGAAATGACTAGTACATCTTATCTTCAAAAATAAATCATTAATGATGTATGAAAAATACCAAGTCAAGAAGACTTACCTTGAAACTACACTTGGTGTTTGAAATATGAATACTTTTCAAGATGCTGTGAGGGCTCCAATGAATCTCCAGGCAGCTTGTTCTAAACTGTTGAAACCTAGTCAAGTTGTACAGTATTGTTTTTATGTTTGGATGGTGAGGATAATGGCACTAACTGAAACTGTTTTAGTGTTTTTACAATCTCTATGTGCTAAGGTGTTTGGTTTATGAGAGAGTTTGTAAGATGGAATAATGGGTTGAAGTTCTGTTTTGAATGAGATTAGAGCTGGTTTTTTCTTGAGTGAGACAAAGTTATAAAGAATACTGTTTTTCTGTTCAAAGACTCTCTATTCTCTCCAAAAATTCCAACCCCTATGTCTTATGAAACAGTCCCTTTTGTAGACCATTGACTGAGGTTTAGGGGGGAAAGAAAATAAGTCATTTTGAATTGTTTTTGCCTACTGTTTTGATACTTTATTCACATAATTTTCTTTTGCCATTTTGGTCCAATTTTGGGGCTGTTATGATGCAGGTTGGGGCCAGACTGCATAGAGCAGTTTTGGACTGTATAGGACAGCATATGCAGATTTGTGGTGCAGCATAGCACAAGGTTTTTTGTAGGACACCAATGGAGTAGGTTTTGGGGTGTTGTGGCAATGCAGCATATCATACTTTGTTCAACTTGGACAACAAGATTTGTAGCATGAAACAAACTTAGTCTTGTGGAGTATTTTATGCACATTGTATCAAAGACAAAACATTGTGACAAGGTTTTGAGTCAAAGGGAAAAATCCAAGCAATACCAAGTTTAGGGTTTGTAATCTTACAAATAATGTCACTTTGTAATAACTAGAATTATTTGCCTCATTTTAAATTATTTGGAATTGTAGTAAAAAAATGTCATGAAGCAAATGAAATTAACAAGTATAGAAAATACTTAGAAAAATTCCAAAGTCTTGCAAAAGTTGGATTTTTGATTCTCTTGATTTTTTGATGATCAAATTTCACCTTTTGGACGTCTTGACGCAATGTGATTTTTGGGACTCAAATTTGGTCAAAAAGTCAAAGTTTGACTTTTGAGTGTGCTTTTAACCATTTTGCCCTTGTGAATGATTTTCTTGAAAAGTTGTAATTCCAGACTTGAAACTTGATAGAAGCAAACCTGAGGGTCCAGGATGATCTTTTGAGAAATGAGAGGGCAAATTTTGGGGTACAACACAAGTCATAGAGCCAAAAGGCTAGAACTCAAACCTTGAGTGCATTTGATCTCTAACCTTTTCCATACATATACACAAGTCTATTGCAACATAACACACGAATGCTAAGACCCCAAAAACACTCCCAAGCACCCTGCAACTCAGAATCTGCCTTAACTTGACAGTTTTGAACCTCACATAGCCATCTCCAAATCCACTCGTGCGTATTGAGTTTTAACCATCCAAACACTTAATATACATCATATCAAAGTGGTCCAGACCCCTATTTCTTGACTGTAACTCCTCCATCACCATCCATCATTTCCAAATTTGAAGCTTGCAACTTGACTTGAGTTGGGAGTTTCAGCCATCCTCAAAGTAAAGTAGGAGTTGGAACACACTCAAGGAGGTCCAGGCAAGCTACAGAAATAATCAGGTCATCACAAAAGTTGCTCAAACTCCATACACGACTCCTGCTGCAAGTAGTAAGTTTTCAAACTTCTATCTCCTCATACAGGCATCATTTGATTTTGATTTGTGAAGATAAAATGTAGATACCATTGCCACGAAGCTGTACATATCCATAGTTTGCATTTATATGGCCTGAGCTTAGAGAATTTTAGAGTTGAAGTTTTCTGAAATTTTTAGGTTTTAAATTAGGGCCAGAAAAATTCCCATTAATCTTTGACTGTTAGCTTAAGTTATTTACATGGTTGAATTCATGGGAAGAAATGCCACAACTTTCATGTTTGAACATTTCATTTTTGTTGAGAGATGAAGAAGTTACAGATCCTTTGGCTGGAGGTTGAAGATGAAGTGTAATCAGGACATGTTTTGTGTTATGTATTTATCATTTCACACAAGTTAACGGATGTATCACCATCCCAGTATGACCTTTTGTTATTTTTCACTATATTTTGACATTTTTGAGTTTTTTTGCAGCGCCTGGGCCTTTGTGCTGGGCCTTCCATTTTTGCTGACTCCTAACCTTGATTTACTTCAGCATCCCCTGGCCCATTTTTTTTAATTATTTCATTTTTCTGTTTTTTTATTTTATCATAATTTAGTTTCTTTAATGTTTTTCTTATTTATTATTATTAATATTATTATTATTTTTATTAATAAAAATCCAAAAAATATTTTATTTATTATTCTTATTTATATATTTTATTTTCTCTATAAACCAAAAAAGATTAAAAAACATTTTCTTAAAAAAAATTAATTTGTTTTTTTTCTTAAATAATTAATTTTTAGACTTAGATTAAATTAGTATATTATTTTATTTTCTAGTTAAAATAAATTTAGAACTTAGGTTTATTTTAATTAATTAATATGCATATTATTTTTATTTAGTTAAAACCTTTTCATAAATAAAACCCTAAAATACATTTTTAACTTAATTTCCTTCTTAATTAATTTATGTTTAATTTTTTGCTCATATCATTTTCTTTAATTAGGTCAAGACAAAACTCCTTTCATAAAAAAACAACAAAAATCATTTCTTTTTCCATTTATATTCTTGCATTTTATTTTCAATTTTGTATAATATTCAATATGGTTGTAATAGATAATTAGGTTTAATTTTCTTGCAATCCCCATTTGTAAATTTGTACACCCCCTCCCCTAATGATGTAATAGCGTAGTAATTTTACTTTTCGCAATTTATCGCTTTATATAAATGCTAGTAATTAGGGTTTGTATGAGAAGATAAAATCAAAAAGTAGTAAACCCTAATCAAAGATTAAACAAAGCATGAAAATCAATACACTTGCACACAAACACCCCTAGGGTAAAATCCACTTGGTTGCCTTATAAAAATGGCCATATTATGCATGTGAGTTATTGTGATATAGTGAGAGAACTGACTTGAAGGTTTTGCGTTTGATCGCAAATGTTGCAGTTAGCAAGAGTCGCGACCGACTATTCTTTTATCCAAAAGGAAAGGTTAAAAAGCACAGGAAAGACCTTTGAGATTCTTTCTTGAGTTCGGGGGGTAGATTATGAAAATGGAAGGTATTAGCATTCTTTTCATCCATGGTTTTCCATGGGCTCTTAGTTACTTGCTACATCACTTGCTTTTTGTTTGAAATTATGCTTTGTGTGGTTTTTGAAATTATTTTGTAAAGAGGCCACTGTTTAGGCAAACTTTGTAATGATTCTCGTTTGTAAGAATGTATACAAACATGTTGATATTTTGAAAATTTTTTCAAGTTTGAAAGATGTTTTGAAAGTGTAGGTGTTTGTTTTGAAAATAGCAAGGATGTTTTGTTTTGAAATGAAGCAAGTAATTAGGAACATTCTACCTACTCAAAAGTCTTTCTTATTCATTTCCTTTTCCTTTGACATTGTTATCTTACCATTGAATTAGTAAGCAAGCCTATATTTGGATGTAAACGGGACGGGTGTAGGTCATCGTATAACCATGATTAGCAATGTTGTGAGGTGTCTTAGCATTCTATTTATGGACTAAGATCATTTTGAAAGGCAAATTTGATAGCGTCATCGAGGGACTATGATCTTGTATTTTACTTGTTTTTGCTAAGATACCTCACATGCGTAACTTGGCCATTTTGTAAGGCAACCAAGTGGATTTTACCCTAGGGGTGCTTGTCTGCAAGTATATTGATTTTCATGCTTTGTTTAGTTTTTGATTAGGGCTTGCTACTTGATTGATTTTAGTCTTTCCATACAAACCCTAATTACTAGCATTTGTATATAAAGCGATAAATTGAGGAATTTTAAAATTACTACGCTATTACAATACTTGTGGGAGGGGGTGTACAAATTACAAATAGGGATTGCTAGAAAATAAACCTAATTATCTATTACAACCATATTGAATTTGGATAAATAATGTACAAAAATGAATAAATATACAAGAATATAAAATGGAAAGTAAATAGATTTTTATTTGGATTTTTTATGGAAAAGGGGTTTTGTTTAACCTAATTAACTAAAAGAAAAATAATTAATTAAATTAGTAAAAAGTAAAACCTAAATTTACTAGGAAAAGAAATTAAATAAAACCCTAATCTATTAATTGATTAAAAAAGAAATTAAGTTTATAAGAAGAATATTTTTGGTATTTTTGTCTTAAAAATAATTTATAGTATTATAAAATATTTTTGGTCTTTTCATATATTAAAATAATATATTTTAATTGTGTAAAAGAAAATAACTAAAAAAAACTAGTTTCTAATTAAATTTACAAATCAATTGGTAAAATAAATAAAGTATGATTACATAAAATGATTTTTATTGTAAAAAATAAATAAGCTACATCAAAATATAAATCTAATATTTATATATTTTTTTTCTGATTTTTTTTTTAGTATTAGATAAAGTATTTAAGAAAACAGATAAATAAAAAAAAATCAGAAAAATAAAATAAAATGGGCCAGGGGGGTGCTGAAGCAAGGCGGGGAGTTAGAAGGAACAAAAAAAAAGCCAGGCCTAAAGCTGTTAGGCCCAGGCTCCTGTTTGTGACAAAAAGAGAAGGAAAATGTTGAAAAATTACAAAAGGGTACCACTGGGGCTCGAACCCAGGTCCCTATAGTCACAGGCTCGCGCTTCTACCACTGGGGTGGCTATACATCTGTTTATTAATATCAAACCATAAATATATATGGTAAACACGTTCCTGAATACAACTTCATCTTCAACCTCACGCCCAACCTGAACCTCTATATCTTATTCAATTCTCAACCAAAATGAAAAATGTAAACAGGAAACTTGTGGCAAATTTCCTCACGATTTCAGAAATACAAAGCAATAAAATCATAAATCAGAGACAAACATGAATTTTAATGGCCCTAATCTGAACCCTAAAAATTTCAGAAACTTAAATCTTAAAATTCTCTAAGCTCAAGCAACATAAATGAAAATTATGGACATGGTTAGCTTTAGGGCAATGATATCTACATTTTTCATTCACAAATAAACCATTAATGATGCCTGTATGAAGAGTTCAAAGTTGAGATAACTTACCTCAAAACTGGAAATCGTGTTCTGCAAATGAGGACTCCTCAAGCTGTTGTGATGATCAGAAAAGCTCCACTGAGGTCCCAGGAAGCTAATGCAATGATTAGTTTGGTTGGAGAGTGGTTGAAATGATCTGGAGAAGTCCACTTACAATACTCTGTTTTTGAACTTGGAAATGGAGGAAGATGGTGTTACAGAACTGTAACAGGGGAAGGTATAACTTCTAAATGATGTTTAGAAGCTTTTTAAAGCAAGAAGCCAAGAAACGCACGAGTAGTTTTTGGTTTTGGGATTTTTGGCCAGAATCTGCAACAATGGAAGTGTGTGATACAAATCTGTGTTCTTGGTGTTTTCATGGCTCAATCATGTGTGTGATTTGTGGCAAATAACTTATGTATGTATAAGAAAAATGTATTAGTGCTTGAGAGAGTCAGAAGTACAAGTTATAGGGTGATTGCTATGTTACTTGATTTTGAAGAAAAGTGGTAAAATAAGTTTCAATGTGTAGTACAAGCATGGGCTGGGTGATTGTAAGTGTTGAGATTAACTTCTCTTGAGTTATAAGACATGTATGATCAGAAGAGAACAAGTGCAAGGCTCAAGAACAAGTTTTATGCAAAAAGCTACTTTATTAAAATGGCATTGTGCACTTTCTTCCCAAAATGGATATAAAGCATGGCCTTACATTGAATGCTTGAATTGAAACCTCTAACAGCTGTGCAAGCAATTAATTATGGAGTTCCTAACAAGTTTGAGGCCTTCAAAGTAGATATTATGTAGCATAGGTTTGAAATTTGAATCTTGTTCATCACAAAATGACTTGTAATTCAAGTGTGAAAATCCTAACTTCATCTCTTCGATTCTCCCTACTCAAAAATGATCTCAAGGAGTTCTTAGACATTTCAGAAAGATTTTAATATGCTCTAAAAACCCTCTTTGACTCATTTTTTAAAATTCCCCTTGGAACTATATGAAAAAGTGCCATGAAGTTAGGTCAAAATCCTGACCAAATTAGGGCAAAATTTTACTAAGTGTTTTATTTCATGACCATGTGTTCTTAAAATTATAACTTGAGATCCAAGCACTTTTGGAAGGAGTTGTGTAAAGAAATGTTGTATATTTCATGGAGATATAAAACTTTCATGTTGAAAGTTTCTTTTGATTCATCTTGCATCATGGTGAAAATTTTGCTCAAAGTTGTGAAAAAATAAGAAACTTTCAACACTTAGAAAAATTTCCAAGTTTAAAAATTTTAACTTTTCAAAATGAAATCTTGAATTTTTTATTTCTTGATGAATAAGTTTCATATTTTGACATACTTTGATGAATTGTGATCTTTGACATTTGATTTTGACTAAAAAGTCAAAGTTTGACTTTTCAATATACAGTTGAGTTTTGATCAGTTGACTGAAAATTCATATGTCAATCCATTGGACTTGAGAAATGTTTTGAGCCATGTCATTAGGTGAAAATGATGCAATTGGAATCTTGAGATCATGCCTTAAACCAATTGATCATTTGCTAGGTCAAAAATCAGAAATTGCCCTTTCCCAATCAAAACCCTAATTTTGACCATTTTGCCCTTTTGAAGATTTGACCAAATTTCTTGAGGAACTATGGTCCAAAACTTGATCAAATGATACATATGAGCTTAAAATGTTGATGTGGATAAAAAATTACGAGGTTTGACTGTAAATTGTCCATAGTTGACTTTTTTTTCCCCAATACAGCTGATTTTTAGGTCAATTGCTCAATTGACTGAGCAAAAGTGTGATCCAAAGCTTGAAACTTGACACGAGTAATCTTAAGGGTCCATAATGATCCATGAAAGTCATATGGGGAATTGGAAGTTCAAATATCCTTGTGCAATTTCAAACCCTAGTTTTGGTCATCAGTGCTTAAGGAGGTGTCTTGAGCTGATCAACCCTAGTGCAGTCTTGAGCCAAAGGAGATCTTGTGAGAAAATTCTTGATAAATGAGAGGGAAAATTTTGGGGTACAACAGCTGCCCCTGTTCAATCTTCTTAAGCCTGAAGAGTTAGATTGGTGAGTTTTGCCATTCGTGACTCGAAGGTGGAAGATGATTGGACATTTAAGTGCCCAAAAATTTGCACTCAGTGATGTGATGGTTGATGGTATAGGGAATGGGCTTAAAGATGCCATTTAGAGGGATGATGGAAAGTTGTTGGAGATGGGCTTGTAGATTCTATCTAAAAATGATTGTTGAACTGTATCTGTAAGCTGAAACTGAATGAGTATCAGAATGACGTCCGTGTCTGGAGCGTATCTGAACTGTATCCGAAAGCTGGATCCGAATGAGTATCATAATGGCATCCGTATCTGGAGCATATCTGAACTATATCTGAAAGTTGAATCTGAATGAGTATCAGGATGGCATCTGTGTTTGGAGTGTATCTGAATTGTATCTAAGAGCTAAATCTGAATGAGTATTAGGGCGGCATCCGTGTCTGGAGCGTATATGAAATGTATCTGAAATCTGAATCTGAATTAGTATCAGGATGGAATCCGTATCTGGAGCGTATCTGAACTGTATCTGAAAGCTGAATCTGAATGTGTATCAGGATGGCATTCGTATCTGGAGCGTATCTGAACTGTATCTGAAAGTTGAATCTGGATTAGTATCAGGATGACATCCGTGTCTGGAAAGTATTTGAACTGTATCTGAGAGCGTAATCTGAATGAGTATCAGGATGGCATCCGTGTCTGGAGAGCATCTGAACTGTATCTGAAAAACCTTTGAACATTATTAATGGTAGCTGTTGATTAACCTTATCCTGAAAAGGGTAAAATGTTAGCTAATATGCCATGTCATGTTGTATGAAATGCATGGTATAATGAGATTGTGATACATGCATTCGTGTTATCGATGTTTATGATATATGGATGCGGTGTATGCGTATGTGAGCTAATCTGCTGCATTGCTTGTTGGATTGGAGAAAATAAATCCCCGACTACTGCTGAGGATACAAAGTGCAAGTCTTCATGTTTTGAAGTGTTGATGAATTTCCACTTAGAGAAATAAACTTTGTTGTAAGGGAAATGCCGTGTACTGCTTGTAAAATCCTGTTGGGGAATCCTGAGAAATTTGGCGACTTCTACCGGGGAGTGATAACTGGAAGTTTTGTTCCGCTGGGGATTAAACTGCACACTGCGGGGGATTCTATGGAAATAGCTTAGAGAGATTTCCATATTTATTAAAGCCATTGGTGATTGTCTTCCTATCTTGTTCATTTGTAAACGGTAGTTACGTTTAAATGCATATGTTCAAAAATAAATCATTGGACGTTTTTGTAAACAAAACACAAGAGTAAAGAAAAACAGTTAGTTTTTTGTATTTTCAAAGGGATATCTTTGTATTGACTTTGAGTAAGTATCTTTGTACAATGAGACAAACATTCTAGTAAGATAATATCGTTGTAAAAAATGAAAATTTGATACAAAGAAAAGATAACTATATGAAATAACCCCATGGGGGTTCCCATTTTGCTATATCCTTCGTGTCTCTGAGCATCTTATCTATTTGTTGCCTTGTCCGAAGCTGATTGAATTGATCAGAACCGTCAAGTTTGCAGGTTGTCTGTAAGGTGATCCAACGGGACATAGTCATACGCTTTAATTCCCTAACTTTTTCCTGGACCCCCCTTTCGGGTTTTCAGTCCACTGGGATACCCTTTTTTGCCCAAGCCGCCCTTTCAGGTGTTCAGCTTGCCGGGTGTACAATTTTTTTTGTTTTATCCCTAATTTTTGCCCGAACCTTTTTTGGTTCGCCGGGATGCCCTTGTTTTGCCTAGGTGTGTCAACCTAGCGGGTCTTTTATGCGTAGTATCTTTTGACTATGTCCGCATTCACGGGGTGCGGCGGGTCGTCGCCATCCATAGTGGTTAAGATCATTGCTCCACCAGAGAATATGCTTTTGATCACAAATGGTCCTTCGTATGTAGGAGTCCATTTGCCCCTGGGATCACCCTGCGGTAGTACGATACGTTTGATAACTAGATCCTTGACTTGATACACTTGGCGTCTGACCTTTTTGTTGAAAGCCTTGATCACCCGTTTTGATACATTTGACCATGACAAACAACAGTAAGCCTTTTCTCATCAATTAAATTCAGTTGATCAAGTCGAGTCTGGATCCAATCGTCTTTGTTCAGACCTGCATCCTTCATAATTCTCAGAGAGGGGATCTGGACCTCAATAGGCAAGACAACTTCCATGCCATATACCAAAGAGTAAGGTGTTGCCCCGGTTGATGTGCGTGCTGTGGTACGATAACCGTGGAGAGAGAATGGTAGTCTCATGCCAGTCTTTGTATGTGACTGTCATTTTCTGTATGATCTTTTTGATGTTCTTATTTGCGGCTTCGACATCAACATTCATCTTTGGCCGGTAAGGGGAAGAATTGTGATGCTGGGTCTTGAATTGCTTGCACAGGGCGGTGATCATAGTATTGTTTAGATTCGTACCAATTTCTGTGATGATCCTCTCCGGGATACCGTACCGACATATGAGATTCGGTTTAATGAACCGAGCTACAACATTCTTGGTAACAGAAGCGAAAAAGGCCGTCTCAACTCACTTTGTAAAATAGTCAATGGCCACAAAGATGAAGCGGTGTCCATTAGAGGTTGTTGGTTTGATTTCCCCAATCATGTCGATACCCCACATAGCAAAAGGCCAAGGAGCCGTCAAGACATTCAAAGGAACCGGAGGTATGTGCACTTTGTCAGCATAGATCTGACACTTATGGAAGGTTCGAGAGTGTTGATAGCAATCTGCTTCCATGGTAGACCAGTAATAGCCTGCCCGTAGGATCTTCTTTGCCATCGTATGCCCACTGGAATGGGTGCCAAAAGGGCCTTCATGTAACTCAGCCATGATCTTTTCCGCTTCAACCTTGTCTACACACCGAAGTAATACAAAGTCATGGTTGCGTTTGTAGAGAATGCCATTACTAAGGAAGAATTTAGCAGAGAATTTCCTTAAGAACTTCTTATCATTGACTGAAGCTCCTTCTAGATATTCTTTAGCCTCGAGATACCTCTTGACTTCGTGAAACCAAGGCTGGTCACCTACTTCTTCAGTATTGATCTCGTGACAGTGAGCTGGTTCATTCATCCATTCGACGGTGATCTGGGGAGCCTAGTTATCCCATTTGAGTTTAAACATGGATGACATTGTGGCTAGCGCATCTGCTAGTTGATTTTCTTCTCACGGGAAATGCTCGAAGGTAATCTTCTCAAAATATGGGATTAATGTCAATACATGTTCTTTGTATGGGATGAGGTTTGGGTGCTTAGTGTCCCACTCTCCTTTGATCTGGCTGATGACCAAGGCTGAATCTCCGAATACACTTAAGGATTTGATTCCCAAATCTATGGCATCTTTGAGACCAAAAATGCATGCTTCGTATTCTGCCATGTTGTTTGTACAGTTGAAGCAGAGTCTTGCAGTAAAGGGAGTATGACATCCTTCAGGGGATATAAGTACAACACCAATACCATTGTCGAGTGCGTTGGACGCCCCATCAAAAACCAGGGTCCATCGGGATCCTTGTTCAGGTCCTTCATATGATCTAAATTCTTCACAGTTGTTTACCATCATGATGTCTTCATCTGGGAATTCGAACTTCATGGACTGGTAGTCATCCACAGCTTGATGAGCAAGGTGATCAGCTAGTACAGTACCCTTTATTGCTTTCTGGGTAGTATATTGTATGTTATATTCTGTCAGGATAATCTGCCATCTTGCTATTCTCCCATAGAGGGCAGACTTCTCGAAGATGTATTTTATTGGATCCATTTTAGATATCAATAAGGTAGTATGTGTCAGCATATACGGTCTTTGCCAGCGAGCATCCCATGCCAGAGCGCAACAAGTTTTCTCGAGCAGTGAATATCTTATTTCACAGTCGGTAAACTTTTTGCTCAGGTAATAAATAACATGCTCTTTTCGGCCAAACTCGTCATGCTTCCCCAACACACACCCCATTGAATTTTCCAAAACAGTTAGATACATGATCAATGGTCTTCCCTCGACTGGTGGCATCAAAACAGGAGGCTCTTGTAAGTACTCTTTGATCTTGTTGAAGGCAGTTTGCACTCATCATTCCATTTGACTACTTGATCTTTCTTCAGAAATTTGAAGATTGGTTCACAAGTAGTTGTTAAGTGAGAAATGAATCTGGAAATGTAGTTTAACCGTCCCAAGAATCCTCTGACTTCCTTTTCGGTACGAGGAGCATGAATTTCTTGTATTGCTTTCACTTTAGTAGCATCCACTTTTATACCTTTACCGCTGACGACAAAGCCTAGGAGCTTACCGGACCTCACCCCAAATGTGCATTTATTTGGGTTCAACCTCAGCTTGTATTTCTTTAATCTCTCAAACAGTTTCTGCAAATGGTCAAGATGTTCCCCTTCTGTTTGAGATCTGGCTATCATATCGTCCACATAGACCTCTATTTCGTGATGTATCATGTCGTGAAATAAGGCTACCATGGCACATTGATAGGTTGCCCCAACATTCTTCAGCCCGAATGGCATAACCTTGTAACAGAATGTGCCCCACTGTATGACAAAGGTTGTTTTCTCCATGTACTCAGGCGCCATTTTGATTTGGTTGTAACCTGAGAAGTCGTCCATGAAGGAAAATACCTTATGATGTGCTGTATTGTTAACCAAAATATAAATGTGGGGAAGTGGGAAATCATCCTTAGGGCTTGCCCTATTCAAATCTCTGTAGTCCATGCATATTCATACTTTTCCATCCTTTTTTGGCACGAGAACAACATTGGCGACCCATTGCGGATATAAGGTGACGACCAAGAATCTGGCGTTGAATTGTTTCATAATTTCCGCTTTGATCTTCTCTGACATGTCTGGTCGCATGCTACGGACCTTCTGTTTTACCGGTGGGCAGTCTTCTTTTATTGGTAGACGATGTACCACGATATCAGCATCAAGTCCTGGCATGTCTTTGTACGACCAGGCAAAGACCTCAACATAATCATGTAGCAACTGAACCAAACGCTCTTTGACATTGGGTTTCAGATCGGCACCCACCTTGACTTCTGTTTGTCTTCTTCGGTACCTAGGTTAATTGTGTCCACTGGTTCTTTGTGGGGCTGTATGGTCCTCTCTTCTTGTTGTAGTAACCTGACGAGTTCCCCTGGTACTTCACAATCTTTCTCACCTTCGTCTTCGGCTTGGTAGATTAGATTTTCAGAATCACATAAGGCCATAGCAGGATCGTTACCCATGGGATCCCGAATGGATGTAGATCTGCAATTTGAATGTGAGTGTGTGTAAGAGTATAAATATCTTTGAAAGAAATGAAAATGTATAAAGAAAAAACAATGAGCACAAAGTTTTGTATGCAAAAACGTCCATGATTCATTGGTGTAAAAGTGATTTGGAAAAAAGTGATTTGATAAAAGTGATTTGGAAAAAATATCTAGCTTCCCAGTTGCTGAGCCCTCTATTGACTGTTGGGAAAATCCAATATTCCAGGTTATAGCTGTCTTCATCATCCTCCACTGTGTTGACTTCGTGGTTGCTGATCTTCAAGGATGGTCCTCCGGCACGAGCGCGACGTACAGCTTTCTGGGCTCCTGAAGTGAAACCCAAACCAAATTTGTCAGATTTGTATGGGATATCTGGGAGTTGGCCCCAAATAGTGCACCCACCTTCTTTGATCACTGCCTTGGCATCTTTCAAAGACGACCTCTCGAGCGGAGGCCTTGTAATCTTTGGGGCTTGGGAAACAACCTTGGTTACTGCCACAGTTTGCGGGACTTCTTTAAAGTGCTGGAATGAAGTTTCAATAAATTCACCATCTAATTCCACATATCTGAAGGAATTTAGATGACTGACCATATACTCTTCTTCTCCATGAACAATGATGATTTTCCCCTGAATTGGATATTTCAGCATTTGATGCAACGTAGAGGTAATGACACCAGCATTATGAATCCACGTTCGGCCTAATAAACAGGAATATGAAGGGCGAATATCCATTACATAAAAAGTTGAATCAAATGTTTGGGTTCCAACTTTTATGGGGATGTCGACTTCCCTATGCACCATCCTTTTTGAGCCGTTGAAGGCTGTCACAACTATGTTGCTAGGTTTCAAGGTCAATCCTTCACAGTCAAGCCTATCAAGAGCCTTTTTAGGCAACACATTCAAAGACAAACTGATATCAACCAATACATGAGCCAAAGTCGTGCCCCTGTGTTTGACTGAGACATGCAATGCCTCGTTATGCTTCCTCCCCCTGGGCGTTAAATCAGCATCTGAATAACCTAAACCATTATCTGCGGTCAAGCTGGCTATGCAATCTTGGAACTAATCGACAAATGTTTCTTGGGGTACATGGGCAGTTTTAAGGAATTTTACCAAGGCCTTTGCATGAGCTTCAAAACATGACAATAAAGCCATCATAGAAATTTTTGATGGAGTTTGCCCCAGTTTTTCGACTACGTTGTAGTCGCTTCTTTTCATAATCTTTAGAATTTCTTCCATCTCTTTTCGGGAAGTCTCAGGGATAGCTACGGATTGTGCCTTCATCCGGATAGGCTCAACCAGAATACCTTTTCCTCGAGTCTCGGTTGACTCGGCAGTAGGAATGTCAGTAGGGGTGATAACAGGGACTGTAGTAGTTTTGTCAACAGAAGTATCAACAGAGATGATTACAAGGCTGGGAATAGCCTTTGGAGGAGCAACAACAACAAGAATGATTACAGGTCTAGAAATAACTTTTAGAGGAGCAATTTCTGGAGAGAATACCCTTCC
This sequence comes from Vicia faba, assembly GCA_948472305.1. Taxonomy (NCBI): domain Eukaryota; kingdom Viridiplantae; phylum Streptophyta; class Magnoliopsida; order Fabales; family Fabaceae; genus Vicia; species Vicia faba. The sequence goes on along the minus strand of OX451736.1, from coordinate 255,247,856 downwards.
ACTTAGGGTTATCTTACTAGTCCCTGTGATGTTACTGATATCGAAGTCAACTTTCTCAGAATTTGAATTTTCAGCAGCTGGCCAATTTTGCTTGATGCCGTGATAGTAGACATCACCTCCATAATTCCATGGGATGGTTTTCTCTGATGAATACGGGATTGGTCAAGGCATTGTAATTATCAACGGAGCTACTTTAGGAACTGATGTAATTTTAACGGGTCTTTTGGTGGAGACCCTGGAAGAATTGGCAGAAATGGTCACTATGGAAACATCATTATAATAAATAGTTGGAATAGAAGTCTTCTCGAACAAAATCTCCTTGTCATCCATTAGGCATTGAACGCATGTGTGATCGGTGGATCTGGAACTGACTGTTTAACGCTGGTTCGCGAAATGTCGTGGAAGCAAGAGTCGCCACCGTCTTTTATTTTCTCCAAATGGAAAGGACAAAAGCACAGAAAAATTCCTTAAAGAGATTGCTCTCGGTTCGGGAGGTAGGTTATAGAAAGGGAAGGTGTTAGCACCCTTTCTATCCATGGTTATCCATGGGCTCTTAGATACTTGCTCATTTGTGTTTTCAAAAATGGTTTGTTTGCTTTTCAATGTGGGTTTTAAAAAGTTTCTTTGAAAATTCCAGTTCGACTCTTGTATCGGTCCTCAAGAGTGTTTGAAAAATTGCTTTCGAAAGCTTTTTGAAAAGGTGTCGGTGTGAAAAGTATTTTTGATTTTTTTTGAAATTTAGAGCAAGTATCTAGAGTCGTCTACCTACCCTAAGGAATTCGTCTGTGTAGATGTCCTTTAAAGTAGTGCCATCCCACCATTGAGAGGTAGGTAGCACCACCGTTGGAGGTGTTCGGGTCAATTCGAAGGTTCGGGACATGGTGATCACCAGAGCAATGGGAAGATACCTTAGAAGCTACCCTCATGCCAGGTTCCCGGATCATGAGGACTTACTAAAACATCCTCTACTCGACGATCACCTTTCGAGGCAAGACAACAGTGAGGCGTACCCTAGGGGTGTTGTGTGATTTATGTGTCGTTTTCAGATATTTTATCTTGTCATGTCATGGGTGATCTACGCGTTATTTTTATTTTGTCATTCATTCTTGCATGCAATTATTAATAGTTAAAAAGTTGCGAGAAATGTAAAGTTCCTAAACTATTACAAAGGCGCGGGTCCACATCGCCAAATTTAATCCAGGACCTGATTTGACAGAAAATAAAGAAGTAAAGTAAAGTGCGAGAAATATAAATTTACACGGCTTTGGGAGAGTTACATAAATATTATAAGAAATAAAATAAAATGCGCGAATTAAATTAAAATTGAAAGCGAGGGTGTTGGACCCTTTTTAATGAAATTAAATTATTATTAACAAATTAATTAAATTAAAAGGAAAAGAAATTATTTTTTTGAGTTTTTGGTATTTATGATTTTTTTGTGAATTAAATGAAGTTTAAACCTAATTCTAGCTATTTTTTAATTTATTAAGAAAATATGAAAATTACCTAAAATTAAACCTAATTAATTAATGCAATTTGATTTATAAAAAATAGTATTAAATAATTAATTATGGTGAGAGAAAAAGAAAAAGAATGGAAAAATACTTGAAACCCTAATTCTACACTTTTTAATTTATTAAGAAAAATATTTGAATTAAACCTAAATTTAAAAAGCTAAATTAAATTGATGAGATTTATTTACAAAAATATTAGTTAAAATAAAATATATTTATTTTTTGTGACTTTCTGATTTTTATTATTTTTTATGTTTTATTAAAAATAAATTGGTTTAAAGAATTAAAGAGAAATTAATTAAAACAAACAAAAATAGAAAAATATAAAAAGGAATAAAAGAAGCAAACCATGGGGGGTCTGTCCCCAATTGGAGGTTATTGTTTAGCAATTAGGCCCACTTGTTGCAAGGCCTTGTCTGACTTTTCTGGGCGCGTGTAGGTGCGTTGACTCAGGTCCATGATGGTCTCCAAATCATAGCCATAAGATGGATGCAGTGGGACATGTGGCATGGCAGATTATGAGGTTGCATAGTGGTCTTCAAGGAGCAAACTGCATGGAATCATGATTAGAAGAAAAATATGGAAATAGGAAGGGGACCTGGGGTTCGAACCCAGGTCCTAGAGGTTACCAATATCAAGCCTTGCCACTGGAGCTCTTCACGCGTTTTGTTTATATTATGGAAGACAAATAATATAATGTAAATCAGGCGTTAGTGGACATTTTCGCGCGAAATTTGAATGAACCACTTATTGGCCTACACCTCATCATCTTCTTCAAGGCTTCGCTGTACCTGAAAATAAAAACAATTGAATAGCGGGGGTTTTAAACCCCCACTAAGTAACAAGTGCAAAAATAGCGATTAGCACCCTGCTAATCATAAATTAATCGCGAGGTGTGTGTTAGATCCAGTGGAACCTCACGAGTTCAATGGCATCATTCTCATGGTCCAATTTTTCCATAGGAGTAAATCCCCAATTTTTCAGGTCTGAAACCCTAAGGTGCTTTAATGGTGATTCTTCATACAATGCTTGAAAACTCAATTAAATCATATGGTTAGTTTCAGAATCATCCAATTAGTACAAATCAAGAATAAAAATGCATGGATATGGCCTGAATAATAAAACACGATTATGCAAAAAGAGTGATACAGTCTGACTTATAATTACCAATTCTTGATGTTAGGGATGATGATTTTTATTCAAACACGTTCCTTGAAGCCTCAGGAACACAATGGAATGATTGTTTGGCCTTTAATCGCACTGGAAGGTGGTTTTCAGTATTTGAGTTTTCTTGAAAAAAATGCAAACTTGATTATGGTGTTCTTGCGCAGCTTAGAGGTTCTGAACATTAGGGTTTGCATGAGTATATATGTGTGAACGATTAGGGTTCAAAATTGGATTAAAAAACCTTTTGCATTGATGGAATAGATATTGATTTTCATGGCATATATTTTCCAATCTTTTTCATGCATATTTGCTTCAAATCATGTCCAATCACCATGATTCTTTCCAAATCTGATCATGCACGAAATCTTGAGGCTATTTCATGTATAAAAAGATTTGATTGCATTGGTTTGGTATTTTCCACATATTTATTTTAATTAAATGAATTATTGGCAATTAAAAATTCAAATAAATAAATAAAAATGATGAAAAACTTCCCTTTGGGAAAAATGGTCGTGCACATGCTTTGGATGATAATTCTTGGAAGAAAATGTGGCCCATTAGCAATTTTAAGACATTTGAAGCAAAGTTGACTTTTCAAAATACCCAAAAATTTCCCAACTTCCACAAGGCATATCTTGCTCAATTTTTAAGCTTTGCTCATGTTCTTGGACATTTTGGAAAGGTATTTGAGTCCTCTAACCAATGTCTTTGGTCCAATGTCATTTTGATTTACCAATATCAAGTTATGGCCTTTGACTTAAAGTCCCTTTTTGTTGACTTTTGAAAATGACCTATAATGTTGAAATTGATAACTTTTTGTGAGAGCATTTCTTGGACTTGAAGTGTGAAGAGGAGTTGTAGGAAATGTCATTCTCTTCAAAATGAGCTTTGGATGGAATTTTTCTGATAATCCATGTGGAAGTTATGCCTTGGTCAAGTTACAGTTGACTTTTTCAACTGTCCAAATATGGAAACTTTTGCATCTTGAGACTTTTTGAGCCAAGCTTTGAGAATCATGATCAAGCATTGATCAAATGATGTTTGTGGCTTCAAAATGAGATGTTGACCAAAAATTTGAACTTTTGACTGTCAAATGACCATTTTGCCCCTACAGTTGACTGTAGTGCAATTAGGGTTTTTGACTGTGCAATTTTGTGCTGTAAGTCTTGAAACTTGGTATGAGGATGCTTGAACATGTTTGTAGGCATGTGGGACTTGATTGGACCCTTGGAAATTTCATTTACTTTGTCAGAACCAAAACCCTAGTTTTTGACTGTTAGGAGGCCCTTGAACTGTGCAACCTTTGGGGAGATTTTGAAGCTTTGACTTGGCAAATTTTGAAGAATATGGGAGGGCAAATTTTGGGGTACAACAATTTCCCCTGTTCAATCTTCTTAGACCTGAGGATGAAGATTGGCTAACGTGCCTTTCGTAATCCGAAGGTGGAAGATGATTGAACACTAGAGTGCCCAGAAATTTGCGCTCACATAGTAGCAGTGGTGGGGAATGGGCTTATAGATGCCATTTGGAGATTGATGGATAGGATGATGGGCTTATAGATGCCATGCTAAGAGATGATAGAAGGTGGATGGGCTTATAGATGCCATCTGGATGTTGATCGCATAAGAGATTCCTTAGCGAGAGCTTGCGTACCTGCAAAAGAAAAAAATGATTACCTGACCTGTTACAGGAGCTGGTCTTCAGATTCTTTGTATAGATGTGTCCTGACTGGTTGCAGGAGCTGGATCTGGAGCTTCAAACGGTGATGAATGAACCAGGGATGGTTACTACCTCAACATGAACGGTGAGAGAACCTTGGACGATTACTACCTCAACAGGAACGCTGAGAGAACCTTGGGCGACTTCAACCTCAACAGTAATCATTGAGAGAATCTTGGACGACTTCAACCTCAACAGTAACGCTGAGAGAATCTGGGGACAATTACAACCTCAACAGTAATCATTGAGAGAATCTTGGGCGACTTCAACCTCAACAGTAATCATTGAGAGAATCTTGGGCGACTTCAACCTCAACAGTAATCATTGAGAGAATCTTGGGCGACTTCAACCTCAACAGTAATCATTGAGAGAATCTTGGGCGACTTCAACCTCAACAGTAATCATTGAGAGAATCTTGGGCGACTTCAACCTCAACAGTAATCATTGAGAGAATCTTGGGCGACTTCAACCTCAATAGTAATCATTGAGAGAATCTTGGGCGACTTCAACCTCAACAGTAATCATTGAGAGAATCTTGGGCGACTTCAACCTCAACAGTAATCATTGAGAGAATCTTGGGCGACTTCAACCTCAACAGTAATCATTGAGAGAATCTTGGATATCTTCTACTAAGTCTTTATCAGGAAAATCTGTTAGGGGTCGATTTATCTAGACTAGAGAAAGCCTTGGACTGGATAAGAGACAGAAAAATCTTAGGGTCGATTTAAATGAACCGGTCTAGGTCTTGAAATCTTCAACTGGATAAGAAACAGGGAGATCTTAGGGTCGATCTGACTGAACCAGAGAAGGCCTTGGACTGGATAAGAAACAAAAAAGTCTTAGGGTCGATTTAACTGAACCGGTCTAGGTCTTGCACGTCTTCAACTGGATAAGAAACAGGGAGATCTTAGGGTCGATCTGACTGAACCAGAGAAGGCCTTTGATTGGATAAGAAACAGTAAAATCTTAGGGTCGATTTAACTGAACCGGTCTAGGTCTTGAAATGTCTTCAACTGGATAAGAAACAGGGAGATCTTAGGGTCGATCTGACTGAACCAGAGAAGGCCTTTGACTGGATAAGAAACAGAAAAGTCTTAGGGTCGACTTAACTGAACCGGTTCTAGGTCTTGAAATCTTCAACTGGATAAGAAACAGGGAGATCTTAGGGTCGATCTGAATGAACCAGAGAAGGCCTTTAACTGGATAAGAAACATAGAAATCTTATGGTCGATTTAACTGAACCGGTCTAGGTCTTGAAATCTTCAACTGGATAAGAAACAGGGAGATCTTAGGGTCGATCTGACTGAACCAGAGAAGGCCTTTGACTGGATAAGAAACAGAGAAATCTTAGGGTCGATTTAACTGAACTGGTCTAGGTCTTGAAATGTAGCTGAGAACTTGACTGAATCTTTCCTGAAAGGTAAAGGTCAGTCATATGCAATGCATGATATGGATCAAGCAATGATGTTCTCAACATAAATGAGATTGTGTGCTCATGATGCGTATATGCATGCTATAATGTATGGAAATGCGATGTTTATGAATGTATGTTTTCGTCTTAGGAAAATAAATCCTTGACGGGTGCCGGGAAGTCCTATCCTGGGCTGATGTTGAAGAATAGATTTTTGCCTCCGCTGGGGATGATAGTTGCAAGAATACCGGTGGGAGAAAATAACTCCGTTGGGGAATAAACTTGGCGAATGGATTACTCTGCGGGGAGAAAAGTACTCTAGCGATCTTGCTGGGAAGCAATACTCTGTGGGGAGAGAGGTACTTTGCTGAGTTGTTGATAATAGCTTGCTGGGGATACCATTGTTGTGTTGGAAGTGTTAATAGACTTCGCTGGGGATAGGAAGACTTCGTCGAGGACGCTCTTTCCGTGGCTTTTGGATGAGGATAACCCAGTTATATCCTGGTAGGGAAATAACTCTTTGAATAAAGCCGGGAGACACGCTCGTGCTCTGCGGGGGTAAGCTTCCAGAATCTACTGGGGATAAGCTTACTGCTTATGGAGATGAATTCCAACTTTCCTGGGGAACTAGATTGGACTCTCCTGGGAAGTTTTGAGCTGTATCGCGGAAGTGACTCCATTGAATGTTTGATGTACCGCCGGGGAACAATCTTTAGATCAAGACTGCCGGGGATGCTTGTTAAGAATGTCCGTATATTGCTGGGGAATGTTGAGATCTGCTGGAGGATACCCAACTTCTTTAAGGTTTGATAATATAGCTTGGGGTGAGTATACTGTCTTGCTGACTCACTCTCTAGGGATTTAAGATATCTCATTATGTTCTTCAGCTGAACCCACTTTGATACCTTGGTGGACAGAACAATTAGGTTGTTTAGACCACTCATTTTTGCCCCTGTTTCTGAGGTGGGAGAGGAAGACCTGTGAGGTGCTGATAGTTGTTGATGGACAAACCTTCTTCTGGTAGGCAGGTGCCAAGATGACAGGACATAGTCGTACGCTTTGATCCCTAATTTTTGCCTGGACCGCCCTTTCGGGTTTTCAGTCCACCGGGATACCCATTTTTGCCCAAGCCGCCTTTTTCAGGTTTTTGACTTGCCGAGTGTGCAGATTTTTTCATTTTCATCCCTTATTTTTGCCCGAACCCTTTTGGTTCGCCGGGAAGCCCTTATTTTTGCCTAGGTGTGTCAACCTAGCGGGTCTTTGATTTTGCGTAGTATTTTTTCGACTATGTCCACGCTCTCAGAATGTAGGGAATTGCCCCTGTTAAGAGTGTTTTGTCACGCCACCAGAAGGCGTTTGATCAGGCAAGATTCGTTGTTGGAATGCCCCAAGTGACTCCGGCGGAGATTTTCCCCAAGCTGTCTGGCCTTTGAGAGATTCTCCGAATCTTGATTGGACTGCCCCAGATGATGGACCATGATCATGCCGTGCCCTTCGATTGGAAGTGCTTCTGTTCATTAGGCATTCGTCGTGCGAATTTCCCTGTTGTTCAAACAAAAAATCATATGCAAACAAGGTTATATAAAAAATGTAAAGCTTATGTCTGTCTTGAAGATTTTGAAAATGCATTTTTTTTCATAAAACAAGTGAATGTTTGTAAAACGTGATGTCAACTCCGTATTTACCGTAGGCCTTAAGGAGTCGGGATACCTTTCGTAACAATATGCTTTCGAACTAACCCATGCTTCAGCTAGGACTTTTAAGGGTTATAACGTGGCCTGGTTCACGGTTTAAGAAACAAAGGATAAAGGCTCAAATTATTTGTACCCACCCGCTCTTCGTGATGTTCTCCAAACCTAAACTCAGTTGATCATACGTTAGACCTTGTTTGAGTCTTTGCTTTGATTTTCTGGTGATGATTCGGATGTTAATAACTTATTTTGAATATGCAGTCATTCCTTTTTTTGTTGAGGGTTTGTAGGACCTCTTCCTTTTTTTGATTTTGTTTATCCCTATTTTTTGCCTGAGTTGTTTCCTTTTTTGGAATTACAGTCAGCGGGATGCCCCAGTTTTGTAAGTCTCCTTCATGGGTTTTGACTTATTGGGTTTTGATTTTGAGAGTTAATGACTGCCTGTCCGTATGATTGTTCGGAACCATCACTGTCTTTCTTTTTTTTGTAAGGATCCATTTGATGCCGTTCGTTGTGCACTTGGATTGACTGAGAGAACTACCCTGCCCCAGGTTATGATTAAGGGTTTTAATTTTCGAAAAGAAAAAAAAACTCCTACTTCTTTGGCTCAGAGGGGTTGACGAGGGATTATCTTCCTTATAACTCCAGTGTTTAGGGATTGAAACAATGCATGTACTTCATCAACGGGGTCTGTTCAAAAGCATACTGTAAAGATTGCGGTATCGTTTTCGTCACCCTCCCTCAAGAGGCTTAGAATTATTAATCGAGAGTTGACATCAGAAAAAATATGAAAATAATTTGCATATAGTGAATACGAATATATTGCTTCAAAACAGACATATGCGATGCATTAATGAAATAACAACGTTTAACATGAGTAAATGTTTGAACAAAAGAAATTTGCAACTTGAAAATCCTAATGAACAAAAGTTTTTTAGTCTCAGGGCCTGTCACTTCAAATGGTGAGTGTTGTACCCCAAAATTTTCCCTCCCATATTCTTCAAGAATTGCAAAGAGCAAGCTTCAAAATTCCCCAAGGGTTGCACAGTTCAAGGGGCTCCTAACAGTCAAAAACTAGGGTTTTGGTTCTGACAAAGAAAATGAAGTTTCCAAGGGTCCAATCAAGTCCCACATGCCTATAAACATGGTCAAGCATCCTCATACCAAGTTTCAAGACTCACAGCACAAAATTGCACAATCAAAAACCCTAATTGCACTACAGTTAACTGTAGGGGCAAAATGGTCATTTGACAGTCAAAAGTCCAAATTTTTGGTCAACATCTCATTTTTAAGCCACAAACATCATTTGATCAATGCTTGATCATGATTCTCAAAGCTTGGCTCAAAAAGTCTCAAGATGCAAAAGTTTCCATATTTGGACAGTTGAAAAAGTCAACTGTAAATTGACCAGGGCATAACTTTCACATGGATTATCAGAAAAATTCCATCCAAAGCTCATTTTGAAGAGAAAGACATTTCCTACAACTCCTCTTCACACTTCAAGTCCAAGAAATGCTCTCACAAAAAGTTATCAATTTCAACATTATAGGTCATTTTCAAAAGTCAACAAAAAGGGACTTTAAGTCAAAGACCATAACTTGAGATTGGTAAATCAAAATGACATGGGACCAAAGACATTGGTTATAGGACTCAAATACCTTTCCAAAATGTCACAAAACATGAGCAAAGCTTAAAAATTGAGCAAGTTATTTCTTGTGGAAGTTGGGAAATTTTTGGATATTTTGAAAAGTCAACATTGCTTCAAAGGTCTTAAAAATGCTAATGGGCCTCTTTTCATCCACAATTCATCATCCAAGACATGTGCACGACCATTTGGCCCAAAGGGAAGTTTTTCATCATTTTTATTTATTTATTTGGATTTTTAATGATTAATAATTCATTTAATTAAAATAAATATGTGGAAAATACTAAACCTAACTTTTTAAATCTTTTTGTGCATGAAATAATCTCAAGATTTTGTGTATAATCAGATTTGGAAAGAATCATGGTGATTGAACATGATTTGAAGCAAATTTGCATGAAAAAGATTTGAAAACTTATGCCATAAAAAATCAAATATCTCTTCATCAATTCATGGATTTTTTTTGATCAAATTCTCAACCCTAATCACTCACACATATATACATATGCTAACCCTCGTGCTCATGACCTCCCAGCTGCGCAGGAACCTCATCAACACTTTTGCATTTTTTTGTGAAAAAACTCAAAACTGAAAACTAGATTACATGGCTTTTCAAGATCAAATAACCACTCCATTAGCTTGCCAAGGTGACCAGGAGACTATTCCAATCAAGAACATCAACTCTAACGCCTTGAATCGGTATACAGAAATCAAAAATTTTCATATAAAATGCATATTCGTGTTTTGATTTTCAAGCATTCTCATGGCATTTTGTTTATGGATTCATACTAAGTAATGTATTCTGAAGCTAACCACATACTTTGATTGAGTTTTTATACACTATATGCAAAAACGCCATTGTTATATTTTAGGGTTGCAGAGGTTCTAATTTAGGGCTTCTCTATTCTGGAAAAATTGGAACACCATAATACCATGAATGAACTCAGCGTGCTTGGACGAAAACAAAACACTCATCGCGCCTAATTTATACTCCAAGAAGGCCTAATCGCTATTATTGGATATGGCATATTTTGGGGGGTTCAAAACCCCCGCTAACCCTTTTGTATTTTCAGGAAAAACGCATTAAGGAAGAAGATGATGAAGTGTAAGGCGTTGGTTGGTCCATTTGAAATTTCGCGCTGAAACAGGCACTAACGATTGTTTTATATTATAATGTTTATTGTTTATATAATATACAAAGAGACAAAGTGGAGCAGTTGGCAAGGCATAGCGTTGGTAATCTCTAGGACCTGGGTTCGATCCCAGGTCCCCCTCCCTTTCCTTATATTTTTCTCTTAATTATGCTTCTGTGCAATCTCTATGCAAGCGTCCATCATACATCCATAACATCAAGCCATCCACGTGCCTACTGAGATGAATCAAAGGGTCCAGACTGGGAGAACACCCTAAGCATTAGTCAATGAAGGTACACGCTGGCACAAAAGTCAACAAGGCCTTGCAAAGATGGGCCTAAAATGCTAACAATAACCTCCCAATTTGGGGACAGACCCCCCTAGGTTTGCAATTCCCTTTATATATTTTCCATTTTTTTTATTTGATTCAACTATTTCTTTTTTTTTTTGATCAATTTCTTTAATTAATTATTTTCATAATAAAATAAAAAACAAAAAAAATCAGAAAGGTCATAAAAATAAAAAATAAATTTTATTTTAATATTTTGTAAATAAATATTATTCATTAATTTTAGCTATTAAATTAGGTTTACTTCAAGCATTTTCTTAATTAACTTAAAATTTGTAGAATTAGGGTTTTAATCAATTTTTATTCTTTTTCTTTTCTTTTCACTAATAATTAAATATTATTTATTTTTATAAACCAAATTGCATGTAAATAATTAAGTTAATTTTAGGTTTAATTTTAACATGTTTTCCTTAATAAATAAAAATTAGAATTAGGGATAATATTCTTTTCATTTAATTCACATAAAAAACCATAAATACAAAAAACTCAAAAAATAATTTCTTTTTCATTTTAATTTTATTAATTTAATCATTTAATTTAATTCCATTAAAAAGGGGTCCAACGCCCTCGCTTTCAATTTTAATTCCAATTCGCGCATTTTTATTTTATTTCTTATAATATTTATGTAACTCTCCCGAAGCCGTGTAAATATTTATCTTTCGCACTTTACTTTATTTCTTTATTTACTTTTTGTCAAATCGGGTCCTGGATTTTAATTTGGCGATGTGGACCCTCGCCTTTGTGATAGTCTAGAACTTTATATTCCCGCATTTTTTTTAACTGTTAAATAATGGCATGCAAGAATGAATGACAAAAATAAAAACAAACGCCTAGATCACTTTGACATGGACAAGATAAATGCAAATGAAAACGACACATAAATCACACACCACCCCTAGGGTACGCCTCACTGTTGCCTTGCCTCGAAAGGTAATCGTCGAGTAGAGGATGTCTTAGTAAGTCCTCATGATCCGGGAACCTGGCATGAGGGTAGCTTCTAAGGTGTCTTCCTATTGCTCTGGTGATCACCATGTCCATAAACACGAATTGACCCGAACACCTCCAACGGTGGTGCTACCTACCTCTCAATGGTGGGATGGCACTACTTTAAAGGACATTTACACAGACGAATTCCTTAGGGTAGGTAGACGACTCTAGATACTTGCTCTAAATTTCAAAACAAATTCAAAAATACTTTTCACACCAACACATTTTCAAAAAGCTTTCGAAAGCAATTTTTCAAACACTCTTGAGGACCGATACAAGAGTCGAACTGGAATTTTCAAAGAAACTTTTTTTAAACCCACATTGAAAAGCAAACAAACCATTTTTGAAAACACAAATGAGCAAGTATCTAAGAGCCCATGGATAACCATGGATAGAAAGGGTGCTAACACCTTCCCTTTCTATAATCTACCTCCCGAACCGAGAACAATCTCTTTAAGGAATTTTTCTGTGCTTTTGTCCTTTCCATTTGGAGAAAATAACAGACGGTGGCGACTCTTGCTTCCGTGACATTTCGCGAACCAGCGTTAAACAGTCAGTTCCAGATCCACCGATCACAGAACTGACGACTCTGCTGGGGACTTAAACTTAAAGTGAGGTGTACCTTAGGGTTTAGTTCATAACTGTGTTTTCAATTGTATTGCTTTGTGTGCTTTAAATTGTGGGACTGTCTTGGGAGTTCTATAGATCCTAACCCGGATCTGGGGATACCTTCTTAGAAAGTAGCAACAAGGCTGTGAGGGAACTGTGCGGGGTATACTGACATGGTTGAAGCAGTCTGCTACGTTGATGTGGCACTTTGGTGTGTACCGGTAACCCTTGAGTTCAGTCAAGGAGAGTACGGGGCCTCCGCGTGGTGTCGTGAAGCATCAACAGAGCTTAGGAACCTTAATTGAACTATCTTGGCCTCTTTAGGGTAGTGAGATAACTGACTTTGGTGCAGTCCGAGGTTGGTTGATACTCGATACTACACTCAATTGAGGGTTGCTTTCCTGGAATATTTCGGTCGCCAGTTCAGTGGCTAAATCGAAACGATGAACAATGAAAGCAATCCCGTGATATTGGGACCCTTAGAACCCGGTTACTTCTAATAGGACAGGTTGAGCCCACCAACTTCAAGAGGGTAATACCTAGACCTCATGCTGGCCTAAACTCTAAGGGTTTCTCTTGTGTGACTTGCGTGCCTTCGTACTTGACTACTTGCATGCTTGTTATCTGACACATGAACTACTTGCAGGTTTTGTTTATAGTCCTTAATTGGGACTCATAACAGGGTTTACTAAGTCTCTTGCAGGTTTCGGTTATAGTCCTTAATTGGGACTCCTAACAGAGTGTACTGAGTTTCTTGCAGGTTTTGGTTTGCAGTCCTTAATTGGGACTCGTAACAGGGTTTACCTACATTACCCCATGCATAGCATGACATCATACCATTGCATGCATCCCGCATAAGGACTAACCCATTTCAAGGATCTCAAGGGCTTGTGATGCAGGTCATGATGAACCAACATGTCTGGCAAGGGGCAAAGGGGATTTATTTTCCTCTAGCCAAGGTTGTCAGGGGCTATGACCCACTGGATATGGTGAGCCTTTGACCCTTGAAGAAGGACTCTCTATAACAGGAAGTTCCTTCAATCAAGCTACCGGGTTCAAATTCTAACAATTTTCTTGTTTACCCCGCGAGGTCCTTGAAAACATTGCATGCATACATACACATCATAACAGGTATCCTTGTTGCAGGTCACTTACCTTTCTCGCTGTTTATTTCAACAATGGCTTCCCAACAAGATAACCAGGACTTTCTTGCTCAAGAGACTCGGTTCGGGGACATCCTCCTGAATCTATCCAAGGGGCAAGAGGAGCTAAGGACACTTCTCATGGAGACTTTGGTCAGGAACAACGCTGAGGACGAACGGCTGAAACATCCGCAAGCTGAAGTGGATGCATTGAAAGCCCAGATGCTGGGGCAGGTGACTATCATCCAAGACTTAGCTCAAAGACAAGAAGAGCTCGAGGTTCTCATCAACCAACTGCTTCGGGGTAACCAACTGGGGCAAACATCTAAGGTTGAAAGGCCAGTCATCATTCCATCACTTTTGAGACAAGGAGATAAGGGGAGAGCTCCTCAGTTGGCTTTGGGGTCACAAACTCAGAAGCAACTTCACCAGCGTCAGCCAGACAAGCCTAGGAGGCAATTCACCCAGCTCAACATGTCGCTGTTCCAAGCTTTACAATGCCTGTTGAGGTTGAATCTGATCACATTAAGGGCTCATCCCCGGAACCCCAACACAGCATCTCCTGTCTATGATCCCAATAAAAGGTGTGCCTACCCCTCTGCCAGTCCAGAAAATGATACAAACGAGTGTTGGGCTCTGAAGAATAAGATCCAGGACCTGATTGATGAAGGGGCACTGGAGTTCACACAAGATGGTCAGGCTGAATTTTTCTACCATCCCTCCAAGGCTCACCATTTGAAATAACAAGCCCTGAGATGAAAAGACTTTTGTTCATTCGAATGTTCAAGTTGTAATTCTTTCTGATTGTTCAAACATTTCTTCATGTTAAACGTTGTTATTTCATTAATGCATCGCATATGTCTGTTTTGAAGCAATATATTTGTATTCACTATATGTAAATCATTTTCATATTTTTTCTGATGTCAACTCTCAGTTAGCAATTCTAAGCCTCTTGAGGGAGGATGACGAAAACGATACCGCTATCTTTACAGTATGCTTTTGAACAGACCCCGCTGATGAAGTACAGGCATTGTTTCAATCTCTAAACACTGGAGTTATAAGGAAGATAATCCCTCGTCAACCCCTCTGAGCCAAAGAAGTAGGAGTTTTTCTTTTCGAAAATTAATACCCTTTATCATAACCTGGGGCAGGGTAGTCTCTCAGTTGATCCAAGTGCATAACGAATGGCACCAAAGAGGTCCTTACAAAACAAAGAAAGACAGTGATGGTTCCGAACAATCATAAAGACAGGCAGTCATTACCTCTCAAAATAAAAACCCATTAAGTCAAAACCTATGAAGGAGACTTACAAAACTGGGGCACCCCGCTGACTGTAATTCCAAAAAGAAACAGTTCAGGCAAAATTTAGGGATAACAAAATCAAAAAGAAAGAGGTCATACAAATCCTCAACAAAAACAAAAGAATGACTGCCTATTCAGAATAAGTCATCAACATCTGAATCATCACCGGAAAATCAGAACAAAGACTCAACAAGGTCTAACGTATGATCAACTGAGTTTAGGTTTGGAGAACATCACGAAGAGCGGGTGGGTACAAATAATTTGAGCCTTTATCCTTTGTTTCTTAAACCGTGAACCAGGCCACGTTATAACCCTTAAAAGTCCTAGCTGAAGCATGGGTTAGTTCGAAAGCATACTGTGACGAAAGGTATCCTGACTCCTTAAGGCTTACTATAAAGAAGGAGTTGACATCACGTTTTACGAACATTCATTTGTTTTACGAAAAAAAAAGAACACATTTTCAAAATCTTCAAGACAGACATAGGCTTTGCATTTTTAACATAACTTTGTTTGCATATGACTTTTTGTTTGAACAACATAGAAATTCGCACGACGAATGCCTAATGAACAGAAGTACTTCCAATCAAGGGGCAGACATGACCATGGTCCATTATCTGGGGCAGTCCAATCAAGATTCGGAGAATCTCTCAAGAGGCCAAACAACCTGGGACAAATCTCCGCCTGAGTCACTTGGGGCACTCCAGCAACGAATCTTGCCTGATCAAACACCTTATGGGGCATGATAAAACACTTCTGACAGGGGCAACTCCCTACATTCCGAAAGTGTGGACATAGTCGAAAAAAAATACTGCGCATAATCAAAGACCCGCTAGGTTGACACACCTAGGCAAAAATAAGGGCTTCCCGACGAACCAAAAGGGTTCGGGCAAAAATAAGGGATGAAATGAAAAACCTGTACACCCGACAAGTCGAAAACCTGAAAAGGCGGCTTGGGCAAAAATGGGTATCCCGGTGGACTGAAAACCCGAAAGGGCGGTCCAGGCAAAAGTTAGGGATTTAAGCGTACGACTATGTCCCGGCATCTAAATCATCTGCCTACCAGAAGAAGGTTTGTCCATCAACGACTATCAGCACCTCACAGGTCTTCCTCTCCCACCTCAGAAACAGGGGCAATAAAGAGTTGTCTAAGCAATCTAGTTGTTCTATCCTCCAAGGTGTCAAGGTAGGTTCAGCTGAAGAACATAACCAGATATCTTAAATCCCCAGAGAGTGAGCCAGCAAGTCAGTGCACTCTCCCCAAGCTACTATCAAACCTTAAGGAAGTTGAGTATCCTCCGGAAGATCTCAACATTCCCCAGCAATGTACATGCATTCTTAACAAGCATCCCCGGCAGTCTTGGTCTAAAGATTGTTCCCCGGCGGTACATCAAACATTCAAAGGAGTCACTTCCCCAGTACAGTTCAAAATTTCCCCAGGAGAGTCCAATCCAGTTTCCCCAGGGAAGTTGGAATTCATCTCCCCAAGTAGTAAGCTTATCCCCAGTAGATTCTGGAAGCTTATCCTCGCAGAGCACGAACGCGTCTCCCGGCTTTATTTAAAGAGTTATTTCCCCACCAGGATATAACTGGGTTATCCTCAGCCAAAAGCCATGGAAAGAGCGTCTTCGACGAAGTCTTCTTATCCCCAGCGAAGTCTATTAACACTTCCAACACAACAAGGGTATCCCCAGCAAGTTATTATCAACAACTCAGCAAAGTATCTCTCTCCCCACAGAGTATTGCTTCCCAGCAAGATCACTAGAGTACTTTTCTCCCCGTAGAGTAATCCATTCGCCAAGTTTATTCCCCAACGGAGTTATCTTCTCCTATCGGTATTCTTGCAACTATCATCCCCAGTGGAAACCAATCTATTCTCCAACATCAGCCCAGGAGCAACCTCCCGCACCCGTCAAGGATTTATTTTCCTAAGACGAAGACATACATTCATAAACATCACATACATCATTATAGCATGCATATACGCATCATATCTTACAAATCTCATTTATGTTGAGAACATCATTGCTTGATCTATATCATGCATTGCATATGACTGACCTTTACCTTTCAGGAAAGATTCAGTTAAGTTCTCAGCTATATTTCAAGACCTAGACCGGTTCAGTTAAGTCGACCCTAAGACTTTTCTGTTTCTTATCCAGTCAAAGGCCTTCTCTGGTTCAGTCAGATCGACCCTAAGATCTCCCTGTTTCTTATCCAGTAGAAGACATCAAGACCTAGACCGGTTCAGTTAAGTCGACCCTAAGACTTTTCTGTTTCTTATCCAGTCAAAGGCCTTCTCTGGTTCAGTCAGATCGACCCTAAGATCTCCCTGTTTCTTATCCAGTTGAAGACATTTCAAGACCTAGACCGGTTCAGTTAATCGACCCTAAGATTTTCTGTTTATTATCCAGTCCAAGGCCTTCTCTAGTCCAGCTAAATCGACCCCTAACAGATTTTCCTGATAAGGACTCAGTAGAAGATATCCAAGATTCTCTCAATGATTGCTGTTGAGGTTGTAGTCGCCTATGGTTCTCTCCCCGATACTGCGGAGGTAGTAATCATCCCCAGATTCGCTCAGCGTTACTGTTGAAGTCGAAGTCATCCAAGATTCTCTCAATGATTGTTGTTGAGGTTGTAGTCGCCTATGGTTCTCTCCCCGATACTGCAGAGGTAGTAATCATCCCCAGATTCGCTCAGCGTTACTGTTGAAGTCGAAGTCATCCAAGATTCTCTCAATGATTGCTGTTGAGGTTGTAGTCGCCTATGGTTCTCTCCCCGATATTGCGGAGGTAGTAATCATCCCCAGATTCGCTCAGCGTTACTGTTGAAGTCGAAGACATCCAAGATTCTCTCAATGATTACTGTTGAGGTTGAAGTCGCCCAAGATTCTCTCAATGATTACTGTTGAGGTTGAAGTCGTCCAAGATTCTCTCAATGATTACTGTTGAGGTTGAAGTCGCCCAAGATTCTCTCAATGATTACTGTTGAGGTTGAAGTCGTCCAAGATTCTCTCAATGATTACTGTTGAGGTTGAAGTCGTCCAAGATTCTCTCAATGATTACTGTTGAGGTTGAAGTCGCCTAAGATTCTCTCAATGATTACTGTTGAAGTTGAAGTCGTCCAAGGTTCTCTCACCGTTCCTGTTGAGGCAGTAACCATCCCTGGTTCATTCATCACCTTTTGAAGATCCAGATCCAGCTCCTGTAACCAGTCAGGACACATCTACACAAAGAGTTTGAAGACCAGCTCCTGTAACAGGTCAGGTAATCATTTTCTTTTGCAGGTACGCAAGTTCTCGCTAAGGAATCTCTTACGCGATCGACATCCAAATGGCATCCATAAGCCCATCATCCTATCCATAAATCTCCAAATGGCATCTATAAGCCCATTCCACCATCACAATGCTACTATGTGAGCGCAAATTTCTGGGCACTCTAGTGTTCAATCATCTTCCACCTTCGGATTACGAAAGGCACGTCAGCCAATCTACATCCTCAGGTCTAAGAAGATTGAACAGGGGCAACTGTTGTACCCCAAAATTTTCCCTCCCGTATTCTTCAAGAATTGCAAAGAGCAAGCTTCAAAATTCCCCAAGGGTTGCACAGTTCAAGGGGCTCCTAACAGTCAAAAACTAGGGTTTTGGTTCTGACAAAGAAAATGAAGTTTACAAGGGTCCAATCAAGTCCCACATGCCTATAAACATGGTCAAGCATCCTCATACCAAGTTTCAAGACTCACAGCACAAAATTGCACAGTCAAAAACCCTAATTGCACTACAGTCAACTGTAGGGGCAAAATGGTCATTTGACAGTCAAAAGTCCAAATTTTTGGTCAACATCTCATTTTGAAGCCACAAACATCATTTGATCAATGCTTGATCATGATTCTCAAAGCTTGGCTCAAAAAGTCTCAAGATGCAAAAGTTTCCATATTTGGACAGTTGAAAAAGTCAACTATAAATTGACCAGGGCATAACTTTCACATGGATTATCAGAAAAATTCCATCCAAAGCTCATTTTAAAGAGAAAGACATTTCCTACAACTCCTCTTCACACTTCAAGTCCAAGAAATGCTATCACAAAAAGTTATCAATTTCAACATTATAGGTCATTTTCAAAAGTCAACAAAAAGGGACTTTAAGTCAAAGACCATAACTTGAGATTGGTAAATCAAAATGACATGGGACCAAAGACATTGGTTAGAGGACTCAAAGACCTTTCCAAAATGTCAAAAAACATGAGCAAAGCTTAAACATTGAGCAAGTTATGCCTTGTGGAAGTTGGGAAATTTTTGGATATTTTGAAAAGTCAACATTGCTTCAAAGGTCTTAAAAATGCTAATGGGCCTCTTTTCGTCCACAATTCATCATCCAAGACATGTGCACGACCATTTGGCCCAAAGGGAAGTTTTTCATCATTTTTATTTATTTATTTGGATTTTTAATGATTAATAATTCATTTAATTAAAATAAATATGTGGAAAATACTAAACCTAACTTTTTAAATCTTTTTGTGCATGAAATAATCTCAAGATTTTGTGTATAATCAGATTTGGAAAGAATCATGGTGATTGAACATGATTTGAAGCAAATTTGCATGAAAAAGATTTGAAAACTTATGCCATAAAAAATCAAATATCTCTTCATCAATTCATGGATTTTTTTTGATCAAATTCTCAACCCTAATCACTCACACATATATACATATGCTAACCCTCGTGCTCATGACCTCCCAGCTGCGCAGGAACCTCATCAACACTTTTGCATTTTTTTGTGAAAAAACTCAAAACTGAAAACTAGATTACAGGGCTTTTCAAGATCAAATAACCACTCCATTAGCTTGCCAAGGTGACTAGGAGACTATTACAATCAAGAACATCAACTCTAACGCCTTGAATCGGTATACAGAAATCAAAATTTTTCATATAAAATGCATATTCGTGTTTTGATTTTCAAGCATTCTCATGGCATTTTGTTTATGGATTCATACTAAGTAATGTATTCTGAAGCTAACCACATACTTTGATTGAGTTTTTATACACTATATGCAAAAACGCCATTGTTATATTTTAGGGTTGCAGAGGTTCTAATTTAGGGCTTCTCTATTCTGGAAAAATTGGAACACCATAATACCATGAATGAACTCAGCGTGCTTGGACGAAAACAAAACACTCATCGCGCCTAATTTATACTCCAAGACGGCCTAATCGCTATTATTGGATATGGCATATTTTGGGGGGGTTCAAAACCCCCGCTAACCCTTTTGTATTTTCAGGAAAAACGCATTAAGGAAGAAGATGATGAAGTGTAAGGCGTTGGTTGGTCCATTTGAAATTTCGCGCGGAAACAGGCACTAACGATTGTTTTATATTATAATGTTTATTGTTTATATAATATACAAAGAGACAAAGTGGAGCAGTTGGCAAGGCATAGCGTTGGTAATCTCTAGGACCTGGGTTCGATCCCAGGTCCCCCTCCCTTTCCTTATATTTTTCTCTTAATTATGCTTCTGTGCAATCTCTATGCAAGCGTCCATCATACATCCACAACATCAAGCCATCCACGTGCCTACTGAGATGAATCAAAGGGTCCAGACTGGGAGAACACCCTAAGCATTAGTCAATGGAGGTACACGCTGGCACAAAAGTCAACAAGGCCTTGCAAAGATGGGCCTAAAATGCTAACAATAACCTCCCAATTTGGGGACAGACCCCCCTAGGTTTGCAATTCCCTTTATATATTTTCCATTTTTTTTATTTGATTCAACTATTTCTTTTTTTTTTTTGATCAATTTCTTTAATTAATTATTTTCATAATAAAATAAAAAACACAAAAAAAATCAGAAAGGTCATAAAAATAAAAAATAAATTTTATTTTAATATTTTGTAAATAAATATTATTCATTAATTTTAGCTATTAAATTAGGTTTACTTCAAGCATTTTCTTAATTAACTTAAAATTTGTAGAATTAGGGTTTTAATCAATTTTTATTCTTTTTCTTTTCTTTTCACTAATAATTAAATATTATTTATTTTTATAAACCAAATTGCATGTAAATAATTAAGTTAATTTTAGGTTTAATTTTAACATGTTTTCCTTAATAAATAAAAATTAGAATTAGGGATAATATTCTTTTCATTTAATTCACATAAAAAACCATAAATACAAAAAACTCAAAAAATAATTTCTTTTTCATTTTAATTTTATTAATTTAATCATTTAATTTAATTCCATTAAAAAGGGGTCCAACGCCCTCGCTTTCAATTTTAATTCCAATTCGCGCATTTTTATTTTATTTCTTATAATATTTATGTAACTCTCCCGAAGTCGTGTAAATATTTATCTTTCGCACTTTACTTTATTTCTTTATTTACTTTTTGTCAAATCGGGTCCTGGATTTTAATTTGGCGATGTGGACCCTCGCCTTTGTAATAGTCTAGAACTTTATATTCCCGCATTTTTTTTAACTGTTAAATAATGGCATGCAAGAATGAATGACAAAAATAAAAACAAACGCCTAGATCACTTTGACATGGACAAGATAAATGCAAATGAAAACGACACACAAATCACACACCACCCCTAGGGTACGCCTCACTGTTGCCTTGCCTCGAAAGGTGATCGTCGAGTAGAGGATGTCTTAGTAAGTCCTCGTGATCCGGGAACCTGGCATGAGGGTAGCTTCTAAGGTGTCTTCCTATTGCTCTGGTGATCACCATGTCCCTAAACACGAATTGACCCGAACACCTCCAACGGTGGTGCTACCTACCTCTCAATGGTGGGATGGCACTACTTTAAAGGACATTTACACAGACGAATTCCTTAGGGTAGGTAGACGACTCTAGATACTTGCTCTAAATTTCAAAACAAATTCAAAAATACTTTTCACACCAACACATTTTCAAAAAGCTTTCGAAAGCAATTTTTCAAACACTCTTGAGGACCGATACAAGAGTCGAACTGGAATTTTCAAAGAAACTTTTTTTAAACCCACATTGAAAAGCAAACAAACCATTTTTGAAAACACAAATGAGCAAGTATCTAAGAGCCCATGGATAACCATGGATAGAAAGGGTGCTAACACCTTCCCTTTCTATAATCTACCTCCCGAACCGAGAACAATCTCTTTAAGGAATTTTTCTGTGCTTTTGTCCTTTCCATTTGGAGAAAATAACAGACGGTGGCGACTCTTGCTTCCGCGACATTTCGCGAACCAGCGTTAAACAGTCAGTTCCAGATCCACCGATCACAGAACTGGCGACTCTGCTGGGGACTTAAACTTAAAGTGAGGTGTACCTTAGGGTTTAGTTCATAACTGTGTTTTCAATTGTATTGCTTTGTGTGCTTTAAATTGTGGGACTGTCTTGGGAGTTCTATAGATCCTAACCCGGATCTGGGGATACCTTCTTAGAAAGTAGCAACAAGGCTGTGAGGGAACTGTGCGGGGTATACCGACATGGTTGAAGCAGTCTGCTACGTTGATGTGGCACTTTGGTGTGTACCGGTAACCCTTGAGTTCAGTCAAGGAGAGTACGGGGCCTCCGCATGGTGTCGTGAAGCATCAACAGACCTTAGGAACCTTAATTGAACTATCTTGGCCTCTTTAGGGTAGTGAGATAACTGACTTTGGTGCAGTCCGAGGTTGGTTGATACTCGATACTACACTCAATTAAGGGTTGCTTTCCTGGAATATTTCGGTCGCCAGTTCAGTGGCTAAATCGAAACGATGAACAATGAAAGCAATCCCGTGATATTGGGACCCTTAGAACCCGGTTACTTCTAATAGGACAGGTTGAGCCCACCAACTTCAAGAGGGTAATACCTAGACCTCATGCTGGCCTAAACTCTAAGGGTTTCTCTTGTGTGACTTGCGTGCCTTCGTACTTGACTACTTGCATGCTTGTTATCTGACACATGAACTACTTGCAGGTTTTGTTTATAGTCCTTAATTGGGACTCATAACAGGGTTTACTAAGTCTCTTGCAGGTTTCGGTTATAGTCCTTAATTGGGACTCCTAACAGAGTGTACTGAGTTTCTTGCAGGTTTTGGTTTGCAGTCCTTAATTGGGACTCGTAACAGGGTTTACCTACATTACCCCATGCATAGCATGACATCATACCATTGCATGCATCCCGCATAAGGACTAACCCATTTCAAGGATCTCAAGGGCTTGTGATGCAGGTCATGATGAACCAACATGTCTGGCAAGGGGCAAAGGGGATTTATTTTCCTCTAGCCAAGGTTGTCAGGGGCTATGACCCACTGGATATGGTGAGCCTTTGACCCTTGAAGAAGGACTCTCTATAACAGGAAGTTCCTTCAATCAAGCTACCGGGTTCAAATTCTAACAATTTTCTTGTTTACCCCGCGAGGTCCTTGAAAACATTGCATGCATACATACACATCATAACAGGTATCCTTGTTGCAGGTCACTTACCTTTCTCGCTGTTTATTTCAACAATGGCTTCCCAACAAGATAACCAGGACTTTCTTGCTCAAGAGACTCGGTTCGGGGACATCCTCCTGAATCTATCCAAGGGGCAAGAGGAGCTAAGGACACTTCTCATGGAGACTTTGGTCAGGAACAACGCTGAGGACGAACGGCTGAAACATCCGCAAGCTGAAGTGGATGCATTGAAAGCCCAGATGCTGGGGCAGGTGACTATCATCCAAGACTTAGCTCAAAGACAAGAAGAGCTCGAGGTTCTCATCAACCAACTGCTCCGGGGTAACCAACTGGGGCAAACATCTAAGGTTGAAAGGCCAGTCATCATTCCATCACTTTTGAGACAAGGAGATAAGGGGAGAGCTCCTCAGTTGGCTTTGGGGTCACAAACTCAGCAGCAACTTCACCAGCGTCAGCCAGACAAGCCTAGGAGGCAATTCACCCAGCTTAACATGTCGCTGTTCCAAGCTTTACAATGCCTGTTGAGGTTGAATCTGATCACATTAAGGGCTCATCCCCGGAACCCCAACACAGCATCTCCTGTCTATGATCCCAATAAAAGGTGTGCCTACCCCTCTGCCAGTCCAGAACATGATACAAACGAGTGTTGGGCTCTGAAGAATAAGATCCAGGACCTGATTGATGAAGGGGCACTGGAGTTCACACAAGATGGTCAGGCTGAATTTTTCTACCATCCCTCCAAGGCTCACCATTTGAAATAACAAGCCCTGAGATGAAAAGACTTTTGTTCATTCGAATGTTCAAGTTGTAATTCTTTCTGATTGTTCAAACATTTCTTCATGTTAAACGTTGTTATTTCATTAATGCATCGCATATGTCTGTTTTGAAGCAATATATTTGTATTCACTATATGTAAATCATTTTCATATTTTTTCTGATGTCAACTCTCGGTTAGCAATTCTAAGCCTCTTGAGGGAGGATGACGAAAACGATACCGCTATCTTTACAGTATGCTTTTGAACAGACCCCGCTGATGAAGTACAGGCATTGTTTCAATCCCTAAACACTGGAGTTATAAGGAAGATAATCCCTCGTCAACCCCTCTGAGCCAAAGAAGTAGGAGTTTTTCTTTTCGAAAATTAATACCCTTTATCATAACCTGGGGCAGGGTAGTCTCTCAGTTGATCCAAGTGCATAACGAATGGCACCAAAGAGGTCCTTACAAAACAAAGAAAGACAGTGATGGTTCCGAACAATCATAAAGACAGGCAGTCATTACCTCTCAAAATAAAAACCCATTAAGTCAAAACCTATGAAGGAGACTTACAAAACTGGGGCACCCCGCTGACTGTAATTCCAAAAAGAAACAGTTCAGGCAAAATTTAGGGATAACAAAATCAAAAAGAAAGAGGTCATACAAATCCTCAACAAAAACAAAAGAATGACTGCCTATTCAGAATAAGTCATCAACATCTGAATCATCACCGGAAAATCAGAACAAAGACTCAACAAGGTCTAACGTATGATCAACTGAGTTTAGGTTTGGAGAACATCACGAAGAGCGGGTGGGTACAAATAATTTGAGCCTTTATCCTTTGTTTCTTAAACCGTGAACCAGGCCACGTTATAACCCTTAAAAGTCCTAGCTGAAGCATGGGTTAGTTCGAAAGCATACTGTGACGAAAGGTATCCTGACTCCTTAAGGCTTACTATAAAGAAGGAGTTGACATCACGTTTTACGAACATTCATTTGTTTTACGAAAAAAAAAGAACACATTTTCAAAATCTTCAAGACAGACATAGGCTTTGCATTTTTAACATAACTTTGTTTGCATATGACTTTTTGTTTGAACAACATAGAAATTCGCACGACGAATGCCTAATGAACAGAAGTACTTCCAATCAAGGGGCAGACATGACCATGGTCCATTATCTGGGGCAGTCCAATCAAGATTCGGAGAATCTCTCAAGAGGCCAAACAACCTGGGACAAATCTCCGCCTGAGTCACTTGGGGCACTCCAGCAACGAATCTTGCCTGATCAAACACCTTATGGGGCATGACAAAACACTTCTGACAGGGGCAACTCCCTACATTCCGAAAGTGTGGACATAGTCGAAAAAAAATATTGCGCATAATCAAAGACCCGCTAGGTTGACACACCTAGGCAAAAATAAGGGCTTCCCGACGAACCAAAAGGGTTCGGGCAAAAATAAGGGATGAAATGAAAAACCTGTACACCCGACAAGTCGAAAACCTGAAAAGGAGGCTTGGGCAAAAATGGGTATCCCGGTGGACTGAAAACCCGAAAGGGCGGTCCATGCAAAAGTTAGGGATTTAAGCGTACGACTATGTCCCGGCATCTAAATCATCTGCCTACCAGAAGAAGGTTTGTCCATCAACGACTATCAGCACCTCACAGGTCTTCCTCTCCCACCTCAGAAACAGGGGCAATAAAGAGTTGTCTAAGCAATCTAGTTGTTCTATCCTCCAAGGTGTCAAGGTAGGTTCAGCTGAAGAACATAACCAGATATCTTAAATCCCCAGAGAGTGAGCCAGCAAGTCAGTGCACTCTCCCCAAGCTACTATCAAACCTTAAGGAAGTTGAGTATCCTCCGGCAGATCTCAACATTCCCCAGCAATGTACATGCATTCTTAACAAGCATCCCCGGCAGTCTTGGTCTAAAGATTGTTCCCCGGCGGTACATCAAACATTCAAAGGAGTCACTTCCCCAGTACAGTTCAAAATTTCCCCAGGAGAGTCCAATCCAGTTTCCCCAGGGAAGTTGGAATTCATCTCCCCAAGTAGTAAGCTTATCCCCAGTAGATTCTGGAAGCTTATCCTCGCAGAGCACGAACGTGTCTCCCGGCTTTATTTAAAGAGTTATTTCCCCACCAGGATATAACTGGGTTATCCTCAGCCAAAAGCCATGGAAAGAGCGTCTTCGACGAAGTCTTCTTATCCCCAGCGAAGTCTATTAACACTTCCAACACAACAAGGGTATCCCCAGCAAGTTATTATCAACAACTCAGCAAAGTATCTCTCTCCCCACAGAGTATTGCTTCCAAGCAAGATCACTAGAGTACTTTTCTCCCCGTAGAGTAATCCATTCGCCAAGTTTATTCCCCAACGGAGTTATCTTCTCCTATCGGTATTCTTGCAACTATCATCCCCAGTGGAAACCAATCTATTCTCCAACATCAGCCCAGGAGCGACCTCCCGGCACCCGTCAAGGATTTATTTTCCTAAGACGAAGACATACATTCATAAACATCACATACATCATTATAGCATGCATATACGCATCATATCTTACAAATCTCATTTATGTTGAGAACATCATTGCTTGATCTATATCATGCATTGCATATGACTGACCTTTACCTTTCAGGAAAGATTCAGTTAAGTTCTCAGCTATATTTCAAGACCTAGACCGGTTCAGTTAAGTCGACCCTAAGACTTTTCTGTTTCTTATCCAGTCAAAGGCCTTCTCTGGTTCAGTCAGATCGACCCTAAGATCTCCCTGTTTCTTATCCAGTAGAAGACATCAAGACCTAGACCGGTTCAGTTAAGTCGACCCTAAGACTTTTCTGTTTCTTATCCAGTCAAAGGCCTTCTCTGGTTCAGTCAGATCGACCCTAAGATCTCCCTGTTTCTTATCCAGTTGAAGACATTTCAAGACCTAGACCGGTTCAGTTAATCGACCCTAAGATTTTCTGTTTATTATCCAGTCCAAGGCCTTCTCTAGTCCATCTAAATCGACCCCTAACAGATTTTCCTGATAAGGACTCAGTAGAAGATATCCAAGATTCTCTCAATGATTGCTGTTGAGGTTGTAGTCGCCTATGGTTCTCTCCCCGATACTGCGGAGGTAGTAATCATCCCCAGATTCGCTCAGCGTTACTGTTGAAGTCGAAGTCATCCAAGATTCTCTCAATGATTGTTGTTGAGGTTGTAGTCGCCTATGGTTCTCTCCCCGATACTGCAGAGGTAGTAATCATCCCCAGATTCGCTCAGCGTTACTGTTGAAGTCGAAGTCATCCAAGATTCTCTCAATGATTGCTGTTGAGGTTGTAGTCGCCTATGGTTCTCTCCCCGATATTGTGGAGGTAGTAATCATCCCCAGATTCGCTCAGCGTTACTGTTGAAGTCGAAGACATCCAAGATTCTCTCAATGATTACTGTTGAGGTTGAAGTCGCCCAAGATTCTCTCAATGATTACTGTTGAGGTTGAAGTCGTCCAAGATTCTCTCAATGATTACTGTTGAGGTTGAAGTCGCCCAAGATTCTCTCAATGATTACTGTTGAGGTTGAAGTCGTCCAAGATTCTCTCAATGATTACTGTTGAGGTTGAAGTCGTCCAAGATTCTCTCAATGATTACTGTTGAGGTTGAAGTCGCCTAAGATTCTCTCAATGATTACTGTTGAAGTTGAAGTCGTCCAAGGTTCTCTCACCGTTCCTGTTGAGGCAGTAACCATCCCTGGTTCATTCATCACCTTTTGAAGATCCAGATCCAGCTCCTGTAACCAGTCAGGACACATCTACACAAAGAGTTTGAAGACCAGCTCCTGTAACAGGTCAGGTAATCATTTTCTTTTGCAGGTACGCAAGTTCTCGCTAAGGAATCTCTTACGCGATCGACATCCAAATGGCATCCATAAGCCCATCATCCTATCCATAAATCTCCAAATGGCATCTATAAGCCCATTCCACCATCACACTGCTACTATGTGAGCGCAAATTTCTGGGCACTCTAGTGTTCAATCATCTTCCACCTTCGGATTACGAAAGGCACGTCAGCCAATCTACATCCTCAGGTCTAAGAAGATTGAACAGGGGCAACTGTTGTACCCCAAAATTTGCCCTCCCATATTCTTCAAGAATTGCAAAGAGCAAGCTTCAAAATTCCCCAAGGGTTGCACAGTTCAAGGGGCTCCTAACAGTCAAAAACTAGGGTTTTGGTTCTGACAAAGAAAATGAAGTTTACAAGGGTCCAATCAAGTCCCACATGCCTATAAACATGGTCAAGCATCCTCATACCAAGTTTCAAGACTCACATCACAAAATTGCACAGTCAAAAACCCTAATTGCACTACAGTCAACTATAGGGGCAAAATGGTCATTTGACAGTCAAAAGTCCAAATTTTTGGTCAACATCTCATTTTGAAGCCACAAACATCATTTGATCAATGCTTGATCATGATTCTCAAAGCTTGGCTCAAAAAGTCTCAAGATGCAAAAGTTTCCATATTTGGACAGTTGAAAAAGTCAACTGTAAATTGACCAGGGCATAACTTTCACATGGATTATCAGAAAAATTCCATCCAAAGCTCATTTTAAAGAGAAAGAAATTTCCTACAACTCCTCTTCACACTTCAAGTCCAAGAAATGCTATCACAAAAAGTTATCAATTTCAACATTATAGGTCATTTTCAAAAGTCAACAAAAAGGGACTTTAAGTCAAAGACCATAACTTGAGATTGGTAAATCAAAATGACATGGGACCAAAGACATTGGTTAGAGGACTCAAAGACCTTTCCAAAATGTCCAAAAACATGAGCAAATCTTAAAAATTGAGCAAGTTATGCCTTGTGGAAGTTGGGAAATTTTTGGATATTTTGAAAAGTCAACATTGCTTCAAAGGTCTTAAAAATGCTAATGGGCCTCTTTTCGTCCACAATTCATCATCCAAGACATGTGCACGACCATTTGGCCCAAAGGGAAGTTTTGCATCATTTTTATTTATTTATTTGGATTTTTAATGATTAATAATTCATTTAATTAAAATAAATATGTGGAAAATACTAAACCTAACTTTTTAAATCTTTTTGTGCATGAAATAATCTCAAGATTTTGTGTATAATCAGATTTGGAAAGAATCATGGTGATTGAACATGATTTGAAGCAAATTTGCATGAAAAAGATTTGAAAACTTATGCCATAAAAAATTAAATATCTCTTCATCAATTCATGGATTTTTTTTGATCAAATTCTCAATCCTAATCACTCACACATATATACATATGCTAACCCTCGTGCTCATGACCTCCCAGCTGCGCAGGAACCTCATCAACACTTTTGCATTTTTTTGTGAAAAAACTCAAAACTGAAAACTAGATTACAGGGCTTTTCAAGATCAAATAACCACTCCATTAGCTTGCCAAGGTGACCAGGAGACTATTCCAATCAAGAACATCAACTCTAACGCCTTGAATCAGTATACAGAAATCAAAAATTTTCATATAAAATGCATATTCGTGTTTTGATTTTCAAGCATTCTCATGGCATTTTGTTTATGGATTCATACTAAGTAATGTATTCTGAAGCTAACCACATACTTTGATTGAGTTTTTATACACTATATGCAAAAACGCCATTGTTATATTTTAGGGTTGCAGAGGTTCTAATTTAGGGCTTCTCTATTCTGGAAAAATTGGAACACCATAATACCATGAATGAACTCAGCGTGCTTGGACGAAAACAAAACACTCATCGCGCCTAATTTATACTCCAAGACGGCCTAATCGCTATTATTGGATATGTCATATTTTGGGGGGGTTCAAAACCCCCGCTAACCCTTTTGTATTTTCAGGAAAAACGCATTAAGGAAGAAGATGATGAAGTGTAAGGCGTTGGTTGGTCCATTTGAAATTTCGCGCGGAAACAGGCACTAACGATTGTTTTATATTATAATGTTTATTGTTTATATAATATACAAAGAGACAAAGTGGAGCAGTTGGCAAGGCATAGCGTTGGTAATCTCTAGGACCTGGGTTCGATCCCAGGTCCCCCTCCCTTTCCTTATATTTTTCTCTTAATTATGCTTCTGTGCAATCTCTATGCAAGCGTCCATCATACATCCACAACATCAAGCCATCCACGTGCCTACTGAGATGAATCAAAGGGTCCAGACTGGGAGAACACCCTAAGCATTTGTCAATGGAGGTACACGCTGGCACAAAAGTCAACAAGGCCTTGCAAAGATGGGCCTAAAATGCTAACAATAACCTCCCAATTTGGGGACAGACCCCCCTAGGTTTGCAATTCCCTTTATATATTTTCCATTTTTTTTTATTTGATTCAACTATTTCTTTTTTTTTTGGATCAATTTCTTTAATTAATTATTTTCATAATAAAATAAAAAACACAAAAAAAATCAGAAAGGTCATAAAAATAAAAAATATATTTTATTTTAATATTTTGTAGATAAATATTATTCATTAATTTTAGCTATTAAATTAGGTTTAATTCAAGCATTTTCTTAATTAACTTAAAATTTGTAGAATTAGGGTTTTAATCAATTTTTATTCTTTTTCTTTTCTTTTCACTAATAATTAAATATTATTTATTTTTATAAACCAAATTGCATGTAAATAATTAAGTTAATTTTAGGTTTAATTTTAACATGTTTTCCTTAATAAATAAAAATTAGAATTAGGGATAATATTCTTTTCATTTAATTCACATAAAAAACCATAAATACAAAAAACTCAAAAAATAATTTCTTTTTCATTTTAATTTTATTAATTTAATCATTTAATTTAATTCCATTAAAAAGGGGTCCAACACCCTCGCTTTCAATTTTAATTCCAATTCGCGCATTTTTATTTTATTTCTTATAATATTTATGTAACTCTCCCGAAGCCGTGTAAATATTTATCTTTCGCACTTTACTTTATTTCTTTATTTACTTGTTGTCAAATCGGGTCCTGGATTTTAATTTGGCGATGTGGACCCGCGCCTTTGTAATAGTCTAGAACTTTATATTCCCGCATTTTTTTAACTGTTAAATAATGGCATGCAAGAATGAATGACAAAAATAAAAACAAACGCCTAGATCACTTTGACATG
Organism: Vicia faba; assembly: GCA_948472305.1. NCBI lineage: Eukaryota > Viridiplantae > Streptophyta > Magnoliopsida > Fabales > Fabaceae > Vicia > Vicia faba. The sequence continues at coordinate 255,216,932 of OX451736.1, read as the reverse complement.
AACAAGATAAATGCAAATGAAAACGACACACAAATCACACACCACCCCTAGGGTACGCCTCACTGTTGCCTTGCCTCGAAAGGTGATCGTCGAGTAGAGGATGTCTTAGTAAGTCCTCATGATCCGGGAACCTGGCATGAGGGTAGCTTCTAAGGTGTCTTCCTATTGCTCTGGTGATCACCATGTCCCTAAACACGAATTGACCCGAACACCTCCAACGGTGGTGCTACCTACCTCTCAATGGTGGGATGGCACTACTTTAAAGGATATTTACACAGACGAATTCCTTAGGGTAGGTAGACGACTCTAGATACTTGCTCTAAATTTCAAAACAAATTCAAAAATACTTTTCACACCAACACATTTTCAAAAAGCTTTCGAAAGCAATTTTTCAAACACTCTTGAGGACCGATACAAGAGTCGAACTGGAATTTTCAAAGAAAATTTTTTTAAACCCACATTGAAAAGCAAACAAACCATTTTTGAAAACACAAATGAGCAAGTATCTAAGAGCCCATGGATAACCATGGATAGAAAGGGTGCTAACACCTTCCCTTTCTATAATCTACCTCCCGAACCGAGAACAATCTCTTTAAGGAATTTTTCTGTGCTTTTGTCCTTTCCATTTGGAGAAAATAAAAGACGGTGGCGACTCTTGCTTCCGCGACATTTCGCGAACCAGCGTTAAACAGTCAGTTCCAGATCCACCGATCACAGTGAGCTTTGGAGGGATGGTAGAAAAACTCAGCTTGACCATCTTGTGTGAACTCCAATGCTCCTTCATCAATCAGGTCCTGGATTTTGTTTTTCAGAGCCCAACACTCGTTTGTATCATGTCCTGGACAGGCAGAGTGGTAGGCACACCTCTTATTGGGATCATAGACAGGAGATGTTGTGTTGGGGTTCCGGGGATGAGCCCTTAATGTGATCAGATTCAACCTCAACAGGTGTTGTAACGCTTGAAACAGCGACATGTTGAGCTGAGTGAATTGCCTCCTGGGCTTGTCTGGCTGAAGCTGGTGGGGTTGATGCTGAATTTGTGACACTGGAGCCATTTGAGGAGCTCTCCCCTTACCTCCTTGTCTCAAAGATGGTTGAATGATGACTGGCCCTTCAACCTTAGATGTTTGCCCCAGTTGGTTACCCCGAAGCAGTTGACTGACGAGAACCCCGAGCTCGTCTTGTCTTTGAGCTAAGCCTTGGATAATAGTTACCTACCCCAGCATCTGGGCTTTCATGGCATCCATCTCAGCTTGCAGATGTTTCAGCCGTTCGTCCTCAGCGTTGTTCCTGACCAAAGTCCCCATGAGAAGTGTCCTCAGCTCCTCCTTCCCCTTGGATAGATTCAGGAGGATTTCCCCGAACCGAGTCTCTTGAGCCTGAAGATCCTGGTTATCTTGTTGGGAAGCCATGGCTGCAATAAACAGCGAGAAGGGTAAGTGACCTGCAACAAGGGTACCTGTTATGCAATGATATGTATGACATGCATGTAATGTTTTCAAGGACCTTGCGGGGTAAACAAGAAATTGGTTAGAATTGGAAACTGGTGGCTTGATTGAAGGAACTCCATGTTGATGAGAATCCTTCTTCAAGGGTCAAGGCTCGCCATATCGAGTGGGTCATAGCCCCGGACAATCTTGGCTCGGGGAACCTTCTTCAAGTGTCAAAGCTCACCATATCCAGTGGGTCATAGCCTCTGACAACTTTGGCTAGAGGAAAATAAATCCTCTTTGCCCCTTGCTAGATGTTTGATTCATCATGACCTGCATCACAAGCCCTTGAGATCCTTGAAATGGGTTAGTCCTTATGTAGGATGTATGCAATGGTATGATGCTATGCTATGCATGGGGGAATGTAGGTAACCCTGTTATGAGTCCTAATTAAGGACTGCAAACCAAAACCTGCAAGAAACTCAAGTAAAGCCTGTCATGGGTGCCAATTAAGGACCATAAACAAAACCTGCAAGTAGTTCATGTGTCAGATAACCAGCATGCAAGTAGTCAAGTATGAAGGCACACAAGTCACACAAGAGAAACCCTTAGAGTTTAGGCCAGCATGGGGTCTGGGTATTACCCTCTTGAAGTTGGTGGGCTCAACCTGTCCTATCAGAAGTAACCGGGTTCTAAGGGTCCCAATATCACGGGATTGCTTTCATTGTTCATCGTTTCGATTTAGCCACTGAACTGGCGACCGAAATATTCCAGGAAAGCAACCCTCAATTGAGTGTAGTATCGAGTATCAACCAACCTCAGACTGCACCAAAGTCAGTTATCTCACTACCCTAAAGAGGCCAAGATAGTTCAATTAAGGTTCCTAAGGTCTGTTGATGCTTCACGACACCACCGGAGGCCCCGTACTCTCCTTGACTGAACTCAAGGGTTACCGGTACACACCAAAGTGCCACATCAACGTAGCAGACTGTTTCAACCATGTCGGTATACCCCGCACAGTTCCCTCACAGCCTTGTTGCTACTTTCTAAGAAGGTATCCCCCAGATCCGGGCTAGGATCTATAGAACTCCCAAAACAGGCCCACAATTTAAAGCAAGCAAAGAAAGCAATTGAAAACACAGTGATCTTAGTCCTAAGGTACACCTCACTTTAAGTTTATTCCCCAGCAGAGTCGCCAGTTCTGTGATCGGTGGATCTGGAACTGACTGTTTAACGCTGGTTCGCGAAATGTCGCGGAAGCAAGAGTCGCCACCGTCTTTTTTTTTCTCCAAATGGAAAGGACAAAAGCACAGAAAAATTCCTTAAAGAGATTGCTCTCGGTTCGGGAGGTAGGTTATAGAAAGGGAAGGTGTTAGCACCCTTTCTATCCATGGTTATCCATGGGCTCTTAGATACTTGCTCATTTGTATTTTCAAAAATGGTTTGTTTTCTTTTCAATGTGGGTTTTAAAAAGTTTCTTTGAAAATTCCAGTTCGAATCTTGTATCGGTCCTCAAGAGTGTTTGAAAAATTGCTTTCGAAAGCTTTTTGAAAAGGTGTCGGTGTGAAAAGTATTTTTGATTTGTTTTGAAATTTAGAGCAAGTATCTAGAGTCGTCTACCTACCCTAAGGAATTCGTCTGTGTAGATGTCCTTTAAAGTAGTGCCATCCCACCATTGAGAGGTAGGTAGCACCACCGTTGGAGGTGTTCGAGTCAATTCGAAGGTTCGGGACATGGTGATCACCAGAGCAATGGGAAGATACCTTAGAAGCTACCCTCATGCCAGGTTCCCGGATCATGAGTACTTACTAAAACATCCTCTACTCGACGATCACCTTTCGAGGCAAGGCAACAGTGAGGCGTACCCTAGGGGTGGTGTGTGATTTATGTGTCGTTTTCAGATATTTTATCTTGTCATGTCATGGGTGATCTACGCGTTATTTTTATTTTGTCATTCATTCTTGCATGCAATTATTAATAGTTAAAAAGTTGCGAGAAATGTAAAGTTCCTAAACTATTACAAAGGCGCGGGTCCACATCGCAAAATTTAATCCAGGACCCGATTTGACAGAAAATAAAGAAGTAAAGTAAAGTGCGAGAAATATAAATTTACACGGCTTTGGGAGAGTTACATAAATATTATAAGAAATAAAATAAAATGCGCGAATTAAATTAAAATTGAAAGCGAGGGTGTTGGACCCTTTTTAATGAAATTAAATTATTATTAACAAATTAATTAAATTAAAAGGAAAAGAAATTATTTTTTTGAGTTTTTGGTATTTATGATTTTTTTGTGAATTAAATGAAGTTTAAACCTAATTCTAGCTATTTTTTAATTTATTAAGAAAATATGAAAATTACCTAAAATTAAACCTAATTAATTAATGCAATTTGATTTATAAAAAATAGTATTAAATAATTAATTATGGTGAGAGAAAAATAAAAAGAATGGAAAAATACTTGAAACCCTAATTCTACACTTTTTAATTTATTAAGAAAAATATTTGAATTAAACCTAAATTTAAAAAGCTAAATTAAATTGATGAGATTTATTTACAAAAATATTAGTTAAAATAAAATATATTTATTTTTTGTGACTTTCTGATTTTTATTATTTTTTATGTTTTATTAAAAATAAATTGGTTTAAAGAATTAAAGAGAAATTAATTAAAACAAACAAAAATAGAAAAATATAAAAAGGAATAAAAGAAGCAAACCATGGGGGGTCTGTCCCCAATTGGAGGTTATTGTTTAGCAATTAGGCCCACTTGTTGCAAGGCCTTGTCTGACTTTTCTGGGCGCGTGTAGGTGCGTTGACTCAAGTCCATGATGGTCTCCAAATCATAGCCATAGGATGGATGCAGTGGGACATGTGGCATGGCAGATTATGAGGTTGCATAGTGGTCTTCAAGGAGCAAACTGCATGGAATCATGATTAGAAGAAAAATATAGAAATAGGAAGGGGACCTGGGGTTCGAACCCAGGTCCTAGAGGTTACCAATATCAAGCCTTGCCACTGGAGCTCTTCACGCGTTTTGTTTATATTATGGAAGACAAATAATATAATGTAAATCAGGCGTTAGTGGACATTTTCGCGCGAAATTTGAATGAACCACTTACTGGCCTACACCTCATCATCTTCTTCAAGGCTTCGCTGTACCTGAAAATAAAAACAATTGAATACCGGGGGTTTTAAACCCCCACTAAGTAACAAGTGCAAAAATAGCGATTAGCACCCTGCTAATCATAAATTAATCGCGAGGTGTGTGTTAGATCCAGTGGAACCTCACGAGTTCAATGGCATCATTCTCATGGTCCAATTTTTCCATAGGAGTAAATCCCCAATTTTTCAGGTCTGAAACCCTAAGGTGCTTTAATGGTGATTCTTCATACAATGCTTGAAAACTCAATTAAATCATATGGTTAGTTTCAGAATCATCCAATTAGTACAAATCAAGAATAAAAATGCATGGATATGGCCTGAATAATAAAACACGATTATGCAAAAAGAGTGATACAGTCTGACTTATAATTACCAATTCTTGATGTTAGGGATGATGATTTTTATTCAAACACGTTCCTTGAAGCCTCAGGAACACAATGGAATGATTGTTTGGCCTTTAATCGCACTGGAAGGTGGTTTTCAGTATTTGAGTTTTCTTGAAAAAAATGCAAACTTGATTATGGTGTTCTTGCGCAACTTAGAGGTTCTGAACATTAGGGTTTGCATGAGTATATATGCGTGAACGATTAGGGTTCAAAATTGGATTAAAAAACCTTTTGCATTGATGGAATAGATATTGATTTTCATGGCATATATTTTCCAATCTTTTTCATGCATATTTGCTTCAAATCATGTCCAATCACCATGATTCTTTCCAAATCTGATCATGCACGAAATCTTGAGGCTATTTCATGTATAAAAAGATTTGATTGCATTGGTTTGGTATTTTCCACATATTTATTTTAATTAAATGAATTATTGGCAATTAAAAATTCAAATAAATAAATAAAAATGATGAAAAACTTCCCTTTGGGCAAAATGGTCGTGCACATGCTTTGGATGATAATTCTTGGAAGAAAATGTGGCCCATTAGCAATTTTAAGACATTTGAAGCAAAGTTGACTTTTCAAAATACCCAAAAATTTCCCAACTTCCACAAGGCATATCTTGCTCAATGTTTAAGCTTTGCTCATGTTCTTGGACATTTTGGAAAGGTCTTTGAGTCCTCTAACCAATGTATTTGGTCTCATGTCATTTTGATTTATCAATCTCAAGTTATGGCCTTTTACTTAAAGTCCCTTTTTGTTGACTTTTGAAAATGACCTATAATGTTGAAATTGATAACTTTTTGTGAGAGCATTTCTTGGACTTGAAGTGTGAAGAGGAGTTGTAGGAAATGTCATTCTCTTCAAAATGAGCTTTGGATGGAATTTTTTTGATAATCCATGTGGAAGTTATGCCTTGGTCAAGTTACAGTTGACTTTTTCAACTGTCCAAATATGGAAACTTTTGCATCTTGAGACTTTTTGAGCCAAGCTTTGAGAATCATGATCAAGCATTGATAAAATGATGTTTGTGGCTTCAAAATGAGATGTTGACAAAAAATTTGAACTTTTGACTGTCAAATGACCATTTTTCCCCTGCAGTTGACTGTAGTGCAATTAGGGTTTTTGACTGTGCAATTTTGTGCTGTAAGTCTTGAAACTTGGTATGAGGATGCTTGACCATGTTTGTAGGCATGTGGGACTTGATTGGACCCTTGGAAATTTCATTTACTTTGTCAGAACCAAAACCCTAGTTTTTGACTGTTAGGAGGCCCTTGAACTGTGCAACCTTTGGGGAGATTTTGAAGCTTTGACTTGGCAAATTTTGAAGAATATGGGAGGGCAAATTTTGGGGTACAACAGCATGCTTTTAACAAATGACAGCTGGTTGGTGAGGATAAACAGAAATGGCAGTTTTCATCACAGCCTAGGAATACACCAGCATTCAATAAGTTCTTTTTGATAGTCAGGAGTGGGGTCACAAACATATCTTCCTCAACGGTGTTGACATCACGGTCGTGCTTGGGCATAGGGGCAGTGATAACATTGGGAATTTCTGGTGCATTGAATTCAATCTCTTTGGCTTCAAGAAGGTCTTTTACCTTGTGTGATCGGTGGATCTGGAGCTGACTGTTTAACGCTGGTTCGCGAAATGTCGCGGAAGCAAGAGTCGCCACCGTCTTTTATTTTCTCCAAATGGAAAGGACAAAAGCACAGAAAAATTCCTTAAAGAGATTGCTCTCGGTTCGGGAGGTAGATTATAGAAAGGGAAGGTGTTAGCACCCTTTCTATCCATGGTTATCCATGGGCTCTTAGATACTTGCTCATTTGTGTTTTCAAAAATGGTTTGTTTGCTTTTCAACTGTGGGTTTAAAAAGTTTCTTTGAAAATTCCAGTTCGACTCTTGTATCGGTCCTCAAGAGTGTTTGAAAAATTGCTTTTGAAAGCTTTTTGAAAATGTGTTGGTGTGAAAAGTATTTTCTGATTTGTTTGAAATTAGAGCAAGTATCTACGAGTCTTCTACCTACCCTAAGGAATTCGTCTGTGTAAATGTCCTTTAAGGTAGTGCCATCCCACCATTGAGAGGTAGGTAGCACCACCGTTGGAGGTGTTCGGGTCAATTCGAGGTTCGGGACATGGTGATCACCAGAGCAATGGGAAGACACCTTAGAAGCTACCCTCATGCCAGGTTCCCGGATCATGAGGACTTACTAAGACATCATCTACTCGACGATCACCTTTCGAGGTAAGGCAACAGTGAGGCGTACCCTAGGGGTGGTGTGTGATTTATGTGTCATGTTCATTTATATTTATCTTGTCATGTCATGGGTGATCTACGCGTTCTTTTTATTTTGTCATTACAGTCTTTCATGCTTTTGATTAACAGTTAAAAGTTGCGAGGAAAAGTAAATCTAAAGCTATTACAAATGGCGCGGGTCCACATCGCCAAAATTAACCAGGACCCGATTTGACAGAAAAAATAATAAATTGAAAGTGCGAGAAGTAATTACACGGCTTCAGGACAGATACATAATTATTTAAGCAAAATAGAATAAATGTGCGAACAAATAAGAAATTAGGAACGAAACGAGGGCGTTGGACCCTTTTGCAAAATATTAAAATTACATGAATTAATTAATTAAGAAAAGAAATTGTTTTTGTTTTTTGGTATTTTTATGTATTTTAAGATTTAAAAGAAAAAAGAAAGAATTAATTAAAATTAACTACTAACCCTAATTCTATTTTTATTTTAATTTATTAAGAAAATATTAGAATTAAACCTAAATTAAAACTAATTTTTACATGCAAATTTAATTATGAAAATAAATAAAATGAACATTATTATAAGAAAGAAAAATTAAAAGGGAATAAAAACATTAATTAAACCTAATTCTACTTCTTTTTTATATTTTTTTTATTAAAAGGAATTAAAACTAATAACCTAATTTAAACTAATTAATTTACATGTATTTATTTACAAGAAAAATTGAAACAAAATATTTATTATATTTTTGATCTTTTCTGATTTTTTATGCATTTTTTTTTATATTTTGTAGAAATAATTAATTAAAGCAAAACAATAAAGAAAATAAAAATAATAATTGAAAATATAAGAAAAATATAGAAAATTGCAAACCAGGGGGGGTGGTAGTCCCAAAATTGGAGGTCTGGCCCAAGAATTCTGAGCCCAATAACCTTGAAATTTGTTGACTTTTCCAGGCACTGTGTGGCACCTTTGACCAGGCTCATGATGCGCATCCAACCTACACCCTTGATTTGATCTCCAGGGACACATGGATGTGAGATATTTGAAGACATATGGTACGTCTGCAGCCTTGAAGCGCATGGGATTTGTTATTGCAAAATAATATGGAAACATGTAAGACCTGGGGCTCGAACCCAGGTCATGGACATTGCAAACGCGTGCACCTACCACTGAGCCATCATCACGCGTTTGTTAAATAAATAAACAACAAATATAATAAAAGAAAACAACGCGTTAGTGGGTTAGAGCGCGCGAAATTCAAAACAGCCTATCACTTCTTGCCACGACTTCGTCTTCTTCGCGTGCCTGAAACACAAAATCAAAAGCAACGGTTTTTCATGCGTTATTTTAGGTGGCTTATGGGAAAATAGCGAATAGGTCTTAGAGGGTCAATAAATTAGGCGCGATGGGTGGTTTGTGACCGTCCAAGCCTGCTGAATCTAATGGCACAGGTCTTGAATGCTAATTTTTCTTTGGGTGGAAAGCCCCAATTTCACATCCTGCAAACCCTAAAAATCAAACATGGCATATTTGCGTACACAACATAAAAATGCAATTAATCATATTGGTTAGCTTCAGAACTTCACAAGGAATGTAAATCAATCATTAGAATGCCATGAGAATGCCTAGAAGTTACAATACGATCATGATTTTTTCTCTGTACAGGGGAGGTTCTCGTTACCAATTCCTTGAGCTTTGGTGAATGTTTGTGATTGTAATCGCTTCTGGGCAACCTTGGCAAGCTAATGGAACAAGAATTATGCTTTGAATCTACCTAAAAAGTGTTTTTCAGATTTGAGTTTTTAGAGAAAAAATTCAAGTTTTGTTATGGCCTTCTTGAGCAGCTGAGCCTATGTTATGATTAGGGTTATGTTCCATACTTATGCAAGAGTGAATTAGGTTAAAAATATGGATCCAAATATCTTGCATTCATGATTTTGGAAATTTAATTTTCTAAGATTTTTTCCAATCTTTTTCCATGTGCTTTTTGTTCTCAATCAAGCCAATCAATCCAAATCTTTCCATATTGGTACAAGCACGAAATCTTGAGAGTAAAACATGCACAAAAAGATTTAAAACTTTAGGTTAGCATTTTTCATATATTTATTTTGATTTAAATGAATTATTATAAATAAAAATTCAAATAAATAAATAAAAAATGAATAAAGACTTCCCTTTGGGCCAAGTAGTCGTGCATATGTCATGGATGATGAATTATGGAAGAAAAATGGGCCCATTAGCAATTTTAGGTCATTTGAAGTAATGTTGACTTTTCAAAATATCCAAAAATTTCCCAACTTCCACAAGGCATAACTTGCTCAATTTTTAAGATTTTCTCATGTTCTTGGTCATTTTGGAAAGGTCTTTGAGTCCTCTAACCAATGCCTTTGGTCCCATGTCATTTTGATTTACCAATCTCAAGTTATGGCCTTTGACGTAAAGTCCCTTTTTGTTGACTTTTAAAAATGACCTATAATGTTGAAATTGATAACTTTTTGTGAGAGCATTTCTTGGACTTGAAGTATGAAGATGAGTTGTAGGAAATGTCTTTCTCTTCAAAATGAGCTTTGGATGGAATTTTTCTGATAATCCATGTGAAAGTTATGCCCTGGTCAATTTCAGTTGACTTTTTTCAACTGTCCAAATAAGGAAACTTTTGCATCTTGATGATTTCTGAGCCAAATTTTGAGAATCATGATCAAGCATTGATCAAATGATGTTTGTGGATTCAAAATGATATGTTGACCAAAAATTTGAACTTTTGACTGTCAAATGACCATTTTGCCCCTACAGTTGACTGTAGTGCAATTTGGGGTTTTGACTGTGCAATTTTGTGCTGAATGCCTTGAAACTTGATATGAGGATACTTGACCATATTTGTAGGCATGTGAGACTTGATTGGACCTTTGAAAACTTCATTTTCTTGATCAGAACACAAACCCTAATCTTGACTGTATAGGGGACCTTTGCACTGTGCAACCCTTGGGGAATTTTGAAGCATGACTTGGCAAATCTTTGAAGAATATGGGAGGGCAAATTTTGGGGTACAACAGTTGCCCCTGTTCAATCTTCTTAGACCTGAGGATGCAGATTGGCTGATATGCCTTTCGTAATCCGAGGGTAGAAGATGATTGAACACTAGAGTGCCCAGAAATTTGCACTCACATAGTAGCGGTGATGATGGAATGGGCTTACAGATGCCATTTAGAGGTTGCTGGATGGGATGATGGGCTTATAGATTCCATCTGGGTGTTGATTGCGTAAGAGATTCCTCAGCGAGAACCTGCATACCTGCAAAAGAAACATGAGTACCTGACACGTTGCAGGAGCTGATTTCAGATGCTTGGCATAGATGTGTCCTGACTGGTTACAGGAGCTGAGTCTGGAGCTTCACAAGGTGATGAATGAACCAGGGATGGTTACTACCTTAGCATGAACGGTAAGAGAACCTTGGGTGATTTTAACTTCAACAACGCTCGTTGAGAAAATCTTGGTGGGAAATACCATCTTCGCAGGATCGGGAAGAGAACCATAGGCAATTATAATCTGAAAGGAATTATCACCTCACTCACCGTCGGAGAGGGAACCATAGGAAAAGGAATTATCACCTCACTCACCGTCGGAGAGGGAACCATCTGGAAAGGAATTTTCACCTCACTCACCGTCGGAGAGGGAACCATAGGAAAAGGAATTATCACCTCACTCACCGTCGGAGAGGGAACCATCTGGAAAGGAATTTTCACCTCACTCACTGTCGGAGAGGGGACCATAGGAGACTATCACCTCACACTCACCGTCGGAGAGGGAAACATCTGAAAAGGACTTACCACCTCACTCACCGTCGGAGAGGGAACCATAGTAGACTATCACCTCACACTCACCGTCGGAGAGGGAAACATCTGAAAAGGAATTACCACCTCACTCACCATCGGAGAGGGGACCATAGGAGACTATCACCTCACACTCACCGTCGGAGAGGGAAACATCTGAAAAGGAATTACCACCTCACTCACCGTCGGAGAGGGGACCATAAAGAAATTATAATCTGGGATAACTTCTACTGAGTCTTTATCAGAAAAATCTGTTGGGAGTCGATTTAGCTGGACTAGAGAAGGCCTTGGACTGGATAAGAAATCTTTTGAGTTGATTAACTGAACCGGTCTAGGTCTTGAAATATGATTGAGAATTTAACTGCATCTTTCCTGAAAGGTAAAGGTCAGTCATATGCAATGCATGATATGGACCAAGCAATGATGTTCTCAACGTAAATGAAGTTCGTATGATATAATGCGTCTATGCATGCTATAATGATGTATGTGATGTTTTTGTATGTATTTTTTCGTCTAGGACAGTAGATCCTTGACGGGTGCCAGGAAGTCATATCCTGGGCTGATATTGAAGAATAAGCTTTCGCTTCCGCTAGGGATGATAACTGCAAGAATACCGGTAGGAGAAGATGACTCCGTTGCGGAATAAACTTGGCAAATGGAAGATTCTACGGGGAGAAGAAGATACTCTAGCGACCATGCTGGGAAGCAATACTCTGTGGGAAGAGGGATGCCTTGCTGAATATTTTGCTGGGGATACCCTTGTTTTGCTGGAAGTGTTGATAGACTTCGCTGGGGATAAGGAGACTTTGTCGACGACGCTCTTTCCGTGGCTTTTGGCTGAGGATAACCCAGTTATATCCTGTTAAGGAAATAACTCTTTAAATAAAGCCGGACGACGCGTTCGTGCTCTGCTGGGGGATAAGCTTCTAGAATATACTGGGGATAAGCTTACTGCTTGGGGAGATAGATTCCAACCTTCCTGGGGAACTGGATTGGACTTTCTTGGGGAAGTTTTTTGAACTGTAATTTTGTAAGTTGAAAGAGGGCACATATGTAGGGTTGCCTGCTGATGAGCTCGTGTAAAACCGTATCTGAAATGGAGGAGGAACCTGGGTAGGGTTACTTGGCGAGGTAAGTTCATGTAAAACTTCTTGATGAACCGGGGTGAGGTTATCTTGAGCTAAATCCATGTAAGGCTTCTGGAGGAACCGGGGTTAGGTTACTTGGATAAGTTCGTGTAAAAACTTCTTGATGAACCGGGGTTAGGTCATCTTGCGATAGGTCCATGTGGGACTTCTGGAGGAACCGGGGTTAGGTTATTTGGATAAGTTCGTGTAAAAACTTCTTGATGAACCGGGGTTAGGTCATCTTGAGATAGGTCCATGTGAGACTTCTGGAGGAACCGGGGTTAGGTTACTTGGATAAGTTCGTGTAAAAACTTCTTGATGAACCGGGGTTAGGTCATCTTGAGATAGGTCCATGTGAGACTTCTGGAGGAACCGGGGTTAGGTTACTTGGATAAGTTCGTGTAAAAACTTCTTGATGAACCGGGGTTAGGTCATCTTGAGATAGGTCCATGTGAGACTTCTGGAGGAACCGGGGTTAGGTTACTTGGATAAGTTCGTGTAAAAACTTCTTGAAAATTGGGAAGGAACCGGTGTAGGGTTGCATGATTTTGATTAAGTGGATGATTGTCCTGTTTGGTTTCGGATGTTAACCCACGATCTGGAATTTGTAAAGGTAGATGGTAATCATCCTTATGTTGATCTTTCCTTTGTAATTTGGTTGACAGAGCAATTAGATCTGTTTCGGAGGTGAGGGAAGAGGATACCTGTGGAGGTCATTTGACAAATCTTCGGGTAGACAAGTGATGAGATACCGGAACATAGTCGTACGCTTTGATCCCTAACTTTTGCCTGGACCGCCCTTTCGGGTTTTCAGTCCACCGGGATACCCATTTTTGCCCAAGCCGCCTTTTCAGGTTTTCGACTTGCCGGGTGTACAGATTTTTTGTTTCATCCCTTCATTTTGCCCGAACCCTTTTGGTTCGCCGGGAAGCCCTTATTTTTGCCTAGGCGTGTCAGCCTAGCGGGTCTTTGATTATGCGTAGTATTTTTCCGACTATGTCCACGCTCTTAGAATGCAGGGAGTTGCCCCTGTTGGAAGTATTTTGTCATGCCCCAGATACTGGGCAATGCTCCTACTGTGCCCCTTGATTGGAGGTATTTCTGTTCACAAGGTGTTCATCGTGCGAATTTCCCTGCTGTTCAAACAAATAGTCATATGCAAACAAGGTTATTTTTAAGAATGCAAAAGCCTATGTCTGTCTTGAATTTTGAAAATGCATTTTTTGTAATACAGTGCGGTGTCAACTCAAGATTTTACAGCAAACCTTCAGGAGTCAGGATACCTTCGTAACAGTATGCTTTCGAACTAACCCATGCTTCAGCTAGGACTTTTAAGGGTTGTAACGTGGCCTGGTTCACGGTTTAAGAAACAAAGGATAAAGGCTCAAATTATTTGTACCCACCCGCTCTTCGTGATGTTCTCCAAACCTAAACTCAGTTGATCGTGCGTTAGACCTTGTTTGAGTCTTTGCTCTGATTTTCCGGTGATGATTCAGATGTTGATGATTTATTTTGAATAGGCAGTCATTCCTTTTTTGTCGAGGGTTCATAAGACCTCTTTCTTTTTGATTTGATTATCCCTATTTTTTGCCTGACTGCTTCTTTTTGAATTTACAGTCAGCGGGATGCCCCAGTTTCGTAAGTCCCCTTTGTAGGTTTAGACTTCTTGGGCTTTTCGTTTATGATTTTTTTTTTGATAATGACTGCCTGTCCTTTTGATTGTTCTGAACCATCGCTGTCTTTCTTTTTTGTAAGGATCTCTTTGGTGTCATTCGTTTTGCACTTGGATCAACTGAGAGACTACCCTGCCCCAGGTTATGATTAAGGGTTTTAAATTGCGAAAAGAAAAAAACTCCTACTTCTTTGGCTCAGATGGGTTGACGAGGGATTATCTTCCTTATAACTCCAGTATTTAGGGATTGAAACAATGCCTGTACTTCATCAGTGGGGTCTATTCAAAAGCATACTGTAGATTATGGTATCGTTTTCGTCATCCTCCCTCAAGAGGTTTAGAATTTTCAATTAAGAGTTGACCATCGCAAAAATATGAAAGCAGTTTTAAGCATAGTAAACATAATTAAATCAAGACAGACATGTGTAATGCATTCATGAAATAAAAGAGTTTAACATGATAGTTTGTTTATCTGAACAAGAAAAGAAAAATACAACTTAAATTCAAATGAACAAAAATCTCTCGACTCTAGCCATGTTTTGGCAATGGAGCAGTGACCACATTGGGAGTCTCGGCAGGCTCGAACTCGATCTCTTTGGCATCGATCATGTTCTGAATCTTGTACTTCAGTGCCCAACAGTCCTCAGTATCATGCCCCGGGCTATCAGAATGATAAGCACACCTCGCTTCTGGGTTGTAGCTTGGAGAGGAGGTCTTGGGATTTGTAGGAGGATTAATCACCGCAATCAGGTTCATCTTCAACATGTGCTGCAATGCTTGTGACCATGGCATGTTAATGTTGGTGAATTGTCTTTTAGGTTCATCCGGCCTTCGCTGGTTTCCCTTTTGTGGTTGGCGGCGTGGTGCAGAACCAGAGATCATGACTGCCCCTGCATGTTGGTCACGACGACTCTTTTGACCGTATGCAGCATTAGATTCCTTCTTTCCCGTGTAAGGCTTTTTGTGAGTATCAGAAGGTGTGGCCTCTTGAATTTTCCCACTATTGATACCAGCTTCAATTCTTTCGCCGGTCAGGATGAGGTCGGTAAACCCAGCAGATGAATTACCAATTAGGTGGTTGAAGAATGGCCCGGATAGGGTCCCCAAGAACATATCAACGAGTTCCCGGTCAGTTAATGGAGGCTGCACCCTTCCGGCAAGGTCTCTCCATCTTTGTGCGTACTCCTTGAAACCTTCACTTACACCTAACGACATACCCTGGAGTTGAGTACGTGTAGGGGCAAGGTCGGCATTATATTGATACTGCTTATAGAAAGCAGTAGCCAACTCCTCCCAGTTACGAACCTTGGTCCCATCCAGTTGATAAAACCATTCGAGATGAGTCCCTGAAAGACTCTCCTGGAAGAAGTGGATCCACAAGTTCTTATCCGCTGTGTATGGTTGGATTTTCCGAACATAGGACCTGAGATGTAGCTTGGGACAAGACGCCCCGTCATATTTAGTGAAGGATGGTGCTTTGAACTTCCGGGGGATGATCACACCAGTCGACAAACCCAGATCTCCAATATCCAGCCCAGGTACCTGTTGTATTTCCATAGCATTCAAACGGTCTTCCAACTGCTTGTACTTGTCGTCAGCAGGAGGGTATTGTTCGTCGTTGCAATCTGTCTCGTTGTCGGAGACCACTGGACTAGGCACCTCTCTCTCATGGTGACTGCTTTCCCTCACAGATGGAGTAGTCCTCTCAATTTCAGTCTGCAGTGTGTTCCCAGATCTGCGTCTAGGGCTGAACAAAACAGTCCTCTTCTTCTTCTTTTCTTTCTTCAAGAGCAAAGCCTTCAGATCTTGTTGCCCCTGGGTCAAATTCATGATCAGCCCTTGGAACTGGGCGTTCTGAGCCTGGAGGGCCTTGATAGTGTGCTCGGTTGAGGATTCAGGATTCATGACGAGACTACTGAAATAAACAGCAAAGAAGGTAAGTAACCTGCAGAGAATGGGTACCTGTTATGCAATGATGTGTATGACATGCATGCAATGATTTCAAGGACCTCGCGGGGTAAACAGAGAAACTTGTTAGAGTTGAAAACCGATAACTTGATTGAAGGAACTTCATATTTGTTGAGAGTCCTTTTTCCAAGGGTCAAAGGCTCACCATATCCAGTGGGTCATAGCCCCCTGACTTTAGTCATCAACCTTGTTTTTTTCTTTCCAAACAACCTTGGCTAGGGGAACCTTCTTCAAGAGTCAAAGCTCACCATATCAAGTGGGTCATAGCCCCTGACAACTTTGGCTAGAGGAAAATAAATCCTCTTTGCCCCTTGCTAGATGTTTGATTCATCATGACCTGCATCACAAGCCCTTGAGATCCTTGAAATGGGTTAGGATGTATGCAATGGTATGATGTCATGATATGCATGGGGTAATGTGAGTGAACCCTATTGTGAGCCCCAATTAAGGACTAAAACAAAAACCTGCAAGAAACTTAGTAACCCTGTTATGAGTCCTAGTTAAGGACTAAGAACAAAACCCGCAAGGAACTCAATAAACCCTGTTATAAGTCCTAATTAAGGACTAAGAACAAGACCTGCAGGAAACTCAGGTGTTAGACAACAAGCATGCAAATAGTCAAGTTGGAAGGCACACAAGTCACACAAAAGAAGCCCTTAGAGTTTAGGCCAGCATGGGGTCTAGGTATTACCCTCTTGAAGTTGGTGGGTTCAAACCTGTCCTATCAAAGTAACCGGGTTCTAAGGGTCCCAATATCACGGGATTGCTTTCATTGTTCATCGTTTCGATTTAGCCACTGAACCGGCGACCGAAATATTCCAGGAAAACAACCCTCAATTGAGTGTAGTATCGAGTATCAACCAACCTCGGACTGCACCAAAGTCAGTTATCTCACTACCCTAAAGAGGCCAAGATGGTTCAATTAAGGTTCCTAAGGTCAGTTGATGCTTCATGACACCACGCGGAGGCCCCGTACTCTCCTTGACTGGACTCAAGGGTTACCGGTACACACCAAAGTGCCACATCAACGTAGCAGACTGCTTCAACCATGTCGGTATACCCCGCACAGTTCCCTCACAGCCTTGTTGCTACTTTCTAAGAAGGTATCCCCAGATCCGGGTTAGGATCTATAGAACTCCCAAGCAACCCACAATTTAAAGCACACAAGGAAAGCAATTGAAAACACAGTGATCTTAGTCTTAAGGTACACCTCACTTTATAAAGATATCCCCAGCAGAGTCGCCAGTTCTGTGATCGGTGGATCTGGAACTGACTGTTTAACGCTGGTTCGCGAAATGTCGCGGAAGCAAGAGTCGCCACCGTCTTTTATTTTCTCCAAATGGAAAGGACAAAAGCACATAAAAATTCCTTAAAGAGATTGCTCTCGGTTCGGGAGGTAGATTATAGAAAGGGAAGGTGTTAGCACCCTTTCTATCCATGGTTATCCATGGGCTCTTAGATACTTGCTCATTTGTGTTTTCAAAAATGGTTTGTTTGCTTTTCAACTGTGGGTTTAAAAAGTTTCTTTGAAAATTCCAGTTCGACTCTTGTATCGGTCCTCAAGAGTGTTTGAAAAATTGCTTTTGAAAGCTTTTTGAAAATGTGTTGGTGTGAAAAGTATTTTCTGATTTGTTTGAAATTAGAGCAAGTATCTACGAGTCGTATACATACCCTAAGGAATTCGTCTGTGTAAATGTCCTTTAAGGTAGTGCCATCCCACCATTGAGAGGTAGGTAGCACCACCGTTGGAGGTGTTCGGGTCAATTCGAGGTTCGGGACATGGTGAACACCAGAGCAATGGGAAGACACCTTAGAAGCTACCCTCATGCCAGGTTCCCGGATCATGAGGACTTACTAAGACATCATCTACTCGACGATCACCTTTCGAGGCAAGGCAACAGTGAGGCGTACCCTAGGGGTGGTGTGTGATTTATGTGTCATGTTCATTTATATTTATCTTGTCATGTCATGGGTGATCTACGCGTTCTTTTTATTTTGTCATTACAGTCTTTCATGCTTTTGATTAACAGTTAAAAGTTGCGAGGAAAAGTAAATCTAAAGCTATTACAAATGGCGCGGGTCCACATCGCCAAAATTAACCAGGACCCGATTTGACAGAAAAAATAATAAATTGAAAGTGCGAGAAGTAATTACACGGCTTCGGGACAGATACATAATTATTTAAGCAAAATAGAATAAATGTGCGAACAAATAAGAAATTAGGAACGAAACGAGGGCGTTGGACCCTTTTGCAAAATATTAAAATTACATGAATTAATTAATTAAGAAAAGAAATTGTTTTTGTTTTTTGGTATTTTTATGTATTTTAAGATTTAAAAGAAAAAAGAAAGAATTAATTAAAATTAACTACTAACCCTAATTCTATTTTTATTTTAATTTATTAAGAAAATATTAGAATTAAACCTAAATTAAAACTAATTTTTACATGCAAATTTAATTATGAAAATAAATAAAATGAACATTATTATAAGAAAGAAAAATTAAAAGGGAATAAAAACATTAATTAAACCTAATTCTACTTCTTTTTTAGATTTTTTTATTTATTAAAAGGAATTAAAACTAATAACCTAATTTAAACTAATTAATTTACATGTATTTATTTACAAGAAAAATTGAAACAAAATATTTATTATATTTTTGATCTTTTCTGATTTTTTATGCATTTTTTTTTATATTTTGTAGAAATAATTAATTAAAGCAAAACAATAAAGAAAATAAAAATAATAATTGAAAATATAAGAAAAATATAGAAAATTGCAAACCAGGGGGGGTGGTAGTCCCAAAATTGGAGGTCTGGCCCAAGAATTCTGAGCCCAATAACCTTGAAATTTGTTGACTTTTCCAGGCACTGTGTGGCACCTTTGACCAAGGTCATGATGCGCATCCAACCTACGCCCTTGATTTGATCTCCAGGGACACATGGATGTGAGATATTTGAAGACATATGGTACGTCTGCAGCCTTGAAGCGCATGGGATTTGTTATTGCAAAATAATATGGAAACATGTAAGACCTGGGGCTCGAACCCAGGTCATGGACATTGCAAACGTGTGCACCTACCACTGAGCCATCATCACGCGTTTGTTAAATAAATAAACAACAAATATAATAAAAGAAAACAACGCGTTAGTGGGTTAGAGCGCGCGAAATTCAAAACAGCCTATCACTTCTTGCCACGACTTCGTCTTCTTCGCGTGCCTGAAACACAAAATCAAAAGCAACGGTTTTTCATGCGTTGTTTTAGGTGGCTTATAGGAAAATAGCGAATAGGTCTTAGAGGGTCAATAAATTAGGCGCGATGGGTGGTTTGTGACCGTCCAAGCCTGTTGAATCCAATGGCACAGGTCTTGAATGCTAATTTTTCTTTGGGTGGAAAGCCCCAATTTCACATCCTGCAAACCCTAAAAATCAAACATGGCATATTTGCGTACACAACATAAAAATGCAATTAATCATATTGGTTAGCTTCAGAACTTCACAAGGAATGTAAATCAATCATTAGAATGCCATGAGAATGCCTAGAAGTTACAATACGATCATGATTTTTTCTCTGTACAGGGGAGGTTCTCGTTACCAATTCCTTGAGCTTTGGTGAATGTTTGTGATTGTAATCGCTTCTGGGCAACCTTGGCAAGCTAATGGAACAAGAATTATGCTTTGAATCTACCTAAAAAGTGTTTTTCAGATTTGAGTTTTTAGAGAAAAAATTCAAGTTTTGTTATGGCCCTCTTGAGCAGCTGAGCCTATGTTATGATTAGGGTTATGTTCCATACTTATGCAAGAGTGAATTAGGTTAAAAATATGGATCCAAATATCTTGCATTCATGATTTTGGAAATTTGATTTTCTAAGATTTTTTCCAATCTTTTTCCATGTGCTTTTTGTTCTCAATCAAGCCAATCAATCCAAATCTTTCCATATTGGTACAAGCACGAAATCTTGAGAGTAAAACATGCACAAAAAGATTTAAAACTTTAGATTAGCATTTTTCATATATTTATTTTGATTTAAATGAATTATTATAAATAAAAATTCAAATAAATAAATAAAAAATGAATAAAGACTTCCCTTTGGGCCAAGTAGTCGTGCATATGTCATGGATGATGAATTATGGAAGAAAAATGGGCCCATTAGCAATTTTAGGTCATTTGAAGTAATGTTGACTTTTCAAAATATCCAAAAATTTCCCAACTTCCACAAGGCATAACTTGCTCAATTTTTAAGCTTTTCTCATGTTCTTGGACATTTTGGAAAGGTCTTTGAGTCCTCTAACCAATGCCTTTGGTTACATGTCATTTTGATTTACCAATCTCAAGTTATGGCCTTTGACTTAAAGTCCCTTTTTGTTGACTTTTAAAAATGACCTATAATGTTGAAATTGATAACTTTTTGTGAGAGCATTTCTTGGACTTGAAGTATGAAGATGAGTTGTAGGAAATTTCTTTCTCTTCAAAATGAGCTTTGGATGGAATTTTTCTGATAATCCATGTGAAAGTTATGCCCTGGTCAATTTCAGTTGACTTTTTTCAACTGTCCAAATAAGGAAACTTTTGCATCTTGATGATTTCTGAGCCAAATTTTGAGAATCATGATCAAGCATTGATAAAATGATGTTTGTGGCTTCAAAATGATATGTTGACCAAAAATTTGAACTTTTGACTGTCAAATGACCATTTTGCCCCTACAGTTGACTGTAGTGCAATTTGGGGTTTTGACTGTGCAATTTTGTGTTGAATGCCTTGAAACTTGATATGAGGATACTTGACCATATTTGTAGGCATGTGAGACTTGATTGGACCTTTGAAAACTTCATTTTCTTGATCAGAACACAAACCCTAATCTTGATTGTATAGGGGACCTTTGCACTGTGCAACCCTTGGGGAATTTTGAAGCATGACTTGGCAAATCTTTGAAGAATATGGGAGGGCAAATTTTGGGGTACAACACCTTGTTTTTCAGAGCCCAACTGTTGTTAGTGTCATGGCCGGGACTCTCAGAATGGTATGCACAACGGGCATTAGGATGATAATGAGGAGAGGTTGTGTTAGGATTCTTTGGAGCTTCTTTCAAAGTCACTAGATTGGATCTTAACAAATGTGGCAATACTTGAGATAATGTCATATTAATTCAGGTGAACTGTCTGACTGGTCTTTCTATTCTTGGCTGGTTGCTTCTTTGCTGAGCAGGTGCAGGTTTAGGAATCATGACAACCCCCACCATTGGACGGTGTTCAGTCCTATCTTGATTTCTATGAGGATATACAGCAACAACTTCTTTTTTTTCTTCCAATAAATGGTTTCCTTACAGCAGCAGAGGATGTGTCTTTTTGAATCTTCCCATTCTTTATCCCGGCTTCCACTCTTTCTCCCGTCAATATCAATTCGGTGAAACCTACCGAGGAACTCCCAATTAAGTGATTAAAGAAAGGACCAGACAGAGTACCCAAAAACATGTCTACTAACTCTCTTTCAGATATGAGAGGCTGGACTCTTCCTGCTAAGTCCCTCCATTTTTTAGCGTAGTCTTTGAAGCATTCACTTGAAACCATGGCCATACTCTGGAGTTGAGTACGGGTGGGAGCAGGGTCTGCATTGTATTAGTATTGTTTGTAAAAGGCAGCGGCAAGGTCTTCCAAATTATGAACATTGGCTCTTTCTAGCTGATAAAACCAATAAAGTTGAGTTTCTGACAGACTATCTTGAAAGAAGTGTACTCATAAATCCTTGTCAGTAGTGTGAGGCTGTATTTTCCTCACATAGCACCGAAGATGCATTTTGGGGCATGAAACTCCATCATATTTGATGAACATCGGTGCCTTGAATTTTGGAGGAATGACAATCCCAGATACTAAACCCAACTCATCAAAGTCCAGTCCAGGCACTTTTGAATTTCCATTGCACTTAACCACTCTTCCAGATGCTTATACTTGTCGTCAGCCGGAGGATATTGTTCTTCAGAATAATCTTATCCTTCCTCTTCCTCTTCTGATTCTGGCTGGGCCACTGTTTCCTTGCCTTTCACTTCTTGATTATCTTTCTCACCAGATGACATTGCATAGTCTAAGGTTCGTCTAGCTTGTCCGTGAAACCTTCTTTCAATATTTAGAACTCCAGTTACTTTCTTTGTTTTCTTCTTTTTCTCTTCAACCAGCAAGGTCTTCAACTCTTCTTGTCCTTTGGCTAGAGTTAAGAGCATCTGTTGAAACTGAGCATTTTGTTCCTGGAGGTCTTTCACAGTTTGCTCGAGATCCATCTTACTGAAATAAACAATAGAAAGATGAGGAGACTTGTTGCAAGAAACCTGCTTATGTTATGATGAATGGTAGATGCATATCAATGATTTCAAGGATTTTAAAGATTCAAATTTGTTTTAGACAAAAGGGAAACACACGTTATATTAATAAATTAAACTTGAGTACATCAATGCCTCTTTAGGCTTACACAGAAATAAAAACTCTAAGATAAAAAGGTTGTGCGCATCCTCTTTGGTGCAATGTAGGCATTTAGAGTCCCCTCCTTATGAAGTTGCTTGGTAAGCTCCTGATTCTTCTTTTCGCTGGCGTAGAATTGGGCCTCGAAAGTATCTCGCTCCACCTTGAGCTCTATCCAATCTCTTTGTAAGTCTTTAAGAGAGGTGGGCATGTTAGGATGTAAGATGGTGATTGGAACATCTCCTTCCACAACAGGCTCAATGATTGCTCGTTCTTCAATACAGATTGGGGAATATGCGAAATAAACCATCTTTCCAAGTGAAATTCTGGCTGCAGATACTCAATGTCACGTTCAATGTTATGACACCGTATCTGACTTACTATATGACAGTAAATACAAAAGCAATAAAGAACACAGTCAATTGTTTACCCAGTTCAGTGTGCAACAACACCTACTCTGGGGGCTACCAAGCCAGGGAGGAAATCCACTATAAGAGATTTTAATTCAGGAATAAACCAACCAGTTTATCTCCTTCACTTAAGACCTACCCAATGCAATTCCAATCTAAGTACAACTTAAACCTGAGTTCCTACTCACTCCCCCTCAATCACAGCAGTGATACATAAACCAATTTGACTTAAGAATTGATGAAGACACTCTTCAAAAACAAACACTTGATTAAGCTTCACAGCTTTTTAATCAAGCAACACAATCACTCTTGCTTCACAGCTTTGAGTGATGTACACAACTAACTTGACTCTGCTTCACAGCTTTAGTCAAGGAACATTCAAACACTCTTGCTTCAAAGCTTAGAGTGCTACACAACCCTTACAATTAGAAACCTATTCCAAGGCACTTATCACAATGATAATTGCTTGGAGTACAATAATCAAATCTATACAGATTACAAATGATCTTCTAATCAATAAAATCCATCCTTGAAAAACAGCAGCTCTGTTGAATATATAGCAGCTGCAACTTCAGTTAGGGTTTCCAAAAACCTAGGGTTAATTCCGTTTGACCTAAAGACCAGGTCATAGGACTTTATTAACCAGGTTAGGGTTGAGCTAGGTTACCCCTCAGAAAACGCAGGATTCTGTTCAGGAAGGACTAAGTTATTTCCTGAAAAAACTCAGACTTATCCAATCCTGCAATCCTGTTAGTTCAGAACAGGATGTCATAACATCTGTTATGACATCTGAGAAAACCTGTCTACTGATTTAGCAAAATGTGATCATTTTGCAAAATGCTCAGATACACACTTATAAACATCAGTATTTGAATTACAATATTTTTCTGCAAAGGTACCTAATGAGTCAGTACAAACTGAACTAGAATGTTATGATATCAGTCATGACATTCACACATACACTTGGGATTTACCAAAAATGCAAGCCAATACCTAAACACCTACAAACTCCCCCTTTGGCAGATTTTTGGCTAAAGACCCTAAACAATCAGAGATAGATAGCAGCAGAAATAAGTGATAGCAGAAAAATAGAATGTCAAGTACTAATTAAGTAAGTACCAAAATATTCTCCCCCTCTTTAGCCACAAATGGGCCAAAGATACATGTTCAGAAAATTATACAGTTATCCAAAACAAAATAATAAGATCAGCAGCAGAAAACAACAGAATACACTTCCAAACTCCACCAGATATCAGCAACCAACCAGCAACACCACCAAACAGCAATCAACCTTCAAGCACTGTCATCAGACTCAGAGGAGCTAGTTTCTTCAATGTTGAGCTGTCCTTCAGCTTCTACACCTTCTTCCCTTCTGCTTTCTTCAGCTTCCTCCTTTTCTAGCCTGGCAATTAGAATTTCTAGGGTCCTTTTTCTAGCATCCAGCTCTTTGCAAGTTTCTTTTAAAACAGCTATGACATCTGATGTCTTGGACTGGGTCTTTACAGACGATGTCTCAGCTGATGTTATGACAATGTCTGGAGCATGAGATCCCTGAAACAGTTTGTAGTGCAGGCCAAGGGCAGGAGCTCTTTTGCAGACTGTATCTCTTGCCACAAGGATATCAGGGTATTGTGCAAGGATGATTCCACAAAGGAGGGAGGGAAAGGCAATTGGTCCTTTGACAGCATAACTGCCAGCATGCTTTAAAGTTTGTTCAAAGATGTACCTCCCATAGTCAAAAGCAGTCTTGGTTCCCACAGCATAGATAAATCTCCCCAATCCTGTGGAGATAGTTGATTTGTGATTTGTAGGCACCCAGTTGGCTGCACCTATTTTATGCAAGATGGCAAATTTCATGCTGAGTTTACTAGCATTCAGCTTCCCTTTCAAGGTCCAGCACTTTACTTGCCTGGCTGTGATGGTTAGACAAACTTCATTGTCAGTTGCCTCTAGATCAGGACAGTCCTTATTTGTTCTTCCAAGAAACTTGTTGATTTCTGATGGAGAGAACTTGACCCTTCTTCCTCTAACAAAAACACTTTCAAAGTCAGCTGACCTTCCATCAACACAATCATTTGACAAGTTCACTACAAACTCCTTGACCAGATTTTCATAACATTTGTTAAACTTTATTACTGTCTTCATTAGCCCAGCATTCTTGATCAGATCCATGATGTCTTTGCACTCCAAGGCATCATTGTTGAGTTCTCTCTCTAAGGCTATTCTCTTTAAGCAAACATACTTCCATCTGTTTGCATTGTCAGGATGATGAAAAGAGATGTTGTCTGTTGGCACTTCAGGAACTCTAGCAATCTTGCTGGAAGGGAGCTTCCTTCTGATGGGAGTTTCTTCAATATCAATCTCAAATTCTGATTCCTCATCAGAATCAGAAGTTTCAGGTTCTTTACTCTTCTTAGAGATTGGTTGTCTAGCAGTATGCACCTGGGCCTTCTTCCCTTTTGTCTGAATACTTTTCTCAGCCATGCCTTCAGCCTTGGATTTCTTAGCATCAAGTTTATCATTCTGACTACTCTTTCTTTTCATCAATCTCCTAGCTATACTAGGGTTCACATTAGCAATCAGTTCATTATCTGAGTAATCTTCATCCACATCAATGATAGGTGGATCAGCAGCCTTTTCAGAGGGGTTCTGAATGTTGTCTTTTGGTGTCACAACATTCTCAGTGACATCTACATTTTCAGAACCTTCCACATTTGGACTTTCTGATTGATTTAAAGGGATAGAAATCCCCGGTACAGATTGGTTGCCACTCAGTATACTAGTAACCAGCCTAGCAATAGCTTGGTGTACTTGAACTGATCCTTCTCTATTAGGTACAGAAGACGAAGGATGAGAAGAATTACCAGAGGCTGTAGCTTGAGCTCTTCCTGCATGTCTGGTTCTGAGCTTTTTGACTCTGGCTGAGTCAGTTGCCATCTCCCTGAGAGGAGTGACCTCAAGAACTTCAGATTCTATGCATGTAGTGATTGCCCTAGAATCTTGGTCAGATGATGACGATGATGAGGAAGACGAAGTCGCCATGGTTGAAGACGATGTCTGAGACATTTTGATTGACTTTGAGTAATGGTAGCAGTTTGAGAAAAATCTTTGATTGGGAGGAGGAAACAGGTTGCAAGGAACTGAGAGGTAGGGGATAAAAGGGAGTCTCTTCAACTTCTTAAAGCTTTTGAAGGAATTGTGAAAGAATATGATTAACCCACTAAATATAGACTTAATAAAATTAATCCCTTCAACCCTTGTTTTAAGCAAAATTAATTGCTATAATTTCTCATGTTGGTGAATACCCAACCTGCCCCTCAAATTTTCAAGTTTATTTCCAACAAGAGCCTTGGTAGAAGAATCAGTCAGCTGAAGCTTAGAGAAACTATGTTCCAGTTTAAATGACTTCTTCTCTTCAAAGTCAATAGGGTTCAAGGAAATGTTGATTGTTTTCAGATTGTCACAACACAATGTCAGAACATCTTGTGTAACATTGTACTCAGGGAGCATCTGTTTTGACCAGATGTTTTGAGAACAGAATTTATTTGACTTGTTATTTCCAACATCCTTGTCAAGATGACTTAAGGTTCTGACAACACATTCTTCTTCAAGTTTATTTGCCACATCACAGATATTATCAACCTGTAGTTTTGGAGTTCTTCTGACAGCTTCCATAGAAATAGCTCTTTTCATTCTTCTTAGATGAAGGAGACCAAGCTTATGCTGCCACAGTTTCATCTCTTTTTCTTCTTTGATGATTTGACACACAGTGGAGATAACAGTGTTCTCAGGCTGCCACACGTAACAGTTATCTTTGGATTTGATTCCTCTCATTACAACTTCTAGTTTTTCATTAATTACTAGACATTCAGATCTTGAGAAGTTGACCTTGAATCCTAGATCACATAATTGACTGATACTAATGAGATTAGCAGTCAACCCTTTTACCAGCAGTACTTTATTCAGACTTGGAACTCCAGGGCAGTCCAAATTGCCAACTCCTTTGACTTCACCTTTAGCACCATCTCCAAAGGTCACAAAACTGGTGGTGTGAGGCATAACATTATTGAGGAGATTTTTGAATCCAGTCATGTGTCTGGAACATCCACTGTCAAAGTACCAATCTTCCTTTGCAGAGACCCTCAGGGAAGTGTGAGCTATCAGTGCAGTAGCCTTTTTCTTCCATTGAGGAGCATGTGGTACCTTTTTAGACTTAGGTTTGACACCTGAGTTCTGATTAGGGTATCCATGTAATCTGAAGCAGAAGGGCTTTATGTGACCATATCTCCCACAATGATGACATTTCCATCTTTGGTACCTTTTCTTCATATGTCTCTGTTCCTGATGTTGAGAGTTGTGTTGAGACATCCGTTTTGACATTTGCTTACCAGTACCAGATTTCTTTGCTTCCATAAATCCTAGTCCAGATTTATTTCCCACATTTTGTCCAACCTGAAGGATCTCTTCCAATTTGTCTGTTCCATTGGTCAACATCTTGACAGATTTGGTCATTTGACTCAGTTGTGAGTTCAGCAATTGAACTTCTCCTTCTAGATGACTTATAGTTTCAAGATTTGCCCTTTTTTCAGCCTCCAGCTTTATAATGAGTTTTGATTGTTTCTCATTCTGCACACAGACTTCAGCACTTCTGATACACAATTTCTTGTAGGTATCAGCCAGTTCTTCAAATGTCACTTCTTCATCACTAGTGTCACTTTCAGAAGTACAAACACTAGTTAGGGCAGTAACTAGTTTGGCAGATTCTTCTTCAGAATTACTTTCTGAATCATAGTCAGACCAAGTAATAGTCATTCCTTTCTTTTGTTTCTTAAGAAAGGTAGGACATTCAGCTCGAATATGTCCAAATCCTTCACATCCATGGCATTGAATACCTCTGCCTTGGTTTCCCTTATCTTCTGACCTTGGTCTTCTGCTGGAACTGTCAATGTCAGAGGGAATGTTATGAACATTAGACCTTGACTTTGGGTCCATTCTTTTGATGAGCCTGTTGAACTGTCTTCCAAGCATGGCAATAGCTTCTGATATGTTTTCTTCTTCATCCTCCTTGTATTCAACATCAGTGTTGGATACAAGTGCTATGCTTTTGTTCTTCTTGTCACCATTCTCAGTGATTCCCATCTCAAAAGTCTGAAGAGACCCAATAAGTTCATCCACTTTCAACTTGCTAATGTCCTGGGCTTCCTCTATGGCAGTTACCTTCATTGCAAATCTTTTAGGCAAGGATCTGAGAATCTTCCTCACCAGTTTTTCTTCTGACATCTTTTCTCCCAGTGCTCCTGAGGTGTTGGCAATCTCCAAGATGTTCATGTGAAACTCATGAATGGTTTCATCTTCCATCATTTTTAGATTCTCAAATTTGGTAGTCAACATCTGAAGCCTTGACATTTTTACTTTGGAAGTGCCCTCATGAGTAGTTTTGAGAGTGTCCCAAACTTCCTTGGCCAGTTCATATTGATGTACTAGTCTGAAAATGTTTCTATCAATTCCATTGAACAAGGCATTTAAAGCTTTTGAATTTCCCAGAGCTAACTCATCTTCTTCTTTACTCCAATCTTCCTCAGGCTTCAGACTGATTGTCCCATCTATCTCAGTTATGGTGGGATGAATCCATCCTTTGTCAGCAGCTCTCCAAGCCTTTTTGTCCAGAGATTTTAGGAAGGCACTCATACGAGGTTTCCAGTAGTCATAATTGGTTCCGTCCAGAATGGGTGGTCTATTTCCAAAAACTCCTTCTTTGTCCATGGTGCCAGAAAGTGATATCCCTAGATCTCACCCAGTAATACAGGCAGGGTGCCTGCTCTGATACCAATTGAAATTCTGGCTGCAGATACTCAATGTCACGTTCAATGTTATGACACCGTATCTGACTTACTATATGACAGTAAATACAAAAGCAATAAAGAACACAGTCAATTGTTTACCCAGTTCAGTGTGCAACAACACCTACTCTGGGGGCTACCAAGCCAGGGAGGAAATCCACTATAAGAGATTTTAATTCAGGAATAAACCAACCAGTTTATCTCCTTCACTTAAGACCTACCCAATGCAATTCCAATCTAAGTACAACTTAAACCTGAGTTCCTACTCACTCCCCCTCAATCACAGCAGTGATACATAAACCAATTTGACTTAAGAATTGATGAAGACACTCTTCAAAAACAAACACTTGATTAAGCTTCACAGCTTTTTAATCAAGCAACACAATCACTCTTGCTTCACAGCTTTGAGTGATGTACACAACTAACTTGACTCTGCTTCACAGCTTTAGTCAAGGAACATTCAAACACTCTTGCTTCAAAGCTTAGAGTGCTACACAACCCTTACAATTAGAAACCTATTCCAAGGCACTTATCACAATGATAATTGCTTGGAGTACAATAATCAAATCTATACAGATTACAAATGATCTTCTAATCAATAAAATCCATCCTTGAAAAACAGCAGCTCTGTTGAATATATAGCAGCTGCAACTTCAGTTAGGGTTTCCAAAAACCTAGGGTTAATTCCGTTTGACCTAAAGACCAGGTCACATGACTTTATTAACCAGGTTAGGGTTGAGCTAGGTTGCCCCTCAGAAAACGCAGGATTCTGTTCAGGAAGGACTAAGTTATTTCCTGAAAAAACTCAGACTTATCCAATCCTGCAATCCTGTTAGTTCAGAACAGGATGTCATAACATCTGTTATGACATTTGAGAAAACCTGTCTACTGATTTAGCAAAATGTGATCATTTTGCAAAATGCTCAGATACACACTTATAAACATCAGTATTTGAATTACAATATTTTTCTGCAAAGGTACCTAATGAGTCAGTACAAACTGAACTAGAATGTTATGACATCAGTCATGACATTCACACATACACTTGGGATTTACCAAAAATGCAAGCCAATACCTAAACACCTACACCAAGAGAGGAGTACAACACATAAGGATACCTCTTTTCCTCATAGTGCGAGTGAGAAAAGAATGTAGGATGTCTCCTAGCAAAGTAGGCACCGGGTTACGAGACATAAAGATCTTGACGGTGTTCACGTCTATGAGTTGGTCAGGATTTGGAAACAAAACCATCCCATAGATGAGGAGAGCCACAATTTCCTCAAAATCTTACAGATCCAAAGAGTTCCAACAGTTTTGGGCTTTCTTAAACAAGAACTTTGCTAGGAAACCCTTGACACCACTCCTTGTTTCCCAATTGGTTGTGATATCAGATGGTTGCAAGCGTAGAGCTTGAGAAATCTTTTCTGGCTTTGGATCTCTTTCCATACCGTTGAAAGGTAGTTGATTGAGAATGGGAATCCTTAAGAGTTGGGAGAATTCTTCCAAAGTTGGCACAAGTTGATAATCGGGAAATGTGAAGCAATGGTGTAGAGGATCAAAGAATTGGAAGAGCACCTTCATCATATCTTCATCAGTTTTGGAAGTAACCAAGTTTAGGAGACGACCATGTCTTTCGGTTAATGGAGAATTCTCGGGAATCCTTGATGCTAACTCTTTGAGTTAAGGAGGAATCCTTACGAGATTGACTTGAATGGTTTTTCTGCGAATAGAATCCATGTCCTACAAAACAGAAACAAAGATAAATCCCAGAAATCCTTGAAATGGTTAGTGAGTATGAGTTTGATGTTATGATGTTCATGATGTTATGTACAAGTAAATATATACAATCAAAGCAAACAAGTCCTTAGGTTTAGGCTTGCATGGAGTCTCATAGGTAAGTACCCTCTTGAAGTTTAGTTGGCTTAAAACCTGTCCTAGCAATAGTAACCGGGTTCTAAGGAGCTCAATATCACTGGTTTATTTCCTTGGTCATTGTTTCAGTACAAGCCTCTTTAATGGAGACCGAAATATCCCAAAAAACCAAACCTCAATGAGTGTAGTATCGAGTATCTACAAACTTTGGACTGCACCAAAGCCGGTCATCTCACTACGTCCTAATGGCCATATTGGTCAAGTAAAGGTTCTAAAAGTTCATTAGTGCTTCAAGACATCACTCAGCAGCCCCGTATTCTCCTTGATTAACTCAAGGGCTATCGGTACCCACAAATATGTCGCACTAACATAGTTATTGCTTTGACCATGTCGGTATACCCCCACACAATTTCCACAACGTATTGCTACTTACCTATAAGGTATCCCAAATCCTGGTAGAGGATTCAAACCCAAACAAAGAACCATAATGTAAAGCAAACAAGTCAAACAAATAAAGCAAGTAAATGTAATCTAACCCTAAGGTAACCCCACTTTTAGAGTTTCTCCCCAGCAGAGTCGCCAGTTCTGTGATACGGTGGGAGAACTGACTTGATGGTTTTGCGTTTGATCGCAAATGTTGCGGTTAGCAAGAGTCGCCACCGACTTTTCTTTTATCCAAAATGAAAGGTGAAAAAGCACAGGAAAGACCTTTGAGATTGTTTCTTGAGTTGGGGGGTAGATTATGAAAAGGGAAGGTATTAGCACCCTTTTCATCCATGGTTTTCCATGGGCTCTTAGTTACTTGCTAGATCACTTGCTTTTTGTTTGAAATTGCGCTTTTTGTGGTTTTTGAAATTATTTTGTAAAGAGGCCATTGTTTAGACAAACTTTGTAATGATTCTCGTTCGTAAGAATGTATACAAAGATGTTTATCTTTTGAAAATGTTTTCAAGTTTGAAAGATGTTTTGAAAGTGTAGGTGTTTGTTTTGAAAATAGCAAGGATGTTTTGTTTTGAAATGGAGCAAGTAATTAGGAACATGCTACCTACTCAAAAGTCTTTCTTATTCATTTCCTTTTCCTTTGACATTGTTATCTTACCATTGATTTGGTAAGAAACCCTATCTTTGGATGTAAACGGGACGCCCAAAGATAGGGTTACTTACCAAATCAATGGTAAGATAACAATGTCAAAGAAAAGAGGAAATGAACATGAAATACTTTTGAGTATGTAGAATATTCCTAGTTACTTGCTCACTTTAAAAACAAAACATCCTTGCTATTTTTCAAAACAAACACCTACACTTTAAAAACATCTTTCAAACTTGAAATTTTTTCAAAAGATCAACATCTTTGTATACATTCTTACGAATGAGAATCATTACAAAGTTTGCCTAAACAATGGCCTCTTTACAAAATACTTTCAAATGCCACACAAAATCACAATTTCAAACAAAAGCAAGTGATCTAGCAAGTAACTAAGAGCCCATTGAAAACCATGGATGAAAAGGGTGCTAATACCTCCCCTTTTCATAATCTACCCCCCCCCCCCCCCCCCCAAACTCAAGAAATAATCTCAAAGGTATTTCCTGTGCTTTTTCACCTTTCCTTTTGGGTAAAAGAAAAGTCGGTGGTGACTCTTGCTAACCGCAGCATTTTCAATAAAACGCAAAACACCCAGGTCAATTCTCCCACCTTATCACAAAATCGGCGACTCTGCTGGTGATAGAAACATAAAAGTGGGGTTACCTTAGGGTTAGATCACATTTACTAGCTTTCTTTGTTTTACTTGTATGCTTTACATTATGGTTCTTTGTTTGGGTTTGAATCCTCTACCCAGATTTGGGATACCTTATAGGTAAGTAGCAATACATTGTGGAAATTGTGTGGGGTATACCGACATGGTCTAAGCAATAGCTATGTTAGTGCAACATATTTGTGGGTACCGATAGCTCTTGAGTAGTCAAGGAGAATACGGGGCCGCTGAGTGATGTCATGAAGCACTAATGAACTTTTAGAATCTTTATTTGACCAACTTGGCCATTAGGACATAGTGAGATGACCGACTTTGGTGCAGTCTGAAGTTGGTAGATACTCGATACTACACTCATTGAGGTTTGATTTTTTGGGATATTTCGGTCGCCATTAAAGAGGCTTATGCTGAAACAATGACCCAAGAAATAAATCAGTGATATTGAGCTCCTTAGAACCCGGTTACTATTACTAGGACAGGTTTAAGCCAACCAAACTTCAAGAGGGTACTTACCTATAAGACTCCATGCAATCCTAAACTTAAGGACTTGTTTGCTTTGTTTGTGTATATTTACTTGTACATAATATCATAAATATCATAACATCATACTCGTACTCACTACCATTTCGAGGATCTTGGGATTTATCTTTGTTCTGTTTAGTAGGACATGGATTCTATTCACATGAAAACTATTCTAGCCTACTAAACTTGGTCACCTCCAACACTGATGAAGACATGATGAAGGTGCTCTTTCAGTTTTTGATCCTTTACACCATTGCTTCACATTTCCTGATTATCAACTTGTGCCAACTTTGGAAGAATTCTCCAAACTCTTGAGGATTCCCATTCTCAATCAACTACCTTTCAACGGTACGGAAAGAGATCCAAAGCCAGAAGATATTGCTCAAGCTCTACACTTGCAACCATCTGATATCACAACTAATTGGGAAACAAGGAGTGGTGTCAAGGGTTTCCTAGAAAAGTTCTTGTTTGAGAAAGCCCAAAACTGTTGGAACTCTTTGGATTTGTAAGCTTTTGAGGAATTTGTGGCTCTCCTCATCTATGGGATGGTTTTGTTTCCAAATTCTGACCAACTCATAGATGTGAACGCCGTCAAAATCTTCATGTCTCTTAACCCGGTGCCTACTTTTCTAGGGGACATCCTACATTCTTTTCACACTCGCACTATGAGGAAAATAGTTATCCTTATGTTTTGTACTCCTATTTTGGCAATATGGTTTATTTCGTATCTTCCCCAATCTGTACTAAGGAACGAGCAAGGTTCAAGGTGGTCACATAGGTTGATGACACTCAAACATTCAGACATTCATTAGTGTGCTTGATCTATAGAGAATGTTACTATTGTCGACCGTTGTGGAGAATTCCATAATGTCCATTTACTTGGAATTAGGGGAGGTATCACCTACAACCCCTTCTTAGCCTTAAGACAGTTTGGTTACGCCCGAAGGGATGGACCACATGAGATGCTCATTCAAGGTTTGGTATTTGACTACGAGAACGACAATCAAGGTCATCGCTAGAGATTTATCCGAGCTTGGAGGATGTTGAACAAGGTAGTTAGCAAGACATTGGGGCATAATAATTCCATCCCTCTTGAGCCTTACCTCAAACGGGTACGAGCTCGTGCTCAAAGTCTTATAATGCCTTACCCCTTCATTCTCCCAGTTATCATTGAGCCTGTTGTGGAAGGAGATATTCCATACACTATCATGCAGACATGCCCACCTCTCTTGAAGACTTACAAATGAATTGGATATAGCTTAAGGGGGAGCGATACGCTTTCGAGGCCCAATTCTATGCCAGCGAGAAGAAGGTTTTGGAACTCACCAAGCAACTTCATGAGGAGCGGAACCTGAACGCCTACATCGCACCAAAGAGGATGTGTACAACTTTTTTATCTTAGAGTTTTTGTATTTCTTTGTAAGCCCAAAATAAGCATGATGTACTCAAACTTTGATTTATTAATATAACGTGTGTTCCTTTTTGGTCTAAAGCAAATTTAAATCTCTAATTTCCTTGAAATCATTGCATATGCATTTACCATTCATCATAACATAAGCAGGTTTTCTCACAACAAGTCTTCTCATCTTTCTACTATTTATTTCAGTAAGATGGATCTCGAGCAGACAATGAAAGACCTCCAGGCACAAAATGCTCAGTTTCAGCAGTTGTTCTTGACTCTAGCCAAAGGACAAGAAGATCTGAAAACCTTGATGATTGAAGAAAAGAAGAAAAAAAAGAAAGTAATCAGAGTTTTGAATATGGGAAGAAGATTCCAAGGACAAGCAATAAGGACCCTAGACTTTGCAACATCATCTGGTGAAAAAGACAACCAAGATGGGAAAGGCAAGGAAGCAGTTGTCCAGCAAGAGTCTGAAGAGGAAGAAGAAGAGGATTACTCTAAAGAGCAGTATCCCCCGACCGATGACAAGTACAAGCATCTGGAAGAACGACTAAGCGCAATGGAAATCCAGAAAGTGTATGGGCTAGACTTTGAGGAGCTAGGCTTGGTGTCTGGGATTATCATTCCACCAAAATTCAAGGCACCAATATTTTCTAAATACGACAGAGTTTCATGCCCCAAAATGCATCTCCGATCCTATGTGAGGAAGATACAGCCTCACACTGCTGACAGAGATTTATGGGTCCATTTTTTCCAAGACAGTCTATCCGGAACTTAACTTGATTGGTTCTATCAACTAGAAATGTCCAACATCCACAATTGGGAAGACCTTGCCACTGCCTTCTATAAACAATATCAGTATAACGCATACCTTGCTCCTACCCATACTCAACTCCAGAGTATGGTTATGACTTTAAATGAAGGTTTCAAAGACTACACTCAGAAATGGAGGGACTTAGCAGGAAGAGTCCAACCTCCCCTTTCTGAAAGAGAACTAGTAGGCATGTTTTTGGGTACCTTGTTCGGTCCTTTCTTTAATCATTTAATTGGAAGCTCCTCAGCAGGCTTCATTGAATTAATCCTGACCGGAGAAAGAGTGGAAGTTGGGATTAAGAGTGGGAAGATTCAGAAAGATGCATCCTCCGCTGCTGTAAGAAAACCATTTATAGGGAAGAAAGAGGTTGGTGTTGTGTATCCTCAAAGGAACCAAGAAAGAACTAAACGCCATCCAATGGTAGGGGCTGTCATGATCCCTATGCCTGTGCCTACTCAACAAAGGAACGATCAGCCTAGAACAGAAAGACCAGTAAGACAATTTACCTGAATTAATATGACACTATCTCAAGTACTACCATATTTGTTGAGATCCAATCTAGTAACTTTGAAAGAAGCTCCGAAGAATCCTAACACCACATTTCCTCACTACCATCCTAATGCTCGTTGTGCATACCATTCAGAAAGCCCTGTCCATGATACTGACAATTGTTGGGCTTTGAAAAACAAAGTACAAGACCTCCTTGAAGCCAAAGAAATTGAGTTCGATGCTCCCGAGATCCCAAATGTTATTACCGCTCCTATTCCTAAGCATGGTCGTGGTGTTAACTCTGTCGAAGATAATATGTTTGTTTCTATTGTTGATGAACTTGTTACTCCTCTCTTAACCATCAAGAAGAACCTATTGAAGGCTGGTTTATTTCCGGGTTATGATGAAGGCTGCCACTTCTATTTATCCCGACCAACTAGTTGTCATTTATTGAGGGCAGGTGTTCAACACCTGATGGATGACAAAGAGATTTTGTTTGAAAAGACTCTTGTTCTAACTGTTTCCTACAAAGATGTTTCAATAATAACCATTTCTACCAATCCTTCTAGGGTCTCCACCAAAAGACCCGTTAGGATTACATCAGTTCCTAAAGTAGCTCCGCTAATAATTACTATGCCTGGTCTAATCCCGTACTCATTAGATAAGACCGTCCCATGGAATTATGGGGGCAATGTCTACTATCACGGTGTCAAGCAAGATTGGCTGGTTGTTGAAGACTCAATTTTTGAGAAAGATAACCCAGACATCAGTAATATTGTGGGAACCAGCAAGATAACTCGAAGCAGAAGAATTTTCTCTCCAGAGATTGCTCCTCCGAAGACTGTCACTGGTCCTATGATCATCCCTGTTCCTGTTCTTGCTAACACTACTACTACAACAACCCCTTTGGTTACCCCTGATAACACTAATACTACTACAATTCCTATAGTTACACCTGCTGACACTCCTACCGCCGAGTCAACCGAGACTCGTGGCAAAGGCATTCTTGTTGAGCCTGTCCGGATAAAGGCCCAAACAGTAT
Organism: Vicia faba; assembly: GCA_948472305.1. Lineage (NCBI taxonomy): Eukaryota > Viridiplantae > Streptophyta > Magnoliopsida > Fabales > Fabaceae > Vicia > Vicia faba. Next base: position 255,180,499 of record OX451736.1, on the reverse strand, counting down.
CTATCCATGAGGCCTCCCAAAAAGAGATGGAAGAAATTCTGAAGATTATAAACAGAAGCGACTACAATGTAGTCGATCAGCTAGGGCAGACTCCGTCAAAGATTTCCATACTGGCTTTATTATTGTATTTTGAGGCTCATGCAAAGGCCTTGGTGAAATTCCTTAAAACTGCCCATGTACCACAAGAAACCTCTGTTGATTAGTTCCAAGACTGTGTGGCCAGCTTGACCATGAACAATTGTTTAGTCTTTTCTGATTCCGACTTGACACCTAGAGGGAGGAAGCACAACGAGGCATTGCATGTATCTGTCGAGTGTCGGGGCACAACTTTAGCCCATGTCTTGGTGGATACCGATTTGTCTTTGAATGTGCTACCCAAGAAGGCTCTTGATATACTCGACTGTGAAGGTTTGGCCTTAAAACCCAGCAATATAGTGGTAAGGGCCTTCGACGGTTCAAAGAGAATGATGCATAGGGAGGTGGACATCCCCATAAAAGTTGGAACCTAAACCTTTGATTCAACTTTTTACGTGATGGACATTCGCCCTTCCTACTCCTGCTTATTGGGCCGACCATGGATTCGCAATGCTGGTGCTGTCACCTCTACATTACATCAAATGCTGAAATATCCAACCGAATGGAAGATCGTTACTGTCCATGGAGAAGAGGAATATATGGTCAGTCATTTAAACTCCTTCAGATATGTGGAATTGGATGGGGAATTCATTGAAACTCCATTTCAGCATTTTGAGGAAGTCCCACCAACCGTGGTAGTAACCAAAGCTGTTTCCCAAAACCCGAAGATTACAAGACCTACGCTAAAGATATCTTCCCTGAAGGATGCCAAGGCAGTGATAGAAGAAGGTGGGTGCACTATTTAAGGCCAACTCCCGGATATCCCATATAAGTCTGACAAATTTGGTTTGGGTTTCACTTCAGGAGCCCAAAAAGCTGTACGCCGTGCTCGTGCCAGGGGACCCCCTTTCAAGATCAGCAACCACGGAGTCAACGCAGTGGAGGATGATGAGGACAACTACGACCTGGAGGAATGGATTTTCCCAACTATCAATGGAGGACTCAACAACTGGGAAGCTAAAGATTTTGTCCCAATTACTTTTATCCAACAGTAATTGTCTTTTAATTTTGTCGGATCTGTAATAATTAAACAATTCAGACTTTTTAAACCTTCTGTCTTACCCGAGGCACAACGATCCATTTGTAAGGGTTGTTATCTCATTTTCATATGTCATCAATGAATGATGGACGTTTTTGCATACAAACTTTGTGTTCTTTGTCTTTCCTTTTTACATTTTTATTTCTTTCAAAGATATCTATACTCTTACACACACTCACATTCAAAATGCCGACCTACATCCATTCGGGATCCCATGGGTAACGATTCTGCTATGGCCTTTTGTGACTCTGAAAATCTAATCTACCAAGTCGAAGATGAAGGTGAGGAGGATTGTGAAGTGCCAGGGGAACTAGAAAGGTTACTACAACAAGAAGAGAGGACCATTCAGCCACACGAAGAACCAGTGGACACGGTTAACCTAGGTATCGAAGAGGACAAGAAAGAAGTCAAGGTTGGTGCCAATCTGGAACCCAATGTCAAGAAGTGTCTAATTCAGTTGCTACATGATTATGTCAAGGTATTTGCCTGGTCGTACAAAGACATGCCAGGACTTGATGCTGATATTATGGTACATCGTCTACCAACAAAAGAAGATTTCCCTCTGGTAAAACAGAAAGTCCATCGCATGCGACCAGACATGTCAGAGAAGATCAAAGCGGAAGTCATGAAACAATTCAACATCGGATTCTTGGCCGTCACCTCCTATCTGTAATGGGTCGCCAATGTTGTTCTCGTGCCTAAAAAGGACGACAAGGTACGAATGTGCGTGGACTACAAAGATTTGAATAGGGCAAGCCCTAAGGATGATTTCCCACTTCCCCACATTGATATTTTGGTTGACAATACAACACAACATAAGGTGTTTTCCTTCATGGACGGATTCTCAGGCTACAACCAAATCAAAATGGCGCCTAAGGACATGGAGAAAACGATCTTTGTCACATAGTGGGGCACATTTTGTTACAAGGTTATGCCATTCGGGTTAAAGAATGCTGGGGCAACCTATCAATGTGCCATGGTAGCACTATTTCACGATATGATACATCACGAAATAGAGGTCTATGTGGATGATATGATATCCAAATCTCAAATAGAAGAAGAACATCTTGATCATTTACAAAAACTGTTTGAGAGACTAAAGAAATACAAGCTAAGGTTGAACCCGGATAAATGCATATTTGGGGTGAGGTTTGGTCAACTCATAGGCTTTGTCGCCAGCGGTAAAGGTATCGAAGTGGATCCTGCCAAGGTGAAAGATATACAAGAAATGCCTACTCCACGCACCGAGAAGGAAGTCAGAGGGTTCTTGGGACATTTAAACTACATTTCCAGATTCATTTCTCACCCGACAACTACTTGTGAACCAATCTTCAAATTATTGAAGAAAGATCAAGTAGTCAAATGGAATGATGAGTGCCAAACTGCGTTCGACAAGATCAAAGAGTACCTGCAAGAACCTCATATTTTAATGCCACCGGTCGAGGGAAGACCCTTGATCATGTATCTAACTGTTTTGGAAAATTCAATGGGTGTGTGCTGGGGCTGCATGACGAGTCTGGCCAAAAAGAGCATGCTATTTATTACCTGAGTAAAAAGTTTACCGACCGTGAAACAAGATATTCACTACTCGAGAAAACTTGTTGCACTCTGGCATAGGTTGCTCACTGGTTAAGACAGTATATGCTGACCCATACTACCTTATTGATATCCAAAATAGATCCCATAAAATACATCTTCGAGAAGCCTGCCCTTTCTGGGAGAATAGTAAGATGGCAGATGATCCTGACAGAATATGACATTCATTATACTACCCAAAAAGCGATAAAGGGCAGTGTACTAGCTGATCACCTTGCTCATCAAGTTGTAGATGACTACCAGTCCATGAAGTTCAAATCCCCAGATGAAGACATCATGATGGTAAACAACTGCGAAGATTTCAGACCATATGACGGACTTGAACAAGGATCCCGATGGACCCTGGTTTTTGATGGGGCATCCAACGCACTCGGCAATGGCATTGGTGTTGTACTCATATCCCCAGAAGGATGTCATACTCCCTTTACCGCAAGACTTTGCTTCAACTATACAAATAACATGGCAGAATACGAAGCATGCATTTTTGGTCTCAAAGCTGCCATAGATTTGGGGATCAAATCCTTAAATGTATTAAGAGATTCAACTTTGATAATCAGCCAAATCAAAGGGGAATGGAACACCAAGCACCCTAAGCTTATCCACTACAAAGAACATGTGTTGACATTGATCCCATGTTTTGAGAAGATTACTGTGATACAGTGGGAGAACTAACTTGAAGGTTTTGCATTTTATCGCAAATGTTGCAGTTAGCAAGAGTTGCCACCGAATTTTCTTTTATCCAAAAGGAAAGGTAAAAAGCACAGGAAAGACCTTTGAGATTATTTCTTGAGTTTGGGGGGTAGATTATGAAAAGGGAAGGTATTAGCACCCTTTTCATCCATGGTTCTCCATGGGCTCTTAGTTACTTGCTAGATCACTTGCTTTTTGTTTGAAATTATGCTTGGTGTGGTTTTTGAAAGTATTTTGTAAAGAGGCCATTGTTTAGTCAATCTTTGTAATGATTCTTGTTTGTAAGAATGTATACAAAGATGTTTGATCTTTTTGAAAATGTTTTCAAGTTTTGTAAGATGTTTTAAAAGTGTAGGTGTTTGTTTTGAAAATAGAAAGGATGTTTTGTTTTGAAATTGAGCAAGTAATTAGGAGCATTCTACCTACTCAAAAGTCTTTCTTGTTCATTTTCTTTTCCTATGACATTGTTATCTTACCATTAATTTAGTAAGTAACCCTATCTTTGGATGTAAATGGAACGGACGTGGGTCATCGTATAACCATGATTAGAAATGTTGCAAGGTATCTTAGAATTCTTTTTAGGGACTAAGATCATTTGAAAGGCAACTTAGATAGCGTCATCGAGGGACTATGATCTTGTATTTGCTTTGTTTTTGCTAAGATACCTTACATGTGTAATATGTCCATTTTGTATAAGGCAACCAAGTGGAATAACCCTAGGGGTGCTTGTGTGCAAATGTATTGTTTTCATGCTTGTTTTTGTCTTGAATTAGGGTTTTCTAAGTATTGGTTTTAGTCTTCCCATACAAACCTTAATTACTAGCATGTTATATATAAAAGCGATAAATTGCGGAATTTAAAGTTACTATGCTATTACAACATTTGTGGGGAGGGGGTGTACAAATTGAATGGGGATTGCAAGAATTTTAAACCTAGTTAGTCTATTACAACCATGTTGAATTGACATCAATGTACAAGGAAATAAATAAGTACAAAGTATAAAATGAATAAATATACAAAAAGTGAAGTAAATGGATATTTGTTTGGTTTTCATGAGAAAAAGGGAATTTGTTTTAACCTAATTAATTAAAGAAAATAATTAATCAAACTTAAATTTATTAAAAAATAATTTTAAATAAAACCCTAAGTTTGTTAATTGATTAAAAGAAAATAAGTTTAGAAAAAAATTATAATTTTTTTGGTATTTTTGTCTTAAAAATATTTATAGCATTAAAAAATCTTTTTGGCCCTTTTTTATACATGAATAAATATATTTTAATAGGTGTAAAAAGAAAAATAAATATTGACCTAGTTTTAATTAAATTTACAAGATGATTTATAAAAAATAAATAAAGTATAGTTAATAAAAACATTTTTTTTTGTGAGAAAAAATAAAATAAACTAAGTTAAAATGAAAATCTATTTTTTTTGTATTTTTCATGATTTTTTAATATTAGGAAAAATATTTAAGAAAATAAATGAAATAAAAATAAGAAAATAAAATAAACTGGGCCAGGGGCGTAAATATGAAACAGGGAGTTAGCTAGCAAAAAAAACAAAAAAAAAATGAAACAGGCCCAAAGAGGCCCAACGCCCTGCAAAAAAGTCAGAAAATGCAAAACATGTAAAAAAACACAAAAGGGTACCACTGGGGCTCGAACCCAGGTCCCAAAGGTTACAGACGCGCGCTTCTACCACTGGGGTGGCTATACATCCGTTAACATAGGCAAATCAATAAATATACAAGGCAAAACGTGCTCTGATGACTTCATCTTCAACCTCCAGTCAGACCAACTGTAACTTGCTCATTTCTCATCAAAAATGAAAACTGTAAACATGAAACTTGTAGCAAATTATCTCACGGTTTCAGAAATGTAAAGCATTAAAACTATAGATCAAAGATAAGCATGAATTTTAATGGCCCTAATCTGAACCCTAAAAATCTCAGAAATTTCAGTTTCAAAATTCTCTAAACTCAAGCAAAATTAATGGAATATATGGACATGGTCAGCTTCAGGGCAATGATATCTACATGTTTTATTCACAAATAAATCATTGATGATGTCTGTATGAAGAGTTCAAACTTAATAAAACTTACCTCAGAACTGGAAATCGTGTTTTGAGTTTGAGCTTGTTTCAAGTGATGGTGATGATCAGGTTAGCTTCCTTGAGGTCCCAGGAAGCTAATGCAATGATTAGCTTGAGCAATGGATGGATGAAATGGTCTGGAGAAGTCAATGTGCAGAGCTCTATTTTTGAAAATGGAGGATGGTATTAATGGTGTTACAGTTATGTAACAGGGTGTGGGATCAACTCTATATGATGTTTAGAAGCTTTGGAAACCAAAAGGCCAAGAAACACACGAGTAGATTATGAGTTTCAAGTTTTTGGTCAGTTTGTGTGAAAATGAAAGTGTGAAGTGTGATTCTAAGTTCTAGCTCTTTTCAGTGGTTAAGCCTTTCGTGTGTTTGTGTCAAATGGTTTGTGTATGTATAAACAAAAGTGTTTGAGAGCTTTGGATATTCAGAAGTACAAGTTTTTAGCTTTTGTCTAGGTTACTTGATTTTGAAGAAAAGAGGGAAACAAGTTTCAAGGAGAGGTACAAGCATGGGATGGGTGATTGTAAGTGTCTGAAACATTTCTCATAAGTTATAGAACTTGTTTGATTAGAAGAGAACAAGTGCAAGGCTCAAGAACAAGTTTTGTACAAAAAGTCAATTTATCAAAATGGCAATGTAACCTTTCTTCCAAAAATGGATATAAAGCATGTCCATGCATTGAATGCTTGAAGTGAGGCCTCTAAAAGCTGTGTAAACCATTAATTATGGAGTGCCTAATAAGTTTGAGGCCTGTAAAGTAATGTTTATGCAGCATAGTTTGAATTTGAATTTGGTTCATCACAAAATTGACTTGTAATTAAAGTGACAAAACTCTAACTTTATCTCTTCGATTATTCCTACTCAAGAATGATCTCAAGGAGTTCTTGGAAATTTTGGAAATCTTGAAATGTGATCTACAACCCATCTTTAAATTGCTTTTGAAGATTCCCCTTGGAACTATATGAAAAAGTGCCATGAAGTTGGGTCAAAATCCTGACCAAATTAGGGCAAAATTTCACTAAGTGTTTTGTTTCATGACCACATGTTCTTAAAATTATAACTTGAGATCCAAGCACTTTTGGGAGAAGTTATGTGAAGAAAATTTGTAGATTTCATGGAGATATACAACTTTCATGTTGGAAGTTTCTCTTGAATCATCTTGCATCTTGGTGAAAATTTTGCTCAAAGTTATGAAAAAATAAGAAATTTCCAACACTTAGAAAAATTTCAAGTTTAGAAATTTTGACTTTTCAAAATGAAATCTTGACTCTTTGATTTATTGATGAATAAGTTTCATATTTTGACATTTTTTGATGAATTGTGATCTTTGGCATTTGAATTTGACTAAAAGGTCAAAGTTTGACTTTTCAGTATACAGTTGACTTTTGATCAGTTGACTGAAAAATTCATTTGTCAATCCAATGGTCTTGCAATGTTTTGAACCATGTCATTAGGTCAAAATGATGAAATTGGACTCTTGAGATCATGCCTTAAACCAATTGATCATTTTCTAGGTCAAAAATCAGAAATTTCCCTTTCCCAGTCAAAAACCCTAATTTTGACCATTTTGCCCTTTTGGAGATTTGATCAAATTTCTTGAGGAGTTGTGGTCCAAACTTGATCAAATGATACATATGAGTCTAAAATGTTGATGTGGATAAAAAATTATGGAGTTTGACTATAAATTGGCCATAGTTGACTTTTTCCCCAATACAACGGATTTTTAGGTCAACTGCTCAATTGACTGATCACAAATGTGATCCAAGGCTTGAAACTTGACATGAGTAATCTTGGGGGTCCATAATGATCCATGAAAACCATATGGGGCATAGAAAGTTCAAAAATCCTTGTGCAAACTCAAACCCTAATTTTGGTCATCAGTGCTTAAGGAGGTGTCTTGAGTTGATCAACCCTAGTGCAGTCTTGAGCCCAAGGAGGTCTTGTGAGAAAAAATCTTGATAAGTGAGAGGGAAAATTTTGGGGTACAATAATTACCTTCGAACATTTACCGCGAGAAGAAAATCAGCTAGCAGACACGCTATCCACAATGTCATCCATGTTTAAACTTAAATGGGATAACGAGGCTCCCCAGATCACCATTGAACGAATGGATGAACCAGCTCACTGTCACGAGATTAATACTGAAGAAGTAGTGGGCCTACCTTGGTTTCACGAAGTCAAGAGGTATCTCGTGGCCCAAGAATATCCATAAGGAGCTTCAGTCAATGATAAGAAGTTCTTAAGGAGATTCTCTGCTAAGTTCTTCCTTAGTAATGGCATTCTCTACAAACGCAACCATGACTCTGTTTTACTCCATTATGTAGACAAGGTTGAGGCAGAAATGATCATGGCTGATCTACATGAGGGCACTTTTGGCACTCATTCTAGTGGGCATACGATGGCAAAGAAAATTCTATGGGCAGGTTATTACTGGTCTATCATGGAAAGCAGATTTGTTGCACCCTAAAATTTGCCCTCTCATTTCACAAGGGATCACCCTGGATCCCAGGTTTGCTTCTATCAAGTTTCCAAGCCTTGAATTATCAATTTTTCCAAGCAAACCGCTCACAAGGGCAAAATGGTCATTTGCACATTAAATAGTCAAACCTTGACTTTTGGATCAACATCAAATCTTAAGAATCATATTTCATCAAAACATATTGGAATATGAAGTTTGTTTCACCAAGAGGTTCAAAAGTCAAATTTACTATGGAAAAGCCAAATTTCTAAATACTTGGGATTTTTTCTAAGTATTTAAGAAAAAATGACACTTCAGAACTTCTGAGCCAGCCTCCAGGCAGGTGCAATCAGAAGATGTAAACATGGTTCAGCACATGGCCTTCAGTCAGAGCATGGCTCTTCAGCATCTACGCAAGTTCAGTCAGAGTTTGCCAGGATAATGCAAAGAAAGTTATAAAACGTGATACAAAGCCTAAAGGCTCCTTCAGAACATGCTGGAGCCAGAAGATAAGAGGATCAGAAGATGGGATGCTACGCTGAAGCAGAACTTTTGATCCAGAACAAAGCCTTGGTGTAGAGTTTCACGTTGCAGGATTTCTGGTTGTGATAAGTCTCATCATCATTTAATGCTTATTTAATGCTCACAACCACCTTCTGAGTCTTTATCTAAAGGATTCTCACCACGTGTACCTCTACTGTCTTGGGATGGCAACTTTGCCACTAAGCCCATGCTTTGCTTTTTGCTTTTCCTTAATTCTTGCTGACAACCACGATACTTGCTTCAAAAACAAGGCAACGCTTCAACATCTGAAGGCTATTTCAACGCTTTGGTCAGAACATGACCAAATCCCAAAACCTTGTCCATACAACTTGCTGCAGAGCTATAACCAACAGCTAGCTCAGCCTACGCCTGCATCCCATGATTACACCAAACTAGCATACAAAAACTGTGATGAAAAAGCAAAGGAACAGGATGCCAAAACAGGTTCAAATCCTATTTGTTTTCCCCTTAAAATCACAACAAATTCATCTATAAATACTTGGCTCCATCATACGTTCAAGGGGGATTTTTTGGACGAGAGGCTGAAAGTTAGAGTCTGGCTTTTTGAAAGATAAAACGATTAAGAGAGAAAAATAAGTTGTCAAACCTTCATAAAAATCCAGACTTCTCATATACAAAAACAAATCTTTGTTCTTCCCTTGGAGCCAAATAATACAACCACTCTTCCATTTCTCTTGCTGACTCAGAACATCCAGAGACAACCACTCAAAGCTCCAAGCACGCCCCAGGTAAGTCTTTCTGACTTTACTTGCTTTTCATTCTGAACATCACTAGCATGTAAATATCATAGTATTAATGTTGTACATATCATTGTATGAATAGAAAAAACTATGGATCAGAACTTCTAGAATGATGCTAGGCTCAGACTTAGGGTTGGAACTTCTATGATTTGTTGTGCTGTGATCATTCTGATTTGCTGAACTGAATAAATTGTTGTCATGCTGATTAAGATCTGAAATGTAACACAGAACTTCTGTTTTTCACTCATCATTTTAATACACAAAACTTCTAGGATTTTCTCACTGTTTAAGCACGCAGAACTTCTGAGTTCTCTTCACTGTTTTAATACACAGAACTTCCATGATTTTTCTCACTGTTAATACACACTGAACTTCTGATGTTCACCCACTGGTTCAGCATAATACAGAACTTCTGATGTTCACTCACAATCTTAACATAGCACAAAACTTTTGAGTTCTCCTCACATGTCAAATACACTGAACTTCTGATGTTTCCATAAGCTATTTTCAAACACTCTGAGTTTATGATTTTCATATGTTGACAATACAGAACTTCTGAATTTTGGTTCACTGGCTGAACGTCATCCAGAACCTCTGTGTTTTCCCTCTGACATTTCTTGCAGGACCTCAAAGTTTACCAATTCAGAACTTCTGATGCCCATTGACATCTCTTGCTGAGTCACATCACTCTTAGCTCCAGAACTTCTGATTCTGACACCTCCTTCTGAGTTACCACGCGGCTGACCTCAGAACTTCTGATCCTTGTTATTTTCGTTTGCAGCAACACGTTGTTTCTATTTTTGCATTTATTTTCCTTTTCATCTTTTTTTATTAACATAAAAATATTTTCTTTTTATTTTATTTCCTTAAGACAAAAAACATTTTCTAAACAAGTCCATTTTACATTTCTTGTACATTACTTTAATATGGTTGTAATATTAACTCAGGACTTATTTTTTACTTACAATCCCCTTCGTACATATGTACCCTCATCCCCTAAATATTGTAATAGCGTAGAATTTCATTTTCCACAATTTACTGTTTTCCTTATACTGTATAGTAATTAGGCGTGTATGGAAAGATAAAATCAACAATTAGATAACCCTAATTGAGACTAAATGCATGCAATCAAACACACTTGCACACATGCACCCTTAGGGTAATCTCCACTTGTTGCCTAAAAAATTGCCATGTTATGCATGTAGGATGTCTTAGCACAAACAATCGAAATACAAGATCATAGTCCCTCGATGACGCTATCAAAGTTGCCTTTCAAAATGATCTTAGTCCCTAAAAGAAAAGTGCTAAGTCATCTCACAACATTGCTATCATGGTCATACGATGACCCAACGCCCGTCCCCTCACATCCAACGACGGGGCTTCTTACCAAATCAATGGTAAGATAGAAACATCTAAAGGAGGAGGAAAAGCACATCTAAGACCTTTTGAGTAGGTAGGTTTGCTCTCAGTTACTCGCTTGCTCACAACAAAAAACATTTTATACACCAACACTCTCCATTTGAAACATTTTCAAAAGACAACACTTTGTACGCGTTCTTATAGAGACGAGAGCCATTACAAAGGAAATCCTTTTCAAAATCACTTTCAAAAACACATCTCACAAACACATCTTTGAACTATTTTTGAAACAACACTTTGTATGCATTCTTATAGAAGCAAGAATCATTACAAAGTTACATTTTCAAAATACTTTCAAAACTCACATCACAAGCACACATTCAAACAAAAGCAAGTCATCTAGCGAGTAACTAAGAGCCCATGGAAAACCATGGATGAAAATGGTGCTAATACCTTCCCTTTTCATAATCTACCCCCCGAACTCAAGAAAACATCTCTAAAGGTCTTTCCTGTGCTTTTTCACCTTTCCTTATTGGATAAAAGAAAAGTCGGTGGAGACTCTTGCTAACCGCAACATTTGCGATAAAATGCAAAACCCTCAAGTCAGTTCTCCCACCGTATCACAAGATTGCTATCAACATTCTCGAACCTGCCACAAGTGTCAGATCTATGCTGACAAGGTGCACGTACCTCCGGTTCCTCTGAATGTCCTGACGGCTCCTTGGCCCTTTGCTATGTGGGGCATCGACATGATTGGGGAAATCAAGCCAACCGCCTCTAATGGACACCGCTTCATTTTGGTGGCCATTGACTATTTCACAAAGTGGGTTGAGGCGGCTTCTTTTGCTTCCGTTACCAAGAATGTTGTAGCCCGGTTCATCAAACAGAATCTCATCTGTCGGTACGGTATCCCAGAGAGAATCATCACTGACAATGGTACGAATCTCAACAACACTATGTTCACCACACTGTATGCGCAATTTAAGATTCATCACCACAATTCTTCCCCTTACCGGCCAAAGATGAATGGTGTTGTCGAAGCCACAAATAAGAACATCAAAAAGATCATACAGAAAATAACAGTCATGTACAAAGACTGGCATGAGATGATATCATTCGCTCTCCACGGTTAACGTACCATGGCACGCACATCAACCGGGGCAACACCCTATTCTCTGGTATATGACATGGAGGTTGTCTTGCCTATTGAGGTCTAGATCCCCTCTCTGAGAATTATGAAGGATGCAGGGTTGAATGCAGATGATTGGATCCAAACTCGACTTGATCAACCGAACCTGATTGATGAGAAAAGGCTTACTGCTGTCTGTCATGGTCAAATGTATCAAAAACAGATGATCAAGGCTTTCAACAAAAAGGTCAGACGCCAAGTGTATTAAGTTGTGGATTTGGTGATCAAGCGCATCATACTGCCGCAAGGTGATCCCAGGGGCAAGTGGTCTCCTACATACGAAGGGCCATTTGTGATCAAAAGCATATTCTCTGGTGGAGCAATGATCTTAACCACTATTGATGGCGGCAACCTGTCGCACCCTGTGAACACAGACATAGTCAAAAGATACTATGCATAAGAGACCCGCTAGGTTGACACACCTAGGAAAAACAAGGGCATCCTGACGAACCAAAAAGGTTCAGGCAAAAATTAGGGATAAAAAAAAATCTCTGTACACCCGACAAGTTGAAAACCCGAAAGGGCGGTCCAGGAAAAAGTTAGGAAATTAAAGCGTACGACTATATCCCGTTGGATCACCTTTACGGACAACCTTTGGCTTCGATTGACAAGGCAACAAGTGGATAAGACGCTCAGAGACACAAAGGCTATAGCAGAATGGGAACCCCATGATATTATTGCACATAGCTATCTTTTCTTTGTGTCAAATTTTCATATTTTATGACGACATTCTCTTACTAGGATGTTCGCCTCATTGTACAAAATACTTACTTAAGTTAATACAATGATACTCCTTTGAAAGTGCAAAACTATCTGTTTTTCTAATTTCTGTGTTTTGTTTACAAAAACGTCCAATGATTTATTTTTGAGCATATGCATTTGAACATAACTACTGTTTACAAATGAGCAAAAATAGAAGACAATCACTAATGACTTTAAAATAATAGGATAATATCTTTAGGCTATTCCTTAAAATCCCCCATAATGTGCAACTTAATGATACCAAGCTCTCTCGTATCTCCAGCAGGACAAAATTTCCAATTATCACTCCCTGGTAGAAGTCGTTGAATTTCTCAGGATCCCCAACAGGATTTCACGAAGCCATACACGGTGTTTCCCTTACAACTGAGTTTATTTCTCTAACAAATAGGAGCTCATCAACTCATCAACACTTCAAAACATGAAGACTTACACTCCACGGCCCCAACAACAGACAATGATTTATTTCCCCTAATCCAACAGTGTTACAACAACATAGCTTACATACCCATACATCGCATCCTTACGTCATGAAATTGACAACACGAACGCATACAAAATAATCTCATTCATTTTTATTGAGAAATCATTATGTAATGCATTTCATACATCATGACATTGCATACAACTAATATTTCATATTTTCAGAAAACATCAGTCAATAGATAGCTATCATGAACAATTTACAAAGATCAAAGATTGATACCTGAGACAAGCCAGGACAATTATCTACACGACCAGCTGAAGTAATCCTACACGGGTTTCTTCTAATTCAAATTTCAGATACAGTTCAGATACGCTCTAGACACGGATGCCATTCTGATACTCATTCAAATTCAGCTTTCAGATACAGTTCAGATATGCTCCAGACACGGATGCCATTCTGATACTCATTTAGATTCTCTCTCAGATACAGTTCATACACGCTCCAAACACGGATGCCATTCTGATATAGATTTAGCCTTCAGATACAGTTGAGATACGCTCCAGACACGGATGCCATTTTGATACTCATTCAGGTTCATCTTTCAGATAAAGTTCAGATATGCTCCAGACACGGATTCCATTCTGATACTCATTCAGGTTCAGCTTTCAGATACAGTTCAGATACGCTCTAGACACGGACGCCATTCTGATACTCATTCAGTTTCAGCTTACAGATACGGTTCAACAATCATTTTTTGGATGGCATCTACGAGCCCATCTCCAACAACTTTCCATCACCCCTCCAAATGGCATCTTCAAGCCCATTCCCTATACCATCAACCATCACATCCTCCAGTGCAAATTTCTGGGCACTCTAGTGTCCAATCATCTTCCACCTTCAAGTCACGAATGGCAAATCCACCAATCTAAATCTTCAGGTTTAAGAAGATTTAACAGGGGAAGTTGTTGTACCCTAAAATTTTCCCTCTCACTTATCAATTATTTTCTCACAAAGATCTCTCTTGGTTCAAGACTGCACTAAGATTGATCAACTCAAGACACCTCCTTAAGCACTGACGACCAAAAATAGAGTTTGAGATTGTACAAGGATAATTGGACTTTCAATGCTTCATATGACTTTCATGGATCATTATGGGACCCCAAGATTACTCATGTCAAGTTTCAAGCCTTGGATCACACTTTTGCTCAGTCAATTGAGTAGTTGACCTAAAAATCAGTTGTATTAGGGAAAAGTCAACTATGGCCAATTTAAAGTCAAACTTCATAATTTTTGATCCAAATCAACATTATAAACTCATATGTATCATTTGATAAAGTTTGGACCATAATTCCTCAAGGAATTTGATCAAATCATCAAAAGGGCAAACTGGTCAAAATTAGGGTTTTGACTGAGAAAGGGCAATTTCTGATTTTGACCTAGCAAATGGTCAATTGGTTTGAAGAATGGTTTAAAGTGTTTAATTGCATCATTTTTGCCTAATGGAATGATCTAAAACATTTCTCAAGATCAATTGGATTGATAGTGAATTTCCAATCAACTGATCAAAAGTCAATTGTACACTGAAAAGTCAAACTTTGACTTTTTGGTCGAAATCCAATGTCAAAGATCACAATTCACCAATACATGTCAAAATATGAAACTTATTCATCAAGAAATCAAAAAGTCAATATTTCATTTTGAAAAGTCAAAGTTTTCTAACTTAGAAAATTTTCTAAGTGTTTAAAACTTCATGTTTTTTCATAACTTTGAGCCAATTTTTCACCATAATGCAAGATGATTCAAAAGAAACTTTCAAAACGAAAGTTGTAGATCTCCATGATATCTACAAAATTTATTTACACAACTTCTTTTAAAAATTCTTGGATCTCAAGTTATTAATTCATAAAGTCATGGTCTTGAAATTGAACACTTAGTGAAATTTTGCCCTAGTTTTGGTCAGGATTTTGACCTAACTTCATGGCACTTTTTCATATAGTTCCAAGGGGAATTTTCAAAAGTGATTCAAAGAGGGGTTGTATAGCACATTACAAGCTTTCCAAAATGTCCAAGAACTCCTTGAAATCATTTGTGAGCAAGGAGAATTGAAGAGATGAAGTTAGGGTTTTCAAACTTAAATTACAAGCCATTTCACGATGAACAAAAATTCAAATCCAAGCCTAGGCTGCATAATCTTTGCTTTGCAGGCCTCAAACTTGTTTGTCACTCCATAATTAAATGTTTACACTGTTGATAGAGCTTCAATTCAAGCACTTGGACCTTTATCCAAGTTACATTTCCATTTATGGCACAAAGTTGTCATTTTCATTTTGATAAAGCATCACTTTTGCAATTGTCAACTCCTTGAGCTTTACACTTGTTCTTTCTGCACACACAACCCCTATAAACCAAAAGCAATGTGTCTAAAGCCTCTTTGAACTCAGAACATGCTTGTACAACACTTTGAGATTTGTCTTCTCACTTTTCTTCAAAAGCAAGTCATAGAGCCAAAAGGCTAGAACTTAGAAACCTTGAGTGCATTTGATCTCTAACCTTTTCCATACATATACACAAGTCTATTGCAAAATAACACATGAATGCTAAGACTCCAAAAACACTCCCAAGCCCTCTACAACTCAGAATCTTGCTTAACTTTACAGTTTTGAACCTCACATATCCATCTCCAAATCCACTCGTGCGTATTGAGTTTTAACCATCCAAACACTTAATATATATCATATAAAAGTGATCCAGACCCCTGTTTCTTGACTGTAACTCCTCCATCACCATCCACCATTTACAAATTTGAAGCCTGCAACTTGACTTGAGTTGGGAGTTTCAGCCATCCTCAAAGCAAAGTAGGAGTTGGAACACACTCAAGGAGGTCCAGGAAAGCTACAAATATCATCAGGCCATCACAAAGGTTGCTCAAACTCTATACACGACTCCAGCTGCAAGAGGTAAGTTTTCAAACTTCTATCTCCTCATACATGCATCATTTGATTTTGATTTGTGAAGATAAAATGTAGATACCATTTCCACGAAGCTGTACATATCCATAGTTTGCATTTATATGGCCTGAGCTTAGAGAATTTTAGAGTTGAAGTTTTCTGAAATTTTTAGGTTTTAAATTAGGGCCAGAAAAATTCTCATTCATCTTTGACTGTTAGCTTAAGTTACTTACATGGTTGGATTCGTGGGAATAAATGCCACAACTTTCATGTTTGAAGTTTTCATTTTTGTTGAGAGATGAAGAAGTTACAGATCCTTTGGCTGGAGGTTGAAGATGAAGTGTAATCAAGGCGCGTTTTGTGTTATGTATTTATCCTTTCACACAAGTTAACAGATGTATCACCATCCTAGTGGTTAAAGCGCACGCCTGTCACCCTTAGGTCCTGGGTTCAATCCCCAACGTGACCTTTTGTTATTTTTCACTATATTTTGACATTTTTGAGTTTTTTTGCAATGCCTGGGCCTCCCATTTTTGCTGACTCCTAACCTTGATTTACTTTAGCACCCCATGGCCCATTTTTTTTAATTTTTTTATTTTTTTATTTTTTTATTTTATCATATTTTAGTTTCTTTAATGTTTTTATTATTTATTATTATTAATATTATTATTATTTTCATTAATAAAAATCCAAAAATATTTTATTTATAATTCATACTTATATATTTTATTTTCTCTATAAAACAAAAAAGATTTAAAAACATTTTCTTAAAACAAATTAATTTCTTTTTTTTCAATTAATTTTTAGACTTAGGTTATATTAGTATATTATTTTATTTTGTAGTTAAAATTAATTTAGAACTTAGGTTTATTTTAATTAATTAATATTCATATTATTTTTATTAAGTTAAAACCTTTTCATAAATAAAACCCTAAAATACATTTTTAACTTAATTTCTTTCTTAACTAATTTATGTTTAATTTTTTGCTCATTAATCATTTTATTTAATTAGGTCAAGACAAAACCCCTTTCATAAAAAACAACAAAAATCATTTATTTTTTCATTTATATTCTTGCATTTTATTTTCAATTTTGTACAATATTCAATATGGTTGTAATAGATAATTAGGTTTAATTTTCTTGCAATCCCCATTTGTAAATTTGTACACCCCCTTAATGATGTAATAGCGTAGTAATTTTACTTTTCGCAATTTATCGCTTTATATAAATGCTAGTAATTAGGGTTTGTATGAGAAGATAAAATCAACAAGTAGCAAACCCTAATCAAAGACTAAACAAAGCATGAAAATTAATACACTTGCACACAAGCACCCCTAGGGTAAAATCCACTTGGTTGCCTTATAAAAATGGCCATATTATGCATGTGAGGTATCTTAGAAAAAACAAGCAAAATACAAGATCATAGTCCCTCGATGACGTTATCTATGTTGCCTTTTCAAAATGATGTTAGTCCCTAAAGAAAGATGCTAAGATACCTTGCAACATTGCTAATCATGGTTATACGATGATCCACGCCCGTCCCGTTTACATCCAAAGATAGGGTTACTTACCAAATCAATGGTAAGATAACAATGTCAAAGAAAAGAGGAAATGAACATGGAAGAATTTTGAGTAGGTAGAATGTTCCTAGTTGCTTGCTCACTTTCAAAATAAAACATCCTTGCTATTTTTCAAAACAAACACCTACACTTTCAAAACATCTTTAAAACTTGAAACATTTTCAAAAGATCAACATCTTTGTATACATTCTTACGAACGAGAATCATTACAAAGTTTTCCTAAACAATGGCCTCTTTACAAAATACTTTCAAAAGCCACACGAAGCACAATTTAAAACAAAAGCAAGTGATCTAGAAAGTAACTAAGAGCCCATGGAAAACCATGGATAAAAAGGGTGCTAATACCTTCCCTTTTCATAATCTACCCCCCCCCCCCCAAACTCAAGAAATAATCTCAAAGGTCTTTCGTGTACTTTTTCACCTTTCCTTTTGGATAAAAGAAAAGTCGATGGCGACTCTTGCTAACCGCAACATTTGAAATAAAACACAAAACACCCAAGTCAGTTCTCCCACCGTATCACACCAGTCAATGCTGATCTAGCCATGGAAGCACTTCTCACTGTCTTCAAATAAACCAACACTCTCATCCTACAACAAAGTAACATGATTAGAGAATGGGAGAATAAGATGTTAAAGTATCCACCTCAGAGACACCGACGACGTGACTCCCTGATCCTATCCCCACCAAGGCATGGTTGACTAACCAGAAGGGAGAAGCAAGACGTTTCTTTCCCCAAGAAGTGCGATCGCACGCCTCCCCTAAAAGATCAAGGCTCCCCGTATTCCAAGAAGGCAAATAGAAACCTCCGACTTGCCCGCGATCATTCATCGTCGCCCAAGCCAAAAAAATAATGGAGAAGGACGTCTCCTCATCGGGACAACAACTCTCGGCGAGGAAGGAATAATCATTCCCCGCCATCATCTCCTGAGTGAAGCAACGATGACGAGCCCCGCGGCCCATTATCAATAGAAATCATGGAAATTACGTTCCACGACGGCCTGGAGAAGACTCCCCCTTTGGGGACATACGACGGTACGACCGACCCTGACGAGCACATCGAGAACATCAATGCGCTACTCTACTACAGGGGAGTTCAAGGAGAAATCAAATGCCGACTCTTTCCTACTACGCTCAGGAAAAGATCCATGACCTGGTATAAGAGCCTTCCAGAAGAATCTATCACGTTGTGGAAGAACTTGGGAATACAATTTTCCAGGAACTTCACAACATCTCGTTGTCATCCCAAGTCGGAAGCATCTTTGGAGGAGATCATCCAAGGGAGGGATAAATCCCTTCTAGCATACATCGAGCGCTTCAACAAAGAACTTGTGAGGGTCTCTAAGACCGACGACATGAAAAAATATCTCCTCGAACACGGGCTCCATCCCTACAGTAACTTCGCCAAGATGGTCAACATAGAATCCTCGGCCACCCTGGATGCCCTCCTACCAAAGCACATGCGTACATCCAGTACGAAGAAAAGGAGGCAGCTAACAACATGAGGGACTCATGACACATGTAGAATGCAAAAGTCCCAAAGAATGATGAGCCCTCGACATCCCGTCGAGGAGGAGAAAAATGAAAGGAAAACAAGTCCCAGGATTCTAGAGACTACAAGAGACTAGCTGGTCAATTTCACGACTACATCCCTCTCAACGCTCCATGCGGGTGTGTCCTTACTGATTGTGCCAACGCAGAATTCAAAACCGTAGGGGCCCGCTTTCCCGATAAACATCGTCCAAACTAGGGACAAATAAAAGTAAGTACTGTAGATTCCATAAAAGTCACGGGCACGTGATGGAAGACTGTATCCATCTCAAAGATGCCATCGAGATCCTCATCCGGGATGGACATCTCAAACAGTATAAGAAAGACATTCCTTAAGAAGACGCTCTCTAACCAAAGAAAATCAAGGATAAATATCTCTCCCCCGACAAAGATCTCATGCCCATCGCCATGAGCATCAAGAAGCCAGAGGATATTTACTTCCCCGACATGGAAGAAATCCCCTTGTACTTTTCGTCGCATAGTCCTTGGGAATCCTTCCAAGTAGCAATGGTCATCTTCGACATAGGACTCAACAAGTGTACGGTGGGCTCAATAAAAATAAGGTTCAACTAGCTAATAGAGGCCAACTCTAATATGAGCCCCACCCTCAACAAATTAAGAGAAGGCTCTCACGCCCTCTCATTCTACCAAAAAGAGTTACCAAGTGGAGCTCTCAACTCTAGCATCCCCTTGCTCGTACGAGCACACATGGAAAACTTTAACGTCAGCCGCATCTTGGTCAACCAAGGAAGCTCGCTGGATATAATGTACACCCATATATTTAACACTCTACAGTTGAAAGAGACCCATTTGACCCCGTACATAGGCTCGAATCTTCAGGGATTTAACGGTTCTATCACTAAACCCTAGGGATATGTTGAGTTGACCGTCACCTTCGTGGCAGGTGAAATGGACAGAGTCATTAAGACCCATTCTCTGATATTAGAATGCCCTTCACTCTACCAATGCATCTTCGGAAGACCCACTTTGGTCGAGCTTATAGCAGTACCCTTCATTGTATATCTAAAAATGAAGTACTACATTGCAGAGGGACTGGTTGTCACCCTCCACGGGGATGTGCAGGTCGTGAGAAGGTGTTTTGAAGCAGATGTTAAAGGATTAAGCTCAATCATCACTCAACCGAGGACAATCGACAAGCTCACTCTCCCCAGCAGTTCTAAATAGTCGAAGTCTCTATCACACGCCGACACAATTGACCTTGATAATCGGTTTATAAAAGAAGATCTCAAAGAGCAGAGGAAGAAGGGGAAAGAGCCCATACTGGACGCAGAAGGTCCTTCCTTGTCAAAAAGCATTAAGAAGTCCACTGACCTCATGCAACCAATTCCAGAAGGGGAATTTAAGATTGTCCCCTTCGACAATGACCCCTCCAAATGAGTCAAGATCAATGCTGACCTCTCCGACCTGGCCAGGAGACAACCGAAGGCGTGATTGAAGGAAAATGTAGAATTATTCGCCTAGAGCGCAATAGAGATGCCCGGCCTGGACCCAAAGATAACTTGTCACCATCTGACAATAGATCATTCCCTTAAGGCAGTTGCTCAGTGTAGGCGCAAGCAGTCTCCGGAGAAAACGAAGGCTGCCGAGCAGGCTATAAAAGATCTCATAGAGGAAAATTTTATCTGTGAAGCCCAATACATAACCTGGCTCTCTGTTGTACCCCAAAATTTTCCCTCCCATATTTCTCAAAACATTTCAAGAATGATACTCAAGTTTCTCAGGGTAGTCCAAGGGTTAGCCAGACAAGCTCTCTCCTAAGGCAGTCTACCTCAAATTAGGGTTTCATGTTGCATCAAGATACTTGATTCCAAGGGATCCCAAATTCTCAAAATTGTCCTAATATGTTCTCAAGATCATCCATGTCAAGTTTCAAGCCCTACAGAGGAAATTTTCTCAGTCAATTGCTCAAAGGCCTGAAAATCGATTGTACTAGGGCAAAAGTCAACTGTGGCCCACATATAGTCAAACTTCAAGATTTTTGGTCAACATCCTAATTTTGAAGTATATTTCATCATTTTATCAATGGTTGATCATGATTCATCAAGGATTGCTCATAATTCATCAAGACTCAAAAGTTGCTAAATTAGGGTTTTGTAGGAAAAGTCAACTCAACTTTGACCAAGCATAACTTTCTCATACTTTATGAGAAATGACCCATCCAAAGCTCATTTTGAATAGGATGCAATTCCCTACAATCCATATTCAGCTCCCAAGTTCAAAATATGCACTCACAAGAAGTTATGAATTTGGACATTATAGGTCATTTTGAAAAGTCAACAAAAACACCTTTTTTGTCAAAGCTTCATACTTAAGCATGCAATATCAAATTCAGATGAGACCAAAAGGGTTGATTAGAGGACATCTCAAGATTTATAAAAAAGTCCAAGAACACCTCCAAAGGATCAAAATTGAGGAAGTTATGCATTGGTGAAGTTGACCTTTTTTGCAAAATTGCCAAAAGTCAAATATGCCCAGAACTTCAAATTTTGCCAAATGGGCCCAGTCTTTTTCACTTGTTTTGAGTTGGCAACATAGTCCACGAGCTCTAGCCCTTGCCACTTGCCCTAATCATGTTTTTATTATTTATTTTGATTTTTATTTGAATTAATTCAATTTAAATCAAAACAAATCATATAAAATCCAAAATATTGAAAACAAAAGATTTTGTGCTTGTTTCAGGTCTTAAATTACAGCTAGCAAACATTCAAATTCGTGTGAAGGCATATGTGCACAAAGAGATTGATTTTAGGCCATTTTTGGAAAGATTTAAAGGTGAATCAAATCAAGATAAAACTCATTGATGGAGGAAGATTGGATGCATTCTTTCAACCCTAGTGCATTCCTTGATACAAATAGAACAAAGGCAGACCAAAAAATAGGTGAGAAGCAGGCGCAACAAGGAGAACAGAATTGGAAAAAATCAAGAAAAAGTGCAAGATCGAATTCAGTGTTTCAGGCATCCTCAAGGCCTCCCAGCTATCTCAATCGATTCCTGGGGTTCTCAGCAAGCCAAAGCAATCAAGAACCAAGCCTTTCCAGTACCCAAAAGCGCTGTAAGTCCCTCACGACATCCTTGAAATTTTGAAATCGGTTAGCACGATTTAGGCATTGATAGCATGAACTAATGGTATATTCATGATCCTTAAGACAAATGCAAACTTTCTGTGTTGTTTAATTTCATTTATATAGCCTGTATTGGAATATGCCATTGTTAGGGTTTCATAGCTCGCTTTGGGGTTTTTGAATCCAGGCAAAATTAGGCCATGAAAGGGCCACTAATAAACTCAGCAGGTCCAGACGAATCTAACCATGGCTTTGGTTTCTATTTATCATGTATGTATTTGATTTTAAGAATGGCAGGGGTTATAGATACGGACAAACGTCCGTAGGTAAAAGTGTTTCACTTTTACCAACGGATCTAAGGAAGGAGATGACTGCGTGGCACTCTCCCATTGGCTTGTTCAAATTTTCGCGCGTTTTGAATTCAGTCCTTCGCTTTTCATCTATTATTATTATTATTATGTATTTTATGAACAAACAAACACAAGTGGTGCAGTGGTGAGTGTAGCGTGGAAATTGCCTCAGGACCTGGGTTCGAATCCCAGGTCCCCCAAATATTTCATATTTTTTCCTTCCAGGTGATCTTGCGTGTATATGAGGCCAGCGACCACCATGGTCCATCATAATACAAAGCGCCAAGTGTCATGAAGGCCAGATCCAAAGGCTAAGCAATGAAGGACCACCATGAAGCCTCAGTCAAAGCAACACACTGGATTCACAAAGTCAAACGGACCTGCTTGTTTTTGGGCCCAGAATTCTGCTTCTCACACCCCCATATTGCAGGCCCAATTTTCTTATCTTTAAATCTTTTATTTATTTCATTTAATTTTATTTATTTATTTACTAACAAAAATTATTTTTCTTTTTCTTAAAAAAAATCACAAAAATATTTTTCTATCCAATTAAATTTAAGATATTTATTTTTATTAAAAAAATTAATTGATTTAATTAGGTTATTAATTTTAGATAATTTTAATTCTTTTGTACATAATTAAAATTAATTAGAACAAATATGTTTTTTTTATTTCTAATTTAATTATATTTTATTTTTCCTAAAATAATCAAAAACACAAAAATAGGTCATGTAATTATTTTTATTAATTAATTTAATTAACTAATTAATTGCATATTTAATTTATGAAACTTATTCCTTTTATTAAAAAACAACAAAAAAACGATTTTTCTTTTAATTAGGTTAGAAGGGTCAAAACCCTAATTTCTCGTCGATCTAATTTTCATCGCGTGCTTTGTTATTATTGTTATCCATATTGATGTAACTGCCTACAGTTTGTAATAGTTTAATTAGGACATTTATTTCCATTTATCGTTTTATTTTCAAAGGGTTTGTTTTTGGCTATGTAAATACCCGAAGCCTTGTAATAGCGTTGTTTAATTTATGCATTTTAAATTCCACAAATTATTAACTGTTAGATGTATGATAATAAGATGCATGACAAGAATGTATGTTAAACTTTGAAACAGTTAGATCACCCTAAATGTGCAAAGATAAATAATCTGAAATTGAATCACACGCACATGCGCACTCCTAGGGTACACTCCCACTTGGTTGCCTTCGGTAAACGGTCATTAAGTATAGGATGCTTTAGTGGTTGTCCTTTTGTCTAAACAAAGATCAAAGTCCCGATTCAGAATAGTTGCCTTGGAATAGTTGCCTCAGAATTGTTGCCTCAGATACTGTTGCCTCGAATAATTGATCTCAGACATTAGGATTACTACTAAGACGTCCTAACATTGCTTTAGTGACCGTACGTCCCTTTCGAATTGACCCTCAAAACTCTAACAATGATGCTACCTACTCACTAATAGTGAGATAGCGTTGTCTAAAGGAAATAAGCATAGAACGATTATTTTTTTGAGTAGGTAGATTAGCTCTTAAGTACTTGCTCAATCCAAACAAACTTTCTTTTCACACTCACACTCCTTTACAAACAAAGTTTTCAAAACACTTCATTACACTCTTGAAGATAGAAGCAAGAGTTAAATCAAATTCAAAACAAAAGCTTTTCAAATCACACAAACACAAAGAAAACAATTTTGAAAATGATGAGCAAGTACCTAAGAGCCCGTAGATAACTACGGATAGAAAGGGTGCTAATACCTTCCCTTTATATAATCTACCCCCCGTACTCAGAAATATCTCAAAAAAGGAATTTTCTGTGCTTTTTTCCTTTCCTTGTTGGATAAAATAAAAGTCGGTGACGACTCTTGCTTACCGCGACATTTTGCGAATACAAACGCAAAACGCAAACCAACAAATTCCTTTAAAAAAATAGGGAAACACGCTCCGGTTCTGGCTACCGTATCACAGAACTGGCGACTCTGCTGGGGAATTAATAAGTGGGGTGTACCTTAGGATTAGTTCATCATATTGTCTTCAATTGTTTGATTTGATTGCTTTATTTTTGTGGGCTTTGTATCGGAGTTACTATAGATCCTAACCCGGATCTGGGGATACCTTTTAGGTAAGTAGCAATAGACTGTGAGGGAACTGTACGGCGTAGACCGATACGGTTGAAGCAGTAGCTACATTGGTGTGATGCATTAGTTGGTACCGATATCCCTTGTGGAGGAACAAGGAGAGTATGGGGCTGCTATATGGGTCATTAAGCATCAACTGACCTTAGAACCTATAATTGACCAACTTGGCCATAGAAAGTAGCTGTATGCTACACTCATTGAGACCATACTCTCGTGATGATTCCGGCTGCAAGAAAAGATTGCTAAACTGGAATTATTATCGATGGAGGATGGTCAGTGATATTGAGAACCTCTAGAACCCGGTTACTATTACTAGGACAAGTTGAACCAACTAAACTAAAAGAGGGTAATACCTAAACTCCATGCCAGCCTGAAATTTAAGGGCTATTGTGTGACTTGTTTGCCCTTACCATGTTTGCTATCTGTGATACCTGTGGTGTGTTTTTATCATGACATCATGCATCATGACATCGCATGCATATTTCATTAGACTAACCATTTTAAAGACCGAGGGGATTCATCTTTATTCTGTTTTGCAGATCACGGCTTCTATACGTAGAAATACTATTCGAGTCAGTTTCGTGCAAATCCCTGCTCAGCTCAGAGAGTTGGTTTCAAAGATTCCTGATACTTATTCCTTTGTTAGAAGACATGGTCACCTCCTTGGCTTAGTCACTTCAAAGTTGGATGAGAAAATGATGAGTGTCCTGTTCCAGTTCTTTGACCCGTTGCATCACTGTTTCACCTTCACGAACTATCAGCTAGTCCCTAATTTGGAGGAGTTTCCTGATTTACTTGGCATATCTATTCTAGAGCAGACACCCTTTACAGGTTTGGAGATAGCTCCTAGGCCAGAGGATATTGCCTCAGCCCTACATCTAACAAAGGCTGATGTAGTATCTAACTGGGAGATTCGGAGTGGGGTTAAAGGTTTCTTGGTTAAGTTCTTGATTGATCAAGCTCAACAGTTCTGGGACAACTTATACTTTCAAGCTTTTGAAGACATTCAGGCTCTCCTCATCTACGGCTTGGTCCTATTCCCGAATACAGATGCCTTCATAGATGTGAACGCAGTTAAGATCTTCATGTCTCGTAACCCAGTGCCTACTCTCTTAGGTGATATTATGCACGCTCTCTATACCCGTACTGTTCAGAGAAGGGGAACCCTATTGTGTTGCGTGCCGTTGTTGGCGAGGTGGTTTATTTATCACCTCCCCAAATCTGTATTGAAGAATGAGGAAGGTATGGGTTGGGCTTACAGAATCATGTCCCTTGCTCATACGGACATTCTTTGGAGTACTAAGGATATGGAAACGATAGCTGTCATTGATCGGTGTGGGGAATACCCCAATGTTCCATTACTGGGAATTAGAGGAGGAATAACCTATAATCCTTGTTTGG
This sequence comes from Vicia faba, assembly GCA_948472305.1. NCBI lineage: Eukaryota > Viridiplantae > Streptophyta > Magnoliopsida > Fabales > Fabaceae > Vicia > Vicia faba. The sequence goes on along the minus strand of OX451736.1, from coordinate 255,154,386 downwards.
CCTTACGACAGTTTGGACGAGCTCGGAGGGACGGTCCTCATGAGCTGCTGCTTACAGGCATTGTCTTTGACTTCAAGGGGGATGTTGAGGGACATCGTCGCAGGTTTTTATGAGCTTGGGACAGGGTTAACAGGTCTGATCCACATGAGCTAGGAATGAAGACTTCTCTCCCGATGCAACCATATCTCTAGTGGGTTCGAGCCCGTGCTTAAAATCTAGTGATGCCATATGAAGCTATTTTGCCGGTGATCATAGAGCATATTGATGAAGAAGGTGTTCCTTATACGGTCCTCCATCCATACATGCCTACTGATATTGGGGCATTGAAGAGATCTTGGATCCAGCTAAGGTAAGAAAGGGATACCTACAGAGAGAAGTATCATGAGCAGGAGCGGAAGATCTCGAAGCTTACAAGACAGCTTGAGAATGAGAGGACCATGAACGATTATGTCAGCACGAAGGGAAAACGACCTTGGGAATTTTGATGTCTTTTACTATTTCTAGTTTAGATTTGCTTTTCAGTATTTCTTTTGTAACGCCTTAAAGGCATTTGTTAAACATTGTTTCAAGTTTTAATCTAATAAAGTGTGTTTTATTTTGGTTTACAAACTTGAATCTCCCTAAGTTTTTGAAATCATTTCATACGCATTCCATTACCATGCACCTCATTACAGGTACCCTTACAGGTTTCTCATCTTCTTCGCTGTTTATTTCAGCACAATATGTCTTCTGAAACACCTACTGATCAAGCCATCAAGGCTCTGCAAGCTCAGAATGCTCAGTTCCAAGAAATGTTCATGAACTTGGCCAAGAGTCAACAAGATTTGAAGACTCTTATCTTGAAGGACAAGAAGAAGAAGAAGAAGAAGAAGAAGAAGAAGAAGGTGGTCCTCTTGAACATGGGTCACAGATTTGGGAAAAGGTTGAGGCAGGAAGCTAATCTATCTCATTCATTTGGAGGAGGAGAGAATCAAGAGGAAAGGAAGGGTCTTAGCCATGTGGTTTCTGACAATGACACTGACTTTGATGAAGACCAGTATCCTCCTGTCGAGGATAGGTATAAGCAACTCGAAGACCGGTTAAGCGCAATGGAGATCTAGAAGATACCTGGATTGGACTTCGGAGATTTGGGTTTGGCATCTGGGGTGGTGATCCCATACAAGTTTAAAGCTCCTGTCTTTGCTAAGTACGATGGGGTCTCCTGCCCAAAGCTACACATCTGCTCGTATGTCAGAAAGATTCAACCATATACTGCTGATAGGAACCTTTGGGTTCATTTCTTTCAAGATAGTCTATCAGGGACTCAACTTGAATGGTTCTATCAACTGGAAGGAGCTAATGTCCGCAACTGGGAGGACCTTGCTGCTGCTTTTTACAAGCAATACTAGTATAATACCGACCTTACTCCCACGCGTACCCAACTTCAGGGTATGTCTATGGGTGCGAGCGAAGGTTTTAAGGACTACGCTCAGAAGTGGAGAGATCTTGCTGGAAGAGTAGAACCCCCTCTGGCTGATAGGGAGTTGGTGGATATGTTTCTTGGGACTTTGTCTGGTCCATACTTCAATCATTTGATCGGTAGTTCATCGTCCTGGTTTACTGAATTGATTATGACTGGGGAGAGAGTTGAAGCTGGTATTAAAAGTGGCAAGATACAGAAAGGTGTTTCGTCAAGTACAAAGAAGAAGCCTTTCAGAAAAGAAGCTAGTGCAGTTTACAGCTCGAGGAGCCAAAACCGACCTGAACGCCGCCAAGCGGTTAATGCGGTGGTAATATTAAGACCTGTTGTTGCCCCACAACGCAACAATCAGCAAAGAGCAGAGAGACCACAAAGACAGTATACTCGGCTCAGTATGACTCTATCTCAAATTTTGCCGCAACTGTTGAAAACCAACTTGGTGACTCTGAAGGAGGCTCTAAAGAATCCTAGTACTACATCTCCGCTATATAATCCGAACGCCCGCTGTGCTTATCACTCCGATAGCCCAGGGCATGATACCAATAACTGCTGGGCTTTGAAGAATAAAGTGCAGGATCTGATTGATGCTAAGGAAATTGAGTTTGAAACGCCAGAAAAGCCTAATGTCATGACTGCTCCTATGCCCAAGCATGGAGTAAATGCAGTGGATGATGATTCATTTGTAACCTCTGTGGAAGATATTTCTACTCCGTTGTTGATCGTTAAGAAGAACTTATTGTTGGCCGGTTTATTTCCGGGCTGTGGCGAAGGTTGCCACCTGTGTTCTATCCTGCCTGCTAGTTGTCATTTGTTGAAATCAGGTGTCCAGCACCTGATGGACAACAAAGAGATCTTGTTTGAGAAAACTTTGGTTCCATTGATTCCTATTGAAGATGTTTCCATAATCACCATTTCCTCCAATTCTTCCAAGGCTTCCTCGAGAAAGCCGGTTAGAATTACATTTGTTTCGAGAGTTTCTCCGTTGATCATTACTATTCCTGGACCTATCCCTTACACGTCGGATAAGGCTGTCCCGTGGTATTATGGGGCCGATGTGTATTATCATGGGATTAAACAAGACTTGAAGGTTGAGGAGGCTAATACTGATGTCAGCAATATTGTTGGGTCAAGCAAGGTCACCCGAAGCGGAATACTTTTCTCTCCTGAGATTGCCCCACCAACTGTCCGGAAGCCTGTTGTTATTACACCTGCCAGTACACCTGCTATTGTCCCTGTTCATGTTCCAATCATTACCCCTGTCGTCGAGTCATCTGACGCTCGAGGCAAAGGGATCACCGGTGAGCCTTCCCGGACGGAGGCATCGAAGAAGATTACTGTTGAAACCTCTAGGCAGGAGATAGAGGAGATTTTGAAGATCATCAAAAAAAGCGACTACAACGTAGTCGAACAGTTGGGGAAGATCCCATCCAAGATCTCCATGCTATCTTTGTTGCTACGCTCAGAAGCCCATGCAAAGGCTTTAATTTCTTTCCTTAAAATTGCGCATGTGCCGCAGGAAACGTCTGCTGATCAGTTCAAAGACTGTGTGGCTAGTTTGACCGCTGACAACGGGTTGGGTTTTTTCTGACGCGGATCTGACTGCCAAAGGAAAGAATCACAATGATGCTCTTCATGTTTCAATCGAGTGCAGGGGCACTACTCTAGCTCACATGCTAGTGGATACTGGGTCTTCGTTGAATGTTTTACCCAAGAAAGCGTTAGACCGGTTGGATTGCGAAGGGTTGGTTCTGAAGCCAAGTAATATTGTGGTTGGGGCCTTTGACGGGTCTAAAAGGATGGTACACGGGGAGGTGGATGTCCCTGTTAAAGTCGGTTCCCAGACTTTTGCGTCTATGTTCTATGTGATGTACATTCGACCATCTTATTCTTGTTTGCTGGGTCGCCTGTGGATTCATAAAGCTGGGGCAGTAACTTCTATGCTCCATCATATGTTAAAATACCCAGTGAAGGGGAAAATTGTTACAGTACGAGGATAAGAGGAGTACATGGTGAGCCACCTTAACTCTTTTCGGTATGTGGAGATGGATGGGAAGTTCATTGAAACCTTGTGTCAAAACTTTGAAGAAGTCCCCCAAACTCTGGCGTCGACTGAAACTGTTGCTGAAGATCCTCCGATGAAGATGGCTTCCCTCAAGGATGCCCAGACTTTTATTGAAAAAGGTGGGTGTGCGAATTGGGGCTAACTCCCTGACTTTGCACACAAGACTGACAAGTTTGGTTTGGGTTTTACTGCAGAAGCTCAAAGGGTTGTTCGGCATGCGCGAATTGGAAAACCTCCCCTGCGTATTAGTAATCCGAAAGTGAATACAATTGAAGATGGTGATGAAGAGTCTGAGTTTGACAGCTGGATTTACCCGACTACCGACAACGGATTAAGCAATTGGACAGTAAAGGACTTCGTGCCCATTTCTTTTATTACACAGTAATAGACTTTTGTTTTGAGTTTGTAACAAACAATTTAAAACTTTACGGCCCGGTGCCTTGCTCGAGACACTGTGGCTTTGTTTGAGGGCTTATTATGTGTCATCTCCATATATCATCAATAAAATCATTGGACGTTTCTCTTGTATTACGAATTTTGTGCTCCTTGTTTTTTGTTTCTATCTTGCAAAACAACTATCTGTCTTACACACACTCACATATACAGGTCTACATCCACTATGGATGCCACTGATAACGACTCTGCTATTGCCAATTATGACTTCGAAAGTCCGATCAACCAAGTCGGGGAAGAAGGTGAGGATGATTGTGAAGTGCATGGGGGACTTGCTAGACTATTACTTCAGGAAGAAAGGGTTATACAGCCGCATGAAGAGCCAGTGGAAACAGTAAATATGGGTACAGAAGTAGACAAGAAAGAGGTCAAGATCGATGCAAATCTGGAGCCTAGAGTCAGGCAACGATTGATACAGATGCTGCGTAACTATGTTGAGATCTTTTCCTGGTCTTATGAAGATATGCCTGGGTTGGATACCGATATTGTGGTTCACCGCTTGCCAACTAAGGAAGACTGTCCTCCAGTGAAACAAAAAGTTCGCCGAATGCGCCCAGAGATGTCTGAGAAAATCAAAGCTGAGGTGATGAAATAGTTTGATGCCGGTTTTCTAGCAGTTACTTCTTACCCACAGTGGGTGGCCAATGTGGTTCCCGTGCCGAAGAAAGATGGTAAGGTTCGAATGTATGTTGACTATAGGGATCTGAATAGGGCAAGCCCCAAAGATGATTTCCCTTTGCCTCATATCGATGTTCTGGTTGACAATACCGCACAACATAAGGTCTTCTCCTTTATGGATGGTTTCTCCGGTTACAATCAGATTAAGATGGCTCCCGAAGACATGGAGAAGACAATGTTCGTTACCCAATGGGGTACCTTTTGCTACAAGGTCATACCGTTCGGATTGAAGAATGCTGGGGCAACGTATCAGCGCGCCATGGTCGCTTTGTTCCACGACATGATTCACCATGAGATTGAAGTATACGTTGACGACATGATTGCAAGGTCCCATACTGAAGAAGAACATCTTGACAACCTTCAGAAGTTGTTTGACAGGTTGAAGTTGTACAGAATGAGGCTAAATCCGAACAAGTGCACCTTTGGGGTGAGGTCTGGTAAGTTGTTGGGTTTCGTCGTTAGTGATAAAGGTATTCAGGTGGATCCTGCAAAGGTGAAGGCTATACAGGAAATGCCAGCTCCCCGAACTGAAAAAGAAGTCAGAGGCATTTTGGGACGTCTGAACTATATTGCCCGATTCATTTTGCACCTGACGGTTACTTGTGAGCCAATCTTCAAGTTACTGAAGAAAGATCAAGTGGTAAGATGGAATGATGAATGTCAGTCCGCTTTCGAAAGGATCAAAGAATATCTCCAAGAGCCCCCTATTCTGATACCTCCAGTTGAAGGGAGACCTTTGATCTTATACTTGACAGTACTCGATAATTCAATGGGGTCTGTGTTGGGGAAGCATGACGAGTCTGGCCGAAAAGAGTTTGCTATTTACTACCTTAGCAAAAAGTTTACCGACTGTGAGACTCGATACTCACTGCTTGATAAAACTTGATGCGCTTTGGCATGGGCTACTCGTCGGCTGAGACAGTATATGCTGACTCACACTACTCTGTTGATATCAAAGATGGATCCAATCAAGTATATCTTCGAAAAGCCTGCCTTGTCCGAAAGACTAGCAAGATGGCAAATGATCTTGATTGAATATGACATCCAATACACGACCCAAAAGGCAATCAAGGGAAGTGTGTTGGCAGATCATTTGGCACATCAGGCAGTGGACAATTACCAGTATATGAACTTCGAATTCCCATATGAGAACATCATGTTGGTGACTGACTGTGAAACACTGGACCGGATGAAGGACCTGAGGAGGGATCCCGATGGTCTATGTACTTTGATGGAGCTTCAAACGCTTTGGGTAATGGCATTGGCGCCGTGATCATATCTCCAGAAGGCTGTCATACTCCGTTTACCACCCGATTATGTTTTAACTGCACCAACAATATGGCGGAGTATAAAGCATGCATCATGGGTCTTCGAGTAGCTATTGACCTAAGGATTAAGCTCTTAAGTGTATTCGGAGATTCCGCTATCGTGATCAGTCAGATCAAAGGCGAGTGGGATACGAAGCACCCAAATCTTATTCCTTACAAAGAGTATGTGTTGACGTTGCTTCCGCACTTCGAGGAGATAACCTTTGAACACTTCCCCAGAGAGGAGAATCAGTTGGCGGACGCGCTAGCTACCATGTCTTCTATGTTCAAGGTCATGTGGTACAATGAGGCTCCCCAGATTACCATTGAGAGGTTGGACGAACCTGCACATTACTGTGACATTGAGACTGAAGAGGTAGCAGATAAACCCTGGTTCTATGAGGTAAAAAGGTATCTTGAGGCTCAAGAATATCCTGAGGGTGCATCTGTTAATGATAAGAAGTTTCTGAGGAGATTCGCGACGAAGTTTTTCATCAGTAATGGTATCCTTTACAAGCGTAATCATGATTCAACCTTACTGCAATGTGTGGATAAGAACGAGGCAGAAAGGATTATGGTAGAGTTACATGAAGGTGCTTTCGGGACTCATTCTAGTGGACACACCATGGCGAAGAAAATCCTACGGGAAGGATATTATTGGTCTACCATGGAAGCCGATTGTTATCAGCATTCTCGGACCTTTCATAAGTGCCAAGTCTATGCTGATTAGGTGCACATACCTCCAGTACCTCTGAACGTCTTGACAACTCTTTGGCCTTTCGCAATGTGGGGCATCGATATGATTGGTGAGATCAGACCTACTGCGTCCAACGAGCATCGTTTCATCCTGGTAGCGATTGATTACTTTACAAAGTGGGTTGAAGAAGATTTCTTTGCTACTGTAACCAAGAACGTCGTGGCACGGTTTATTCGGTATAATTTGATCTGTCGATATGGTGTACCCGAGAGGATCATTATGGACAATGGTACGAATCTCAATAATACTATGATCACCGAGCTCTGCAAGCAGTTCAAGATACAACATCATAACTCTTCTCCTTACCGGCCGAAGATGAATGAGGTTGTTGAAGCGGCTAATAAGAATATCAAGAAGATTGTGCAGAAGATGACAGTGACATATAAAGATTGGCACGAGATGTTACCGTTTTCTCTTCATGGGTACCGAACCTCAGCGCGAACTTCAACAGGGGAAACACCCTACTCTTTGGTATATGGCATGGAGGCCGTCTTGCCCATCGAAGTTCAGATACCCTCTCTTCGGATTATGAAGGATGCAGGTTTGAGCAAGGATGACTGGATTCAGACCCGGCTTGATCAGCTGAACTTAATTGATGAAAAGAGACTTACTGCTATTTGTCATGGTCAAACGTATCAAAAGCGAATAATCAAGGCATTTAACAAGAAAGTTAAACGACAAGAGTATCAAGTTGGGGATCTGGTGATCAAGCGCATAATACTGCCACAAGGTGATCCCAGGGGCAAATGGACCCCTACATACGAAGGGCCATTTGTGGTTAAGAACATTTTATCAGGAGGAGCTATGATTCTAACCACCATGGATGGTGACAACCTTCCTCACCCCGTCAATCCAGACATAGTGAAAAAATACAACGCCTAATCAAAGACCCGCTAGGTTGACTGGCCTAGGCAAAAATAAGGACTTCTCGGCGAACCAAAAGGGTTCGGGAAAAAATAAGGGATGAAATTGAAAAAAAATGTACACCCGGCAAGTTGAAAACCTGAAAAGGCGGCTTGGGCAAAAAAGGGTATCCCGGTGGACTGAAAACCCGAAAGGGCAGTCCAGGAAAAAATTAGGGATCAAAGCGTAACAATATGTCTCATTGGATCACCTTGTAACCAGACTTCGGCATCGATGATCAAACTCGGACGACGCCAAACAATCTGATCTACCTTCAACCAAGTAGCAAAGTGATGAGATGCTCGAGGATATAAAGGCAATAACAGAGTTGGAACCTAGTGGGATTGTTCACATAGCTGTTTTTCTTTGTTTTACACAAATTGTATAAACTCTATTGTTCAGCGGCATTCTCTTACTAGGACGTCAGCCTCTTGTACAAAAAATGCCTATTTACAGGCTAATTTCAAAATCAATACAATTCATTTTCACAAAGAAATTTCAACTTGTTTTTCTGTTTTGTTTTGCAAGAACGTCCAATGTTAATTTTTGATATATGCATTTCACAATAATTGCTGCTCATAAATATTTACATGCGAAACAAAAGACGATTACTCGTAATATCAGAAACAGGGGCAAACGAGAAATGTCCAAACCATGCAGTCGCTATGTCCATCAGGTATAGGGATAGACCTAGTTGGAGGAAGCAATTAAAGGTACATTCACTCCCCGCAGAGTAAGAAAAAGACAGTGGTGTTAATTCTCCCCAGCTGAGGCTTGCAATCGTGAATGAATCGGCAATATTCTCCCTAGATGAGGCTCGCAATCGCGAATGAATCGAAAATATTCTCCCCAAGCAGAGTTTATCTACCATCAGCACTGGAAAATTATCCCCAGTGGAGTTTGGAAAATTATCCCCAGTGGAGTTTTGAAGATTATCCCCAGCGGAGTTTGGAAAATTATCCCCAGTAGACTCTGGAAGATTGTCCCCAATAGAGTCTAAAAGATTGTTCCCAGTGAAGGTGCAACTGGAAAATCATCCCCAGCGGAGTTCATTCCATTCACAAACAGAAACTCAGTTCCCAACAGAGTTTATCATCACCGACAATGATGATTCATCCCCAGCCAAGGTTATTTCTCCAAATCAACAGGTCCTCTAGCAGAATATGACCTCCCCACAGAGTCATTTCCTCGTCAATTTATTCCCCGACAGAGTTATCCTCTCCTGCAGGCTTATTCTCACAATCATCTTCATTCATTATCCCCAGCGGAAACGAAGAATTCAACTCTTTTCTCCAGCAGCAATCCAGGATTTATTTTCCCCAGCTAAAAACATCACATTTTCATGCATCATGACACATGCATATACGCATCATACAAATAAAATCTCATTTATTTTGAGAACATCATTGTTTGATACATATCATGCATTACATACAGCTAACCTTTACCTTTCAGGAAAGATACAATCGAATTCTCACAAAATTCAAGCTGTGAAGCCCGGGTATGACTAGATAATAGTTTGATCCCCAGTTGAATAACGGACGACCGAAGCTCTTAAAATTCAACTTTCCTCTTCAATAGAGATGATTCCTCAGTCGAATACGGACGACCGAAGTTCCTAAATTCAACAGAGATGATTCCTCAGTAGAATACGGATGACCGAAGTTCCTAAAATTCAACAGAGATGATTCCTCAGTAGAATACGGATGACCGGAGTTCCTTAAATTCAACAGAGATGATTCCTCAGTCGAATACGGACGACCGAAGTTCCTAAAATTCAATAGAGATGATTCCTCAGTAGAATACGGACGACCGAAGTTCCTAAAATTCAACAGAGATGATTCCTCAGTCGAATACGGATGACCGAAGTTCCTAAAATTCAACAGAGATGATTCCTCAGTCGAATACGGATGACCGAAGTTCCTAAAATTCAACAGAGATGATTCCTCAGTAGAATATGGACGATCGAAGTTCCTAAAATTCAACAAAGATGATTCCTCAGTAGAATACGGACGACCGAAGTTCCTAAAACTCAAACAGAGACGATTCACCAGCAGAATAACAGACGACCAAAGCTCCTAAAATTATACTTCTCTCAACAAAGATCAGTATTCCCCAGCGGAATCTTCCTCAACGACAGGTATACAAGCTCTCACTAAGGAATCTCTTATGCGATCGACACTCCTTTAGATGGCATCGTTAAGCCCATCCCCCGTCAGAAATTTCCAAATGGCATCTGTAATCCCATTCCTGATATCGCAAGACGAACACCACTTCATGCGAGTGCAAATTTCTGGGCACTCTAGTGTTCAATCATCTTCCACCTTCGGATCACGAAAGGCACGAAAGCCAATCTATATCCTCAGGTTTAAGAAGATTGAACAGGGGAAGCTGTTGTACCCTAAAATTTTCCCTCCCATATTTCTCAAAACATTTCAAGAATGATACTCAAGTTGCTCAGGGTAGTCCAAGGGTTAGCCAGACAAAGCTCTCTCCTAAGGAAGTCTACCTCAAATTAGGGTTTCATGTTGCATCAAGATAATTGAGTCCAAGGGATCCCAAATGCTCAACATTGTCCTAATATGTTCTCAAGATCATCCATGTCAAGTTTTAAGCCCTACAGAGGAAATTTGCTCAGTCAATTGCTCAAAGGCTTGAAAATCGACTGTACTAGGGCAAAAGTCAACTGTGGCCCACATACAGTCAAACTTCAAGATTTTTGGTCAACATCCTCATTTTGAAGTATATTTCATCATTTGATCAATTTTTGATCATGATTCATCAAGGATTGCTCATAATTCATCAAGACTCAAAAGTTGCTAAATTAGGGTTTTGTAGGAAAAGTCAACTCAACTTTGACCAAACATAACTTTATCATACTTTATGATAAATGACACATCCAAATATCATTTTTAAGAGGATTTAATTCCCTACAATCCATCTTCATCTTCCAAGTTCAAAATATGCACTCACAAGAAGTTATGAATTTGGACATTATAGGTCATTTTGAAAAGTCAACAAAAACACCTTTTTTGTCAAAGCTTCATACTTAAGAATGGAATATCAAATTGAGATTAGACTAAAAGTGTTTATTAGAGGACATCTCAAGATTTCTAAAAAGTCCAAGAACACCTCCAAAGGGTCAAAATTGAGGAAGTTATGCATTGGTGAAGTTGACCTTTTTTGCAAAATTGCCAAAAGTCAACTATGCCCAAAACTTCAAATTTTGCCAAATGGGCCCAATCTTTTTCACTTGTTTTGAGTTGGCAACATAGTCCACGAGCTCTAGCCCTTGCCACTTGTCCTTATCATGTTTTTATTATTTATTATTTATTTTGATTTTTATTTGAATTAATTCAATTTAAATAAAAAAATCATATAAAATCCAAAATATTGAAAATAAAAGATTTTGTGCTTGTTTCAGGTCTTAAATTACAGCTAGCAAGCATTCAAATTCGTGTGAAGGAATATGTGCACAAAAAGATTGATTTTAGGCCATTTTTGGAAAGATTTAAAGGTGAATCAAATCAAGATCAAACTCATTGATGGAGGAAGATTGGATGCATTCTTTCAACCCTAGTGCATTCCTTGATACAAATAGAACAAAGGCAGACCAAAAAATAGGTGAGAAGCAGGCGCAGCAAGGAGAACATAATTGGAAAAAATCAAGAAAAAGTGCAAGATCGAATTCAGTGTTCCAGGCATCCTCAAGGCCTCCCAGCTATCTCAATCGATTCACGGGGTTCTCAGCAAGCCAAAGCAATCAAGAACCAAGCCTTTCCACTACCCAAAAGCGCTGTAAGTCCCTCACGATATTCTTGAAATTTTGAAACCGGTTAGCATGATTTAGGCATTGATAGCATGAAATAATGGTATATTCATGATCCTTAAGACATATGCAAGCTTTCTGTGTTGTTTAATTTCATTTATATAGCCTGTATTTGAATGTGCCATTGTTAGGGTTTCATAGCTCGCTTTGGGGTTTTTGAATCCAGGCAAAATTAGGCCATGAAAGGGCCACTAATAAACTCAGCAGGTCCAGACGAATCAAACCATGGCTTTGGTTTCTATTTATCATGTTTGTAATTAATTTTAAGAATGGCAGGGGTTATAGCTACGGACAAACGTCTGTAGTTAAAAGTGTTTCACTTTTACCAACGAATCCAAGGAAGGAGACGACTGCGTGGCACTCTCCCATTGGCTTGTTAAAATTTTCGCGCATTTTGAATTCAGTGCTTCACTTTTCATATATTTTTATTAATATTATTATGTATTTTATGAAAAAACAAACACAAGTGGTGCAGTGGTGAGCGTAACGTGGAAATTGCCTCAGGACCTGGGTTCGAATCCCAGGTCCCCCAAATATTTCATATTTTTTCCTTCCAGGTGATCTAGCGTGTATATGAGGCCAGCGACCACCATGATCCATCATAATACAAAGCGCCAAGTGTCATGAAGGCCAGATCCAAAGGCTAAGCAATAGAGGAGCACCATGAAGCCATAGTCAAAGCAACGCACTGGATTCACAAACTCAAACGGACCTCCTTGTTTTTGGGCCCAGAATTCTGCTTCTCACACCCCCATATTGCAGGCCCAATTTTCTTATCTTTAATTCTTTTATTTATTTCATTTAATTTTATTTATTTATTTACTAACAAAAATTAATTTTCTTTTTATTAAAAAAAATCACAAAAATATTTTTCTATCCAATTAAATTTAAGATATTTATTTTTATTAAAAAAATTAATTGATTTAATTAGGTTATTAATTTTAGATAATTTTAATTCTTTTGTACATAATTGAAATTAATTAAAATAAATAGGTTTTTTTATTTATTTCTAATTTAATTATATTTTATTTTTCCTAAAATAATCAAAAACACAAAAATAGGTCATGTAATTATTTTTATTAATTAATTTAATTAACTAATTAATTGCATATTTAATTTAGAAAACTTATTTCTTTTATTAAAAAACAACAAAAAAACATTTTTTCTTTTAATTAGGTTAGAAGGGTCAAAACCTTAATTTCTCGTCGATCTAATTTTCATCGCGCGCTTTGTTATTATTGTTATCTATATTAATGTAACTGCCTACAGTTTGTAATAGTTTAATTAGGATGTTTATTTCCATTTATCATTTTATTTTCAAAGGGTTTGTTTTTTGCTATGTAAATACCCGAAGCCTTGTCATAGCGTAGTTTAATTTCCGCATTTTAAATTCCGTAAATTATTAACTGTTAGATGTATGATAATAGGATGCATGACAAGAATGTATGTTAAACTTTAAAACAGTTAGATCACCCTAAATGTGCAAAGATAAATAATCTGAAATTGAATCACACGCACATGCGCACTCCTAGGGTACACTCCCACTTGGTTACCTTCGGTAAACGGTCATTAAGTATAGGATGCTTTAGTGGTTGTCCTTTTGTCTAAACAAAGATCAAAGTCTCGATTCAGAATAATTGCCTCGGAATAGTTTCCTCAGATACTGTTGCCTCGAATAATTGATCTCAGACATTAGGATTACTACTAAGACGTCCTAACATTGCTTTAGTGACCGTACGTCCCTTTCGAATTGACCCTCAAAACTCCAACGATGATGCTACCTACTCACTAATAGTGGGATAGCATTGTCTAAAGGAAACAAGCATAAAACGATTCTTTTTTCGAGTAGGTAGATTAGCTCTTAAGTACTTGCTCAATCCAAACAAACTTTCTTTTCACACTTACACTCCTTTACAAACAAAGTTTTCAAAACACTTCATTACACTCTTGAAGACAGAAGCAAGAGTTAAATCAAAGTCAAAACAAAAGCTCTTCAAATCACACAAACACAAAGAAAACAATTTTGAAAATGATGAGCAAGTACCTAAGAGCCCGTAGATTACTACGGATAGAAAGGGTTCTAATACCTTCCCTTTCTATAATCTACCCCCCGTACTCAGAAATATCTCAAAAAAGGAATGTTTCTGTGCTTATTTCCTTTCCTTGTTGGATAAAATAAAAGTCGGTGGCGACTCTTGCTTACCGCAACATTTTGCGAATACAAACGCAAAACGCAAAACGCAAAACGCAAAATGCAAACCAGAAAATTCCTTAAAAAAAATAGGGAAACACGTCCCGGTTCTGGCCACCGTATCACACTCTCCAATATAGTCCTCATTAAAAAATATAATGGAAAATGGCGTATGTGTGCTGATTATACCGATCTTAATAGGGCTTTCCCTAAAGACACTTATCCCTTGCCTAATAGATAAATTGGTCGATGATTCTGCAGGTTTTAAATTACTTTCGTTCATGGATGCATATTCTGGATACAACCAGATCTCCAGGGCTAATACGGACAAAAAATATATGGCCTTCATGACCGAATTGGGCAACTATTACTACAACATAATGTCCTTCGGCCTGAAAAATGTGGGTGCTACATACCAGTGAATGATGAACAAAGTCTTCTGAGGGGAAATCAGAGGCATGCTCGAAGTTTACATGGACGACATGATAGTAAAGTCCCATGAGGAAACCAATCACGCACTCCACCTCAGGAAAGTCTTCGAGCAGGCGAGAAAAGTCAAAATGTGATTCAATCCTGATAGGTGCATATTCGGGGTGCGGGCAGGAAAATTCCTCGGATTCTACCTTACAGAACAGGGAATCAAAGCCAACCCAGAAAAAGTACAAGAATTCTCCAAGCTCCTGACGCCGAACTCGAAAAAGTAAATCCAGACCCTGAACGGAATGATCACCTCATTATCCTGTTTTGTGGCAAAAGCCACTAAACACGCGCTGCCTATTTTCAAACTTCTCCATAAAGAGGAAGCTTTTGAGTGGACCGAGGAATCCTAGCATAGCCTCTTTTATCTCAAACGGGAGATATCTCAACCACTGGTACTTTCGACACCAGATAAAGAAGAGACTCTCTACTTCTATTTGGCTGTAGCTTCCAAGGCCGTTAGCGCAACTCTTATTAAGGAGACCATCGAAAGGCGGTAACCCATCTACTTTACGAGCAAAGCCCTGCAAGGCCCTGAAGTAAGATGCCAACATATAGAGAAGGTATCCCTCACACTCATCAATGCAATGAGAAGGTTGAGATACTACTTCCCAGCACACCCCATCGTGGTTCGAACCAACCAACCAATAAAGTAATTACTTAGACGCCACGACATGGAGGGAATAATGCTCAAATGGTCTTTAGAAATCTCTGAGTTCGACATCAAATATGAAATCAGAAAAGCTCTTAAAGCAAAAGTACTGGTCGATTTCATAGCCGAGATGACCTATCCAGCCTTCACGAGCGGTGCACACAAGTGAACCATATTCGTGGACGGAGCTTCCAGCTCCACAGGAAGCAGAGCAGGAATTGTACTAGAAAGCGAGGAAGGGATATTGGTTGAGGTCTCCCTTGCGCTATCTTTCCTGACCTGAAACAACCAAGTAGAGTATGAAGCTCTCCTCGCAGGACTCCGCCTAGCCGATGATTTGGGAGTCAAAGAAGTGAAGATCTTCACATACTCCCAGCTCCTTGCCTCTTAAGTATGAGGGAAATACCAGGTCAAGAATGACTAGCTTTCAGAATATTGGACTCTGGTCTGAGAAAAAATTAAGAGATTCAACTTTGCAGATGTACAACATGTTCCTCGCGAACATAATTCTCGAGTAGATATATTGTCAAAGCTAGATAGTACAAAGAAGAAAGGAGGGAACAAATTAGTAATACATGAGATACTTCCTCGACCAAGCATCAAAATACCCTCCTCGATTATGGATGTACTCGCCATTAGCAACGAAGACTGCTGGATGACCCTAGTATACAATTGCCTCACAAAAAGGGGGCTACCAACTGATCTGAAGAAGGCCAACACAGTCAAGCGAAGAGCCTCCTCCTACATTCTAGTCAAAGGAAAACTATACAGAAGAGGATTTTCCATCCCCCTCATTAAGTGCATCGATGAAAACAATCCGCCCATATATTTCTTGAGATCCACGAGGGAATCAACGCCCAACACATGGGTGGAAAATCCCTCACCAGGAAAGCACTACAAGCAGGATATTACTGGCCCACCATGTAGCACGACGCCAGAGAGCATGTGAATAAGTGCTACGAATGCCAATGTCACGGGGATATGCATCTAGTACCTCCGAATGAGCTCAAATCTCTCTCCCCCCTGGCCCTTCGCATTGTGGGGCCTAGCCCTCCTCGGGCCATTCATGATAGGTTCAAACCAGAACAAATATCTGATAGTGGTCGTCGACTACTTCACCAAGTGGATATAAGAAAAAGAACTGTCCAGAATCATGGTGCAAAACATTCTCTATTTCTACAAAAGAAATATCCTTCCTCGGTTCGGCATTCCACAAGCGATTGTCATCGACAACAGGACATAATTCACAAACAAGAACTTCCAAGAATTTTTTGTCAAGCTGGGCACCGTCGAACACTTCACCTCCATTGAACACCCCCAGACAAACATGCAAGTTGAGTCTATGAATAGGGTGATTCTATGAGGCCTCATGCGAAGGTTGGACGAAACCAAAAAGAGATGGGTCGAGGATATACACAACATACTCAGGGCCTATCAGAAAACAATCCACTCTTCAACCGGGGAGACTCCTTTCCGACTGGCATATGGAACCGAGGTCGTCATCCCCATAGAAACCAGGGAACCCTCCAGGCAAACTGAAGCTCCCCTCGACGAGGAGATGGACGACTTCGCGTTGAGGTAAGAGCTCAATCTTATCGAGGAAATTCGAACATGAGCGGCTTTATGAGAAGCCTTTCTCAAACAAAAAATTGCCATACAATATGATGCCAAAGTAATACAACATGAATTCAAAGTCGGCAGCCTAGTCCTAAAGTGAAATCACAAAGAGTCTCGTGAAGGCAAGCTCGTCACCAACTGGGAAGCCCCTTACTGCGTTCATGTGAAAACGGAGAACATAGCCTACTACTTAGAAAACCTACAGGGGGAACAACTCGCTCGACCTTAGAACACCAAAAAACTAAGGCATTATTATAGTTAAGACAATGAACAGTCGATGTGTCTCGTTAACACAACAAACACACATTTTCACGGTCACATGTGCATGCCTAGGTACAAGCATGACACTCAAAATTAAACAAAGAGGTAAGTCTCCACTCTTTTGACGAGAAAATTCTTAGCCCGACGTGGAAAAATAAAATGAGCTCCACCATCGTCGTACCATGATGGCAAACACCCAACTCGCGATGGGATGTTCACTCCGCCAAACTCGGGCCCTCAAAATGAGCCCTGAGTTCTGGCCCATGCTCGGAAACAACCATGTCCATTTTACCAGTCTCTCCACACTGGCGAACTCAAAAAACCAATGAGCACACCCCCTAAACTCCTAATCAAAATTAAACGTATCGAGCAGACGAGCATACAAAGACATGTAAACATTATGAATAATCGATAAATCCTGCATGAAATAAAGTTAGAAACACTTAAACAATGCAGATTAAAGCGAACGACCACCACAGTCAAAAAAATTGAAAAGACGACCACAAGGGTCACAATTGTACAAATCATTACATAAGGAGGCCCAAGTCCCCCATTAAAGTAAATGAACTTGAGGCCACAAGGAGCACGATTGTTTGGAACTTACATTAAAATGGGCAAAGCCCCAGAAAAATAAATTATAGGATAAGATGGCACGTAAGCCAAAAGAAGAAAGGTCAAAACTGATCAATCACCACATTGGGTGATAAGTGCAAATTGTAGCTATTTTTGTATATACTTTTTGTTGCACTTATCGACTCTTTGTTGTTAATATCATTGAATAAACTTGACTTTTGTGTAAATACATTTAGTTTGTGTTTATTTGTGTTTTTGTGTACATAGTGTTTTCCATTCATTTTGTAGGTATTTGTTGCATTTTGGAGCATTGAGGAATAAGGTGTCGAAGGCACGGCTCCGGATGCGCGTTTTCGGAATAAAAGACCAGTTTTGGGACATTCTGTCAAGGAGAGCCCGCTTAGCACGTAGAGGCTGCTAAGCGCAAGTTCCGCTCATTGCATTTAGTAGCACACTGGTTGCATTTGACAATTTGGCAGAACCAATGTTTTGAAACCTGCTTAGCGCAGATAGCACGCTTAGCGCGGTTTAGGTCGATTTGATGTGTAAAATAAGGAAGTAGTGCTAAGTGCGCCAGACCTTCTTAGCGCAGTCTACTGAGATTTGTTTTATAACTTTCATTTCATCTCATATTTAGCTTAGCTTAGCGCGGTCTCCTGAGATTTGTTTTATAACATTCATTTCAGCTCATATTTCAGCTCATATTTTTCTCTCAACTCCATCAACATGTAAATTTTGTTAGGATTAGCTTAGATAACAACTATGGAGCTTGCATACGGATGATCCGGGGTGGATTGCTCTTCGATTGGTGTTGACAAACTGGTAGATTTGCGGTTCATTTCTCTTTTTCTTTGTGTATTCTCTATTGGTTGGGTTTGTATGTATATTTTCTTTGAACTGATGTATATTTGTCGCCCTTGGCGTTATATTAAACTTTCTTTACGAATCTTTGTGGATTGTTGTCCTAGATTTTTACTTTGTGTTAGGGATTTGAGTTTTTATAGACATATAAAACTTAGATTCTTATCTAGGATGATTATCTGTTAGTTTCTGAACTCTAGAGATAGATTTAGAGCTGACATCTACTTGGGTATCAGAGCTTAATGCCACTGTGTTGTTTGTGTCGCTCTGAGAGATCGTTGATGCAAGCGAGCATGGTTTACTTCTGTATTATTGAGATGGTTGAAAGATCGCTACCGAGGTGATGCAGTCGGCCTCTCAATTTTGGATAGAAATGACTTAGGTTGTAAGTGATATGTAGTGTTATTGATGAATATTGTAGGTTGAGTATAACAGGTCGATAGGTTTAAGTCTGTGAGAAATAGTACATATGCATGCTTGATAAGTTATTCCTTTTTCCTTTTTATACATTCATTTTTTGTTAATACATTTTCTTTCAACCCATTTATCCCCAAACTCATTAACGAATGATTTGTCGAACGACAAATCAATAACCAATCTCTGTGGACACGATACGATATAACCTTGAAATAACCGGCTGAACAGTCAACTGATAATAAAATCAATGAAGTCGCCATCGAACGTCTTTTATCCCAATAGGAAGGGAAAGGTAAACATCGAGTAAACCTGAGAAGGGTGAAATCAAGGTTGAACAACTGAGAGATCAGGTAAGGAAGTTTGTTATGCGAGGGGAAGGTATTAGCACCCCATACGCCCATAGTACGCTATGGTATCAACTCTTATTGTCTATCTTATGGGTGTGTAAGAATCTATATCTAAGTTGTACAGGGAATGCATGTAAAATAAAGGAGAAAATAATGTAGGGAAAATAAAATTTATGCTCGCTTGGGCCTACCCCAATGCCTACGTATCCCTTTTAAGGAATCAGAGCAGCCATAGTTCGGCTCACATGTTTCGGTTTCTTTTGTGTTTTCTTATTGGACAATGTTAAGTTCAAATCAATCCACCACGGCTCGACCTATGGAGACTCACGACCTGTAGCGGAAGCGAACTAACATGTTATTAGAAAAGAAATGCCGATTGGCAAAAAGAAAGGTGTTGGTTTGTCTTTTTTACCTTGAGAAAGGATTTGAAAGTTTTAAGTGTTTTATGAGTTGCAAATAAAAAGAAAAGAAATATTTTTGTTTTATTATGCAAAGGATGCAAAAGAAAAGAAAACATCTAAGGAAGACTAACCTAAATCTATCCTTAATGTTATCACACAAATGATTGACCCTAAAGTTGAGTTTTGAAGGGGAAACTCTAACCTATGTTGACATGCATGGATAACAATCCTAATGTCTATCTCAAATCATTATCTATAGATGAATCAAGAAATTCTAAAGGAGCATAGCAAGGGTCTATCACCTAAAATTATGTCTATCTCGAATCATCATCTATATTTGAAATAGAGCTCCTAAGGGAACATGTCAAGGGTATATCATCTCAAAACATGCACACAAATATGGAATCAAGCAAGTAAGCCAACAAGCTCAAGAGAGCACAAACAATATGTCATGAGCAACACATGCTAACTCAAGTCAAATTCCTAACCACGATATAGGTGATCTAGGTAGGTATAAAATCATGTAGGGATGCGTTAGCCAAGGGGTCATATCAACTGAGGCAAACAAGCGGGGATAGGATAGAAGAAAATAGCACGAAGCATCAACGTCAACAAATGTGAACTCAAGACAAAATGTGGGGGATTGATCATATATCCCTTTTCCACTTGACGACTCGATAACCATGATCTGCACAACTCCGAAGCACCGACGTACAACGTGAGCTAAGGATGACACGGACTAGAATGTCCGGGGGTCGATTGTGAACCCTCCCCGCTTGCCTACTTTTGAGGACTTATTATTTGTAATCAAACACGGGCACAAATGTAAACACACGTGCGGAATACCTACTTCAAAGGTAGGATTTTAAAAAATCACAATTAACATACAGAAAGCGGTGCCTGCTAGAGGTCTTTAAATAGATACTTCGAGCGCACACTCTTTATTTCATGCTTCCTACTTCTCATGATCTCTAGAAAGCAATAATGAATTGGATAATGAATGCGGTAAAAAGGTATGAGAGAAATACCAAATGGATAAAAATCTGTATCAAGCAAGCAAAAATAAGAAACCCGAAAAACTTCGAGCAAGCTAGCATCAACAAAGAAATTCAGTGAGAATATGCGTCGAAGTATCAATAAGCAAGATCATAATGTGTAGCGGACACATCCGTATCACAAAGTGCCTGCACAAAATGCAATTAGGCAAACCAAGAACGAAATGTGTATCGACACATCCATATTCTCAAGCACTTGCACAAAATACAATTATATAAGATACGGGGTACAAGACAATGGCATGTGTGTTGAACGCAAAAAATGGACCATAAATTGAAAGTCCAAACAAGTTTTCTAATCAAATAATCAAGTAGTAATTATGTGATCGAAAATTATCCAAATGTACCTTGAATAATCAACACACATGTTAAAAATAACAAGGAAAATTAAAGTATAAAAGAGTAGGAAGAAATTTGGAGAAAACAATAGCCAAAGCAAAGCCAAAGAAGAAAAAAGCAACAATTTGGAAAAGATGCGTCAACCACAACAGGGCATGAGTCGACTCATGCCTGAAAATTTCTCAGTTTGCGTCGACCGCTGGGTCGGTGCAACACTTCCCGTAGGTGACCAAAACATGCCCAGGATTTTTCTCAATTTTCACTGACCGGAGGGTTGGCGCAACACTTCCCGTGTGTGGTCCAAACTGTTTGTGTCGACTCAAAAAGGCTACGCGTCGACTCAACTGCGATATTATTCTATTGAGACTTTGAAGCAACATAACTTTTGCATCGAGTGTCCGTTTCGTGCATGATTCGAATCGTTGGAAAGCTTGAAAATCATAGAATATCCATGGAAAGAAATAGAAACCAAAACAACAAAAATTATACGACAAATTCCCCAATCTTAGCACAATCGACATGTGAATTCATGATCCAATTTCATGAGTTTTGACGTAATTTTCATCGAATCAAAAACCAAATTCACATTAATTATGCTATGACCATAGCACAAGGAAATTTTTACGTAACCAAAAATCAATTGAATCACACGGTAAGATCAAGGCACAATGACTCAAGCATTTTGTCAAACACATAATCTCTAAAATTCAACTCATGATTTTTACAGAATTAGAGATCCAAATTATACCACACATAATCAATCAAGAATCATCAATTAAGCTTGAAACAACTTCAACATTTTGTTTTCTCAAATAAGCACTTTCATGAAAATCAATTAATTGAATAATCACTTATTTAATCATCCAATTCCGGATTTGCACATCATGATTCAAGATCAATTCACATTTTCATAATCGAAATCACTTCCACAATTCAAATTAGATCAAAGCTCAATTCATTGATCCGCAAAAGTGCTTATTTAATAATCACTTATTTGAAAAGTGCTTAAATCAAGAAAATCTTACCGTAGAATTGAAGAGGAAGCTTAGGTATAAATATCACAACAATCAGATTCAAAATCAGAGAAGAATTGAGCTTCTTTGACTTTTGGATCTTGAAAAAGATATTGGAAAAGTTGTTGGTGTTCTTGATGAAAATGAGAGAAAGTTGCTCTTTGATCCTTGAGCAAGATGAGAGAAATTTTTGAGTGTTTTTGAAAACTGGTCAATTATTAGAGTCTTCCTTTAAAATTGAGTGAATAAGAATATATAGTGTGCCCTTTTTTGAATGAATGAGCCTCCAATAAACACGAGCAAACGTGCAAATTTTCAGTTCATCAGAGTCTGACACCTTAAGGTCAAATTTTCATGTCCCTCGGTGCGACTTTCAAAGTTGAAACGTGGAACTAAAATTTAGCCAATGTCGAGGACAACATTGTGTCCGAAGATGGGCTCAATCGGATAAACAGTGATTTAGTTATAATTTTTTGAAATTTCGTCTCAGATGAAAATATTTCTCGGTTCAAGATTTTCAAATGTGTTGCGCACGTTTTAGACCAAAAATGAAGGCCTTCGAGATAAAATTCTGTAGCGGTAGAAATGTTCAAGACTAAGCCATTGAATTGACTAAACTTTATACAAATCAAAATAAAAATCGCCACAGCGCTTTATTGTTTCCAAAGGAATGGGAAAAGAGAGAATAACCCAAAAAAGGGGGAAAGATTCAAGGTAAGGGGGTTGGTTATGCAAAGGGAAGGTATTAGCACCCTAAACATCTACGGTACTCCACAAGAGCCTCTTTGTAAAGTCTGTATATTTTGGCTATATAAAAAATGTGTGTTATATATAAAATGGATGGTGGAGGTGAGAAAAGAAATATATTATTTTATGATTTTTGCACCCTCCGCGGTTGCGAACCTTTAGTGCCTACGTACCACCTTTCGTGCAATAGGGGATCAGGGTACACGTAGTTCCTCTTTTAAAAATTTGAAACATGAGTGTTTTGGTTAATTTTAAGAGATAAGGCATCATCGTCATTCTCCGTGTGGAAAACATACTTACTATCCACAATCATGAGAAAGGAGAATTTGCATCATCTCAAAGTGGAGGATATGGCTTGGATTTAAAAATCAACAATTCCTCACTCAACACCCAAGTGGAAAATGTCTCCACTACATATTGTAGAAGTATAGTTGTTTGCATCACTACAAGGATTGACAAGAGTCTAATCTTTTAAGAAAAAGTTTAAGGGTAAAAGCCAAAGTGGCAAAAATGGTTTGAAATGAGATTGGTTGACTTTTAGTCTTCTCATCAAAAAAAATGTCAAAGTATTATTAAATTGATTGAGGTTTATTCATGAAAATGTTTTGAAAATGCATGGACCTAAATCCAATTTTATTATGAAAGTGTTTAAGTTTCAAAACAAGAAGAGTTTTCAAAAGGAGGGAGAAGATTTTTGAAATTAAAGAAGATGGGAGGAGAAGAAGAGACTATCCTAAAGCATAAGGTAAAAGCTAAGGATAAGGACCATCTAACCGTCAAGAAGCAAAAAACTTGACATTATGAGTCAAGATAGAAATCCCATTCTTGGATTGAAACCAAGCAAGCAAAGATACTAGACCTCTTCAAATATATTAAGTCTTCACAAAAATTAGGCTGAGTAACGGTTGTATACGGGTGAATTCCAGATTACAAATCAAGGATGCAATCACAAAAACCTGCACACAAAACAAACAAGCAACCCAATGTCTTGAGGTAAACCTCAAGAGCTCCAGACAAAATAATCAGATAAGATCACAAGGTCTCCAAGATAGGCCAAGGTTTCTAATCCTAAGTCCAGAAAATTCCACTGCTCCATAATGCCAAGGATAGTAACCAAATAGTCCAAGTACCATTAAGAGTTTTTTAGGGTTTATGTTGATTATTAAGTATCTTAGGAAAAGAAAAGCTCAAGTGAGCAAAGTAAAAATGACAAGAATAAATAAATGCTCAAATGGGCAAAGATAAAAAATGGCATGAAATGTAAAATGCTAAAAATAAATAGTACATAAAGCATAAAAAGAATAAAGCATAAAATAAACAAGTCAATAATTAGTGGTTAGTTGGATGACCATCTTGAAACTTGCATTTGGAACTCATTAGAGGATTGGTAGAACCAAAGCCTCCACACAACAAGTTGCATTTTCTTTTTGTCAAGTATATCATCCATTTGGAATTCTCATAAGTACCATTTAATGATCAACAATGTTTAAGTGATCCGCATTGACCAAAGGTGTTGTAGATCCATTAGAGGATTGGTAGAACCAAAGCCTCCACATAATGAATCTCAAGGTTATTGGATCAAAGAGATCAAATTAACATACTTGGGCTTGCAACCATAAGTTTGGGCCACGAATGATCATTTATTCGAATCGAGACAAAATTTAGCGCCATGTTAAGCAATCGTAAGTGGACTTATATAGAAGTCGCACTTATTTTGAGGCCGGTCAATAGCAATCTATGCACCATTTGTTTTGAGACAGGATATAGAGATCATACTCCAACAATATTTAGTGCAAGAAGAAGGGAATGAGATGAAGATGAATTAGGATAAAAAAAGAAAACCATATTTGAATTAATATTTAATCAAAATATTATTAAAATCATTCATCCATTTTTGTGGAGTTAGACTCAACACCATGGATCCAATGATGTTAATAAAGCCATGACCAAAAAATCAACCCAAGACAGCCAGAAAATATTCACAAAATGATATAATATTTAATATATATTAAAGAATAAAAAAATGTTAAAATAAACTAAAAAATAATGGGGAAAATACCAATAATATTCAAATTAATCAAGAAATGAAAAATAAAACCATAGAAAAATCAGAAATGGATCCAAATATTTTTATAAAAAATTTGGGAATTTTTAAAAGTCAAAAACTATTTTTAAAAATTAAAAAGTAAATGGGTAAAATAAAAAAATGGTAAAAAATAGTAAAGTCAGAAACAAAAATAAAATAAAGTCACCAATATTTGTCACAATGTCATTGGATCATTCTATAATTTTTTCAGAATTTAAAAATGTGTAAATGTATTTTTAAACATTTTAAATGAATCAAATAAGTGCAAAATTCATAAAAAAATACCAAAACACAAAATTAAATTGTGAAAAAATAAAAATCATAAAGAGAATAATCAAAAAAAATTTCATAATTTTTTTGGACTAAAATGAATTTTTTATGATTTTTTTGAAATTTAAAACAATTAAAATATAAAAATCAGAAAAAGAAAATAAAAGAAAAAGATGTGGACCATTAGATGAGAGTCAAAACGCGTTAGTAATCAAATCCAAGGGATCTGGCGCGCTGTGCATATCATGGTCTTTACTGAATAAAGCACTGAATCAAATGTAAAATCAGAAATTCAAAAAATACAAATGGCACGCTTTCATTGGTTAGAAGGTGACACGTTGGTCATCTTCAACCTCCAGCCTCACAAATTACAGGTTTCTCAAACTGTAAAATTAGAAGCTTGGGCCTATGCCATTCGTTTCGTCTCTTCAAGACGAAGATAACCATACCCTCGCGCCATTTTTATATAAACTGTAACTCAAGCAATTTGGAAAGAAAGTTTTGAAAGGGGATTTGAAAATTCATGGTCAAAACGTGTTTCCAGATAAAAGTTAGTGTTACGATTAGAACCAGGGTAATGAGAGAAACACAATGCTATCAAAGTTTTGAAGAATTGATGAAAGATTCTATCTATTGAAGTTGAGTTGTAGAGCTCTGAAACTGGACTTCTATGGAGCAATATAGGGCACGATTCTTTAATGTAATGGTATGGTTAGCTTCAGGGACGATCAAGGAAGGTGAATTGATGGAGAAAATGAATTGAAAAAGGCTTGAGAATAGGATTCGAAGTAGCTGAATTTTGAGTTGTGAAGCAAGTTTGGCAGGGTGATTATGGCTATCTAAGCTTGAGAAAATGAATGGGATAGTACATGTATTTATAGGAGAAGCAAATAGGATCAAAAGGAAGAGTGAATGATGCGTTTTGGAGGGAATTCGTGCAAACCTGATGCACGAGTGAAGTGTGATCCAAACTTCACAAAAACTCATCCAATTCTTGCGTTTTGATGCACTAATCCACTTGGGAAAGTTGGCTAATCATGTTTAGACCAAAAAC
The DNA here is from genome assembly GCA_948472305.1 of Vicia faba. NCBI lineage: Eukaryota > Viridiplantae > Streptophyta > Magnoliopsida > Fabales > Fabaceae > Vicia > Vicia faba. The sequence goes on along the minus strand of OX451736.1, from coordinate 255,128,577 downwards.
GCGTGCTAATTTAAGGTTTAGATGTTGTAACATGAAATTCAAATTCTGACTTGCAGGGAAACTTCAATTCCAAGTTACCACTTTTGAAACAATGGCATTTCCATCTCAGGGAGTCTTAAGGCATGATTCTTGATGCTTTGGAAAGATGAGGTAACAAACTTTGCCATGGAAAAATAATGGAATCAATTGGAGGCTTGAGCTGAAAATTATATGGAGTCAAAGTTGGAGAAAAAGAGTTGACTTTCCATACTTAGAAATATTTCAAATTCTTCTTTAAAAATGACCTATAATCCCTTGCTTCCAAACATGGCCTTGCACTTTGAATTTGCTCTTGATCAAAAAAGATGGAATGAAGTAGACCTCTTGAATTACAATTTTCAATTTGAACCACTCAAAATCTCCAAAAATTGAGCAAGTTATGACTTGTTGAAGTTGGCCAAAAATCATGAAATGACCTATAATCTTTTGCATTCTTAAGGCATCTTCCATCCATTTTCTTACTTTACACATAAAAGAAGGCATGAAGTACACATCCTTAAGATCATCATGAAAAAATAATGGGCTCAAGGTGATAAAAATTGACTAATTTATGTCAATTTGAAGTCACGTATGGAAAACTAGGGATTCAACTGGATGACTTGTGATCTTGCTTCTTCACCAAGTTCCTTCCATATGAAAACTCTTTGGATCTTTTGAAGTGATTTGTTGGTAACTATGTGAGGAGAAGAATGTTTTTGGAATCACTCAAAAATGACAAAATATGAGCAAGATGTGCCTTTCTGAAGTCCAAAACACTAGCCCCTAGATCAAGAAAATGCTTGGTGGAACTTTGCCAAGTTTGAACAAACTTTTTGTGCCAATATTCTTCCTTTGTGAATAGAAATTGTTGAGGGTGATGATGAGGACCTATGGCCACCAAAACCAATTTCATATCAACTTTAAAACAACTTCAATGGTGAGGTTTGAATCTCTCAAGCTTTTAACTAGGACATGGAAATAAACTCATGAACTCATGAAGCAACTTGCTAAACCTCATTGCTTTTACCTACATTATCAAAAAGTAAGACAACCCAACATTGCATTTTATTAATTAGAGAGAAAAATCAAAGTACAATATCTATGATCACAAAAGCAAACAAATCAAGGTGCTTGGTAACTTCTCAAAGAGAAAAGCTAAAGATAGGGAGAAGAACCAAAATCCCTAATGTGATTTTGTGGTGATTGAAACAATGTGGTATGATGAAGGGATCTTAGGGGCAAAAATTGGGGTACAACATCTTCCTTTATTTAAGTTTCTTCTATCCGGAGATACAAAGGTTAAAAATCTTTGTGTCGACGTGATCGAAGACACTTAAATATAAAACAAACCCTGTTTTTGGCCCTAAGATGCAATGCAAATGTTTATGCATATGAATGCATATGAACAGAAGAGACACAAAGTAGCATTGGGGAGGCAATACAAAATGCAGAAGCAAAAGAGCAATCCCACCAGGAAAATTAACCACTGGTAAACCACGAGAATAGAATCAGAGAGGAGGATAACAAGCATCGACGTTCACTGCCGATGTACTATCGTCGTTCTCTAAATATATCATACCACCGCCATTCACTGACGATGAACTATCAACGTTCACTGAAGATAGCAAAAAGATAACAAACACCAACGTTCAATACCGATGTACTACTGTGATCGGTGGATCTGGAACTGACTGTTTAACGCTGGTTCGCGAAATGTCGCGGAAGCAAGAGTCGCCACCGTCTTTTATTTTCTCCAGTAGGAAAGGACAAAAGCACAGAAAAATTCCTTTAAAGAGATCGCTCTCGGTTCGGGAGGTAGGTTATAGAAAGGGAAGGTGTTAGCACCCTTTCTATCCATGGTTATCCATGGGCTCTTAGATACTTGCTCATATGTTTTCAAATTGTTTTGCGTGCTTTTCAATGTGGGTTTAAAAGTTTCTTTTGAAAAATTTCAGATCGACTCATACGTCAGAGTGTTTGAAAAATTTGCTTTGAAAGCTTTTGAAAAGTGTTGGTGTGAAAAGTATTTTTTTGATTTGTTTTGAGATGAGAGCAAGCATCCTTGAGAACCTACCTACCCTAAGGAATTCGTCTGTGTAAATGTCCTTTAAAGTAGTGCCATCCCACCATTGAGAGGTAGGTAGCACCACCGTTGGAGGTGTTCGGGTCAATTCGAATTTAGGGACATGGTGATCACCAGAGCAATGGGAAGACACCTTAGAAGCTACCCTCATGCCAGGTTCCCGGATCATGAGGACTTACTAAGACGTCCTCTACTCGACGACCACCTTTCGAAAGGCAACAGTGAGGCGTACCCTAGGGGTCGTGTGTGCGAATTGTGTGTCATGTTTCATTTATTTGTCTTGTCATGTTTGTCGTGTTCTAGCGTTTGATTTTATTTTAAGTCCATTCATTCTTGCATGCATATTTAACAGTTATAAGTTGCGAGGAAATAAAGCTAAACTATTACAAATGGCGCGGGTCCACATCGCCAAAATTAAACCGGACCCGATTTAACGGAAAAATAAATAAAGCGAATAAATAAAAGTGCGAGAAATTTAAATTACATGGCTTTGGGATATTTACAAAATTATAATGAGCGATAATAAAATAAATGCGAGAAATAAAGAAATTAACAAAATTAGGGCGTTGGGCCCTTTTGCAAATAATTAAAAGTTAATGAGAATTAAAAATTAAAATTAAATGAGAATGATGTTTTTTGTGTTTTTTAGGTTTAATGAAAAAAAGAATTTAATTGAAATTAAATTAGACGGCAAACCCTAAATCTAATGTTTTTTTATTTATTATGAAAGAATTGAAATATGACCTAAAATTAAATCTAATTCATTTATGTACAATTTACTTATAAAAATAAAATAATGAATAAATAGTATTGTGAGAAATAAAAATTAAAAAGACCTTAAAACTATCAATTAATCTAATTCTACATGTTTTTGGATTTTCATAAAAAAAAGAAATTAACATTGAAAACCTAATTAAATTAAATAATTATAAGTATTTATTATGAAAATAATTAAAATTAAAAATTCTATTTTTATTTGGACGTTTTATTTTTTATGATGTTTTTCTGTATTTTTTGTAAAAAAGATATTTAATTTAAATCAGAAAATAAATAAACAGATAAACAATTAAAAATAATAAAAGATAAAAAATTAGAAAAAGATAGAACCAGGGGGGGTTTGCTGTCCCCTTATGGAGGTGTGAATTTGAGAGGCCTGGCCCAATAACGTTGGAACTTGGTTGACTTTTTGAATCCCATGCTACGCGTCTGACTCATGCCTAGGGTGTACCATGAAGCCTGGACATTGATTTGATCATTGTGGACGCGTGGGTGGCCTGGATATAGCGTGTACGGTGAGTCTTTGTGTGAGACCTGTATGAGATTGCCAAGAGAAAAATAATATGAAATTTTGCAAGACCTGGGATTTGAACCCAGGTCTTTGAGGCCATGCACACAACGCGTTACCACTGAGCCATCATGTTCATAATTAACATATAATATCAATTAAATATCAAAAAGCAAAGTCAATGCGTAATGGGCAAAACGCGCGTGAATTCAAAAAGGGCCAATCACATAGTGACAACGAGGTTGTCTTCTTCCCCACCCTGTAAAACAAAATGAATAGGCGACGGTTTTTGTAGCGTGGTTTAAAGAGGGATTCCAGGAAATAGCGAATAGAATTCCTTGATCAATAAATCTATCGCGAGGCATGCTTCTTGTTCATGGGACCACGCTGAGTTCAACCATGGCCATCTTGAACCCTAATTTTACCTGGTTGTGAAACCCCCAATTTGGGAAACCTGTAACCCTAGTATGTAACAATGGCAACTTCTCATATATGGCACAAAAACAAAATCAAACACGTTGGTTAGCTTTAGAACATCATGACAAACAATAATCCATAAAGAAAAATGCATGAGGATGCTTAAATCGTGCTATGCGAATTCAAAGTTTTCTTGATACGGTTTGAGTTCCAGATACCAGTTCAAGGCGTTTGAGTTAATGCCAATGGTTGGAATATGTCCAGGAATTCACAAGGAAGCTTTTGCAAAAGGAATGGAGCTTTGAATCAGTCTCTAGGGTGGATTTCAGAATTGGATTTTTTGAGAAATTTTGCAAGTTTGAGTATTGGTTTGCTGCGCAGTTTTCAGTCTTGGATGATTAGGGTTGTGTTGTAGTATATGTAAGGAATGATTTAGGTTGGAAAAGCTGTACAAAATCTCATGAATTAATGGTTTTTGATAATTGATTTTGTTAAGAATCTTTTCACATCTTTTTTCATGTTCTTTGTGTCAATTAGGTTCAAATCAATCCAAAACTTTCCTAAATGGGATATGCACGAAATATTGAATCCAAACATGTATAAAAAGATTTGTTTTGGTCAAGTTTTATATTTTTCATATATTAAAATCATTTAAATGAATATAAATTAATATTAATTCAAATAAATAATTAAAAAATATGAGAATACTTCCCTTTGGGCCTAGTGGTCGTGCATAGGCTTGGCATGAAGAAATTTGGAAGAAAATTGGGCCCATTTGCATTTTTAGGCCTTTTGCATCAATGTTGATTTTCAAAAATTTCCAAATATTTCCCAACTTCCACAAGGCATAACTTGGTCAATTTTTAAGCTTTTCACATGTTCTTGGACATTTTGGAAAGGTCTTTGAGTCCTTCAACCAATGCCTTTGGTCCCATGTCATTTTGATTTACCAATCTCAAGTTATGGCCTTTGACTTAAAGTCACTTTTTGTTGACTTTTGAAAATGACCTATAATGTTGAAATTGATAACTTTTTGTGAGAGCATTTCTTGGACTTGGAACATGAAGATGAATTGTAGGAAATGTCTTTCTCTTCAAAATGAGCTTTGGATGGAATTTTTCTGATAATCCATGTGAAAGTTATGCCCTGGTCAATTTCAGTTGACTTTTTCAGCTGTCCAAATATAGCAACTTTTGCATCTTTGATGATTTCTGAGCCAAATCTTGAGAATCATGATCAAGCATTGATCAAATGATGTTTGTGGCTTCAAAATGTTATGTTGATCAAAAATTTGAACTTTTGACTGTCAAATGACCATTTTGCCCCTACAGTTGACTGTAGTGCAATTTAGGATTTTGACTGTGCAATTTTGAGCTGAATGCCTTGAAACTTGACATGAGGATACTTGACCATCTTTGTAAGCATATGAGACTTGATTGGGCCTTTGAGAAGTTCATTTGCTTGACCAGAACTCAAACCCTAGTTTTGACTGTATAGGAGACAGTTGAGCTGTACAACCCTTGGGGCATTTTTGTGACCTTGACTTTGACCATTCTTGATGAATATGGGAGGGCAAATTTTGGGGTACAACAACTACCAACGTCTACTGAAGGTAGAAAGAGAAAATATCATACCACCGCCGTTCACTGACAATGAACTATCAACGTTCACTGAAGATAGCAAAAAGATAACAAACACCAATGTTCACTGCCGATGTACTACCAACGTTCACTGAAGGTAGAAAGAGAAAATATCATACCACCTCTGTTCACTGACGATGGACTATCAACGTTCACTGAAGATAGAAAAAATATAATAAACACCAACGTTCACTGCCGATGTACTACCAACATTCACGGAAGGTAGAAAGAGAAAATATCATACCACCGCCGTTTACTGACGATGAACTATCAAGGTTCACTGAAGATAGCAAAAAGATAACAAACACCGACGTTCACTGCCGATGTACTACCAACGTTCATTGAAGGTAGAAAGAGAAAATATCAAGTTTTCCAGAATTCTGGTGTTCTGTCAAGAACGGGTCTTGACTTCTTCTTTAACCAAGGAGATCTGCCTAGAAAGGGTACTATGTAACCTGTCTCAAATAAAGAGACTACCACTTATTACCAAAAGGGAGCTGTAAAGAAAAATGGCTTTCCAAGGATAGAAATATGACTTCCCAGAGAAATGCCATGATATTCCCGCTGAGGAGATAAAGTCTCCTTGTGCAAAATAAATGCACAAGAAAAAATTCAAAGTTTTCAGAAATCCATAATACACGACATCGTCATGCAACCACAAATTCAACTCAGAAAAATACCGGAACAAGACGGCCCAAGAGGATTCATCCTTTGAGAAATAAACTCAAGAGGGAAAACCAAATTCAACCAAACAAAGAGCGCTGCGGTAAAGGTCGGAAACACAATGTCCATGCATGATGATTTTAGCAACGTATGATGCATGTATGAATGTACGAGTGCTATTGTGCATATGTTGATAAAAAGGATACATAATCAGTGCAGACAAACGAAACCGCCTCAGTTACTAACAACATTGAGCTAAGCTTCAATCAGAAAAATCGAACCAGGAAAGGTGAAAGTGACTGCGGAAACCAAACCTATTGCGTTAACTTCACTGAGGAGAACATAATCCGACTGTAGCTCAAATCAAACAGACACCGGGATAGAACACCCTGCTTTCGGGTTCATCAGAGAAACAATTTTCCAAAAGTAACATGCCTATTGGAGATTTCAAGATCAACCTTAAATAAGGAAAACTGACGTCGAAACAACCAAACCTCACTGGGGAATTCATGCCTGCCTCCCAAGAGAAAAGAAACTGCGGGTTGAAAATTTTCACCACGAACCCTCATCCCAACAAGAGATGCCCTGGGATAACCCTCTCGGGAGATCAAGAAGTCAACACTAGTGCCGATACTGTAAAAAGAGCAACACTTCAGCACACCAAGGGAATAAAACCTTTCATCATATGAGGGAAGACTTTGTTGGGGAAGCTGGGACGAAGGCTTCTGACCATGCAAACCCAAAATCAAAAGAGAATCAAGACTTGACTGGGGATAATGGGATCACCAACCTAAATACTATACTTTGTACCCACTGATATCATCTTTAACTATCTGGGAAACACACAAAGATTGCGCACATACCAGCAAAATGAACTGAGAAAACCTTTATGAAGGAAGTAAATCTTCTTAAAGCAACCAGAATTTGTTCATCCTTGGGATCACCATTTTTGTTGTCAATGTTTCATCACAAATCCCAAAGTAAAATGAATTGTAAAGATCTCTTTTTTTTTAAAAGTCAATTTTGCTTTTTCATCTCTTTGCTTTAAAAGTTATTATCAGTAACAAATGAAGTCTTTGCAAGCTAAATAAAATTAAGAATATAAAGAATTGGGAAAAAGCTCGAATTTCATTAATAGAATGGTAGTCTGCGAATGGCGAGACTCCATGGATGATTACAAAATTTGGGAAATGGTAATACATAATGGAAAAGATACATTGAGATACAATGACCACTATCCCCCCTAACAACTTTTGAAATCCTGAGCAGCAGCCTCCGTTGAAGTATGGTGAGGATCTGAGAAGATTGTTGCTTTGGTGATCAAGTTTCGCCTGACGTAGTTACTTGCCAAGAAAATCCCTAACTTTTGCCTAAGCTTCCCTTGCGGGTTTTCAACTTAGCGGGAAATTTATTCTGTTTATATCTCTAATTTTTGCCTAGACCGCCCTTTTGGATTTTCGGCCTACCGAGACGCTCTTTTTTACCTAAGACGCCCTTTCGGGTTTTCACCTTAGCGAGCTGTTCTTTTATTTCTTTAGGCAAAGTATTTCTTGACTGCATCAGCATTCATGGGACGTGGGAACTACTCGCCATCCATAGTTTCAAGAATTAATGCACCACCAGAGAAGGCTTTCTTGACAACATACGGGCCATCGAAATTGGGAGTCCATTTGCCCCTAGAATCAGCGTTGAAAGACATGATCTTTCTGAGCACGAGGTCCCCTTCTCCGAATTCACGAGGTTTGACCTTTTTATCAAATGCTTTCTTCATTCTTTTCTAATATAACTGCCCATGACACAAAGCTGTCATTCTCTTCTCTTCAATCAAATTCAATTGGTCAAACTTGTTCTAAACCCATTCAACCTCTGCCAATTTAGCTTCCATTATCACACGCATCGAGGGAATCTCTACCTCGACAGGGAGTACAACTTTCATTCCATACACTAGGTAAAATGGGGTCGCTCCTGTTGAAGTTCGAACAGATGTTCGATATCCATGTAGAGCAAAAGGGAGCATTTCATGCCAATCCTTATAAGTGATAACCATTTTCTGGATAATTCTCTTGATATTCTTATTAGCAGCTTCAACAGCCCCATTCATCTTTGGCCTGTATGGAGATGAATTATGATGGACAATCCTGAATTCTTCACACAGTTCCATCATCATCTTGTTGTTCAAATTTGAACCATTGGTAGTGATGATTCTGCTTGGCACACCGTATCGACATATAAGATTGTTTTTGGTGAAATGCACCACCACTTGTTTGGTAACATTGGCATATGAAGCAGCCTCTACCCATTTGGTAAAGTAGTCAATTGCTACCAAGATGAAACGGTGTCCATTTGAAGCTTTGGGTTCTATCATCCCGATCATGTCAATACCCCACATAGAGAAAGGCCATGGGGAGGAAATCACATTGAGATGTGTCGGAGGCACATGGATCTTATCTGCATAAATCTGGCATTTATGGCACTTCTTTGCAAATTTGTAACAATTGGATTCCATTGTCAACCAATAATATCCTGCCCTTAGCATCTTTTTAGCCATTGAATACCCATTAGCATGAGTGCCAAATGAATCTTCATGAATCTCATGCATCAACATGTCTGCTTCGTGTCTATCCACGCATCTGAGCAAGACCATGTCAAAATTTCTCTTGTATAGCACATTTTCACTGAGGAAGAAACTGCCTGCCAATCTTCTCAGTGTCTTTCTATCTTTCTTTGACGCACCAAACAGGTATTCCTGAGTCTAAAGAAAATGTTTGATATCATAATACCAAGGTTTTTCATCTTCTACCTCCTCTGCCGCAAACACATTGTAGGTGTTTAGGTATTGGCTTGCATTTTTGGTAAATCCCTAGTGTATGTGTGAATGTCATGACTGATGTCATAACATTCTAGTTCAGGTTGTACTAACTCAATAGGTACATGTGCAGAAAAATATTGTAATTCAAATACTGATGTTTATAAGTGTGTATCTGAGCATGTTTGCAAAATGATCACATTTTGCTAAATCAGTAGACAGGTTTTCTCAGATGTCATAACAGATGTTATGACATCCTGTTCTGAACTAACAGGATTGCAGGATTGGATAAGTCTGAGTTTTTTCAGGAAATAACTCAGTCCCTTCTAAACAGACTCCTGCGTTTTCTGAGGAGTAACCTAGCTCAATCCTAACCTGATCAATAAAGTACTGTGACCTGGTCTTTAGGTCAAACGGAATCAACCCTAGGTTTTTGGAAACCCTAACTGAAGTTGCAGCTGCTATATATTCAACAGAGCTGCGGTTTTTCAAGGCATCCCTGCTGATTGATTAGAAGATCAATTTTGTAATCTGTATAGATTTGTTTATTGTACTCCAAGCAATTATCATTGTGATAAGTGCCTTGGAATAGGTTTCAATTGTAAGGGTTGTGTAGCACTCAAAGCTTTGAAGCAAGAGTGTTTGAATGTCACTTGACTAAAGCTGTGAAGCAGAGTCAAGTTAGTTGTGTACATCACTCAAAGCTGTGAAGCACGAGTGATTGTATTACTTGATTAAAAAGCTGTGAAGCTTAATCAAGTGTGTGTTTATTGAAGAGTGTCTTCATCAATTCTTAAGTCAAATTGGTTTATGTATCACTGCTGTGATTGAGGGGGAGTGAGTAGGAACTCAGGTTTAAGTTGTACTTAGATTAGAATTGCATTGGGTAGGTCTTAAGTGAAGGAGATAAACTGGTTGGTTTATTCCTGAATTAACATCTCTTATAGTGGATTCTCTCCCTGGCTTGGTATCCCCCAGAGTAGGTGTTGTTGCACACTGAACTGGGTAAACAATTGACTGTGTTATTTACTGCTTTTGTATTTACTGTCATATAGTAAGTCAGATACGGTGTCATAACATTGGACGTGACATTGAGTATCTGTAGCCAGAATTTCAATTGGCATCAGAGCAGGCACCCTGCCTGTATTACTGGGTGAGATCTAGGGATATCACTTTCTGGCACTATGGACAAAGAAGGAGTTTTTGGAAATAGACCACCCATTCTGGATGGAACTAATTATGACTACTGGAAACCTCGTATGATTGCCTTCCTAAAATCTCTGGACAAAAAGGCTTGGAGAGCTGCTGACAAAGGATGGATTCATCCCACCATAACTGAAAGAGATGGGACAATCAGTCTGAAGCCTGAGGAAGATTGGAGTAAAGAAGAAGATGAGTTAGCTCTGGGAAATTCAAAAGCTTTAAATGCCTTGTTCAATGGAATAGATAGAAACATCTTCAGACTAGTACATCAATATGAACTGGCCAAGGAAGTTTGGGATACTCTCAAAACTACTCATGAGGGCACTTCCAAAGTAAAAATGTCAAGGCTTCAGATGTTGACCACTAAATTTGAGAATCTAAAAATGATGGAAGATGAAACCATTCATGAGTTTCACATGAACATCTTGGAGATTTCCAACACCTCAGGAGCACTGGGAGAAAAAATGTCAGAAGAAAAACTGGTGAGGAAGATTCTCAGATCCTTGCCTAAAAGATTTGCAATGAAGGTAACTGCCATAGAGGAAGCCCAGGACATTAGCAAGTTAAAAGTGGATGAACTTATTGGGTCTCTTCTGACTTTTGAGATGGGGATCACTGATAATGGTGACAAGAAGAACAAAAGCATAGCACTTGTATCCAACACTGGTGTTGAATACAAGGAAGATGAAGAAGAAAACATATCAGAAGCCATTGCCATGCTTGGAAGACAGTTCAACAGGCTCATCAAAAGAATGGACCCAAAGTCAAAGTCTAATGTTCATAACATTCCTTCTGACATTGACAGCAGAAGACCAAGGTCAGAAGATAAGGGAAACCATGGCAGAGGTATTCAATGCCATGGATGTGAAGGATATGGACATATTCGAGCTGAATGTCCTACCTTTCTTAAGAAGCAAAAGAAAGGAATGACTGTTACCTGGTCTGACTATGATTCAGAAAGCAATTCTGAAGAAGAATCTGCCAAACTAGTTACTGCCCTAACTAGTGTTTGTACTTCTGAAAGTGACACCAGTGATGAAGAAGTGACATTTGAAGAACTGGCTGATACCTACAAGAAATTGTGTATCAGAAGTGGTGAAGTCTGTGTGCAAAATGAAAAACAATCAAAACTCATTATAAAGCTGGAGGCTGAAAAGAGGGCAAATCTTGAAACTATAAGTCATTTAGAAGGAGAAGTTCAACTGCTGAACTCACAACTGAATCAGATGACCAAATCTGTCAAGATGTTGACCAATGGAACAGACAAATTGGAAGAGATCCTTCAGGCTGGACAAAATATGGGAAATAAATCTGGCCTAGGATTTGTGGAAACAAAGAAATTTGTTACCGGGAAGCAAATGTCAAAACGGATGTCTCAACATTACTCTCAACATCAGGGACAGAGACATATGAAGAAGAGGTACCAAAGATGGAGATGTCATCATTGTGGGAAATATGGTCACATAAAGCCCTTCTGCTTCAGATTACATGGATATCCGAATCAGAACTCAAATGTCAAACCTAAGTCGAAAAGGGTACCACACACTCCTCAATGGAAGAAAAAGGCTACTGCACTGATAGCTCACACTTCCCTGAAGATCTCTGCAAAGGAAGATTGGTACTTTGACAGTGGATGTTCCAGACACATGACTGGATTCAAAAATCTCCTCAATAATGTTATGCCTCACACCACCAGTTTTGTGACCTTTGGAGATGGTGCTAAAGGAGAAGTCAAAGGAGTTGGTAATTTGGACTACCCTGGAGTTCCAAGTCTGAATAAGGTACTGCTGGTAAAAGGATTGACTACTAATCTCATTAGCATCAGTCAATTATGTGATCTAGGATTCATGGTCAACTTCTCAAGATCTGAATGTCTAGTATTTAATGAAAAACTAGATGTTGTAATGAGAGGAATCAAATCCAAAGATAACTGTTATGTGTGGCAGCCTGAGAACACTGATATCTCCACTATGAGTCAAATCATCAAAGAAGAAAAAGAGATGAAACAGTGGCAGCATAAGCTTGGAAGAATAAAAAGAGCTATTCCTATGGAAGCTGTCAGAAGAACTCCAAAACTACAGGCTGATAATATATGTGATGTGACAAATAAACTTGAAAAAGAATGTGTTGGAAAGAACAAGTCTCATAAATTCTGTTCTCAAAACATCCGGTCAAAACAGATGCTACCTAAGTACAATGTTACACAAGATGTTGTGACATTGTGGTGTGATAATCTGAAAACATTCAACATCTCCTTGAACCCTATTGACTTTGAAGAGAAGAAGTCATTTGAACTGGAACATAGCTTCTCTAAGCTTCAGCTGACTGATTCTTCTACCAAGGCGCGTGTTGGAAATAAACTTGAAAAATTGAGGGGCAGATTGGGTATTCACCAACATGATAAATTATAGCAATTAGTTTTGCTGAAAACAAGGGTTGAAGGGATTAATTTTATTAAGTCTATATTTAGTGGGTTAATCATATTCATTCACAATTCCTTCAAAAGCCTTAAGAAGTTGAAGAGACTCCCTTGTACTCCCTACCTCTCTCATCCTTGCAACCTGTTTCCTCCTCCCAATCAAAGAGTTTTCTCAAACTGCTACTATTACTCAACGTTAAACACAATGTCTCAGACATCGTCTTCCACCATGGCGGCTTCGTCTCACTCATCATCGTCGTCATCTGATCAAGATTCTAGGGCAATCACTACATGCATAGAATCTGAAGTTCTTGAGGTCACTCCTCTCAGGGAGATGGCAACTGACCCAGCCAGAGTCAAAAAGCTCAGGACCAGACATGCAGGAAGAGCTCAAGCTACAGTCTCTGGTAATTCTTCTCTTCCTTCGTCTTCCATACCTAATAAAGAAGGATCAGTTCAAGTACACCAAGCTATTGCTAGACTGGTTACTAGCATTCTGAGTGGCAACCAATCTGTACCGGGGATTTCTATCCCTTTGAATCAATCAGAAAGTCCAAATGTGGAAGGTTCTGAAAATATAGATGTCACTGAGGATGTTGTGACACCAAAAGACAACATTCAGAATCCCTCTGAAAAGGCTGCTGATCCACCTATCATTGATGTGGATGAAGATTACTCAGATAATGAACTGATTGCTAATATGAACCCTAGCATTGCTAGGAGATTGATGAAAAGAAAGAGTAGTGAGACTGTTAAACCTGATGCTAAGAAATCCAAGGCTGAAGGGATGGCTGAGAAAATTCAGACAAAAGGGAAGAAGGCACAGGTGCAGACTGCTAGACAACCAATCTCCAAGAAAAGTAAAGAACCTGAAACTTCTGATTCTGATGATGAATCAGAATTTGAGATTGACATTGACAATACTCCCATCAGAAGGAAGCTCCCCTCCAGCAAGATTGCTAGAGTGCCTGAAGTGCCAACAGACAACATCTCCTTTCATCATCCTGACAATGCAAACAGATGGAAGTATGTGTGCCTGAAGAGAATAGCCTTGGAGAGAGAACTCAACAATGATGCCTTGGAGTGCAAAGACATCATAGATCTGATCAGGAATGCTGGGCTAATGAAGACAGTGTTGAAGTTTAACAAATGTTATGAAAATCTGGTTAAAGAGTTTGTAGTAAACCTGTCCAATGATTGTGCTGATGGGAGGTCAGTTGACTTTGAGAGTGTGTTTGTTAGAGGAAGAAGGGTCAAGTTCTCTCCATCAGAAATCAACAAGTTTCTTGGAAGAACAAATAAGGACTGTCCTGATCTAGAGGCAACTGACAATGAAGTGTGCTTGACCATCACTGCCAGGCAAGTAAAGTACTGGCCATTGAAAGGGAAGCTGAAGGCTAGTAAACTCAGCATGAAATTTGCCATCTTGCATAAAATAGGTGCAGCCAACTGGGTGCCTACAAATCACAAATCAACCATCTCCACAGGATTGGGGAGATTTATCTATGCTGTAGGAACCAAGACTGCCTTTGACTATGGAAGGTACATCTTTGAACAAACCTTGAAGCATGCTGGCAGTTATGCTGTCAAAGGACCAATTGCTTTTCCCTCCCTCCTTTGTGGAACCATCCTTGCACAATACCCTGACATCCTTGTAGCAAGAGATACAGTCTGCAAAAGAGCCCCTGCCCTTGGCCTGCACTACAAACTGTTTCAGGGATCCCATGCTCCAGACATTGTCATAACATCAGCTGAGACATCGTCTGCAAAGATCCAGTCCAAGACATCAGATGTCATAGCTGTTTTAAAAGAAACTTGCAAAGATCTGGATGCTAGAAAAAGGACCCTAGAAGCTCTGATTGCCAGGCTAGAGAAGGAGGAAGCTGAAGAAAGCAGAAGGGAAGAAGGTATAGAAGCTGAAGGACAGCTCAACATTGAAGAAACTGGCTCCTCTGAGTCTGATGACAGTGCTTGAAGGTTGATTGCTGCTTGGTGGTGTTGCTGGTGGAGTTTGGAAGTGTGTTCTGCTGTTGTCTGCTGCTGATCTTATTATTTTGTTTTGGATAACTGTATAACTTTATAAACATGTAATCTTTGGCCCATTTGTGGCTAAAGTGGGGGAGAATATTTTTGGTACTGCTTAATTAGTACTTGACACTATATTTTTCTGCTGTCACTTATTTCTGCTGCTATCTATTTATCTCTGATTGTTTAGGGACTTTAGCCAAAAATCTGCCAAAGGGGGAGTTTGTAGGTGTTTAGGTATTGGCTTGCATTTTTGGTAAATCCCTAGTGTATGTGTGAATGTCATGACTGATGTCATAACATTCTAGTTCAGGTTGTATTAACTCAATAGGTACATGTGCAGAAAAATATTGTAATTCAAATACTGATGTTTATAAGTGTGTATCTGAGCATGTTTGCAAAATGATCACATTTTGCTAAATCAGTAGACAGGTTTTCTCAGATGTCATAACAGATGTTATGACATCCTGTTCTGAACTAACAGGATTGCAGGATTGGATAAGTCTGAGTTTTTTCAGGAAATAACTCAGTCCCTTCTAAACAGACTCCTGCGTTTTCTGAGGAGTAACCTAGCTCAATCCTAACCTGATCAATAAAGTACTGTGACCTGGTCTTTAGGTCAAACGGAATCAACCCTAGGTTTTTGGAAACCCTAACTGAAGTTGCAGCTGCTATATATTCAACAGAGCTGCGGTTTTTCAAGGCATCCCTGCTGATTGATTAGAAGATCAATTTTGTAATCTGTATAGATTTGTTTATTGTACTCCAAGCAATTATCATTGTGATAAGTGCCTTGGAATAGGTTTCAATTGTAAGGGTTGTGTAGCACTCAAAGCTTTGAAGCAAGAGTGTTTGAATGTCACTTGACTAAAGCTGTGAAGCAGAGTCAAGTTAGTTGTGTACATCACTCAAAGCTGTGAAGCACGAGTGATTGTATTACTTGATTAAAAAGCTGTGAAGCTTAATCAAGTGTGTGTTTATTGAAGAGTGTCTTCATCAATTCTTAAGTCAAATTGGTTTATGTATCACTGCTGTGATTGAGGGGGAGTGAGTAGGAACTCAGGTTTAAGTTGTACTTAGATTAGAATTGCATTGGGTAGGTCTTAAGTGAAGGAGATAAACTGGTTGGTTTATTCCTGAATTAACATCTCTTATAGTGGATTCTCTCCCTGGCTTGGTAGCCCCCAGAGTAGGTGTTGTTGCACACTGAACTGGGTAAACAATTGACTGTGTTATTTACTGCTTTTGTATTTACTGTCATATAGTAAGTCAGATACGGTGTCATAACATTGGACGTGACATTGAGTATCTGTAGCCAGAATTTCACACATGACCGGGCCTATCTAGCCGTCGAACTGTAATTCGGGGTATATCATTCCAAGCATTTACTTGGTACATGGAAGCCAGAGTTGCCAGAGCATCTGCCATTTGGTTTTCATCTCTAGGAATGTGATGGAATTCAACTTTATTGAAGAAGGGTAGTAATCTTCTAGCATAATCTTTGTAAGGGATCAAGCCAGGGTGACGAGTGTCCCATTCTCCTTTAATCTGATTTATTACCAAGGCTGAATCACCATAAACATATAGAATCTTAATTCTAAGATCAATAGCTTCTTCAAGACCCATGATGCAAGCCTCATATTCCGCCATATTATTAGTGCAATCAAATGTTAACCTTGCAGTAAAAGGAATATTCGATCCATGAGGAGTAACAATCACAACACCAATTCCTTTACCATAAGCATTCACAGCTCCATCAAATAGCATACTCCAACGAGATTCAGGGTCGGGGCCCTCCTTAGGCAACGGTTCATCACAATCTTTCACTTTTAAGAACATCACATCTTTATCAGGGAATTCATATCCTGCAGACTGATGATCTTCCACCGGCTGGTGAGCAAGGTAATCTGCCAACACACTACTTTTGATAGATTTTTGAGTGTGGTACTCGATATCATATTCAGATAACAACATCTGCCAGCGGGAAATTCTCCCAGTAAGAGAAGGCTTTTCAAAAATATACTTGATTGGATCCATTTTGGAGATCAACCAAATAGTATGATTTAACATATACTGTCGCAAATGCTTTGCCGCCCAGGCCAAAGCACAACATGTTTTTCTAGCATAGAATACCGCGACTCACAATCAGTGAACTTTTTGCTGAGATAATAAATGGAGAACTCTTTCTTTCCTGTTTCATCCTGTTTTCCCAGAACATAACCCATGGATTTATATAATACTGTCAGATACATAATCAACGGTCTTCCTTCTACAGGAGGGAGCAAGATAAGAGGTTCAAGCAGATACTCTTTAATACTTTCAAATTCCCTTTGGCAGTCATCTGTCCACACACAACCTTGATCTTTCTTTAACAACTTAAAGATTAATTCACATGTTGCAGTCATGTGAGAAATAAATTTGGAGATATAATTCAAACGCCCGGGGAAACCCCTGACTTACTTTTCAGTTCTTGGCGCTGGAATTTCTTGAATTTCCTTGACTTTGTCAGGGTCAACTTCAATTCCTTTCTGGCTAAAAATAAAACCCAACAATTTCCCCGATCTAACTCCGAAGGTGCATTTATTTGGATTCAGGCGGAGATGATACTTCCTCAAACGCCGAAACAACTTCAACAAATCTTCTATATGCCCTTCTTCAGTTTGGGATTTGGAAATCATATCATCAAATATAATTCGATTTCCTTGTGCATCAGATCATGGAATAGGGTTGTCATAGCCCTCTGGTATGTTGCACCAGCGTTCTTCAACCCGAAGGGCATCACTCTGTAACAGAATTTTCCCCAGGGTGTGATAAACGTTGTTTTTTCCATGTCCTCTGAAGCCATTCTTATTTGATTATACCCATAAAATCCGTCCATGAACGAGAATACCTTGAATTTTGTTGTGCTATCCACTAACATGTCAATGTGAGGCAATGGAAAATCATCTTTTGGACTAGCTTTATTTAGATCTCTGTAATCTACGCACATGCGGACTTTTCCATCTTTTTAGGTACAGGGACAATATTGTAAATCCATTGAGGATACACTGATGTCACAAGAAAACTAGTATTAATCTGCTTTAGGACCTCCTCCTTGATCTTTACTGCCATATCTGGATGGGTTCTTCTCAACTTTTGTTTAACTAGCGGATACTCTGGCTTCAACGACAAGCGATGCTCGACAATGTCTGTATCTAGACCAGGCATATCTTGATAATACCAAGAAAAAATATCCACATACTCTTTCAACAGCTCAATCAACCCGCTCTTCACATCAGGATGCAACGATGCTCCAATCTTAACCTCCTTCGGATCTTCTTCTGAACCCAAATTAACCACTTCCAAAGGCTCCTTATATGGCTGAATGGTATTCTCCTCGTGCTCAAGCAACCGTGAGACCTCTTCTGGAATCTCGTCATAATCTTCTTCTTTGGCCCCAAACACAGGACATTTAAAGTTGGGAGAGGGTGCAGGGTCATTGTATTCAACGAGTTTTTTAATTAATCTGCACATGTGATTTATGATTGCTTTTAGAAACTGACACATATAACAAGTGATCATGCAGATTAATTTTCAGTTATCATTTATTTTGAAAGGGTTTTATTTATTACCATTTCCCAAGAAAAAGCAGAAAATAAAGATATATTTTTGGAAGAAAAGACAACTTTTATTAATGGTCTTAAAAGTCAAAGCAAACAGATAAGCCCATACAATACTTTCACCTTGGGAAGAGTGAAAGCTTTTCAAAAGAAAGAAACAGATTAACAAAACAAATTACTTTGAAACATGTATGCAAGAAGGAACATCAATGGTGACCCCGTTCTGAACTCGGACTCCATGTGTCACATAATTCGGTACTTCCTGCTCTGCTTCATCCTCTTCGACAACATTAATTCCAGAACCAATTGGGTTGAGGTAGCCTCCGCTGCGGAAAACATCATGATAACTGTTCACAAAAGACTTTGATTTCAAACTTTCGCCTTTTCCATTTCTCAAAGAGAAACCCAAACCAGCTCTGTTTTTGTTCACGCGTGGATCCATAAGTCGTCCCCAAACTGCATTATGACCATTGCGCACAACCTGCTGCGCATCCTTCAAAGAAACCACGGAATTCTCATTCTTCCTTATGTTGTCAATGGATAGGGCTTGGAACTGGGTTCCAACAGCAGCCTCATCCGCTTTTACAATAGTGAAAGAGGATAGATGGGATATCAACAATGCCTGCTCTCCATTTATGATCACTACCTTCCCTACACGCACAAACTTTAGCTTCTGATGCAGAGTTGAAGTGACATCCCCTGCTTCGCGTATCCATGGCCGTCCAAGCAAACAACTATATGCGGGAATAATATCCATTACCTGGAAAGTTATCAAGAACAAATGTGGTCCTATATGGATGGGCAAGTCCACTTCACCGATGACAGATTTCCTCGAACCATCAAAAGCCTTCACAATGATGCCACTCGGGCGCATAGGTGTTCCCTGATACTTTAACTTCATGAGGGTACTTCTTGGTATAACATTCAACGCAAATCCGTTATCAATTAGCACATTAGATAGCGAGTCATTCTTGCAGTTCATGGATATGTGGAGGGCCAGGTTGTGATTCCTACCTTCATCTGGTAACTCATCATCGCAGAAACTCAAGTTGTTACATGACGTAATGTTTCCAATTACGCTGCTGAATTGATCCAACGGCATGTCATTCTCTACAAAAGCTTGGTCTAGTACTCTCATCAATGATTCCCTATGAGCAGAGGAATTCATCAGTAATGCTAGGATGGATATCTTTGAAGGAGTCTGCAATAGCTGATCTACAATTTTGTAGTCGCTCATCTTAATTACCTTCAGGATATCATCTACTTCTTTCTCTAATGTGGCTCCACTAGTCTCTCCTGCAACCTTCTTAGGCTTATCGTTCTCAGCAATTTTCTTTCCAGTAACAACATCTTTTCGAATAACCGGCGCAAACACACGACTACTACGGGTCACCCTTCTATTATCAGCTATATTCCCAACATCTGGCACTGGCTGGATGGGAACCTCCACCCCATAGCGTTGTATTTGTAAGGCACAACCTTATCCGATTTATAGGGAACAGGACCTGGCAGACTAATTACCAATGGGGTAACAGCTGGTTTGCTATGGTACTCCACGTCAAGATGAGTGGGTGCACCAAAACAAGGTACAATGACGTTTACACCTTCCTCAATACAATCAGCCCTCAAAAGGTCATTTCCGACAAACAAATCTTCGTCTGAAGAAAAATACTCATCCGCGGAGGTATATTCTTCCTCTGACTCTTCTTCCATCAACAAACTTCAACCATATCAATCTCGTGATAAACATCTCTCTGTTCTGTGATCTTGATAGTCCCATTGTCTAACAGCAGCTGAACACCCTCTCTCACAATAGAACATCCTCGGGGGTCTTGACAGCAAACTATGTAAGACCCATATTGGTGTTCCCCCTGACCAGCAGTACGACAAAAGGTAGCATGCAACTGTACGAGATCTTCATTCAAATGCTCTACTTCAAAAATTATGAATTCAACCGGAAATCCAGAAACCATATTCACTTCCTCCTCATATTCTGCCCTAGGCCTGATTATATGGATTAAACCTTCATCCATCATCTCCTGCAAATCAGCCTTTATTTTCTTGCAACCTTGGATGTTTGTACTGCAAACAGCACAACCGGCGTGGTCATGCGTATAATAACTGAATTTACATAGATCTGTGTGCATCTTTACCAAATCCCCTCTAACCAGATTAATGTCAAAAATCTGGAAATCACCGGGACAACCGGCCACCATATTCACAGTATTCACTCCCCCGTGCTTGGGTAGAGGATTGTCTTTCACATTAGGTCCCATGTCTTTAAAAGATAAAATTCTAGACTTCACCAACCTTTGCACTTCGGTCCTTAAAGGATAACAATTCTCAACACTATGCCCTGGTGCTCCCTAATGAAAGGCGCACGACTGGTCTGCTTTGTAATACCAAGGTAAAGGTTATGGTACTACTGGAGGTGGTCGTGTCTGGACCAACTTCTTCTGAATTAATGCTGGTAGTAGCTCTACATAACTCATGGGAATAGGGTCATAGTTCTCCCTTCTCTGATTATTCCCTTGGTTACCCTGCTGGGATTGTCTTTGATAAGTAATGATGGTTGGAGCGGCATTCATAACAGGAGTCACTGAAGCAACTTGTTGGTGACGCTGAAAATTCCTTCTAGGAGCATTCACTCTCCTCTCTTGTATGACAACATTGATATCCCCCTCTTTCTTCTTTGTAAACCCATAAGTTGGCTTCTCCATACCTCCAGATCCTTCACCCTTTGTCAAACGGCCTTCTCTTACTTCCTCTTCTAGGCGGACACCCATTCTTACCATTTCTGTAAAATCACTCGGGGCACTTGCTACCATTCTTTCGTAGTAGAAAGCACTCAGCGTCTTCAGAAAAACTTTAGTCATTTCCTTCTCCTCCATAGGAGGGATCACTTGTGCATCCACTTTGCGCCATCTCTACGCATACTCTTTGAACGATTCTCTGTCTTTCTGAACCATGGCTCTAAGCTGGTCACGATCAGGTGCCATATCCATATTGTACTTGTATTGTTTTATGAATGCTTCTCCCAAATTATTAAAGGTATGGATGTTGGTGTTGTCTAAACTCATGTACCATTTCAACAATGTGTCGGTTAGACTATCCTGGAAAAAGTGAATTAGAAGACGCTGATCATCGGTGTGGGTTGAAATTCTCCTTACATACATCACCAAGTGAGCACGAGGGCAAGTGTTACCCTTGTACTTCTCAAACTCAGGGACCTTGAACTTAGCAGGAACTTTAACATTTGGGACCAAACACAGCTCATTCACATTCTGCCCAAATAACTCTTTTCCCCTAAGAGCCTTCATCTCTCTTTTCATTCTATCAAACTACTCTTGGAAATCATTTATTCTATCATAAAGACCCAAATCTTCACTCGACGGAGGGAAAGGACGACACACATCTTCAAACGGAATCAAATTCACCGAAGGAGGTGCAACAGGAACAGTATGCACCACAGGAGGTGCTGGAGTAACAACATTTGGAACCACTGGAGCATCTTGGGGGCCTAAATTGAAACCTTCAGGTGCAAAATTCTCTGGCATTCCCCATGGGTAACCCTGAGGCATACGGTTTTGAACAACAGCTGGAGTAGCAGATACGGGAACAACAGGAATTTCAGCATTTGCCCTTGTTGGTTGAGGTTGAACACTCAGTGGCTGATTCTGAGCAGCCACCAGAGCTTCCATCAGAGTAGTCAAATTGTCCAAGCCAGCCTTCAAAGTAGAAACATCTTCACTCAGCTCGCGATTTTCCTGTTCCAAATTGTCCATCTTCTTTTTGAAGTTAGCCCAAGTGTTGTAGTGATGAGTCAGTTTGCTAAACGAAGCAAAGAAGCTGGGTAAGGCACCTAGGTATGCATAATAAATGCAAGAAATATGCGCAATATGATGCATGTCATACAATGCACATGATTATTTTTATTCCATCATTTTAATATTTCAAGGGATTTAAGATCTATAGACATATTGCAAACATCAAAACAATAACGCATTTGAAATACTGAAAATTATTTATTATAATAATTTCAAAATGGATTACAAGTTTCAATGATCCCAAGTACAAGATGAAAATACAATCTAAAAATCCTGAGAGAAAGAAACTGATAGAGATCAATTTGTACGCTGACACTTCCCTGTGAGTCTGGCAATCTGAGCCCTCAACCTCTGGTTTTCTTCCACCTGTCTGATGGCAACCTCCTTCCAATCATTTGAAGCAGTAAGTGAGTAATCAACACCTATTTGAGGCTTAGGGGAAACTAAATCCCATTGCCTCTCCATAGACTCCACCGCTCGACTCTCGAGGATCTCGATCAAATCGTCCTTCTCCTTCAAGTCTGCTCTATAGGAACTCTCTAAAGTCTGGAACTTATTCTTCCAAGTATCCCTTTCTTGCTGCATCCTAACCAAAGCGAGTTGCAGTTCTTCTAGATCATCTAATAAAGGAGGAGTGGTCTTCACAAATAAATCAGGCATGGGTGCCTCCCGAGTATATGGCATTTTCAACTGAATGGCTCTTGATCGGACCCACTGAAGATATGGCTCTAAAGAAACAACACCCCTAGGCCCCAAATCCTTCCTACTCTTCTTATGAATGTGACGTCAGGCCTTCATAATATGCTCCCTAGATTCCTTGTGGTCTTCTCCCTCCTTCAAAAAGAAGCTACTCAAATGAATACTGTTCGGTTTATCTCTCATCGGATATTCAAGCTGTCGCCGTGCAAGAACAGGGTTATAGTTAATTCCTCCCTTTGTACCAAGAAGAGGTACATTGGGGAAACTACCACAACTGTCAATAATATCTATATCATGATAAGCTCGATGATACCAATCAATATCCGAGTGAGTAAGTGCCATGATCTTAGGAGCCCAACGGAGTTCCTTCTTGACATCCCAAAAGGCATCAGACTGAGGCATATGAGAGATGAACCATCGGTACAACAAAGGCGTGCAACAGATAATCATTCCTCCATGATAAGAACTCCGAAGATGAACAGAGTAATAAGCATCACCCAACAGTGTAGGAACCGGGTTTCCAATCATGAAAATCCTGATAGCGTTAATATCGACAAACTTGTCCACATTAGGAAATAAGAACAAGCCATAAGCAAGTAAAGCAAAGATGGCCTCAAAAGCAACAGTACTCTTCATTCTGGCAAAGTAATGAGCTTTCTCTAATAAGAACTGAGCTGGTAATCCTCTAATCCCTCCTTTAGTAGTCATATGGGCTTCCACCTCAGACTTCCCCAGATGAATCAAAGCAGCAATCTCATGTGGTTTTGGCTCACCCTCCAAACCAGTAAAAGGAACACGATCGGTAACGGGTAAATCCAATAGATAAGAGTACTCCTCTAGTATAGGCATCAGCTGATAATCGGGGAAAGTAAAGCAGTGATACACCGGATCATAGAACTGGACCAAGGTTGAGAGAATACCCTCCTTCATCTTCAGCTTCATGAGAGGAATAATGGATCCATACTTCTTCCAAAAGTCTGCAGGACACTCAATCTCTGGAATCAGACTGATCAACTCATCTATCTTGGGATCCTTGAAACTGTATTTCCCGGTCTTTCTCTTTCCAGAATCCATGTTTAATAGTACCTGAGATATTCACAAATAGTCAACCTGTAAATCCCTTGAAATACTGTTTTCTTCAAAAGATGCTTATGAGTGCATGGACGCATGATGCAACAATCACACACAAGATCACACATATCGGGTTCATAGGTTCAACGTCACGAGCATGAGGTCGAAGGTACTACCCATAAGATGTTGGTCTAAGAGTTATCACCTGCCGAACAAGGTTCTAGAGGTTCCCAGAGTCTACATCCTTCCTTCGGATATTACCAACTTCCCGATTAACTCGGTAATTAGTAATATTCTCAAGAAAGACTTGTCCAAGCATAGTATCGCGTGACAACTATTTCCGGATTACTCTGTCATAGCTTCCACACTACACCTAAAAGGCCAAGATGGGTTTGGTATTCTACGGTGCTCAGTTTCATCAGGCTCCCAGGTCGAAAGCAGTACGTCTTCCCGATTACTCGGTGTAGCGATAAAATGTAGCGGGGTAAATTGGAGATCGAGCTATTAATTAACCCGTCTCACAAAAAGCAAGAGTCGCCACCACGCTTTATTATTTCCAAGGGAAAAGGGAAAAGAGCGAAATAAAACCCTAAAATATGCAATGTAAAATAATACTTTAAAAGTAATGAAAATACAAGGCGTTTTGAAAAGAGGTCTAGAGTTCGGGGGTTGGTTATACAATGGGAAGGTATTAGCACCCAATGCATCTATAGTATTCTATAGGAACCTTTTGAAATATTTGTTTATTAAAATTTTGTTTGATTAAAAATAAATTGTTTGGCCAAAAATGGGTATGGACGAGTTTTTGAAGATACAATGACCTAACGTCGAAGTTTTGACTTAAAAGGTATGAGTTTTGAAAGGTTGAATATTTGGGAAAATTATCTTAAGTTTTTTAACAAAATAATAAACGGAAGATGAATGAGGGTATTCGCACTATGTTTTTGATGACATGAAGTCGACAAAAATTAAACAATTCCCTTGGATTGAGACGGACGAAAGATATGCGGATTAACGATCGATTAATTAAAATTACAATTGAACAATTAACTAATGAAATTTAAATCATACTAGCATGCATATTAACGATTAATAAATAATCAAAGTACATGAAAATTAAATTATGAAATCATAGATTTTTAATAATTAAACACATAACAAAAATTAAATCATGAAACATGTATTTTTAAATAATTAAATAAACAACAACATAAAATTAAAATAAATACTAATAGTATGTTGATAAAATTAAATAAAAGATTAAATTTAATTAAGCATGTTTTTTTATGTGTTTTTATAATAATTAATAATTATACAACAAACTAAATTAATATATATATATATATATATATATATATATATATATATATATATATATATATATATATATATACTCAAGTATGTTTAAATAAAAGAGAAATATGGCTAAAAGAAAAAAACAGAAAAATGACCCAACAAGGAATTGAACTCAAGTCTTTTAGGTTGCTGTTAACATATTTTTCCAATTGAGCTATGCTGTTATTCATTTCCTAGCATGATTTAATTAAAACATAAAGGAAAAATTAAAAAGAAACTGGACCCAAAATAGGCCTAATGGGCCACCGGGTCAAGAAAGAAACAAAACAAAATGAGAGTAACCCTAATGCTAAGAGGCGTCGCGCTGTTACCGTAAGCATGGGGAATGGAACAACAAAATTATTATATGTTTTTATATTGGGAAGAGGAAAAAATGATGGATTTTATATTATTATTATTAATATGTTTTCAATAAAAACAAAAAGAAACAGTAAGGTGGGCTTGTAAACACAAAAAGCAACGTTGTTACTGTTGGCATGGAAAGGAACAAAAATTATATTATTATTAATATGTTTTGGGGAAGAGAGAAAGAATAAATTATTATTATCTATTATGCTTTGTTATATTGGAAAAAGGAAAAGGATTATTATTATATTATATGCTTTCCATAAAAACAAGAAAAGAAACAGTAGGTAAGTTGTAAAAACAAAAACGTAACGTTATCCTCTCCTCTCTCAAACGGATCACATCTTTCTTCTCCTCTCTTACAGATCCAAACTCTCTTCTTTTCCTCCAACAAATCCGTCCTCTTCTCTTCCATCAAATAGAAACAACATCATTTCTTCTCTCCCTCTGCCTATGCTACCGTAAAACACTCCCTTCTCCACACCAAGCAGATCCGGCTTCTACCCTCTCTCTACTACAAATCCGTTCTCCTCTTTTCTCATACGGATTCAAACCCTCTTTGTCTCATGGAAGCAGATTCGTGTGCCTTGTGGTGATGTTAGTGTTGCAACGAAGAGAAGGAAGAGAGAGAGGACGACCGATTACAAGCAGGAAAAATCTATTTTCTGGGTGGTTGTGGTTTGCAGTAATAGTTTTTTTCAATTTCTTCATTTTTTGTTTGTGATTGTGCTTCGTTGAGAAAAAAAATGGAACGGAATGTGATATGTCGCTGTGTTGTTATTTGTTGTGGTTCGATCAAAAGCATAAGGGGGTTATGGTTTTTTAATAGGATAGCTTTCAAAGATTATATGCCGTTTTGGATTTTTGCAACAGCAAGTGGTTTTGGAGGTTTTAAGATTTTGTAACAGCAAAATGGATAACAAGTATTTTTGGACAGCAAGGGTGTTTTTTTGATTTTGTAACAACAAAAATGGATAACAAGTTTTTTTTTTGGACTTTGTAACAGCAAAATGGTTTTTTGGATTTTGTAACAGCAAAAATGGTTTTTTTGGATTTTGTAACAGCAAAAATGGTTTTTTGGATGTTGTTTGGATTTTGTAACAGCAAAAATGGTTTTTTTGGATTTTGTAACAGCAAATTGGACAACTTTTTTTTTTGGACAGTGAGCTCTAAACAAGTTTTTGGGACAGCAAGTTCTAAATCGGACAGCAAGCGATAAATCGGACAGCAAGCGATAAATCGGTATTACGCGACGGAAGAAGTAAGCTTTTTATTACACTTATTATTATTACCGATATTATGAATACTAACATGTTTAAATGCTAATAATCATGCAGCAACTCAAATCAAATACAATACAACAAACAAAAGAATGATAAGGCAAATATTGCATGGCAAAGAAAAAATGGTACAGCAAGTGATTCAAGCATGAATATATGCAGCAGTAGATAGAGAGGAGAAAAAGAATAATACCTATCGGAGCCTCTCTGATGGGGCTTCTAACAAAATGGTAAGTTTTCTTGAATTTGCTTATACTTTCTTCATTGCTGGATTTTTAGAACAAATACTCTATTTTTTCTGTTTTTTCTTACTTGCTGAAATTTTTTAGAACAACACCAACTTTTCTGTTTTCTTCAACTGCTGAATTTTTTCTTCTCTTCTCCTCATTTGTGTTGACAAAGGCTCCTATTTATAGTGGAGTATGTGGGATTTGAGGGGGGGAAAACAGTAGAAATTTGAACTGTTTTGGCAAGTTGTTTCCATGCTTTGTTCACACAAATTACTTTAGCCATTTTGATGCAAACTGCTGCTACTTTGATGCAGGTTGGAGCAGATTTTGGCAGCACTTGCAGCTGCTGTATGTTGCTGTTTTTTTTACTGTTTGTAGCATTTTACAACATCTCTCTTTGCTGGGGGGTTTTTCCAGGCTATTTGGAGCATTATTGACCAACAAAAATACAACAAAATTAGGCTTGAAGATGGGTTGCAAAGTGGACTGCATTAGCAACTTTGCTGAATTTTTTTTTAGTGTTGAAAATACCTTTGTACACACTTGTAGATTCTTTGCAACCTTGTAATAAACTCAAATAAATTGTAACATGAATAAACATGCATTCTTCAATATATTTTCCATTCTTTTGATAGTTATGAATAATCTTGAATCTTCACATAAACATGAATCTTGATATATCTTGATAAAAATTCAAGATCTTTCATTTAAATTTGGGAAATAATTGAATAGTACTTGGATGAATTGTTGAATGAAGAATAAATAATAATGCAAGTCTTGGACTTTAATCTTGAACTTTTGTAATAGAAATCCAAATAAATCACATGGATTAATTTTGTAACCAAATAAAATTCCTCATGTAATTAAATAGAATTCCCCACTAACTTCTTGAAATAATGCTTCATGTATTTAAATAACCATGATGTAGATCTTCCAAAATAATCACAAAAATAATCTTGAATAAATATTTCATGCGATAAATGAATATTCTTGGATGAGATCTCTTGATTGCTCCTCTTTAATTATCACTTGGATTCAAATAAAGAAAATTCCAAATATTCCGAATATTCCGAATAAATTCTTCTAGAACGGTTTTGAATTTAATTATCCCATTTCGGCGAAATTCAACCCGCGTCATGAGAAAATTTGCAGATGACTTTTGGTTCAAGAAATCAAAAATGACGGTATAACCGGTTTTTTCTCGTATTTTAGAACAATGTGAAACACACATGAACCAAAGTCGGTAGAATTTCAACTGTTCTTCCTGAAAAATATTCGGAGAAAACGGAGACCATTTGCTGGACAGAGTTGTGGAAATAAACACACAATTCTCTGAAATTCTTTGATGAACCAGTCTTTTGGAAATTAACGAACGACAACATTTCTGTTCTGAGACTCGAAATCCTGATCGACGTACAACGTCTGATGCTCTTCTTTCAGACTTATTTTCTGCACATGAAAACAAAACAACAAAACATACACTTCGTGCTTGATTAGTGGTTAGTCATTCATGAAATGAAATGCTCACATCACTCGGTAATCTCTACACAGTCAAAGCTCGACAGCGAAAAGTTTGAACCCTACTATATTTTGTGACCTTGATGTATATGAAAAATAATACAGATGAAGCAGAGATCTTAGGTCAAAATTTGGGGTATGACACTCGGTAAACGACACTACAGTCAAAGGGGCCTCCACTGAGTGGAGGATCTCATGCCTCCTTTTTTGGGATTACTCCCTCAAAGTTAACATGACTATATCACCCGTCCTATCTTAAAGTTTTCCCAAGTGTGGGTATAGGACTTATGAGTAATCACCAAGCACCCTGAAAACCAGGAAAAATCCAGACAAACATATATGCAAATTATAACACATAAACAACAATAGCACATATACAGATATAAACAAAGATAGGCTTAACCTACTTAGGGATGGACCAACAAGAGGTCAATCTTCCCCTAGTGAAGTCTCCATTTTTTTGTAGCGGTAGAAATGTTCAAGACTAAGCCTTTTAATTTACTAGACTTTATACAAATCAAAATAAAAATCGCCACCGCGCATTATTGTTTCCAAAGGAATGGGAAAAGAGTGAATAACCTAAAAAAAGGGGGCAAGATTCAAGGTAAGGGGGTTGGTTATGCAAAGGGAAGTTATTAGCACCCTAAACATCTACGGTACTCCGCATGAGCCTCTTTGTAAAGTCTGTATATTTTGGCTATATAAAAAATGTGTGTTATATATAAAATGGATGGTGGAGGTGAGAAAAGAAATATATTATTTTATGATTTTTGCACCCGCCGCAGTTGCGAACCTTTAGTGCCTACGTACCACCTTTCGTGCAATTGGGGATCAGGGTACACGTAGTTCCTCTTTTAAAAATTTGAAACATGAGTGTGTTGGTTAATTTTAAGAGATAAGGCATCATCGTCATTGTCCGTGTGGAAAACATACTTACTACCCACAATCATGAGAAAGGAGAATTTGCATCATCTCAAAGTGGAGGATATGGCTTGGATTTTAAAATCAACAATGTCTCACTCAACACCCAAGTGGAAAATGTCTCTTTTCACTACATATTGTAGAAGTATAGTTGTTTGCATCACTACAAGGATTGACAAGAGTCTAATCTTTTAAGAAAAAGTTTAAGGGTAAAAGCCAAAGTGGCAAAAATGGTTTGAAATGAGATTGGTTGACTTTTAGTCTTCTCATAAAAAAAATGTCAAAGTATTATTAAATTGATTGAGGTTTATTCATGAAAATGTTTTGAAAATGCATGGACCTAAGTCCAAGTTTATTATGAAAGTGTTTAAGTTTCAAAACAAGAAGAGTTTTCAAAAGGAGGGAGAAGATTTTTGAAATTAAAGAAGATGGGAGGAGAAGAAGAGACTATCCTAAAGCATAAGGTAAAAGCTAAGTATAAGGACCATCTAACCGTCAAGAAGCAAAAAACATGACATTATGAGTCAAGATAGAATTCTCATTCTTTGGATTGAAACCAAGCAAGCAAAGATACTAGACCTCTTCAAATGTATTAAGTCATCACAAAAATTGGGCAGAGTAACGTCTGTATACGGGTGAATTCCAGATTATAAATCAAGGATGCAATCACAAAAACCTGCACACAAAAACAAACAAGCAACCCAATGTCTTGAGGTAAACCTCAAGGGCTCCAGACAAAATAATCAGATAAGATCACAAGGTCTCCAAGATAGGCCAAGGTTTCTAATCCTAAGTCCAAAAAAGTCCACTGCTCCATAATGCCAAAGATAGTAACCAAATAGTCCAAGTACCATTAAGAGTTTTTTAGGGTTTATGTTGATTATTAAGTATCTTAGGAAAAGAAAGGAAAAGAAAAGCTCAAGTGAGCAAAGTAAAAATGACAAGAATAAATAAATGCTTAAATGAGCAAAGATAAAAAATGGCATGAAATGTAAAATGCTAAAATTAAATAGTACATAAAGCATAAAAAGAATAAAGCATAAAATAAACAAGTCAATATTTAGTGGTTAGTAGGATGACCATCTTGAAACTTGCATTTTGAACTTATTAGAGGATTGGTAGAACCAAAGCCTCCACACAACAAGTTGAATTTGCTTTTTGTCAAGTATATCATCCATTTGGAATTCTCATAAGTACATTTAATGATCAACGATGTTTAAGTGATCCGCTTTGACCAAAGGTGTTGTAGATCCATTAGAGGATTGGTAGAACCAAAGCCTCCACACAATGAATCTCAAGGTTATTGGATCAAAGAGATCAAATTAACATACTTGGGCTTGCAATCATAAGTTTGGGCCACGAATGATCATTTATTCGAATCGGGACAAAATTTAGCGCTATGTTAAGCAATCGTAAGTGGACTTATATAGAAGTCGCACCTATTTAAAGGCCGGTCAATAGCAATCTATGCACCATTTATTTTGAGACAATATATAGAGATCATGCTCCAACAACATTTAGTGCAAGAAGAAGGGAATGAGATGAAGAGGAATTAGGGTAAAAAAAGAAAACTACATTTGAATTAATATTTAATCAAACTATTATTAAAATCATTCATCCATTTTTGTGGAGTTAGACTCAACACCATGGATCCAATGATGTTAATAAAGCCATGACCAAAAAATCAACCCAAGAAAACCAGAAAATATTCACAAAATGATATAATATTTAATATATATTAAAGAATGAAAAAATGTTAAAATAAACTAAAAAAT
Source organism: Vicia faba (assembly GCA_948472305.1). NCBI lineage: Eukaryota > Viridiplantae > Streptophyta > Magnoliopsida > Fabales > Fabaceae > Vicia > Vicia faba. The sequence continues at coordinate 255,097,397 of OX451736.1, read as the reverse complement.
AATGGGGAAAATACCAATAATATTCAAATTAATCAAGAAATGAAAAATAAAACCAAAGAAAAATCAGAAATGGGTCCAAATATTTTTATAAAAAATTTGGGAATTTTTAAAAGTCAGAAACTATTTTTAAAAATTAAAATAAATGGGTAAAATAAACAAAAATGGTAAAAAATAGTAAAGTCAAGAAAAAAATGTCACCAATATTTGTCACAATGTCATTGGATCATTCCATAATTTTTTCAGAATTTAAAAATGTGTAAAAGTATTTTTAAACATTTTAAATGAATCAAATAAGTGAAAAATTCATAAAAAATACCAAAATACAAAATTAAATTGTGAAAAAATAAAAATCAGAAAGAGAATAATCAAAAAATAATTTCATAATTTTTTTGGATTTTTTGGACTAAAAATGAATTTTCTATAATTTTTTTGAAATTTAATACAATTAAAATATAAAAATCAGTCACAAAATTAAATTGTGAAAAAATAAAAATCAGAAAGAGAATAATCAAAAAAAAATTCATAATTTTTTTGGATTTTTTGGACTAAAAATGAATTTTCTATGATTTTTTTGAAATTTAATACAATTAAAATATAAAAATCAGAAAAAGAAAATAAAAGAAAAAGATGTGGACCATTGGATGAGAGTCAAAACGCGTTAGTAATCAAATCCAAGGGATCTGGCGCGCTGTGTATATCATGGTCTTTACTGAATAAAACACTGAATCAAATGTAAAATCAGAAATTCAAAAAATACAAATGACACGCTTTCATTGGTTAGAAGGTGACACGTTGGTCATCTTCAACCTTCAGCCTCACAAATTGCAGGTTTCTCAAACTGTAAAATTAGAAGCTTGGGCCTATGCCATTCGTTTCGTCTCTTCAAGACGAAGATAACCATACCCTTGCGCCATTTTTATATAAACTGTAACTCAAGAAATTTGGAAAGAAAGTTTTGAAAGGGGATTTGAAAATTCATGGTCAAAATGTGTTTCCAGATAAAAGTAAATGTTGCGACTAGAACCAGGGTAATGAGAGCAACACAATGGTACCAAAGTTTTGAAGAATTGATGAAGGAATATACCTATTGAAGTTGAGTTGTAGAGCTCTGAAACTGGACTTCTATGGAGCAATATAGGGCACGATTCTTTAATGTAATGGTATGGTTAGCTTCAGGGACGATCAAGGAAGGTGAATTGATGGAGAAAATGAATTGAAAAAGGCTTGAGAATAGGATTTGAAGTAGCTGAATTCGAAGTTGTGAAGCAAGTTTGGCAGGGTGATTCTGGCTATCTAAGCTTGAGAAAATGAATGGGATAGTACATGTAGTTATAGGAGAATCAAATGGGATCAAAAGGAAGAGTGAATGATGCGTTTTGGAGGGAATTCGTGCAAACCTGATGCACGAGTGAAGTGTGATCCAAACTTCACCAAAACTCATCCAATTCTTGCGTTTTGATGCACTAATCCACTTGGGAAAGTTGGCTAATCATGTTTAGACCCAAAACGCGTGCTAATTCTGACTTGCAGGGAAACTTCAATTCCAAGTTACCACTTTTGAAACAATGACATTTCCATCTCGGGGAGTCTTAAGGCATGATTCTTGATGCTTTGGAAAGATGAGGTAACAAACTTTGCAATGGAAAAATAATGGAATAAATTGGAGGCTTGAGCTGAAAATTATATGGAGTCAAAGTTGGAGAAAAAGAGTTGACTTTCCATACTTAGAAATATTTCAAATTCTTCTTTAAAAATGACCTATAATCTCTTACTTCCAAACATGGACTTGCACTTAGAATTTGCTCTTGATCAAAAAAGGTGGAATGAAGTAGACCTCTTGAATGACATTTTTCAATTTGAACCACTCAAAATCTCCAAAAATTGAGCAAGTTATGACTTGTTGAAGTTGGCCAAAAATCATGAAATGACCTATAATCTTTTGTATTCTTAAGGCAACTTCCATCCATTTTCTTACTTTGCACATAAAAGAAGGCATGAAGTACACATCCTTAAGATCATCATGGAAAAAGAATGGGCTCAAGGTAATAAAAATGGACCAAGTTATGACAATTTGAAGTCACATATGGAAAATTAGGGATTCAACTGGATGACTTGTGATCTCGCTTCTTCACCAAGTTCCTTCCACATGAAAACTCTTTGGAGCTTTTGAAGTTATTTGTTGGTAACTCTTTGAAGAGAAGAATTTTTTTGGAATCACTCAAAAATGACAAAAGATGAGAAAGATATGCCTCTCTGAAGTACAAAACTCTAGCCCATAGATCAAGAGAATGCTTGGTGGAACTTTGCCAAGTTTGAACAAACTTTTTGTGCCAATATTCTTCCTTTGTGAATAGAAATTATTGAGGATGATGATGAGGACCTATGGCCACCAAAACCTATTTCATATCAACTTCAAAACAACTTCAATGGTGAGGTTTGAATCTCTCAAGCTTTTGACTAGGGCATGGAAATAAACTCATGAACCCATGAAGTAACTTGCTAAACCTCATTGCTTTTACCTACACTATCAACAAGTAAGAAAAACAAACATTGCATTTTATTAATTAGAGAGAAAAATCAAAGTACAATATCTATGATCACAAAAGCAAACAAATCAAGGTGCTTGGTAACTTCTCAAAGAGCAAAGCTAAAGATAGGGAGAAGAACCAAAATCCCTAATGTGATTTTGTGGTGATTGAAACAATGTGGTATGATGAAGGGATCTTAGGGGGAAAATTGGGGTACAACATATTCGAATTGGAAAGCTGAAAGAAATATTTAGCAAACTCAATTTGTGAACCAATGCCATAGGAACCAGCTCGATACGATAAGAATTGACTGAATTATGATTTTCTGAAGATGGAGCAGGTGAACATTTGTCACAATTTTCTTGTGCGAACAAATTTGATAAATTCATATATTCGAAGACTCTCTGAGTAGAACTGGCTTTCGGCCATGAGATACGAAATGTAGATGACATTAAGACGGAGTTTTGGCCACCAGAACATGCTCAAAACGATGAATGGTCTTCGAGTTATGAATTTTATAGTGCGCCAAAACTGCACTTTCAGCACCTTTTTCTTTGTATTTTTCTCCATACAACTTCCAAAAGAACCGCGTATTCAGAGATTTTCCTTTGAGAATTAGCTTTTGGTCCGAACGTGAAAATTAAAGAGAACACCGAGACAGTTTCAAAATCTCAAGAGTCAACCTAAAACACCATTTCTAGATGTAGATGTGAATTTTCAAACTCAGATCAGTCAAAACACTGTTTCCAATTCGCACTATTTTAAATTCACCGAAACACCCCAAATCTTCCACAACTCAAACATGCGTTGAAAAATTATGAGAGTTTTGTTGTGTTGATAAAATACCTTGACCCCATGAACATGGAACTAATTATATGCATGTATGTGTATATGCAAATAGAGTATAAGCCAATAAAAGTTAAAGTAAAGAGGGCAAATTTTGGGGTGCAACAGCTGGCCCTATTAAATCGTCTCAAACCTGAAGGTGAGATTGGTGGATGCCTTTCAAACTTTCAAGGTGGAAGAAGATTAAATACTTATTAGAAAGAGACCGGTTAAAACAGACTCTAAAAAGGATTTCCAAAACACATTGGGCTTTAGATAGGTTACAAATACACAAGAACTACAAAATCCCTCAGGCCAAAGGTGGGGTGTAATTCTTCAAGAGTGGAAATTATTTGAATTACCACACACCAAGTATGGATACTCAAATACTTGAGAAATAATAAAGTTTATACACCAACTCTTACTCGCACTCTTACGGAAAAGCAAACATAGGTAAAATAACCAAAGGCTTGCAAGGGCAAGCGCAAACCAAAAACTTACTGGGGATTCCCATATGTATTGAACCCAAACAGAATGTTGGTCGAAGGCGGGCTTGTGATTAGAAAAAGAGACCAATTGTAGGGACTCCAAACAAGGATAATTCAAACATAGGCTTGTTATGGAGATAATTCAAATCTGAGCGTATAACAATCTAGTTACCACAGGTGAACATAATTGGCTTATACTCATGCATGTTTGAATTTTTTAGTGTAATGCTCCATAAAATGGAAATGCTACGCATTTGGGTAGATGCAATATAATGATGCATGTTTAGCAATGTACTAGGAAAACACATCAATAATCGGCTGTTGGGAAGACAATGAACTTCCGAACGATTATTCTTATACATATGATCTTCTGTAGATAAAAGGCAATCTGAACTTCAATGGGGTACCGAGACTTGGAACCACCAACCTCTAAAGATCGATATCACTGATGAAATAACTCCCTGAGGAGAATACTGTGAAAATAAATTATAGTTCAGTGAAAATCTTGAATTCTGATCAAACCCTCAACTTCTTGGGGAGCAAATTATTTATGTTCTGTTAAAAAGAGGAGAGCTTCGCTGAGGATGGTAAATTTCTTGACGAAGACAGCTTCTACTGGGGAGTATGGAAATTCTTAAATAAAAAGAATTCTACTCATACCACACTGGGGATAACATCGTCGTGGGGTAAAAAGTCTTCACTTGGGGAAGAAACAAACATCCTGGGACAAAAACTCCACTAGGAATATCTCAATAAAATCTTTTGTCACCGGGGATGAAAGAGTTATGACTGGAACTCCTATGAACACCACACCGGGGAGACAGGACACTTGCTTCACTAGGGAAAGAAGAATTCGCTCCACTAGGGAATGATAGATAAGTTACTCTGGCAGGTCCTCAAAATTCAGCTTTGTACTGGGGACAAAGACTACCTCATACACTGGGGGGCCAAAGCCTTTAGATGATAGCATTAATAATATTCGGTTGCACTGAGTGTAGCCATCTCTGCAAGATTCCATCTGACAAGAAGTTTTGTACTGGGGAGCAGAAATCATTTCGTTGCGGATGATGGTCGTCCTCATGAGGATAACAAACTATAATCTCTCATAGGCAAACATGAGTCTCTTTAAGAACTATGATATAGGCAAACCATATTGAAGAGAGAGGGAGTGTATCCCTCACTGAGTAGGAGCATACATACTTCAAAGGGAGGATGAGTGCAAACCTCATTGGGGAAGCTGTAGAATACCGACTTCAAGGGAAGTATACCGAAAATCTCTAATTGGTGAATAAAACGATTCTTCCAAGAAAACCTGGAAAGAAACAGGCTACACTGAGAAAGATTGATACTTGGGCGAAAGTACACCTTTACTGGTGAGAATCTTGCAAAAATAAATTGCAGTTCAGAGGAAGTTTTGAACTCCGATCTAACTCCCAACCTCCTTGGGAAAAGATCCAACATTTATTTCTAATGATAAAAAGAATCTTGCTAGGAACTGGGATCTTCTGATGTAAATCCTCAATAAAAGTGACTTCGACTGAGGGATCACAGAAATTCTTAAATAAAAAAATTCTACCCAGGCCACACATGGAATACCACCGTCGAGGGTAATAATATTCACTTGAAGAAGAGAAGGACGCCTTTCAGCCATAAGCTTGAGGTTCAAAACTCCACTGAGGAAATATTTCAGCAATACTCCATCACTGGGGATAAAAGAATTCTAAACAGCATTCGTCCATGCACAAAGCTCTAGAAAAATAGGACACTTTCTCCACTGGGCATAACAGACATGTTAATTAAACATCTCTTCAAAAAAACCTGACTTATGCAACTTCCCTAGGGAGAAAAGATATGAACTTCACAGAGACGGTGAACGAAAACCTCACGAGGGAGATAAATACCAACCACAGATTCATAGAGTATCGACTTCAAGGGGATATAACAAAGGTATATAATCCAATGAAATGATCTTTCCCAGATTTGTCAAAGCAAAGTAGAGTATGCCGAAGAAGAAGGTTATTCAAGATCTGTTGAAATGCACTTCTTTGGAGATAAGCCCTCTAGAAGGGACAAACTCTTAAACAAACTCTCATCAAGAGTGCTGACTTCAGTGGGGATTATGCATGGGTATGCTTCCACTGGGGATGAGGAATTCTGTTTGGACAAGAGGTGAACATTCCACAGAAATATTCATATTGGTCGCATACAGACCCTTCTTGATTCATTTGTTGGTATGCTTCTTGTCATAAAAGACCAACAGCACTTGCAAAAAGAGAAATTGGGGCAATATGCACCTGCTTGGGAATGGAAAACTTCATTGAAGAATAAACAATCTGAACTACCAACCACTGGGTAAGAACCGCGATGCAAGATTACCATTTCACCATGTCAACTCCGAGGAGGAATGCCACTAAAGAATGGACTTTGGAGAAGATATTGCAAAAATAAATTGTAGTCTACTGAAAATAAATCATCTTGACTTCAAACAACTTCTAAATTTCCAGGGAGAAGAACCATTCTCCTTATGTCGAGAAATGAGGAATACTTTGTTGGGGAATAAAGATCTCAGAAGAGAAACCCCTTAGCAGACAGACCTTTGTCAAGTAGCGAAAGACCCAACATCTGGGGAAGTGAGTCCTCCTTGGAAAACTCATTTCCATTATGAACCATGTATGGGTAACAATCTCAAATGATCTTTGCATTGCTGCTCGTATCCTGTTGAGGATAACAATCTGAACTTCAATTGGAGATGATGATCTCGACTTCTAATAAAGGAACACCAATAAATGGACTTAAGTCTCTGATGAGCCAAGGATAACGATCTTGACTTCTCGACATGCTTTTCAAATTCATAAACTGTTTAGCCTGCGCCTGGACTTAATATGATCAACCCTTGAAGAGGAGAAAATTCCCCTGCACAATGCCTTGCCCCCAACCTATAGGGCCTTTTGAATAAAATTGCCTCGAAAGGACTTCATGAGATATGTACCATAAAGATAAACAACCCCAGTATTATGAACTTTGGAACATGGCTCCTGGCTAACCAAATTTGGATATGGTTTCAACCATACTTAAGTGAATGCCCCTGCATCTCAAATTCTGAAAATATTATCTTCTACTCAACGAATTCTCAGAGAAATTTGTCAATCTCGACATAACTGCCTCATTTTGAATGTACTTTGAGGGATCAAATCTCGACTTGAGTGCCTCAGATTGGCTGAACACTTACCCAACAGAGTATTTAACATGCTTTCCCCTGCTCAACAGAGTATCGACAAACAATTTCCTTTACCTCATGCTCACGGAGGGATGAGAAACTTGAGGATTTTTGAAGACAACACAACCTTAGGGTTGCTGGCTTATGTCTTAAAAGTAGGCTACTTCACAACCATACTTCTCATCTTGGATTGCTTCGTTCTGCAACGGATACTTGAAGACAATACGTCCCTCGGGACCAACTAAAAATAATACACCATTGCTCGACAAAGACTTCTTAGCAATCAACTTTTGCAATCTACTCCAGGTCATTTCTCAAGATGGTATTATTTTACTCAATGGAGTCAGTAGAAGGTCTACCCCAGATTAAGATTAGTCTCACAAATGATTTACCTTTCAACGGTATCATGAAGAAATTTGTCCCTTGGGCTAATCAAACTTTCATATGATGCTCATTATGCAAGCTTACTTGATGTTTAAGCACTTGTTCATATGCAAAGAATGTTTATTTTAAGAATGATAATTCTAATGCAAATATTATGTTTGTCTTAAAGTTTAAAAACTTGTATTGAAAAGATGTTGAAACATCGAAATTTTTGTATGAAAGAAATTAAAAAGATGATTTGATACCAACTCAAAAGTTTTAGCAAGCCTCATAGGAGTCAGATTACCGTATTCTCATTACAGTATTGCTTTAGAATTAACCATTGCTTAAGTTAGGACTTTGAAGAGTTGTAACGTGGCTTGGTTCACGGTTTTAGAAAAAAGGATTTAAGGCTCAAAATATTTGGTTCCCACCCATTCTCCATGATGTTCTCCATTCCTACGTTCAGTTAAACCAATACGAGCACTCATCTCTCAAAAGAGTTTAGAATAGTTGAGGAGTCAAACAATGTTTTATGGACATGGCAGTCACTCACCTCTTTCTTTCTTGGTTTATGATCACACGACTTTGTTCTTTGCTGAGGATTTTCATTTCGTAATCCTTTTTTTCTTTTTTCAATTTTTGTTTTCCCTAAATTTTTCCTGGACAAAATTTTCCAAATTTGACTTTGAGGTCCAGCGGGATGCCCTGACTCTTGCCTAAGCTACTTTTTTTCAAATTCCGACTTAGCGGGGCTTTTTGTCTCTTTCTTTTCTATTTTCAATCATTCTTTTTTTTTAACACATTGTGTGACTTTGAGTCGTTTTCGACTTTTTTGGATCTGATTATGACTTCCTGAGTCTTTGGTAGATGAGGGATAACCATTGTTGTATCGTCACATGTTGACTTCCTAATGTGCTAGAGATACCCATTGGGATATCGTTCTCTTTGATGCACGCTACTGACAGATGAGGGTTAACCATTGTGGTTTTGACTTTCCTCAGCCTTTTGATGGATAACCATTGTTGTATCCTTAGATGTGCACTCCTGATGAGTTTTGAACACCCAATCGGATTAACTAAAATCTACCCTGCCCTGGGTTAAATGTGAGGGTTTTTTAATACAAGAAAAGAAACTCATACTTCAAGGCTCAAAGGGTTAGAAATGACTTAGGTTGTGAGTGATATGTGGTGACATTGATGAATATTGTAGGTTGAGTATAACAGGTCAATAGGTTTAAGTCTGTGAGAAGTAGTATATATGCAAGCTTGATAAGTTATTGTTTTTCCTTTTTATACATTTATTTTATGTTAATACATTTTCTTTCAACCCATTTATCCACAAACTCATTAATGAATGATTTTTCGAACGACGAATAAATAACCAATCTTTGTGGACACGATATGATATAACTTATATCACCCGGTAAAAATAATACTTTACTTTTTGCTTGCCGCTCTACAGCAGCAACGAAATGGCACTGTTGTCGGGGATTGGTTCTAGTGTTTTTCGCATTGCGATAAATCTTTTGTTTTTGAGTTTTGTAATTAATGTATATGTTGTATAGAAATTGTATATTAACTTGTATATGATACTTGTGTATATATGTGTTTTTTATTTGTTTTCACATATTGTTGTAAATTGTCTCATTTTCGTAACGTTTGTTGTGTGAATGTTAGGACACTTTCTTTAGGTATGTGCGGTGTGACAATACTATGGCATGATAAGAGGAGGATACTAGCTCGCACAATAAAGGCGTCGAGCTTACGACGTAAAACAAGCATGTTTTGTTTGTATTCGTTTTTTGTTATATGTGAATTTTGTTTTAACAAGTTGAAATTGGACTTGTTTTAAATTTTCAAAATTTGACTTTTCAACTTGTTAATTCACTTTCAATCGTTTGTTTCGTTATGTAGCTTTGTGTTTTTCTGCAAGCTTGTCATGTTTAGCTTGAGGAAGTTTATATGTTGTGAATATTCTATACATTGAGTGTGTAAGGTTATTGTGGAGCTTGCATAACAGCTGCACCAGTTGCTGTCATGTATTTCTGCAACTGGTGTAATGCGCTCTGTGCCGCTTAACGCACTCTGCTGTGCAGAGCCAGTGAATTATTTTTAATTTTTTGCTTGGCTTTCCTTTTTACCACTTCCACCTAGGCTTTAAATAGAAAATAATATTAGTATATTTAATTCTTTTGTTGTTGTTTGAACTCAATTTTGGTTTGATATCTTGAAGTCGCTTTTGGTGATTTTCCAAGTTTGAGTGTTTCAACTTGCGAATGCATGGTAATAATTTTATTAAAGTTTTGTACACGTTCGAGGTTTGTGTTTATAACTTTATATACTTTATCATATTCATGATACTTAGAATTTTTTCAATTTTTATGTCATTCATTCCTTTGTATACTTGTTCATTTGTGAATCACTTTAGTTCCTACCCTTTTTGTGAGGTAGATTTCCATTGTTCACATATGCTGGAGACCATAACTCTTGTTTTAACTGAATTTTATTATGCTTAATATTTTGTTTTTATTGATTGTATGAAAGCTTGTACATGATCAAGGCATTTTTTGTTCCATTTTGAGCACAACTACCTTGGCCAAATAGTCAATTCACATTGTGAATGTGTGAACATTAGTAACCCCTTTGAGCTTTTTATCGATATCCCTGTTGTATTTGCTAAATGCTTATCTATGAGTGTTTAGTTTCAGTTTTTGCATGAATGTTGATTCTTTGTTTTCTTGAACCCTCAACCATTTTTTTTATTTAAATTTTTACCTTGCCTTAGAAAGTAGGGAGTATTCACTTTAATGTTGTTGGTTGAATTCAAGTTGGGGAGAGATTTGTTTGCTCACTTATGTTGTGGATTTCTATGAGGTTGAGAAAGAGAAAAAAATGAAAAAGATAAAAAAAGAAAGAAAAAAAGAAAAAAGTTTTTAAAAACAAAAACAAAAAGAGTATGGAATAATGTTGTGTTAATAAGTGATGTGTGTTTGGTGTAACACTTGGGATGAAGAAGAAGTTCGATTGAAATTCTATTATTTGAAACTTTTGTGAATTGATCACTCACTTAGGTTTAGGTAAGTTTTTGTTTCGATTAGCCATAGGAATTATCCCTTGTTTGTTCACCCGACCATGCTACAACCTTGAAAAGACCTTGAGATTCTTGCTTTTATATTTTCAATGTAAATTTTTAGATGAATGTATAATTTAGTCTATTGTTTGCAAGATTGTTGGACGATTAAAATTACCCCATTTTTGTGTGTTTTTCATCTACCGATGATTGTGTTTTCTAGGTGTGATTTATTTGTGAACTAGAATTTTTTTATAATGTTTGGAATAATTTTTGTATTTAGCATTTGTTTCATGTTTACATTATCGTTGTAGTTTAGTGGTAGGTATGTTTCATCGTGTGTACCATTTTTCATTTAAACCATTGCATTTGTTTTCCGTTTTCAAAACTTGTTGATTCATTATTATTTGGTTTATTACTTTTGGTTCTTTGAGTTGTTTGGCCTTGTTTGAGGACAAACAAGTTCAAGTTGGGGAGAGTTTGATAAGTGCAAATAGTAGTTATTTTTGTATATACTTTTTGTTGCACTTATCGACTCTTTGTTGTTAATATCATTGAATAAACCCGACTTTTGTGTAAATACATTTAGTTTGTGTTTATTTGTGTTTTGTGTACATAGTGTACCATTTGATGTTTTTACATTCATTTTGTAGGTATTTATTGCATTTTGGATCATTGAGGAATAAGGTGTCGAAGGCACGACTCTGGATGCGCGTTTTTGGAAGAAAATACCAGTTTGGGACATTCTGTCCAGGAGAGCCCGCTTAGCGTGCAGAGGCCTCTAAGCGCGAGTCTCGCTCAGTGTAATTAGTAGCGCTCTTCTTGCATTTGACAAAATGATAGAGCCAATGTTTTGAAGCCCGCTTAACGCGGATAGCGTGCTTATTGCAGTTTAGGTCAGTTTGATGTGTAAAATAAGGAAGTCACGCTTAGCGCGCTAGACCCGCTTAGCACGGTCTGCTGAGATTTATTTTATAACTTTCACTTTAGCTCATATTTAGGGATGGTTTTGGGTAAGTTATTGCTCCCAACTCCATCAACCTGTAAATTTTGTTAGGATTAACTTAGATAACAACTATAGAACTTGCATACGGATGATGCAGGGTGGATTGCTCTTTGATTGGCACTGATAAACTGGTAGATTTGTGGTTCATTTCTCTTTTTCTTTGTGTATTCTCTATTTGTTGGGTTTATATGTATATTTTTCTTTGAACTGGTGTATATTTGTCGCCTTTGGCGTTATATTAAACTTGCTTTACATATCTTTGTGGATTGGTGTCCTGGATTTTTACTGTGTTATGAATTTGAGTTGTTATAGACATATACTGCTTAGATTCTTATATAGGATAATTATCCATTAGTTTCTGAACTCTAGAGATAGATTTAGAGCTGACATCTACTTGGGTATCAGAGCTTAATGCCTCGGTGTTATTTGTGTCGCTCTGAGAGATCGTCGATACAAGCGAGCATGGTTGACTACTATGTTATTCAGGTGGTTGAGAGATTTCTACCGAGGTGATGCAGTCGACCTCTGAATTTGGGTTAGAAATGACTTAGGTTGTGAGTGATACGTAGTGACATTGATGAATATTGTAGGTTATGTATAACAGGTCAATAGGTTCAAGTCTGTGAGAAGTAGTATATATGTATGCTTGATAAGTTATTCCTTTTTCTTTTTTATACATTTATTTTCTGTTAATACATTTCCTTTCAACCCATTTATCCCCAAACTCAATAACGAAAGATTTGTCGAAGGACGAATCTATAACCAATCTTTGTGGACATGATATGATATAACTTATATCACCCGATAAATATAATACTTTACTTTTTGCTTGCCGCTCTACAGCAGCAACAAAATGGCGCCATTGCCGGGGATTGGTTCTAGTGTTTTCGCATTGAAGTAATTCTTTTGTTTTTGAGTTTTGTAATTAATGTATATGTTGTATAGAAATTGTACATTAACTTGTATATGGTAGTTGTGCATATATGTGTTTTTTCTTGTTTTCACATATTGTTGTAAATTGTCTCGTTTTTGTAATGTTTGTTGTGTGAATGTTAGGACACTTTCTTTAGGTTTATGTGGTGTGACAATACCATGGCATGATGAGAGAAGGTTACTAGCTCGCACAATAAAGGCGTCGAGCTTACGACGTAAAACAAGCATGTTTTGTTTGTATTCGTTTTTTGTTATATGTGACTTGTGTTTTAACAAGTTGAAATTTCACTTGTTTTAAAATTTCAAATTTTTACTTTTCAACTTGTTAATTCACTTTCAATCATTTGTTTCATTATGTAGACTTGTTTTTTTCCGCAAGCTTGTTATGTTTAACTTGAAGAAGTTTATATGTTGTTAATATTCTATACATTGAGTGTGTAAGGTGATTGTGGAGCTTGTATAGCAGCTGCACCAGTTGCAGTCCTATTTTTCTGCAACTGGGGTAGCGCGCTAAGCGCGCTCTGTGCCACTTAGCGCGCTCTACTGTGCAGAGCCAGTGAATTCTTTTTAATTTTTTTCTTGGCTTTCCTTTTTCCCACTTCCACCTAGGCTTTAAATAGTAAATAATATTAGTATAATTAATTCTTTTTTTATTGTTTGAACTTAATTTTGGTTCGATAGCTTGGAGTCACTTTTGGTGATTTTCCAAGTTTGAGTGTTTCAACTTGCGAATACGTGGTAGTGATTTTGTTAAAGTTTTGTGCATGTTCGAGGTATGTGTTTATCGCTTTCTATACTTTAGCATATTAATGATACTTAGACTTTTTACAGTTTTATGCCATTCATTCTTTTGTATACTTGTTTATTTGTGAATCACTTTAGTTCCTACCCTTTTTGTGAGGTAGATTTCCATTGTTCACATATGCTGGAAACCACAACTCTTATTTTAATTGGATTTTATTATGCTTAATCTTTTTTTGTATTGATTGTATGAAAGATTAAACATAACCAAGGCTTTTTTTATTCCATTTTGAGCCCAACTACCTTGGCCAAATAGTCAATTCACCTTGTGAGTGTGTGATCATTAGTAACCCCTTTGAGCTTTTTGTCGATATCTATGTTGTATTTTCTAAATGCTTGTCAATGAGTGTTTAGTTTCTCTTTTTGCATGGATGTTGATTCTTTATTTTCTTGAACCCTTAACCATTATTTTGGTTTGAATTTTTACCTTGCGTTAGAAAGTAGGGAGTATTCACTTTAATGTTGTTAGTTGAATTCATGTTGGGGAGAGATTTTTTTGCTCACTTATGTTGTTGATTGCTATGAGGTTGAGAAATAGAAAAAAAAATGAAAAAGAAAAAAAAAGAAATAAAAAAAGAGAAAAGTTTTGAAAAACAAAAACAAAAAGAGTATGGAATAATATTGTGTTAATAGGTGATGTGTGTTTGGTGTTACACTTGGGATGAATAAGAAGTTTGATTGAAATTCTATTGTTTGAAACTTTGGTGAATATATCACTCCCTTAGGTTTAGGCAAGTTTTTGTTTCGATTAGCCTTAGGAATTATCCCTTGTTTGTTCACCCGACCACGCTACAACCTTGAAAAGCCCTTAAGATTCTTGCTTTTATATTTTCAATGTAAATTTTTGGATGAATGCATACTTTAGTCTATTGTTTAAAAGATTGTTGGAGGAGTGAAAATACCCCATTTTTGTGTATTTTCATCTACCGATGATTGTGTTTGCTAGGTGTGATTCATTTGTGAACTAGTATTATTTTAGAATGTTTGGCACAATTTTTGTATTTAGCATTTGTTTCATATTTACATTATCGTTGTAGTTTAGTGGTAGGTATATTTCTTCGTGTGTACCGTTGTTGTACCCCTAAATTTTCCCTCTTACTTATCAAGAATTTGCTCACAGGATCTCCTTGGGCTCAAGACTGCACTAGGGTTGATCAGCTCAAGACACCTCCTTAAGCACTAATGACCAAAATTAGGGTTTGAGATTGCACAAGGATATTTGAACTTTCAATGCTTCATATGACTTTCATGGATCATTATGGACCCCAAAGATTACTCATGTCAAGTTTCAAGCCTTGGATCACACTTTTACTCAGTCAATTGAGCAGTTGACCTAAAAATCAGTTGTATTGGGGAAAAAGTCAACTATAGCCAATTCAAAGTCAAACTTCATAATGTTTTATCCACATTAACATTTTAAACTCATATGTATCATTTGATCAAGTTTGTACCATAATTCCTCAAGAAATTTGATCAAATCATCAAAAGGGCAAAATGGTCAAAATTAGGGTTTTGACTGGGAAAGGGCAATTTCTGATTTTTGACCTAGCAAATGATCAATTTGTTTAAGGCATGATCTCAAGAGTCCAATTGCATAATTTTGACCTAGTGACATGGCTCAAAACATTGCAAGTTCAATAGATTGACAGATGAATTTTTCAGTCAACTGATCAAAAGTCAACTATATACTGAAAAGTCAAAAATTGACTTTTTGGTCAAATTCAAATGCCAAAGATCACAATTCATCAAAGCATGTAAAAATATTAAACTTATTCATCAAGAAATAAAAAATTCAAGATTTCATTTTGAAAAGTTAAAATTTCTAAACTTATAAATTTTTCTAAGTGTTGGAAATTTCTTATTTTTTCATAATTTTGAGCAAAATTTTCACCATGATGCAAAGTGATTCAAGAGAAACTTCTAACATGAAATTTGTATATCTACATGAAATCTACAACTTTTCTTCACACAAATTCTTCCAAAAGTTCCTGGATCTCAAGTTATAATTTTAAGAACATGTGGCCATGAAACAAAACACTTATTAAAATTTTGCCCTAATTTGGTCAGGATTTTGACCCAACTTCACGGAACTTTTTCATATAGTTCAAAGGGGAATATTCAAAAGCAATTAGGAGATGGGTTGTAGAGAACATTGCAAGCTTTCTAAAATGTCCAAGAACTCCTTGAGATCATTCTTGAGTAGGGAGAATCAAAGAGATGAAGTTAGGGTTTTCACACTTGAATTACAAGTCATTTTGTGATGAACAAGAATTCAATTTCAAACCTATGTTGCACAATATTGTTTTACAGGCCCCTAAACCTCAATATCTCTCCATAATTAGAAGATTACACTTTCTTTTGAGCTATTATCCACTTGATTCAAGCTTTATCCAAGCAAATTTTCCATTTATGGCACAAAGTAACCATTCCATTCTTGTAAAGAGGCTTTAATCACAAAGTCAATGCATAGAGCTCCTAACTTGTTCCTTCTGATCACAAGAAATGTCAAAGGCAAAATCAACATGTCTAGAGCCTCCCATAAACTCAGGCCATGCTTGTACTTCATCTTGGAACCATATTGTCACTTTTCTTCAAAATCAAGTAACATAGCCATAAGTCTATATCTTGCTTTTTTGACCTCCTCAAATCCTCTAATCTTTTTCATATAACCACACAAGTTATTTGAAAGAAGGACACGATTAAATAATCCCCTAAAACTCCCTGAAAACTCATATTGCACAAAACCTCCATCTTTGCGTCATTTCTGATTTTGAACTTCAATCTTTAAAATCACTCGTGATTTTCTTGGCCTTTTTGTTTCAAAAGCTTCCTCATACCAAATACAAACCATCCCTATCCCTGTTTGCAAACTGTAACTCCATCTTTATCAACTTCCATAGCCAAAAACAGAGTATTGCAGTTGGACTTCTCCAGGCCATTTCAGCCACCCTTAGCTCGAGCCAGCCATTACATTAGCTTCCTAGGGGTCCAAAGAAGCTAACCTGATCATCACCACTGCCTGAAACAAGCTCAAATTCATTCCACGATTTCCAGTTTTGAGGTATTTTTCTTGAACTTCTATCTCCATATTTAGGCATTGTTAGGCCTTGATTTGTGAAGATAAAATGTAGATACCATTACCACGAAGATGTACATATCCATAGTTTGCATTTATATAGCCTGAGCTTAGAGAATTTTAGAGTTGAAGTTTTCTGAGATTTTTAGGTTTTGAATTAGGGCCAGAGAAATTCTCATTCATCTTTGATTGTTAGCTTAAATTATTTACATGGTTGGATTCGTGGGAAGAAATGCCACAACTTTCATGTTTGAACTTTTCATTTTTGTTAAGAGATGAAGAAGATACAGGTCCTTTGGCTGGAGGTTGAAGATGAAGTGTAATCAGGGCGCGTTTTGTATTATATATTTATTGTTTTGCTTATATTAACGGATGTATATCCACCCCAGTGGTAGAAGCGCGCGCCTGTAACCTTTGGGACCTAGGTTGGAGCCCCAGTGGTACCCTTTTGATTTTCTTTATATTTTTTGCATTCTGACTTTTTTGGACAAGGCGCTTGGGCCTCCTTTGGGCTTTGTACTTTTTTTTCTTACCACTAACCCCCTTGCAGGCCATCAACACCCCTGGCCCAATTTTTATTTTCTTTTCTTATTTTCATTTTAATTATTTTCTTAATTATTTTTCTAATACTAAAAAATCATAAGAAATACAAAAAATGGTAGATTTATATTTTAACTTAGAATATTTATTTTTCTCACAAAAAATATATTTTATTTAACCATACTTTATTAATTTTACTAATTATTCTTGTAAATTTAATTAAAACTAAGTTATTATTTATTTTCTTTTACACCAGTTAAAATATATTATTTTAATACCAAAAAGACCAAAAATATTTTATAATGCTATAATTATTTTCAAAACCAAAATACCAAAAATACTTCTCTTAAACTTAATTTCTCTTTAATCAATTAATAGAATTAGGGTTTTATTTAAAATCTTTTCTTAGTAAATTTAGGTTTAATTAATTATTTTCTTCTAGTTAAAATCAAAACCCATTTTCCTAAAAAAATCCAAACAAAAACATCCATTTTCTTTACATTTGCATTCTTGCATATTTATTCATCTTGTACATTATTTACTTTAATTTTTGTACCAATTCAATATGGTTGTAATAAATTAAATAGGTTTATTTTCTTGTAATCCCCATTTACAATTTGTATACCCCTCCCATAAAGTATTGTAATAGTGTAGTAACTTTAAATTCCGCAATTTATCGCTTTATATATAACATGCTAGTAATTAGGGTTTGTATGGAAAGACTAAAACCAATACTTAGAAAACCCTAATTCAAGACAAAATTAAGCATGAAAACAATACACTTGCACACAAGCACCCCCTAGGGTAAATCCACTTGGTTGCCTTACAAAATGGCCATATTATGCATGTGAGGTATCTTAGCAAAAACAAAGCAAAATATAAGATCATAGTCCCTCGATGACGCTATCTAAGTTGCCTTTCAAATGATCTTAGTCCCTAAAAGAGAATTCTAAGATACCTTGCAACATTGTTAATCATGGTTATACGATGACCCACGCCTGTCACGTTTACATCCAAAGATAGGGTTACTTACCAAATCAATGGTAAAATAACAATGTCAAAGGAAAAGAAAATGAACAAGAAAGACATTTGAGTAGGTAGAATGCTCCTAATTACTTACTCCATTTCAAAACAAACATCCTTGCTATTTCCAAAACAAACACCTACACTTTCAAACATCTTACAAACTTGAAAACATTTTCAAAATATCAAACACTTTGTATACATTCTTATGAACGAGAATCATTACAAAGATTTCCTAAACAATGGCCTCTTTACAAAATACTTTCAAAAACCATATAAAGCATAATTTCAAACAAAAGCAAGTGATCTAGCAAGTAACTAAGAGCCCATGGAAAACCATGGATTAAAAGGGTGCTAATATCTTCCCTTTTCATAATCTACCCCCCGAACTCAAGAAATAATCTCAAAGGTCTTTCCTGTGCTTTTTCACCTTTCCTTTTGGATAAAAGAAAAGTCGGTGGCGACTCTTGCTAACTGCAACATTTGCGATCAAATGCAAAACCTTTAAGTAAGTTCTCCCACCGTATCACAGAACTGGCGACTCTGTTGGGGATAATTCTAAAAGTGGGGTTACCTTAGGGTTAGGTCACCTTTACTTGATTTCATTTGTTTGACTTGTATGCTTTACATTATGGTTCTTTGTTTGGGTTTGAATCCTCTACCCGGATTTGGGATACCTTATAGGTAAGTAGCAATACGTTGTGGAAACTATGCAGGGTATACCTACGTGGTCTAAGCAATAGCTATGTTAGTTCGACATATTTGTGGGTACCGGTATCCCTTGAGTTAATCAAGGATAATACGGGGCCGCTGAGTGATGTCATGAAACACTAATTAACTTTTAGAACCTTTACTTGACCAACTTGGCCTTTAGGACGTAGTGAGATGATCGACTTTGGTGCAATCCGAAGTTGGTAGATACTCGATACTACACTCATTGAGGTTTGGTTTCTTGAGATATTTAGGTCGCCATTAAAGAGGCTTGTGCTGAGACAATGCTCAAGGAAACAAACCAGTGATATTGAGCTCCTTAGAACCCGATTACTATTGCTAGGACAGGTTAAGACAAATAAACTTCAAGAGGGTACTTGCTTATGAGACTCCATGCAAGCCTAAACCTAAGTACTTATTTGCTTTTTTGTGTATATTTAATTGTGCATAACATCATGACCATCATAACATCATACTCATTCACTAACCATTTCAAGGATCTTGGGATTTATCTTTGTTCTGTTTTGTAGGACATGGATTCTATCCGCAGAAAACCATTCAAGTCAATCTTGTAAGGATCCCTCCTCAACTTAAGGAGCTAGCATCAAGGATTTTATAAAACTCTCCATTCACCTGGAGACATGGTCGCCTACTCAACTTGGTCACCTCCAACGCTGATGAAGACATGATGAAGGTGCTCTTTCAGTTCTTTGATCCTTTACACCATTGCTTCACATTTCTCGATTATCAACTTGTGCCAACTTTGGAAGAATTCACCCAACTCTTGAGGATTCTCATTCTCAATCAACTATCTTTCAGCAGTACAGAAAGAGACCCAAAGCTAGAAGATCTGGCTCAAGCTCTACAGTTGCAATCATCTGATGTCACAACTAATTGGGAAACAAGGAGTGGTGTTACAGGTTTCTTAGCAAAGTTCTTGTTTGAGAAAGCCCGAAACTGTTGGAACTCCTTGGATTTGCAAGCCTTTAAGGAAATTATGGCTCTCCTCATCTATGGGATGGTTTTGTTCCGAAATCCTGACCAACTCATAGATGTGAACACCGTCAAGATCTTCATGTCTCGTAACCCGGTGCCTACCTTGCTAGGGGACATCCTACATTCTTTTCACACTCGCACTATGAGGAAAAGAGGTGTCCTTATGTGTTTTACTCCTCTCTTGGCAAGATGGTTTATTTCACATCTTCCCCAATCTGTATTGAAGAACGAGCAAGGTTCAAGGTGGTCACAAAGGTTGATGACGCTTAAGCATTCAGACATTCATTGGTGTTCCCGATCTCTAGAGAATGTTACTATTGTCGACTGTTATAGAGAATTCCCTAATGTCCCCTTACTTGGAATTAGGGGAGGTATCACCTACAACCCCTGCTTAGCTTTAAGACAGTTTGGTTACGCCCGAAGGGATGGCCCACATGAGATGCTCATTCAAGGTTTGGTATTTGACTACGAGAACGACGATCAAGGTCTTCGTCAGAGATTTATCCGAGATTGGAGCATGTTGAACAAGGTAGATAGCAAGACATTGGGGCATAAGAATTCCATCCCTCTTGAGCCTTACCTCAAATGGGTACGAACTCGTGCTCAAAGTCAAATTAAATCAATCAAAGATTTATTCTGATACTTCTATCAGTAGACCTTTTTCTGGCTCAGATTAAATCGACCAAGGATTTATTCTGATACTTCTCTCACTTAAAGATTTAAAGACATCTGCTGGCTCAGATTAAATCAACCAAAGATTTATTTTGATACTTCTCTCAGTAGATCTTTTTTTGGCTCAGATTAAATTAACCAAAGATTTATTCTGATACTTCTCTCAGTTAAAGATTTAAAGACATCTACTGGCTCAGATTAAATCAACCAAAGATTTATTCTGATACTTATGTCAGTAGACCTTTTTTTGAATCAGATTAAATCCACTAAAGATTTATTCTGATACTTCTCTCAGTTAAATATTTAAAGACATTTGTTTGCTCAGATTAAATCGACCAAAGATTTATTATGATACTTCTCTCAGTAGACCTTTTTTTGGCTCAGATTAAATTGACCAAGGATTTATTCTAATACTTCTCTCAGTTAAAGATTTAAAGACATCTACTGGATCAGATTAAATCAACCAAAGATTTATTCTGATACATCTCTCAGTAGACCTTTTTCTGGCTCATATTAAATCGACCAAAGATTTATTCTGATACCTCTCTCAGTTAAATATTTAAAGACATCTACTAGCTCAGATTAAATCAACCAAAGATTTATTCTGATACTTGTCTCAGTAGACTTTTTTCTGGCTCAGATTAAAACGACCAAAGATTTATTTTGATACTTCTCTCAGTTAAAGATTTGAAGACATTTGTTGGCTCAGATTAAATTTACCAAAGATTTATTCTGATACTTCTCTCAGTAGACCTTTTTCTGGCTCAAATTAAATCGACCAAAGATTTATTCTGATACTTCTCTCAATTAAGTATTTAAGGACATCTACTGGCTCAGATTAAATCAACCAAAGATTTATTCTGATACTTCTCTCAGTAGACCTTTTCTGGCTCAGAGTAAATCGACCAAATATTTATTCTTATACTTCTCTCAGTTAAAGATTTAAAGACCTCTGCCCGCTCAGATTAAATCGACCAAAGATTTATTCTGATACTTCTCTCAGTAGACCTTTTTTCTGGCTCAGATTAACTCGACCAAAGATTTATTCTGATACTTCTCTCAGTAGACATTTTCAAGTTCAGATTAAATCGACCAAAGATTTATTCTGATACTTCTTCATATATAATAGAGCATAGACTCATTCTAATACTTCTATCAACAATTACCTCTGAATGGCATCTTTAAGCTCATTCCTAACATAACCAACAAACAATTTACGGCATGCACAGGCGAGTCCAAATTTCTGGGAACTTAAGTGTTCAATCATCTTCTACCCTCAAGTCACGAATGGCGAACAAGACAATCTAAATCTTCAGGTTTAAGAAGATTGAACAGGGGCAGCTGTTGTACCCCAAAATTTTCCCTCTCTTTTCTCAAGACATTTCTTACTAAAGATCTCAAATGCTTAGGGGTTCTCAAGGGTTTGACCAGACAAGCTCACCTCCTAAGCACTGAGCCTCCAAATTAGGGTTTTGTTTTTATTAAGTAAAATTGAACTTTTGATGCCTCAAATGACTTTCATGGTTCATTATAGGTCTCCAATATTGCACATACCAAGTTTCAATTCTTGCACTACAAATTTGCTCAGTCAATTGTTCATATGACTGAAAATCAACTATATTGGGTAAAAAGTCAATTGTGGTTAATATACAGTCAAACTTCATGATTTTTGGCCAAAATCAATATTTTGAAGTCATATTCATCAATTTATCAAGTGTTGATCACAATTCTTCAAGAAAAGCACTCAAATCATCAAAGGGGCAAAATTGTCAAAATTAGAGTTTTGACTGAGAATGATTGATCATTGACTTTTGACCTAGTACATGACCTAATGGGTTGAAGCATGATCTCAAGGATTAAAAAAAATATCTTGAACTAACTACATGACTCAAATAATTTCTCAAGACCAATGGATTGATAGTTGAATTTTTTATCAACTGATGAAAAGTCAACTCATACACAAAAAGTCAAACTTTGACGTTTTGATCAACATTAAATTTCAAAGATCGAGATTCATCAAGATACTCAAAAATATCAAACTTGATCATCAAGAATCAAGAAATTCAAGAAAGTCCACAAAAAGTCAAAGTTTTCAATACTTATTTCTAAGTACTTTTAACCTTGATAATTTCAATACTTCATGATAATTTTTCACCAAGATGCAAGATGATTCAAGAAAAACGTTCAACATGAAAGTTTTAGATCTTGATGAACTCTATAAATTTTTATTAGAGGGTTGATGTCCAAAAAATGTTTAGATTTGAAGATATAGGCTCATGAAGTCATGGCATTTTTCAGAAAACACTTAGTGAAATTTTCAACAAGTTTAGGCAAATTTTTGACCTAACTTCTTGACCAATTTTCACCTAGTTCTAAGATTATTTAGCCAAAGTGATTAACGTGAAGGTTGTAGGCGGAGTTTAAAGATTTCCAAAATGCCCAAGAACTTGAAGAGATAATGCTTTATCTAGGAGAATCAAAGACAAGAAGTCGAGCTTTCATTCTTGAATTATAGGTCATTTTGATGATGAACACTTGATCAAATCTCAAGCCATGCTGCATAAATCTTGCTTTGCAGGATTCTAACTTGCAAGTCACTTCATAATTAATTGTTTACACAACTGTTAGAGCTAGGATCCAAGTATTTGAGCCATTGTCCAAGAGATTCATCTATTTTTGGCACAAAGTAACATTGTCATTCTTGTAAAGTTGCTTTAATTACAAAGTCAACTTGTCTTGAGCCTCTAACTTGTTTGTTCTGAACACACTCAACATACAAGATCAGATAAGCATGTTTAAATCCTCTAACTACTCTAGATTTCTTTGCACTTCACCTTGGAACAATGTTTGTCAAGTTTGCTTCAAAAACAAGTCACATAACCATAACATGTGAGTTCTTGATTCTGATTATTTCAAGCCTTCAAACATCTTGCCTATAAATAGAGAGGCCATATGTAACCTAACACACAGATACACAAGCCTTGGAACACCCTGAAACTCCCTAAAACTCATAACTGCATCCAAACCTCCATAACTTGTCATTTCTGGCCAAAAACTTCAATCTCACAATCCACTCGTGTTTTTCCCTCTAAATCATTCTCAAAGCTTCCATATATCAAATATAACTCATCCCTATCACTGTTTCACAAATGTAACTCCATCTTCATCATATTCCAAACTCAAAAACTCAACTCTAGCATCCCCTTGCTCGTACGAGCGCACATGGAAAACTTCGACAACAGGCACATCTTGGTCGACTAAGGCAGCTTGTTGGACATAATGTACACCCATCTATTCAACACTCTAAAGTTGAAAGAGACCCATCTGACCCCGTACATAGGCTCAAATATTCAAGGATTCAACGGTTCTGTCACTAAACCCCGGGGATATGTCGAGTTGATCGTCACCTTTGTGGCAGGTGAAACGAACAGAGCCATTAAGACCCATTTTCTAGTAGTAGAATGCCCGTCACTCTACTAATGCATCTTCAGAAGACCCACTTTGGTCGAGCTTATAGCAGTACCCTCCATTGTACATCTAAAAATGAAGTAATATACTGCAGAGGGACTGGTTGTCACCCTCCACGGGGATGTGCAGGTCGTGAGAAGGTGTTTTGAAGCAGCTGCTAAAGGATTGAGCTCAATCATCACTCAACCGAGGACAATCAACAAGCTTACTCTCCCCAGCATTTCCGAATAGTCGAAGTCGCTATCACACGTTAACATAGTTGACCTTGACAATCGCTTTACAAAAGAAGATCTTAAAGAGCAGCGGGAGAAGGGGAAAGAGCCCATGTTGGACTCAGAAGTTCCTTCCTCGTCAAAAAGCACCAAGAAGTCCACTGACCTCATGCGACCAATTCCAGACGGAGAATTTGAGATTTTCCCCATCGACAGTGACCCTTCCAAATGAGTCAAGATTAACGCTGACCTATCTGACCTGGCGAGGAGACAATTGAAGGCGTGATTGAAGAAAAATGCAGACTTATTCGCCTATAGCACTATAGAGATTCTCGGCCTGGATCCAAAGATAACTTATCACCATCTGACAATAGATCCTTCCCTTAAGGCAGTTGCTCAGTGTAGGCGCAAGCAGTCTCTGGAGAAAACGGAGGCTACTGAGCAGGCTGTAAAAGACCTCATAGAGGAAAATTTTATCTGTGAAGCCCAGTACATAACCTGGCTCTCCAATGTAGTCCTCATTAAAAAATCTAATGGAAAATGGCATATGTGTGCTGATTATACTGATCTTAATAGGGCTTGTCCTAAAGACACTTATCCCTTGCCTAATAGATAAATTGGTCAACGATTATGCAGGTTTTAATTTACTTTCATTCATGGATGCGTATTCTGGCTACAACCATATCTCCATGGCTAAGACGGACAAAAAATATATGGCCTTCATGACCGAATAGGGCAACTATTACTACAACATAATGCCCTTCGGCCTGAAAAATGTGGGTGCTACATACCAGTGAATGATGAACAAAGTCTTCTAAGGAGAAATCAGAGACATGCTCGAAGTCTACATGGACGACATGATAGTAAAGCCCCACGGGGAAACCAATCACGCACTCCACCTCAGGAAAGTCTTCGACCAGGCGAGAAAAGTCAAAATGCGATTCAATCCTGATAGGTGCATATTCGGGGTGCGGGCAGGAAAATTCCTCGGATTCTACCTCATAAAACAGGGAATCGAAGCCAACCCAGAAAAATGCCAAGAATTCTCCAAGCTACCGACGCCGAACTTGAAAAAGTAAATCCAGACCCTGAATGGAATGATCACCTTGTTATCCTGTTTTATGGTAAAATCCACCCAACACGCGCTGCCGTTTTTCAAACTTCTCCACAAAGAGGAAGCTTTTGAATGGACCGAGGAATCCTAGCATAGACTCTTTCATCTCAAACAGGAGATATCTCAACCACCGGTCCTTTCGAGACCAGATAAAGAAGAGACTCTCTACTTCTATTTGGTTGTAGCTTCAGAGGTTGTTAGCGCAACTCTTATTAAGGAGACCATCGAAAGGCAGTAACCCATCTACTTTACGAGCAAAGCCCTAAAGTAAGATACCAACATATAGAGAAGGTATCCCTCACACTCATCAATGCAACGAGAAGGTTGAGATACTACTTCCTAGCACACCCCATTGTGGTTCGAACCAACCAACCAATAAAGTAATTACTTGGACGCCACGACATGGAGGGAATAATGCTCAAATGGTCTTTAGAAATCTCTGAGTTTGACATCAAATATGAAATCAGAAAAGCTCTTAAAGCAAAAGTACTGGTAGATTTCATAGCCGAGATGACCTATCCAGCCTCCACGAGCGGTGCACACAAGTGAACCATATTCGTGGACGGAGCTTCCAGCTCCATAGAAAGCAGAGCAGGAATTGTACTAGAAATCAAGGAAGGGATACTGGTTGAGGTCTCCCTTGCGCTATCTTTCCCGACCTGAAAAAACCAAGCAGAGTATGAAGCTCTCCTCGCAGGACTCCTCCTAGCCGATGATTTCGGAGTCAAAGAAGTGAAGATCTTCACATACTCCCAGCTCGTTACCTATTAAGTATGAGGGAAATACCAGGTCAAGAATGACTAGCTTTCAGAATACTGGACTCTGGTCTGAGAAAAAATTAAAAGATTCAACTTTGCAGATGTACAACATGTTCCTCGCGAACATAATTCTCGAGTAGATATATTATCAAAGTTGGATAGCACAAAGAAGAAAGGAGGTAGAAAATCAGTAATACATGAGATACTTCCTCGACCAAGTATCAAAATACCCTCCTTGGTTATGGATGTACTCGCCATTGGCAACGACAACTATTAGATAACCCTAGTATACAATTGCCTCACAAATGAGGGCTACCAACCGATCAGAAGAAGGCCAGCACAGTTAAGCGAAGAGCCTCCTCCTACGTTCTAGTCGAAGGAAAACTATACAGAAGAGGATTTTCCATCCCCCTCATCAAGTGCATCGATGAAAACAATTCGCCCATATATTGCATGAGATCCACGAGGGAATCAACGCCCAACACATGGGCGGAAAATACCTCGCCAAGAAAGCACTGTAAGCAGGATACTACTGGCCCAGCATGCAGCATGATGCTAGAGAGCATGTGAAGAAGTGTGTCAAATGCCAACGTCACAAGGATATGCATCTAGTGCCTCTGAATGAGCTCAAATCTCTCTCCCCCCTGACCCTTCGCATTGTGGGGCCTAGACCTCCTCGGGCCATTCATGGTAGGTTCAAACAAGAACAAATATTTGATAGTGGTCATCGACTACTTCACCAAGTGGATAGAAGCAAAAGCACTGGCCAGAATCATGGTGCAAAGCATTCTCTATTTCTACAAAAGAAACATCCTTCCTCGATTCGGAATTCCACAAGTGATTGTCATTGATAATAGGATGTAATTCACATACAAGAACTTCCAGGAATTTCTTGTCAAGCTAGGCTTCGTCGAACACTTCACCTCCATTGAACACCCCCGGACAAACAAGAAAGTTGAGTCTACGAACATGGTGATTCTATGAGGCCTCGTGCGAAGGTTGGACGAAACCAAAAAGAGATGGGTCGAGGAGATACACAACATACTTTGGGCCTATCGGACAACAACTCACTCTTCAACCGGGGAGACTCCTTTCCGACTGGCATATGGAACCGAGGTCGTCATCCCCGTAGAAATCATGGAACCCTCCAGGCAAACTGTAGCTCCCCTAGACGAGGAGATGGACGACTTCGCGTTGAGGTAAGAGCTCGATCTTATCGAGGAAATTCGAACATGAGCAGCTTTATGAGAAGCCTTTCTCAAACAAAAAATTTCCATACGATATGATGCCAAAGTAATACAACATGAATTCGAAGTCAGAAGCCTAGTTCTAAAGAGAAATCACAAAGAGTCTCGCAAAGGCAAGCTCGTCACCCATTGGGAAGGCCCTTACTGCGTTCATGTGAAAACAGAGAACATATCCTACCACTTGGAAAACCTACAGGGGGAACAACTCGCTCGACCTTAGAACACCAAAAAACTAAGGCATTATTATAGTTAAGATACTGAACAGTCGATGTGTCTTGTTAACACAACAAACACACATTTTCATGATCACATGTGCATGCCTAGGTACAAGCATGGCACTCAAAATTAAACTAAGAGGCAAGTCTCCACTCTTTTGACGAGAAAATTCTTAGCCCGGCGTTGAAAAATCAAATGAGCTCCAACATCGTCGTACCACGATAGCAGAACACCCAACTCGCGATGGGAAGTCCACTCCGCCAAACTCGGGCCCTCAAAAATAGGCCTGAGTTCTGGCCCATGCCCGGAAACAACCATGTCCATTTTACCAGACTCTCCACACTGGCAAACTCAAAAAACCAATGAGCACAACCCCTAAACTCCTAATTAAAATTAAACGTCCCGAGCAGACGAGCATACAAAGACATGTAAAGATTATGAATAATCGATAAATCCTGCATGAAATAAAGTTAGAAACACTTAAACAATGCAGATTAAAGCGAATGACTACCATAGTCAAAAAAATTGAAAAGACGACCACCAGGGTCACAATTATACAAATCATTACATAAGGAGGCCCAAGTCCCCTATTAAAGTAAATGAGCTTGAGGCCACAAGGACCACGATTGTTTAGAACTTACATCAAAATGGGCAAATCCCCAGAAAAATAAATTACAGGATAAGATGGCACGTAGGCCAAAACAAGAAAGGTCAAAACTGATCAATCACCACGTTGGGTGATAAGTGCAAATTGTAGTTATTTTCATATATACTTTTTGTTGCACTTATTGACTCTTTGTTGTTAATATCATTGAAAAAACCTGACTTTTGTGTAAATACATTTAATTTGTGTTTATTTGTGTTTTTGTGTACATAGTGTTTTCCATTCATTTTGTAGGTATTTGTTGCATTTTGGAGCATTGAAGAATAAGGTGTCGAAGGCACGGCTCTGGATGCGTGTTTTCGGAATAAAAGACCAGTTTTGGGATATTCTGTCAAGGAGAACCCGCTTACCACGCAGAGGCCGCTAAGCGCGAGTGCCGCTTATTGCATTTAGTCGCACACTACTTGCGTTTGACAATTTGGCAGAACCAATGTTTTGAAACCCGATTAGCGCGGATAGCAAGCTTAGCGCAGTTTAGGTCGGTTTGATGTGTAAAATAAGGAAGTCGCGCTAAGCGCGCCAGGCCTGCTTAGCGCAGTATGCTGAGATTTCTTTTATAACTTTCATTTCATCTCATATTTAGCTTAGCTTAGTGCGGTCTGCTGAGATTTGTTTTATAACTTTTATTTCAGCTCATATTTCAGCTCAAATTTTTCTCCCAACTCCATCAACATGTAAATTTTGTTAGGATTATCTTAGATAACAACTATGGAGCTTGCATACGGATGATCCGGGGTGGATTACCCTTCGATCGGTGTTGACAAACTGGTAGATTTGCGGTTCATTTCTCTTTTTCTTTGTGTATTCTCTATTGGTTGGGTTTGTATGTATATTTTCTTTGAATTGATGTATATTTATCGCCTTTGGCATTATATTAAACTTTCTTTACGAATCTTTGTGGATTGTTGTCCTAGATTTTTACTTTTTGTTAGGGATTTGAGTTGTTATAGGCATATAATACGTAGATTCTTATCTAGGATGATTATATGTTAGTTTCTGAACTTTAGAGATAGATTTAGAGCTGACATCTACTTGGGTATCAGAGCTTAATGCCACTGTGTTGTTTGTGTCACTCTGAGATATTGCCGATGCAAGCGAGCATGGTTGACTTCTGTGTTGTTGAGGTTGTTGGGAGATTGCTATTGGGCTGATGCAATCGGCCTCTCAATTTGGGATAGAAATGACTTAGGTTGTAAGTGATATGTAGTGACATTGATGAATATTGTAAGTTGAGTATAACAGGTCGATAGGTTTAAGTCTGTGAGAAATAGTATATATGCATGCTTGATAAGTTATTCCTTTTTCATTTTTATACATTTATTTTTTGTTAATACATTTTCCTTCAACCCATTTATCCCCAAACTCATTAACGAATGATTTGTCGAACGACGAATCAATAACTAATCTTTGTGGACACGATACGATATAACCTTGAAACAACCGGCTGAACATTCAACTGATAATAAAATCAATGAAGTCGCCATCAAATGTCTTTTATCCCAATAGGAAGGGAAAGTTAAACATCGAGTAAACATGAGAAGGGTGAAATCAAGTTCGAACGACCGAGAGATCGGGTAAGGAAGTCTGTTATGCGAGGGGAAGGTATTAGCACCCCTCACGCCCGTAGTACGCTACAGTATCAACTCTTGTTGTCTATCTTATGGGTGTGTAAGAATCTATATCTAAGTTGTATAGGGAATGCATGTAAAAGAAAGGAGAAAATAATGTAGGGAAAATAAAAGTTATGTTCGCTTGGGCCCTACCCCAATACCTATGTATCCCTTTTAAGGAATTAGAACAGCCGTAATTCGGCTAACATGTTTCAGTTTGTTTTGTGTTTTTTCATTGAACAATGTTAGGTTCGAATCAATCCACCACGGCTCGACCTTTGGAGACTCACGACCTGTAGCGGAAGGGAACTAACATGTTATTAGAAAAGAAATTCCGATTGACAAAAAGAAAGGTGTTGGGTTGTCTTTTTTACCTTGAGAAAGGATTTGAAAGTTTTAAGTGTTTTATGATTTGCAAATAAAAAGAAAAGAAATATTTTTGTTTTATTATGCAAAGGATGCCAAAGAAAAGAAAACATCTAAGGGAGACTAACCTAAATCTATCCTTAATGTTATCACACAAATGATTAACCCTAAAGTTGAGTTTTAAAGGGGAAACTCTAACCTATGTTGACATGCATGGATAACAATCCTAATGTCTATCTCAAATCATCATCTATAGATGAATCAAGAATTCCTAAATGATCATAGCAAGGGTCTATCACCTAAAACTATGTCTATCTCGAATCATCATCTATAGTTGAACTGAGAGCTCCTAAGGGAACATGTCGAGGGTATATCATCTCAAAACATGCACACAAAGACGAAATCAAGCAAGCAAGCCAACAAGCTCAAGAGAGCACAAACAATATTTTGTGAGCAAGCACGTGCTAACTCAAGGCAAATGCCTAACCATGATATAGGTGATCTCGGTTGGTTTAAAATCAGGTAGGGATGCTTTAGCCAAGGGGTCATATCAACCGAGGCAAACAAGCGGGGAAAGGATAGAAGAAAATAGCACGAAGCATCAACATCAACAAACGCGAGCTCAAGACAAAATATGGGGGATTGATCACAGATCCCTTTTCCACTTGACGACTCGATAACCATGATCTGCACAACTCCGAAGCATCGACATACAACGTGAGCTAAGGATGACACAGACTAGAGTGTGCAAGGGTCGATTGCGAACCCTCCCCGCTTGCCTACTTTTGAGGACTTATTATTTGTAATCAAACACGGGCACAAATGTAAACACATGTGCGGAATACCTACTTCAAGGCAGGATTTTAAATAATCACAATTAGCATACAGAAAGCGGTGCCTGCTACAGGTCTTTAAATAGATACTTTGAGCGTACGCTCTTTATTTCCTGCTTCCTACTTCTCATGATCTCTAGAAAGCAATAATGAATTTGATAACGAATGTGGTAAAAAGGTATGAGAGAAATACCAAATGGATAACAATCCGTATCAAGCAAGCAAAAATAAGAAACCCGGAAAACTTCGAGCAAGCTAGCATCAACAAAGAAATTCAGTGAGAATATGCATCAAAGCATCAATAAGCAAGATCAGAATGTGTAGCGGACACATCTGTATCACAAAGTGCCTGCACAAAATGCAATTAGGCAAACCAAGAACAGAATATGTATCGACACATTCGTATTCTCGAGCACCTGCACAAAATACAACTAAACAAGATACGGGGTACAAGACAATGGCATGTGTGTTGAACGCAAAAATCGGACCATAAATTGAAAGTCTAAACAAGTTTTCTAATCAAATAATCAAGTAGCAATTACATGATCGGAAACTATCCAAATATACCTTGCACAATCAACACACATGTTAAAAATAAAAAGGAAAATTAAAGTATAAAAGAGTAGGAAGAAATTTAGAGCAAACAATAGCCAAAGCAGAGCCAAAGAAGTAAAAATCAACAATTTAGAAAAGATGTGTCGACCGTAACAGGGCATAAGTTGACTCATGCCTGAAAATTTCTCAGTTTGCATCGACCGCTGGGTCGGTGCAACACTTCCCGCAGATGACCAGAATGTTTGCATCGTCCGCAACAGGCTATGTGTCGACTCATGCCCAGGATTTTTCTCAGTTTGCATCGACCAGAGGGTCAGTGCAACACTTCCTGTGTATGGTCCAAACTGTTTGCGTCGACTCAAAAACGCTACGCGTCGACTCAACTGCGGTATTATTCAATTGAAACTCTGAAGCAACTTAACTTTTGCATCGAGTGTCCGTTTCGCGCATGGTTCGAATCATTGGAAAGCTTGAAAATCATAGAATATCCACGACACGAAACATAAACCAAAACAACAAAAATTATACGACAAATACCCCAATGTTAGCACGATCGACATGTGAATTCATGATCCGACTTCATGAGTTTTGACGCAATTTTCATCGGATCAAAAACCAAATTCACATCAATTATGTTATGACCATAGCACAAGGAAATTTGTACGCAACCAAAAATCAATTGAATCACGCGGTAAGATCAAGCCACAATGACTCCAACATTTTGTCAAACACATAATCTCTGAAATTCAACTCATGATTTTTGCACAATTAGAGATCCAAATTATACCACAAATAATCAATCAAGAATCATCAATTAAGCTTGAAACAAATTCAACATTTTGTTTTCTCAAATAAGCACTTTCATGAAAATCAATTAATTGAATAAGCACTTATTTAATCATCCAATTCTGGATTTGCATATCATGATTCAAGATCAATTCACATTTTCATAATCGCAATCACTTCCACAATTCAAATTAGATCAAAGCTCAATTCATTGATCCATAAAAGTGCTTATTTAAGAATCACTTATTTGAAAAGTGCTTAAATCAAGAAAAGCTTACTGTAGAGTTGAAGTGGAAGCTTAGGTGTAGATATCATAACAATAAGATTCAAAATTGGAGAAGAATTGAGCTTCTTTGACTTTTGGATCTTGAAAAAGTTGTTGGAAAAGTTGTTGGTGTTCTTGATAAAAATGAGAGAAAGTTGCTCTTTGATCCTTGAGCAAGATGAGAGAAATTTTTTAGTGTTTTTGAGAATTGGTCAATTATGAGAGTCTTCCTTAAAATTGGATTAAGTAAGAATATATAGTGCGCCCTTTTTTGAATGAATGAGCCTCCAATAAACACAAGCGAACGTGCAAATTTTCAGTTCATCAGAGTCTGACACCTTAAGGTCAAATTCGCAGATCCCTCGGTGCGACTTTCGAAGTTGAAATGTGGAACTAAATGTAGCCAATGTAGAGGAAAACATTGTGTCTGAAGATGGGATCAATCGGATAAACGGTGATTTAGTTATAATTTTTTGAAGTTTCGTCTCAGATGAAAATATTTCTCGGTTCTGGATTTTCAAATGTGTAGCGCACGTTTTGGACCAAAAATGAAGGCCTTCGAGATA
The DNA here is from genome assembly GCA_948472305.1 of Vicia faba. Lineage (NCBI taxonomy): Eukaryota > Viridiplantae > Streptophyta > Magnoliopsida > Fabales > Fabaceae > Vicia > Vicia faba. Next base: position 255,064,486 of record OX451736.1, on the reverse strand, counting down.
CCATTCAGTGATACGGTGGCAGAACCGACTGTTTAATACTGGTTTTTGTTTTGCATTTTGTGCTCGCAAAATGTCGCGGTAAGCAAGAGTCACCGCCGACTTTTATTTCATCCAATCATGGAAAAGGAAAAAGAACAGAAAAAACCTTTTTTCGAGGTATTCTGAGTACGGGGGGTAGATTATAGAAAGGGAAGGTGTTATCACCCATTCTATCCGTAGTTATCTACAGGCTCTTAGGTACTTTCTCATTTTTCAAATTGCTTGTGTGTATTTATCTTGAAAATGTTTTTACTTTGTTTTGAAAGGTGTTTGTGTGAAAAAAATTTATTGAGCAAGTACTTAAGACTCTACCTACTCGAAAAAAGGATTGTTCATTCTTATTTCCTTTAGACAGCGCTATCCTACTATTACGGAGTAGGTAACACCGTCGTTGGAGTTGTAAGGGACATTCGAAAGGGACAAGTACAATCACTAAAGCAATAGTTACAAAACCTTAGTAGTAACCCTAGAGTCTTAAGATCTTTTCGAGTCAACGTTTCCGAGGCAACATTTCTGAGGCAACATTTCCGAGGCAACATTCGAATGGGACATTTGATCTTTTAGACAAGAGGGGGGCCACTAAAATTTCCTATGCTTAATGACTGTTTATCGAAGGCAACCGAAATGAGGTAAAACCTAGGAGTGAATATGTACATGTGAGTTTTTTTTCAATTATTTAGTCTTTGCACATTAGGTGATCTGCCGTTTTAAATTTCAAGCATTCTTTTCATACAATCCTATTAGCCATGCATCTAGACAGTTAAAGATTGCGGGAATTTAAAATGCGAAAAGTAAACCTAGATATTACAAGGCTTCGGGGAAGGGGATTAATTACATAACCAAAAATCAGGGATTTAAACAGTAAATAAAAACCCTAGGTTAACTATTACAAACCCTGAACAGTTACAAAATAATGGACAAATAATTAACAAGCGCGCGGAAAATTAAATACGAGGAAAAATTGAAAACCCTAAAATCTAATTGAGAAATAGTTTGGGTTGTATTTTTTGAGAAAAGAATTGATTAAATTATGTACGCCTAAAACCCTAATTCTAATATTTTTAATTATGAAAAAGAAATTGAAATTAACCTACTCTAGCTAAATTAAATAATTTCATGAAAATAAAATATTTTACAAAGAAAATAAGATTTTGTGTATTTTTTTTTGTTTTGAGAAAAAGAAATTTAATTGTAAAATTAAAACCTAGTTCCTATTTGATTTTAATTATAAAAGAAATTAACTTAACCTATATTTCTAATTAAATTAAAATAAATATTTTATATAAAAAATACTGTTTTTGGTATTTTGTGATTTATTGATTTTATGATTTTTAAAAAGGTAATTAACTTGGTGGGAAAAAATAATTAAACAAAACAATTAAAATAAAAGAAAATAATAAAGAAAAGAAGAATATGGGCCTGTATACTAGCAATTATGGGGGTGTGGAACTGAATTTCCAAGCCTATTAAGCTCTAAGCCCAGTCAACCACGTTGGATTTTGTGCAAGCGTTGACCTGAGTTGTACCAAGGACATTCAGGGGAGAAGCGTGAGATCTGGCCTGCAGTGCATCCAATGGCTGGGCATTGAGGTTGTATGGAAGGCGTGTGAGAGAGTGAAGCATTGGATTTTCCTGAAATAATTAGGAAAATAATAAAATGCACACGCCTGGGATCGAACCCAAGACGTGTGCATCAAAGGCGTGCCTCCCAACCATTTGCGCTGCTGGTTCCTTTGTTAATACAAGTAAACAAAATATAATATAATATAAAAATGCACGATACCCAGAAAAATGCGCGAAAATTCAAATCAACTGGTCATGGGCTGCCACGCATCACCTTCTTCACTGCAACCGTCGTCTTAGGTTAAAGACTTATACCTACGGACGTTTGCTGTAACTATAGCCTTGCAAAAATTCAAAAATCTCGTACGAGCATGATAAATTAATTGTGATGGTACCAATCAACTCGTCTTGGTCTCACGAGTATCATGGTACCTCATTCATGGCCCAATTTTTCCTGTATCAGAAATCCCCAAATCGTGCTCTTAAACCTTAACAATGGTGGATATGGATTCCTGCACTGTTAGTACAATTAAGTGATACAGAAAGCTTGCAAACATGATTATTAACAAGAATATATGGATAGAATGGACTTATCATGCGTAAAACATAGAAATCAAATTTGAGTTTGGGAGGAAAACCGTGATACTGTAATGTGATGATTCTTGATGCTTTGAGGCTTGCAAATGAATGGAGAAGCTTCCTGAGATATCCAGGAACGTATTGCTAGCCTTGAAACTCCTTGAGGATAGCTCTAAGATGGATTTTGATCTCACACTTTTGTCCAAATTTTTTAGTTTTCTTCCTGGCTTTTCACGGCTGCAAACCTTCTGCTTATGGTCTGGAATTATTGTGTATCTGTAGTAGAATGAATTGGGTTAATAAAATTGTATCATATCTTTTGAGAATTATGAAAATTGGATTTGATTTGCTTCATGTATGATATCTTTCTAAAACAAGCTTCAATCCAATCTTTTCCAACCCTAATGAGCCTTTCACGAATTGATCATCATGCTAGCTGTATATGGACTCCAAATATGCACAAAAATCTCAAGATTTGATTTGTTTTCATTATTTTACCATTTAATTTGATTTATTTTGATTTAAATGAATAAAAAATCAAAATAAATGATAAAAGTAATAAAATACTAGTTGGAAAAGCTCATGGGTCGTGGGTCCTATTAGAAACATGTTTCAAGCAAGAAAACATGGGCCCCTTTGGGAAAAATGCCAATTTGATCAATGTTGACTTTTGACAATTTTCCAAAATTGCCAACTTTGACAATGCACAACTCTCTCAATTTTGACCCTAGGAGGGTGTTCTTGGACTTTTTAGAAATCTTATGATTTCCCCTAACCAACCTATTTGGTTTCATATCAATTTGATCTTCCATGTTCATGTATGAAGCTTTGACCTAAAAGGTGTTTTGTTGACTTTTCAAAATGACCTATAATGTAAAAATTCATATCTTTTGATGAGTGCATATTTTGAACTTGTGGGATGAATATGAATTGTAGGTAATTGCATCCTCTTCAAAATGAGCCTTGGATGGAAAATTTCTAATAAAGTATGAAGAAGTTATGCTTGGTCAAAGTTGGGTTGACTTTTCCTACAAAACCCTAATTTAGCAACTTTTGGGTTTTGATGAATTTGGAGCATTCCTTGAGGAATCATGATCAACCCTTAATCAAATGATGAAATTCACTTCAAAATTTTGATGTTGACCCAAAATCTTGAGGTTTGACTGTATGTGGGTCACAATGACTTTTGACCTAATACAGTCGATTTGTCAAGCATTTGAGCAATTGACTGAGCAAACTTCTTATGCAAGGCATGAAACTTGACATGTAGGGTCTTGAGAACATATTAAGACCATGGAGAGCATACGATACCTTTGTGGTCCACCCATCTTGATGAAAATAGAAACCCTAATTTGGGGTATACTGCCTTAGGAGAGAGCTTGTCTGGTCAACTCTTGGGCAACCTTGAGCAACTTGGGGACCTCACTTGACATTTGTTGAGTAAAATGTGAGGGAAAATTTTGGGGTACAACAGCTGCCCCTGTTCAATCTTCTTAAACCTGAGGATGTAGATTGGCTCGTCTGCCTTTCGTGATCTGAAGGTGGAAGATGATTGAACACTTGAGTGCCCAGAAATTTGCACTCGCATAAAGTGGAACTTGCATCATGACATCAGGAATGGGCTTACAGATGCCATTCAGAGGTTGATGATATAAGATTTTTCAGAGATGGGCTTAAAGATGCCATCCTGGATGTGACAGAAATGTCTGAGATGGGCTTAAAGATGCCATCTAGAGAATGTGGATTTCCTGAGATGTTCCTTTGACGAGAGTCCATGCTCCTGTCATTGAGGAGAAATCTGCTGAGGAATGTTGGTATATGTCTCGAGAAATAGAGTTTTAGGAGCTTCAGTTGTCTGTTACTCTACTGGGGAAATGCGAAACCAATCGTGTTTGATTAGGTCTCAGTCTTACAGTGTTGTGGACTGCTGTCTGGAGATAAGAGAGGAGGAACCTGTATAGTAGGGTTGTGAGAAGAAACCTGGGTAGTAGGGTTACTTCGATATGAAAGCCTGGATAGTAGGGCTGTGAGAAGGAACCTGGATAGTAGAGTAACTTCGTGATAAGTTTGTGTAGAACTTCAAAAGGAACCTGGGTGAGGTTACTTTGTGATAAGTTCGTGTAAAACTTCAAAAGGAACCTGGGTAAGGTTACTTTGATGTGACAGCCTGGGTAAGGTTGTTTTGTGAGGAGTTTGGGTAAAACTGTAGCGGGAACCTGGGTAAGGTTACTTTGGGCTAAGACCGTGTAAAACCTGGGTAAGGTTACTTTGCGATAAGTTTGTGTAAAACTTCAGAATGAACCGGGGTAAGGTTATAAGTTTGTGTAAACCTCAGAATGAATTGGGGTAAGGTTACTTTGTTATAAGTTCGTGTAAAACTTAAGGAGGAACCGGTGTAAGGTTACTTTGTGATAAGTTCGTGTAAAACTTCAGGAGGAACCGGGGTAAGGTTACCTTGATCTGATAATGTAGATTAGTTGACCCATTTGATTTCGGAAGTTGAGTTTCTATTAGTTGTTTGTAGATGTGATCTGTATAACTGTTGGATTTGTTGAAGCTAATCGTCTTTTCCTGCAAAAGATATTAAGGTTAGTTGTATGCGATGCATGAAATGTAGGGTGAGATGATGTTCTCAAAATAAATGAGATTATGCTGTATATGATATGTATGTGTATGTCATGATGTATGTTCATGAAATGTGGTCGGGGTATACTCGTGTCTGGGAAAATAAATCTCTGACGGTTGCTGGAGATTTGTGAATATTCTACCGAGAAGAGATGCTGGAGAATAACTCTGCGGGGCCAGACTTTGGGGGAAGAGATACTCTGTTTGGTCGACCTGCTGATCTGGAGGAATAAACTCAGTTGGGGATGAAATTCTGTTGCTGGAAGTGATGAGCTCTGTTGGAGATTGAGCTTTTGTATCTGTAGAAATAGACTCCGCTTGGGGAATGAAATTTGTTGACTCGCCTATGATTACGAACCTCGGCTGTGGACAGTTATGTCCTGTTTCGAGAAAGCTGACATCAATGCCTTTGGATACTTTTACCCTGTGGGGAGTGCGTATACCAATATTTATGTTCCCAAGCATGACTTTATCCCGATACCTGCTAGGCAGAGGAACCGTTGGGTTTGGCACTTCTTATTTTCCCTGTTTCTGGAATTACGAGTAATTGTCTTTTGTTTCTTATGCAAATATTTGTGAGCAACAATCATTTTCAAATGCATATATCAAAAATAAATCATTGGACGTTCTCGCAAAACAAAACAGAAAAAGAAAAAGAAACAAATTGAAGTTTTGTATAAGGAGGCTGACGTCCTAGTAAGAGAACGCCGACGAAAGACAGAAATTATACATTTTGTGTAAAAGAAAAACAGTTATGTGAAACGAACCCATTGGGTTCCAACTCTGCTATTGCCTTTATATCTTCAAGCGTCTCATCACTTTGCTACTTGGCCGAAGGTTGATCAGATTAATCGGTGCCGTTCGAGCTTGACAGTCGATACCGAAGTCTGGTCGCAAGATAATCCAATGAGACATAGTGATACGCTTCAATCCCTAACTTTTTCCTGGATTTCCCTTTCGGGTTTTCAATCCATCGGGATACCCTTTTTTTCCCAAGCCACCCTTTCGGGTTTTCGACTTGCCGGGTGTACAAATTTTTTTTAATTTCATCCCTAACTTTTGCCCGAACCCTTTTGGTTCGCCGGGAAGCCCTTATTTTTGCCTAGGCCAGTCGACCTAGCGGGTCTTTGATTATGCGTAGTATCTTTTCACTATGTCTGCATTGACAGGGTGAGGAAGGTCGTCACCATCAATGGTGGTTAGAACCATGGCTCCTCCCAAGAAAATGTTCTTAACCACAAATGGCCCTTCGTACGTGGGATTCCATTTTCCCAAGGGATCACCTTGCGGCAGTATGATGCGTTTGATCACCAGATCCCCGACTTGATATTCTTGGCATCTGACTTTCTTGTTAAAATCCTTGATCATTCGCTTTTGATACGTTTGACCATGGCAGATAGCAGTAAGTCTCTTTTCATTGATTAGATTTAACTGATCAAGCCGGGTTTGGATCTAGTCGTCTTCATTCAAACCCGTATCCTTCATAATCCTGAGAGAAGGTATATGTACTTCTATGGGTAGGACTGCCTCCATGCCATATACCAGAGAGTAGGGTATTTCCCCTGTTGACGTCCGTGCTGAGGTACGGTACCCATGCAGAGCGAATGGTAACATCTCATTCCAGTCTTTATATGTCACTGTCATCTTCTGTACAATCTTCTTGATGTTCTTGTTAGCTGCTTCAACAACGCCATTCATCTTCGGCCGATAGGGAGAAGAGTTATGATGTTGTATATTGAACTGTTTATAGAGCTTGGTGATCATTGTGTTTTTGAGATTTGTATCATTGTCAGTAATAATTCTCTCTGGCACCCCGTATCGGCAGATCAGATTATGTCGGATAAACCGCGCCACGACGTTCTTGGTTACTGTAGCAAAGGAAGCTGCCTCAACCCACTTCGTGAAATAATCAATGGCTACTAGGATGAAGCAATGTCCCTTGGAAGCGGTGGGCCTTATTTCTCCAATCATGTCGATGCCCCACATTGCAAAGGGCCACGGAGCTGTCAAGACGTTCAAGGGGACCGAAGGTACATGCACCTTATCAGCATAAATTTGGCATTTATGACAGGTTCGAGAGTGCTGATAGCAATCGGCCTTCATAGTGGACCAGTAATATCCTGCCCGTAGGATCTTCTTAGCCATGGTATGTCCACTTGAATGGGTTCCGAAAGTGCCTTCATGTAGATCTGTCATGATCCTCTCTGCTTCGCTCTTGTCTACACACCGTAGCAGTGTGAAGTCATGGTTGCGTTTATAGAGGATCCCGTTACTGAGGAAGAACTTTGCAGCGAACCTTCTCAAAAACTTCTTATCATTGACAGATGCCTCTTCAGGATACTCATGAGCCTTGAGGTACCTTTTGACTTCGTGAAACCAGGTTTTGTCTGCCACTTCTTTGGTATCAATCTCACAGCAGTGTGTTGGTTCATCCAACCTCTCAATGGTAATCTGGGGAGCTTCATTGTCCCACCTAACCTTGAACATAGAAGACATGGTAGCTAGCGCGTCCGCTAACTGGTTCTCCTCTCGTGGGAAATGTTCAAAGTTTATCTCCTCAAAGTGTGGGAGAAATGTCAGTACATACTCTCTGTAAGGAATGAGATTCGGGTGCTTCGTATCCCACTCACCTTTGATCTGACTTATCACCAGAGCAGAATCCCCAAATACATTCAAGAACTTGACCCTTAAGTCAATAGCAACTCGAAGACCCATGATACATGCTTCATACTCCGCCATGTTGTTGGTGCAGTTGAAACATAATCGGGCAGTGAACGGAGTATGACAGCCCTCGGGAGATATGATTACAGTGCCAATGTCGTTACCCAGTGCGTTCGAGGCTCCATCAAAAGACATATACCATCGGGATCCTTCCTCAGGTCCTTCATCCGGTTCAGGCTCTTCGTAGTTAGTCACTAACCTGATATTCTCATCCGGGAACTCAAAATTCATGGACTGGTAGTCATCCATGGCCTGATGAGCCAAATGATCAGCCAATACACTCCCCTTTATTGCTTTTTGGGTTGTATATTGTATGTCGTACTCAGTTAAGATCATTTTCCACCTTGCTATCCTTCCGGAGAGAGCGGGCTTCTCGAAAATATACTTGATCGGATCCATCTTTGATATCAATAAGGTAGTGTGAGTCAGCATATACTGTCTCAGTCGGCGAGCAGCCCATGCCAAAGCGCAACAAGTTTTCTCGAGCAATGAGTATCGGGTCTCACAGTTGATAAACTTTTTGCTAAGGTAGTAAATGGCGTGCCCTTTTCGACCAGACTCGTCATGCTGCCCCAGCACACACCCCATTGAATTGTCTAGCACTGTCAAGTATAATATCAAAGGTCTTCCTTCAACTGGAGGCATCAGAATTGGCGGTTCTTGAAGGTATTTCTTGATTCTTTCGAAAGCGGTCTGGCATTCACTATTCCACTTTACCACTTGATCTTTCTTTAGAAGCCTGAAGATTGGCTCACAAGTAGCAGTCAGATGTGAAATGAACCTGGCGATGTAATTCAGGCGTCCCAAGAAACCTCTAACCTTTTTCTCTATACGGGGAACCGGCATCTCTATTATGGCCTTCAACTTCGCAGAATCTACCTGAATACCCTTGTCACTGACGATAAAACCCAGAAGCTTGCCAGATCTTACCCCGAAGGTACACTTGTTCGGATTCAACCTCAACTTATATGCCTTCAACCTGTCAAACAATTTCTGGAGATGATCAAGGTGCTCTTCCTCAGTCTGAGACCTGGCTATCATGTCATCAACATATTCCTCGATCTCGTGGTGAATCATATCATGGAACAAAGAAACCATGGCGCGTTAATAGGTTTCCATAACATTCTTCAACCTAAAAGGCATTACCTTGTAGCAGAAGGTGCCCCACTGTGTGACGAAAGTTGTCTTCTCCGTGTCTTCAGGAGCCAACTTGATCTGGTTGTATCCAGAGAAACCATCCATGAAGGAGAAGATTTTATGTTGCACGGTGTTGTCGACCAAAACATCGATGTGAGGAAGTGGGAAGTCATCCTTGGGGCTTTCCCTGTTCAAATATCTGTAATCAACGCACATCCGTACCTTACCGTCCTTCTTAGGTACCGGAACAACGTTAGCAACCCATTGTGGATATGAAGTGACAGCTAAGAATCCTGCATCGAATTGTTTCATGACATTTGTCTTGATTTTCTCTAACATTTCAGGGCGCATACGACGAACCTTCTGTTTAACCGGAGGACAGTCTTCTTTAGTCGGCAGGCGATGCACCACAATATCAGTGTCCAAACTAGGCATGTCTTCATAGGACCAGGCGAAGATCTCAACGTAGTCGTGCAACATCTGTATCATCCTTTGTTTGACGCCAAACTCCAGATTTGCACCTATTTTAACCTCTTTTCTGTCTTCCTCAGTACCCAAGTTTACTGTCTCAACTGGCTCTTCATGAGGCTGTATGGCCCTCTCTTCCTGATGTAATAGTCTAGCAAGTTCTCCAGGAACCTCACAATCATCCTCACCTTCGTCCTCGGCTTGGTTGATCGGATTTTTAAAGTCATAACTGGCAATAGCAGAGCTGTTATCAATGGAATCCATAGTGGATACAGATCTGCATTATGATACGTGAGTGTGTGTAAGAGAATAGCTGTTTTAATAAAGTGAAAATAGAAAAGAAAAACAGAGAGCGCAAAATTTGTATGCAAGAAACGTCCAATGCTTTATTAATGATATATGAAATGACAAATAATAACCCTCACAAGCAAAGCCAATGTGCCTCGGGCAAGGCACAGGGCCGTAAAGTTTTAAATTTTTTATTACAAATCTCAAAACAAATAAGTCAATTACTGCGGAATAAAAGAAACAGGTATGAAGTCCCTAGCTGTCCAGTTACTCGGTCCACCGTTGGTAGTTAGGTAGATCCAGTTGTCAATATCTGAGTCCTCTTCACTGTCTTCAATGGCATTAATTTCCCGATTGCTGATGCATAGGGGAGGTCCTCCAGCTCGAGCGCGTCTAACAGCCCTTTGAGCCCCTGTAGTAAAGCCCAAAACAAATTTGTCAGTTTTATGAGTGAAATCAGGGAGCTGACCCCAATTGGCACACCCACCTTCTTCAACCACAACCCTGGCATCCTTGAGAGAAGCCATCTTTAAAGGAGGTTTGTTGGTAGTAGTTCCAGTTGATGCCAAGATCTGAGGGACCTCTTCAAAATTCTGACAAGGAGTTTCGATGAATTCCCCGTCCATCTCTACGTAGCGGAAGGAGTTGAGGTGACTCACCATATACTCCTCTTCACCCCGCACTGTGACAATCTTTCCCTTCACCGGATACTTCAGCATTTGGTGGAGTGTGAAGGTTACTTCCCCAGCCTCGTGGATCCAAGGACGACCCAGCAAACAAGAATACGACGACCTGATATCCATCATATAGAAGGTGGACCCAAAAATCTGAGAACCCACTTTGACATGGATGTCCACCTCCTCGTGCACCATTCTCTTCGATCTGTCAAAAGCCCTTACCATAATTGTTGTACCCCAAAATTTGCCCTCCCATATTCTTCAAAGTTTTGACAAGCATCATCTCAATTTGCTCAAGTCTACTCAAGGGTTGCACAGTCAAACCATCTTCTAAGCCAGTCAAAATTAGGGTTTTGGTTCTTGCAAGGAAGTTGAGGTTTTCAAGGGCTCAATCAAGTCCCATATGCTCATATACATTGTCAAGCACCTACATGTCAAGTTTCAAGGCTCACAAGGTCAAGTTGCACAGTCAAAAACCCTAATTGCTTCACAATCAACTGTAGGGGCAAAATGGTCATTTGGCAGTCAAAAGTCAAAAATTTTGGTCAACATCTTATTTTGAAGCCACAATCATCATTTGGTCAAATCTTGACCATGATTTCACAAGAATGGCTCAAAAATCATCAAGATGTCAAAAGTTTCTATTTTGGGACAGTTGAAAAGTCAACTGTAACTTGACCAAAGCATAACTTTTTCATGGTTCATCAGAAAAATCCCATCCAATGCTCATTTTGAAGGGGATGACATTTCCTACAACTCATCTTCACATTCCAAGTCCAAGAAATGCTCTCACAAAAAGTTACCAATTTCAACATTATAGGTCATTTTCAAAAGTCAACAAAAAGGCATTTTAAGTCAAAGACCATAACTTGAGATTGGTAAATTCAAATGACATGGGACCAAAGGCATTGGTTAGAGGACTTCAAGACATTTCCAAAATGTCCAAGAACATATTCATATGATCAAAATTGAGCAAGATATGCATTGGAGAAGTTGGGAAATTTTTGTGAAATGGCCAAAGTCAACTATCCTTGAAACTTCAATTTTTGACAAAAGGGCCCACTTTTTTCCACTTGGTTCAGCCTTGTCATGCCACCCACGTGTCCCATGATTAATTCCAAGATTAAACATTAATTTTTCTATTTTTTATTTAATTTTATTGATTTAATTCATTTTAAATCCATAAAATTCAAAAAAATTAATTCAATGATATCTTGTGGTTTGAATGACCTTGATGAAGCATAATGCACCTACCAAATTTGTGTAAGGTCCATTTTAAGCATAAAATTCAAATTTGAACAAAATTGGCAAGTTGCTTTAATGGTGGTTATGGAGAAATCCAAAGTTTAATTGCAATGGTTAAGAGCTCATAATAGTGACTGATTCTCACTCATTACTATATATACAAGCCTTGCAAGCCTCATTCACAACCTAGAAAAAGTGCACAAACGGCCAGAGCAAAGTTCAAAATTTGTCAAAAAAAGTGTGAGATCAAAAGGAGTTTTTGCAAGCATTTTCAGGCCAAGAGAAGAACGTGACTCTCTTCTTTGCCATACCCTGAAGCTAAAGCAACCCTTGCCACGTCCTAAGGTCCATTATCAAGCACTGTAAGTATTCCCAGGTCCCCCAATTAATTGTTTCATTTTTTCCTTAACATGTTCATGTACATGCAGTCCAAAGCGTGCCACCATGCATCCTACATATCAGCGCGCCATGTGTCCATAGAAGCAGATCCAAAGGCCAAGAAAGGGAGCACACCATACTCCTGGTCAACCAGCGCCCCACTCAATCCATAAAGTCAACGAGCTTTGTGCAAATGGGCCTCACAATTCCATTAACACCTCCAATCTGGCCCAAAACCCCCCTTGGGTTTGCAATTTTTATTTTTATATTTTATTTGTCTTATTTTTATTTTTCCCTTTTATTAACTATTAACATAATTAATATTTTTTATAAAAAATCAAAAAAAGAACTAATATTATTATTATCATTAATTTCATTTTATTTTTGTAAATAAATACTAATAAATTGAATTAATTTTAATTAGGCAACTTTAACCTTTTTTCTTAATAACTAAAATAAATTTAGAATTAGGTTTTATTGACTTCTAATTTTATTTCCTTTTATTTTATTTCATTAAAAACATAAAAATACAAAAAAAAAACATTTTTTTAATTAATTAATTAATTAGTTTAATCATTAGTTTTAATTTCATTTAATCACAAAAAAGACAAAAAAAAATTCATTTCTTTTCTTAAAAGGGTCAAAACCCTTAAGGCATTCCCGATTAATTTTTATTCGCGCGCATTTATTTTATGTTGATTATTATGTAACTGCTTCAAGAATGTAATAGTAATTAGGTTTACCGCTTTCTTCATTTTTCGCACTTTATCAAAACGGGTCTTTGTTTTTTTGGCGATGTATAGACCCGCGCCTTGTAATAGCGTAGCTTTACATTCCCGCACTTTAATTTTCCGCACCCCTAACTGTTAACAATGCATGAAAGAATGTATGTAAATAAAATTAATCCGTAGCTCACAAATAACACGTACAAGACAAACATAAACTGAATACAACACACAAAGCACATGCCACTCCTAGGGTACGCCTCACTGGTTGCCTCAAACGTGGTCATCAAGTATAGGGTGTCTTAGAGGTCGCCCTTTTGTCTAAAGATCCAGTTGCCTCGAAACGGTTTCCTCGGATATAAAGGATCTAGGACATTAGGGTTACTTCTAAGGTGTCCTACCATTGCTTCGGTGACCACATTGTCCCTTATAATCGAATTGACCCGAACACCTCCAACGACGGTGCTACCTACCTCTCAAGTGTGGGATAGCATTATCTAAAGGACTCTTACACAGTCTAATTCCTTAGGGTAGGTAGATTCTCATGGGTACTTGCTCTTTCTCAAAACAAAAAAAAATACTTTTCACACCTCACACTTTCTAAAAGATTTCAAACAAATTTTTCATACACTCTTGAGGACAGATACAAGAGTTACTTAGAAATTTATCAAACGAAACTTTTTCAAAACCCACACACACTTGAAAAGCAAACAAATTTTTGAAAACATAAGAGCAAGTACCTAAGAGCCCGTGGATAACCACGGATAGAAAGGGTGCTAACACCTTCCCTTTCTATAAATCTACCTCCCGAACCGAGAGACATCTCGAATAAGGAATTTTGCTGTGCTTTTGTCCTTTCCATGTTGGAGAACATAAAAGACGGTGGCGACTCTTGCTTACCGTGACATTTCGCGAAACCAGCTAAAAAACAGTCAGTTCTATTTCCACCGATCACAATAATGTTACTAGGCTTTAGAGTCAAACCCTTGCAATCCAACCGGTCCAATGCCTTCTTCGGCAGAACATTCAGTAAAGACCCAGTATCTACCAGCACATGAGCCATAGTGGTGCCCCTGCATTCAATCGAGACATGCATAGCATCATTATACTTCCTTCCTTTCGGTGTCAAATCTGCATCTGAAAAAGCTAGCCCATTATCAATAGTCAGGCTGGCCATACACTCTTGGAATTGATCAGCTGAAGTTTCCTGCAGCACATGCGCAGTCTTGAGAAATTCAATCAAAGCCTTCGCATGGGCTTCAGAATACAACAGTAGAGACAACATGGATATCTTTGATGGAGTCTGCCCTAGCTGCTCGACCACATTATAGTCGCTCTTCTTAATGATTTTCAGTATTTCTTCTATTTCTTGTTTAGAGGCTTCCACAACAACTTTCTTAGGCGCCTCCGTCCGGGCAGGCTCACCTACAACCTCTTTGTCGTGGGTATCAGATGATTCGCCGACTAGAGTAAGAACAAGAATGGTAGTTGATGTACTAGAAGGAACGGAAGATGGAATGACAATAGGCTTGTTAACAGTCTTAGGGGAAATCTTGGGAGAGAAGACCCTTCCGCTCCGGGTGATTTTGCTGGTTCCAGTAATGTTATCAATATCAGGATCATCCTCTTCATCTTTCAGATCTTGGTTGATGCCATGATAGTACACATCGGCACCATAATGCCATGGGACAACTTTATTGGAGACATATGGGACAGGACCATGAACAATGATTATCAGCGGAGCAATTCTTAGAGCAGATGTAATCTTAACAGGTCTTCTCGAGGAAACCTTGGAAGGATTGGCAGAAATAGTTATAATGACAACGTCTTGAATTAGAACAACATGAAATATAGTCTTATCGAACAGAATTTCTTTGCTATCTATCAGGCGTTGAACACCTAACTTCAGCAAACAACAACCAGAAGGTAGAAACGAACACATGTGGCAACCTTCACCATATTCCGGAAATACACCGGCCAACAGCAAATTTTTCTTGACAGTCATTAGAGGAGTAGACACCTCATCGACAGAGGTAACAAACAAATCAATATCAATAGCATTAACTCCACGGCCGTGCTTAAGAATGGGAGCAGTTATAACATTTGGCTTCTCTGGAGCATCAAAATCTATCTCCTTGGCTTCAATCAAGTCTTGTATTTTGTTTCTCAGAGCCCAATAGTCATTTGTATCGTGGCCAGGACTCTCAGAATGATAGGCACACCGGGCATTTGGATTATATCAGGGAGATGTAGTGTTAGGGTTCTTGGGAGCCTCTCTCAAGGTTGCCAAGTTTGATCTCAACAGATGAGGTAGAACTTCATCCAATGTCATGTTGATGCGGGTAAACTAGCGTTGTGGTCTTTCCACCCTTTGTTGATTGTTACGTTGTAGAGAAACTGCAGGTCTAATTATCGTCACGACACTTAATGTCTGACATTGTTCAGCCTTGTTTTGTCCCCTCGGGCTATAGACGGAACTGGCTTCCTTCTTACCAGCAAAAGGCTTCTTTACTGAACTTGACAAGGCATCCTTTTGTATTTTGCCGCTTCGAATCCCATCTTCTACTCTTTCCCTCGTTAAAATCAGCTCAGTGAAACCAACTGATGAGCTGCCGATCAGATGATTGAAAAATGGACCAGATAGCGTCCCCAGAAACATATCAACCAACTCCCTATCAGACAATGGGGGTTGAACTCTCCCAGCCAAGTCTCTCCATTTTTGTGCATAATCTTTAAAACCTTCACCTGCACCCATGGACATACTCTGGAGTTGAGTACGAGTGGGAGCAAGGTCGGCATTATACTGATACTGCTTGTAGAAAGCAGCAGCCAGATCTTCCCAGTTTCGGACATTGGCTCCCTCCAGCTGGTAGAACCATTCAAGCCGAGTCCCTGATAAACTATCTTGAAAGAAATGCACCCACGAATTTCTATCAGCGGTGTGGGGTTGGATCTTTCGGACATAAGAGTGGAGATGGAGCTTTGGGCAGGACACCCCATCATACTTGGCAAAAACTGGAGCTTTGAACTTCTGCGGGATGACCACTCCCGACACCAAACCCAATTCTTCAAAATCTAATTTGGGTATCCTCTGCACTTCCATGGCACTTAGACGATCTTCTAGTTGTTTGTATCTATCCTCAGCAGGAGTATATTATTCATCATTGTAATCAGTATCATTGTCAGACACTGCAGGGATAAGGTCCTTCTCTCCTTCTTGGTTCTCCCTTTCCTTATATGAAGAGGTCAGGTCGACTTGTCGCTTCAACCGCTCTCCAAACCTTTGGCCCATGTTCAGAATACCAGTAGCCTTCTTCTTTTTCTTCTTCTCTTTCAGAATGAGGGCTTTCAGATCCTCCTGCCCCTTTTCCAGACTGATGAACATTTGTTGGAACTGGGCGTTCTGTGCCTGAAGGTCCTTAATGCTTTGTTCAGAAGACATCTTTACTGAAATAAACAGCGAAGAAGATGAGAAACTTGTAATGGTACCTATAATGATGTGTATGATCATGGTATGCGTATGCAATGATTTCAAAGACTTCGGGAAATTTAAATTTGCAAACCAAAATAAACAAAAACTTTATTAGCTTAATTTGAAGTTCAAATTCCTTTTAGGCGTTACAATTAAAAAACAAATCTAAAACTATAAAAGACATCAAAAATCCCATGGATGCTTCCTCTTTGCACCGAGATAATCATTCAACCCTTTTTCCTCATGCAATTATTTTGTGAGCTCTAAGACCTTCCTCTCTTGAGCATGGAACTGATCCATGTAAGTATCTCGCTCCTTCATCATCTGAATCTAAGACTTCTATAATTCCCCAAGATCAGTGGGCATGTAAGGATAGAGAACCGTGTAAGGAATGCCTTCTTCAGTAGTGGGTTCCACAATCACTGGCAAAACAGCCACATAGGGCATCATAAGATGCTGAGCACGAGCTCGTACCCATTGTAGATAAGATTCCATTGGAATGGAAGTTTTTGGCCCCAAATTCTTGACACCAGATCTGTTTACCATGCCCCAAGCTCATATGAATCTCCGACGATACTCTTGAATATCCTTCTCATAGTTGAACATAATGCATTTGATTAGTAACTCATGGGGACCATCCCTTCGAGCGTGACCAAATTGTCACAGAGCTAAATAGGGATTGTAGGTTATACCCCCTCTGATACCAAGCAGCGGGACATTAGGGTACTCCCCGCAGCGGTCAATGATAGCAATGTTTTTCATATATCGAGAACACCAAAGAATATCCGTATGAGCGAGTGACATTATCCTTTGTGACCAAACTAGATCTTCTTCATTCTTCAATATGGACTTAGGGAGGTGAGAAATAAACCACCTCGACAGCAATGGCATGCAGCACACAAGAATCCCTCTTCTCCTCATGGTACGAGTATGGAGAGTGTGCAAAATATCTCTGAGCAAAGTAGGCATCAGGTTGCGAGAGAGAAAGATCTTAATAGCATTCACATCTATGAATGAGTCCGGATTAGGAAAGAGAACTAAACCATAGATAAGAAGAGCCAAGACCTCCTCAAAATCCTGGAAATCCATATTATCCCAAAACAGTTGGGCTTTGTCTATCAAAAACTTATCTAGAAAACCCTTGACTCCGCTTCTAGTTTCCCAATTGGATACCACGTCGGCCCGTTTCAGATGTAAATCTGAGGCAATGCCTTCTGGCTTAGGAACTTCTTCTAGACTTGTGAAGGGTACCTGTTCAAGAATAGGGATATCCAATAGCTGAGAGAATTCTTCCAAGGTAGGCACCAACTGATAGTCTGGAAAGGTGAAACAGTGGTGCTTGGGATCAAAGAACTGAAAGAGTACACTCATCATTTATTCATCAAAGTTTGAAGTAACCAAGTTGAGAAGTTGACCATGTCTCTTAGTGAATGCAGAAGTTTCAGAAACCCTTGATGCTAGCTCTTTGAGTTGGGAAGGTATCTTCACAAAGCTGATTCGGATGGTATTTCTATGAACGGAAGCCATAATCTGCAAAACAGAACAAAGATAAATTCCATTGGTCTTTGAAATGGTTAGTGCAATAAGCATGGATGCCATGTTATGATGCATGATGTCATGATAAAACACAGGTGTAGTAAACACAGGTATAACAAGCACATTCAAATCACACAAAGTCCTTAGGTTTAAGGCTTGCATGAGGTTAAAGGTAGTACCCTCTTGAAGTTTAGTTGGTTCAAACCTGTCCTAAAAAGTAACCGGGTTCTAGAGATTCTCAATATCACTGACCATCCTTTATCAGACATTGTTTCAGCTCTCAATCTTTTCTTGCAGCCAAAATATCCTGAAAGTCTGATCTCAATGAGTGTAGCATCGAGTATTAACTAGTTCTCAGCTCTACACCGAGGCCGGATATCTCACTACTTTCTAATGGCCAAGTTTGTTCAACTAAGGTTCTATGGTCCGTTAGTTCTTCACGACACCACGTGGCGGCCCCGTATTCTCCTTGTTTCCCCACGAAGGATACCGGTACCAACTAAAGTGCCACACTAACACAACCATCGCTTAAACCATATTGGTATATGTCGTACAGTCTCCACGATCTATTGTTGTTTACCTAATGAGTGCCCCCAGATCCGGGTGTAGGATCTATAGTAACCCCAAACAAAACCCTCAAAAGTAAAGCAATCAAGACAATCAAGAGAAGCAATTTAATGATATAGATCCTAAGGTAAACTCCATTTTATTTTAACTCTCCAGCAGAGTCGCCATTTCTGTGATACGGTGGCAGAACCGACTGTTTAATACTGGTTTACGTTTTGCGTTTTGTGCTTGCAAAATGTCGCGGTAAGTAAGAGTCGCCACCGACTTTTATTTCATCCAATCATGGAAAAGGAAAAAGAACAGAAAAAACCTTTTTTCGAGATATTCTGAGTACAGGGGGTAGATTATAGAAAGGGAAGGTGTTAGCACCCTTTCTATCCGTAGTTATCTACGGGATCTTAGGTACTTACTCATTTTTTAAATTGCTTGTGTGTATTTGTCTTGAAAATGTTTTTACTTCGTGATAACCCTTGTATCAGTCCTCAAGGATGTGACGAAGTTGTTTTGAAAATTTGTTTTGAAAGGTGTTTGTGTGAAAAAAATTTATTGAGCAAGTACTTAAGATTCTACCTACTAAAAAAAAGGATTGTTCATTCTTATTTCCTTTAGACAGCGTTATCCTACTATTAAGGAGTAGGTAGCACCGTCGTTGGAGTTGTAAGGGACATTCGAAAGGGACAGGTACAATCACTAAAGTAATAGTTACAAAACCTTAGTAGTAACCCTAGAGTCTTAAGATCTTTTTGAGGCAACGTTTCCGAGGCAACATTTCTGAGGCAACATTCGAATGGGACATTTGATCTTTTAGACAAGAGGGGGACCACTAAAATTTCCTATGCTTAATGACTGTTTACCGAAGGCAACCGAAATGAGGTAAAACCTAGGAGTGAATATGTGCATGTGAGTTTTTTTCAGTAATTTAGTCTTTGCACATTAGGTGATATGCCGTTTTAAATTTCAAGCATTCTTTTTCATACAATCCTATTAGCCATGCATCTAGACAGTTAAAGATTGCGGGAATTTAAAATGAAAAAAATAAACCTAGCTATTACAAGGCTTCGGGGAGGGGCATTAATTACATAACCAAAAATCAGGGATTTAAACAGTAAATAAAAACCCTAGGTTAACTATTACAAACCCTGAACAATTACAAAATAATGGACAAATAATTAACAAGCGCGCGGAAAATTAAATGCAAGGAAAAATTGAAAACCCTAAAATCTAATTGAGAAATATTTTGGGTTGTATTTTTTGAGAAAATAATTGATTAAATTATGTACGCCTAAAACCCTAATTCTAATATTTTTAATTATGAAAAAGAAATTGAAATTAACCTAATCTAGCTAAATTAAATGATTTCATGAAAAAAAAAATATTTTACAAAGAAAACAAGATTTTGTGCATTTTTGTTTTTTTTTTGTTTTTGAGAAAAATAATTTTAATTGTAAAATTAAAACCTAGTTCCTATTTTATTTTAATTATAAAAGAAATTAACTTAACCTATATTTCTAATTAAATTAAAATAAATATTTTATATAAAAAAATACTTTTTTTCGTATTTTGTGATTTATTGATTTTAAGATTTTTAAAAAGGTAATTAACATGGTGGAAAAAAATAATTAAACAAAACAATTAAAATAAAAGAAAATGATAAAGAAAAGAAGAATATAGGCCTGTATACTAGCAATTTTGGGGGTGTGGAACTGAATTTCCAAGTCCATTAAGCTCTAAGCCCAGTCAACCACGTTGGATTATGTGCAAGCATTGACCCGAGGTGTACCAAGGACATTCAGGGGAGAAGCGTGAGATCTGGTCAGCAGTGCATCCAATGGCTGGGGATTGAGGTTGTATGGAAGGCGTGTGAGGGAGTGAAGCATTGGATTTTCCTGAAATAATTAAGAAAATAATAAAATGCACACGCCTGGGATCGAACTCAGGACGTGTGCATCAAAGGTGTGCCTCCCAACCATCTGCGCTGCTGGTTCCTTTGTTAATACAAGTAAATAAAATATAATATAATATAAAAACGCACGATGCCCAGAAAAATGAGCAAAAATTCAAATCAACAGGTCATGGGCTGCCATGCATCACCTTCTTCACTACAACCGTCGTCTTAGGTTAAAGACTTATACCTACGGACGTTTGTTGTAACTATAGCCCTACAAAAATTCAAAAATCTCGTACGAGCATGATAAATTAATTGTGATGGTACCAATCAACTCGTCTTGGTCTCACGAGTATCATGGTACCTCATTCATGGCCCAATTTTTCCTGTATCAGAAATCCCCAAATCATGCTCTTAAACCCTAACAATGGTGGATATGGATTCCTACACTGTTAGTACAATTAAGTGATACATAAAGCTTGCAAACATGATTATGAACAAGAATATATGGATAAAATGGACTTATCATGTGTAAAACATAGAAATCGAATTTGAGTTTGGGAGGCAAACTGTGATACTGTAATGTGATGATTCTTGATGCTTTGAGGCTTGCAAATGAATGGAGAAGCTTCCTGAGATATCCAGGAACGTATTGCTAGCCTTGAAACTCCTTGAGGATGGATCTAAGATGGATTTTGATCTCACACTTTTGTCCAAATTTTTGAGTTTTCTTCTTGGCTTTTCACGGCTGCAAACCTTCTGCTTATGGTCTGGAATTATTGTGTATATGTAGTAGACTGAATTAGGTTAATAAAATTGTATCATATCTTTTGAGAATTATGAAAATTGGATTTGATTTGCTTCATGTATGATATCTTTCTAAAACAAGCTTCAATCCAATCTTTTCCAACCCTAATGAGCCTTGCACGGATTGATCATCATGCTAGCTGTATATGGACTCCAAATGTGCACAAAAATCTCAAGATTTGATTTGTTTTCATTATTTTACCATTTAATTTGATTTATTTTGATTTAAATGAATAAAAAATCAAAATAAATGATAAAAGTAATAAAATACTAGGTGGAAAAGCTCAGGGGTCGTGGGTCCTATTATAAACATGTTTCAATCAAGAAAACATGGGCCCCTTTGGAAAAAATGTCAATTTGATCAATGTTGACTTTTGACAATTTTCCAAAAATTGCCAACTTTGACAATGCACAAATCTCTCAATTTTGACCCTAGGAGGGTGTTCTTGGACTTTTTAGAAAGCTTAGGATGTCCCTTAACCAACATTTTTGGTTTCATCTCAATTGGATCTTCCATTTTCATGTATGAAGCTTTGACCCAAAAGGTGTTTTTGTTGACTTTTCAAAATGACCTATAATGTAAAAATTCATATCTTTTGATGAGTGAATATTTTGAACTTGTGGGATGAAGATGAATTGTAGGGAATTTAACCCTATTCAAAATGAGCCTTGGATGGAAAATTTCTGATAAAGTATGAAGAAGTTATGCTTGGTAAAATTTGGGTTGACTTTTCCTGTAAAACCCTAATTTAGCAACTTATGGGTTTTGATGAATTTGGAGCATTCCTTGAGGAATCATGATAAACCATTGCTCAAATGATGAAAGTCACTTCAAAATGTTGATGTTGACCCAAAATCTTGAGGTTTGACAGTATGTGGGCCACAGTTGACTTTTGACCTAATACAATCGATTTTTCAAGCATCTGAGCAGTTGATTGAGCAAACTTCTTATGCAAGGCATGAAACTTGACATGTAGGGTGTTGAGAACATATTAAGACCATGGAGAGCATACGAGAACTTTGTGGTCCACCCATCTTGATGAAAATAGAAACCCTAATTTGTGGTATACTGCCTTAGGAGAGAGCTTGTCTGGTCAACTCTTGGGCAACCTTGAGCAACTTGGGGACCTCACTTGACATTTGTTGAGTAAAATGGGAGGGAAAATTTTTGGGTACAACACATTCGAATTGGAAAGCTGAAAGCAATATTTATCTAACTCAATTCGTGAACCAATGCCATAGGAACCAACTCGATACGATAAGAATTTACTGAGTTATAATTTTCTGAAGATGGAGCAGGTGAACATTTGTCACAATTTTCTTGTGCGAACAAATTTAATAAATTCATGTATTTGAAGACTCTCTGAGTAGAACTGGCTTCCGACCATGAGATACGAAATTTAGATGACATTAAGACGGAGTTTTGGCCACCGGAACATGCTCAAAGCGATGAATGGCCTTCAAGTTATGAATTTTCTAGTGCGCCAAAACTACAGTTTCAACACCTTTTTCTTTGTATTTTTAACCATACAACTTCTAAAAGAACCGCGTATTCGGAGATTTTCCTTTGAGAATTAGCTTTTGGTCCAAACATGAAAATTAAATAGAACACCGAGACAGTTTCAAAATCTTATGAATCAACCCAAAATACCATTTCAAGCTGGAGATGCGAATTTTCAAACTCAGATCAGTCAAAACACTGTTTCCAATTCGCACTATTTTAAATTCACTGAAAACACCCCAAATCTTCCATAACTCAAACATGCGTTGAAAAATTATGAGAGATTTGTTGTGTTGATAAAATACCTTGACCCCATGAATACGGAACCAATGATATGCATGCATCTGTATATGCAAACAGAGTATAAGTCAATCAAAGTTAAAGCAAAGAGGGCAAATTTTGGGGTGCAACAGCTACCCCTATTTAATTGTCTTAAACCTAAAGGTGAGATTGGTGGATGCCTTTCGAACTTTAAAGGTGGAAGAAGATTAAATACTTAAAAGAAAGAGACCGATCAAAACAGACTCTAACAAGGATTGCCAAAACACGTTGGGCTTTAGATAGGTTACAAATATGCAAGAACTACAAAATCCCTCAGGCCAAAGGTGGGGTGTAATTCTTCAAGAGTGGCAATTATCTGAATTACCACACACCAAGTATGGATACTCAAATACTTGAGAAATAAGAAAGTTTATACACCAACGCTTACTCGCACTCTAACGGCAAAGCAAACATGGGTAAAATAACCAAAGGCTTGCAAGGGAAAGCGCAAACCATAAACTTACTGGGGATTCCCATATGTATTGAACCCAAACAGAATGCTGGTCAAAGGCGGGCTTGTGATTAGAAAAAGAGACCAACTATAGGGACTCTAAACAAGGATTGCCAACACGTGTTGGGCTTTAAAAGTTTGTAAATACGCAAGAACTACCAAATCCCTCAGGCCAAAGGCAGGGTGTAATTCTTCAAGAGTGGAAATTATTTGAATTACCACACACCAAGTATGGATACTCAAGTACTTGAGAAGCAAGAAAGGCTATACACTGACTCTTACTCGCACTCTAACGACAAAGGCAAACACGGTTAAAATAACCAAAGGCTTGCAAGGGCAAGAGAAAACCACGACTTAATGGGAAAATGGGAAATATAAAAGACCTGACTGGTGGTGAATTAAAATAAACTCCACCGGGGAAATAGAATATGATCACCATAGGCTTGTTTTGGAGATAATTCAAATCTGAGCGTATAATAATCTAGTTACCACAGGTGAACATAATTGGCTTATACTCATGCATGTTTGAATTTTTTAGCGTAATTCTCCATACAATGGAAACGATACGCGTTTGGGTAGATGCAATGTAATGATGCATGTTTAGAATTGTACTAGGAAAACACATCAATAATCGACTGGTGAGAAGACAATGAACTTCCGAATGACTATTCTTGTACATCTGATCTTCTGTAGATAAAAGGAAATCTAAACTTCAATGAGGCATCAAGACTCAGAACCACCAACCTCTAAAGATCAATATCACTGAAGAAATAAATCCCTAAGGAGAATACTGCGAAAATAAATTGTAGTTCAGGGAAAATCTTAAATTCTAATCAAATCCTCAACTTCTTGGGGAGCAAATTCTTTATCTTCTGTTAAAAAGAGGAGAGCTTCGTTGGGGATGGAAACTTTCTCGCATAGAATTTATCGACGAAGACAGCTTCTAATGGGGAATATGGAAATTCTTAAATAAAAAGAATTCTACTCATACCACACTGGGTATAACATCGCGGGGGGGTAAAAAGTCTTCACATGGGGAAGAGACAAACATCCTAGGACAGAAACTCCACTAGGAATATCTCAACAAAATCTTTTGTCACCGGGGATGAAAGAGTTATGACTGGAACTCCTATGCACACCACACTGGGGAGACATGACACTTGCTCCACTAGGGAAAGAAGAATTCGCTCCACTGGGGAATGATAGATAAGTTACTCTGGCAGATCCTCAAAATTCAGATTCGATTGGGGACAAAGACTACCTCATACACTAAGGGGACAAATCCTTTAGATGATAGCATTAATAATATCCGGTTGCACTGAGTGTAGCCATCTCTGCAAGATTCAAGCCGACAAGAAGTTTTATACTAGGGAGCAAAAATCATTACATTGTAGATGATGGTCGTCCTCATGAGGATAACAAACTATAATCTCCCGTAGGCAAACATGAGTTTCTTTAAGAACTATGATATAGGCAAACCACATTGAAAAGAGAGGGAGTGCATCCCTCACTGAGTAGGAGCATACATACTTCATGGGGAGGATGAGTGCAAACATCATTGGGGAAGTTATAGAATGACGACTTCAAGGGAAGTATACCAAAAATATCTAATTGGTGAGTAAAACGATTCTTCCAAGAAAACCTGGAAAGAAACAGGCTGCACTGAGAAAGATTGATACTTGGGCGAAAGTACACCTTTACTGGGGAGAATCCTGCAAAAATAAATTGCAGTTCAAAGGATGTTTTGAACTCCGATCCAACTCCCAACCTCCTTGGGAAAAGATCCAACATTTATTTCCAAAGATAAAGAGAATCTTGCTAGGAACTGGGATCTTCTGATGTAAATCCTCAATAAAAGTGACTTCGACTGAGGGATCACAAAAATTCTTAAATAAAAGAAATCTACCCAGGCCACACATGGAATACCACCGTAAAGGGTAATAATCTCCACTTAAGAAGAGAAGGGCGCCTTTGAGCCATAAGCTTGAGGGTCAAAATTCCACCGAGGAAATATTTTAGCAATACTCCATCACTGGGGATAAAAGAATTCTAAACGACATTCGTCCATGCACGAAGCTCCAGAAAAATAGGAGACTTGCTCCACTAGGAATAACAAACATGTTAATTAAACATCTCTTCAAAAAAACCTGACTTGGACACCTTCCCTAGGGAGAAAAGATATGAACATCATAGAGACGATGAACGACAACCTCATGAGGGGGATAAATACCAACCACAGAGTCACAGAGTATCAACTTCAAGGGGATATAACAAAGGTATACAATCCAATGAAATGATCTTTTCCAGATTTGTCAAAGCAAAGTAGAGTACGCTGAAGAAGAAGGTTATGCAAGACCTGTTGAAATACACTTATTTGGAGATAAGCCCTCTGGAAGGGACAAACTCTTAAACAAACTCTCATCAAGAGTGCTGACTTTAGTGGGGATTACGCATGGGTATGCTTCCACTGGGGATGATGAATTCTGTTTGGGCAAGAGGTGAGCATTCCACAGAAATCTTCATACGGGTTGCATACAGACCCTTCTTGATTCATTTATTGGTATGCTTCTTGTCATAAAATACTAACAGAACTTACAAAAAGAGAAATTGTGGAAATATGCCCCTTCTTGGGAATGGTAAACTTCATTTAAGAATAAACAATCTGAACTACCAACCACTGGGTAAGAACCGCAATGCAAGATTACCATTTCACCATGTCAACTCTGAGGAGGAATGCCACTAAAGAATGGACTTTGGAGAAGATGTTGCAAAACTAAATTGCAGTCTACTGAAAAGAAATCATCTTGACTTCAAACAGCTCCTAAATTTCCGGGGAGAAGAACCATTCTCCTCCTGTCGAGAAATGAGGAATACTTTGCTGGGGAATAAAGATCTGGGAAGAGAAACCCCTTAGCAGATAGACCTTTGTCAATTAGTGAAAGACCCAACATCTGGGGAAGTGAGTCCTCCTAGGAAAAATCATTTCCATTATGAACCATGTATGGGTAACAACCTCAAATGATCTTTGCATTGCTGCTCGTATCCTACTGAGGATAACAATCCGAACTTCAATTGGAGATAATGATCTCGACTTCTAATAAAGGAACACCAATGAATGGACTTAAGTCTCTGATGAGCCAAGGATAACGCGCCTGGACTTAATATGATCAAACCTTGAAGAGGAGAAAATGCCCCTGCATAATGCCTTGCCCCAGCCTATAGGGCCTTTTGAATAAAATTGCCTCGAGAGGACTTCATTAGATATGTACCATAAAGATAAACAACCCCATTATTATGAACTTTGGAACACGGCTCCTAGATAACCAAAGTTGGAGATGGTTTCAACCATACTTAAGTGAATTCCCCTGCATCTTCAAATTTTGAAAATATTCTCTTCTACTCAACGAATTCCCAGAGAAATTTGTCAATCTCGACATAACTGCCTCATTTTAACTGTACTTTAAGGGATCAAATATTGACTTGAGTGCCTCTGATTAGATGAAAACTTACCCAACATAGTATTCAACATGATTTCCCCTGCTCAACAGAGTCTCGACAAACCATTTCCTTTACCTCATGCTCACGGAAGGATGAGAAACTTGAGGATTTTCGAAGACAACACAACCTTAGGGTGGTTGGCTTATGTCTTGAAAGTAGGCTACTTCACAACCATACTTCTCAACTTGGATTGCTTCGTTCTGCAACAGATACTTAAAGACAATACGTCCCTCGGGACCAACTGAAAATAATGCACCATTGCTCGATAAAGACTTCTTAGCAATCAACTTTTGCAATCTACTCCAGATCATTTCTCAAGCTGGTATTCTTTTACTCAATGGAGTCAGTAGAAGGTCTACCCCAGATTAAGATCAGTCTCACAAATGATTTACCTTTCAACGGTATCCTGAAGCAATTTGTCCCTTGAGCTAATCAAACTTTCATCTGATGCTCATTATGCAAGCTTACTTGATGTTTAAGCACTTGTTCATATGCAAAGAATGTTTATTCTAAGAATTATAATTCTAGTTCAAATATTATGTTTGTCTTGAAGTTTAAAACCTTGTATTGAAAAGATGTTGAAACATCGAAATTTTTGTATGAAAGAAATTAAAAAGATGATTTGATACCAACTCAAAAGTTTTAGCAAGCCTCATAGGAGTCAGATTACCATATTCTCATTACAATATTGCTTTCGAATTAACCATTGCTTCAGTTAGGACTTTGAAGAGTTGTAATGTGGCCTGGTTCACGGTTTTAGAAAAAATGATTTAAGGCTCAAAATATTTGGTGCCCACCCATTCTCCATGATGTTCTTTATTCCTATGTTCAGTTAAACCAATACGAGCACTCATCTCTCAAAAGAGTTTAGAATGGTTGAGGAGTCAAACAATGTTTTAGGGACATGGCAGTCACTCACCTCTTTCTTTCTTGGTGTATGATCACACGACTTTGTTCTTTGCTGAGGACTTTCATTTCGTAATCCTTTTTTTCTTTTTGCAGTTTTTGTTTTCCCTAAATTTTGCCTGGACAAATTTTTCCAAATTTGACTTTGAAGTCCAGCGGGATGCCCTGACTTTTGCCTAAGCGACTTGTTTTTCAAATTCCGACTTAGCGGGGCTTCTTGTCTCTTTCTTTTATATTTTGAATCATTCTTCTTTTTTGAACACGTTGTGTGACTTTGAGTCGTTTTCGACTTTGTTGGACCTGATTATGACTTCCTGAGTCTTTGGTAGATGAAGGATAACCATTATTGTATCGTCATCTGTTGACTTCCTAATATGCTAGAGATACCCATCGGGATATCGTTCTCTTTGATGCACGCTGCTGACAGATGAGGGTTAACCATTATGGTTTTGACTTTCCTCAGCCTTTTGATGGATAACCATTTTTGTATCCTTAGATGCGCACTCCTTATGAGTTTTGAACGCCCAATCGGATTAACTAAAATCTACCCTGCCCCGGGTTAAATATGAGGGTTTTTTTTACAAGAAAAGAAACTCCTAGTTCAAGGCTCAAAGGGGTTAACAAGGGTTTGTCTCCCTTATATCTCCAGTGTTTGGTAATTTGAAACAAGGCTTGTACATCGTCAATAGGGTTTTTATTCAAAAGCACACTGTTTGAAATTTTTGGTATATTACTCATCATCCTCCCTCTAGAGGGTTTTTTGCTTTTTTTGTGACAAGAGTTAGGTATCAAAAATCATAGTAAAACATTTAAGAGTGAATAAGAATGGACTAATTCAAGACAAGCATATTCAATGCATTATGATTAATATTCAAGAATAAGCGAAATTTTGCATACAAGAAAGTACTGAACCAAAACAAGGAAGATTACAAATGAGAATGCAAGTGTAATTTGAAACTGCCATGCTGAGGATACTAATATCCATATGGACGTATTGCTTCTGAAGATGACCTAGAAGTCTTGACATTCACTGAGTCAAAGGAGTCTTCAAATCTGACTAGCTGGCCTGAAACTGATAGCATGTGCATTAAGCATATCTTGTACCTTTTCTTTGAATGGTTTACAACCTTCATTTGAATGGCCATGTGCCCCAGAACGGTAATCATATCGGATTCCCTCAACAGATGTGATGAATTCCTTATCAATAAACTTCATCACAAATTATCTTCTACCGCAGAGAAGAAATGTCAACCATATTCTACCACACAAAAGAGAAATCCAGCCGCTGAATTCTGGAGCATCTCCTACTACACAAAATAAGCACCGTCTTCTATTACATAGAAGCAACATCCAGAAACCATACCAAAGGATCTTCTACTACACAGAAGAAAGTAAACTTCATCTCCTACTTCATAAGAGAGAAGTTTTAGCAATCGAATTATGGAGAATCTTCTACTTCACAAAAGAGTCTTCGTCTTCTACTACATAGAAGCAAAATTCATAAACTGTAACAAAGAATCTTCTAATACACAGAAGAAATTAAACTCTGAATGTATAATTCAACCTTTGAGGTATTTTTCTTCTACACATCCGTAGATGTCTAAGAACTCGATATCTTATACTTCTTCATCATAGAAGTATCACCTCATATTCTACTACGCAGAAGAAGCATTCATCTGAAGAGAAAGAGTCTGAAACGGTTTGCCAAACATGGACTGAACCTTGGAAAAGAAGCTAGACAAGTGCCAGACTTCATACTTCAACCCATTCTAGTCTTCAATATCATAACTATGTGCCTCCAGAATGGGAGACACATCTAGCATTTGCATCGAAACCAGGAGAGAAATTTGTGAGAAGATGACCCAAAGCATGAAGCTTAATCAATTGAGCTTCCAACACACGAGGAAGTAACTAGATGAAAGGTATAGGGATTGTGTCAACATGTTTCTCATGTTTCTTCTATCTTTTTTGATAAGCTTTTCCCCATGGGTTCACTTGAAGACCAGAAACTAGTTGTTGACGAGAGAATTCGAGAACATGAAGTTCTGGATGAGACCCACAAAGTATCTCATGATCTGAAAAAACATCCCACTGGCTGGGGATGAATGACAACTTCTGTAGCAACACCATATATATGATATTTTTCCCTTGCTGACATTGTCTTCAAAACTTCCATATCTTACTCAACCGAGTCTCTAGCTGGTTATCTTTTCCCCTTAAGGATTTCTGACCATGGACCAAGACCTGCATGTCCACAGTAAACAACCCTGTCTAATTTTTTCATCTCATCATCTCATCCACAAAGTTATTCCATGGCTTTCTCAAACAACAGAGCAGTGAGAAGTTAAGATTCACAGTTCTGGAAAGAGGATACCGAGTATGAATAAGGATTCCCCATTCTGAGTACCTTCTGAGTACCTGCTATGGATACATGAAGATGCATGAGGTGAATGAGCGGATGCAATACCATGTTCAAACATCTTTTTTATGCATACAATCTTTCACATTTATTTTTATTTTGTGTAAAATAAACATGCTATGATGCAAGGTGCAATAACATAGGTTCAAAAGCTCAGCATGACAACTGTATAATCCTCTGGATAACTATTGTATAAATCTGCTGAATAATCCGGATATCACAGGATCAAAGGTTCAACACCAATTTCAGAACACAAAGGAACCAAGTACCATGAATAATCGTTGCATAATCTATGGCCAAGTTGAATATATCAGGATCAAAGGTCCAGAACATAACCAAAGAACCATCTTGAATACCGAATCTAGAAACTCAGAAAGTAAATCTGAGACCCACATAGTCACCAACAGAATAACGGTCACCATCAGAACATAGTCACCATTTGTACCTGTAAAGATCATATTCCCTCACCACTCACGGGTCAATACTAAGTCTGGGTAAAGCCAATGGCAACTCAAAATCACGGATTCACTTGAGATTACTATCATTGTACACCTATGTGATAATGACAACACCTCATTAAAACCTCATCTAAGCATGGACGACACAACCGTCTACGGTAATCTACATCCCCTATCCGTCATGTTCCACTATATTCCTAGTGTTCCTGTGGTTGTCACTTGGCCTGGGTATTGGGCCTTTTACCTATTGTAACACCCGCCCAACAAAGAAACACAAAAACTAGCATATTAATAGTACAACAGATAAAATGCATGCAAACATATGCACATACAAACATGTACAAATGAATAAACTGAAAGCATAAAAACAAACACCCAAGAAAAAGAAAACAGGAGCTAGGATCGACTCCAGGATGGACCAGCATTTGGTCAATCTACCCCCAGTGAAGTCGCCAACTGAAACAATCGGCTGAATAGTCAACTGATAATAAATCAATGAATTCACCATTGAACATGTTTTATCCCAATAGGAAGGGAAAGGTGAACATCGAGTAAACCTGAGAAGGGTGAAATCAAGGTCGAACGACCGAGAGATCATGTAAGGAAGTATGTTACGCGAGGGGAAGGTATTAGCACCCCACACGCCTGTAGTACTCTATGGTATCCACTCTTGTTGTCTATCTTATGAGTGTATAAAAATCTATATCTAAGCTGTACAGGGAATGCATGAAAAATAAAGGAGAAAAGAATGTAGGGAAAATAAAAGTTATACTCGCTTGGGCCCTATCCTAATGCCTACATATCCCTTTTAAGGAATCAGAGAAACCGTAGTTCGGCTCACATGTTTTGGTTTGTTTTG
This sequence comes from Vicia faba, assembly GCA_948472305.1. Classification (NCBI taxonomy): domain Eukaryota; kingdom Viridiplantae; phylum Streptophyta; class Magnoliopsida; order Fabales; family Fabaceae; genus Vicia; species Vicia faba. The sequence goes on along the minus strand of OX451736.1, from coordinate 255,033,361 downwards.
TGTTTTTTTTATTGAACAATGTTAGGTTTGAATTAATCCACCGTGGCTCGACCTTTTGAGATTCACGACCTGTAGCGGAAGGTAACTAACATGTTATTAGAAAAGAAATTTTGATTGGCAAAAAGAAAGGTGTTGGTTTGTCTTTTTTACCTTGAGAAAGGATTTGAAAGTTTTAAGTGTTTTATTATTTGCAAAGAAAAAGAAAAGAAAGGTTTTTGTTTTATTATGCAAAGGATGAAAAATAAAAGAAAACATATAAGGAAGACTAACCTAAATCTATCCCTAATGTTATCACACAAATGATTGACCCTAAAGTTGAGTTTCGAAGGGGAAACTCTAACCTATGTTGACATGCATGGATAGCAATCCTAATGTCTATCTCAAATCATCATTTATAGATGAATCAAGAAGTCCTAAAGGAGCATAGCGAGGGTCTATCACCTAAAACTATGTCTATCTTGAATCATCATTTATAGTTGAAACGAGAGCTCCTAAGGGAACAAGTCGAGGGTATATCATCTCAAAACATGCACACAAAAATAAAATCAAGCAAGCAAGCCAACAAGCTCAAGAGAGCATAAACATTATGTCATGAGCAGAACATGCTAACTCAAGTCAAATGCCTAACCATGATATAGATGATCTAGGTAGGTATAAAATCAGGTAGGGATGCTTTATCCAAGGGGTCATATCAACGGAGGCAAACAAGCGGGGAGAGGATAGAAGAAAATAGCACAGAGCATCAACGTCAACAAACGCGAGCTCAAGATAAAATGTAGGGGATTGATCATAAATCCCTTTTCCACTTGACGACTCGATAACCATGATCTGCACAATTCCGAAGCATCGACGTACAACGTGAGCTAAGGATGACACGGACTAGAATGTATGGGGATCGGTTGTGAACCCTCCCCGCTTTCCTACTTTTGAGGACTTATAATTTGTAATGTAATGCGGGCACAAATGTAAACACACATGCGGAATACCTACTTCAAAGGTAGGATTTTAAACAATCACAATTAGCATACAGAAAGCGGTGCCTGCTACAGGTCTTTAAACAGATATTTCGAGCGCACACTCTTTATTTCCTGCTTCCTACTTCTCATGATCTCTAGAAAGCAATAAAGAATTCGATAACGAATGCGGTAAAAAGGTATGAGATAAATACCAAATGGATAAAAATCCGTATCAAGCAAGCAAAAATAAGAAACCAGGAAAACTTCGAGCAAGCTAGCACCAACAAAGAAATTCAGTGACAATATGCGTCGAAGCATCAATAAGCAAGATCAGAATGTGTAGAAGACACATCCGTATCACAAAGTGCCTGCACAAAATTCAATTAGGAAAACCAAGAACATAATGTGTATCGACACATCCGTATTCTCGAGCACATGCACAAAATACAACTATACAAGATACAGGGCACAAGACAATGGCATGTGTGTCGAACGAAAAAATTGGACCACAAATCGAAAGTCCAAACGAGTTTCCTAATCAAATAATCGAGTAATAATTACATGATCGGAAACTATCTAAATGTACCTTGCAAAATCAACACACGTGTTAAAAATAACAAGGAAAATTAAAGTATAAAAGAGTAGGAAAATTTGGAGCAAACAATAGCCAAAGCAAAGCCAAAGAAGAAAAAAGAAATAAATTGGAAAAGATGCATCGACCGCAACAGGGCATGAGTCAACTCATGCCTAAAAATTTCTCAGTTTGCATCGACCGCTGGGTCGGTGCAACACTCCCCGCAGGTGACCATAATGTTTGTGTCGATCACAACAGGCTATGCGTCGACTCATGCCCAGGATTTTTCTCAGTTTGCATCGACCGGAGGGTCGGCATAACACTTATTGTGTGTGGTCCAAACTGTTTGCATTGACTCAAAAAGGCTATGCGTCGACTCAACTGCGGTATTATTCAATTGAAATTTTGAAGCAACATAACTTTTGCATCGAGTGTCCGTTTCGCGCATGGCTCGAATCGTTGGAAAGGTTGAAAATCAAAGAATATCCATGGCACGAAATGGAAACGAAAACAACAAAAATTATATGACAAATTCCCCGATCTTAGCATGATCGGCGTGTGAATTCATGATCCCATTTCATAAGTTTTGATGCAATTTTCATCGGATCAAAAATCAAATTCACATCAATTATGTTATGACCATAGCACAAGGAAATTTGTACGCAACCAAAAATCAATTGAATCACACGGTAAGATCAAGGCACAATGACTCAAGAATTTTGTCAAACATATAATCTCTGAAGTCCAACTCATGATTTTTTACATAATTAGAGATCCAAATTATACCACACGTAATCAATCAAGAATCATCAATTAAGCTTGAAACAACTTCAACATTTTGTTTTCTCAAATAAGAACTTTCATGAAAATCAATTAATTGAATAAGCACTTATTTAATCATCCAATTCCGGATTTTCACATCATGATTAAAGATCAATTCACATTTTCATAATCGAAATCACTTCCAAAATTCAAATTAGATCAAAGTTCAATTCATTGATCCACAAAAGTGCTTATTTAAGAATCACTTATTTGAAAAGTTCTTAAATCAAGAAAATCTTACCGTAGAATTGAAGAGGAAGCTTAGGTATAGATATTGCAATAATCGGATTCGAAACTGGAGAAGAACTGAGCTTCTTTGACTTTTGGATCTTGAAAAAGTTGTTGGAAAAGTTGTTGGCGTTCTTGATGAAAATGAGAGAAAGTTGTTCTTTGATTTTTGAGCAAGATGAGAGAAAGTTTTTGAGTGTTTTTGAGAATTGGTCAGAGTTTTCCTTAAAAATTAGAGTGAATAAGAATATATAGTGTTCCCTTTTTTGAATGAATGAGCCTCCAATAAGCACAAGCTAACGTGTAAATTTTTAGTTCATTAGAGTCCGACACCTTAAGGTCGAATTCGCTGGTCCCTCGGCGCGACTTTCGAAGTTCAAATGTGTAACTAAAATGTAGCCAACGTCTAGGAAAACATCGTGTTCAAAGATGGGCTCAATCAGATAAACGGTGATTTAGTTATAACTTTTTGAAGTCTCGTGTCAGGTGAAAATATTTCTCGGTTCAGGATTTTCAAATGCGTTACGCGCATTTTGGACCATAAACGAAGGCTTTCGAGATACAATTAGAATTGGAAAGATGAAATCAATATTTAGCCAACTCTATTTGTGAACCAATGCCACCGGAACCAGCTCGATACGATAAGAATCGTCCGAGTTATGATTTTCTAAAGATGAAGCAGGTGAACATTTGTCACAATTTTCTTGTACGAACAAATTTGATAAATTCATATATTCGAAGACTCTCTGGGTAGAAATGGCTTCCGGCCATGAGATACAAAATTTATATGACATCAAAACGGAATTTTGGCCACTGGAACAGGCTCAAAACGATGAACGGTCTTCGAGTTATGAATTCTCTAGTGTGCCAAAACTGCACTTTCAACACCTTTTTCTTTGTATTTTTCACCATACAACTTTCAAAAGAACCACGTATTCGGAGACTTTCCTTTGAGCATTAGCTTTTGGTCCAAACACAAAAATTGAGGAGAACACTGAGACATTTTCAAAACCTCAAGAATCAACCCCAAACATCATTCCAAGCTGGAGATGCGAATTTTCAAACTCGGATCAGTCAAAACACTGTTTCTAATTTGCACTATTTTAAGTTCACCGAAAACACCCCAAATCTTCCACAACTCAAACACGCGTTGAAATATTATGAGAGATTTGTTGCATTGATCAAATACCTTGACCCCATGAACACGGAACCAATGATATGCATGTATGTCTATATGCAAACAAAGTATAAGCCAATCAAAGTTAAAGCAAAGAGGGAAAATTTTGGGGTGCAACAAACCTATATCATCCGGTAAAAATAATACTTTACTTTTTTCTTGCCGCTCTACAGCAACAACAAAATGGCGCCGTTGCTGGGGATTGGTTATATTGTTTTCGCATTGCGATAATTATTTTGTTTTTGAGTTTTGTAATTAATGTAGATGTTGTATAGAAATTGTACATTAACTTGTATATGATACTTGTGCATATATGTATTTTTCTTTGTTTTCACGTATTGTTGTAAATTGTATCATTTTCATAAAGTTTATTGTGTGAATGTTAGGACACTTTCTTTAGGTTTGCACGGTGTGACAATACCATGGCATGACGAGAGGAGGTCACTAGCTCGCACAATAAAGGCATCGAGCTTACGACATAAAACAAACATGTTTTGTTTGTATTCATTTTTTGTTATATGTGACTTGTGTTTTAACAAGTTGAAATTAGACTTGTTTTAAATTTTAAAATTTTCACTTTTCAACTTGTTAACTCACTTTCAATCGTTTGTTTCGTTATGTAGATTTATGTTTTTCCGCAAGCTTGTCGTGTTTAGCTTGAGGAAGTTTATATGTTGTGAATATTCTGTACGTTGAGTGTGTAAGGTGATTGTGGAGCTTGCATAGCAGCTGCACCAGTTGTTGTCATGTTTTTCTGCAACTGGTGTAGCGCGCTAAGCGTGTTCTGTGCCGCTTTTAGCGTGCTCTGCTGTGCAGAGCCAGGGAATTCCTTTAATTTTTCGCTTGGCTTTCCTTTTTCCACTTCCAACCTAGGCTTTAAATATAAAATAATAATATTATAATTAATTGTTTTGTTGTTGTTTAAACTCAATTTTGGTTCGATAGCTTGAAGTCGCTTTTGGTGATTTTCCAAGTTTGAGTGTTTCAACTTACGAATATATGGTAATGATTTTGTTAAAGTTTTATACACGTTTGAGGTATGTGTTTATCGCTTTCTCTACTTTAGAACATTCATGATACTTAGACTTTTTACGATTTTTATGCCATTCATTCTTTTGTATACTTGTTCATTTGTGAACCACTTTAGTTCCTACCCTTTTTGTGAGGTAGATTTCCATTGTTCACATATGTTGGAGACCATAACTCTTGATTTAACTGGATTTTATTATGCTTAATCTTTTGTTTGTATTGATTATATGAAATTTTGAACATGATCAAAGCATTTTTTGTTCCATTTTGAGCACAACTACCTTGGCCAAATAGTCAATTCACCTTGTGAATGTGTGATCATTAGTAACCCCTTTAAGCTTTTTGTCAATATTCATGTTGTATTTTCTAAATGCTTGTCTATGAGTGTTTAGTTTCCCTTTTTGCATGGATGTTTATTCTTTGTTTTCTTTAACCCTCAACCATTGTTTTGGTTTGAATTTTTACCTTGCCTTAGAAAGTAGGGAGTATTCATTTTAATGTTGTTGGTTGAATTCAAGTTGAGGAGAGATTTGTTTACTCACTTATATTGTGGATTGCTACGAGGTTGAGAAAGAGAAAAAAAAAAAAAAAAAAAAAAAAGAAAAGTTTTGGAAAACAAAAACAAAAAGAGTATGGAATAATGTTGTGTTAATAAGTGATGAGTGCTTGGTGTAACACTTGAGATGAAGAGGTTTCATTATTCTATTGTTTGAAACTTCGCTGAATTGATCACTCACTTAGGTTTAGGCAAGTTTTTGTTTCGATTATCCTTAGAAATTATCCCTTGTTTGTTCACCCTACCATGCTACAACCTTGAAAAGACCTTGAGATTCTTAATTTTATATTTTCAATTTACATTTTGGGATGAATGCATCATTTAGTCTATTGTTTACAAGATTGTTTGATGAGTGAAAATACCCCATTTTTGTGTGTTTTTCATCTACAGATGATTGTGTTTTCTAGGTCTGAATCATTTGTGAACTAGTATTATTTTAGAATGTTTGGCATAATTTTTGTATTTAGCATTTGTTTCATGTTTACATTATCATTGTTGTTTAGTGGTATGTATGTTTCTTCGTGTGTACCATTTTTCATTTAAATCATTGTTTTTGTTTTCTGTTTTCAAAACTTGTTGATTCATGATTATTTGGTTTATTAATTTTGGTTCTTTGAGTTGTTTGGCCTTGTTTGAGGATAAACAAGTTCAATTTGGAGAGAGTTTGATAAGTGCAAATTATAGTTATTTTTGTATATACTTTTTGTTGCACTTATCGACTCTTTATTGTTAATATCGTTGAATAAACCCGACTTTTGTGTAAATACATTTAGTTTGTGTTTATTTGTGTTTTTGTGTAGATAGTGTATCGTTTGATGTTTTTCCATTCATTTTGTAGGCATTTGTTGCATTTTGGAGTATTGAAGAATAAGGTTTCGAAGGCACGGCTCTGGATGCATGTTTTCGGAATAAAAGACCAGTTTTAGGACATTCTGTCCAAGAGAGCCTGCTTAGCGCACAAAGGCCTCTAAGCGCGAGTACCGCTCAGTGCATTTAGTAGCGTGCTGTTTGCATTTGAAAATTTGGCAGAACCAATGTTTTGAAGCCCGCTTAGCACGGATAGCGCGCTTAGCGCGGTTTAGGTCGGTTTAATGTGTAAAATAAGGAAGTCACGCTTAGCGGACCAGGTCCGCTTAGCGCGGACTGCTGAGATTTGTTTTATGACTTTCATTTCAACTCATATTTAGGGATGGTTTTGGGGAATTTTTTGCTCCCAACTCCCTCAACCTGTAAATTTTATTAGGATTAACTTAGATAACAACTATGGAGCTTGCATACGAATGATCCGGGGTGGATTGCTCTTCGATCGACACTGATAAACCGATAGATTTATAGCTTTATATACATTATCATATTCATGATACTTAGACTTTTTTCAATTTTTATGTCATTCATTCCTTTGTATACTTGTTCATTTGTGAATCACTTTAGTTCCTACCCTTTTTGTGAGGTAGATTTCCATTGTTCACATATGCTGGAGACCATAACTCTTGTTTTAACTGAATTTTATTATGCTTAATATTTTGTTTGTATTGATTGTATGAAAGCTTGTACATGATCAAGGCATTTTTTGTTCCATTTTGAGCACAACTACCTTGGCCAAATAGTCAATTCACATTGTGAATGTGTGAACATTAGTAACCCCTTTGAGCTTTTTATCGATATCCATGTTGTGATCGGTGGATCTGGAACTGACTGTTTAACGATGGTTCGCGAAATGTCGCGGTAAGCAAGAGTCGCCACCGTCTTTTATTTTCTCCAAATGGAAAGGACAAAAGCACAGAAAAATTCCTTATAGAGATTGCTCTCGGTTCGGGTGGTAGGTTATAGAAAGGGAAGGTGTTAGCACCCTTTCTATCCATGGTTATCCATGGGCTCTTAGATACTTGCTCACTTGTGTTTTCAAAAATGGTTTGTTTGCTCTTCAACTGTGGGTTTTAAAAAGTTTCTTTGAAAATTCCAGTTCGACTCTTGTATCAGTCCTCAAGAGTGTTTGAAAAATTGCTTTCGAAAGCTTTTTGAAAATGTGTTGGTGTGAAAAGTATTTTGTTTTGTTTTGAAATTTAGAGAAAGTATCTAGAGTCGTCTACCTACCCTAAGGAATTCGTCTGTGTAAATGTCCTTTAAAGTAGTGCCATCCCACCATTGAGAGGTAGGTAGCACCACCGTTGGAGGTGTTCGGGTCAATTCGAGGTTCGGGACATGGTGATCACCAGAGCAATGGGAAGACACCTTAGAAGCTACCCTCATGCCAGGTTCCCGGATCATGAGGACTTACTAAGACATCCTCTACTCGACGATCACCTTTCGAGGCAAGGCAACAGTGAGGCGTACCCTAGGGGTGGTGTGTGATTTGTGTGTCGTTTTCATTTATTTTTGTCTTGTTCATGTCAAAGTGATCTATGCGTTTATTTTTATTTTTGTCCATTCATTCTTGCATGCATTGATTTAGCAGTTAAAAATTGCGGAAAGTAAAAGTTCTAAAGCTATTACAAAAGGCGCGGGTCCACATCGCCAAAATTTCCAGAACCCGATTTGACAGAAGATAAGGAAAGTAAAGAAAAGTAAAGTACGAGAAATTAATTACACGGCTTTGGGAGAGGTACATAAAAAATTATACGGAAAAGAAATAAATATGCGAATTAAATAAGAATTAAAAACGAGGGCGTTGGACCCTTTTTTGCAAAATTGAATTAAATGATTAAATTAATTAATAAAAAGGAAAAGAAAATATTTTTTTAGTTTTTTTTTTTGTATTTATATGATTTTAATGAAAAAAAGAATTAATTGAAATGAAATACTAATCCTAATTCTAGTTGTTTTTAGTTTATTAAGAAAAGATTAAATTTTAACCTAATATTTAACCTAATTATTTACATGCCATTTAATTATAAAAATAAATAATAGGAAATATTTAATTATTATGAAAGAAAAGAAAAAAGATAAAAAATTATTATAAAACCTAATTCTACCAATTTTAGGTTTTTTATTAAAAAAATGTTAAGATTAAACCCTAAATTAAAACTAAGTGAATTAATGCAATTTATTTACAAAAATACTAAAATAAAAATATTTATTATTTTTTATCTTTTCTGATTTTTTTTGGTGTTTTTTATATATTATGAAAATATTAAATTAATAAAAAAAATAATAATTAAAAGAAAATAAAATAATGAAAACAAAGAAATAAAAAATTTGCAAACCTAGGGGGTCCTGCCCCTAATTTGGAGGTTTTCTTTAGCAGTTTGGCCCATTTAAATTCATGGCCTGATTGACTTTCGTGGCTAGCATGTAGCTCCTTTGACTAATGCCTATGGTGTCCATCAGGTCTGGTCCCTTGGATTGGCATTGTTGGCCAAGTGGCGCGTTAGATGGAAGCGTATATGGTAGGCGCCTTGTACTGAATCTGCATGGGATAATGATTAGAGGCAAAATAATATGAAAGGTAAGAGGACCTGGGGCTCGAACCCAGGTCCCATGGGTTATCATTGAGCGTGCTTGCCATTCGTGCTGCGTTGTTCATCTGTATATGAAATAATTAATAAACATAATAAAACAAACACGCGTTAATGCTTCTCTTTTCGCGCGAACGTTTAAACCACCCAATTGTTCCTTGCCACCTAGTCATCTTCCTCATGGCCTTATTTTCTTCCTGAAACAAAATACAATCAGCAACGGTTTTTTAAACGTCCCCATAGGCACCCTATTGAAAAATAGCGATTAGCCCCTGGGGCCTCATAAATTAGGCGCGAGGGTCTTGTTCTCTTCGTCCAAGCGCACTGAGTTGGATGGTCTAGGTCTTATATGCCAATTGTTCCTTAAACGAAAACCCCCAATTCACAATTTGGAAAACCCTAATGCCCAACAATGGTGAAATCTCTAATAACGCACGAAAACACAATTAAACTATTTGGTTAGCATTAGAATCAAACAATGAATATGAATCAAACATTAAAAAGTGCCAAAAACGTATGATTCACGATGTACGAATGCATGAAATTTTCTGTACAGGGCACGTTCGTTTTACCAATTCTTGATGTTAGGATGAATGATTTTGATTGGAAATCCTTCCTTGAAGCTTCAGGAAGGTGATGGAACACGTCTCTTTGCTTGAATCAACCTCTAACCTTGTTTTCAGTTTTCAAATTTTTATGCCAAAAGTGTGAGTTTGATAATGGAGTTTATGCGCAGCTTTTTGGTCATGAGCATTAGGTCTTGATTGTGTATGTATAGGAGGATGATTTAGGTCAAGAATCTGATCAAAAGAATCAAGGAATTGATTATGCCATATTTGATTTTCAAGCCATTATTTTTCAATCTTTTTTCATGCTTTTTAGCTCTCAATCATATCCAATCATCCTAATTCTTCCCTAATCTGATTTGCACGAAATATTAGAGATATTATATGCATAAAAAGATTTGAAACATTAGGTTTTATATTTTTCATGTATTTTAATTAATTTAAATGAATTATTAATAATAAAAATCCAAATAAATAAATAAAAAATGAAGAAAAACTTCCCTTTTGGCCAAGTGGTCGTGCACATGTCTTGGATGATGAATTGTGGAAGAAAAAGAGACCCATTAGCAATTTTAGGTCATTTGAATCAATGTTGACTTTTCAAAATATCCAAAAATTTCCCAACTTCCACAAGGCATAACTTGCTCAATTTTTAAGCTTTGCTCATGTTCTTGGACATTTTGGAAAGGTCTTTGAGTCCTATAACCAATGCCTTTAGTCCCATGTCATTTTGATTTACCAATCTAAAGTTATGGCCTTTGACTTAAAGTCCCTTTTTGTTGACTTTTGAAAATGACCTATAATGTTGAAATTGATAACTTTTTGTGAGAGCATTTCTTGGACTTGAAGTATGAAGAGGAGTTGTAGGAAATGTCTTTCTCTTCAAAATGAGCTTTGGATGGAATTTTTCTGATAATCCATGTGAAAGTTATGCCCTGATCAATTTATAGTTGACTTTTTCAGTTATCCAAATAAGGAAACTTTTGCATCTTGATGATTTTTGAGCCAAGCTTTGAGAATCATGATCAAGCATTGATCAAATGATGTTTGTGGCTTCAAAATGAGATGTTAACCAAAAATTTGGACTTTTGACTGCCAAATGACCATTTTGCCCCTACAGTTGACTGTAGTGCAATTAGGGTTTTTGACTGTGCAATTTTGTGCTGAAAGTCTTGAAACTTTGTATGAGGGTGCTTGACCATGTTTATAGGCATGTGGGACTTTATTGGACCCTTGGAAACTTCATTTTCTTGATCAGAACCAAAACCCTAATTTTGACTGTTTAGGATACCCTTGCACTGTGCAACCCTTGGGGAATTTTGAAGCTTGACTTGGCAGTTTCTTGAAGAATATGGGAGGGCAAATTTTGGGGTACAACAGTTGCCCCTGTTCAATCTTCTTAGACCTGAGGATGCAGATTGGCTGACGTGCCTTTCGTAATCCGAGGGTGGAAGATGATTGAACACTAGAGTGCCCAGAAATTTGCGCTCACATAGTAGCAGTGTGATGATGGAATGGGCTTATAGATGCCATTTAGAGGTTGATGAATAGGATGATGGGCTTATAGATGCCATCTGGATGTTGATCGCGTAAGAGATTCCTTAGCGAGAACTTGCATACCTGCAAAAGAAAAATGAGTACCTGACATGTTGCAGGAGCTGGTCTTCAGATGCTTTGTGTAGATATGTCCTGACTGGTTACAGGAATCGGATCTTCGAATTCTTCAGACGTGCCCTGGCGAGATACAGGAATCGAGTCTGGTAATGTTAGTCTCCAACGGATACACCCTGGCAAGATTCAGGCATCGGACCCTCGAACTCTTCAGACACACCCTGGCAAGATATAGGAATCAGATCTGGTATTGTTAGTCTTCAACGGATACACCCTGGAAAGATTCAGGTATCGGATCCTCGAACTCTTTAGACACACCCTGGAAAGATACAGGAATCGGATCTTCGAATTCTTCAGACGTGCCCTGGCGAGATACAGGAATCGAGTATGGTAATGTTAGTCTCCAACGGATACACCCTGGCAAGATTCAGGCATCGGACCCTCGAACTCTTCAGACACACTCTGGCAAGATACAGGAATCGGATCTGGTATTGTTAGTCTTCAACGGATACACCCTGGAAAGATTCAGGTATCGGATCCTCGAACTCTTCAGACACACCCTGGCAAGATACAGGAATCGGATCTGGTAATGTTAGTCTTCAACGGATACACCCTGGCAAGATTCAGGCATCGGACCCTCGAACTCTTCAGACACACCCTGGCAAGATACAGGAATCGGATCTGGTAATGTTAGTCTTCAACGGATACACCCTGGCAAGATTCAGGTATCGGATCCTCGAACTCTTCAGACACACCCTGGCAAGATACAGGAATCGGATCTGGTAATGTTAGTCTTCAACGGATACACCCTGGCAAGATTCAGGTATCGGATCCTCGAACTCTTCAGACACACCCTGGCAAGATACAGGAATCGGATCTGGTAATGTTAGTCTTCAACGGATACACCCTGGCAAGATTCAGGTATCGGATCCTCGAACTCTTCAGACACACCCTGGCAAGATACAGGAATCGGATCTGGTAATGTTAGTCTTCAACGGATACACCCTGGCAAGATTCAGGTATCAGATCCTCGAACTCTTCAGACACACCCTGGAAAGATACAGGAATCGAGTCTGGTAATTGGTCACCAACAGATACACCCTGGCAAGATTCAGGAATCGGATCTTTAGTTGCGACCATTGATGGTAATCATTTTTGTACTTTTGTCCTGAAAAGACAAGCGTTAGTTGTATGCGATGTCATGTGGTATGACGTGCGAGATGCTCTCTGAATACGTGAGGTTGTATGTTCATGATGCGTATATGCATGCTATAATGTATGAAGATGTTTATGAATGTATTTTCCATCTAGGAAAGTAAATCCTTGACGGGTGCCGGGAAGTCATTCCTGGGCTGATGTTGGAGAATAGATTTTGCTTCCGCCGGGGATGATAGTTGCAAGAATACCGGTAGATGAAAAAAACTCTGTTGGGGAATAAACTTGGCGAATGGAATAGCTCTGCGGGGAGGAAAGTACTCTAACGATCTTGTTGGGAAGCAATACTCTGTGGGGAGAGAGATACTTTGCTGAGTTGTTGATAATAACTTGTTGGGGATATCTTTGCTGTGTTGGAAGTGTTAATAGACTTCGCTGGGGATAAGAAGACTTTGCCGACGACGATCTCTTCGTGGCTCTTGGCTGAGGATAACCCAGTTATATCCTGGTAAGGAAATAACTCTGTGAATAAGGCCAGGCGACGCATTCGTGCTCTGCGAGGGGATAAGCTTCCAGAATCTACTGGGGATAAGCTTACTGCTTGGGGATGATATTCCGACTTTCCTGGGGAACTGGATTGGACTCTCCTGTGGAAGTTTTGAATTGCGGGGGAAGTGATTCCTTTTGAATGTTGGTATGCCGCTGGGGAACAATCTTTAGACCCAGACTGCCGTGGATGCTTGTTAAGAATACATATGCTGCTGGGGAGATGTTGAGATCCACTGGAGGATACCCAACTTCTTTAAGGTTTGATAACTTTGCTTGAGGAGAGTGCATTGACTTGCTGGCTCACTCTCTGGGGAATTAAGATGTACTGGTTATGTTTTTTAGCTGAACCTACCTTGGTACCTTGGAGGACAGAACAATTAGATTGCTCAGACAACTCTTTATTGCCCCTGTTTCTAATGTTACCTGTAATTAATCCTTTGTTTCGTATGCAAATATTCATGAGTTAGCAAATTATTGTCAATGCATATATCACAAATTGAACCTTGGACGTTCTTCGCAAAACAAACAGAAAAAGAAAAACAATTGGCGATTTTAACTGAAAAATATATTTGTATTGATTTTTGAATGGCCTGAAAATAGGCGTTTTGTGTACAAGAGGCTGACGTCCTAGTAAGAGAACGCCGCCGAACAAAAGAGTTTATACAAATTTTGTACAAAAGAAAATAAAACAGCTGTGTGAAATGAATGATCCCACTGGGTTTCAACTCTGCTATTGCCTTTATAACTCTGAGCGTCTCATCACTTGATGACCTGATCGAAGATGAAGTTGACTGATCGATGCCGTCTGAACTTGATGCAGATACCGGATTCTGGATGCGCAGTGATCCAATGAGACATAGTATTACGCTTTTATCCCTAACTTTTGCCTGGACCGCCCTTTCGGGTTTTCAGTCCACCGGGATACCCATTTTTGCCCAAGCCGCCTTTTCAGGTTTTCGACTTGCCGGGTGTACAGTTTTTTCATTTCATCCCTTCATTTTGCCCGAACCCTTTTGGTTCGACGGGAAGCCCTAATTTTTGCCTAGGCATGTCAGCCTAGCGGGTCTTTTTTCATGCGTAGTATCTTTTTACTATGTCTGCATTGGCGGGGTGAGGAAGGTCGTCACCATCCATGTTGGTTAGAATCATGGTTCCTCCTGAGAACACATGTTTAACCACAAATGGCCCTTCGTACGTAGGGGTCCATTTTCCCCTTGGATCACTCTGAGGAAGAATGATTCGCTTGATCACCAGATCCCTAACTTGATATTCCTGCGGTCTGACCTTTTTATTAAATGCTCTGATCATCCGTTTCTGATACGTCTGACCGTGGCAGATAGCGGCAAGTCTCTTTTCATCAATTAGGTTGAGCTGATCCAGTCGTGTCTGGATCCAATCATCTTCGCTCAGATTTGCATCCTTCATTATCCGGAGAGAGGGTATTTGCACTTCGATCGGTAAGACTGCCTCCATACCATAAACCAGAGAGAAAGGAGTTGCCCCGGTTGACGTCCTGGCTGAGGTACGGTACCCATGTAGAGCGAACGGTAACATCTCGTGCCAATCTTTATAAGTCACTGTCATCTTCTGCACGATTTTCTTGATGTTCTTATTTGCTGCTTCTACAGCCCCATTCATCTTCGATCTGTAAGGAGAAGAATTGTGGTGCTGTATTTTGAACTGCTCGCAGAGCTCAGCGATCATCTTGTTATTCAGATTGGTACCGTTGTCTGTAATAATTCTTTCTGGGACGCCGTACCGACAGATCAGATTATGTCGAATGAACCGTGCCACAACAGTCTTGGTTACCGTAGCATAGGAAGCTGCTTCAACCCACTTTGTAAAATAATCAATCGCTACCAGGATGAAGCGTGCCCATTAGATGCTGTAGGTTTAATCTCACCGATCATGTCTATGCCCCATATTGCAAACGGCCAAGGCGCAGTCAGAACATTCAGAGGAACTGGAGGAACATGCACCTTGTCTGCATAAATCTGGCACTTATGGCATGTCCTAGAATGTTGATAGCAATCGGCTTCCATTGTGGACCAGTAATATCCTGCCCGTAGGATTTTCTTTGCCATTGTATGTCCACTGGAATGTGTACCAAAGGTCCCTTCATGTAGCTCTTCCATGATCCTTTCTGCTTCAGTCTTATCCACACAACGCAGCAAGGTTGAATCATGGTTTCGCTTGTACAAGATGCCGTTGCTAAGGAAGAACTTTGCCGCGAACCTTCTCAGGAACTTCTTATCATTGACAGATGCACCTTCAGGGTATTTCTGAGCTTCCAGATATTTCTTTACTTCATGGTACCAAGGCTTCTCAGTCACCAATTCAGTCTCGAGATCACAACAGTATGCCGGTTCGTCCAGTTTCCAAATGATGATCCGGGGAGCCTCATTATCCCATTTAACCTTAAACATAGAAGACATCATAGCTAACGCGTCCGCTAACTGATTCTCTTTTCTCGGAAAGTGTTCAAAGGTTATCTTCGTGAAGTGGGGGATCAAGGTCAACACACATTCTCTGTAAGGAATCAGGTTTGGATGTTTCGTATCCCACTCTCCTTTGATCTGATTGATAACGAGAGCGGAATCTCCAAAGACACTCAGAAACTTAATCCTTAGGTCGATCGCAGCTTGAAGACCCATGATGCACGCCTCATACTCTGCCATGTTGTTGGTACAATTGAAGCATAGTCGGGCAGTGAGTGGAGTATGAGTGCCTTGAGGGGATATAATTATGGCGCCGATACCGTTACCCAAAGCGTTGGAGGCTCCGTCAAAGTGCATAGACCATCGGGATCCTTCCTCAGGTCCTTCATCCGGTCCAGGTACTTCACAATCAGTCACAATCATGATACTTTCATCCGGAAACTCGAAGTTCATTGACTGATAGTCATCTACAGCCTGATGTGCCAAGTGGTCTGCCAATACACTTCCCTTGATGGCTTTCTGGGTTGTGTACTGAATGTCGTATTCCGTCAAGATCATTTGCCATCTTGCTATTCTCCCAGACAGAGCAGGCTTTTTGAATATGTACTTTATAGGATCCATCTTTGAGATCAACAAGGTAGTGTGAGTCAACATATACTGTCTCAGCCGGCGAGCAGCCCATACCAAAGCGCAGCAAGTTTTCTCAAGCCGTGAGTATCGGGTCTCACAGTCAGTAAACTTTTTGCTAAGGTAATAAATGGCATGCTCTTTTCGGCCAGACTCGTCATGCTGCCCCAGCACACACCCCATTGAGTTGTCAAGTACTGTCAGGTATAGTATCAGAGGTCTCCCTTCAACCGGTGGCATAAGGATGGGTGGCTCTTGGAGATACTCTTTGATTCTGTCAAAAGCAGCCTGACATTCATCATTCCAACGTACTACCTGATCTTTCTTCAGCAGCTTGAAGATTGGTTCACAAGTAGCAGTTAGGTGTGAGATGAACCGAGCAATGTAATTCAGGCATCCTAAAAAGCCTCTGACTTCCTTCTCTGTCCTAGGAACTGGAATCTCTTGAATAGCTTTGACCTTGGTAGGGTCCACTTGAATGCCCTTATCACTTACAACAAAGCCTAGCAACTTTCCCGATCTTACCCCGAAGGTGCACTTGTTCGGATTCAGCCTCAGCTTGTACAGTTTCAACCGGTCAAACAACTTCTGCAGATGATCTAGGTGCTCTTCCTCAGTCTGGGACCTTGCGATCATGTCGTCAACATACACTTCTATCTCATGATGGATAATGTCATGAAATAAAGCGACCATGGCACGTTGGTAGGTTGCCCCAGCGTTCTTTAATCCAAAAGGCATGACCTTGTAACAGAAGGTGCCCCACTGAGTAACAAAGGTAGTCTTCTCCATGTCTTCAGGTGCCATCTTGATCTGATTGTAACCTGAAAAGCCATCCATGAAAGAGAACACCTTATGCTGAGCTGTATTGTCAACAAGGACATCAATGTGAGGTAAAGGGAAGTCATCCTTGGGGCTGGCCCTGTTCAGATCCCTGTAGTCGACACACATTCTGACCTTCCCATCCTTCTTTGGTACCGGCACCACATTAGCAACCCACTGAGGGTAAGAAGTCACTGCAAGGAACCCATCATCAAACTGCTTCATAACCTCGGCCTTGATCTTCTCAGACATCTCTGGACGCATACGGCGGACCTTTTGCTTAACTGGAGGGCAGTCTTCCTTAGTAGGCAAGTGATGGACCACGATATCAGTTTCCAACCCGGGCATGTCTTCGTAGGACCAGGCAAAGATCTCCATATAATCATGTAGCATCTTAGTTAACCGTTGCTTCACGCTGATCTCTAGGTTGGCACCAATCTTTACCTCTTTCTTGTCTTCTTCAGTACCCAAGTTTATTATTTCCACTGGCTCTTCGTGCGGTTGAATTGCCCTCTCTTCCTGAAGTAACAGTCTTGCAAGCTCGCCAGGCAATTCGCAATCATCTTCACCTTCGTCTTCGGCTAAGTTGATCGGATTTTCGAAGTCATAACTGGCAGTAGCAGGGTCGTTACCAGTGAGATCCAGGGTGGATTGAAACCTGTATGAGTGAGTGTGTGTGTGTAAATACAGCTGTTTTGAAATATATATAGAGGAAGGAAAGACAGAAAAGGAGCATAAGATTTGAAATGCGAGGAAACGTCCAAGATTTTCATTTATGATATATGAAATGACAATTTATATGCCCTCACAAATGAAACCACGGTGCCTCGGGTAAGACACCGGGCCATAGAGTTTATTTATTGTTTATTACAAATAACAAAACAAAGAAGTTTATTACTGCGTAACAAAAGTAACAAGAGGATGGTCTTTGGCAATCCAATTGTTCAATCCGCCTTCGGTTGTCGGGTAGATCCAGCTATTGAATTCTGCTTCATCCACTTCATTGTCCTCCCCAACAGCATTCACTCCTGGATTTGTAATGAACACAGGAGGTCTTCTGGTCTTCGCCTTCCGCATAGCTTTCTGACCCTCTGCAGTAAAACCCAGTCCAAATTTGTCAGTTTTCTGTGTGAAGTCGGGAAGCCTGCCCCAGTTAGCACATTCACCTTTTTGAACCACAGCCCGGGCATCCTTCAGGGAAGCCATCTTCAACGGAACATTCTCCTCGACCGCTGCTTCTGCTGCTGCTGAAATTGGAAGCACCTCCTCAAAATGCTGAAAGGGAGTTTCAATAAACTCCCCATCCATCTCAATGTATCTGAAGGAATTCAGATGGCTTACCATATACTCCTCTTCCCCCTGTACAATGACAATCTTCCCTCTGACAGGGTATTTCAGCTTCTGGTGCAAGGTAGAGGTCACTGCCCCAGCTTTATGGATCCAAGGCCGACCCAGTAGACAAGAGTACGATGGACGGATATCCATCACATAAAAAGTAGAGTCAAACACCTGAGAGCCCACACGAATAGGAATGTCAACCTCTCCATGAACCATCCTTTTTGAACCGTCAAAGGCCCTGACGATGATATTGCTGGGTTTTAATTCCAGGCCTTCACAATCCAAGCGATCTAAAGCCTTCTTTGGTAGAACATTCAAGGAAGAACCAGTATCCACCAATACATGTGCCAGAGTAGTGCCCCTGCATTCGATAGAGACATGCAGAGCATCATTGTGGTCTCTTCCTTTTGCAGTCAGGTCAGCATCTGAGAAACCCAAGCCATTGTCCGCTGTCAGATTTGCTACGCAATCAGTGAACTGGACCGCAGATGTCTCTTGTGGCACATGGGCCGTCTTGAGGAATGAGATCAAGGCCTTAGCATGGGCCTTGGAGCATAGCAATAAGGAGAGCATGGAGATCTTGGAGGGCGTGTG
Source organism: Vicia faba (assembly GCA_948472305.1). NCBI lineage: Eukaryota > Viridiplantae > Streptophyta > Magnoliopsida > Fabales > Fabaceae > Vicia > Vicia faba. The sequence goes on along the minus strand of OX451736.1, from coordinate 255,014,867 downwards.
CCCCAGCTGTTCCACAACATTGAAGTCACTCTTCTTTATAATTTTTAGGATTTCCTCCATCTCTTGTTGGGAGGCCTCAGCATTTATAGGTATCGGTGCCTCCATCCGGGCAGGCTCATCTTCAACTCCCTTGCCCCGAGCATTGGATGACTCGGCAGCAGGGGAAACAACTTGATCTGAAACAGGAACAGGTACACTTGTAGGTGTTATAAGGAGGGGTCTTCGGGTAGCAGGCGGTGCAATGTCAGGCGAGAAGAGCCTGCCACTGCGGGTAACCTTGGCTGGGCCAGTGATATCACAGATACTGGCGCCCGTGTTGAACTCTTGTTTGATCCCATTCACATACACATCTGCCCCATAGTGCCAGGGGACAGCTTTATCAGATACGTAGGGAAGAGGTCCTGGAACAGTGATAACCACAGGTGCAATAGTCATGATTGGGACAGGCTTCTTCGGGAGAGCCTTGATTGGATTATTGAAGATGGTAACCACAGAAACTTCTTCTACCGGAACCAGCTGAACAACAGACTTCTTAAACAGAATCTCCTTACTATCCATTAGGCTTTGGATGCCTAACTTCAGCAAGGGACAACCAGATAGGGAAACAGCACAGAACAGGCAACCCTCACTGCAACCCGGAAATAAACCGGCCAGCAGTAGGTTCTTCTTGACGGTCATTAAAGGAGTAGCCAGATCATCCACAGAAACAGCGTACACTTCTTCATCGACAGCATTTACCCCATGCTGAGGCATAGGAGCAGTCACCACATTCGGCCTCTCAGGCACTTCGAACTGTATCTCCTTCGCGTCGATAAGGTCTTGCACCTTATTCCTTAGTGCCCAACAGTCATCAGTGGAATGCCCCGGGCTATCAGAATGATAAGCACAACGAGCATTTGGGTTGTATTTAGGAGATGTAGTATTTGCAAACTTCGGAGCCTCTCTGACGGTTACTAAGTTGGTTGAGAGCAACTGCGGTAAGATCTGCGACAAGGTCATACTCAAACGGGTGAATTCCCTTCTGGGTCTCTCAGCCCTTGGTTGGTTAGCTTGCCGAGGAGCGGCTGCAGGCTTCGCAATTACCAATGCGTTGACAGATTGGCGGCGCTCTGGTTTGTCTTGCCTTCTAGGCCCATACACCACACTGGCCTCTTTTTTGAAGGGTTTCTTCTCTGAACCTGTAGATGCACCCTTTGGAATCTTACCAGACTTCAACCCAGCCTCAATTCTCTCTCCAGTCAGAATCAGATCAGTGAATCCAGCAGAAGAATTCCCAATAAGATGGTTGAAAAATGGCCCAGATAGGGTCCCCAAGAACATGTCTACAAACTCCCGATCAGTCAATGGAGGCTGCACCCTGCCAGCCAGATCCCTCCACTTCTGAGCGTACTCTATAAAACCTTCACTTGAACCTAACGACATACCCTGGAGTTGGGTACGTGTAGGGGCAAGGTCGGCATTATATTGATACTGCTTGTAGAAAGCAGTAGCCAACTCCTCCCAGTTACTAACCTTGGTCCCATCCAGCTGATAGAACCATTCGAGATGAGTCCCTGAAAGACTCTCCTGGAAGAAGTGGATCCACAAATTCTTATCCGCTGAGTACGGTTGAATCTTCCGAACATAGGACCTGAGATGTAGCTTGGGACAAGACGCCCCGTCGTACTTAGTGAAAGATGGTGCTTTGAACTTTCGAGGAATAATCACACCAGTAGACAAACCCAAATCTCCGAAATCCAGCCCAGGTACCTGTTGTATCTCCATAGCATTCAACCTATCTTCCAACTGCTTGTAACGGTCTTCTGCCGGAGGATATTGCTCTTCATCAAAATCAGTCTCGTTGTCAGAGACTACCGGACTAGGACCTTTTTCCGCTTGAGGAGTACTCTTGCCAATAGAAGAACCAGCCTCTTCATTTTGCAGAGTATTGCCAAACCTTCGGCCCGTGTTGAAAAGAACAGTCCTTCTCTTCTTCTTCTTTTCCTTCTTCAGGAGCAGAGCCTTCAGCTCCTCTTGGCCCTGAGCCAAACCCATGATTAATTCCTGAAATTGCGCATTCTGCGCCTGAAGAGCTTTGATGGACATCTCAGTTGAGGACGAGTCAGGATTCATGATGCTGAAATAAACAGCGAAGAACTGTAAGCAACCTGAAAAGAAGAAACCTGTTATGCACATGATGAATGGAATGCGTATGATTTATGTTTTCAAAGACAATCGGGAATCAACTTTGTAAACAAAAATGGAACACACTTCATTAGATTCAACTTTGAAACTGAAATTATTCAACAGGTTGCCCTTAGGCGTTACATGAAAGGAAATACTGGAAAGGGAAATAAAACTGTAAACGAACATCCGGAGCTCCTTATTGATCTCATGGTCTCCTCTTCTCAGTACGGATGTAGGCATTCAGAGCTCTCTCATTCTCCAACTGCTTCGTCAGCTTCTGGATCTTTAATTCCTGCTCATTGAACTTTTCCCGGTAAGAATCCCGTTCTTCTCGCAGTTGCGACCAAGATCTCTTCAATGTCTCATAATCAGTAGGTATCTGAGGAGGAAGGACAGTTGGAGGAACACCATCTTTGTTAGGACACTCAAGAATGACGGGTCTGACAGCTTCATACGGCATACCTAACTTCTGAGCACGGATGCGAACCCATTTGCAGTAGGCTTCCATAGGTAAAGAAGTCTTTGGCCCCAACTCTTGTGGGTCAGCTTTATGAACTTTGTCCCAAGCCTTGATGAACCTACGACGCAGCTCGTCACTATCCACCTGAAACTCAAAACTGATGTGAGGCACCAACATCTCATGGGGGCCTGCTCTTCTTGCTCTTCCAAACTGACGGAGCGCTAGACATGGATTGTAAGAAATCCCTCCTTGGGTACCAATCAGAGGAACATTAGGGTATTCCCCGCATCGATCAATGACAGCTATCTCATCCAAACCTCTGCAAGTCCAAATGATGTCTTTGTCGGTGAGAGACATTAACCTATGAGCCCAACCTCTTCCTTCTTGATTCTTCAGTACGAACTTGGGGAGGTGCGAAATAAACCACCTCACCAACAAAGGAATACAACACCATAGGGTTCCTCGTCTTCGGGTAGTACGAGCATGGAGTTATTGCAAGATGTCACCCAAGAGAGTGGGTACGGGATTCTGAGACATAAAGATCCTTATGGCAGTGACATTGATGAAGTTGTCAGGATTAGGAAACAGGACTAACCCATAGATTAGGAGAGCCAAGATGTCTTCATATGCCCTAAAGTCCAGGTCATTCCAGAAACTGTTAGCTTTACTAATCAGAAACTTGGCCAAGAAACCCTTAACTCCGCTTTTAGTCACCCAATTGTCCATTACCTCTTGATGTGTCAGGGGAAGAGCTGCAGCAACATCCTCGAGCCTGAGGGTCTTTTCCCAACCAGTAAAGGGAGTCTGATCCAAGATAGGGATACCAAGCAAATCAGAGAACTCTTCCAGGGTAGGGACCAGCTGGAAGTCTTGAAAGGTGAAGTACTGGTACAGAGGGTCATAGAACTGGGTCAGAACACTCATCAACTGTTGATCCTGCTTTGCAGTGACTAAACTGAGAAGAGAACCATGCCTCTGGATGAAGGAAGTGGTATTTGGGATTCTGCTAACCAACTCCTCAAGCAACTCAGGTGAACGAACAAAGTTGAACCGGATAGTATTCCTTCGCACAGGCATCATGATGTCCTACAAAACAGAGCAAAGGTGAAACCCTCTTGTCTTTGAAATGGTCAGTCCTTATGCAGGATGCATGCAATGCTCATGATGTCATGATGTTATGATAAAGCACACCACAAATAGATACAAAGGCAAACATGGTAAGGCACACAAGTCACACAAGGCAAGCCCCTAAACTTTAGGCCAGCATGAGGTCTAGGTACTACCCTCTTTCAGTTTGTTGGTTCATACCTGTCCTATCAAAGTAACCGGGTTCTTAGAGGATCCCAATATCATTGACTACCCTCAATCAGTCATAACTCCAGCATTGCAATCTTTTCTTGCAGCCAGAACCATCGCGAGAGTTTAGCCTCAATGGGCGTAGCATACTGCTACTGTTCTAATGGCCAAGTTGGTTCAATTAAGGTTCTAAGGTTGTTGGTGCTTAATGACTCCTTAGAAGACCCATATTCTCCTCGTTGCAACACAAGGGATATCGGTACAGACCAAGGTGCCACACCAACGTAGCCACTGTTTCACCCGTGTCGGTCTACGCCGGACAGGTCCCTCACAGCTTATGCTACCTAAACAGGGTATCCCCAGATCCGGGTTAGGATCTATGTAACTCCCATGCGACCCACAAATTTAAAGCAGACAAGTCAATACAATTGAAAACACAGTTATGAACTAACCCTAAGGTACACCTCACTTTAAGTTTAGTCCCCAGCAGAGTCGCCAGTTCTGTGATCGGTGGATCTGGAACTGACTGTTTAACGCTGGTTCGCGAAATGTCGCGGTAAGCAAGAGTCGCCACCGTCTTTTATTTTCTCCAAATGGAAAGGACAAAAGCACAGAAAAATTCCTTATAGAGATTGCTCTCGGTTCGGGAGGTAGGTTATAGAAAGGGAAGGTGTTAGCACCCTTTCTATCCATGGTTATCCATGGGCTCTTAGATACTTGCTCACTTGTGTTTTCAAAAATGGTTTGTTTGCTCTTCAACTGTGGGTTTTAAAAAGTTTCTTTGAAAATTCCAGTTCGACTCTTGTATCAGTCCTCAAGAGTGTTTGAAAAATTGCTTTCGAAAGCTTTTTGAAAATGTGTTGGTGTGAAAAGTATTTTGTTTTGTTTTGAAATTTAGAGCAAGTATCTAGAGTCGTCTACCTACCCTAAGGAATTCGTCTGTGTAAATATCCTTTAAAGTAGTGCCATCCCACCATTGAGAGGTAGGTAGCACCACCATTGGAGGTGTTCGGGTCAATTCGAGGTTCGGGACATGGTGATCACCAGAGCAATGGGAAGACACCTTAGAAGCTACCCTCATGCCAGGTTCCCAGATCATGAGGACTTACTAAGACATCCTCTACTCGACGATCACCTTTCGAGGCAAGGCAACAGTGAGGCGTACCCTAGGGGTGGTGTGTGATTTGTGTGTCGTTTTCATTTATTTTTGTCTTGTTCATGTCAAAGTGATCTATGCGTTTATTTTTATTTTTGTCCATTCATTCTTGCATGCATTGATTTAGCAGTTAAAAATTGCGGAAAGTAAAAGTTCTAAAGCTATTACAAAAGGCGCGGGTCCACATCGCCAAAATTTCCAGAACTCGATTTGACAGAAGATAAGGAAAGTAAAGAAAAGTAAAGTACGAGAAATTAATTACACGGCTTTGGGAGAGGTACATAAAAAATTATACGGAAAAGAAATAAATATGCGAATTAAATAAGAATTAAAAACGAGGGCGTTGGACCCTTTTTTGCAAAATTGAATTAAATGATTAAATTAATTAATAAAAAGGAAAAGAAATTATTTTTTTAGTTTTTTTTTTTGTATTTATATGATTTTAATGAAAAAAAGAATTAATTGAAATGAAATACTAATCCTAATTCTAGTTGTTTTTAGTTTATTAAGAAAAGATTAAATTTTAACCTAATATTTAACCTAATTATTTACATGCCATTTAATTATAAAAATAAATAATAGGAAATATTTAATTATTATGAAAGAAAAGAAAAAAGATAAAAAATTATTATAAAACCTAATTCTACCAATTTTAGGTTTTTTATTAAAAAAATGTTAAGATTAAACCCTAAATTAAAACTAAGTGAATTAATGCAATTTATTTACAAAAATACTAAAATAAAAATATTTTTTATTTTTTATCTTTTCTGATTTTTTTTTGGTGTTTTTTATATATTATGAAAATATTAAATTAATAAAAAAAAATAATAATTAAAATAAAATAAAATAATGAAAACAAAGAAATAAAAAATTTGCAAACCTAGGGGGTTCTGCCCCTAATTTGGAGGTTTTCTTTAGCAGTTTGGCCCATTTAAATTCATGGCCTGATTGACTTTCGTGGCTAGCATGTAGCTCCTTTGACTAATGCTTATGGTGTCCATCAGGTCTGGTCCCTTGGATTGGCATTGTTGGCCAAGTGGCGCGTTAGATGGAAGCGTATATGGTAGGCGCCTTGTACTGAATCTGCATGGGATAATGATTAGAGGAAAAATAATATGAAAGGTAAGAGGACTTGGGGCTCGAACCCAGGTCCCAGGGGTTATCATTGAGCGTGCTTGCCATTCGTGCTGCGTTGTTCATCTGTATATGAAATAATTAATAAACATAATAAAACAAACACGCGTTAATGCTTCTCTTTTCGCGCGAACGTTTAAACCACCCAATTGTTCCTTGCCACCTAGTCATCTTCCTCATGGCCTTATTTTCTTCCTGAAACAAAATACAATCAGCAACGGTTTTTTAAACGTCCCCATAGGCACCCTATTGAAAAATAGCGATTAGCCCCTGGGGCCTCATAAATTAGGCGCGAGGGTCTTGTTCTCTTCGTCCAAGCGCACTGAGTTGGATGGTCTAGGTCTTATATGCCAATTGTTCCTTAAACGAAAACCCCCAATTCACAATTTGGAAAACCCTAATGCCCAACAATGGTGAAATCTCTAATAACGCACGAAAACACAATTAAACTATTTGGTTAGCATTAGAATCAAACAATGAATATGAATCAAACATTAAAAAGTGCCAAAAACGTATGATTCACGATGTACGAATGCATGAAATTTTCTGTACAGGGCACGTTCTTTTTACCAATTCTTGATGTTAGGATGAATGATTTTGATTGGAAATCCTTCCTTGAAGCTTCAGGAAGGTGATGGAACACGTCTCTTTGCTTGAATCAACCTCTAACCTTGTTTTCAGTTTTCAAATTTTTATGCCAAAAGTGTGAGTTTGATAATGGAGTTTATGCGCAGCTTTTTGGTCATGAGCATTAGGTCTTGATTGTGTATGTATAGGAGGATGATTTAGGTCAAGAATCTGATCAAAAGAATCAAGGAATTGATTATGCCATATTTGATTTTCAAGCCATTATTTTTCAATCTTTTTTCATGCTTTTTAGCTCTCAATCATATCCAATCATCCTAATTCTTCCCTAATCTGATTTGCACGAAATATTAGAGATATTATATGCATAAAAAGATTTGAAACATTAGGTTTTATATTTTTCATGTATTTTAATTAATTTAAATGAATTATTAATAATAAAAATCCAAATAAATAAATAAAAAATGAAGAAAAACTTCCCTTTGGGCCAAGTGGTCGTGCACATGTCTTGGATGATGAATTGTGGAAGAAAAAGAGGCCCATTAGCAATTTTAGGTCATTTGAATCAATGTTGACTTTTCAAAATATCCAAAAATTTCCCAACTTCCACAAGGCATAACTTGCTCAATTTTTAAGCTTTGCTCATGTTCTTGGACATTTTGGAAAGGTCTTTGAGTCCTCTAACCAATTCCTTTAGTCCCATGTCATTTTGATTTACCAATCTCAAGTTATGGCCTTTGACTTAAAGTCCCTTTTTGTTGACTTTTGAAAATGACCTATAATGTTGAAATTGATAACTTTTTGTGAGAGCATTTATTGGACTTGAAGTATGAAGAGGAGTTGTAGGAAATGTCTTTCTCTTCAAAATGAGCTTTGGATGGAATTTTTCTGATAATCCATGTGAAAGTTATGCCCTGATCAATTTATAGTTGACTTTTTCAGTTATCCAAATAAGGAAACTTTTGCATCTTGATGATTTTTGAGCCAAGCTTTGAGAATCATGATCAAGCATTGATCAAATGATGTTTGTGGCTTCAAAATGAGATGTTAACCAAAAATTTGGACTTTTGACTGCCAAATGACCATTTTGCCCCTACAGTTGACTGTAGTGCAATTAGGGTTTTTGACTGTGCAATTTTGTGCTGAAAGTCTTGAAACTTTGTATGAGGGTGCTTGACCATGTTTATAGGCATGTGGGACTTGATTGGACCCTTGGAAACTTCATTTTCTTGATCAGAACCAAAACCCTAATTTTGACTGTTTAGGATACCCTTGCACTGTGCAACCCTTGGGGAATTTTGAAGCTTGACTTGGCAGTTTCTTGAAGAATATGGGAGGGCAAATTTTGGGGTACAACACATGTTGTATTTTCTAAATGCTTGTCTATGAGTGTTTAGTTTCCGTTTTTGCATGAATGTTGATTCTTTGTTTTCTTGAACCCTCAACCATTTTTTTGGTTTAAATTTGTACCTTGCCTTAGAAAGTAGGGAGTATTCACTTTAATGTTGTTGGTTGAATTCAAGTTGGGGAGAGATTTGTTTGCTCACTTATGTTGTGGATTGCTATGAGGTTGAGAAAGAGAAAAAAATGAAAAAGATAAAAAAAGAAAGAAAAAAAGAGAAAAGTTTTTAAAAATAAAAACAAAAAGAGTATGGAATAATGTTGTGTTAATAAGTGATGTGTGTTTGGTGTAACACTTGGGATAAAGAAGAAGTTTGATTGAAATTCTATTATTTGAAACTTTTGTGAATTGATCACTCACTTAGGTTTAGGTAAGTTTTTGTTTCGATTAGCCATAGAAATTATCCCTTGTTTGTTCACCCGACCATGCTACAACCTTGAAAAGACCTTGAGATTCTTGCTTTTATATTTTCAATGTAAATTTTTGGATGAATGTATAATTTAGTCTATTGTTTGCAAGATTGTTGGATGATCAAAATTACCCCATTTTTGTGTGTTTTTCATCTACCGATGATTGTGTTTGCTAGGTGTGATTTATTTGTGAACTAGTATTTTTTTATAATGTTTTGAATAATTTTTGTATTTAGCATTTGTTTCATGTTTGCATTATCGTTGTAGTTTAGTGGTAGGTATGTTTCATCGTGTGTACCATTTTTCATTTAAACCATTGCATTTGTTTTCCGTTTTCAAAACTTGTTGATTCATTATTATTTGGTTTATTACTTTTGGTTCTTTAAGTTGTTTGGCCTTGTTTGAGGACAAACAAGTTCAAGTTGGGGAGAGTTTGATAAGTGCAAATAGTATTTATTTTTGTATATACTTTTTGTTGCACTTATCGACTCTTTGTTGTTAATTTCGTTGAATAAACCCGACTTTTGTGTAAATACATTTAGTTTGTGTTTATTTGTGCTTTGTGTACATAGTGTACCATTTGATGTTTTTACATTCATTTTGTAGGTATTTATTGCATTTTGGATCATTGAGGAATAAGGTGTCGAAGGCACGACTCTGGATGCGCGTTTTTGGAAGAAAATACCAGTTTTGGGACATTCTGTCCAGGAGAGCCCGCTTAGCGTGCAGAGGCCTCTAAGCAAGAGTGTCGCTCAGTGTACTTAGTAGCGCTCTTTTTGCGTTTGACAAAATGGTAGAGCCAATGTTTTGAAGCCCGCTTAACGCGGATAGCGCGCTTATTGCAGTTTAGGTCAGTTTGATGTGTAAAATAAGGAAGCCACGCTTAGCGCGCCAAGCCCGCTTAGCACGGTCTGCTGAGATTTATTTTATAACTTTCATTTTAGCTCATATTTAGGGATGGTTTTAGGTAAGTTATTGCTCCCAACTCCATCAACCTGTAAATTTTGTTAGGATTAACTTAGATAACAACTATAGAACTTGCATACGGATGATGCAGGGTGGATTGCTCTTTGATTGGCATTGATAAACTAGTAGATTTGTGGTTCATTTCTCTTTTTATTTGTGTATTCTCTATTTGTTGGGTTTATATGTGTTGTACCCCAAAATTTTCCCTCTCATATTTCCTAAAACATTGCAAGAATAATCTCCAAGTAGGATCAAGATTGCTCAAGAGTGGGACAGTCAAGCTATCTCCTAAGGCAATCAATCTCAAATTAGGGTTTTGTGTTGCATCATGGTCCTTGCATCCAAATGGCCTCAAGTTCTCCCAAATGTACTAATATGTTCTCAAGATCATCCATGTCAAATTTCAAGCCTTGCAGAGGAAGTTTGGTCAGTCAATTGCTCAAGAGGTCCAAAAATCGATTGTGCTAGGGCAAAAGTCAACTGTGACCTACAAACAGTCAAACTTCAATATTTTTTGCAAACATTCTCATTTTGAAGTATATTTCATCATTTGATCAAGGGTTGATCATGATTCATCAAGGATTGCACAAAATTCATCAAGACTAAAAAGTTGCTAAATTACGGTTTTACAAGAAAAGTCAACTCAACTTTGACCAAGCATACCTTTCTCTTACTTTATGATAAATGACCCATCCAAAGCTCATTTTGAAGAGGATTCAATTTCCTACAATCCATCTTCACACCCCAAGATCAAGAAATGCACTCACAAGAAGTTACAAATTTGGACATTATAGGTCATTTTTGAAAGTCAACAAAAACACCTTTTTTTCCAAAGCTTATAGGTTGAGCATGGAATATCAAAATGAGATGATACCAAAAGGGTTGGTTAGAGGTCATCTCAAGGTTTCTAAAAAGTCTAAGAACAATTCCAAAAGTTCAAAATTGAAGGAATTATGCATTGTTGAAGTTGGGCATTTTTTCAAAATTGCCAAAAGTCAACTATCCCCAAAACATCAAATTTTGTCAAATGGGCCCATTCTTTTCCACTTGATTTGGTCTTGTCACACTACACACGTGTCCTAGCTTCAGACTCATGTCCATTTATTAATTTTTCTATTTTATTTGATTTTTTTATTGAATTAATTCATTTTAAATCAATTTAAATCCAATAAAATCCAAATATTGATTATTTGATTTCCTTTTGGCTATTTCAGGACCTAATCCTCATCATCAATTGAATCAAATCCGTATCAAGCTTTTCATGTACAAAAATATTGGATTTTGGACCAATTTGGAAGCTTTTCAATGGAGAATCAAATCATATCTCCAAGCAATGATTTACAAAGATTCAATCCACAAAACTTGACCTAATGCATTGCTTTATACATATACAACTAAGAGGCACGAGTTTAAGAGGTTGGAAGCTGTAGAATCACAAAAATCAAAACTTGAAAAAAGGTGGAAAAGCTTGAAACTGAAATCAGGCATAGAGGTGTTTTCAAGGCCAAAACTCAATGTGAATCAATTGTTGGACATCCACTGAGTGAGAAGCAATCAAAAGCAAGCTCTTTCACCCCCTCAATCGCGTTGTAAGTCTCTCTGAAAATCTCTCTGCACTTGAAATCGTAACTTCATATTTCTGCATCTTTTGAACAAATCTTTGGTATAATCATGCTTATCATTCAATTTCTAAGATTTCTGCATCATTTGATTGCGTTTTCATGAGCCATAGCCCTGTAATCGAATCTGGGGTTTTGGAAGTTTGTTTTTGGGCGTTTTCTCTACAGGTAAAATCAGTGCCATTAATGGACATAGACATGCTCAGGATGTCCAGACGAACATGTCCATGGTCTTGGATTGCATTTTTATAGCCTAGAACTAATTTTAGAATGCAGACACGGATTTAGCTGCGGATATAAAATCCGCAGGTAAATATCCAGGCCAAACGAAGAAGATGAAGACGTGCCCCTCCCTGATTGGACGATTTGAATTTGGCGCGTTTTGTTTTTATATTTTCTGGCATTTACGTGTTTTCCAATATTATATTTTATTCTTATTGCATTAACAAATAAAGTGCAATGGTCCAGTGGTAGACGTGTTGTGCAATGGCTTACAGGACCTGGGTTCGAATCCCAGGTCCCCCAAATGCATGTTATTATTTTTCAACAGGTATTCCAATGCAAGCTCCAATGTGTGGTTCACCATACACCCTCACTCAGATACCTGCCAGATGGCCCCAGGCCAAATCTGGTGACTCAGGTTGAAGGTCCATCATGCTCTCAAGTCAACGTGTGCGTGGAGAATCAGAAATTCAGCCAGGCTTGCATTCAAATTGGGCCACAAACTTGCCATCCAAACCTCCAAATTGGGCCTGAACCCCCCTGGGTTTTTTCTATCTCATTCTTTTTTGTTATTTTATTTAATTGTTTTGTTTATTATTTTTATTTTAACTAACCAATTAAATCTTTTCCTCATAAAATCAAAAACCAAAAAAATATATTTTATTTATTAAAATTAAATTCAGCATTTTATTTTTGTAAATAATTATTAACTCAATTAATTTAGTTTAATTAGGAAATAACTTTTAATATTTTTGCAATAATTAAAATTAATTTCGATAATTAGGTTTTACTAACATTGATTGATTTATTTTTATTTCTTTAAATACTCAAAAATCCAAAAATATTTTTATTAATTAATTTATTTATTTATTTAATTGTTAACTTAATTTAATTTCTTTTAATCCAAAAATAACCAAAAAAAATCACTTTCTTTCAAAAAAGGGTCAAAACCCTAAAACAATTTCGCCCGATTTAATTTCTCGCACGCGATCCATTTTACCATATTATTGTATCTGTTTCCCGGAATGTAATAGTTTAATTAGTAATTTAAATACTTTTATCGTTTTATTTACTTTCCGCATTTTAATTTCAAGGGTTGCTTTTGGCGATGTAAATACCCGACACCTTGTAATAGTTTAGTTTTAATTTCTGCAATTTAATTTCCGCAACTTATAAACTGTTAGATGTTTGATAATAGGGAATGCATGACAAGATCGAATGCTTTAACTTAAAATCAACATAGATAACCCATGACATGTACAAAGATAAAATTAACCGAAACAACACACTCGCACATGCGCACTCTTAGGGTACACCTCACTTGGTTGCCTTCGAACGTGGTCATTGAGTATAGGAAGTTTTAGAGGTCGCCCTCTTGTCCAAAGATCATAGATGCCTCGAAACGGTTGCCTCGGAAAAATGATCTAAGACATTAGGGTTACCACTAAGGCATCCTAACATTGCTTTAGTGACCACATGTCCCTTAATCGAATTGACCCTTAAAACTCCAACGACGATGCTACCTACTCATCAATAGTGGGCTAGCATTGCCTAAAGGACATTAGCACAGATTGATTCCTTTTTTCGAGTAGGTAGATGGTTCTTAAGTACTCGCTCTTTCAAAATAAAACAAAACTTTTCGCACTTACACCTTTCAAACAAAAAACTTCTTTCAAACCCACAAACACAAAGAAAAGCAATTTTTGAAAACACTTTGAGCAAGTACCTAAGAGCCCGTGGATAACCACGGATAGAAACGGTGATAACACCTTCCCTTTCTATAATCTACCCCCCGAACCCGAGAAACATCTCGAAAAAGGAATTTTTCTGTGCTTTTTTCCTTTCCTTGTTGGATAAAATAAAAGACGGTGGCGACTCTTACTAACCGTGACATTTTGCAAAAACAAACGCAAAACACGAACCAGCATATCCGAAACAGTCAGTTCTCTCCCGCCGTATCACAGAACTGGCGACTCTGCTGGGGAATATTATAAGTGAGGTGTACCTTAAGATTAGATCATTGTGTTTTCAATTGTTTACTTTGTATGCTTTATATTTGTGGGCTTGTATCGGAGTTACTATAGATCCTAACTCAGATCTGGGGATACCCTTTAGGTAAGTAGAAATAAACTATGAGGGAACTATACGACGTAGACTGATACGGTTGAAGCAGTAGCTACGTTGGTGTGGCACTTCAGATTGTACTGATATTCGTTGTGTTGGAACGAGGAGAATATGGGTCTTCTAAGGGGTCATTAAGCACCAACTAACCTTAGAACCATTAAATTGACCAACTTGGCCATAGAACAGTAGCAGTATGCTACACTCATTGAGACTAAACTCTCGTGATGATTCCGGCTGCAAGAAAAGGTTGCTAAACTGGAATTATGACCGATCGAAGATAGTCAGTGATATTGAGATCCTCTAGAACCCGGTTACTATTTTTAGGACAGGTTTAAACCAACTGAACTGAAAGAGGGTAGTACCTAAGCTCCTTGCCGGCCTGAAATCTAAGGGCTCTCTGTGTGACTTGTGTGCCTTGACCATGTTTGCTATTTATGGATACTTGTGATGTGCCTTTTATCATGACATCATGACATCATAACATTTCATACATCTTGCATTGGACTAACCTATTTCAAAGATAGGAGGGATTCATCTTTGTTCTGTTTTGTAGGTCATCATGATGCCCATGCGTAGGAATACCATTCGGATCAACTTTGTCCAGGTTCCCACTGTGCTTAAAGATTTGATTGCAAAGATGCTTGATACTACTTCCTTCCTCATGAGACATGGGTATCTTCTCAGTTTGGTTACCTCCAAATTGGATGAACAGATGATGAGTGTTTTGGTCCAATTTTATGATCCATTGTACCATTGCTTTACTTTCCAGGACTACCAGCTGGTTCCCACCTTAGAAGAGTTCTCTGATCTGCTCGGTATCTCTATTCTGGAGCAGACCCCGTTTACTGGTTGGGAGAAGATTCTTAGGCCCGAAGAGATTGCTTCAGCCCTTCATTTGACCAAGGATGAGGTAATGGCTAATTGGGAGACTAGAAGTGGAGCAAAGGGCTTTCTGACTAAGTTTTTGGTTGGTAAGGCCAATTATTTCTGGGACAGTTTAGACTTCAAGGCATTCGAAGATATTCGGGCTCTTCTGATATATGGCTTGGTACTGTTTCCGAACTCTGACTCCTTTATTGATGTGAATGCAATAAAGATCTTCATCTCTCGTAATCTAGTACCCACTCTCTTGGGTGACATTCTTCATCAGCTTTATGCCCGTACTGCCCGAAAGAGGGGAACCTTGATGTGTTGTGCTCCGTTATTGGCGAGGTGGTTTATTTCGCACCTCCCCAAATCAGTGCTGAAGAACAAAGAAGTCATGGGCTGGGCCTATAGGGTCATGTCTCTCTCTCACAATGACATTATCTGGACTCTCAAGGGTATGGACGAGGTGGCTATCATTGATCGATGTGGGGAGTACCCCAATATTCCATTGATAGGAACCCATGGAGGAATTTCTTACAACCCGTGCTTGGCCGTACGTCAGTTTGGGAGTGTCAGAAGAGAAGGACCTCGTGAGATGCTAATGCCTAGTATCATCTTTGATTTTCAAGGGGATAGCGATGAGCAACGTCGCAGATTCATAAGGGCTTGGGATAGAGTTCATAGGTCTGATCCACACGAGCTGGGCCCAAAGACTTCTCTGCCAATAGAGCCATATCTCAGATGGGTTCGTATCCGTGCCCAAAAGCTGGGTATGCCATATGAAGTCGTCCGGCCTATCATTGTTGAAATTGCTAATTAAGAAGGGGTTCTTCCAACCATCCTCTACCCTTACATGCCCACTGGCATTGGGGAACTGAAGAGATCTTGGATGCAGCTGAGAGAGGAATGGGATGCTTACCGAGAGAAGTTCAATGAGCAAGAACATAAGATCCAGAGGTTGACTAGGCAGTTGGAGAACGAGCGGATTCTCAATGACTATGTCCTCATCGACAAGAAGAGACCATGGGAGCACTGATTGACCTTTGATTGTTTCTTTTCTAGTTTTTATTTACTTTTCAGTATTTCCATTCTTGTAACGCCCTAAGGGCATCAGTTGAACAATTTGAATTCCAAAGTTTATCTAATAAAGTGTGTTTCCTTTCTGGTTTACAAATTTGAATCTCCCGATTGTCTTTGAAATCATGTCATACGCATTTCAGCCCATGCATTCCATAACAGGTACCCATTACAGGGCTCTTATCTTCTTCGCTGTTTATTTCAGCACTCGTCATGTCTGCCGAACCTTCAACTGAGCAAGCAATCAAGGCCCTCCAGGCCCAGAATGCCCAATTTCAAGAGTTGTTCATGAATCTAGCTAAGGGTCAACAAGATCTGAAGACCCTGATTCTGAAAGAGAAGAAGAAAAAGAAGAAGAAGAGGACAATCCTGTTTAATACAGGGCACAGGTTTGGAAACAGGCTACGGGATGAAGTTGATTTAACCACCTCATCTGGAGGGAACGATAGTCAGGAAGAAAGGAGGGCTCCTAGCCCTGTGGTCTCCGACAACGAGACGGACTTCGACGAAGACCAGTATCCTCCTGCTGAGGATAAATACAAGCAACTGGAAGACCGGTTGAGTGCTATGGAAGTTCAAAAAGTGCCTAGTCTGGACTTTGGTGATCTAGGTCTATCATCTGGGGTGGTGATTCCCCACAAATTCAAGGCACCAGCCTTTGCTAAGTATGACGGAGTTTCTTGTCCGAAGCTGCACCTCCGGTCATATGTGAGGAAGATTCAGCCGTACACCGCTGATAAAAACCTATGGATCCATTTCTTTCAAGACAGTCTCTCAGGGACTCAGCTTGAATGGTTTTACCAGTTGGACGGAGCCAGTATCTGCAGTTGGGAAGATTTGGCTACTGCTTTCTACAGGCAGTACCAATACAATTCTGACCTCGCTCCCACGCGTACCCAACTCCAGGGTATGTCAATGGGAACGGGTGAAGGATTCAAAGATTATGCTCAGAAGTGGAGGGACCTCATCGGGAGAGTACAACAACCCTTGGCTGATCGGGAGCTTGTGGATATGTTTCTGGGGACCTTGTCCGGTCCATTTTTTAACCACCTGATTGGAAGCTCTTCGTCTGGGTTTACAGAGCTAATTATGACCGGTGAGAGGATTGAGGTTGGTATTAAGGCTGGTAAGATACAAAAAGGTGCCTCATCAGGCACTGAGAAGAAGCCTTTTAAGAAAGAGTCCAGTGCTGTCTACAGTTCAAGAAACCATAATAGACCTGAACGCCTCCAAGCTGTTAATGCGGTTGTTATTTCAAAACCTGCTGGTGCTCCTCAGCACAACAATCAACAAAAGGACGAGAGACCTCAAAGGTAATTCACCCGTCTCAACATGACTTTGTCTCAGATTCTGCCACAGTTGCTGAAAACCAATCTGGTGATTCCAAGGGAAGCCCAGAAGAATCCAAATACAACATCACCGAAGTATAACCCTAATGCCCGTTGTGCTTATCACTCTGATAGCCTGGGGCATAATACAAATGATTGTTGGACTTTGAAGAATAAGACACAGGACTTAATTGATGCTAAGGAGATTGAGTTTGAGGCTCCCGAAAGACCTAATGTTGTGACTGCTCCTATGCCCAAGCATGAAGTGAATGCTATAGATGAGGACTCGTTGTGGTTTCTGTGAACGACATTGTTACCCCTTTGATGACTGTGAAGAAGAACATTTTGCTAGCCGGTTTATTTCCGGGCTGTAATGAAGATTGCCGTATGTGTTTTGTTCTCTCAACCGGCTGCCATCTTTTGAAATCAGGTGTCCAATGCCTGATGGATAGTAAAGAAATTCTGTTTGAGAAGACTATTGTTCCTCTAGTTCATACTGAAGAAGTTGCCATTATCACCATTTTCGATAATTCTTCCAAGGCTCCCTCGAGGAAGCCTGTTAGAATTACATCTGTTCCAAGAATCGCACCTGTGATCATCACTGTTATGGGGCACATCCCCTACACCTCTGATAAAGTTGTCCCTTGGCACTATGGGGCTGATGTTTATTTTCATGGAGTTAAGCAAGAGTTGGATGCTGATACTGACGTCAGCAATATTGTTGGACCTGCTAAAGTCACCCGCAGCGGAAGACTTTTCTCACCTGATATCTCTCCGCCGACTGCCCGAAAATCTGTTGTTATTACACCTGCCAAGGTACCTGCTACTATTCCTGTTCAAGTTCCTATTCTTACCCCTGTCGTCGAGTCATCTGACACTCGGGGCAAAGGGACCACCACTGATGTGCCTGCCCAGACGGAGGCGCCGAAGACGATTACTGTTGAAGCTTCTAAATAAGAGATGGAAGAGATTCTGAAAATTATTAAAAAGAGTGACTACAATGTAGTTGAGCAGCTGGGGAAAACCCCATCCAAGATTTCTATGTTGTCGCTGTTGTTATGCTCAGAGGCCTATGCCAAGGCTCTGATTACATTTCTGAAGATTGCACATGTACCACAAGAGACGTCAGCTGATCAGTTTACAGATTGCATGGCTAATTTGACTGCTGATAATGGGTTGGGTTTCTCTGACGCCGACTTAACTGTTAAGGGGAATAATCACAACGATGCCCTGCATGTCTCCATTGAATGCAGGGGCACTACTCTTGCACATGTATTGGTGTATATTGGTTCCTCGTTGAACGTCTTGCCTAAGAAAGCTCTAAACTGGTTGGATTGTGAAGGGTTGGAGTTGAAACCAAGCAACATTGTCGTCAGGGCCTTTGACGGGTCTAAGAGGATGGTGCACGGAGAAGTTGATATCCCGATTAAGGTTGGTTCTCAAGTTTTCAACTCTACGTTCTATGTGATGGACATTCGGCCATCCTATTCTTGTCTGTTGGGTCGCCCATGGATCCACAAAGCTGGGGCCATAACCTCAACACTCCACCAGAAGCTGAAGTACCCGGTCAAAGGGAAGATTGTGACAGTGCAAGGAGAGGAAGAGTACATGGTTAGCCACCTCAACTCTTTCCGATATGTAGAGATGGATGGGGAGTTCATTGAGACCCCGTTCCAGCATTTTGAAGAGGTTCCCCAGACACTAGCGTCAGCTGAGACTGTTGTTGAAGACTCTCCTATGAAGATGGCTTCCTTAAAGGATGCTCGGGTTGTTGTCGAGAAAGGTGGGTGTGCAAATTGGGGCCGACTCCCTGATTTTACACAGAAGACTAACAAGTTTGGTTTGGGTTTCACTGCAGAATCTCAAAGGGTTGTTCGGAATGCACGGATCGGAAGACCTCCCGTATCCATTAGCAACTCGGGGGTGAATGCCATTGAAGACGATGTGGAAGAGTCTGAGTTCGACAGCTGGATCTATCCTACGATCAACGGTGGACCAAGCAACTGGACAGCAAAGGACTTCATCTCTATTTCTTTTGTTACCCAGTAATGAAACTTTTTGTTTTGAATATGTAACAGACAATGTTTTAAACTTTATGGCTCAGTGTCTTACCCGGGGCACTGTGGCTTCATTTGTGAGGGCTTTATGTGTGTCATTTTCATATATCATTAATAAAAGCATTGGACGTTCTTGCATTTCAAATTTTGTGCTCCTTGTTTTTCTTTATTATATATTGCAAAACAGCTATTTTACACACACTCACATATACAGGTCCACATCCACTCTGGATCTCATTGGTAACGACTCTGCTACTGCCAGTTATGACTTCGAAAATCCGATCAACTTGGCCGAAGACGAAGGTGAAGATGATTGCGAAGTGCCTGGTGAACTTGCAAGACTGTTACTCCAAGAGGAGAGGGTTATTCAGCCACACGAAGAGCCGGTGGAATCAGTGAATCTGGGTACTAAGATAGACAAGAAAGAAGTTAAGATTGGTGTAAATCTGGAGCTTAGTGTGAAGCAACAGTTGGTTCAGATGCTGCATGACTATGTTGAGATCTTCGCCTGGTCTTATGAAGATATTCCTGGGTTGGATACTGATATTGTGGTTCATCGCCTGCCTACCAAGGAAGACTGTTCTTCCGTGAAACAGAAGGCCTGCCGAATGCGCCCAGAAATGTCTGAGAAAATCAAGGCTGAAGTTATGAAACAGTTTGACGCCGGTTTTCTAGCAGTGACTTCTTACCCTCAGTGGGTTGCCAATGTGGTTCCTGTGCCGAAGAAGGATGGTAAGGTCCGAATGTGTGTTGACTATAGGGATCTGAACAGGGCGAGCCCCAAGGATGATTTCCCTCTACCTCATATCAACGTTCTAGTTGACAACACCGCTTAGCATAAAGTCTTCTCTTTTATGGATGGTTTCTCCAGCTATAATCCGATTAAAATGGCTCCCGAAGACATGGAGAAGATAACATTTGTTACTCAGTGGGGTACCTTTTGCTACAAGGTCATGCCTTTTGGACTGAAAAATGTTAGGGCAACGTATCAGCGTGCCATGGTTGCTTTGTTTCATGACATGATCCATCATGAGATTGAGGTATACGTCGATGATATGATTGCAAGGTCCCAGACTGAGGAAGAACACCTTGACCATCTGCAGAAGCTGTTTGACAGGTTGAAGTTGTACAAGCTGAGGTTGAACCCGAACAAGTGCGCCTTCGGGTGAGATCTGGTAAGCTAATGGGTTTCGTCGTGAGCGATAAGGGTATTCAAGTGGATCCTACCAAAGTGAAGGCTATACAGGAGATGCCATCTCCCAGAACAGAGAAAGAAGTCATAGGTTTTCTGGGACGTTTGAACTATATTGCCCGATTCATCTCGCACCTGACTGCTACTTGTGAGCCAATCTTCAAGCTACTGAAGAAAGATCAAGTAGTACGTTGGAACGATGAATGCCAGGCCGCTTTCGAAAGGATCAAAGAGTATCTCCAAGAGCCACTTATTCTGATGCCACCAGTTGAAGGGAGACCTTTGATCTTATACTTGACAGTGCTCGACAACTCAATAGGGTGTGTGTTGGGTCAGCATGACGAGTCTGGCCGAAAAGAGCATGCTATTTATTACCTTAGAAAAAAGTTTACCGACTGTGACACCCGATACTCACTGCTCGAGAAAACTTGATGCACTTTGGCATGGGCTGCTCGCCGGCTGAGATAGTATATGTTGACTCATACTACTCTGTTGATATCAAAAATGGACCCAATCAAGTATATCTTCGAAAAGCCTGCCTTGTCCGGAAGAATAGCAAGATGGCATATGATCTTGACTGAGTATGACATCCAGTATACGACCCAAAAGGCAATTAAGGGAAGTGTGTTGGCAGACCATTTGGCACATCAAGCAGTGGATGATTACCAGTCTATGAACTTTGAATTTCCAGACGAGAACATCATGTTGGTAACTGATTGTGAGACACCTGGACCGGATGAAGGACCTGAGGAAGGATCCCGATGGTCTATGTACTTTGATGGAGCTTCGAATGCTTTGGGTAATGGAATTGGCACCATGATCATATCTCCTAAAGGATATCATACACCATTTACCGCCCAACTATGTTTCAACTGCACTAACAATATGGCAGAGTATGAAGCATGCATCATGGGTCTTCGAGCAGCAATTGACCTAAGGATTAAGGTTCTGAGTGTCTTCGGAGATTTCGCTCTCGTGATCAATCAGATCAAAGGCAAGTGGGATACGAAACACCCTAATATTATTCCTTACAAAGAGTATGTATTGACGTTGCTTCCCCACTTCGAGGAGATAACCTTTGAACACTTCCCTAGAGAGGAGAATCAGTTGGCAGACGCGTTAGCTACGATGTCTTCTATGTTCAAGGTCAATTGGGACAATGAGGCTCCCCGGATCATCATTGAAAGATTGGACGAACTTGTACATTACTGCGATCTTGAGACTGAAGGGGTAACAGAAAAGCCCTGGTTCCATGAGGTGAAGAGGTATATGGAAGCTCAGGAATACCCCGAGGGTGCATCTGTTAATGACAAGAAGTTCCTGAGGAGGTTCGCAGCAAAGTTCTTCATCAGCAATGGTATCCTTTACAAGCGTAACCATAATTCGACCTTACTGTGTTGTGTGGATAAGAATGAAGCAGAAAGGATCATGGCAGAGTTACATGAAGGTACTTTTGGAACTCACTCCAGTGGACACACCATGGTAAAGAAAATCCTTCGGGCAGGATATTATTGGTCCACAATGGAAGCTGACTGTTATCGGCATTCTCTGACATGTCACAAGTGACAGGTCTATGCTGATAAGGTGCACATACCTCCGGTCCCTCTGAATGTCTTGACAGCTCCTTGGCCTTTTGCAATGTGGGGCATTAATATGATCAGCGAGATCAGACCTACAGCGTCCAACGGGCATCGTTTCATCCTGGTAGCTATTGATTATTTTACGAAGTGGGTTGAAGTAGCTTCCTTCGCTACAGTAACCAAGAATGTCGTGGCACGATTCATTCGGCACAATCTGATTTGTCGATACGGTGTACCAGAGAGGATCATACAGACAATGGTACCAATCTCAACAACAAGATGATCACTGAGCTCTGCGAGCAATTCAAGATACAGCATCACAACTCTTCTCCTTACCGGCCGAAGAGAATGGGGCTGTCGAAGCAGCTAATAAGAACATTAAGAAGATTGTGCAGAAGATGACAGTGACATACAAAGACTGGCACGAGATGTTACCATTTGCTCTCCATGGGTACCGTACCTCAGCACGAACGTCAACAGGGGCAACACCTTATTCCTTGGTATATGGCATGGAGGCTGTCTTGCCCATTGAAGTTCAGATACACTCTCTTCGGATCATGAAGGATGTAGGTTTGAGTGAAGATGACTGGATTCAGACTCGACTTGATCAGCTGAACCTAATCGATGAAAAGAGACTTACTGCTATTTATCATGGTCAGACGTATCAAAAACGAATGATCAAGGCATTTAACAAGAAAGTTAGACGACAAGAGTATCAAGTTGGAGATCTGGTAATCAAGCGCATTATCCTACCTCAAGGTGATCCCAGGGGAAAATGGACCCCTACTTACGAAGGGTCATTTGTGGTTAAGAACATTTTCTCAGGAGGAGCTATGATTCTAACCACCATGGATGGTGATGACCTTCCTCACCCCGTCAATGCAGACATAGTGAAAAGATATTACGCATAATCAAAGACCCGCTAGGTCGACTGGCCTAGGCAAAAATAAGGGCTTCCCGGCGAACCAAAAACGTTCGGGCAAAATAAGGGATGAAAATAAAAAAATCTGTACACCCGGCAAGTCGAAAACCTGAAAAGGCGGCTTGGGCAAAAATGGGTATCCCGGTGGACTGAAAACCCGAAAGGGCGGTCCAGGCAAAAATTAGGGATCAAAGCGTAACACTATGTCTCATTGGATCACCTTGCATCCAGATTTCGGTATCGACTATCAAGCTCGAATGGCACTAATCAATCTGATCTACCTTCAACCAAGTAGCAAAGTGATGAGATGCTCAAGGACATAAGGGCAATAGCAGAGTTGGAACCCAGTGGGATTATTCACATAGCTATTTTGTTTAGTTTTTCACAAATTATGTAAATTCTATTATTCGGCAGCGTTCTCTTACTAGGACGTCAGCCCCTTGTACAAAAACGCCTATTTACAGGACAAACTTCAAAATCAATACAATTCATTTCCGAAGAAATTTCAAACTGTTTTTCCTTTATCTGTTTTTGTTTTGCAAAGAACGTCCAAGGCTCAGTTTTGATATATGTGTTGTACCCCAAAATTTGCCCTCCCATATTCTTCAAAATTTGCCAAGTCAAAGCTTCAAAATCTCCCCAAAGGTTGCACAGTTCAAGGGCCTCCTAACAGTCAAAAATTAGGGTTTTGGTTCTGACAAAGAAAATGAAGTTTCCAAGGGTCCAATCAGGTCCCACATGCCTACAAACATGGTCAAGCATCCTCATACCAAGTTTCAAGACTTACAGCACAAAATTGCACAGTCAAAAACCCTAATTGCACTACAGTCAACTGTAGGGGCAAAATGGTCATTTGACAGTCAAAAGTTCAAATTTTTGGTCAACATCTCATTTTGAAGCCACAAACATCATTTGATCAATGCTTGATCATGATTCTCAAAGCTTGGCTCAAAAAGTCTCAAGATGCAAAAGTTTCCATATTTGGATAGTTGAAAAAGTCAATTGTAACTTGACCAGGGCATAACTTTCACATGGATTATCAGAAAAATTCCATCCAAAGCTCATTTTGAAGAGAAAGACATTTCCTACAACTCCTCTTCATACTTCAAGTTCAAGAAATGCTCTCACAAAAAGTTATCAATTTCAACATTATAGGTCATTTTCAAAAGTCAACAAAAAGGGACTTTAAGTCAAAGGCCATAACTTGAGATTGGTAAATCAAAATGACATGGGACCAAAGACATTGGTTAGAGGACTCAAAGACCTTTCCAAAATGTCCAAGAACATGAGCAAAGCTTAAAAATTGAGCAAGTTATGCCTTGTGGAAGTTGGGAAAGTTTTGGATATTTTGAAAAGTCAACATTGATTCAAATGTCTTAAAAATGCTAATGGGCCTCTTTTTCTTCCACAATTCATCATCCAAAGCATGTGCACGACCATTTGGCCCAAAGGGAAGTTTTTTATCATTTTTATTTTATTTATTTGAATTTTTAAATGCTAGAAATTCATTTTTATTAATTAAAATATATGAAAAATACTAAACCTAGGTTTTTAAATCTTTTTATGCATGATATACACTCAATATTTCGTGCATGGTTAGATTTGGAAAGAATCAATATGATTTGTCATGATTTGGTAGCAAATATGCATGAAAAGATTGGAAAATTATGGCTTGAAAATCAAATATATTCCACATCAATGCAAGGATCCTTTGGCTCTGAATTCTTACCCTAATCATTCACATATAAGTACTCATGCAAACCCTAATGCCAACAACCACAAAAGCTGCGCAGAAATCCCTAAGCAAACTTGAATTTTTTTCAAGAAAACTCCAATACTGAAAACTAAGTTCTAAGGCGATTCAAGCAAAAATAGTTATCTCATCACCTTCCTGAGACATCAAGAAACGTTTTTGAATCGCTTTCCACGTCCCTAACGCCCAGAATTGGTGAATAGAACTCAAGCTTTTTCACTTTTTTGCATAAATCGTATCTTATCATTCATGGCATTTTTTTGAATTCTAATACTTGTTTTGTGTTACTCTCATCATTCTGAAGCTAACTGTGTTGTTCAATTAAGTTTTCATACACCATATGCAATTTCACCATTGATACAGGCTAGGGTTACCAAGCTCTCAAATTGGGCATTCCTTAATACTGTAAAATTAGAGAACTTTAAGGCCATGGTCGAAATCAACGTGCTTGGACGAAAACAAAACACCCATCGCGCCTAATTTATATGGGCATGTGGCCTAATCGCTATTATTAAAAATTGCATGTTTTGGGGGGGTTTAAAACCCCCGCTAACTTTCTTTTATTTTCAGGGAAAACACAAACGATGAAGAAGATGATTATGTGGCCAGCAGTGATTGGGTGGTTTGAAAATTCGCGCTAAAAAATCCACTAACTCTTATGTTCGCTTATGTTATTTGTTAGTTATATTATAAACAGAAAGCGCAAGTGGAGCAGTTGGCAAGGCACTTGGTTGATAATCCCTGGGACCTGGGTTCGAACCCCAGGTCCCCCACCCCTTCAATACCATTTTTCTATTAATGATTTTATGCAGTTTCTATGCAAGGGAACACCATACTCTCCACATCCAGGCCTTCCACGTGCTAGCTGAGATCAATCCAAGGGGCATAACTTGAAGAACATCATGTGACTTAGTCAACCATGCATATGAGAACGTGGAAAAGTCAACAAGGCCAAAGATCAATGGGCCTGATTACTGAATAGAACCTCCCAATTTGGGGACAGACCCCCCTAGGTTTGCAATTTCTTTTATATTTTTTTCATTTTTTATTTGATTCAATTATTTTTTATTAATTTCTTTAATTTAGTTTATTTTCATAAAAACATAAAAACAATCTAAAAATCAGAAAAGAGACAAAAAATAAATATTTTTATCTAATGTTATTTTTTTTTTATAAATAAACATCATTAATTGATTTTAGTTTTAATTTAGGTTTAAATCTTAATATTTTCCATAACTTAAAAATTTGTAGAAATTAGGTTTAATTAGTTTAATTACTTTTATTCTTTTTTCACCATTGTTAATAATTAAATATTATTTATTTTCATAAATCAAATTGCATGTAAATAATTAGATTAATTTTAGGCTTAATTTTAATATTTTTTTCTTAATAAATAAAAAATTAGACTTAGGGTTAATTTCTCAATCTCATTTAATTCTCTTATTAAAAAACCATAAACACAAAAAACTCAAAAATAATTTCTTTTTTATTTCATTAATTTAAATAATTTAATTTAATTTCATTAAAAAGGGTCCAACGCCCTCGCTTTCAATTTTAATTTAATTCGCGCATTTTATTTATGTCCTTCTTTTAAATATTTATGTAACTCTCCCGAAGTCGTGTAAATTATCTTTCGCACTTTACTTTATTTCTTTATTTTCTGTCAAATCGGGTTCTGGAAATTTTGGCGATGTGGACCCGCGCCTTTGTAATAGTTTAGAATTTTACCTTTCCGCGCTTTCTTAACTGTTAAATAAATGCATGCAAGAATGAATGACGAAAATAAAAACAAACGCATAGATCACTTTGACATGAACAAGATAAATGCAAATGAATCTGACACACAAATCACACACCACCCCTAGGGTACGCCTCACTGTTGCCTTGCCTCGAAAGGTGATCGTCGAGTAGAGGATGTCTTAGTAAGTCCTCATGATCCGGGAACCTGGCATGAGGGTAGCTTCTAAGGTGTCTTCCCATTGCTCTGGTGATCACCACGTCCCGAACCTCGAATTGACCTGAACACCTCCAACGGTGGTGCTACCTACCTCTCAATGGTGGGATGGCACTACTTTAAAGGACATTTACACAGACGAATTCCTTAGGGTAGGTAGACGACTCTAGATACTTGCTCTAATTTCAAAACAAAAATTCAAAAATACTTTTCACACCGACACCTTTTCAAAAGCTTTTGAAAGCAATTTTTCAAACACTCTTGAGGACCGATACAAGAGTCGAACTGGAATTTTCAAAGAAACTTTTTTTAAAACCCACAGTTGAAAAGCAGACAAACCAATTTTGAAAACACAAATGAGCAAGTATCTAAGAGCCCATGGATAACCATGGATAGAAAGGGTGCTAACACCTTCCCTTTCTATAATCTACCTCCCGAACCGAGAGCAATCTCTATAAGGAATTTTTCTGTGCTTTTGTCCTTTCCATTTGGAGAAAATAAAAGACGGTGGCGACTCTTGCTTCCGCGACATTTCACGAACCAGCTTTAAACAGTCAGTTCCAGATCCACCGATCACAGAACTGGCGACTCTGCTGGGGACCAAACTTAAAGTGAGGTGTACCTTAGGGTAGTTCATAACTGTGTTTTCAATTGTATTGACTTGCTTGCTTTATTATTGTGGGACTGTCTTGGGAGTTCTATAGATCCTAACCCGGATCTGGGGGATACCTTCTTAGAAAGTAGCAACAAGGCTGTGAGGGAACTGTGCGGGGTATACCGACATGGTTGAAACAGTCTGCTACGTTGATGTGGCACTTTGGTGTGTACCGGTAACCCTTGAGTTCAGTCAAGGAGAGTACGGGGCCTCCGCGTGGTGTCATGAAGCATCAACAGACTTTAGGAACCTTAATTGAACTATCTTGGCCTCTTTAGGGTAATGAGATAACTGACTTTGGTGCAGTCCGAGGTTGGTTGATACTCGATACTACACTCAATTGAGGGTTGCTTTCCTGGAATATTTCGGTCGCCAGTTCAGTGGCTAAATCGAAACGATGAACAATGAAAGCAATCCCGTGATATTGGGATCCTTAGAACCCGGTTACTTCTAATAGGACAGGTTGAACCCACCAACTTCAAGAGGGTAATACCCAGACCCCATGCTGGCCTAAACTCTAAGGGTTTCTCTGTGTGACTTGTGTGCCTTCGTACTTGACTATTTGCATGCTTGTTATCTGACACTTGAGTTCCTTGTAGGTTTTGTTTTTAGTCCTTAAATGGGATTCATAACAGGGTTTACTAAGTTCTTGCAGGTCTTGTTTATAGTCCTTAATTGGGACTCATGACAGGCTTTACTTGAGTTTCTTGCAGGTTTTGGTTTGCAGTCCGTAATTGGGACTCACAACAGGGTTACTCACATTACCCCATGCATACCATAACATCATACCATTGCATACATCTTAACCCATTTCAAGGATCTCAAGGGCTTGTGATGCAGGTCATGATGAATCAACTATCCCAGCAAGGGGCAAAGAGGATTTATTTTCCTCTAGACAGAGTTGTCAGGGGCTATGACCCACTTGATATGGTGAGCTTTGACACTTGAAGAAAGTTCCCCGAGCCAAAGTTGTCAGGGGCTATGACCCACTGGATATGGTGAGCCTTTGACCCTTGAAGAAGGACTCTCAACAACATGCAGTTCCTTCAATCAAGCTACCGGACCTAAATTCTAACAAATTTTTCTTGTTTATCCCACGAGGTCCTTGAAAACATTGCATTAATACATACATATCATTGCAGGTATCCTTGTTGCAGGTCACTTATCTTTCTCGCTGTTTATTTCAGCAATGGCTTCCCAACAAGATAACCAGGATCTTCTTGCTCAAGAGACTCGGTTCGGGGAAATCCTCCTGAATCTATCCAAGGGGCAGGAGGAGCTGAGGACACTTCTCATGGAGACTTTTGTCAAGAACAGTGCTGAGGATGAAAGGTTGAAACACCTGCAAGCTGAGGTGGATGCCTTGAAAGTCCAAATGCTGGGGCAGGTGACTGCCATTCAAGGGTTAGCTCAAAGACAAGACGAGCTCGGGGTTCTCGTCAACCAACTGCTTCAGGGCAACCAGCTGGGGCAAACGTCTAAGGGTAAAAAGCCAGTCAACATTCAACCGCCTTTGAGACAAGGAGATAAGGGGAGAGCTCTTCCAATGGCTCCAGTGTCACAAATTCAGCATCAACCTCACCGGCTTCAGCCAGACAAGTCCAGGAGGCAATTCACCCCGCTCAACATGTCGCTGTTTCAAGCTTTACAACGCCTGTTGAGATTGAATTTGATCACATTAAGGGCTCATCCCCAGAATCCCAACACAGCACATCCTACTTATGATCCCAATAAAAGGTGTGCCTACCACTCTGCCAGCCCAGGACATGATACAAATGAGTGTTGGGCTCTGAAGAACAAGATCCAGGACCTGATTGATGAAGGGGCATTGGAGTTCACACAAGATGGTCAGGCTGAATTTTTCTACCATCCCTCCAAGGCTCATCATTTGAAGTGACAAGCCCTGAGACTAGAAAACTTTTGTTCATTCGAATGTTCAAGTTGCAATTTTCTTTTGTTCAAACATTTACTCATGTTAAACGTTGTTATTCCATCAATGCATCGCATATGTCTGTTTTGAAGCAATATATTCGTATTCACTATATGCAAATTATTTTCATATTTTTTTTCCGATGATCAACTCTCATTAATGCTAAGCCTCTTGAGGGAGGATGACGAAAACGATACCATAATCTACAGTGTGCTTTTGAACAGACCCCGCTGATGAGGTACAGGCATTGTTTCAAATCCTAAACACTGGAGTTATAAGGATGATAATCCCTCGTCAACCCCTCTGAGCCAAAGAAGTAGGAGTTTTTCTTTTCAAAATTTAAAAACCCTTAATCATAACCTGGGGCAGGGTAGTTCTCTCAGTTGATCCAAGTGCATAACGAATGGCACCAAAGAGGTCCTTACAAAACAAAGAAAGACAATGATGATTCCGAACAATCACAAGGATAGGCAGTCATTATATCTCTCAAAATAAAAAAAGAAAGAAGCCCAATAAGTCAAAACCTATGAAGGAGACTTACAAAACTGGGGGCATCCCGCTGACTGTAATCACAAAAGAAACAGTTCAGGCAAAATTTAGGGATAGCAAAATCAAAAAGAAAGAGGTCATACAAACCCTCAACAATAACAAAAAGGAATGACTGCCTATGCAGAATAAATCATCAATATCTGAATCATCATTGGAACGTCAGGACAAAGACTCAATCAAGGTCTAATGCACGATCAACTGAGGTTAGGTTTGAAGAACATCACGAAGAGCGGGTGGGTACAAATAATTTGAGCCTTTATCCTTTGTTTCTTAAACCGTGAATCAGGCCACGTTATAACCCTTAAAAGTCCTAGCTGAAGCATGGGTTAGCTCGAAAGCATACTGTTACGAAAGGTATCCTGACTCCTTAAGGCTCGCAATAAAATAACGAGTTGACATCACGTTTTACAAACATTCATTTGTTTTATGAAAGAGAATGCATTTTCAAAATCTTCAAGACAGACATAAGCTTTGCATTTTTAACATAACTTTGTTTGCATATGATTTTTTGTTTGAACAGCAGGGAAATTCGCACGACGAATGCCTAATGAACAGAAGTACTTCCAATCAAGGGGCAGACATGACCATGGTCCATTATCTGGGGCAGTCCAATCAAGATTCGGAGAATCTCTCAAGAGGCCAAATAACCTGGGGCAAATCTCCGCCTGAGCCACTTGGAGCATTCCAACAACGAATCTTGCCTGATCAAACACTTTCTGGTGGCCTGACAAAACACTTCTAACAGGGGCAACTCCCTACATTCTGAGAATATGGACATGGTCGAAAAATACTACGCAAAATCAAAGACCCGCTAGGTTGACACACCTAGGCAAAAATAAGGGCTTCCCGGTGAACCAAAAGGGTTCGGGCAAAAATAAGGGATGAAATGAAAAAAACTGTACACCCGGCAAGTCGAAAACCTGAAAAGGCGGCTTGGGCAAAAATGGGTATCCTGGTGGACTGAAAACCCGAAAGGGAGGTCCAGGCAAAAGTTAGGGATCGAAGCGTACGACTATGTCCTGTCATCTCGTCACTTGCCTACCAGAAGAAGGTTTGTCCATCAACAACTGCCAGCACCTCACAGGTCTTCCTCCCTCACTTCAGAAACAGGGGCAATAAAGAGTTGTCTAAGCAATCTAATTGTTCTGTCCTCCAAGGTACCAAGGTAGGTTCACTGAAGAACATAACCAGATACCTTAATTCCCCAGAGAGCGAGCCAGCAAGTCAATGCACTCTCCCCAAGCAAAGCTACTATCAACTTAAGGAAGTTGGGTATCCTCCCGCAGATCTCAACATTCCCCAGCAGTATATATGCATTCTTAACAAGCATCCCCGGCAATCTTGGTCTAAAGATTGTTCCCCGACGGTATATCAAACATTCAATGAAGTCACTTCCCCGATACAGCTCAAACTTCCCCAAGAGAGTCCAATCTAGTTCCCCAGGAAAGTTGGAATCCATCTCCCCAAGCAGTAAGCTTATCCCCAGTAGATTCTGGAAGCTTATCTCCGCAGAACACGAACGCGTCCCCCGGCTTTATTCAAAGAGTTATTTCCCTACCAGGATATAACTGGGTTATCCTCAGCCAAAAGCCATGAGAATATCGTTCTCGACGAAGTCTTCTTATCCCCAGCGAAGTCTATCAACACTTCCAACACAACAAGGGTATCCCCAGCAAGATATCATCAACAACTCAACAAAGTATCTCTCTCCCCATAGAGTATTGCTCCCCAGCAAGATCGCTAGAGTACTTTTCTCCCCGCAGAGTAATTCATTCGCCAAGTTCATTCCCCAACGGAGTCATCTTCTCCTACCGGTATTCTTGCAACTATCATCCCCAGCGGAAGCAAAAATTTATTCTTCAACATCAGCCCAGGAGTGACTTCCCGGCACCCGTCAAGGATCTATTTTCCTAAATGACAAAACATACATTCCTAAACATCACATACATCATTACAGCATGCATATATGCATCATATCTTACAATCTCATTTATGTTGAGAACATCATTGCTTGATCCATATCATGCATTGCATATGACTGACCTTTACTTTTCAGGAAAGATTCAGTTAAGTTCTCTGCTACATTTCAAGACCTCGACCAGTTCAGTTAAATCGCTCCCAAGATTTTACTGTTTCTTATCCAGTCCAAGGCCTTCTCTGGTTCAGTCAGATCGACCCTAAGATCTCCCTGTTTCTTATCCAGTTGAAGACATTCCAAGACCTAGACCGGTTCAGTTAATCGACCCTAAGATTTTCTGTTTCTCATCCAGTCCAAGGCCTTCTCTGGTTCAGTCAGATCGACCCTAAGATCTCCCTGTTTCTTATCCAGTTGAAGACATTTCAAGACCTAGACCGGTTCAGTTAATCGACCCTAAGATTTTCTGTTTCTTATCCAGTCCAAGGCCTTCTCTAGTCCAGCTAAATCGACCCCAAACAGATTTTCCTGATAAAGACTCAGTAGAAGTTATCCAAGATTCTCTCAATGATTACTGTTGAGGTTGTAGTCGCCTGTGGTTCTCTCCCCGTTACTGCGGAGGTAGTAATCATCCCCAAGATTCTCTCAGCGTTACTGTTGAAGAAGAAGATATCCAAGATTCTCTCAATGATTACTGTTGAGGTTGTAGTCGCCTGTGGTTCTCTCCCCGTTACTGCGGAGGTAGTAATCATCCCCAAGATTCTCTCAGCGTTACTGTTGAAGAAGAAGATATCCAAGATTCTCTCAATGATTACTGTTGAGGTTGTAGTCGCCTATGGTTCTCTCCCCGATACTGCGGAGGTAGTAATCATCCCCAGATTCGCTCAGCGTTACTGTTGAAGTCGAAGTCATCCAAGATTCTCTCAATGATTACTGTTGAGGTTGTAGTCGCCTATGGTTCTCTCCCCGATACTGCGGAGGTAGTAATCATCCCCAGATTCGCTCAGCGTTACTGTTGAGGTTGAAGTCGCCCAAGATTCTCTCAATGATTACTGTTGAGGTTGAAGTCGTCCAAGATTTTCTCAATGATTAATGTTGAGGTTAAAGTCGCCTAAGGTTCTCCCAGCGTTCCTGTTGAGGTAGTAACTATCCCTGGTTCATTCATCACCTTTTGAAGATCCAGATCCAGCTCCTGTAACCAGTCAGGACACATCTATACAAAGAGTTTGAAGACCAGCTCCTATAACAGGTCAGGTAATCATTTTTCTTTTGCAGGTACGCAAGTTCTCGCTAAGGAATCTCTTACGCGATCAACATCCAGATGGCATCGGTAAGCCCATCCACCTTCCATCATCTCTTAGCATGGCATCTATAAGCCCATCATCCTATCCATCAATCTCCAAATGGCATCTATAAGCCCATTCCCATCATCACACTGCTACTATGTGAGTGCAAATTTCTGGGCACTCTAGTGTTCAATCATCTTCCACCTTCGGATTACGAAAGGCACGTCAGCCAATCTGCATCCTCAGGTCTAAGAAGATTGAACAGGGGCAACTGTTGTACCCCAAAATTTGCCCTCCCATATTCTTCAAAATTTGCCAAGTCAAAGCTTCAAAATCTCCCCAAAGGTTGCACAATTCAAGGGCCTCCTAACAGTCAAAAATTAGGGTTTTGGTTCTGACAAAGAAAATGAAGTTTCCAAGGGCCCAATCAGGTCCCACATGCCTACAAACATGGTCAAGCATCCTCATACCAAGTTTCAAGACTTACAGCACAAAATTGCACAGTCAAAAACCCTAATTGCACTACAGTCAACTGTAGGGGCAAAATGGTCATTTGACAGTCAAAAGTTCAAATTTTTGGTCAACATCTCATTTTGAAGCCACAAACATCATTTGATCAATGCTTGATCATGATTCTCAAAGCTTGGCTCAAAAAGTCTCAAGATGCAAAAGTTTCCATATTTGGATAGTTGAAAAAGTCAACTGTAACTTGACCAGGGCATAACTTTCACATGGATTATCAGAAAAATTCCATCCAAAGCTCATTTTGAAGAGAAAGACATTTCATACAACTCCTCTTCATACTTCAAGTCCAATAAATGCTCTCACAAAAAGTTATCAATTTCAACATTATAGGTCATTTTCAAAAGTCAACAAAAAGGGACTTTAAGTCAAAGGCCATAACTTGAGATTGGTAAATAAAAATGACATGGGACCATAAACATTGGTTAGAGGACTCAAAGACCTTTCCAAAATGTCCAAGAACATGAGCAAAGCTTAAAAATTGAGCAAGTTATGCCTTGTGGAAGTTGGGAAATTTTTGGATATTTTGAAAAGTCAACATTGATTCAAATGTCTTAAAAATGCTAATGGGCCTCTTTTTCTTCCACAATTCATCATCCAAAGCATGTGCACGACCATTTGGCCCAAAGGGAAGTTTTTTATCATTTTTATTTTATTTATTTGAATTTTTAAATGCTAGAAATTCATTTAATTAATTAAAATATATGAAAAATACTAAACCTAGGTTTTTAAATCTTTTTATGCATGATATACACTCAATATTTCGTGCATGGTTAGATTTGGAAAGAATCAATATGATTTGTCATGATTTGGTAGCAAATATGCATGAAAAGATTGGAAAATTATGGCTTGAAAATCAAATATATTCCACATCAATGCAAGGATCCTTTGGCTCTGAATTCTTACCCTAATCATTCACATATAAGTACTCATGCAAACCCTAATGCCAACAACCACAAAAGCTGCGCAGAAATCCCTAAGCAAACTTGAATTTTTTTCAAGAAAACTCCAATACTGAAAACTAAGTTCTAAGGCGATTCAAGCAAAAATAGTTATCTCATCACCTTCCTGAGACATCAAGAAACGTTTTTGAATCGCTTTCCACGTCCCTAACGCCCAGAATTGGTGAATAGAACTCAAGCTTTTTCACTTTTTTGCATAAATCGTATCTTATCATTCATGGCATTTTTTTGAATTCTAATACTTGTTTTGTGTTACTCTCATCATTCTGAAGCTAACTGTGTTGTTCAATTAAGTTTTCATACACCATATGCAATTTCACCATTGATACAGGCTAGGGTTACCAAGCTCTCAAATTGGGCATTCCTTAATACTGTAAAATTAGAGAACTTTAAGGCCATGGTCGAAATCAACGTGCTTGGACGAAAACAAAACACCCATCGCGCCTAATTTATATGGGCATGTGGCCTAATCGCTATTATTAAAAATTGCATGTTTTGGGGGGGTTTAAAACCCCCGCTAACTTTCTTTTATTTTCAGGGAAAACACAAACGATGAAGAAGATGATTATGTGGCCAGCAGTGATTGGGTGGTTTGAAAATTCGCGCTAAAAAATCCACTAACTCTTATGTTCGCTTATGTTATTTGTTAGTTATATTATAAACAGAAAGCGCAAGTGGAGCAGTTGGCAAGGCACTTGGTTGATAATCCCTGGGACCTGGGTTCGAACCCCAGGTCCCCCACCCCTTCAATACCATTTTTCTATTAATGATTCTATGCAGTTTCTATGCAAGGGAACACCATACTCTCCACATCCAGGCCTTCCACGTGCTAGCTGAGATCAATCCAAGGGGCATAACTTGAAGAACATCATGTGACTTAGTCAACCATGCATATGAGAACGTGGAAAAGTCAACAAGGCCAAAGATCAATGGGCCTGATTACTGAATAGAACCTCCCAATTTGGGGACAGACCCCCCTAGGTTTGCAATTTCTTTTATATTTTTTTCATTTTTTATTTGATTCAATTATTTTTTATTAATTTCTTTAATTTAGTTTATTTTCATAAAAACATAAAAACAATCTAAAAATCAGAAAAGAGACAAAAAATAAATATTTTTATCTAATGTTATTTTTTTTTTGTAAATAAACATCATTAATTGATTTTAGTTTTAATTTAGGTTTAAATCTTAATATTTTCCATAACTTAAAAATTTGTAGAAATTAGGTTTAATTAGTTTAATTACTTTTATTCTTTTTTCACCATTGTTAATAATTAAATATTATTTATTTTCATAAATCAAATTGCATGTAAATAATTAGATTAATTTTAGGCTTAATTTTAATATTTTTTTCTTAATAAATAAAAAATTAGACTTAGGGTTAATTTCTCAATCTCATTTAATTCTCTTATTAAAAAACCATAAACACAAAAAACTCAAAAATAATTTCTTTTTTATTTCATTAATTTAAATAATTTAATTTAATTTCATTAAAAAGGGTCCAACGCCCTCGCTTTCAATTTTAATTTAATTCGCGCATTTTATTTATGTCCTTCTTTTAAATATTTATGTAACTCTCCCGAAGCCGTGTAAATTATCTTTCGCACTTTACTTTATTTCTTTATTTTCTGTCAAATCGGGTTCTGGAAATTTTGGCGATGTGGACCCGCGCCTTTGTAATAGTTTAGAATTTTACCTTTCCGCGCTTTCTTAACTGTTAAATAAATGCATGCAAGAATGAATGACGAAAATAAAAACAAACGCATAGATCACTTTGACATGAACAAGATAAATGCAAATGAATCTGACACACAAATCACACACCACCCCTAGGGTACGCCTCACTGTTGCCTTGCCTCGAAAGGTGATCGTCGAGTAGAGGATGTCTTAGTAAGTCCTCATGATCCGGGAACCTGGCATGAGGGTAGCTTCTAAGGTGTCTTCCCATTGCTCTGGTGATCACCACGTCCCGAACCTCGAATTGACCCGAACACCTCCAACGGTGGTGCTACCTACCTCTCAATGGTGGGATGGCACTACTTTAAAGGACATTTACACAGACGAATTCCTTAGGGTAGGTAGACGACTCTAGATACTTGCTCTAATTTCAAAACAAAAATTCAAAAATACTTTTCACACCGACACCTTTTCAAAAGCTTTCGAAAGCAATTTTTCAAACACTCTTGAGGACCGATACAAGAGTCGAACTGGAATTTTCAAAGAAACTTTTTTTAAAACCCACAGTTGAAAAGCAGACAAACCAATTTTGAAAACACAAATGAGCAAGTATCTAAGAGCCCATGGATAACCATGGATAGAAAGGGTGCTAACACCTTCCCTTTCTATAATCTACCTCCCGAACCGAGAGCAATCTCTATAAGGAATTTTTCTGTGCTTTTGTCCTTTCCATTTGGAGAAAATAAAAGACGGTGGCGACTCTTGCTTCCGCGACATTTCGCGAACCAGCTTTAAACAGTCAGTTCCAGATCCACCGATCACAGAACTGGCGACTCTGCTGGGGACCAAACTTAAAGTGAGGTGTACCTTAGGGTAGTTCATAACTGTGTTTTCAATTGTATTGACTTGCTTGCTTTATTATTGTGGGACTGTCTTGGGAGTTCTATAGATCCTAACCCGGATCTGGGGGATACCTTCTTAGAAAGTAGCAACAAGGCTGTGAGGGAACTGTGCGGGGTATACCGACATGGTTGAAACAATCTGCTACGTTGATGTGGCACTTTGGTGTGTACCGGTAACCCTTGAGTTCAGTCAAGGAGAGTACGGGGCCTCCGCGTGGTGTCATGAAGCATCAACAGACTTTAGGAACCTTAATTGAACTATCTTGGCCTCTTTAGGGTAATGAGATAACTGACTTTGGTGCAGTCCGAGGTTGGTTGATACTCGATACTACACTCAATTGAGGGTTGCTTTCCTGGAATATTTCGGTCGCCAGTTCAGTGGCTAAATCGAAACGATGAACAATGAAAGCAATCCCGTGATATTGGGATCCTTAGAACGCGGTTACTTCTAATAGGACAGGTTGAACCCACCAACTTCAAGAGGGTAATACCCAGACCCCATGCTGGCCTAAACTCTAAGGGTTTCTCTGTGTGACTTGTGTGCCTTCGTACTTGACTATTTGCATGCTTGTTATCTAACACTTGAGTTCCTTGTAGGTTTTGTTTTTAGTCCTTAAATGGGATTCATAACAGGGTTTACTAAGTTCTTGCAGGTCTTGTTTATAGTCCTTAATTGGGACTCATGACAGGCTTTACTTGAGTTTCTTGCAGGTTTTGGTTTGCAGTCCGTAATTGGGACTCACAACAGGGTTACTCACATTACCCCATGCATACCATAACATCATACCATTGCATACATCCTAACCCATTTCAAGGATCTCAAGGGCTTGTGATGCAGGTCATGATGAATCAACTATCCCAGCAAGGGGCAAAGAGGATTTATTTTCCTCTAGACAGAGTTGTCAGGGGCTATGACCCACTTGATATGGTGAGCTTTGACACTTGAAGAAAGTTCCCCGAGCCAAAGTTGTCAGGGGCTATGACCCACTGGATATGGTGAGCCTTTGACCCTTGAAGAAGGACTCTCAACAACATGCAGTTCCTTCAATCAAGCTACCGGACCTAAATTCTAACAAATTTTTCTTGTTTATCCCACGAGGTCCTTGAAAACATTGCATACATACATACATATCATTGCAGGTATCCTTGTTGCAGGTCACTTATCTTTCTCGCTGTTTATTTCAGCAATGGCTTCCCAACAAGATAACCAGGATCTTCTTGCTCAAGAGACTCGGTTCGGGGAAATCCTCCTGAATCTATCCAAGGGGCAGGAGGAGCTGAGGACACTTCTCATGGAGACTTTTGTCAAGAACAGTGCTGAGGATGAAAGGTTGAAACACCTGCAAGCTGAGGTGGATGCCTTGAAAGTCCAAATGCTGGGGCAGGTGACTGCCATTCAAGGGTTAGCTCAAAGACAAGACGAGCTCGGGGTTCTCGTCAACCAACTGCTTCAGGGCAACCAGCTGGGGCAAACGTCTAAGGGTAAAAAGCCAGTCAATGTTCAACCGCCTTTGAGACAAGGAGATAAGGGGAGAGCTCTTCCAATGGCTCCAGTGTCACAAATTCAGCATCAACCTCACCGGCTTCAGCCAGACAAGTCCAGGAGGCAATTCACCCCGCTCAACATGTCGATGTTTCAAGCTTTACAACGCCTGTTGAGATTGAATTTGATCACATTAAGGGCTCATCCCTAGAATCCCAACACAGCACATCCTACTTATGATCCCAATAAAAGGTGTGCCTACCACTCTGCCAGCCCAGGACATGATACAAATGAGTGTTGGGCTCTGAAGAACAAGATCCAGGACCTGATTGATGAAGGGGCATTGGAGTTCACACAAGATGGTCAGGCTGAATTTTTCTACCATCCCTCCAAGGCTCATCATTTGAAGTGACAAGCCCTGAGACTAGAAAACTTTTGTTCATTCGAATGTTCAAGTTGCAATTTTCTTTTGTTCAAACATTTACTCATGTTAAACGTTGTTATTCCATCAATGCATCGCATATGTCTGTTTTGAATCAATATATTCGTATTCACTATATGCAAATTATTTTCATATTTTTTTTCTGATGATCAACTCTCATTAATGCTAAGCCTCTTGAGGGAGGATGACGAAAACGATACCATAATCTACAGTGTGCTTTTGAACAGACCCCGCTGATGAGGTACAGGCATTGTTTCAAATCCTAAACACTGGAGTTATAAGGATGATAATCCCTCGTCAACCCCTCTGAGCCAAAGAAGTAGGAGTTTTTCTTTTCAAAATTTAAAAACCCTTAATCATAACCTGGGGCAGGGTAGTTCTCTCAGTTGATCCAAGTGCATAACGAATGGCACCAAAGAGGTCCTTACAAAACAAAGAAAGACAATGATGATTCCGAACAATCACAAGGATAGGCAGTCATTATATCTCTCAAAATAAAAAAAGAAAGAAGCCCAATAAGTCAAAACCTATGAAGGAGACTTACAAAACTGGGGGCATCCCGCTGACTGTAATCACAAAAGAAACAGTTCAGGCAAAATTTAGGGATAGCAAAATCAAAAAGAAAGAGGTCATACAAACCCTCAACAATAACAAAAAGGAATGACTGCCTATGCAGAATAAATCATCAATATCTGAATCATCATTGGAACGTCAGGACAAAGACTCAATCAAGGTCTAATGCACGATCAACTGAGGTTAGGTTTGAAGAACATCATGAAGAGCGGGTGGGTACAAATAATTTGAGCCTTTATCCTTTGTTTCTTAAACCGTGAATCAGGCCACGTTATAACCCTTAAAAGTCCTAGCTGAAGCATGGGTTAGCTCGAAAGCATACTGTTACGAAAGGTATCCTGACTCCTTAAGGCTCGCAATAAAATAACGAGTTGACATCACGTTTTACAAACATTCATTTGTTTTATGAAAGAGAATGCATTTTCAAAATCTTCAAGACAGACATAAGCTTTGCATTTTTAACATAACTTTGTTTGCATATGATTTTTTGTTTGAACAGCAGGGAAATTCGCACGACGAATGCCTAATGAACAGA
The DNA here is from genome assembly GCA_948472305.1 of Vicia faba. Lineage (NCBI taxonomy): Eukaryota > Viridiplantae > Streptophyta > Magnoliopsida > Fabales > Fabaceae > Vicia > Vicia faba. The sequence continues at coordinate 254,975,166 of OX451736.1, read as the reverse complement.
AGTACTTCCAATCAAGGGGCAGACATGACCATGGTCCATTATCTGGGGCAGTCCAATCAAGATTCGGAGAATCTCTCAAGAGGCCAAATAACCTGGGGCAAATCTCCGCCTGAGCCACTTGGAGCATTCCAACAACGAATCTTGCCTGATCAAACACTTTCTGGTGGCCTGACAAAACACTTCTAACAGGGGCAACTCCCTACATTCTGAGAATATGGACATGGTCGAAAAATACTATGCAAAATCAAAGACCCGCTAGGTTGACACACCTAGGCAAAAATAAGGGCTTCTCGGCGAACCAAAAGGGTTCGGGCAAAAATAAGGGATGAAATGAAAAAAACTGTACACCCGGCAAGTCGAAAACCTGAAAAGGCGGCTTGGGCAAAAATGGGTATCCTGGTGGACTGAAAACCCGAAAGGGAGGTCCAGGCAAAAGTTAGGGATCGAAGCGTACGACTATGTCCTGTCATCTCGTCACTTGCCTACCAGAAGAAGGTTTGTCCATCAACAACTGCCAGCACCTCACAGGTCTTCCTCCCTCACTTCAGAAACAGGGGCAATAAAGAGTTGTCTAAGCAATCTAATTGTTCTGTCCTCCAAGGTACCAAGGTAGGTTCACTGAAGAACATAACCAGATACCTTAATTCCCCAGAGAGCGAGCCAGCAAGTCAATGCACTCTCCCCAAGCAAAGCTACTATTAACTTAAGGAAGTTGGGTATCCTCCCGCAGATCTCAACATTCCCCAGCAGTATATATGCATTCTTAACAAGCATCCCCGGTAATCTTGGTCTAAAGATTGTTCCCCGACGGTATATCAAACATTCAATGAAGTCACTTCCCCGATACAGCTCAAACTTCCCCAAGAGAGTCCAATCTAGTTCCCCAGGAAAGTTGGAATCCATCTCCCCAAGCAGTAAGCTTATCCCCAGTAGATTCTGGAAGCTTATCTCCGCAGAACACGAACGCGTCCCCCGGCTTTATTCAAAGAGTTATTTCCCTACCAGGATATAACTGGGTTATCCTCAGCCAAAAGCCATGAGAATATCGTTCTCGACGAAGTCTTCTTATCCCCAGCGAAGTCTATCAACACTTCCAACACAACAAGGGTATCCCCAGCAAGATATCATCAACAACTCAACAAAGTATCTCTCTCCCCATAGAGTATTGCTCCCCAGCAAGATCGCTAGAGTACTTTTCTCCCCGCAGAGTAATTCATTCGCCAAGTTCATTCCCCAACGGAGTCATCTTCTCCTACCGGTATTCTTGCAACTATCATCCCCAGCGGAAGCAAAAATTTATTCTTCAACATCAGCCCAGGAGTGACTTCCCGGCACCCGTCAAGGATCTATTTTCCTAAATGACAAAACATACATTCCTAAACATCACATACATCATTACAGCATGCATATCTGCATCATATCTTACAATCTCATTTATGTTGAGAACATCATTGCTTGATCCATATCATGCATTGCATATGACTGACCTTTACTTTTCAGGAAAGATTCATTTAAGTTCTCTGCTACATTTCAAGACCTCGACCAGTTCAGTTGAATCGCTCCCAAGATTTTACTGTTTCTTATCCAGTCCAAGGCCTTCTCTGGTTCAGTCAGATCGACCCTAAGATCTCCCTGTTTCTTATCCAGTTGAAGACATTCCAAGACCTAGACCGGTTCAGTTAATCGACCCTAAGATTTTCTGTTTCTCATCCAGTCCAAGGCCTTCTCTGGTTCAGTCAGATCGACCCTAAGATCTCCCTGTTTCTTATCCAGTTGAAGACATTTCAAGACCTAGACCGGTTCAGTTAATCGACCCTAAGATTTTCTGTTTCTTATCCAGTCCAAGGCCTTCTCTAGTCCAGCTAAATCGACCCCAAACAGATTTTCCTGATAAAGACTCAGTAGAAGTTATCCAAGATTCTCTCAATGATTACTGTTGAGGTTGTAGTCGCCTGTGGTTCTCTCCCCGTTACTGCGGAGGTAGTAATCATCCCCAAGATTCTCTCAGCGTTACTGTTGAAGAAGAAGATATCCAAGATTCTCTCAATGATTACTGTTGAGGTTGTAGTCGCCTGTGGTTCTCTCCCCGTTACTGCGGAGGTAGTAATCATCCCCAAGATTCTCTCAGCGTTACTGTTGAAGAAGAAGATATCCAAGATTCTCTCAATGATTACTGTTGAGGTTGTAGTCGCCTATGGTTCTCTCCCCGATACTGCAGAGGTAGTAATCATCCCCAGATTCGCTCAGCGTTACTGTTGAAGTCGAAGTCATCCAAGATTCTCTCAATGATTACTGTTGAGGTTGTAGTCGCCTATGGTTCTCTCCCCGATACTGCGGAGGTAGTAATCATCCCCAGATTCGCTCAGCGTTACTGTTGAGGTTGAAGTCGCCCAAGATTCTCTCAATGATTACTGTTGAGGTTGAAGTCGTCCAAGATTTTCTCAATGATTAATGTTGAGGTTAAAGTCGCCTAAGGTTCTCCCAGCGTTCCTGTTGAGGTAGTAACTATCCCTGGTTCATTCATCACCTTTTGAAGATCCAGATCCAGCTCCTGTAACCAGTCAGGACACATCTATACAAAGAGTTTGAAGACCAACTCCTATAACAGGTCAGGTAATCATTTTTCTTTTGCAGGTACGCAAGTTCTCGCTAAGGAATCTCTTACGCGATCAACATCCAGATGGCATCGGTAAGCCCATCCACCTTCCATCATCTCTTAGCATGGCATCTATAAGCCCATCATCCTATCCATCAATCTCCAAATGGCATCTATAAGCCCATTCCCATCATCACACTGCTACTATGTGAGTGCAAATTTCTGGGCACTCTAGTGTTCAATCATCTTCCACCTTCGGATTACGAAAGGCACGTCAGCCAATCTGCATCCTCAGGTCTAAGAAGATTGAACAGGGGCAACTGTTGTACCCCAAAATTTGCCCTCCCATATTCTTCAAAATTTGCCAAGTCAAAGCTTCAAAATCTCCCCAAAGGTTGCACAATTCAAGGGCCTCCTAACAGTCAAAAATTAGGGTTTTGGTTCTGACAAAGAAAATGAAGTTTCCAAGGGCCCAATCAGGTCCCACATGCCTACAAACATGGTCAAGCATCCTCATACCAAGTTTCAAGACTTACAGCACAAAATTGCACAGTCAAAAACCCTAATTGCACTACAGTCAACTGTAGGGGCAAAATGGTCATTTGACAGTCAAAAGTTCAAATTTTTGGTCAACATCTCATTTTGAAGCCACAAACATCATTTGATCAATGCTTGATCATGATTCTCAAAGCTTGGCTCAAAAAGTCTCAAGATGCAAAAGTTTCCATATTTGGATAGTTGAAAAAGTCAACTGTAACTTGACCAGGGCATAACTTTCACATGGATTATCAGAAAAATTCCATCCAAAGCTCATTTTGAAGAGAAAGACATTTCATACAACTCCTCTTCATACTTCAAGTCCAAGAAATGCTCTCACAAAAAGTTATCAATTTCAACATTATAGGTCATTTTCAAAAGTCAACAAAAAGGGACTTTAAGTCAAAGGACATAACTTGAGATTGGTAAATCAAAATGACATGGGACCAAAGACATTGGTTAGAGGACTCAAAGACCTTTCCAAAATGTCCAAGAACATGAGCAAATCTTAAAAATTGAGCACGTTATGCCTTGTGGAAGTTGGGAAATTTTTGGATATTTTGAAAAGTCAACATTGATTCAAATGTCTTAAAAATGCTAATGGGCCTCTTTTTCTTCCACAATTCATCATCCAAAGCATGTGCACGACCATTTGGCCCAAAGGGAAGTTTTTTATCATTTTTATTTTATTTATTTGAATTTTTAAATGCTAGAAATTCAATTAATTAATTAAAATATATGAAAAATACTAAACCTAGGTTTTTAAATCTTTTTATGCATGATATACACTCAATATTTCGTGCATGGTTAGATTTGGAAAGAATCAATATGATTTGGTAGCAAATATGCATGAAAAGATTGGAAAATTATGGCTTGAAAATCAAATATATTCCACATCAATGCAAGGATCCTTTGGCTCTGAATTCTTACCCTAATCATTCACATATAAGTACTCATGCAAACCCTAATGCCAACAACCACAAAAGCTGCGCAGAAATCCCTAAGCAAACTTGAATTTTTTTCAAGAAAACTCCAATACTGAAAACTAAGTTCTAAGGCGATTCAAGCAAAAATAGTTATCTCATCACCTTCCTGAGACATCAAGAAACGTTTTTGAATCGCTTTCCACGTCCCTAACGCCCAGAATTGGTGAATAGAACTCAAGCTTTTTCACTTTTTTGCATAAATCGTATCTTATCATTCATGGCATTTTTTTGAATTCTAATACTTGTTTTGTGTTACTCTCATCATTCTGAAGCTAACTGTGTTGTTCAATTAAGTTTTCATACACCATATGCAATTTCACCATTGATACAGGCTAGGGTTACCAAGCTCTCAAATTGGGCATTCCTTAATACTGTAAAATTAGAGAACTTTAAGGCCATGGTCGAAATCAACGTGCTTGGACGAAAACAAAACACCCATCGCGCCTAATTTATATGGGCATGTGGCCTAATCGCTATTATTAAAAATTGCATGTTTTGGGGGGGTTTAAAACCCCCGCTAACTTTCTTTTATTTTCAGGGAAAACACAAACGATGAAGAAGATGATTATGTGGCCAGCAGTGATTGGGTGGTTTGAAAATTCGCGCTAAAAAATCCACTAACTCTTATGTTCGCTTATGTTATTTGTTAGTTATATTATAAACAGAAAGCGCAAGTGGAGCAGTTGGCAAGGCACTTGGTTGATAATCCCTGGGACCTGGGTTCGAACCCCAGGTCCCCCACCCCTTCAATACCATTTTTCTATTAATGATTCTATGCAGTTTCTATGCAAGGGAACACCATACTCTCCACATCCAGGCCTTCCACGTGCTAGCTGAGATCAATCCAAGGGGCATAACTTGAAGAACATCATGTGACTTAGTCAACCATGCATATGAGAACGTGGAAAAGTCAACAAGGCCAAAGATCAATGGGCCTGATTACTGAATAGAACCTCCCAATTTGGGGACAGACCCCCCTAGGTTTGCAATTTCTTTTATATTTTTTTCATTTTTTATTTGATTCAATTATTTTTTATTAATTTCTTTAATTTAGTTTATTTTCATAAAAACATAAAAACAATCTAAAAATCAGAAAAGAGACAAAAAATAAATATTTTTATCTAATGTTATTTTTTTTTTGTAAATAAACATCATTAATTGATTTTAGTTTTAATTTAGGTTTAAATCTTAATATTTTCCATAACTTAAAAATTTGTAGAAATTAGGTTTAATTAGTTTAATTACTTTTATTCTTTTTTCACCATTGTTAATAATTAAATATTATTTATTTTCATAAATCAAATTGCATGTAAATAATTAGATTAATTTTAGGCTTAATTTTAATATTTTTTTCTTAATAAATAAAAAATTAGACTTAGGGTTAATTTCTCAATCTCATTTAATTCTCTTATTAAAAAACCATAAACACAAAAAACTCAAAAATAATTTCTTTTTTATTTCATTAATTTAAATAATTTAATTTAATTTCATTAAAAAGGGTCCAACGCCCTCGCTTTCAATTTTAATTTAATTCGCGCATTTTATTTATGTCCTTCTTTTAAATATTTATGTAACTCTCCCGAAGCCGTGTAAATTATCTTTCGCACTTTACTTTATTTCTTTATTTTCTGTCAAATCGGGTTCTGGAAATTTTGGCGATGTGGACCCGCGCCTTTGTAATAGTTTAGAATTTTACCTTTCCGCGCTTTCTTAACTGTTAAATAAATGCATGCAAGAATGAATGACGAAAATAAAAACAAACGCATAGATCACTTTGACATGAACAAGATAAATGCAAATGAATCTGACACACAAATCACACACCACCCCTAGGGTACGCCTCACTGTTGCCTTGCCTCGAAAGGTGATCGTCGAGTAGAGGATGTCTTAGTAAGTCCTCATGATCCGGGAACCTGGCATGAGGGTAGCTTCTAAGGTGTCTTCCCATTGCTCTGGTGATCACCACGTCCCGAACCTCGAATTGACCCGAACACCTCCAACGGTGGTGCTACCTACCTCTCAATGGTGGGATGGCACTACTTTAAAGGACATTTACACAGACGAATTCCTTAGGGTAGGTAGACGACTCTAGATACTTGCTCTAATTTCAAAACAAAAATTCAAAAATACTTTTCACACCGACACCTTTTCAAAAGCTTTCGAAAGCAATTTTTCAAACACTCTTGAGGACCGATACAAGAGTCGAACTGGAATTTTCAAAGAAACTTTTTTTAAAACCCACAGTTGAAAAGCAGACAAACCAATTTTGAAAACACAAATGAGCAAGTATCTAAGAGCCCATGGATAACCATGGATAGAAAGGGTGCTAACACCTTCCCTTTCTATAATCTACCTCCCGAACCGAGAGCAATCTCTATAAGGAATTTTTCTGTGCTTTTGTCCTTTCCATTTGGAGAAAATAAAAGACGGTGGCGACTCTTGCTTCCGCGACATTTCGCGAACCAGCTTTAAACAGTCAGTTCCAGATCCACCGATCACAATATGCATTTGACATTAATTGCTGCTCATAAATATTTACATGCGAAACAAAAAGAGGAATTACTGGAAATATCATAAACAGGGGCAAATAAGAATTGTCTGAACTGTACAGTTGCTCTGTCCACCAGATATAAGGTAAATTCAACTGAAGAATATGGCTAAGATACCTTCACTCCCCGCAGAATAAGACAGTAATGGTAACTCTCCCCCAGCTGAGACTTACAACTATGAACAAATCAACAGCTCTCCCCAAGCAGAGATAATCTACCATCAGCACTAAAGAGGCTTGATATCCCCGGCAGTCTTAATATTCCCCAATGGAGTATAAGAATGTTCCCTGGAAGAATACAAGATACCCCCCCCAGTGGAGTCAGTATTTCCCCATCACAGACTGAAAAAGCTTCCCCAACAGAGTTGAATCATCATCCCCAGTATACTCTGGAAGTCTATCCCCAACGGAGTACAAAATAAATCTCCCCAGTCAAGTTCAAAGGATCATTCCCAGCAAAACTCAGAGGATTATCCCCATAAAAGTCTAAAAGGATTATCCCCAGCAAGTTGCAACTGAAAGTTCATCCTCAGCGGAGTTCTTTCCTTTCACAAACAGGTATTCAATCCTCAACAAATTCAGTATCACCAGCAATGGTAATCCATCCCCAGTGGAGTTTATCAGTGGAATCCTCAGCAGAGCATCTCTTCCCCACAGAGTAATCTCCTCATCAGTTTATTCCCCAACGGAGTTCTCTTCTCCTGCAGGTTTATTACCTTTGTTCGTCATCCACAGTGGAAACGAAGAATTCAACTCTATTCTCCAACAGCTATCCAGGATTTATTTTCCCCAGCTAAAACATTACATTTCCATACATCATGATACATGCATATACGCATCATACCATACAATCTCATTTATGTTGACAACATCATTGCTTGATCCATATCATGCATTGCATATGGCTGACCTTTACCTTTCAGGAAAGATGCAGTTAAATTCTCAACTATGTGGAAGACCTTGTTTGGTCCAGTTAAATCGATTCCTAAAGATTTTTCTGATGCTGATCCAGTTGAAGTTATTCCAAGACCTTGTCTGGTCCAGTTAAATCGATTCCTAAAGATTTTTCTGATGTCGATCCAGTCAAAGTTATTCCAAGACCTTCTCTGGTCCAGTTAAATCGATTCCTAAAGATTTTTCTGATGCCGATCCAGTTGAAGTTATTCCAAGACCTTGTCTGGTCCAGTTAAATCGATTCCTAAATGTTGTACCCCAAAATTTGCCCTCCCATATTTCTCAAAATATTTCAAGAAAAATCCACAAGTCCAACCCGGCGCGTCATATTCAGGTATTCTTTCGCCAAGATATCTCTGATAACGTATTCTCAAATTCAGGTTCGGCTCAAGAGTCAATTCTTTAAAGAAGGTATCCGAATGTGTGAGTTTTCTCGAAGAAATATGGTGAAAAAGTGTGCTGAAAGTGCAGTTTTTACGCGCTAAAAAATTCATAACTTGAAGATCGTGACTCATTTTGAACCCGTTCCGGTGGCCAAAATTCCGTCTTGACATTATCTACGTTTTCATCTCTCGCGGCTGGAAGCCAATTTCGATCAGAAGGTCTTCAAAAATGTGGATTTATCAAGTATTTTCATACAGAAAAGAAAATTTGTGACAGAAGTTTATTTGCGTCATGTTCAGAAAATCATAACTTGGTCGATTTTCATCGTATCGAGCTGGTTCCGGCGCCAAAATTTCACAAATTGAGTTGACTACATTTTCACAGAAGGTATTGAGTTCAAATGGTATTCAAAAGGCCTTCGTTTTTTGCTCAGAGTGCGTGACACGCTGAAAATCCTGAATGCTGAATATTATTTCATCTGGGCCGAAACTTCGAAAATTCATAACTCGGTCAATTTTTATCGGATTGGGCTCATATTTTTACACAAGGTCCCTGACTCATAGATCTACAACTTTGCTTCAAAAGTCGAGACCTGATTATTCTCCGATCAATACCAGTTTTTTATTGAAGAACGTGTCAGAGTCGACACTAGAGCCCAAAATAAGTTTGTCTGAGCTGAAACTTCAAAAATTCATAACTAATTTACCGTTTATCCGATTGAGTCGATTTTCGGACAGGATTTAGTTTTCGATATCAGCTACATTTTGTTTTCACATTTCAACTTCAAAAATTGCACTTAAGTCCCTACGATTTAGCCTGGAAAGTGACGAACTCAAGTAAACATTGGAGGCCCAATTGCACATTCAAAGCCCATTTTCTTTACCCTAATTTCCATTATATAATCACCTTCTTTTCACACAAACCAGGGAGGAGAAAAAGAGAAAAAAAACCTGGCCACAACACTGTCAGAATATCAAATTCTTTCAAGAACCCTAAAACCTTGAAATCCTTATTACAAATCCCTCTCTCACTACAAACAAGCCATCACAGTTACAAACCAACACCTCACTACTTCTTCAGTAAGGGTAAGGCTGGCTTGATCTCCATGATTCAAAAGGCATAAAAGCATTCAGATCACTAATTTTCCAGTAAGGGTAAGATTGATTTGATCTCCATGATCAAAAGGGTATAATCATTCATACATGCCATATTGTGCCTAAACATTAAATTTCTTCATATATTGACTTTATTTGCATTTTATGATTTTATTTAATGTGTTCATGAGATTCAACACTGCAGATTTAGACAGGATCCCATACAGGTTCATTAAGGAACATTGAGGCCAAAAGCCAAATGGCCAAATAGCCAAAAGCCAAAAGCCAAAAGCCAAATGGCCAAAAGCCAAAAGCCAAATGGCCAAAGTAGAACAACTTATGCATGATGAGGCCAAAACACAAATGGCCAAAAGTCAAAAGCCAAATGACCAAAGTAGAACAACTTATGCATGATGAGGCCAGAACACAAATGGCCAACAGCCAGAACACAAATGGCCATGAAACTCAATCCAATGGCCAAAGAATGCAGACCACGGTACTCAGGAGTCAATGAACACTCATGTGATGCCAGAAAGTCAAACAAGGCTTTCTGTCTAATGGGCCAGAATACTTCAAAAAAACCTCCCTTTGGGTCTGAATACCCCCCATGGTTTGCATCAATTTTCAATTTTTATTTGTTTTTCTTTATTAATTCTATTAATTATTTTAATTGTTTTCTTTAATTTCCAATAAATAATTTTCATAATAAAAATAAATACAGAAAAATCAAAAAAATGTTTATTGTTATTAATATTAATTTCACTATTATTTTAGTTTGTAAATAAATGTTAAATAATTAATTTAGTTAAATTAGGTTTTAAAACTTAAATCTTTTTCTTAACAAATTAAAATATGTAGAAATTAGGGTTTTTAACTTTTCATCATTTTTTTAATAAATAATTTTCTCACCATTATTATTATTATTAATTAATTACTACTTTTGTAAATAAACATGTACATTAATAATTTAGTAAATTAGGTTTTAAACTTTAACCTTTTTTTTAATAATTAAAAATATTTAGAACTAGGGTTTCCTTCTAATTTTAAATTCTTTTCTTTATTTTCATTAAATACCAAAAACCTAAAAAACATTTCTTTTCTTAATTAAATAATAATTAGTTTTTAATTTCAATTTAATTTCAAAAGGGTCCAACGCCCTCGAACGTTCTATTTTTATTCTTTTCGCACGTTATTTTATTTTCCTTTGTGAATATTATGTAACTGCTCAAGTCATGTAATAGTAATTAGGAATTTATTTATTTTCAGCATTTTTTATTAAAACGGGTCTTTGTTAATTTGGCGATGTATAGACCCACCGCGCCTTGTAAAAGCGTAGGATTTACCTTTTCCGTCATTTAAATTTCCGCACTTTTAACTGCTAAACTTTGCATGAAAGAATGTATGGCCTAAATTAAAAACAAGCGTAGATCACAAATACATGTACAAGACAAACATAACATAAAAACAACACACAAATTCACACACCACTCTTAGGGTACGCCTCACTGTTGCCTTGCCTTCGAAACGTGGTCGTCGAGTATAGGACGTTTTAGTAAGTCCTTATGTCCATGACCCATGGCATAAGGGTAGCTTCTAAGGTGTCCTATTGTTGCTCTGGTGACCACACTGTCCCTACAAACGAATTGACCCGAACACCTCCAACGGTGGTGCTACCTACCTCTCAATGGTGGGATGGCACTACCTTAAGGACATTTACACAGCCTAATTCCTTAGGGTAGGTAGATGACTCATAGATACTTGCTCTAAAAAACAAATCAAAACTCTTTTCACACCGACACTTTTCAAAAAGCTTTCAAAACAATTTTTCAAACACTCTTGAGGACTGATACAAGAGTCGATCTGAAATCTTTAAACGAAACTTTTTCAAACTCACTCACAATTGAAAAGCAAACACTTTTGAAAACACAATGAGCAAGTATCTAAGAGCCCATGGATAACCATGGATAGAAAGGGTGCTAACACCTTCCCTTTCTATAAATCTACCTCCCGAACTGAGAAACTATCTCATAAGGAATTTTGCTGTGCTTTTGTCCTGTCCATGTTGGAGAAAATAAAAGACGGTGGCGACTCTTGCTTCCGTGACATTTCGCGAACCAGCGTTAAACAGTCAGTTCCAGATCCACCGATCACAGAACTGGCGACTCTGCTGGGGAGATATTTTAAAGTGAGGTGTACCTTAGGACTAGGATCACTTGTGTTTTCAATTGTCTGAATTGTTTGCTTTAAATTGTGGGTACTGTCTTGGGAGTTCTATAGATCCTAACCCGGATCTGGGGGATACCTTCTTAGAAAGTAGCAACAAGACTGTGAGGGAACTGTGCGGGGTATACCGACATGGTTGAAGCAGTCTGCTACGTTGATGTGGCACTTTGGTGTGTACCGGTAACCCTTGAGTTCAGTCAAGGAGAGTACGGGGCTGCCGCGTGGTGTCGTGAAGCATCAACTGACCTTAGGAACCTTAATTAAACCATCTTGGCCTCTTTAGGGTAGTGAGATAACTGACTTTGGTGAAGTCCGAGGTTGGTTGATACTCGATACTACACTCAATTGAGGGTTGTTTTCTTGGAATATTTCGGTCGCCAGTTCAGTGGCTAAATCGAAACGATGAACAATGAAAGCAATCCAATGATATTGGGACCCTTAGAACCCGGTTACTTTGATAGGACAGGTTTGAGCCCACCAAATTCAAGAGGGTAATACCCAGACCCCATGCTGGCCTAAACTCTAAGGGTTGTGGTGTGACTTGTGTGCTTTCATACTTGACTACTTGCATGCTTGTTATCTGACACTTGAGTTTCTTGCAGGTTTTGTTTATAGTCCTTAATTGGGACTCATAACAGGGTTTACCTACATTACCCCATGCATAGCATAACATCATACCATTGCATGCATCCCGCATAAGGACTAACCCATTTCAAGGATCTCAAGGGCTTGTGATGCAGGTCATGATGAACAAACATGACTGGCAAGGGGCAAAGGGGATTTATTTTCCTCTAGCCAAGGTTGTCAGGGGCTATGACCCACTGGATATGGTGAGCCTTTGACCCTTGAAGAAGGACTCTCTACAACACGAAGTTACTTCAATCAAGATACCAGATTCTAATTTTAACAAATTTTCTTGTTTACCCCGCGAGATCCTTGAAAACATCGCATGCATACATACACATCATTGCATAACAGGTACCCTTTTTTCTACAGGTTGCTTACCTTCTTTGCTGTTTATTTCAGCAGTCTCATCATGAATCCGGAAACATCTACTGAGCAATCCATCAAGGCTCTCCAGGCTCAGAGCGCCCAGTTCCAAGAGCTGATCATGAGTTTGGCCCAGGGGCAACAAGATCTGAAGACCCTGCTTTCGAAGAAGAAGAAGAAGAGGACGGTGTTGTTCAACCCTAGACGCAAATCTGGGAATGGATCATAAAATGAAGTTGAGCAGACTACCCCATCTGTTGGGAAAGACAGTCCCTAAGAAAGGGAGGTTCCTAGTCCAGTGGTCTCCGACAACGAGACCGATTACAATGATGAGCAGTACCCTCCAGCTGAGGACAGGTATAAACAGTTGGAAGACCGGCTAAGTGCCATGGAAATACAAAAAGTACCCGGCCTGGACTTCGAGGATCTAGGTCTGACTTCTGAGGTGGTAATCCCACATAAATTTAAAGCACCTGCGTTTGCAAAATATGACGGGGCTTCCTGTCCTAAGCTGCATCTCAGGTCTTACATAAGGAGGATCCAGCCCTACACGGCTGACAAGAATTTATGGATTCACTTTTTTCAGGATAGTCTGTCTGGAACCCAACTCGACTGGTTCTATCAACTGAATGGAGCTAACATCCGCAGCTGGGAGGATTTGGCCACTGCATTCTATAAACAGTACCAGTACAATGCCGACCTTGCTCCCACGCGCACTCAGCTTCAGGGAATGTCTACGGGTGCAGGCGGAGGTTTTAAAGAATATGCTCAGAAGTGAAGGGACCTTGCTGGAAGGGTACATCCACCTCTGACTGACCGCGAACTCGTCGACATGTTCTTGGGGACCCTGTCTGGTCCATTCTTCAACCACCTGATTGGGAATTCTGCTGCTGGGTTTACAGATTTGGTCTTGACCGGGGAAAGAATAGAGGCTGGCATCAAGTCAGGGAAAATACAGAATGGTGACTCCTCGAACACTGAGAAGAAACCATCCAAGAGAGAATCTAGTGTTGTCTATGGCTCAAGAGGGCAGAATAGGTCCGAACACCGCCAAGATGTCAACGCGGTGCTTATTGCAAAACCGGTCGGCGCCCCTCAGCGTCACAATCAGCAAAGGGAAGAGAGACCCAAAAGGCAATTCACTCCCCTCGGCATGACCTTGTCACAGATATTGCCACAGTTGCTGGAAACCAAGTTGGTAACTCTCATGGACCCTCCAAAGAATCCCAACAGGACGCCGTCAAGGTATAACCCCAACGTTCGCTGCGCTTACCATTCTGATAGCCCGGGGCATGCTACAGATGACTGTTGGACTTTGAGAAATAAGGTCCAGGATCTGATTGACGCAAAGGAAGTCCAGCTCGACTCTCCAGAGACTCCCAATGTGATCACTGCTCCCTTGCCAAAATATGGCTAGGACTGGATTTTTTGTTCATTCGAATGTTCAATTTGTAATTTTCTTTTGATTGTTCAAACATTTATTCATGTTAAACATTGTTATTTCATTAATGCACTACACATGTCTGTTTTGAAGTAATTATTCCGTATTCACTATATGCAAACTGTTTTCATTTTTTTGTGATGATCAATTCTCGGTTAATAATTCTAAGCCTCTTGAGGGAGGATGACGAAAACGATACTGCGATCATTACAGTATGCTTTTGAACAGACCCCGCTGATGAGGTACAGGCATTGTTTCAATCCCTAAACACTGGAGTTATAAGGAAGATAATCCCTCGTCAACCCCTTTGAGCCAAAGAAGTTGGAGTTTTTCTTTTCGAAAATTAAAACCCTTAATCATAACCTGGGGCAGGGTAGTCTCTCAGTTGATCCAAGTGCATAACGAATGGCACCAAAGAGGTCCTTACAAAACAAAAGACAGTGATGGTTCCGAACAATCATACAGACAGGCAGTCATTACTTCTCAAAATAAAAACCCATTAAGTCAAAACCTATGAAGGAGACTTACAAAACTGGGGCATCCCGCTGACTGTAATTCCAAAAAGAAACAGTTCAGGCAAAAAACAGGGATAATGAAAGAAAAAGAAAGAGGTCTTACAAACCCTAAACCAAACAAAAATGACTGCCTATTCAAATAAACGTTCAACATCCGAACCATCACTGGAATTTCAGAGCAAAGACTCAAACAAGGTCTAACGCACGATCAGCTGAGTTTAGGTTTGAAGAACATCACGAAGAGCGGGTGGGTACAAATAATTTGAGCCTTTATCCTTTGTTTCTTAAACCGTGAACCAGGCCACGCTACAACCCTTAAAAGTCCTAGCTGAAGCATGGGTTAGTTCGAAAGCATACTGTTACCAAAGGTATCCTGACTCCTTAAGGCTTGCTATAAAATATTGAGTTGACATCACATTTTACAAAATTTGCTGGTTTTACTGAAAAATGCATTTTTCAAAAACTTCAAGACAAACATAAGCTTTGCATTTTTAACATAACTTTGTTTGCATATGACTTTTTGTTTGAACATCATAGAAATTCGCACGACGAATGCCTAATGAACAAAAGCACCGCCAATCGAGGGGTATGGCCTGATCATTGTCCATCATCTGGGGCAGTCCAGTCAAGATTCAAGGAATCTCTCAAGATGCCAAACATCCAGGGGCAAACCTCCGCCTGAGCCACTTGGGGCATTGGACATGAATTCCCAACAACAAATCTTGCATGACCAAACATCTTCTGGTAGCGTGGCAACACAATAACAAGGGCACCTCCCTACATCCTGAGAGCATGGACATAGTCGGAAAAAATACTACGCGTAATCAAAGACCCGCTAGGTTGACACACCTAGGCAAAAATAAGGGCTTCCCGGCGAACCAAAAGGGTTCGGGCAAAAATAAGGGATGAAATGAAAAATCTGTATACCCGGCAAGTCGAAAACCTGAAAAGGCGGCTTGGGCAAAAATGGGTATCCCGGTGGACTGAAAACCCGAAAGGGCGGTCCAGGCAAAAGTTAGGGATCAAAGCGTACGACTATGTCCTATCATCTCGTCACTTGCCTACCAGAAGAAGATTTGTCAATTGGCAGTCATCAAACACCTTCACAGCTACCTTCTTCTCCAACAGAAACTGGGGCAATAATGAGTTGTCTAAATTATCTGGTTGCCCTGTCCACCGAAGTGCCAAGGTAAGTTCAGCTGAAGAATGCAACCAAGATACCTTCATTTCCAACAGAGCACAACAACGAAATCCCCAGCGGAGTTATCATCAAATCTCAGCGAAGTATCTCTTCCCACAGAGTAATTCCCCACAGAGTAATCTCTTCGCCAAGTTTATTCCCCAACGGAGTTATCTTCTCCGACCGGTATTCTTGCAATCATCATCCCCAACGGAAACGAAGAATCTCACTCTTCAACATCGGCCCAGGATTTGACTTCTCGGCATCCGTCAAGGATCTATTTTCCAAGACGCGGATACATTCATATGAAGGAAAATTGCGATCAAAACGCAGCGGAATATAAAATTTTCCTTTAGAGATCCTTACGAATGAGCATGGTCAGTGATAGAAAGTTTTATCTCTTGTGGCGATTCAGACCTTTGATGTCGTGATCACGAGCGTTGATGAAGAACAACGCCTCTACTCAGTCCACACGAACAGATCGCTTCCGGTCACAGTGCTAGCTGATCACAAACGGAAACCTTGAGTGAGAGAGAGAGTCAAAAACGAAAATGCATCAAGTGAAAAAACTTCATCACAAGGGATCTATTTATAGAATCACTCGTATGGGCTACAAGCTAAAAGCCCAATTAAGGCTATAAGCTAAAAGCCCAATTAAGCTTATGGACATCATACCTTATGATGTACCATATATCACTTATCCACGTGGTACCTTACCACTTTCCGTATTACACTTAAGTGCACCGTACCTTACGGTGTTCCTTATTTATTCTATCTCTCATCAACCTGTCCTTATGTGTGTGACCCTGTAGGTTTTCGCGACGTTGGCAATTATATTAAATTACACATTTAATATAATAAACAGTGAGCGGTATCTAGCAACACATCACTGTTACCCAAGTCACGAAAATGTCATGTGATCTGACCAAACCTTTTCCGTGATAATATTTGTGTTGTACAATTACCCTTTTGCCCTCATGTCTATATTGAACACAAGGCATACAATGTGTCACCCTTGTCCAGTTCAATATTGGGCCCTTAGACATTTATCCTGTTATGCAGGATGAGCAAATTCCATCTAGGTCACTCATGTCCCTTAGCATGCTTTGTGAAGTACCCATCAACCATCTTTATAGTCATCCAGTTATGGATGACGTTTGATCAGCAATAAAGTACTTGACTCTACATCTAGGGTCTATAGTGGTTTCAGGTCGAAGGGTGGTATACACCATTATCATCATGAGAATAACTTATGACACTTTGCATAACATTCTATGTAGTATTCTCATAACGGGTCAATCCAGTATAAATATTACTCCTAATATTCATACCTATGTCAAGACTTGATAACTCCTAATCTATGATCCATGAGATGTGATCATCAATCTATCTTCATAATAATCTTAATGCTTTAATGTTATCCCACTTCACATTAAAGCTTGACTACGGATACTTTAAGAATAGTTTCTTATGTTTAATGGGATCTCATGATTAAGTCACACTTAACATTTCATTAAACCAATAAACCATTCTAGGGACTTTATTATTTTGGAAAACATAATAAAGAAATTCCTTTTATTATTAATAAATAATTCGATACAAGTACCAAAAGTATTGGCCTCTAGGGCTTACACCAACAATCTCCCACTAGCACTAGAGCCAATCAGGCATACCCCTAATACCCATAGATCTAGTATGTCCATCATGCTTCAGCTGCGCAAGAGGCTTTGTTAATGGGTCAGCAACATTGTCAAGTGTAGGTACTCTGCATATTTTCACATCTCCCTGATCGATTATCTCTCGAATGAGATGATAACGCCTAAGTATGTGTTTGGATCGTTGGTGAGATCTAGGCTCCTTAGCTTGTGCGATAGCACCATTGTTATCACAATAGAGATCAATGGGATCCACAATGCTATGGACTATGCCAAGTTCACTAATGAACTTCTTGATCCAAACAGCTTCCTTTGCTGCAGTTGAGGCAGCAATATACTCAGCCTCGGTTGTAGAATCAGCAACTGTATCTTGCTTTGAACTTTTCCAGCTCACAGCGCCACCATTTAAACAAAACACATAACCAGATTGCGATCTAAAGTCATCCTTATCTGTCTGGAAGCTAGCATCAGTGTATCCAATTACAGCAAGCTCTTCCTGACCTCCATATATCAAGAATAAATCCTTAGTCCTTCTCAAGTACTTAAGGATATTCTTGACAGCTACCCAATGAGCATCACCGGGATTAGACTGGTACCTACTCGTTGCACTTAAAGAATACGAGACATCTGGTCGAGTACATAGCATGGCATACATGATAGATCCTATTGCAGATGCATATGGAGTCTTATCCATGCGATCCCTTTCTTCCTTACTTGAAGGGGATTGTGTTTTTGACAGACACATGTCATGTTGCATAAGTATGAATCCTTTCTTGGAATCATGCATATTAAAGCGTCTCAACACTTTTTCTATGTATGTACTCTGACTTAGGCCAAGCAGTTTTTGTGACCTATCTCTATAGATCCTGATTCCTAATATATAGGCTGCTTCACCTAGGTCCTTCATTGAAAAGCATTTCCCTAACCAAGTCTTCACTTGTTGCAAGGTAGGGACATCGTTTCCAATGAGTAATATGTCATCTACATATAACACCAGGAATACGATCATGCTCCCACTAACCTTCTTGTAGACACAAGGCTCATCTTCATTCTTGATGAATCCATATTGTTTTACTGTTTCATCAAAACGAAGATTCCAGCTTCTGGAAGCTTGCTTCAATCCATAAATTGATCGCTGTAACTTACATATCTTTTGGGCTTCCTCTGGTATGTCAAATCCTTCAGGTTGTGTCATGTACACATCCTCAAGAAGATTCCCATTAAGGAAAGCAGTTTTGACATCCATCTGCCATATTTCATAATCATGATATGCAGCGATAGCAAGTAAAATCCGAACAGATTTAAGCATTGCAACTGGTGAAAAGGTTTCATCATAGTCAACCCCATGAATTTGTTTATAACCTTTTGCAACCAGTCTTGCCTTATAGGTATGTACCTTACCATCCATGCCAGTCTTCTTTTTGAAGACCCACTTGCATCCTATAGGGTTAACTCCTATAGGAGGCTCTACCAAGGTCCAAACCTGGTTTGTGTACATGGAATCCATTTCAGATTTCATGGCTTCTAGCCACTTCTCGGACTCAGGACCAGTTATGGCCTCTTGGTAGGTCACAGGCTCATCTTGATCCATGAGTAATACATCACCCTGATCACTTATGAGATATCCATATCTCTCAGGTTGTTGACGTATCCTGCTTGACCTACGCTGGTCTTGTTCTACTTGAGCAGGTTGCTCTTCCACAACTACTTGTGTTTCCTGCTCTAATTCCTCCATAGGTGTATCAATGCTTTGTGGTTCTTGAATTTCTTCAAGCTCTATTTTCCTCCCACTGATTCTTTTGGAAATAAAATCCTTTTCCAGAAAAACTCCAGTTCGAGCGACAAACACTTTGCCCTCAGAAGGATTGTAGAAGTAATACCCTCTTGTTTCTTTAGGATACCCAACAAATAAGCATTTGTCAGATTTGGGCTCAAGCTAAGTTGAAATTTGTCGTTTCACATAAACTTCACAACCCCAAATCTTCATGTAAGACATATGTGGTTTCTTACCACTCCATATCTCATATGGTGTCTTCTCAACCTTTTTGGATGGAACTCGGTTAAGTGTGTAAGCTGCAGTCAATAGTGCATGTCCCCAAAAGGAGTTCGGAAGGTCGGCGTGACTCATCATGGATCGAACCATGTCTAACAAGGTCCGATTTCTTCTCTCGGATACACCATTCCATTGTGGTGTTCCGGGAGGAGTAAGTTGGGATAAAATCCCACATTCCTTTAGATGGTCATCAAACTCTAGGCTTAAATATTCACCGCCTCGATCTGATCGAAGAACTTTAATATTCTTACCTAGTTGGTTTTGTACTTCATTCTTGAATTCCTTGAATTTTTCAAAGGTTTCAGATTTGTGTTTCATTAAATACACATAACCATATCTACTGAAATCATCAGTAAATGTGATGAAGTATTGAAAACCTCCTCTGGCTGGTATGTTTAGTGGTCCACATACATCAGTATGTATGAGGGCCAAAAGATCATTAGCCCTTTCACCTTTTCCTGTGAATGGGGACTTTGTCATCTTTCCAATTAAACAAGATCTGCATGTCTCATATGATTCATAATTAAAAGAGTCCAAGAGTCCATCTTTATGGAGTTTGGAAATGCGTTTCTCATTTATGTGGCCTAAGCGACAGTGCCAAAGGTAGCTTGGATTTAACTCATTAGGTTTAATCCGTTTAGTATTAATGTTATAAATTGGCATTTCAAGATCAAGGACATATAGTCCATTGTTCATTTGTGCAGAAGCATAGAATATATCATTCAAATAAATAGAGCAACAATTGTTCTTTATTATAAATGAAAAACCAAACTTGTCCAAACAAGAAACGGAAATAATATTCCTACTAATTGCAGGTACATAATAACAGTTCTCTAACTGAATTATTAAACCACTAGGTAAAGTCAAAACATAAGTTCCTACGGCTAAAGCAGCAACCTTTGCTCCATTTCCAACTCGTAGGTCAACTTCACCTTTTGCCAAATCTCTACTCCTTTTTAGCCCCTGCACATTAGTACAAATGTGAGAACCGCATCCAGTATCTAATACCCATGATGCAGAAGTAGATAAATTAATTTCAATAACAAAAATACCTGAATTTGAAGTCCCTACTCCATTGTTCTTATCTTCCAAGTACTTTGGGCAGTTTCTCTTCCAATGTCCGGTCTTACCGCAATGGAAGCAAGTGCCCTCCTTTTCTATGCCTCCACTAGGCTTCAAAGCAGGAACAGTAGGTTTAGGCTTGGCAACTTCCTTGCCTTTCCCTTTACCAACCTGCTTGGTAGGCCTCTTGTTCAGCTTCTTTCCATTACTGACCATCAGAATGGACTTCCCTTTTGTCTTCATATTCTGCTCAGCAGTTTTCAACATGCTTAGCAATTCTGGAAGACTCTTATCCATGTCATTCATGTTGAAATTCATGACAAACTGATTAAAGCTATCTGGCAACGATTGCAAGATAAAATCAGTTGCAAGTTCCTTTCCAAGCGGAAACCCTAACCTTTCAAGGTTCTCCACATACCCAATCATTTTGAGTACATGGGGACCTACAGGGTTTCCCTCAGATAACTTGCTGTTAAAAAGGGCCTTTGAAACCTGAAACCTCTCATTTCTTGCCTGCTCTTGATAGAGCATTTTCAGATGTCCGATCATATCGAACGCTGACATGTTCTCGTGTTGCTTTTGCAACTCCGAGTTCATAGTAGCTAGCATGAGACAAGCGGCTTCGTTAGCATCATCAAGATGCTTCTTATAAGCATCTCTTTCTGCCTTAGGTGCCGAACTAGGCGGTTCCTGTTCAGGAACAGGTGTCTCCAAGACATACAGCTTCTTATCGTGCTTGAGGACAATCCTCAGATTTCGGTGCCAATCCAGGAAATTTTTCCCAGACAATTTTTCCTTATCTAGGATTGATCGCAAAATATGGTTGTTTGTTGTCATGGTAATCTACAAAAAAAAATGAAAATATAAGTATCATTAAAACAACATATTTAATTAGGCCTTTAATCAAATATGCTCCCACTATTTTACTCAAACCAAATGACCCTCATCATTTGATTCGGAAAATCCCGTTGGAAGACTTTCTAGTGGGTCGAGATCCACATTTCACTTCGTTCTAAGTCAGCATTAGGCTGATTACACAAAACTAGGTTATTTAGGTAGGAACTCCTTCCAATTGTATCTCATACAACTCTCGAATATTTTCAGTTGGGTGAATAACTCCTTATTCTAATTCATCATATGAATCATTCCCAACTCTTGCTTCTAAACATGTATAATCTTATTATAATGTGTTTAGTTAAGTTTGACCCATTGTTTTAGCAGTTGGATATTACAATTATCCCATCGCACCTTACTAATATAGAACATGCACCTCGCGTAGGCGAAACCTACATTATTTGATACTAGTCTTGATGAGTGCTAAAACTTGGAAAGCATGAACTTAATATTTAACTTAAGGGATTTTGTTATTAGTTTGATCTCACCGGCTTAACATGCAATTCTTCTCTCTCATGCATCAACATACAAACACATGCATCAATATACATAAAAGGATACAGTTATGGCCCCTAGCGCAATTGTTCTCCCAAGCCAATGAGAGAACCTAAGCTAACCTAATAACGATCTAAACTTCTCCAAGCAAGATCTCCAAGGTTATCCTCCTTTGATATTGTATTCTTCTCTTTCTTCATAACATTACATTACATAAAAGAAACTCGTTTTACATACGAGGGAGTGAGATGAGAAAAGAAGTTACATCAAGAATTTTAGAGAGAGGCACGACACGCAGGCCGTATTTTACAATCCCAAAACAAAATAAAGGAAAGAAAAACTAAGGCCATAACTGATCACCACAAGACAATAATAATAAACACACTTTTATTATTACTTTAAATTTTGTTAATTAAAAAAAGGCAAATTAAATTTCAATGATTGATCACACTACGCAGAAATCAGCGTCATTTTCGCACAACTCTTGTGCATTCACAACCCTAATCGCATAACTCTGCAACAACACAACCCTTGTGTCGTCATGAACCCTAATGCAACAGTTTCATGCTGTCAAACACATCTCGATTGATAATTCAGTATGATTAATCACATGCCATTGCTTCACCATACTAATGTCGGATTCCGAAGCATATGAACAGTGATCGGTCAAAGGAATAACAATCATCAAGTGTTTGAATGAACGAAACAGAAACAGTATATCACATATACCATCGTTGCATCAGATTTACTTATATCATATATAAGAGTGATCGATCTTATTTGTGTAACCTATGGACGATCGATGTATCGCTGCTTCACCATACTAATGTCGGATTCTGAAGCATAGTCAACATCAATCATCCAAATCGTACACAACAGATGCCAAATTTAATTAATCGTTTATTATTCAATTCATTCTGGTTTTAATCGAATCAAAACAGAAAATATAGAACATAAACAACTATCAGATCCATGGTTTCGTAAGTGGCTCTGATACCACTGAAGGAAAATTGCGATCAAAACGCAGCGGAATATAAAATTTTCCTTTAGAGATCCTTACGAATGAGCATGGTCAGTGATAGAAAGTTTTACCTCTTGTGGCGATTCAGACCTTTGATGTCGTGATCACGAGCGTTGATGAAGAACAACGCCTCTACTCAGTCCACACGAACAGATCGCTTCCGGTCACAGTGCTAGCTGATCACGAACGGAAACCTTGAGTGAGAGAGAGAGTCAAAAACGAAAATGCATCAAGTGAAAAAACTTCATCACAAGGGATCTATTTATAGAATCACTCGTGTGGGCTACAAGCTAAAAGCCCAATTAAGGCTATAAGCTAAAAGCCCAATTAAGCTTATGGACATCATACCTTATGATGTACCATATATCACTTATCCACGTGGTACCTTACCACTTTCCGTATTACACTTAAGTGCACCGTACCTTACGGTGTTCCTTATTTATTCTATCTCTCATCAACCTGTCCTTATGTGTGTGACCCTGTAGGTTTTCGCGACGTTGGCAATTATATTAAATTACACATTTAATATAATAAACAGTGAGCGGTATCTAGCAACACATCACTGTTACCCAAGTCACGAAAATGTCATGTGATCTGACCAAACCTTTTCCGTGATAATATTTGTGTTGTACAATTACCCTTTTGCCCTCATGTCTATATTGAACACAAGGCATACACTGTGTCACCCTTGTCCAGTTCAATATTGGGCCCTTAGACATTTATCCTGTTATGCAGGATGAGCAAATTCCATCTAGGTCACTCATGTCCCTTAGCATGCTTTGTGAAGTACCCATCAACCATCTTTATAGTCATCCAGTTACGGATGACGTTTGATCAGCAATAAAGTACTTGACTCTACATCTAGGGTCCATAGTGGTTTCAGGTCGAAGGGTGGTATACACCATTATCATCATGAGAATAACTTATGACACTTTGCATAACATTCTATGTAGTATTCTCATAACGGGTCAATCCAGTATAAATATTACTCCTAATATTCATACCTATGTCAAGACTTGATAACTCCTTATCTATGATCCATGAGATGTGATCATCAATCTATCTTCATAATAATCTTAATGCTTTAATGTTATCCCACTTCACATTAAAGCTTGACTACGGATACTTTAAGAATAGTTTCTTATGTTTAATGGGATCTCATGATTAAGTCACACTTAACATTTCATTAAACCAATAAACCATTCTAGGGACTTTATTATTTTGGAAAACATAATAAAGAAATTCCTTTTATTATTAATAAATAATTCGATACAAGTACCAAAAGTATTGGCCTCTAGGGCTTACACCAACAATCATAAACATCACATTGTTATACATCATGATACATGCATATACGCATCATATCATACAATCTCATGTGTTGAAAAATATTATTGCTTGATCCATATCATGCATTGCATATGACTGACCTTTACCTTTCAGGAAGGATACAGTTAAAAGATCAGCTATGTAGACGAATACAGTCAAAAGAGACCAACCCAGTCAAAGAATACAAATCCAGTTAAATCAATGCCTAAAGATTTCTATGATACAACTCGTCGTTATAGACACTCGTCGTTATAGACACTCGTCGTTATAGACACTCGTCGTTATAGACACTCGTCTTTATAGACACTCGTCGTTATAGACACTCGTCGTTATAGACACCCGTCGTCATAGACACTCGTCGTCATAGACACTCGTCGTTATAGACACTCGTCGTCATAGACACTCGTCGTCATAGACACTCGTCGTCATAGACACTCGTCGTCATAGACACTCGTCGTCATAGACACTCGTCGTCATAGACACTCGTCGTCATAGACACTCGTCGTCATAGACACTCGTCGTCATAGACACTCGTCGTCATAGACACTCGTCGTCATAGACACTCGTCGTCATAGACACTCGTCGTTATAGACACTCGTCGTCATAGACACTCGTCGTCATAGACACTCGTCGTTATAGACACTCGTCCATGAAAATAACCTATCAGTAGAGACAACTCACCAACCTTTCTGAATTCCAGACTCGATTCCTGTATCCTGCCAGGGCACGTCTGAAGAGTTTGAAGATCCGATTCCTGTATCTTGTCAGGGCACGTCTGAAGAGTTCGAAGATCTGATTCCTGTATCTTGCCAGGGTGTATCTGTTGACGACTAATATTCTCCGGACTTGATTCCTGTATCCTGCCAGGGCACGTATGAAGAGTTTAAAGATTCGATTCCTGTATCCAGCCAGGGCACATCTACGTAAAGAGTTTGAAGATCAACTCCTGTAACAGGCCAGGTAATTATTTTTCTTTCTCAGGTACGCAAGTTCTCGCTAAGGAATCTCTTACGCGATCGACACCTAGGTGGCGTCTATAAGCCCATTCCCGACAAGGTACTATCATACTTTCAGATGGCATCTATAAGCCCATCTCCACATACCTACAGTCTCCAAATGGCATCTGTAAGCCCATTCCCTGCATCACACTGCTGACATTCTACTATGTGAGTGCAAATTTCTGGGCACTCTAGTGTTCAATCATCTTCCACCTTCAGATTACGAAAGGCACGCCAGCCAATCTACATCCTCAGGTCTAAGAAGATTGAACAGGGGCAACTGTTGTACCCCAAAATTTGCCCTCCCATATTTCTCAAAATATTTCAAGAAAAATCCACAAGTCCAACCCGGCGCGTCATATTCAGGTATTCTTTTGCCAAGATATCTCTGATAACGTATTCTTAAATTCAGGTTCGGTTCAAGAGTCAATTCTTTAAAGAAGGTATCCGAATGTGTGAGTTTTCTCGAAGAAATATGGTGAAAAAGTGTGCTGAAAGTGCAGTTTTTACGCGCTAAAAAATTCATAACTTGAAGATCGTGACTCGTTTTGAACCCGTTCCGGTGGCCAAAATTCCGTCTTGACATTATCTACGTTTTCATCTCTCACGGCTGGAAGCCAATTTCGATCAGAAGGTCTTCAAAAATGAGGATTTATCAAGTATTTTCATACAGAAAATTTGTGACAGAAGTTTATTTGCGTCATGTTCAGAAAATCATAACTTGGTCGATGTTCATCGTATCGAGCTGGTTCTGGCGCCAAAATTTCACAAATTGAGTTGACTACATTTTCACAGAAGGTATTGAGTACAAACGGTATTCAAAAGGCCTTCGTTTTTTGCTCAGAGTGCGTGACACACTGAAAATCCTGAATGCTGAATATTATTTCATCTGGACCGAAACTTCGAAAATTCATAACTCGGTCAATTTTTATCGGATTGGGCTCATATTTTTACACAAGGTCCCTGACTCATAGATCTACAACTTTGCTTCAAAAGTTGAGACCGGATTATGCTCCGATCAATACCAGTTTTTTATTGAAGAACGTGTCAGAGTCGACACTGGAGCCCAAAATAAGTTTGTCTGAGCTGAAACTTCAAAAATTCATAACTAATTTACCGTTTATCCGATTGAGTCGATTTTCGGACAGGATTTAGTTCTCGATATCAGCTACATTTTGTTTTCACATTTCAAATTCAAAAATTGCACTTAAGTCCCTGCGATTTAACATGGAAAGTGACGAACTCAAGTAAACATTGGAGGCCCAATTGCACATTCAAAGCCCATTTTCTTTACCCTAATTTCCATTATATAATCACCTTCTTTTCACATAAACCAGGGAGGAGAAAAAGAGAGGAAAAACCTGGCCACAACGTCAGAATATCAAATTCTTTCAAGAACCCTAAAACCTTGAAATCCTTATTACAAATCCCTCTCTCACTACAAACAAGCCATCACAGTTACAAACCAACACCTCACTACTTCTTCAGTAAGGGTAAGGCTGACTTGATCTCCATGATTCAAAAGGCATAAAAGCATTCAGGTCACTAATTTTCCAGTAATGGTAAGATTGATTTGATCTCCATGATCAAAAGGGTATAATCATTCATACATGCCATATTGTGCCTAAACATTAAATTTCTTCATATATTGGCTTTATTTGCATTTTATGATTTTATTTAATGTGTTCATGAGATTCAACACTGCAGATTTAGACAGGATCCCATGCAGGTTTATTAAGGAACGTTGAGGCAAAAGCCAAATGGCCAAATAGCCAAAAGCCAAAAGCCAAAAGCCAAAAGCCAAATGGCCAAAAGCCAAAAGCCAAATGGCCAAAGTAGAACAACTTATGCATGATGAGGCCAAAACACAAATGGCCAAAAGCCAAAAGCCAAATGGCCAAAGTAGAACAACTTATGCATGATGAGGCCAGAACACAAATGGCCAACAGCCAACACAAATGGCCATGAAACTCAATTCAATGGCCAAAGAATGCAGACCACGGTACTCAGGAGTCAATGAACACTCACGTGATGCCAGAAAATCAAACAAGGCTTTCTGTCTAATGGGCCAGAATACTTCAAAAAAACCTCCCTTTGGGTCTGAATACCCCCCATGGTTTGCATCAATTTTCAATTTTTATTTGTTTTTCTTTATTAATTCTATTAATTATTTTAATTGTTTTCTTTAATTTCCAATAAATAATTTTCATAATAAAAATAAATACAGAAAAATCAAAAAAATGTTTATTGTTATTAATATTAATTTCACTATTATTTTAGTTTGTAAATAAATGTTAAATAATTAATTTAGTTAAATTAGGTTTTAAAACTTAAATCTTTTTCTTAACAAATTAAAATATGTAGAAATTAGGGTTTTTAACTTTTCGTCATTTTTTTAATAAATAATTTTCTCACCATTATTATTATTAATTAATTACTACTTTTGTAAATAAACATGTACATTAATAATTTAGTAAATTAGGTTTTAAACTTTAACCTTTTTTTTAATAATTAAAAATATTTAGAACTAGGGTTTCCTTCTAATTTTAAATTCTTTTCTTTATTTTCATTAAATACCAAAAACCTAAAAAACATTTCTTTTCTTAATTAAATAATAATTAGTTTTTAATTTCAATTTAATTTCAAAAGGGTCCAACGCCCTCGAACGTTCTATTTTTATTCTTTTCGCACGTTATTTTATTTTCCTTTGTGAATATTATGTAACTGCTCAAGCCATGTAATAGTAATTAGGAATTTATTTATTTTCTGCATTTTTTATTAAAACGGGTCTTTGTTAATTTGGCGATGTATAGACCCGCCGCGCCTTGTAATAGCGTAGGATTTACCTTTTCCGTCATTTAAATTTCCGCACTTTTAACTGCTAAACTTTGCATGAAAGAATGTATGGCCTAAATTAAAAACAAGCGTAGATCACAAATACATGTACAAGACAAACATAACATAAAAACAACACATAAATTCACACACCACTCTTAGGGTACGCCTCACTGTTGCCTTGCCTTAGAAACGTGGTCGTCGAGTATAGGACGTTTTAGTAAGTCCTTATGTCCATGACCCATGGCATAAGGGTAGCTTCTAAGGTGTCCTACTGTTGCTCTGGTGACCACATTGTCCCTACAAACGAATTGACCCGAACACCTCCAACGGTGGTGCTACCTACCTCTCAATGGTGGGATGGCACTACCTTAAGGACATTTACACAGTCTAATTCCTTAGGGTAGGTAGATGACTCATAGATACTTGCTCTAAAAAACAAATCAAAACTCTTTTCACACCGACACTTTTCAAAAAGCTTTCAAAACAATTTTTCAAACACTCTTGAGGACTGATACAAGAGTCGATCTGAAATCTTTAAACGAAACTTTTTCAAACTCACTCACAATTGAAAAGCAAACACTTTTGAAAACACAATGAGCAAGTATCTAAGAGCCCATGGATAACCATGGATAGAAAGGGTGCTAACACCTTCCCTTTCTATAAATCTACCTCCCGAACTGAGAAACTATCTCATAAGGAATTTTGTTGTGCTTTTGTCCTGTCCATGTTGGAGAAAATAAAAGACGGTGGCGACTCTTGCTTCCGCGACATTTCGCGAACCAGTGTTAAACAGTCAGTTCTAAATCCACCGATCACACTAAAGATTTTTCTGATGCCGATCCAGTCAAAGTTATTCCAAGACCTTCTCTGGTCCAGTTAAATCGATTCCTAAAGATTTTTCTGATGCCGATCCAGTTGAAGTTATCCCAAGACCTTCTCTGGTCCAGTTAAGTCGATTCCTAGAGATTTTTCTGATGCTGGTCCAGTCAAAGTTATTCCAAGATCTTCTCTGGTCCAGTTAAATCGATTCTTAAAGATTTTTCTGATGCCGATCCAGTCAAAGGCCTTCTCTGGTCCAGTCAAATCGATTCCTAAAGATTTTTCTGATGCCGATCCAGTTGAAGTTATCCCAAGACCTTGTTTGGTCCAGTTAAATCGATTCCTAAAGATTTTTCTAATGCCGATCCAGTCAAAGGCCTTCTCTGGTCCATTCAAATCGATTCCTAAAGATTTTTCTGATGCCGATCCAGTTGAAGTTATCCCAAGACCTTGTCTGGTCCAGTTAAATCGATTCCTAAAGATTTTTCTGATGCCGATCCAGTTGAAGTTACTCCAAGACCTTGTCTGGTCTAGTTAAATCGATTCCTAAAGATTTTTCTGATGTTGATCCAGTCAAAGTTTATCCAAGACCTTCTTTGGTCCAGTTAAATCGATTCCTAAAGATTTTTCTGATGTCGATCCAGTCAAAATTAATCCAAGACCTCCTCTGGTTCAATCAGATCGCCGATAAGATCTCCCTGATTCGTATTCCAGTCGAAGTTCAGACCACCTATCAACAGTCTCCAAATGGCATTTGTAAGCCCATTCCCGACATTACAATGTTGATACCACTTCATGCGAGTGCAAATTTCTGGGCACTCTAGTGTTCAATCATCTTCCACCTTCGGATTACGAAAGGCCCGAAAGCCAATCTATATCCTCGGGTTTAAGAAGATTGAACAGGGGCAGCTGTTGTACCCCAAAATTTTCCCTCTCATATTTCCCAAAACATTGCAAGAATAATCTCCAAGTAGGATCAAGATTGCTCAAGAGTGGGACAGTCAAGCTATCTCATAAGGCAGTCAATCTCAAATTAGGGTTTTGTGTTGCATCAAGGTCCTTGAATCCAAATGGCCTCAAGTTCTCCCCAATGTCCTAATATGTTCTCAAGATCATCCATTTCAAATTTCAAGCCTTATAGAGGAAGTTTGGTCAGTCAATTGCTCAAGAGGTCCAAAAATTGACTGTGTTAGGGCAAAAGTCAACAGTGACCTACAAAAAGTCAAACTTCAAGATTTTTTGTCAACATTCTAATTTTGAAGGATATTTCATCATTTTATCAAGGTTTTATCCTGATTCATCAAGGATTGCTCAAAATTCATCAAGACTCAAAAGTTGTTAAATTAGGGTTTTGTAGGAAAAGTCAACTCAACTTTGACCAAGCATAACTTTCTCATAATTTATAAGAAATGACCCATCCAAAGCTCATTTTTAAGAGGATGCAATTTCCTACAATCCATCTTCACACCCCAAGATCAAGAAATGCACTCACAAGAAGTTACAAATTTGGACATTATAGGTCATTTTTGAAAGTCAACAAAAACACTTTTTTTGCCAAAGCTTATAGCTTGAGCATGGAATATCAAAATGAGATGAGACCAAAAGGGTTGGTTAGAGTACATATCAAGGTTTCTAAAATGTCTAATAACAATTCCAAAAGTTCAAAATTGAAGGAATTATGCATTGTTGAAGTTGGGCATTTTTTCAAAATTGCCAAAAGTCAACTATCCCAAAAACTTCAAATTTTGTCAAATGGGCCCATTCTTTTCCACTTGATTTGGTCTTGTCACACTACACACGTGTCCTAGCTTCAGCCTCATGTCCATTTATTAATTTTTCTATTTTATTTGATTTTTTATTGAATTAATTCATTTTAAATCAATTTAAATCCAATAAAATCCAAATATTGATTATTTGATTTCCTTTTGGCTATTTCAGGACCTAATCCTCATCATCAATTGAATCAAATCCATATCAAGCTTTTCATGTACAAAAATATTGGATTTTGGACCAATTTGGAAGCTTTTCAATGGAGAATCAAATCATATCTCCAAGCATTGATTTACAAAGATTCAATCCATAAAACTTGACCTAATGCATTGCTTTATACATATACAACTGAGAGGCACGAGTTTAAGAGGTTGGAAGCTGCAGAATCACAAAAATCAAAACTTGAAAAAAGGTGGAAAAGCTTGAAACTGAAATTAGGCATAGAGGTGTTTTCAAGGCCAAAACTCAACGTGAATCAATTACTGGACATCCACTGAGTGAGAAGCAACCAAAAGCAAGCTCGTTCACCCCCTCAATCGTGCTGTAAGTCTCTCTGAAAATCGCTCTGCACTTGAAACCGTAACTTCATATTTCTGCATCTTTTGAACAAATCTTTGGTATAATCATGCTTATCGTTCAATTTCTAAGATTTCTGCATCATTTGATTGCATTTTCATGAGCCATAGCCCTGTAACCGAATCTAGGGTTTTGGAAGTTTGTTTTTGGGCGTTTTATCTACAGGTAAAATCAGCGCCATTAATGGATATAAACATGCTCAGGATGTCCAAACGAACATGTCCATGGTCTTGGATTGCAATTTTATAGCTTAGAACTAATTTTAGAATGCAGACACGGATTTAGCTGCGGATATAAATCCACAGGTAAATATCCAGGCCAAATGAAGAAGATGAAGACGTGCCCCTCCCTGATTGGATGATTTGAATTTGGCGCGTTTTGTTTTTATATTTTATGGCATTTACGTGTTTTCCAATATTATATTTTATTCTTATTGCATTAACAAATAAAGTGCAGTGGTCCAGTGGTAGACGTGTTGTGCAATGGCTTATAGGACCTGGGTTCGAATCCGAGGTCCCCCAAATGCATGTTATTATTTTTCAACAGGTATTCTAATGCAAGCTCCAATGTGTGGTTCACCATACACCCTCACTCAGATGCCTGCCAAATGGCCCCAGGCCAAATATGGTGACTCAGGTTGAAGGTCCATCATGCTCCCAAGTCAACGTGCGCGTGGAGAATCAGAAAGTCAGCCAGGCTTGCATTCAAATTGGGCCACAAACTTGCCATCCAAACCTCTAAATTGGGCCTGAACCCTCCTGGGTTTTTTCTATCTCATTCTTTTTTGTTATTTTATTTAATTGTTTTGTTTATTATTTTTATTTTAACTAACCAATTAAATCTTTTCCTCATAAAATCAAAAACCAAAAATATATATTTTATTTATTAAAATTAAATTCAGCATTTTATTTTTGTAAATAAATATTAACTCAATTAATTTAGTTTAATTAGGAAATAACTTTTAATATTTTTGCAATAACTAAAATTAATTTAGATAATTAGGTTTTACTAACATTGATTGATTTATTTTTATTTCTTTAAATACTCAAAAATCAAAAAATATTTTAATTTATTTATTTATTTATTTATTTAATTGTTAACTTAATTTAATTTCTTTTAATCCAAAAATAACCAAAAAAATCACTTTCTTTCAAAAAAGGGTCAAAACCCTAAAAAAAAAATCGCCCGATTTAATTTCTCGCACGCGATCCATTTTACCATATTATTGTATTTGTTTCCCGGAATGTAATAGTTTAATTAGGACTTTAAATACTTTTATCGTTTTATTTACTTTCCGCATTTTAATTTCAAGGGTTGCTTTTAGCGATGTAAATACCCGACGCCTTGTAATAGTTTAGTTTTAATTTCCGCAATTTAATTTCCGCAACTTATAAACTGTTAGATGTTTGATAATAGGGAATGCATGACAAGATCGAATGCTTTAACTTAAAATCAACATAGATAACCCATGACATGTACAAAGATAAAATTAACCGAAACAACACACTCGCACATGCACACTCTTAGGGTACACCTCACTTGGTTGCCTTCGAACGTGGTCATTGAGTATAGGAAGTTTTAGAGGTCGCCCTCTTGTCCAAAGATCATAGTTGCCTCGAAAAGGTTGCCTCGGAAAAATGATCTAAGACATTAGGGTTACCGCTAAGACATCCTAACATTGCTTTAGTGACCACATGTCCCTTAATCGAATTGACCCTTAAAACTCCAACGACGACGCTACCTACTCATCAATAGTGGGCTAGCATTTCCTAAAGGACATTAGCACAGATTGATTCCTTTTTTCGAGTAGGTAGATGGTTCTTAAGTACTTGCTCTTTCAAAACAAAACAAAACTTTTCGCACTTACACCTTTCAAACAAAAAACTTCTTTCAAACCCACAAACACAAAGAAAAGCAATTTTTGAAAACACTTTGAGCAAGTACCTAACAGCCCGTGGATAACCACGGATAGAAAGGGTGCTAACACCTTCCCTTTC
The DNA here is from genome assembly GCA_948472305.1 of Vicia faba. Lineage (NCBI taxonomy): Eukaryota > Viridiplantae > Streptophyta > Magnoliopsida > Fabales > Fabaceae > Vicia > Vicia faba. The sequence continues at coordinate 254,942,211 of OX451736.1, read as the reverse complement.
TATAATCTACCCCCCGAACCCGAGAAACATCTCGAAAAAGGAATTTTTCTGTGCTTTTTTCCTTTCCTTGTTGGATAAAATAAAAGACGGTGGGGACTCTTGCTTACCGCGACATTTTGTAAAAACAAACGCAAAACGCGAACCAACATATCCAAAACAGTCAGTTATCTCCCACTGTATCACAATATGTATATTTTTATTTGAACTGATGTATATTTGTCGCCTTTGGCGTTATATTAAACTTGCCTTACATATCTTTGTGGATTGGTGTCCTGGATTTTACTGTGTTATGGATTTGAGTTGTTATAGACATATACTGCTTAGATTCTTATATAGGATAATTATCCATTAGTTTCTGAACTCTAGAGATAGATTTAGAGCTGACATCTACTTGGGTATCAGAGCTTAATGCCTATGTGTTATTTGTGTCGCTCTGAGAGATCGTCGATACAAGCGAGCATGGTTGACTACTATGTTATTGAGGTGGTTGAGAGATTGCTACCGAGGTGATGTTGTCGACCTCTCAATTTGGGTTAGAAATGACTTAGGTTGTGAGTGATACGTAGTGACATTGATGAATATTGTAGGTTATGTATAACAGGTCAATAGGTTTAAGTCTGTGAGAAGTAGTATATATGCACGCTTGATAAGTTATTCCTTTTTCTTTTTTATACATTTATTTTTTGTTAATACATTTTCTTTCAACCCATTTATCCCCAAACTCAATAACGAAAGATTTGTCGAACGACGAATCTATAACCAATCTTTGTGGACACGATATGATATAACTTATATCACCCAATAAATATAATACTTTACTTTTTGCTTGCCGCTCTACAGCAGCAACAAAATGGCGCCGTTGCTGGGGATTGGTTTTAGTGTTTTCGCATTGCGATAATTCTTTTGTTTTTTAGTTTTGTAATTAATGTATATGTTGTATAGAAATTGTACATTAACTTGTATATGGTAGTTGTGCATATATGTGTTTTTTCTTGTTTTCACATATTGTTGTAAATTGTCTCGTTTTTGTAATGTTTGTTGTGTGAATGTTAGGACACTTTCTTTAGGTTTATGTGGTGTGACAATACCATGGCATGATGAGAGAAGGTTACTAGCTCGCACAATAAAGGCGTCGAGCTTAAGACGTAAAACAAGCATGTTTTGTTTGTATTTTTTTTTGTTATATGTGACTTGTGTTTTAACAAGTTGAAATTTCACTTGTTTTAAAATTTCAAATTTTTACTTTTCAACTTGTTAATTCACTTTCAATCATTTGTTTCGTTATGTAGACTTGTTTTTTTCCGCAAGCTTGTTGTGTTTAGCTTGAAGAAGTTTATATGTTGTTAATATTCTATACATTGAGTGTGTAAGGTGATTGTGGAGCTTGCATAGCAACTGCACCAGTTGCAGTCCTATTTTTCTGCAATTGGGGTAGCGCGCTAAGCGCGCTCTGTGCCACGTAGCGCGCTTTACAGTGCAGAGCCAGTGAATTCTTTTTAATTTTTTTCTTGGCTTTCCTTTTTCCCACTTCCACCTAGGCTTTAAATATTAAATAATATTAGTATAATTAATTCTTTTGTTATTGTTTGAACTTAATTTTGGTTCGATAGCTTGGAGTCACTTTTGGTGATTTTCCAAGTTTGAGTGTTTCAACTTGTGAATACGTGGTAGTGATTTTGTTAAAGTTTTGTGAACGTTCGAGGTATGTGTTTATCGTTTCTATACTTTAGCATATTAATGATACTTAGATTTTTACAGTTTTATGCCATTCATTCTTTTGTATACTTGTTCATTTGTGAATCACTTTAGTTCCTACCCTTTTTGTGAGGTAGATTTCCATTGTTCACATATGCTGGAAACCACAACTCTTGTTTTAATTGGATTTTATTATGCTTAATCTTTTTTTTGTATTGATTGTATGAAAGATTGAACATGACCAAGGCTTTTTTTATTCCATTTTGAGCACAACTACCTTGGCCAAATAGTCAATTCACCTTGTGAGTGTGTGATCATTAGTAACCCCTTTGAGCTTTTTGTCGATATCTATGTTGTATTTTCTAAATGCTTGTCAATGAGTGTTTAGTTTCCCTTTTTGCATGGATGTTGATTCTTTATTTTCTTGAACCCTTAACCATTATTTTGGTTTGAATTTTTACCTTGCGTTAGAAAGTAGGGGGTATTCACTTTAATGTTGTTGGTTGAATTCATGTTGGGGAGAGATTTTTTTGCTCACTTATGTTGTTTATTTCTATGAGGTTGAGAAATAGAAAAAAAAATGAAAAAGAAAAAAAAAGAAATAAAAAAATAGAAAAGTTTTGAAAAACAAAAACAAAAAGAGTATGGAATAATATTGTGTTAATAAGTGATGTGTGTTTGGTGTTACACTTGGGATGAATAAGAAGTTTGATTGAAATTCTATTGTTTGAAACTTTGGTGAATATATCACTCCCTTAGGTTTAGGCAAGTTTTTGTTTCGATTAGCCTTAGGAATTATTCCTTGTTTGTTCACCCGACCATGCTACAACCTTGAAAAGCCCTTAAGATTCTTGATTTTATATTTTCAATGTAAATTTTTGGATGAATGCATAATTTAGTCTATTGTTTAAAAGATTGTTGGATGAGTGAAAATACCCCATTTTTGTGTACTTTTCATCTACCAATGATTGTGTTTGCTAGGTGTGATTCATTTGTGAACTAGTATTGTTTTAGAATGTTTGGCATAATTTTTGTATTTAGCATTTGTTTCATATTTACATTATCGTTGTAGTTTAGTGGTAGGTATATTTCTTCGCGTGTACCGTTGTTGTACCCCAAAATTTGCCCTCTCGCTTATCAAGAATTTGCTCACAGGATCTCCTTGGGCTCAAGACTGCACTAGGGTTGATCAGCTCAAGACACCTCCTTAAGCACTAATGACCAAAATTAGGGTTTGAGATTGCACAAGGATATTTGAACTTTCAATGCTTCATATGACTTTAATGGATCATTATGGACCCCAAAGATTACTCATGTCAAGTTTCAAGCCTTGGATCACACTTTTACTCAGTCAATTGAGCAGTTGACCTAAAAATCAGTTGTATTGGGGAAAAGTCAACTATAGCCAATTCAAAGTCAAACTTCATAATTTTTTATCCACATTAACATTTTAAACTCATATGTATCATTTGATCAAGTTTGGACCATAATTCCTCAAGAAATTTGATCAAATCATCAAAAGGGCAAAATGGTCAAAATTAGGGTTTTGACTGGGAAAGGGCAATTTCTGATTTTTGACCTAGCAAATGATCAATTTGTTTAAGGCATGATCTCAAGAGTCCAATTGCATAATTTTGACCTAGTGACATGGCTCAAAACATTGCAAGTTCAATAGATTGACAGATGAATTTTTCAGTCAACTGATCAAAAATCAACTATATACTGAAAAGTCAAAAATTGACTTTTTGGTCAAATTCAAATGCCAAAGATCACAATTCATCAAAGCATGTAAAAATATTAAACATAGAGCTCCTAACTTATTCCTTCTGATCACAAGCAATGTCAAAGGCAAAAGCAACATGTCTAGAGCCTCCCATAAACTCAGGCCATGCTTGTACTTCATCTTGGAACCATATTGTCACTTTTCTTCAAAATCAAGTAACATAGCCATAAGTCTATATCTTGCTTTTTTGACCTCCTCAAATCCTCTAATATTTTTCATATAACCACACAAGTTATTTGAAAGAAGGACACGATTAAATAATCCCCTAAAACTCCCTGAAAACTCAGATTGCACAAAACCTCCATCTTTGCGTCATTTCTGATTTTGAACTTAAATCTTTAAAATCACTCGTGAATTTATTGGCCTTTTTGTTTCAAAATCTTCCTCATGCCAAATATAAACCATCCCTATCCCTGTTTGCAAACTGTAACTCCCTCTTCATCAACTTCCATAGCCAAAAACAGAGTATTGCAGTTGGACTTCTCCAGGCCATTTCATCCACCCTCAGCTCGAGCCAGCCATTACATTAGCTTCCTAGAGGTCCAAAGAAGCTAACCTGATCATCACCACTGCCTGAAACAAGATCAACTTCATTCCACGATTTCTAGTTTTGAGGTATTTTTCTTGAACTTCTATCTCCATATTTAGGCATTGTTAGGTCTTGATTTGTGAAGATAAAATGTAGATACCATTGCCACGAAGCTGTACATATCCATAGTTTGCATTTATATGGCCCAAGCTTAGAGAATTTTAGAGTTGAAGTTTTCTGAGATTTTTAGGTTTTGAATTAGGGCCAGAGAAATTCTCATTCATCTTTGATTGTTAGCTTAAATTATTTACATGGTTGGATTCGTGGGAAGAAATGCCACAACTTTCATGTTTGAACTTTTCATTTTTGTTGAGAGATGAAGAAGATACAGGTCCTTTGGCTGGAGGTTGAAGATGAAGTGTAATCAGGGCGTGTTTTGTATTATATATTTATTGTTTTGCTTATATTAACGGATGTATAGCCACCCCAGTGGTAGAAGCGCGCGCCTGTAACCTTTGGGACCTAGGTTCGAGCCCCAGTGGTACCCTTTTGATTTTCTTTACATTTTTTGCATTCTGACTTTTTTGGACAATGCTATAATTATTTTCAAAACCAAAATACCAAAAATACTTCTCTTAAACTTAATTTCTCTTTAATCAATTAATAGAATTAGGGTTTTATTTAAAATCTTTTCTTAGTAAATTTAGGTTTAATTAATTATTTTCTTCTAGTTAAAATCAAAACCCATTTTCCTAAAAAAATCCAAACAAAAACATCCATTTTCTTTACATTTGCATTCTTGCATATTTATTCATCTTGTACATTATTTACTTTAATTTTTGTACCAATTCAATATGGTTGTAATAGATTAAATAGGTTTATTTTCTTGTAATCCCCATTTACAATTTGTATACCCCTCCCACAAAGTATTGTAATAGTGTAGTAACTTTAAATTCCGCAATTTATCGCTTTATATATAACATGCTAGTAATTAGGGTTTGTATGGAAAGACTAAAACCAATACTTAGAAAACCCTAATTCAAGACAAAATTAAGCATGAAAACAACACACTTGCACACTGTTGTACCCCAAAATTTGCCCTCCCATATTCTTCAAAGTTTGTCAAGAATCATCTTCAAATGGTTCAAGACTTCTCAAGAGATTGCACAGTCAAACATTCCTCCTAAGCCAGTCAAAATTAGGGTTTTGGTTCTCTCAGTGAATTTGGGGTTTTCAATGGCTCAATCAAGTCCCATAGGCCTATATACATTGTCAAGCATCTACATATCAAGTTTCAAGACTCACAGCATCAAAATTGCACAGTCAAAAGCTTCATTTTGCTTCACAGTCAACTGCAGGGGTAAAATGGTCATTTTGCAGTCAAAAGTCATAATTTTTGGTCAACATCTTATTTTGAAGCCACAATCATCATTTTATCAAGTCTTGATCATGATTCCACAAGAATGGCTCAAAAATCATCAAGGATGCAAAAGTTGCTATTTTTGGACAGTTGAAAAGTCAACTGTAACTTGACCAAGGCATAACTTTTTCATGGTTCATCAGAAAAATCCCATCCAATGCTCATTTTGAAGGGAATGACATTTACTACAACTAATCTTCACATTCCAAGTCCTAGAAATGCTCTCACAAAAAGTTATAAATTTCTACATTATAGGTCATTTTCAAAAGTCAACAAAAAGGCATTTTAAGTCAAAGACCATAACTTGAGATTGGTAAATCCAAATGACATGGGACTAAAGGCATTGGTTATAGGACTTCAAGACCTTTCCAAAATATCCAAGAACATGTTCATATGATCAAAATTGAGCAAGATATGCATTGGAGAAGTTGGGAAATTTTCATGAACTTGCAAAAGTCAACTATCCTTAAAACTTCAATTTTTGACAAAAGGGCCCACTTTCTTCCACTTGATTAAGCCTTGTCATGCCACCCACGTGTCCCATGAATAATTTCAAGATCAAACATTTATTTTTCCATTTTATTTAATTTTTATTGATTTAATTCATTTTAAATCCATAATAATTCAAATAAAATCTAAAAATTGATGGAATGGCATCTTTTGGATTTGAACAACTTTCATATATCATATGCCAACTCACAAATTTGTGCTAGGGGCTTTTTGGTGCATAAAATCCAAGATTTGCTTCAAATTTGGAAAGTTCTTCAATGGTGGTCAACCAAATCTCCAAAACTTAATTCCATGGATCATTGGCCCAAACTTTGACCTAATTCTATTCCCATATATGCAAGCAAGCCAACCCTAATGAGATTCACGTGAGATTGCTGCAAGAGAGGCCATAACAACATTGAAAAAATCAAAGAAAAGTGAAAACTGAATTTCATGTTCTAGCACAATTCAAAGCTTTTTATTGATTTCAATCCATTGCAGGAGGTCCCCAGGATGATTTACAATCAATTTCCAGTTTCATAGCCCCAGGAATCACCCTAAACCGAATCACGGTTTGAACATCTTTTTCATAATCGAAATTCATATCTCATGAGCATTTAACATGTTTTATTGGTTGTTTTGCATTGCTTGAATATACAGGAATCTTTTGGCATAGGTTAATTGCATTGAAACGCATAGAATCAGAATTCGCCATTGATGAATTTTAGGTTTTTCAAGCTCTCAAATTGGGGCTTTGTGATATAAGGAAAATTAAGCCTGGTGAGATACATGGTTAGACTCGTGAGGACAAGACGAACGCATTGGATGTGTCGCGCCATATTTATATAGCGCATAGACCTATTCACTATTTTCCCTTTTTGTAGGTTGTGGGGGTTAAAAACCCCCGCTATCCAACCTTTGTTTTGCAGGTTTAAGGAAGACGATGATAAGCTGTTGACGTGTTATTGGACGATTCAAACATAATGCGCGCTTTTTCTTGGTTTCCAGCATAATTGATTTTTTTATATATTATTTTTATTATCCATTATAATAACAAAGACAGGCGCTTGGCTTAGTGGAGGATGATGTGGCTGGTCACCATTGGGACCTGAGTTCGATTCCCAGGTCCCCCAAACGCTTGTTCTATTTTTTCATAACATATTCTAATGCAGCGCTTTCTAGTGACGTCCACCATGCACGTCCCAATCCTAGGTGCCATGTGTCCTGAAGCATAGATTTGATGGCTATGAGATGCTGGACACCATGCTCCAAGTCAAAGCACGTGCAGGCAATTCCCAAAGTCAACAAAGGCTTGAGTGCTATTGGGCCATAAATTCCAGGCCTCACCTCCACATTTGGGTCCAACACCCCCTGGTTTCTATTTCTTTTTTTATTTTCTTTCCTTTTATTTTCTTTTAATATTATTATTACTATTATTTAATTAATCCATAAATTAATTTTTTCACAATAAAATTCAGAAAACCAAAAAACGTTTTTTATTAATTTCAATTACTTTTTTTTGTAAATAAATTCATTAATTAATTTAGTTGTTTAATTAGGTTAATTGCAATCTTTTTCACATTAAATAAAAATAAAATCTAGAATTAGGTTTCTCTTTTGACACTTTTAATTTCTTTTTTTATTTTATTTCATTAAAAACATAAAACCACAAAAAATACTTTTTCTTTTAATTAATTAATTAATTAGAATTAGGTTTAATATTTAATTTAATTGCAAAAAAGGACCAAACTCAATTCTTTTCTCAAAAAGGTCAAAACCCTAAGGACGTCCCGATTTAATTTCTTTCGCGCTTTAATTCCTTTTGATTATATTTATGTATCTGCTCCGGAAATGTAATAGTTAATTAGGATTTTATCGCTTTATTTACTTTTCTCTTATTTATTTCCAAAACGGGTTTTGTTTTGGCGATGTATAGACCCGCGCCTTGTAATAGCGTAGATTCATTTTCCGCACTTTATTTTCCGCACTCTTAACTGTTAAAATGCATGAAAGACTTGTATGACAAATAAAATCAATCTGTAGCTCACAGATAACATGTACAAGATAATCTTAACTGAAAAACAACACACATGCACATGCCACTCCTAGGGTACGCCTCACTGGTTGCCTCGACGTGGTCATCAAGTATAGGGTGTCTTAGAGGTCGCCCTCCTGTCTAAAGATCCAGTTGCCTCGAATCGGTTGCCTCGGATAAAAAGGATCTAGGACATTAGGGTTACCGCTAAAGCGTCCTACCATTACTTTGGTGACCACATATGTCCCTTATAATCGAGTTGACCCGAACAACTCCAACGACGGTGCTACCTACCTCTCAATGATAGGATAGCACTATCTAAAGGACTCTTACACAGTCTAATTCTTTAGAGTAGGTAGATTTCTCCTGGGTACTTGCTCTTTCAAAAAAACAAAAATAACTTTTCGCACCCACACGTTCAAAAGGTTTTCAAACAAATATTTCATACACTCTTGAGGACAGATACAAGAGTTACCTAGAAATTTTTCAAACGAAACTTTTTTCAAAACCCACAAACACTTGAAAAGCAAACAAATTTTGAAAACATAGAGCAAGTACCTAAGAGCCCGTGGATAACCACGGATAGAAAGGGTGCTAACACCTTCCCTTTCTATAAATCTACCTCCCGAACCGAGAGACATCTCAAAAAAAGGAATTTTGTTGTGCTTTTGTCCTTTCCTTGTTGGAGAACATAAAAGACGGTGGCGACTCTTGCTTACCGCGACATTTCGCGAACCAGCTTAGAAAACAGTCAGTTCTATTTCCATCTATCACAGAACTGACGACTCTGCTGGGGACACTAATAAATGAGGTGTACCTTAGGATTAGACCACTCTTGTTTTCAATTGCTTGCTTTGATTGCTTTAAATATTGTGGGCCTATTTTGGGAGTTTCATAGATCCTAACCCGGATCTGAGGGATACCTTTTAGAAAGTAGCAATAAACTGTGAGGGAACTGTGCGGGGTATACCGACATGGTTGAAGCAGTTTGCTACGTTGATGTGGCACTTTGGTGAGTACCGGTAACCCTTGAGTCAAGTCAAGGAGAGTACGGGGACGTCGCGTGGTGTCATGAAGCATCAACTGGCCTTAGGAACCTTACTTGACCATCCTGGCCTCTTTAGGGGTAGTGAGATGACCGACTTTGGTGCAGTCCGAAGTTGGTAGATACTCGATACTACACTCATTGAGGGTTGTTTTCTTGGAATATTTTGATCGCCCGTTCAGTGGCTAAATCAAAACAATGAACATAGAAAACAACCCAATGATATTGAGCTCCTTAGAACCCGTTTACTTTTGATAGGATAGGTTTTGAGCCCACCAACTTCAAGAGGGTAGTACCCCAAACTTCATGCTGGCCTGAACTCTAAGGGCGGTCTTGTGTGACTTGTGTGCCTTCAAACTTGACTACTTGTATGCTTGTTATCTGACACTTGAGTTTCTTGCAGGTTTTGTTTACAGTCCTTAATCTTGACTCATAACAGGGTTTACTTACATCACTCCATGCATAGCATAACATCATACCATCATACCATTGCATACATCCTACATAAGGACTAGTCCATTTCAAGGATCTCAAGGGTTTGTGATGCAGGTCATAATGAACCAAAGGTCTAGCAAGGGGGCAAAAGGGGATTTATTTTCCTCTAGCCAAGGTTGATAACTTGAGTCAGGGGCTATGACCCACTCGATATGGTGAGCCTTGACTCTTGAAGAAGGACTCTCCACAACGTGAAGTTCCTTCAATCAAGCTACCAAATTCAAGTTCTAACAATTGTTCTTGTTTACCCCGCGAGACCCTTGAAAACATCGCATGCATACATACATATCATTGCATTACAGGTACCCTTGGTACAGGTCTCTTACCTTCTTCGCTGTTTATTTCAGCAATGGCTTCCCAACAAGACAACCAGGATCTTCATGCTCAAGAGACTCGGTTCGGGGAGATCCTCCTAAATCTATCCAAGGGGCAGGAAGAGCTGAGAACACTCCTCATGGGGACTTTGGTCAGGAACAGTCCAGAAGACGATAAAGATGAACGGCTGAAACGTCTGCAAGCTGAGGTAGATACAATGAGAACCCAGATGTTGGGGCAGATGGCTCTCATCCAAGACTTAGCTCAAAGACAAGAAGAGCTCAGGGTTCTCGTCAACCAACTGCTTCGGGATAACCAACTAGGGCAAACATCTAAGGTTGAAGAGCCAGTCACCATCAAATTCCCTTTGAGACAAGAAGACAAGGGAAAAGCTCCTCAACTTGCTTCAGGGTCACAAATTCAACATCAACCTCACCAGCTTCAGCAAGACATTATGAAGCAAGTAGTCAGGGTTGGAGACCAAACCGGTAATCAGCCTCCAAGAAGTCAAAGGTTTGGTTCAACGAATAGGCCTCTCCAAGCTGCCACCACTTCACAGGTCCAACAACGACCTCGCCAAGAACAACAGGTCGATCAGCGCGAGCCAAACAAGCCTCAGAAACCATTCACCAAGCTCAACATGCCGCTGTCCCAAGCTTTGCAACACCTGTTGAAGTTGAATTTGGTGACGTTGATAGGACCTCACCCTAATCCTAAGACTTCTTCACCCAACTATAATCCTGGGGCCAGGTGTGCATACCATTCTAACAGCCCGGGGCATGATACTGACAACTGTTGGAAGTTGAGGTACAAAATCCAAAACCTGATCGATGAAGGAGCATTGGAATTCACCCAAGATGGTCAGGTCGAGTTCTTCTACTATCCCTGCGAGATTCACCATTTGAAGTGACAAGTCCTGAGACTAGAAGACTTTTGTTCATTCGAATGTTCAAGTTGTATTTTCTTTGCTTATACAAACAATTATTGTCATAGCAAACTTTATTACTTTATCAATGCATCGCATATGTCTGTTTTGAATCAATATATTCGCATTCGTTATATTCAAACTGCTTTCATTTTTGTGATGTTCAAACTCTCGATTAATAACTCTAAGCCTCTTGAGGGAGGATGACGAAAACGATACCACAATCTACAGTATGCTTTTGAACAGACCCCGTTGATGAGGTACAGGCATTGTTTCAATTCTTAAACACTTGAGTTATAAGGAAGATAATCCCTCGTCAACCCCTTCGAGCCAAAGAAGTAGGAGTTTTTTTTCTTTTTTCAAAAAATTAAAACCCTTAATCATAACCTGGGGCAGGGTAGTCTTCTCAGTTGATCCAAGTGCACAACGAATGGCACCAAAGGAGTCCTTCCGAAACAAAAGACAGTGATGGTTCCGAATAATCATAAAGACAGGCAGTCATTATCTCTTAATAAAAGCCCATTAAGTAAAAACCTATGAAGGAGACTTACAAAACTGGGGCATCCCGCTGACTGTAAATACAAAAAGAAACAGTTCAGGCAAAAAACAGGGATAACGAAATCAAAAAGAAAGAGGTCCTACAAACCCTCAACAAAAAGGAAATGACTGCCTATTCAAAATAAACCGTCAATATCCGAACCATCACCAGAATATCAGGACAAAGACTCAAACAAGGTCTAATGCATGATCAACTGAGTTTAGGTTTGAAGAACATCACGAAGAGCGGGTGGGTACGAATAAAATTTGAGCCTTTATCCTTTGTTTCTTAAACCCTGAACCAGGCTACGTTATAACCCTCAAAAGTCCTAGTTGAAGCATGGGTTAGTTCAAAAGCATACTGTTACAAAGGTATCCTGACTCCTTAAGGCTTGCGGTAAAATAACGAGTTGACATCACAGTTTACAAAAAATTCACTTGTTTTTATGAAAAAAAATGCATTTTCAAAAACTTCAAGACAGACATAAGCTTTGCATTTTTAATATAACATTGCTTGCATGTGACTATTTGTTCGAACAGCAGAGAAATTCGCACGAAGAATATCTAGTGAACAAAAGCACTTCCAACCAAGGGGCACGGCATGATCATTGTCCATCATCTGGGGCAGTCAAGTCAAGATTCAAGGAATCCCTCAAAATGCCAAACAGCCAGGGGCAACTCTCTGTCTGAGTCACTTGGGGAATTGGACATGAATTCCAGCAACGAATCTTGCCTGCTCAAACATCTTCTGGTCACATGGCAACACAACAACAGGGGCACCTCCCTACATCTTGAGAGCGTGGACATAGTCGGAAAAAAAATACTGTGCATAATCAAAGACCCGCTAGGTTGACACACCTAGGCAAAAATAAGGGCTTCCCGGCGAACCAAAAGGGTTCGGGCAAAATAAGGGATGAAATGAAAAAAAATTTGTACACCCGGCAAGTCGAAAACCTGAAAAGGCGGCTTGGGCAAAAATGTGTATCCCGGTGGACTAAAAACACGAAAGGGCGGTCCAGGCAAAAGTTGGGGATCAACAGCGTACGACTATGTCATGTCATCTCGTCACTTGCCTACCAGAAGAAGATTTGTCAATCGACAGGTATCAAGCTCCTCATAGGCCTGCTTCTCCCGCAGAGACTGGGGCAATAAGAATTGTTTGAACTGTACAGTCGCTCTGTCCTCCAGGTACAAGGTAGGTTCAACTGAAGAATATGACCAAGATACCTTCACTCCCCGCAGAGTAAGACCAGACTCAACAATACTCTCCCCCAAGCAGAGTTGGTCTCCCATCAGCCCAAAAAGGCACAGTATCTCCAGCAAGTCAGTGATACTCTCCCCAAGCAGAGTTAGTCTACTGTCAGCCTTAAGGAAGTTAGGTATCCCCAGAAAATCTCAACATTCCTCAGCGGAGTATACAGATATTCCTAAACAAGCATCCCCGACAGTCTTAATATAAGATTGTTCCCCGGCGGAATACCAGACACCCCAGTGGAGCCACTTCCCCAGTACAGTCCAAAAGTTTCTCCAGGAGAGTGGAATCAATCTCCCCAGTAGATTCTGGAAGCTTATCACCTGCAGAGTACATGCATCTCTCCCCAGCCATATTCAGAGGTTATTCCCCACCAGAGCTTATAACTGGGTTATCCTCAACTAATCACCACGGAAAGATCGTCCTCGGCGAAGTTTTCTCTATCCCCCAGCGGAGTTCATCAAATCTCCCAACATAGCTTATCAACGGAATCCCCAGCGGAGTTATCGTCAAAACCTCAGCGAAGTATCTCTTCCCACAGAGTAATTCCTCGCAGAGTAATCTCTTCGCCAAGTTTATTCCCCAACGGAGTCATCTTCTCCTACTGGTTTATTCTTGCAACCATCATCCCCAGCGGAAACGAAGAACTCTACTCTTCAACATCAGCCCAGGATTCAACGAACTTCCCGGCATTCATCAAGGATTTATTTTCCTAGACAAAAATACATTCATAGACATTTCACATTTCATACATCCTGCTTACATACATGATAAAGTGCATACTACACTATCTCTGAACATCATGACATCATGCATCTCATACATCATGACATTGCGTACGACTGATGTTTTGCCCTTTCAGGAAAAAGGTCAATCCAAAGATAATTACTATCAACTATCGCAATTCCATATTCGACACCTGTATCTAGCTAGGGCATACCTGTGAGTAACTGATTGTAGATTCGACACCTGTATCTAGCCAGGGCATGTATGCATGAAGAGTTTAGAGATTCGATTCCTGTATCCAGCCAGGGCATATCTGTAGACGACCAATTCCATATTCGATTCCTGTATCTAGGCAGGGCATATCTGTGAGTAACTGATTGTAGATTCGACACCTGTATCTAGCCAGGGCATGTCTGCATGAAGAGTTTAGAGATTCGATTCCTATATCCAGCCAGGGCATATCCGTAGATGACCAATTCCAGATTCGATTCCTGTATCTAGGCAGGGCATATCTGTGAGTAACTGATTGTAGATTCGACACCTGTATCTAGCCAGGGCATGTCTGCATGAAGAGTTTAGAGATTCAATTCATGTATCCAGCCAGGGCATATCTGTAGACGACCAGTTCCGGATTCAACACATGTATCTAGCCAGGGCATATCTGTGAGTAATTGATTGTAGATTCGATACTTGTATCCAGCCAGGGCATATCTGCATGAAGAGTTTAGAGATTCGATACCTGTATCCAGCCAGGGCATATCTGCATGAAGAGTTTAGAGATTCGACACCTGTATCCAGCCAGGGCATATCTGTAGACGACCAATTCCAAATTCGATACCTGCATCTAGCCAGGGCATGTCTGTGAGTAATTGATTGTAGATTCGATACCTGTATCCAGCCAGGGCATATCTACATGAAGAGTTTAGAGATTCGACACATGTATCCAGCCAGGGCATATCTGTAGACGACCAGTTCCAGATTCGACGCCTGTATCTAGCCAGGGCATATCTGTGAGCGATTGTTTGTGGATTCGATTCCTGTATCCAGCCAGGGCACGTTTGTAAGCAACCTTTTGAAGTTCTGTATTCGATTCTTGTATCTAGCCAGGGCACATCTGTGAGCGATTGTTTGTAGATTCGATACCTGTATCCAGCCAGGGCACGTTTGTAAGCAACCTTTTGAAGTTCCGGATTCGATTCATGTATCTAGCTAGGGCATATCTGTGAGTGATTGATTGTGGATTCGATACCTGTATCTAGCCAGGGCATATCTGCATGAAGAGTTTAGAGATTTGATACCTGTATCCAGCCAGGGCATATATGTAGACGACTAATTCCAGATTCGATACCTGTATCTAGCCAGGGCATATCTGTGAGCAATTGATTGTAGATTCGATACCTGTATCTAGCCGGGGCATATCTGCATGAAGAGTTTGAAGATCAACCCCTGTAACAGGCCAGGAAACCATCTTCCTTCCTCAAAGTACGCAAGTTCTCGCTAAGGAATCTCTTACGCGATCGACACCTTCAGATGGCATCTATAAGCCCATCTCCACAACTATCCATTATATTTTCAAATGGAATCTATAAGCCCATTCCCGACAAGGTTCTGTCACATCTCCAGATGGAATCTATAAGCCCATCCTCCTATCCACCACCTCTCCAAATGGCATCTGTAAGCCCATTCCCGCCATCACACTGCTGATACTCCACCATGCGAGTGCAAATTTATGGGCACTCTAGTGTTCAATCATCTTCCACCTTCGGATCACGAAAGGCACGCAAGCCAATCTACATCCTCAGGTCTAAGAAGATTGAACAGGGGCAACTGTTGTACCCCAAAATTTGCCCTCCCATATTCTTCAAAGTTTGTCAAGAATCATCTTCAAATGGTTCAAGACTTCTCAAGGGATTGCACAGTCAAACATTCCTCCTAAGCCAGTCAAAATTAGGGCTTTGGTTCTCTCAGTGAATTTGGGGTTTTCAATGGCTCAATCAAGTCCTATAGGCCTATATACATTGTCAATCATCTACATATCAAGTTTCAAGACTCACAACATCAAAATTGCACAGTCAAAAGCTTCATTTTGCTTCACAGTCAACTGCAGGGGTAAAATGGTCATTTTGCAGTCAAAAGTCAGAATTTTTGGTCAACATCTTATTTTGAAGCCACAATCATCATTTGATCAAGTCTTGATCATGATTCCACAAGAATGGCTCAAAAATCATCAAGGATGCAAAAGTTGCTATTTTTGGACAGGTAAAAAGTCAACTGTAACTTGACCAAGGCATAACTTTTTCATGGTTCATCAGAAAAATCCCATCCAATGCTCATTTTGAAGGTAATGACATTTCCTACAACTCATCTTCACATTCCAAGTCCTAGAAATGCTCTCACAAAAAGTTATCAATTTCTACATTATAGGTCATTTTCAAAAGACAACAAAAAGGCATTTTAAGTCAAAGACCATAACTTGAGATTGGTAAATCCAAATGACATGGGACCAAAGGAATTGGTTAGAGGACTTCAAGACCTTTCCAAAATATCCAAGAACATGTTCATATGATCAAAATTGAGCAAGATATGCATTGGAGAAGTTGGGAAATTTTCATGAACTTGCAAAAGTCAACTATCATTAAAACTTCAATTTTTGACAAAAGGGCCCACTTTCTTCCACTTGATTCAGCCTTGTCATACCACCCACGTGTCCCATGATTAATTTCAAGATCAAACATTTATTTTTCCATTTTATTTAATTTTTATTGATTTAATTCATTTTAAATCCATAATAATTCAAATAAAATCTAAAAATTAATGGAATGGCATCTTTTGGATTTGAACAACTTTCATATATCATATGCCAACTCACAAATTCGTGCTAGGGGCTTTTTGGTGCATAAAATCCAAGATTTGCTTCAAATTTGGAAAGTTCTTCAATGGTGGTCAACCAAATCTCCAAAACTTAATTCCATGGATCATTGGCCCAAACTTTGACCTAATTCTATTCCCATATATGCAAGCAAGCCAACCCTAATGAGATTCACGTGAGATTGCTGCAAGAGAGGCCATAACAACATTGAAAAAAATCAAAGAAAAGTGAAAACTGAATTTCATGTTCTAGCACAATTCAAAGCTTTTTATTGATTTCAATCCATTGCAGGAGGTCCCCAGGACGATTTACAATCAATTTCCAGTTTCATAGCCCCAGGAATCACCCTAAACTGAATCACGGTTTGAACATCTTTTTCATAATCGAAATTCATATCTCATGAGCATTTAACATGTTTTATTGGTTGTTTTGCATTGCTTGAATATACAAGAATCTTTTGGCATAGGTTAATTGCATTGAAACGCATAGAATCAGAATTCGCCATTGATGAATTTTAGGTTTTTCAAGCTCTCAAATTGGGGCTTTGTGATATAAGGAAAATTAAGCCTGGTGAGATACATGGTTAGACTCGTGAGGACAAGACGAACGCATTGGATGTGTCGCGCCATATTTATATAGCGCATAGACCTATTCATTATTTTCCCTTTTTGTAGGTTGTGGGGGTTAAAAACCCCCGCTATCCAACCTTTGTTTTGCAAGTTTAGGGAAGACGATGATGAGCTGTTGACGTGTTAATGGACGATTCAAACATAATGCGCGCTTTTTCTTGGTTTCCAGCATAATTGATTTTTTTATATATTATTTTCATTATCCATTATAATAACAAAGACAGGCGCTTGGCTTAGTGGAGGATGATGTGGCTGGTCACCATTGGGACCTGGGTTCGATTCCCAGGTCCCCCAAACGCTTGTTCTATTTTTTCATAACATATTCTAATGCAACACTTTCTAGTGACGTCCACCATGCACGTTCCAATCCTAGGTGCCATGTGTCCTGAAGCATAGATCTGATGGCTATGAGATGCTGGACACCATGCTCCAAGTCAAAGCACGTGCAGGCAATTCCCAAAGTCAACAAAGGCTTGAGTGCTATTGGGCCAGAAATTCCAGGCCTCACCTCCACATTTGGGTCCAACACCCCCTGGTTTCTATTTCTTTTTTTATTTTCTTTCCTTTTATTTTCTTTTAATATTATTATTACTATTATTTAATTAATCCATAAATTAATTTTTTCACAATAAAATTCAGAAAACCAAAAAACGTTTTTTATTAATTTCAATTACTTTTTTTTGTAAATAAATTCATTAATTAATTTAGTTGTTTAATTAGGTTAATTGCAATCTTTTTCACATTAAATAAAAATCAAATCTAGAATTAGGTTTCTCTTTTGACACTTTTAATTTCTTTTTTTATTTTATTTTATTAAAAACATAAAACCACAAAAAATACTTTTTCTTTTAATTAATTAATTAATTAGAATTAGGTTTAATATTTAATTTAATTGCAAAAAAGGACCAAACTCAATTCTTTTCTCAAAAGAGTCAAAACCCTAAGGACGTCCCGATTTAATTTCTTTCGCGCTTTAATTCCTTTTGATTATATTTATGTATCTGCTCCGGAAATGTATTAGTTAATTAGGATTTTATCGCTTTATTTACTTTTCTCGCATTTATTTTCAAACATCTTACAAACTTGAAAACATTTTCAAAAGATCAAACACTTTGTATACATTCTTATGAACGAGAATCATTACAAAGATTGCCTAAACAATGGCCTCTTTACAAAATACTTTCAAAAACCATATAAAGCACAATTTCAAACAAAAGCAAGTGATCTAGCAAGTAATTAAGAGCCCATGGAAAACCATGGATTAAAAGGGTGCTAATACCTTCCCTTTTCATAATCTACCCCCGAACTCAAGAAATAATCTCAAAGGTCTTTCCTGTGCTTTTTCACCTATCCTTTTGGATAAAAGAAAAGTCGGTGGCGACTCTTGCTAACTGCAACATTTGCGATCAAATGCAAAACCTTTAAGCCAGTTCTCCCACCGTATCACAAAACTGGCGACTCTGTTGGGGATAATTCTAAAAGTGGGGTTACCTTAGGGTTAGGGCACCTTTACTTAATTTCATTGTTTGACTTGTATGCTTTACATTATGGTTCTTTGTTTGGGTTTGAATCCTCTACCCGGAGTTGGGATACCTTATAGGTAAGTAGCAATACGTTGTGGAAACTGTGTGGGGTATACCGACGTGGTCTGAGAAATAGCTACGTTATTTCGACATATTTGTGGGTATCGATAGCCCTTGAGTTAATCAAGGATAATACGGGGATGTTGAGTGATGTCATGAAGCACTAATGAACTTTTAGAACCTTTACTTGACCAACTTGGCCTTTAGGACGTAGTGAGATGATCGACTTTGGTGCAGTCCGAAGTTGGTAGATACTCGATACTACACTCATTAAGGTTTGGCTTCTTGAGATATTTAGGTCGCCATTAAAGAGGCTTGTGCTGAGACAATGCTCAAGGAAACAAACCAGTGATATTGAGCTCCTTAGAACACGATTACTATTGCTAGGACAGGTTAAGACAACTAAACTTCAAGAGGGTACTTGCCTATGAGACTCCATGCAAGCCTAAACCTAAGTACTTATTTGCTTTTTTGTGTATATTTACTTGTACATAACATCATGAACATCATAACATCATACTCATTCACTAACCATTTCAAGGATCTTGGGATTTATCTTTGTTCTATTTTGTAGGACATGGATTTTATCCGCAGGAAAACCATTCAAGTAAATCTTATAAGGATCCCTCCTCAACTTAAGGAGATAGCATCAAGGATTCTATAAAACTCTCCATTCACATAGAGACATGGTCGCCTACTCAACTTGGTCACCTCCAACGCTGATGAAGACATGATGAAGGTGCTCTTTCAGTTCTTTGATCCTTTACACCATTGCTTCATATTTCCCGATTATCAACTTGTGCTAACATTGGAAGAATTCTCCCAACTATTGAGGATTCTCATTCCCAATCAACTACCTTTCAACGGTACAGAAAGAGACCCAAAGCTAGAAGATATTGCTCAAGCTCTACAGTTGCAATCATCTGATGTCACAACTAATTGGAAAACAAGGAGTGGTGTCAAAGGTTTCTTAGCAAAGTTCTTGTTTGAGAAAGCCCGAAACTGTTGGAACTCCTTGGATTTGCAAGCCTTTAAGGAAATTGTGGCTCTCCTCATCTATGGGATGGTTTTGTTCCGAAATCCTGACCAACTCATAGATGTGAACACCGTCAAGATCTTCATGTCTCGTAACCCGATGCCTACCTTTCTAGGGGATATCCTACATTCTTTTCACACTCGCACTATGAGGAAAAGAGGTATCCGTATATGTTGTACTCCTATCTTAGAAAGATGGTTTATTTCACATCTTCCCCAATCTGTATTGAAGAACGAGCAAGGTTCAAGGTGGTCACAAAGGTTGATGACGCTTAAGCATTCAGACATTCATTGGTGTTCCCGATCTCTAGTGAATGTTACTATTGTCGATTGTTATAGAGAATTCCCTAATGTCCCCTTACTTGGAATTAGGAGAGGTATCACCTACAACCCCTGCTTAGCTTTAAGACAGTTTGGTTACGCCCGAAGGGATGGCCCACATGAGATGCTCATTCAAGGTTTGGTATTTGACTACGAGAACGACGATCAAGGTCTTCGTCAGAGATTTATCCTAGATTGGAGGATGTTGAACAAGGTAGATAGCAAGACATTGGGGCATAAGAATTCCATCCCTCTTGAGCCTTACCTCAAATGGGTACGAACTCGTGCTCAAAGTCTTATGATGCCTTATCCTTCCATTCTCCCGGTAATCATTGAGACTGTTATGGAAGGAGATGTTCCATACACTACCCTACATATTGACATGCCCACCTCTCTTGAAGACTTACAAAGAGATTGGATACAACTCAAGGGGGAGCGAGATACTTTTGAAGCCCAATTCTATGCTAGCGAGAAGAAGGTTTTGGAACTCACTAAGCAACTTCATGAGGAGCAGACTCTGAATGCCTATATTGCACCAAAGAGGATGCGTACTACCTTTTTATCTTAGAGTTTTTTGTACTATTTTTCCCAAAGAGGCATTGATGTACTCAAGCTTTAATTTATTAATATAACGTGTGTTTATTTTTTGTCTAAAACAAATTTGAATCTCTAAATCCTTGAAATCATTGCATATGCATTTACCATTCATCATAACATAAGCAGGTTTCTTGCAACAAGTCTCTTCATCTTTCTACTGTTTATTTCAGTAAGATGGATCTCGAGCAAACGGTGAAGGACCTCCAAGCTCAAAATGCTCAGTTTCAACAGATGTTCTTAACTCTAGCCAAAGGACAAGAAGAGTTAAAGACATTGCTGGTTGAAGAGAAAAAGAAGAAAAAGAAAATAACCGGAGTTCTAAATATGGGAAGAAGATTCCAAGGACAAGCAATAAGGACCCTGGACTTTGAAACGTCATCTGGTGAGAAAGACAATCAAGATGGGAAAGACAAGGAAGCAGTTGTCCAGCCATATTCAGAAGAGGAAGAGGAAGAAGAAGACTATTCTGAAGAACAATATCCTCCAGCCGACGACAAGTATAAGCATCTAGAAGAACAGTTAAGTGCAATGGAAATCCAAAAAGTGTCTGGATTGGACTTTGAGGAGTTGGGTCTAGTATCTGGGATTGTCATCCCTCCAAAATTCAAAGCACCGGTGTTCGCCAAATATGATGGAGTTTCATGTCCCAAAATGCATCTTTGGTCCTATGTGAGGAAAATCCAGCCTCATACCACTGATAAGGATTTATGGGTACACTTCTTCCAAGACAGTCTGTCTGGAACTCAACTTGATTGGTTTTATCAGTTAGAAAGAGCCAATGTTCATAACTGGGAAGATCTGGCTACTGCCTTTTACAAACAATACCAATACAACACTGATCTTGCACCCACCCGTACTCAACTCCAAAGTATGGCCATGGTTTCAAGTGAGGGCTTTAAGGACTATGCACAAAAATGGAGGGATTTAGCAGGAAGATTCCAGCCTCCTCTATCTGAAATAGAATTGGTAGACATGTTTTTGGGCACCTTTTCTGGTCCCTTCTTTAATCACTTAATTGGTAGTTCATCGGCAGGTTTTACCGAACTGATATTGACCGGAGAAAAGGGAAGAAGTCGGGATAAATAATGGGAAGATTCAAAAAGATGCATCCTCTACTGCTGTAAGAAAACCATTCATTGGAAAGAAATAAGTGGTTTCTGTATATCCTCAGAGAAATCAAGATGAGGCTGAACGCCGTCTAATGGTGGGGGCTATCATGATTCCTAAACCAGAGTCTGCTCAGTAAAGAAGCAACCAGCCAAGAATGGAAAGACCAGTAAGACAATTCACCCGAATTAATATGACACTATCTCAAGTATTGCCACATTTGTTAAGGTCCAATCTAGTGACTTTGAAAGAAGCTCCAAAGAATCCTAGCACAACCTCTCCTCACTATCATCCTAATGCCCGTTGTGCATACCACTCTGAGAGTCCCGGCCATGACACTAACAATTGTCGGGCTCTAAGAACAAAGTACAAGACCTCCTTGAAGCCAAAGAGATTGAGCTCGACGCGCCAGAAAAGCCTAATGTCATTACTTCCTGTGATACGGTGGCCAGAACCGGATTGTTTTAGGAAAATGCTGGTTTGCGTTTTGCGTTTGTGTTTGCAAAATGTCGCGGTAAGCAAGAGCCGCCACCGACTTTTATTTTATCCAACAGGAAAGGAAAAAAAGCATAGAAAAATTCCCTTTTCCGAGTTTTTGAGTACGGGGGGTAGATTATAGAAAGGGAAGGTATTAGCACCCTTTCTATCTGTGGTTTCCCACGGGCTCTTAGGTACTTGCTCATCATTTTCAAAGTTGCTTGTGTGTGTTTGATTTTAAAAAAAAGTTTTTGTTTTACTTCAATTTAACCCTTGCTTTTGTCTTCAAGAGTGTTACGAAGTTGTTTTGAAAACTTTGTTTGAAAGAGAGTGTAAGTGTGAAAAATGAGTTTGTTTGTTTGAGCAAGAACTTAAGAACTAATCTACCTACTCGAAAAAGAGAATGTCTTTGTTCTTGTTTCCTTTAGACAGTGCTATCCCACTATTAATGAGTAGGTAGCACCGTCGTTGGAGTTTTAAGGGTCAATTTGAAAGGGACGTACGATCACCAAAGCAATGTTAGGACGTCTTAGTAATAACCCTAATGTCTTAGATCAATTATTCGAGGCAACAATTCCGAGGAAACCATTCTAAGGCAACTTTTCCGAACGGGACTTTGATCTTTGTTTAGAAAAGAGAGCGACCACTAAAGTATCCTATACTTAATGACCGTTTACCAAAGGCAACCGAAGTGGGAGTGTACCCTAGGAGTGCACATGTGCGAGTGATTCAATTTTCGATTATTATCTTTGCACATTTAGGATTTGCTAACTATTTTAAAGTTAATCATACATTCTTGTCATGCATCCCTATTATTCATACATGTAACAGTCAATATTTTAAGGAATTTAAAGTGAAGAAAATAAGCTACGCTATTACAAGGCTTCGAGCATTTACATAGTCAAAAACAAACCCTTAAAAAACGATAAATGAAAGTAAAAGGTCCTAATTAATCTATTACAACTTGTGAGAAATTACATCAATATGGTAAAAACAATAATAAAGCGCGCGCAATGAAATTTAGAACGAGAGAGAACTAGGGTTTTGACCCTGTCTAACCTAATCGAAAGAGAAACTATTTTTGTTGTTTTTTAATTATTTTTAAGAAAAGAAAAAAGTTTTTGAATTAAATATAAAATGGATTAGTAATTAAATTAATTTAAAGAAAATAATTTACATGGCCTATTTTTGTATTTTTGGTTATAGAAAATAGAATTTAGATTAAGTTAAAACCCTAATCGTTCTAATTAATTTTAATTTATTTTACAAAAAAGAAATTAAAGTTACCTAAAATTAAATAACCTAATTCAATTAATTTTTGTATAAAAAAAATAAATATCCTAAGTCTAATTGGATGAAATATTATTTTGTGATTTTTTTTATAAAAGAAGTAATTAATTTGTGTTAGTAAAAATAATTTAAATGAATAAATAAAGAAAATATAAAGAAAAAAAATTGGCTTGGTATCAGCGGTTCTGATCAGAGGATGATGATCCAGAAGATGATGATGACCAGAAGATGATGGTCCAAAGGATGACGGTCCAGAGGATGGTGATACTGGATCTGCTCCTGGCCAGCAGATTATGACCATCAGAAGATGAGGTGCGCTGGATCTGTCTAGGACTGATGGATCCAGAGGATGATGCACAGGGGATGCTTGATCTGGTCCTGGTTGGTGAAATCAGAAGATATCCCCCCACAAAGGGAAAAAAGGCCAGAGGGTCACGCTTGGGATCGAACCTAGAATCATGAATTTCTGACTTCCTCCTTCTGAACAACTGCGCTGGGTGTTAGTTCATCAACATACAGAAATAAACAATAGATCAGAGCCATAGGTTTCTGGCCAGAATAAACGTGCCAGAATGTAAACGGCCAATAAAGCAATGACACGCTATCGTCTTCCTCCCTAGATCCGTCGTTTAAAACTCATAACTTTTACCTA
Source organism: Vicia faba (assembly GCA_948472305.1). Taxonomy (NCBI): domain Eukaryota; kingdom Viridiplantae; phylum Streptophyta; class Magnoliopsida; order Fabales; family Fabaceae; genus Vicia; species Vicia faba. Next base: position 254,918,405 of record OX451736.1, on the reverse strand, counting down.
CGGATATGGAGTTGTAGCTGTAACCCTGTACATCTCAGAAATCACATACGAGATATACAAATAAAATTCAAAACCATGGATCAGCTGGGTTTGACCCGCTGATCACAATGACCCCTTCCATTTAGGCCAATTTCACCTGCATGAGAAAACCCCAAAACGAACCAAGAAAACCTAACAATGGCATATCTCTATATTGTTATCAAAAATGTAATTAATTATTATCAACAGTTTGCAAATGTTTCAATGAACCGGAATATATAAGTAATTCATGCTACAAATGCCAGAATCATGATATTGGATTTCAAGAAGAAGCCATTGTCGTGGCTGACTTACAGTGATTTCTAGCGCTGGAAACTCCTTGTTCTTGATTGGTATAACTTGCTTGTGATCCCAGGAATCGAATGAGATGGCTAGGGGACCTTGAAAGTGCCTGGAAGTACAAAATCGAATCACCACTTTTCTTTGATTTTTTCAAGTTTGGTTCTTGTTCTTGCGCCTCTAAAAACCTTTTTATTTTTGTCTGCAAATGTTCCCTATATACTGAGGAATGATTTAGGTTTTCAATTATGCTCTCAATCTTCCTCTATTATAGCTTTTGATTTGGATTTGATTCAATTGAAAATCTTTCTAAAAATAGGTCAAAACTAATCTTTTTGTGCACATAAAGGCTTTGCATGATTTCAATCTTTTGCTAGCTGGATATAGAACCTAAAACATGCACAATATCTTGAGATTTCAATGATTTGGATTTTTCATGATTTGTTTTGATTTAAATTGATTTAATTCAAATAAAAATAAAAATAAATAATAAAAATAAGATAAAGACAAGTGGAAAGGGCTAGGGCTCGTGGACCATGCTACCAACTCAAAACAGGTGCAAAAGATTAGGCCCATTTAACAAAAATTGCAATTTGAGGCATAGTTGACTTTTGACAATTTTGCAAAAAGGGTCAACTTCACCAATGCATAACTTCCTCAGTTTTGACTCTTTTAAGGTGTTCTTGGACTTTTTAGAAATCTTGAGATGTCCTATAAGCAACCCTTTTTGTCTCATCTCAATTTTGTATTCCATGTTCATGTATGAAGCTTTGACAAAAAAGGTATTTTTGTTGACTTTTCAAAATGACCTATAATGTCCAAATTCATAACTTCTTGTGAGTGCATATTTTGGGCTTGGGAGCTGAAGATGGATTGTAGAGAATTGCATCTTATTCAAAATGAGCTTTGGTTGGGTCATTTATCATAAAGTATGAGAAAGTTATGCTTAGTCAAAGTTGAGTTGACTTTTCCTGCAAAACCCTAATTTAGCAACTTTTGGTTCTTGAAGAATTATGAGTAATCCTTGATGAATCATGATTAACCCTTGATAAAATTATGAAATATACTTCAAAATGAGGATGTTGACCAAAAAAAATTTAAGTTTGACTGTTTGTAGGCCACAATTGACTTTTGTCCTAGCACAGTCGATTTTGAGGCCTTTGAGCAATTGACTAAGCAAACTTCCTCTGCAAGGCTTGAAACTTGACATGGATGATCTTGAGAACATATTAGGACAATGGTGAGAATTTGGGACCCCTTATACTCAAGTATATTTATGCAATATGAAACCCTAATTTGAGGTAGACTGCCTTAGGAGAGAGTTTGTCTGGTCAACCCTTGGATTTCCTTGAGCAACTTGAGGATCTTTCTTGAAATGTTTTGAGAAATATGGGAGGGAAAATTTTGGGGTACAAAGGATGCCCCTGTTCAATCTTCTTAAACCTGAGGATGTAGATTGGCTTTTCTGCCTTTCATGATCCGAAGGTGGAAGATGATTGAACACTAGAGTGCCCAGAAATTTGCACTCGCATGAAGTGATATTTGTCTTGTGATATCGGGAATGGGCTTAGAGATTCCATTTGGAAAGCGATGACAGAAGATGGGCTTAAATATGCCATCTGAAGGAGTGTCGATCACATAAGAGATTCCTTAGCGAGAGTCTGTATACCTGTTGTTGAGGAAGACTACGCTGGGGAATGATGATCTCTGTCTTGAGAGAAAATAGAATTTTAGGAGCTCCGGTCGTCCGTTATTCTACTGGGGAATCATCTCTTAGTTGAGGAGGTGGAAATGAAATACTATCTGGTCGTGATCCAGGCTCCATAGTGATAAGATCGACTGCTATCTGGTCGTAATCCAGGCTTTACAGTGACTTACTGGGGAGATGAGATTAAACTTGCTATCTGGTCGTGATCCGGGCTTCACAATTTCTCGATTCTTATCTGGTCATAATCCAGGCTTTAGAAAAAAATGAGTTGTTATCCGGTCGCATCCTGGCTTCAACTTGAATTTAGGGCACACTAATATTCGGTCGACTCCGGGCTTCTTAGTATTTGTCCAGGTAAACTGCTATTCGATCGAAATCCAAGCTTCGCAGTGTCTTGTACTGTTATCTTGTCATAATCCAGGCTTCAGTCCTTTTATCGTTATCTGGTCATAATCCAGGCTTCACGATGCTTTATACCATTATATGGTCGAATCCAGGCTTCATGGTGTTCTGTACTGCTATCTGGTCGTAATCCAGGCTTCACAATACCTCACTTCTTATCTGGTCGTAATCCAGGCTTCAGAAGAAATCAAATGGCTATCCGGTCGTAATCCGGGCTTCCCTTTGGCTTTTGGGCCTACTAATATTCGGTCGAATCCAGGCTTCATAGTAATTGGCCGGGTAAACTGCTATTTGGTCGAAATCCAAGCTTCACAATGTCCCTCACTGTTATCTGGTCATAATCCAGGCTTCAGTGTCTTTTACCACTATCTGGTCGTAATCCAGGCTTTGCGATGTCTCATACCACTATCTGGTCGAATCCAGGCTTCATGGCGTTCGGAGAAATCAAGATACTATCCGGTCGAATCTTGGCTTCATAACTTGCATTAAAGATATACCACTATCTGGTCATAATCTAGGCTTCATGGCGTCTTTGGCTGCTATATTGTTGTAATCCAGGCTTAACAGAAACTTGTATTTCTATCTGGTCGTAATCCAGGCTTCAGAATAACTTGCGGAGCTGTTATCCAGTCGTAATCCGGGTTTCACGGCTTGTGTTTATGACATACCACTATCTGGTCGAATCCAGGCTTCATGGTACTTGTATTGCTATCTGGTCGTAACCCAGGCTTCACAATACTTGTTGAGCTGCTATCCGGTCGTAATCTGGGCTTCACGGCTTGCTGGGAATTAAATTATTATCTGGTCGAATTCGGGCTTCATAGCTTAAAGATAAACCACTATCTGGTCGAATCCAGGCTTCGCGGTGTTTGATACTGTTATCTAGTCGTTCTCTGGGCTTCACAATATGTTGTAGAAATCAAGATACTATCCGGTCGAATCCGGGCTTCATAACTTGAACTTTGTAAAAGTTTGATTGTATCTTTCCTGAAAGGTAAAGGTTAGTCGTATGTAATGCATGACATGTATCAAGCAATGATGTTCTCAAAATAAATGAGATTGTGTTGTATGATGCGTATGCATATGTCATGATGTATGGATATGCAATGTTTTTCTAGCTGGGGAAAATAAATATCAGCTTACTGCTGGAGAAAAAGAGTTGGACTCTTCATTCTCGCTGGGAATAATGACCGAAGATGATTGTGAGAATAATCATGCATGAGAATAAACTGGTGAGAGAATGACTCTGTGGGGAAGAGATGCTCTGCTAGAGGATCTGCTAATTCGGAGGAATAACCTCGATTGGGGATGAATTACCATTGCTGGCGATAATGAATTCTTTTGGAGATTGAATTTCTGCTGGTGGAAGAAGTAGGCTCCGCTGGGGATAATTTTTCTAGTGCTGGTGATAGAGAAATTCTGCTTGGGGAGAATCACTGTTTTTAGATACCTTTTTACTCTGCGGGGAGTGAATATACCTTTAGTCGTATTTTCCAGCTAGGTCTATCCCTATACCTGGTGGACAGAGCAATTGTAAGGTTTGGACATTTCTTGTTTGCCCCTGTTCCTGCCATTACGAGTAATCGTCTTTTGTTTCATATGTAAATATTTATGAGCAACAATTATTGTCAAATGCATATATCAAAAATGAACATTGGACGTTCTTGCAAAACAAAACAGAGAAAGAAAAAACAATTTAAATTTTCTTTGTGAAAATGAATTGTATTGATTTTAAAGTTGGCCTGTAAATAGGCGTTTTTGTACAAGAGGCTGACGTCCTAGTAAGAGAACGCCTCCGAAAGAGAGAATTTATACAGTTTGTGTAAAACAAAGAAAAAAAACAGCTATGTGAACAATCCCACTAGGTTCCAACTCTGCTATTGCCTTTACATCCTCGAGCGTCTCATCGCCTTGCTACTTGGTTGAAGGTAGATCAGATTGATTAGTTTCGTCCGAGCTTGATAGTCGATGTCGAAGTCTGGTTGCAAGATGATCCAATGAGACATAGTGTTACGCTTCAATCCCTAATTTTTGCCTGGACCGCCCTTTCGGGTTTTCAGTCCACCGGGATACCCTTTTTTGCCCAAGCCACCTTTTCAGGTTTTCGACTTGCCGGGTGTACAGATTTTTTCATTTTCATCCCTTATTTTTGCCCGAACCCTTTTGGTTCGCCGGGAAGCCCTTATTTTTGCCTAGGCCAGTCAACCTAGCGGGTCTTTGATCATGCGTAGTATCTTTTCACTATGTCTGCATTGACGGGGTGAGGAAGGTCGTCACCATCCATGGTGGTTAGAATCATCGCTCCTCTTGAGAAAATGTTCTTAACCACAAATGGCCATTCATATGTAGGGGTCCATTTGCCCCTGGGATCACCTTGCGGCAGTATGATGCGTTTGATCACCAGATCCCCGAATCGATACTCTTATCGTCGAACTTTCTTGTTAAATGCCTTGATCATTCGCTTTTGATACGTCTGACCATGACAAATAGCAGTAAGTCTCTTCTCGTCGATTAAGTTCAGCTAATCAAGCCGGGTCTGGATCCAGTCGTCTTCGCTCAAACCTGCATCCTTCATAATCCGAAGAGAGGGTATATGGACCTCAATGGGTAAGACTGCTTCCAGGCCATACACCAAAGAGTAGGGTGTTTCCCATGTTGAAGTCAGTGCTGAGGTTCGGTACCCATGAAGAGCAAATGGTATCATCTCGTGCCAATATTTGTATGTCACCGTCATCTTCTGCACAATCTTCTTGACGTTCTTATCCGGGAACCCGAAATTCATGGATTGGTAATCATCCACGGCCTGATGTGCCAAATGATCCGCCAACACACTCCCCTTGATTGCTTTTTGGGTTGTGTATTGGATATCCTACTTGGTTAAAATCATCTGCCATCTTGCTATTCTTCCGGACAAGGCAGACTTTTCGAAGATATACTTGATTGGATCCATTTTTGAGATCAATAGGGTAGTGTGAGTCAGCATATACTGTCTCAGTCGACGAGCAGCCCATGCCAAAGCACAATAAGTTTTCTCAAGCAGTAAGTATCGGGTCTCACAGTCGGTAAACTTTTTTCTAAGGTAGTAAATAGCATGCTCTTTTCGGCCAGACTCGTCATGCTGCCCCAGCATGCACCCCATCGAATTGTCGAGTACTGTCAAGTATAAGATCAAAGGTCTTCCTTCAACTGGAGGCATCAGAAATGATGGCTCTTGGAGGCTGTGTGGCCCTCTCTTCTGGTAGTAACAGTCTAGCAAGTTCCCCGGACACTTCACAATCATCCTCACCTTCGTCCTCGGCTTGGTTGATTGGACTTTCTAAGTCATAATTGGCAGTAGCAGAGTCGTTATCAGTGGGATCCAGAGTGGATGTGGATATGTATTATGATATGTGAGTGTGTGCAAGACAATAGCTGTTTTAATAAAGTGCAAGATAAAAGAGAAAAACAAGGAGCGCAAAATTTGTAATGCAAGAAAACGTCCAATGCTTTATTGATGATATATGAAAATGACAAATATTAAGCCCTCACAACCAAAGCCACGGTGTCTCGGGCAAGGCACCGGGCCGTAAAGTTTTAAACTGTCGTTACAAATCTCAAAAACAAAAGTCTATTACTGTGTAATAAAAGAAACTGGCACGAAGTCCTTCGCCGTCCAATTGTTCAATCCACCGTTGGTAGTCGGGTAAATCCAGCTATCAATATCTGACTCTTCTTCATCATCCCCAACTGCATTCACTCCCTGATCATGTTTAGGCATGGGAGCGTTTATGACGTTAGGCTTTTCCGGAGCGTCAAACTCGATTTCTTTAGCTTCAATCAGATCTTGCACCTTATTCCTCAAGGCCCAGCAGTTGTTTGTATCATGCCTTGGACTATCAGAGTGATAGGCGCAGCGGGCGTTCGGATTATACAGCGGAGATGTGGTGCTGGGATTCTTCGGGGCTTCCCTTAGAGTGATCAGGTTGGTCTTCAATAACTGCGGTAAAATTTAAGATAAGGTCATACTGAGCCGAGTATACTGTCTTTGCGATCTCTCTACTATTTGCTGATTGTTGCATAGTGGGGCAGCGGTGGGTCTTGATATTACTACCGCATTTACTGCTTGGCGGCGTTCAGGTCGGTTTTGGCTCCTTGAGTTGTAAACTGCACTAGCTTCCTTTCTGAAAGGATTCTTCTCTGAACTTGATGAAGCACCTTTCTGTATCTTGCCACTTTTGATTCCAGCTTCCACTCTCTCCCCAGTCAAAATCAATTTAGTAAATCTAGATGATGAATTGCCGATCAAATGATTGAAAAATGGACCAGAAAAAGTCCCAAGAAACATATCCACCAACTCCCTATCAGACAGGGGGGGTTGAACTCTCCCAGCCAAATCTCTCCACTTCTGAGCATAGTCCTTAAAGCCTTCACCTGTACCCATAGACATACCCTGAAGCTGAGTACGCGTGGGAGCAAGGTCGGCGTTATACTGGTATTGCTTGTAAAAAGCAGTAGCAAGGTCCTCCCAGTTGCAGACGTTAGCTCCTTCCAATTGAGAAAACCATTCAAGCTGAGTCCCTGACAGACTATCTTGAAAGAAATGAACCCACAGGTTTCTATCAGCAGTGTAGGGTTGAATTTTTCTGACGTACGAGCGGAGGTGGAGCTTTGGACAAGATGCTCCATCGTGCTTAGCAAAAACAGGAGCTTTGAATTTGTGAGGGATCACCACCCCAGATGTCAGTCCCAGATCTCCAAAATCCAAACCAGGTATCTTTTGAATCTCCATTGCACTCAACCGGTCTTTAAGTTGCTTATACCTATCCTCAGCAGGAGGATATTGTTCTTCATCAAAATCAGTGTCATTATCAGAGATTATCGGACTAGGAGCCTTTTCTTCCTCTTGATTATCTCCTCCTTTAGATGAATGAGACAAATCAGCTTCCTGTCGCAACCTATTTCCAAATTTGTAACCCATATTCAGGAGGACCACCTTCTTCTTCTTCTTTTTCTTCTCCTTCATGATGAGAGTCTTCAAATCTTCCTTCCCTTTAGCCAAGTTCAGGAACATCTCTTTGAACTGAGCATTTTGTGCTTGAAGAACCTTGATGGCTTGATCGGTAGGTGTTTCAGAAGACATTTTGCGCTGAAATAAACAACAAAGAAGATGAGAAACCTGTAATGATACATGTGATGAGGTGCATGATAATGGAATGCGTATGAAATGATTTCAAATACTTTGGGAGATTTAAATTTGCGAACCAAGAAATAAACAAACTTTATTAAATTCAAACTTGTAAAATGTTTAACAATGCCTTTAAGGCGTTACAAAAGAAATAACTGAAAATAAGTCTAAACTAGAAACAAGCAGAAATCAGAAATCCCAGGGTCGCTTTCCATTCGTGCTGACATAGTCGTTGATTGTCCTTTCATTCTCAAGCTGCCTCGTGAGCCTCAAGATCTTCCTCTCCTGCTCATGATACTTCTCCCTGTAGGTATCCCGCTCCTCCTTAAGCTAAATCCAGGATCTCTTTAATGCCCCAAGATCAGTAGGCATGTAGGGATGGAGAACCGTATAAGGAACACCTTCATTAGTATGCTCTATAATCACCGGCAAAACAGCTTCGTAAGGCATCCCCAGCTTTTGAGCACGGGATCGAACCCACTGGAGATAAGGTTGCATAGGGAGAGAAGTCTTTAATCCTATCTCTTGAGGGTCAGACCTATTCACCATGCTCCAGGCTCGTATAAACCTTCGATGATGCTCTTTAACGTCCTCCTTATAGTCAAAGACAATGTCTGTAAGAAGTAGCTCATGAGGACCGTCTCTACGAGCGCGACCAAACTGTCGTAAATCTAAACAAGGACTGTAAGTTACACCCCCTATAATTCCAAGCAATGGAACATTAGGGTATTCCCCACATCAATCAATGATAGCAACACCTTCCATATCCTTAGAACTCCAAAGAATGTCCGTATGAGCAAGGGACATGATTCTGTAAGCCCAACCTACACCTTCCTCATTCTTCAATACAGGCTTGGGGAGGTGTGAAATAAACCACCTCGCCAATAGCGGAATACAGCACATGAGGGTCCCTCTCCTACGCACCGTACGAGTATAGAGAGCATGCAAGATATCACCCAAGAGGGTAGGCACAGGATTGCAAGACAGGAAGATCTTAACCGCATTCACGTCTATGAAGGAATCTGGATTCGAAAAGAGAACCAAACCGTAGAAAAGGAGAGCCAAGGTGTCTTCAAAAGCTTGAAAGTCCAAGTCATCCCAGAACTGTTGAGCTTGATCCATTAGAAACTTGGCCAAGAAACCTTTAACCCCGCTCTGTGTCTCCCAATTAGACACTACATCAGCCTTTTTTAAGTGTAAAGCTGAAGCAATGTCCTCTGGCCTAGGAGTCTCTTCTAAACCTATGAAGGGTATCTGCTCGAGGATAGATATACCCAACAAATGAGAAAACTCTTCCAAAGTAGGAACTAGCTGATAGTCCGGGAAGATGAAACAATGATGCACTGGATCGAAGAACTGGAATAACACACTCATCATTTGCTCATCAAACCTGGAGGTAACCAAACTAAGAAGATGACTGTGTCTTCTAATGAATGAGGAAGTATCAGAAACTCTCAAGGCCAAATCTTTGAGTTGAGTAGGTATTTTCACAAAGTTAACTCGGATGGTATTTCTGTGCATAGAAGCCATAATCTGCAAAATAGAACAAAGATAAATCCCCTAAGTCTTTGAAATAGTTAGTCTAATGAAGTATGAATGCTATGTTATGATGCATGATGTCATGATAAAACACACCACAGGTATAGCAAGTAACAAACATGGTAAAGGCAAACAAGTCACACAACAACCCTTAAGTCTCAGGCTTGCATGGAGTCTAGGTACTACCCTCTTGAAGTTCAGTTGGTTCAACCTGTCCTAATAATAGTAACCGGGTTCTAGAGGTTCTCAATATCACTGACCATCCTCCATCGGTCATGGTTTTAGCTCACGCAATCTTTTCTTGCGGACGGAACTATCTCGAGAGTATGGTCTCAATGAGTGTAGTATCGAGTATCAACCAGTTCTCAGCTTTATGCCGAGGCCGGCTATCTCACTACTTCCTATGGCCAAGTTGGTCAATTATAGGTTCTAAGGTCAGTTGATGCTTAACGACCCATATAGCAGCCCCATATTCTCCTCGTTTCTCCACAAGGGATACCGGTACCAACCAATGTGCCACATCAACGTAGATACTGCTTCAACCGTATCGGTATACGATGTACAGTTCCCTCACAGTTTATTGCTACTTACCTAAAAGGTGTTCCCCAGATCCGGGTTAGGATCTATAGTAACTCCAATATAAAGCCCACAAAGATAAAGCAATCAAATCAAACAATAGAAGCAATATGCTGAACTAATCCTAAGGTATACCCCACTTATTAACTCCCCAGCAGAGTCACCAGTTCTGTGATACGGTGGCCAGAACCGGACTGTTTTAGGAAAATGCTGGTTTGCGTTTTGCGTTTGTGTTTGCAAAATGTCGCGGTAAGCAAGAGTCGCCACCGACTTTTATTTTATCCAATAGGAAAGGAAAAAAGAACAGAAAAATTCCCTTTTTCGAGTTTTTGAGTACGGAGGGTAGATTATAGAAAGGGAAGGTATTAGCACCCTTTTTATCCGTGGTTTTCCACGGGCTCTTAGGTACTTATTCATCATTTTCAAAGTTGCTTGTGTGTGTTTGATTTATAAAAAAAAGTTTTTGTTTTACTTCGTGTGATACAGTGGGAGAACTGACTTGAGTTTTGCGTTTGTTTTCGCAAATGTTTCGGTTGAGCAAGAGTCGCCACCGACTTTTTATTTTATCCTAAGGAAAGGTTAAAAAGCACAGCAAAAACCTTTGAGATGTTTTCTTGGGTTCGGGGAGTAGATTATAGAAAGGGAAGGTATTAGCACCCTTTCTATCCATGGTTATCCATGGGCTCTTAGTTACTTGCTTAGATCAACTTGCCTTGATTTTCAATTGTTTGAAATGGTGCTTTCAATTGTTTGAAATGGTGCTTTGTGTGTGTGGGTTTTGAAAATGTTTTTGAAAAGAGGCCAATGTGGTGGCAACCTTTGTAATGATCCATGTTGGGATGTATACAAAGATGTATGTCTTTTGAAAAAGATTTCAATGTTTTTGAAAGTTGTTTTTGAAAGTGTAGTGATGTGTGGTTTTGAAAAAAGAGGCAAGTGTTTTTGTTTTGCAAGTTGGCAAGTAACCAAGAGTTATCTACCCTAAATTTCTCAAAGATCATTGCAATGTTTTAACCCTTTTAACAATTTTGTTCCACCATTGTATTTGGTGGACAATCTTATTTTAGGATGTGAACGGGACGGGTGCGGGTCATCGTTTAGACCATGATTGCAATGGTGCCAAGTATCTTTGGGCAATTTTTCTTTTAAGGGACTTGATCATTTTTTAGGCAACTTTTGAAAGCGTCATCGAGGGACTATGATCATTTGATTGTTTTGTTTTTTTTGCCAAAGATACCTAACATGCAATATGGCCCATTATTGAAGGCAACAAGTGGAATACCCTAGGGGTGCAAGTGTGATTAGTGTTGTCCATTTTCATGCTTGTTTATCTTGAATTTAGGTCAAACTATTTGTTGTTTTTGATTTGCATACAAACCCTAATTCTAACATGGCATAATTAGAAAGCTTTTAAATGCGAAAAATAAAAGGGTCCTAAGTTATTACAACACAATATATGGGATGGGGGATACAAATGTTCAAATGGGGGTATTTTGACAAGAAAATAAATTCTAACTATTACATCCAAATTGAAATTCTACAAGGGATTTAATTGCACAAGTATTAAATAAAATAAAAATAAATATGCAAAAATGCAAAAATGGTTTTCATATGTATGTAAAAAAGTATTTATCATGTGTCAAATAAACAAAAATAAAATGAATTAATTTTTGATGTTTTTAGGTATTTAGGGCAAAACCCTAATTTTGCTAAATAAATGTATTAATTATTTAATATATGCAATATTTATTAATTATGTACAAAAATAAATAAAAGAAGGTATATTATAAAAGAAGGTATTTTTGAGGTCAAAATATTAATAAAAATAAAATGTATTAATTCCTTGTATTTTCCCTAAATATATTAATAAATATATAAGTATTTACATTATTTATTAAATATATATATTATGTACAAAAAATAAAATATTTAATATTTACAAGAAAATATATTTTTTATAAAAATGTTTTCAAGAGATAATATAAAATAAAAATCAGAAATAAAATATGTTTGTATTATTTTTTTTGTATTTTAAAATAAAAGCATCTATATTTATTTATTTACATATATCAAATTAGAACAAATAAATGCCTAAAAATGCAAAAAAAAAAGTGAAAAAAATAATTTTAATATTTTTTATGTTTTGACAAAAATAAATAAATCAGAAACAAAAATCAAAAGTCAAAAATAATGGAAATAAAATGCAATGGGCCAAGGAGGTGCAAATGTAAAAACATGGTGTAAAAAGGAAAAATATCACAGGCCCAGCTCATGAAAGGTTGTCTTCAACCTCTGAACAACAAACAGAGCAAACACGTGATTCCTGCTATCTCCTGATTCCTGGACTTTTAGCACAAACTCATAACATGAAAGATGTCAAGCATCAAGCCACGATTCCATACATATAAAAAACTTAACTTAACTCTCAGAAATGAGAGAGAATTTCTCCATCCCTAATTCTTAACCTAAGTTTTTGTCAATGTTCAGGTTCTAAATACTCTCAGCACATGCAATATAAATGGAAAGTGAGGATAGGTATAGCTTCAGCGCCATGGATAAAACATTTTTCATTCATAAACTTAGAGCTAACTCTTCCTATATTGAGAGATAGAAGTCCGTGAACTTACCTATTCAGCTTGGATCGTGTCTAGCAGTGGAGGCACTTTCAAGGCAAGGTGAGGATTGGTACAACTTGCTTGAAGTTCAGGGATGCTATTCCAACCTTTAACTTGCTTTGAAACCAACTGTATCAAGCTATGGAAATCAACCTGCAAAACAGAAAAAATGAAAATGGTGAAGTTGGTTAGAGGTGTTACAGGTCGTGTCCAATGCTTGGGATAGCTTGTATATGTGGTATGGAATGTGTATGAATTGGTCTTAGCAAGAATGCACGAGTGGGCTGAGTTATGGAAGTCCAACTGCAGAGGTGACTCTGTTTTCTGCAGTAGGAAGGTGTTTTGAGGTTTGATGATGCTTGGAGGGTGTTTTGCTCGTGCCTTAGCTTAGGTTTTATGTTTAGAAGGTGTACAACAAGTTTGTCTTAGCTTGTGTTGGCAGAAATGAGAGTTGTTATAAGTTATGCCAAGTTACTTCTAACTTAAGCAAGAAATGGCAAGTTGGTTTTACAAGCTTGTGCAGGCCCCTCTAATGTGCTGCAACCATCCCCCTTGATCAGTGTGACATGCTTCTGAACTTGTGCCAAAGAGATTTGCCTTGTACTTCTTGATTTGCAAATTTGACATAAAGTTCAACTTTTCCAAAATGGATATATTGCTTTTTCTAATTATGGCTCAATCTTGTATGCAATGCTTAAACACACAAGATAAGACTTAAACATGAAGGATTGGCATTAAATTTATGAGTGTGAATGAGATAAAGGACCTGTAATCTAGCTTAGAACATGCTGAGCTCAAAAATGCAAAGTTATGAACATGTAAATTGGCCATGAACAAAGTGAGTTTTGCTCATATTGCCAAATTCGATTCTCCCTAACCATAAGGTTGTTTGATGAGTTCTTTGACATTTTAGAAAGCTTGGAATGTGTACTACAATCCATATTTGTAATGAAAATTGAAATTCCAAGTGGAAGCATGTGAAAAGTAGCCATGAAGTTAGGCAAAAATCCTGCCTAGAATAGGTCAAAAAAATTTCTAAGTTAAGAATGTTTTGCACCCTTGTTCCAAAAATCATAACTTGAGCTACAAGCTTCTTTTGAGGAAACTTTGTGAATCAAAGTTGTAGATTTTGCAATAGACTACAACTTTCATGTTTTGACTTTTCCTTGAATCCAAATGCATCTAGATGAAAAAGTGGGACAAAGTTAGGAAAAAATTAGGGATTTTCATAACTTAGAAAAATTCTAAGTTATGAAAATTCTTCATTTTAAACCCTAATTTGCAATTTTGGGTTTCTTGATGAACAAGTTTCATATTTTGGCATGTTTTGATGAAAAATGAATCTTGACACTTGATTTTGACCAAAAAGTCAAAGTTTGACTTTTCAGTATACAGTCAAAAATTGATCAATTGACTGGAAAATTCATCTGTCAATCTTGTGCATTTGGGATCTTTTGAACTTGTTGAACATGTCAAAACAATTCCATGGGGTCCTTGAGTCCATATATGAGCTTGGTTTGCCATTGGCTAGGTCAAACAGTCAAAAATTGCCTTTGTGCAGTCAAAACCCTAAAAATGACCATTTTGCCCTTTTGGTGATCTGATCAAATTTCTTGTGGATTTGTGATCCAAACTTGACCTAATGGTCCATATGGGTTCATAATGTTGATGTGGGTCAAAAATCATGAGGTTTGACTGTCAATTGACCACAGTTGACTTTTTCCCCAATACAGCTGATTTATAGGTCAACTGTCCAGTTAACTGGGCAAAGATTGGAATCAAGGCTTGAAATTTGGTATGGGTAAACTTGGGAGTCCAACATGAAGCATGAAAGTCATCTTAGGCATTTTAGGTCAAAACATCTTTGTGCAAACACAAACCCTAATTTGGGTCAACAGTGCAAGGAGAAGTCTTGAGCTGAGGAAACCCTAGCTGGATCTTGAGCTCCAAGGGTCTTGTGGTGAGAAAATGTTGAGGAAATGGGAGGGAAAATTTTGGGGTACAACACTTCGATTTAACCCTTTCTTCTGTTTTCAAGAGCGTTACGAAGTTGTTTTGAAAACTTTGTTTGAAAGAGAGTGTAAGTGTGAAAAATGAGTTTGTTTGTTTGAGCAAGTACTTAAGAACTAATCTACCTACTCGAAAAAGAGAATGTCTCTGTTCTTGTTTCCTTTAGACAGTGCTATCCCACTATTAATGAGTAGGTAGCACCGTCGTTGGAGTTTTAAGGGTCAATTCGAAAGGGACGTACGATCACCAAAGCAATGTTAGGACGTCTTAGTAATAACCCTAATGTCTTAGATCAATTATTCGAGGCAACAATTCTGAGGCAACCATTCTGAGGCAACTTTTCTGAACGGGACTTTGATCTTTGTTTAGACAAGAGAGCGACCACTAAAGTATCCTATACTTAATGACCGTTTATCAAAGGCAACCAAAGTGGGAGTGTACCCTAGGAGTGCGCATGTGCGAGTGATTCAATTTTCGATTATTATCTTTGCACATTTAGGGTTTGCTAATTGTTTTAAATTTAATCATACATTCTTGTTATGCATCCCTATTATTCATACATCTAACAGTCAATATTTTTAGGAATTTAAAGTGCGGAAAATAAGCTATGCTATTACAAGGCTTCGGGCGTTTACATAGCCAAAAACAAACCCTTAAAAAAATGATAAATGAAAGTAAAAAGTCCTAATTAATCTATTACAACTTGTGAGCAATTATATCAATATGGTAAAATAATAAAAAAGCACGCACGATGAAATTTAGAACGAGAGAGAACTAGGGTTTTGACCCTGTCTAACCTAATCGAAAGAGAAACTATTTTTGTTGTTTTTTAATTATTTTTAAGAAAAGAAAAAGGTTTTTGAATTAAATATAAAATGGATTAGTAATTAAATTAATTTAAAGAAAATAATTTACATGGCCTATTTTTGTATTTTTGGTTATAGAAAATAGAATTTAAATTAAGTTAAAACCCTAATCGTTCTAATTAATTTTAATTTATTTTACAAAAAAGAAATTAAAGTTACCTAAAATTAAATAACCTAATTCAATTAATTTTTGTATAAAATAAATAAATATCCTAAGTTTAATTGGATGAAATATTATTTTTATGATTTTTTTTTATAAAAGAAGTAATTAATTTGTGTTAGTAAAAATAATTTAAATGAATAAATAAAGAAAATACAAAGAGAAAAAAAGTGGCTTGGTATCAGCGGTTCTGATAAGAGGATGATGATCCAGAAGATGATGGTGACCAGAAGATGATGGTCCATAGGATGACGGTCCAGAGGATGACGGTCCAGAGGATGGTGATACTGGATCTGCTCCTGGCCAGCAGATTATGACCATCAAAAGATTAGGTGAGCTGGATCTGGCTGGGACTGATGGATCCAGAGGATGATGCCCAAGGGATGCTTGATCTGGTCTTGGTTGGTGAAATCAGAAGATATCCCCCCACAGATGTAGGCGCTGGATCTGGTGAAAACAAAGGGAAAAAAGGCCAGAGGGTCACGCTTGGGATCGAACCCAAAATCATGAATTTTTGACTTCCTCCTTCTGAACAACTGCGATGGGTGTTAGTTCATCAACATACGGAAATAAACAATAGATCAGAGCCATAGGTTTCTGGCCAGAATAAACGTGCCAGAATGTAAACCGGCCAGTAAAGCGATGATATGCTATAGTCTTCCTCCCTGGATCCGTCGCTTAAAACTCATAACTTTTACCTACAGATATAGCAATGTAGCTGTAACCCTGTACATCTCAGAAATCACATACGAGCTATACAAATAAAATTCAAAATCATGGATCAGCTGGGTTTGACCCGCTGATCACAATGACCCCTTCCATTTAGACCAATTTCACCTGCATGAGAAAACCCCAAAACGTACCAAGAAAACCTAACAATGGCATATCTTTGTATTTTTATCAAAAATACAATTAATTATTATCAACAATTTGCAAATGTTTCAATGAACCATAATATATAAGTAATTCATGCTACAAATGCCAGAATCATGATATTGGATTTCAAGAAGAAGCCATTGTCGTGGCTGACTTACAGTGAGTTCTAGCGCTGGAAACTCTTTGTTCTTGATTGGTATAGCTTGCTTGTGATCCCAGGAATCGAATGAGATGGCTAGGGGACCTTGAAAGTGCCTGGAAGTAAAAAATCAAATCACCACTTTTCTTTGATTTTTTCAAGTTTGGTTCTTGTTCTTGCGCCTCTAAAACCTTTTTATTTTTGTCTGCAAATGTTCCCTATATACTGAGGAATGAATTAGGTTTTCAATTATGCTATCAATCTTCCTCCATTATAGATTTTGATTTGGATTTGATTCACTTGAAAATATTTATAAAAATAGGTCAAAACCAATCTTTTGTGCACACAAAGGCTTTGCACGATTTCAATCTCTTGCTAGCTGGATATAGAACCTGAAACATGCACAATATCTTGAGATTTCAATGATTTGGATTTTTCATGATTTGTTTTGATTTAGATTGATTTAATTCAAACAAAAATAAAAATAAATAATAAAAATAAGATAAAGACAAGTGGAAAGGGATAGGGCTCGTGGACCATGCTACCAACTCAAAACAGGTTCAAAAGATTAGGCCCATTTAACAAAAATTGCAATTTGAGGCATAGTTGACTTTTGACAATTTTGCAAAAAGGGTCAACTTAACCAATGCATAACTTCCTCAATTTTGACTCTTTGAAGGTGTTATTTGACTTTTTAGAAAGCTTGAGATGTCCTCTAAGCAACCCTTTTAGTCTCATATAAATTTGGTATTCCATGTTCATGTATGAAGCTTTGACAAAAAAGGTATTTTTGTTGACTTTTCAAAATGACCTATAATGTCCAAATTCATAACTTCTTGTGAGTGCATATTTTGAGCTTGGGAGATGAAGATGGATTGTATAGCATTTAATCCTCTTAAAAATGAGCTTTGGGTGGGTCATTTCTCATAAAGTATAAGAAAGTTATGCTTGGTCAAAGTTGAGTTGACTTTTCCTACAAAACCCTAATTTAGCAACTTTTGGTTCTTGATGAATTATGAGTAATCCTTGATGAATCATGATCAAACCTTGATCAAATGATGAAATATACTTCAAAAAGAGTATGTTGACCAAATTTTTTGAAGTTTTACTGTTTGTAGGCCACAGTTGACTTTTGTCCTAGCACAGTCGATTTTTAGGCCTTTGAGTAATTGACTAAGCAAACTTCCTCTGCAAGGCTTGAAACTTGACATGGATGATCTTGAGAACATATTATGACAATGGTTAGAATTTAGGACCCCTTGGAATCAAGTATCTTGATGCAGTATGAAACCCTAATTTGAGGTAGACTGCCTTAGGAGAGAGTTTGTCTGGTTAACCCTTGGACTTCCTTGAGCAACTTGAGGATCTTTCTTGAAATGTTTTGAGAAATATGGGAGGACAAATTTTGGGGTACAACACTGCCCCTATGCCCAAGCACGACCGTGATGTCAACGCCATCGAGGAAGATATGTTTGTTACTTCAGTTGATGAACTTGTGACCCACTCTCGATTATCAAAGAGAATTTGTTGAATGCTGGTGTTTTCCCAGGCTGTGATGAAAGCTGTCATTTCTGTTTATCCTCACCAACCAACTGTCCTTTATTAAAAGCAGGCGTTCAGTGCCTAATAGATAACAAGGAAATTTTGTTCGAAAATACTTTTATTCCAACTGTTTCTTATAATGATGTTTCCATCGTGACCATTTCCGACAATTCTTCTAGGGTCTCCACCAAAAGACCTGTTAGAATTACATCAGTTCCAAAAGTAGCTCCATTGATAATTACAATGCCTAGACCAATCTCGTATTCATCAGACAAAACCATACCATGGAATTATGGAGGGGATGTCTACTACACGATATCAAGCAAGATTGGCCAGCTGCTGAAGATTCAAGTTCTGAGAAAGTTGACTCTGATGTCAGTAATATTGCAGGGACTAGTAAGATAACCCGCAATGGGAGGGTTTTCTCTCCAGAAATTGCTCCTCCCAAAGCTATTTCTGGACCTGTAATCATTCTTGTTGCTGCTTCTCCTCCAAAGGCTATTCCTAGTCCTGCAATCATCTCTGATAATACTCTTGTTGACAAAACTATTACAATCCCTGCTATCACCCCTACAGACATTCCTTCTACCGAGTCAACCGAGACTCGAGGTAAAGGTATTTTGGTTGAGCCTGTCCGGACGAAGGCACAATCAGTGGCTATCCCTGAGACCTCCCGGAAAGATATGGAGGAAATTCTAAAGATCATAAAAAGAAGCGACTACAACGTAGTCGAGCAACTGGGGCAAACTCCATCAAAAATTTCCATGCTAGCTTTATTACTATGTTCTGAGGCTCAAGCAAAAGCCTTGGTAAAGTTCCTGAAAACTTCCCATGTACCCCAAGAAACATATGCCGATCAGTTCCAAGACTGCGTAGCCAGCTTGACTGCAGATAATGGCTTAGGTTGTTCAGATGCTGATTTAACGCCAAGAGGGAGGAATCATAACAAGGCATTACATGTCTCAGTTTAATGCATGGGCACGACCTTGGCTCATGTTTTGGTTGACACTGGTTCGTCTCTGAATGTATTGCCTAAAAAGGCTCTTGATAGGCTTGACTGTGAAGGACTGACATTGAAACCGAGAAACATAGTAGTGAGGGCTTTTGACGGCTCAAAAAGGATGGTGCATGGGGAAGTGGACATCCCCATAAAAGTTGGAACCCAAACATTTGATTCAACTTTTTATGTAATGGATATTAGCCCTTCATACTCCTGCTTATTAGGCTGACCGTGGATCCACAATGCTGGTGTTGTTACCTCTACGTTGCATCAAATGTTGAAATATCCAATTCAATGGAAAATCATCACCGTTCATGGAGAAGAAGAGTATATGATCAGCCATCTAAATTCCTTCAGATATGTGGAACTAGATGGTGAATTTATTGAAACTCCATTCCAGCACTTTGAAGAAGTCCCACAAGATGTGGCAGTAACCAAGGTTGTGTCTCAAGTTCCCAAGATTACAAGGCCTCCACTCAAGATGTCGTCTTTAAAGGATGCCAAGACAGTGGTAGAAGAAGGTGGATGCACTATTTGGGGTCAACTCCCAGATATCCCATACAAATCTGACAAATTTGGTATGGGTTTCACTTCAGGTGCCCAGAAATTTGTGCTCCACGCTCGTGCGGGAGGACCACCCTTGAAGATCAGCAACTGCGAAGTCAATGCAGTGGAGGATGATGAAGACATCTATTACATGGAGGATTGGATTTTCCCAACTGTCAGTGGAGGGCCCAACAATTGGGAAGCTAGAGATTTCGTCCCAATCACTTTTATCCCACAGTAATTTGTCTTTACATTTTATCGGATCTGTAATATTAAAACAATTCAGACTCTTAAAACCTCGTGTCTTACCCGAGGCACAATGGTCCATTTGTAAGGGTTATTATCTCATTTCCATATGACATCAATGAATCATGGACGTTTTTTCATACAAACTTTATGCTCATTGTTTTTCTTTTTTACATTTTCATTTCTTTCAAAGATAACTATACTCTTACACACACTCACACTCATAATGCAGGTTTACATCCATTCGAGATCCCATGGGTAACAATTCTGCTATGGCCTTCTGTGGTTCTGAAAATCTAATCTACCAAGCTGAAGACGAAGGTGAGGAAGATTGTAAAGTACCAGGGGAACTCGCCAGGTTACTGCAACAAGAAGAGAGGACCATTCAGCCCCACGAGGAACCAGTGGACGCAATCAACCTAAGTACCGAAGAAGACAAAAGAGAAGTCAAGGTGGGTGCCAATCTGGAACCCAGTATCAAAGAGCGTCTAATTCAGTTGTTACACGATTATGTTGAAGTCTTTGCCTGGTCGTATGAAGACATGCCATGACTTGATGCAGATATTGTGGTACATCGTCTACCAACAAAGGAAGATTGCCCATCGGTGAAACAAAAGGTCTGTCGCATGTGACCAGACATGTCGGAGAAGATTAAAGCAGAAGTCGTGAAACAATTCAACGCCGGATTCTTGGCCATCACCTCCTATCTGCAGTGGGTTGCTAATGTCATTCCTGTGCCCAAAAAAGACGGCAAAGTACGAATGTGCGTGGACTACAGAGATTTGAATAGGGCAAGCCCTAAGGATGATTTCCCACTTCCCCACATTGATGTTCTAGTTGACAATATGTCACAACATAAAGTGTTTTTCTTCGTGGACGGTTTCTCAGGCTACAACCAAATCCAAATGGCACCTGAGGACAGGGAGAAAACAACCTTTGTCACACAATGGGGCACATTCTGCTACAAGGTTATGCCATTCGGAATGAAGAATGCTGGGGTAACCTATCAGCGTTCCATGGTAGCCTTATTTCACGACATGATACATCACGAAATAGAGTTATATGTGGATGACATGATAGCTAGATCTCAAATAGAAGAAGAGCATCTTGATCATTTACAGAAACTGTTTGAGAGACTAAAGAAATCCAAGTTGAGGTTGAACCCAAATAAATGCACGTTTGGAGTGAGGTCTGGTAAACTCCTAGGCTTTGTTGTCAGCAATAAAGGAATTGAAGTAGATCATGTCAAGATGAAAGCGATACAAGAGATGCCTGCTCCACATACTGAGAAGGAAGTCAGAGGTTTCTTGGGACATTTAAACTACATTGTTAGATTCATCTCTCACCTGACAGCTACTTGTGAACCAATCTTCAAATTACTGAAGAAAGATCAAGTAGTCAAATGGAATGATGAGTTCCATGTTAGAACATATTTTGATTCTACAACCCTTGGTTAGAGTTTTGATGATGATAAATACAAAGAATAAATAAATACAAAGAACAAATATGCACCTTAAAAATATGTTTTATGTATGCAGAAGTTATGATCAAATCAACATCAGAAGATAAGCCATAAGTGCTACACGCTGAAGCAATTAGAACATACGCTGAAGATTGATGACCAGAACCTGTGCTTAATCAAAGTAAACTCTGACTCTGAACAAGAACGTATCAAACCAAGTCATCAATATTCTGAAGCGTCATCAGCAGTAAGGAGAAAAGATTCTGAAGCGTTACTGAACATTCAAGACAGCATCAATTCCAACGACTTCCTTCAGACAAGATCTTCTCCAAAAGGAAAGTGTGTTAATGACATTAAACATGCTTTATGATCAATGTCTTTACACTACCTATATAAACAAGTCAGCTTTCAAAATGAAGCATGCACGTACATACAATGATTTTGCTAGATCACCACTCACGCATATTCAAGCTGCAAGCAATTTCATTATTTATTCTAAGCTATAAACCTGTGCAATTTATCACAGTTGTGATAAACCGTTTTTGTTAGAAAAACAACAACACATATTGTATAATCATATTGAAAAAGATATCTTTGAGATTAACCGGATTGTGGTTGTACTCAAGAAGACTTTAACAGTTGTTAAAGTAGCTTTTGTAATCTTGTTGAGATTAGTGGATTAAGACCTCGTTGGAGAGAGGTGAAATCACCTTGACGAGTGGACTGGAGTAATTTGAGATCAAACGAACCAGGATAAAAATATTGTGTCATTAAGCTTTTTAGATCCAAGTTTTCAAATCAACCCCTCCTTCTTGTGTTTTTCACATCTTCAATTGGCATCAGAGCGCCTGGTTCTGAGCTTAAATACTTAACCGTGTCAGTACAAGATCCAAGCTTCAGAAAAACACTATGGTGGGACCAAGCTAAAACATCAGCAATGACAACAATGAAGACAGGGACAAATTTAGTGGTAAACCTCTAGTCTTTGATGGAGAAAACTTTGACTACTAGAAAGACAAAATTGAGAGTTTCTTTCTGGCCCATGATGCTGATCTGTGGGACATGGTAACTGATGGATACACGCATCCTGTGGATGGACGTGGTCAGAAGATAGACGGGAAAATGATATCTAATCAGCAAAAGCGTGAATTCATAAACCACCACAAGGCTAGAACAATTCTCCTCAGCGCCATTTAATACTCAAAATATGAGAAAATATCAAACAGAGAAACTGCCAAGAATATGTTTGACTCTCTGAGAATGACGCATGAAGGCAACATTCAAGTCAAAGAAACCAAGGCCCTTGCGCTCATTCAGAAGTATGAGGCATTCAAGATGGAAGATATTGAATCAATAGAAACTATGTTTTCAAGATTTCAAATTCTTTTTGTTGGACTAAAAGTTCTTGACAAAGGGTATTCTACTATTGATCATGTTAAGAAGATCATCAGAAGCTTGCCCAAACAATGGAGGCCAATGGTCACAGCACTTAAGCTAGCCAAAGATCTCAACAAAATCTCTCTGGAGGAACTTGTTAGCTCCCTCAGAAGTCACGAGATAGAGCTAGAAGAAGACGAACCTCAAAAGCAAGGTAAGCCATTAGCTTTAAAATCTAACAGAAAATCCGACTCCAAAGTTTTGCAGGCTATGGAAGAAACTTCTGATGGATCCTCATTAGAAGAAGATGAACTATCTCTCCTCTCCAGAAGGGTGAACCAACTGTGGAAGCAGAGACAAAGGAAGTTCAGAAATCCCAGAAGATCAGAGAATCAGAATGAATCCTCCTCTAGATACAGAAAGTCTGAGTCCTCTTCTGGACACCGAAGATCTGAAGGTTCTTCAGGATACAGAAAGCCAAACAACAAGGACATCACCTACTATGAATGTAATGAGCAAGGACACTACAAAAGTGACTGCCCAAAGCTTCAGAAGGAAAAGCCCAAAAAGAAGTTTCTCAAGGAAAAGAAGAAAAGCCTCATGGATACATAGGATGATTCTGACACATCTGAAGCTGACTCAGAATCAAATGATGAAAGAGCAAACATAGCTCTCATGGAAAACGTATCAGAAAATAGTGAAGCTTCTGGTTCAGATTCAGAACCAGACACTGAAGAGGTATTCCCTGACTTTACCATAAACTTTACTAAGGATGAAGTTGCTGAAAGCCTAAATGAAATTCTAGAAAGGTATCAGCAGATCAGAGTTAAATTCAAAAACCTGAAAAGGAATCTTGCCTCTGACTCTGAAAATACTGAGAGTCTCAGATTGGAGAATTCTGAGTTAAGAGAAAAAATTTCAAAATTAGAAAATCATTTGCAAAACTCTCAGAAGGAAACAACCTCTGAAACTCCCAGCAATGTTGATGAGATCATCAAAGAGTATGATCACAACTTTCATAAGTTTCTAGCTAAAAACATAGACAGAAGCAAAATGGCTTCAATGATCTATGGAGTTAGCAGAAATGGCAGAAAAGGGATAGGATATCAAGGTAAGGTACCTACACCAAAAAATTCCATGGACATAGTTATAAAACGCACACCACTTAATTCACATTTTATATATGGACACACACATGACATAAAATACACAAGTAGTGATTATTCTGTCAAACCAAAATTCAATCAGAATTTTGGTAAAACTAACAAATCAGGACCCAAGAAAATGTGGGTACCTAAGGATAAAATCATACATGTGGCAGATATCTTTAGCAACAAGGCTAAGACACCAATCATGGTACCTGGACTCTGGCTGCTCACGACACATGACGGGAAGAAGGCATATGTTCCAAAGCCTGGAACTTAAGCCTGGAGGCCACGTGGGCTTTGGAGGCAATCAGAGAGGAAAGATCATTGGCTCTGTAACAGTAGGTAATGGAAATCTTCCCTCTATAAGTAATGTTTTATTAGTTGATGGATTAATGCATAACCTGTTATCCATAAGTCAATTAAGTGATAATGGTTATGATATAATCTTCAATCAAAATTCATGCAAAGCTGTTAGTCAGAAATATAGGACTATCCTATTTAATGGAAAGAGGAAAAACAACATTTATAAAATAAAACTTTCTGAACTAAAGAGTCATAATGTAAAATGTCTACTGTCTGTTAACAACGAGCAATGGATCTGACACAGAAGATTGGGACATGTTAGTATGAGAAGAATATCTCAGATTAACAAACTCAATCTAGTCAGAGGACTTCCTAACTTGAAGTTCAATTCAGATGCTCTGTGTGAAGCATGTCAGAAAGGCAAATTTGCAAAACCTGCTTTCAAATCCAAAATTGTTGTTTCCACCTCTAAGCCATTAGAACTTCTGCATATTGACTTATTTGGACCAGTAAAAACTGCTTCAGTCAGTGGCAAGAAGTATGGGTTAGTAACCGTAGATGACTATAGCAGATGGACATGGGTAAAGTTATTAAGACACAAGGACAAGTCACACTCTGTGTTTGTTACCTTCTGCAACCAAGTTCAGAATGAAAAGGATCTTAGAATTGTCAAAGTCAGAAGTGATCATGGTGGAGAATTTGAAAATAAAGATTTTGAATTATTCTTTAATGAAAAAGGCATTCTGCATGATTTCTCTTGTCCTTGAACTCCCCAACAAAATGGAGTTGTAGAACAAAAGAACAGAACATTGCAAGAAATAGCCAGAACCATGATCAACGAGACTAACGTTGCTAAGATCTTCTGAGCAGAGGCAATAAACACAACATGTTACATTCAAAATAGAATCTCCATAAGACTTATTCTGGAAAAGACTCCATATGAATTGTGGAAGAACAGAAAGCCCAACATTTCTTATTTTCACCCATTTGAATGCACATGTTTTATTCTGAATACAAAAAATTATTTGAACAAGTTTGACTCTAAAGCACAAAAGTGTATTATGTTAGGATACTCTGAACGCTCGAGAGGGTACAAAGTATACAATACAGAAACACAGATTGTTGAAGAGTCAATCAGTGTTAGGTTTGATGATAAGCTTGACTCTCAAAAGTCAAAGCAGAATGAACTCCTTGCAGGTATGGAAGTTGAACTCGCAGGTACTGAAGACAACTCATCAGAGGTTCTCAACAAAGACACTCCCTCAACAACAGAAAGAGTCACTGCAAGCAATCTAGCACCTTCTGTTGATCAACTCCAGAAAAGACTATCCAGAAGCAGCATTGATCATCCAGAAGATACAATACTGGGAAAGAAGGAAGATCCAATCAGAACAAGATCAACATTCAGAAACTCTGAAGAATCCCTCATGGGACTGGTCTCTCTGATTGAACCAACAACAATTAATGAAGCACTTCTGGACAATGACTGGATTCTAGAAATGCAAGAAGAACTAAATCAATTCACCAGAAATGACGTATGGGATCTGGTTCCCAAACCAAAAGGATCCAACGTCATTGGTACAAAATGGGTGTTCAGAAACAAATTGAACGAGCAAGGAGAAGTCATCAGAAACAAAGCACGACTGGTGGCACAAGGTTATAGTCAGCAAGAGGGGATAGACTATACAGAAACCATTGCTCCAGTCGCCAGGTTAGAATCTATTAGACTCTTAATATCATTTGTTATTAATAAAGGCATTACTCTGTATCAGATGGATGTCAAAAGTGCATTCTTAAATGGATATATATATGAAGAGGTATATGTGCACTAACCCCTTGGTTTTGAGAGTTACAAAAATCCAGAATATGTTTTCAAACTAAAGAAGTCACTCTATGGTCTGAAACAAGCTCCTAGAGCTTGGTATGAAAGACTAAGTAACTTCCTGTTAGAAAAGGAATTCACCAGAGGGAAAGTGGACACAACCTTGTTCTGTAAGACAGTTAAGAATGACATGTTAGTTTGTCAGATTTATGTTGATGACATCATATTTGGATCTACTAAACCCTCTATGGGAAGAGATTTTGCTAAATGTATGCAGGCAGAATTTAAGATGAGCCTAATGGGGGAACTCAAATTCTTTCTGGGCATTCAGATAATTCAAACTCCAGAAGGAACTTACATTCATCAGAGAAAATATGTCAGAGAACTTTTGAAGAAATTTGATCTCTTAGAATGTAAGCCCTCAAAGATTCCAATGCATCCCACGTGCATTCTGGAAAAGGAAGAGGTAAGTAAAAAGGTAGATAGAAGGTCTACATAGGTATGATTGGTTCTCTTCTCTATCTGACAGCTTCAAGGCCTGACATTCTATTCAGTGTTTTCATTTGTGCTAGATTCCAATCAGATCCTAGAGAATCTCACTTAACAGCAGTTAAGCGAATTTTCAAGTATCTGAAAGGTACTGCTAATCTGGGTTTGTTTTATAGAAAATCAAATGATTACAGCTTAGTAGGATACTGTGATGCTGACTTTGCTGGAGACAGAGTAGAACGTAAAAGCACTTTTGGAAGCTTCCAGTTTCTGGGAGAAAATATGATCTCATGGTCCAGCAAAAGGCAATCCACAATAGCACTATCAACAGCAGAAGCTGAATACATAGCAGCTGCTGGATGTAGTACGCAAATGCTCTAGATGAAAAGTCAACTTGAAGACTTCAATATATTTGAAAGTAACATTCCTATCCTCTGTGACAATACTTCGGCTATTTGTCTCAGTAAAAATCCTATTTTACATTCTATGGCTAAGCATATAGAAATAAAACATCATTTTATTAGGGACTATATTCAGAAAGGGATTCTTAACTTAAAATTCATTGACACAAACCATCAATGGGATGATGTCTTTACAAAACCTCTTTCTGAAGATAGGTTTAACTTCATTCTGAAACATCTCAGCATGAAGCTTTGCCCAGAATAAATTGTTTTATTTACATATCTTAACCTTCAGAACTTAGTTATTTTCTGTGAACTACTAATCAACCTGCCTTCAGAGTTTTAGAAGTACAAATTGCATCAGAATCTATCCATAAAGATCTGAACGTTTCATTTCAAGGATAGAAGTGTGTTGTTCACGTAAGCAAACATTTGTCATCCATTCATCAGCTACCTTCTGAGGCTGAACACGCGTTCACTTTTATGAAAGGTCAAAAGCGCTGATTGGGTGTATTAAGACACACGTCATGGGTAACCGTTCCAATATCTTTCTGAATCCCCTAAAATCATCTATCATTAATGCTTATAATCATGATTAATCATTTCTCTCTCTTACTGTTTATGCTTTCAAGAAAATCTATTTAAACTCAAGTTTCACTCTTTACATTCTTTCACTTTTACTCTCTCAATACCTTCTATTGTTTTCAGTTTGTACTTTCAAAAAACCCTTTCATCTTTCTCAAAATTTCTTGTGTGAACATGGCTTCTTCAAGCGTCCAAAACATCAGTACTCAAGAAACTGCTTCTCTGGAACGGTACGAAGAACCATACAGAACGCTACTCACTCCCATTGACAATTTGGAAGTTCTTTCAGAACTGATTGTTGACTTTGAAAGCCTTCAAGAAAACGGCTTCAATCTGCATGAAGACGTCAATGCTCAAGGTTGGAACAGATATTTTGACCGTCTTCTAGGGCCAACGTTTCCAATTCTTGTCAAAGAATTCTGGATACATACTTCCTCCTCAAACCATAAAGTTACCTTGTATGTCATAGGGAAGAAGATTGTCATTACAGAAGACCTAATTTCAAGGCTTATTGGCTATAATGGTGGAGATGTCAGATGTATTGACATGGCTAAAAGATGTTCTGATGTAGCTTCTATTGCAAGGGAAATATTTACTCTGGGATGCATCAACCACAGGAAGCCAACTAGCTCTCCTGACTACATAAACATTGATCAGCAGTTTCGGATCTACTTTATCTCCAAGAAGACTAAGGTAAATCTCCCTCACTTGCTATTTAATCATCTGAGGACCAGTGTAAAGGAAATAAGAGAAGATGAGCGTACCAAAAGGGACTGGATACCCCTGGGAAGACTCATATCAAATATTCTGACAGAGAATAGGCTGATAGAGCATTTGACTGAAGCACAGGAAATCAGCTCACTAGAAGCAACGGCTGGGAAGCCTCTGAACGCAAAAAATCTGAAAAAGATGAAAATCATTGAGAACATAAAAAAGGAACCCAACGTTACTTCTTTTGCAACCATCACTTCCAGAAGAATTCCTCTGGAT
The DNA here is from genome assembly GCA_948472305.1 of Vicia faba. Classification (NCBI taxonomy): domain Eukaryota; kingdom Viridiplantae; phylum Streptophyta; class Magnoliopsida; order Fabales; family Fabaceae; genus Vicia; species Vicia faba. Next base: position 254,890,121 of record OX451736.1, on the reverse strand, counting down.
GATTTTCCTCTTTTCTCTGAGATTGACTCCAAGCCTGAGATAATTGTCAGATATATAGATGCGTGCAAGACAGATGGCACTGCACCAGAAATAAACATCTAGGACTTGCATCAAGCTGCTCCAGAAGTTATTCTGAAGAAGACCAAGAAAAGGAAAGCAGCAGCAGAAGGACCATCTCAGAAGACTCCAAAAGCTGCAAGAAAGAAAGGTAATCCTTCCTCTGTTACTGTTTTAGAATCAATAACTATATCAACATCTAAAACCTTAACTATTGAATCAGAACATCCAACTCCACAAACTTTTGATGACTTTGACATAGGGTTTGATCCATCAGAAACTCTAAGTCTAAGAGAAACTCACTCCCTTCCTATCAATCCAAATCCTGAACAAACTCAACCAGAACTTGCCAAAGTTCTGTCTGATATTGACTCATTTGACCAAGACATTTCAGCTCCCACACCATAAAATCCAAATCCTCAAATCCCTGATAATCCAAACTCCGAAACTACAACATATGTTCCACAACATGATATTCCACTACCTCTCTCTCCACAACAAGATATTCCTCATCCACCATCACCTCAACCTGAACAACCACAACCAGAAGCTCAAACTTCTGAGAATCAACCATCTGAGACCCATGAACCAGAACCTCACAATGTTTCATCCAACCAATCTGAAGAACCTACCTCAGATTCGGATACTATACCAATCCCAAGAATCACTGAACCACTTGCCATTCGCATGCCTCTCACCATCCTGGACATTCCATAAATTCCTTCTTCTCTGGAATCCACACCACCAAATTCCCCTACCAGTCCAATCATCATACCTGACTCTCCCACTCCTTCACCCAAGAGCAATCCAGCTGACAATGTAAGACTTGTCATTGATCCAATTGCATTGGAAAGACTAGCTGCTATATCTCACAAAACTGCCATTCCAAAACCAAAACCAACTGAAACCACACCAGATGTTAGTACAAGTTTGTTGATGTTTGAAACAGGAATACAGGAATGGATAACCTCCTTGAAGCATGCTAGTCTAGAGACGATTAATCCTACTGTCTTTGATTATCTATGGACAAGTTTCAGAAACTGGCGAAGTTCTGAAACACTAAAGCTAAAAGAGCAGAGCTATGAACAGGTTCAACGGAATTTCAGTGATATGCTAAAGGTTTTTGAAGACCAAGTTCTGAGCCATCTGCTCAAGGAGGAGATTCTCCCTCTGGATAATGCTCCCTGGTCAGAACATCATCCCTCAGATGAAGTTCAACCAGAATCAGAAGGTCTCTCCCTAACTGCTGCTCCAGAAGAGATGATCTCAGCAGAGGAAATGGTTCAATGTGATCAAGCTGCAGAATGCTCTGAGAAGCGTCCAGATACTGAAGAATCTCCAGCTCCTTCCTATGTCATGAAAACTCTGGAAGAATTTAAGAGAGCAAATATTGTTATCCAGGAAAGGTTGGATAAGCAAGAGGATACAAACAAAGAAATCAAGAGCATCTTAGGCAAACAAGAAGAATCTAACTCCCAGATCAAGGGCTTACTGGAAGCTTTGTTCACACGCCTTCCTCCTCCCTCTTAGATTCTTTTCTGTTTTAAATCTGTTTACATGTAACGTTTGTTTTACATTGATTCTGTTCTGGACTACTTTTCATTGCTTCTTGTTTTTTTTAATATAAATCAACTTTTTAGCTCTGATTATATTGCCTTTTTGATAACTGATAAAAAAGGGGAGAAATTAAGATATTTTCAATAACGGTTTATTGAGACAGAAGTCTCAAACATTCTGGACTACTTAACCTCTATCTTCTGAAAAGCTTGAACATGTACAAACTCTGATGAAAGACGCAGTTAAACTCTGATGCTCAAAGACTCAAGGAACTTAAGGGAAGTAATCAACTCAGGGGGAGTTTTTCTTCTTAATTCTAAACTTTTTATTCTTTATTTTTTAATTGAAAAATCTGGTTTTTATCATCATTAAAAAGGGGGAGATTGTTAGAACATAGTTTGATTCTACAACCCTTGGTTAAAGTTTTGATGATAACAAATACAAAGAATAAATAAATACAAAGAACAAATATGCACCTTAAAAATATGTTTTATGTATGCAGAAGTTCTGATCAAATCAGCATCAGAAGATAAGCCATAAGTGTTACACGCTGAAGCAATCAGAATATACGCTGAAGATTGATGACCAGAACCTGCGCTTAATCAAAGTAAACTCTGACTCTGAACAAGAACATATCAAACCAAGTCATCAATATTCTGAAGCGTCATCAGCAGTAAGCAGAAAAGATTCTGAAGCGTTATTGAACATTCAAGACAGCATCAATTCCAACGGCTTCCTTCAGACAGGATCTTCTCCAAAAGGAAAGTGTGTTAATGACATTAAACATACTTTATGATCAACGTCTTTACACTGCCTATATAAACAAGTCAGCTTTCAAAATGAAGCATGCACGTACATACAACGATTTTGCTAGATCACCACTCACGCATATTCAAGCTGCAAGCAATTTCATTCTTTATTCTAAGCTATAAACCTGTGTAATTTATCACAGTTGTGATAAACCGTTTTGTTAGAAAAACAACAACACATATTGTATAATCATATTGAAAAAGATATCCTTGAGATTAACCGGATTGTGGTTGTACTCAAGAAGACTTTAACAGTTGTTAAAGTAGCTTTTGTAATCTTGTTGATATTAGTGGATTAAGACCTCGTTGGAGAGAGGCGAAATCACCTTGACGGGTGGACTGGAGTAGTTTGTGATCAAACAAACCAGGATAAAAATATTGTGTCATTAAGCTTTTTAGATCCAAGTTTTCAATTCAACCCCCCCCCCCCCCCCCCCCTTCTTGTGTTTTTCACATCTTCATGCCAAATTGCCTTTGACAAGATCAAATAGTACCTGCAAGAGCCTCTTGTTTTGATGCTACCAGTCAAGGGAAGACCATTGATCATGTATCTAATTGTTTTGGAAAATTCAATGGGGGTGTCTGCTGGGGAAGCATAATGAGTCTGGACGAAAAGAGCATGCTATTTATTACCTGAGCAAAAATTTTACCGATTGTGAAACAAGATATTCACTGCTCAAGAAAACTTGTTGCGCTCTGGCATGGGATGCTCGCCGGCTAAGACAGTATATGCTGACCCATACTACCTTATTGATATCTAAAATGGATCCAATAAAATACATCTTCGAGAAGCCTTCCCTTTCTAGGAGAATAGCGAGATGGCTGATGATCCTGACAGAATATAACATATAGTATATTATCCAGAAAGCAATAAAGGGCAGTGTACTAGCTGATCACCTTGCTCACCGAGCTGTGGAAGACTACCAGTCCATGAAGTTCAAATTCCCAAATGAAGACATCATGATGGTAAACAACTGTGAAGAATTCAGACCATATGACGGACCTGAACAAGGATCCCGATGGACCCTGGTTTTTGATGGGGCATGCAACGCACTCGGAAATGGTATTGGTGTTGTACTCATATCTCCTGAAGGATGTCATACTCCCTTTAAGGAAAGACTCTGCTTCAATTGTACAAATAACATGGCAGAATATGAAGTGTGCATTTTTGGTCTCAAAGCTGCCATAAACTCGGGGATCAAATCCTTAAATGTATTCAGAGATTCAGCTTTGGTCATCAGCCAGATCAAAGGGGAGTGGTACACCAAGCATCCTAACCTTATCCCCTAAAAAGAACATGTGTTGACATTGCTCCCACATTTTGAGAAGATTACCTTCGAGCATTTCCCGCGAGAAGAAAGCCAGCTAGCAGATGCACTAGCCACAATGTCATCCATGTTTAAACTTAAATGGGATAACGAGGCTCCCCAAATCACCATCAAACGAATGGATGAACCAGCTCACTGTCACGAGATTAATACTGAAGAAGTAGTGGACCATCCTTGGTTTCACGAATTCAAGAGGTATCTCAAGGCTCAAGAATATCCAGAAGGAGCTTCAGTCAATGATAAGAAGTTCTTAAGGAGATTCTCTGCTAAATTCTTCCTTAGTAATGGTATTCTCTACAAACGCAACCATGACTCGGTGTTACTTTGTTGCGTAGATAAGGTTGAAGCTAAAAAGATCATGGCTGATCTACATGAGGGCACTTTTAGCACCAGTTCAAGTGGGCATACGATGGCAAAGAAAATCCTACGGGTAGGCTATTACTGGTCTACCATGGAAGCAGATTGCTATCAACACTCTCGAACCTGCCACAAGTGTCAGATTTATGTTGATAAGGTGCACGTACCTCCGGTTCCTCTGAATGTCTTGACGGATCCTTGGCCCTTTGCTATGTGGGGCATCGATATGATTGGGGAAATCAAACCAACAACCTCCAATGGACACCACTTCATCTTAGTGGCCATTGACTATTTTACAAAGTGGATTGAGGCAGCCTCTTTCGCTTCCGTGACCAAGAATGTTGTAGCCCGGTTCATTAAACAAAATCTCATTTGTCGGTATGGTATCCTGGAGAGGATCATCACAGACAATGGTACGAATCTAAACAATACTATGATCACCGCCTTGTGCGAGCAGTTCAAGATCCAGAATCACAATTCTTCCCCTTACCGACCTAAGATGAATGGTGTTGTCGAAGCTGCAAATAAGAACATTAAAAAGATCATACAGAAAATGACAGTCACATACAAAGACTGGCATGAGATGCTACCATTCGCTCTCCATGGGTATTGTACCACAACTCTCACATAAACCGGGGTAACACCCTACTCTTTGGTATATGGCATGGAGGCTGTCTTGCCTATTGAGGTCCAGAATCCCTCTCTAAGAATTATGAAGGATGCAGGGCTGAATGAAGAAGATTGGATCCAAACTCGTCTTGATCAACTAAACTTGATTGATGAGAAAAGACTTACTGCTATCTGTCATGGTCAAATGTATCAAAAACGGATGATCAAGGCTTTCAACAAAAAGGTCAGACGCCAAGTGTATCAAGTCAAAGATCTGGTGATCAAACGTATCATACTGCCGCAAGGTGATCCTAGGAGAAAATGGACCCCTACATACGAAGGACCATTTGTAATCAAACGCATTTTCTTTGGTGGAGCAATGATCTTGTCCACCATGGATGGCGACGACCTACCGCACCCTGTGAACACAGACATAGTCAAAAGATACTATGCATAAGAGACCCGCTAGGTTGACACACCTAGGCAAAACAAGGGCATCCCGGCGAACCAAAAAGGTTTGGGAAAAATTAGGTATAAAACAAAACATTTGTACACCCAGCAAGCTGAAAACCCGAAAGGGCGGCTTGGGCAAAAAAGGATATCCCGGTGGACTGAAAACCCGAAAGGGCGGTCAAGGAAAAAGTTAGGGAATTAAAGCGTATGACTATGTCCCGTTGGATCACCTTACGGACAAACTGGCACACTCAGAGGTTCTAATCAATTCAATCAACTTCGGATGAGGCAGTAAACAAACAAGATGCTCAGAGACACGAAGGCTATAGCAGAGTGGGAACCCCATGGGATTATTGCACATAACTATCTTTTCTTTGTATCAAATATTCATTTTTTTACGACGGTATTATATTTACTAGAATGTTTGTCTCATTGTAAAAAAATACTTACTCAAAGTCAATACAAAGATATCCCTTTGAAAGTGCAAAACTATCTGTTTTTCTTTACTCTTGTGTTTTGTTTACAAAAACGTCCAATGATTTATTGTTGAACATCTGCATTTGAACATAATTGTTGTTTACAAATAAACAAAATAAAAAGATGATCACTGATGGATTTAAAGAAGTAGAGAAATCTCTCTAGGCTATAAAAATCCCCCGCATTGTGCAATTTAATCCCCAGCGGAATGAAGCTTCCAGTTATCAATCCCCAGTAGAAGTCATCCAATTTCTCAGGTTTCCCCAACAGGTTTTTACAAGCAGCACACAACATTTCCCTTACAACAGAGTTTATTTCTCTAAACGGAAATTCATCAACACTTCAACTTCACAACATAAAGACTTACACTCCATATCCTCAGCAGCAGTCAGGGATTTATTTTCCCCAATCCAATAACAGTGCAACAAATTAGCTCACATACGCATACATCACATCCATATATCATAAACATCGATAACATGAATGCATATATCACAATCTCATTGTACCATACATTTCATACATCATGACATTGTATACAGCTAATGTTTTTACCCTTTTCAGGATAAGATTAATCAATAGCTACTATTAATAATGTGCAAAGGCTTTTCTGATACAGTTCAGATACACTCCAGACACGGATGCCATCCTGATACTCATTCAAATTTAGCTGTCAAATACAGTTCAGATACGCTCCAGACATGGATGCCATTCTGATACTCATTCAGACTCAACTTTCAGATACAGTTCAGATACACTCAAGATACGGATGACATTCTGATACTCATTCAGACTCAACTTTTGACACAGTTCAGATACGCTCCAGACACGGATGCCATTCTGATACTCATTCAGACTCAACTTTCAAATACAGCTCAGATACGCTTCAGACACGGATGCCATTCTGATACTCATTTGGACTCAACTTTTGATACAGTTCAGATACGCTCCAGACACGGACGTCATTCTGGTACTCATTCAGTTTCAGTTTACAGATACGATTCAACAATCATTTCTGGATGGCATCTGCAAGCCCATCTCTGACAAACTTTCCATCATCTTTCCAAATGGAATCTTTAAGCCCATTCCCTATACCATCAACTTTCACATCACCGAGTGCAAATTTCTGGGTACTCTAGTGTCCAATCATCTTCCACCTTCGAGTCACGAATGGCAAAAATCGCCAATCTAACTCTTCAAGTTTAAGAAGATTGAACAGGGGCAGCTGTTGTACCCCAAAATTTTCCCTCTCACTTATCAAGAATTTTCTCACAAGATCTCCTTGGGCTCAAGACTGCACTAGGGTTGATCAGCTCAAGACACCTCTCTAAGCATTAATGACCAAAATTAGGGTTTGAGATTGCACAAGGATATTTGAACTTTCAATAGTTCATATGACTTCCATGGATCACTATGGACACCCAAGATTACTCATGTCAAGTTTCAAGCCTTGGATCACACTTTTACTCAGTCAATTGAGCAGTTGACCTAAAAATCAATTGTATTGAGGAAAATGTCACTATGGGCAATTCACAGTCAAACTTCATAATTTTTTATCCACATCAACATTTTAAACTCATATGTATCATTTGATCAAGTTTGGACCATAATTCCTCAAGAAATTTGATCAAATCATCAAAAGGGCAAAATGGTCAAAATTAGGGTTTTGACTGGGAAAGGGCAATTTCTGATTTTTGACCTAGCAAATGATCAATTGGTTTAAGGCATGATATCAAGAGTCCAATTGCATCATTTTGACCTAGTGACATGGCTCAAAACATTGTAGGTCCAATAGATTGATATATGAATTTTTCAGTCAACTGATCAAAAGTCAACTATATACTAAAAAGTCAAAAATTGACTTTTTGGTCAAATTCAAATGCCAAAGATCACAATTCATCAAAGCATGTCAAAATATGAAACTTATTCATCAAGAAATCAAAAATTCAAGATTTCATTTTGAAAAGTTTAAATTTCTAAACTTAGAAATTTCTTATTTTTTCATAACTTTGAGCAAAATTTTCACCATGATGCAAAGTGATTCAAGAGAAACTTCCAACATGAAAGTTGTAGATCTCCATGAAATATAAAACTTTTCTTCACACAACTTCTTCCAAAAGTTCTTAGATCTCAAGTTGTAATTTTAAGAACATGTGGTCATGAAACAAAACACTTGGTGAAATTTTGCCCTAATTTGGTCAGGATTTTGACCCAACTTCATGGCACTTTTTCATATAGTTCCAAGGGGAATCTTCAAAAGAAATTCAAATATTGGTTCTATAGAACATTTCAAGCTTTCCAAAATGTCCAATAACTCCTTGAGATCATGCTTGAGTAGGGAGAATCAAAGAGATGAAGTTAGGGTTTTCACACTTGAATTACAAGTCATTTTGTGATGAACAGGAATTCAATTTCAAACCCATGCTGCACAATCTTGTTTTACAGGACTATAAACCTCAAGATCTCTCCATAATCAGAATATTACACTTGCTTTTGAGCTATTATACACTTGATTCAAGCTTTATCCAAGCAAATTTTCCATTTATGGCACAAAGTAACCATTCAATTCTTGTAAAGAGGCTTTAATCACAGAGTCAATGCATAGAGATCCTAACTTGTTCCTTCTGATCACAAGAAATGTCAAAGGCAAAAGTAACATATCTAGAGCCTCCCATAAACTTAGGCCATGCTTGTACTTCATCTTGGAACCATATTGTCACTTTTCTTCAAAATCAAGTAACATAGCCATAAGTATATATCTTGCTTTTTTGACCTCCTCAAGTCCTCTAATCTTTTTCATATAACCACACAAGTTATTTGCAAGAAGGACACGATTAAAGAATCCCCCCAAACTCCCTGGAAACTCAGATTGCACAAAACCTCCATCTTTGTGTCATTTCTGATTTTGAACTTCAATCTTCAAAACCACTCATGCATTTCTTGGCCTTTTGTTTCAAAAGCTTCTTCATACCAAATACAAACCATCTCTGTCCCTATTTGCAAACTGTAACTCCATCTTCATCAACTTCTATATCCAAAAACAAAGCATTGCAGTTGGACTTCTCCAGTCTATTTCAGCCACCCTCAGCTCGAGTCAGCCATTACATTAGCTTCCTAGAGGTCTAAAGAAGCTAACCTGATCACCACCACTGCTTGAAACAAGCTCAAATCCATTCCACGATTTCCAGTTTTGAGGTATTTTTCTTGAACTTCTATCTCCATATTTAGGCATTGTTAGGTCTTGATTTGTGAAGATAAAATGTAGATACCATTGCCACGAAGTTGTACATATCCATAGTTTGCATTTATATGGCCTGAGCTTAGAGAATTTTAGAGTTGAAGTTTTTTGAGATTTTTAGGTTTTGAATTTGGGCCAGAGAAATTCTCATTCATCTTTGATTGTTAGCTTAAATTATTTATATGGTTGGATTCGTGGGAAGAAATGCCACAACTTTCATGTTTGAACTTCTCATTTTTGTTGAGAGATGAAGAAGATACAGGTCCTTTGGCTGGAAGTTGAAGATGAAGTGTAATCATGGTGCATTTTGTATATATATATTTATTGTTTTGCTTATATTAATGGATGTATAGCCACCCCAGTGGTAGAAGCGTGCGCCTGTAACCTTTGGGACCTGGGTTCGAGCCCCAGTGGTACCCTTTTGATTTTCTTTACATTTTTTGCATTCTGACTTTTTTGGACAAGGCGCTTGGGCCTCCTTTGGGCTTTGTACTTTTTTTTCTTACCACTAACCCCCTTGCAGGCCATCAACACCCCTGGCCCAATTTTTATTTTCTTTTCTTATTTTCATTTTAATTATTTTCTTAATTATTTTTCTAATACTAAAAAATCATAAAAAATACAAAAAATGGTAGATTTATATTTTAACTTAGTTTATTTATTTTTCTCACAAAAAATATTTTTTATTTAACCATACTTTATTCATTTTACTAATTATTCTTCTAAATTTAATTAAAACTAGGTTATTATTTATTTTCTTTTACACCAATTAAAATATATTATTTTAATAGCAAAAAGACCAACAATATTTTATAATGCTATAATTATTTTCAAAACCAAAATACCAAAAATACTTCTCTTAAACTTAATTTCTCTTTAATCAATTAATAGAATTAGGGTTTTATTTAAAATCTTTTCTTAGTAAATTTAGGTTTAATTAATTATGTAAGTGTTTGTTTGTTGGCATTTTTTTTGGTAAAACCAGAGTTGCGAATGTCATGACTGATGTCATAACATTCTGGGATAAAGGTACATTCTGCAGAAAAGAATGTCATACAGGAACTACTCAGTATGAGGTGTTTATCATGATCATTAAGCAATGATCATATATAGTGTATTCTACCAAAATCAGTGAGCAGGATTCTTGTTGTCATAACCAATGTTAAGACATCCTGTACTGATCTAACATTTGTGCAGATTTGTTATTCTTGAGATTTTTCAGGAATCTGGTATGCTTCTCTAAGTTGATGTATACAGTCCAGATCAAATGCTCACGTGGACATTAGGTTAACCTTGCTTAACCCTAATCTGGTATGATGAAAGCCTAAGACCAAGTCTTTTGGTTAACTTTAGTTAACCCTAGCTATTTTCATGGAATCCCTAACTGAAGAATAGTCTGCCTATATATTCCTCATGAAGATTAATGGTTAGCGACACTTTTTGACAGAAGATCAATAAGGGATTGTATAGTTGTAATTACTGTGAGCCAAGCAATTATCATTGTGATAAGTGACTTGGAGTAGGATTTGATTGTAAGGGTTGTGTATCACTCAAAGCTTTGAAGCACGAGTGTTTGTGTCACTTGATTAAAGCTTTGAAGCAAAATCAAGTTAGGGTTATTTATCACTCAAAGCTTTGAAGCACGAGTGTTTGTGTCACTTGATTAAAGCTGTGAAGCAAAATCAAGTGTGTGTACTGAAGAGTGTCTTCATAATCTAATTAATCAATAGTTTAGTATCACTGCTGTGATTGAGGGGGAGTGAGTAGGAACTCAGGTTTAAGTTGAACTTAGATTGAAATTGTATTGGGTAGGTCTTAAGTGAAGGAGATAAACTGGTTGGTTTATTCCTGAATTAATATCTCTTATAGTGAATTTCCTCCCTGGCTTGGTAGCCCCTAGAGTAGGTGTTGTTACACACTGAACTGGGTTAACAATTGATTGTGTTCTTTACTGTTTTTAATTTACTGTCTTGAAGTGTGTCAGATACGGTGTCATAACATTCACTGTGACATTAAGTATCTGTTGCCAGAATTTCAATTGGCATCAGAGCAGGCACTCTGCCTATCTTACTGGGTGAGATCTAGGGATATTATTTTCTGGCGCTATGGACAAGGAAGGAGGATTTGGGAACAGACCACCTATTCTGGATGGATCAAATTATGACTACTGGAAACCTCGTATGATTGCCTTCTTGAAATCACTGGACAAAAAGGCTTGGAGAGCTGTTGACAAAGGATGGAACCATCCCACCATAACTGGGAAAGATGGGACGACCAGTCTGAAACCTGAGGAAGAATGGAGCAAAGAAGAAGATGAGTTAGCCTTGGGTAACTCTAAAGCATTAAATGCCTTGTTCAATGGAATTGATAGAAACATATTCAGACTAGTACATCAATGTGAACTGGCCAATGATGTTTGGGACACTCTCAAAACCACCCATGAGGGTACATCTAAAGTAAAAATGTCAAGGCTTCAGATGCTTACTACCAAATTTGAGAACCTAAGGATGATGGAAGATGAGACCATTCATGAGTTTCACATGAACATCTTGGAAATTGCCAACACCTCAGGAGCATTGGGAGAAAAGATGTCAGAAGAAAAGCTGGTGAGAAAGATTCTCAGATCCTTGCCTAAAAGATTTGCAATGAAGGTGACTGCTATAGAGGAAGCTCATGATATCTGCAACTTGAAGGTTGATAAACTCATTGGGTCACTTCATACTTTTGAGATGGGGATCAGTGACAATGTTGACAAGAAAAACAAGAGCATATCACTTGTATCCAATACTGAAGATGAAAACAAGGAGGGTGATGAAGAGAATATTTCAGAAGCTATAGCTATGCTTGGAAGACAGTTCAACAAACTCATCAAGAGAATGGACCCAAAGTCAAGGTCAAATGTCAAGAACATTCCCTCTGACATTAGCAGATTCTATGACTCCAGCAGAAGACCTAAGTCTGAAGAAAAGGGAAATCAAAGCAGAGGAATCCAATGTCATGGATGTGAAGGATATGGTCACATTCGAGCTGAATGTCCTACCTTTCTTAAGAAATAAAAGAAAGGAATGTTTGTTACTTGGTCTGATTGTGACTCAGAAAGTAACTCTGAAGAAGAATCTGCTAAACTAGTCACTGCACTAGCTGGTATTTGTAACTCTGATAGTGACTCTAGTGATGAGGAAGTGACATTTGAAGAACTTGCTGACACCTACAAGAAGCTATGTATCAGAAGTGCTGAAGTCTGCCAGCAAAATGAGAAACAGAAAAAACTCATAGTAAAATTGGAGGCTGAAAAGAAGGCAGACACTGATACTATAAACCATCTCGAAGGTGAAGTTCAAATGCTAAACTAAAAACTTGATCAGATGACCAAGTCTGTTAAGATGCTGACAAATGGAACTGACAAGTTGGAAGAAATCCTTCAGGCTGGAAAAAATGTGGGAAACAAGTCTGGTCTAGGATTTGTGGCTGCAAAGAAATCTACTGTAGACAAGAAGAAGATCAGGCCTGATAAACAAATGTCAAAGCACATGTCACAATATAGCACTCAACATCGAGAACAGAGAAATATGAAGAAAAAGTATCAAAGATGGAGATGTTATCATTGTGGAAGGTTTGGTCACATAAAGCCATTCTGCTTCAGATTATATGGATATCCTAATCAGACCCCAGTTGTCAAACTTAAGTCTAACAAGGCACCATATACTCAACAGTGGAAGAAAAAGTCTGCAGCCCTGATATCTCACATCTCCCTCAGAGTTTCTGCCAAGGAAGACTGGTACTTTGACAGTGGATGCTCTAAACACATGACTGGAATCAAGAATCTTCTGAATAATGTTAAACCTCATACTACTAGTTATGTCACTTTTGGAGATGGTGCTAGAGGAGAAATCAAAGGAGTTGGAAGCTTGGACTGCCCTGGAGTTCCAAACCTAAATGAAGTGTTGCTGGTAAATGGCTTGACTGCTAATCTCATAAGTATCAGTCAATTATGTGATCTAGAATTCAAGGTCAACTTCACCAAGTCTGAATGTCTTGTAACTAATGAAAAACAAGAAGTTGTAATGAGAGGAGTCAGATCAAAAGACAACTGTTACTTATGGGAGTTTGAGAACACTAATTACTCTTTTGTATGCTCTATAGATAAAGAAGAAAAGGAAGTGAAACTGTGGCACCAAAAACTTGGTCATTTACATCTAAGAGTGATGAAAAATATCATATCCATGGAGGCAGTCAGAGGGATTCCAAGGCTTCAAATTGATGAAGGGAGAGTTTGTGGTGAATGTCAGGTTGGAAAGCAAACTAGAATGTCACATCCAAAGACAAGACATATGACCACCTCTAAGGTGCTAGAACTTCTACATATGGATCTGATGGGTCCAATGCAGGTGGAAAGTCTTGGAGGAAAGAGATATGCTTATGTTGTTGTGGATGATTTTTCCAAATTCACCTGGATTAACTTCATTAGGGAAAAGTCTAATGTATTTGATGTATTTAAGGAACTGTGCAAAAGAATTCAAAGAGAAAAAGAAGGATGCATTGTCAGAATCAGAAGTGATCATGGCAAGGAATTTCAAAACAGTAAGTTTGATGAGTTCTGTTCCTCAGAAGGAATCAATCATGAATTTTCTTCACCCATAACTCCTCAACAAAATGGAGTTGTGGAAAGGAAAAACATGACTATACAGGAATCTGCCAGAGCAATGATACATGCCAAAGGACTTCCTATTCATTTTTGGGCTGAAGCTATGAATACATCCTGTTATGTCCATAACAGGGTCACCTTGAGAAAGGGAACATCATCCACCATTTATGAACTATGTAAAGGAAGAAAGCCTACAGTAAAGTACTTCCATGTCTTTGGAAGCAAATGCTATATTCTGACAGATCGTGAACAAAGGAGAAAGATGGATCCTAAAAGTGATGAAGGAATATTCCTAGGATACTCTACCAACAGCAGAGCATATAGGGTATTCAATTCCATGACCAAAGCTATGATGGAATCTATAAATGTCATAGTTGATGATTACCATGAGAAAACAAATGTCTCATATGATGTTGAGACATTCTTTGAGACTTCAACCCAAGTGTCTAAAAAGGATGATGTACCTAAAACTACTTCATCAGAGTCTGAATCAAAGGAAGCTAACAAAGATCCTTCCATCAAAATTCAGAAAGATCATCCTAAGGAACTCATCATAGGAGACCCTAACAGTGGAGTCATTACAAGATCTAGAGAAATCATCTCAAACTCTTGCTTTGTCTCTAAGATTGAACCAAAAAATGTTAAAGAGGCTTTGACTGATGAATACTGGATTGGAGCAATGCAAGATGAATTGAACCAATTCAAGCAACATGAAGTATGGGAGTTAGTTCCTAGACCATAAGGAACAAACATTATTGGCACAAAATGGATCTACAAGAACAAATCAGATGCTGAAGGAGTTGTCACCAGGAATAAGGCAAGGCTTGTTGCTCAAGGCTACACTCAAGTTGAAGGGGTTGATTTTGATGAAACTTTTGCTCCTGTAGCCAGACTGGAATCAATCAGACTTCTTTTGGGAGTTGCTTGTCTCCTTAAGTTTAAGCTATTTCAGATGGATGTAAAGAGTGCCTTCCTAAATGGGTACTTAAATGAGGAAGTATATGTGGAACAGCCTAAAGGATTTGTGGATCCAAACTGTCCTGATCATGTCTACAAATTGAGGAAAGCTCTATATGGTCTAAAACAAGCTCCTAGAGCCTGGTATGACAGATTGACAAAATTCCTAACTGACAAAGGATACAGGAAAGGAGGCTTGGATAAAACTCTTTTTGTCAAAAATGAAGGAGGAAAGATAATGGTAGCTCAAATTTATGTTGATGACATAGTGTTTAGAGGAATGTCAGATAAAATGGTTAAACATTTTGCTGACCAGATGCAAGCTGAATTTGAAATGAGCCTCATGGGAGAATTGACCTACTTTCTTGGACTGCAAGTCACACAGATGGAAGACTCAATTTTTCTGTCTCAAAGCAAGTATGCAAAGAATATTGTCAAGAAGTTTGGAATGGAGAATGCCAGTCACAAAAGCACTCCTGCACCTACTCATTTAAAGTTGTCCAAAGACACAAGTGGGGCAAATGTGGATCAAAGCTTGTATAGAAGCATGATAGGAAGTCTGCTATACTTAACAGCCAGCAGAACTGACATTGCTTTTGCAGTTGGAGTATGTGCAAGATACCAGGCTGAACCCAAAGTAAGTCACATCAACCAAGTGAAAAGAATTCTGAAGTATGTGAGTGGAACTTACAACTATGGCTTGATGTACTCTCATGGATGTGAACCAATTTTGTCTGGTTACTGTGATGCTGATTGGGCTGGTAGTGCTGATGATAGAAAGAGCACCTCTGGAGGATGCTTCTTTTTGGGAAATAATCTTGTCTCTTGGTTCAGCAAGAAACAGAATTGTGTGTCTCTATCTACTGCTGAAGTTGAATACATAGCAGCTGGTAGCAGCTGCTTTCAAATGATCTGGATGAAACAGATGCTAACTGAGTATAATGTCACACAAGATGTCATGACATTGTACTGTGACAATCTGAGTACTATCAACATTTCCAAGAATCCTATACAGCACAGCAGGACTAAGCATATTGATATTAGACATCACTTCATCAGAGATCTTGTGGAGGAAAAGGTGATTAAGCTGGAACATGTTACCACTGAACTACAACTGGCTGACATTTTTACCAAGGCACTTGATGCTAGTCAATTTGAAAATTTGATTTGCCAATATGAAGAGATGTAGCAATTAATTTTGCTTAAAACAAGGGATGAAAGAGATATTTTAGTTAAGTCTATTCTGATTAGACTAATCATCTGTTTCCCTATTTCTTTCCAAAATTTTAAGAAGTTGAATAGACATTCATATATCTCCCTCTTCTCGCGTTTCTGCAATAATCTCCATTCTCTCAAACGAAGATTTCACTCTCGTTGTTACTTGTTTTCTAAATCACTCAAAATGTCTCAACAATCCATGTCATCATCTTCTTCAAAGGCGACTGCTTCTTTCGCATCCTCTGATAGCGAACCTAGGGCAATCACAAACTGCATAGATATTGATGTTCTTGAGATAACTCCTCTTCGTGAACTGGCAGTTGATCCCACTAAGGTCAAGAAGCTGCGAACCAGACATGCAAGAAGATCACAAGCCTCTCCATCTGGTAAATCTTCTCAACCATCATCTTCTGTTCCTCCAGAGATAGCAAATAGGGAAGGTTCTGCTTATGTACATCAAGCTATTGCCAGACTAGTCACTAGGATTCTTAATGAGAATCACTCTGTTCCTGGCATTTCTGTACCTTTGAACCAAGAAACTGCTAGTCCTAATGTAGAAATGGATCCAGATGTCACTCAGAATGTTGAGACACCTGATGACAACATTAGAAAATCTCCAGAAAAACATGATGATCACCAGAACCCTACTGACAAGGCTGTTGAACCCCCGGTTATTGATGTTGATGAAGAATACCCTGACAATGATTTAATTGCTAATATCAACCCTAGCATAGCTAGAAGGATGATGAGCAGAAAAGAAAAGCAGAATGCTGCCCAAAGTCCCTCCAAAGAGAAGGCTACTAAAGTTGTTCATAAGAAAACCAGGTCTGAGAACAAGACTAGAGTAGAAGCTGAGAAGGATCAAAAAGCTGGAATGTCGAAAGGGAAAGGGAAGGTAAAAGCTAGAGTACCTGTTGGTAGTCTCTCAAAACCATTGAGACAACCAATAGCCAAGAAAAGGAAGGATCCTGAACCCTCTAAACCTGATGAGGAATCAGACTTTGATTTTAATGTTGAGAGCAATGTTCCATACATTCCTCTCAGGAAGAAACCCTCTTCTAGCAAACTGCCTAAAGTCCCTGAAGTTGCTATTGACAACATCTACTTTCACCATCCAGAAAATGCAAGCAGGTGGAAGTATGTGTTTCTGAAAAGGATTTCCTTGGAGAGAGAGCTGAACAACGGTGCTATTGAGTGTAAGGAAATCGTGGATCTAATCAAAGTTGTTGGCCTGATGAAAACAATGGTCAAGTTTTCCAACTGCTATGATATTCTTGTCAAAGAATTCATAGTAAATTTGTCTGATGGATGTGCTGATGGAAAGTCAGCTGATATTATGAGTGTTTATGTGAGAGGAAGAAAGGTAAACTTCTCTCCTACTGTGATAAACAATTTCCTAGGAAGGCCTGCTGATACTCAACCTGAGCTTGAAGTTACTGACAACCAAGTTTGTCAAACCATCACTGCCAAGCAAGTCAAGCACTGGTCCTTGAAAGGAAATCTAAATGCAAGCAAGCTGAGCATGAAGTTTGCCATACTGCACAAAATTGGTGCAACTAACTGGGTTCTCACCAACCACAAATCCACCATTTCCACAGGATTGGGAAGATTTATCTATGCTGTTGGAACCAGGACAAACTTTGATTATGGAAAGTACATATTTGATCAAACATTGAAACATGCTGGAAGCTGTGCTATTAAAGGCCATATTGCTTTTCCCTCTCTCCTGTGTGGTATAATCATTGCTCAGTATCCTGATATTCTGGTTGAAAAAGACTCTGTATGCAAAAGAGCCCCTGCTCTTGGTTTGCACTATAAGCTGTTTCAGGGAACACATGTCCCTGACATTGTTATGACATCTGCTGAGACATCAACTGTCAAATCTCATTCCAAGAAAACTGATGTTATAGCTGTGCTAAAAGAAACCTGCAGAGAGCTTGATACAAGAAAAAGGACTCTAGAAGAGCTGATTGTTGGACTAGAACAGGAGGAGAATGAAGAACAAATAAGGGAAGAGGATGCTGATGAAGACCAGCATAATGCTGAAGATAGTGCTTCCTCGGAAGATGACAGTGCCTGAAGGTCAGTGTTGTTGAAAAGATTGCTGCTAGAACTTGTTGCTGCCAAATGACTTCATATTATTTCTGTGTTTTTTTTATTCCTTTTGGATGACTGTATAACTTAAAAGTACAAGTATCTTTGGCCTCTTTATGGCTAAAAAGGGGGAGAAGAATTTGTGGTAATTTTGGTAGAATTAGACTTGGTAGCTGTTATTAAAAATTCTGCTGCATTCTAATCTCTGATTGTTTAGGGGTTTTAGCCAAAAATTTGCCAAAGGGGGAGTTTGTAAGTGTTTGTTTGTTGGCATTTTTTTTGGTAAAACTAGAGTTACGAATGTCATGACTGATGTCATAACATTCTGGGATAAAGGTACATTCTGCAGAAAAGAATGTCATACAGGAACTACTCAGTATGAGGTGTTTATCATGATCATTAAGCAATGGTCATATATAGTGTATTCTACCAAAATCAATGAGCAGGATTCTTGTTGTCATAACCAATGTTAAGACATTCTGTACTGATCTAACATTTGTGCAGATTTGTTATTCCTGAGATTTTTCAGGAATCTGGTATGCTTCTCTAAGTTGATGTATACAGTCCAGATCAGATGCTCACGTGGACATTAGGTTAACCTTGCTTAACCCTAATCTGGTATGATGAAAGCCTAAGACCAAGTCTTTTAGTTAACTTTAGTTAACCCTAGCTATTTTCATGGAAGCCCTAACTGAAGAATAGTCTGCCTATATATTCCTCATGAAGATTAATGGTTAGCGACACTTTTTGACAGAAGATCAATAAGGGATTATATAGTTGTAACTACTGTGAGCCAAGCAATTATCATTGTGATAAGTAACTTGGAGTAGGATTTGATTGTAAGGGTTGTGTATCACTCAAAGCTTTGAAGTACGAGTGTTTGTGTCACTTGATTAAAGCTTTGAAGCAAAATCAAGTTAGGGTTGTTTATCACTCAAAGCTTTGAAGCACGAGTGTTTGTGTCACTTGATTAAAGCTGTGAAGCAAAATCAAGTGTGTGTACTGAAGAGTGTCTTCATAATCTCATTAATTAATAGTTTAGTATCACTGTTGTGGTTGAGGGGGAGTGAGTAGGAACTCAGGTTTAAGTTGAACTTAGATTGAAGTTGCATTGGGTAGGTCTTAAGTGAAGGAGATAAACTGGTTGGTTTATTCCTGAATTAATATCTCTTATAGTGAATTTCCTTCCTGGCTTGGTAGCCCCCATAGTAGGTGTTGTTACACACTGAACTGGGTTAACAATTGATTGTGTTCTTTACTGTTTTTAATTTACTGTCTTGAAGTGTGTCAGATACGGTGTCATAACATTCACTGTGACATTAAGTATCTGTTGCCAGAATTTCAAATTATTTTCTTCTAGTTAAAATCAAAACCCATTTTCCTAAAAAAATCCAAACAAAAACATCCATTTTCTTGACATTTGCATTCTTGCGTATTTATTCATCTTGTACATTATTTACTTCAATTTTTGTACCAATTTAATATGGTTGTAATAGATTAAATAGGTTTATTTTCTTGTAATCCCCATTTATAATTTGTATACCCCCTCCCACAAAGTATTGTAATAGCGTAGTAACTTTAAATTCCGCAATTTATCAATTTATATATAACATGCTAGTAATTAGGGTTTGTATGGAAAGACTAAAACCAATACTTAGAAAACCCTAATTCAAGACAAAATCAAGCATGAAAATAATACACTTGCACACAAGCACCCCCTAGGGTAAATCCACTTGGTTGCCTTACAAAATGGTCATATTATGCATGTGAGGTATCTTAGCAAAAACAAAGCAAAATATAAGATCATAGTCCCTCGATGGCGCTATCTAAGTTGCCTTTCAAATGATCTTAGTCCCTAAAAGAGAATGCTAAGATACCTTGCAACATTGCTAATCATGGTTATACGATGACCCACACCCGTCCCATTTACATCCAAAGATAGGGTTACTTACCAAATCAATGGTAAGATAACAATGTCAAAGGAAACGAAAATGAACAAGAAAGACATTTGAGTAGGTAGAATGCTTCTAATTACTTGCTCCATTTCAAAACAAGCATCCTTGCTATTTTCAAAACAAACACCTACACTTTCAAACATCTTACAAACTTGAAAACATTTTCAAAAGATCAAATACTTTGTATACATTCTTACGAACGAGAATCATTACAAAGATTGCCTAAACAATGGCCTCTTTACAAAATACTTTCAAAAACCACACAAAGCACAATTTCAAACAAAAGCAAGTGATCTAGCAAGTAACTAAGAGCCCATGGAAAACCATGGATGAAAAGGGTGCTAATACCTTCCCTTTTCATAATCTATCCCTCGAACTCAAAAAATAATCTCAAAGGTCTTTCCTGTGCTTTTTCACCTTTCCTTTTGGATAAAAGAAAAGTCGGTGGCGACTCTTTCTAACCGCAACATTTGCGATCAAACTCAAAACCTTCAAGTCAGTTCTTCCACCGTATCACAACAGTTTTTAATTTAAACCATTACATTTATTTTATGTTTTCAAAACTTGTTGATTTATGATTCTTTGGTTTATTACTTTTGGTTCTTGGAGTTGTTTGGCCTTGTTTGAGGATAAACAAGTTCAAGTTGGGGAGTGTTTGATAAGTGCAAATTATAGTTATTATTGTATATACTTTTTGTTGCACTTTTTGACTCTTTGTTTTTAATATCGTTGAATAAACCCGACTTTTGTGTAAATACATTTAATTTGTGTTTATTTGTGTTTTTATGTACATAGTATACCGTTTGATGTTTTTCCATTCATTTTGTAGGTATTTGTTGCATTTTGGAGCATTGAGGAATAAGGTGTTGAAGGCACGGCTCCGAATGGGCATTTTTGGAATAAAAGACCAGTTTTGGGACATTCTGTCTAGGAGAGCCCGCTTAGTGCGCAGAGGCCTCTAAGCGTGAGTGTCGCTCAATGCATTTTGTAGCGTACTGCTTGCATTTGAAAATTTGGCAGAACCAATGTTTTGAAGCCTGATTAGTGCGGTTTAGGTCGGTTTGATGTGTAAAATAAGGAAGTCGCGCTTAGCGCGCCAGGCCCGCTTAGCGCGGTCTGCTGAGATTTGTTTTATAACTTTTATTTCAGCTCATTTTTAGGGATGGTTTTGGGGAAGTTTTTGCTCCCAACTCCATCAACCTGTAAATTTTATTAGGATTAGCTTAGATAACAACTATGGAGCTTGCGTACGGATGATCCGGGGTGGATTGCTCTTCGACCGATGTTGACAAACCGATAGATTTGCGGTTCATTTCTATTTTTCTTTGTGTATTCTCTATTGGTTGGATTTGTATGTATATTTTCTTTGAATGTATATTTGTCACCCTTGGCGTTATATTAAACTTGCTTTACGAATCTTTGTGGATTGTTGTTCTGGATTTTTACTCTGTGTTAGGGATTTGAGTTGTTATAGATATATACTACTTAGATTCTTATCTAGGATGATTATCTGTTAGTTTCTGAACTCTAGAGATAAATTTAGAGCTGACATCTACTTGGGTATCAGAGCTTAATGCCTCTGTGTTGTTTGTGTCTCTCTGAGAGATCGTCGATACAAGCAAGCACGCTTGACTTATGTGTTGTTGAGGTGGTTGATAGATCGCTACCGAGGTGATGCAGCCGACCTCTCAATTTGGGTTAGAAATGACTTAGGTTGTGAGTGATACGTAGTTTCATTGATGAATATTGTAGGTTAAGTATAACAGGTCCATAGGTTAAATTATGTGAGAAGTAGTATATATGCATGCTTGATAAGTTATTCCTTTTTTCCTTTTTATACATTTATTTTCTGTTAATACATTTTCTTTCAACCCATTTATCTCCAAACTCATTAACAAATGATTTGTCGAACGACGAATTAATAAACAATCTTTGTGGATACGATACAATATAACTTATATCACCCAGTAAAAATAATACTTTACTTTTTGCTTGCCACTCTATAGCAGCAACATTGGGGCGGTACCTCGAGAACAGGCTCCACTTGAGAAGATTCCCCGACCAGAACATCCTCATCGGTCTGAAGGAACTCAGGAATGACTATCTTACTGTCTGACACATAGTAATAGAGCCCCATTCCAACCGTGTTGAACTCGACATCAGGATTCAGAACCCGGAGCTACGCCACCGCATTATCAAAATGCCCCTCAGCATTGGCCAAACCATCATCCACAGTTTGTTAGAGACGAACAACCAAGTCGGCGCAGGTTTTCAGACCTCTGACCTCTCCCGGCTCATCCTCTACAGGAGTCGATTCGGTCCTCAGGGACACCACCAGCTCCTCAGAAGCTTTCTTCTCGAGCAGAAGGGTATCACACTCGTCGGTCACCTTTACCAAGCTGTCAACCGCTGTCTTTCAGGCAGCCTCCCCGCTGGCGTGCTCCTTCTCAGAAGTTGCCAGCTTGGCCTGTAATTTCCTCATCTCGGCCTCATGAGAAGTACCTCCGTCGATATACGCAACAACCATCTCAAGAACCCTCATAATGGCACCAAACATCTCGAGCCAATATCACCCTCTTGCTCGGATGATCTAGCTCCTTAAGCAAATGAGACTCAGCTCAGGGAAGGTGCAGGGTGGCCCCCTCGAAGAAGGTCTTGTTATTCCAACAAGAAGGTAAATCTAACCACCCCTTTCCCTTTTCGATCGTCAGATCAACTGTGTCCTCGAGGCGTTGCCTCTTGAACCTCAAAGACACCCGCTGGGGAGAGAGAGCCTTGGCTGCTGAACCAGTCGACTATGTGCCCGAATCTGACTGTGGAGCCATCCCCGCATCACCTGGCGAGGGTCTGACAGAATTTTGCACCTTCTTCACCTTCATGATAGCTTCTTTATCCATGCGCTCAGCAGCGGGATTCATTTTTCCGCAAGAAACAACAAATTGAGTTCATCAAATAGGAACAATACGCCATGCACACAAATTTAATTGAAATACAAGATAACTACCCAGGTACGCAACGAGATCCTCACTCTCGACGAGCTCCTTAACACCTATCAAGCCAGACTCATAGACCAATTTCTCGTCCCGTTGACAATTGACTTTCCCCCTCCGCCCACACACTGGACTGAGGGGATTCCCATGACTATCCTGATCCTCGGGATCAAGCTGACCTTTTTTCCAGGCGTAATGGTCGGTCCCCTTATCATAGTGCCTCCTTGTCCAGTGAAAGTGGAACTTGGGCACCAACTTCATCATCTGCTCCCCGTCTTCATTCAAAACAGGACCCCCGTTCTCATCGAACAACTGGACACTCCTGAAAACATTCAGCAATACCGTATCTGACACGGGTTGGATCAAAATATACTTATCTTTGAAAAATCGTACATATTCCAAGTAGGCCTTAAACAGTTTCCCACTCGTTTGCTTTAAAGAAACCCATCCGAACTGAGCACCAAACGTGCTCCTCTGAAGATGAAAGCAGTAGAAGATTAGGGAAACTGTCGCCACTATCTTCAAATGATCACACACGATCTTGAAAGCACATATAAAGAAAATCGATTTGGGGTACAACTATGACGGATCCAGGCGGAGATGTCCGAAAATAGCCACCTAGAGATCAGTAAAGGGAAGCCGAAAGGCCATCTCTCGAAATGGGATATCATACATGGGAAGTTGTTGGGCATCGAACTTCGAGCATATACGATGACTCTTCTTGAGAGTGTATATCGACCACTCCTCCTATGCACCCTTGAGCTCCATCCCTAGAGCCACCATCGTGAACACCTCATTCAGATGCTCGATAAAGAAGGAAGTAGGCTCCCAAGGGCCTGGCGTGACCCAAAGCCACATGGTCTTCAGCGACCGCAGGCGCATTCTTCCCGGCTTCACCAGTAGGAGCCACAGGCGCATCCTTTATAACTGTATGCTGTTCAGGTGAGCCTGGTTCCTGCACGCCCGGTTCGGACTCAAACGCCCCCGAGGTACTCTCTTCGATAAATGTATATTCGGTGGAACTCTGAGCAGAACCATTGGGCTCGTTCAAGAACTCGTTATCAAAACTGTTAGCCATTGTACCTGAAAAGCAGAGGACAAAAGTGAGTTCGATATTAGAGTTAAATCTACCCTTTCCACCGCTAATCAAGTGAAAAGGCGAAAAGGAACGAGGACCCTATCCCCGACCAGAGTCCACTCTACAACAAAGAACAGGCACGGCGAAGATCTCCCTCAAACGCGATGGGCGCCTAAAAATGAGTTAAAACCTAAAATCTCACAAGCAACATCCCCCAGACAACTAAGTTCAAATCACCCAGGAGGTTCATCAGTAATACACGAAGATCACAACAGAAACGACCTAACTTCACCGGAGAAATCATCAACACTCATTGTGGCTCAAGACCTGCTGGAAGGGTCCGTGGTAACATCAATGCCCTCACATGGCAGAACTACTGTCTAACACCGAAACTCTGTCGAAGATTTTTCACCACTCTAGCCCTAACCACATGCATTTCTAGGGTAAACAGAATATCTAACTTAGAGCAAGTGCAAACCTCATAAAAGGTGGAGGAAATCAAAAACCTTATTGGATTAAAAGGAGTGACGGTGGTGACAAACGGAAATCTACGACATCAAGCAGAGAAGTAAACAAAAGCTTCGCTAGGAAGCAACATCAAGCAGAAATAAGTCAATCAAGCAAAGCAAGAGCAAGCGAAAAATGTGAATGAAGCTGCCTCTCTCCCTTTTATAGACTGCCTGCTAGCACGTGGGCAAGCACGCACCTAGAAGACCTAAGGGTCATCATTATTACACCCTAGTCCCTAGGATAACAATCATTACGCTGTTGTGACAACACACAGCTCGAGGCACACGTGACACGCTAACTCTTCAGATTTCAAATCAACTGTTCATCTCCCCGCGAGTCGAACACAGAAAATAACACTCAAACCCCTCGAAAGAGAAAGTTCCCTGGTAATGTCACGAGTATAAGTCATCGCCCCTCTGCCCAAAGGCAACGACTTAGGGGACTACTATTATGGACTGACCCAATAGCCAGAGTGGGCCCAGTATACTTTTACCTCTAGTGTGGCTCATATGACCATGGCCCATTAGCCTTGGCCCTCTGTTGGGAACCTCTAGTCGATTGGTCCTTAGAGTCAGCAAGACCAGCAATGTCCCCAGGCCATAAACCTACCCAAATTAGTGACTATCTTTCCTCCTTCGCCCGACCTGAGTCGAGCAGACAACCAGGAATCGTCTAGAATGCCTCTCTGCCCATAATTTTCCCCCTCCTTGAAACAAACAGCTAGTTACGAGCACGTCTGCCCGTTTTGACCAAGTCTTGAAAGTTATCTATTTTTGTGAACCCACATATCTAGGCCCAAAAATAGGGACCAATGGCCAAGCGTCGGGGGAATTTATAAAAACCCTCACACATGTGAGGACCAGGTATCCAACATTCACTCATAAAACCCTAATATCTTTCTTGTATCTCTTTGCACTCTTTCTCACTAGATTATCGGAGTGCCTTGCAGGTACACCCCTTCCTCTCTGTAAATTTCCAGCCTAACAGACGTCATAAATTCGGCACTTTCAAATTCTGATCAACAAGTAAGATACATATCATTCAGTCTCGTTTACATTCCTTTGACAATGTTAGGTCCTTGATATTTGATATTTATAATCAGGAGGATAAAAGGATAATAGGCATAGTCGTTGTTATGTTGGAGGTGATATGGAGGAATATAAATAATTGGATTTGGAATAACGAGAGAGAGGTACCTTATAAACTTGGACTTCAAGCTTACATTATGTGGCAGAAGTGGTATACAACTAAAGATAACAATGTCAGAGAGAACAATCACCACCAGCTTATGGTTTGGAGTATGCCAAACGAAGGGAGATTGAAATGTAATGTTGATGCGAGTTTTAATACTACTCGGAGGACTACCAATCGGGGTTGGTGTGTGAGAAATAATATTGGAAGTTTTGTTTGTGCGTGTGCAACCTAGGATTTCAGTACCCATTCAATTCTAGAAGCGGAAGCTTTGGCTCTCAAAGAGGCTATTCATTTTCCTATAGTTATACAGCTAGATAATATTGTCTTTGATAGTGACTCTCAACGAGTGATTATGGTCATTAGATCCAGTCATAATGTTATTTCTGAGTTCAAATTTTATTATTTTTTCTATTCAAAGTCTGTTATAGTCCTTTCCTAACTTAGAGGTCAATTTTGTAAGCACCAATCAAATACGGTTGCTCACGCTTTAGCTAAGGCAATCGATTTCTGGTATTTGCATAGTTTCTTTGATTTGACTCCTCCTTATATCAAATAATTTATGATTAATGATATAAGTTAAGTTTCTATTTGTCAAAAAAAAAATTTAAAAAAATTTGAGTGATTTGACACAATACATAATAATGATTGATTGACAGATACAAAATTTTTTTTCTCTTAATTTTTCTTTTTGTCGATACATCCAAATTAAAGTCATAATAAGTCACACATTTTTTTAAAGAATTCAATACAACTTCTCGACTCAATTCAATATAATTTCTTATTTTCTTATTAGTATAATTTATTTTTGTGACAAAATTATTGATTTTTTATTAAATATCCAAAACTGTATTTTTGTCCAAAAATCTTCAGAGTTCTTAGAACTTAGAACCACAGAGAAAAGAAACCAAGAAAATAGAATTGCATTGGTCTTATGTGACAAAAACAACACAAATTGAGAACAAATGCAACACCCATCTTCAAACCCTAATCCCAGTTCCATTCCCAATCCCCACAATGCAACCACCGCATCCAAATTCCCCCCACCGCCACTTCCATCCACGGCGGCGACAACCGCCGCCTGCAAGTCCTCCATGTTCCCCCGCTCCGGCGGAAATAATGGGTCCCATCACCGGAGAGCTCACTCAGAGGTCAGTTTCCGGTTACCCGACGACATGATGGACTTGTCTCCGTCCGATCCGTTCACCGGCGGATCTTCGACGGCGAGCCTAGATGAGATCGGATCCGAAGACGACCTGTTCTCGACGTACATTGACATGGATAAGCTTGGAGGTTCGAATGATTTGGGAGACGGTGGAGTAGATCCGGTGAGAAATGATGAGACGGAGAAGAACCAAGGGAGGGCGAGGCATAGGCATAGTAGCTCGGTGGATGGTTCTTCGTCGTTTGGGGAGATTATGGATGGGAAGAAAGCTATGCCTCCGGATAAGTTAGCTGAGCTTTGGTCTATTGATCCCAAGCGTGCAAAAAGGTTTGATATTCGAAATTTTGATCGCCAAATGCATAATTGTGTTTGCTTCAATTGTGTAAACTATTGAATTCTTCAACTATGAGTGTTTTTCTCTCTTTTGAGTTTTGATTAGTTGATTTGAATTTCAGTTGTGTTGTTTTGATGATTTTTGCTTAGATTCAGTTTGCTTTCATATTCATCGCGATTGTTTAACTGGTATGAGTTGGTGATAGTGTGAAAGTTGCCCCTTTTTTGTGATTCTAGATTGCAGCACAAGCAACTTTGTAAGTTCTAGCTGTAATTAAAGCATTGTTGGAACTGTATACCTGTGGTGCGAGTGGTGAGGTGATGTGATGTGATGTGTCGATGGCTTGTAGTTTATGATTAGAGTTAGAGACCATTCCGGATATTTTTGTTAGTGCAGATCTTTTGAATTTTGAGCTATGAACATATATTGAAGCCCAAATACTTCAAAAATGGAAAACTAGTTGTGTCCGACACATATACGATAATGATATGAGTTTGATACTTACCATACAAACACATATTTGTTAACGTATATTGGATGTGTTTTTTCTTAAAAATTTCTAGTAGCTGATCCATGTCATAGATAAACTATAAGTGAAGTTATTAAGAAAGATTTCGAGATTAATGATTTGAATAGAAACTCGTCCTAGATAGAACATTATGGCGGAAGTTGATCTATGTAGTCGACCCCACTTAGTGAGATAATGCTTGGTTGTTGTTGTAAATTTCTAGTAGCTGTGTCATATCATATGTATTGTATGTCTGAGCTTAGATTTAAAATTTTAGGGGGTGTGAGAATGTGAGAGGGGTTTATGCAAGATATACTGCTCTCTAATTTCATCTAATTTTCAATTTTACTAATCGTTGTGGATTTTTGTCTATTCATTATTCTCACTTTGCTGTTATTATGAATAGAATACTTGCGAATCGACAATCTGCTGCTCGTTCAAAGGAGAGAAAGGCCCGCTATATACATGAACTAGAGCGCAAAGTTCAGACCCTACAGACTGAAGCTACAACTCTTTCTGCCCAACTCACATTATACCAGGTTTGTGTTGACATTTATGATTTATCTAAAACCACAACACTTTTAGAAGTTTCACTTTGCATAGTTACTCTGTTTGCTTGTTGGATTTTCTCAGTGTAGCTTAGTGCAATAAAATCAACTGCATTGTTCATTACTTTCCTTAACCATAGATATGTCCTTGTTGCAATTATAGCTAAATACAAAATATTAATTTTGTATGCACTCTCTTTGTATTTCTCTGAGAAATTCCTCATATATAAAATATTCTAGATATTTATATAATCACTCTGGTGCTTTGGATTTCAGTGTTATAACATAATGTTGCATTGTTTGTGAATACTTTACTATGGTTGTTTCCAGTTTTTACTCATACTTAATTTGTTGCTAAATTAACTCAATGACTTCTTGATTTTTTATTCTTTTCAGAGAGATACAACAGGTCTGAGTAATGAAAATACAGAGCTTAAACTTCGTCTGCAAGCCATGGAGCAACAAGCACATCTCCGTGATGGTAACAATTATCACCTTCTTACAATGTGTTAATAATGTTCACTGCTTTGCATGTTTTTCTGCCTCAAAAGCTTTTGAAGTGTGTTACTAAAGCCAATTAATTAAACTGGAATTTGTTTGTGTTTCTCTGTAGCTCTTAATGATGCGTTGAAGAAAGAAGTTGAGAGACTGAAGGTTGCTACTGGAGATATAATGAGCCACACTGAATCTTTCAATCTTGGTATGCGCCAGATGCCATTTACGGAATCGAATTTCCTTCCCATTTCACCACAATCAGGTCATTCTGGTCACCGTAACATTCAGTTGCCACTATTCGGTCACTCCCCATCTAGCATGGCAAGTCATCAACTGCAACAAGCAAATTCTCATTCTTTTTCAGAATTATTGCAAAGTGATCAGATTGGTCGTTTTTCAAGGACTTGATATTAGCAGCAAAGGAACAACCGTTGTTAAGTCTGAAGACCCCTCTCTTTCTGCAAGTGAGAGTAGCACTACATTTTGAATTCAATATTATTCGCTTGACCTGCTAACTTATCCTTGGCATTCATTGTTCGTTGCGTTGACCTCCAGTCAACTTATGTACTTCATGAAGTATTATTCCATTCAGTTGAGGATTAAATTAATTATTTGTTCTTTGGGTGCTCACCAAAAAGGGGAAGCACCCTTAGGGTTTTACTGAGAAGATCACATAATCATGTTTTAGCATGTGTTTCTCTGGGTGCTAGAATATTGGGAATGGAAAGGCCATTCTCACTGTATCATTGTATTTTGGGGTGTATGGATTCCCCTCTGTTCATTTGTATCATCATTTACGTGTAGCAATGTAAACTGTGATTTATTATTTATTTCTTCTCATCGACACTCCAATTGATAGACTCGGTTTCTTCTATAATGTATAAGTACCAAGGTTTTAGATTTATTCTTAGTTGTTGCACAATCCAATTATTTGGATACCTGTTATATTAAACTATGGAGCCTTGAACTTTATGAATAGTTAGCAACTTAGTATGTCTCATGAGGCGTATTGGAAGCCTTTAAAAAGTTTTTTTGGCTTTATCTTATCAGCAACACTTATTAATGTTTGGATCCATTTTGGAAAAATAACATAATATACTCATCATTTTTTGCTACATTGAATTTTCTAGAATAGCTCATGAATAATGGACTGATTCACGAATAGTTTAAGCATCTGTTTGGTTAACGTTAGAGTTTCCACGTTTTGTCAGAATCACGTCTATAATGAAACTACAATTTCCAACTTCTCTAATTCACGATAAAAAGGCATCTAAACGCACGGTGGCGGTGGAAAAAACGGAAACAGACATAAAGCTTCTCTAACTCGTGACAAAAAGACATCTAAACGGGTGGCGGTGGAAAAAAACGGAAACAGCACCACACTAAATAAATTTAGAGAAAGGGGTCACATACTTGTTATCGTTTCAAACCTAAACGATAATAAATAACATTCTGTTTTGACTTATTTTCACATTTGAATCAATTTCTGAAAATTTAAATAATTCATTTTTGCTTATAATATATATTTTTTTAAAATTAGATATCTTCTATGCACAACTGTAGAGACTAATCTCTGAAATTAGAAACCTCTGATTAAACTGAAAGAAATCGTAAACTAATAATATATTTCGAACTCTAATAAGTATTCAAAATAATGAATTAAAACAATTTAAAAATTTAAAATATAAATTTCAAATATATTAATTAATAAAAAACAAACCAAATATAAATGTAATAACCAAACAACTATTATTTTTAATTTTATCAAACTTAAATATTTTAAATTATCAACGGAACTTGTTCGGATTGGATACTAGTATTTTTATTATTCATTTTTTATATTTATATTTTAAAATCAAAGAAAATCTAACTCAAACTCGAATCCAGTCAAAACGAGTTTTCTCAGTCAAACTCAGAGTGACTCAGACGAGATATATATAGATATGATTGTTGCAATGTCGATTTAGAGATGTCAATTACTCCCGTTAGTAGGGATTCCAACTGAGATTCTCTTGTTCGGAGCTTTAGAGATGAGAAACTTTCTCTTACGGAGACGCAAATAGAAAACAAAATTTACTAGAAAATACTTTAGAGACAAATAACATATCTCACCCTATCTAAATTATTATAATATTTTTTAAATTTATTTGTTTTTTCATTTGTCCTATCATATAATTTTTTATAAAAATATAATATAATATATATGTAATATTATCAAAATAGAGATCAAAATGATTATTTTTAAATTTTTTAAAAAAATGTTGCTAATTTTGGTGGCCAAGACCATAGTGAATATAGATTAGTATTAAGAAAAAATAGATTTTTCATAGAGAATCAATATCAATATTCTTTTGTTAGTTTTTGAATGATTTATTATTATTATTTTAAGTAAAACTAAAAGATTTATTATAAATTTTTATTATATTTATGGATCTATGTGGAGACCTATGAAATGAGAATAAGAGATAAATTTTTTTTGTGATGAAGATCAAAGATAGAAATAGAGAATAGATTTGAGAAGTGGGAGTGGGGGAGTAGATGCATTCTCATCCCCACCCACCCCATTAAATCCTTAATTAAGTTTATTCAACTTTTACTTCCATTTCAAAATGAACAAACAACTAGATATGTTAGTGTTGTAATTTAGAGTATTGTTCTAATATTTTTGACTTAAATCTATTTTTAGTCTTTTTAGTGTAATATTTTTTTAATTTTTAATCTTCCTATTTTAAAAATTAGCATTTAGTCCTTGAACTTTACTTTTGTTGAAATTTCCATCTCCAGTTTTGCAAACGTGTCGACAATAATACCACGTTAGATTTAATATTATTTTTAATTAAAAATAATTGTTTCTATTCTATAAATTATTACTAATTTTTAATTATATTCTATTTAATATAATATTAGAGTAATTTAAATATGAAAATTATTGAAAGAAATTTCTGGAACAAAAGCCTAATAGTTACAACACAATCACTTTAATCATAACATCTCTCTCCAACCCACAAGTACTCAACATGTCATGTTTTTTAAACATATACAATGACTAAACAATTTTGTAGAAAAAATGATGTGGGGCTTAATTGAGTGCATCTTCTATCTTTCATCTTGTTTCATCAACAACAACACATGATCACCACTTGCAACTTTTGCTTAAAACAACACATGATCAACAACAACACATGACCATCTTGCTGCATCTTCATCCATCTTGTTTCATCAATAACAATATATGATCACTACCTGCAACACATGAACTCGCAAACGATCGCTGATGACCCCTTTATGTGTTCAAGTTGTGCTGACAAATTGTACATGTTTGCTCCATTAGATTAGTGAGAAATATAACTTATCTCAGGGTCATTTCCCTTCAACTATATTTGATTTGGCTCAAGAGAAATTATTGCTCTTGTTATACCTCCAAATTATCTAAACCTCCAAGAACACTGTTATATATATTCTAAATTCTTTTCAGACGAACACGTCACAAAATCTCTTTTCCAGTAATGACATTCAATTCCATTAACGTTGTTGATTTGAGGTCCATAACGAAATGTTTGGCCACTATTCCAGCATTAGAAAATGTTCCTCAAACTGTTAGATAAAGATAATAAGTCCAAGAAATATCAAGTAAAAACATGGTAATCTAAGTATTGTAACAGGTTAGCACACGGGTGTAATCGATTATAGTTTGAAGAAAAGCACTAGAAGATAAAAGGCAATTTTAAGTTGGCGTTAACCGGTTATGCATACGCGTTAACAGGTTACACATACATGTTAACCAGTTATACTTGATTTACATGTTAACCAGTTATACTTGATTGTTATATTTTGAGTTCATGTCAGTTGTAACCGGTTAAATGGTTTGTGTTAATCGATTACAACCATGAATTTTGGCTTTTTCTTGTATTTGGATGATGTGTTTTAGGTTTCAATCATTTTGTAACACTTATATAAATGTCTTGGAGGCATCATCATCTCCCCACCCTTAATTCTCTCTCTCTCTCTCTCTCTCTCTCTCTCTCTCTCTCTCTCTCTCTCTCTCTCTCTCTCTCTCTCTCTCTCTCTCTCTCTCTCTCTCTCTCCTCTCTCTCCTCTCTCTCTCCTCTCTCTCTCCTCTCTCTCTCTCTCTCTCTCTCTCTCTCTCTCTCTCTCTCTCTCTCTCTCTCTCTCTCTCTCTCTCTCTCTCTCTCTCTCTCTCTCCAAATACTCCTAGTTTATCAATTGTGTGATTATATGTTCCAACATTTGGGATCAAGAGTCTGATTCTGATCCACAAATAAACAGTGTGCAACAATGAAAAATATGTCTTCAATGATATAGTTCCTACAAACCTCAACCCTTAATGCGAAGAATTATGACAAATGGTGAAAGCAAATGAAGATCTTATATGGCTACCGAGATGTTCTTGAAGTGATCAAGAATAGAGTGAATCCCCTTGTCAAAGGTGCAACAAATGCACAACTAACAAGGCACAGTAAAGAAAAGAAGAAATATTACAAAGTGTTGTTCTTGATCCATCAATGTGTGGATGATGACAATTTTGAGGAAGTTGACGATTGCGAATCGGTAAAGAAAGCATGAAAAATCTTGGAAAACACATATGCAGGGCTGATAAGGCAAAGGTGGTGAAGTTACAAAGTTATAATCGTCAAGTTAAATTGATTCAAATGGAGGAAAATGAGACAATCAATGATTACGTGACACGAATTACACGATTGGTGAACTAAAGCAAGTCTTGTGGAGAAACTATTTCAGAGCAGAATGTTGTGTCTAAGATCTTGTTTTCTTTGACAGCAATATTTGATAACATTGTAGTGGTGATTGGAGAGTCGAGGGATCTTGTGATGTGAGCAAAGATAAGCTTCAAAACTCTCTTGATGCTCATGAGCAAAGGATGGAGGAGAGAAATAACAACAAGGCAAAGACGAAGATCACTTTGCAAGCACGAGTTCAATGAGAAGAATAAGAAGTCAAAAGGAAAAATGGCCCATGAAGAATAAAGAGAATTTTCAAAATAATTGGTGGAAAAGAGTCTCAAAATTCGAAGAGTTCGACTTGTCAAAAGGGTGAGAGGAGCTGCAGCAAAAATGATGGTCAAGGCAACTTTCGAGACGAAAAAGGAAAATTTGACATTAGAAAGGAATTTTACTTCAATTTTCAAAAATTTAGTCATTTTGAAAGAGAATGCAATACAAAACAGAAGTAATCTCAAGGAGATGAAACTAGGGTTACAAGACAGGAGGTGGGTGATGATAATATATATTGTATCTCATAATTTTCCCTCTCTTTTCTCAAGGAATTTCTCACAAGAATTTTCAAAAATTCAAGCTTGCACAAGTACAATTGGATTTTCCAGCATCAAGTTAAAGAGAAAACTGTAAAAAATTGAAAAACAGATAAAAATGATTTTTTTTAAGGAACAACAAGTTTGCTTCGATTTCCCTTGCTTCGATTGGACAAATGGTTACCTATATGCCTGTTTCAATTGGACATTTGATGCATGCATGTTTGTTCGATTGGATAAGTTTCGATTGGACAAATGGCTGCCTACATGCCTGCTTCGATTGGACATTTGATGCCTGCATGCCTGTTTTGATTGGACAAATAACTTCCTCCATGCTTGCTTCGAATTCACCTTCATGTTTGCTTCGAATCCACCTTCAGCATTTGCCTCCTACATGAAGTACAAGGCAAGGGCCTCCTATATTCCTGCCTGCACAAGGCAGAAAATTCCCTTCATATTAGCACCCACAGAGCATTGGCTATCTTTATATAAGCTTCAGTTGAGCATTTGTTTCCCTTTGAAACAACCTCTTTCGATTCAAAAGGGAAGGGCCTTCTGTTGGTGTCTTTTGATTCAGAAGGCATTGGCTTCCTACTGGCACTCTTCGATTCAGAAGACAAGTGCCTTCTCTACGCTTGCCTTCAATTCACAAGGCAGGAACTTCCTTCATGTCAGTTGTAATACGGTGGGAGAACTGACTTGGGTGTTTCGCGTTTGATCACAATTGTTACGGATAACAAGAGTCACCATCGACTTTTCTTTTATCCAATAAAGGAAAGGTTGAAAAGAACAGGAAAGATCTTTAGAGATGTTTCTTGAGTTCGGGGGGTAGGTTATGAAAAGTGAAGGTGTTAGCCCCCTTTTCATCCATAGTTATCTACGGGTTCTTAGTTGCTTGCTAGATCACTTGCTTTTGTTTGAAAATGTGCTTGTGGTGTGGGTTTTGAAAGTAACGTCTTTGTAATGATTCTCGTCTCTATAAGAATGCGTACAAAGTGTTGGTTTTGAAAATAGTTTAAAGAGGTATTTGTGGAATGTGTTTTTGAAAGTGATTTTGAAAAGTGTCTTTGTAATAATTCTCGTTTCTATAAGAATGCGTACAAAGAGTTTTGTCTTTTGAAAATGTTTCAAATGAAAGTGTTGGTGTGTAAAATGTTTTTGTTGTGAGCAAGCGAGCAACTATGAGCGTCCTAACTACTCAAAAGGTCTAATATTCTTTTCCTCCTCCTTTAGATGTTGCTATCTTACCATTGATTTGGTAAGAAGCCCCATTGTTGGATTTGAAGGGACGGGCGTGGGTCGTTTGTATAGTCATAGAAGGTAACCTATGGAACATTTTAGCAATGTTGTTTAAGGACTAGATCATTTACCGAAGGCAACATCAAGGGTAATCGAGGGACTACGATCTTTTATCGAGGGTCTTTGCTAAAACACCCATATTTGAGGGACATGACTATTTTTCTGAGGCAACAAGTGAGATTACCTTAGAGGTGCATGTGTGAATAGTGTGTTTGATTGCATGCGTTTTGTCTTTGATTTTTGGGTTGTCTACTTGGTGGTTTTATCTTGCCATACATCCTAATTACTAACATTTGTATAAAACAATAAAAATGGAGAAAATAAATATCCTACACTATTACAACCATATTGAATAGCAATAAAATGTAAAAACAAAAAAAAAATAAAAGAAGGAAAAATGAGCTTTTTGATCTAGGCAGAATGCACCCTTCCATTCTGCTTCTCTGGCTCCTTTCGATTTGGGCTTAGCATGAAGCATGAGATGTAGCCTTCGATTCTGCCTTCCTACTTCCTTCGATGGCAGGAATGTTAGGGTGAGCAAGTAAGCTTCGACCATGCCCTTTGTCCTTCTTTTGATTGAGGCCTGAGGGTCAATGTGGACAACTTTTGTTTCTCTTTTTTTTGCTCCTTCAAATGGCCTGGAAGTTAGTGTGTGGTGAAGCCTAAGGCCACATTCTTTGTTCTACCTGCAACTGTGAAGCAGCCAGGGGTGAAGCCTAAAGCTTAGATTCACATCTCCTTCCTCCTGTTTTCTTTCATTTGGGATTTAAATAGTAACATGGCCTGATGCCATGCTAGTATTGTCTCATGGCCAGGTTAGTTCTTAAAAGCGTTTGATAAACCAAGAAACAAAACCAAAAGGTTAGCAATAAAAATAAACTGAAAAGGTGGAAATGAAAACAATCCAAAGGAAAATAATGATGCTTGAAAAGAAAAGGAAATAGTTATTTACATGTCGTGCTTGAAACGAAAAAAACTTAAGGTTAAGAGGACTTACCTTGCTTGAAGCTGGGATGTGTTTGCTGGACCTTGAGTGGCTGCCTTGGATTCTCCTGGATTCGAAGGGAAGAAATGAAAGTGATGTTTCTAGTGTTGGATTCAAAGGTCCAGAAGAGTAGGGGTGTGTTTGTTGTTTCTGGATTCGAAGGAGAAGAACGTGTGTAGTGTTCTTTCTACTGGATTCGAAAGAAAAACAAATTGTAGGGTTGTTCCTAGATTTGAAAGGGAAAAAAGAAACAAGTGTTGTGTTTCTTTAGATTCTGGGTTTGTGTTTAGTGTTTGAGAATCTTAAGAGTTTAAGAGTTTTTGAGAGTTTGATGATTTTTTTGAAGATTCTTTCCACCACCCCCAAAATTCCTCTCCAGCTTGCAAATGTTTCTCTATTTATAGAGAAAGGGTTAGAGGTGTTGGATTAACCAGGTTTGTAGGATAACAAACCATGGTTTGGTTAAAACAAAAACAAAATTGATCCCTTTTGTTATGCCCAAGTTTCAAGTAGAAGTGGGGGCCTGCTGTCTGTTGGGGGCAGGAGATTGGACTTATGCTTTTGGCACTGCTTGCCTTCAGACAAAAATCAGATTGGGAGCTAATTTTGTGACTAAAGTACTCTTTATGAAAAAAAGGGTACGTAGCTTTTTGCTATTTTATCTAAGAATAGTATTATCCAATAGACAAATCTTCAAACCTTTGTGTAAGCCTCTGACTATGTAAAGATTTGGAAGCAACATAGCCTGACAAGTGATATTTGTAGGATAAGGCTATGATATTTGCTCAAAGTTCTTCAAAACAAGCTTGCTTCAAAGGGTTCAGATTAGATTCGAAGTATGCTGATTCGAAAGGAACCAAAACTCCAATCAAAGCTTTGTGTGAAGGTGGCTCTTGTCCAATCGAAGGCTTGCCTGCCAAAGGTCACATGGCCAAACGAAAGGGTGTATACAGGAGGTCCCTGCTTTGGGGGCGCTAGCATGAAGGGAAAATTCTGCCTTGTGAGTTTGGAAAACATGCAAAACCAATGGCTTATGATTCGAAGGAGAGCTGCAGGATGCCATTGCTTTGT
This sequence comes from Vicia faba, assembly GCA_948472305.1. Classification (NCBI taxonomy): domain Eukaryota; kingdom Viridiplantae; phylum Streptophyta; class Magnoliopsida; order Fabales; family Fabaceae; genus Vicia; species Vicia faba. Next base: position 254,852,906 of record OX451736.1, on the reverse strand, counting down.
GACTTCAAGCAAACATGCAAGAGGCCTTTGCTCAAACGAAATCTTGCATGAAAGGAGCCACATGACCAAACGAAGGTTGTAACCAAAACTTGAATTGAAGAAAGCCGCATGCCCAAACGAAAGGTGTAACCAAAGCTTGTATTGAAGGAAGCCACACGCCCCAAACGAAGAATGCATGCAGAGCTTGTATTTGAAGGAAGCCACACTCCCCAAACGAAGAATGCATGCAGGAGGTAAAGGGTACAATCGAAGGAGACCAGAAAAGAGGCCTTTGCCTCCTGAATCTAAGGAAACCAAACAGGAGGCCTTTGCCTTCTGAATCGAAGGAAGCCAGCAAAGAGGTCATTTCCTTCTGAATCGAAGGAAGCTTTTCAGAAGGTTATTTCCTTATGAATCTAAAGAAGCTAGCAAAGGGAATCCAAGCCCAATCGAAGCTAGCTTGAATCGAAGCAAACTTGTTTTTCTCCAATTTTGTCAAAAACTCAAATTTATCTACTTTTCTTTTTCAGTGGTTTCCTCTTTGACCTGATGCTTGGAAATCCAATATGATCCATAGAAATTATAGGGGCATTAAAAATCCAATTGTACTTGTGAAAAATTGAACTTTTGAAAACCCTTGTGAGGAAATGTCTTGAGAAATGAGAGGAAAAATTTTAGGGTACAACAGCTGCCCCTGTTCAATCTTCTTAAACCCGAAGAGTTAGATTGGCGTGTCTGCCATTTGTGACTTGAAGGTGGAAGATGATTGAACACTAGAGTGCCCAGAAATTTGCACTCGATGATGTGGTGGTTGATTGTGTAGGGAATGGGATTAAAGATTCCATTTGGAGAGATGATGGAGAGTTGCCGGAGATGGGCTTATAGATGCCATCCAAAGGTGATTGTTGACAAAAATTAGACTAAGTCTAAGCTTGAATTCAACTGGAAAAGAATTAGAATAAATCTTTGGAGCGATTTATCTGAACTAGAGAAAGTGTCTACCGGAAAGGAATCAGGATAAACCATTAATCGATTTAAACTGAACCAGTAGAGGTCTTGGATAAACTTTAACTGGAAAAGAATCAGAATAAATCTTTGGAGCGATTTATCTGAACTAGATAAAGTGTCTACCGGAAAGGAATCAAGATAAATCATTGATCGATTTAAATTGAACCATCAGAGGTCTTGGATAACCTTTAACTGGAAAAGAATCAGAATAAATCTTTGGAGCGATTTATCTGAACCAGAGAAAGTGTCTACTGGAAAGGAATCGGGATAAACCAATGATCAATTTAAACTGAACCAACAGAGGTCTTGGATAATCTTTAACTGGAAAAGAATCAGAATAAATATTTGGAGCGATTTATCTGAACCAAAGAAAGTGTCTACCGGAATGGAATCAGGATAAACCATTGATCGATTAATATCTTTTCATGAGTACATTTATTGAACTTAAGGGTTGAAGATGAGTTGCATGGAATTGCATCCTATTCAAAATGAGCCTTGGATGGGAAATTTCTTATAAAGTATGCGAAAGTTATGCCTGGTAAAAGTTTGGTTGACTTTTCCTGTAGAAACCCTAATTAAGCAACTTTTGAGTTTTTATGAATTAGGAGCATTCTTTGAGGAATCATGATCAACCCTTGATCAAATGATGGATATCACTTCAAAATGTTAATTTTGACCAAAAATATTGAAGTTTGACTGTAAATAAGCCACACTTGACTTTTGACCTAACATAGTTGATTTTCAGGCATTTGAGCAATTGACTGAGCAAACTTGTTGTGCAAGGCATGAAACTTGACATGGATGATATTGATGACATATTAGGACCATGGAAAATATTTGAGACCTTTGGAGTTCACATATCTTGATGAAAGTGGAAACCCTAGTTTGAGGCTCATTGTCTTAGGAGGAGGATTTGTCTGGTCAATCCTTAGTCAACTTGAGCAATTGAGGACCTATAGAAGTATGTTTTGTGTGAAAATGGGAGGGCAAATTTTGGGGTACAACACTTCCTTTCTACAGTTTCATTCTATTGTGGAGTGTAGGGTGGAACCACCTCATGCATAATCCCTTCTTTTTCACATAATTTGTTGAAGTCCTTCGACGCATACTCTCTACCACCATTAATTCTCAAAACTTTGAGCTTTCGACCACTTTGAATTTCGACCATAAACTTAAACTTGGAAAATACCTCGATCACTCACTTTTCTTCTTGATCAGGTAAGTCCACAGTTTTTGACTGAAATCATCTATGAATGTAACAAAGTATTTGTTACCTCCCATCGAGTCCACCTGAATCGGTCCACATACATCAGAGTATATGACTTCGAGAATAGCCTTCAACTTGCTTCATGCATCCTTCCTAAAGTTATTCTTGTGTTGCTTCGCCTGCACACATTTATCGCATACCTCATTTGGAATGTTGATTTCTGGCAGTCATTAAACCATATTTATTCTCTTCAAATATATGATGTCTCTGAAGTTGAGATGGCCTAGTCGTTAGTGCCATATCCATTCATCTCTACTAGATGTATTCGAAAGGCACTTGTGCTCCATCATATTAAGTTCAATCTTGAAGGTTCTATTTAGAGACATAGGAGCCTTCAAGATTAACCTTCCATTTGCGTCGACGACTCTCATCATCTTGTCTTTAATTGACACTTTATAGTTATTTTCGACCAACTGCCTTATACTGAGCAAATTGTTCTTCATGCTTGGTATTGTTGTACCCCAAAATTTCCCTCTCATTTCTCAAAGGATCAACTTGGGCCCTCAAGTTTGCTTTCATCCAATTGCAAATCTGAAATTATAAATTTTCCAAGAGAATCGTTCACAAGGGAAAATTGGTCATTTACACATAAAAGGAGTCAAACTATGACTTTTGAATCAAAAATCAAGTTCCAAGAATCATATTTCATTAAGGCATGAAATTGGTTCATCAAAAATCAAAGTCATAAGTTACTTTGAAAATCAAATTTTCTAAGCATTTAGAAAATTTTCTAAGTGTCTAAAGAATATGACACTTCAGAACTTCTGAGCCAACCTCTATGCAAGTGCAGTAAGAAGTTGCAAACACGGCCTGTAGTGGTAGAAATGTTCAAGACTAAGCCATTGGATTGACTATACTTTGTACAAATCAAAATAAAAATTGCCACCGCGCTTTATTGTTTCCAAAGGAATGAGAAAAGAGCGAATAACCCAAAAAGAGGGGGAAAGATTCAAGGTAAGGGGGTTGGTTATGCAAAGGGAAGGTATTAGCACCCTAACCATCTAAGGTACTCCGCATGAACCTCTTTGAAAAATATGTATATTTTGGCTATAAAAATGTGTTGTATATAAAATGGATAGTGGAGGTGAGAAAAGAAATGTTTTTATGATTTTTGCACCCGCCGCGGTTGCGAACCTTTAGTGTCTACGTACCACCTTTCATGCAATAGGGGATCAGGGTACACATAGTTCCTCTTTTAAAAATTTGAAACACAAGTGTGTTGGTTGATTTTAAGAGATAAGACATCATCATCATTGTCCGTGTAGAAAACATACTTACTACCCACAATCATGAGAAAGGAGAATTTGCATCATCTCAAAGTGGAGGATATGGCTTGGATTTTAAAATCAACAATGCCTCACTCAACACCCAAGTGGAAAATATCTCACTTCACTATATATTGTAGAAGTATAGTTGTTGCTGTAATACCCCAAATTTGTCCTACCCTTCTACTTTTATCTAGTTTATGCATTGTCGCGCTTTTCTCATGTACATATCTCCATTAGGTCATTTAACATTGCATACATTCGCTAACAACATAATTTGGCATGGAATCAATGATATGATGGAATTAGGGTTTCTATGGCTTTGATGGTCCTCATCTTCACTCAGGCTTGAATCAGTTGGTTCCCTAGTAACTGTGGTTTATGGAACTAGGGTTTGGATTCTTAATTATTGTGAACTTCTCCCCCATCAAGCTATAAGGCTATCATCCTCGTCAAGGGCAGCATCACTAGGGTTTCACTAAAGGTTTAAGTAAAGACTATGTGAACTAAGGTCTAAGTTCAAAGTCATCTTGAATATCTTCTTCAGGGGTCCAAGACGTCGTTATTCTAGTGCTCATATAGTCGGGACATGGTACAAGGTATGGGTTGTAATCAAGGCGTCACTCTTTCAAATTTATTATTGCTTGACACGCAAATTTGGTTTTGATCGGAAAATTGAATTGAATTAGGGATTCACTGAAGCTGTAGTTTGATTATGAAATTCTGGCTGCAGATACTCAATGTCACGTTCAATGTTATGACACCGTATCTGACTTACTATATGACAGTAAATACAAAAGCAATAAAGAACACAGTCAATTGTTTACCCAGTTCAGTGTGCAACAACACCTACTCTGGGGGCTACCAAGCCAGGGAGGAAATCCACTATAAGAGATGTTAATTCAAGAATAAACCAACCAGTTTATCTCCTTCACTTAAGACCTACCCAATGCAATTCCAATCTAAGTACAACTTAAACCTGAGTTCCTACTCACTCCCCCTCAATCACAGCAGTGATACATAAACCAATTTGACTTAAAAATTGATGAAGACACTCTTCAAAAACAAACACTTGATTAAGCTTCACAGCTTTTTAATCAAGCAACACAATCACTCGTGCTTCACAGCTTTGAGTGATGCACACAACTAACTTGACTCTGCTTCACAGCTTTAGTCAAGGAACATTCAAACACTCTTGCTTCAAAGCTTTGAGTGCTACACAGCCCTTACAATTAGAAACCTATTCCAAGGCACTTATCACAATGATAATTGCTTGGAGTACAATAATCAAATCTATACAGATTACAAATGATCTTCTGATCAAATAAAAGGGATGCATTGAAAAACAGCAGCTCTGTTGAATATATAGCAGCTGCAACTTCAGTTAGGGTTTCCACAAAAACCTAGGGTTAATTCCGTTTGACCTAAAGACCAGGTCACAGGGCTTTATTAACCAGGTTAGGGTTGAGCCAGGTTACCCCTCAGAAAACGCAGGATTCTGTTCAGGAAAGACTGAGTTATTTTCCTGAAAAAACTCAGACTTATCCAACCTGCAAACCTGTTAGTTCAGAACAGGATGTCATAACATCTGTTATGACATCTGAGAAAACCTGTCTACTGATTTAGCAAAATGTGATCATTTTGCAAAATGCTCAGATACACACTTATAAACATCAGTACTTGAATTACAATATTTTTCTGCAAAGGTACCTAATGAGTCAGTACAAACTGAACTAGAATGTTATGACATCAGTCATGACATTCACACATACACTTGGGATTTACCAAAAATGCAAGCCAATACCTAAACACCTACAAACTCCCCCTTTGGCAGATTTTTGGCTAAAGACCCTAAGCAATCAGAGATAGATAGCAGCAGAAATAAGTGACAGCAGAAAAATATAATGTCAAGTACTAATTAAGTAAGTACCAAAATATTCTCCCCCTCTTTAGCCACAAATGGGCCAAAGATACATGTTCATAATGATTATACAGATATCCAAGAACAATTAATAAGAGCAGCAGCAAAAAAAACTGAACACACTTCCAAACTCCACCAGATATCAGCACCAACCAGCAACACCACCAAACAGCAACCAACCTTCAAGCACTGTCATCAGATCCAGAGGATTCGGGCTTCTTTCTTTTCTTGTGAGCAATGTCAGCATTCTTCTCTTTGTTTGATGTCTCAACATTCTTAGAGACATCTGGATTTGTTTCAGCATTTGAGCTTTCTTGGTTCAGAGGAACAGAAATGCCAGGAACTGAGTGGTTCTCGTTCAGAATTCTTGAAACAATTTTTGCTATTGCTTGATTAACATAGGCTATCCCTTCCCTATTTGCAATTTCAGGGGGAACTGAAGAAGAAGGATGAGATGGATTACCAGAGGCAGAAGCTTGGGGCTTTCCTGCATGTCTTGTTCTCAACTCTTTGACCTTGGTGGGGTTAGTTCCCACTTTTCTACGAGAAGAGATCTCCAGAACGTCAGAGTCCAGACAAGAAGAGATTGTCCTAGAATCTTGATCAGAGGAAGAGGTTGAAATAGTCGTATTGGATGATGATGGTGTTTGAGACATTTTGACAGTCTTAGAGGACCAACAGCAACTAAGGAGAAATTTCTGATTGAGAGACTGGGTTTTGATGAGGAGACGAGAGGGGAAGGAAGCAAGGGAGTGTCTATTCAACTTCTTAAAAGAATTGTAGGAAATGAGAAAATACAATTTTAAACCAATCAGAACAGGCATAACTCCTTTGATCCTTGTTTTAAGCAAAATTAATTGCTACAATTCCTCATGTTGGCAAATACCCAGCTTACCCCTTAAGTTTTCAAATTGATTTGCATCCAGAGCCTTGGTAAAAATGTCAGCCAGCTGTAGCTCAGTGGCAACATGTTCCAATTTGATTGTCTTCTCTTCTACAAGGTCTCTGATAAAGTGATGTCGTATGTCAATATGTTTGGTCCTGCTATGCTGAATGGGATTCTTGGATATGTTGATTGTACTCAGATTGTCACAGTACAATGTCATAACATCTTGTGTGACATTATACTCAGTGAGCATCTGTTTCATCCATATCATTTGAGAGCAGCTACTACCAGCTGCAATGTATTCAGCTTCAGCAGTGGAAAGATACACACAATTCTGTTTCTTGCTGAACCAGGAAACCAGATTACTTCCCAAGAAGAAACATCCTCCAGAGGTGCTTTTTCTATCATCAGCACTACCAGCCTAATCAGCATCACAGTAGCCAGTCAGAGCTGGTTCACAGCCATGAGTATACATCAATCCATAGTTGTAAGTACCACTTACATACTTCAAAATTCTCTTCACTTGATTGATATGACTGACTTTGGGATCAGCTTGGTATCTAGCACAAACTCCAACTGCAAAGGCAATATCAGGTCTGCTGGCAGTTAAGTACAACAAGCTTCCTATCATGCTTCTGTACAGACTTTGATCCACCTTAACCCCACTTGAATCTTTGGAAAGCTTTAGATGAGTAGGAGCAGGAGTCCTTTTGTGACTTGCATTCTCCATACCAAACTTCTTTACAATATTCTTAGCATACTTGCTTTGAGATAAGAAGATTGAGTCCTCCATCTGTGAGACTTGTAGTCCAAGAAAATAAGTTAGTTCTCCCATGAGACTCATTTCAAATTCAGCCTGCATCTGGTCAGCAAAGTGTTTAACCATATGTTCTGACATTCCTCCAAACACTATGTCATCAACATATATTTGGGCAACCATCAACTTCCCTCCTTCAGTTTTGACAAAGAGAGTTTTGTCCAAACCTCCTTTTCTGTAGCCTTTGTCTGAGAGAAACTTTGTTAACCTGTCATACCATGCTCTAGGAGCTTGTTTCAGGCCATATAAAGCTTTTCTCAATTTGTAGACATGATCAGGGTGGGTTGGATCCACAAAACCTTTAGGTTGTTCCACATAAGCTTCCTCATTTAAGTACCCATTTAGAAAGGCACTTTTCACATCCATCTGAAATAACTTGAACTTCAGAAGACAAGCAATTGACAACAAGAGTCTGATTGATTCCAGCCTGGCTACAGGTGCAAAGGTTTCATCAAAATCAACCCCTTCAACCTGGGAGTATCCTTGAGCAACAAGTCTTGCCTTATTTCTGGTGACAACTCCTTCAGCATCTGACTTGTTCTTGAATATCCATTTTGTCCCAATGATGTTAGTTCCTTCAGGTCTAGGAACCAGTTCCCAAACTTCATGTTGCTTGAATTGGTTCAGTTCATCTTGCATTGCACCAATCCAATATTCATCAGTCAAGGCTTCCTTGACATTTCTTGGTTCCATTTTGGACACAAAACAAGAGTTTGAGATGATTTCTCTAGATCTTGTGATGACTCCACTATTGGGATCTCCTATGATAAGCTCTTTTGGATGATCCTTCTGAATTCTGATGGAAGGGATCTTGCTAGCTTCCTTTGATTCAGATTTTGTTGTGGTGGAGTTGGGTAGGTCATTCTGTTGGGTTGAAGTCTCAAAGAATGTCTCAACAGTACAAGGAACATCTATTTCTTCATGATAGTCATCAATTATAACATTTATTGATTCCATCATGGTTTTGGTTCTGGAGTTGAATACTCTATAAGCTCTGCTGTTTGAGGAGTATCCTAGAAATATGCCTTCATCACTTTTGGGGTCCAGTTTTCTTCTTTGTTCACGATCAGACATAATATAGCATTTGCTGCCAAACACATGGAAGTACTTCACAGTTGGTTTTCTTCCTTTCCAGAGTTCATATATGGTGGATGAGGTTCCCTTTCTCAAGGTGACCCTGTTATGAACATAGCAAGCTGTATTCATAGCTTCAGCCCAAAAATACATAGGAAGTCTTTTGGCATGTAACATTGCTCTGGCAGATTCTTGTATGGTCCTGTTTTTTCTTTCCACAACTCCATTTTGCTGAGGTGTTATAGGAGAAGAAAACTCATGACTGATTCCTTATGAAGAACAGAAGTCATCAAACTTGCTGTTTTCAAATTCCTTGCCATGATCACTTCTGATTCTGACAATACATCCTTCCTTCTCTCTTTGAATTCTCTTGCACAGTTCTCTAAAAACTTCAAATGCATCTGATTTTTCCCTAATGAAATTAATCCAGGTGAATCTGGAAAAATCATCCACAACCACATAGGCATATCTTTTACCACCAAGACTCTCTACTTGCATTGGTCCCATCAGATCCATATGGAGGAGTTCTAGAACCTTAGAGGTGGTCAGATGTCTTGACTTTGGATGTGACATCCTAGTCTGCTTACCAACCTGACATTCACCACAAACTCTTCCTTCATCAATTTGCAGTTTTGGAATCCCTCTGACTGCCTCCAAGGAGATAATCCTCTTCATACCCCTTAGATGAAGATGGCCAAGTTTTTGGTGCCACAGTTTCACCTCTTTTTCTTCTTTTACAATGGAACACACATATGAGAAATTAGTGTTCTCAGGCTCCCACAAGTAACAGTTGTCTTTGGATCTGACTCCTTTCATTACTATCTCTTGTTTGTCATTGATTACAAGGCATTCAGATTTTGAGAAATTGACCTTGAATTCTAGATCACACAGTTGACTGATACTAATGAGATTAGCGGTCAGCCCTTTTACCAGCAGTACTTCATTCAGACTTGGAACTCCAGGGCAGTCCAAATCACCAACTCCTTTAATTTCACCTTTAGCCCCATCTCCAAAGGTCACAAAACTGGTGGTGTGAGGCTTAACATTATTGAGGAGGTTCTTGATTCCAGTCATGTGTCTGGAACATCCACTGTCAAAGTACCAGTCTTCCTTTGCAGAGACCCTCAGGGAAGTGTGAGCTATCAGTGCAGTAGCCTTTCTCTTCCATTGAGGAGCATGTGGTACCTTTTTAGACTTAGGTTTGACACCTGAGTTCTGATTAGGGTATCCATGTAATCTGAAGCAGAAGGGCTTTATGTGGCCATATCTCCCACAATGATGACATTTCCATCTTTGGTACCTTTTCCTCATATGTCTCTGTTCCTGATGTCGAGAGTTGTGTTGAGACATTTGTTTTGACATTTGCTTACCAGAACCAGATTTCGTTGCTTCCATAAATCCTAGTCCAGATTTATTTCCCACATTTTGTCCAACCTGAAGGATCTCTTCCAATTTGTCTGTTCCATTTGTCAACATCTTGACAGATTTGGTCATTTGATTCAGTTGTGAGTTCAGCAATTGAACTTCTCCTTCTAGATGACTTATAGTTTCAAGGTTTGCCCTTTTTTCAGCCTCCAGCTTTATGATGAGTTTTGATTGTTTCTCATTCTGCACACAGACTTCAGTACTTCTGATACACAATTCCTTGTAAGTATCAGCCAGTTCTTCAAAAGTCACCTCTTCATCACTGATGTCACTTTCAGAGGTACAAACACCAGTTAAAGCAGTAACTCGTTTGGCAGTCTCTTCTTCAGAATTACTTTCTGAATCACAGTCAGACCAAGTAACTGTCATTCCTTTTTGTTTCTTAAGAAAGGTAGGACATTCATCTCGAATATGCCCATATCCTTCACAACCATGGCATTGAATTCCTCTGCCTTGAATTCCCTTCTCTTCTGACCTTGGTCTTCTGCTGGAACTGTCAATGTTAGAGGGAATGTTATGAACATTAGACCTTTACTTTGGATATATTCTTTTGATGAGTTTGTTGAACTGTCTTCCAAGCATGGCTATAGCTTCTGAAATGTTTTCTTCAACATCAGTGCTGGACATAAGTGTTATGCTCTTGTTCTTCTTGACACCATTATCAGTGATTCCCATCTCAAAAGTCTGAAGAGATCCAATAAGTTCATCCACTTTCAACTTGCTAATGTCCTGGGCTTCCTCTATGGCAGTTACCTTCATTACAAATCTTTTAGGCAAGGATCTGAGAATCTTCCTCACCAATTTTTCTTCTGACATCTTTTCTCCCAGTGCTCCTGAGGTGTTGGCAATCTCCAAGATGTTCATGTGAAACTCATGAATGGTTTCATCTTCCATCATTTTTAGATTCTCAAACTTGGTGGTCAACATCTGAAGCCTTGACATTTTTACTTTGGAAGTGCCCTCATGAGTAGTTTTGAGAGTGTCCCAAACTTCCTTGGCCAGTTCATATTGATGTACTAGTCTGAAAATGTTTCTATCAATTCCATTGAACAAGGCATTTAAAGCTTTTGAATTTCCCAGAGCTAACTCATCTTCTTCTTTACTCCAATCTTCCTCAGGCTTCAGACTGATTGTCCCATCTTTCTCAGTTATGGTGGGATGAATCCATCCTTTGTCAGCAGCTCTCCAAGCCTTTTTGTCCAGAGATTTTAGGAAGGCAATCATACGAGGTTTCCAGTAGTCATAGTTAGTTCCATCCAGAATGGGTGGTCTATTTCCAAAAACTCCTTCTTTGTCCATAGTGCCAGAAAGTGATATCCCTAGATCTCACCCAGTAATACAGGCAGGGTGCCTGCTCTGATGCAAATGGAAATTCTGGCTGCAGATACTCAATGTCACGTTCAATGTTATGACACCGTATCTGACTTACTATATGATAGTAAATACAAAAGCAATAAAGAACACAGTCAATTGTTTACCCAGTTCAGTGTGCAACAACACCTACTTTGGGGGCTACCAAGCCAGGGAGGAAATCCACTATAAGAGATGTTAATTCAGGAATAAACCAACCAGTTTATCTCCTTCACTTAAGACCTACCCAATGCAATTCCAATCTAAGTACAACTTAAACCTGAGTTCCTACTCACTCCCCCTCAATCACAGCAGTGATACATAAACCAATTTGACTTAAAAATTGATGAAGACACTCTTCAAAAACAAACACTTGATTAAGCTTCACAACTTTTTAATCAAGCAACACAATCACTCGTGCTTCACAGCTTTGAGTGATGCACACAACTAACTTGACTCTGCTTCACAGCTTTAGTCAAGGAACATTCAAACACTCTTGCTTCAAAGCTTTGAGTGCTACACAACCCTTACAATTAGAAACCTATTCCAAGGCACTTATCACAATGATAATTGCTTGGAGTACAATAATCAAATCTATACAGATTACAAATGATCTTCTGATCAAATAAAAGGGATGCATTGAAAAACAGCAGCTCTGTTGAATATATAGCAGCTGCAACTTCAGTTAGGGTTTCCACAAAAACCTAGGGTTAATTCCGTTTGACCTAAAGACCAGGTCACAGGGCTTTATTAACCAGGTTAGGGTTGAGCCAGGTTACCCCTCAGAAAACGCAGGATTCTGTTCAGGAAAGACTGAGTTATTTTCCTGAAAAAACTCAGACTTATCCAACCTGCAAACCTGTTAGTTCAGAACAGGATGTCATAACATCTGTTATGACATCTGAGAAAACCTGTCTACTGATTTAGCAAAATGTGATCATTTTGCAAAATGCTCAGATACACACTTATAAACATCAGTACTTGAATTACAATATTTTTCTGCAAAGGTACCTAATGAGTCAGTACAAACTGAACTAGAATGTTATGACATCAGTCATGACATTCACACATACACTTGGGATTTACCAAAAATGCAAGCCAATACCTAAACACCTACAGATTAGAATTCATTCATTAATATTTGAAGTGGATTTGGAGAAAATCAAAGTTCTTAAATATTTGCGTGGCTTTTCTTGGAATTCAAATCACAAGTATGAAAAAGCATGCATCGAATTCATCCAACCATCAAAAAATCGTCTAAATAGCCTCTCATGGATTCATTCAAGATTCACGTCTCTTTTGATTACCTTGCAAATATTTTGGATTCATATCATGATTATTTGAATTCATACAAAAGCCATTTCATTATGCGGAAATAAAGTCAACATACATTCCAATATGTATTCAAATACATACAAGTCCAAATTCCATTACAATTATACACAACATTTATACATTTTTACCAAAACCTATCCTAATTTTCAATCATTCTTCATGCTTCAACCTTTAACCCAAACTTCAAGCTTCCAAAAACTTCGTGTTATGCGTCTTTGTTCCAACTTCGTATCACCTCCAAACTCATTCAAATCCTTACTTGGTGTTTTCCTTTTGCCTTTGCTTCCCAATAGCCCTGATATCCAAACATGAACTCTCACCGAAAAATCAACAAAAAACGATTCAATTTATGATTCCAAAATTAATCAGAAAATCATATTTGCAGCCCTGCATATAAAAAAGGGTTTATAACGGAATTTCCAACAAACCCCAACCATTTTCTAACTACCTAACAAACCTCTCCATAACCAACTGTAACTATATCCTAACCACCTAACCAATTCTATAAAAAAACTCTAACTTCCAGTTCAGTTGGCATATAACCAACCCATAGCATATTTGCAACAAAACGAACCATAACAGAATATAACAGAAAAAGAGAACAGGCTAACCGCTTTTTCAAGAACCTTCTAACAGGATTTCATATCATCATCTCTGCAGATTCTCATTTATACACAATCATTATCCATTCATGATTGTTCACAGTTTATCAACACAGAGAAAACTACCAAAAATCTATCTAGCTATTCACTACATGATTCATACAGAAAATAGAGAGAGAAAACGCACCAGAAAACGTTCTACTCTCTGCATAATTTTCATCTTCATTAAATTCCCCATCATCCTCCATAACCCTCTTCATCATTCTCCACCAACAACCGTAGCCACTTCATATCTTTATCACTTCTGCATTCTTCTACCACATAACACCTTCCATCATCATCATCAACATTCTATACCTTGAATCTGCAGCAAAAAACAGAGCAGCAATTCGGTATTCTCTGCAACTTCATCGATTCAATCTTCATATCTTCATCATCTTCATTATTTTCTCCGCGCTTCAACGCACATCCTCATCTCTCTGTATCAACGAGAGTTCGGCATCACATTGTCAACCATCATCATCTTCTGAATCAAGAACAACTAGGCATCTACAACTCCACGCAATTTCAACCATCACCATCTTCATCAATCTGCATCACATCTCAACAACGTGAGTACTAAACACATGCGGAAAGGAGAAGGAGAAGTTTGAATCGGAGATGGAATGAAATCAATTATATGTACCTAAATCTCTAGGGACTGCTCTCTGGTTCTTGTTGCAACCGTTATCACGAGTGAAGACACGTTGACGATCGTAAGGCATGAAATCTCCTGAATCGAGAGTTGATGAGGATGAAGAATTATGACAGATTGAAATGGAGAGGTTGAGGAGTATCGTCAAAGAGACGAAAATATGAGAGGAGGAGGAAGATGCGTCTGGCCATGGTGTTGAGCAAAAGTGAAGAACACGGTGTGGCACCTAAATGAGTGAGACGAAGACGCTGTATTGAGATAAACGAAATCGCATACTTGATGTATCGCTTTCAAGAAGCATCGAACATTCTCCGGCAGAAGAGGAAGATGAAGTCGACGATGGTCAGAGAATTGTGGCGGCAAAATGGAGTTCGTCGGATAAACTGAGTTGAGAAGAGGAAGCGGCGCCACGAAGAAGAAGAGAGGAAAGAAGTGAAGAAGCAATTTTCTAACCCTAATCCTCTTTCAATTCGCATGTTTTTTTATTTTATTTGTTTTAATTGAATTTTCTTATTCTTTTAAACACAACAATAAAAACTGAATAAAATAAATAGAACAAAGGGTGGACCCAAAAATCTCCCCAGGCCCATCACCTTTTTTTTGGCAGCTCTTGGATTTTGAGCAGAAAAAAGGCTTATTGGATCATCCCTACATGGGTGTTGTACCCCAAAATTTGCCCTCCCATTTCCTCAACATTTTCTCATCACAAGACATTTAAAGATCAAGATACAATTAGGGTTTCCTCTGCTCAAGACTTCTCCTTGCACTGTGGACTCAAATTAGGGTTTGTGTTTGCCTAAGGATGCTTTGACCTAAAATGCCTAAGATGACTTTCATGCTTCATGTTGGACTCCCAAGTTTACCTATACCAAGTTTCAAGTCTTGATTCCAAGTTTTACCCAGTCAATTGGACAGTTGACCTAGAAATCAGCTGTATTGGGGAAAAAGTCAACTATGGCCAATTGACAGTCAAACCTCATGAAATTTGATCCACATCAACATTATGAACTCACATGGACCATTTGATCAAGTTTGGATCACAATTCCACAAGAAATTTGATCAGATCATCAAAAGGGCAAAATGGTCATTTTTAGGGTTTTGACTGCACAAGGGCAATTTTTGACTGTTTGACCTAGCCAATGGCAAACCAAGCTCACATATGGACTCAAGGACCCCATGGAATTATCTTGACATGTTCATCAAGCTCAAAAGATCCCAAGTACACAAGATTGACAGTTGAATTTCCCAGTCAATTGATCAATTTTGACTGTATACTGAAAAGTCAAACTTTGACTTTTTGGTCAAAATCAAGAGTCAAGATTCATTTTTCATCAAAACATGCCAAATCATGAAACTTGTTCACCAAGAAATCACAAAATGCAAATTAGGGTTGAAAATGGAATTTTTCATAACTTAGAATTTTTCTAAGTTATGAAAAAACCCTAATTTTTTCCCAACTTTGACCCATCTTTTCACCATGATCCATTTGGATTCAAACAAAAGTCAAAACATGAAAGTTGTAGCTTGTTGCATAATCTACAACTTTGATTCACAAAGTTTTCTCATTTGAAGCTTGTATCTCAAGTTATGATTTTTTGAATAAGGGCACTAAACCATCTTTTAACTTAGTGAAATTTGACCTATTTTTGACAAGGTTTTCTACCCTACTTCAAGGCCACTTTTCATACCCTTCCACTTGGAATTTCAAATTGCATTTCAAAGATGGATTGTAGTACACATTCCAAGCTTTCCAAAATGTCCAAGAACTCATCAAACAACCTCATAACTTGAGAGATTCGAATTTCACAAGTTGGCAAAAATTCACTTTTTGTTCTTCATCAAAGCATGTTCATAAACTTGGCAAATTTGAATTCAGCATGCTTAAGCTACATTGCAGGCCTCTAATCCCATTTTCACTCAATAATTCAATGCATATCCTTTGTGCTCTAGCATTATCTTGCTCATTTGGACAATACACACAAAATCAAGCCTAAACTAGAAAAAGCATATTATCCATTCTTGTAAAGTGCTACTTTATGGTAACTTTGCAAATCTATGAGGTACAATGCAGATCTTTGAGGCAAAAAGGCATGGACATTTCCCACTGATCAAGACTCAAATGTGCAGCATAGATTGAGGCATTGTACTGGCCTAGAAACCAAGTTGACATTTGCTTGCTTCACTTAGAAGTAACATCCATAACTTATGCCATCTCTGATACCAGCATACAAACACAAGAACAAAGTTGTCAAACACATTACACATAACATATCCAAGCTAACACACGAGCTCTTGACCTCAAAAACACCCTCCATCTCAGAATCATCCTCAAACTGCACAAACAGGGGTGCCCCTGCAGTTTGAGTGCAATCTCTCAAACCCTTCAAGCATTTTGATCAAAACCTGTTCCTCTACCTTCCTTACAACCTATGCAAGCTATCCAGAAGCTAAGGCACGATCTGTAGTTGCTCTAACCACTTCCACCATTTTCACATCTTTGACTTGCAGGTGAAGTTCTACAGCTTGATACAAGAAGGTTCAAGACAAAGTAAGCATTGAAAAAGCATCCCTGGACCTCAAGGAAGCTTTTCCAATCATTACATTGCACTGAAAGTCTCTCATTCTCCACATAGAAGTTCAACTGCACAGGTAAAAGTTTGAATTCGTATCTCTCTTATTAGGCATCTTTAGTCTTAAGTTTGTGAAGAAACAAAGTCCTACTCATAGCCCTGAACATGTACATAGCTTTACTTTTCATTTCTTTTGCCTGAGTAGAGAGAATTTGAGCTCTGAAAATGGTAGAAAAATTAGGTCAGAAAAGAGGGGGAGAGAAATTCTCCCTCATCTTAGAGAGATAGGTCAAGTTCTTTATATGGTTAGAACCGTCTCTTCATGCTGAACATTTCTTGTGTTATGAGTTTTTGCTAAAAAGCCAGGAATCAAGAGTTAGAAGGAACTGAACATGGCGCGCGTTTTTCAAATAACCTGTGCTGGAGGTTGAAGAAGGAGTGAAGTGGGCTGGGCCTGGATTTGTGTTGCTTTTCACACCATCTTTTTTAGTTTACACCCCCCTGAGCCCATTTGCTTATTTTTAAACATTTTTGACTTTTTCCTTTTTTATTGACTTTGTTTATTTTTCTCATGACATTTAAAAATTAAAAAAAATATTTTTTCATCATTTTTTTGCATTTATTGCATATTTATTTGTTTATTTGTTTAGTTTGTACATAAATATATATATATATATGATTATTAGAATAAAATGTAAAAATAATGTAAATACAATTTTATTTTTATTTACTTTCTGAAAATAGCTCACACAATAAAAATAAAATACTTTTTATTTTATTAAAATATTTAAATATTTATTTTAAGAACAATACATATTTAGGGTTATATATATATATGTATATTTGATTATTAATATATTTAAGACAAAGATATAAAAATACTTGATTTTTATTTTATTTTATTAATATTTAATACAAAAATACCTTTTTCACAATATACTTCATTTTATGTCATTTTTATAAATAATAAATAAATAGTAGAATTAAATTAGATAATAATACCTTTTATTTAAAAATTAGGGTTTTTCACCCTAAGTTCAAAATACTAAAAAATAAATACATTTTTTATTTTTCTTTTTCCTTTTACATAAATAATATTTTCTCATACACATAGAAGCTTTCTTTTTACATTTCACATATTTATTTAATTTACATTTAATTATGCATTGCAAAATATCCAATTGTTGTAATAATTTAGATTTAAATTCTTGTCAATATCCCCATTTGAACATTTGTACCCCCCTTCCCATATTTGGTTGTGTAATAGCTTAGTAATTTTAATTTCGCACTTTATTGCTTTCTAATAATAACATGCTAGAATTAGGGTTTGTATGCGAAAAACGATTAAAAAAAAATAGTTTGACCTAATACAAGATAAACAAGCATGAAAATGGACACACAAATCACACTTGCACCCCCTAGGGTGTTCCACTTGTTGCCTTCAAAAAATGGGCCATATTGTATGTTGAACATCTTTGGGCAAAGCAAACAGTTTGAATGATCATAGTCCCTCGATAAAACTTTTCAAGACAAACAAAACAAATGATCAAGTCCCTTAGAGAAATTGCCCAAAGACATTTAACGTCGTTACAATTATGGTCTAAACGATGACCCGCGCCTGTCCCTTTCACATCCTAACACAAGGTTGCCCACCAAATACAATGGTGGTGCAAACTTGTTAAAAGGGTTAAAGTATAGCAATAATCTTTTGAGAAATTTAGGAGTAGATAACCTCTTAGTTACTTGAATCAACTTGCAAAACAAAACACTTGCCTAATTTCAAAACCACACAACACTACACTTTCAAAACAACTTTCAAAAACAAATGAAAACCTTTTCAAAAGACATACATCTTTGTATACATCCCCACATGGATCATTGCAAAGGTTGCCACCACATTGGCCTCTTTTCAAAACATTTTCAAAACCCACACACTCAAGCACCATTTAAAACAATTGAAAACAAAAGGCAAGTGATCTAAGCAAGTAACTAAGAGCCCATGGATAACCATGGATAGAAAGGGTGCTAATACCTTCCCTTTCTATAATCTACTCCCCGAACCCAAGAAAACATCTCAAAAGGTTTTTGCTGTGCTTTTTAACCTTTCCTTAGGATAAAATAAAAAGTCGGTGGCGACTCTTGCTAACCGCAACATTTGCGAATACGAACGCAAACCTCAAGTCAGTTCTCCCACTGTATCACAGAACTGGCGACTCTGCTGGGGAAAACTTAAAAGTGGAGTAACCTTAGGGTTTAGATCACCTTTGTTTTCAATTGTTTGCTTTGTTTGCTCTTATATTTGTGGGCTTTGCATCAGAGTTTCATAGATCCTAACCCGGATCTGGGAAATACCCTTTTTAGGTAGCATAATCTGTGAGGGACCTGTCCGGCGTAGACCGACATGGGTGAAGCAGTGGCTACGTTGGTGTGGCATCTTAGTCTGTACCTATATCCCTTGTGTTGTAACGGGGAGAATATAGGTCTTCTAAGGGGTCATTAAACACCAACCAACCTTAGAACCCTAAATTGACCAACTTGGCTATTAGGACAGTAGCAGTATGCTACACTCATTGAGGCTAAACTCTCGAGATGGTTCTGGCCGCGAGAAAAGATTGCGATGCTGGAGTTATGACCGATTGAGGGTAGCCAATGATTTGAGATCCTCTAGAACCCGGTTACTTTTGATAGGACAGGTTTTAACCAACAAAACCCAAAGAGGGTAATACCTGAAACTCATGCTGGCCTGAAACCTAAGGGTGTCTTGTGTGACTTGTGTGCTTTATTTGCCTATGTGAATACTTGTGATGTGCTTCATCATAGCATCATGCCATCATACCATTGCATGCATAAAAAGCTAACCCATTTCAAAGACAAAAAGGTTTCATCTTTGCTCTGTTTTGTAGGACATTATGATGCCCGTGCGTAGAAATACTATCCGGTTCAACTTTGTTCGTTCACCTGAGTTGCTCGATGAGTTGGTTAGCAGAATTCCAAACACTACCTCCTTCATCAACAGACATGGTTCTCTCCTTGGCTTGATCACTGCAAAATGGGACCAACAACTGATAAGTGTTCTGACCCAGTTTTATGACCCTCTGCATCATTGTTTCACCTTTCAAGACTTCCAGCTGGTTCCTACCCTGGAAGAGTTCTCTTATTTGCTTGGGATCCCTGTCTTGAAACAAACTCCATTCACTGGTTTGGAAAAGATTCCTAGGCCTGAAGAGATTGCTGCAATTCTCCCCTTGACCAAAGAAGAGGTATTGTCCAACTGGGAAACTAGAAATGGGATCAAGGGCTTTTTGGTCAAATTTCTGGTTGGCAAGGCTAATGATTTCTGGAATGACTTGGACTTCAAGGCGTACGAGGATATTCTGGCTCTTTTGATCTATGGTCTGGTATTGTTTCCCAACCCTGACACCTTCATCAGTATCCATGTCATAAGAATCTTCATGTCTCGGAATCCGGTACCCACTCTCTTGGGTGACATTCTACAACAACTCTATGCTCGTACTGCTCGAAAACGGGGGACTCCGTGGTGTTGTGCTCCTTTGCTGGTAAGGTGGTTTATTTCGCACCTTCCTAAGTCCGTGCTGAAGAATGAAGAAGGAAAAGGTTGGGCTCGGAGGTTAATGTCTCTCACAGATAAGGATATCACTTGGACTCTCAGAGGCTTGGATGAGGTAGCTGTTATCGACCGTTGCGGAGAATACCCTAATGTCCCGTTGATTGGTATCCAAGGAGGAATCTCTTACAATCCATGTTTAGCTCTCCGTCAGTTTGGAAGAGCCAGAGGAGATGGGCCCCATGAAATGCTGGTTCCTCACTTCCATTTTGAGTTTCAGGCAGGCAGTGACAAACTACGCCAGGGATTCATTAGAGCTTGGGACAGAATCCACAAAGCTGACCCACATGAGTTAGGACCAAAGACTTCTTTACCATTGGAGCCCTATTGCAAATGGGTCCGCATCCGTGCTCAGAAGTTAGGTATGCCGTACGAAGCTGTCAGACCAATCATCCTTGAATCTCCCGATGAAGATGGGGTTCCTCCAACTGTCCTCCCTCCTCAGATACCTACTGATTTTGACACCATGAAGAGATCTTGGGCACAGCTAAAGGAAGAACGGGATTTCTATCGGGAGAAGTTCAACGAGCAGGAAAGGAAGGTCCAAAGGCTGACTAAGCAATTGGAGGAAGAACGTGTCCTGAACAACTATATCAGCACTGAGAGGAGGAGGCCATGGGAGCATTGATGAGCTTTGATTATTTCCTTTTCCGTATTTTTCATTCCTGTAATGCCTAAGGGCAAATTGTTGAACAATTGAAAAATTTTAATCTAATGAAGTGTGTTTCCCTTTTTTTGTCTACAAAGTTGAATCTTATTTGTCTTTGAAAACATAAAACATACGCATTCCATTACACCATATGCATAGCAGGTACCCTATTTCACAGGTTGCTTAATCTTCTTCGCTGTTTGTTTGCACAGTCATCATGAATCCGGAATCATCCAGTGAGCAAGCAATCAAGGCCCTTCAGGCCCAAAGTGCACAGTTTCAAGAGATGGTCCTAAGCCTAGCCCAGGGTCAGCAAGAGTTGAAGACTCTACTCCTGAAGAAGAAGAAGAAAAAGAGGACGGCGATGTTCAACACCGGACGCAGATTTGGGAACACACTCCACAATGAAGCTGATCCAACCACTTCTTCTGCTGAGAAAAACAGTCCCCAAGGGGGAGGAGCTCCTAGTCCCGCAGTCTCCGACAACGAGACGGACTATAACGATGAACAATACCCACCTGCTGCTGACAGATACAAACAATTGGAGGACCGCTTGAGCGCTATGGAAATTCAGAACGTGCCGGGACTGGATTTCGGAGATTTGGGATTATCTTCTGGAGTAGTAATTCCACACAAGTTTAAGGCGCCTGCCTTCGCCAAGTATGATGGGGTCTCCTGCCCAAAGCTGCATCTGAGGTCGTATGTAAGGAAAATCCAACCTTACACGGCGGATAAGAACCTCTGGATTCACTTCTTCCAAGACAGCCTCTCGGGGTCACAACTTGAATGGTTCTACCAATTGGACGGAGCTAGCATCCGGCACTGGGAAGATTTGGCAACTGCGTTTTACAGACAATACCAATACAATTCTGATCTCGCTCCTACGCGTACCCAACTTCAGGGTATGTCTCTAGGGACGGGTGAAGGGTTCAAAGAGTACGCTAAAAAATGGAGAGATTTGGCTGGCAGGGTGCAGCCTCCATTAACTGATCGAGAGCTGGTTGATATGTTTCTGGGAACGTTGTCTGGTCCGTTTTTCAATCATTTGGTTGGTAACTCCTCCGCTGGGTTCACAGATTTGATATTAACAGGAGAAAGAATTGAAGCTGGTATCAGGTCAGGCAAGATACAGAAAGCTGCCTCTACAAGTGCTGAGAAGAGGCCGTTTAAGAAAGAAGCAAGTGCCGTCTATGGCCCTAGAAGACAAGTCAAGCCCGAAAGTCGCCAAGCCGTCAACGCTTTGGTCATCTCTAAACCTGTTGCTGCTCCTCAGCAGTACAATCAACAGAGAAGTGAAAGGCCCAAGAGGCAGTATACCCGATTGAGTATGACATTATCTCAAATTTTACCCCAACTGTTATCCACCAACCTGGTGACCCTCAAAGAAGCTCCTAAAGTCGTCAACACTGCGTCTCCTAAATACAACCCAAATGCCCGGTGTGCTTATCATTCTGATAGTCCCGGGCACACTACTGATGATTGTTGGGCCCTGAGAAACAAAGTGCAAGATCTAATTGACGCAAAAGAAATTCAGTTTGAAGCGCCGGAAAGACCGAATGTTGTAACGGCTCCTATGCCCCAGCATAGGGTAAATGCCATTGAGGAAGAAGTGTACGCTGTTTCGGTAGATGAAGTTGTTACCCCTTTGAAAACTGTTAAGAAGAACCTACTGCGGGCCGGTTTATTTCCGGGTTGCGGCAAAGGTTGCCCATTCTGTGCTATTTCCCTATCTGATTGTCCCTTGCTAAGGTTAGGCATCCAAGGCCTAATGGATAGCAAGGAGATTCTATTCAAAAAGACTGCTGTTCATTTGGTTCCGATGAAAGAAGTGTCCGTGATTACCATCTTCAAAAATCCAATCAAGGCTCCCCCAAAGAAGCCTATTCAAATCTTGACAGTTGCGCCTGTGATCATTACTGTTCCAGGACCCCTCTCCTACGTGTCTGATAAAGCTGTCCCCTGGCATTATGGGGCAGACGTATATGTAAATGGAATCAAGCAAGAATTTGATGCTAGTGCCAGTATCTGCGATATCACCGGTCCAGCTAAAGTCACCCGCAGTGGCAGGCTCTTCTCGCCTGACATTGCGCCGCCCGCTATTCGAAAACCCCTCCTCATAAAACCTGCAAGTTTACCAAGTCCTGTTGCTGATCAAATTGTGTCCCCTGCTGCCGAGTCATCAAATGCTCGGGGCAAAGGGATTGAAGAAGAGCCTGCCCGGATGGAGGCGCCGATACCCGTGAATGCTGAGGCCTCCCGACAAGAAATGGAGGAGATTCTGAAAATAATAAAGAAAAGTGATTTTAATGTTGTTGAGCAGTTAGGGCATACACCCTCCAAGATCTCCCTGCTCTCCCTATTGCTATGCTCCGAGGCTCATGCTAAGGCCTTAATCTCATTTCTCAAGACGGCCCATGTGCCGCAGGAGACGTCTGCAGTTCAGTTCACTGACTGCATAGCGAATTTGACGGCGGACAACGGCTTGGGGTTTTCAGATGCTGATCTGACCGCAAAAGGGAGAGACCACAATGATGCCCTGCATGTCTCTATTGAATGCAGGGGCACTACTCTGGCACATGTATTGGTGGACACTGGTTCTTCTTTGAATGTTCTTCCGAAAAAGGCTTTGGATCGTCTGGATTATGAAGGCCTGGAGTTGAAACCCAGCAATATCATCGTCAGAGCCTTTGACGGTTCCAAGAGGATGGTTCATGGAGAGGTTAACATCCCTATTCGTGTGGGCTCTCAAGTGTTTGACTCTACCTTTTACGTGATGGATATACGTCCATCATACTCTTGTTTGTTGGGTCGACCTTGGATCCATAAAGCTGGGGCAGTAACCTCCACCTTGCACCAAAAGCTGAAGTATCCCGTCAGAGGGAAGATCGTCACTGTGCAAGGAGAGGAGGAGTATATGGTGAGCCATTTGAATTCCTTCAGGTACATCGAGATGGACGGGGAGTTCATTGAAACCCCCTTCCAACATTTCGAGGAGGTACATCCAATTTCAGCAGCTGCGGAGACAATGGCCGAAGAGAATGATTCCTTGAAGATGGTTTCCCTAAGGGATGCCCGGGCTGTGGTTCAGAAAGGCAATGGTGCACACTGGGGTCAGCTTCCTGACTTCACTCAGAAGAACGACAAGTTTGGGCTAGGCTTTACTGCAGAGGCACAGAAGGCGGTGCGCAAGGAGAAGATCGGAAAGGCTCCGGTGTTTATTTCCAGCTCAAGGGTGAATGCTATTGAGGAGGATGTGGAGGAAGCTGAGTTTGATAATTGGATCTACCCGACTGCCAGCGACGGACCAAGCAACTGGACATCAAAGGATTTTACCCCTATCACATTTGTCACGCAGTAATTGATTTCTTTTGATTTCCAAATTTGTAACAAACAATATGTTAAAACTCTGTTGGCTCGGTGTCCTGCCCGGGGCATCGTAGCTCCATTTGTGAGGGCTTTTTGTATGACATTTTCATATATCATCAATCAAAACATTGGACGTTTGTTGCATTTCAAATCTTGTGCTCCTTTTCTTTCTGTGTTATACATATTGCAAAACAGCTATATTTACACACACTCACTTATACAGGTTTCAATCCACTCTGGATCTCACTGGCAACAGCTCTGCTACCGCCAGTTATGACTTCGAAAATCCGATCAACTTGGCCGAAGACGAAGGTGAAGATGATTGCGAAGTGCCTGGTGAACTCGCAAGACTGCTACTACAGGAAGAGAGGGCTATTCAACCACATGAAGAGCCTGTGGAGACAATTAACTTGGGTACTGAGACAGATAGGAAAGAGGTCAAGATTGGTGCCAATCTAGAACTCAGCGTGAAGCAACGATTGATCCAGATGCTACAAGACTACATGGAGATCTTTGCTTGGTCCTATGAAGATATGCCCGGTTTGGATGCCGACATTGTAGTTCACCATCTGCCAACCAAGGAAGATTGCCCTCCAGTAAAGCAAAAAGTTCGACGAATGCGTCCAGAGATGTCTGAGAAGATTAAAGCTGAGGTGATGAAACAGTTTGATGCGGGTTTCCTTGCAGTAACTTCTTACCCTCAGTGGGTTGCCAATGTTGTGCCAGTGCCGAAGAAGGACGGTAAAGTCAGAATGTGTGTCGACTACAGGGATCTGAACAGGGCCAGCCCCAAGGATGATTTCCCCCTACCTCACATCGATGTCCTTGTTGATAATACAGCTCAACACAAGGTGTTCTCCTTCATGGATGGCTTCTCAGGGTATAATCAGATCAAGATGGCTCCTGAAGATATGGAGAAGACTACATTTGTAACTCAGTGGGGGACCTTCTATTATAAGGTCATGCCATTCGGATTGAAAAATGCTGGGGCAACCTATCAGCGTGCCATGGTTGCTTTATTTCATGATATGATCCATCATGAGATTGAAGTATACGTTGATGACATGATTGCAAGGTCTCAAACTGAGGAGGAGCACCTTGATCATCTGAGGAAATTGTTTGACCGACTCAAGTTGTACAAGCTGAGATTGAATCCCAACAAATGCACCTTCGGGGTGAGGTCCGGAAAATTGCTAGGTTTCATCGTAAGTGATAAAGGTATCCAGGTGGACCCTGCCAAGGTTAAAGCTATTCAAGAGATGCCGACCCCAAAAACAGAGAAAGAAGTCAGAGGGTTCCTAGGACGACTGAATTACATTGCCCGATTCATCTCACATCTGACTGCTACTTGTGAGCCAATCTTCAAATTATTGAAGAAAGATCAAGTGGTACGCTGGAATGATGAATGTCAGGCCGCCTTTGAAAGAATAAAGGAATATCTCCAAGAGCCACCCATTCTTATGCCACCGGTGGAAGGAAGACCTCTGATACTTTACTTGACAGTGCTTGATAATTCAATGGGGTGTGTGCTGGGGCAGCATGACGAGTCTGGCCGAAAAGAGCACGCTATTTATTACTTGAGCAAAAAGTTTACCGACTGTGAGTCTCGTTACTCACTGCTTGAGAAAACTTGCTGCGCTCTTGTATGGGCTGCTCGCCGGCTGAGACAGTATATGCTGACTCACACTACTTTATTGATTTCAAAGATGGATCCCATAAAGTACATATTTGAAAAGCCTGCTCTGTCTGGAAGAATAGCGAGATGGCAAATGATCTTAACAGAATATGATATCCAGTATACAACTCAGAAAGCAATTAAGGGAAGTGTACTGGCTGATCATTTGGCACACCAACCTGTGGACGATTATCAATCATTGAACTTTGATTTTCCGGATGAAGACATCATGGTGGTAACTGACTGTGAAGTACCTGGACCGGATGAAGGACCTGAGGAAGGATCCCGATGGTCTATGCATTTTGATGGAGCCTCCAATGCTTTGGGTAACGGCGTCGGCGCTGTAATCATATCTCCCAAAGGAACTCATACTCCCCTCACCGCCCGATTATGTTTCAGCTGCACCAACAATATGGCAGAATATGAGGCATGTATCATGGGTCTACAAGCTGCAATCGATTTGAGGATCAAGTTTCTAAGTGTCTTCGGAGATTCCGCTCTCGTAATCAATCAGATCAAAGGCGAGTGGGATACGAAACACCCGAATCTCATTCCTTACAAGGAGTATGTGTCGACCTTGCTCCCCCACTTTGAAGAGATAACTTTTGAACATTTCCCCAGAGAGGAAAATCAGCTAGCGGACGCACTAGCCACGATGTCTTCAATGTTCAAAGTTAAATGGGACAATGAGGCTCCCCAAATCATAATCTGGAAGTTGGATGAACCGGCATACTGCTGCGGGCTCGAGGCCGAGAAGGTGACTGAAAAACCCTGGTATCACGAGGTAAAGAGGTACTTGGAAGCTCAGGAATACCCTGAAGGTGCATCTGTCAACGACAAGAAGTTCATGAGGAGGTTTGCTGCAAAATTCTTCCTCAGCAACGGCATTCTCTACAAACGGAATCATGATTCAACTCTGTTACGTTGTGTGGATAAGGCTGAAGCAGAGAAAATTATGATGGAACTGCATGAAGGAACATTTGGAACCCATTCCAGTGGACACACCATGGCTAAGAAAATCCTTCGGGCAGGATATTTCTGGTCCACGATGGAAGCCGATTGTTACCAACACTCCCGAACTTGTCATAAATGCCAAATCTATGCTGACAAGGTGCATATCCCTCCGGTTCCTTTGAATGTCCTGACGACACCTTGGCCTTTCGCAATGTGGGGCATCGATATGATCGGTGAGATCCGACCAACGGCATCCAATGGGCATCGTTTCATCTTGGTGGCGATCGATTACTTCACGAAATGGGTTGAGGCAGCTTCATATGCCACGGTAACCAAGAGCGTCGTGGCGCGTTTCATCCGGCATAATCTGATATGTCGGTACGGTGTCCCGGAAAGAATCATTACGGACAACGGTACCAATCTCAATAACAAAATGATCACTGAACTCTGTGAACAATTCAAGATACAGCACCACAATTCTTCCCCCTATCGGCCGAAGATGAACGGGGCTGTAGAGGCAGCTAATAAAAATATCAAGAAAATTGTGCAGAAGATGACAGTGACCTATAAAGATTGGCACGAGATGTTACCGTTCGCTCTTCATGGGTACCGCACCTCAGCAAGGACATCAACCGGGGCAACTCCTTTCTCTTTGGTCTACGGCATGGAGGCAGTCTTGCCGATTGAAATCCAGATACCCTCTCTTCGGATAATGAAGGATGCAGACTTGAATGAAGATGATTGGATCCAGACTCGACTTGATCAACTAAATCTGATTGACGAAAAGAGGCTCACTGCTATCTGTCACGGTCAAACGTATCAGAAACGGATGATCAGGGCATTTAACAAGAAAGTCAGACCGCAAGAGTATCAAGTTAGGGACCTGGTAATCAAACGCATCATCCTTCCTCAAAGTGATCCCCGGGGCAAATGGACCCCTACTTACGAAGGGCCATTTGTGGTTAAGCGTGTGTTCTCAGGAGGAGCCATGATCCTAACCACCATGGACGGTGACGACCTTCCTCACCCCGCCAATGCAGACATAGTGAAAAAATACTACGCATAAATAAAAGACCCGCTAGGTTGACATACCTAGGCAAAAATAAGGGCTTCCCGGCGAACCAAAAGGGTTCGGGCAAAAATAAGGGATGAAATGAAAAAATCTGTACACCCGGCAAGTCGAAAACCTGAAAGGGGGGCTTGGGCAAAAATGGGTATCCCGGTGGACCGAAAACCCGAAAGGGCGGTCCAGGCAAAAGTTAGGGATAAAAGCGTAACACCATGTCTCATTGGATCACTTCGCGTCCGGAATTCGGTACCAACTATCTGGCTCCAGATTTCGGCATTGACCAATCAGCTTCATCTTCAACTAAGCAGCAAAGCGATGAGACATTCGAAGACATAAAGGCAATAGCAGAGTTGGAACCCAGTGGGATTGTTCACATAGCTGTTTTGTTTTCTTTTTCAAATTGTAAACTCTATACTTTTTGGCGATGTCTTCTTACTAGGATATCAGCCTCTTGTACAAAAAACGCCTATTCACAGGCAAAGCTTAAATCAATACAAATTCACTTGTCCATACAAATTGCCATTGTTTTTCTTTTTCTGTTTTGTCTTGCGAAGAACGTCCAATGTTCATTGTTGATATATGCATTTGACATTAAATTGCTGATTCATAAATGTTTGCATATGAAAAAAGAGATTAATTACAAGTGACATCAAAGACAGGGGCAATGTGGAGTTGTCTAATGCGGTCTAGTTGTTTTGTCCACCAAGGCACCAAGGTAGGTTCAACTGAAAATGTGGCCAAATCATCTTAACTCCCCGCGGAGTAAAACAAGGTTCAGCAGCACTTTCCCCAAGCAGGAGTCGATTCCCCGTCGATCCTGAAAAAGGCACAACATTCCCCGGCAGGTCTTAAAAGCTCATCCCCAGTAGATTCTGCGAGCTTATCCCCGGCGAAGTACGAACGTCTCTCCCGAGTTTTATTTAGAGTTATTTCCTCACAAGGACTTATAACTGGGTTATCCTCAGCTAAAAGCCACGGAAGACCGTTCTCGGCAAAAGTTCCTTCAATCCCCAGCGAAGTCTATCTTTGGTATTCCCAAGCAGAGTTTATCTTTGGGGTTCCCCAGCGGAGTTTATCATCATTATCCTCAGCGGAATCCATCGTTAAAGTCCTCAGCAGGCCTCTCATCAGAACTTCGGCCGAGTATCTCTTCCACAGAGCAGCTTCCCGGCCGTTCGTCAAGGATTTATTTTCCTAAGATGAAATTACACTCATAAACATTTCACATTTTCATACATCTTGCTTACATACATGATGAAACACATACAACATCAAATGTTGAACATCATGACATCATGCATATCATACATCATGACATTGCATACAGCTTACGTCTTTGCCTTTTCAGGAAAAAGACAATCTCAAAAACGACTACCTTCAACTGTCACAATTCCAGATTCGATTCCTGTATCCAGCCAGGGCATATCTGTTGACCACATTTCCAGATTCGACTCCTGTATCTAGCCAGGGCACGTCTGAAGAGTTCGAAGATTCGATTCCTGTATCCAGCCAGGGCACATCTATTTGACGACCATTTCCAGATTCGACTCCTGTATCTAGCCAGGGCACGTCTGAAGAGTTCGAAGATTCGACTCCTGTATCCAGCCAGGGCACATCTATCAACTACAACATTTCCAGATTCGATTCCTGTATCCAGCCAGGGCATATCTGTTGACCACATTTCCAGATTCGACTCCTGTATCTAGCCAGGGCACGTCTGAAGAGTTCGAAGATTCGATTCCTGTATCCAGCCAGGGCACATCTATTTGACGACTATTTCCAGACTCGACTCCTGTATCTAGCCAGGGCACATCTGTGAGCAACCGATTGCAGATTCAATACCTGTATCTAGCCAGGGCATATCTGCATAAGGAGACTGAAGATCAAACACATGTAACAAGCCAGGAAAACATCTGTCTTTCTTAAATACACAAGTTCTCGCTAAGGAACCTCTTATGCGATCAACACTTCCAAATGGCATCTATAAGCCCATTCCCGACAAAGTTCTGTCACTTTTCCAGATGGCATCTACAAAGCCCATCTCCCTATCCACCATCTCTCCAAATGGCATCTATAAGCCCATTCCCGACACCACATTGTTGAGACTCCAGCATGCGAGTGCAAATTTCCGGGCACTCTAGTGTCCAATCTCCTTTTACCCTCGAGTCACGAAAGGCAAACTTGCCAATCTAACTCTTCAGGTCCAAGAAGATTGAACAGGGGCAACTGTTGTACCCCAAAATTTGCCCTCCCATTTCCTCAACATTTTCTCATCACAAGACATTTAAAGATCAAGATACAATTAGGGTTTCCTCTGCTCAAGACTTCTCCTTGCACTGTGGACTCAAATTAGGGTTTGTGTTTGCCTAAGGATGCTTTGACCTAAAATGCCTAAGATGACTTTCATGCTTCATGTTGGACTCCCAAGTTTACCTATACCAAGTTTCAAGTCTTGATTCCAAGTTTTACCCAGTCAATTGGACAGTTGACCTAGAAATCAGCTGTATTGGGGAAAAAGTCAACTATGGCCAATTGACAGTCAAACCTCATGAAATTTGATCCACATCAACATTATGAACTCACATGGACCATTTGATCAAGTTTGGATCACAATTCCACAAGAAATTTGATCAGATCATCAAAAGGGCAAAATGGTCATTTTTAGGGTTTTGACTGCACAAGGGCAATTTTTGACTGTTTGACCTAGCCAATGGCAAACCAAGCTCACATATGGACTCAAGGACCCCATGGAATTATCTTGACATGTTCATCAAGCTCAAAAGATCCCAAGTACACAAGATTGACAGTTGAATTTCCCAGTCAATTGATCAATTTTGACTGTATACTGAAAAGTCAAACTTTGACTTTTTGGTCAAAATCAAGAGTCAAGATTCATTTTTCATCAAAACATGCCAAATCATGAAACTTGTTCACCAAGAAATCACAAAATGCAAATTAGGGTTGAAAATGGAATTTTTCATAACTTAGAATTTTTCTAAGTTATGAAAAAACCCTAATTTTTTCCCAACTTTGCCCCATCTTTTCACCATGATCCATTTGGATTCAAACAAAAGTCAAAACATGAAAGTTGTAGCTTGTTGCATAATCTACAACTTTGATTCACAAAGTTTTCTCATTTGAAGCTTGTATCTCAAGTTATGATTTTTTGAATAAGGGCACTAAACCATATTTTAACTTAGTGAAATTTGACCTATTTTTGACAAGGTTTTCTACCCTACTTCAAGGCCACTTTTCATACCCTTCCACTTGGAATTTCAAATTGCATTTCAAAGATGGATTGTAGTACACATTCCAAGCTTTCCAAAATGTCCAAGAACTCATCAAACAACCTCATAACTTGAGAGATTCGAATTTCACAAGTTGGCAAAAATTCACTTTTTGTTCTTCATCAAAGCATGTTCATAAACTTGGCAAATTTGAATTCAGCATGCTTAAGCTACATTGCAGGCCTCTAATCCCATTTTCACTCAATAATTCAATGCATATCCTTTGTGCTCTAGCATTATCTTGCTCATTTGGACAATACACACAAAATCAAGCCTAAACTAGAAAAAGCATATTATCCATTCTTGTAAAGTGCTACTTTATGGTAACTTTGCAAATCTATGAGGTACAATGCAGATCTTTGAGGCAAAAAGGCATGGACATTTCCCACTGATCAAGACTCAAATGTGCAGCATAGATTGAGGCATTGTACTGGCCTAGAAACCAAGTTGACATTTGCTTGCTTCACTTAGAAGTAACATCCATAACTTATGCCATCTCTGATACCAGCATACAAACACAAGAACAAAGTTGTCAAACACATTACACATAACATATCCAAGCTAACACACGAGCTCTTGACCTCAAAAACACCCTCCATCTTAGAATCATCCTCAAACTGCACAAACAGGGGTGCCCCTGCAGTTTGAGTGCAATCTCTCAAACCCTTCAAGCATTTTGATCAAAACCTGTTCCTCTACCTTCCTTACAACCTATGCAAGCTATCCAGAAGCTAAGGCACGATCTGTAGTTGCTCTAACCACTTCCACCATTTTCACATCTTTGACTTGCAGGTGAAGTTCTACAGCTTGATACAAGAAGGTTCAAGACAAAGTAAGCATTGAAAAAGCATCCCTGGACCTCAAGGAAGCTTTTCCAATCATTACATTGCACTGAAAGTCTCTCATTCTCCACATAGAAGTTCAACTGCACAGGTAAAAGTTTGAATTCGTATCTCTCTTATTAGGCATCTTTAGTCTTAAGTTTGTGAAGAAACAAAGTCCTACTCATAGCCCTGAACATGTACATAGCTTTACTTTTCATTTCTTTTGCCTGAGTAGAGAGAATTTGAGCTCTGAAAATGGTAGAAAAATTAGGTCAGAAAAGAGGGGGAGAGAAATTCTCCCTCATCTTAGAGAGATAGGTCAAGTTCTTTATATGGTTAGAACCGTCTCTTCATGCTGAACATTTCTTGTGTTATGAGTTTTTGCTAAAAAGCCAGGAATCAAGAGTTAGAAGGAACTGAACATGGCGCGCGTTTTTCAAATAACCTGTGCTGGAGGTTGAAGAAGGAGTGAAGTGGGCTGGGCCTGGATTTGTGTTGCTTTTCACACCATCTTTTTTAGTTTACACCCCCCTGAGCCCATTTGCTTATTTTTAAACATTTTTGACTTTTTCCTTTTTTATTGACTTTGTTTATTTTTCTCATGACATTTAAAAATTAAAAAAAATATTTTTTCATCATTTTTTTGCATTTATTGCATATTTATTTGTTTATTTGTTTAGTTTGTACATAAATATATATATATATATATATATGATTATTAGAATAAAATGTAAAAATAATGTAAATACAATTTTATTTTTATTTACTTTCTGAAAATAGCTCACACAATAAAAATAAAATACTTTTTATTTTATTAAAATATTTAAATATTTATTTTAAGAACAATACATATTTAGGGTTATATATATATATGTATATTTGATTATTAATATATTTAAGACAAAGATATAAAAATACTTGATTTTTATTTTATTTTATTAATATTTAATACAAAAATACCTTTTTCACAATATACTTCATTTTATGTCATTTTTATAAATAATAAATAAATAGTAGAATTAAATTAGATAATAATACCTTTTATTTAAAAATTAGGGTTTTTCACCCTA
This sequence comes from Vicia faba, assembly GCA_948472305.1. NCBI lineage: Eukaryota > Viridiplantae > Streptophyta > Magnoliopsida > Fabales > Fabaceae > Vicia > Vicia faba. Next base: position 254,820,193 of record OX451736.1, on the reverse strand, counting down.
AGTTCAAAATACTAAAAAATAAATACATTTTTTATTTTTCTTTTTCCTTTTACATAAATAATATTTTCTCATACACATAGAAGCTTTCTTTTTACATTTCACATATTTATTTAATTTACATTTAATTATGCATTGCAAAATATCCAATTGTTGTAATAATTTAGATTTAAATTCTTGTCAATATCCCCATTTGAACATTTGTACCCCCCTTCCCATATTTGGTTGTGTAATAGCTTAGTAATTTTAATTTCGCACTTTATTGCTTTCTAATAATAACATGCTAGAATTAGGGTTTGTATGCGAAAAACGATTAAAAAAAAATAGTTTGACCTAATACAAGATAAACAAGCATGAAAATGGACACACAAATCACACTTGCACCCCCTAGGGTGTTCCACTTGTTGCCTTCAAAAAATGGGCCATATTGTATGTTGAACATCTTTGGGCAAAGCAAACAGTTTGAATGATCATAGTCCCTCGATAAAACTTTTCAAGACAAACAAAACAAATGATCAAGTCCCTTAGAGAAATTGCCCAAAGACATTTAACGTCGTTACAATTATGGTCTAAACGATGACCCGCGCCTGTCCCTTTCACATCCTAACACAAGGTTGCCCACCAAATACAATGGTGGTGCAAACTTGTTAAAAGGGTTAAAGTATAGCAATAATCTTTTGAGAAATTTAGGAGTAGATAACCTCTTAGTTACTTGAATCAACTTGCAAAACAAAACACTTGCCTAATTTCAAAACCACACAACACTACACTTTCAAAACAACTTTCAAAAACAAATGAAAACCTTTTCAAAAGACATACATCTTTGTATACATCCCCACATGGATCATTGCAAAGGTTGCCACCACATTGGCCTCTTTTCAAAACATTTTCAAAACCCACACACTCAAGCACCATTTAAAACAATTGAAAACAAAAGGCAAGTGATCTAAGCAAGTAACTAAGAGCCCATGGATAACCATGGATAGAAAGGGTGCTAATACCTTCCCTTTCTATAATCTACTCCCCGAACCCAAGAAAACATCTCAAAAGGTTTTTGCTGTGCTTTTTAACCTTTCCTTAGGATAAAATAAAAAGTCGGTGGCGACTCTTGCTAACCGCAACATTTGCGAATACGAACGCAAACCTCAAGTCAGTTCTCCCACCGTATCACAATGGGCTTAATGCTTCATTTTGTTTACTATACAGTTCCATTATATTCAGCTTGTACCCTCTGACTCTTCTAATTTTTCTTTTTTATTATTTCAGTTTTATTCTAGTTTAATTCTTTCTTCTAATTGATAATGAAAAATGATACCAAGATAATATAATATTTTAGAATTTTAGGTTTTCTTTTTAGAATTCCGATTAGAGTTTTTTTACTATTTTATTTTTCATATTTGGTAATCATTTTTATTGCCATTTTTAGTCAAGATTTTTGTGATAGCATCGATGTAACTCTTGCAATGTGGAATGCTCGGGGTTAATTCTTCAATCACTCGTTCAAGGAAACTTTGGTAGAATTTTCTTACCGCTTGCAGAATTTTGAAGAGGCAACGGACCTCCTTCGTTCGGTATCGTTACAACTCTATTTTATTCTTCATTTCCGTACTTTATCGCAAACCATATGCATGCTAACATTAGGTAGATGTTTCCCTTTCATTCATCCTTGACTTAAGACTATTAACGCATAATAACATTAGGTTTAAAAATAGGCTAGTCTCCTTTTAACTTTTCTTCCCCTTTTGCATACGCATCTAAAACTAAAACTTCTTTTTCTTTCAAAATTCAAAACACTTTAAAACTACTGATGAGAATCACGCCTGCGCTTAGTATGGGAAATGATAAGTGGGTCTCTTCTCGATCTTATTGTTCTTCGTCTCAAGTTTTAGGTGTGGTTCAATTCTCAAAGACTCCTTTCATGACTAAGTAGAAAGACGGCTAATATCTCTCTCTTGAGGTCAACTAGTCATCATCTACAACAAAAATATAAACCAATTCAAATCTTTTGTGCGCTCGAGCACCTTTTTTTAAAAACCCTTTTCAGGTAAAGACACGATTAATTTACTTCTGTGCCAACGCATAAGTCTCCAAAGGTCGAGCTGCGGCAGAAGGCGGAATTAACTTTGTCCACAAAAAACACAAACAAACAAAAACATATGAGCCGAACTATGGTAGCTCTGATTCCTCAAAACGGATACGTAGGCATTGGGGTAGGGCCCAAGCGAGCACAATTTTATTTTCCCTACACTTTTTTCCGTTTCTTTTGCATGCATTCTCTCTTTAGTAGTATAGCAAACAGTAAGCATAGATTGAACACACCCATAAGATAGACAAAAAGAGTGGATACCGTAGAGTACTACGGGCGTGTGGGGTGCTAATACATTCCCCTCTCATAATAGACTCCCTTATCCGATCTCTCGGTCGCAAGACCATGACTTCTCCCTTCTCAGGTTTTCTCGATGTTTACCTTTCCCTACATGTGGGATAAAAGACGTTCGATGGAGACTTCATTGTTTTGATGATTTTCATCCGGTTGTTTTAGCTGGAGACTTCACTGGGGAATTAGGTCGACCAAATGCTAGTCCATCCCGGAGTCGCTTTTAGCTCTTGCTTTCTTTTATTTGGGTGTTTATCTTTACGCTTTCAGTTTATTCATTCATTTTGTATATACTTGAGCATACGTATGCATTGCATTTTACTGTCTTCCATATACTACTACTGTACAGGATCTACTTCTTGTTTGGGTGGGTGCTACTATTGAGGTAAAAGGCCCAGTACCCAGGCCAGAGTGCACTAGGACACCTAGGAATAGAGTGGGGGTATGACGGCTATAGGACGTGGTCTAATTAGTGCAGTCGTATCATATACCACGCTCGGATGAGGTTCAATTGAAGGTACTTTCATCATGCACGTCTGTGTTGTGATGGTTTTACTTTCAGGCGAACCCGTGATTTTCGAGTTACCGTTATCTTATCCTGACCTAGTCTTCACCCGCGAGTGGGGAGGGAATTTTTACCACAGGTACAAATGGTGACTATGCTTAGACAGTGACTATTGGTTCTGATGGTTATATTCTGGATTTCTATTTGTAACTTTATGTAGAGGCTATATTCTGTTGGTGACCGTATGATTCTCAGATTTATTTTATGAGTTCCTGACTTGTTTACTTGGAGATTCATTCGAGCCTTCGATCTTGGTATTCCCAGCATATTCAGAAAATTCTCAACAGTATCCGATGTTCCAGAAGCCTTGACCCCATACAATGGGAGATCCACATGGTACTTGGTTCTTATATATGCAGAAGCTATGTCGGACCTTTGATCTGATGATACTCATATGGTACAGAATAATGCAGCAATCATATTCAGGAATGATGGAACCTTGATCCTCTTTGATCTCATCCCTTTGCATACATAACATGGCTAACCACATGCTTAACATACATGTTCTATTATTTCCAAGGAATCAAATTCGCAAGCCTTGTGCTAAATTCTTCCATCCCTTAATTGCGCAAAATCAAAGTCAAAGCACGCAAATTCCTTGGAAATGACAGAACATGACATGGCATTCATTCATGCACCCCATGCATATTCATGCATTCATAACAGGTACCCGAAGATTGGGGATTCTTATTCAGACATGGGGTTATCTTCAAAGGTTCAACCTGATTTCCCATGCACATGCTCAAAGATCAGTTATGGAATAACTCCGAGTGGTACAGGCAAGCTTTGACCCGTGGTCAGAAATCTCTTCAAGCAGGAAGATAATTGATTAAAGACTCAGATAAGCCAGGTCATGGAAACTCTGATGATGATGTCTATTCTTTAAGACATGATATGTTTGGTGATGCATTTGATACTGATTCGTTGGGTAAATCATTCATTCGTTCTCCTGAAAGAACCTTATATGCATATTATACCGGGGCACCTGGCCAATCGATTAAAGATGGTATGTCATCCAGAGACCAAGTCCAAGACTGGATCAATTCAGAGACTGTTGTGTTCACATCAGATCAGAGGGGAATTCTCTCTCACACTCGAGCACCAAGGCTACAGAAAGTCGTCAGAATCAGCAAGTCCATACGGAGTCAAGTCTCCTCAACAATGGCAATCATTGGTTTCTTTACTGCATCTTCATTTGCATTATTACTTGTTTGTTTAAACATTGCTTGTATATAAAAATTTGTCTATTTTTGAACGAAAATCTAAATGCAATAAGTATGCTTGTCTTGAAGTGTTCCTTTCATTTTTACTCATCCATTCGTTATCACTCTTTAAATGTTTTACTTGCATATTGATGCCAAATTTCCTAGTCTTATGCTTAGGTAAAGATTCAAAGGAGGATGACGGCAACCTTAAACGCAAAAATCTCTGGTTGGTACGCTTTTAAGTAAGACCCTGCTGATGATGTACAAGCCTTGTTTCAAAACCCTAAACACCGGAGATATAAGGGAGATAGACCCTCGTCAACCCCTCTGAGCCTTCGAAGTAGGAGTTTCTTTTCTGTTCAGAAAAAACCCTCATTTTAACCTTGGGGCGGGTAGTGTTCAGCTAATATGATCAAGCATTCAGAACTCGTCAAGAGTGTGCATCCAAGGATACAACAATGGTTATCCAGCAAAGGTTGAGGAAAGTCAAAACCACAATGGTTAACCCTCATCTAACAACAACGTGCATCAATTAACAAATATCCTAATGGATATCTCTCGCACATCAGGAGGTCGACAAATGACGATACAAATATGGCTATCCATCATCTACTAAAGACTCAGGAAGTCACGATCACTTATGACAAATCAAAGACAACGCAAAGATCAACGACTTGTTCAAAATGAAAAATACGAATAAGAAAGAAACAAAAATCTCCGCTAAGTCGAAACTTGAAAACAAGTCGCTTAGGCAAAAGTTAGGGCATCCCGTTGGAATTCCAAATCGAAATTCAAAAGGATTTATCCAGGAAAAAATTGGGGAAAGAAAGAAAGAAATTGAAAAGCCTAAAAGGCGAGAAAAGGATTACCAACAAAAATCCTCATCAAAGAATAAAGTCGTTTGATCAGACACCAAAATCAGAAGTTAGTGACTATCATGTCTAAGAAACCACAGTGGTTCCTCAATCATCGCAAACTCTTCTCGAGAGATGAACGCTTGTGTCAGGTCAACTGAACATAGGAATGGAGAACATCATGGAGAATGGGTGGGAACCAAATAATTTTGAGCCTTAAATCCTTTTTCTAAAACCGTGAACCAAGCCACGTTACAACCCATAAAAGTCCTAACTGAAGCATGGGTCAATTCGAAAGTGTGCTACAATGAGATAGCGTTTAACTGACTCCTAAGAGGTATGTTTGAATATCTGTGTTAGCATCATATGCTTGCATTATCTTTCATAAAAAAAAGAATGTGCAAATGTTGTTCTCTAGCTAGTGACTCGTTCACAACAGAGTTGTGACGTCATTTCATCCAAAGTTTTTTCAAACTTCAAGACTTACATATGTGTTGCATTAGAATTATCATTCTCATAATAAACATTCTTTTGCATACAAAACAACTGATTAACATCAAGTAAGTTTACACAATGAACAATCGGTAAAGAGCTCAATCTTGTCAGAGAAGAGAGGCTTGAATACCCTGTTGAAGCAAGAGTCAGCTGCCACAAGAGAAATGACTAATCCAAAGGCATGTTAACCAGTGATTATGTCAAGAGAAATCATCTTAGTACTTCACAATTTGAGTACCCTTCAGGGATGAAGTTAGCAGAGCCCGCAAATCTGGGGCAATCAAGTCGAGAGTCGATCTCTCTGGGTTCTTCCAAGTTTGGGGCATTCCCTCAAAGCTATCAATCAGAGGTTATCATGTCGATTAATCTCTTCAAGTTATCAATCAGGGGCTATCACGTCGATAAATCTCTTCAAGCTCGATCAATCAGAGGTTATCACGTCGATAAATCTCTCCAAAGCTCGATCAATCAGGGGCTATCACATCGAGGAACCTATTCAGAATTCATTCAACATGAGGCAGTTACGTCGAGATTCGACAAATCTATCCAAGAAAGCTGTAATCAAGAGCAATTTATTTCGTGACTCAAGACATTGGGGCAGGCCACCTCATATCGTATTGTGGCATGAATATTCTGGTCTCCTATTTAACATAGATCTTCTTAGAGATCCTCCAGACAGGGGCATTCCTCATCCGTACTTAGTTGCTCAATCCAATTATGTTGCACGAGACCACTACAATCATCTAAAAGCATCATAACAGTCACCCTGACTTAGCCAGCGCACGAAGCTTCCCTCATCTGCTACAGACAATCTCAAATCTGATTCCCCAAGTGAGTTCAGAAAAATTTGGAGTCGTCGTTTGACTCAGCATGCGCAAGTGCATCCTCAATGGAGTTAATCGAGAACATCCCCAGTGAAGCTAAACCGAGGAATTCACAAAGCTAAACTGGGGCATTCGCAGAGCTAAACCAAGGCATTCGCAGAGCTCAACCGGGGCACTCGTAAGTGTCCACGCCCATCTCTTATTCCCCAAGTGATTCAAGAGATAATTCCCCAGTGTGCATAAACTTGGGACATGTATTCAAAGAGATCCACATGGTGTTCAGCATCCATTATTCAGCATATTCAGTTCTATCATCCTCTCAACGGTTCAGGATGATTGGAAATCTACCCGGATTATCTCTTCCCCAAACGGTACGATTCAGAATCCAGCAGCGTACCTGAAGAATCGCTTCGTCAGCAATTCAATCCTCAGCAGAATCAACAACGATCTTTGGTCTTCAAGAGCTCCCCAATGCAAATTTTTATCAGTATCCCCAATAACCTTTGATACTGTAGGCTTCCAACATCGATATATATATTGACATCCCCAGTGACGAGCAATGGTTCCCAGCAAGCCTTCTCTTATCCCCATGAAGTTTATTTCTTCGCATTACATATAGTTATCATTACATAACATTTCATCCTCAAAAGCGCGTAGCTGATCCATTAGAATGGATCTTTGCGGAAAAAGAAATTCAAACATGCATGCAAAGCATAAGCCAGATCAGGTGCCGTACGCAAAAGACCTGAATTATTCAAGGACAACAATGCGTCCCTACAGGAGGGTATCATGCCCAAAGTCCCCAGTCGGTGACCTTCACCTTTTCAATGCTCAGCAAAACCAATACACTTTGTCGTTCTAAACCCAGTTCTTGTCTAGTAGTCAGTTCCCTAAACACTCGTTCGTGTCTATTCCTAAACACTCATCGGTGTCAGTCTCTCAAACACTCGTCCGTGTTTAAACATTTTGATACTCGTCTGTATCTTCTTTCAATACTCGTCCGTATTGATTCAAACACTCGTCTGAGTTTAACCTTTTGATACTCGTCCGTATCTTCTTTCAATACTCGTCCGTGTTTAACCTTTGATACTCGTCCGTATCTTCTTTCAATACTCGTTCATATTGATTCAAACACTCGTCTGTGTTTAACCTTTGATACTCGTCCATATCTTCTTTCAATACTCGTTCGTATTGATTCAAACACTCGTCCGTGTTTAACCTTTGATACTCGTCCATATCTTCTTTCAATACTCGTATGTATTGATTCAAACACTCGTCCATGTTTAACCTTTCTTGATGCTCGTCCGTGTCTCTTATCTAAACAATTGTTATGTCGTAACCCATGTTCCCTTCTTAGAACCTGAGATCTCCCTTTGGCTAGGTTCTCTGTCAAATCACTCTCATGTGTCACCTTAGGATCGTAGGTCGCCCGTAGACCTCGCCCGCTGTCTTTTCATACCAACCATTTGTCTTGTATTGGCATCAAGCCACGTTACAAGTCCAATCTCTGTCTCTTCATTGAAAAAACAAATTTCTTTTCCCCAGCAGATAACACAAAAATAAATAAAGAAAACACTTACTCTCTCTCTCAGGACAAATTTTTGGCATTGATATTTAATCATCTTCAACCTTGAACTTCCGAAAGGCATGTGCTAATCGTACTTTTAGGTTTAAGACGATTAAATAGGGGCAGCTGTAATACCCCAAATTTGTTCTACCCTTCTACTTTTATCTGGTTTATGCATTGTCATGCTTTTCTCATGTACATATCTCCATTAGGTCATTTAACATTGCATACATTCGCTAACAACATAATTTGGCATGGAATCAGTGATATGATGGAATTAGGGTTTCTATGGCTTTGATGGTCCTCATCTTCACTCAGGCTTGAATCAGTTGGTTCCCCAGTAACTGTGGTTTATGGAACTAGGGTTTGGATTCTTAATTATTGTGAACTTATCCCCCATCAAGCTATAAGGCTATCATTCTCGTCAAGGGCAACATCACTAGGGTTTCACTAAAGGTTTAAGTAAAGACTATGTGAACTAAGGTCTAAGTTCAAAGTCATCTTGAATATCTTCTTCAGGGGTCCAAGACGTTGTTATTCTAGTGCTCATATAGTCGGGACATGGTACAAGATGTGGGTTGTAATCAAGGCATCACTCTTTCAAATTTATTATTGCTTGACACGCAAATTTGGTTTAGATCGGAAAATTGAATTGAATTAGGGATTCACTAATGTTGTAGTTTGATTAGAATTCATTCATTAATATTTGAAGTGGATTTGGAGAAAATCAAAGTTCTTAAATATTTGCGTGGATTTTCTTGGAATTCAAATCACAAGTATGAAAAAGCATGCATCGAACTCATCCAACCATCAAAAAATCGTCCAAATAGCCTCTCATGGATTCATTCAAGATTCACGTCTCTTTTGATTACCTTGCAAATATTTTGGATTCATACCATGATTATTTGAATTCATACAAAAGCCATTTCATTATGTGGAAATAAAGTCAACATACATTCCAATATATATTCAAATACATACAATTCCAAATTCCATTACAATTATACGCAACATCTATACATTTTTACCAAAACCTATCCTAATTTTCAATCATTCTTCATGCTTCAACCTTTAACCCAAACTTCAAGCTTCCAAAAACTTCGTGTTATGCGTCTTTGTTCCAACTTCATATCACCCCCAAACTCATTCAAATCCTCACTTGGTGTTTTCCTTTTGCCTTTGCTTCCCAATAGCCCTGATATCCAAACATGAACCCGCACCGAAAAATCAACAAAAAACAATTCAATTTATGATTCTAAAATTAATCAGAAAATCATATTTGCAGCCCTGCACATAAAAAAGGGTTTATAACAGAATTTCCAACAAACCCCAACCATTTTCTAACTACCTAACAAACCTCTCCATAACCAACTGTAACTATATCCTAACCACCTAACCAATTCTATAAAAAAACTCTAACTTCCAGTTCAGTTGGCATATAACCAACCCATAGCATAACAGAAAAAGAGAACAGGCTAACCTCTTTTTCAAGAACCTTCTAATAGGACTTCATATCATCATCTCTGCAGATTCTCATTTATACACAATCATTATCCATTCATGATTGTTCACAGTTTATCAACACATAGAAAACTACCAAAAATCTATCTAGCTATTCACTACATGATTCATACAGAAAATAGAGAGAGAAAACACACCAGAAAATGTTCTACTCTCTGCATAATTTTTATCTTCATTAAATTCCCCATCATCTTCCATAACCCTCTTCATCATTCTCCACCAACAACCATAGCCACTTCATATCTTTATCACTTCTTCATTCTTCTACCACATAACACCTTCCATCATCATCATCATCATCAACATTCTATACCTTGAATCTGCTGCAAAAAACAGTGCAACAATTCAGCATTCTCTGCAACTTCATCGATTCAATCTTCACATCTTCATTATTTTCTCCGCGCTTCAATGCACATCCTCATCTCTCTGCATCAACGAGACTTCGGCATCACATTGTCAACCATCATCATCTTCTGAATCAAGAACAACTAGGCATCTACAACTCCATGCAATTTCAACCATCACCATCTTCATCAATCTGCATCACATCACAACAACGTGAGTACCAAACACATGCGGAAAGGAGAAGGAGAAGTTTGAATCGAAGATGGAATAAAATCAATTATGCGTACCTGAATCTCTAGGGACTGCTCTTTGGTTCTTGTTGCAACCGTTATCACGAGTGAAGACACGTTGACGATCGTAAGGCACGAAATCTCCCGAATCGAGAGTTGATGAGGATGAAGAATTATGACAGATTGAAACGGAGAGGTTGAGGAGTATCGTCAAAGAGACGAAAATCTGAGAGGAGGAGGAAGATGCGTCTGGCCATGGTGTTGAGCAAAAGTGAAGAACACGGTGTGGCACCTAAATGAGTGAGATGAAGACGCTGTATTGAGATAAACGAAATCGCATACTTGATGTATCGCTTTCAAGAAGCATCGAACATTCTCCGGCAGAAGAGGAAGATGAAGTCGACGATGGTCGGAGAATTGTGGCGGCGAAATGGAGTTCGTCGGATAAACTGAGTTGAGAAGAGGAAGCGGCGCCGCGAAGAAGAAGAGAGGAAAGAAGTGAAGAAACAATTTTCTAACCCTAATCCTCTTTCAATTCGCATGTTTTTTTATTTTATTTGTTTTAATTGAATTTTCTTATTCTTTTAAACACAACAATAAAAACTGAATTAAATAAATAGAACAAAGGTTGGACCCAAAAATCACCCCAGGCCCATCACCTTTTTTTTTTGCAGCTCTTGGATTTTGAGCAGAAAAAAGGCTTATTGGATCATCCCTACATGGGCTTAATGTTTCATTTTGTTTACTATATAGTGCCATTATATTCAGCTTGTATCCCATGACTCTTCTAATTTTTCTTTTTTATTATTTCAGTTTTATTCTAGTTTAATTCTTTCTTCTAATTGATAATGAAAAATGATACCAAGATAATAGAATATTTTAGAATTTTAGGTTTTCTTTTTAGAATTCCGATTAGAGTTTTTTTACTATTTTATTTTTCATATTTGTAATCATTTTTATTGCCATTTTTAGTCAAGATTTTTGTGATAGCATCGATGTAACTCTTGCAATGTGGAATGCTCGGGGTTAATTCTTCAATCACTCGTTCAAGGAAACTTTGGTAGAATTTTCTTACCGCTGGCACAATTTTGAAGAGGCAACGGACCTCCTCCGTTCGGTATCGTCACAACTCTATTTTATTCTTTATTTCCGTACTTTATCGCAAACCGTATGCATGCTAACATTAGGTAGATGTTTCCCTTTCATTCATCCTTGACTTAAGACTATTAACGCATAATAACATTAGGTTTAAAAATAGGCTAGTCTCCTTTTAACTTTTCTTCCCCTTTTGCATACGCATCTAAAACTAAAACTTCTATTTCTTTCAAAATTCAAAACACTTTAAAACTACTGATGAGAATCACGCCTGCGCTTAGTATGGGAAATGATAAGCGGGTCTCTTCTCGATCTTATTGTTCTTCGTCTCAAGTTTTAGGTGTGGTTCAATTCTCAAAGACTCCTTTCATGACTAAGTAGAAAGACGGCTAATATCTCTCTCTTGAGGTCAACTAGTCATCATCTACAACAAAAATATAAATCAATTCAAATCTTTTGTGCGCTCGAGCACCTTTTTTTAAAAACCCTTTTCAGGTAAAGACACGATTAATTTACTTCTGTGCCAATGTATAAGTCTCCAAAGGTCGAGCTGCAGTAGAAGGCGGAATTAACTTCGTCCACAAAAAACACAAACAAACAAAAACATATGAGCCGAACTACAGTAGCTCTGATTCCTCAAAACGGATACGTAGGCATTGGGGTAGGGCCCAAGCGAGCATAATTTTATTTTCCCTACACTTTTCCCCTTTCTTTTGCATGCATTCTCTCTTTAGTAGTATAGCAAACAGTAAGCATAAATTGAACAGACCCATAAGATAGACAACAAGAATGGATACCGTAGAGTACTACGAGTGTGTGGGGTGCTAATACCTTCCCCTTGCATAATAGACTCCCTTACCCGATCTCTCGGTCGCAAGACCGTGACTTCTCCCTTCTCAGGTTTTCTCGATGTTTACCTTTCCCTACATGTGGGATAAAATAGATTCGATGGCGACTTCATTGTTTCGATGATTTTCAGCCGGTTGTTTCAGTTGCATCACTACAAGGATTGACAAGAGTCCAATATTTTGAGAAAAGTTTAAAGATAAAAGCCAAAGTGGCAAAATGGTTTGAAATGAGATTGATTGACTTTTAGTCTTCTCACAAAAAATGTCAAGGTATTATTAAATTGATTGAAGTTTATTTATGAAAATATTTTGAAAATGCATGGACATAAGTCCAAGTTTATTATGAAAGCATTTCAAGTTTAGAAACAAGAATAATTTTCAAAAGGAGGGAGAAGATTTTTGAAATTAAAGAAGATGGAAGGAGAAGAAGAGTCTATCCTAAAGCATAAGGTAAAAGCTAAAGATAAGATCTATCTAACCAACAAGTAGCCAAGGTTTTACATTATGAGCCAAGATAGAATTCCCATTCTTTGGATTGAAACCAAGCAAGAAAAGATACTAGACCTCTTTAAGTGTATTAAGTCTTCACAAAAATTGGGCAGAGTAACGGCTGTATACGGGTGAATTCCAGATTACAAACAGAGAGTGTAATCACAAAAACATGCACACAAAAGCAAACAAGCAACCCAATGTATTGAGGTAAACCTCAAGAACTCCAGACAAAATAATCAGATAAGATCACAAGTTCTCCAAGATAGGCCAAGGTTTCCACTCCTAAGTCCAAGAAAAAGTCCCATGCTCCATCATGCCAAGGATAGTAACCACATAGTCCAAGTGCCATTAAAAGTTTTTTATGGTTTATGTTGATTATTAAGTATCTTAAGAAAAGAAAAGAAAAACTCAAGTGAGCAAAGTAAAAATGACAAGAAAATAAATGCTCAAATGAGCAAAGATGAAAATGGCATGAAATGTAAATGCTGAAAAATAAATAGTACATAAAGCATAAAAAGAATAAAAGCATAAGATAAAACAAGTCAATAATTAGTGGTTAGTTGGATGACCATCTTGAAACTTGCATTTGGAACTCATTAGAGGATTGGTAGAACCAAAGCCTCCACACAACAAGTTGCATTTTCTTTTTGTCAAGTATATCATCCATTTGGAATTCTCACAAGTACCATTTAATGATCAACGATGTTTAAGTGATCTGCATTGACCAAAGGTGTTGTAGATCCATTAGAGGATTGGTAGAACCAAAGCCTCCACACAATTAATCTCAAGGTTAATGGATCAAAGAGATCAAATTAACATACTTGGGCTTGCAATCATAAGTTTGGGCCACAAATGATCATTTATTCGAATCGGGACAAAATTTAGCGTTATGTTAAGCAATCGTAAGTGGACTTATATAGAAGTCGCACCTATTTTGAGGCCGGTCAATAGCATTCTATGCACCATTTGTTTTGAGACATGATATAGAGATCATGCTCCAATCAATATTTAGTGCAATAAGAAGGGGATGAGATGAAGAGGATTAGGGCAAGAAGATGAATAAACCACTTTTGAATTAAAAATTTAATCAAACTATTATTAAAATTATTCATCCATTTTGGTGGAGTTGAACTCAACACCCAAGATCTAATGATGTCAATAAAGTCATGATCAAAAAATCAACTCAAGACAGCCAGAAAATAATCAAAAAATAATATATTTAATATATACATTAAAAGGGTTAAAAAATGTTTAAAAATAGAAAATAATGAGGAAAATACCAATTATGTTCAAATTAATCAAGAAATGAAATATAAGGCCATAGAAAAATCAGAAATGGATCCAAATGCTTTTATAAATTTTTTGGTAATTTTTAAAAGTCAGAAACTATTTTTAAACTATTTAAAATTGCCAAAACAAACATAAAATAGATCAAAAATAGTAAACCTCAACATAAAATTTCATAACATTTTCAGAAAGTCAAAAATATGCAAAATAATATTTATGAATTTTTTCAGAATTAAAAAATGTCAGAAAGTATTTTTTTAAGTAATTAAAAGAAAGCAAATAATACAAAAAATATAAAACATACCAAATTTTAAAATAAAAATGTGAAAAAATATTTATGAAATCAGAAATAATTCAAATTATTTTTGTGAATTTTTTCATAATTTTTGGATGAAAAATAAAAGAGTTATGAATTTTTGAAAATTTAATCAAATAAAATATAAAATCAGAAAATAAAATTAAACCAAAAAGATGTGGACCATCAGATCATAGTCAAAACGCGTTAGTAAGCTAATCCAATGGACCAGGCGCGCTGTGCTTGATACGGACCTTAGTGAAACACACATGTGATCAGAAAAAGGGCAACCAATGAAATTAAAATGCTTGGCACGCTATCATTGGCTGAGACGAGATATGTCATCATCTTCAACCTCCAGACACCCTGCAATGGGGATTTTGTGAGATCCTTCAAATGGAAAAATTAGGATCCCAGGCTAGCATCATTGAACTCGTCTCTTCAAGACGATTCTAACACAACCATCGCGCCAAATTTATATAAGGTATGGAGAGAGCTATGAATCAAAAATTCAGAAAATAGCGAGCACCTTAAATTTGAGATTTCTCTCTCAATTCTCAATGGATTTAAAAATTGTAAGCAACATTAGAATCAGACAAAGGAGTTGAACACATTAGTGCTTGATTTGGATCCAAATGGTGGATAATTCTACCTTTTCGAAGTTCAAGTAAGAAGCTCTGAAACTAGACTTTTGTAGCTTGAATTATGGCTCGTTTTGATTGGTTTAAGTGCTGGAGAGTTTCTATGAAGTTCAAGGATGATGGAGGCGCAAAGAATTTTGGAAAAGGAAGCCTAAATTTCAAAAATAGAATTCAAAAAAAGTGGGTTCGTGTGAGGTTTTAGCAGGGTGTTCTTGACTTTTTAAGCTTGGGAAAACGAATGGGATAGTTCATGTATTTATAGGAGAAGCAAATAGGATCAAAAAAAGGAGTGAATGATGCGTTTTGGAGGGAATTCGTGTGGGTCTGCATCATGAAGAAAGTGTGACTCAATTTTAATCAAAACTCAGCTAAATCGCGCGTTTCATGATGCTAAACACTTTTGGGAAGTTGCTAATCATGATTAGAAACAAAAATGCATGGAAAACTTGTGATTAGAAGCCAAAATAAAGATTTTAAAATCCTGACTTTGTGAAAAATTCAGTTTCAAGTTACCAAATTCAAATCCATGGCATTTCCAACTCAAGGGGTCTTAGGGCATAATTATTAATGCTTTAGAAAGATGAGGTTACAAGCTTTGAAATGGAAAAAGAATAGAATCAAATGGATGCTTGATATGAAAGTTACATGGAGTCAAAGTTGAAGGAAAATAGTTGACTTTCCATACTTAGAAATATTTCAAATTCTTCTTCAAAAATGACCTATAATCTTTTGTATCCAAACATGGCCTTCCACTTGGAATTTGATCTTGACCAAAAAATATGGAATGAAGTAGACCTCTTGAATGACATTTTGAAATTTGAACCACCCAAAATCTCCAAAAATTGAGCAAGTTATGACTTGTTGAAGTTGGCCAAAAATCATGAAATGACCTATAATCTTTTGCATTCTTAAGGCAACTTCCATCCATTTTCTCACTTTGCACATAAAAGAAGGAAAAAAGTACACATCTTCAAGATCATCATGGAAAAAGAATGGACTCAAGGTGATTAAAATTGACCAATTTATGACCATTTGAAGTCACATATGGATAATTGTGGCTTCATCTGGATGACTTGTAATCTTTCTTCTTCACCAAGTTCTTTCCACATGAAAACTCCTTGGAACTTTTGAAGTGATTTGTTGGTAACTCTTTGAAGATAAATATGTCTTTGGAATCACTCAAGAATACCAAAAGGTGAGCAAGATATGCTCCTTTGAAGTTCAAAACCCTAGCCTCTAGATCAAGAGAATGCTTTGAGGAACTTTTACAAGTTTGAACAAACTTCTTGTGCCAAGATTCTTTCTTTGTGAATAGAAGTTATTGAAGATGATGATGAAGACTCATATCCACCAAAACCACTTCCATATTTTGAAATTTGAGAGAAATGTGCTCTTGTAACCAATAGGAACAAGATCTTGTCCAATCATGACAACTTCTTCACTCAACCCCTTGTACTTTTGAATCAATTTTGATAACTTTGAAATATGTTGAACCAAAGTAAGCCTTGTCATGCCATTTCTTCCAAAACCATTCCAATAGTTAAGTTTGAACTCCTCAAGCTATGTTGACTAGGGCATGGAAATAAACTCATGAACCCATGAAGCAACTTGCTAAA
Organism: Vicia faba; assembly: GCA_948472305.1. Classification (NCBI taxonomy): domain Eukaryota; kingdom Viridiplantae; phylum Streptophyta; class Magnoliopsida; order Fabales; family Fabaceae; genus Vicia; species Vicia faba. The sequence goes on along the minus strand of OX451736.1, from coordinate 254,803,939 downwards.
CCTCATAGCCTTTACCTACATTATTAACAAGTAAGGCAAACCAACATTGCATTTTATTAATAAAAGAAAAATCAAAGCAAAATATTCATGATCATAAAAGAAAACAAGTCAAGGTGCTTGGTAACTCCTCAAAGAGCAAAGCTAAAGATAGGGAGAAGAACCAAAAGCCCTAATGTGATCTTGTTGTGAGTGAAACAACATGGTATGATGAAGGGATCTTAGGGGCAAAAATTGGGGTACAACAGCTGCCCTTATTTAAGTTTCTTCTATCCGGAGATACGAAGGTTGAAAATCTTCGTGTTGATGTGATCGAAGATACTTAAATATAAAACAAACCCTATTTTTGGCCCTAAGATGCCATGCAAATGCTTATGCATATGAACAGTACCAAAGAGACGCAAAGTATTACTGGGGATGCCACAAAAATGAAGAAAAAAAGGAGCAACCCCACCAGGAAAATAAATCACTGGTGGACCAAAAGAATTGAATCAGAGAGGAAGATAACAAACATCGACCTTCACTGCCGATGGTCCTACCAACGTTCACTGAAGGTAGAAAGAGAAAAAATATATAATATCACCGCCGTTCACTGACAATGAACTATCAACGTTCACAAAAGATAGCAAAAAGATAATATACACTGACGTTCACTGCTGATGGTCTACCAATGTTCACTGAAGGTAAAAAGAGAAAAATATCATATCACCTCCGTTCACTGACGATAAACTATCAACGTTCACTGAAGATAGTAAAAAGATAACAAACATCGACGTTCACTGCCGATGGTCTACCAACGTTCACTGAAGGTAGAAAGAGAAAATATCATATTACCGCCGTTCAGTGACGATGAACTATCAACGTTCACTGATGATAGCAAAAAGATAACAAACACCGACGTTCACTGCCGATGGTCTACCAACATTCACTGAAGGTAGAAAGAGAAAATATCATATCACCGTCGTTCACTGATGATGAACTATCAACGTTCACTGATGATAGCAAAAAGATAATATACACCGACATTCACTGCTGATGGTCTACCAACGTTCACTGAAGGTAGAAAGAGAAAATATCATATCACCGCCGTTCACTGACGACGAACTATCAACGTTCACTGATGATAGCAAAAAGATAATATACACCGATGTTCACTGCCGATGGTCTACCAACGTTCACTGAAGGTAGAAAGAGAAAATATCATATCACCGTCGTTCACTGACGATGAACTATCAACGTCCACTGATGATAGAAAAAAGATAATATACATCGACGTTCACTGCCGATAGTCTACCAACGTTCACTGAAGGTAGAAAGAGAAAATATCATATCACCGCCGTTCACTGACGATGAACTATCAACGTTCACTGATGATAGCAAAAAGATAATATACACCAACATTCACTGCCGATGGTCTACCAACGTTCACTGAAGGTAGAAAGAGAAAATATATCAAGTTTTCCCCAAAATTATGGTGTTTCACCTAGAACGGGTCTCAACTTCTTCTTTAACCAAGGAAATCTGCCTGGAAAAGATCAAACATAAGTTGTCTCAAATAAAGAGACTTGTTACTTGTTGTCATGGAGAATTGCAAAAAGAAATGACTTTCTAGGGATAGAAATATGACTTTTCGGGGAAATGCCACGATATTCCTGCTGAGGAGATAAAGTCCTCTCATGCAAAATAAATGCACAAACCAAAACTCGAAGTTTTCAAAAATCCAAAGTAACTAATATTGTCATGCAACCACAGATCCAAATCAGGAATAAATTGGAGCAAGATAGTCAACAAAGATACATCCTCTGAGAAATAAACTCAAGAGGGAAAACCAAATCCATCTAAGCAAAGAGCGCTGCAGGAAGGTTAGAACACAATGTCAATGAACAATGATTTGTCAATTCTAGCCATGCATGATGTATGTATGAATGTATGAGTGCTATCGTGCATATGCTGGTAAAACAGATACACAAACAGTAGGAACAAACGAACAAAACCGCCTCAGGTACTAACAAACACTTGGCTAAACTTCAACCAGAAAGATCATTCCCAGAAAGGTAAAAGCCAACTGCGGAAACCAAACCTATTGCCTGCCTTTAACTTTACTAGAGAGAAACATAATTCGGGGATAGACAAATCAAACAGATACCGGGATAGAACATCCTCCTTCCGGCTTCAACAGAGAAACCAGTTTTTCTTCAAAAGTAACACACCTACTGGAGATTGTAAGATCAGCCTCAAATAAAGCAGACTGGCGCCGAAACAAACAGACCTCACTGGGGAATTCAAGCCTACCTCCCTGGAGAAAGACGCGGATTGAAACTTTACATCATGAACACTTATTCCAACAAAAGATGCCCTGGGATAGCCTTCCCGGGGAATCAGAAAGTCATAAATATAGAAAGAGGTCAAACCCATGGATATTTTAAATCCAACCCAGTACTTGGTGGGTGAAAACCCAAAGGTTGATAATCATTTCAACACTTCTCAGAAAAGATAATGCCCTGGTCTAGTTTCCTGGGAAATAAATACCAACAATAATGCCAATACTGCAGAAAGAGCGACATCTCAGCACACCAAGGGAATAAAACCTTTCATCATATGAGGGAAGACTTCACTGGGGAATCTGGGACAGAGGCTTATGACCATGCAAACCCAAAATCAAAAGTGAACCAAGACTTGACTGGAGACAATGGGATCACAAACCCAATACTGCAACTTACACCAATTGGTATTGTCTTTAACCACCTGAGAAACACATAAAGATCGCGCACATACCAGAAAAATGACCTGAGAGAACTTTCATGAGGGAAATAAAACTTCTCAAAACAACCGGAGTATGTTCATTCCTGGGATCACCATTTTTTGTTGTCATTGTGTCATCACAAATCTCAAAGTAAATTGAATTGTAAAAATCTCTCCCTTTTTTTTTAAAAGTCAATTTTGATTTTTAATCTTTTTGCTTTGAAAGTTATTATCAGTAATAAATGGAGTCTTTGCAAGCTAAATAAAATAAGAACACAGAGAATTGGGTAAAAGCTCGAATTTCATTAATAGAATGGTAGTCCGCGAATGGCGAGACTCCATGGATGATTACAAAGTTTGGGAAATGGTAATTGTGATACGGTGGGAGAACTGACTTGAGGGTTTTGCATTTTATCGCAAATGTTGCAGTTAGCAAGAGTCGCCACCGACTTTTCTTTTATCCAAAAGGAAAGGTGGAAAAGCACAGGAAAGACCTTTGAGATGTTTTCTTGAGTTCGGGGGGTAGATTATGAAAAGGGAAGGTATTAGCACCCTTTTCATCCATGTTTTTCCATGGGCTCTTAGTTACTTACTAGATCACTTGCTTTTGTTTTGAAATTATGCTTTGTGTGGTTTTAAAAGTATTTTGTAAAAGAGGCCATTCGTTTAGGCAATTTTTGTAATGATTCTCGTTCGTAAGAATGTATACAAAGATGTTTGTCTATTTGAAAATGTTTTCAATGTTTGTAAAATGTTTTGGAAATGTGTGTGTTTGTTTCGAAAATAGCAAGAATAGTTGTTTGAAAATAGAGCAAGTAACTAGAAGCAATCTACCTACTCAAAAGTCTTTCTTGTTCATTTTCCATTCCTTTGACATTGTTGTCTTACCATTGATTTGGTAAGAAACCCTATCTTTGGATGTAAACGGGACGGGCGTGGGTCATCGTATAACCATGATTAGCAATATTTCAAAGTATCTTAGCATTTTGAGGGGCCAAGATCATTTTGTAAGGCAACTTAGCATAGCGTCATCGAGGGACTATGATCTTATATTTGTTTATTTTGCCAAGATACTTCACATGCGTAACATGGCTATTTGGTATAAGGCAACCAAGTGGAGAAACCCTAAGGGTGTTTGTGTGCAAGTGTGTTATTTTCATGCTTTGATTTTGTCTTGGATTTATGGTTTTCTATTTGCTTTCTTTTTATCTTGCCATACAAACCCTAATTACTAACATGGCATGTAAAGCGGTAAATTGTGTAATGTAAAAAATTACTAAGCTATTACAACAATTTATGGGAGGGGGGAATACAAATTTGAATGGGGATTTGCAAGAATGTAAGTCTAAATAAGCTATTACAACCAAATCGAATTTGTACGAATATTGGAATAAACAAATACAATATTTAAATATGCAATATTATGTATATGCAAGAAAAGTTTTTGTTTTATTTTTTATGTGAAAAGGAAATTTAACCTAATCCTAAAGATATAAGGAAAAGAAATTAATTCTTGAAAGAAAACAAAGTTAACCCTATCTTCTAGTTTAAAAGAAAATAAAGTTCTTATGTATTATTTTTATGTATTTTTTTGTATTAAAAATAATGAATAATATTTTATGAAAATATAAAGTTTTTATATATGCCAAAAAACATATTTACAAGTATGGAATGAAAAGGAAATAAAATAAATTAAAATAAACCTATTTTATTTATGTTTACAAGTTTATTAAATAAAAATAATTAATATATAGTTTAATAAAAATATTTTTTTAATTGTGAAAATAAAATAAAATAAACAAAATGCAAAATTATCATATTTTATATTTTTCATGATTTTATATATTTAAGAAAATATTTAATAAAAAAAAAGAAAATAAAACAAATAAATAAAAGTATGGGCCAGGGGTGCTGTAAGGAGACAAGGAGTAATATGTTAGCAAAACAACTAAAGCCCAAGGAAACAAGCCCAATATGCAAAACAACAAAAAACAGAAACAGAAAAATGTGAAAAAACAAAAGGTAGCGCCAAGGTTCGAACCCATGACCCGGGCCTTACCAGGGCGCTACCTTGCCACTGGGGTGGCTATACATCCGTTGATTTATGTGAAACAAAAACAACATAACACAAACAATGCCCTTGCCCTGTACTTCATCTTCTTCCTCAAGCTGGCCAGAAGCTCTGTAACTTTCTCATCTCTCAATAAAAATGGAAACTGATAACATGAATGTTGTAGCATTTTGTCTCACGATTCTAACCATGTAAATCATGTAAGCTAACAATCAAAGATCAGAACGAATTTTAAAAGCCCTAAATTTAAACCTAATTTTTCCAGGAACTTCAAGTTCAAAATTCTCTCAACTCAGGCCAAATAAATGTAAGATATATATATGTACAACTTCGTAGCAATAAGGTCTACATTGTTTATTCACAAATCGTGGCCAATGGATGCCTGTATGAAGAGATAGAAGTTGAGATTTTTACCTCTTTCAGTTGAAATCGTGAACGGAGTTTGAGTGAGTTTTATGAACGCCTGATGATTGCTTGAGCTTGCTTGAACCTCCCTGAGTGTGTTCTAACCCTTGCTTTGCTTTGGGAGTGCCTGGAACTCTCTATCCAAGTCAACCTACAAGCTTTGAAAACAAAAATGGTAGATGAAGAAGGAGGTGTTCCAGTGCAGGGATGATGGTCTGGATTACTTAGATATGAAGTAGGTAAAGTGTTTTGATGGTTAAAACTTTAAACGCACGAGCCAAATGATGGATTGCTATGCTTATGCCAAAACTGCAAGTTTTGACAGTTTTTTGGTGATATGGAGTGTTTGAATGTTTCAGTCCTCTAGCAGTCGTGTTTCTAGTTGTAATGTGTTTGTATATTAGTATAGAAAATATTTCAAGTCAGCTCCTCAACAGATTTGTGAGCCCTAGCCTTTTTGCATACTTTCTTGCTTTTGAAGCAAAGTGAAGAGACAAGTCCTCACATGCTCGTACTGGCCTGTTTAGAGTTGGTATATGCTCTATACAAGTTTCCTTAGGACTGGAGGATTTGTGTGTGCAGAGAAGACAGGTCCAATGCTCAAGAATTGGGAAGTTGCAAAAGTGAAGCTTTTTCAAAATGGCAATGACCACTTTATGCCATTTATGGAATTACAACTTGGACAAAGGCTTTTGAACTTGAATTAAAGCTTTGTCAACTGAGTAAGCATTAAATTATGAAGTGAGAAACAAGTTAGGGACATGTAAAGCATGAATTAGGCAACATAGGTTAAAATTTGAATTTTGTTCTTCATGAAATGGCTTGAATTCAAAGTGAGAAATTGCTAACTTCATCTCTTCGATTCTCCCTACTCAAAAATGATCTTGAGGAGTTATTAGACATTTTGGAAAGCTTGCAATGTGCTCTATAACTCATAGTTGAAATGAATTTCAAGATTCCTCTTGGAACTAGGTGAAAAATTGCCATGAAGTTGGATCCAAAACCTGCCTAAATTAGGGCAAAATTTCACTAAGTTATTTTGGCTCATGGACATGTATTCATAAAATTATATCTTGAGATCTAAGCATCTTTATGGAAAAGTGTGTGAAGCAAAGTTGTATATTTCATGTAGGTATACAACTTTCATGTTGGGAACTTTCCTTGAATCATCTTGTATCATGGTGAAAAAATGGCTTAAAGTTGAGAAAAAAATAAGAAATTTTCTATACTTAGAAAAATTTCTAAGTTAAGAAAATTTCCAATTTTAAAACCTAATCTTCAATCCTTGATTTCTTGATGAACAAGTTTCACATTTTGACATGTTTTGATGAATTGTGACCCTTGGCACTTGATTTTGACCAAAAAGTCAAAGTTTGACTTTTCAGTATACAGTTGACTTTGATCAGTTGAATGCAAATTTCACTGTCTATCCAATGAAATTGAAATGTTTTGAACCATGTAATTAGGTCAAGATGATACAAATGAACCCTTGAAATTAAGCTTCAAATCAACTGGTCATTTGCTAGGTCAAAAATCATAAATTGCCCTTCTTCAGTCAAAACCCTAATTTTGACCATTTTGCCCTTTTGATGATTTGATCAAATTTCTTGAGGAATTGTAATACAATACTTGATAAAATGATACATATGAGTCTAAAATGTTGATTTTGATAAAAAATTATGAAGTTTGACTGTAAATTGGCCATGGTTGACTTTTTCCCTAATACAGCTGATTTTTAGGTCAACTGTCCAATTGACTGATAAAAAATGTGGTTCAAGGCCTGAAACTTGTCATGAGTAATCTTAGGGGTCCAAAATGATGTTTGAAGGTCATATTAAGAATTGATAGTTCAAAAATCCTTGTGCAAACTCAAACCCTAGTTTTGGGTCAACAGTGTAAGATAAGATGTCTTGAGCTGACCAAGCCCTAATCCAGTCTTGAGTCAAAGAGATCTTGTGAGAAAAGTCTTGATAAATGAGAGGGAAAATTTTGGGGTACAATAGCTGCCCCTGTTCAATCTTCTTAAACCTGAAGAGTTAGATTGGCGAGTTTTGCCATTCGTGACTCGAAGGTGAAAGATGATTGGACACTAGAGTGCCCATAAATTTGCACTCGACGATGTGTCGTTGAGGGAATGGGCTTAAAGATGCAATTTGGAGAAGTGATAGAACCTTGTTGGAGATGGGCTTGTAGATGCCATCCAAAAATGTTTGTTGAACTTTAAGTTACAAGTCGAAAGAATAAGTATCAGAATGGTGTCCGTGTCTGGAACATATCTGAGCTGTATCTAGAGACTGAATCTGTACGAGCATCAGAATAGCATCTGTTTTTGGAGCGTATTCGTGCCGTACTGTATCTGAAAGGTTGTATCTGAATGAATATCAGAATGGCATCCATGTTTGGAGCGTATTCGAACTGTATCTGATCTTGAAATCTGAATGAGTATCAGAATGGCATCCGTGTCTGGAGCGTATCTGAACTATATCTGATAGTTGAATCTGAATGAGTAACATAATGGTATCCGTGTCTGGAGCGTATCTGCACTGTATCATGATTGCGTATTGTTAATGGTAGCTGTTAATCTTATACTGAGAAGGGTGAAAGGTTAGCTGAAACACAAAGTTATGTTGCATGAAATGTATGATGCAATGTATTTGCTTCATCAATGTTTATGATATGTGGATGTAATGTATGCGCATGTAAACTGATTTGCTGTATTGCTGTTGTGATTGAGGAAAATAAATCCTTGAATGCTGCTGAGGATAAGTTGAATTTTCATGTCTTGAAGTTGAAGTACTGACGAACTCTCGTTGAGAGAAGTAAATTCTATTGTGAGGGCAATGCCATGTACTGCTTGTAAGATCTGCTTGGGGAATCTTGAGAAACTTGACGATTTCTACTAGGGATTAATAAATTGAAATTTGTTCCGCTGGGGATTCAAATGACGTACTGTGGGGGTCACTTATGGAATAGCCTAGAGACGTTTTAGCGTCCTTTCAACTTATCAGCAATTATCTTTCTCATTTTGTTTATTTGTAAACAATAATTATGTTCAAATGCATATGTTCATCAATGAATCATTGGACGTTTTTGCAATCAAAACACAAGAGTAAAGAAAAAGACAAATAACTTTTGCACTTTCAAAGGGATATCTTTGTATTGACTTTGAGTAAGTTTTTTTTGTACAAAGGGGACAAACATTCTAGTAAGAGAATGTTGTCGAAAACAAGAAAAATTTATACAGAGAAGGATAGTTATATGTAATAATCCCATGAGGTTCCCATTCTTCTATAGCCTTTATATCTCTGAATATCTTGTCTATTTGTGGCATCGTCCGAAGATGATTGAATTGATCAGAAACTCCGAGTTTGTCAGTGGAAGTCAAAGGTTGTCCGTTAAGTGATCCGACGGGACATAGTCATACTCTTTAATTCCCTAAATTTTGCCTGGACCTACCTTTCGGGTTTTCGGTCCACTGGGAAACCCTTTTTTGCCCAAGTCACCCTTTTGGGTTTTCAACTTGCCGGGTGTACAATTTTTTTTATTTTATCCCTAATTTTTGCCCGAACCTTTTTGGTTCGCCGGGATGCCCTTGTTTTGCCTAGGTATGTCAACCTAGCGGGTCTCTTATATGTAGTATCTTTTGACTATGTCCGCGTTCGCAGGGGGTGGCAGGTCGCCGCCGTCCATGGTGGTCAAGTTCATTGCCCCACCGAAGAATATGTTCTTGATTATAAATGGTCCTTCATAGGTAAGAGTCCATTTGCCCCTGGGATCACTTTGTGGCAAGATGATACGTTTGATCACTAGATCCCCAACTTGATATACCTGGCGCCTGAATTTCTTATTGAAAGCCTTGATCATCCGTTTTTGATACATTTGACCATGGCAAACAGCAGTAAGTCTCTTTTCATCAATTAAGTTCAGTTGATCAAGTCGAGTCTGGATCCAATCGTCTTCATTCAAACCTACATCCTTCATAATCCTTAGAGAGGGGATCTGAACCTCAATAGGCAAGACAACCTCCATGCCATAAACCAAAGAATAGGGTGTTGCCCCAGTTGACGTACGAGCCGTGGTACGGTACCCGTGGAGAGCGAATGGTAGCATCTTGTGCCATTCTTTGTATGTGATTGTCATCTTTTATATGATCTTTTTAATGATTTTATTTGCAGCTTCGACAACACCATTCATCTTTGGCCGATAGGGGAAAGAATTATGATGCTGAATCTTGAATTGCTCGCATAAGGCGGTGATCATAGTGTTGTTAAGATTTGTACCATTGTCAGTGATGATCCTTTCTGGGATACCGTACCGGCAAATGAGATTTTGCTTGATGAAGCGGGCAACAACATTCTTGGTAACGGATGCGAAAGAAGCTGCTTCAACCCATTTAGTAAAATAGTCAATGGCCACTAGGATGAAACGGTGTCCATTGGAGGCTGTCGGCTTGATCTCTCCAATCATATCAATTCCCCACATAGCGAAGGGCCAAGGAGCCGTCAATACATTTAGAGGAACCGGAGGTACGTGCACCTTGTCAGCATAAATTTGGCACTTATGACAGGTCCGAGAGTGTTGATAGCAATCTGCTTCCATGGTAGACCAATAATAGCCTGCCAGTAGGATTTTCTTCGCCATCGTATGCCCACTAGAGTGGGTGCCAAAAGTACCTTCATGTAATTCAGCCATGATCTTTTCCACTTCAATCATATCCACACACCGAAGCAGAATGGAGTCATGATTGCGCTTGTACAGGATGCAATTACTCAGGAAGAACTTAGCAAAGAATCTCCTTAAGAACTTTTTATCATTGATTGAAACTCCTTCTGGATATTCTTGAGCCTCAAGAAACATCTTGACTTCATGAAACTAAGGCTGGTCCATTACCTCTTTAGTACTAATCTCGTGACAATGTGCTGGTTCATCCATTCGTTCGATGGTGATCTGGGGAGCCTCGTTATCCCAATTAAGTTTAAACATAGATGACATTGTGGCTACAGCGTCTGCTAGCTGATTTTCTTCTCGCGGGAAATGCTCGAAGGTAATCTTCTCAAAATGCGGTAGCAATGTCAAGACATGTTCTTTGTAAGGGATAATATTTGGGTGCTTAGTATCCCATTCCCCTTTGATCTGACTGATGACTAAAGCTGAATCTCCGAATACATCTAAAGATTTGATTCCCAAGTCTATAGCAGCTCTAAGACCAAAGATGCACGCTTCGTACTCCTCCATATTGTTTGTACAATTGAAGAAAAGTCTAGCAGTAAAAGGAGTGTGACACCCTTCTAGGGATATGAGTATAGCGCCGATACCATTACCAAGTGCATTGGATGCCCCATCAAAGAACAGGGTCCATTGAGATCCTTGTTCAGGTCCGTCATATGGTCTGATTCCTTCACAGTTGTCTAATGTCATGATGTCTTCATCCGGGAATTCAAACTTCATGGACTGATAATATTCTACAGCTTGATGAGCAAGATGATCGGCTAGCACACTGCCCTTTATAGCTTTCTGGGTAGTATACTGTATGTCCTATTATGTTAGGATCATCTGCCATTTAGCTATCCTCCCAGACATAGAGGGATTTTCAAAGATGTATTTTATCGGATCCATCTTAGATATCAACAAAGTAGTATGAGTCAGCATATACTATCTTAGTCGGCGAGTAGCCCATGCCAGAGCATAGCAAGTTTTCTCGAGAAGTAAATATCTGGTTTCACAGTCGGTAAACTTTTTGCTCAGGTAATAAATAGCGTGCTCTTTTCGGCCAGACTCGTCATGCTGCCCCAATACACACCCCATTGAGTTGTCTAAAACAATCAGATACATGATCAGTGGTCTTCCCTCGACTGGTGGCATCAAAATAGGAGGCTTTTGTAAGTACTCTTTGATTTTGTCAAAAGCAAACCAGCATTCATCATTCCATCTGACTACTTGATATTTCTTCAACAGTTTGAAGATTGGCTCACAAGTAGCTGTTAGGTGAGAAATAAATCTAGAAATATAGTTTAGGTGCCCCAAGAATCCTCTGACTTCCTTCTTAGTACGAGGGGCAGGCATTTCTTGTATCGCGTTAACCTTGGCCGGATCGACCTTAATGCCTTTGTTACTGACGACAAAACCTAAAAGTTTACCGGACCGTACTCCAAATGTGCACTTATTTGGGTTCAACCTTAACTTGTACTCCTTCAATCTCTTAAACAACTTTTGCAAGTGATCAAGGTGCTCTTCTTCAGTCTGTGATCGGGCTATCATATCTTCTACGTAGACCTCTGTTTCATGATGTATCATGTCATGAAAAAAAGCTACCATGGCGCGCTGATAGGTGGCCCCAGCATTCTTCAGTCCGAATGGCATCACTTTGTAGCAGAATGTGCCCCACTGTGTGACAAATGTTGTTTTCTCCATGTCCTCGGGTGCCATTTTGATTTGGTTATAACCTGAGAATCCATCCATGAAGGAAAACACTTTGTGTTGGGCCGTATTGTCAACCAGGATATCGATGTGGGGAAGTGGAAAATCATCTTTAGGATTGGCCCTATTCAAATCTCTATAGTCCACGCACATTCTTACTTTGCCGTCCTTTTTAGGCATGAGAACAATGTTAGCAACCCATTGAGGATAGGAAGTGACAACCAAGAATCCAACATTGAATTGTTTCATGACTTCCGCTTTGATCTTCTCTAACATATCAGGTCTCATGCGGAGGAATTTTTGTTTTACTGAGGGACAATCTTCTCTTGTTGGCAGACGATGTACCACGATGTCTGTATCAAGTCCCGGCATGTCTTTATATGACCAGGTAAAGATCTCAACGTAATCATGCAACAGCTGAATCAGATGCTCCTTGACACTCGGCTATAGATTGGTACCCACCTTGATTTCTTTTTTATCCTCCTCGGTATCCAAGTTGATTGTATCCACCGGTTCCTCTTGAGGCTGAATAGATCTTTCCTCTTGTTGTAGTAGTCTGGCCAGTTCCCCTGGTACTTCACAATCTTCCTCACCTTCGTCTCCGGCTTGGTAGATTAGATCCTCAGAGTCACAAAAGGCCATAGCAGTATCGTTACCCATGGGATCCGGAATGGACGGGTACCTGCATTTGTGAGTGTGGGTGTGTGTAAGGGTATAACCATCCTTAAAAATAAAATGTAAAAGAAAAACAATGAGCACAAAAAAGTTTGTATGTGAAAAACGTCCATGATTCATTGAATGTCATATGAAGATGAAATAAAAACCCTTACAAATGGACCATTGTGCCTCGGGAAAGACACAAGGTTTTAAATGTGCGAATTGTTTGTGAATATTACAAGTCCAACAGAAATGTAAAAGATAAATTAATGAGGGATGAAAGTTATTGAGACAAAGTCTCTGGCTTCCCAATTGCGAAGTCCTCCGTTGACAGTAGGAAATATCCAATCCTCCAAGTTGCAATCCTCTTCACCATCTTCCACTGCATTGACCTCTCAGTTGCTAATCTTCAGGGGTGGCCTTCCAGCACGAGCACGACACACAACCTTCTGAGCACTTGAAGTGAACCCTAAGCCAAACTTATCAGATTTATACGAAATATCCGGAAGTTTCCCCCAGATGGTGCATCCACCCTCCTCTACTACTGCCTTGGCGTCCTTCAGAGATGACATCCGGAGCGGAGGTCTTGTGATCTTGGGGATCTGGGATACCGTCTTGGTTACTGCTACCTCTTGAGAGACTTCTTCGAAATGTTGAAAAGGAGTTTCAATGAACTCGTTGTCCAATTCCACATACTAGAATGAATTGAGGTGGCTAATCATATACTCTTCCTCTCCGTGGACTGTGATAATCTTTCCATGGACCGGATATTTCAGCATCTGGTGCAGTGTAGAGGTGACATCACCGGCATTATGGATCCACGGCCGTCCTAGCAGACAGGAGTAAGAGGAGCGAATGTCCATTACATAGAAGGTTGAGTTGAAAGTTTGAGTCCCAACTTTTATGGGGATGTCCACCTCCCCATGGACCATCCTCTTTGAACCATCAAATTCCCTTACAACTATGTTACTGGGTTTCAATGTTAATCCTTCGCAATCTAGTATGTCGAGAGCTTTATTCGGTAAAACATTCAAAGATGAGCCAGTGTCCACCAAGACGTGGGCCAGAGCTGTTCCTCTAAATTCCACAGAGACATGCAATGCCTCGTTGTGCTTTCTTCCCCTTGGTGTTAGATCAGCATCCGAGAAGCCTAGGCCGTTATCCGCCGTCAAACTGGCCACACAATCTTGAAATTGGTCAGCAGACGTCTCTTGAGGCACATGGGCTGTCTTTAGGAACTTCACCAGGGCTTTCGCATGTGCCTCGGAGCATAGTAACAATGCCAGCATGGAGATTTTGGAGGGAGTTTTCCCCAACTGTTCAACTACGTCGTAGTCACTTTTCTTTATTATTCTCAAGATCTCCTCAATTTCCTTCTTGGAGGTTTCGGGGATAGTCAGTGGTTGAGCCTTCATCCGGACAGGCTCTTCTTGAATACTTTTTCCTCAAGTTTTAGCAGTAGGAGCGTTGGTAGGGATAACAGCAGGGGTTGTGTCGTCTTTGTCAATATGAGCACTTGCATATATGATTATTGGTACGGAGGTAACTTTTGGAACAGCCACGGGTCCAAAAACTGCCTTTAAAGGGGAAATTTCTGGAGAGAAGATTCTACCGCTACGGGTAATCTTACTGGTTCCGGCAATATTGCTAATGTAGGAGTCTTCTTTTTCAGAGCTTATTTCTTCGGCGGCCAGCCCATCTTGTTTTATACCATGGTAGTATATGTCTCCACCGTAATTTCATGACACTGTTTTGTCTGATTCATACGGGACTGGCCCGGGCATTGTGATTATAAGAGGAGTAGTTTTTGGAACCGATGTAATCTTAACGGATCTTTTGGGGACCCTGGAAGAATTTGCGGAGATGGTTATGATTGAAACGTCTTCAATAGGAACAGGTGAAACAGGAGAACTTTCAAACATAATCTCTTGGTTGTCTATCAAGCGTTGAATGCTTGTCTTCAACAAAAGGCAATCAGTTGGTGAGGATAAGCAAAGATGGAAGTCTTCATTACAACCTAGGAATACACCAGCTTTCAACAAGTTTATCTTAATGATTGGGAGTGGAGTCAAGAGTTCATCAACTGTGGTAACAAACAAATCTTCTTCAATAGCGTTGGTGTTGTGACCATGCCTAGGAATAGGAGCAAAAATGAAGTTGGCTTCTCGGGTGAATCAAACTCAATCTCTTTTGCATCTATAAGGTCTTGAATTTTGTTTTTCAGGGCCCAACAATTGTTAGTATCATGACCCAGACGTTCAGAATGATATGCGCATCTGGCATTTGGGTGATAATGAGGGGATGTTGTGTTGGGGTTCTTTGGAGCTTCTTTTAAAGTTACCAAATTGGATTTCAGAAGGTGCGATAAAACCTGGGATAGAGTCATATTAATTCTGGTGAATTGCCGGACTGGCCTTTCCACCCTCGGTTGATTACTTCTTGGTTGATCAGATGTGGGCTTTGGGATCATAACAACTCCTACCATTGGTCGGCGTTCAACTCTCCCTTGGTTCCTTTGTGGATAAACAATAAATACCTCCTTCTTCCCAGTGAAAGGCTTTCTCACAGCTGTAGAGGCAGATGAATCCTTCTGAATCTTTCCACTTTTTATGCAAGCTTCCACCCTCTCTCCGGTTAGTATTAATTCAGTAAATCCTGCAGATGAGCTTCCAATCAGATGGTTGAAGAAAGGGCCCGATAGAGTGCCTAAGAACATATCCACCAACTCCCTTTCAGATAGAGGGGGTTGAACTCTTCCAGCTAGATCTCTCCATTTCTGCGCGTAATCCTTGAAACCCTCATTGGAAGCCATGACCATACTCTGAAGTTGAGTACGGGTAGGCGCCAAATCTGCATTATACTGGTATTGCTTATAGAAAGCTGCTGCAAGATCTTCCCAATTATGGACATCGGCCCTTTCCAATTGGTAAACCAATCGAGTTGTGTTCCAGATAGGCTATCTTGGAAAAAATGCACCCATAGGTCTTTATCGGCGGAGTGCGGCTGAATCTTTCTCACATATGATCGGAGGTGCATCTTAGGATATGACACCCCATCATATTTTGCAAACAACGGCACCTTGAACTTCGGTGGGATCACAATTCCCGACACTAGTCCCAATTCTTCAAAGTCTAGACCTGGTACCCTTTGTATTTCCATAGCGTTCAAACGCTCTTCAAGATGTCTGTACTTATCATCAGCTGGAGGATACTGTTCGGAGTAGTCTTCCTCTTCTTCCTCCTCTTTAGATTCTGACAGAACCCCTGTTTCCTTTCCTTTTCCTTCTCCTTCATCATATGTTGTTGCAAAATTCAAGGTTCTTCTAGTTTGTCCTTGAAACCTTCTCCCCATGATTACAACACCGGTTGGTTTCTTCTCTTTCTTCTTCTTCTCTTTGGCCAACAGAGTCTTCAACTTCTCTTGTCCTTTGGCCAGGGTTGTGAGTAACTGTTGAAACTGCGTGTTTTAAACTTGAAGATCTCTGACTGTCTGTTCGAGATCCATCTTACTGGAATAAACAGTAGAGAGATGAGGAAACTCATTGCAAAATACCTATTTATGTCATGATGAATGATATGTGCATATGTAATGTTTTCAAGGATTTTAAAAGATTCAAGTTCATTTTAGACAAAAAGAAACACACGTTATATTAATAAGATAGAGTTTGAGTACATTAATGCCCCTTGGGCTAAATAATACAAAACTCTAAGATAAAAAAGTAGTGCGCGTCCTCTTTGGTGCAATATAGGCATTTAGAGTCTGCTCCTCATGAAGTAGCCTAGTGAGTTCCAAAACCTTCTTCTCGCTTGTGTAGAATTGGGCTTCGAAAGTATCTCGCTCTCCCTTGAGCTGTATCCAATCCCTTTGTAAGTCTTCAAGAGATGTGGGCATTTCAGGATGTAGGATAGTGTATGGAACTTCTTCTTCCTTAACAGGCTCAATGATCACCGGGAGAATGGAAGGATAAGGCATCATAAGACTTTGAGCGCGGGTTCATACCCACTTGAGGTAAGGCTCAAGAGGGATGGAATTCTTGTGTCCCAAAGTCTTGCTATCCACCTTGTTTAGCATCCTCCAAGCTTGGATGAATCTCTGGCGAAGACCTTGATCATCATTGTCATAGTCGAATACTAAGCCTTAAATAAGTATCTCGTGCGGGCCATACCTTCGGGCATAACCAAACTGTCTTAGAGCTAAGCATGGGTTATAGGTGATGCCTCCCCTAATTCCAAGTAGAGGGACATTAGGGAATTCCCCACAACGGTCAACAATGATAACATTCTCCTTAGATCGGGAGCACCAGTGAATATCTGAATGTTTGAGTGTTATTAACCTTTATGACCACCTTAATCCTTGCTCATTATTTAAGACTGATTGGGGAAGATGAGAAATAAACCATCATGCCAGGAGAGGAGTGCAACACATAAGGACACCTCTTATCCTCATTGTGCGAGTGTGAAAAGAGTGTAGGATATACCCTAGCAATGTAGGCACCGGATTGCGTGACATGAAGATTTTGACGGCACTCACATCTATGAGTTGGTCAGGATTGGGGAACAAGACCATCCCATAGATAAGAAGAGCCATAATTTCCTTAAAATATTGCAATTCTAAGGAATTCCAACGACTTTGGGCTTTCTCAAACAGGTTCTTTGTTAAGAAGCCTTTGACACCACTTCTAGTTTCCCAATGAGTTATGATATCAGATGAGTGCAAGTGCAGATCTTGAGCAATCTCTTCAGGCTTTGGGTCTCTTTCCGTACCGTTGAAAGGTAGTTGATTGAGAATTGGATTCCTCAAGAGTTGAGAGAATTCTTCCAAAGTAGGCACAAGCTGATAGTCGGGAAATATGAAGCAATGGTGCAAAGGATCAAAGAACTGGAAGAGCACCTTCATCATATCCTCATCTGTGTTGGAGGTGACCAAGTTGAGTAGACGACCATGCCTCTCGGTGAATAGAGAGTTCTCAGGGATCCTTGAAGCTAGCTCCTTAAGTTGTGGAGGAATTATTACAAGGTTGAGTTGGATAGTTTTCCTGCAGAGTAAATACATATCCTACAAAACACGAACAAAGATGAATCTCCAAAATCCTTGAAATGGTTAGTGTGATACGGTGGGAGAACTGACTTGAGGTTTTGCGTTTGTTTTCGCACTTGTTCGGTTTAGCAAGAGTCGCCACCGACTTTTTATTTTATCCTAAGGAAAGGTTAAAAAGCACAGGAAAAAACCTTTGAGATGTTTTCGTGGGTTCGGGGGGTAGATTATGAAAAGGGAAGGTGCTAGCACCCTTTTCATCCATGGTTATCCATGGGATCTTAGTTACTTGTTTTAGATCACTTGCCTTGATTTTCAATTGTGTGAAATGGTGCTTTGTGTGTGTGGTTTTGAAAATGTTTTGAAAAAGATGCCTTGTCTAGGCAACCATTGTAACAATTCTTTACTCGAATGTTTTACAAAGGTGTTTGTATTTTTGAAAAGATGTTTCAATGTTTTTGAAAGTTGTTTTGAAAGTTGTGTTGTGGAGTGTGTTTTGTAAGTAGGCAAGTGTGTTTTGCAAGTTTGATCAAGTAACTAAGAGTTGTCTACCCCTAAATTTACTCAAAGATCTTTCTCATGTTTTTAAACCCTTTTAACAGTGTTGTTTCACCATTGTATTTGGTGAACAACCTTGTGTTAGGATGTTAACGGGACGGGCGCGGGTCATCGTTTAGACCATGAATGCAATAGTGCCAAGTGTCTTTGGCAATTTTTTTAAGGGACTTGATCATTTTTTAGGCAACTTGAGAAAGCGTCATCGAGGGACTATGATCATTTGATTTGTTTTTGTTTTGCCAAAGACACTCAACATGCAACATGGCCCATTTTTGAAGGCAACAGGTGGAGTAAACCTAAGGGTGCAAGTGTGCATGGTGTTGTTCATTTTCATGCTTGTTTATCTTTGAATTAGGTCAAGCTATTTGTTGATTTTATTTGCATACAAACCCTAGGTCTATCATGGCATAATTGAAAGCTTTTAAATACGGAAATTTAAATGCTAAGCTATTACAACAATGATTATGGGGATGGGGGTACAAGTTTGAATTTGGGGATATTTGACAAGAAATTAAATTCTAAGCTATTACATCCATATCGAATATACAAATATTTAATTGTACGATATTTGAATAAATACAATAAATATGCAAAATGTATTATGCACAAAAATGATTTTTTATGTATGTGAAAGTGTTTTTCAATGTGAAATATAAACAAAAATAAAAAAAAAGGTCAAATTTTGAATATTTTTATGGTTTAGGGCAAAACCCTAGTTTTTAAATAAATAGTATTTATTTGTTAATTATATACAATATTTATATATTAATTTATACAAAAAATAAAAAAAAGAAGTATATTGTAAAAAAATGTATATTTTAGTGTCATATATTAATTAAAAAAAGTATTATTTTTATATTTTTGCCCTAATTATCTAATAAAATATACAAGTATTTATATATTATATATATTAAATATACTAAATATATACAAAAAATAAGATATTAATTATTTACAAAAAAAGTATATTTTAGAAAATGTTTTCAAAATGTAAACAAAAAATAATAACTGAAAAATAAATATTTTTGTATTATTTTCTAGGGTTTTTAAATAAAAAGTATATATATATATATATATATTTATTTACATACATATGTTAAATAAAACAAATAAATGCCAAATAAATGCAAAAAAAAGGTGGAAAAATATTTTTAATGTTTTTTATGTTTGGACAAAAAATGTCAAGTCAGAATAAAAAATAAAAAGTAAAAAATAATGAATATTTCACACAATGGGCCAGGGGGGTGCAAATGGAAAAAAGGGGTGTGAACAGCAAGTTGACTCAGGCCCAGCCCAAGTCAACTTTGTCTTCAACCTCTAGCAACCTGTTTGAAAAAACGCGCGCTTCTCCTTGTCCAACACAAACTCCTGATTCCTTGACTTTTAGCAAAAACTCATAACACAAACATTATAGAGCATCAAGAGACGAATTCAGACATATAAAATACTTAACCTAACTCTAAGAAACGAAGGAGAATTTCTTCATCCCCAATTTCTGACCTAATTTTTCTTCAATGTTCATGGCCAAAGTTCTCACAGCATACTCAATATAAATGAAAAGTAATCATATGTATGGCTTCAGGGCTATGAGTAGAGCATGTTTCATTCACAAACCTAAGCCTAACTCTTCCTATATTAAGAGATAGAAGTTCATGGTTTTACCTGTTTCAGCTTGAATCGTGTACAACAATGTGGCCAACTTCAATGGAGTTTGAGCTTCTGTATAGCTTGCCTGAAGTCCAAGGAAGCTTCTCCAACACTTAGCTTACTTTGAATCACTCTGAATCGTGCTATGGAAGTCCACCTGCAAAACTGAAAAGTGAAAATGGTAGATGAGGTTAGGGGTGTTACATCTTGTGTTTGAGGCTTGGGATAGTTTCAATATATGATATGGAATGTGTTTGCAAGGTTTTTAGTCAAAGTGCACGAGCAAACTGAGTTGTGCAACTCAATCTGCAGGGATGCCCTATTTTTTGAAATAAAATGGTGTTTCTGAGTTTTGGGAGGTATGAGGGACCAATCAATCGTGCTTTAGGTTAGTTGGGATGTATGGAAGGTGAGAACAAAGTTTGTGTTTGGCTGTGCTTGCAGGAAGTGAGAGTTGTGTCTATTTTGCAAACTTGCTTGTTTTTGAAGTAAGAAGGTTCAAGTTCTTATGCAGGCCTGTGTACCCTCTCTATCTATGCTGCACAAATTAATCTTGATCAGCGGGATTTGTGTACAAACTCTTGCCTCAAAAGATCTGGCCCATACCTCTTGGATTTGGTATTTGACATAAAGCACTACTTTTCAAAAATGGCAAGTTTGCTTTTTCTACTTAAGGGATAATTCTATGTGTAATGACCAAATGCACAAAACAATGCTTGAACACAATGGTTAGGCATTTAATTATGGAGTGCAAACTTGGTTTAGAGGCCTGTAAGCAAGTACCAAGCATGCTGATTTGAAAAATGCAATGTTATGAACAAGCTTTGGCCATGAACAAAAATGAGTTTTGGCCAACTTTGCAAATTCGATTCTCTCTAACCACAAGGGTGTTTGATGAGTTCTTGGACAATTTGGAAATCTTGGAATGTGTACTACAATCCATCTTTGTAATGCAAATTGAAAATCCAAGTGGAACCATGTGAAAAATGGCCAAGAATTTGGACAAAAATCCTGCCTAGAATAGGTCAAAATTTCTCTAAGTTAAAAATGTTTTGCACCCTTGTTCCAAAAATCATAACTTGAGATACAAGCTTCCTTTGAGAAAACTTTGTGAATCAAAGTTGTAGATTTTTCAATGGAATACAACTTTCATGTTTTGAGTTTTGTTTGAATCCATTTGCATCTTGGTGAAAAAATGGGACAAAGTTAGGAAAAAATAAGGAAATTTCATAACTTAGAAAATTTCTAAGTTATGAAATTTCTTCATTTTAAACCCTAATTTGCAATTTTGGATTTCTTGATGAACAAGTTTCATAATTTGACATGTCTTGATGAAAAATGAATCTTGGCACTTGATTTTGACCAAAAAGTCAAAGTTTGACTTTTCAGTATACAGTCAAATTTTGATCAGTTGACTGGAAAATTCATCTGTCGATCCTGTGCATTTGAGATCTTTTGAACTTGTTGAATGGGTCAAGACAATGCCATTGAGTCCTTGAGTCCATATGTGAGCTTGGTTTGCCATTGATTAGGTCAAACAGTCAAAAATTGCCTTTGTGCAGTCAAAACCCTAAAAATGACCATTTTGCCCTTTTGGTGATCTGATCAAATTTCTTGTGGAATTGTGATCCAAACTTGACCAAATGGTTCATATGAATTCATAATGTTGATGTGGGTCAAATTTTATGAGGTTTGACTGTCAATTGGCCACAATTGACTTTTTCCCCAATACAGCTGATTTCTAGGTCAACTGTCCAATTGACTGGGCAAAGATTGGAATCAAGGCTTGCAACTTGGTATGGATAAACTTGTGAGTCCAACATGAAGCATGAAATTCACTTTGGGTATTTTAGGTCAAAAAATCCCTGTGCAAACTCAAACCCTAATTTGGGTTAACAGTGCAAGGAGGGGTCTTGAGCAGAGCAAACCCTAACTTGATCTTGAGTTCCAAAAGTCTTGTGATGAGAAAAATGTTGATGAAATGAGAGGGAAAATTTTGGGGTACAACAGTTGCCCCTGTTCAATCTTCTTGAACCTGAAGAGTTAGATTGGCAAGTTTGCCTCTCGCGACTCGAGGGTAAAAGGAGATTGGACACTAGAGTGCCCTTAAATTTGCACTCGTCAAAACATGGATGCGGGAATGGGCTTAGAGATGCCATTTGGGGATGGGATTAAAGATGCCATCTGGAATGTTTGTTGAACTGCAATATGGTAGGTCAGAAGAATGGTATCCGTGTCTGGAATGCATTTGAACTGTATCTGGAGACTGAGTTTGTATGAGAAAAAGAATGGCCTCCGTGTCTGGGGCATATCTGAGCTGTAACTGACTTGAAATTCTGAATGAGTAATAGAATGACCGCCTTGTCTGGGGTGTATCCATACTGTATCTGAATAATTGTTAATGATAGCCTTTTAATCTTATCCTGAAAAGGATAAAATGTTAGCTGAAACAAAAAGTTATGTTGCATGATATGTATGATACAATATATATGTTATATCAATGTTTATGATATATGAATGTAATGAATGCGCATGTAAGCTGATGAGATGTCTTGCTGAGGATAGATGAATTCTGGATAATAGAATCTTTGACTGCTGCTGGGGAAAGTAAATCCTTGACTGCTGCAGGGGGATTGTTGGAAACGAGAAATCCTGGAACCACTGTTGGGGAATCAGGAGCTTGGGTTGTATGCCAATCTACTGGGGGATTCTTGTCTTGGGGAGATCTTCACTGGGGAATATCTGAATATCTCGTGAGGAACTGAGAATGAGAGTCTTCATTCTGCTTGGGGATTGATAGTTGGAAGTTTGAGCTCCGCTGGGGATTGTAAGAATCTTTTGATTGCTGCAGGTATTGATTTGGGATCTTGAAAAGGGTGGTCGGTGAGATAGTTGTCCTGGATGGTTTCAGGTATTAATCTCTGACCTGAGAAAGAAAGATAGTTTTCCTGGCTTGTTACAGGTATTAATCTTTAATCTCTTCATGTAGATAGTTTTCCTGGCTGGTTTCAGGTATTAATCTATAATCAGTCGTCCACAAATAGTTTTCCTGGCTTGCTACAGGTATTAATCTGGAACTTGGGTTATACGCCACTTTGAGAATGAGAATCTTCATTCTGTTGGGGGTCAGAAATTGGGAGTATACCAATCTTCTAAGGTTTCAAGGATGAGAGTCTTCATTCTGTTAAGGGTCAGAAATTGGGAGTATACCAATCTTCTGAGGTTTTAAGGATGAGAGTCTTCATTCTGTTAAGGGTCAGAAATTGGGAGTATACCAATCTTCTGAGGTTTTAAGGATGAGAATCTTCATTCTTGAGAAAAACAGATTTTTTAGGAGTTTCATTTGTCCGTTATCTTGTTGGTGGTTGTAACTTCCAGCAGGTGATGAAGAAATTTTTTTTTGATGATGACCGCAACTTCCAGAAGGAAATTTTGAACGCTCTTGAATTCCAACAGGTGATGAAGGAATTTTGATGACCTTGGTGATTGACATTCGAATGCCCCAAGTGATGATGACGGAGACCTGCCCCAGGTTAATCTGTAATTGAGAGATTTGTTGAAATCTTGACTGGACTGCCCCCAGGTTAACTGAACTTTGAAAGATCTGCTGAAATCTTGACTGGACTGCCCCAGGTTAACTGGATAGTGACATGTCATGCCCCCTTGTTGATAGGAGATTTGTCAATGGAAGTGTCATCCTCTTTGAAGTGATTTTGCTCACTGAGAGGACTTCTGTTCACTGGATATTCATTGTGTGAATTTCTCCGCTGTCAAACAAATAGCCATATGCAAACAATGATATTCAAGTAATGCAACATTTATGTCTGTCTCGAAGTTTTGAAAAATGCGTTTTTTAGCAGAAAACTTTTCGTAAGACAAATTCAACACAAGATTTAGGGTAAAGCCTTACAGGAGTCAGGATACCTTTTGTAACAGTATGCTTTCGAACTAACCCATGCTTCAATTAGGACTTTTGAAGGGTTGTAACGTGGCTTGGTTCACTGTTTAAGAAACAAAGGATAAAGGCCCAAAGTATATTTGTACCCACCCGCTCTTCGTGATGTCCTTCAGTCCTAAACTCAGTTAATTGTACGTCGCACTCTATTCGAGTTTGGAATGACTTTTTGGTGATGGTTCACACCAATTGAATTTGTTGGAAGGCAGTCATCATTTTTTTTCTTTTCTTTTGCAACATTTTTCATGTTGTTGAGGATTTGTACTGACCTCGTTCTTTTGATTTGTTATCCCTAACTTTTGCCTGACTGTTCTTGTTTTCGAGATTACAGTCAGCGGGATGCCCCAGCTTTCTTAAGCCTCCTTTGTAGGTTTTGGCTTAGTGGGCTCTTCTCTTTTGAGAGGTAATGATTGCCTATGAGATAAGGAACCATCACTGTCTTTTGATTCCAGAGGAATGCTTATTTTTTTGATGTCGTTCGTTGTATTACGAACTAAGAGTTTGCGACTTCAATGCGCACCTTTTTTGGATTAACTGAGAGACTACCCTGCCCCAGGTTTAAATCAAAGGTTTCAAATTGTTCAGAACAGAAAACTCCTACTTCTTTGGCTCGAAGGGGTTGACTAGGGATTATCTTCCTTATAACTCCATGTTTGGGATTTGAAAGAAATGCCTGTACATCATCAGCAAGGTCTGTTCAAAAGCATACTGTATGAGATTATGGTATTGTTTCGTCATCCTCCCTCTAAAGGCTTGCAGCTTTTTATCAAGAGTTAAATATCATAAAGAAAGCATAAGAGTAGTGAAAACGAATGGATTCAAGACAAACATATGCAATGCATTAATGAAACAGAGTTTGGCATCAACAAATAATTGTTTGAATCACAAAAGAAATTACAACTTTGAAAATTCAAATGAAGCAAAAGTCTCTCAGTTCGAGCTTTGTCATTTCAGGTGGAGAAACCCTTAACGAAAGATTTTCATCTCGCCATCTGGCATGAATCTCAGCACTCCAATGTCAATCAGATCTTGAATCTTGTTCTTCAAGGCCCAACAGTCGTCGGTGTCATGTCCCGGACTATAGGAGTGGTATACACAAAATGCGCCGGGATGATAGCTAGGAGCGGAGGTATTGGGCTTCCGAATAGGATCCCTTAAAGCAGTCAGATTAACCTCCAACAAGCGTTCCAGTATTAGAGATGACGGTATGTCAGTCTCAGTGAACTGTCTTATCGACATATTTTGCTTACACCGATTACCCCGTTGACACTGACGAGGTTGTTGGTGAGCTTGTGACCCTGAAGCAAGTTGATGAGCTTTTACCTTGCTTCTTGTCTCAAAGGGGATTGAATGATGACTTGCTCTTCAACCTCAGATGTTTTCCCCACTTGGTTGTCCCGAAGCAGTTGGTTGACGAGAACCCTGAGCTCCTCTTGTCTTTGAGCCAAGTCCTGGATGAGAGCCATCTGGCCCACCAGGTGTCCCATCATCTGGATCCTCATTGTTGCCAGCTCAAACTGCAGTTCCTTCAACTGATCACTCCTGGCTTTGCTTGGATTCCCCTGGACCAAGCCCCTTGTGAGGAGAGCTTTCACTTCTTCTTGCCCCTGGGACAGGTTCAAGAACATTTCTTGAAGTTGAGCATTTTGCTCCTGGATATCTTTGACAGTCCTCTCTAGAGCCATCTCTACTGAAATAAAAAGTAGGAGAATAAGGAAACCTGAAAAGGAAAAACGGTTACGATGCAATGCATGATATGTGAAAACATGTTTTCAAGGATCTTTCGGGGTAAACACGAGAAAGTGTTAGAGGTCGAACTTTGGTCAACATCTTTGATTGGAGAACTTTGTAATGGTGGATGTCTTTCCACGAGAATCAAGCTCACCATGCCAAGTGGGTCATAGCCCCTGATTTAAGTTGTTGCACTTGATCTTTGTAGGCGTTTGTTTAGAGGAGAAAACCACTTGGCCATTTGGTAGATGTCTGGTTCAACGTGACCCTGCATCAAAAGACCCCCGAGATCCTTGAAATGGTTATTGAAAATGCTATGTCATGATGTTATGTACATGTATGCAAAAACAAGTAAGTGTATATACAGGTAATCATATTCACACAAAGCAAACAAGTCCTTAGGTTTAGGCTTGCATGGAGTTTGTAGGTAAGTACCCTCTTGAAGTTAGTTGGCTCATCCTGTCCTAAAATAAAAACCGGGTTCTAAGGAGCTCAATATCATTGGATTATTTTCTGTGTTCATTGTTTTGGTTTAGCCATTTAACTGGCGACCAAAATATTCCAAGAAAACAACCCTCAATGAGTGTAGTATCGAGTATCTACCAACTTCGGACTGCACCAAAGTCGGTTATCTCACTACCCTTAAAAAGGCTAAGATGGTCAAGTAAGGTTCTAAGAGTTCGTTAGTGCTTTATGACATCGCTCAGCGGCCCCGTATTCTCCCTGACTACTCAAGGGCTACCGGTACTCACAAATATGTCACACTAACATAGCTTACTGCTTCAACCATGTCGGTATACCCCGCACAGTTCCCTCACAATTTTATTGCTATTTACCTAAAAAGGTGCCCCCAAATCTGGGTGTAGGATTTACACAAACCCAAACAAGGAACCCAAAAAAGTAAAGCAATCAAAGCAATCAAAGCAAGTATGTAAAGGTGATCTAAAACCCTAAGGTAACCCCACTTTTAGAAATCTCCCCAGCAGAGTCGCCAGTTCTGTGATACGGTGGGAGAACTGACTTGAGGTTTTGCGTTTGTTTTCGCACTTGTTCGGTTTAGCAAGAGTTGCCACCGACTTTTTATTTTATCCTAAGGAAAGGTTAAAAAGCACAGGAAAAAACCTTTGAGATGTTTTCGTGGGTTCGGGGGGTAGATTATGAAAAGGGAAGGTGCTAGAACCCTTTTCATCCATGGTTATCCATGGGCTCTTAGTTACTTGTTTTAGATCACTTGCCTTGATTTTCAATTGTGTGAAATGGTGCTTTGTGTGTGTGGTTTTGAAAATGTTTTGAAAAAGATGCCTTGTATAGGCAACCATTGTAACAATTCTTTACTCGAATGTTTTACAAAGGTGTTTGTCTTTTTAAAAAGATGTTTCAATGTTTTTGAAAGTTGTTTTGAAAGTTGTGTTGTGGAGTGTGTTTTGTAAGTAGGCAAGTGTGTTTTGCAAGTTTGATCAAGTAACTAAGAGTTGTCTACCCCTAAATTTACTCAAAGATCTTTCTCATGTTTTTAAACCCTTTTAACAGTGTTGTTTCACCATTGTATTTGGTGAACAACCTTGTGTTAGGATGTTAACGGGACGGGCGCGGGTCATCGTTTAGACCATGAATGCAATAGTGCCAAGTGTCTTTGGCAATTTTTTTAAGGGACTTGATCATTTTTTAGGCAACTTGAGAAAGCGTCATCGAGGGACTATGATTATTTGATTTGTTTTTGTTTTGCCAAAGACACTCAACATGCAACATGGCCCATTTTTGAAGGCAACAGGTGGAGTAAACCTAAGGGTGCAAGTGTGCATGGTGTTGTCCATTTTCATGCTTGTTTATCTTTGAATTAGGTCAAGCTATTTGTTGATTTTATTTGCATACAAACTCTAGGTCTATCATGGCATAATTGAAAGCTTTTAAATGCAGAAATTTAAATGCTAAGCTATTACAACAATGATTATGGGGATGGGGGTACAAGTTTGAATTTGGGGATATTTGACAAGAAATTAAATTCTAAGCTATTACATCCATATCGAATATACAAATATTTAATTGTACGATATTTGAATAAATACAATAAATATGCAAAATGTATTATACACAAAAATGATTTTTTATGTATGTGAAAGTGTTTTTCAATGTGAAATATAAACAAAAATAAAAAAAGGTCAAATTTTGAATATTTTTATGGTTTAGGGCAAAACCCTAGTTTTTAAATAAATAGTATTTATTTATTAATTATATACAATATTTATATATTAATTTATACAAAAAATAAAAAAAGAAGTATGTTGTAAAAAAAAGTATTTTTTAGTGTCATATATTAATAAAAATAAAAATATATTATTTTTATATTTTTGCCCTAATTATCTAATAAAATATACAAGTATTTATATATTTTATATTAAATATACTAAATATATACAAAAAATAAGATATTAATTATTTACAAAAAAATTATATTTTAGAAAATGTAAACAAAAAATAATAACTGAAAAATAAATATTTTTGTATTATTTTCTAGGGTTTTTAAATAAAAAGTATATATATTTATTTACATACATATGTTAAATAAAACAAATAAATGTCAAATAAATGCAAAAAAAAGGTGGAAAAATATTTTTAATGTTTTTATGTTTGGACAAAAAATGTCAAGTCAGAATAAAAAATAAAAAGTAAAAAATAATGAATATTTCGTACAATGGGCCAGGGGGTGCAAATGGAAAAAAGGGGTGTGAACAGCAAGTTGACTCAGGCCCAGCCCAAGTCAACTTTGTCTTCAACCTCCAGCAACCTGTTTGAAAAAACGCGCGCTTCTCCTTGTCCAACACAAACTCCTGATTCCTTGACTTTTAGCAAAAACTCATAACACAAACATTATAGAGCATCAAGAGACGAATTCAGACATATAAAATAATTGACCTAACTCTAAGAAACGAAGGAGAATTTCTTCATCCCCAATTTCTGACCTAATTTTTCTTCAATGTTCATGGCCAAAATTCTCACAGCATACACAATATAAATGAAAAGTAATCATATGTATGGCTTCAGGGCTATGAGTAGAGCATGTTTCATTCACAAACCTAAGCCTAACTCTTCCTATATTAAGAGATAGAAGTTCATGGTTTTACCTGTTTCATCTTGAATCGTGTACAACAATGTGGCCAACTTCAATGGAGTTTGAGCTTCTGTATAGCTTGCCTGAAGTCGAAGGAAGCTTCTCCAACACTTAGCTTGCTTTGAATCACTCTGAATCGTGCTATGGAAGTCCACCTGCAAAACTGAAAAGTGAAAATGGCAGATGAGGTTAGGGGTGTTACAGCTTGTGTTTGAGGCTTGGGATAGTTTCAATAGATGATATGGAATGTGTTTGCAAGGTTTTTAGTCAAAGTGCACGAGCAAACTGAGTTGTGCAACTCAATCTGCAGGGATGCCCTGTTTTTTGCAACAAAATGGTGTTTCTGAGTTTTGGGAGGTATGAGGGACCAATCAATCGTGCTTTAGGTTAGTTGGGATGTATGGAAGGTGAGAACAAAGTTTGTGTTTGGCTGTGCTTGCAGGAAGTGAGAGTTGTGTCTATTTTGCAAACTTGCTTGTTTTTGAAGTAAGAAGGTTCAAGTTCTTATGCAGGCCTGTGTACCCTCTCTATCTATGCTGCACAAATTACTCTTGATCAGCGGGATTTGTGTATAAACTTTTGCCTCAAAAGATCTGGCCCATACCTCTTGGATTTGGTATTTGACATAAAACACTACTTTTCAAAAATGGCAAGTTTGCTTTTTCTACTTAAGGGATAATTCTATGTGTAATGACCAAATGCACAAAACAATGCTTGAACACAATGGTTAGGCATTTAATTATGGAGTGCAAACTTAGTTTAGAGGCCTGCAAGCAAGTACCAAGCATGCTGATTTGAAAAATGCCAATGTTATGAACAAGCTTTGGCCATGAACAAAAGTGAGTTTTGGCCAACTTTGCAAATTCGATTCTCTCTAACCACAAGGGTGTTTGATGAGTTATTGGAAAATTTGGAAATCTTGGAATATGTAATACAATCCATCTTTGTAATGAAAATTGAAACTCCAAGTGGAACCATGTGAAAAATGGCCAAGAAGTTGGACAAAAATCCTGCCTAGAATAGGTCAAAATTTCTCTAAGTTGAAAATGTTTTACACCCTTGTTCCAAAAATCATAACTTGAGATGCAAGCTTCCTTTGAGAAAACTTTGTGAATAAAAGTTGTAGATTTTGCAATGGACTACAAATTTCATGTTTTGAGTTTTGTTTGAATCCATTTGCATCTTGATGAAAAAATGGGACAAAGTTAGGAAAAAATAAGGAAATTTCATAACAGAAAATTTCTAAGTTATGAAATTTCTTCATTTTAAACCCTAATTTGCAATTTTGGATTTCTTGATGAACAAGTTTCATAATTTGACATGTCTTGATGAAAAATGAATCTTGGCACTTGATTTTGACCAAAAAGTCAAAGTTTGACTTTTCAGTATACAGTCAAATTTTGATCAGTTGACTGGAAAATTCATCTGTCAATCCTGTGCATTTGAGATCTTTTGAACTTGTTGAATGGGTCAAGACAATGCCATTGAGTCCTTGAGTCCATATGTGATCTTGGTTTGCCATTGGTTAGGTCAAACAGTCAAAAATTGCCTTTGTGCAGTCAAAACCCTAAAAATGACCATTTTGCCCTTTTGGTGATCTGATCAAATTTCTTGTGGAATTGTGATCCAAACTTGACCAAATGGTTCATATGAGTTCATAATGTTGACGTGGGTCAAATTTTATGAGGTTTGACTGTCAATTGGCCACAGTTGACTTTTCCCTAATACAGCTGATTTCTAGGTCAACTGTCCAATTGACTGGGCAAAGATTGGAATCAAGGCTTGCAACTTGGTATGGATAAACTTGTGAGTCCAACATGAAGCATGAAAGTCACTTTGGGTATTTTAGGTCAAAACATCCCTGTGCAAACTCAAACCCTAATTTGGGTCAACAGTGCAAAGAGGGGTCTTGAGCAGAGCAAACCCTAACTTGATCTTGAGTTCCAAAAGTCTTGTGATGAGAAAAATGTTGATGAAATGAGAGGGCAAATTTTGGGGTACAACAGTTAGTGAATGCATATGATGTTCATGATGTCCATGATGTTATGCACAAGTATGTATATACAAGCAAAACAGACAAGTTCTTAGTTTAGGCTTGCATGGGGTTTTATAGGTAAGTACCCTCTTGAAGTTTAGTTGGCTTAAACCTGTCCTAGTAATAGTAACCGGGTTCTAAGGAGCTCAATATCACTGGATTGTTTCCTTGGTCATTATTTCAGCTCAAGCCTCTTTAATGGCGACCAAAATATCCCAAGAAACCAACCCTCAATGAGTGTAGTATCGAATATCTACCAACTTCGGACTGCACCAAAGCCGGTCATCTCACTACATCCTAAAGGCCAAGTTGGTCAAGTAAAGGGTTCTAGAAGTTCATTAGTGATTCATGACATCACTCAGCGGCCCCGTATTCTCGTTGATTGACTCAAAGGCTACCGGTACCCACAAATATGTCACACTAACATAGTTATTGCTTAGACCATGTCGGTATACCCCGCACAGTTTCCATAATGTATTGTTATTTACCTATAATGTTTCCAAAATCTGGGTGGAGGATTCAAACCCAAACAACGAACCATAATGTAAAGCAAACAAATCAAACAACGTAAGCAAATAAATGTGATCTAGCCCTAAGGTAACCCCACTTTTAGATTTTTCACCAGCAGAGTCGCCAGTTCTGTGATACAGTGGGAGAACTTACTTGAGGGTTTTGCGTTTTATCGCAAATGTTACGGTTATCAAGAGTCGCCACCGACTTTTATTTTATCCAAAAGGAAAGGTGGAAAAGCACAGGAAAGACCTTTGAGATGTTTTCTTGAGTTCGGGGGGTAGATAATGAAAAGGGAAGGTATTAGCACCCTTTTCATCCATGGTTTTCCATGGGCTCTTAGTTACTTACTAGATCACTTGATTTTGTTTTGAAATTGTGCTTTGTATGGTTTTGAAAGTATTTTGTAAAAGAGGCCATTCGTTTAGGCAATCTTTGTAATGATTCTCGTTCGTAAGAATGTATACAAAGATGTTTGTCTTTTTGAAAATGTTTTCAATGTTTGTAAAATGTTTTGGAAAAGTGTGTGTTTGTTTTGAAAATAGCAAGGATAATTATTTGAAAATAGAGCAAGTAACTAAAAGCAATCTACCTACTCAAAAGTCTTTCTTGTTCATTTTCCATTCCTTTGACATTGTTGTCTTACCATTGATTTGGTAAGCAACCCTATCTTTGGACGTAAACGGGACGGGCGTGGGTCATCGTATAACCATGATTAACAATATTGCAAAGTATCTTAACATTTTGAGAGACCAAGATCATTTTGTAAGGCAACTTAGAATAGTGTCATCAAGGGACTATGATCTTATATTTGTTTATTTTGCCAAGATACTTCGCATGCGTAACATGGCTATTTTGTATAAGGAAACCAAGTGGAGAAACCCTAAGGGTGTTTGTGTGCAAGTGTGTTATTTTCATGCTATGATTTTGTCTTGGATTTATGGTTTTCTATTTGCTTTGTTTTTATCTTGCCATACAAACCCTAATTACTAACATGGCATGTAAAGCGGTAAATTGCATAATGTAAAAAATTACTAAGCTATTACAACAATTTATGGGAGGGGGAATACAAATTTGAATGGGGATTTGCAAGAATGTAAGTCCAAATAAGCTATTACAACCAAATCGAATTTGTACGAATATTGGAATAAACAAATACAATATTTAAATATGCAATATTATGTATATGCAAGAAAAGATTTTGTTTTATTTTTTATGTGAAAAGGAAATTTAACCTAATCCTAAAGATATAAGGAAAAGAAATTAATTCTTGAAAAAAAACAAAGTTAACCCTATCTTCTAGTTTAAAAGAAAATAAAGTTCTTATGTATTATTTTTATGTATTTTTTTGTATTAAAAATAATGAATAATATTTTATGAAAATATAAAGTTTTTATATATGCCAAAATAAATATTTACAAGTATGAAATGAAAAGGAAATAAAACAAATTAAACTAAACCTATTTTATTTATGTTTACAAGTTTATTCAAGAAAAATAATTAACATATAGTTTAATAAAAATATTTTTTTAATTTTGAAAATAAAATAAAATAAACAAAACGCAAAATTATCATACTTTATATTTTTCATGATTTTATATATTTAAGAAAATATTTAATAAAAAAAAATAAAATAAAACAAATAAATAAAAGTATGGGCCAAGGGTGCTGTAAGGAGACAGGGAGTAATATGTTAGCAAAACAACTAAAGCCCAAGGAAACAACCCCAATCTGCAAAACAGCAAAAAACGGAAACGCAAAAATGTGAAAAAACAAAAGGTAGCGCCAAGGTTCGAACCCATGACCTGGGCCTTACCAGCGCGCTACCTTGCCACTGGGGTGGCCATACATCCGTTGATTTATGTGAAACAAAAACAACATAACACAAACAATGCCCTTGCCCTGTACTTCATCTTCTTCCTCAAGCTGGCTAGAAGCTCTATAACTTTCTCATCTCTCAATAAAAATGGAAACTGATAACATGAATGTTGTAGCATTTTGTCTCACGATTCTAACCATGTAAACCATGTAAGCTAACAATCAAAGATCAGAACAAATTTTAAAAGCCCTAAATTTAAACCTAATTTTTCCAGGAACTTCAAGTTCAAAATTCTCTCAACTCAGGCCAAATAAATGCATGAAATATATGTACAGCTTCGTAGCAATGAGGTCTACATTGTTTATTCACAAATTGTGGCCAATAGATGCCTGTATGAAGAGATAGAAGTTGAGATTTTTACCTCTTTCAGTTGAAATCGTGAACAGAGTTTGAGTGAGTTTTATGAAGGCCTGATGATTGCTTGAGCTTGCTTGAACCTCCCTGAGTGTGTTCCAACCCTTGCCTTGCTTTGGGAGTGCCTGGAACTCTCTATCCAAGTCAACTTGCAAGCTTTGAAAACAAAAATGGTAGATGAAGAAGGAGGTGTTCCAGTGCAGGGATGATGGTCTGGATTACTTAGATATGAAGTAGGTAAAGTGTTTTGATGGTTAAAACTTGAAACGCACGAGCCAAATGATGGATTGATATGCTTATGCCAAAACTGCAAGTTTTGACAGTTTTTTGGTGATATGGAGTGTTTGAATGTTTCAGGCCTCTAGAAATCGTGTTTCTAGTTGTAATGTGTTTATATATTAGTATAGAAAAGATTTCAAGTCAGCTCCTCAACAGATTTGTGAGCCCTAGCCTTTTTGCATACTTTCTTGCTTTTGAAGAAAAGTGAAGAGACAAGTACTCACATGCTTGTACTGGTCTATTTAGAGTTGGTATATGCTCTATACAAGTTTCCTTAGGCCTGGAGGATTTGTGTGTGCAGAGAAGACAGGTCCAATGCTCAAGAATTGGGAAGTTTCAAAAGTGAAGCTTTTTCAAAATGGCAATGGCCACTTTATGCCATTTATGGAATTACAACTTGGACAAAGGCTTTTGAGCTTGAATTAAAGCTTTGTCAACTGAGTAAGCATTAAATTATAAAGTGAGAAACAAGTTAGGGACCTGTAAAGCGTGAATTAGGCAGCATAGGTTCAAATTTGAATTTTGTTCTTCATGAAATGGCTTGAATTCAAAGTGAGAAATTGCCAACTTCATCTCTTCCATTATCCCTACTCAAAAATGATCTTGAGGAGTTCTTGGACATTTTGGAAAGCTTGCAATGTTATATATAACTCATCTTTGAAATGCATTTCAATATTCCTCTTGGAACTAGGTGAAAAATTGCCATGATGTTGGGTCCAAAACCTGCCTAAATTAGGGCAAATTTTCACTATGTTATTTTGGCTCATGGGTATGTATTCATAAAATTATATCTTCAGATCCAAGAATCTTTAGGGAAAAGTGTGTGAATAAAAGTTTTAGATTTCATGGAGGTCTACAACTTTCATGTTGGGAACTTTCCTTGAATCATCTTGTATCATGGTGAAAAAATGGCTTAAAATTGAGAAAAAAAAAGAAATTTTCTATACTTAGAAAAATTTCTAAGTTAAGAAAATCTCCAATTTTAAAACCTAATCTTCAATCCTTGATTTCTTGATGAAAAAGTTTCACATTTTGACATATTTTGATGAATTGTGACCCTTGGCACTTGATTTTCACCAAAAAGTCAAAGTTTGACTTTTCAATATACAATTGATTTGATCAGTTGACTGCAAATTTCATCTGTCTATCCAATGAAATTGAAATGTTTTGAACCATATAATTAGTTTAAGATGATAAAAATGAACCCTTGAAATCATGCTTCAAATCAATTGGTTATTTGCTAGGTCAAAAATCAGAAATTGCCCTTCCTCAGTCAAAACCCTAATTTTGACCATTTTGCCCTTTTGATGATTTGATCAAATTTCTTGAGGAATTGTAATCCAATACTTGATCAAATGATACATATGAGTTTAAAATGTTGATGTTGATAAAAAATTATGAAGTTTGACTGTAAATTGGCCATGGTTGACCTTTTCCCCAATACAGTTGATTTTTAGGTCAACTGTCCAATTGACTGATCAAAAATGTGGTTCAAGGCCTGAAACTTGTCATGAGTAATCTTAGGGGTCCAAAATGATGTTTGAAGGTCATATGAAGCATTGATAGTTCAAAAATCCTTGTGCAAACTCAAACCCTAATTTTGGGTCAACAGTGTAAGATGAGATGTCTTGAGCTGACCAAGCCCTAATCCAGTCTTGAGTCAAAGAGATCTTGTGAGACAAGTCTTGATAAATGAGAGGGAAAATTTTGGGATACAACAATAATACACAATGGAAAAGATACATTGAGATACAATGACCACTATTCCCCCTAACAACTTTTGAAATCCTGAGCAGCAACTTTTGTTGAAGTATGGTGAGGATCCGAGAATATTGTTGCTTCAACGATCAAGTCTTGTCTGACGTAGTTACTTGCCAAGAGAAATCCATAACTTTTGCCTAAGCTGCCCTTGCGGGTTTTCAACTTAGTGGGAAATTTATTATGTTTATGTCTCTAATTTTTGCCTAGACCGCCCTTTCGGGTTTTCGGCCTACCGAGATGCTCCTTTTTGCCTAAGCCGCCCTTTCAGGTTTTCAACTTAGCGAGCTGCTCTTTTATTTCTTTAGGCGAAGTATTTCTTGACCGTGTCAGCATTCATGGGACGTGGGAACTCCTCGCCATCCATAGTTTCAAGAATTAATGCACCACCAGAGAAGGCTTTCTTGACAACATACGGGCCTTCAAAATTGGGAGTCCACTTGCCCCTAGAATCAGTGTTGAAAGACATGATCTTCCTAAGCACGAGGTCGCCTTCTCTGAATTCACGAGGTTTGACCTTTTTATCAAAATCTTTCTTCATTCTTCTCTGATATAACTGCCCATGACATAAAGTTGTCATTCTCTTCTCTTCAATCAAGTTCAATTGGTCAAACCTGTTTTGGACCCATTCAGCCTCTGTCAACTTGGTTTCCATTATTACACGCAACGAGGGAATCTCTACCTCGACAGGGAGTACAACTTCCATTCCATACACCAGGAAGAATGGGGTTGCTCCTGTTGAAGTGCGAACAGATGTTCGATATTCATGCAGAGCAAAGGGGAGCATTTCATGCCAATCCTTATAAGTAACAACCATTTTCTGGATAATTCTCTTGATATTCTTATTAGCAGCTTCAACAGCCCCATTCATCTTTGGCTTGTATGGAGACGAATTGTGATGGACAATATTGAATTCTTCACACAGTTCTGTCATCATCTTATTGTTCAAATTCGAGCCATTGTCAGTGATGATTCTGCTCGGCACACCATACTGGCATATAAGATTATTTTTGATGAAACACACAACCACTTGTTTGGTAACATTGGCATATGAAGTAGCCTCTACCCATTTGGTGAAGTAATTAATTGCCACCAAGATAAAATAGTGCCCATTCGAAGCTTTGGGTTCCATTATCCCGATCATGTCTATACCCCACATAGAGAAAGGCCATGGGGAGGAAATCACATTGAGAAGTGTCGGAGGTACATGGATCTTATCTGCATAAACCTGGAATTTATGGCACTTTTTTGCAAATTTGTAACAATCATATTCCATCGTCAACCAATAATAACCTGCCCTTAGCATCTTTTTAGCCATTGAATGTCCATTAGAATGAGTGCCAAATGAACCTTCATGAATCTCATGCATCAATATGTCTGCTTCGTGTCTATCCACGCATCTGAGCAAGACCATGTCATAATTTCTCTTGTATAACACATTTTCACTGAGGAAGAAACTGCATGCCAATCTTCTCAGTGTCTTTCTATCTTTCCTCGACGCACCAATCGGGTATTCTTGAGTCTGCAGAAGGTGCTTGATATTATAATACCACGGTTTTTCATCTGTTACCTCCTCTGCTGTAAACACATGAGCGGGCCTATCCAGACGTTGAACTGTAATTCGGGGTATATCATTCCAAGTATTCACTTGGTACATGGAAGCCAGAGTTGCCAGAGCATCCGCCATTTGATTTTCATCTCTAGGGATGTGATGGAATTCAACTTTATTGAAGAAGGGTAATAATCTTCTAGCATAATCTTTGTAAGGGATCAAGCCAGGGTGACGAGTGTCCCATTCTCCTTTAATATGATTTATTACCAAAGCTGAATCACCATACACATCTAGAATTTTGATTCTGAGATCAATAGCTTCCTCAAGGCCCATGATGCAAGCCTCATATTATGCCATATTATTAGTGCAATCGAATTTTAACCTTGCAGTAAAAGGAATGTGCGACCCGTGAGGAGTGACAATCACAACACCAATTCCTTTACCATAAGCATTCACAGCTCCATCAAATACCATACTCCAACAAGATTCAGGGTCAGGTCCTTCCTCAGGCAATGGTTCATCACAATCTTTCACTTTCAGAAACATCACATCCTCATCGGGGAATTCATATTCTGCAAACTGATGATCTTCCACAGGTTAGTGAGCAAGGTAATCTGCCAACACACTACTTTTAATAGCCTTTTGAGTGCGGTACTCGATATCATATTCAGACAACAACATCTGCCAGCGAGCAATTCTCCCAGTAAGAGTAGGCTTTTCAAAAATATACTTGATTGGATCCATTTTAGAGATCAACCAAGTGGTGTGATTCAACATATACTGCCGCAAACGCTTTGCCGCCCAGGCCAAAGCACAATATGTCTTTTCTAGCGTGGAATACCGCAACTCACAATCAATGAACTTTTTGCTGAGATAATAAATGGCGAACTCCTTCTTCCCTGTTTCATCCTGTTGTCCCAGAATACAACCCAGGGATTTATCTAACATTGTCAAATACATAATCAACGGTCTTCCTTCTACGGGAGGGAGAAATATAGGAGGTTTAAGCATATATTCTTTAATACTCTCAAATTCCTTTTGACAGTCATCCGTCTACACATAACCTTGATCTTTCTTTAAAAATTTAAAGATTGGTTCACATGTTGCAGTCATATGGGAAATAAATCTGGAAATATAATTCAAACGCCCGAGGAAACCTCTGACTTGCTTTTCAGTTCTTGGTGCTGGCATTTCTTGAATTGCTTTGACTTTATCAGGGCCAACTTCAATTCCATTCTGGCTAACAATGAAACCCAACAATTTCCCCGATCTAACACCGAAGGTGCATTTATTTGGATTCAAGCGGAGACGATACTTCCTCAAACGCTGAAACAGCTTCAACAAATCTTCTATATGCCCTTCTTCAGTATGGGATTTGGCAATCATATCATCAACATATACTTCGATTTCCTTGTGCATTAGATCATGGAATAGGGTTGTCATAGCCCTCTGGTACGTTGCACCAACGCTCTTCAACCCGAAGGGCATCACTCTATAACAGAATGTTCCCCAGGGTGTGATAAATGTTGTTTTTTCCATGTCCTATGGAGCCATTCTTATTTGATTATACCTGGAAAATCCGTCCATGAACGAGAATACTTTGAATTTTGCTGTGCTGTCCACTAACATATTAATGTGTGGCAATGGAAAATCATCTTTTGGACTAGCTTTATTTAGATCTCTGTAATCTACGCACATGCAGACTTTTCCGTCTTTTTTCGGTACTGGGACATTATTGGCAATCCATTGAGGATACACTGATGTCACAAGAAAACCAGCATTAATCTGCTTTAGGACCTCCTCTTTGATTTTTACTGCCATATCTGGGTGGGTTCTTCTCAACTTTTGTTTAGCTTGCGGATACTCTGGCTTCAACGGCAAACGATGCTCGACAATATTTGTACCTAGACCAAGCATATCTTGATAAGACCAAGCAAAAATATCCACATACTCTTTCAACAACTCAATCAACCCGCTCTTCACATCAGGATGCAACGATGCTCCAATCTTGACTTCCTTTGGATCTTCTTATGAACCCAAATTAATCACTTCCAGAGGCTCCTTATATGGTTGAATGGAATTTTCCTCGTGCTCAAGCAACCGTGAGACCTCTTCTGGAATCTCATCATAATCTTCTTCTTCAGCCCCAAACACAGGACATTCAAAGTTGGGAGAGGGTGCAGGGTCATTGTATTCAACAGGTTTTTTAATTAATCTGCACATATGATTTATGATTGCTTTTAGAAACTGACACATATAACAAGTGATCATGCTGATTAATTTTCAGTTATTATTTATTTTGAAAGGTTTTTTTTATTACCATTTCCCAAGAAAAAGCTGAAAATAAAGATATAATTTGGGAAGTAAAGACAACTTTTATTAATGATCTTAAAAGTCATAGCAAACAGATAAGCCCTACAACATTAATACTTCCACCTTGGGCAGAGTGAAAGCTTTTCAATAGAAAGAAACAGATTAACAAAACAAATTACTTTGAAACATGTATGCAAGAAGGAACATCAATGATGACCCAGTTCTGAACTCGGATTCCATGCGTCACATAATTCAGTACTTCCTGCTCTGCTTCATCCTCCTCAACATCATTAATTCCATAACCAATGGGATGGAGGTAGCCTCCGCTGCGGAAAACATCCTGATAACTGTTCACAGTACACTTTGACTTCAAACCTTCGCCTTTGCCAATCTTCGAAGAGAAACCCAAACCAGCTTTGTTCTTATTCATGGGTGGATCCACAAGTCATCCCCAAACTGTATTATGACCATTGGCACAACCTGCTGCACATCCTTCAGCGAAACCACAAAATTCTCATTTCTCCTTATGTTGTCAATGGATAGGGCTTGGAACTGGGTTCCAACAGCAGCCTCATCCGCTTCTACAATATTGAAAGAGGATAAATGGGATATCAACAGCGCCTGTTCCCCATTTATGATCACTACCTTCCCGTCATGCACAAACTTTAGCTTCTGATGCAGAGTTGAAGTGACAGCCCCTGCTTCGTGTATCCATGGACGTCCTAGCAAACAACTATATGCGTGAATAATGTCCATGACTTGGAAGGTTATCAAGAACAAATATGGTCCTATATGGATGGGTAAGTCCACTTCACCGATGACAGATTTCCTCGACCCATCAAATGCCTTCACAATGATGCCACTCGAGCGCATAGGTGCTCCTTGATATTTTAACTTCATGAGAGTACTCATCGGTATAACATTCAGAGCGGATCCATTATCAATTAGAACATTGGACAGCGAATCATTCTTGCAGTTCATAGATATATATAGGGCCAGGTTGTGATTCCTCCCTTCATCTGGTAACTCATCATCGCAGAAACTCAAGTTATTACATGACGTAATGTTTCAAATTACGCTGCTGAATTAATCTAATGGCATGTCTCTCTCCACAAAAGCTTGGTCTAGTACTCTCATCAATGATTCTCTATGGGCATAGGAGTTCATCAATAAAGCTAGGATGGATATCTTTGAAGGAGTCTGCAGTAGCTGATCTACAATTCTGTAGTCGCTCATCTTAATTATCTTCAAAATATCATCCACTTCTTTCTCTAATGTAGCTCCACTAGTCTCTCCTGTAGCCTTCTTAGGCTCATCATTCTCAGCAATTTTCTTTCTAGCAACAACATCTCTTTGTACAACCGGCGCAAACACACGACCGCTACGGGTCACTCTGCTATTTTCAGCTATATTTCCAACAGCAGGTATTGGCCGGATGGAACTTCCACCTCGTCTTCTAAGATCGTAGCATTGTATTTGTAAGGCACAGCCTTATCTGATTTGTAGGGGATAGGACCTGACAGACTAATTACCAATGGGGTAACAACTGGTTTGCTATGGTACTCCACTTCCAAATGAGCGGGTGCACCAAAACAAGGCACAATGAAGTTTACCCCCTCTTCAACACAATCAAACATCAAAAAGTCATTCTTGGCAAATAAATCTTCGTCTGAAGAGAAATACTCGTCCGCGGAGGCATACTCTTCCTCTGACTCTTCTTCCATTAAACAAACTTCAACCATATCAATCTCATGATAATCATCTCTCTGACCTATGATCTTGATAGTTCCACTGTCTAACAGCAACTGAACACCTTCCCTCACAATTGAACATCCTCGGGGATTTCGACAACAAACTATGCAAGATCCATATTGGTGTTCCACCTGACCAACAGTATGACAGAAGGTAGCATGCAACTGCACGAGATCCTCATTCAAATACTCCACATCAAAAATTCTGAATTCACCAGGACATCCAGAAACCATATTCACTTCCTCTTCATACTCTTCCCTAGGCCTAATTATATGGATTAAACCCTCATCCATCATCTCCTGTAAATCAGCCTTTATCTTCTCACAACCCTGTATGTATGTACTGCAAACAGCATAACCGGCATGGTCATGCGTATAATAGCTGAATTCACAGAGGTCTGCGTGCATTTTCACCAAATCTCCTCTAACCAGATTAATGTCAAAGATCTGAAAGTCACCTGGACAACCGACCACCATATTTACAACATTCACTCCCTCGTGCTTGGGTAGAGGGTTGTCTTTCACATTAGGTCCCATGTCTTTGAAAGATAAAGTTCTAGACCTCACCAACCTTTGCACTTCAGTCTTCAAAGGATAACAATTCTCAACACTATGCTCTGGTGCTCCCTGATGAAAAGCACACGTTTGATCTGCCTTGTAATACCAAGGCAACAATGATGGTATGGAGGGAGGTGGTCGTGTCTGGACCAACTTCTTTTGAATCAATGCTGGTAGTAGTTCTGAGTAGCTCATGGGGATAGGGTAATAGTTCTCCCTTCTCTGATTATTCCCTTGGTTCCCCTGCTGGGACGGTCTTTTATAAGCAACAGTAGTCGGAGTGGCACTCATTACAGGAGTAACTGAGGCGGCTTGCTGGTGACGCTGATAATTCCTTCTAGGAGCGTTTACCCTCCTATCTTGTATAACGGCATTTGCGTCCCCTTATTTCTTCTTGGTAAACCCATAAGATGGCTTCTTCACACCTCCGGATCCTTCACTCTTCGTCAAACGACCTTCTCTTACAGCCTCTTCGAGGAGGACACCCATTCCTACCATCTCTATAAAATCACTTGGTGCGCTTGCTACCATCCTTTCGTAGTAGAAAGCTCCCAGCGTCTTCAGAAAAATCTTAGTCATTTATTTCTCTTCCATGGGAGGAATCACTTGGGCAGCTACGTCGCGCCATCTCTATGCATACTCTTTGAACGATTCCCTGTCTTTCTGAACCATGGCCCTAAGTTGGTCACAGTCGGGCGCCATGCCCACATCGTACTTGTATT
Source organism: Vicia faba (assembly GCA_948472305.1). Lineage (NCBI taxonomy): Eukaryota > Viridiplantae > Streptophyta > Magnoliopsida > Fabales > Fabaceae > Vicia > Vicia faba. The sequence continues at coordinate 254,761,905 of OX451736.1, read as the reverse complement.
GTTTGATGAATGCTTCTCCCAAATCATTAAAAGTATAGATGTTGGTGCTATCCAAGCTCATATACCATTTCAATGTTGCGCTGGTTAAACTATCTTGAAAAAAGTGAATCAGCAGACGCTGATCATCAGTGTGGGTAGACATTCTCCTTACATACATCACCAAGTGAGCACGAGGACAAGTGTTGCCCTTGTACTTCTCAAATTCCGGGACCTTGAACTTAGCAGGTATCTTAACATTCGGGACCAAACACAACTCGTTCACATTCTGCCCAAATAGCTCTTTTCCCCTAAGAGCCTTTATCTCTCTTTGCATTCTATCAAACTGCTCTTGAAAATCATCCATTCTATCATAAAGACCCAAGTCTTCACTCGGAGGAGGGAAAGGACGACACACATCATCATTAACAAACGGAACCAAATTCACCGAAGGAGGTGCAGCAGGAACAGTATGCACCACAAGAGGTGTTGGAGTAACAACAGTCTGAAACACTGGAGCATCTTGAGGGCCAAGATTGAAACCTTCAGGTGCAAAATTCTCTGGCATTCCCCATGGTTAACCTTAAGGCATACGGTTTTGAACAACAGTCGGAGTAGCAGATACAAGAACAGTCGGAACTTCAGTATTTTCCCTTGTTGTTTGAGGTTGAACACTCGGTGGCTGATTCTGAGCAACCACCAGAGCTTCCATCAGAGTAGTCAAATTGGCCAAGCCGGCCTTCAAAGCAGAAACTTCTTCGCGCAACTCACGATTCTCCTGTTCTAAGTTATCCATCTTCTTTTTGAAATTAGCCCGAGTGTTATAGTGATGGGTCAGCTTGCTGAATGAAGTAAAGAAGCTGGGTAAGACACCTGGGTATGCATAAATGCAAGAAATATGTGCAATATGATGCTTGATATGCAATGCACATGATTATTTTTACTTTATTATTTAATATTTCAAGGGATTTAAGATTTATAGACATATTGCAAACATCCAAGTAATAAAGCTTTTGAAATACTAAATTTTTTTATTATAATAACTTCAAAATGGCTTACAAGTTTCAATGATCCCAAGTACAAGATGAAAATACAATCTAAAATCCTAAGAAAAGGAACTGATGGAGATCAATCTTTACGCTGGCGCTTCCCTGTGAGCCTGGCAATCTGAGCCCTCATCCTATGGTTTTCTTCCATATGTCTGATGGTAACCTCCCTCCAATCATCTAGATCAGAAAGTGAGTAATCATCACCTATTTGAGGCTTAGGGGAAAATAAATCCCCTTGCCTCTCCATAGACTCCACTGCTCGACTCTCAAGGATCTCAATCAAATCGTCTTTCTCCTTCAAGTCTGCTCTATAGGAACTCTCTAAAGTCTGGAACTTGTTCTCCAAGCATCCCTTTCCTGTTGCATCCTAACCAAAGCGAGTTGCAGCTCTTCTAGATCATCTAATAAGGGAGGGGTGGTCTTCACAAATAGGTCAGGCATGGGTGTCTCCCGAGCATACGAAATCTTCAACTGAATGTCTCTCGATCGGACCCACTGAAGATATGGCTCCAAAGAAACAGCACCCCTAGGTCCCAAATCCTTCCTACTCTTCTTATGAATGTGATGTCAGGCCTTCGTAATCCGCTCTCTAGCTTCCCTGTGGTCTTCTCCCTCCTTCATAAAGAAACTACTCAAATGAATATTGTTCGGTTTATCCCTCATCGAATAACAAAGTTATCGCCGTGCAAGAACATGGTTATAGTTAATTCCTCCCTTTGTACCAAGAAGAGGCACATTGGGAAAACTACCACAACTGTCAATAATCTCCACATCCTGGTAAGCTCGATGATACCAATCAATATCTGAGTGAGTAAGTGCCATGATCTTAGGAGCCCAACGGGGTTCCTTCTTGACATCCCAAAAAGCATCAGACTGAGGCATATGAGAAATGAACCACCGGTACAACACAGGCACGCAACAAATAATCATTCCCCCATTATAAGAATTCCGAAGATGAACAGAGTAATAAGCATCACCCAACAGTGTGGGAGCTGGGTTTCCAATCATGAAAATCCTGATAGCGTTAATGTCGACAAACTTGTCCATATTAGGAAATAAGAACAATCCGTAAGCAAGTAGAGCAAAGATGGCCTCAAAAGCAATTGTACTCTTCATTCTGGCAAAGTAACGAGCTTTCTCCAATAAGAACTGAGCTGGTAAGCCTCTAATCTCTCCTTTAGTAGTCATATGGGCTTCCACCTCAGACTTCCCCAGATGAATCAAAGCAGCAATCTCATGTGGTTTTGGCTCACCCTCCAAACCAGTAAAAGGAACACAATCGGTAACGGGTAAATCTAATAGATAAGAATATGCCTCCAGTGTAGGCATCAACTGATAATCGGGAAAAGTAAAGTAGTGATACACTGGATCATAGAACTGGACCAAGGTCGAGAGAATACCCTCCTTCATCTTCATCTTCATGAGAGGAATAATGGATCCATACTTCTTCCGAAAGTCTGCAGAACACTCGATCTCTGGAATTAGACTGACTAACTCATCTATCTTAGGATCCTTGAAACTGTATTTCCCGGTCTTTCTCTTTCCAGAATCCATGGTTAAAAGTACCTGAGATATTCACAAATAGTAAACCTTTAAATCTCTTAAAATATTGTTTTCTTCAAAAGATGCTTATGAGTGCATGGATGCATGATGCAACAATCACACACAAGATCATACATATAGGGTTCATAGGTTCAATGTCACGAGCATGAAGTCGAAGGTACTACCCATAAGGTGTTGGTCTAGAAAGTTATCACCTGCCGAACAAGGTTCTAGAGGTTCCCAGAGTCTACATCCTTCCTTCGGATATTTCCAACTTCCCGATTAAATCGGTAATTAGTAATATTCTCAAGAAAGAATCGTCCGAGCATAGTATCGCGTGACAACTATTTCCGGATTACTCCGTCATAGCTTCCGCACTACACCTAAAAGGCCAAGATGGGTTTGGTATTCTACGGTCCTCAGTTTCAGCAGGCTCCTAGGTCGAAAGCAGTATGTCTTCCCGATTACTCGGTAAACGACACTATAGTCAAAGGGGCCTCCACTGAGTGGGGGATCTCATGCCTCCTTTTTTGGGATTACTCCCTCAAAGTTAACATGACTATACCGCCCATCTTATCTTAAAGTTTGCCCAAGTCCGAGTATAGGACTTATGAGTAATCACCAAGCACCCTGAAAACCAGGAAAATCCAAACAAACATATATACAAATTATAACACATAAACAACAATAGCACATATACAGATATAAACAAAGATAGGCTCAACCCACTTAGGGATGGACCAGCAAGAGGTCAATCTTTCCCCAGTGTAGTCGCCATTTTTCTATAGCGGTAGAAATGTTCAAGACTAAGCCATTGGATTAACTAGACTTTGTACAAATCAAAATAAAAATTGCTACCGCGCTTTATTGTTTCCAAAGGAATGAGAAAAGAGAGAATAACCCAAAAAGAGGGGGAAAGATTCAAGGTAAGGGGGTTGGTTATGCAAAGGGTAAACATCTACGGTACTCCGCAGGAACCTCTTTGAAAAATCTGTATATTTTGGCTATAAAAATATGTTGTATATAAAATGGATAGTCGAGGTGAGAAAAGAAATGTTTTTATGATTTTTTCACCCGTCGCGGTTGCGAACCTTTAGTGCCTACTGTGATCGGTGGAAATAGAACTGACTGTTTTGAAATGTTGGTTCGCGAAATGTCGCGGTAAGCAAGAGTCGCCACCGTCTTTTATTTTCTCCAACAAGGAAAGGACAAAAGCATAGCAAAATTCCTTTTCGAGATGTTTCTCGGGTTCGGGAGGTAGATTATAGAAAGGGAAGGTGTTAGCACCCTTTCTATCTGTGGTTATCCACGGGCTCTTAGGTACTTGCTCACTATGTTTTCAAAAGGTTTTTGCTTTTCTTGTGTTTGTGGGTTTTGAAAAAGTTTTGTTTGAAAACTTCAATTTAACTCTTGTATCCGTCCTCAAGAGTGTATGAAGTGTTTTTTTGAAAACTTTCTTTGAAAAGTGTGTAAGTGCAAAAAAGTTGTTTTGTTTTGAAAGAGCAAGTACCTTAGAACCTCTACCTACTCAAAAGAAATTAAGCTGTGTAAATGTCCTTTAGACAGTACTATCCCACTATTGAGAAGTAGGTAGCACCGTCGTTGGAGTTTTTCGGGTCAATTCGATTATAGGGACATGTGGTCACCAAAGCAATAGTAGGACGCCTTAGCGGTAACCCTAATGTCTTAGATCTTTTTTTATCCGAGGCAACCGTTTCGAGGCAACTTTGATCTTTAGACAAGAGGGCGACCTCTAAAACACCCTATACTCAATGACCGCGTCGAGGCAACCAAGTGAGGCGTACCCTAGGAGTGGCATGTGCGAGTGTGCCAGGATTCAGTTAAGTTATCTTTTCACATGTTATGGTGAGCTACGTTTTGATTTTATTTTGAGAACAAGTCTTATCATGCATAGCCTAGTTAACATACATCTAACAGTTAAATATTGCGGAAAGTAAATTGCGGAAAGTAAAGCTACGCTATTACAAGGCGTCGGGTATTTACATCACCAAAAACAACCCTTGAAAAGTAAATGCGAGAAAATAAATGAAAGCGATAAAAAGGTCCTAATTACGCTATTACATCCCCGGAGCAATTACATAAATATGATCAAAAAATAATATGCACGAAAAGAAATTAAATCGGAGAAGTCCTTAGGGTTTTGACCCTTTTTTGTGAAAGAAAGAAAATTTGGTTATTTTTGCATTTAATTAAATTAATCCTAAAACAAATTAATTAATTAAAAGAAATGTTTTTTTAAGTTTTTTATGTTTTTAGGAAAATAAATAAAAATAGTCAAAAGTTAGTAAAATCCTAATTCTAATTTATTTTATTTATTGTGAAAAAAAGTCAAATTTAACCTAATTAACTAAATTAATTTGTTAGTATTTATTTATAAAATAATAAAAAGAAAGTGAAATTAATTTTAATTAAGAAAAATATTATTTTTAGTTTTTCTGATTTTATTATGAAAATAAATTAGTTTGTTAGTTAATAATAATAATGATTATAGTAAAATAATTAAATAAAAATTAAAATATAAAAGAAAGAGAATAAAGAAACCAGGGGGGTGATGGGCCAGCTTTGGAGGTGAGAAAGTAACTTTCAGGCCCATTTGTACACAAGCCCTTTTGACTTTCTGGCTTCTCCATGGTGCGTGTTGACTGAGAGTATGGTAGTCATCCACCTATGACCTTCAGATTTGTGCCTGTGGCCACTCGGCGTGTGGACAATTGAGATGCATGGTAGACCACTTTTTGAAACCTTTTTTTGAACTGACCAATGATGTATCAACACCTAGTCATCTTCCTCGCTGAACCTGTAAAATCAACGTTAGATAGCGGGGGGTTTTAACCCCCACAAATTACAGTGACCAAAAATAGCGAATAGAGCTATGGTAAATATAAATATTTCGCGATGGTCCCTGTGTGTTCGTCTGGTCTTGGCGATTCCAACCATATGCCTTATGAACCCTAATTGTTCCTGGATTGTAAAGCCCTAATTTGAAAGCTTATGAACCCTAAAATTCAATCATGGCAACTTTTGATTCTGTGTGTTTTAATCCAATTCAGTTATACCATCACCTTCATATGAGTTCTAGCAATGCAAAACAAACACAAAAGCACGTTAAATATGCATGAATTGAACTGCACGATTCTGAAAATAAAATGCAAACCGTGACTCTGTTCTTGATGATTCTTTGAGCTTCAATGCTTGGTTTTGATTGTAAATCACTCCTGACCCTTCCAGCAACGTGTTTGAATCAATATAAGGCCTTGAATTGGCTTGGAACACAAGAATCAATTTTGACTTTTCTTGAATTGGTTATGGCTTTTTCTGCAGAAATTTCACGTGTGCATGATTAGGGTTGGCTTGCATATTTATAGAGGAATAGAATTAGGTCAAATCTTTGAGAAAAAATCCATGGAATGATGACTTGAATATTTGATTGGAAATTATATATTTTTGAATCTTCATGATTGGAAAAAGTTGCCAAATTTGGAGATATGGCATCTTTGACTTGGTGCATGAAATTGCCAGCCTTTTTAGGTCATTCTTGCTTCATAAAAAGATTGAAAAATCAAATCTTTGTATTTCCTACAATTTAAATTAATTAAATGAATTAATATTGATTAAAAATCCAAATAATTAATAAAAAATAAGAAAATAATTCAATTAAGCTTGATGGGTCGTGCATAGGCCATGGATAAAGTTTCAAGAAGAAATTTGAGGCCCATTAGCAAAAACAAGGTGTTTTGAGCAAAGTTGACTTTTGCAAATTCACAAAAATTTCCCAACTTCTCCAATGCATATCTTGCTCAATTTTGATCATATGAACATGTTGTGTGACATTTTGGAAAGGTCTTGAAGTCCTCTAACCAATTCCTTTGGTCCCATATCATTTGGATTTACCAATCTCAAGTTATGGCCTTTGACTTAAAATTCATTTTTGTTGACTTTTGAATTTGACCTATAATGTAGAAATTGATAACTTTTTATGAGAGCATTTCTTGAACTTGGAATGTGAAAATGGATTGTAGGAAATGTCATCCCCTTCAAAATGAGCATTGGATGGGATTTTTCTGATGAACCATGAAAAAGTTATGCCCTGGTCAAGATACATTTGACTTTTCTACTGTCTAAAAATAGTAACTTTTTGCATCTTGATGATTTTTGAGCTATCCTTGTGGAATCATGATCAAGACTTGATCAAATGATGATTGTGAACTCAAAATAATATGTTGACCAAAAATTTTGACTTTTGACTGCAAAATAACCATTTTGCCCCTGCAGTTGACTGTAGGTCAAATGGAGCTTTTGACTGTGCAAATTGGCATTGTGAGTCTTGAAACTTGGCATGTAGGTGCTTGAGAATGTATATGGGCCTATGAGACTTGATTGAAGCATTGAAAACCCCAAATTCCTTGAAAGAACCAAAACCCTAATCTTGGCTGTCTTAGGAGAGGGTTTGACTGTGCAACCTCTTGAGCAAATCTTGAACCATTTGAAGATGATTCTTGGCAAATCTTGAGAGATATGGGAGGAAAAATTTTGGGGTACAACAGTTGCCCCTGTTCAATCTTCTTAAACCTGAGGATGTAGATTGGCTTGCGTGCCTTTCGTGATCCGAAGGTGGAAGATGATTGAACACTAGAGTGCCCAGAAATTTGCACTCGCATGGTATAGTATCAGCAAATGTGATGTCGGGAATGGGCTTACAGATGCCATTTGGAGAGATGATGGATGTGAGGATAGGCTTATAGATGCCATCTGGAGATGTGACAGAATCTTGTCGGGGATGGGCTTATAGATGCCATCTGGAAATGTAATGGATAGTTGTGGAGATGGGCTTAAAGATGCCATCCAGGGGTGTCGATCGCGTAAGAGATTCCTTAGCGAGAACTTGCATACCTGAGAAAGAAAGATAGTTTTCCTGTCTGGTTTCAGGTATTAATCTTCAGTCTCTTCAATGTAGATAACTTTCCTGGCTAGTTACAGGTGTAGATCTACAATCAATCGCTCACAGATATTTCCTGGCCTGTTACAAGTGTTGATCTGGAACTTCAAAAAAAAGTTGGTCGAGATAGCTTTCCTGGATGGATACAGGTGTAGATCTCTGACCTGAGAGTGACAGATAATTTCCTGGCCTGTTACAGGTGTTGATCTTCAAACTCTTCATGTAGATAACTTTCCTGGCTAGTTACAGGTATCAAATCTACAATCAATCGCTCACAGATATTTCCTGGCTAGATACAGGTGTTGATCTGGAACTTAAAAAAGGGTTGGTCGAGATAGCTTTCCTGGCTGGATACAAGTGTAGATCTCTGACCTGAGAATGAAAGATAATTTCCTGGTCTGTTACAGGTGTTGATCTTCAAACTCTTCATGTAGATAACTTTCCTGGCTAGTTACAGGTATAGATCTACCATCAATCGTCCACAGATATTTCCTTGCTAGATACAGGTGTTGATCTGGAAATTAAAAAAGGGTTGGTCGAGATAGCTTTCCTGGCTGGATACAGGTGTAGATCTCTGACCTGAGAATGAAAGATAATTTACTGGCCTGTTACAGGTGTTGATCTTCAAACTCTTCATGTAGATAACTTTCCTGGCTAGTTACAGGTATCAAATCTACAATCAGTCATCCACAGATATTTCCTGGCTAGATACAGGTGTTGATCTAGAACTTCAAAAAAAAAGGTTGGTCGAGATAGATTTCCTGGCTGGATACAGGTGTAGATCTCTGACCTGAGAGTGAAAGATAATTTCCTGGCCTGTTACAGGTGTTGATCTTCAAACTCTTCATGTAGATAACTTTCCTGGCTAGTTACAGGTATCGAATCTACAATCAATCGTCCACAGATATTTCCTGGCTAGATACAGGTATTAATCCGGAACTTAAAAAAGGTTGATGGCAATCATCCTTTGATTGACTTTTCCCTGAAAAGGCAAAACATTAGTTGTATGCAATGTCATGATGTATGGAATGCATGATGTCATGATGTTCTCAAAAATAAATGAGATCGTGTCGTATGCACTTTATCATGTATGTAAACAAGAGATATGAAATGTGAAATGTTTATGAATGTATTTTCGTCTGGGAAAATAAATCCTTGACAAATGCCGGGAAGTTTGCTAAATCCTGGGCTGATATTGCAGAATAGAGTTCTTCGTTTCCGCTGGGGATGATGAACGAAGTTGATTGCACGAATAAACCTGTAGGAGAGGATGACTCCGTTGGGGAATAAGCTGGTGAAGAGATTACTCTGCGGGGATTTACTCTGTGGGAAGAGATGCTTTGTTGAGATTTGAACGATAAACTCCGCTGGGGATTCCATTGATAAGCTCTGTTGGGGAATTTGATGAACTCCGCTGGGGATAGAGAGAACTTCGCTGAGGACGATCTTTCCGTTGCAATTTGCTGAGGATAACCCAGTTAGACTCTGGTGGGGAATAACCACTGAATACGGTTGGGGAGATGCATTTGTACTCTGCAGGGGATAAGCTTCCAGAATCTACTGGATAAGATGATTCAACTCTCCTGGGGAAACTTTTTGGACTGTATTGGGGAAATGGCTCCACTGGGGGTATCTTATATTCCGTCGGGGAACAATCTCATATTTCTGTCGAGGAATAATAAGACTTCCAGGGATGCTTGCTGAGGAATATCTGTATACTCTGCTAGGGAATATTAAGATCTTCAGGGGATACCCAACTTTTCCAGGACTGATGGTAGACTAACTCTGCTCGGGGGAGAGTATTGCTAACTTGCTGGAGATACTGCGCCTTTTTAGGACTGATGGGAGACCAACTCTGCTTGGGGAGAGTATTGCTGAATCTTGTCTTACTCTGCGGGGAGTGAAGGTATCTTGGTCATATTCCTCAACTGAACCTACCCTCGTACCTTGGTGGACAGAGCAACTAGACCTTTTAGACAATTCTTATTGCCCCTATTTCTGATGTCACCCGTAATTAGTCCTTTGTTTCGCATGCAAATATTTATGAGTAGCAATTAATGTCAAATGCATATATCAAAAAATGAACATTGGACGTTCTTTGCAAAACAAAACAGATAAAGGAAAAACAATTTGAAATTTGTCTGAAAAATGAGCTTGTATTGATTTGGAAGTTTGGCCTGTAAATAGGCGTTTTTGTACAAGAGGCTGACGTCCTAGTAAGAGAACGCCGCTGAACAAAATAGAGTTTATACAATTTGTGAAAAGGAAACAAAACAGCTATGTGAAAAATATCCCACTGGGTTCCAACTCTGCTATCGCCTTTATGTCTTTGAGCGTCTCATCACTTTGCTTCTTAGTTGGAGATGAAGCTGATTGATTGGTGCCGTCCGAGCCTGATAGTTGATACCAAAGTCTGGATGTAGGGTGATCCAATGAGACATAGTGTTACGCTTATCCCTAACTTTTTCCTGGACCTCCCTTTCGGGTTTTCAGTCCACCGGGATACCCATTTTTGCCCAAGCCGCCTTTTCAGGTTTTCGACTTGCCGGGTGTACAGATTTTTTTAATTTTCATCCCTTATTTTTGCCTGAACCATTTTGGTTCGTCGGGAAGCCCTTATTTTTGCCTAGGCCAGTCGACCTAGCGGGTCTTTAATCATGCGTAGTATCTTTTTACTATGTCTGCATTGGCAGGGTGAGGAAGGTCGTCACCATCCATGGTAGTTAGAATCATTTCTCCTCCTGAGAAGATATTCTTAACCACAAATGGACCTTCGTAAGTAGGGGTCCATTTGCCCCTAGGATCACCTTGAGGTAGAATGATGCGCTTGATTACCAGGTCCCTAACTTGATACTCTTGTCGTCTGACTTTATTGTTAAATGCCTTGATCATCCGTTTTTGGTACGTCTGACCATGACAAATAGCAGTGAGTCTCTTTTCGTCAATTAGGTTTAGTTGATCAAGCCGAGTCTGGATCCAGTCATCTTCGCTCAAACCTGCATCCTTCATGATTCGGAGAGAGGGTATCTGAACTTCGATGGGTAGGACTGCCTCCATGCCATATACCAAGGAAAAGGGTGTTGCCCCTGTTGACGTCCGTGCTGAGGTACGGTACCCATGAAGAGCAAACGGTAACATCTCGTGCCAATCTTTGTAGGTCACTGTCATCTTCTGCACAATCTTCTTAATATTCTTATTCGCCGCTTCTACAACCCCATTCATCTTCGGTCGGTAGGAAGAAGAGTTGTGGTGCTGTATCTTGAATTGCTCGCAGAGCTCAGTGATCATCTTGTTGTTAAGATTGGTACCATTGTCCGTAATGATCCTCTCCGGTACACCGTAGCGACAGATCAGGTTGTGCCGAATGAACCGTGCCACGACATTCTTGGTTACGGTGGCAAAGGAAGCTACTTCAACCCACTTCGTGAAGTAATCAATTGCTACCAGGATGAAGCGATGCCCGTTGGATGCCGTAGGTCTGATTTCGCCGATCATATCAATGCCCCACATTGCAAAAGGCCAAGGTGCTGTCAAGACGTTCAAAGGAACCGGAGGAATGTGCACCTTATCAGCATAGATCTGGCATTTGTGGCACGTCCGAGAATGTTGATAACAGTCGGCTTCCATTGTGGACCAGTAATATCCTTCCCGAAGGATTTTCTTCGCCATGGTATATCCACTGGAATGCGTTCCGAAGGTACCTTCATGCAGCTCTGCCATGATCCTTTCTGCTTCAGTCTTATCCACACAGCGCAGTAAGGTTGAATCATGGTTTCATTTGTACAGAATGTCGTTGCTGAGGAAGAACTTTGCCGCGAACCTTCTCAGAAACTTCTTGTCATTAACAGATGCGCCCTCGGGGTATTCTTGAGCTTCAAGGTACCTCTTTACTTCATGATACCAAGGCTTTTCTGTTACCTCTTCGGTCTCAAGATCACAGCAATGTGCAGGTTCATCCAATTTCCAAATAATGATCCGGGGAGCCTCGTTGTCCCATTTGACTTTGAACATAGAAGACATCGTAGCCAGCGCGTCCGCCAACTGATTCTCCTCTCTTGGGAAGTGTTCATAGGTTATCTCCTTGAAATGGGGAATCAACGTCAATACATACTCCTTGTAAGGAATAAGATTTGAGTGTTTCGTATCTCACTCGCCTTTGATCTGACTGATCACGAGAGCGGAATCTCCGAAGACACTCAGAAACTTGATCCTTAGGTCAATTGCAGCTCGAAGACCCATGATGCACGCTTCATACTCTGCCATGTTGTTAGTGCAGTTGAAGCATAGTCGGGCGGTAAGTGGAGTATGAGAGCCCTTAGGAGATATGATCACAGCGCTAATACCATTACCCAAAGCGTTTGAGGCTCCATCAAAGTGCATAGACCATCGGGATCCTTCCTCAGGTCCTTCATCTGGTCCAGGCACTTCACAATCAGTCACTACCATGATATTCTCGTCTGGAAACTCAAAGTTCATAGATTGGTAGTCATCCACTGCCTGATGTGCCAAATGGTCTGCCAACACACTTCCCTTGATCGCTTTTTGAGTCGTGTACTGGATGTCATATTCAGTCAAGATCATCTGCCATCTTGCTATTCTTCCGGACAAGGCAGGCTTTTCGAAGATGTACTTTATTGGATCCATTTTTGAAATCAACAGAGTAGTGTGAGTCAACATATACTGTCTCAGCCGGCGAGCAGCCCATACCAAAGCGCAGCAAGTTTTCTCGAGCAGTGAGTATCGGGTCTCACAGTCGGTAAACTTTTTGCTAAGGTAATAAATAGCGTGCTCTTTTCGGCCAGACTCGTCATGCTGCCCCAGCACACACCCCATTGAGTTGTCAAGTACTGTCAAGTATAATATTAGAGGTCTCCCTTCAATCGGTGGCATAAGAATAGGTGGCTCCTGGAGATACTCTTTGATTCTTTCGAAAGCGGCCTGACATTCATCATTCTAACGTACTACTTGATCTTTCTTCAGTAGCTTGAAGATTGGCTCACAAGTAGCAGTTAAGTGCGAGATGAATCGGGCAATGTAGTCCAGCCGTCCTAGGAAGCCTCTGACTTCTTTCTCTGTCTTGGGAACTGGCATCTCTTGTATGGCTTTCACTTTGGCAGGGTCCACTTGAATACCTTTGTCACTTACGACGAAACCTAGCAGTTTTCCAGATCTTACCCCGAAGGTGCACTTGTTCGGGTTTAACCTCAGCTTGTACAACTTCAGACGGTCAAACAGCTTTTGTAGATGGTCAAGGTGTTCCTCCTCAGTTTGGGACCTTGCAATCATATCGTCGACATATACTTCTATCTCATGATGGATCATGTCGTGAAATAAAGCAACCATGGCACGTTGGTAGGTTGCCCCAGCATTTTTCAACCAAAAAGGCATGACCTTGTAGAAAAAGGTGCCCCACTGAGTAACAAAAGTGGTCTTCTCCGTGTCTTCGGGAGCCATCTTGATTTGATTATAACCTGAGAACCCATCCATGAAGGAGAATACCTTATGTTGAGCAGTGTTGTCAACCAGAACGTCGATGTGAGGCAGAGGGAAGTCATCCTTAGGGCTTGCCCTGTTCAAATCCTTGTAGTCAACACACATTCGGACCTTACCGTCCTTCTTCAGAACTGGAACCACATTGGCAACCTACTGAGGGTAAGAAGTTACTGCTAGAAAACCGGTGTCAAATTGTTTCATAACCTCAGCTTTGATTTTCTCGGACATCTCTGGACGCATACGGCGAACCTTCTGTTTTACCAGAGGGCAGTCTTCCTTGGTAGGCAGGTGATGAACCACAATGTCGGTATCCAACCCAGGCATATCCTCGTAAGACCAGGCAAAGATTTCCACATAGTCATGCAGCATCTGAATCAACCGTTGTTTCACACTAAGCTCCAGATTTGCACCAATCTTGACTTCCTTTCTGTCTGTCTCAGTACCCAGATTTACCGTTTCCACTAGCTCTTCATGTGGCTGAATGGCCCTCTCTTCCTGGAGTAGCAGTCTTGCAAGCTCACCAGGCACTTCGTAATCATCTTCACCTTCGTCTTCGGCTAAGTTGATCGGATTTTCGAAGTCATAACTGGCAGTAGCAGAGTCGTTACCAGTGAGATCCAGAGTGGATTGGGACCTGTATATGTGAGTGTGTGTAAATATAGCTGTTTTGCAATATATAATAAAGAAAGACAAGGAGCGCAAGATTTGAAATGCAAAAAACGTCCAATGCTTTTATTAATGATATATGAAAATGACACACAAAAGCCCTCATAAATGAAGCCACGGTGTCCCGGGTAAGACACCAGGCTATAAAGTTTCAAATTATTGTTTGTTACAAATTCAAAACAAAGGAGTTCATTACTGAGTCATAAAAATAATAGGTATGAAGTCTTTCGCAATCCAGTTGTTTGGTCCACCGTCGGTCGTAGGGTAGACCCAGCTGTCGAATTCAGATTCCTCCATGTCGTCTTCAATGGCATTTACCCCTGAGTTGCTGATGAATACAGGAGGTCTTCCAATCCTTGCCTTACGAACAGCCCTCTGAGCTTCTGCAGTGAAACCCAAACCAAACTTGTTAGTCTTCTGAGTGAAATCAGGAAGTCGGCCCCAGTTTGCACACTCACCCTTCTCAATAACAGCTCAGGCATCCTTTAAGGAAGCCATCTTCAAAGGAGAATCTTCAATCACAGTCTCAGCTAATGCCAGTGTCTGAGGAACCTCTTCAAAGTGCTATAATGGAGTCTCAATGAATTCCCCATCCATCTCTATGTACCGAAACGAGTTGAGGTGGCTGACCATGTATTCTTTCTCCCCCTGAACTATCATAATCTTCCCCCTGACTGGGTATTTCAGATTCTGATGTAGTGTGGAGGTCACAGCTCCAGCCTTATGGATCCAAGGACGACCCAACAAACAAGAATAGGACGGTCGAATATCCATCACGTAGAATGTAGAATCAAAGACCTGAGAACCAACCCTGATTGGAATGTCAACCTCGCCATGTACCATCCTTTTAGACCCGTCAAAGGCCCGGACAACAATGTTACTTGGCTTTAGTTCCAACCCCTTGCAATCCAGCCTGTCTAGAGCTTTCTTGGGCAATACGTTCAATGAGGAACCAGTGTCAACCAGCACATGGGCAAGAGTAGTGCCCCTGCATTCAATGGAGACATGCAGGGCATCGTTATGGTTCTTCCCCTTAGTAGTCAGATCAGCGTCGGAGAAACCCAAACCATTGTCAGCAGTTAAGTTGGCCATACAATCGGTAAATTGATCAGCTGACGTCTCTTGTGGCACGTGGGCCGTCTTCAGGAAGGTAATCAAAGCCTTGGCATGGGCTTTTGAACACAATAACATTGATAGCATAGAAATTTTTGATGGGGTGTGCCCCAGCTGCTCAACTACGTTAAAATCACTCTTCTTGATAATCTTAAGAATCTCTTCCATCTCCTTCTTGGAAGCTTCAACAGTGGTTGTCTTTGGTGCCTCCGTCTGGGCAGGCACATCAGTAGCGATCCCTTTTCCCCGAGCGTCAGATGACTCGGCAACAGGGGTAGAAATAGGAACTTGGTCAGGAAGAGAAGCAGGCACACTTGCAGGTGAGATGACAATAGGTCTCTGGATAGCTGGTGGCGCAATATCTGGTGTGAAGAGTCTGCCACTACGGGTGACTTTAGCAGGCCCGGTGATGTTGCTGAAGCTGGTACTAGTATCAAACTCTTGTTTAACTCCAAGCACATAAACATCTGCCCCATAGTGCCAAGGGACAGCTTTGTCTGATATATAGGGGATGGGCCCCAGAACAATGATGATTATGGGTGCAACCTTCTGAGCAGACATGATTTTGACAGGCTTCCTCGGGGGAGCCTTGGGAGAACTGTTAAAAATAGTAACAATGGACACTTCTTCAGTAGGGGTAGCAGGAACAACAATCTTCTCGAACAAGATCTCTTTATTATCCATCAGGCTTTGGATACCTGACTTCAAAGATGGACAACCAGCAGGTGAAACAGAACATAGATGGCAACCTTTACTACATCCCAGAAATAAACCGGCTAGCAACAGGTTCCTCTTGACAGTCAACAACGGAGTAACAATATCATCCACAGAGGCTACATACAGGTCTTCCTCTACAACATTCACTCCATGCTTGGGCATGGGAGCAATCACAACATTGGGCCTTTCGGGCGCCTCGAACTCTATCTCTTTAGCATCAATAAGGTCCTGAACCTTATTCTTCAGAGCCCAACAATCATCCGTAGTATGCCCCGGGCTGTCAGAGTGATAGGCGCAACGGGCGTTAGGATTGTACTTTGGAGATGTTGTGTTTACCACCTTCGGAGCTTCTTTTATGGTTACCAGATTGGTTGACAGTAGTTGCGGCAATATTTGGGACAAGGTCATACTGAGTCGAGTGAACTGCCTTCTGGGTCTCTCACCCTTTTGTTGGTTATATTGATGAGGAGCAGCAGCAGGCTTTGAAATTACCACCGCGTTGACAGCTTGGCGGCGTTCCGGTTTATTCTGTCTCCTTGAACCATAAACAACACTAGATTCCTTCTTGAACGGCTTCTTCTCAGTGCTCGAGGAGGCACCTTTTTGTATCTTCCCAGACATGGTACCAGCTTCTATTCTCTCACCCGTCAAGATAAGGTCTGTAAACCCAGCAGAAGAATTTCCAATTAGATGGTTGAAGAACGGACCAGACAGGGTCCCCAAGAACATATCCACAAGCTCACGGTCAGTCAAAGGTGGCTGCACCCTTCCAGCCAGGTCTCTCCACTTTTGAGCATACTCCTTAAATCTTTCACCCGTCCCTAGTGACATACCCTGGAGTTGGGTACGCGTAGGAGCGAGGTCGGAATTATACTGATACTGCTTATAGAACGCAGTAGCCAAATCCTCCCAGTTACGAATACGGGCTCCATCCAGCTGATAGAACCATTCGAGTTGAGTCCCTGAAAGACTATCCTGGAAGAAATGGATCCACAAATTCTTGTCAACTGTATAAGGTTGGATCTTCCTTACATACGATCGGAGGTGCAACTTAGGACAGGAAGCTCCGTCGTACTTTGCAAAATCAGGTGCCTTGAACTTATGGGGAATCACCACCCCAGAGGATAAGCCTAGGTCTCCAAAGTCCAACCCGGGCACATGTTGAATCTCCATAACACTTAAGCGGTCCTCCAGCTGTTTGTACCTATCCTCGGTAGGAGGATATTGTTCATCATTATAATCCGTCTCGTTGTCGGAGACCACGGGACTAGGAGCCCTTCTCTCTTGGGGACTGTCCTTCCCTACAGAGGAAGTAGTCAGATCAACCTCATTTTGTAGTCCATTCCCGAATCTGCGTCCAGTGTTGAACAACACAGTCCTCTTCTTCTTCTTTTTCAGAATCAGAGTCTTCAACTCCTGTTGACCCTGGGCTAGGCTCATAACCAACTCTTGGAACTGGGCATTCTGGGCCTGGAGGGCCTTGATAGCTTGTTCAGTAGTAGGTTCAGAACTCATGATGATTGCTGAAATAAACAGCGAAGAAGATAAATGACCTGTAAAAAGAGGTACCTGTTATGCATATGATGAAATGAGATGCGTATGATTTATGTTTTCAAAGACAATCGGGATTCAACTTTGTAGACAAAAAGGAAACACACTTTATTAGATTTAACTTTGGAATTTAAATTGTTCAACAAAT
This sequence comes from Vicia faba, assembly GCA_948472305.1. Classification (NCBI taxonomy): domain Eukaryota; kingdom Viridiplantae; phylum Streptophyta; class Magnoliopsida; order Fabales; family Fabaceae; genus Vicia; species Vicia faba. Next base: position 254,744,693 of record OX451736.1, on the reverse strand, counting down.
TGCCCTTAGGCGTTACAAGAATGAAAACTGAAAAGTAAGTAAAAGCTGTAAAAGAACACCCAAGGCCCATCAGTGCTCCCATGGCCTCTTCTTCTCAGTACGGATATAGTCATTCAGGATCCGTTCATTCTCCAGTTGCTTAGTCAGCTTCTGGATTTTCTGTTCCTGTTCATTGAACCTTTCCCAATAAGAATCCCGTTCTTCCTGCAGTTGTGCCCAAGACCTCTTTAGTGTATCAACATCAGTGGGTATCTGAGGATGAAGAACAGTTGGAGGAACCCCGTCTTTATCAGGAACTTCAAGAGTAATAGGCCTGACAGCTTTGTATGGCATACCTAGCTTCTGAGCACGGATGCGGACCCATCTGTAGTAGGATTCCATTGGTAGAGAAGTCTTTGGTCCCAACTCATGTGGGTCAGCTTTGTGAATTCTGTCCCAAGCCCGGATGAATCTACGACGCAGCTCGTCGCTATCTACCTGAAACTCAAAACTGATGTGAGGTATCAACATCTCATGAGGCCTTGCTCTTCTGGCTCTTCCAAACTGACGGAGAGCTAAACATGGGTTATAAGAGATTCCTCCCTGGGTACCGATCAATGGAACATTAGGATACTCTCCGCAACGATCAATAACAACCACTTCATCTAAACCTCTGAGAGTCCAAATGATGTCATTATCAGTAAGAGACATTATCCTATGAGCCCAACCCCTTCCTTCTTTGTTCTTCAGTACGAACTTAGGGAGGTGCGAAATAAACCACCTCACTAATAAAGGAGCACAACACCACAAAGTTCCCCGTCTTCGGGCAGTACGAGCATAGAGCTGTTGTAGGATATCACCCAAGAGAGTGGGTACAGGGTTCCGAGAGATGAAGATCCTTATGGCGTTGACATTAACAAAGGTATCAGAATTTGGAAATAATACTAGACCATAGATTAAGAGATCCAGAATGTCCTCGTATGCCCTGAAGTCTAAGTCATTCCAGAAACTATTAGCTTTGCCAACCAGAAACTTAGCCAAAAAGCCCTTAACTCCGCTTCTAGTCTCCCAGTTAGCCATTACTTCTTCTTTGGTCAAAGGAAGGGATGCAGCAATCTCCTCAGGCCTAAGAGTCTTTTCCCAACCAGTGAATGGAGTCTGTTCCAAAACAGGGATACCAAGCAAATCAGTGAATTCTTCCAGGGTAGGGACCAGCTGGAAGTCTTGGAAGGTGAAGCAATGGTATAGCGGATCATAAAACTGGGTCAGGACGCTCATCAGTTGTTGGTCCCACTTTGAAGTGACTAAACCGAGAAGAGAACCATGCCTCTTAATGAAGGAAGTAGTGTTTGGAATCCTATCAACCAATTCTTTAAGCAAATCAGGTGGTTGAACAAAGTTAAGCCATATGGTATTCCTTCGCATGGGCATCATAATGTCCTACAAAACAAACAAAGATGAAACCCTTTTGTCTTTGAAATGGGTTAGTCCTTATGCAGGATGCATGTAATGTTATGATGGTATGATGTCATGATAAAGGCACACCACAAGTATTCACAAAGGCAGGCATGGTAAGGCACACAAGTCACACAAGACAGCCCTTAGAGTTCAGGCCAGCATGAAGTTTAGGTACTACCCTCTTTCAGTTTCAGTTGGTTAAGACCTGTCCTAAAAAATAGTAATCGGGTTCTAGAGGATCTCAATATCACTGACTACCCTCAATCGGTCATAACTTCAGCTTCGCAACCTTTTCTTGCAGCCGGAACCATCGCGAGAGTTTAGCCTCAATGAGTGTAGCATACTGCTACTGTTCTATGGCCAAGTTGGGTCAATTTAAGGTTCTAAGGTCAGTTGGTGCTTAATGACTCCCTAGAAGACCCATATTCTCCTCGTTCCAACACAAGGGATATCAGTACAGACCAAGGTGTCACACCAACGTAGCTACTGCTTCACCCGTGTCGGTCTACGCCGGACAGGTCCCTCACAGTTTATTGCTACCTAAAGGGTATTTCCCAGATCCGGGTTAGGATCTATGAAACTCCAATACAAGCCCTCAATATTAAAGCAAACAAGGCATACAATTGAAAACATAGAATGATCTAATCCTAAGGTACACCTCACTTATTAATCTCCCCAGCAGAGTCGCCAGTTCTGTGATCGGTGGAAATAGAACTGACTGTTTTGAAATGCTGGTTTGCGAAATGTCGCGGTAAGCAAGAGTCGCCACCGTCTTTTATTTTCTCCAATAAGGAAAGGACAAAAGCACAGCAAAATTCCTTTTCGAGATGTTTCTCGGGTTCGGGAGGTAGATTATAGAAAGGGAAGGTGTTAGCACCCTTTCTATCAGTGGTTATCCACGGGCTCTTAGGTACTTGCTCACTATGTTTTCAAAAGGTTTTTGCTTTTCTTGTGTTTGTGGGTTTTGAAAAAGTTTTGTTTGAAAACTTCAATTTAACTCTTGTATCCGTCCTCAAGAGTGTATGAAGTGTTTGTTTGAAAACTTTGTTTGAAAAGTGTGTAAGTGCAAAAAAGTTGTTTTGTTTTGAAAGAGCAAGTACCTTAGAACCTCTACCTACTCAAAAGAAATTAAGCTGTGTAAATGTCCTTTAGACAGTACTATCCCACTATTGAGAAGTAGGTAGCACCGTCGTTGGAGTTTTTCGAGTCAATTCGATTATAGGTACATGTGGTCACCAAAGAAATAGTAGGACGCCTTAGCGGTAACCCTAATGTCTTAGATCTTTTTTTATCCGAGGCAACCGTTTTGAGGCAACTTTGATCTTTAGACAGAAGGGCGACCTCTAAAACACCCTATACTCAATGACCACGTCGAGGCAACCAAGTGAGGCGTACCCTAGGAGTGGCATGTGCGAGTGTGTTAGGATTCAGTTAAGTTATCTTTGCACATGTTATGGTGAGCTACGTTTTGATTTTATTTTGAGAACAAGTCTTGTCATGCATAGCCTAGTTAACATACATCTAACAGTTAAATATTGCGGAAAGTAAATTGCGGAAAGTAAAGCTACGCTATTACAAGGCGTCGGGTATTTACATCGCCAAAAACAACCCTTGAAAAGTAAATGCGAGAAAATAAATGAATGCGATAAAAAGGTCCTAATTACGCTATTACATCCCCGGAGCAATTACATAAATATGATCAAAAAATAATATGCGCGAAAAGAAATTAAATCGGAGAAGTCCTTAGGGTTTTGACCCTTTTTGTGAAAGAAAGAAAATTTGGTTATTTTTGCATTTAATTAAATTAATCCTAATACTAATTAATTAATTAAAAGAAATGTTTTTTAAGTTTTTTATGTTTTTAGGAAAATAAAAAAAAAAATAGTCAAAAGTTAGTAAAATCCTAATTCTAATTTATTTTATTTATTGTGAAAAAAAGTCAAATTTAACCTAATTAACTAAATTAATTTGTTAGTATTTATTTATAAAATAATAAAAAGAAAGTGAAATTAATTTTAATTAAGAAAAATATTATTTTTAGTTTTTCTGATTTTATTATGAAAATAAATTAGTTTGTTAGTTAATAATAATAATGATTATAGTAAAATAATCAAATAAAAATTAAAATATAAAAGAAAGAGAATAAAGAAACCAGGGGGGTGATGGGCCACCTTTGGAGGTGAGAAAGTAACTTTCAGGCCCATTTGTACACAAGCCCTTTTGACTTTCTGGCTTCTCCATGGTGCGTGTTGACTGGGAGTATGATAGTCATCCACCTATGACCTTCAGATTTGTGCCTGTGGCCACTTGGCGTGTGGACAATTGAGATGCATGGTAGACCACTTTTTGAAACCTTTTTTTGAACTGACCAATGATGTATCAACACCTAGTCATCTTCCTCGCTGAACCTGCAAAATCAACGTTAGATAGCGGGGGGTTTTAACCCCCACAAACTACAGTGACCAAAAATAGCGAATGGAGCTATGGTTAATATAAATATTTCGCGATGGTCCCTGTGTGTTCGTCTGGTCTTGATGATTCCAACCATTTGCCTTATGAACCCTAATTGTTCCTGGATTGTAAAGCCCTAATTTGAAAGCTTATGAACCCTAAAATTCAATCATGGCAACTTTTGATTCTGTGCGTTTTAATCCAGTTCAGTTATACCATCAGCTTCATATGAGTTCTAGCAATGAAAAACAAACACAAAAGCATGTTAAATATGCATGAATTGAACTGCACGATTCTGAAAATAAAATGCAAACCGTGACTTTGTTCTTGATGATTCTTTGAGCTTCAATGCTTGGTTTTGATTGTAAATCACTCCCGACCCTTCCAGCAACGTGTTTGAATCAATATAAGGCCTTGAATTGGCTTGGAACACAAGAATCAGTTTTGACTTTTCTTTGAATTTTCTTGAATTGGTTATGGCTTTTTCTGCATAAATTTCACGTGTGCATGATTAGGGTTGGCTTGCATATTTATAGAGGAATATAATTAGGTCAAATCTTTGAGAAAAAATCCATGGAATGATGACTTGAATATTTGATTGGAAATTATATATTTTTGAATCTTCATGATTGGAAAAAGTTGCCAAATTTGGAGATATGGCATCTTTGACTTGGTGCACGAAATTGCCAGCCTTTTTAGGTCATTCTTGCTTCACAAAAAGATTGAAAAATCAAATCTTTGTATTTCCTACAATTTAAATTAATTAAATGAATTAATATTGATTAAAAATCCAAATAATTAATAAAAAATAAGAAAATAATTCAATTAAGCTTGATGGGTTATGCATAGGCCATGGATAAAGTTTCAAGAAGAAATTTGAGGCCCATTAGCAAAAACAAGGTGTTTTGAGCAAAGTTGACTTTTGCAAATTCACAAAAATTTCCCAACTTCTCCAATGCATATCTTGCTCAATTTTGATCATATGAATATGTTCTTGGACATTTTGGAAAGGTCTTGAAGTCCTCTAATCAATGCCTTTGGTCCCATGTCATTCGGATTTACCAATCTCAAGTTATGGCCTTTGACTTAAAATGCATTTTTGTTGACTTTTGAATTTGACCTATAATGTAGAAATTGATAACTTTTTATGAGAGAATTTCTTGGACTTGGAATGTGAAAATGGATTGTAGGAAATGTCATCCCCTTCAAAATGAGCATTGGATGGGATTTTTCTGATGAACCATGAAAAAGTTATGCCCTGGTCAAGATACAGTTGACTTTTCTACTGTCCAAAAATAGTAACTTTTTGCATCTTGATGATTTTTGAGCTATCCTTGTGGAATCATGATCAAGACTTGATCAAATGATGATTGTGAACTCAAAATAAGATGTTGACCAAAATTTTTGACTTTTGACTGCAAAATGACCATTTTGCCCCTGCAGTTGACTGTAGGTCAAATGGAGCTTTTGACTGTGCAAATTGGCATTGTGAGTCTTGAAACTTGGCATGTAGGTGCTTGAGAATGTATATGGGCCTATGAGACTTGATTGAAGCATTTAAAACCCCAAATTCCTTGAAAGAACCAAAACCCTAATCTTGGCTGTCTTAGGAGAGGGTTTGACTGTGCAACCTCTTGAGCAAATCTTGAACCATTTGAAGATGATTCTTGGCAAATCTTGAGAGATATGGGAGGACAAATTTTGGGGTACAACACCTACGTACCACCTTTCGTGCAATAGGGGATCAAGGTACACATAGTTCCTCTTTTAAAAATTTGAAACACAAGTGTGTTGGTTGATTTTAAGAGATAAGACATCATCATCATTGTCCGTGTGGAAAACATACTTACTACCCACAATCATGAGAAAGGAGAATTTGCACCATCTCAAAGTGGAGGATATGGCTTGGATTTTAAAATCAACAATGCCTCACTCAACACCCAAGTGGAAAATATCTCACTTCACTATATATTGTAGAAGTATAGTTGTTGCATCACTACAAGGATTGACAAGAGTCCAATATTTTGAGAAAAGTTTAAAGATAAAAGCCAAAGTGGCAAAATGGTTTGAAATGGGATTGATTGACTTTTAGTCTTCTAAAAAAAATGTCAAGGTATTATTAAATTGATTGAAGTTTATTTATGAAAAGATTTTGAGAATGCATGGACATAAGTCCAAGTTTATTATGAAAGCATTTCAAGATTAGAAACAAGAATAGTTTTCAAAAGGAGGGAGAAGATTTTTGAAATTAAAGAAGATGGGAGGAGAAGAAGAGGCTATCCTAAAGCATAAAGTAAAAGCTAAAGATAAGATCCATCTAACCAACAAGAAGCCAAGGTTTGACATTATGAGCCAAGATAGAATTCCCATTCTTTGGATTGAAACCAAGCAAGCAAAGATACTAGACCTCTTCAAGTGTATTAAGTCTTCATAAAAATTGGGCAGAGTAACGGCTGTATACGGGTGAATTCCAGATTACAAACAGAGAATGTAATCACAAAAACTTGCACACAAAAGAAAACAAACAACCCAATGTCTTGAGGTGAACCTCAAGAACTCCAGACAAAATAATCATATAAGATCACAAGGTCTCCAAGATAGGCCAAGGTTTCCACTCCTAAGTCCAAGAAAAAGTCCCATGCTCCATCATGCCAAGGATAGTAACCACGTAGTCCAAGTGTCATTAAAAGTTTTTTAGGGTTTATGTTGATTATTAAGTATCTTAAGAAAAGAAAAGAAAAGCTTAAGTGAGCAAAGTAAAAATGACAAGAAAATAAATGCTCAAATGAGCAAAGATGAAAATGGCATGAAATGTAAATGCTGAAAAATAAATAGTACATAAAGCATAAAAAGAATAAAAGCATAAGATAAAACAAGTCAATAATTAGTGGTTAGTTGGATGACCATCTTGAAACTTGCATTTGGAACTCATTATAGGATTGGTAGAACCAAATCCTCCACACAACAAGTTGCATTTGCTTTTTGTCAAGTATATCATCCATTTGAAATTCTCACAAGTACCATTTAATGATCAACGATGTTTAAGTGATCCGCGTTGACCAAAGGTGTTGTAGATCCATTAGAGGATTGGTAGAACCAAAGCCTCCACACAATGAATCTCAAGGTTATTGGATCAAAGAGATCAAATTAACATACTTGGGCTTGCAATCATAAGTTTGGGCCACGAATGATCATTTAATCGAATCGGGACAAAATTCAGCGCTATGTTAAGCAATCGTAAGTGGATTTATATAGAAGTCGCACCTATTTTGAGGTCGGTCAATAGCAATCTATGCACCATTTGTTTTGAGACATGATATAGAGATCATGCTCCAATCAACATTTAGTGCAATAAGAAGGGGATGGGATGAAGAGGATTAGGACAAAAAGATGAATAAACCACTTTTGAATTAAAAATTTAATCAAACTATTATTAAAATCATTCATCCATTTTGGTGGAGTTGAACTCAACACCCAATATCTAATGATGTTAATAAAGTCATGATCAAAAAATCAACTCAAGATAGCCAGAAAATAATCACAAAATAATATATTTAATATATACATTAAAAGGGTTAAAAAATGTTTAAAAATAGAAAATAATGAGGAAAATACCAATTATGTTCAAATTAATCAAGAAATGAAAAATAAGTCAATAGAAAAATCAGAAATGGATCCAAATGTTTTTATAAAAATTTTGGTAATTTTTAAAAGTCAGAAACTATTTTTAAACTATTTAAAATTTCCAAAACAAACATAAAATAGATCAAAAATAGTAAACCTCAACATAAAATTCCATAACATTTTCAGAAAGTCAAAAATATACAAAATAATATTTATGAATTTTTTCAGAATTAAAAAATGTCAGAAAGTATTTTTTTAAGTAATTAAAAGAAAGCAAATAATACAAAAAATATAAAAAATACCAAATGTTAAAATAAAAATGTGAAAAAATATTCATGAAATCTAAAGTAATTCAAAGTATTTTTGTGAATTTTTTCATATTTTTTGGATGAAAAATAAAAGAGTTATGAATTTTTGAAAATTTAATCAAATAAAATATAAAATCAGAAAATAAAATAAAACCAAAAAGATGTGGACCATCAGATCATAGTCAAAACGCGTTAGTAAGCTAATCCAATGGATCAGACGCGTTGTGCTTGATATGGACCTTAGTGAAACACACATGTGATCAGAAAAAGGGCAACCAATGAAATTAAAACCCTTGGCACGCTATCATTGGCTGAGATGAGACATGTCATCATCTTCAACCTCCAGACACCCTGCAATGGGGATTTTGTGAGATCCTTCAAATGGAAAAATTAGGATCCCAGGCTAGCATCATTGAACTCGTCTCTTCAAGACGATTCTAACACAACCATTGCGCCAAATTTATATAAGATATGGAGAGAGCTATGAATCAAAAACTCAGAAAATATCGAGCACCTTCAATTTGAGATTTCTCTCTCAATTCTCAATGGATTTCAAAATTGTAAGCAGCATTAGAATCAGACAAAGGAGTAGAACAGATTAGTGCTTGATTTGGATCCAAATGGTGGATAATTCTACCTTTTCGAAGTTCAAGTAAGAAGCTCTGAAACTGGACTTTTGTAGCTTGAATTATGGCTCGTTTTGATTGGTTTAAGTGCTGGAGAGTTTGTATGAAGTTCAAGGATGATGAAGGCGCAAAGAATTTTGGAAAAGGAAGCTTAAATTTCAAAAACTGAATTTAAAAAAAGTGGGTTCGTGTGAGGTTTTGGCATGGTGTTCTTGGCTTTTTAAGCTTGGGAAAATGAATGGGATAGTTCATGTATTTATAGGAGAATCAAATGGGATCAAAAGAAGGAGTGAATGATGCGTTTTGGAGGGAATTCCTGTGGGTCTGCATCATGAAGAAAGTGTGACTCAATTTTGATCAAAACTCAGCTAAATCGTGTGTTTCATGATGCTAAACACTTTTAGGAAGTTGCTAATCCTGATTAGAAACAAAAACGCGTGGAAAACTTGTGATTAGAAGCCAAAACAAAGATTTCAAAATCCAGACTTTGTGAAAAATCCAGTTTCAAGTTATCAAATTCAAATCCATGGCATTTCCAACTCAAGGGGTCTTAGGGAATAATTCTTGATGCTTTGGAAATATGAGGTTACAAGCTTTGCAATGGAAAAAGAATGGAATCAAATGGATGCTTGAGCTTAAAGTTACATGGATTCAAAGTTGAAGGAAAAGAATTGACTTTCCATACTTAGAAATATTTCAAATTCTTCTTCAAAAATGACCTATAATCCTTTGTATCCAAACATGGCCTTACACTTGGAATTTTCTCTTGACCAAAACAGATGGAATGAATTAGACCTCTTGAATGACATTTTGAAATTTGAACCACCCAAAATCTCCAAAAATTGAGCAAGTTATGACTTGTTGAAGTTGGACAAAAATCATGAAATAACCTATAATCGTTTGCATTCTTAAGGCAACTTCCATCCATTTTCTCACTTTGCACATAAAAGAAGTCAAAAAGTACACATCTTCAAGATAATTATGGAAAAATAATGGACTCAAGGTGATTAAAATTGACCAATTTATGACCATTTGAAGTCACATATGGATAATTGTGGATTCATCTAGATGACTTGTAATCTTTCTTCTTCACCAAGTTCTTTCCACATGAAAACTCCTTGGAACTTTTGAATTGATTTGTTGGTAACTCTTTGAATAGAAATATGTATTTGGAATCACTCAATAATACCAAAAGGTGAGCAAGATATGCTCCTTTGAAGTTTAAAACCCTAGCCTCTAGATCAAGAGAATGCTTTGAGGAACTTTGACAAGTTTGAACAAACTTCTTGTGCCAAGATTCTTTATTTGTGAATAGAAGTTATTGAAGATGATGATGAAGACTCATAGCCACCAAAACCACTTCCATATTTTGATATTTGAGAGAAATGTGCTCTTGTGACCAATAGGAACAAGATCTTGTCCAATCATGACAACTTCTTCACTCAACCCCTTGTCCTTTTGAATCAATTTTGATAACTTTGAAATATGTTGAACCAAAGTAAGCCTTGTCATGCCATTTCTTCCAAATCCATTCCAATAGTTAAGTTTGAACTCCTCAAGCTATGTTGACTAGGGCATGGAAATAAACTCATGAACCCATGAAGCAACTTGATAAACCTCATAGCCTTTACCTACATTATTAACAAGTAAGGCAAACCAACATTGCATTTTATTAATAAAAGAAAAATCAAAGCAAAATATTCATGATCATAAAAGAAAACAAGTCAAGGTGCTTGGTAACTCCTCAAAGATCAAAGCTAAAGATAGGGAGAAGAACCAAAAGCCCTAATGTGATCTTGTTGTGAGTGAAACAACATGGTATGATGAAGGGATCTTAGGGGGGAAAATTGGGGTACAACACGGTGCAGAACATGACGCTTCAATCAGAACATCTAGAAGCATTGCTCTTTGGTCAGAACATGATGCTTCAGTCAGGATATGATTTTTCAGCATATGGAGGCTATGTTCAACGCTCCGGCCAGAAGATGCCCCTTCAGCATTTGGAGGTCACGCTTTTGATCTTCTACGACCAGAACATCACCAAAACCTCGTTTAAGTAACCTGCTGCCCTGCTATGGCACAGTCCTGCAACCAGCTGCCATAACAATCCAAGGTACTGCTGATCCAGTCCACGCCTGCGTTTTTCTTGCACCAAATTAGCCTACGAAAATTGTGATTAAAAAAACAAAGGGACAATATGCCAAAAATGTTTAAAACTCATTTGTTTTCCCCCCAAAACCACAGCAAATCCATCTATAAATAGTTTGTTCCATCACACGTTCAAGGGGTTGGTTTTTAGAGAGAGAGAGAGAGAATCACCAAAATAAAGAAAAAAGCCTTGAATCCCTGCAAAAAATTTCCAAGAATCTGAAAAGCTGTAAACACCAAAATACCAAAACCTTAACATTTGATTCTAGCATCAAAACTCCATTCTTCCTTGACTAAAACCATCCCCACATTTGTTGATTCACATACTAGAAGTTATTCTAACTTATGTATTCATACTGCCATATACTCTCCATTCACCTCCACCTCAAAAAAGTCAGAATATCACCCCTTGGTTGTTCCAGAAGTTGAAAACTTCCATCCTACTGAGTACGTGAAAAAGTTGCTCAGAACATCACCAGAGTGCAAGACCAACCTCCAGTTCACAGAATTTCTTCCAGCTGCAAGGTAAGCTTCTGCTGACTCTCACCACATTACTTAAGCATTACCAGGTTTGCATGTTCAAAAATACAACATAGATATCATGTTTCAGATGTTGTACATATTCTGAGATTTCCTGCATCTGCCTGCCTAAGTAGGGAATAAATCAGTTCAGAACTTCTGGAAGAAATTAGAACTCAGAATTAGGATTAATATTCATACTTGCCTCTGATTTATAGTTCTGATATTTCTTATTTCTGAAACACTATGACACCTGCCATAACTGTCATATGCACATATTCTGTTTATGGAGAAATGACCAAGTTGCAGATGTTCTGACTAGCATGGAGAGAGAGAGAGAGAGACCAAGTTCTTCCAGTGGTATCAGAACTTCTGAAATCCACTTTGTTGCCAATGGTATCAGAACTTCTGAAATCTACTCTGTTGTCGGTGGTATCAGAACTTCTGAAAGCTAATGTGCCCCCAGTGGACCCAGAACTTCTGACTCTACTTATTTTTTTTACTAATAGGATTTCTGTTTTACAGTGCGCCAGAGTCAGAACTTCTGACCTCCCTTAATCAGCAATACGTTGATTCTATTTTTCCTTTTTCTCACTATTTTTGCTATCACTTTCTATCTCATTAATCAACAAACACCAAAAACATTTTTTTCATGTATTATTTTATTTCTTAAAATAAAAGACCAAAAAAATATTTTCTTAAACAAAACTTATTTCTTTTCTTAAATAAATAAGTAATTTACGTTTCTTGCACATTCTGACCCATTTCGATATGGTTGTAATAGTAATTTAGGATTTAATTTTACTTGCAACCCCATTCATAAATATGTACCCCCATCCCCCTAAAGTGATGTAATAGCTTAGATTTTACTTTTCTCATTTTTATTTTCTTTTCATGTATTGCTAGTAAATAGGATGTATGGCAAGATAAAAATCAACAAATAGATGACTTTCAAATACAAGACAAAATACATGCAAACTAACACACTATTCACATGTGCACCCTTACGGTAATCCCATTTCGCTGCCTATCGAAAAATAGTCATGCCCCTCGAACATGGGCGTTTTAGCAAAGACCATCGATAAAAGATCGTAGTCCCTCGATGTTGCCTTCGGTAAAACGATCTAGTCCCTAAACGACATTGCTAAAACGTCTCATAAGTTGTCTTCTATGACTATTCAAATGTCCCAACGCTCGTCCCTTCACATTCAACGATGAGGCTTCTTACCAAATTAATGGTAAGATAGCAACATCTAAAGGAAGAGGAAAAGCATATTTAAGACCTTCTGAGTAGGTAGATTCGCTCCTAGTTGCTTGCTTGCTCACAACAAAAACATTTTATACACCAACACTTTCGTTTTGAAAACATTTTTGAAAGACAACACTTTGTACGCGTTCTTATAGAAACGAGAGCCATTACAAAGGAAACCCTTTTTAAAAATCACTTTCAAAAAGCACATCTCACAAACATATCTTTGAACTATTTTTCGAAACAAACACTTTGTATGCGTTCTTATAAAAACGAGAACCATTACAAAGATATTTTCAAAATACTTTTAAAGCCCACACCACAAGCACATTTTTCAAACAAAAAGCAAGTGATCTAGCAAGTAACTAAGAGCCCATGGAAAACCATGGATGAAAAGAGTGCTAATACCTTCCCTTTTCATAATCTACCCCCCCCCCCCCCCCCCCCGAACTCAAGAAAACATCTCTAAAGGTCTTTCCTGTGCTTTTTCACCTTTCCTTTTGGATAAAACAAAAGTCGATGACGACTCTTGCTAAACCGCAACATTTGCAAACACAAACGCAAAACAAAAATTCAGTTCTCCCACCATATCACAGAACTGGAGACTCTGCTGGGGAAGGTTTTAAAAGTGGGGTTACCTTAGGGTTAGATCACCTTTACTTGATTTCATTATTTGATTTGTATGCTTTACATTTTGTTCTTTGTTTGGGCTTGCTTTGATCCTCCACCCGGATCTGGGACACCTTTTTTAGGTAAATAGCAATAGATTATGGAAACTGTACGGCGTAGACCGATATGGTTGAAACAATGGCTATGTTAGTGTGACGCATTTGTGGGTACCGGTATCCCTCGTGGTGAATCGATGAGAATACGGGGCCGCTGAGTGGCGTCATAAAGCACTAACGGACTTTAGAACCCTAATTGAACAAACTTGGCCATTAGGACGTAGTGAGATAACCGGTTTCGATGTAGAGCTGAAAATTGGTTGATACTCGATACTACACTCATTGAGGCTAGACTTTTGGGATATCTCGGCCGCAAGAAAAGATTGATTATGCTGAGACAACGCCTAAGAGAAAGCTCGGTGATATTGAGATCCTTTAGAACCCGATCACTATTACTAGGACAGGTTTAAGCCAACTAAACTTCAAGAGGGTACTTACTTATAAAACCTAATGCACGCCTAAAACATAGGGATTTGTTTGCTTTGTTTGTATATACTTGTACATAACATCATAAACATCATAAGCATCATGAGCATGCTCACTAACCATTTCAAGGATTTAGAATTTTATCTTTGTTTTTATTTTGTAGGTCATGATTTTTGTCCAAAGAAACACCATTCGAATCAATGGGATTATTGCACATAGCTGTTTTCTTTTCGTTTTACAAAGCTGATTCGGATGGTGTTTCTTCGGAGGGAATTCATGTCCTACAAAACAAAAACAAAGATAAATTTCTAAATCCTTGAAATGGTTAGTGAGCATGCGTATGATGTTCATGATGTTTATGATGTTTATGATGTTTATGTACAAGTAATTATATAAACACACAACAAATAAGTCCCTATGTTTTAGGCTTGCATGAGTTTTGTAGGTAAATACCCTCTTGAAGTTTAGTTGGCTCAACATGTCCTAGTAATAGTGATCGGGTTCTAAAGGATCTCAATATCACTGACCTTTCTCTTAGGCATTGTCTCAGCACAACAATCTTTTCTTGTGGCCGAGATATCCCAAAAGTCTAGCCTCAATGAGTGTAGTATCGAGTATCAACCAATTTTCAGCTCTACACCGAAACTGGCTATCTCACTACGTCCTAATGGCCAAGTCTATTCAGTTAGGGTTCTAAAGTCAATTAGTGCTTCATGACGCCACTCAGCGGCCCCGTATTCTCCTCGATTTACCATGAGGGATACCGGTACCCACAAATGTGTCACACTAACATAGCCATTGTTTCAACCGTATCGGTCTACGTTGTACAGTTTCCACAATCTATTGCTATTTACCTAAAAAAGGTGTCCCAGATCCGGGTGGAGGATCAAAGCAAGCCCAATACAAAGAACTAAATATAAAGCACACAAATCAAATAATGAAAGCAAGTAAAGGTGATCTAACCCTAAGGTAACCCCACTTTTAGAATAATTCCCCAACAGAGTCGCCAGTTATGTGATACGGTGGGAGAACTGACTTGGTGTTTTGCGTTTTGATCACATTTGTGCGGATAGCAAGAGTCACCACCGACTTTTATTTTATCCAAAAGGAAAGGTAAAAAAGCACAGGAAAGACCTTTCGAGATGTTTTCTCGGGTTCGGGGGGTAGATTATGAAAAGGAAAGGTATTAGCACCTTTTTCATCCATGGTTTTCCATGGGCTCTTAGTTACTCGCTTAGATCACTTGCTTTTATTTGACAGTGTGAGTGTGGTGTGGTCTTTGAAAGTGTTTTGAAAAAAACTCTTTGTAATGGTTCTCGTTTCTATAAGAACGCGTACAAAGTTTTGTTTTGAAAGATAATTCTAAGATGTGTTTGTGGATTGTGTTTTAGAAAGTGGTTTTTGAAAAGACATTTTGCAATGGTTCTCGTATCTATAAGAACGTATACAAAAGGTTTTGTCTTTTGAAAAATGTTTTGAGATGAAAGTGTTGGTATAAAAATGCTTTTGTCGTAAGCAAGTGAGCAATTAGGAGCGAACCTACCTACTCGAAAGGTCTCAAAGTTCTTTTCTTCCTCCTTTTAATGTTGTTATCTTACCATTGATTTGGTAAGACGCCCCACCGTTGGATGTAAAGGGACAGGCGCGGATCAATTTTACAGTCATCGAAAGCAACTTATGTGACGCTTTAGCAATTTTCGTAAGGGATGAGATCATTTTATCGAAGGCAACATCGAGGGTCATCGAGGGACTACGATCTTTTTTTATCAAAGGGTCATTGCTAAAGCGTCTCATATTCGAGGGACATGACTGTATTTCTGATGCAATGAGCGAGGTTACCCTAGAGGTGCGCGTGTGAAAAAGTGTGTTTGATTCAAGTTAATTTTATCTTTGAAATTAGGTTTATCTAGCGATTGATTTTAAACCTTGCCATACACACCTAATTACTATATAGTAATAAGTAAAACAATAAAATGCGGAAATTGAAATTCTACGCTGTTACAGAGCTTCGGGAATGGGGGGTACAAATTAATGAATGGGGGTGACAGTAAGAAATAAATATTTAAATCACACAATACAAGTCCAAATCATTAAATAATTATTTAAGTTAAAACTCTTTTCATTTGATAAAATTAATTAAGGACTTAATTAATAATGTCAAACAAAAATTATTTTAAAGTTAATAATTATTTAAAACAAATGTCTACCTATTTGTAATTTTTAAATGTATGCTGAAAAATAAAATAAGAATCAAAATAATGAAGAAAAAATATTAACAACAAAAAAATATAAAGGCAAAGCTAGAAATAGGCCTGCAAATAGAGAAAAACAGGGGGTGTAGAAGTCAAAAGGCCCAATGCCTCTGGCTGATCAGGTGTAGCAGCCCCCTGGAGGTGCACCATGGGCATGCATCTAAGGTGCGATGAAAGGGTTATGATAGATGAACAGACGGAGGGACGATGAGGGTGCATCGGTGACTAACATAGGGGTGCATGTGGGTGATTATCCAGGATGATTAAAGAGGTGGCGACAAGTGTCACCACCGGATTGGGCCATGAATTGGTTATCAAACAAAAACAAAACTAATTAACTAGAAGCACAAGCCTCATGATTCAAATATCTTTCTCTCTCTAGACGTGCTGCTGTTGTACCCCAAAATTTGCCCTCCCATTTTATCAATATTTTTTCATCTCAAGACCCTTGGAGCTCAAGAACCAGTTAGGGTTTGCTCTGCTCAAGACTCCTCATTGCACTGTTGACCCAAATTAGGGTTTGTGTTTGCACAAAGATGTTTTGACCTAAAAGGCCCAAAGTGACTTTCATGCTTCATGTTGGACCCCCAAGTTTATCCACACCAAGTTTCAAGCTTTGATTCCAACCTGTGCCCAGTCAATTGGACAGTTGACCTAGAAATCAGCTGTATTGGGGAAAAAGTCAACTGTGGCCAATTGACAGTCAAATCTCATGGAAATTGACCCACATCAACATTATGAACTCATATGAACCATTTGATCAAGTTTGGATCACAATTCCACAAGGAATTTGATCAGATTACCAAAAGAGCAAAATGGTCATTTTTAGGGTTTTGACTGCACAAAGGCAATTTTTGACTGTTTGACCTAGCCAATGGCAAAACAAGCTCACATATGGACTCAAGGACCCCATGGAATTTTCTTGACATACTCAACAAGTTCAAAAGATCCCAAATGCACAAGATTGACAGTTGAATTTCCCAGTCAATTGATCAATTTTGACTGTATACTGAAAAGTCAAACTTTGACTTTTTGGTCAAAATCAAGTGTCAAGATTCATTTTTCATCAAAACATGCCAAATCATGAAACTTGTTCATCAAGAAATCAAGAATCACAAATTAGGGTTTTGAAATGAAGATTTTTCATAACTTCGAATTTTTCTAAGTTATGAAAAACCCTAATTTTTTCCTAACTTTGTCCCACTTTCTCACCAAGATTCATTTGGATTCAAGCAAAAGTCAAAACATGAAAGTTGTAGTCCATTGCAAAATCTACAACTTTTATTCACAAAGTTTTCCAAAAAGAAGCTTGTAGCTCAAGTTACAATTTTTGGAACAAGGGTACCAAACCATTCTTAACTTAGAGAAATTTTGAACCATTTTAGGCAGGATTTTTGCCTAACTTCAAGACCACTTTTCACATGCTTCCACTTGGAATTTCAATTTGCATTTCAAAGATGGATTGTAGTACACATTCCAAGCTTTCCAAAATGTCCAAGAACTCATCAAACAACCTCATGGTTAGGGAGAATCGAATTTGGCAAGTTGGGAAAAACTCACTTTGTTCATGACCAAGTTACATGTCCATAACCTTGCATTTTTGAACTCAGCATGCCTTAAGCTAGATTACAGGTCTTTTATCTCATCTACACTCCATAATTTAATGCTAATCCTTTGTGCCAAGGTGTTGTTCTATGAGTTTGGTCATTACATGGAAGTTTAACCCTTAAATAGAAAAAGCAAATTAGCCATTTTTGAAAAGTTGAACTTTATGTCCAATGCAAATCCAAGCAAGTACAATGCAAATCCTTTTGGCACAAGTTTATGAACTAATCACACTAATCAAGGCTAAGGTATACAGCATAGATTGGGGGCCTGCATCAGTCTAGAACACAAGTTGACATTTCTTGCTTAAGTGTGACGAAACATTGCATAACAACAAACAACTCTCATCTCAGCCAAGAGAAGCTTAAGCAAAGATTGTGAACACATTCTAAAACAATCACCCTGACCTAAAACACGAGCCAACCATCTCCATTGCCTTCTCAAACACAGAAACCCCATAGAACTGCCAAAACAGGGCACCTGCTGCAGATTGAGTTCCATAACTCAATCCATTCGTGCATTCTTGCTGAAACCACTTCAAACACATCCCACATCATCCCTTGAAACTGTTCCAAGCCCTAAACACGACCTGTAACATCCCTAGCTAACATCACCATTTTCATTTTTCTGTTTTGCAGTTGAAGTACCATAGCACGATTCTCTTGGTTTCCAAGCAAACTAAAGGTTTGAATAGCACCCTGAGACATCAAGTAAGCTATACAAATCATTACCTTGCCTTGTAAGCATCTCCATTGTTGCACACGATTCCAACTGAACAGGTAAGTTCATGAACTTGTATCTCTCTATCCAGGAATTGTTAGGTTTAGATTTGTGAAGAAATTATGTCACATTCATGGCCCTGAACATGCCCATATAATTAGTTTTCATTTATGTTATGTGTGCTATGAGAATTTGATGTCTGAACATGGAACAAAAACTAGGTCAGGAATTGGGAATGGAGAAATTCTCTCTCATTTCTGAGAGTTAGGATGAGTTCTTTATATGTCCAGAATCGTGGCTTGATGCTTAACATTTTTTATGTTATAAGTTTGTGCTAAAAGTCCAGGAATCCAGATGTTTGAATCAGTGTAAGAGGCGCGCGTTTTTTTGACAAATTCTGGCCAGAGGTTGAAGAAGGTCTTTTGGGCTGGGCTTTTTTCATTTTTCTTATTTGCACCCTCTTGTTACTTTTGAACCCCCTTGGCCCATTGTGCTTATTTGAGACTTTTTCTTGACTTTTCTTTTTTATTTCTGACTTATTTATTTTTTCTCATAATATTAAAAATGTAAAAAATATTTTTCCCACCATTTTTATATTTATTAGGCATTTATTTGTTTAAATTGATGTTTGTACATAAATAATACATAATATCTTTTATTTAAAAATACTAAAATTAATACCAATACATTTTATTTTCTGATTTTCATTTTATTTTATCTTTTGAAAATATTTTATGAAAATATACTTTTTTTTGTAAATATTAAATATTTTATTTTTATACATATTTAATATATTTATCATATAATATAAATATTTACATATTTATTAGGATATTTAGGATAAAAATACCAAAATATATATATTTTTATTTTTATTAATATTTAACATTAAAAATACCTTTTTGACAAATATACTTCTCTTTTATTTATTTTTTGTATATGATTAGTAAATATTATATATAATACATAATAAATAATTAATACCTTTTATTTAGTAAGATTAGGGTTTTTGCCCTAAACATGAAAAATACCCAAAAATTAATACTTTTATTTTTGTTTTCTTGACACATAAAAAAACACTTTTTACATACACATAAAAAATCATTTTTGCATCTTGCATATTTATCTTATTTTATTTAATTATTGCATATTAATTAATTTGTATAATTCCATTTGGATTGTAATAGTCTAGGGTTTTAATTCTTGCTAAAATATCCCCATTTGAACATTTGTACCCCCCTTCCCATATATTGTGTTGTAATAACTTAGGAACTTTATGTTTCGCACTTTAATGCTTTCTAAATATGCCATGTTAGAACTAGGGTTTGTATGCAAATCAATTAACCAAAATAGTTTGACCTAAATTCAAGATAAACAAGCATGAAAATGGACAACACTAATCACACTTGCACCCCTAGGGTATTCCACTTGTTGCCTTCAATAAATGGGTCATATTGCATGTTAGGTTTCTTTGGGCAAAACAAAACAATTCAAATGATCATAGTCCCTCGATGACGCTTTCGAAAGTTGCCTAAAAAATGATCAAGTCCCTCCAAGGAAAAATTGCCCAAAGATACTTGGCACCATTGCAATTATGGTCTAAACGATGACCCGCGCCCGTCCCTTTCACATCCTAACACAAGATTGTCCACCAAATGCAATGGTGGAACAAAATTGTTAAAAGGGTTAAAAACATAGGAGAAATCTTTGAGAAATTTAGGAGTAGACAAACTCTTAGTTACTTGAATCAAACTTGCAAAACAAAACACTTGCCTATTTTTCAAACCACACATCAATACATTTTCAAAATAACTTTCAAAAACATTGAAAACCTTTTCAAAAGACATACACCTTTGTATACATCCCAACATGGATCATTACAAAGGTTGCCACCACATTGGCCTTTTTTCAAAACATTTTTCAAACCCACACACACAAAGCACCATTTCAAACAATTGAAAATTAAGGCAAGTTGATCTAAGCAAGTAACTAAGAGCCCATGGATAACCATGGATAGAAAGGGTGCTAATACCTTCCCTTTCTATAATCTACTCCCCGAACCCAAGAAAACATCTCAAAGGTTTTTGCTGTGCTTTTTAACCTTTCCTTAGGATAAAATAAAAAGTCGGTGGCGACTCTTGCTCAACCGAAACATTTGCGAAAACAATCGCAAAACCTCAAGTTAGTTCTCCCACCACATCACAGAACTGGCGACTCTGCTGGGGATATTTTAAAAGTGGAGTAACCTTAGGGCTTAGATCACCCTCTTGCATGACTATTTGTTTGTCTTGATTGCTTTATATCTTGGCTCTCTTGTTTGGGTTTGCAATCCTACACCCGGATTTTGGGAAACATTCATAGATAGCAATACATTGTGGAAACTGTGTGGGGTATACCGACACGGTCGAAGCAATAGCTATATTAGTGCGACATATTTGTGAGTACCGGTAACCCTTGAGTTCAATCAAGGAGAGTACGGGGCCGCTGAGTGATGTCACTAAGCACTAATGACCTAGAACCTTACTTGACCATCTTGGCCTTACATTAGGGGTAGTGAGATGACCGACTTTGGTGCAGTCCGAAGTTGGTAGATACTCGATACTACACTCATTGAGGGTTGTTTTCTTGGAATATTTTGGTCGCTAGTTAAGTGGCTAAACCAAAACAATGAACAATGAAAACAATCCAATGATATTGAGCTCCTTAGAACCCGGTTACTATTTATAGGACAGGTTTTTAAGCCAACTACACTCAAGAGGGTACTTACCTATGAAACCCCATGCAAGCCTGAAACTAGGGTTTGGTGTGATTTGCTTGTACATATGCTTGTGCATACATCATGAGCATCATAAAACATCATATGCATTTACTAACCACTTCAAGGGTTTAGATCTTCATCTTTGTTCTTGTTTTGTAGGTCATGGAAATTCCTCGCAGAAAAACCATCCAAGTCAACCTTGTGAGAATCCCTCCTCAACTCAAGGAGCTCACATCAAGGATTCCGGAAAGCTCATCCTTCAGTGAAAGGCATGGTAGACTGCTCAGCTTAGTCAACACCAACATTGAAGAGGACATGATAAAAGTGCTATTCCAGTTCTTTGACCCTCTTCATCACTGTTTCACTTTCCCCGACTACCAGTTGATGCCCACTTTGGAGGAGTTCTCTCAACTCCTGAGAATTCCTATCCTTAATCAACTACCTTTCAACGGTACGGAAAAGGAACCAAAGCCGGAAGATGTTGCTCGAGCATTACATCTACAGCCTTCTGACATCAAGGGGCATTGGGAAACTAGAAGCGGCGTCAAAGGTTTCCTAGCAAAATTCTTGTTTGAGAAGGCACAAGAATGTTGGAATTCATTGGACCTACAAGCCTTTGAAGAAATTGTGGCACTCCTTATCTATGGGTTGGTCTTGTTCCCAAATCCTGACCAGCTGGTAGATGTCAATGACGTCAAAATCTTCTTGTCCAGAAATCCAATACCAACATTGCTTGGGGACATCCTTCACTCATTTTACACACGAACAATGAGAAAGAGGGGTGTTCTCATATGCTGTACTCCTCTCCTTGCAAGGTGGTTTATTTCGCACTTTCCACAATCTGTCTTGAAGAATGACCAAGGCTCAAGGTGGTCCCAACGGTTGATGACTCTTACTCACTCTGATGTACATTGGTGTTCTCGGTCCAGAGAAAATATCATCATCGTCGATCGTTGTGGAGAGTTCCCTAATGTTCCATTACTTGGCATTAGAGGGGGCATTACCTACAACCCTTGCCTAGCTTTAAGGCAATTTGGATATGCACGAAGAGATGGCCCTCACGACATGTTGATTCCTGACCTAGTTTTTGACTTCGACAACGATGCGCAAGGACTTCGCCAAAGGTTCATCAGAGCTTGGAGGATGCCCAACAAGGTCGACAACAAGACACTGGGGCACAAGAATTCCATCCCTCTTGAGCCTTATCTCAAGTGGGTACGAACCAGAGCCCAGAGTTTAATGATGCCTTATCCTCATGTTCTCCCTGTGATTAAAGAGCCCGTCAAGGAAGGAGAGGTTCCCTACACCATCCTACATCCTAACATGCCTACATCGTGGGAGGAGATGCAGAAGAGTTGGATCCAACTCAAGGAGGAACGGAACACTTTTGAAGCCAGCTTCTACGCCAGCGAAAAGAAGGTTCTAGAGCTCACCCGCCGACTCCATGAGCAAGAGGCCCTCAACACCTACATTGCGCCAAAGAGGATGCGCAACGTATTTTTACCTTGAGAAGTTGTTTTTGTAATATTTGTCCCATGGGGCACTTATGTACTAACAAACTTCTTCTTATTAATATGACGTGCGTTCTTTTTGTCTGCAACAATTGTGAATTTCTAAAATCCTTGAATGCATTACATAGATAGCATCTCATGCATCATGTGCATAACAGGTACCCCTTTTTCTACAGGTTGCTTAATCTTCTTCGCTGTTTATTTTGAACAGTCATCATGAATCCAGAATCATCCAGTGAGCAAGCTATCAAGGCCCTTCAGGCCCAGAGTGCCCAGTTTCAAGAGATGGTCATGAGCCTAGCCCAAGGTCAACAAGAGTTGAAGGCTCTGCTCCTAAAGAAGAAGAAGAAGAAGAGGACTACGTTGTTCAATACTGGACGCAGGTTTGGGAACACACTCCATAACAAGGCTGATCCAACTACTTCCTCTGTAGAGAAAGACAATCCCCAAGGGGGAGGGGCTCCTAGTCCCGCAGTCTCTGACAACGAGACGGATTACAATGACGAACAATACCCTCCCGCTGCTGACAGATACAAGCAATTAGAGGACTGCTTGAGTGCCATGGAGATTCAAAATGTGCCGGGGCTGGATTTCAGAGATTTAGGGTTATCTTCTGGGGTGGTCATCCCACACAAGTTCAAGGCGCCTGCCTTTGCCAAATACGACGGGGCTTCCTGTCCAAAGCTGCATCTCAGATCGTACGTAAGGAAGATCCAACCTTACATGGCAGACAAAAATCTTTGGATCCACTTCTTCCAAGATAGCCTTTCGGGGTCACAGCTTGAGTGGTTCTATCAGCTAGATGGAACCAGTATCCGACATTGGGAAGATTTGGCTACCGCATTTTATAGACAATATCAATACAATTCTGACCTCGCTCCTACGCGTACCCAACTTCAGGGTATGTCACTAGGAACGGGCGAAGGGTTCAAAGAATATGCGCAAAAATGGAGAGATTTGGCTGGCAGGGTGCAGCCTCCATTGACTGACCGTGAGCTGGTTGACATGTTTCTAGGGACTTTGTCTGGTCCATTCTTCAATCATCTGGTTGGTAATTCCTCCGCTGGGTTTACGGATTTGATCCTGACGGGTGAAAGGATAGAAGCTGGCATCAGGTCAGGAAAGATACAGAAAGGAGCCACCGCAAGTACTAAGAAGAGGCCTTTCAAGAAGGAAGCTAGTGCCGTCTATGGTCCTAGAAGACAAGTCAAGCCAGAACACCGCCAAGCCGTCAATGCCTTGGTAATTTCAAAACCTGTTGCTGCTCCTCAGCAGTACAATCAACAAAGGGGTGAGAGGCCCAAGAGGCAATACACTCGGCTGAGTATGACCTTGTCACAAATCTTACCGCAACTGTTATCAACCAACTTGGTGACCATCAAAGAGGCTCCAAAGGTCGTGAATACTGCATCTCCTAAGTATAACCCAAATGCCCGTTGTGCTTATCATTCTGATAGCCCCGGGCATACTACTGATGATTGCTGGGCCCTGAGAAATAAGGTTCAAGACCTTATCGATGCAAAGGAAATTCAGTTTGAGGCGCCTGAGAGGCCAAATGTTGTAACTGCTCCTATGCCCCAGCATAGAGTAAATGCCGTCGAGGAAGATTTGTATGCTGTTTCGGTGAATGATGCTGCTACCCCTCTATTGACTGTCAAGAGGAACCTACTGCTAGCCGGTTTATTTCCGAGTTGTAGCAAGGGTTGCCTCCTGTGTGCTGTTATCCCTACCGGTTGTCTGCTGCTGAAATCAGGCATCCAAAGCCTGATGGATAGCAAAGAAATTTTGTTCAAGAAAACTGCTGTTCCGTTTGTTTCCGCTGAAGAAGTATTTGTCGTCACAATTTTCAACAATCCTACCAAGGCTCTCCCAAGGAAGCCAGTCAAAATTATGTCTGTTGCACCCATTACCATTACTGTTCTGGGGCCCCTCCCCTATGAATCTGACAAGGCTGTCCCATGGCACTATGGGGCAGACGTGTATGTGCTTGGAGTGAAGCATGAGTTCAACACCAGTACCAGTATCAGTAACATCACTGGTCCCGCCAAGATTACTCGCAGTGGCAGGCTTTTCTCGCCTGACATTGCACCACCAGTTATCCTAAAACCTCTTATCATCACACCCACAAGTGTACATGTTCCAAATCAAGTTCTTGTGTCTACTACTGCCGCCGAGTCCTCTGATGCTCGGGGCAAAGAAGTTGCTACCGATTTGCCTGCCCGGACGGAGGCACCAAAGAAGACCGTTGTTGAAGCCTCCCAACAAGAGATGGAGGAAATCCTTAAAATCATTAAAAAGAGTGACTTCAATGTCGTTGAACAGCTGGGGAATACCCCCTCCAAAATCTCCATGCTATCATTGCTGCTGTGCTCATAGGCCCACGCCAAGGCCCTGATTTCATTTCTGAAAACGGCCCATGTGCCGCAAGAGACATCTGCAGATCAATTCACTGACTGTGTAGCTAATTTGACAGCTGACAATGGTTTTGGGTTCTCGGATGCTGACCTTACCGCCAAGGGAAAGAACCACAATGATGCCCTGCATGTCTCTATAGAATGCAGGGGCACTACTCTCGCACACGTGTTGGTGGATACCGGTTCTTCCCTGAATGTATTGCCCAAGAAGGCCTTAGATCGGTTGGATTGTGAGGGCCTGGAATTGAAACCTAGTAACATCATTGTTAGAGCCTTCGACGGTTCTAAGAGGATGGTGCACGGTGAGGTAGACATTCCTATCCATGTGGGTTCCCAAGTCTTTGACTCAATGTTCTATGTAATGGATATTCGTCCATCTTATTCTTGCTTGTTGGGTCGACCTTGGATTCATAAGGCTGGGGCGGTAACATCCACTCTACACCAGAAGCTCAAATACCATGTCAAAGGGAAGATTGTTACTGTGCAGGGTGAGGAGGAATACATGGTAAGTCACTTGAATTCATTCCGGTATATCGAGATGGACGGGGAGTTTATTGAAATCCCCTTTTAACATTTTGAGGAGGTACCTCCAACATTGGCGTCAGCTGAGACAGTGGTTGAAGAAGACTTTCCTCTGAAGATGGCTTCCCTGAAGGATGCCCGGGCAGTGATTGAGAAAGGCAAATGGGCAAACTGGGGTCAACTTCCTGACTTCACTCAAAAGACCGACAAGTTTGGGCTGGGCTTCACTGCAGAGGCTCAGAGGGTTGTTCGCAAAGAAAGGATCAGAAAGCCTCTGGTGTTCATCACCAACCCAAGAGTGAATGCTATCGAGGAGGACGTAGAGGAAGCAGAATTTGACAGTTGGATCTATCCGATGACCGACAACGGACCAAGCAACTGGACGGCAAAGGATTTTACACCTATTACATTTGTCACGCAGTAATGAACTCTTTTGTTTTCAATTTGTAACAAACAATATGTTGAAACTTTTATATGCTCGGTGTCCTACCCGGGGCACCGTAGCTCCATTTGTGAGGGCTTTTTGTATGAAATTTCCATATATCATTAATCAAAACATTGGACGTTTGTTGCATTTCAAATCTTGTGCTCTTTTTCTTTTTGTGTTATATATTGAAAAATAGTTATATTTACACACACTCACTTATACAGGTTTCAATCCACTCTGGATCTCACTGGTAACGGCTCTGCTACTGCCAGTTATGACTTCGAAAATCCGATCAACTTGGCCGAAGACGAAGGTGAAGATGATTGCGAAGTACCTGGTGAACTCACAAGACTGTTACTCCAGGAAGAGAGGGCCATTCAGCCGCATGAAGAGCCAGTGGAGACGATAAACCTGGGTACTGAGACAGATAGAAAAGAAGTCAAGATTGGTGCCAATCTAGAGCTCAGCGTGAAGCAACGATTGATCCAGATGCTGCATGACTACATGGAGATCTTTGCTTGGTCTTATGAAGACATACCTGGTTTGGATGCCGACATTGTGGTTCATCATCTGCCTACCAAGGAAGATTGCCCTCCGGTAAAACAGAAGGTCCGCCGCATGCGCCCAGAGATGTCCGAGAAAATCAAAGCTGAGGTTATGAAGCAATTCGATGCCGGGTTTCTAGCAGTGACTTCTTATCCTCAGTGGGTGGCCAACGTGGTTCCAGTGCCAAAGAAAGATGGTAAAGTCAGAATGTGTGTCGACTACAGGGATTTGAACAGGGCAAGCCCCAAGGATGACTTCCCCCTACCTCACATCGACGTTCTTGTTGACAATACTGCTCAACACAAGGTGTTCTCCTTCATGGATGGTTTTTCAGGGTATAATCAGATCAAGATGGCTCCTGAAGATATGGAAAAGACTACCTTTGTGACTCAGTGGGGCACCTTCTGCTACAAGGTCATGCCATTCGGGTTGAAAAATGCTGGGGAAACCTACCAACGTGCCATGGTTGCTTTATTTCATGATATGATCCACCATGAGATTGAAGTATACGTCGATGATATGATTGCAAGGCCCCAAACTGAGGAGGAACACCTTGACCATCTGCGAAAGCTGTTTGACCGACTGAAGTTGTACAAGTTAAGGTTGAACCCAAACAAATGCACCTTTGGGGTGAGGTCTGGAAAATTGCTAGGTTTCATTGTAAGCGATAAAGGTATTCAGGTGGACCCTGCCAAGGTGAAAGCCATACAAGAGATGCCGACTCCCAAGACAGAGAAAGAAGTCAGAGGCTTTCTGGGACGACTGAATTATATTGCCCGATTCATCTCACATCTAACTGCTACCTGTGAGCCAATCTTCAAATTGCTGAAGAAAGATCAAGTAGTACGTTGGAACGATGAATGTCAGGCCGCTTTCGAAAAAGTAAAAGAGTATCTCCAAGAACCACCCATTCTTATGCCTCCAGTAGAAGGGAGACCTCTGATACTATACCTGACAGTACTTGACAACTCAATTGGGTGTGTGTTGGGGCAGCATGATGAGCCTGGCCGAAAAGAGCACGCTATTTATTACCTGAGCAAAAAGTTTACCGACAGTGAGACTCGGTACTTACTGCTCGAGAAAACTTGCTGCGCTCTGGTATGGGCTGCCCGCCGGCTGAGACAGTATATGCTGACTCACATTACTCTGTTGATTTCAAAGATGGATCCCATCAAGTACATATTCGAAAAGCCTGCTCTGTCTGGAAGAATAGCAAGATGGCAAATGATCTTGACAGAATATGACATCCAGTACACAACTCAAAAAGCAATCAAGGGAAGTGTATTGGCAGACTATTTGGCACACCAACCTGTGGACGATTACGAATCATTGAACTTTGAATTTCTGGACGAAGATATCATGGTAGTAACTGATTGTGAAGTACCTGGACCGGATGAAGGACTTGAGGAAGGATCCCGATGGTCTATGCATTTTGACGGAGCCTCGAACGCTTTGGGTAATGGAATCGGTGATGTAATCATATCCCCCAAAGGAACTCATACTCCACTCACCGCCCGGCTGTGTTTCAACTGCACCAACAACATGGCAGAATATGAGGCATGTATCATGGGTCTTCAAGCTGCAATCGACTTAAGGATCAAGTTTCTGAGTGTTTTCGGAGATTCCGCTCTCGTGATCAATCAGATCAAAGGCGAGTGGGATACGAAACACCCAAATCTTATTCCTTACAAGGAGTATGTGTTGACTTTGCTTCCCCACTTTGAAGAGATAACTTTTGAGCACTTCCCAAGAGAGGAGAATCAGTTAGCGGACGCACTAGCTACGATGTCTTCAATGTTCAAAGTCAAATGGGACAATGAGGCTCCCCGGATCATTATCTGGAAGTTGGACGAACCTGCATACTGCTGCGATCTTGAGGCCGAAGAGGTGACCGAAAAACCCCGGTATCATGAGGTGAAGAGATACTTGGAAGCTCAGGAATACCCTGAAGGTGCATCTGTCAATGATAAGAAGTTTCTGAGAAGGTTTGCGGCGAAATTCTTCCTCAGCAACGGCATTCTCTACAAACGAAACCATGATTCAAATTTACTGCGTTGTGTGGATAAAACTGAAGCAGAGAAGATCATGGTAGAGCTACATGAAGGTACATTCGGAACACATTCCAGTGGACATACCATGGCAAAGAAAATCCTTCGGGCGGGATATTTCTTGTCCACAATGGAAGCCGACTGTTACCAACATTCTCGAACTTGTCATAAATGCCAGATCTATGCTGATAAGGTGCACATCCCTCCGGTTCCTCTAAACGTCCTGACGGCACCTTGGCCTTTTGCAATGTGGGGCATTTATATGATCGGCGAGATCCGACCGACGGCATCCAACGGGCATCGCTTCATCTTGGTGGCAATTGATTACTTCACAAAGTGGGTGGAAGCAGCCTCCTACGCCACCGTAACCAAGAGCGTCGTGGCACGTTTCATTCGGCATAACCTGATCTGTCGGTACGGTGTCCCGGAAAGAATCATTACGGACAATGGTACCAATCTTAACAACAAGATGATCACTAAGCTCTGCGAGTAATTCAAGATACAGCACCACAACTCTTCTCCTTATCGACCGAAGATGAATGGGGCTGTAGAAGCAGCAAATAAGAACATCAAGAAAATTGTGCAGAAGATGACAGTGACCTATAAAGATTGGCACGAGATGTTACCATTTGCTCTTCATGGGTACCGTACCTCAGCAAGGACGTCAACCGGGGCAACACCCTTTTCCTTGGTCTATGGCATGGAGGCAGTCTTGCCAATTGAAGTCCAGATACCCTCTCTCCGGATAATGAAGGATGCAGACTTGAGTGAAGATGACTGGATCCAGACTCGACTTGATCAATTAAACCTAATTGATGAAAAGAGACTCACCGCTATCTGTCATGGTCAGACGTACCAAAAACGGATGATCAGGGCATTTAACAAGAAAGTCAGACCACAAGAGTATCAAGTTGGGGACCTGGTAATCAAGCGCATCATCCTTCCTCAAGGTGATCCCAGGGGCAAATGGACCCCTACGTACGAAGGGCCATTTGTGGTTAAACATGTGTTCTCAGGAGGAGCCATGATTCTAACCACCATGGATGGTGACGACCTTCCTCACCCCGCCAATGCAGACATAGTAAAAAGATACTACGCATGAATAAAAGACCCGCTAGGTTGACATACCTAAGCAAAAATAAGGGCTTCCCGGCGAACCAAAAGGGTTCGGGCAAAAATAAGGGATGAAATGAAAAAAGAATCTGTACACCCGGCAAGTCGAAAACCTGAAAAGGCGGCTTGGGCAAAAATGGGTATCCCGGTGGACTGAAAACCTGAAAGGGCGGTCCAGGCAAAAGTTAGGGATAAAGCGTAACGCTATGTCTCATTGGATCACCTTGTATCCAGAGTTCGGCATCAACTATCAGGCTCAGCCTTCGGCATCGATCAATCAGCTTCATCTTCAACTAAGCAGTAAAGTGATGAGACGCTTGAAGACATAAAGGCAATAGCAGAGTTGGAACCCAGTGGGAATTTTTGTTCACATAGCTGTTTTGTTTCCTTTTCAAAATTGTATAAACTTTATGATATTCGGCGGCGTTCTCTTACTAGGACGTCAGCCCCTTGTACAAAAACGCCTATTTACAGGCAAATTTCAAAATCAATACAAGTTCACTTTTCCAAACAAATTGCCAATTGTTTTTCCTTTTTCTGTTTTGTCTTGCGAAGAACGTCCAATGTTCATTTTTGATATATGCATTTGACATTAAGTTGCTAATTCATAAATACTTGCATATGAAACAAAAGACTAATTACAGGTGACATCAGAAACAGAGGCAATGTAGAATTGTCCAGGCAGTCTAGTTGCTCTGACCGCCAAGGTGCCAAGGTAGGTTCAACTGAAGAATGTGACCAAATTACCTCAACTCCCCATAGATTAAGACAAGATTCAGCAATACTGGCCCCAGGAAGAGTTAGTCTATCATCAGCCCTACAATAGGCACCCTGTTCCCCTAGCAAGTCAGCAATACTCTCCTCCAGCAGGGTTAGTCTACGGCCAGCCTAAAGGAAGTTGGGTATCCCCAGAAGATATCAATATTCCCCAGCGGAGTATAGGCATCCCTCAGCAAGCATCCCCGGCAATCTTGATCTAAGATTGTTCCCCGGTGGAATACAGACACTCTAGTGGAACCATTTTCCAGTACAGTCTGAAGGTCTCCCCAGGAAAATTGGAATCCATATCCCCAGCAGGTCTTGAAGCTTATCCCCTGTAAAGTACGGACGTCTCTCCCGAGCTTTATTCATAGTTTTTCCTCACAAGGGCTTATAACTGGGTTATCCTCAGCTAATTTCCACGGAAGATCGCCCTCGGCGAAATTCTTCCAATCCCCAGCGGAGTTTATCATTGTCATCCCCAGCGGATTCCATCAAAGTTCCCCAACATAACTTATCAACACAATCCCCAGCAGAGTTTATCATTGTCATCCCCAGCGGAGTTTATCATGGTTATCCCCAACGGAGTCCATCATTGAAATCCTTAGCAGAGCTCTCATCCAAACTTCAGCGAAGTATCTCTTCCCACAGAGCAATTCCCCTCAGGGTAATCTCTCCAACAAGTTATCCCCAACGAAGTCATCTTCTCCTACCGGTGTATTCTTGCAACCATCATCCCCAGCGGAAGCAAAGAGCTCTACTCTTCAACGTCAGCCCAGGATTTAATTCCCCGGCCGGTCGTCAAGGATTTATTTTCCTAGACAAAAATACATTTATAAACATTTCACATTTCATACATCTTGTTTACATACATGATAAAGTGCATACAACACTATCTCATTTTGAACATCATGACATCATGCATTTCATACATCATGACATTGCATACAACTGATGTTTTGCCTTTTCAGGGAAAAAGACAACCCAAAAGACAACTACCTTCAACTGTCACAATTCCATATTCGATTCCTGTATCTAGCCAGGGCACATCTGTGAGTGATCAGTTTCCAGATTCGATTCCTGTATCCGGCCAGGGCACATCTGAAGAGTTTGAAGATTCGATTCTGTATCTAGCCAGGGCACATTTGAAGAGTTTGAAGATTCGATTCCTGTATCCAGCCAGGGCATATCTGTTGACGACTAATTCCATATTCAATTCCTGTATCCATCCAGGGCATATCTGTTGACGACTAATTCCAGATTCAATTCCTGTATCCAGCCAGGGCATATCTGTTGACGACTAATTCCAGATTCGATTCCTGTATCCAGCCAGGGCACATCTGAAGAGTTTGAAGATTTGATTCCTGTATCTAGCCAGGGCACATCTGAAGAGTTTGAAGATTCGATTCCTGTATCCAGCCAGGGCATATCTGTTGACGACTAATTCCAGATTCAATTCCTGTATCCAGCCAGGGCATATTTGTTGACGACTAATTCCAGATTCAATACCTGTATCCAGCCAGGGCATATCTGCGAGCAACCGATTGTAGACTCGACACCTGTATCTAGCCAGGGCATGTCTGCATGAAGAGATTGAAGATCAACACCTGTAACAAGCCAGGAAAACATCTGTCTTTCTCAAAGTGCGCAAGTTATCGCTAAGGAATCTCTTATGCGATCAACACTTCCAAATGGCATCTATAAGCCCATTCCCGACAAGGTTCTGTCACGACTTCAGATGGCATCTATAAGCCCATCTCCCTATCCACCATCTCTCCAAATGGCATCTATAATCCCATTCCCGACATCACATTTGTTGATACTCCATCATGCGAGTGCAAATTTCCGGGCACTCTAGTGTCCAATCTCCTTTTACCCTCGAGTCACGAAAGGCAAACTTGCCAATCTAACTCTTCAGGTTCAAGAAGATTGAACAGGGGCAACTGTTGTACCCCAAAATTTGCCTTCCCATTTTCTCAATATTTTTTCATCTCAAGACCCTTGGAACTCAAGAACCAGTTAGGGTTTGCTCTGCTCAAGACTCCTCCTTGTACTGTTGACCCAAATTAGGGTTTGTGTTTGCACAAAGATGTTTTGACCTAAAAGGCCCAAAGTGACTTTCATGCTTCATGTTGGACCCCCAAGTTTATCCACACCAAGTTTCAAGCTTTGATTCCAAACTGTGCCCAGTCAATTGGACAGTTGACCTAGAAATCAACTGTATTGGGGAAAAAGTCAACTGTGGCCAATTGACAGTCAAATCTCATGGAAATTGACCCACATCAACATTATAAACTCATATGAACCATTTGATCAAGTTTGGATCACAATTCCACAAGGAATTTGATCAGATTACCAAAAGGGCAAAATGGTCATTTTTAGGGTTTTGACTGCACAAAGGCAATTTTTGACTGTTTGACCTAGCCAATGGCAAACCAAGCTCACATATGGACTCAAGGACCCCATGGAATTGTCTAGACATACTCAACAAGTTCAAAAGATCCCAAATGCACAAGATTGACAGTTGAATTTCCCAGTCAATTAATCAATTTTGACTATATACTGAAAAGTCAAACTTTGACTTTTTGGTCAAAATCAAGTGTCAAGATTCATTTTTCATCAAAACATGCCAAATCATGAAACTTGTTCATCAAGAAATCAAGGATCACAAATTAGGGTTTTGAAATGAAGATTTTTCATAACTTAGAATTTTTCTAAGTTATGAAAAACCCTAATTTTTTCCTAACTTTGTCCCACTTTCTCACCAAGATTCATTTGGATTCAAGTAAAAGCCAAAACATGAAAGTTGTAGTCCATTGCAAAATCTACAACTTTGATTCACAAAGTTTTCCCAAAAGAAGCTTGTAGCTCAAGTTACAATTTTTGGAACAAGGGTACCAAACCATTCTTAACTTAGAGAAATTTTGAACCATTTTAGGCAGGATTTTTGCCTAACTTCAAGACCACTTTTCACATGCTTCCACTTGGAATTTCAATTTGCATTTCAAAGATGGATTGTAGTACACATTCAAAGCTTTCCAAAATATCCAAGAACTCATCAAACAACCTCATGGTTAGGGAGAATCGAATTTGGCAAGTTGGGAAAAACTCACTTTGTTCATGACCAAGTTACATGTCCATAACCTTGCATTTTTGAACTCAGCATGCCTTAAGCTAGATTACAGGTCTTTTATCTCATCTACACTCCATAATTTAATGCTAATCCTTTGTGCCAAGGTGTTGTTCTATGAGTTTGGTCATTACATGGAAGTTTAACCCTTAAATAGAAAAAGCAAATTAGCCATTTTTGAAAAGTTGAACTTTATGTCCAATGCAAATCCAAGCAAGTACAATGCAAATCCTTTTGGAACAAGTTTATGAACTAATCACACTGATCAAGGCTAAGGTATACAGCATAGATTGGGGGCCTGCATCAGTCCAGAACACAAGTTGACATTTCTTGCTTAAGTGTGAAGAAACATTGCATAACAACAAACAACTCTCATCTCAGCCAAGAGAAGCTTAAGCAAAGATTGTGAACACATTCTAAAACAATCACCCTGACCTAAAACACGAGCCAACCATCTCCATTGCCTTCTCAAACACAGAAACCCCATAGAACTGCCAAAACAGGGCACCTGCTGCAGATTGAGTTCCATAACTCAATCCATTCGTGCATTCTTGCTGAAACCACTTCAAAAACATCCCACATCATCCCTTGAAATTGTTCCAAGCCCTAAACACGACCTGTAACATCCCTAGCTAACATCACCATTTTCATTTTTCTGTTTTGCAGTTGAAGTACCATAGCACGATTCTCTTGGTTTCCAAGCAAACTAAAGGTTGGAATAGCACCCTGAGACATCAAGGAAGCTATACAAATCATTACCTTGCCTTGTAAGCATCTCCATTGTTGCACACGATTCCAACTGAACAGGTAAGTTCATGAACTTGTATCTCTCTATCCAGGCATTGTTAGGTTTAGATTTGTGAAGAAATTATGTCACATTCATGGCCCTGAACATGCCCATATAATTAGTTTTCATTTATGTTATGTGTGCTATGAGAATTTGATGTCTGAACATGGAACAAAAACTAGGTCAGGAATTGGGAATGGAGAAATTCTCTCTCATTTCTGAGAGTTAGGATGAGTTCTTTATATGTCCAGAATCGTGGCTTGATGCTTAACATTTTTTATGTTATAAGTTTGTGCTAAAAGTCCAGGAATCCAGATGTTTGAATCAGTGTAGGAGGCGCGCGTTTTTTTGACAAATTCTGGCCAGAGGTTGAAGAAGGTCTTTTGGGCTGGGCTTTGTTTCATTTTTCTTATTTGCACCCTCTTGTTACTTTTGAACCCCCTTGGCCCATTGTGCTTATTTGAGACATTTTCTTGACTTTTCTTTTTATTTCTGACTTATTTATTTTTTCTCATAATATTAAAAATATAAAAAATATTTTTCACACCATTTTTATATTTATTAGGCATTTATTTGTTTAAATTGATGTTTGTACATAAATAATACCTAATATCTTTTATTTAAAAATACTAAAATTAATACCAATATATTTTATTTTCTGATTTTCATTTTATTTTATCTTTTGAAAATATTTTATGAAAATATACTTTTTTTGTAAATATTAAATATTTTATTTTTATACATATTTAATATATTTATCATATAATATAAATATTTACATATTTATTAGGATATTTAGGATAAAAATACCAAAATATATATATTTTTATTTTTATTAATATTTAACATTAAAAATACCTTTTTGACAAATATACTTCTCTTTTATTTATTTTTTGTATATGATTAGTAAATATTATATATAATACATAATAAATAATTAATACCTTTTATTTAGTAAGATTAGGGTTTTTGCCCTAAACATAAAAAATACCCAAAAATTAATACTTTTATTTTTGTTTTCTTGACACATAAAAAAACACTTTTTACATACACATAAAAAATCATTTTTGCATCTTGCATATTTATCTTATTTTATTTAATTATTGCATATTAATTAATTTGTATAATTCCATTTGGATTGTAATAGTCTAGGGTTTTAATTCTTGCTAAAATATCCCCATTTGAACATTTGAACCCCCCCTTCCCATATATTGTGTTGTAATAACTTAGGAACTTTATGTTTCGCACTTTAATGCTTTCTAAATATGCCATGTTAGAACTAGGGTTTGTATGCAAATCAATTAACCAAAATAGTTTGATCTAAATTCAAGATAAACAAGCATGAAAATGGACAACACTAATCACACTTGCACCCCTAGGGTATTCCACTTGTTGCCTTCAATAAATGGGCCATATTGCATGTTAGGTTTCTTTGGGCAAAACAAAACAATTTAAATGATCATAGTCCCTCGATGACGCTTTCGAAAGTTGCCTAAAAAAATGATCAAGTCCCTCCAAGGAAAAATTGCCCAAAGATACTTGGCACCATTGCAATTATGGTCTAAACGATGACCCGCGCTCGTCCCTTTCACATCCTAACACAAGATTGTCCACCAAATGCAATGGTGGAACAAAATTGTTAAAAGGGTTAAAAACATAGGAGAAATCTTTGAGAAATTTAGGAGTAGACAAACTCTTAGTTACTTGAATCAAACTTGCAAAACAAAACACTTGCATATTTTTAAAACCACACATCAATACATTTTCAAAACAACTTTCAAAAACATTGAAAACCTTTTCAAAAGACATACACCTTTGTATACATCCCAACATGGATCATTACAAAGGTTGCCACCACATTGGCCTCTTTTCAAAACATTTTTCAAACCCACACACACAAAGCACCATTTCAAACAATTGAAAATTAAGGCAAGTTGATCTAAGCAAGTAACTAAGAGCCCATGGATAACCATGGATAGAAAGGGTGCTAATACCTTCCCTTTCTATAATCTACTCCCCGAACCCAAGAAAACATCTCAAAGGTTTTTGCTGTGCTTTTTAACCTTTCCTTAGGATAAAATAAAAAGTCGGTGGCGACTCTTGCTCAACCGAAACATTTGCGAAAACAATCACAAAACCTCAAGTCAGTTCTCCCACCGCATCACAGCTGCCTTCTCTCTTCTCTCTTGTTATAAGCCTTCACCGGAGAAGACCAACTGGCTGCGCCGGAAATCGCCTTACGGCGGTGACGGCGGCGGCGTGTCTCCAAACACTACTTTTCTTATATCATTCTGATCGTCTCCTTTCCGTGGTTACTTATTTATGATTAATTTTTGCAGATTCTCATTCAATAACCCTAAATCTAAAAAGGGGGAAACTGAAACCCTAGTTCTCAGTTTAGTGGGATCGATGAAGGTAATGATGCATGCAACGATACATCACTGAAAGTACAGGAAAAAGAAGAAGGAGATCGTTTGTGAGGTCCGGATCTGTGGCCTTACTAACCTCCTAAAGCTTTTCCGGTAAGACTATTCTGACCATGTGCTTGTAAATTTCTTCCTCTCTTCTTCTGAACTTGTGGTCTTAGATTTTTTTCTGGAAGGTTTTTTTTTTAACAAAATAGAAAATGATGAGGATGATTAGGGTTTGGCTTACTTGGTAGCTTGCGGTGATTTTGTGGGTTTTTTGCAATTTTTGAAATTTGTGTGAAGCTTTGTATATATTGAATGGATTTTGAAAGGGGAAAAATGATGAACAAAATATTTGGCTTTTTGCTGTTTGTTTGAGTTACTGATTTGTTATGGGTTTTTTAGTAGTGATATTTGATGACAATGTTTGGGTGATGGAACTTGGTGATGGAATTTTTGGTG
Organism: Vicia faba; assembly: GCA_948472305.1. Classification (NCBI taxonomy): domain Eukaryota; kingdom Viridiplantae; phylum Streptophyta; class Magnoliopsida; order Fabales; family Fabaceae; genus Vicia; species Vicia faba. The sequence goes on along the minus strand of OX451736.1, from coordinate 254,707,718 downwards.
TTGCAATTTTTTTGTTGGTTTTCGTTGGTTCTGGTTTTACAGTGATGGCTTGATGGTTTCTGGCTTTTGTTACTTGCTGGTTTTACAGTGATGACTTGATAGTTGTTTTGATGGTTTTACAGTGATGGTCTTTGTGATGTTTTTTGATGATTTTGTTGGCTTATGATTTTGTGATGTTTTTGATGGTTATGTTGACTTCTGGTTTTTGTGATACTTTGCTGGTTTTATATTTTTCTCTCATCTGATGGTTCTCTCTCCCTTTGTTCAAATAGTCTCCTCTTTTTTTTATAAAACAATGGTATCCTTGTTATCAGAGTAGGGTGAAAACAGGAGGGAAAAACTTGTGAATTTTGACAGTTTTGGTTTTTCTAGCTTTGGGCTTTTGAGTGCAGTTTGAACTGTTTCCATTTTGGTGCAAGTTTGGGCAGGTTTTTGGACTGTAATGCAGGCTAGTTTGTTGTGGTTTATTTTGACATGCTTTTATGCAGAACTTGGATAGGTCTTGGACTGCTATGGGCAGCATAAGGAGGCTTTTAGAGCAAGTCTTCTTGGACTGTTTTTATAGCATGCCTTTGTAGCAATAGAAGCCTGTTTGTCTTGGCATGGCTTTAGATTATTTGCTGGCTAGGTGATATCTTTCCTCTTTCCTCTTTTTATGAAATAAAGCACTTTTTCTTTTGATATATTTTCTGAAGGGTTTGCTTATTTTTTTGGAAAGTGATGATATGTTGACTTGTATTGCAATATTTGATGCATTTGGCTTGTTGCTTGCATATTATTTGTTTTGTTCTGTTGTAGCCTTTGTTGTATTTGCTTGTTGGTTTCCAGCAGGTTTGGTTCTGCCTTGAATGTGACTGCTGCTGTTTGCATCCTGTTGCCTTGCCTCTTGTGCTGCTGTTTTGCTTTTGATACTGTTGCCTCGCATCTTGTGCTGCTGTTTGATTGTTGCAGTATCATTGGGCTTGTTTGGCTTATTGTGCCTTTGTCTGCTGCTATTTGCAGCCTGTTGCTTTGCTGCCTTGCCTGTCCAGTTTGTATATTTTCTCTTTTCCCCCTTTTTTGTGAACCAAAACCTAGGTTTTGAGATTTGCAGAAATAGGGAGAAATGAACAAACAAAATTCTGATTCCTAAAAGCAAACCCTAGTGATGAAAATCAATTTTTTTGCTTAGACTTTTCAATGTTGATTATTGTAGCGATAAAAAATGTAGCGGGGTAAATCGGAGATCGAATTATTGATTAATTCGTCTCACAAAAGCAAGAGTCGCCACCGCGCTTTATTATTTCCAAGGGAAAAGGGAAAAGAGCGAAATAAAACCCTAAATATGGAATGTAAACAATACTTTTGAAAGTAATGAAAATACAAGGCGTTTTTGAAAAGAGATCATATGGTTCGGGGGTTGGTTATACAATGGGAAGGTATTAGCACCCAATGCATCTATAGTACTCTATAGGAACCTTTTGAAATATCTGTTTATTTAAAAATTGATTGCTTGATTGAAAAATGAATTGTTTTGGCCGAAAAGGGGTACGGACGGTTTTTTTGAAGATGCGACGACCTAATGTCGAAGTTTTTGCTTAAAGGGTATAAGTTTCGAAAAGATTGAATATTTGAGGAAAAATTATCTTAAGTTTTAATGAAATGCGAAAGTTCGCGCAATTAGACTTGAAGACATGAAGTCAACAAATTTACTGTTTTTCCCTTGGATTTAAACATAAACAGAATAAACAAATAAATATGAAAATAATAAACAGACAAAATATACGGATAATGATTAAATAACAATAATTAAATGATAGACTAAATGATGTGAATAATGCGTTTTGGATTTTTGATTAAAAAGAAAGTATTTTAATAGTTTTCAATTTTTACGCGTTTTTAATATGGATAAGAATAAAATGAGAATTAATTAAAGGAGTCAAAATATTTTTTAGTTTTTTAAGTCTCTATATTTTGTATATTTGTATTAATATTAATTAAAACGAGTGAATTAAAATATTTTTTATTTCCATATGTTCTACATTTAATATGTTTTTCTTTTTTTTAATAAAAGGTATTATTACAAAATGACTTAATGGCCTACACTAAATTGAGTATTTTTAACTAATTTTATAAAAAGCCTTAATTAATATAACAAAATTGTTTATTAGTAATTAATACTATTAAGAATAAATATATAATTAACTATATAAAAGGTTGTTTATTATTACTAATTAGAAATAAAAGTGAATTAAGCTAATTTATCAAACTAAAGGAAATAGTAAAATGGGCCAAAAGGGGGATTTTAGGAGGCCCAAGCTTAAGTATCAGAAGCAGGATAGGGGGGGGGGGGGGGTGGACGAAGCAAAACGTTGGGCTAAAGGCAGCAACATGGGATAAGGCCCATTTCAAAACTTGTTCTTTAGGGGGTTAAACAAAATTAGGGAAAGTAAATTAGGGTTAAGGGTTTTGGCCGAAACGGCGCTCACTCTCTCGTTCGTCTTCTTCGTCTTCGCTCCAACCTTCCATGCCTTTTCTTCTGAGTCCCTGAGTTCGCTTCTAAACTCTTTGCCATGGCCACCAGCTCCTACTGTCTTCTTCCCTCTAGCCACGCGTACAGGGGCGACGGATTCTTTAAGGTACAAGCTTCGTTCTATCACTCGTTTTAGGGATTTCATTATAAATGCATGTTCATGTTTTTTATGCTTGATTCTGATTTCGCATTATTGTTGTTGTGGGAGATATTATGGAAGTAAAAAGGGGAAATGAAGTCGTTACCTAGAGGCGGAGATGGAGGAGGACGGTTGAACGAGCTAGGAGGCCAGGCAGCGAGGAAAAGAGGCGTGTCGCGGGCTTGCTTCGGTGGCCGGTACTTTGTATCTTCTCTTCTTCTTTTGCCTTGGTACTGTGTGCCTTGTTATGTGCTTCGAATGCTTGCTTGCTACTGTTGAAAAATCTTTTTGACTAGCTTCTCCTTCGTTCTCACTTCTGTATGCTTTGTTACTGTGGCCTTATGATAGCCTATGATGACAAGTTCTGAGGCTTTGGCACTTGAGTGAGTTGCCCTCGAATGATGCTTTTTCTTGGTAGCCTTTATGTGTTCTACTGTGTTGCCTTGAACATGCTACTGTTGGGATATTTGTTTTGATTTGCCTCTTTTCTTCTTCTTCTGTAATATGCTACTGTTGGCCTATGATAGTGTTTTGGAGGCCTTACTGGTTTTGTGTTTGTTGATGGAAACTGGTTTTGGGAATAGGTTTTCGTTGTTAGGCCATAAGGTTTTGGTAATATGCAGGCTTATGGTTTATGACAGTAGGCAGGTTTGTTGGTTGTGCAGTTGAATGGTTTAGGCCATATGTTTATGGTTTTTGATATATGGTTTTGAAATGGTGATGGGCAGGTTTGATAATGCAGTAGAATGGTTTAGGCCATGTTCAGGACATACTGGTTTTGACAGGTTTATGGTGATATTGGCTTGAGGGCTCAATCAGTTTTGGTGAGGTTTTTAATGGCTGAAACAGGTTATTGGGGTTTTTCCCATGTTATGGTCTTGGTTCTGGTTTATGCAGTAACAGCTTAGAAGGGCTTGAGGAAAAAAATGGTTTCTTCCTTTTTTCTTTTCTTGATAGCTTGGAGGTAGATTTTTTTATGATCTCCGTTTTGTGATTTTTCTTGTTATGTTATAACAGTCTTTTGCTTTCAGGTTTACGTTGAGGGCTTAGTATATTTTAATATTTCTTTACTTTTGCACCCTTACTGCTCCATATGGTTTGTCTCTATTCCTAATTCATGTTTTTACTTCCTACTGGCTGTGTTACTGCAGTTTGTCTTGTATCTCTTTCTGCCTAAACCAAGCCTGCAAAACCACACTTATATCTCTCTTCTCTCTCATGAGTACCATTTGACATTTAAATGATGTACTGCTTTATTTTTCTGAAATTGCAAAAAGTGCTGGAATATGATGAATGAGGAAATGTTATTACTTGCATAATTGTTTAAACTGCATATTTTAACTTCCAATGCAACAGTAGAGCTTATGTTTTGGCTTCTACTATGTGAGCATAGGTTTACGTTGGCATTTGCTTTGTTTGCTGCTTGCATATGCTGTGTATATTTGAAATATGCATGGGACTTTAAAAAATGCAATGGATTTTTTTAATTATGCAGTCTTTTAAAAATGAAAATGAATTTTGTGCATGTTTCACAATTGTGCATTCATTTATGAAATAAAAAATTCCTCCCTTTTTTTGAACCGGGAGAAATCCCGTGATTTGCAAAAAAGGGTAAACTGATTCTAGCCGTTGCTTTTAATGATGAACATAAAATAATTTTTTTTGCTTTTAATTATTTGTTCAATTCTAATTTCCTTTTAATTTTGCAGGTAACATCAAGTGAGCAGACAAAAATGCATTTGATCAGAAGATTTAGAATTAGGAACATTAGATTAATTTTTATTTTATTTTAACTTTGTAAAATTATTATTGCAATTTTGTTGTAATAAATACAATATTTACCACAATAATTGTACAATTAGAAAAAATGAATAAAATTCTAATATTCGTCAATTAATTTCCTCTTTCTCTCTAATTATTTACTTTATTGTTTACAATTCTTTAAATTGTATAATAATTGAAAATAAATCTCAATTACCTAAATTCAGAATAGTAAACAAATAAATAAATAACATCATTGATCAATTAATAGTTTCAATTATTTAATTCATTATTCATGACTTTCCAAGTTATAATAATTAAAATAGAATTTCAATTATTTTTAACTTAGAATGATAAATAATTAAATAATTATTATCGACCAATTAATGAACTTTTTCGAATATTTATTATATTATTCATAAATCTTTGAATTATGTAATAACCGAAAATAAATTCCAGTTACTCAAATTTAAGATAGTGCATAATAAATAAATACTGTCTGCACGATTAATGCGCCTCTTTTCTAATGTTTATTTTATTATCTATACATCTTTAAATTACATAATAATCGAAGACAAATTCCAATTATTTGAATTTAAGATAATAAATAATTAATAAACATTATTTTAGCACGAATCGATTAAATAATTTAGTGTTCAAAATAAAATAGCTCTCGGCCTGAAAAAAGTTATGAATTTTAAAATCAATGGATCAAAACACTTGTAATGTAATGATGCAGATGGGAGATGATATCTTAGGTCAAAATTTGGGGTACAACAATTATTTGCTAATATTCTTTTTCTTTCTTTTGTTACATGTACAAACAAATGAATGGAAAGCAAGACAAGATGAAGAGAAGACCATGGCTAGCAATGAGGAATTTCTTGCAGATGAAGCAAAGAACATTTCTTTCCTTGTAAATAACTTGTGATTTTTTTTGTAAACAAGACAAATAATTTGCAATTTTTACTTTGCATTGTAAACCCTTTCTTACAAATTGTCAAAGAATGTAATCATAAACATAACATTTGAACGAAATGTAGGAATGATGAATTTGTTGTACCAAACTTTGAGTTCTATTTTAACTTTGCAATTCTTGATTGAATGTTTTGAATAAAACATCTTGGCTTGATAACTTGCATTTTAAGTAAACACAATATGATAGGATAAATCATGTATTTTGCACTCTTAAACAAAATAAATGTTTAAAAGCTCAAACCCAACTGATTAACTAAATCCACAATCATGATTATTTAAAATGAGAGCCTTAAACTTTATACCTTATCCAAATAGAACATGCTCCCAAGAATAACATCAACCCTCAGAAAATTGTGGTTAAGAAAATTTAAAATCACACAAATTCCTTTGCAGTTATCTGGGCCATGGATTGGGAAAACTTGCAATGTGGGGTTTGAAAACTGACTTAAACAACTTTGAGGAGACATGGTGACTTATTTGAAACCTTGACTACTTAATTTCTTTTGAGAAGTGCAAAACCCTAATTGCTGACTGGTTTCTCAGGAAGAGAATCTGCTTGATCAACTTTTGAGCCAAATTGAGTGTTTGAAAAAAAACTAGGATAGCATCTTGAGTAAAAAATGGGAGGGCAAATTTTGGGGTACAACAGCTGGCCCTGTTCAATCTTCTTAAACTTGAAAAGTGAGATCGACGTGTTTGTCGTTCGCGGCTTGAAAGTAGAAGATGATTGAACACTAGAGTGCCCATAAATTTGCACTTGATGATGCGCTGGTTGATTGTGTAGGGAATGGGCTTAAAGATGCCATTTGGAGAAATGATGGAGAGTTGTCGGGGATGGGCTTATAGATGCCATCCAAAGGTGATTATTGACAGAAAGTCTGAACTCGATTTTAACAGAAAACGAATCAGAATAAATCGTTGAGAGATTTACCTGAACCAGTAAAAATCTGGAAATGAATCAGAATAAACCGTTGAGAGATTTATCTGAACCAGTAAGAATCTGGAAACGAATCAGAATAAACTGTTGAGAGGTTTATCTGAACCAGTAAGAATCTGGAAACGAATCAGAATAAACCGTTGAGAGATTTATCTGAACCAGTAAGAATCTGGAAACGAATCAGAATAAATTGTTGAGAGATTTATCTGAGCCAGTAAGAATTTGGAAACGAATCAGAATAAACTGTTGAGAGATTTATATGAACCAGTAAGAATCTGGAAACGAATCAGAATAAACTGTTGAGAGATTTATCTGAACCAGTAAGAATCTAGAAACGAATCAGAATAAACCGTTGAGAGATTTATCTGAACCAGTAAGAATCTGGAAACGAATCAGAATAAACCGTTGAGAGATTTATCTGAACCAGTAAGAATCTGGAAACGAATCAGAATAAACTGTTGAGAGATTTATCTGAACCAATAAGAATCTAGAAACGAATCAAAATAAACTGTTGAGAGATTTATCTAAACCAGTAAGAATATGGAAACGAATCAGAATAAACCGTTGAGAGATTTATCTGAACCAGTAAGAATCTGGAAACGAATCAGAATAAACCGTTGAGAGATTTATCTGAACCAGTAAGAATCTGGAAACGAATCAGAATAAACCGTTGAGAGATTTATCTGAACTAGTAAGAATCTGGAAACGAATCAGAATAAATTGTTGAGAGATTTATCTGAACCAGTAAGAATCTGGAAATGAATCAGAATAAACTGTTGGGAGATTTATCTGAACCAGTAAGAATCTGGAAATGAATCAGAATAAACCGTTGAGAGATTTATCTAAACCAGTAAGAATCTGGAAACAAATCAGAATAAACCATTGGGAGATTTATCTGAACCAGTAAGAATCTGGAAACGAATCAGAATAAACCGTTGAGAGATTTATCTGAACCAGTAAGAATCTGGAAACGAATCAGAATAAACCATTGAGAGATTTATCTGAACCAGTAAGAATCTGGAAATGAATCAGAATAAACCATTGAGAGATTTATCTGAACTAGTAAGAATCTTGAAACAAATCAGAATAAACCGTTGAGAGATTTATCTGAACCAGTAAGAATCTGGAAATGATTCGGAATAAACAGTTGATAGATTTATCTAAACCAGTAAGAAGTTTGAGGGAAATATTTTTCTATGTATATAGTCGACCAGTCTTTTCTCGGGAATTGATCTGTATTTGACTTGTTGAAAAATATTTGCCTGTCGGAGATTTCCTGTCGATTGATTCTTTCCTGCAAAAGGTGAAGAGTTAATTGTATGCAATGCTATGATGTATGCAATGCATGGTATGATATTATTTCTCAAAATAAATGAGATTGAACTGTATGTATTTGTGTTTTCAATGTTACGATGTATGAATGCAAATGTATGGACTTAAAGATTGTTCGTGTCGTAGTGTTGTTGGAAGCGGGGAAAATAAATCCCTCTTGAAGCACTGATGAGTGAGTTTCTAATCATTAGAGAAATAAACTCTGTTGTAGAAGGGAAATGCCGGAAATTGCTTGTAGACTTCCTGAAATCCTGCTGGGGAAACCTAAGAAGTTGGGCAACTTACTGGGGAACCTCTAGAGCGGTAGTTGGAAGTTTTGCTCTGTCAGGGGTATGAGAGCGCTTAATACCAACAGGCTGCATACTGGGGATACGTCAGCGATTCTGTAGTAGGATGTATTTGCTTTCGCTCTTGCTGGAGAAGGTACCTGCGGGGACCTTATGGAATGGCCCATAGATATTATCCTATTTCTTAAAGCCATTAGTAATTTTCTTTCCATTTTCTATTCATTTGTAAATAGTAATGACGTTCAAATGCACATGTTCAAAAATAAATCATTGGGCGTTTTTGTAAACAAAACACAGAAATAAAGAAAAATAGATAGTTTTGCACTTCTAAAAGGGGTATCTTTGTATTAACTTCAATAAGTCCTTTTTGTACAATGAGACGAGCATTCTAGTAAGAGAATGTCGTCGTAAAAAAATGAAAATTGATACAAAGAAAAGATAGCTATGTGCAATAATCCCATGGGGTTCCCATTCTGCTTTAGTCTTTGTGTCTCTGAGTGTCTTGTCCACTTGTCGCCTCGGCGAAGCTGATTGGATTGATTAGAATCGTTTGAGTTGGTTGGTCAATGCCGAAGATTGTCTGCAAGATGATCCAACGGGACATAGTCATACGCTTTAAATCCCTAACTTTTGCCTGGACCGCCCTTTCGGGTTTTCGATCCACCGGGATATCCTTTTTTGCCCAAGTCGCCCTTTCGGGTTTTTGGCTTGCCGAGTGTACATATTTTTTTGTATTGTATCCCTAATTTTTGTCCAAACCTTTTGGTTCGCTGGGATGCCCTAATTTTTGCCTAGGTCAGTCGACCTAGCGGGTCCTTGTTCATGCGTAGTATCTTTTAACTATGTCCATATTTACAGGGTGCGGGAGGTCTTCGCCATCCATAGTGGTTAAGATCATTGCTCCACCAGAGAATATGCTTTTGATTACAAACGGTTCTTCATATGTAGGAGTCCATTTGCCCCTGGGATCACCTTGTGGCAAAATGATACGCTTGATTACCAAGTCACCGACCCGATATACCTGACGTTTGACCTTTTTGTTAAAAGCTTTGATCATGCGTTTTTGGTATATCTGACCGTGACAGATGGCTGCAAGCCTCTTCTCATCAATCAAGTTCAATTGGTCAAATCGAGTCTGGATCCAATCTTCTTCGTTCAAACCAGCATCCTTCATGATCCTCAAAGAGGGGATCTGGACCTCAATAGGTAAGACAACCTTCATGCCGTATACTAGAGAATAGGGTGTTGCCCCAGTTGATGTGCGAGCTGTGGTACGATACCCGTGGAGGGCGAACGGTAGCATCTCATGCCAGTATTTGTATGTGATTGTCATTTTCTATATGATCTTCTTAATGTTTTTGTTAGCAGCTTCTACAGCACCATTCATCTTTGGCCGGTAAGGGGAAGAATTGTGATGTTAGATCTTGAATTGATCGCACAAGGCGGTGATCATAGTGTTGTTTAGATTCTTTCCATTATCAGTGAAGATTCTCTCTGGGATACCGTACCGACAGATGAGATTCTGTTTGATGAACCGGGTGACCACATTCTTAGTAACGGAAGCGAAGGAAGCTGCCTCAACCCACTTTGTAAAATAGTCGATGACCACTAAGATGAAGCGGTGTCCATTGGAGGCTGTTGGCTTGATTTCCCCAATCATATCGATTCCCCACATAGCAAAGGGCCAAGGAGCCGTCAAAACATTTAGAGGAACCAGAGGTACGTGCACTTTATCAGCATAAATCTGACACTTATGGCAAGTCCGAGAGTGTTGATAGCAATCTGCCTCCATGGTAGACCAATAATAGCCTGCCCGTAGGATTTTCTTTGCCATTGTATGCCCACTGGAATGGGTACCAAAAGTGCCTTCGTGTAATTCAACCATGATCCTTTCAGCTTTAACCTTGTCTACGCACCAAAGTAATACAGAGTCATGACTGCGTTTGTACAAAATGTTGTTACTAAGGAAGAACTTAGCCAAGAATCTTCTTAGGAACTTCTTGTCATTCACTGAAGCTCCTTCTGGATATTCATGAGACTCGAGATACCTTTTAACTTCATGGAACCAAGGTTGATCCACTACTCTTTCAGTACTGATCTCATGACAGTAGGCTGGTTCATCCATCCGCTCAATGGTGATTTGAGGAGCCTCGTTATCCCAATTAAGTTTAAACATAGATGACATTGTAGCTAATGTGTCTGCTAGCTGATTTTCTTCTCACGGGAAATGCTCGAAGGTAATCTTCTCAAAATGCGGTAGCAATTTCAAGACATGTTCTTTGTAAGGGATAAGGTTGGGGTGTTTGGTGTCTCATTCCCCTTTGATCTGACTGATGACCAAAGTTGAATCTCCAAATACATCCAAGGATTTGATCCCCAAGTCTATGGCAGCTTTGAGACTGAAGATGCATGCTTCGTATTCTGCCATGTTGTTTGTACAGTTGAAGCAAAGTCTGGAAGTAAAGGGAGTATAACATCCTTCCGGAGATATGAGTACAGCACCGATACCATTTCCAAGTGCATTAGATGCTCCATCAAAGAACAGGGTCCATCGGGATCCTTGTTCAGGTCCGTCATATGGCCTGATTTCTTCACAGTTGTCTAATGTCATGATGTTTTCATCCGGGAATTCAAACTTCATGGACTGATAGTCTTCCATAGCTTAGTGAGCGAGGTGATCAGCTAATACACTACCTTTTATAGCCTTCTAGGTAGTATACTGTATGTCATATTCTGTCAGGATCATCTGCCATCTCGCTATTCTCCTAGAAAGAGCGGGCTTCTCAAAGATGTATTTTATCGGATCCATTTTAGATATCAACAAGGTAGTATGGGTCAGCATATATTGTCTCAGCCGGCGAGCAGCCCATGCCAGAGCGCACCAAGTTTTCTCGAGCAGTGAATATCTTGTTTCACAGTCGGTAAACGTTTTGCTCATGTAATAAATAACATGCTCTTTTCGGCCAGACTCGTCATGCTTCCCCAACACACACCCCATTGAGTTTTCTAAAATAATCAAATACAGGATTAAAGGCCTTCCCTCGACGGGTGGCAACAACACAGGAGGCTCTTGTAAGTATTATTTGATTTTGTCAAAAGCAACTTGGCATTCGTCATTCCATTTGACTACTTGATCTTTCTTCAAAAATTTGAAGATTGGCTCACAAGTAGCTGTCAGGTGAGAAATGAACCTGGAGATGTAATTCAAATGTCCCAAGAATCCTCTGACTTCCTTCTCAGTACGAGGAGAAGGCATCTCTTGTATTTCTTCAACCTTGGCAGGATCAACCTCGATACCTTTGTTGCTGACGACAAAGCCTAGGAGTTTGCCAGACCGTACTCCGAACGTGCATTTGGTTGGATTCAACCTCAACTTGTACTTCTTCAGCCTCTCGAACAGCTTCTGTAAATGATTGAGATGTTCTTCTTCCGTTTGAGATCTGGCTATCATATCGTCTATGTAGACCTCTATCTCATGATGTATCATGTCATGAAATAAAGCTACCATGGCGCGTTAATAGGTTGCCCCAGCATTCTTCAGTCCGAATGGCATGACCTTATAACAGAATGTGCCCCACTGTGTAACAAAGGTTGTTTTCTCCATATCCTCAGCCGCCATTTTGATTTGGTTGTAGCCTGAGAAACCTTCCATGAAGGAAAACACTTTGTGTTGTGCCGTATTGTCAACTAGAATGTCGATGTGGGGGAGTGGAAAGTCATCCTTAGGGCTTGCCCTATTCAAATCTCTGTAGTCCATACACATTCTCACTTTATCGTCTTTCTTGGGCAGAGGAACAACATTGGCAACCCATTGGGGATAAGAGGTGACATCCAAGAATCCAGCATTGATTTGCTTCATGACTTCTGCTTTAATCTTTTTTGACATATCAGGTCTCATGTGGCGAACCTTTTGCTTTACTGGAAGATAATATTCCCTTGTAGGCAGACGATGTACCACAATGTCTGTATCAAGTCCCGGCATGTCTTCATACGACCAGGCAAAGACTTCAACATAATCGTGCAGCAACTGAATCAGACGCTCCTTGACACTGGGTTCCAAAGTGGCACCCACCTTGACCTCCTTTTTGCCCTCCTTAGTACCTAAATTAACTGTTTCAACCGGATCTTCGTGTGGCTAAATGGTTCTTTCTTCCTGTTGCAACAACCTGGCCAATTCCCCTGGCACCTCACAATCTTCCTCACTTTCATCGTCGGCTTGGTAGATCAGATTTTCAAAGTCACAATTGGCCATAGCAGAACCGTTACCCATGGGATCCTGAGTGGATATAGATCTGCATTTTAATATGTGAGTGTGTGTAAGAGCATATCTACTTTTGAAATAAATAAGATGTAAGAAAGAAAGACAGAGAACACAAAATTTGATGCAAAAATGTCCATGATTCATTAATGACATATGAGAATGAAGTGACAACCCTCACAAATGGACCGTTGTGCCTCGGGTAAGACACAAGGTTCTAAAAGTCTGAATTGTTTAAATATTACAAGCCCAAAAATATTAAAAGACAATAACTCTTGAATAAAAGTAATAGGAATGAAATCTTTGGCCTCCCAATTGTTGAGCCCTCCATCGATGGTTGGAAAAATCCATTTGTCCATATCACAGCTGCCATCACTGTCTTCCACTGCATTGACTCCCTGATTGCTGATACGCATAGGTGGTCCCCCAGTGCGAGAACGTCGAACAGCTCTTTGGGCCTCTGTAGTGAACCCCAAACCAAATTTGTCGGACTTGTAGGGAATATCCGGAAGCTGACCCCAGATGGTACACCCGCCTTCTTCAACTACTGCTCGAGCATCTTTCAAATAGGCCATATTTAGTGGAGGTCTGGTAATCTTCGGGACTTTAGGAGTAGACTTGGTTGTCGCGACTGTTGCTGGAACCTCCTCAAAGTTCTGACAGGGAGTCTCAATGAATTCACCATCCATTTCAACATACCTGAAAGAGTTCAGATGGATAACCATGTACTACTCCTCTCTATGAACTGTGACAATCTTTCCTTTGATTGGGTACTTTAGCATTTGGTGCAGGGTATAAGTGACGACACTGGTACCATGGATCCAGGGTCGACCCAATAGACAAGAGTATGAAGGGCGGATGTCCATCACATAGAAAGTTGAGTCAAAAGTCTGAGTTCCAATTTTTATGGGGATACTAACTTCTCTGTGCACTGTCCTCTTGGAACCATCAAAGGCCCTTACTATGATGTTGCTAGGCTTTTATGGGGATACTAACTTCTCTGTGCCCCTGCATTCAATGGAAATATGTAAGGCATCGTTGTGCTTCCTTCCCTTAGAAGTTAAGTCAGCATCGGAAAAGCCCAATCCGTTATCAGCAGTTAAACTGGCCACACAATTTTCAAATTGGTCGATAGAGGTCTCTTGGGGCACGTGGGCGGTCTTAAGAAACTTTACCAAGGCTTTGGCATGGGCCACAAAACACAAAAGTAAGGACAACAATGATATCTTCGAGGGAGTCTGCCCCAACTGTTCTACAATGTTGTAGTCACTTTTCTTGATTATCTTCAGTATTTCTTCTATCTCCTTTCTTGAAGCTTCAAGGATGATCTCGGGACGCTCTCTTTCTTGGACAGGTTCTTTCAAGACCCCTTTGCCCCTTGTCTCTGTAGTAGGGATAACAATAGGAGTATCACTGGGAGTGTCGGTAGGACTGGCAGCAGGGATGATCGCAGGAGTAGCAACGGTCTTTGGAGAAATCTCGGGTGAGAAGACCCTTCCATTTCTTGTTATTTTGCTGATCCCAGTGATATTACCGACATTGAGATCAATATCTCTCGCAACTTCGTCTTTGACAGCCAACTGATCTTGCTTAATGCCATAGTAATAAACATCATCCCTATAACTCCAGAGAATAGCTTTATCTGAAGAGTATGATATTGGTCTTGGCATAGTGATGATTAAAGGTGCAGACCTTGGAACAGATGTAATCCTGACGGGTCTTTTGGTGGAGACCCTGGGAGGATTGTTGGAAATGGTGATTACAGAAACATCTTGATAGGAACTTCTGGTAAGAGGAAGCTTTTCAAATAGGATTTCTTTACTAGTCATCAGGCGCTGGACGCCTATCTTAAGTAACAAACAGTCGTTCGGCAGAGACTTGCATAAGTGACAATCTTCATCGCAGCCTGGGAACAGACCGGCTTGCAGTAGATTCTGTTTAATGGTCAAGAGAGGAGTAATTAAGTCATTCACGGAGGAGACAAAACGATCATCATCAATGGCGTTGATACCTTGGCCATGTCTGGGCATTGGCGCCTGTGATACGGTGGAAGAACTGACTTGAGGTTTTACGTTTGTGTTCGCAAATGTTTCAGTTTAGCAAGAGTCTCCACCGACTTTTTATTTTATCCAAAGGAAAGGTCAAAAAGCACAGGAAAGATCTTTGAGATGTTTTCTTGGGTTCGAGGGGTAGATTATGAAAAGGGAAGGTGCTAGCACCCTTTTCATCCATGGTTTTCCATGGGCTCTTAGTTACTTGTTTAGATCACTTGCTTTTGCTTTTCAATTATTTGAAATGGTGCTTTGTGTGTGGTTTTGAAAATATTTTGAAAAGAGGCCTTGTCTAGGCAACCTTTGTAACAATTCTTGTTTGAATGTTTTACAAAGGTGTTTTTCTTTTGAAAAATGTTTCAATGCTTGAAAGTTTGTTTTGGGAAATGTTTTGAAATTGTGTTGTGATGTATTTTTGAAAATAACAAGGATGTTTGCAAGTTTGATCAAGTAACTAGGAGTTGTCTACCCTACTCAAAGATCTTTCCTACACATTTTTAACCCTTTTACATTGTTGTTTTACCATTGTATTTGGTAAACAACCTTGTATTTGGATGTTAAACGGGACAGGTGCGGGTCATCGTATGACCATGATAGCAATTGTGCCAAGTATCTTTAGCAAATTTTTTTGAGGGACTAGATCATTTTTGTATAGGCAACCAAGATAGCGTCATCGAGGGACTATGATCTTTTGTTTTTGTTTTGCCAAGATACCTAGCATGCATACCATGGCCATTTTAAAGGCAACGAGTGGGTGAAACCCTACAGGTGCTTATGTGCATTGTGTTGTCATTTACATGCATTTTTGTCTTGTATTAGTCAAGCTATTTGTTTGATTTTGGATTTTTGCATACAAACCCTAATCTTTTTATCATGGCATATTTGAAAGCGATAAAGTGCGTAAAAGTAAATCTACCATTATTACAACATTGATATGGGGAGGGGGATACAATTTTGAATAGGGGATTATTTGCAAGAAATTAAAAAAACCTAAGATTATTACAACCATATTGAATTCTTTGTTCAAATAATAAATAAGCAAATATTTAAATAGACAATTAAATAAATATGCAATATATTATAAATATGCAAAAAAAAAATTTGTATTATTTTTGTGTATGTAAAAAAATAAACTATTTAATGTATTAAAAATAAGAAAATAAAAGATTATTTTTATTAAGGGTGGAAACCCTAATTTGTTTTAAGAAAATATATATATTATGTATTATTTATTTATGTACAATAAAATAAAAATAAAATATATACAAAATGTTGAAAAATAAAAATATGTATGACAAAAATATTATTTAAGTGAAAAATAAAAATATAATATTTTTTTGTATTAATTATGAGTTTTTAATAAAGAAAATAAAAGTATATTATTAAAGTAATTATTTTTATGCTAGAAAAAATAATAAAAATAATAAATAAAATTTGAAAATTTATGAAAATATTTTTGATGATTTTTTATATTTAGGAAAAATATTAAAAGTCAGAAATGTAAGAGAAAATAGAAAAATATGCAAAATAAATAGAAATGGGCCAGGGGGTACAGAAAGCACAATGGGGGGTGCAAAAAGTCATGCCAAGCCAAGCCCAGCCCAGATGCCATTGTCCCTGACCTTGTGATAAGAAGAAACGCGCGCCTTGGTGTTCAAAAACTGGAAGTTATAGAGCATTTGTGCTTAAAAACAAAAACTTGCAACATGAAAGTTATAGAGCATGATCATACGATTCTAACCATATAAAAAACTTAATCTAACTCTCAAAGACTAGAGAGAATTTCTCTGGCCCTAATTTCTAACCTAACTTTTTCAAAAAGTTCATCAATCAAATTCTCCCAACTTAGTTAACTTAAATGAAATCTATGCATATGTACAGCTCAAGGGCAATGAGTACTACATTTTTTATTCACAAACCTAAGCCTAACGATTCCTAAATAGAGGGATAGAAGTTTGAACTTTACCTGTTTCAGTTGAACTCGAATATGGCAATGTAGGGGTTTTCAGTGAGGCCTGAGATGTTTGTGAGCTTGCTTGAAGTTCCTTTGACCTTCCCCAATGCTTAGTTTACTTGGAACTTGCTTGAATAAGCTTGTAGAAGTCAACTTGCACAGTCATAATTCAAAAATGGTGAAGCTTAAAAACAAGGTTACAGTTCCTGGCCAATGGTTGGGATAGCTTAGGTGGGTTGTTTAGAAGGTGTTTGAAGTGTTTGCAAGCAAAACACACGAGTGGATTTTGCTTTGGATGTCAAAATGCAAAAGCT
The DNA here is from genome assembly GCA_948472305.1 of Vicia faba. NCBI lineage: Eukaryota > Viridiplantae > Streptophyta > Magnoliopsida > Fabales > Fabaceae > Vicia > Vicia faba. The sequence goes on along the minus strand of OX451736.1, from coordinate 254,691,195 downwards.
GCCCTGTTTTGCAAGTTTTTGGTGTTTTGGTGTTCAAGGGTGTTTGAGGACTGGCTAGCTCATGTTCTTGACCTTAGGCAATATGCAAAAGTCATTTGAAAAGTTTACAAGAGTTGGTTTTATCAGATTGCAAAGTTATGTGGTTTTTGCAAGTTGACTTGGTTTTGAAGCAAGAGTGTGAAATGACCAAGGCCAGGCCTGTATAGGCTAGCTCCAAGCATGCACAAAGTTGTTGTACTTTCCCTGATATTTGTGGATGTTGTTTGCTGCAAAATACTTGGTGCATTCCTCAAGAGGAACAAATTGACATAAAGCATGCTTTACCAAAATGGCGTTGTTAACTTTTTGCCATTTTTAGATTAATCCTTTGTGTAATCTTCCATTGATCAGAAAAATGCCATAATCCATTGAGTTTGCATTCTATTTTTGAGTGTGGAAGGTTTTAGATACCTGTAAACAAGTACCAGAAAGGCTGAATAGAAATTGCAACTTGTAGCAACATGAAAAATGCCATGGATCAAAGTGACATTTTGCCAAATTCAAACCTTCGATTCTCCCTAACCATAAACGATTTTGGAGAGTTCTTGGACATTTTGGAAATCTTGTAACATGCTCTACAATCCATATTTGAAATTCATTTTGATATTCCGATGGGAACTATGTGAAAAATTTCCATGAAGATAGGTCAAAATCCTGCCTAAACTAGGGCAAAATTTCACTAAGTTAAAAGTTTCATGGACCCTTATTCCAAAAATCATAACTTGAGATCCAAGCATCTTTTGGGAAAAAATTGTGAATCAAAGTTTTAGATTTTGTGGGGGACTATAACTTTCATGTTGGACGTTTTGTTTGAATCCAATTGAATCATGGTAAAAATGTTGGGCAAAGTTGGGAAAAAATAAGAAAATTTCATAACTTAGAAAATTTCTAAGTTATGAAATTTTTCAATCTTAAACCCTAATTTGCAAAATTAGGTTTCTTGATGAACAAGTTTCATGTTTTGACACATCTTGATGAAAAATGACCCTTGGCACTTGATTTTGACCAAAAAGTCAAAGTTTGACTTTTCAGTGTACAGTTGATTTTTGATCAGTTGACTGGAATATTCATCTGCCAATCCAATGCTTTTGAGATCTTTTGAACCTTGTGAATAGGTCAAGATGATGCCATTTAGTCGTTGAATCCATGCTTGAACCAATTTACCATTGGCTAGGTGAAAAAAAAATCAAAAATTGCCCTTTTGCAGTCAAAACCCTAAAAATGACCATTTTACCCTTTTGATTATCTGATCAAATTTCTTGAGGAGTTGTGGTCCAAACTTGATCAAATGGTTCATATGAGTTTATAATGTTGATGTGGATCAAAAATTATGAGGTTTGACTGTAAATTGGCCACAGTTGACTTTTTCCCAATACAACTGATTTCTAGGTCAACTATCTAATTATTTGGGCAAAAATTTGATTCAAGGCTTGAAACTTGGTAGGGGAAATCTTATAAGTCCAAAATGAAGTATGAAAGTCATATTGAGCATTGAAAGTCCAAAAATACTTGTGCAAACTCAAACCCTAATTTCAGGTCAACAGTACAAGGAGATGTCTTGAGCAGAGCAAACCCAAGCTTGGTCTTGAGTCCAAAGAGTCTTGTGAGGGGAAATCTTGATAAAATGAGAGGGAAATATTTTGGGTACAACAGCTGCCCCTGTTCAATTTTCTTGAACCTGAAGAGTTAGATTGGCGAGTTTGCCTTTCGTGACTCGAAGGTAAAAGAGGATTGGACACTAGAGCGTCCGTAAATTTGCACTCGTCAAAATATAGTTGAGAGAACGGGCTTAAAGATTCCATTTGGAAGTGTGAATATTGTTGGAGATGGGCTTAAAGATGCCATCCAAGACTGTTTGTTGAAAATCAGAAGAATGAACATCAGAACGGTATCCGTGTCTGGAACGTCTCTGAGCTGGGGATCTGAATAAGCAATAGAATAGCATCCATGTCTGGAGCGTCTCTAAGATGTTTTCTGAATTTTGAATTTGAATAAGCAATAGAATTGCACCCGTGTCTGGAGCGTCTCTAGGCTATTTTCTAAGCTTTACATCTGAATAAGCAATAGAATTGCATCCGTGTCTGGAGTGTCTCTAAGCTGTTTTCTAAGCTTTACATCTGAATAAGCAATAGAATTGCATCCGTGTCTGGAGCGTCTCTAAGATGTTTTCTAAGCTTTACATCTGAATAAGCAATAGAATTGCATCCGTGTCTGGAGCGTCTCTAAGTTGTTTTCTAAGCTTTACATCTAAATAAGCAATAGAATTGCATCCGTGTCTGGAGCGTCTCTAAGCTGTTTTCTAAGCTTTACATCTGAATAAGCAATAGAATTGCATCCGTGTCTGGAGCGTCTCTATGTTGTTTTCATGAATTCTGCATTTGTAACGTGTTAATCTTATCCTGAAAAGGGTAAAATGTTAGCTGAAACACAAAGTTATGTTGCATGAAATGTATGATGCAATATATGTGTTTTATCAATGTTTATGATATATGAATGTAATGTAGGCGCATGTAAGCTGATTAGCTGTCTTGCAGAGGAAGATAAATCCTTGATAGCTGGAGATAATAAAATCTTTGACTGCTGTCGGGGAAAAATAAATCCCTGACCGCTGCTGGAGATTCAAAACCTTTGATTGCTGAGGAAGAGAAATCCTTGGACCACTGCTGGGGATAGAAAATCCTTGGCAACTCGCGCGGATTATCAAAAAAATTTGACAACTTCTGTGGGGATGTGAGAATCCTTGACGACTTTCCTGGGGATAGGGATCCTTCAAGTCTTTGGAGTATGATAAACATTCTATTGTAAGAATAAATGCCAAGTGTTGCTTGAGAAACCTGCTTGGGGAATCCCGAGAACTTGATGACTATGGCTGGGGATTACACAATGGGAATCCTTACTCGGCTGGGGAATAAGGAAAACTCTGATGATCTCTACCGGGGATCAATCAAAGGAAAACCTGGATCTGCTGGAGAAAAAGGAAGACTCTGATGGCTTCTGCGGGGAATTGAGAATCTTCGATCTGCTAGGGGATTAAAAATTCTGAAAAATTCATGCCGAGAGTAAAGAAGACTCTAGCAACTTCACTGGGGAATTAAGAATGAGAATCTTCATTTTGTTAGGGAGTAAAAACTCTGTGGGGAATAGCTATATTGCTGGAGAGTAAGCTATCCTGCTGGAAAGTAAGTTCAAGACTCTGGGGGAAGAGGCTTATTCCTGTTTGGAAAAAGTTCAGGAGTTTGGGTTGTATGCCAATCTACTGGGGAATTATCCGGAGGTTGGGGATAAGACAAAAGTTAACTGTTATCTGGTTGATTCTCATATTTTAAGATAACTTTCTGGGGAATCTGGAGAAACTGAATGGTTTCTGCTGTAGATTGATAGTCTCAGCTCCGCTGGGGATCTTAATGACATGCTGATTTGATTATGGAAATTTTGACTCCATTGGGGAAGAAGGTTTCATCTTCGCTGAAGGTTTGTAGTTTAAAGTTTCTGCTCCGCTGGGGATTGGGAGTTGGAAAACTTAACTCTGATGGGGATTTTGAAATTTAACTCTGCTGGGGATATGTATTTCAAAGTTTTAGCTCCGCTATGGACCTAGATGATGTACTGCAGGGGATTTCTTTTGGAATAGCCTAAAGACATCTTCATATACTTTCAACCTGTCAGTAATTATTCTTTCATATTTCGTTTATTTGTAAACAGTAATTATATTCAAATGCATATGCTCATTTAATAAATCATTTGGACGTTTTCAAATAAAACACAAGTGTAAAGAAAAAGAAAAGGCAAATAATTTTCTGCACTTTGAAGTATCTTTGTATTAACTTTGTGTAAGTATTTTGTACAAAGGAGACAGACATCCTAATAAGAGAATGTTGTCATAAGAATGAGAAAATTTTATACAAAGAAAGATGGCTATGTGTAAAAATTCCATGGGGTTCCCATTCTGCTATAGCCTTCATAACTCTGAATATCTTGTCCATTCGTTGCTTCGTCCGAGGATGACTGGATTGATCAGAAGCCAGGAGCTTGTCTGGTGAAGAGATTGTCCTTAAAGTGATCCGATGAGACATAGTCATATGCTTTAATTCCCTAACTTTTGCCTGGACCGCCCTTTCGGGTTTTTGATCCACCGGGAAACCCTTTTTTGCCCAAGTCGCCCTTTCGGGTTTTCAACTTGCCGGGTGTACAGATTTTTTTGTTTATTTCTAATTTTTGCCTGAACCGCCCTTTCGGGTTTTCGGTTCACCGAGAAGCCCATTTTTGCCCAAGTCGCCCTTTCGGGTTTTCAACTTGTCGGGTCGTTTATGCGTAGTATCTTTTGACTATGTCTGCGTTTGCAGGGTGCAGCAGGTCGTCGCCATCCATGGTGGTCAGGATCATTGCCCCACCTGAAAAGATGTTTTTGATCAAAAATGGTCTTTCGTAGGTAGGAGTCCATTTTCCCCTGGGATCACTTTGCGGCAAGATGATCCGCTTGATTACAAGATCCCCAACTTGATATACTTGTCGTCTGACTTTCTTGTTGAAAGCCTTGATCATTCGTTTCTGATACGCCTGACCATGGCAAACAGCAGTAAGTCGCTTTTCGTAAATCAAGTTAAGTTGATCAAGCCGGGTCTGAATCCAATCGTCTTCACTCAAACCAGCATCCTTCATGATTCTCAAGGAGGGAATCTGAACCTCGATAGGTAAAACAACTTCCATGCCATATACCAAAGAATAGGGTGTTGCCCCAGTTGATGTACGTGCCGTGGTACGGTACCCGTGAAGAGAAAACGGTAACATCTCATGCCAGTCCTTGTAGGTGACCGTCATCTTTTGAATGATCTTCTTGATATTTTTGTTCGCAGCTTCGACAGCACCGTTCATCTTTGGCCGATAGGGAGATGAATTGTGATGTTGAATCTGGAACTGTTTGCACAAGGCGGTGATCATAGAGTTATTCAGATTTGTACCGTTGTCAGTGATGATCCTGTCGGGGATACCATACTGGCAAATGAGGTCCTACTTGATAAAGCGGGAAACAACATTCTTTGTAACAGATGTGAAGGATGCTGCTTCGACCTACTTGGTGAAGTAATCAATGGCCACCAGGATGAAGCGGTGTCTATTGGATGTTGTAGGCTTAATCTCTCAAATCATGTCGATTCCCCACATAGCGAATGGCCAAGGAGTTGTTAGGACATTGAGAGGAACTGGAGGAATATGTACCTTGTCAGCATAGATTTGGCATTTGTGACAAGTACGGGAATGTTGATGGCAGTCAGCTTCCATGGTAGACCAGTAGTAGCCTGCCCGTAGAATCTTCTTAGCCATCGTATGACCGCTTGAGTGGGTGCCAAAGGTACCATTGTGCAGTTCAACCATGATTTGTTCAGCTTCAACTTTGTCTACACAATGGAGCAGGATGCAATCATGATTGCGCTTGTATATGATACCATTGCTCAAGAAGAACTTAGTTGAGAATCTCCTTAAGAACTTTTTGTCGTTGACTGAAGCTCCTTCAGGGTATTCTTGTGCTTTTAGATACCTTTTGACTTCGTGAAACCAAGGTCGGTCCACTACTTCTTCGGTATTAATCTCATGAAAATGTGCAGGTTCATATATCTGCTCAATGGTGATTTGGGGAGCCTCATTATCCCAGTTAAGTTTAAACATGGAAGACATTGTAGCTAGAGCATCCGCTAGCTGATTCTCTTCTCGCGGGAAGTGCTCGAAGGTGATCTGCTCGAAATGTGGTAACAATGTCAGGACATGTTCTTTGTAAGGTATAAGGTTAGGATGTTTAGTATCCCACTCTCCTTGGATTTGACTGATAACCAAAGCGGAGTCCCCAAATACAATCAAGGATTTTATTCCCAAATCAATAGCAGCCTTGAGACCAAAGATACAAGCGTCATACTCGGCCATGTTGTTGGTGCAGCTGAAGCAGAGTCTAGCGGTGAAAGGTGTATGGCAACCTTCCAGAGAGATAAGTATCGTGCCGATACTTTTTCCCAATGCATTAGAGGCACCATCAAAGTACAGGGTCCATCGGGATCCTTGTTCAGGTCCGTCATACGGTCTGTTTTCTTTAATGTTGCTTAAAGTCATGATATCCTCGTCGGGGAAGTCGAACCTCATAGATTGGTAATCTTCGACAGCTTGATGGGCCAGATGATTGGCTAGTACACTCCCCTTTATAGCTTTTTGGGTCGTGTACTGTATATCATAGTCGGTGAGGATCATCTGCCATCTAGCAATTCTTCTGTATATAGCAAGCTTCTCGAAGATGTACTTGATTGGATCCATCTTAGAGATCAATAAAGTGGTATGTGTCAACATATACTGCCTTAGCCGGCGAGAAGCCCATACCAAAGCGCAGCAAGTTTTCTCGAGCAGTGAGTATCGGGTCTCACAGTCGGTAAACTTTTTGCTAAGGTAATAAATGGCATGCTCTTTTCAGCCAGACTCGTCATGTTGGCCCAGTACGCACCCCATTGAATTCTCCAAAACAGTTAGATACATGATTAGAGGTCTTCCTTCAATGGGAGGCATCAAGATAGAAGGTTCCAACAAATACTCATTGATTTTATCGAAAGCAACTTGACAGTCATCATTCCATTTAACCACCTGATCTTTCTTCAACAGCTTGAAGATTGGTTCACAGGTAGATGTTAGGTGAGAAATGAACCTTGTGATGTAGTTTAGGCGTCCCAAGAAATCTCTAACCTCCTTCTCAGTGCGAGGGGTAAGCATTTCTTGTATAGCTTTGACTTTGGCAGGATCAACCTTGATGCCTTTGTTGCTGACTATGAAACCCAAGAGTTTACTGGACCTGACTCTGAAAGTGCACTTGTTAGGGTTCAGCCTGAGTTTGTACTCCTTCAACCTGACAAACAACTTTTGCAGATGGTCGAGGTGTTCTTCTTCCGTTTGTGAACGGGCTATCATATCGTCGATGTAGACCTCTATCTTATGATGTATCATATCATGAAACAAAGCCACCATGGCGCGCTGATAGGTTGCCCTGGCATTCTTCATTCTGAATGGCATCACTTTATAGCAGAACGTACCCCACTGTGTAACAAAGGTAGTTTTCTCCATGTCTTCAGGGGCCATTTTAATCTGGTTGTACCCTGAAAATCCATCCATGAAAGAAAATACCTTATACTGAGTTGTATTGTCGATCAAGATGTCAATGTGCGGTAGTGGAAAGTCGTCTTTAGGGCTAGCCCTGTTTAAGTCTCTATAATCCATGCACATTCTAACTTTGTCGTCCTTCTTAGGCACGGGCACAATCTTAGCAACCCATTGTGGATAGGAGGTAACAGCAAGAAAGCCAACATTGAACTGCTTCATCACTTCAGCTTTGATCTTTTCAGACATGTCGGGCCTCATGCGGCGAACTTTCTGTTTGATTGGTGGACAGTCTTCTCTTGTAGGGAGACAGTGAACCACAATATCTGTATCAAGTCTCGACATGTCTTCGTAGGACCTGGCGAAGATCTCAACATATTCATTCAACAGCTGAACTAATCGCTCTTTGACACTTGGCTCTAGGTTGGCACCCACTCTAACTTCTTTTCTGTCTTCCTCTGTTCCTAAGTTGATTGTCTCTAACAACTCCTCATGAGGTAGAATAGCCCTTTCTTACTGTTGTAACAGTCTAGCCAATTCTCCAGGCACTTCACAGTCTTCATGACCTTCGTATTCGGCATGATTGACCAGATCTTCAGAGTCACTAAAGGCCATAGCAGAATTGTTACCCATGGAATCCGGAATGGATGGGTACCTGCATTGGTGAGTGTGGGTGTGTGTAAGGGATATCCACCTTTAAACAAATAAGATGTAAAAAGAAAGAAAATGAACACAAAAGTTTATATATGAAAACGTCCATGATTCATTAAAATGGCATATGAAGATGAAAAATCAAACCCTTACAAATGGACCTATGTACCTCGGGTAAGGCACAAGGCTAAAAGTGTACGAATTGTTCAAAAATTATTACAAACCAACAGAAATGTTTGAAAGATAAATTACTGATTGATGAAAGTAATGGGAATAAAGTCCTTCGCCTCGCAATTGCTCAATCCTCCTTCAACGGTAGGGAAAATCCAGTCTTCATGGTTGTTCTCCTCTTCAACATCCTCCAATGCATTGACTCCATGATGAGTGATCTTCACTGGTGGTCCTCCATCCCGGGAGCGACGCACAGCCTTTTGAGCAGAAGCAGTGAAACCCAAGCCGAATTTATCAGATTTAAAGGGAAAGTCTGGAAGTTGCCCCCAGATTGTGCTTCCTCCTTCTTCAATCACAACCTTTGCATCTTTGAGTGAAGACATCCGAGGCGGAGGTCGGGTAATCATGGGTACAGAAGGCACTGCCACAATCTCCTCAGAAACTTCCTCGAAATGCTGAAAGGGGGTTTCTATGAATTCACCATCCAATTCCACATAGCGGAAAGAATTAAGATGGTTTATCATATATTCCTCTTCACCGTGAACTGTCACAATTTTCCCCTGAACATGGTACTTGAGCTTTTGATGCAGAGTTGAAGTAACGGCTCCAGCATGATGAATCCAGGGTCTTCCCAACAAGCAAGAATAGGAGGGACGGATGTCCATGACATAGAATATGGAATTGAAAGTTTCAGTACCCACTTTAATCGGGATGTCCACCTCCCCGTGGACCATCCGTTTAGAACCATCAAAGGCTCAGACAATGCTGTTGTTGGGCTTCAAAATTAGACCTTCACAATCTAGCCTATCCAATGCCTTCTTTTGTAAGACATTCAGCGATAAACCAGTGTCCACCAGAACATGTGCAAGAGTAGTCCCTCTGCATTCCACCGAGACATGCAGGGCGTCATTATGTTTTCTTCCTTTGACTGTTAGGTCAGTGTCGGAGAACCCTAAACCATTGTCTGCTGTTAGGCTAGCTACACATTCCTGGAACTGGTCCGTGGAGGTTTCCTGAGGCACGTGGGCCATCTTCAAGAATTTTATCAAAGCTTTGGCATGAGCTTTGGAACAGAGCAATAGGGCCAGCATAGAGATTTTTTAGGGGATTTGCCCCAGTTGCTCCACAACATTATAATCGCTTTTCTTAATTATTTTCAAAATCTCTTCCATTTCCTTTTGAGTAGTCTCAGGGATGACCAAAGGCTGAGCCCTCGTCCTGACGGGTGCTTCTTGGATCCCCTTCCCTTTATCAGCAACAATAGTAGAGGGTACAACCACGGAAGTTACAACTTCTTCAATAACTGGAGTTCTCGCAGATATGTTGACCGGCACTGGAGTAACCTTAGGAGCAATTGAGGGTCCGAAGATTTCCCTTGAAGGAGAAATCTCCGGAGAGAAAATTCTTCCGCTGCGGGTGACTTTACTCAGTCCAGCAATATTTCCAATGTCAGAAGTCTCTTCATTAGAACTTTCTTCATTTGATTCAATCTGCTTAATACCGTGGTAGAAGATCTCTCCTCCATAGTTCCACGGTATTGATTTATTGGACTTGTATGGGATAGGCCCCGGCATAGTTATCTTCAGAGGTGTAATCTTCAGATCAGATGTAATCTTAAGAGGTCTTTTGGAGACCTTGGAAAGATTGGTGGATATGGTGATTATAGCAACATCATTGACAGGAGTCAGAGTAACAGGAGTCTTTTCAAAAAGGATTTCTTGATTATCCATTAGGCGTTGGATACCTAACTTCAAAAATGGACAGTTGGTTGGTAAGGAGGAACAAAGGCAGCAATCTTTTTCACATCCTGGGAAAATCCCAGCCTTCAACAGATTTAACTTGATTATCAGTAACGGAGTCATCAAATCATCAACAGTAGCAACATACAAATCCTCTTCCACAACATGGGCATTGTGACCATGTTTTGGCATTGGAGCAGATATCACATTCGGCTTTTCGGGGGCGTCGAATTCCACTTCTTTAGCGTCTATTAAATCTTGGATTTTATTCCTGAGGGCCCAATAATTGTTGGTGTCATGCCCCAGGCTGTCTGAATGATAAGCACACTTAGCATTGGGATGGTAGTGTGGTGAAGTTGTATTCGGATTCTTCGGCGCCTCTCTCAAACTGGCCAGGTTTAACTTTAATAGATGAGGGAGAACCTGAGAAGGTGTCATATTTATCCGGGTGTATTGTCGTGCGGGCCTTTCTACCCTTGCTTGGTTGGTTCTGGGTTGATTGTTTCTGGGCTGATCAGCTGCTGACTTCTGAATCATTACAGCCCCCACCACTGGCCGGCGCTCAACTCTTCCTTGACCTCTCTGGGAGTAGACATCTGAGACTTCTTTCTTTTCTGGAAAATTCTTTTTGATGGCAGCGGAAGCAGATGCATCCTTTTGAATTTTTCCGCTCTTAATGCCGGCTTCAACTCTTTCGCCAATCAGAATTAACTCGGTGAACCCCGCAGACGAACTTCCGATCAAGTGATTGAAGAATGGACCTGACAGGGTCCCCAAAAACATATCCACAAGCTCTCTCTCAGACAATGGTGGCTGCACCCTTCCAGCCAAGCCTCTCCATTTCTGGACATACTCCTTAAAGCCTTCATTAGAGACCATGCCCATACTCTGTAATTGAGTACAATTTAGTGCTAAGTCCGCATTATATTGATATTGTCTGTAGAAGGCAGCAGCCAAATCCTCCCAATTGTGCACATCAGACCTCTCTAGCTGGTAAAACCAATCTAACTGTATCCTAGAAAGACTGTCTTGGAATAAATGAACCCACAGGTCCTTGTCAGAAGAATGAGGTTGAATTTTTCTGACGTAAGACCGCAGATGCATCTTTGGACAAGACAAACCATCATACTTAGCAAAAAGAGGTACTTTAAATTTGGGTGGAATGACAATCCCAGAAACCAACCCTAACTCTTCGAAATCCAGTCCAGGCACCCTTTGCACTTCCATGGCTGCCAGACGCTCTTCCAGATTATTGTACTTGTCATCTGCAGGAGGATATTGTTGTTCAGGATAGTCTTCATCCTCCTCCTCTTCTTCTTCCTCTGACTCAGATTGCACGACAGTTCCTTTACCTTTGCCAACCCCTTCATCAGATGTTGAGGGGAAATCCAGGACCCTTCTAGCTTGGTTCTCAAATCTTCTTCCCATGGTAGCCACACCAACTCTCTTCTTTTTCTTTTTCTCTTTTTCCTTTTCCAGCAATGTTTTGAGATCCTCCTGACCCTTTGCCAAGGTCATGAGTAGTTGCTGGAACTGTGAATTCTGCGCCTGTAAGTCTTTGACCGTCTGCTCTATATCCATCTTGCTGAAATAAACAGCAGAGAGATAAGAAGACCTGGTGTGAATACTTGTTTATGCATATGATGAATGATATGTATTCATGTAATGCATTCAAGGATTCATAAATTCAAATTTGTTGTAAACAAAAATAATACACGTCATATTAATAAGATAGAATTTGTTAGTACATAAATGCCCCATGGGAAAAATAATATAAAATTCTAATGTAAAAAGACGTTGCGCATCCTTTTTGGTGCAATGTAGGTGTTGTGAGTCTGCTCTTCATGAAGTTGGCGAGTAAGTTCCAAAACCTTCTTCTCACTGGCGTAGAATTGGGCTTCAAAAGTATCGCGTTCTCCCTTGAGCTGTATCCAACTCCTTTGCAAATCTTCTAGTGATGTTGGCATGTCAGGATGTAGGAGGGTGTATAAAACCTCTCCTTCCAAAACAGCCTCTTTGATTACAGGAAGAATGTAGGGGTAAGGCATCATAAGACTTTGGGTGCGGGTTCGTACCCACTTGAGGTAAGGCTCAAGGGGCATGGAATTCTTGTGTCCCAAGGTCTTACTGTCCACCTTGTTGGGCATCCTCCAAGCTCAGATAAACCTTTGTCGAAGTCCTTGATCGTTGTTGTCGAAGTCAAAAACCAAGTCTGGAATCAGCATGTCATGAGGGCCATCCCTTCGCGCATACCCAAATTGTCTCAGAGCCAAGAAAGGGTTGTAGGTGATGCCTCCCATAATGCCAAGTAGAGGGACATTAGGAAATTCCCCACAACGATCAATGATGATAACATTTTCTCTGGATCGAGAACACCAATGAACATCTGAATGTGTAAGAGTCATCAATCGTTGTGACCACCTTAAACCTTGCTCATTCTTCAAAACTGATTGGGGAAGGTGAGAAATAAACCACCTTGCTAGAAGAGGAGTACAGCACATGAGAACACCTCTTTTTCTCATTTTTCGTGTGTGAAATGAGTGGAGGATATCTCCAAGTAATGTAGGCACCTGATTGCGAGTCATAAAGATTTTGACAGCATTGACATCTATAAGATGGTCAGGGTTTGGGAACAAGACTAACCCATAGATGAGAAGAGCCACAATCTTCTCAAAGGCTTGTAGGTCCAATGAATTCCAGCATTCTTGAGCTTTCTCAAACAGAAACTTTGTCAAGAAACCCTTGACACCACTTCTGGTTTCCCAATGACCTTTTACATCAGATGGTTGCAAGTGTAGGGCTTGAGCAACATATTCTGGCTTTGGATCTCTTTCAGTACCGTTGTAGGGTAGTTGATGGAGAATAGGAATCCTCATGAGTTGAGAAAATTCCTCCAAAGTAGGCACTAACTGGTAATCAAGAAATGTGAAACAGTGGTGTAGGGGGTCAAAGAACTGGAAGAGAACTTTCACCATGTCTTCCTCTATGTTGGAGTTGACCAAGTTGAGAAGTCTACCATGTCTTTCAGTGAATGGAGAATACTCTAGAATCTTGGAAGCAAGCTCCTTGAGTTGAGGAGGGATTCTCACAAGGTTGACCTGAATAGTTTTCTGGCGGAGTGATTCCATTACCTATAAAACAGGAACAAAGATGAAGATCCAAACCCTTGAAATGGTTAGTGGATGCATATGATATTTCATGATGCTCATGATGTTTATGCATAAGTATATATGTACAAACAAGTCACACAAATTCCTAGTTTCAGGCTTGCATGGGGTTTCATAGGTAAGTACCCTCTTGAAGTTTAGTTGGCTCAACCTGTCCTATAAATAGTAACCGGGTTCTAAGGAGCTCAATATCACTGGATTATTTTCTGTGTTCATTGTTTCAGTTTAGCCACTTTACTGGCGACCAAAATATTCCAAGAAAACAAACCTCAATGAGTGTAGTATCGAGTATCTACCAACTTCAGACTGCACCAAAGTCGGTCATCTCACTACCCCTAAAAAGGACAAGATGGTCAAGTAAAGGTTCTAAAAGTCCATTAGTGCTTCATGACATCACTCAGCGGCCCCGTATTCTCTTTGATTAACTCAAAGGCTACCGGTACCCACAAATATGTCGTACTAATATAGCTATTGCTTCAACCATGTCGGTATACCCTGCACAGTTTCCACAATGTATTGTTATTTACCTATGAATATTTCCCAAATCCGGGTAGAGGATTTCAAACCCAAACAATAGAACCAAATGTAAAGCAATCAAAGCAAACAAGATAAGCATGTAAAGGTGATCTAAACCCTAAGGTAACCCCACTTTTAGATTCTTCCCCAGCAGAGTCGCCAGTTCTGTGATACGGTGGGAGAACTGACTTGAGGTTTTGCGTTTGTGTTCGCAAATGTTTTGGTTTAGCAAGAGTCGCCATCGACTTTTTATTTTATCCAAAGGAAAGGTCAAAAAGCACAGGAAAGACCTTTGAGATGTTTTCTTGGGTTCGGGGGGGTAGATTATGAAAAGGGAAGGTGCTAGCACCCTTTTCATCCATGGTTTTCCATTAGCTCTTAGTTACTTGTTTAGATCACTTGCTTTTGTTTTTCAATTGTTTGAAATGGTGCTTTGTGTGTGCTTTTGAAAATATTTTGAAAAGAGGCCTTGTCTAGGAAACCTTTGTAACAATTCTTGTTTGAATGTTTTACAAAGGTGTTTGTCTTTTGAAAAATGTTTCAATGCTTGAAAGTTTGTTTTGGGAAATGTTTTGAAATTGTGTTGGGATGTGTTTTTGAAAATAGAAAGGATGTTTGCAAGTTTGATCAAGTAACTAGGAGTTGTCTACCCTACTCAAAGATCTTTCCTATACATTTTTAACCCTTTTACATTGTTGTTTTACCATTATATTTGGTAAACAACCTTGTATTTGGATGTTAAACGGGACAGGCGCGGGTCATCGTATGACCATGATAGCAATTGTGCCAAGTATCTTTAGCAAATTTTTTTGAGGGACTAGATCATTTTTGTATAGGCAACCAAGATAGCGTCATCGAGGGACTATGATCTTTTGTTTTTGTTTTGTTTTGCCAAGATACCTAGCATGCATTGTGTTGTGAAACCCTAGAGGTGCTTGTGTGCATTGTGTTGTCATTTACATGCATTTTTGTCTTGTATTAGTCAAGCTATTTGTTTGATTTTGGATTTTTGCATACAAACCCTAATCTTTCTATCATGGCATATTTGAAAGCGATAAAGTGGGTAAAAGTAAATCTACCACTATTACAACATTGATATGGGGAGGAGAATACAATTTTGAATAGGGGATTATTTGCAAGAAATTAAAAAAACCTAAGATTATTACAACCATATTGAATTCTTTGTTCAAATAATAAATAAGCAAATATTTAAATAGACAATTAAATAAATATGCAATATATTATAAATATGCAAAAAAATGTTTTTGTATTATTTTTGTGTATGTAAAAAAATAAACTATTTAATGTATTAAAAATAAGAAAATAAAAGATTATTTTTATTAAGGGTGGAAACCCTAATTTGTTTTAAGAAAATATATATATTATGTATTATTTATTTATGTACAATAAAATAAAAATAAAATATATACAAAATGTTGAAAAATAAAAATATGTATGACAAAAATATTATTTAAGTGAAAAATAAAAATATAATATTTTTTTGTATTAATTATGAGTTTTTATTAAAGAAAATAAAAGTATATTATTAAAGTAATTATTTTTATGCTAGAAAAAATAATAAAAATAATAAAATAAAATATGAAAATTTATGAAAATATTTTTGATGATTTTTTATATTTAGGAAAAAATATTAAAAGTCAGAAATGTAAGAGAAAATAGAAAAATATGCAAAATAAATAGAAATGGGTCAGGGGGGTGCAGAAAGCACAATGGGGGGTGCAAAAAGTCATGCCAAGCCAAGCCCAGCCTAGATGCCATCATCCCTGACCTTGTGACAAGAAGAAACGCGCGCCATGGTGTTCAAAAACTGGAAATCCTGCATTTGTGCTTAAAAACAAAAACTTGCAACATGAAAGTTATAGAGCATGATCATACGATTCTAACCATATAAAAAACTTAATCTAACTCTCAAAGACCAGAGAGAATTTCTCTGGCCCTAATTTCTAACCTAACTTTTTCATAAAGTTCATCAATCAAATTCTCCCAACTTAGTTAACTTAAATGAAATATATGCATATGTACAACTCAAGGGCAATGAGTACTACATTTTTTATTCACAAACCTAAGCCTAATGATTTCTAAATAGAGAGATAGAAGTTTGAACTTTACCTGTTTCAGTTAAACTCGAGTATGGAAATGTAGGGGTTTTCAGTGAGGCCTGAGATGTTTGTGAGCTTGCTTGAATATCCTTTGACCTTCCCCAATGCTTAGTTTGCTTGAAACTTGCTTGAATAAGCTTGTAGAAGTCAATCTGCACAGTCAGAATTCAAAAATGGTGAAGCTTGAAAACAAGGTTACAGTTGCTGGCCAATGGTTGGGATAGCTTAGGTGGGTTGTTTAGAAGTTGTTTGAAGTGTTTGCAAGCAAAACGCATGAGTGGATTTTGCTTTGGATGTCAAAATGCAGAAGCTGCCTTGTTTTGCAAGTTTTTGGTGTTTTGGTGTTCAAGGGTGTTTGAGGACTGGCTAGCTCGTGTTCTTGACCTTAGGCAATATGTAAAAGTTGTTTGAAAAGTTTACAGTAGTTGGTTTTATCAGATTGCAAAGTTATGTGGTTTTTGCAAGTTGACTTGGTTTTGAAGCAAGAGTGTGAAATGACCAAGGCCAGGCCTGTACAAGCTAGCTCCAAGCATGCACAAAGTTGATGTACTTTCCCTGATATTTGTGGATGTTGTTTGCTGCAAAATACTTGGTGCATTGCTCAAGAGAAACAAATTGACATAAAGCATGCTTTACCAAAATGGCGTTGTTAACTTTTTGCCATTTTTAGATTAATCCTTTGTGTAATCTTCCATTGATCAGAACAATGCCATAATCCATTGAGTTTGCATTCTATTTTTGAGTGTGGAAGGTTTTAGATACCTGTAAACAAGTACCAGAAAGGCTGAATAGAAATTGCAACTTGTAGCAACATGAAAAATGCCATGGATCAAAGTGACATTTTGCCAAATTCAAACCTTCGATTCTCCCTAACCATAAACGATTTTGGAGAGTTCTTGGACATTTTGGAAATCTTGTAACATGCTATACAATCCATATTTGAAATTCATTTTGATATTCCTATGGGAACTATGTGAAAAATTTCCATGAAGATAGGTCAAAATCCTGCCTAAACTAGGGCAAAATTTCACTAAGTTAAAAGTTTCATGGACCCTTATTCCAAAAATCATAACTTGAGATCCAATCATATTTTGGGAAAACTTTTTGAATCAAAGTTGTAGATTTTGTGGGGGACTACAAATTTCATGTTGGAAGTTTTGTTTGAATCCAATTGCATCATGGTGAAAATGTTGGGAAAAGTTGGGAAAAAATAAGAAAATTTCATAACTTAGAAAATTTCTAAGCTATGAAAATTTTCAATCTTAAACCCTAATTTGCAAAATTAGGTTTCTTGATGAAAAAGTTTCATGTTTTGACACATCTTAATGAAAAATGACCCTTGGCACTTGATTTTGACCAAAAAGTCAAAGTTTGACTTTTCAGTGTACAATTGATTTTTGATCAGTTGATTGGAAAATTCATTTGTCAATCCAATGCTTTTGAGATCTTTTGAACCTTGTGAATAGGTCAAGATGATGCCATTGAGTCCTTTAATACATGCTTGAACCAAATTTACCATTGCCTAGGTGAAAAAATCAAAAATTGCCCTTTTGCAGTCAAAACCCTAAAAATGACCATTTTACCCTTTTGATTATCTGATCAAATTTCTTGAGGAGTTGTGGTCCAAACTTGATCAAATGGTTCATATGAGTTTATAATGTTGATGTGGATAAAAAATTATGAGGTTTGACTGTAAATTGGCCACAGTTGACATTTTCCCAATACAGTTGATTTCTATGTCAACTGTCCAATTGACGGGGCAAAAATTTGATTCAATGCTTGAAACTTGGTAGGGACAATCTTATAATCCAACATGATGTATGAAAGTCATATTGAGCATTGAAAGTCCAAAAATCCTTGTGCAAACTCAAACCCTAATTTCAGGTCAACAGTACAAGGAGATGTCTTGAGTAGAGCAAACCCTAGCTTGGTCTTGAGTCCAAAGAGTCTTGTGAGGGGAAATCTTGATAAAATGAGAGGGAAAATTTTGGGGTACAACAGCTCCGTTATTACATTAGGCGTTTCTGGGGGATCAAACTCAATCTCTTTCGCATCGATAAGGCCTTGCACCTTATTCTTTAAGGCCTAACAGTCACTTGTATCGTGCCCCGGGCTTTCAGAAAGATAGGCACATCGACCGTTCGGGTTGTAGCGAGGAGAAGTAGTATTGGGTTTCTTGGGAGATTCTTTTAAAGTTGCCAGATTGGTCTTCAGAAGGTGTGGCAAAACTTGAGACATGGTCATGTTGATCCGGGTAAATCATCTCATGGGCGCTTCTGGTTTGCATTGATAATTTCACTGCTGATTTGGCACAGGATTAGAAATCATAACAGCTCCTATCGCCGGGCGACGATCAGTTTTGTTTTGATTCCTATAGTCATATGCAGCACTGACCTCTTTCTTTCTAACAAAGGGCTTCTTCATCGTGCTCGAGTATGCATCTCTTTAAATTTTTCTACTTTTTATACCAGCTTCGACCCGCTCATCAGTCATGATTAATTCAGTAAATCCAGCTGAGGAACTCCCGATCAGGTGGTTGAAGAATGGTCCTGACAAGGTGCCAAGGAACATATCCACTAATTCTCTGTCAGATAGAGGGGGTTAGACTATGCCTGTGAGATCCCTACATTTTTTAGCATAGGTTTTGAAACCTTCACCTGTTCCCATAGACATGCTTTGCAATTGCGTCCTAGTCGGAGCTAAATCAACATTGTACTGATATTGTTTGTAGAAAGTGGCGGCCAACTCCTTCCAATTGATAGAACCAATCCAACTGCATCCCAGATAAGCTCTCTTGGAAGAAATGCACCCACAGATTATTGTCAGCCGTGTGGGGTTGAATCTTTCTGACGTATGACCTTAGATGTAGCTTCGGGCAAGAGACACTGTCGTATTTGGCGAAACTGGGGACCTTGAATTTTTGTGGGATGACAACCCCTGAGATGAGTCCTAATTCTTCAAAATCCAAACTGGGTACCCTCTGAATCTCCATAGCATTCAAACGATACTCTAGTTGTTTGTATTTATCATCAGCAGGAGGATATTGTTCCTCAGAGTAATAAGGCTCTTCCTCTTCCGCAGATGTTGGGTTGTTGTTCACTTCCTGGGTCCCGTCTCCTTGATTATCTCCTTCACTCGATGATGTTGCAAAGTCCAAAGTTCGTCTGGCTTGTCCTTTAAACCTTCTTCCCATGATCACAACACTGGTTGATTTCTTCGCTTTCTTCTTCTTCTCTTTGGCCAGCAGAGTCTTCAACTCCTCTTGTCCTTTTGTCAGAGCCAAGAGCATTTGCTGAAATTGGGCGTTCTGCGCTTGAAGATCTTTCACAGTCTGTTCAACATCCATCTCACTGAAATAAACAGTAGAAGGATAAGGTGACCTGTTATGAGAAACTTGTATGATGTTATGATGAATGAAGATGCAATATGCAAATGATTTCAAGGAAATTTAGAGATTTAAATTTATTCAAACCAAAAAAAGAAAACACGTTATATTAATAAAACCAAGTTTAAATACATCATGCCTCTTTGGGCTTATAATGAAAGAAACAAAATACAACAAAACTCCTAAGACAGAAAGACTGAACGCATCCTCTTTGGAGCAATGTAGGTGTGATACGGTGGGAGAACTGACTTGAGGATTTGCGTTTGTATTCATAAATGTTGTGGTTAGCAAGAATCGCCACCGACTTTTCTTTTATCCAAAAGGAAAGGTGAAAAAGCACAGGAAAGAACTTTGATATTGTTTCTTGAGTTCGAGGGGTAGGTAATGAAAAGGGAAGGTATTAGCACCCTTTTCATCGATGGTTTTCCATGAGCTCTTAGTTACTTGCTAGATCACTTGCTTTTGTTGCTTGAAAATGTGTTTGGTGTGGTTTTGAAAGTATTTTGTAAAATAGGCCATTTGTTTAGGCAATCTTTGTAATGATTCTCGTTTGTAAGAATGTATACAAAGATGTTTGTCTTTTTGAAAATGTTTTCAATGTTTGTAAGTTGTTTGGAAGTGTGTGTGTGTGTTTGTTTTTAAAAATAGCAAGGATGTTTACTTGAAAAAAATAGATCAAGTAACTAGGAGTACTCTACCTACTCAAATGTCTTTCTTGTTCATTTTTTATTCCTTTGACAATGTTGTCTTACCATTGATTTGGTAAGCAACCCTATCTTTGGATGTTAACGGGACGGACGTGGGTCATCGTATAACCATGATTAGCAATGTTGTAAAGTATCTTAGTATTTTCGAGGGACTAAGATCATTTTATAAGGTAACTTTGAATAGCGTCATCGAGGGACTATGATCTTTTGACTTTGTTTGTTTTACCAAGATACTTTGCATGCATAACATGGCTATTTTTGTATAAAGCAACCAAGTAGAGAAACCCTAAGGGTGTTTGTGTGCAAGTGTGTTTGATTGCATGCATGATTTTATCTTGAATTAGGATTTTCTATTTCATTGATTTTTATCTTACCATACATATCCTAATCACTAGCATTTACATTTGAAAGCGATAAAATGCAGAAATGTAAAGTCCTACGCTATTACAATATTTAGGGGGGAGTACAAATTTATGAATGGGGAGTACCAGCGAGAAAAATAAAGAAAATAACAAGGGAAAGAAAGAAAGAAAAAGGAAAAGAGTCAGCGTGCTGCTGAGAGGAAGTCAGAAGTTCTGACCCTGGCCTGCTGCAGGATAGCAACCTGTTAGCGAAAATGTATAGGTCAGAAGTTCTGACCCTGGTGCGCTGCAAAGCAGAAACCTGTTAGTGAAAATGTATGGGGTCAGAAGCTCTGGCTCTGCTGGGCACGCAGTAATTTTCAGAAGTTCTGATATTACTGATGATAAAACAGGCCCCATAAGTTCTGGCGTCAAAGTCAGAACTTGGTCTCCCTCCGTGCTAGTTAGAACATTTGCAATTTGGTTATTTTTCCACAAAACAGAAGGCATGCCTAGGACAGTTTCAACAGGTGTCATAGCGTTTCAGAAGTCAAAACCAAAAATCAGAGGCAAGTTATGTATTGATTCACTCCCTACTTAAGCATACAGAGGCGTGAAAATCTCAAAACATGCACAACATCAGAAGCATGATATCTACATTGTGTTTTTGAGCATGCAAATCTGGTGATGTTTAAGCAATGTGGTGAGGGTCAGCAAGTGCTTACCTTTCATCTAGAAAAAGTGGAGTGGAGTTAGCCTTAACTCTGATGATGTTCTGAACAGGTTCTTTGAATGAATGGAGGGTATATATATGAGTTAGAAAACTGTATGGGTGCTTCTTAGTCAAGAAATATTTTGAGAGCATATGGAGTTTGAAAGCAGGAGATTCAAAGTTAATGGTTGGTATGCTGTGTTTACAGCTTTTTTTTTAAACTCTGGGAATTTTGGGCATAGATTCAAGGTGCTTTCTTGCTAAAACTTTCTGTTTCTTTTCAGCAATTTTTCTGAACTTGGACCCCCTTTTTTTCAATGGACAATGGTGTTCTATTTATAGGCAAAACTTTGTGGGTTTTCAAAACGTTAAGTGGCGCTAATATCATGCACTAGATGCTGACTTACTCTTGAAGAAAGTTCATAAAAAGTTGTGATGATTGACAGCTTTTAGCCTAGGTTGGGCTAGTAAGCGATGATTAAGGAAAAGTGACACTCATGAGCGAAAAGTAGTGCATGAACCCATACCTAAATCTGCACAAGAGCGTTGTTATGCTGCACGTGGAGAGACCCTTTGGACAAATGCTCAAAAGTGTTGTGAGCATTAATAAGCATTAAATGGTGATGAGATTGGTCAAGAATAAAAAATCTTGTAATATGAGATTTACATCATTACTTAAATCTGAGCCAGCAGCTTCACTTCAGCATAGTCCAAAACAACGCACCCAAGTTCTGATCTTGGTATCCTGTTGTCTCAGCAAATTCTGAGGGTTCTCCAGGCTTTCCAGCATGTTTTATAATCTTTTGTTCTTACCTTGGCAGATTCTGACTGAACTTGAGTAGCTGCTGAAGAGCTACATTCTGACTGAATGTTAGCGTAGCTGCTGAAGAGCTACATTCTGACTGAATTGGCGTAGCTGCTGAAGAGCCACATTCTGACTGAATGTTATGTGTTGAGCCAAGTTTGCAACTTCTGACTGCTCCTGCCTGGAGGTTGGTTCAGAAGTTCTGAAGTGTCATTTTTCTTAAATGCTTTAGAAAAATTCTAAGTATTTAGAATTTAGCTTTTTCAAGATAAATTTTGACTTTTGAACTTCCTGGTGAAACAAACTTCATATTCCAACATGTCTTGATGAAATATGATTTTTGTGTTTTGATTTTGATCCAAAAACCAAAGTTTGACTTTTTAGCTTGTAAATGACCATTTTGCCCTTGTAGATGGCTTGCTTGGAAATGAATGATAATTCAAGGCTTGGATTTGTATAAGAGAGAACTTTGAGAATCCAGGGTGATTTTCCTGAAAAATGAGAGGGCAAATTTTGGGGTACAACAGCTGCCCCTGTTCAATCTTCTTTAACCTGAGGAGTTAGATTAGCGAGGTTTACCATTCGCGACTCGAAGGTGGAAGATGATTGGACACTAGAGTGCCCAGAAATTTGTGCTCAGCGTCAATAGGAGGAATGGGCTTAAAGATGCCATTTAGAGAGGTAATAAGATCTTGTTGGGGATGGGCTTGTGGATGCCATCCAAGAATGCTTGTTGAGATGTAGCTTGTATGTTTGGACATAAGAATGGCTTCCGTGTCTGGAGCGTATCTGAACTGTATCAGGAGTGTAGAAATCTGAATCTGAATGAGTACCAGAATAGCTTTCGTGTCTGGAGCGTATCTGAGCTGTATCAGGAGTGTAGAAATCTGAATCTGAATGAGTACCAAAATGGCTTTCGTGTCTGGAGCGTATCTGAACTGTATCAGGAGTGTAGAAATCTGAATCTGAATGAGTACCAGAATGTCTTCTGTGTCTGGAGCGTATCTGAACTGTATCAGGAGTTTGTATATTGTTATTGATAGTTGTTAACCTTATCCTGAAAAGGATAAAATGTTAGTTGAAACACCAAGTTATGTTACATGAAATATATGATGCAATGTATTGGCTTTATTGATGTTTATGATATATGGATGCAATGTATGTGTATGTGAGTTGATTTGCTATATTGCTATCTGCTCAGGGAAAATAAATCCCTGATTGTTGTTGAGGACATGTAAGTCTTCAGGTCTTAAAGTTGGAGTGGCGACTTCATTGGGGATTATCTATTGGGAGTGTTTATTCCGCTGGGGAGGATTGACAAGTAAGCTGTTATCCGGTCGGGTTCCAGCCTTCACAACAAACTACTGAGGAATTTGGAGAAATTGGGCAATTTCTACCGAGATTCGATAAACTAGAAGCTTTGCCGCTGGGAATTTTGTTCCGTTGGGGATGATGGAAAACTCTAAGGGGAGAAAGGTGATTTTTGCTTGCAAGAGTTCAGGCGTATTGGTTGTATGCCGCTCTATTCGGGAGTTACCCTTGGCCTGAGAGAATCAAAAAGTTAGTCGCTACTTGGTCGGATTCCAGGCTTTACAACAACCTGTTGGGGATAAGGAAGTTTACTGTTATTTGGCCGGATTCCAGGCTTCACAGTAACTTGATGTAGAATAGTCTACTGGGGAAGAGGAGTTATGGTCCTTTGATTTGTTGGCCAGATAGGTAAATTCAAACTAGGGGACCTGTAGTTTGTTGGCGATATGTGAATTTTCATGTCTTGAAGCTGAAGTTTTGATGAACTCTTGTCGAGAGGAGTAAATTTCATTGTAAGGGCAATGCCATGTATTGCTCGTAAGATTTGTTTGAGGAATCCTGAGAAACTTGATGACTTCTACTGGGGATAAAAACTTGAAATCTTGTTTCTGCAAGGGAGTTATTGAAAAATCTGTGGGGAATACGAAGTGGTCTAGGGACGTTTTCCTGCCTTTTCATCCTATCAATAATTGTCTTTCTCATCTTGTTTTATTTGTAAATAGTAATTATGTTCAAATGCATATGTTCATCAATGAATCATTGGACGTTTTTTGCAAACAAAACACAATTGTAAAGAAAAGACAAATAGTTTTTGTACTTTCAAAGAGACATTTTTGTATTAACTTTGAGTAAGTATTCCGTACAAAGGAGACAAACATTCTAGTAAGAGAATGGCGCCATAAAAACAAAAATATTTATGCAAAGAAAGATAGCTATGTATAATAATCCCATGGGGTTCCCATTCTGCTATAACCCTTGTATCTCCGAATATCTCGTCTATTTGTTGCCTCGTCCGAAGATGATTGAATTGATTAGAAACTCTGAGTTTGTTAGTGGAAGTCAAGAGGTTGTCCTCAAAGTGATCCAACGGGACATAGTCATACGCTTTTATTCCCTGACTTTTTCCTGGACCGCCCTTTCAGGTTTTCAGTCCACCGGGAAACCCTTTTTTGCCCAAGTCGCCCTTTCGGGTTTTCAACTTGCCGGGTGTACAGATTTTTTTATTTTATCCCTAATTTTTGCCCGAACCCTTTTGGTTCATTGGGATGCCCTTGTTTTGCGTAGGTACGTCATCCTAGCGGGTCTCTTATGCGTAGTATCTTTTGACTATGTTCGTGTTCGCAGGGTGTGGCAGATCGTCGCCGTCCATGGTGGTTAAGATCATTGCCCCACCGGAGAATATGTTTTTGATTACAAATGGTCCTTCATAGGTAGGAGTCCATTTTCCCCTGGGATCACTCTGTGGCGAGATGATACGTTTGATCACTAAATCCACAACTTGATACGTTTGGAGTCTGACTTTCTTGTTAAAAGCCTTGATCATTCGTTTTTGATACATTTGACCATGGAAAACGGCAGTAAGTTTCTTCTCATCGATTAAGTTCAGTTGATCAAGTCGAGTTTGGATCCAATCATCATCATTCAAGCCTGCATCCTTCATAATTCTCAGAGAGGGGATCTGAACCTCAATGGGTAAAACAGCTTCCATGCCATATACCAAAGAATAATGTGTTGCCCTGGTTGATGTGCGAGCCGTGGTACGATACCCGTGGAGAGCGAATGGTAGCATCTCATGCCAGTCTTTGTATGTGACTGTCATCTTTTGTATGATCTTTTTAATATTCTTATTTACTGCTTCGATAACACCATTCATCTTTGGCCGATAGGGAGAAGAATTATGATGCTGGATCTTGAATTGCTCACACAAGACGGTGATCATAGTGTTGTTAAGATTTGTACCATTGTCAGTGATGATCCTGTCGGGGATACCGTACCGGCAAATGAGATTTTGCTTGATGAAGCGGGCAACAACATTCTTAGTAACGGAAGCGAAGGAAGTTGCTTCGACCCACTTTGTGAAGTAGTCAATGGCCACCAAGATGAAGCGGTGTCCATTAGAAGTTGTCGGCTTGATCTCTCCAATCATATCAATTCCCCACATAGCAAAGGGCCAATGAGCCATCAAGACATTCAGAGGAACCGGAGGTACGTACACCTTGTTGGCATAAATCTGGCATTTATGGCAGGTTCTAGAGTGTTGGTAGCAATCTGCTTCCATAGTAGACCAGTAATAGCCTGCCCGTAGGATTTTCTTCGCCATCGTATGCCCACTAGAGTGAATGCCAAAAGTACCTTCATGTAATTCTGCCATGATTTTTTTCTCCTCAATCTTATCCACACACCGAAGCAGAATGGAGTCATGATTACGTAGGTACAGGATGCCATTACTCAAGAAGAATTTAGCAGAGAATCTCCTTAAGAACTTCTTATCATTGATTGAAGCTCCTTCCGGATATACTTGAGCCTCGAGATACCTCTTGACTTCATGAAACCAGGGCTGGTCCACTATCTCTTCAGTATTAATCTTGTGACAGTGTGCTGGTTCATCCATTCGTCCGATGGTGGTCTGGGGAGCCTCGTTATCTCAATTAAGTTTAAACATAGATGACATTGTGGCTAGAGCGTCTGCTAGCTGATTTTCTTCTCGCGGGAAATGCTCGAAAGTAATCTTCTCAAAATGTGGTAGCAATGTCAAAACATGTTCTTTGTAAGGGATAAGATTTGGATGTTTAGTGTCCCATTCTCCTTTGATCTGACTGATGACCAAAGCTGAATCTCCAAACACATTTAAAGATTTGATTCCCAAACCTATGGCAGTCTTGAGACCAAAGATGCATGCTTCGTATTCTGCCATGTTGTTCGTACAGTTGAAGCAAAGTCTGGCAGTAAAGGGAGTATGACACTCTTCCGGAGATATGAGTACAGCGCAGATACTATTACCAAGTTCATTGAAGGCCCCATCAAAGAAGAAGGTCCATCGGGATCCTTGTTTAGATCCGTCACATGGTCTAATTTCTTTACAGTTGTCTAATGTCATGATGTCTTCATCCGAGAATTCAAACTTCATGGACTGATAGTCTTCTACAGCTTGATGATCAAGATGATCAACAAATACACTGCCCTTTATAACTTTCTGGGTAGTATACTGTATGTCATATTCTGTTAGGATCATCTGCCATCTAGCTATCCTCCCAAACAGAGCAGGATTTTTGAAGATGTATTTTATCGAATCTATCTTAGATATCAACAAGGTAGTATGAGTCAGCATATATTGTCTTAGCCGGCGAGCATCCCATACCAGAGCGCAGCAAGTTTTCTCGAGCAGTGAATATCTGGTTTCACAGTCGGTAAACTTTTTGCTCAGGTAGTAAATAGCATGCTCTTTTCGGCCGGACTCGTCATGTTGCCCCAATACACACCCCATTGAGTTCTCTAAAACAGTTAGATACATGATCAGTGGTCTTCCCTCGACTGGTGGCATCAAAACAGGAGGCTCTTGTAAATATTCTTTGATTTTGTCGAAAGCAGTCTGGCATTCATCATTCCATTTGACTACTTGATCTTTCTTCAATAGTTTGAAGATTGGCTCACAAGTAGATGTTAGGTGAGAAATGAATCTGGAAATATAGTTCAGGCGTCCCAAGAATCCTCTGACCTCCTTCTCATTACGAGGAGCAGGTATTTCTTGTATTGCTTTAACCTTTGCAGGATCGACCTCAATACCCTTGTTGCTGACGATAAAACCTAGGAGTTTATCGGACCGTACTCCGAATGTGCACTTGTTTGGGTTCAACCTTAGCTTATACTTTTCAACCTTTCAAACAACTTTTGCAAGTGATCAAGGTGCTCTTCTTCTGTTTGTGATTGGGCTATCATATCGTCTACGTAGACCTCTATTTCATGGTGTATCGTGTCATGAAACAAAGCTACCATGACGCGTTGATAGGTTGCCCCAACATTCTTCAGTCCGAATAGCATCACTTTGTAGCAGAATGTGCCCCACTGCGTGACAAATGTAGTTTTCTCCATATCCTTAGGTGCCATTTTGATTTGGTTGTAACCTGAGAATCCGTCCATGAAGGAAAACACTTTGTGTTGGGCCGTATTGTCAACCAGGATATCTATGTGGGGAAGTGGAAAATCATCTTTAGGGATGGCCCTATTCAAGTCTCTATAGTCCATGCACATTCGTACTTTTCCGTCCTTTTTAGGCACGGGAACAATGTTGGCAATCCATTGAGGATAGGAAGTGACGGCCAAGAATCCAGCGTTGAATTGTTTCATGACTTCCGTTTTGATCTTCTCCGACATGTCAGGTCTCATGCGGCAGACTTTTTGTTTTACTGGTGGACAGTCTTCCCTTGTTGGCAGACGATGTACCACGATGTCTGCATCGAGTCCCGGCATATCTTCATATGACCAAGCAAAGATTTCAACATAATCATGCAACAGCTGAATCAGACGCTCCTTGACACTCGGCTCTAGATTGGCACCCACCTTGATTTCTTTCTTACCATCCTCGGTACCTAAGTTGATTGTGTCCACCGGTTCCTCATGAGGCTGAATAGCTCTTTCCTCCTGTTATAGAAGTCTGGCCAATTCCCCTGGTACTTCACAATCTTCCTCACCTTCGTCTTCGGCTTGGTAGATTAGATTCTCAGAGTCACAAAAGGCCATAGCAGTATCGTTATCCATGGGATCCGAAATGGATGGGTACCTGCTGTTGTACCCCAAAATTTTGCCTCCTATATTCCTCAAAACATTTCAATAAGAATCTCCAAGTGGCTCAAGGTTGCTCAAGAATTGGTCATACAAGTCATCTCCTAAGGCAGTCAACCCCAAATTAGGGTTTTGTGTTGCATCAAGATACTTGAATCCAAATGACCTCAAGTTCTCCCTAATGTCCTAATGTGTTCTCAAGATCATCCATGACAAATTTCAAGCCTTACAGAGGAAGTTTACTCAGTCAATTGCTCAAAAGGTCCAAGAATCGACTATGCTAGGGCAAAAGTCAACTGTGACCTACCTACAGTCAAAATTCAAGATTTTTTGTCAACATTCTCATTTTGAAGTATATTTCATCATTTGATCAAGGTTTGATCATGATTTATCAAGGATTGCTCAAGATTCATCAAGACTCAAAAGTTGCTAAATTAGGGTTTTATAGGAAAAGTCAACTCAACTTTGACCAAGCATAATTTTCTCATACTTTATGATAAATGACCCATCTAAAGCTCATTTTGAAGAGGATGAAATTTCCTACACTCCATCTTCATACCCCAAGATCAAATAATATACTCACAAGAAGTTATAAATTTGGACATTATAGATCATTTTTAAAGTCAACAAAAACACCTTTTTTTCCAAAGCTAATAACTTGAGCATGGAACATCAAAATGATATGAGACCAAAAGGATTGGTTAGAGGACATCTCAAGCTTTCTAAAAGGTCTAAGAACACTTCCAAAAGTTCAAAATTGAAGATGTTATGCATTGTTGAAGTTAGACATTTTTGCAAAATTGCCAAAAGTCAACTATCCCCAAAACTTCAAATTTTGTCGAATGGGCCCATTCTTTTCCACTTGATTTGAGCTTGCATCATTGACCACGTGTCCTAGCTTCATCCATGAGCCCATATCTCTTTTTTATTATTTTATTTTATTTTTTATTGAATTTATTCATTTTAAATCAAATTAAATCATATAAAATCCCAAACTTTGATTACCTAAGATTTTTTGGCTATTTCAGGTCTTAATTATCATCATGATCATCATCAAACTCGAATCATACAATATCATGTGCAAAAAGATTGAAAATTGGCAAAATTGGAAAGTTTTAAAGAATCAATCAAATCAAATTCCAATGCATTGATTTAGAGAGATTCATTCCAAATTTGTTACCCTAGCACATTGTACCATACATAAAGAAGCCAGAGGAATCGAGACAAGGGTGAGAGGCTGCAAGAAGAGACAGAATAGAAATTGAAAAAAGTCACAAAAAGTTAGAGATCGAATCCATAGCTAGAGACATTTTCAGAAGTTGAGACCGGTCCCAATCGTTTCCTGGACGTACACTGAACCTTCCTGGATCAAAAGCAAGCTTGCTCATACGCCTAAATGCGCTGTAAGTGTCAAGATAATCCGCTCTGTTCTTGAAATCGTAATTCATCATTCTTGCATCATTTAAGTAAATTATTGGTATATTTGAGATCCTCATAACATTTCCAAACTATTGGCATTATTCAATTTTGTTTATCTGACCTATACTGCAAAATACCATAGCTAGGGTTTCGTGGATATTTTTGGGTGTTTTTGTTTCAAGAATAATTGGCCATCAAGAAGGGTATGGTTATGATCGGGATGATGAGACGAGCACAACCATACCCTTAGAATTCATTTTCATGGCTTACAGCGGATTTTGGAGTATGCACGACTTGTAGTGACGGCCTGTGTCCGTAGCTATAGGTTTTATAGGGTTTTAGCCACGGATGGAAGATTGAAGACGATGTGTGGCGCCTCCTCATTGGGCCATTCAAACCACGCGCGTTTTTTATATTTTTCTGGCTTTTGACTTGTTTTCTTTTATTATATATTATTTGTATATTATTAACAAACAAAGCCAAGCAGCCTAGTGGTGAGCGTGTACATCCAATATCCTACAGGACCTGGGTTCGAATCTCAGGTCCCTCAAATTTCTATTTGATTTTTTCTTTCATGCAATTGTGTGTGTAGTCCAAGCGTGCAGCCCACCATAGTCTATCAAGCATCCAGTGGCCAGATGGCCAAAGGCCAAATCTGGTGGCCAAAAGTTGATGGTCCACCATAAACCAAGTCAACATGCGCTCACCTGATCTCAAAAGTCAACAAAGGGCCAATTCTAATGGGCCATAGGATTGCTATTCAGACCACCAAAATTAGGTCCAAACCTCTTCTCTTTATTTATTTTATTTAGTATTTGTTTTATTGATTTAATTGTTTTATTAAATTCTAACCAATCAAAAATTCTTTTCTTATAAAATAAAATCACCAAAAATATTTTCTTTATCAAATCAAATTTTATTTTTTTTATTTTATTAATAAATACTAATTAAATTAATTTAGGTTTTAATTAGAATAACTTTAACTTATTTTTTGTAAATAATTAAAATTAACTAGACTTAATTATGTTTTACTAATTCAATTAATTTTTATTTCTTTCTTAAAATACCAAAAACCCAAAAATAACTTTTTTCATTAATTAATTTATTTATTAATTTAGTAATTAATTTAAGTTAATTTCTTTCCTAAAATAAAAACAACAAAAAAGATATTTCTCTCAAAAAGGGTCAAAACCCTAAATTTGCGCTCGATTTAATTTCCCGCACGCGATTTATTTATTTTTATCATATTAATGTACTTGCCTCCGGTTTGTAATAGTTAATAGGACCTTTTATTTATTTTTTATCGCTTTATTTACTTTTAAAGGGTTTGTCTTTGGCCATGTAAATACCCGACGCCTTGTAATTTAAATTCCGCATTTTATTTTCTGCAAATTATAACTGTTAGATGTTTGATAATAGGATGGCATGACAAGATTGAATGTTTTAACCTAAAATCAACTTAGATCACCCTTAACATGTACAAATATAAATTAACTGAAAACGACACACTCGCACATGCGCACTCTTAGGGTATACCCCACTTGGTTGCCTTCGTACGCGGTCATTGAGTATAGGTCATTTAGAGGCCGCCCTCTTGTCTAAAAGATCATAGTCGCCTCGAAATGGTTACCTCGGATATTGTTGCCTCAAAACAAATGATCTAAGACATTAGGGTTACCGCTAAGGCATCCTAACATTGCTTTGGTGACCGTAAGTCCCTAATTCTAATTGACCCTTAAAACTCCAACGACGATGCTACCTACTCATCAATAGTGGGATAGCATTGTCTAAAGGAAGATAGCATAAAACGATTCCTTTTTCGAGTAGGTAGATGGTTCTTAGATACTTGCTCTTTCAAAACAAAATAAACTTTTCACACTTACACTTTTCGAACAAAGTTTTCAAAAACACTTCATACACTCTTGAGGACAGAAGCAAGAGTTAAATCGAAGTTTCAAACAAAAACTTTTCAAAACCTACAAGCACAAAGAAAGCAAATTTTGAAAACAATATGAGCAAGTATGTAAGAGCCCGTGGATAACCACGGATAGAAAGGGTGCTAACACCTTCCCTTTCTATAATCTACCCCCTGAACCCGAGAAATATCTCGAAAAAGGAATTTTTTTGTGCTTTTTTCCTTTCCTTGTTGGATAAAATAAAAGTCGGTGGCGACTCTTGCTTACCGCGACATTTTGTAAAAATAAACATAAAACGCAAACCAGCATTCCAAAAACAGTCAGTTCTTCCCACCGTATCACACCTGCATTTGTGAGCGTGGGTGTGTGTAAAGGTATAACCATCTTTTAAAAATAAAATGTAAAAGAAAAACAATGAGCACAAACAGTTTATATGTGAAAAACGTCCATGATTCATTGAATGTCATATGAAGATGAAATAAAAACTCTTACAAATGGACCATTGTGCCTCGGGCGAGACACAAGGTTTTGAATGTGCGAATTGTTTGTGAATATTACAAGTCCAACAGAAAGGTAAAGATAAATTACTGAGGGATGAAAGTTATTGGGACAAAATCTATGGCCTCCCAATTGCGAAGTCCTCCATTGATAGTAGGAAATATCCAATCCTCCAAGTTGCAATCCTCTTAACCATTTTCCACTGCATTGACCTCTCGGTTGCTAATCTTCAGGGGTGGCCCTCCATCACAGGCACGGCGCACAACCTTCTGAGCACCTGAAGTAAACCCTAAGCCAAATTTGTCAGATTTAAATGGAATGTCCAGAAGTTGCCCCCAGATGGTGCATCCACCCTCCTCTACTACTGCCTTGGCGTCTTTCAGAGATGACATCCGGAGTGGAGGTCTTGTGATCTTGGGAATATGGGGTACCGTCTTGGTCATTGCTACCTCTTGAGGAACCTCCTCGAAATGTTGAAAAGGAGTTTCTATGAACTCGCCATCCAATTCTACATACCAGAACGAATTGAGGTGGCTAATCATATACTCTTCCTCTCCGTGGACAGTGATAATCTTTCCCTGCGCCGGATATTTCAGCATTTGGTGTAATGTGGAGGTGACAGCACCGGCATTATGGATCCATGGTCGTCCTAGCAGACAAAAGTAAGATGGGCGGATGTCCATTACATAGAAGGTTGAGTTGAAAGTCTGAGTCCCAACCTTTATGGGAATGTCCACCTCCCCGTGGACCATCCTCTTTGAACCATCAAATGCCCTTACAACTATGTTACCGGGCTTCAACGTTAATCCTTCAGAATCTAGTCTGTCGAGAGCTTTCTTTGGTAAAACATTCAAAGATGAGCCGGTATCTACCAAGACATGAGCCAGAGTCGTTCCTCTATATTCCACAGAGACATGCAATGCCTCGTTATGCTTTCTTCCCTTTGGTGTCAGATCGGCATCTGAGAAGCCTAGGCCATTATCAGCTGTCAAACTGGCCACACAATCTTGAAATTGGTCAGCAGACATCCCATAAGGCACATGGGCTGTCTTCAGAAACTTCACCATAGCTTTCGCATGTGCCTTCGAGCACAGTAACAAAGCTAGCATGGAGATTTTGGAGGGAGTTTGCCCCCAACTATTCAACTACGTCGTAGTCACTCTTATTTATTATTCTCAGGATCTCCTCTATTTCCTTTTTGGAGGTTTCGGGGATAGTCAGGGGTTGAGCCTTCGTCCAGACAGGCTTTTCTTGAATACATTTCCCTCAAGTTTCAGCAGTAGGAGTAGGGATAACAACAGGGGTTGTGTCGTCTTTGTCGATATGAGTATTTTTAGATATGATTATTGGTACGGAGGTAACCTTTGGAACAGCCACGGGTCCAAAAATCGCCTTTTGAGGGGAAATCTCTGGAGAGAAGATTCTACCACTACGGGTAGTCTTACTGGTTCCGGCAATATTACTAATGTCGGAGTTTTCTTCTTCGAGGCTCATCTTCTCGGTGGCCAGCCCATTTTGTTTGATACCATGGTAGTAGATGTCTCCACCGTAATTCCACGACACTGTTTTGTCTGATTCATACGGGACCGGCCCGGGCATTGTGATTATAAGAGGAGTAGTTTTGGAACCGATGTAATCCTAACGGGTCTTTTGGGGACCCTGGAAGAATTGGCGAAGATGGTTATGATTGAAACGTCTTCAACAGGAACAGGTGAAACAGGAGCACTTTCAAACAGAATCTCTTGGTTGTCTATCAAGCATTGAATGCCTGCTTTCAACAAAGGGCAGTCAGTTGGTAAGGATAAGAAGAGATGGCAGTCTTCATTACAACCCGGGAATATACCAGCTTTTAACAAGTTTATCTTAATGATCGGGAGCGGAGTCAAGAGTTCATCAACTGTGGCGACAAACAAATCTTCTTCAATCTCATTGGTGTTATGACCATGTATAGGCATGGGAGTAGAAATGACGTTTGGTTTATCGGGTGCATCAAACTCAATCTATTTTGCATCTATAAGGTCCTGAATTTTGTTATTCAGGGCCCAACAGTTGTTAGTGTCATGACCTGGACTTTCGAAATGATATGCGCAGCGGGCATTTGGGTGATAATAAGGAGACGCCGTGTTGAGGTTCTTTGGAGCTTCCTTCAGGGTTGTCAGATTAGATTTCAGAAGATGTGGTAAAACCTGGGCTAGAGTCATACTGATTTTGGTGAATTTCCGGAATGGCCTTTCCACCCTTGGTTGGTTACCTCCTGGTTGATCAGATGTAGGCTTGGGGATCGTAACAGCTCCTACCATTGGTCGGCGTTCAGCTTTCCTTTGGTTCCTTTATGGGTAAACAGCAGATACCTCCTTCTTCCCAGTAAAAGGCTTTCTCACAACTGTAGAGGCAGATGAATCCTTCTGGATCTTTCCACTTTTTATTCCAGCTTCCACCCTCTCTCCGGTTAGTATTAATTCAGTAAATCCAGCAGATGAGCTTCCAATCAGATGGTTGGAAAAGGGGCTTGACAGAGTGCCTAAGAACATGTCCACTAATTCCCTTTCGGACAGAGGGGGTCGTACTCTCCCAGCTAGATCTCTCCATTTCTGCGCGTAATCCTTGAAACCTTCATTGGAAACCATAGCCATACTCTGAAGTTGAGTATGGGTAGGCGCCAAATCTGCATTATACTGGTATTGCTTATAGAAAGTTGCGGCGAGATCTTCCCAGTTGTGGACGTCGGCCCTTTCCAATTGGTAAAACCAATCGAGTTGTATTCCAGATAGGCTATCTTGGAAAAAGTGCACCCATAGATCTTTATCGGCGGAATGCGGCTGGATCTTTCTCACATATGATCGGAGGTACATCCTAGGACATGACACCCCATCATACTTTGCAAACAAAGGCACTTTGAACTTTGGTGGGATCACAATTCCCGACACAAGTCCCAATTCTTCAAAGTCTAGACCTGGTATCTTCTGCATTTCCATAGCATTCAGACGCTCTTCAAGGTGTCTGTACTTATCATCAGCAGGCGGATACTGTTCCTCAGAGTAGTCTTCTTCTTCCTCCTCCTCTTCAGATTCTGATGGGACCGCTGTTTCCTTTCCTTTTCTTTCTCTTTTATTAGATGTTGTTGCAAAATCCAAGGTTCTTCTAGTATGTCCTTGAAACCTTCTCCCCATAATCACAACACCGGTTGGTTTCTTCTCTTTCTTCTTCTTCTCTTTGGCCAACAAAGTTTTCAATTCCTCTTGTCCTTTGGCTAGGGTCAGGAGTAACTGTTGAAATTGCGTGTTTTCATCTTGAAGATCTTTGACTGTCTGTTCGAGATCCATCTTACTGAAATAAACAGTAGAGAGATGAGGAATCTTGTTGCAAAAGACCTGTTTATGTCATGATGAATGATATGTGCATATGTAATATTCTCAAGGATTTTAAAAGATTCAAGTTTGTTTTAGACAAAACAAAACACACATTAGATTAATAAGATAGAGTTTGAATACATCAATGCCCCTTGGGAAAAATAATACAAAAATCTAAGATAAAAAGGTAGTGCGCATCCTCTTTGGTTCTATGTAGGCATTTAGAGTCTGCTCCTCATGAAGTAGCTTAGTGAGTTCCAAAACCTTCTTCTCGCTTGCGCAGAATTGGGCTTCGAAAGTATCTCGCTCTCCCTTGAGCTGTATCCAATCCCTTTGTAAGTCTTCAAGAGATGTGGGCATGTCAGGATGTAGGATAGTGTATGGAACTTCTCCTTCCTTAACAGGCTCAAAGATCACCGGAAGTATGGAGGGATAAGGCATCATAAGACTTTGAGCGCGGGTTCGTACCCACTTGAGGTAAGGCTCAAGAGGGATGGAATTTTTGTGTCCCAAAGTCTCGCTATCCACCTTGTTTAGTGTCCTTCATGCTCGGGTGAATCTCTAGTGAAGACCTCGATTGTCATTGTCGTAGTCGAATATTAAGCCTTGAATCAACATCTAATGTGGGCCATCCCTTCGGGCATAACCAAACTGTCTTAGAGCTAAGCATGGGTTGTAAGTGATGCCTCCCCTAATTCCAAGTAGAGGGACATTAGGGAATTCCCCATAACGGTTAATAATGATAACATTCTCTTTGGATCGAGAGCACCAATGAATATCCGAATGTTTGAGCATCATTAACCTTTGTGACCACCTTAATTCTTGCTCATTCTTTAAGACTGATTGGGGAAGATGAGAAATAAACCACCTTGCCAGGAGGGGAGTACAAGACATAAGGACACCTCTTTTCCTCATTGTGTGAGTGTGAAAACAGTGTAGGATATCCCCTAGCAATGTAGGCACCGGATTGCGTGACATGAAGATTTTGACGGCACTTATATCTATGAGTTGGTCAGGATTGGGGAACAAGACCATTCCATAGATAAGAAGAGCCACAATTTCCTCAAAGGCTTTCAAGTCTAAGGAACTCCAACAGATTTGGGCTTTCTCGAACAGAAACTTTGCTAAGAAGCCTTTGACACCACTCCTAGTTTCCCAATGAGTTGTGACATCAAACGAGTGCAAGTGCAGAGCTTGAGCAATCTCCTCTGGCTTTGGGTCTCTTTCTGTACCGTTGAAAGGTAGTTGATTGAGAATGGGAACCCTCAAGAGTTGAGAGAATTCTTCCAAAGTAGGCACAAGCTGGTAGTTGGGAAATGTGAAGCAATGGTGCAAAGGATCAAAGAATTGAAAGAGCACCTTCATCATATCCTCATCCGTGTAGAGGTGACCAAGTTGAGTAGGCGACCATGTCTCTCGGTGAAAGGAGAGCTTTCAGGGATCCTTGAAGCTAGTTCTTTAAGTTACAGAGGAATTCTTACAAGGTTGACTTGGATAGTTTTCCTGCGGAATAAATTCATATCCTACAAAACAAGAACAAAGATGAATCTCCAAAATCCTTGAAATGGTTAGTGGATGCATATGATGTTCATAATGTCCATGATGTTATGTACAAGCATGCATATACAAACAAAGCAACCAAGTTCCTAGTTTAGGCTTGCATGAGGTTTTATAGGTAAGTACCCTCTTGAAGTTTAGTTGGCTCAACCTGTCCTAGCAATAGTAACCGGGTTCTAAGGAGCTCAATATCATTGGATTGTTTCCTTGTTCATTGTTTCAGCTCAAGCCTCTTTAATGGCGACCGAAATATTCCAAGAAACCAACCCTCAATGAGTGTAGTATTGAGTATCTACCAACTTCGGACTGCACCAAAGCTGGTCATCTCACTACGCTCTAAAGGCCAAGTTGGTCAAGTAAATGTTCTAAAAGTTCGTTAGTGCTTCGCGACATCACTCAGCGGCCCCGTATTCTCCTTTACTACTCAAGGGCTACTGGTACCCACAAATATGTCACACTAACATAGCTATTTCTTAGACCATGTCGGTATACCCCGCACAGTTTCCACAACGTATTGCTATTTACCTATAATGTATCCCCAAATCCGGGTAGAGGATTCAAACCTAAACAAAAAATCGTAATGTAAAGCAAACAAATCAAGCAATGTAAGTAAGTAAATGTGATCTAGCCCTAAGGTAACCCCGCTTTTATAATATCCCCAGCAGAGTCGCCAGTTCTGTGATACGGTGGGAGAACTGACTTGAGGGTTTTCATTTGTATTTGCAAATGTTGCGGTTAGCAAGAGTCACCACCGACTTTTCTTTTATCCAAAAGGAAAGGTGAAAAAACACAGGAAAGACCTTTGAGATTGTTTCTTGAGTTCGGGGGTAGATTATGAAAAAGGGAAGGTATTAGCACCCTTTTCATCCATGGTTTTCCATGGGCTCTTAGTTACTTACTAGATCACTTGTTTTTGTTGCTTGAAAATGTGTTTGGTGTGGTTTTGAAAATATTTTGTAAAATAGGTCATTCGTTTAGGCAATCTTTGTAATGATTCTCGTTCGTAAGAATGTATACAAAGATGTTTGTCTTTTTGAAAATGTTTTCAATGTTTGTAAGTTATTTTGAAGTGTGTGTGTGTGTTTGTTTTGAAAAATAGAAAGGATGTTTGCTTGAAAAAAATAGAGCAAGTAACTAGGAGTAATCTACCTACTCAAATGTCTTTCATGTTCATTTTTTATTCCTTTGACAATGTTGTCTTACCATTGATTTGGTAAGCAACCCTATCTTTGGATGTTAGCGGGACGGGCGTGGGTCATCGTATAACCATGATTAGCAGTGTTGCAAAGTATCTTAGTATTTTCGGGGGACTAAGATCATTTTATAAGGCAACTTTGAATAGCGTCATTGAGGGACTATGATCTTTTGACTTTGTTTGTTTTACCAAGATACTTTGCATGCATAACATGGTTATTTTTGTATAAAGCAACCAAGTGGAAAAACCCTAAGGGTGTTTGTGTGCAAGTGGGTTTGATTGCATGCATGATTTTATCTTGAATTAGGATTTTCTATTTCATTGATTTTTATCTTGCCATACATATCCTAATCACTAGCATTTACATTTGAAAGCGATAAAATGCGGAAATGTAAAGTCCTACACTATTACAATATTTAGGGGGGTGGGGGTACAAATTTACGAATGGGGAGTACCAGCAAGAAAAATAAAGAAAATAACAAGGGGAAGAAAGAAAGAAAAAGGAAAAGAGTCAACGTGCTGCTGAGAGGAAGTCAGAAGTTCTGACCCTGGCCTGCTGCAGGATAGAAACCTGTTAGCGAAAATGTATAGGTCAGAAGTTCTGACCCTGGTGCGCTGCAAAATAGAAACCTGTTAGTGAAAATGTATGGGGTCAGAAGCTCTAACCCTGCTCGGCACGCAGTAATTTTCAGAAGTTCTGATATTACTGATGACAAAACAGGCCCGGGAAGTTCTAGCCTCAAAGTCAGGACTTGGTCTCCCTCCGTGCTAGTCAAAACATCTGCAATTTGGTTATCTTTCCACAAAACAGAAGGCATGCCTAGGACAGTTTCAACAGGTGTCATAACATTTCAGAAGTCAGAACCAAAAATCAGAGGCAAGTTCTGTACTGATTCACTCCCTACTTAAGCATGCAGAGGCGTGAAAATCTCAAAACATACACAACATCAGAAGCATGATATCTACATTGTGTTTTTGAGCATGCAAATCTGGTAATGTTTAAGCAATGTGGTGAGGGTCAGCAAGTGCTTACCTTGCAGCTAGAAAAATTGGACTAGAGTTAGCCGTAACTCTGATGATGTTCTGAACAGGTTCTTTGAATGGATGGATGGAGGGTATATATATGAGTTAGAAAACTGTATGGGTGCTTCTTAGTCAAGAAATATTTTGAGAGCAGATGGAGTTTGAAAGCAGGAGATTCAAAGTTAATGGTTGGTATGCTGTGTTTAGAGTTTTCTTTTTGAAACTCTGGGAATTTTGGGCAGAGATTCAAGGTGCTTTCTTGCTAAAACTTTCTGTTTCTTTTCAGCAATTTTTCTGAACTTGGACCCCCGTTTTTTCAATGGACAATGGTGTTCTATTTATAGGCAAAGCTTTGTGGGTTTTCAAAACATTAAGTGGCGCCAATATCATGCACTAGATGCTGACTTACTCTTGAAGAAAGTTCATAAAAAATTGTGATGATTGACAGCTTTTAGCCTAGGCTAGGTTAGTAAGCGAGGATTAAGGAAAAGTGACACCCATGAGCGAAAAGTAGCACATGAACCCATACCTAAATCTGCACAAGAGCGTTTATATGCTGCACGTGGAGAGACCCTTTGGACAAATGCTCAAAAGTGGTTGTGAGCATTAATGAGCATTAAATGGTGATGATATTGGTCAAGAATAAAAAAAATCTTGTAATATGATATTTGCATCATTACTTAAATCTGAGCCAGCAGCTTCACTTCAGCATAGTCCAAAACAACGCACCCAAGTTCTGATCTTGGTATCCTGCTGCCTCAGCAGATTTTGAGGGTTCTCCATGCTTTCCAGCATGTTTTATAATCTTCTGTTCTTACCTTGGAAGATTCTGACTGAACTTGAGTAGTTGTTGAAGAGCTACATTCTGACTGAATGTTAGCGTAGCTGCTGAAGAGCTACATTCTGACTGAATTGGCGTAGCTGCTGAAGAGCCACATTCTGACTGAATGTTATATGCTGAGCCAAGTTTGCAACTTCTGACTGCTCCTACCTGGAGGTTGGTTCAGAAGTTCTGAAGTTTCATTTTTCTTAAATGCTTTAGAAAAATTCTAAGTATTTAGAATTTAGCTTTTTCATGGTAAATTTTGACTTTTGAGCTTCCTGGTGAAACAAATTTCATATTCCAACATGTCTTGATGAAATATGATTTTTGTGTTTTGATTTTGATCCAAAAACCAAAGTTTGACTTTTTAGCTTGTAAATGACCATTTTGCCCTTGTAGATGGCTTGCTTGGAAATGAATGATAACTCAAGGCTTGGATTTGTATAAGAGAGAACTTTGAGAATCCAAGGTGATTTTTCTGAAAATGAGAGGGAAAATTTTGGGGTACAACAGTAGGCATTCAGGTTTTTCTCTTTATGAAGCAGCTTGGTGAGCTCCAGAACCTTCTTCTCACTGGCATAAAACTGGGCTTCAAAGGTGTCTCGCTCTTCCTTCAACTGAACCCAAGCTTTCTGCAAATCTTCGAGAGAGGTAGGCATGTCAGGAAGAAGAACGGTATATGGGACGTCTCCTTCAACCACAGGCTCCATGATGAAAGGAAGGATGGAAAGGTAAGGCATCAAGAGACTCTGAGCACGAGCCCGTACCCACCTAAGGTAAGGCTCGAGAGGGATAGAGTTTTTGTGTCCCAAAGTCCTACAGTCCACCTTGTTCACCATTCCCCAAGCACGTTTAAACCTCTGGCGGTAATCTTGGTCTTCTTTGTCGTAGTCGAACACCAGACCTTGGATGAGCATCTCGGGAGGTCCGTCTCTTCAGGCATACCCAAACTGTCGAAGAGCTAAGCAGGGGTTGTAGGTGATACCCCCCTAATACCAAGCAGAGGTACGTTAGGGAACTCCCCACAGAGGTCAATGATAGAGACATCTTCCAAGGATCTCGAACACCAACGAATATCAGAGTAGGTGAGATACATCATCCTTTGGGACCATGTCAGTCTTTGCTCGTTCTTCAATGTTGATTGAGGTAGGTGTGAAGTGAACCATTTTGAGAGTAGGGGGATACAACACAAAAGAGTACCTCGTTTCTTCATGGTGCGGGTATGAAGGCAATGCAAGATGTCTCCTAGTAAGGTAGGTATAGGATTGCGAGAGAGAAAGACTTTGATGGCATTAACGTCTATGAATTGGTCCGAATTGGGAAACAAAACCAAACCATAAATGAGAAGAGCCAGGACGTCTTCGAAATCTTGGAAATCCATGTCGTCCCAGAATGAACGAGCCTTTTCCAATAGAAACTTAGCTAGAAAGCCTTTAACCTCGCTTCCTGTCTCCCAATTGGCTATGACGTCGGCCCTCTTCATATGTAAAGCTTCGGCGATGACTTCAGGTTTTGGAATCCCTTCTAGACCGGTGAACGGTATCTGATCAAGCATGGGCACCCCTAAGAGTAGAGAGAGAACTCTTCCAGTGTAGGTACCAACTGATAGTCTGGGAAAGTGAAACAATGATGTACAGGATCAAAGAATTGGAATAGTACACACATTATCTCTTCTTGGAAGTTGGATGTAGCCAAACTGAGGAGTCGACCATATTTCTTGGTAAAAGGAGAATCCCAGGGCACTCTTGAGGCTAGCTCTTGAAGTTGATGGTGTGCTTTTACAAAGCTGATTCGGATGGTGTTTCTTCAGAGGGAATTCATGTCCTACAAAACAAAAACAAAGATAAATTTCTAAATCCTTGAAATGGTTAGTGAGAATGCGTATGATGCTCATGATGTTTATGATGTTTATGTACAAGTAAATATATACACACACAACAAATAAGTCCCTATGTTTTAGGCTTGCATGAGTTTTGTAGGTAAATACCCTCTTGAAGTTTAGTTGGCTCAACATGTCCTAGTAATAGTGATCGGATTCTAAAGGATCTCAATATCACCGACCTTTCTCTTAGGCATTATCTCAGCATAACAATCTTTTCTTGCGGCCGAGATATCCCAAAAGTCTAGCCTCAATGAGTGTAGTATCGAGTATCAACCAATTTTCAGCTCTACACGGAAACCGGATATCTCATTACGTCCTAATGGACAAGTTTGTTCAATTAGGGTTCTAAAGTCAATTAGTGCTTCATGACACCACTCATCGGCCCCGTATTCTCCTCGATTTACCACGAGGGATACCGGTACCCACAAATGCGTCACACTAACATAGCCATTGTTTCAACCGTATCGGTCTATGCCGTACAGTTTCCACAATCTATTGTTATTTACCTAAAAAAGGTGTCCCAGATCCGGGTGGAGGATCAAAGAAAGCCCAATACAAAGAAGTAAATATAAAGCATACAAATCAAATAATGAAAGCAAGTAAAGGTGATCTAACCCTAAGGTAACCCCACTTTTAGAATAATTTCCCAGCAGAGTCGCCAGTTCTGTGATACGTTGGGAGAACTGACTTGGTAATTTGCATTTTGATCGCATTTGTATGGATATCAAGAGTCGCCACCGAATTTTCTTTTATCCAAAAGGAAAGGTAAAAAAAGCACAGGAAAGACCTTTCGAGATGTTTTCTCGGGTTCGGGGGGTATATTATGAAAAGGGAAGGTATTATCACCCTTTTCATCCATGGTTTTCCATGGGCTCTTAGTTACTCGCTTAGATCACTTGCTTTTATTTGACAGTGTGCGTGTGGTGTGGGCTTTGAAAGTGTTTTGAAAAAAACTCTTTGTAATGGTTCTTGTTTCTATAAGAACGCGTACAAAGTTTTGTTTCGAAAGATAGTTCAAAGATGTGTTTGTGGATTGTGTTTTGGAAAGTGGTTTTTAAAAAGACATTTTGCAATGGTTCTCGTCTCTATAAGAACGTATACAAAAGGTTTTGTCTTTTGAAAAATGTTTTGAGATGAAAGTGTTGGTATAAAAATGCTTTTGTTGTGAGCAAGTGAGAAACTAGGAGCGAATCCACCTACTCGAAAAGTCTCAAAGTTATTTTCTTCCTCCTTTTAATGTTGCTATCTTACCATTGATTTGGTAAGACGCCCCATCGTTGGATGTAAAGGGACAGGCGCGGGTCAATTTTACAATCATTGAAAGCAACTTATGTGATGCTTTAGCAATTTTCATAAGGGACGAGATCATTTTATCGAAGGCAACATCGAGGGTCATCGAGGGACTACGATCTTTTTTTATCGAAGGGTCATTGCTAAAGAATCCCATATTCGAGGGACATGATTGTATTTCCGATGCAATGAGCGAGGTTACCCTAGAGGTGCGTGTTAGGTTCTAACAGAATAAAGTAGAATTAAGGCAAAGAATAAAGACTGACAGAAAGTGAGGATTGTTTAATTATATGATTGCAAAGGGAATTTACAGAAGATTCAGTGATCTAACTGCCACAGAGCTATGCTCCTATGGAGTGCTTAACAGCCCCCATCCAATGATTACTTTATGATTCTCTAAGGTGAGATTCCCATTCCCTTCCCCCATCATTTATGGATACAGTCTGACGGTATTGCTAGGACCACTATTCTCTCTCTTCCACCTCACATCTATCACGTGGTGTGAGATCCCATTTTCCTTCTAGAATAAACCTACCACGTCTTAGCATTCTTAGGCCCAATATGATTGGTCACTTCAATATCTGGCCCATCTTCCTGCTCTTGGTCCCTAACAATACCCCCTTCTAGAAAAACTACCTTGTCCTCAAGGTTAAATTCAGGGAATTGATTTGTTATGGTTTCCATGTCTTCCTAAGTAGCTTCGTCCACAGCTCTGTTAGTCCACTTAATTAAAACTTGTTTAACTCTCTGTTTTCCTAACCCATTGAAACGTGTGGCTAACACTCCTTCAGGCAAAAACTGCTCCACACAATTCCCTTCAGCTTCTTGGGGCAATTCACTCTCTACTGCATAGTCTCTAATTGCCCTTTTTAACAACGAGACGTGAAAAACTGGATGTATCCGTGATCCATCCGGTAATTTAAGCTTATATGCCACCACTCCAATTCTATCCACAATCTGAAATGGACCATAATATCGAGCTGCC
Organism: Vicia faba; assembly: GCA_948472305.1. Lineage (NCBI taxonomy): Eukaryota > Viridiplantae > Streptophyta > Magnoliopsida > Fabales > Fabaceae > Vicia > Vicia faba. The sequence continues at coordinate 254,647,692 of OX451736.1, read as the reverse complement.
AATTTCGCATTAATCCTAGAGACTACGGATTGCTGCCGGTGTGGACGAAGCTTCAAAAACACCCATTCTCCAACAGTAAAACTGGACCTTGTCCTCTTTTTATCTACAAAATGCTTCATGCGGTCTTGAGCTCTTTGGAGATGAGCTCTAAGCTGCTTGAGTGCTTCATCTCGTTCTTCCAACTCTTTTTGAACTGCAGCCACCCTTGTTTCACCTTGCAAGAGTCTTGTAATGATTAGAGGTTTCCTTCCATAGACTAACTCAAAAGGTGTGCTCCCCGTAGACGCATGAAATGTTGCGTTAAACCAGAATTCTGCCCACGGAATCCAAGATAGCCAAGATTTTGGTTGGTCCGCAATAAAACATCTCAAATAAGTTTCCAAACATCGATTGACAACTTCTGTTTGGCCATCTGTTTCCGGGTGATAAGTTGAACTCATCTTCAAAGTAGTACCCTGCAGCCTGAAAAGTTCAGTCCAAAAATTACTAATGAACAAAGGATCACGGTCACTAAAAATTGTTGTAGGTAAACCATGAAGTCGTATAACTTCTCTTGCAAAAACTTCAGCTACTGTTATTGTTGTATAAGGTCTCTTGAGGGGGATGAAGTGACAATATTTTGACAGTTTATCAACTACCACAAACACCGCTTCAAACCCACGAGATTTCGGCAATCCTGTTATAAAATCCATTGAGACCTCTTCCCATACTACTGACGGAATGTGCATAGGTTGTAATAAACCCCCAGGTGCGGCAGCTAAGTACTTTTGTCGTTGACACACATCGTAAGCCTTCACATAAGCTTGCACCTTTGCTTTCATTCCTATCCAATATACATTAGCAGCTAGACGTCTGTAGGTACGATAAAACCCGGAATGCCCACCTTCCGGAGTAACATGAAATTCACCCAACATCTTAGGAATTAACGAAGATTGTGCGGACAACACTAAACGCCCCTCATACAATAGCACTTCCTGTTTGTACTTAAATCCTGGCCTTGAATCTGGTTTCTCCTCCAAGTCCTCTATGATTTTTAGCAAAACTTTATCCTGGTGGATTTCTTCCTGTATCACTTTGCCTTCCTCCCATATTGGGTACGAAACCATAGACGATAATTCACCTTCGGATAACCTTGAAAGAGCATCAGCTCCTCTATTTTCCACTCTCGGTTTATATACTATATCAAACTGATAACCGAGCAATTTAGCGGCCCAATTCTGATGATCCGGAGTCGTGATCCTCTGCTTCCATAACTGTTTCAGACTCTTTTGATCTGTTGTCACAGTGAAATGTCTGCCCAACAAATAAGGACGCCAATGTTGCACCGCTAAAGCTACTACCATTAACTCCCTTTCATATGCAGATTTAGCCAAATTCTTTCCTCCTAAAGCCTTGCTAAAGAAAGCAATGGGCTTTCTCTCTTGCATTAAGATTGCACCTAAACCCACTCCGGAGGCATCACATTCTACTGTGAACTCTTTTTTAAAATCAGGCAATGCGAGTACTGGGGCTGTTGTCAACTTCTCTTTTAATACTTCAAAAGCTTTTTGAGCTTGAGGCCCTCATTTGAACCCCTCCTTCTTCGTCAATTTTGTAAATGGTTTGGAAATCTTCCCATAATCTTTAATAAACTTGCGATAGTAGCCCGTGAGGCCTAGAAATCCCCTCACCCCTTTAGCATTCTTAGGTATAGGCCATTGAATGACACTTTGCACCTTCGTGGGATCTACTGCCACACCATTTCCCGTGATCAAATGGCCGAGATACTCAACAGTTTTCTGGCCAAATCGACACTTTTTTTTATTCACAACCAGTTTGTGTCTCCTCAAAATCTACAACACTTCGGTTACTTCTAGGATATGCGCCTGCCACGATTTACTGTAAATGAGTATGTCGTCAAAAAAGACTAACACAAACTTCCTCAATAAGGGCCTGAACACCTCGTTCATCAAGGATTGGAATGTGGACGGAGCATTTATCAATCCAAACGACATCACAAGGAATTCATAATGGCCGTCATGAGTATGGAAAGTCGTCTTATGGATATCCTCCTGTTTCACCCTCACTTGATGATACCCGAACTTCAAATCCAGCTTGGTGAAATATTGAGCTCCATGTAACTCATCGAGTAACTCTTCTATCACCGGTATCGGAAACTTGTCAGGCACGGTGACCTTGTTAAGAGCACGGTAATCAACACACATTCGCCATGTCCTATCCTTCTTCTTCACCAGTATAACGGGACTCGAAAAAGCGCTGCAGCTGTGTTGCACAATTCCCATTTCTAACATCTCTTTAATCTGTTTCTCTATTTCATTTTTCTGGTGGTGTGGGTACCTGTACGGTCTGACATTAACTGCGCCTTGTCCTGACATTAAATTGATCGCATGGTCTCGGGAGCGACGTGGAGGAAGACCCTTAGGTTCTTGGAACACATCATCAAATGACTTCAATACTCCCTGCATATCATATTGCACTACCAAGGTTTCTGCTTGCCTTACAGTGTTGCTAACTGTTGCATCTAGGGACCATCCATTCATGCAATACCCTTTTCCAGCCTTCCCTAAGATGCTTTGCAATGCTGGGATTGCTGCAGGCGTACCTTCTATTCCCCTCAACATTACCCACTTCCCATCATGCCAAAACTCCACTGTTTGCTTCTTCCAATTAACTATCATATCTCCCAAAGATTTCAACCATGCCATACTGTTGTACCCCAAAATTTTCCCTCCCATATTCCTCAAGGTTTGTCAAGATTAATATTCAAAGGATTCAAGATTGCTCAAGGAAAATACAGTCAAACCATCTCCTAAGCCAACTGAAATTAGGGTTTTGGTTCTTTCAAAGAATTTGAGGTTTTCAATGGTTCAATCAAGTCTCATAGGCCTATACACATCCTCAAGCACCTACATGCCAAGTTTCAAGACTCACAATGCCAAGTTGCACAGTCAAAAGCTCCATTTGACCCACAGTCAACTGCAAGGGCAAAATGGTCATTTTGCAGTCAAAAGTCAGAATTTTTGGTCAACATCTCATTTTGAGTTCACAATCATCATTTTATCAAGTCTTGATCATGATTCCACAAGAATAACTAAAAAATCATCAAGATGCAAAAAGTTACTATTTTTGGACAGTAGAAAAGTCAATTGTATCTTGACCAGGGCATAACTTTTTCATGGTTTGTCAGAAAAATTCCATCCAATGCTCATCTTGAAGGGGATGCAATTTCCTATAATCCATATTCACACTCCAAGTTCAATAAATACTCCCACAAAAAGTATTTATTGGAATTTCTTGAAACTTCATCCATGGCCTATGCATGACCCATCAAGCTTAATGGAATTTATTTTATTATTTTTATTGATTAATTGGATTTTTAACTAATATTAATTCATTTAATTAATTTAAATTGTAGGAAAATGCAAGATTTGATTTTTCAATCAATTTGTGAAGCAAATATGGTCAAGATATGCTGGCAAATTCGAGCACCAAGTCAAAGATACAAAAATCTCCAAATTTGGAAACATTTTCCAATCATGAAAAATAAAAAAAATTTGATTTTCAATCAAGGATTCAAACATCAATGAAATGGATTTTTGCCCAAGTTTTTGACCTAATTCAGTTGCCTTATATACAAGCAAGCAAACCCTGATCAAAGGAACGTGAAAAAGCTGCAGAAAAAACCATAGCCAATTCAAGAAATTCCAAGAAAAATTGAAAACTGACTTTTGCATTCTAGGGCGATTCAAGGGTTTTTGATCATTCAAACACATTGTAGGAGGTTCCAGGAACGTGTAGAAATCAAATTCCAGTGCCAAAGCTCAAAGAATCGTTCATTACAGTTCCACGGTTTGCCTTCTTTATCCATAATCGTAACTCTTAAATCATGCATATTTAACGTGTTTTCTTGATTGATTTGTGTTGCTAGGGACCATATGAAGCTAATGGCATAATTCAATTGAGTTATAACGCCCTAAATCAAAAGATGCCATGAACGATTTTCTAGGGTTTCCAAGCTTTGAATTAGGGCTTTTTGAACCAGGAAAAATTAGGACTCCTAAGGCACATAGTTGGAATCGTTAGGCCAAGACGAACAAGCCCAATACTTCGCGAAATATTTATATATATTGTGGTGTTAATCGCTATTATTCGTGCAGCTAGTTTGTGGGGGTTAAAAACCCCCGGTATCTGATATTATTTTACAGGTACAAAGGAAGAAGACGAGGACGTGTTAGCATCTGGTTGGACAATTTAAAAAGCGCGCGTTTTTTACAATTTCAGCATATTGACTTGTTTTTTCATATATAATAATTGTCTTGTATCCCACTAATGAATTAAACAACTTGGCTGAGTGGCAAGAACGCGTGCATATGATCATTGGGACCTGGGTTCGAATCCCAGGTCCCCCCAAAACATTTATTTCTTTTTTCTTGACATATTCACATGCAGATTTCCAAAGGCAGTTCACCATGCATCTCAAATATCCATGCGCCATGTGGCTTCAAGCATAAATCCAATGGCCAAAATTGAAGGACTATCATGGTCCTTAGTCAACCAGCGCATGGATAATCACAAAAGTCAAAAGGGCTTGCAGTATTTGGGCCTGAGAATTCCCAAAGACACCTCCTAATTGGGCCAACACCCCCTGGGTTCTTTCTTTTGTCTTCCTTTATATTTATTTATTTAATTGTTTTTATTATTAACTATTATTATTATTACTTAAATTAACCAAATTAATTTTTTATAATAAATTCAGAAAAACACCAAAATATGATATTTTTATTAATTTTAATTAGTTATTTTGTAAATAAATATAATTAACTAATTTAGTTTAATTAGGATAATTCTAACTTTTTTGCAATAAAATAAAATTAATGTAGAATTAGGTTTTTTTGACAATCTTTTTTTATTTCCTTAAAACATAAAAAACTCAAAAAATATTTCTTTTTAATTAATTAATTAGTTTTAGGTTTAATTTAATTTAATTCATTAAATTCAAAAATCTTTTTCTTTCTCAAAAAGGGTTAAAACCCTAAGAAATTCCCCGATTCAATTTTGCTCGCGCATATTATTTTTTATTCCAATTATATAATTGTTCCGAGGATGTAATAGCTTTAATTAGGACCCTTTTTATCGCTTTCATTTATTTTTCATAATTTGCTTTTTCAAAGGGTTTGTTTTTGGCGATGTAAATACCCGACGCATTGTAATAGCGTAGATTTATTTTCCGCAACTATTAACTATTAGATGTATGTTAACTAGGCTATGCATGACAAGACTTATCTCTGAAATTAAAATCAACCCGTAGCTCACCATAACATGTGCAAAGATAACTTAACTGAAACCTGACACACTCGCACATGCCACTCTTAGGGTACGCCTCACTTGGTTGCCTCGACGTGGTCATTGAGTATAGGGTGTTTTAGAGGTCGCCCTCCTGTCTAAAGATCCAAGTTGCCTCGAAACGGTTGCCTCGGATAAAACGATCTAAGACATTAGGGTTACCGCTAAGGCGTCCTACTATTGCTTTGGTGACCACATGTCCCTATAATCGAATTGACCCGAAAACTCCAACGACGGTGCTACCTACTTTTCAATAGTGGGATAGTATTGTCTAAAGGACATTTACACAGCTTAATTTCTTTTGAGTAGGTAGAGGTTCTTAAGTACTTGCTCTTTCAAAACAAAAAAAATACTTTTCGCACCAACACTTTTCTGACAAAAGTTTTCAAACAACACTTCATACACTCTTGAGGACTGATACAAGAGTTGAATCGAAGTTTTCAAACAAACTTTTTTCAAAACCCACAAACACAAGAAAAGAAAAACATTTTGAAAACATAGTGAGCAAAGTACCTAAGAGCCCGTGGATAACCACAGATAGAAAGGGTGCTAACACCTTCCCTTTCTATAAACTACCTCCCGAACCCGAGAAACATCTCGAAAAGGAATTTTGCTGTGCTTTTGTCCTTTCCTTGTTGGAGAAAATAAAAGACGGTGGCGACTCTTGCTTACCGCGACATTTCGCGAACCAGCATTCCAAAACAGTCAGTTTTATTTCCACCAATCACAGAACTGGCGACTCTGCTGGGGATTGTATAAGTGAGGTGTACCTTAGGATTAGATCACTTGTGTTTTCAATTGTATTGATTTGTATGCTTTAAACTTTGTGGGCTTGTATCGGAGTTTTATAGATCCTAATCCGGATCTGGGGGTACCCTTTTTTAGGTAAGTAGTAATAAACTGTGAGGGATCTGTCCGGCGTAGACCGACACAGATGAAGCAGTAGCTACGTTGGTGTGACACCTTGGTCTGTACCGATATCCCTTGTGTTGGAACGAGGAGAATATGGGTCTTCTGAGGAGTCGTTAAGCACCAACTGACCTTAGAACCTTAAATTGACCAACTTAGCCATAGAACAGTAGCAGTATGCTACATTCATTGAGACTAAACTCTCGCGATGATTCCGGCCACAAGAAAAGGTTGCTAAACTAGAATTATGACCGATTGAGGGTAGTCAGTGATATTGAGATCCTCTAGAACCCGGTTACTATTTTCTAGGACAGATCTTAACCAACTGAAACAGAAAGAGGGTAATACCTAAGCTTCATGCCGGCCTGAAATCTAAGGGCTCTTTTGTGTGACTTGTGTGCCTTCAAACTTGAACTACTTGCACATACTTGTTATCTGACAGCATGAGTTCCTTGCAGGTTTTGTTTACAGTCCTTATCCAACAATTTGGATTTATTGCAGGGGCTTATTTACATAACCTCACACACATAGCATACACATCATAACATCATACCATAGCATTTCCTTAACCATTTCAAGGATCTCGAGGGTTTGTGATGCAGGTCATGATGAACCAGACATCTAGCAAGGGGCAAAGGGGATTTATTTTCCTCTAGCCAAGATTGTCTAGAAATCCAAACACGGTAGTTTGAGTCAGGGGCTATGACCCACTCGATATGGTGAGCCTGACTCTTGAAGAAGGACTCTCAACAACATGAAGTTCCTTCAATCAAGCCGCAAAATTCAAATTCTAATAGTTTCCTGTTTACCCCGCGAGATCCTTGAAAACACTGCATACATATCATACATATCATTGCATCACAGGTCACCCTTTACAAGTCTCTCACATTCTCGCTGTTTATTTCAGCAATGGCTTTCCAACAAGACAACCAGGATCTTCATACTCAAGAGACTCAGTTCAGGGAAATCTTCCTAAGCCTATCCAAGGGGTAGGAAGAGTTGAGAACACTCCTCATGTGGAATTTGGTCAAGAAGAGCCCTGAAGACAGCAAGGACGAACGGCTGAAACATCTGCAAGCTGAGATAGATGCAATGAGAACCCAGATGTTGGGGCAGATGGCTCTCATCCAAGGCTTAGCTCGGGAGCAAGAAGAGTTGAGAACCGTGATCAACCAGCTTCATCAAGACAGATACAACAGTATGAAGCAAATAGTCAAGGCTGAGGATCAAGTCATTAATCAACTTCCGAGAAGTCAAAGGTTTGGTTTGATGAAGAATGGACCTCTCCAGGTTGCCCCTACCTCACAGGTCCAACCACAACCTGGCCATAAGCAACAGGTTACTTCGAGGCCGTTTACCAAGCTCAACATGCCACTGTCCCAAGCTTTGCAACACCTGTTGAATTTGAATCTGGTGACGTTGGTAGGACCTCACCCGAATCCTAAGACTTCTTCACCCAACTACAATCCTGATGCCAGGTGTGCATACCATTCTAACAGCTCGGGGCATGATACTGACGACTGTTGGAAATTAAGGTACAAAATCCAAAACCTGATTGATGAAGGAGCATTGGAGTTCGCACAAGATGGTCAGACTGAGTTCTTCTACTATCCCTCCAAGGTTCACCATTTGAAGTGACAAGTCCTAAGACGAGAAGACTTTTTGTTCATTGGAATTTTCAATTTGTAATTTTCTTTTGATTGTTCAAACATTTAGTCATGTCAAACTTTATTACTTTATCAATGCATCACATATGTATGTTTTGAATCAATCCATTCGTATCCACTATATTCAAATTACTTTTATTTTTTGTGATGATCAACTCTCAATTAAAAATTCTAATCCTTTAGAGGGAGGATCACGAAAACGATACCACGATCTTTACAGGATGCTTTTGAACAGACCCCGTTGATGAGGTACAGGCATTGTTTCAAATCCTAAACAGTGGAGTTATAAGGAAGATAATCCCTCGTCAACCCCTTCGAGCCAAAGAAGTTGGAGTTTTTTTTTCCACAAATTAAAACCTTTAATTATAACCTGGGGCAGGGTAGTTTTCTCAGTTGATCCAGGTGCACAATGAACGGCATCAAAGAAGTCCTTCCGAGACAAAAAGACAGTGATGGTTCCCTATAATCGTCAAGACAGGCAGTCATTATCTTTCAAAATAAAAGCCCGATAAGTCAAAACCTATGAAGGAGACTTACAAAAAACTGGGGCATCCCGCTGACTGTAATCACAAAAGAAACAAGTTCAGGCAAAAAGACAGGGATAATAAAATCGAAAAGAAAGAGGTCCTGCAAACTCTTATAAAAATGACTGCCTGTTCAGAATAAATTGTCAGCATCCGAACCATCACCGGAATATCAGACCCAAGACTCAAACAAGATCTAATGCACGATTAGCTGAGTTTAGGATTGAAGAACATCACGAAGAACGGTTGGGTACAAATAAAATTTGAGCCTTTATCCTTTGTTTCTTAAACCGTGAACCTGGCCACGTTATAACCCTTAAAAGTCCTAGCTGAAGCATGGGTTAGTTCGAAAGCATATTGTTACAAAAGGTATCCTGACTCCTGTAGGGCTTGCTGTAAAATCCTGAGTTGACATCACATTTTACAAAAATTCACTTGTTTTATTGAAAAAATGCATTTTTAAAAAACTTCAAGACAGACATAAGCTTTGCATTCTTAAAAAAACATTGTTTGCATATGGCTATATGTTCAAACAGCAAAGAAATTCGCACGACGAATATCTAGTGAACAAAAATCTTCTCAATAAAAAGAGCCATCTCAAGTGGAAGAAACACTTCCAACCAAGGGGCAGACATAACCATCGCCCATCATCTGGGGCAGTTAAGTCAAGATTCAAGGAATCTCTCAAAATGCCAAACAGCCAGGGGCAAATCTCCGCCTGAGTCACTTGGGGCATTGGACATGAATTCCAGCGATGAATCATGCACGATCAACATTTTCTGGTAGTATGGCAACACAACACTACTGACAGTGACACCTCCCTACATCTTGAGAGCCTGGACATAGTCAAAAAAGTACTACGCATAATCAAAGACCCGCTAGGTTGATTGGCCTAGGAAAAAATAAGGGCTTCCCGGCGAACCAAAAGGGTTCAGGCAAAAATGAGGGATGAAAAAAAAATATGTACACCCGGCAAGTCGAAAACCTGAAAAGGCGGCTTGGGCAAAAAGGGGTATCCCGATGGACTGAAAACCCGAAAGGGAAGTCCAGGCAAAAATTAGGGATCAAGGCGTACGAATATGTCCCGTCATCTCATCACTTGCCTACCAGAAGAAGATTTGTCAATTGGCAGTTATCAAGCACCTCCACAGGTACCTTCTCCCACAGAAGCTGGGGCAATAAGAATTGTCCGAACGGTACAAGATGCGATGTCCTCCAGGTACAAGGTGGATTCAGTTGAAGAGTATGACCAAGATACCTTCGCTCCCCCAAGAGTAAGACAATAATGGAAGCTCTCCCCACTGAGACTTGCAACCATGAACAAATCAGCAATACTCTCCCCAAGCAGAGTTGGTCTACCATCAGCCCTAAAAAGGTTGGGTATCCCCAGCGGAGTTCATCATCAAAATCCCCAACAGAGCTTATCAACGGAGTCCCCAGTGGAGTTATCGTTAAAATCTCAGCGGAACATCTCTTCCCCACAGAGTAATTCCTTGCAGAGTAATCTCTTCAACAGGTTTATTCCCCAACAGAGTCATCTTCTCCTACAGGTTTATTCTTGCAATCATCTTCGTTCATCATCCCCAGCAGAAACGAACAATTCAACATCATTCTCCAGCAGCTATCCGGGATTTATTTCCCCAGCTAAAACAGCACATTTCCATACATCATGATACATGCATATACGCATCATATCACACGATCTCATTTATATTGAGAACATCATTGCTTGATCCATCTCATGCATTGCATGTGACTGACCTTTACCTTTCAGGAAAGATGCAGTTAAGTTCTCAGCTTAGTCGAAGATCTGACCAGTTCTTAAATCTCAATCGGATTATCCTTGGTTGAAGTTTAGATAAGGTTCTCAATCTCGACAGTTTCTCTACATCATAGGGTGGACAAGTACTATAACCCCAACGGTATACTCCATTGAGCACGAGTCAGTTCCTAGATCTTGATGTTCTCCTCCGTCATAGTACGGACCAGTTCTATCACCTCAGTGGTTTACTCCATTGAGAAAGAGACAGTTCAGATGTGACCCAAGCATGGCGACATTCTGATACTTATTCCAGATTCCTTCTAGAGATGGTTCAGATGTGACCCAAGCATGGAGACATTCTGATACTTATTCCAGATTCCTTCTAGAGATAGTTCAGTTGTGACCCGAGCATGGCGACATTCTGATACTTATTCCAGATTCCTTCTAGAGATAGTTTAGTTGTGACCCGAGCATGGCGACATTCTGATACTTATTCCAGATTCAATCAAAAGATGATTACCATCAACCTTTACAGTTCCAGATCAATACTTGTAGCAAGCCAGGAAAAATCTGTGGATGACTGATTGTAGATCTATACCTGAAACCAGACAGGAAAGTTATCTACATTGAAGAGATTGAAGATTAATACCTGAAACCAGACAGGAAAACTATCTTTCTTTCTCAAGTCAGAGATTAATACTTGAAACCAGCCAGGACAACTATCTCCTCGACCAACCTTTCTTAAGTTCCAGATCAACACCTGTAACTAGCCAGGAAATATCTGTGGACGACTGATTGTAGATCTATACCTAAAACCAGACAGGAAAGTTATCTACATTGAAGAGATTAAAGATTAATACTTGTAGCAAGCCAGGAAAACTATCTTTCTTTCTCAGGTCAGAGATTAATACCTAAAACCAGACAGGAAAACTATCTCATCGGCCAGCCTTCTTAAGTTCCAGATCAATACCTGTAACTTGCCAGGAAATATCTGTGGACGACTGATTGTAGATCTATACCTGAAACCAGACAGGAAAGTTATCTACATTGAAGAGATTGAAGATTAATACCTGTAGCAAGCCAGGAAAACTATCTTTCTTTCTCAGGTCAGAGATTAATACCTGAAACTAGACAGGAAAACTATCTCATCTACCAACCTTTCTTAAGTTCCAGATCAACACCTGTAACTAGCCAGGAAATATCTGTGGACGACTGATTATAGATCTATACCTGAAACCAGACAGGAAAGTTATCTACATTGAAGAGATTGAAGATTAATACATGTAGCAAGCCAGGAAAACTATCTTCCTTTCTCAGGTCAGAGATTAATACCTGAAACCAAACAGGAAAGCTATCTCATCGGCCAGCCTTCTTAAGTTCCGGATCAACACCTGTAACTAGCCAGGAAATATTTGTGGACGACTGATTGTAGATCTATACCTGAAACCAGACAGGAAAGTTATCTACATTGAAGAGATTGAAGATTAATACCTGTAGCAAGCCAGGAAAACTATCTTTCTTTCTCAGGTCAAAGATTAATACCTGAAACCAGACAGGAAAACTATCTCATCGGCCAGCCTTCTTAAGTTTCGGATTAATACCTGTAGCAAGCCAGGAAATATCTGTGGACGACTGATTGTAGATCTATACCTGAAACCAGACAGGAAAGTTATCTACATTGAAGATATTGAAGATTAATACCTGTAGCAAGCCAGGAAAACTATCTTTCTTTCTCAAGCCAGAGATTAATACCTGAAACCGGACAGGACAACTATCTACTTGACCATCATGAAGCAACCCTACACCGGTTCCTTCTCTTCCAAGATGCAGTTTTACACGGACTCATCATCAGGCAACCCTATACAGGTTCCTTCTTTCAACCTACCAGGTTACAATTCAACAAACAATCTTCAGATGGCATCTATAAGCCCATCACCGACAAGATTCTGTCACATCTCCAGATGGCATCTATAAGCCCATCCTCTTATCCATCATATCTCCAAATGGCATCTATAAGTCCATTCCCGACATCACATTGCTGATACTACACCATGCGAGTGCAAATTTCTAGGCACTTTAGTGTTCAATCATCTTCCACCTTCGGATCACGAAAGGCACGCAAGCCAATCTACATCCTCGGGTTTAAGAAGATTGAAAAGGGGCAACTGTTGTACCCCAAAATTTGCCCTCCCATATTCCTCAAGGTTTGTCAAGATTAATATTCAAAGGATTCAAGATTGCTCAAGGAAAATACAGTCAAACCATCTCCTAAGCCAGCTAAAATTAGGGTTTTGGTTCTTTCAAAGAATTTGAGGTTTTCAATGGTTCAATCAAGTCTCATAGGCCTATACACATCCTCAAGCACCTACATGCCAAGTTTCAAGACTCACAGTGCCAAGTTGCACAGTCAAAAGCTCCATTTGACCCACAGTCAACTGCAAGGGCAAAATGGTCATTTTGCAGTCAAAAGTCAGAATTTTTGGTCAACATCTCATTTTGAGTTCACAATCATCATTTGATCAAGTCTTGATCATGATTCCATAAGAATAACTCAAAAATCATCAAGATGCAAAAAGTTACTATTTTTGGACAGTAGAAAAGTCAACTGTATCTTGACCAGGGCATAACTTTTTCATGGTTTGTCATAAAAATTCCATCCAATTCTCATATTGAAGGGGGTGCAATTTCCTACAATCCATCTTCACACTCCAAGTTCAAGAAATACTCCCACAAAAAGTTACCAATTTAGACATTATAGATCAATTTCAAAAGTCAACAAATGTACACTTTGAGTCAAAGGCCATAACTTGAGATTGGTAAATCCAAATGACATGGGACCAAAGGAATTGGTTAGAGGACTTCAAGAGCTTTCCAAAATTTCCAAGAACATGTTCATATGATCAAAATTGAGCAAGATGTGCATTGGAGAAGTTGGGAAATTTTTATGAATTTGCAAAAGTCAACTTTGCTCAAAACACCTTATTTTTGCTAATGGGCCTCAAATCTCTTCTTGAAACTTCATCCATGGCCTATGCACTACCCATCAAGCTTAATGGAATTTATTTTCTTATTTTTATTGATTAATTGGATTTTTAACTAATATTAATTCATTTAATTAATTTAAATTGTAGGAAAATGCAAGATTTGATTTTTCAATCAATTTGTGAAGCAAATATGGTCAAGATATGCTGGAATTCGAGCACCAAGTCAAAGATACAAAAATCTCCAAATTTGGCAACATTTTCCAATCATGAAAAATCAAAAAGATTTGATTTTCAATCAAGGATTCAAACATCAATGCAATGGATTTTTGCCCAAGTTTTTGACCTAATTCAGTTGCCTTATATACAAGCAAGCAAACCCTAATCAAAGGAACGTGAAAAAGCTGCAGAAAAAACCATAGCTGTGATCGGTGGATCTGGAACTGACTGTTTAACACTGGTTCGCGAAATGTCGCGTAAGCAAGAGTCGCCACCGTCTTTTATTTTCTCCAAATGGAAAGGACAAAAGCACAGAAAAATTCCTTAAAGAGATTGCTCTCGGTTCGGGAGGTAGATTATAGAAAGGGAAGGTGTTAGCACCCTTTCTATCCATGGTTATCCATGGGCTCTTAGATACTTGCTCATTGTGTTTTCAAAAATGGTTTGTTTGCTTTTCAACTGTGGGTTTTAAAAAGTTTCTTTGAAAATTCCAGTTCGACTCTTGTATCGGTCCTCAAGAGTGTTTGAAAAATTGTTTTCGAAAGCTTTTTGAAAATGTGTTGGTGTGAAAAGTATTTTTTTTATTTGTTTTGAAGTTTAGAGTAAGTATCTAGAGTCGTCTACCTACCCTAAGGAATTCGTCTGTGTAGATGTCCTTTAAAGTAGTGCCATCCCACCATTGAGAGGTAGGTAGCACCACCGTTGGAGGTGTTCGGGTCAATTCGAGGTTCGGGACATGGTGATCACCAGAGCAATGGGAAGACACCTTAGAAGCTACCCTCATGCCAGGTTCCCGGATCATGAGGACTTACTAAGACATCCTCTACTCGACGATCACCTTTCGAGGCAAGGCAACAGTGAGGCGTACCCTAGGGGTGGTGTGTGATTTGTGTGTCGTTTTCAGATATTTTTGTCTTTTGTCATGTTATTGGTGATCTAGCATTTGTTTTTATTTTTTGTCCATTCATTCTTTCATGCCTTGATTAACAGTTAAAAATTGCGAAAAGTAAAAGATTCTAAGCTATTACAAAAGGCGCGGGTTCACATCGCCAAAATTTCCAGAACCCGATTTGACAGAAAAAATAAAGGATAATGAAAAGTAAAGTGCGAGAAATTAATTTACAAGGCCTTGGGAGAGATACATAAATATTAAAGGAAATAGAAATAAACGCGCGAATTAAATAAGAATTAAGACGAGGGCGTTGGACCCTTTTTGCAAAATTAAATTAAATGATGAAATTAATTAATTTAAAAAAGAGAAAAGAAATTGTTTTTGGTATTTTTGGTATTTTATGATTTTGATGGGGAAAAGAATTAAATGCAATTAAACCTAATTCTACAATTTTATTTGTTAAGAAAACATATTAAAGTTTAACCTAAAATTAACCCTAATTGTTTTACATGCAATTTGATTATAAAAATAAGTATTTAATTATTATGAAAGAAAATAAAAAGGAATAAAAAATTAATTAAATCCTAATTCTACAAATTTTAAATTAATTAAGAAAACATTACTATTAAACCTAATTTAATAACTAAATTCAATTAATGCAATTTATTTACAAAAAAATACTAAAATGAAATATTTATTATTTTTCATCTTTTCTGATTTTTTATGTGTTTTTTATATTATTTGTGAAAATATTAATTTAAAGAAACTGATTAAAAAAATAATATTTGAAATAAGTAAAATAAAGAAAAGAATAGAAAAAAAAATTCAAACCTAGGGGGGTATCTGTCCCCAAAGTGGAGGTGAAAGCCCAGCAATTTGAGCCCAATCATTCATGGCCTGGCTGACTTTTTCATGCAACGTGTGGGAGCTTTGACTAGGGTGCATCATGTTATTCAATTTTTGGCCTTCTGGTCGCTCCATTGGGCACGTGGATGGCAAGATTTCATGGACGTATGGTGCTCCACTATGCTGACGCTGCATATGAACGTTAAATGAAGAAAAATATGAAAGGGGGTGAGGACCTGGGGCTCGAACCCAGGTCCTGAACATTACCACTCAAGCACTTCACCAACTGTGCTATTTTGTTTATCTGTAAATAATATAATTAACAAACATAATAAAACAAAAACGCGTTAAGGCTTTGTTTTCCGCGCGAAAGTTTAAACCAACCAATTGTTGCTTCACACCTCAGCATCTTCTTCCTTGTTATTTTATTTTCCTGAAACAAGAACAATTTAGCAACGGTTTTTTAAGTGTTCTTTTAGGCCATCTTCTGGAAAATAGCGAATAGCCCCTGGGGCTTCATAAATTAGGCGCGATGGCCTCATTCTCTTCGTCCAAACGCCCTGAATTGGATGGTCTAGGTCTTACACGCCAATTGTTCCTTAAACGAAAACCCCTAATTTGAAAACCTAAGAACCCTAAAAAGCAACAATGGTGAATTTGCATACGATGTATAAAAACGCAATTAAAGTAGATGGTTAGCTTCAGAACACATCATATAGTATGAATCCATTAAAAATATGCAATGAAAATGTCTAAATCTTGAAATACGATTATGAAAAAAAATGAGAAAAGCTTGACTTTTGTACAATGATTCAAAGGGTTAGGGACTGTGTTCTTGATCCAGGAAGGTTGCTTGATGTCCCAGGAATGCAATGGAAGGAGTTTCGTGGCTTGAAACGACCTCTAACCCTGTTTTCAGTTTTGAGTTCTTTCACCAAAAATTCAAGTTTTCTTTTCTATGTCTGGCGCAGCTTCCTGGTTAATGGCATTAGGGTTGCGTTTTGTACTTATGTATGAGTGATCTAGGTCAAAGAAAACAATCAAAATCCTTGGCATTCATGGTTTGTGAGATTTGATTTTCAAGGATCTTTTTCAATATTTTTTTCATGCTATTTTGACCCTAATCATATCCAATCAATTCAATTCCTTCCATATCTGATCATGCACGAATTATTGAGTATATATCATGCACAAAAAGATTGAAAAACTTAGGTTAAGCATTTTTCATGTATTTAATTGATTTAAATGAATTACTATTAATAAAAATTCAAATAAATAAATAAAAAATGAAGAAAAACTTCCCTTTGGGCCAAGTGGTCGTGCACATGCCTTGGATAATGAATTGTGGGAGAAAAAGAGGCCCATTAGCAATTTTAGGTCATTTGAAGCAATGTTGACTTTTCAAAATATCCAAAAATTTCCCAACTTCCACAAGGTATAACTTGCTCAATTTTTAATATTTGCTCATGTTCTTGGACATTTTGGAAAGGTCTTTGAGTCCTATAACCAATTCCTTTGGTCCCATGTCATTTTGATTTACCAATCTCAAGTTATGGCCTTTGACTTAAAGTCCCTTTTTGTTGACTTTTGAAAATGACCTATAATGTTGAAATTGATAACTTTTTTGTGAGAGCATTTCTTGGACTTTGAGTATGAAGATGAGTTGTATGAAATGTCTTTCTCTTCAAAATGAGCTTTGGATGGAATTTTTCTGATAATCCATGTGAAAGTTATGCCCTGGTCAATTTACAGTTGACTTTTTCAGCTGTCCAAATAAGGAAACTTTTGCATCTTGATGATTTTTGAGCCAAGCTTTGAGAATCATGATCAAGCATTGATCAAATGATGTTTGTGGCTTAAAAATGATATGTTGACCAAAAATTTGAACTTTTGACTGCCAAATGACCATTTTGCCCCTACAGTTGACTATAGTGCAATTAGGGTTTTGACTGTGCAATTTTGTGCTGAAAGTCTTGAAACTTGGTATGAGGATGCTTGACCATATTTATAGGCATGTGAGACTTGATTGGACCTTTGGAAACTTCATTTTCTTGATCAGAACCAAAACCCTAATTTTGACTGTTAGGAGGCCCTTGAACTGTGCAACCCTTGGGGAATTTTGAAGCATGACTTGGCAATTTCTTGAAGAATATGGGAGGGCAAATTTTGGGGTACAACAGTTGCCCCTGTTCAATCTTCTTAGACCCGAGGATGCAGATTGGCTGACGTGCCTTTCGTAATCCGAGGGTAGAAGATGATTGAACACTAGAGTGCCCAGAAATTTGCGCTCACATAGCAGCAGTGTGATAATGGGAATGGGCTTATAGATGCCATTTGGAGATATATGGATAGGATGATGGGCTTATAGATGCCATCTGGATGTTGATCGCGTAAGAGATTCCTTAGCGAGAACGGGCGTACCTGCATAAGAAAAATGAGTACCTGACATGTTGCAGGAGCTGGTTTTCAGATGCTTGGTATAGATATGTCCTGACTGGTTACAGGAGCTGGATCTGGAGCTTCAAAAGATGATGAATGAACCAGGGATGGTTACTACCTCAGCAGGAACGGTGAGAGAACCTTGGATGACTTTAACCACAACAGCAATCGTTGAGAAAATCTTGGGATTACCACCTCCGCGATATCGGGAAGAGAACCATAGGAAATTATAATCTCAATAACATTCATTGAGAAAAACCTGGAATGGAATTATCGTCTCTGCAACATTGGGGAGAGAACCATAGGTAATTATAATCTCAATAACATTCATTGAGAAAAACCTGGAATGGAATTATCATCTCCGCAGCATTGGGGAGAGAACCATAGGAAATTATAATCTCAATAACATTCATTGAGAAAAACCTGGAATGGAATTATCATCTCCGCAGCATTGGGGAGAGAACCATAGGAAATTATAATCTCAATAACATTCATTGAGAAAAACCTGGAATGGAATTATCATCTCTGCAGCATTGGGGAGAGAACCATAGGAAATTATAATCTCAATAACATTCATTGAGAAAAACCTGGAATGGAATTATCATCTCCGCATCATTGAGGAGAGAACCATAGGAAATTATAATCTCAATAACATTCATTGAGAAAAACCTGGAATGGAATTATCATCTCCGCAACATTGGGGAGAGAACCATAGGAAATTATAATCTCAATAACATTCATTGAGAAAAACCTGGAATGGAATTATCATCTCCGCAGCATTGGGGAGAGAACCATAGGAAATTATAATCTCAATAACATTCATTGAGAAAAACCTTTGATATCTTCTACCGAGTCTTCATCAGAAAAATCTGTTTGGGGTCGATTTAGCTGGACTAGAGAAGGCCTTGGACTGGATAAGAAATCTTTGGAGTCGATTACCTGAACCGGTCTAAGTCTTGGAATGTCTTCAACTGGGTCTTTATCAGAAAAATCTGTTTGGGGTCGATTTAGCTGGACTAGAGAAGGCCTTGGACTGGACAAGAAATCTTTGGAGTCGATTAACTGAACCGGTCTAGGTCTTGGAATCTTAAAATATGATTGAGAATTTAGCTGAATCTTTCCTGAAAGGTAAAGGTTAGTCATATGCAATGCATGATATGGACCAAGCAATGATGTTCTCCACATAAGTGAGATTTGTAAGATATGATGCGTATATGCATGCTATAATGATGTATGTGATGTTTATGTATGTTTTCGTCTAGGAAAGTAAATCCTTGACGGGTGCCGGGAAGTCACTCCTGGGCTGATGTTGAAGAATAAGCTTTTGCTTCCGCTGGATATGATAGTTGCAAGAATACCGGTAGGAGAAGATAACTCTGTTGGGGAATAAACTTGGCGAATGGAATAACTCTGCGGGGAGGAAAGTATTCTAACGATCTTGCTGGGAAGCGATACTCTGTGGGGAGAGAGATACTTTGTTGAGTGTTGATAATACCTTGTTGGGGATACTCTTGTTGTATTGGAAGTGCTAATAGACTTCGCTGGGGATAAGAAAGAACTGTGTTGACGACGACCTTTCTGTGGCTTTTGGCTGAGGATAACCCAGTTATATCCTGGTAAGGAAATAACTCTTTGAATAAAGCCGGGAGATGCGTTCGTGTTCTGCGAGGATAAGCTTCCAGAATCTACTGGGGATAAGCTTACTGCTTGGAGAGATGGATTCCAATTTTCCTGGGGAAACTGGATTGGACTTTCTTGGGGAAGTTTTGAACTGCGGGGGAAGTGATTTCTTTGGGTGTTTAATATACCGCCGGGGAACAATCTTTAGGCCAAGACTGTCGTGGATGCTTGTTAAGAATATATGCTGCTGGGGAAGGTTTGAGTTCTGCTAGGGATACCCAACTTCCTTAAGGTTTGATAATATAACTTGGAGAGAGTGTACTGACTGTTTACTCTCTGGGGAATTAGGATATCTGGTTATGTTCTTTAGCTGAACCTACCTTGGTACCTTGGAGGACAGAACAATTAGATTGCTTAGACAACTCTTTTATTGCCCCTGTTTCTAATGTTACCTGTAATTAATCCTTTGTTTCGTATGCAAATATTTATCAGTTAGCAAATTATGGTCAATGCATATATCACAAATTGAACCTTGGACGTTCTTCGCAAAACAAAACAGAAAAAGAAAAACAATTGGCACTTTTAACTGAAAAGTATATTTGTATTGATTTTTGAATGGCCTGGAAATAGGCGTTTTGTGTACAAGAGGCTGACGTCCTAGTAAGAGAACGCCGCCGAACAAAAGAGTTTATACAATTTTTGTACAAGAGAAAATAAAACAGCTGTGTGAAATGAATGATCCCACTGGGTTTCAACTCTGCTATCGTCTTTATAACTCTGAGCGTCTCATCACTTGATGACCTTGGTTGAAGGTGAAGCTGACTGATCGATGCTGTCTGAACTTGATATAGATACCGGATTATGGATGCAAAGTGATCCAATGAGACATAGTATTACGCTTTTATCCCTAATTTTTGCCTGGACCGCCCTTTCGGGTTTTCAGTCCACCAGGATACCCATTTTTGCCCAAGCCGCCTTTTCAGGTTTTCGACTTGTCGGGTGTACAGATTTTTTTCATTTCATCCCTTCATTTTGCCCGAACCCTTTTGGTTCGCCGGGAAGCCCTAATTTTTTCCTAGGCATGTCAGCCTAGCGGGTCTTTTTTTCATGCGTAGTATCTTTTACTATGTCTGCATTGGCGGGGTGAGGAAGGTCGTCACCATCCATGTTGGTCAATATCATTGCTCCTCCTGAGAACACATGTTTAACCACAAATGGTCCTTCGTACGTAGGGGTCCATTTGCCCCTTGGATCACTCTGAGGAAGGATGATTCGCTTGATTACCAGATCCCCAACTTGATACTCCTGTGGTCTGACCTTTTTGTTAAATGCCCTGATCATCCGTTTCTGATACGTCTGACCATGGCAGATAGCAGCAAGTCTCTTCTCGTCAATAAGGTTGCGCTGATCAAGTCGTGTCTGGATCCAATCATCCTCGTTCAGATTTGCATCCTTCATTATCCGGAGAGAGGGTATTTGCACTTCGATCGGTAAGACTGCCTCCATACCATAAACCAAAGAGAAAGGAGTTGCCCCGGTTGACGTCCTGGCTGAGGTACGGTACCCATGTATAGCGAACGGTAACATCTCGTGCCAATCTTTATAAGTCACTGTCATCTTCTGCACGATTTTCTTGATGTTCTTATTTGCTGCTTCTACAGCCCCATTCATCTTCGGTCTGTAAGGAGAAGAATTGTGGTGCTGTATTTTGAACTGCTCGCAGAGCTCAGTGATCATCTTGTTATTCAGATTGGTACTGTTATCTGTAATAATTCTCTCAGGGACGCCGTATCGACAGATCAGGTTATGCCGAATGAACCGTGCCACAACAGTCTTGGTTACCGTAGCGTAGGAAGCTGCTTCAACCTACTTCGTAAAATAATCAATCGCCACCAGGATGAAGCGATGCCCATTAGATGCCGTAGGTTTAATCTCACCGATCATGTCTATGCCCCACATTGCAAACGGCCAAGGCGCAGTCAGAACATTCAGGGGAACTGGAGGAACATGCACCTTGTCTGCGTAAATCTGGCACTTATGGCATGTCCTAGAATGTTGGTAGCAGTCAGCTTCCATTGTGGACCAATAATACCCTGCCCGAAGGATCTTCTTTGCCATTGTATGCTCACTGGAATGTGTACCAAAGGTCCCTTCATGTAGCTCTTCCATGATCCTTTCTGCTTCAGTCTTATCCACACAACGCAGTAAGGTTGAATCATGGTTTCGCTTATACAAGATGTCGTTGCTAAGGAAGAACTTTGCTGCGAACCTTCTCAGGAACTTCTTATCATTGACAGAGGCACCCTCCGGATATTCCTGCGCTTCCAGATATCTCTTCACCTCATGGTACCAAGGTTTCTCAGTCACCAATTCAGTCTCAAGATCGCAACAATATGCCGGTTCGTCCCGTTTCCAGATGATGATCCGGGGAGCCTCGTTATCCCATTTAACTTTGAACATAGAAGCCATTGTAGCTAACGCGTCCGCCAGCTGATTCTCTTCTCTTGGAAAGTGCTCAAAGGTTATCTTCGTGAAGTGGGGGATCAAGGTCAACACACATTCTCTATAAGGAATAAGATTCGGATGTTTCGTATCCCACTCTCCTTTGATCTGATTGATCACAAGAGCGGAATCTCCGAAGACACTCAGAAACTTAATCCTTAGATCGATCGCAGCTTGAAGACCCATGATGCACGCCTCATACTCTGCCATGTTGTTGGTACAATTGAAACATAGTCGGGCAGTGAGTGGAGTATGAGTGCCTTGAGGAGATATGATTATGGCGCCGATACCGTTACCCAAAGCATTGGAGGCTCCGTCAAAGTGCATAGACCATCGGGATCCTTCCTCAGGTCCTTCATCCGGTCCAGGTACTTCACAATCAGTCACTATCATGATGCTTTCGTCTGGAAACTCGAAGTTCATTGACTGATAGTCATCTACGGCCTGATGTGCCAAGTGGTCTGCCAATACACTTCCCTTGATGGCTTTCTGGGTCGTATATTGAATGTCGTATTCCATCAAGATCATTTGCCATCTTGCAATTCTCCCAGACAGAGCAGGCTTTTCGAATATGTACTTTATAGGATCCATCTTTGAGATCAACAAGGTAGTGTGAGTCAGCATATACTGTCTCAGCCGGCGAGCAGCCCATACCAAAGCGCAGCAAGTTTTCTCAAGCAGTGAGTATCGGGTCTCACAGTCGGTAAACTTTTTGCTAAGGTAATAAATGGCATGCTCTTTTCGGCCAGACTCGTCATGCTGCCCCAGCACGCACCCCATTGAGTTGTCAAGCACTGTTAGGTATAATATCAGAGGTCTCCCTTCAACTGGTGGCATAAGGATAGGTGGTTCTTGGAGATACTCTTTGATTCTGTCGAAAGCAGCCTGTCATTCATCGTTCCAACGTACTACCTGATCTTTCTTCAGCAGCTTGAAGATTGGCTCACAGGTAGCAGTTAGGTGTGAGATGAAGCGAGCAATGTAATTCAGGCGTCCTAAAAAGCCTCTGACCTCTTTTTATGTCTTGGGAACTGGCATCTCTTGGATAGCTTTGACCTTAGCAGGGTCCACTTGAATGCCCTTGTCACTTACCACGAAGCCTAGCAACTTCCCAGATCTTACCCCGAAGGTGCACTTGTTCGGGTTCAGCCTCAGTTTGTACAGTTTCAACCGGTCAAACAATTTCTGCAGATGATCTAGATGCTCTTCCTCAGTCTGGGACCTTGCGATCATGTCGTCAACATACACTTCTATCTCATGATGGATCATATCATGAAATAAAGCAACCATGGCACGTTGTTAGGTTGCCCCAGCGTTCTTCAACCCGAAAGGCATGACCTTGTAGCAGAAGGTGCCCCATTGAGTAACAAATGTAGTCTTTTCCATGTCTTCAGGTGCCATCTTGATCTGATTGTAACCTGAAAAGCCATCCATGAAAGAGAACACCTTATGCTGAGCTGTATTGTCGACAAGGACGTCAATGTAAGGTAGAGGGAAGTCATCTTTGGGGCTGGCCCTATTCAGATCCCTGTAGTCGACACACATTCTGACCTTTCCATCTTTCTTTGGTACCGGCACCACATTAGCAACCCATTGAGGGTAAGAAGTCACCGCAAGGAACCCAGCATCAAACTGTTTCATAACCTCGGCTTTAATCTTCTCAGACATCTCTGGACGCATACGGCGGACCTTTTGCTTAACTGGAGGGCAGTCTTCCTTAGTTGGCAAGTGATGGACCACAATATCGGTATTCAACCCGGGCATGTCTTCGTAGGACCAGGCAAAGATCTCCATATAATCATGTAGCATCTGAGTCAACCGTTGCTTCACGCTGAGCTCTAGGTTGGCACCAATCTTTACCTCTTTCCTGTCTTCCTCAGTACCCAGGTTTATTGTTTCCACTGGCTCTTCATGAGGTTGAATTGCCCTCTCTTCCTGAAGCAACAGTCTTGCAAGCTCGCCAGGCACTTCACAATCATCTTCACCTTCGTCTTCGGCTAAGTTGATCGGATTTTCGAAGTCATAACTGGCAGTAGCAGAGTCGTTATCAGTGAGATCCAGAGTGGATTGAAACCTGTATGAGTGAGTGTGTGTGTAAATACAGCTGTTTTGGAATATATGTAAAGGAAAGAAAGACAGAAAAGGAGCATAAAGTTTGCAATGCGAGAAAACGTCCAAGATTTTCATTCATGATATATGAAATGACAATTTATATGCCCTCACAAATAAAACCACGGTGCCTCGGGTAAGACACCGGGCCATAGAGTTTATTTATTGTTTATTACAAAATAACAAAACAAGGGAATTCATTACTCAGTAACAAGAGAAACAGATAGATTGTCCTTTTCACTCCAATTGTTAGGTCCACTGTCGGTTGCCGGGTAAATCCAGCTATCAAACTCAACTTCATCCACTTCCTCTTCGTCCCCAATAGCATTCACTCCATGAGCAGGCAGGGGAGCTGTCACTACATTAGGCTTCTCAGATGCCTCAAACTGTACTTCTTTGGCGTCAATAAGGTCCTGCAGCTTGCTCCTTAATGCCCAACAGTCATCAGTGGAATGCCCCGGGCTATCAGAATGGTAAGCACAGCGAGAATTTGGGTTGTACTTAGGAGATGTAGTATTTGGAAACTTCGGAGCCTCTCTGACGGTCACTAAGTTGGTTGAGAGTAGCTGCGGCAAGATTTGCGATAGGGTCATGCTTAACCGGGTAAACTCTCTCCGGGGTCTTTCAGCCCTTTGAGGATTGGTTGGCCGAGGAGCGGCAGCAGGTTTAGCAATCATTACCGCACTGACAGATTGGCGGCGCTCAGTTCTCTCTGGTCTCTTGGAACCGTATACAGCACTAGCCTCCTTCTTGAAGGGTTTCTTTTCAGAACTAGATGATGCACCCTTCGGAATCTTACCAGACTTCAACCCAGCCTCAATTTTCTCTCCAGTCAGAATCAGATCAGTGAACCCTGCAGACGAATTCCCAATGAGATAGTTGAAAAATGGCCCAGATAGGGTCCCCAAGAACATGTCTACCAACTCCCGATCAGTCAACGGAGGCTGCACCCTACCAGCCAGGTCTCTCCACTTCTGAGCGTACTCCTTAAAACCTTCACTTGAACCTAACGACATACCCTGGAGTTGGATACGTGTAGGGGCAAGGTCGGCATTATATTGATACTGCTTGTAGAAAGCAGTAGTCAACTCCTCCCAGTTACGAACCTTGGTCCCATCCAGCTGATAGAACCATTCGAGATGAGTCCCTGAAAGACTCTCCTGGAAGAAGTGGATCCACAAATTCTTATCCGCTGAGTACGGTTGAATTTTCCAAACATAGGACCTGAGATGTACTTGGGACAAGACGCCCCGTCATACTTGGTGAAAGATGGTGCTTTGAACTTCCGAGGAATAATTACACCAGTTGACAAACCCAGATCTCCAAAATCCAGCCCAGATACCTGTTGTATTTCCATAGCATTCAACCTGTCTTCCAGCTGCTTGTAACGGTCTTCTGCCGGAGGATATTGCTCTTCATCAAAATCAGTCTCGTTGTCGGAGACTACTGGACTAGGACCTTTTTCTGCTTGAGGAGTACTCTTGCCAATGGAAGAACCGGCCTCTTCATTCTGCAAAGTATTGCCAAACCTTCGGCCCGAGCTAAACAGAACAGTTCTTCTCTTCTTCTTCTTCTCCTTCT
Source organism: Vicia faba (assembly GCA_948472305.1). Lineage (NCBI taxonomy): Eukaryota > Viridiplantae > Streptophyta > Magnoliopsida > Fabales > Fabaceae > Vicia > Vicia faba. The sequence goes on along the minus strand of OX451736.1, from coordinate 254,622,298 downwards.
TCAGGAGCAGAGCCTTCAGCTCTTCTTGGCCTTGAGCCAAACCCTTGATTAATTCCTGAAATTGCGCATTCTACGCCTGAAGAGCTTTGATGGATGTCTCAGTTGATGATGAGTCAGGATTCATGATGCTGAAATAAACAGCGAAGAACTGTAAGCAACCTGAAAAGAGGAAAAACCTGCTATGCACATGATGAATGATATGTGTTTATGCAATGCATTCAAGGGTTCGAAAGTTCAAATTTGTTGTAGACAAAAAGGAACACACGTTATCATTAAGGAAATAACTGTTTAGTACATCAAAGCCTCATGGGCAAAATAATACAAAAGCAAATCAATCCCAAAATACACTGCGCATCCTCTTTGGAGCTATGTAAGTGTTGAGATTCCTCTCCTCATGCAACAGGCGGGTGAGCTCCAAGACCTTCTTTTCACTAGCATGTAGACTGGTCTCAAGAGAATTTAGTTCTTCCTTAAGCTGGATCCAGCTCTTCTGCATCTCTTCCCAGGATGTGGGCATATCAGGGTGCTGAATAGTGTAGGACACTTCTCCTTCCAAGACTGGCTCTTTGATCACAGGGAGCATATGGGGATAAGGCATCACTAACTTCTAGGAGCGGGCGCGTACCCACTTGAGATAAGGTTCCAATGGGATGGAGTTCCTGTGCCCCAGTGTCTTGCTGTCTATCCTACTTGGCATCCTCCAGGCTCTGATAAATCTCTGGCGAAGTCCTTGAGTATCATTGTCGAAGTCAAAAACCATGTCAGGAATTAACATGTCATGAGGACCATCCCTCCGAGCATAACCAAACTGTCTCCAAGCCAGGCATGGGTTGTAAGTAATACCTCCTCTGATTCCAAATAAAGGAACATTAGGGTACTCCCCGCAACGGTCAATGATAGTGACATCTTCTCTAGACCTAGGGCACCAATGTATATCCGCATGTGTAAGAGTCATCAACCGTTGTGACCATCTCAAACCCCGCTCGTTCTTCAAAACTGATTGTGGTAGGTGCAAAATAAACCACCTTCCCAGGAAAGGAGTGCAACACATAAGGACACCTCTTTTTCTCATGGTTCGAGTGTAACATGAGTGAAGGATGTCCCCCAACAACGTAGGTATAGGATTCCTGGACATAAAGATTTGGACAGCACTGATATCAATAAGCTGATCTGGGTTAGGGAACAACACCAAACCATAGACAAGGAGGGCCACAACTTCTTCAAAAGCTTGCAAGTCAAGGGAGTTCCAACATTCATGGGCCTTTTCAAACAGGAACCTGGCTAAGAACCCTTTGATGCCACTTCTAACTTCCCACTGTCCCTTGAGGTCAGATGACTGTAGGTGCAAGGCTTTAGCAATCTCTTCAAGCTTAGGTTCCTTTTCCGTACCGTTGTAGGGTAGCTGATCAAGGATAGGGATCTTCAGGAGCCGGGAGAACTCCTCCAATGTAGGTACCAACTGATAGTCCAAGAAGGTGAAGCAGTGATGCAGAGGGTCAAAGAACTGGAACAGGACCTTTATCATATCTTCCTCAATGTTGGTATTGACCAAGCTGATGAGGCTTCCATGTCTTTCACTGAATGAAGAGTTCTCGGGAATCCTGGATATAAGTTCCTTAAGCTGAGGAGGGACCCTTACAAGACTGATTTGAATTGTCTTTCTGCGAACAGTTTCCATGTCCTACAAAACAAGAACAAAGATGAAAATTCGAACCCCTGAAATGGTTAGTCAATGCATATGATGCTGGATGATGTCATGATGCTATGATTAAACACACCACAAATATTTACAAAGACAAACATGTAAGGCACACAAGGCACACAAGGCACACAAGACAAGCCCTTAGGGTTTAAGGCCAACATGGGGTCTGGGTAGTACCCTCTTGAAGTTGGTGGGTTCAACCTGTCCTATTAGAAGTAATCGGGTTCTAAGGGTCCCAATATCACGGGATTGCTTTCATTGTTCATCGTTTCGATTTAGCCACTAAACTGGCGACCGAAATATTCCAAGAAAGCAACCCTCAATTGAGTGTAGTATCGAGTATCAACCAACCTCGGACTGCACCAAAGTCAGTTATCTCACTACCCTAAAGAGTCCAAGATAGTTCAATTAAGGTTCCTAAGGTCTGTTGATGCTTCACGACACCACGCGGAGGCCCCGTACTCTCCTTGACTGAACTCAAAGGTTACCGGTACACACCAAAGTGCCACATCAACGTAGCAGACTGTTTCAACCATGTCGGTATACCCCGCACAGTTCCCTCACAGTCTTGTTGCTACTTTCTAAGAAAGGTATCCCCAGATCCGGGTTAGGATCTATAGAACTCCCAAGCAACCCACAATTTAAAGCAAGCAAAGAAAACAATTGAAAACACAGTGATTTTAATCCTAAGGTACACCTCACTTTAAGTTTGTCCCCAGCAGAGTCGCCAGTTCTGTGATCGGTGGATCTGGAACTGACTGTTTAACGCTGGTTCGCGAAATGTCGCGGAAGCAAGAGTCGCCACCGTCTTTTATTTTCTCCAAATAGAAAGGACAAAAGCACATAAAAATTCCTTAAAGAGATTGCTCTCGGTTCGGGAGGTAGATTATAGAAAGGGAAGGTGTTAGCACCCTTTCTATCCATGGTTATCCATGGGCTCTTAGATACTTGCTCATTGTGTTTTCAAAAATGGTTTGTTTGCTTTTCAACTGTGGGTTTTAAAAAGTTTCTTTGAAAATTCCAGTTCGACTCTTGTATCGGTCCTCAAGAGTGTTTGAAAAATTGCTTTCGAAAGCTTTTTGAAAATGTGTTGGTGTGAAAAGTATTTTTTTTGATTTGTTTTGAAGTTTAGAGTAAGTATCTAGAGTCTTCTACCTACCCTAAGGAATTCGTCTGTGTAGATGTCCTTTAAAGTAGTGTCATCCCACCTTTGAGAGGTAGGTAGCACCACCGTTGGAGGTGTTCGGGTCAATTCGAGGTTCAGGACATGGTGATCACCAGAGCAATGGGAAGACACCTTAGAAGCTACCCTCATGCCAGGTTCCCGGATCATGAGGACTTACTAAGACATCCTCTACTCGACGATCACCTTTCGAGGCAAGGCAACAGTGAGGCGTACCCTAGGGGTGGTGTGTGATTTGTGTGTCGTTTTCAGATATTTTTGTCTTTTGTCATGTTATTGGTGATCTAGCGTTTGTTTTTATTTTTTGTCCATTCATTCTTTCATGCCTTGATTAACAGTTAAAAATTGCGAAAAGTAAAAGATTCTAAGCTATTACAAAAGGCGCGGGTTCACATCGCCAAAATTTCCAGAACCCGATTTGACAGAAAAAATAAAGGATAATGAAAAGTAAAGTGCGAGAAATTAATTTACAAGGCCTTGGGAGAGATACATAAATATTAAAGGAAATAGAAATAAACGCGCGAATTAAATAAGAATTAAGACGAGGGCGTTGGACCCTTTTTGCAAAATTAAATTAAATGATGAAATTAATTAATTTAAAAAAGAGAAAAGAAATTGTTTTTGGTATTTTTGGTATTTTATGATTTTGATGGGGAAAAGAATTAAATGCAATTAAACCTAATTCTACAATTTTATTTGTTAAGAAAACATATTAAAGTTTAACCTAAAATTAACCCTAATTGTTTTACATGCAATTTGATTATAAAAATAAGTATTTAATTATTATGAAAGAAAATAAAAAGGAATAAAAAATTAATTAAATCCTAATTCTACAAATTTTAAATTAATTAAGAAAACATTACTATTAAACCTAATTTAATAACTAAATTCAATTAATGCAATTTATTTACAAAAAAATACTAAAATGAAATATTTATTATTTTTCATCTTTTCTGATTTTTTATGTGTTTTTTATATTATTTGTGAAAATATTAATTTAAAGAAACTGATTAAAAAAATAATATTTGAAATAAGTAAAATAAAGAAAAGAAGAGAAAAAAAAATTCAAACCTAGGGGGGTATTTGTCCCCAAAGTGGAGGTGAAAGCCCAGCAATTTGAGCCCAATCATTCATGGCCTGGCTGACTTTTTCATGCAACGTGTGGGAGCTTTGACTAGGGTGCATCATGTTATTCAATTTTTGGCCTTCTGGTCGCTCCATTGGGCACGTGGATGGTAAGATTTCATGGACGTATGGTGCTCCACTACGCTGACGCTGCATATGAACGTTAAATGAAGAAAAATATGAAAGGGGGTGAGGACCTAGGGCTCGAACCCAGGTCCTGAACATTACCACTCAAGCACTTCACCAACTGTGCTATTTTGTTTATCTGTAAATAATATAATTAACAAACATAATAAAACAAAAACGCGTTAAGGCTTTGTTTTCCGCGCGAAAGTTTAAACCTACCAATTGTTGCTTCACACCTCAGCATCTTCTTCCTTGTTATTTTATTTTCCTGAAACAAGAACAATTTAGCAACGGTTTTTTAAGTGTTCTTTTAGGCCATCTTCTGGAAAATAGCGAATAGCCCCTGGGGCTTCATAAATTAGGCGCGATGGCCTCATTCTCTTCGTCCAAACGCCCTGAATTGGATGGTCTAGGTCTTACACGCCAATTGTTCCTTAAACGAAAACCCCTAATTTGAAAACCTAAGAACCCTAAAAAGCAACAATGGTGAATTTGCATACGATGTATAAAAACGCAATTAAAGTAGATGGTTAGCTTCAGAACACATCATATAGTATGAATCCATTAAAAATATGCAATGAAAATGTCTAAATCTTGAAATACGATTATGAAAAAAAATGAGAAAAGCTTGACTTCTGTACAATGATTCAAAGGGTTAGGGACTGTGTTCTTGATCCAGGAAGGTTGCTTGATGTCCCAGGAATGCAATGGAAGGAGTTTCGTGGCTTGAAACGACCTCTAACCCTGTTTTCAGTTTTGAGTTCTTTCACCAAAAATTCAAGTTTTCTTTTCTATGTCTGGCGCAGCTTCCTGGTTAATGGCATTAGGGTTGCGTTTTGTACTTATGTATGAGTGATCTAGGTCAAAGAAAACAATCAAAATCCTTGGCATTCATGGTTTGTGAGATTTGATTTTCAAGGATCTTTTTCAATATTTTTTTCATGCTATTTTGACCCTAATCATATCCAATCAATTCAATTCCTTCCATATCTGATCATGCACGAATTATTGAGTATATATCATGCACAAAAAGATTGAAAAACTTAGGTTAAGCATTTTTCATGTATTTAATTGATTTAAATGAATTACTATTAATAAAAATTCAAATAAATAAATAAAAAATGAAGAAAAACTTCCCTTTGGGCCAAGTGGTCGTGCACATGCCTTGGATAATGAATTGTGGAAGAAAAAGAGGCCCATTAGCAATTTTAGGTCATTTGAAGCAATGTTGACTTTTCAAAATATCCAAAAATTTCCCAACTTCCACAAGGTATAACTTGCTCAATTTTTAATATTTGCTCATGTTCTTGGACATTTTGGAAAGGTCTTTGAGTCCTCTAACCAATTCCTTTGGTCCCATGTCATTTTGATTTACCAATCTCAAGTTATGGCCTTTGACTTAAAGTCCCTTTTTGTTGACTTTTGAAAATGACCTATAATGTTGAAATTGATAACTTTTTGTGAGAGCATTTCTTGGACTTGGAGTATGAAGATGAGTTGTAGGAAATGTCTTTCTCTTCAAAATGAGCTTTGGATGGAATTTTTCTGATAATCCATGTGAAAGTTATGCCCTGGTCAATTTATAGTTGACTTTTTCAGCTGTCCAAATAAGGAAACTTTTGCATCTTGATGATTTTTGAGCCAAGCTTTGAGAATCATGATCAAGCATTGGTCAAATGATGTTTGTGGCTTCAAAATGAGATGTTGACCAAAAATTTGAACTTTTGACTGCCAAATGACCATTTTGCCCCTACAGTTGACTATAGTGCAATTAGGGTTTTGACTGTGCAATTTTGTGCTGAAAGTCTTGAAACTTGGTATGAGGATGCTTGACCATATTTATAGGCATGTGAGACTTGATTGGACCTTTGGAAACTTCATTTTCTTGATCAGAACCAAAACCCTAATTTTGACTGTTAGGAGGCCCTTGAACTGTGCAACCCTTGGGGAATTTTGAAGCATGACTTGGCAATTTCTTGAAGAATATGGGAGGGCAAATTTTGGGGTACAACAATAGCCAATTCAAGAAATTCCAAGAAATATTGAAAACTGACTTTTGCATTCTAGGGCGATTCAAGGGTTTTTGATCATTCAAACACATTGTAGGAGGTTCCAGGAACGTGTAGCAATCAAATTCCAGTGCCAAAGCTCAAGGAATCGTTCATTACAGTTCCACGGTTTTCCTTCTTTATCCATAATCGTAACTCTTAAATCATGCATATTTAACGTGTTTTCTTGATTGATTTGTGTTGCTAGGGACCATATGAAGCTAATGGCATAATTCAATTGAGCTATAATGCCCTAAATCAAAAGATGCCATGAACGATTTTCTAGGGTTTCCAAGCTTTGAATTAGGGCTTTTTGAACCAGGCAAAATTAGGACTCCTAAGGCACATGGTTGGAATCGTTAGGCCAAGACGAACAAGCCCAATACTTCGCGAAATATTTATATATATTGTGGTGCTAATCGCTATTATTCGTGCAGCTAGTTTGTGGGGGTTAAAAACCCCCGCTATCTGATATTATTTTACAGGTACAAAGGAAGAAGACGAGGACGTGTTAGCATCTGGTTGGACAATTTGAAAAGCGCACGTTTTTTTATAATTTCAGCATATTGACTTATTTTTCATATATAATAATTGTCTTGTATCCCACTAATGAATTAAACAACTTGGCTGAGTGGCAGGAACGCGTGCATATGATCATTGGGACCTGGGTTCGAATCCCAGGTCCCCCCCAAACATTTATTTCTTTTTTCTTGACATATTCACATGCAGATTTCCAAAGGCAGTTCACCATGCACCTCAAATATCCATGCGCCATGTGGCTTCAGGCATAAATCCAATGGCCAAAATTGAAGGACTATCATGGTCCTTAGTCAACCAGCGCATGGATAATCACAAAAGTCAAAAGGGCTTGCAGTATTTGGGCCTGAGAATTCCCAAAGACACCTCCTAATTGGGCCAACACCCCTTGGGTTCTTTCTTTTTTCTTCCTTTATATTTATTTATTTAATTGTTTTTATTATTAACTATTATTATTATTACTTAAATTAACCAAATTAATTTTTTATAATAAATTCAGAAAAACACCAAAATATGATATTTTTATTAATTTTAATTAGTTATTTTGTAAATAAATATAATTAACTAATTTAGTTTAATTAGGATAATTCTAACTTTTTTGCAATAAAATAAAATTAATGTAGAATTAGGTTTTTTTGACAATCTTTTTTTATTTCCTTAAAACATAAAAAAACTCAAAAAAATATTTCTTTTTAGTTAATTAATTAGTTTTAGGTTTAATTTAATTTAATTCATTAAATTCAAAAATCTTTTTCTTTCTCAAAAAGGGTCAAAACCCTAAGAACTTCCCCGATTCAATTTTACTCGCGCATATTATTTTTTATTCCAATTATGTAATTGTTCCGAGGATGTAATAGCTTTAATTAGGACCCTTTTTATCGCTTTCATTTATTTTTCGCAATTTGCTTTTTTAAAGGGTTTGTTTTTGGCGATTTAAATACCTGACGCCTTGTAATAGCGTAGATTTATTTTCCGCAACTATTAACTGTTAGATGTATGTTAACTAGGCTATGCATGATAAGACTTATCTCTGAAATTAAAATCAACCCGTAGCTCACCATAACATGTGCAAAGATAACTTAACTGAAACTTGACACACTCGCACATGCCACTCTTAGGGTACGCCTCACTTGGTTGCCTCGACGTGGTCATTGAGTATAGGGTGTTTTAGAGGTTGCCCTCCTGTCTAAAGATCCAAGTTGCCTCGAAACGGTTGCCTCGGATAAAACGATCTAAGATATTAGGGTTACCGCTAAGGCGTCCTACTATTGCTTTGATGACCACATGTCCCTATAATCGAATTGACCCGAAAACTCCAACGACGGTGCTACCTACTTTTCAATAGTAGGATAGTACTGTCTAAAGGACATTTACACAACTTAATTTCTTTTGAGTAGGTAGAGGTTCTTAAGTACTTGCTCTTTCAAAACAAAAAAAATACTTTTCGCACCTACACTTTTCTGACAAAAGTTTTCAAACAACACTTCATACACTCTTGAGGACTGATACAAGAGTTGAATCGAAGTTTTCAAACAAACTTTTTTCAAAACCCACAAACACAAGAAAAGCAAAACATTTTAAAAACATAGTGAGCAAAGTACCTAAGAGCCCGTGGATAACCACAGATAGAAAGGGTGCTAACACCTTCCCTTTCTATAATCTACCTCCCGAACCCGAGAAACATCTCGAAAAGGAATTTTGTTGTGCTTTTGTCCTTTCCTTGTTGGAGAAAATAAAAGACGGTGGTGACTCTTGCTTACCGCGACATTTCACGAACCAGCATTCCAAAACAGTCAGTTCTATTTCCACCGATCACACATACCAACAACCACGTCCACTCTATCTAAATCAAACAAATACGCCTCGATTTTGCAAGTAACCTCCCCAGTTTTGAATAAAACTTGCTTACATTTTCCTCTGGTAATGGTTTGGAACCCATCACCTAACTTGATTCTCAAATCTGGAGTGGTCTCTACTTGCCATCCTAACTTCTGCACCATGGACGTCACAATGAAATTATGCGTAGCCCCACTGTCGACTAACACCACCATCGGTACGCCATTGATTGTTGCTCTGAGTTTGAGTGTTTGAACCTTGTCATGTTGTGACTCTTTTAGTTCAAACAGTGTCATAACACTCATTTCTCCGTCCTTCTCCTCCTCCGATTCGTCCACCTCCACAGCCAGCAAATTCCCTTCGTCCTCCCCTCCTTCCTCTTCATCTACAATCATGACACGGAGCTGCTTCTCTGGGCATTGATGGAGAGGATGATATGGGCCTCCACACTTGTAACACAATCCCTTTTTCTTCCGATTCATGAGCTCTTGATAAGACAAATGGGTGAATCCCTTATCACGTGCACCCCCCTTCCTTCTATCTGCAGTGTCCTGTTTGGGTTCACGAATTGGGCCACTAACACCTCTAGGCCCAACTCCATTATGATGTCCACTGTTCTGGCTCCCTTTTACAAAAACCTAGTCCGTACCACCTTGTCTCCCCGGGTTAACCCGGTTTGACCCACATATTTTCGGACTTCGGTTCCAACCCGACCCACTACTCATCTCCCTTTCCACTGCTTTGGTGACGTGAAATAGTTTACTTCTTGTAAGTGGTCCCATAGCCACAAAGCTCCGAACCCTACTTCTGATTTCGTCCTTCAACCCATGTAAAAAATACCCAAGGTACTGTTTGTCAGGTAACCTTGGAATCTGAGTCGTCAAACATTCAAATTCTTGTATATAGTCTTCCACGGTGCCCTTTTGACGAATCTCTGAAAGTTGTTCATAAACATCTCCTTCCCCTAAACCACTGTATCTCTCTAGTAGCTCCACCTTGAACTCCTCCCATGTCAGATCTGGGTGTTCTTCCAACAACGAGTTGAAGAAATGGATGGTTGGCCCATCCATACTCAATTGCGCCAAACTCACTTTCACGGTGTCACTTGTGCCTTGAACACGAAAGTAGATCTCCGCCCTAGATGTCCATCCCGCCGGATCGTCGCCGGAGAAAGACGGAAGTTCGACCTTCTTCACGGACTGACGAAACTCCGTCAATGAATCTCCATGAAGGTTGTTAACCACGGTACTCTTTGGCTCACCCTTTGTCATCACCATCGGCGAGCCTTTATTAAAGACGCTCGCGCTTTCTTCATCAACTGTCAACGACTTGCCCAAACATTTTTCCAGTAGTGCTATCAAGTTGGCGTGGTTTGTTGTCACCGTATTCTGCACCTCAACGAGAGTTGATTGTACCTCCGAGATCTCACTCTCTAAAGCTTCGACCCTAGCTTCCATCTTTGTGAACGCTGGCACCGTCACTTTCTTAGGTGGCATTCACTGGCTCCGTCGTCGTAATCTGGTAGGTTGGACCAATGTTAGGTTCTAACAGAATATAGTAGAATTAAGGCAAAGAATAAAGACTGACAGAAAGTGAGGACTGTTTAATTATATGATTGCAAAGGGAATTTACAGAAGATTCAGTGATCTAACTGCCACAGAGCTATGCTCATATGGAGTGCCTAACAACCCCCCATCCATTGATTACTCTATGATTCTCTAAGGTGAGATTCTCATTCCCTTCCCCCATCATTTATGGATACAGTCTGACGGTATTGCTAGGACCACAATTCTCTCTCTTCCACCTCACATCTATCACGTGGTGTGAGATCCCCTTTTCCTTCTAGAATAAACCTGCCACGTTTTAGCATTCTTAGGCCCAATATGATTGGTCACTTCAATATCTGGCCCATCTTCCTTCTCTTGGTCCCTAACAGTGCGCGTGTGAAAAAGTGTGTTTGATTCAAGTTAATTTTATCTTTGAAATAGGTTTATCTAGCGATTGATTTTAAACCTTGCCATACACGCCTAATTACTATACAGTAATAAGTAAAACAATAAAATGCAGAAATTGAAATTCTACGCTGTTATAGAGCTTCAGGAATGGGGGGTACAAATTAATGAATGGGGGTGACAGTAAGAAATAAATATTTAAATCACATAATACAAGTCCAAACCGTTAAATAATTATTTAAGTTAAAACTCTTTTCATTTGATAAAATTAATTAAGGACTTAATTAATAATGTCAAACAAAAATTATTTTAAAGTTAATAATTATTTAAAACAAATGTCTACCTATTTGCAATTTTTAAATGTATGCTGAAAAATAAAATAAGAATCAAAATAATGAGAAAAAAAAATATTAACAACAAAAAATATAAAGGCAAAGATAGAAATGGGCCTGCAAATAGAGCAAAACAGGGGGTGTAGAAGTCAAAATGCCCAATGCCTCTGGCTGATCAGGTGTAGCAGCCCCCTGGAGGTGCACCATAGGCATGCATCTAAGGTGCACTGAAAGGGTTATGATAGATGAATAGAAGGAGGGACGATGAGGGTGCATCAGTGACTAACATAGGGGTGCATGTGGGTGATTATCCAGGATGATTAAAGAGGTGGTGACAAGTGTCACCACCGGATTGGGCCATGAATTGGTTATCAAACAAAAACAAAACTAATTAACTGGAAGCACATGCCTCATAATTCAAATCTCTTTCTCTCTCTAGACGTGCTGCCTTCTCTCTTATCTCTTGTTATGAGCCTTCACCAGAGAAGACCAACTGGCCGCGCCAGAAATCGCCTTACAGCGGTGACGGTGGCGGCGTGTCTCCAAACACTACTTTTCTTATATCATTCTGATCGTCTCCATTCCCTGGTTACTAATTTATGATTAATTTTTGCAGATTCTCATTCAATAACCCTAAATCTAAAAAGGGGGGAACTGAAACCCTAGTTCTCAGTTTGGTGGGATCGATGAAGGTAATGATGCAACGATATATCAATGAAAGTACAGGAAAAAGAAGAAGGAGATTGTCTGTGAGGTCCGGATCTTTGGCCTTACTAACCTCCTAAAGCTTTTCCGGTAAGACTATTCTGACCCTATGCTTGTAAATTGCTTCCTCTCTTCTTCTGAACTTGTGGTCTTAGATTTTTTCTGGAAGGTTTTTTTTTGAACAAAATAGAAAATGATGAGGATGATTAGGGTTTGGCTTACTTGGTAGCTTGCTGTGATTTTGTGGGTTTTTTGCAATTTTTGAAATTTGTGTGTAGCTTTGTATATATTGAATGGATTTTGAAAGGGGAAAAATGATGAACAAAATATTTGTCTTTTTGTTGTTTGTTTGAGTTACTGATTTGCTATGGGTTTTTGAGTAGTGATATTTGATGACAATGTTTGGGTGATGGACTTTGGTGATGGAACTTGGTGATGGAATTTTTGGTGTTGCAATTTTTTTGTTGGTTTTCGTTGTTTCTGGTTTTACACTGATGGCTTGATGGTTTCTGGATTTTGTTACTTGCTGGTTTTACAGTGATGGCTTGATGGTTGTTTTGATTATTTTACAGTGATGGTCTTTGTGATTTTTTTTGATGATTTTGTTGGCTTATGATTTTGTGATGTTTTTTATGGTTATGTTGGCTTCTGGTTTTTGTGATACTTTGCTGGTTCTATATTTTTCTGCCATCTGACGGTTCTCTCTCCCTTTGTTCAAATAGTCTCCTCTCTTTTTTATAAAACAGTGGTACCCTTGTTATCAGAGTAGGGTGAAAACAGGAGGGAAAAACTTGTGAATTTTGACAGTTTTAGTTTTTCAAGCTTTGGGCTTTTGAGTGTAGTTTGAACTGTTTCCATTTTGGTGCAAGTTTGGGCAGGTTTTTGGACTGTAATGCAGGCTGGTTTGCTGTGGTTTATTTTGACATGCTTTTATGCAGAACTTGGACAGGTCTTGGACTGCTATGGGCAGCATAAGGAGGCTTTTAGAGCAAGTCTTCTTGGACTGTTTTTATAGCATGCCTTTATAGAAATAGCAGTCGGTTTGTCTTGGCATGGCTTTAGATTATTTGCTGGCTAGGTCATATCTTTCCTCTTTCCTCTTTTTATGAAATAAAGCACTTTTGCTTTTGATATATTTTTTGAAGGGTTTGCTTGTTTTTTAGGAAAGTGATGATATGTTGACTTGTATTTCAATATTTGATGCCTTTGGCTTGTTGCTTGCATATTGTTTGTTTTGTTCTGTTGTAGCCTTTATTGTATTTGCTTGTTGGTTTGCAGCAGGTTTGGTTCTGCCTTGAATGTGACTAATGCTGTTTGCAGCCTGTTGCCTTGCCTCTTGTGCTGCTGTTTTGCTTTTGATATTGTTGCCTCGCATATTGTGCTGCTGTTTGATTATTGCAGTATCATTGGGCTTGTTTGGCTTGTTGTGCATTTGTCTGCTGCTGTTTGCAGCCTGTTGCTTTGCTCCCTTGCCTGTCCAGTTTGTATATTTTCTCTTTTCCCCCTTTTTTGTGAACCAAAACCTAGGTTTTGAGATTTGCAGAAATAGGGAGAAATGGACAAACAAAATTTTGATTCCTAAAAGCAAACCCTAGTGATGAAAATCAATTTTTTTGCTTGGACTTTTCAATGATTATTTGCTAATATTCTTTTTCTTTCTTTTGTTACATGTACAAACAAATGAATGGAAAGCAAGACAAGATGAAGAGAAGACCATGGCTAGCAATGAGGAATTTCTTGCAGATGAAGCAAAGAACATTTCTTTCCTTGTAAATAACTTGTGATTTTTTTTGTAAACAAGACAAATAATTTGCAATTTATATTTTGCATTGTAAACCCTTTCTTACAAATTGTCAAAGAATGTAATCATAAACATAACATTTGAAAGAAATGTATGAATGATGAATTTGTTGTACCAAACTTTGAGTTCTATTTTGACTTTGCAATTCTTGATTGAATGTTTTGAATAAAACATCTTGGCTTGATAACTTGCATTTTAAGTAAACACAATATGATAGGATAAATCATGTATTTTGCACTCTTAAACAAAATAAATGTTTAAAAGCTCAAACCCAATTGATTAACTGAATCCATAGTCATGATTATTTAAAATGAGAGCCTTAAACTTTATACCTTATCCAAACAGAACATGCTCCCAAGAATAACATCAACCCTCAGAAAATTGTGGTTAAGAAAATTTAAAATCACACAAATGCCTTTGCAGTTTATCTGGGCCACGGATTGGGCAAACTTGCAATGTGGGGTTTGAAAACTGACTTAAACAACTTTGAGGAGACATGGTGACTTATTTGAAACCTTGACTACTTAATTTCTTTTGAGAAGTGCAAAACCCTAATTGCTGACTGGTTGCTCAGGAAGAGAATCTGCTTGATCAACTTTTGAGCCAAATTGAGTGTTTGAAAAAAACTAGGATAGAATCTTGAGTGAAAAATGGGAGAGAAAATTTTGGGGTACAACAGCATTTCATGCATCGCATATAACTAACCCTGTTATCTTTCCAGGAAAGACAATTATCACCAACAATTCCAGCAGTTATACATGTCATATCTGCAGGCAACCAAGAGAACATCAGTTCTCGAAACCAAATGGGTCAACTAATCTACATGATCAAACGAAGTAATCCTACTATCCAGGTTCCTTCTCACAGCCCTACTACCCAGGCTTTAATTTCGAAGTAACCCTACTATCCAGGTTCTTTCTCACAACCCTACTACCCAGGCTTTCATTTCGAAGTAACCCTATTATCCAGGTTCCTTCTTACAGCCCTACTACCCAGGCTTTCATTCCGAAGTAACCCTACTATCCAGGTTCTTTCTCACAGCCCTACTATCCAGGCTTTCATTTCGAAGTAACCCTACTATCCAGGTTCCTTCTCACAGCCCTACTACCCAAGCTTTCATTCCAAAGTAATCCTACTATCCAGGTTCCTTCTCACAACCCTACTACCCAGGCTTTCATTTCGAAGTAACCCTACTATCCAGGTTCCTTCTCACAACCCTACTATCCAGGCTTTCATTCCGAAGTAAACCTACTATCCAGGTTCCTTCTCACAATCCTACTATCCAAGATTTCATTCCGAAGTAACCCTACTATCCAGGTTACTTCTCCCTTATCTCCAGACAACAGGTTACAACAATGTAAAGCCTGGACCCGATCAAATACGGTCGATCTCATATTTCCCCAACGAGTTGCTGTACAGCCTGGACCCTGACCAGGTATACAGTCTACTTTCACTTATTCAATCAAGAGTTAATTCCCCAGTAGAGAAATGGACAACCAAAAGCTCCTAGACTTTACTTCCTAGTGCATAAATCAACATTCCCCGGCAAAGTCCCCCTTGACAGCTGGTACAGGAATTTTCACCCATGAATCTCTTACGCAACCAATATTTTCTGGATGGCATCTTTAAACTCACCTCTTATGATTTCCCTTCGCCTTCCAAGTGGCGTCTGTAAGCCCATTTCCGACTTTGCTAATCAGGAATCCTGCATGCGAGTGCAAATTTTTGGGCACTTTAGTGTTCAATCATCTTCCACCTTCAGATCACGAAAGGCAGACCAACCAATCTACATCCCCAGGTTTAAGAAGATTGAACAGGGACAACTGTTGTACCCCAAAATTTACCCTCTCATTTCTCAAAGGATCAACCTGGGCCCTCAAGTTTGCTTTCATCCAATTGCAAATCTGAAATTATAAATTTTCCAAGAGAATCATTCACAAGGGCAAATTGGTCATTTACACACAAAAGGAGTCAAACTATGACTTTTGAATCAAAAATCAAGTTCCAAGAATCATATTTCATTAAGGCATGAAATTGGTTCATCAAAAATCAAAGTCAGAAGTTACTTTGAAAATCAAATTTTCTAAGCATTTAGAAAATTTTCTAAGTGTCTAAAGAATATGACACTTCAGAACTTCTGAGCCAGCCTCTATGCAAGTGCAGTCATAAGTTGCAAACACGGTCCAGAACATGACACTTCAATCTTTACATGCAGAAGCATTTCTCTTTGGTCAGAACATAATGCTTCAGTCAGGACATGATTTTTCAGCATATGGAGGCTATGTTCAATGCTCCGGCCAGAAGATGCCCCTTCAACATTTGAAGGTCACGCTTCTGATCTTCTACGACCAGAACATCACCAAAACCTCGTTTAAGTAACCTGCTTCCCTATTATGGCACAGTCTTGCAACCAGCTGCCACAACACTCCAAGGTGCTGCTGACCAGTCTACGCCTGCGTTTTTCTTGCACCAAATTAGCCTATGAAAACTGTGATTAAAAAAACAAAGGGACAATATGCCAAAAATGTTTAAAACTCATTTGTTTTTCCCCCCAAAACCACATCAAATCCATCTATAAATAGTTTGTTCCATCACACGTTCAAGGGGTTGGTTTTTAGAGAGAGAGAGAGAGAGAGAGTCACCAAAAGAAAGAAAAAGCCTTGAATCCTTGCAAAAAAATTCCAAGAATCCGAAAAGCTGTAAACACCAAAATACCAAAACCTTAGCATTTTATTCTAGCATCAAAACTCCATTGTTCCTTGACTAAAACCATCCCCACAGTTGCTGATTCACATACTAGAAGTTATTCTAACTTCTGTGTTCATACTGCCATACACTCTCCATTAACCTCCACCTCAAAGAAGTGATAATATCACCCCTTGGCTGTTCCAGAAGTTGAAAACTTCCATCCTGCTGAGTACGTGAAGAAGTTGCTTAGAACATCACCAGAGTCCAGGACCAACCTCCAGTTCACATAATTTCTTCCAGCTGCAAGGTAAGCTTCTGCTGACTCTCACCATATTACTTAAGCATTATCAGGTTTGCATGTTCAAAAATACAACGTAGATATCATGTTTCAGATGTTGTACATATTCTGAGATTTCCTGCATCTGCCTGCCTAAGTAGGGAATAAATTAGTTCAGAACTTCTGGAAGAAATTAGAACTCAGAATTAGGATTAGTATTCATACTTGCCTCTGATTTATAGTTCTGATATTTCTTATTTCTGAAACACTATGACACTTGCCATAATTGTCATATGCACATCTTCTGTTTGTGGAGAAATGACCAAGTTGCAGATGTTCTAACTAGCATGGAGAGAGAGACCAAGTTCTTCCAGTGGTATCAGAACTTCTGAAATCCACTTTGTTGCCAATGGTATCAGAACTTCTGAAATCTACTCTGTTGTTGGTGGTATCAGAACTTTTGAAAGCTAATGTGCCCCCAGTGGACCCAGAACTTCTGACTCTACTTATTTTTTTTACTAACAGGATTTCTGTTTTGCAGTGCGCCAGAGTCAAAACTTCTGACCTCCCTTAATCAGCAATACGTTGATTCTATTTTTGCTATCACTTTCTATCTCATTAATCAACAAACACCAAAAACATTTTTTTCATGTTTTTTTTATTTCTTAAAACAAAAGACCAAAAAAATATTTTCTTAAAAAAAACTTATTTCTTTTCTTAAATAAATAAGTAATTTACGTTTCTTGCACATTCTGACCCATTTCGATATGGTTGTAATAGTAATTTAGGATTTAATTTTACTTGCAACCCCATTCATAAATATGTACCCCATCCCCCTAAAGCGATGTAATAGCTTAGATTTTACTTTTCGCATTTTTATTTGCTTTTCATATATTGCTAGTAAATAGGATGTATGGCAAGATAAAAATCAACAAATAGATGACTTTCAAATACAAGACAAAATACATGCAAACTAACACACTATTCACACGTGCACCCTTAGGGTAATCCCATTTCGTTGCCTATCAAAAAATAGTCATGTCCCTCAAACATGGGCGTTTTAGCAAAGACCCTCGATAAAAGATCGTAGTCCCTCGATGACCCTCGATGTTGCCTTAGGTAAAACGACCTAGTCCCTAAACGACATTGCTAAAACGTCTCATGATTTTCCTTCTATGACTATTCAAACGTCCCAACGCTCGTCCCTTCACATCCAACGATGGGGCTTCTTACAAAATTAATGGTAAGATAGAAACATCTAATGGAGGAGGAAAAGCACATTTAAGACCTTTTGAGTTGTTAGATTCGCTCCTAGTTGCTTGCTTACTCATAACAAAAACATTTTATACACCAACACTTTCATTTTGAAAATTTTTTCGAAAGACAACACTTTGAATGTGTTCTTATAGAAACGAGAGCCATTACAAAGGAAACCATTTTCAAAAATCACTTTCAAAAAACACATCTCACAAACATATCTTTGAACTATTTTTCGAAACAAACACTTTGTATGCGTTCTTATAAAAACGAGAACCATTACAAAGATATTTTAAAAATACTTTCAAAGCCCACACCACAAGCACATTTTTCAAACAAAAAGCAAGTGATCTAGCAAGTAACTACGAGCCCATGGAAAACCATGGATGAAAAGGGTACTAATACCTTCCCTTTTCATAATCTATCCCCCGAACTCAAGAAAACATCTCTAAAGGTCTTTCCTGTGCTTTTTCACCTTTCCTTTTGGATAAAAGAAAAGTCGGTGGCGACTCTTGCTAAACCGCAACATTTACGAACACAAACGCAAAACAAAAAGTCAGTTCTCCCACGGTATCACAGGTATGTACAACACATTAGAAATTACTGACCTCTTGCCATCTTTCCTCATAATCATAACATCACCAATACCTTCAGTTTCTAGGGTATTATCATTTGCGAATTTCACTGTGTTCTTCATCGAGGGTTTTATGTTGACAAACCAATCTTTCCTTCCAAACATGTGTGATGAGCATCCTGAATCCAAGTACCATTGGTCCTTGAATTTTTCTTCATCCCTTGTTGTGACCATTAGCAACATCTCTTCTTCTTCATGCTTTTCCAACTTCGCATCACTTTCTTGATTCTTTCGCTTTTCTGGACAATCATTAGAATAGTGACCATACTTCTGACAATTGTAACATTGAATGTGACTCGTCAGGTTTTCGACCACCACCTTTTCCTCTATTTGCAAAACCACCTCTTTGGTTGCCTTGGTATTGTCTTATCTGATTCGACACATTTTCTTCGTGTTGGTTTCCTCTACTAGTTAAATTGTAGTAACCACCTCTACCTTTATTGTTGAACCACTTTCCTTTGCATTTCTTATCTTTTGTTGATTGATCATGTAAAGGCACATCACTCTTCGACTTGCCTGCAGCTCTTTTCACCATTCTTTGTTTGTGAGATTTAAGCGTCCTTTGAAGCTCTTCCTTCGATAAAGATGACATGTCTTTCGACTCTTATATGGAAACTACCACATGGTGGAATTTCAAAGCTAAAGATCTCAAGATATTTGAAACAATAGCTCTTGTTGTTAACGTCTCTCCACAAACCTTGATTTGATTCACTAGTTTCGTAACCCTAGTGAAGAAATCAGATATGCTCTCTCTATCTTCCATCTGAAGCATTTCATACGTTCTTTTGTGAGTTTGTAACCTCACCTCTTTCACCTTATCAACACCTCCAAACAATCTCTTAAGAATTTCCCAGGCTTCTTTTTCAGATTCAACATCACTAACCTTTTCGAAATTGTTTGGGTTGATACATTAGTGAATTATAAAGAGAGCTTTATAATTCTTCTTCTTCGATTCTCTATATTATGCTTCTTATTCTTCTTAAGCGTCTTCATCAAGCGGTTCTAATCCATGTTTCAAAAGATCCCAAAGACCTTGAAAACATAATATAACCTTCATCTGTTTGCACCAATTCTCATGGTTATCACCTTTAAGAATTGGGAGATTTTTTGGAAATTTTCTGTTAGCGTAATTCATCGCCATCACGATCTTATTCTTCTTCTTCCCGTATCGTTCTTGATCGTTCTTCCCTTGAATCACTCAATCGGAGCTCTTGATACCAAATGTTGGAAATCCACCAATATATATGATGAATTTTCCCATAATTATGAACCAGCATTCCAGGAGGTCCCCATCCCTGCGGGCGCCGATGCCACGACCAGAGCTTTGTTCGCGACCATCAATTAGACAAACTACATGATCTTCTCACAGGATGAGCGGCTGAGGATGCTCGAACAGACTCGTCGGGCCCCCAGAAGACACAAGAGACTTGACACTCCTCCTCCTTTTCAGAATGAAGATTGTCCCCAGTCTCCCCATAGAGACGCATACGAGATAGCTCGTGAAGCCATTCTCTCCGACGCACTGGGAGAGGCCCTGCGTTGGAGAGGCCCCATCCCAAATCCACGAGGATACGCGGTAACACCCTCCCTCACAAGGAGCGGCGATCCCCTGGAAACAATAGAATTAGGAGAAGCAGAGAAGGACAACCTTAGCCGAGGGATATTTCTTGCGGCTAAGGCTGTCACAATGACCGCCATTACAACTGGTCCCCCTCCCTCTCTCCAGACATAAGTGACGAAGATAACCCCCACGGTCCCTTTTCCCAAGCAAACATGGAGGCTTCTATTCCTAAGGGAATGGAGAAGCCTCCCCTACTGAAGGAGTAGGACGAAATTGCAGACTCTATCGACCATATCGACGGGTTTAAAGAAATGCTCCATTACCACAACATCGGGTGACAAATTAAATTTCGGCTGCTCCCCATGACCCTGAGAAAAACAACCATGGGCTGGTACATGAACCTCGCCCCAGGGTCAATCACCTCCTGGAGGAGCCTCAAGAACCAGTTCATCAGCTCCTTCACCGTATCTCGTAGACATCCAAAGGCTGAGGCCGCCCTTGAGGAAATCGTCTAGAGAAGCAACGAGACCCTCAGGGAATACATTGATCGGTTCAACCGCGAGGCCATTCAGGTCCCGTGTATTGATCACATGAAATGTACCTACTTAAGAGAGGAATTGGACCGAGGCGTGTGAGCTGGTGAGGCTTCACTAACCTTTTGTGGTTCTTTTTCTCCTGGGTCAACTTCAAAAGACGCTTATGATGTTCGACTATATTACCTGCAAAAACAAAAATAACACACTCGAGTCAGCCTCGCTATAAGGACATACACAAAATAAATTAATAGAAAAAATACAATAGAGTTGCGCAGGCAGATACCTAGAAGAGTCGCAGCTTTCCCGTAGGTTTTACACTTAACGAGCACCTTGGTGTTGATCAGGCGCGCCTCGAATGTAGGTGGTCCATCTTCCTCGAGCACGTCATCTCCTCCCCTTGTCAACCACCTCGAAGGGAAGAAACCATCGACGAACCTATTGAGAACGTCGAAGGCCTCTTCGTCCTCGGTACTCATGGTTCCAGGAGAAGTATGGTAATGGCCAGGGCCATGCTCGTAGTGACCTTGACACCAATGTATGGGGAAATTCGAGAGTCTCCCTATATCTTCGTCCCCATTCTCGTCATAGCACGGTTCCCCGTCCTCATCTATGAGGGAAACTGCATTGAACACCGAGTCCACCGCCTCTTGTAACGAAGGTTGCACGACGTATCACTTATCTTTAAAATCACAGACATAGTCCACGTACATCCGGGACAACCTCTTCGATTGTTTGAAAAAAACCCAACTATGTTTTCTTCCCCTAGACTATCGTTGGAGATGGAAAACTCTGAAGAATAAGGGAATCATCGCCCCGATCCTCAAGTAGCAACAAGTGATCTCGAAGGCCCGTATGAAAGAAATCACATTGGGATGCAGTTGAGAAGACGCCAGGGACAAATGATTAAAAACACCCATCTGAAATTTATTGAAGGGCAGACGAAGCCCCATATCTCTGAAAACAATTTCGTACATAGGGAAGCGGTCTTCCTCGAAAGACGAGCATATTCTAGCCGTGGGTGTCGGCCGCAGGATTGTGAAATTCCGCTGAAAACCCTCGAGGTCGCCACCATATTCGATGACAATATATGCTTCCCTCCTCGTATAGCTAAATATCGAGGCTATCCCTCGGGGTTATGGCCCGACCCAGGATAGTGAGAGATCAGCGACCGTGTTGATCAGTTGGACACCCTCATCGGCTCCATTTATTCCTTTTACATTGATCTGCTTGGAGGAATCGCTTAGTTCAACCATTTCACCTGTAAAGCAGAGGAAACCAGTGAATTAGATAGCTAATTAAATCCACCCTTCCACCGCAACACAAGTGAAAGGGGATTGCTACGACCAAACCAGGTCGATGAACCCTCGTGCAGTGAGAAACAAGTATAACTCATAAGCGCCACGAGGAGCTGATATGCGCCTCAAACAACCGCACGACGGTGACAAAGAAAAAATGAATATTCATGAGCATCGCGGGTATGAGGTAAACCCTCCGAGCAAATTCATGAATTTTGCGGTGAATATATGAATTTGTCGAGAAAAATCATGAATGTTGCGGGTAACAATGAATTTCACGGAAAAATTCATGAATTTTGCAGGGAGCAGATGTGTTTCACGGGCCCATTCGTGACTGTTACGAAGGGATGTATGAATACCCGAGTAAAAATCCCCCGGGTAGTGAAATTCATCAAAGATTTATCGAAAAGCCAATCATAAATAATAATCAATACTGGAAAACACTTACTTGATCAAAGTAGGTGTGAAGTCCGTAGCAGAGGTTGTGACAGTGTTAGAGGTTGGAGAAGATAACAAACAATGTAAAACCAAAGGCAAGAGAGAGAGAGAGGGGGGAGAGAGTGAGAATTGGAATGTGGCAAATGAGCCCTAAGGCACTATTTATAGGGATGGCACGAAAGACGAAGTGTCGCGTCGGAAGACACGCCAACCGCCCTTCTCCTCGCCGCCTGCGCGCTCAGGTCATAATGACCCCTACTCTCTAGGCCATAATTTCTATTCAAAAGGCTATGCCACGTGGCTACATCCTGCGAACTTTCCTCTTCCTGCGAGTCGAGGAACAACTCAAACGTTCTCCATAAAGCTAATTCCAACCTCTGCTCGAGTAACCCCACATAATGGTGACCCCATCCTTCGACGTAGTGAAAAACCCCCGACTAAGTTATGCTCGTCGTACGGAGAAGTTGGATTTAAGTCATAACTTTTTCTTTGTCAGGAGCAACGACTTGGGGGGTTCTTGTTCTGGACTGGGCCTGCACTTGGCCCAGTCCTTATACAAGGCCCAATCCGATAGTGCTACATGAGAAAGCTTGTTGACAGAATCTACCCTCGACTATGTCGAGCAGTAACCTCACTCTCATAGTCGACCTAACTTTGTCCTACGGGGATAAGCCCATGAATGGCGAGGAAGACCAACAACGGACATAAGAACCTTGCGAGCATCCTTCACTCTTCTGGTCGACCAAGACAAGTCCTCTGGGGACGGCCAAACATCTGGCGAGGAGGGTCCATGAAGACAGAAGGACCTCGCGAGCATCCTCCTCGTAGGGCTGACTCTCAACATCCCTGAATATCAGAGTCCTCTTGGCTCCGAAAAGACTGCATCCATATCCTCCTGATAGTTCAGAGGAGTCAATCCAGGTTGGGGACCACATGCTGGCCCCACTACACACGTAGGACATGACAATCTCCATTTTGCGCCTGCTTGCCCAGCCCAACGATGGGGATCTTGGCCCAACGCTGAAGGCTATAAATACCCTCTCACTTGAGATGGTCAGGTATTCAATCTCTCATTCTTACTCTCATACTTACTTGCATTTGCTTTGAACCTCACTTTAGTATCAGAGTGTCTTGCAGGTATCTTTCATTTTATTTTCAATTGTTGCTCGACTCAAAGCTCGTGGACTTTGACCATTTCTTCTGGTCAGGTACGATCATATTCCCTTTTATATACTCTTTCCATTTCTTTATAAGTGTCATTTTTGTAAAAAAAAATATTTTTATTTAATTGTCGTTTTCAAGTTTTAAAGTAGTAATCATTATAGTTTTGTTAAAATTATTTATAATTATTTATTATTAAAAAGAAAAATATATATTAAAATAATTAAAAATTAAAATATTATAAATAGAAGAAAAATCATAGTTTAAAAAATAAAACAATTATTAATTTTTTTGATATATATAAAAAGTGACCATTAAAAAGCTATAGACGGAGTAGTAAGTAGATATATATTGTTGAATAAACAAAATAGTTTTAATTCATCTGAGTTTGCAAAGTTTAAGATCATCAAATCGTTTAACATCGAAGCCGCCACTGTAATTCAAGTACCCCGCTGGTTGGTATTGTCAGTTTTTCATTTCCTCTTCACCGTTCATCTTCTTCCTACTGTAATTCTTCTATCTCGTGTCCATTTTTGTTTTCGTGAAATGCATCTGATGCAGCCGCGATCGCGCCGCCATTTGAACGAGATCAGAACTCGATATTACTATTACACATTATGTTTTCCTCTCAAATGTTCCTTGTTTCGTGTAATCAAGTTTTAATGAAGTTCAATTGTTCAAATTAGGGTTTTCAGATTCTCGAAGAGGCTTTTGGGATTTGGGATGGCAGCGATTTATAGTCTTTACATCATCAACAAGTCTGGTGGATTGATCTACTACAAGGTTCCATTACTTGCAACTCTGTATTTTAAATTATGACGGCACCATATGGAAGATTTTCTGTTTTTTTAATTAGAACTATGATTTATAATTTGTTAAACTTTTTTATATTTAGGATTATGGTTCAGCTGGACGAATGGATACAAATGATACCTTACGAGTGGCTAGCTTATGGCATTCAATGCATGCCATCTCTCAGCAGTTATCACCTGTGTCAGGTTGTTCAGGAATTGAACTACTCCAAGCTGACACTTTTGATCTCCATTGCTTCCAATCTCTAACAGGTATTATTTTAAATTGAGTAACTCATTTTCAAATTCACATGGTGAATATAACATCAAGAATGAAGGCCACACATCATTTGCATATTGATGATTGAAATATCATCTATCTCATACAAACATTTGAATTTTGTCCGCACCAGTGTATATGTAACGCTATATAATAATTTCCCGTACATACCCTTGTTTAGATTTTAGATTTTGATACAACATATAATAATTCATTCTTCTCTCCTACAGGCACGAAGTTTTTTGCAGTATGTGAGCCTGGCACTCAACAGATAGAAAGTTTATTGAAATTTGTATACGAATTGTATACGGACTATGTTTTGAAGAACCCTTTCTATGAGATAGAGATGCCTATTCGATGTGAGCTGTTTGATATCATCCTAACTCAGTCAGTACAAAAGGATCGTGTTGCGCTGCTGGGTCAATAAATTGCTGGCCAAGGCCAATTTTCTCTATGACTGTCTTGTAAGAGTTGCTACTCTGTTTTGTTGTATCTGGTCTATGTATTGCTTACAGATAAACTATTTAAGATTCAAATATATGAGATGAGATTCATCATTTCCTACCATGTTTTCCAATACAAATGAGGTAGGTATGTGTCTATATGTAGATAACCATCTACTTGGCCATATTTTCTTAACCTATATGCAATTTGTTTTAGATATGATGCTAATGGGACATATTAAAAGAATGGAAGTAGTTTGGTTGTGCAATTACGAGTTTGTAAGGTGGTTAGATTGTCATTCATTATAGTGAGTTTTTTTTTTTTTTTTTTTAAATTCGGTATCTTGCTCTAGGACCAACTAATCCGAGGAGGCCAATCCCACCTTCCACTTGTGGGGACCACATTTAAAGCGAGAGCAAAGCTCTGTATAGACTGGCCCCTACACATGAATTGTTAGCACCTAGCGGGATTCAAACGTGAGACCTTGAGAGGAGCACGTTCTCAGGTCTCAAGCCTTCACCAACAGGTCAATCCCTGGGGTTTAGTTAGTTAGTAAATGAACCCAAAGTTTATTAGGATTGTGAATTGAGTTCCAAACATCCTCACCAAAAAGAGAAATATCAGTGGCTATAGCATAATGAGTACCAAGACCTCCCTGATTTCTAAGAGTACATGTTTACCAATTCACCCATTGGCTAGACTTGCTACCCCATATGAACAGTCTCACACTTCTGTCAGTCTGATGACAAATACTTGTTTACAGCGACATATTCTGCATAGAATAAACTGACATAGAAGTGATGATAAACTTGGCAAGGGTCACTTTGCCAGCTCTATTAAGAAGCCTACTCTTCCAATCTGCACGCCGATCATTGACTTTATCAAGAATGTAGAAAACTTCTTGCTTTCTAATGAAGGCAGACAACAAATAGGACCTCGTTGTTCTCTCCTATTTGATGTTTTATACAGAAAAAAATCACTGAAATTAAAATAATAGACAAATGAAAAACTAACAAAATGACTGCAATTTGATTTATGAATGCTATTCTATGGTGGCTCAAGTTGGTCTGTGGGCTTAGAGCTAACTTATCCAAGAAGTTCTAACTTCTAACTGTATATCACTGCGGATCTTGATGTTGTGATGCAATTTCTGGTAATTCTAGTTGCCACTTAGTGTAGTATTTCTATCATCGACTATGTCGCTTGGCATACTTCTAGTGTGTTTTCTGATTCCATCATTGAGGTTTAAAGGTGTTTTGGAAATATTTTCCTATAATGCTTAAAGTTGTTTCTGATTGATGGAGGAAATTGTGTAGTTCTTACTTCCCGTTTCTCCAAAATTGTGATGGTGTTGTTGTTGCACATTGTAGCTTGTAATTGTTTGTTTTTATACTGGAACTGCATATTACTCATGATGTCTTTGAACTTGGTTTGTAATTTCTTAATGGAAATCTATGGTAATTGCCATATGTATGAGTCTATAGAAAGCCACTAAAGCTGGACCTTCTTCTTCTGTCAATTATGGCTAGTTATGAGCAAAGCAACAAGTTTTGGATTTCTATTCTATGCCCTATCTCTATTTTGTTGCCGCATCCTTTTGAAGTATAGTTACTTGTATATCTACTAAGAAAGCATTGTGTGGGAATTGCAAGTTTGTGGATTTGTTCTCTTGATTTGTTGGCTATTGCAATTGAGCATGAAGAACTTATAATTGAGTGCATGA
The DNA here is from genome assembly GCA_948472305.1 of Vicia faba. Taxonomy (NCBI): domain Eukaryota; kingdom Viridiplantae; phylum Streptophyta; class Magnoliopsida; order Fabales; family Fabaceae; genus Vicia; species Vicia faba. Next base: position 254,595,866 of record OX451736.1, on the reverse strand, counting down.
AAATGGATTTACAAGCTCTTACTGTTATTGGTACTGCACAGAACACTGTTTTTTTGGGTTGTGGTTTATAAACATGTCCCCTCCTTACATTTGTGTGATGTTAGCATGTGTTGCTGCTGTATCATTTTATATTCCTGTTGGAATAATCAGAGATACGAAAAGTGTTAAACATGCCATTTCAGCAATTGTGCATCTGTTAACACCTGCATCTGAGGTATGGGGTTTGATAGGTCCTTAAAGAATATTTGGAATCTAGGACATTACTCAATCATCAACTGTTTTTTTCTTGGCTGGTGAATAGATGTGCTCTTAAGAGCATTATCCGAAATGCCTCCAGCTACACCAGTTAACTACACTAGTTGGGTTCTTGTTGGATTTGCCTCAGGATTTGTTGCTTACCATTACTATTTGGTTGTAGATCATCTTGCAAAACAAGTGTTTTGGGTATGTGCTTCACTTTGTTTTGTTGTTCACCCTTTTATGGCTTGGTTTTAGCTTCCTTTTATGATAGTTTAGCATGATGCTTCTATCATGAATGGTTAAGCTTTGATGTTTTGCTTCTGTCTTGAGTAATCGTGTGCTCTTGCTTCTTTAGCTTTCTCTCTTGTTTTCAATGGATGCCATGTTTCATAACAAATAGTTTTATTGGGGTTAATATGGATGACTTGCAAGAGGCATAAGGCACATACTTGGAAGTCAATGCTAGTTGTTCTCTAACTGAAGCTTGATTAATGGCATAATAGGTATGTTAGTCTTGAGTGGAGAGTATTCTTAATTTAATTATGCTCAGAAACCAACTTGTTTAGGTGGCAAAGAGTCCCCTTTGGGAATAGTCTTTGTTTGACAATTTCCTCCATTTATTGTCTTCTGTCCACTTACCATGAGCAGAGGATGTCTCTGTTGGGATTGTAAATTTAAAGATGCTTTTCAGAGCTCATCTATTACTAGTTATATTCTATGACAACAAATTGTATGACCCCATTCCTTGGTTTATCCAAACGCATATTGGTTGTCAAGTTACACTACATGAGTACTAATCAAGTGGAATATTATCCAATCACTAATTTCCACATTAGCTAATTGACAAAAAGATAAGTTAACAAGCAATGATTATTCTTTTCACACGCGTGGGAATACTATAGGGCCACTATGCAAAATTAACTTTACAACAGAAACATTAGATTACCATTCCTACACTTTAATTATATTCAAGAACCTCATAGCTAATAAGCTTGCTGTTGGAATCTTGTTTACGTGTAAAATAACAGATATATTATGATCCTTTACATGTTGAAAAAGTTGAGCATGTGTGATGCAAATGCTGTTGCTCCTGCTTTTGATTCCACAGATAGATAGATACTCTTTCACGTGGTAAGATAATATTACTATAAGTTTATATACTATTTCCTTAATTAAAACCTTATCCTACACTAGTCTCTAATGCCATACAGATTACAATTTTAAAATAAGGAGGGATTTGGATTCCAAACATTTGCACAATCTCACATGTAATTGTCGAATTAAATGTCTAATTAGCATAACTAACTCGTAGCGTCCAAATTCTGCCTAATGATTTCTTGGCTCTTAACAGTTTAAAAGAGGAAAAGATAATATAAACTCCGAAAGTAATGAAGAAAGATGGTTGGTTGGGGTATGCATGTGCAGGAGTCTAGACTAAAAGATTTTCGGGTAGGAATCCCAACAAGAACCAGCGCATGTGCACTTTGATTTGACACTTGTTTTATGCCTTTAAGGGAGAGAAAAAGCCCCCACAATGTATGTGCATGTTTTAGTCACTAAATGATGCTTATATATAGAGAACCCTTAATTGCATTCAACATCACATCAAAACAAACAAAACTATACATTGCCCTGTCTAACAAAGAAAAACATTCAATGACACCTGTTTTGCTAGTTATTTTGTTTTTTCTCTTTCATTGAAGTGCATTTTCATGGTCTCACTGCCAACTATGGTGGTTGGCAGAATGGTCATGCCACCACTTTCTATGGCGGTGGTGATGCTGCTGCCACAATGGGTGAGTTTCAAATCTTTTGAAGTATCGGTTTAATTATATTGGAGAACTGACTTAGATGACTTAGATGATTGTGTTTATTATCTATGAAATACGAACACTGAAAACACAACATCAATACTAACATCTCTAAACTAGTAATAGTTTTTAAAAAAAAAAATTAAAAATAATCACAAGTCTTAGTGTCGATTTCAAACATCAATTATCACTAAGACATGTTTTTTTCTCAAAGAGTTTACTCAATATGGTGCGAGGCTAGCACCATTGTTGTTACTGCCACAAACTTTGGTCCCCCAAATAGTAATGGTGGTTGGTGTAATCCTCCACTGCAACACTTTGATATGGCAGAACCAGCATTTCATCAAATTGCTCAATATAAAGCTGGAATTATGCCTATAGCTTTTAGAAGGTATGTGAAAGCCATCAATTTGGTAATATTTTCTTGCTTCTATATTAATGTATCAGATTTTTATTCAATATTCTTTTGGTTGTTTATTAGAGTATGTTTGAATTAAGTAATTTAAAATTTTTAAGAAATTTAAATTTTTTAATAATTTAATTGAAATTCATTTATTTTTAAATTCTTTTGTTTTAATAGAGTATTAAAATTATTCATTGTTAAATTTTTTAGGTTATTTTAATAAATTTTTAAATTTGTAAGTTACATTTAAAATATTTAAAAAATAGAGACCTATTTATAATTTTTAAATAAATTTAAAAGAATCCATTTGTAAAACTTGAAAATTATTAAAGATTAATTTGCAATTTTGAAGAATTTTAAGAGTCAATTAGCAAAATTTAGAAATTACGAAGACCAACTTGTAAAATATTAAAAAATAATAATAATTTGATATTCACTTTCTATTAACTATGAGAAGAATTTTAAATTATTTAATTTTTTTTGTAAAATTTTAAAATCATCAAATTTAATTTGTAGAAATTCATAAATTTTCATCATTTTATTAATTCTTACTATTTTCTTTTATCTAAACAACAAATTTTGTCAAAATAATTTTTAATTTTTAAATATTAAATTTATAATATATTTCTGATTCAATAAATTATAGAAAATACTATTTATTATAAAAATCAAATGAAAGAAAGTCAAAAATTAAACTAACCCTGACTCATGTTCTATTAAAAAGTCAAATTTATTGACTATCCAACGTAGAGTTAAGAATTAAAGAAAGAGCAAAGAGAAGAAGTCTTTTGATAGTCTTTTGGTAGCACCAAAGATCAAATGATGGCATTTGAAGGGTGAGAAACAAAGAATTTTCCAACAAAAGATATGGGAGAGTTGGTTTAGACAATCACAAAGAAGTACAAATGATATGTGAAATAAGATGTCCAAGAGATTAGAAAAATGGTTAAAGAGATGTTGGGTGAATCTAGAGATTTTGGACTTAGGGGTAAAGAATCGTGGTGGTAGAATGAAAGTGTCCAGAGAAAAATTAAAGTAAAAAAAGACTGTTTTAAAGAGTGGTCTAGGTGTAGAGATCCTGAAACTTGGGAAAAGTATAAGATAGTTAAAAATGAAACCAAAAAGGCGGTGAGTGAAGCAAGAACTCAAGTTTTTAATGGACTATACCAATCTCTAGGAACCAAGGAGGGAGAAAGATCTATATATAGGCTTGTTAAGGGAAGAGAAAGAAAGACTAGAGATTTGGATCAATTAAAGTGTGTTAAAGATAAAGAAGACAAAATCTTAGGGAAGGAGAAAAATATAAAGGATAGATTAAAGGCGTATTTGCACAATTTATTTAATGATGGATATGGGTATGACTCTAGCCGACTAGGTATAAGAGAAGAGGATCAAAATTATAGTTATTATCGTCAGATTCAAAAATAGGAGGTAAAGGAAGCGTTAAAAAGAATGAGTAACGGTAAGGCGGTGGGGTCAGAAAGCATATTTATTGAAGTGTGGAAAATTCTTGAAGATAGGTATTGAGTGCCTCACCAAACTCTTCAATGAAATTATGAGGTTAAAACGCATATCGAATGAATGGAGGAGAAGCACTTTAGTTCCTATCTATAAGAACAAAGGGGATATACAAAAGTATATAAATTATAGGGTAGTCAAGCTTATGAGTTATACCATGAAATTATGGGAAAGGGTGATTAAACGAAGATTAAAAAAAGAGATTCAAGTTACCGAGAATTAATTTGGTTTTATATCGGGAAGGTCGACCAGGGAAGCGATTTATCTATTACGGAGGATGATGGAGCAATATCGAATAGATCAACAAGAATTGCACTTGATTTTTATTGACTCGGAGAAAGCGTATGTTAGAGTGTCTAGAGAGATTCTGTGGAAAGCTCTAAAAAAGAAAGGGGTTAGGGTTGCATATATTCGAGCTATCTAACATATGTATGAAAGGGTATCGACTAGTGTTATGACACAGGATGAAGAGACAGACGATTTCTCATCACAATTGGTTTGCATCAAAGGTCAACCTTAAACCCCTATCTTTTTACTTTAATTTTGAATGTATTCATGGAACAAATCCAAGAGATAGCGTCGAGATGCATGTTTTTTGTAGATGATATAATTCTCCTTGGAGAGTCAAGGGGGGGAGTTAAATGAGAGGTTTGATACTTGGAGAAGAGCTTTAGAAACACATGATTTTCTCTTAAGTAGAAGTAAGTCGGAGTATATGAAATTTAAGTTCAACAAAAGAAGCGGGGTTTCTAACTTAAGGTGAAAGTAAGAGACCATATTATCTCTCAAGTCACACAGTTTAAATATCTTGGATCCGTAATACACAATGATAGAGAAATAGAAGGGGATGTAAATCATTGTATTCAAGCTGGATGGATGAAATGGAGAAAGACATCGAGTGTTTTATGTGATGCAAAGGTACCGCTCAAGCTAAAGGTAAAGTTTCATCAGTCTGCAGTAAGACCTGTGATTTTGTACGGGACAGAATGTTGGGCGGTTAAGAACCAATACGAGAATAAAGTAGGTATAGCAGAGATGAGGATGTTGCGGTGGATGTGTGGTAAGACTCGACAGAATAAAATTAGAAATGCAAATTATTATATAGAGTGTTGGAGTATCGCTTATTGTAGAAAAGATATTGAAAAATAGATTTAGGTGGTTTGGGCATATAGAGAGAAGACCTGTAGATTCTATAGTAAGGAGAGTAGACCAGATAAAGAGAAGACAAACAATTCAAGAAAGAGGAAGACCAAAAAAAACTATAAAAGAAGTTATAGAAAGGATCTCAAAACTTATAATTTGAATAGAAACATGGTCTTTAATAGAATATTATAACGAAAATTGATGCATATAACTAACCACATCTAATGAAATAAAACATAGTTGTTGTTGTTATACTAAATAACATGTCTCATAAATTATTTTCCGATGCATACAGAAAATATCTGATTTATAAAATAAAATAGTTATTTTTGTTAATTATAAATCATACTACAAACTTACTAAGTTTTTCTTCTTATTATTTGGTGATGATGGATGTCATGTACTAAAAAGGGAGGAATAAGGTTCATAATTAATGGCCACTCTTACTTCAACTTGGTTTTGATCACCAACATCGCGGGTGCAGGAGATGCCCATGTGTAACACCCCAATTCTATTAGGAAATTATAAGTGTAAATCAGAGTTATAATCATTCATGTAAACGAATCAGGATGTCACAAATTCATCTTTGTAAACACATTACACTCATCGTGGATACATAACACTTTAAAACTTCGGATGAACTATCAGCATAACAATTTAATCTCTTAATTCAACAATTTAACATCTACGCAGCAGAATTCTTAATAACATCTTTATCCATCGTTACAGCAACTTCAAAACAACACGTATTTAATAAAAATTAAATTAAAGTTCAACAAATGAAATAATCAACAACTAAAAGCAACAAGCGTTCATCTCCCTGAGTGTTACATATCAGAGCAATGACACCGACTCGAACTATTGAAGGTATACAATCTTCACTCTTGATTACCTGCACGTTACCAACATAAGGGCAACATTCAAACAGAAGGGGTGAGATATATAACAATATAATAAATCGTAAGATAATTAATATATTAAATTAGATCACATAACACCACCACTTCTCATCTTATAATCAATAATAATTGCAACAGAAATACCAACAGTAATACACATTCATCACATCAATTCATAACTTCTTTATACAATCGTATAATGCGACTCAATACTATGCAAATGCATGTGGTACCATTGGAGCAGAACTCTCATCTTAAAAATCTGCCAATAAATAGAGGTATCAACAAGGCATAAACCTTCATCTTAATATTCGTCAATACAAGCCATCTTTAAAGAGCATAAGATCCATCTTGAAATACAATGTATGCGACACAATCATGAATGTAATGACAACATCACAATTAACAACATATCAACACAACATCATCATTGGCCAAAAGCCTACATCTTAAAATCTGCCAATTATTAAAGACATCTCAACACCTTTCATCAACATCGTTCATCAACATCATTTATCATCGTAATTCATCAAACATCATTTATACATCATAATTCATCAAACATCATTTATACATCATAATTCATCAAACAAAATCTCATTAACATCATCTCATCAGCAACTCAGTCGTACAGTAATACAACAGTGACTCATCAATCTCGCAATGTTGGCCATAGGCCTACAACATGATATCTCCTATGACTAATTAATCAACTAAGGATTACTTATAAATTACTAAACCCCTACATATTACTATTCTGTAATACTACATCATTATCATCATTAATCCCACTATTACAAACTAAACAGTAATCTATAATCATCTCCTCATCATCATTCTTTACAAAAGTCAACATAACGATCAACACGGGAACTAATCTGATTCTTAACTTGGATACTAGGATTATACTTTCTATTCTTAATTGTAATCCTTAAGAATGAAGTTCATCGAGTTAGATATTCAACGCTTCGAACGGCACCTCAAACGGAGTCTGAAAACTCAAGTTACAACCTTCTCAAACTGATTCTGCCAAAAACCAGACAACATGGATCGATGCATAACGCCTTGGGTCGACGCGTACTGAACTGAACACGCTACATGAGTCGATGCATCCTCTCTTGTATCGACTCATACTGAGTCTGCAACACTGTATGTATCGACATATGCTCTTACGTATCGACTCATCCTGAGTCTGAAAACCCTCATATATCGACGCAGGACTCCTTCGTGTCGACTCATCCTGAGTCTAAAGACCTTCTTGTATTGACACATAACGCTTGGGGTCGACACATACTGCTCTGCTAAGGATATTTTCTGCGATTTTCTCTGCGTTTTCACTACGGTTTCCATACTTTAAGCCCTAAAAACATCCTCTAATCATAGATAATCACCAACTATAATTATCCTATAATTCTACATCATATATATACAGCATCGGGACATCGTTATTCATCTTTCAATCATCAATTTCCATCATACAACATCATATATAATTCAATCATGAACAAAACAACATTTCACCTCTAACCCCGCATACCAATTATCATGAACCCTATTATAGAGTCAGAACCCCACCCTTACATTGGATTGAAGATTGCTCTATAACTTTTCCGGTTGATTTTCCGTTCTGCCTCTTTTCCAACAACTTTCACGTTCTTCCTCTAACCCTTATTCTTCTTACTGCTTCTTCTTTTCTCCTTATTCTAACAATACAATAAAAGAATAGCCCTATTATTCTCTTTATGCCTTAATGGGCTTAAAACTACTACACCCCCTCATATTACTACTTCTATCCTTTAAAACACACCCACATCAAATAACATTATCATTCTTCTTATATTATTTCACCACTTAATAAAATAATTAAATCCAATTAAACACAACACAACTTCACAAATATTCCAAAAATAATTTAATTAAATAATTAATTAAATTACGGGTGTTACAACTCTCCCCCACTTAAAATATTACCTTAATCAAACAACTCAGGATAGAAGTCTTGCATCTTGCTCTCCAACTCCCAAGTCATGCTTTCTCCGGCAGCTCCTAGCCAAACCACTTTAACCAAAGAAATGTCCTTGCCCCTCAGAGTCTTTGTTTCACGATCCGTGATCCGTACAGGCATCGTCTCCACTGTAAGATTATCCTGTACTTGCACATAATCCATATGAATCACATGAGATAGATATGAAATATACTTCCGGAGTTGCGACACATGAAACACGTCATGCAAATTCGAAAGATTAGGCGGTAATTCCACTATATAAGCAACATTCCCCACTCTCTCAGAAATCTGATATGGTCCAATAAAATGAAAAGTGAGCTTCTTAGACTTCAATGCTCGCCCAACACTATTCATAGGTGTAACTCTCAAAAACACATGGTCACCCGCTTGAAATTCTAAATCTTTCCTTCGCTTGTCAGGATAACTCTTCTGTCTATTTTGGGAAGCTTTCATCTTTTCTCGAATCAACTTCACCTTCTCAGTAGTCTCACGAACAAGTTTAGGCCCAAGTACTACACTTTCACCATATTCATGCCAACATAAAGGATTTCTACATCTTCGACCATACAATGCTTCAAAAGGTGTCATCCCAATACTGGAATGGTAATTGTTATTATAGGTGAACTCTATCAACGGAAGATAAGTATCCCACGAACCTCCCTTCTCAAGAACATACGCCCTCAACAACTCTTCCAACGATTGAATAGTCCGTTCAGTCTGACCATCTATCTGAGGATGATATGCTGAACTCAACTTCAACTTAGAACCCAACGCTTCTTGCAAACTCTTCCAAAAATCAGAAGTAAATCTTGGATCTCTATATGACACAATGCACAAAGGAACACCATGCAACTTCACAATCACACTAGTGTAAATCTCAACCAACTTCGACACTGGAAAACTGATGTTAATAGGAATAAAATGAGCCGAATTCATAAGTGTTATACCCCAAAATTTGCCCTCCCATATTCCTCAAGAAATTGCCAAGCCAAGCTACAAAATTCCCCAAGGGTTGTGCAGTGCAACAGTCTCCCATACAGTCAAAATTAGGGTTTTGAGTCTGATCAAGAAAAGGAAGTTTTCAAAGGCTCAATCAAGTCTCACATGCTTACAAACATGGTCAAGCATCCCCATATCAAGTTTCAAGGCATTCAGCTCAAGATTGCACAGTCAAAACCCTAAATTGCACTACAGTCAACTGTAGGGGCAAAATGGTCATTTGACAGTCAAAAGTTCAAATTTTTGGTCAACATATCATTTTGAAGCCACAAACATCATTTGATCAATGCTTGATCATGATTCTCAAAATTTGGCTCAGAAATCATCAAAGATGCAAAAGTTGCTATATTTGGACAGCTGAAAAAGTTAACTGAAATTGACCAGGGCATAACTTTCACATGGATTATCAGAAAAATCCCATCCAAAGCTCATTTTGAAGAGAAAGACATTTCCTACAACTCATCTTCATACTTCAAGTCCAATAAATGCTCTCACAAAAAGTTATCAATTTCAACATTATAGGTCATTTTCAAAAGTCAACAAAAAGGGACTTTAAGTCAAAGGCCATAACTTGAGATTGGAAAATCAAAATGACATGGGACAAAAGGCATTGGTTAGAGGACTCAAAGACCTTTCCAAAATGTCCAAGAACATGTGAAAAGCTTAAAAATTGAGCAAGTTATGCCTTGTAGAAGTTGGGAAATTTTTGTGAAATGGCAAAAGTCAACTATCCTTGAAACTCCAATTTTTGACAAAAGGGCCCACTTTCTTCCACTTGATTCATCCTTGTCATGCCACACACGTGTCCCATGATTAATTTCAAGACCAAATATTGATTTTTCTATTTTATTTAATTTTTGATAATTTAATTCATTTTAAATCTTTAAAAATTCAAATAAAATTCAAAAACCAATGGAATAGTGTCATTTGAATTTGGACAAATTCCATGTATCATGGGCCAACTCAAAAACTCAGGCTAGGGTTAAATTGCACACTAAGTCTTGGTCTTGGCTTAAAAGAAGGAAAATTGGTTAATGGTGAAAACCCTAGGACTAGTTCTTTCATGAGCATGAATTAAGGCCAACTAACAAGCTAATTCTCTTCCATCATAAGCACTAAGTCAAACCCTAACCACAATACACCAAAGGCTGCGCTCAAAAGCTTATGAACAACTTGAAAAATTAGCCATATAACAAAAATCGGAAATCAAGGTTCGAGTGAGTTTCAAGCCTTAATTCTTTTTCTAATAGCTTCCTGGAAAAACTCTGAAGCAATTCCAACTCCAAACATCCATCCAAACGCAAAGAACCGGCAGCAAGGACCTCCCCTGTACAGAGAAACTTTTGAAATCCTATATCATAATTCATACATTCTTTTGCATTTTTATTTGTGAATTCTTGTTTAATGTAAAGTTTCCAAGCTAACTGATGTGTTTAATTGAGTTTTCATAAGCTATATGCGATTCTACCATTTTTGAATATTAGGGTTACAGGTTTTTAAAATTAGGGCTTTTGCAAAGAAGAAAAATCAAAGCTTCAGACCATGGCCATTGAGTTCAGTGCATTGAGACGGACATAAACCACCATTCGCGAACAATTTATGTAGCTTATATTGCTATTCGCTATTTTTCCAAAAGTCCCCTAAGGAAACACAACGAAAACCGTTGCTCAATGTTTTGTCTTTCAGGCACGCGAGGAAGATGATGCCATGTCAAGCGTGGATTGGTCCGTTCAAACTCTCGCGCCAAAATACCACTAACGCGTTACTTTCTTTATTAATATTTGTTTGCATATTATATATTCAAATTGACTAAGTAGCTCAGCTGGCAAGTGGATTCCTTTGCATTGTCCAAGACCTGGGTTCGAGTCCCAGGTCTGTGTAAGTTTCATATTATTTTTCAATACTAAATCCTGTGCAGTGCCAACATGGAGGATGCATCACACGCCTCAAAGTCAGACCATCCACGCGTCCCACCAATTCAAATCAACGGCTTGAATACAAGGAACATGCTAGGTCCAGGTCAACGCTGGCACACAAAATCTGAAAAGTCAAGTGGATTTCAATGTTGATGGGCCAGAATGCTAGGCCTTACCCCCAATTTTGGGATCACCCCCCCCTGGTTTGCTTTGCTTATTTTATTTATTTATTTATTTTCACTGTTTTAATTAATTAATTGTTTTCTTTACAAAATATAAAAACATCACAAAAAAATCAGAAAAAGGATGAGGACATAAAAAAATATTTGTTTTATTTATTTTCTTGTAAATAATTAATATGTAAATTATTTAGTTTAATTAGGTTTTTTAACTTTAATTCCTTTTAATAAAATCCAAAAAATATAGAATTAGGTTAATTGATAATTTTTATACCTTTCAAATTTTCCTTTTTTTATCATAATATTAATATTTATTTATTTTTTATAATCAAATTTGCACATAAATAAATTAGGGTTTAAATTAGGTTAAATTTCAATATCTTTCATAATAAACTTAAAAAAAAACATTAGAATTAGGGTTTGACGTTTCATTTTATTTTAATCAATTCTTTTTCCTTTAAATCTTAAAAAACACAAAAATACCAAGACATTTAATTTTAATTTTAATTCTCCATTAATTTTTAATTTATTGCAAAAGGGTCCAACGCCCATGTTCATAATTTATTTAATTTGCGCACTTATTTTATGTCATCTATTATAATTATGTACATGCCCCAAAGCCTTGTAACCTTATTTCTCGCACTTTTATTTTATTGCTTCTTTACTTTCAGTCAAATCGGGTTCGGTTTATTTTGGCGATGTGGACCCGCGCCATTTGTAATAGTTTAGATTTATTTTTTCGCAAACTTTATAACTGTTAAATATGCATGCAAGAATGAATGGCCCTAATTAAAATCAAGCGTAGAACACAACAAACATGACAAGACAAATAATTGAAACATGACACACAATTCGCACACACCACCCCTAGGGTACGCCTCACTGTTGCCTTTCGAAAGGTGATCGTCGAGTAGAGGATGTCTTAGTAAGTCCTCATGATCCGGGAACCTGGCATGAGGGTAGCTTCTAAGGTGTCTTCCCATTGCTCTGGTGATCACCATGTCCCTACAAACTCGAATTGACCCGAACACCTCCAACGGTGGTGCTACCTACCTCTCAATGGTGGGATAGCACTACTTTCAAGGACTTTTACACAGACGAATTCCTTAGGGTAGGTAGGTTCTCAAGGATACTTGCTCTAATTTCAAACAAAAAATACTTTTCACACCAACACATTTTCAAGAGCTTTCAAAGCAAATTTTTCAAACACTCTGACGTACGAGTCGAACTGAAATTTTTCAAAGAAACTTTTTTAAAACCCACAATTGAAAAGCAAGCAAACATTTTGAAAACACATTGAGCAAATATCTAAGAGCCCATGGATAACCATGGATAGAAAGGGTGCTAACACCTTCCCTTTCTATAACCTACCTCCCGAACCGAGAGCAATCTCTTTTAAGGAATTTTTCTGTGCTTTTGTCCTTTCCATTTGGAGAAAATAAAAGACGGTGGCGACTCTTGCTTCCGCGACATTTCGCGAACCAGCTTTAAAACAGTCAGTTCCAGATCCACCGATCACAGAACTGGCGACTCTGCTGGGGACACTTAAAGTGAGGTGTACCTTAGGACTAAGATCACTTGTGTTTTCAATTGCCTGAATTGTTTGCTTTTAAATTGTGGGTACTGTCTTGGGAGTTCTATAGATCCTAACCCGGATCTGGGGGATACCTTCTTAGAAAGTAGCAACAAGGCTGTGAGGGAACTGTGCGGGGTATACCGACATGGTTGAAACAGTCTGCTACGTTGATGTGGCACTTTGGTGTGTACCGGTAACCCTTGAGTTCAGTCAAGGAAAGTACGGGGCCTCCATGTGGTGTCATGAAGCATCAACAGACCTTAGGAACCTTAATTGAACCATCTTGGCCTCTTTAGGGTAGTGAGATAACTGACTTTGGTGCAGTCCGAGGTTGGTTGATACTCGATACTACACTCAATTGAGGGTTGCTTTCCTGGAATATTTCGGTCGCCAGTTCGGTGGCTAAATCGAAACGATGAACAATGAAAGCAATCCCGTGATATTGGGAACCTTAGAACCCGGTTACTTTGATTAAGACAGGTTGAACCCACCAACTTCAAGAGGGTACTACCCAGACCCCATGCTGGCCTAAACCCTAAGGGTTTCTCTTGTGTGACTTGTGTGCCTTTGTACTTGACTATCTGCGTGCTTGTTACCTGACACTTGTTTCTTGCAGGTCTTGTTTATAGTCCTTAATTGGGACTCATAACAGGGTTTACTAAATTTCTTGCAGGGTTTGTTTATGGTCCTTAATAGGGACTCATAACAAAGTATACTGAATTTCTTGCAGGGTTTGTTTATAGTCCTTAGTTGGGACTCATAACATGGTTTACCTACATCACCCCATGTATAGCATGACATCATATCATTGCATACATCCTAACCCATTTCAAGGATCTCAAGGGCTTGTGATGCAGGTCATGATGAACAATTATCCCAGCAAGGAGCAAAGAGGATTTATTTTCCTCTAGACAGAGTTGTCAGTGGCTATGACCCACTTGATATGGTGAGCTCTGACTCCCGAAGAAGGTTCCCTTAACCCAGGTTGCTGGGAAATCAAAATTAGACCTGATGACTAAGGTCAGTGGCTATGACCCACTGGATATGGTGAGCCTTTGACCCTTGAAGAAGAATTCCCAACAACAAGGGTGTCCTTCAATCCAGCTATAAATTCCAATGCTAACAAATTTTCTTGTTTACCCCGCGAGGTCCTTGAAAACATTGCATACATATCATACACATCATTGCATAGCAGGTATCCTTGTTGCAGGTCACTTACCTTTCTCGCTGTTTATTTCAGCAATGGCCTTCCAACCAGACAACCAAGATCTTCGTACTCAGAACGCCCAGTTGCGAGAGATGTTCTTGAACCTATCCCAGGGGCAAGAAGAAATAAAGACTCTCCTCACCAGGAACTTGACCTTAGGGAATGCAGGGGGCATCAGGAATGATCAGCTGGAAGGGCTACAAATTGAGTTGGCAACCATGAAGATCCAAATGATGGGGCAGTTGGTGGGCCAAATGACTCTCATTCAGGACTTAGCTCAAAAACAAGAAGAGCTCCGGGTCCTCGTCACCAAGCTGCTTCAAAATAATCCAGTAGGGCAAACAGCCAAGGTGGAAGCTCCAGCCATCATTCAACCACAGGCGGGGCAAGAAGACAAAGGAAAATCTCCTCAGCTTGCTTCAGGGTCACGAGCCCAGCCTCAACGGGGTAGTCAACGCAAACGAAATGCGCCCGGAAGACATTTCTCGGAGACTGATATACCCTCATCCTTTATACTGAAGCGCTTGCTGGAGGTCAATCTGATCACTCTAAAGGACCCTCCCAAGAATCCCAACAGGACAGCTTCGAGGTATAACCCCGACACCCACTGCGCTTATCATTCAGACAGCCCGGGGCATGCTACAGACGACTGTTGGACCTTGAAGAACAAAATTCAGGATTTGATTGACGAAGGGGTGATAGAGTTCATGCCGGATGGCGAGATGAAAATCTTCCGCTAAGAATTCTCCATCTGAGAGGGCTATCTCAAACTAGAAATTTTTGTTCATTAGGATTTTTCAAGTTGTAATTCCCTTTTGATTATTCAAACATTTGTTCATTGTTAAACATTGTTATTTCATTAATGCATCGCATACGTCTGTTTTGAAGCAATATATTCGTATTCACTATATGCAAATTATCTTCATATTTTTTCTGATGATCAACGCTCGATTAACAATTCTAAGCCTCTTGAGGGAGGATGACGAAAACGATACCACAATCATTACAGTATGCTTTTGAACAGACCCCGCTGATGAGGTACATGCATTGTTTCAATCCCTAAACACTGGAGTTATAAGGATGATAAACCCTTGTCAACCCATCTGAGCCAAAGAAGTAGGAGTTTTTATTTTCGAAAATTGAAACCCTTTATCATAACCCGGGGCAGGGTAGTCTTCTCAGTTGATCCAAGTGCATAACGAATGGCACCAAAGAGATCCTTACGAAAAAACAGTGATGGTTCAGAACAATCAAAGACAGGCAGTTGTTATCAAAAAAAAATCATAAACAAAAAGCCCAAAAAGTCAAAACCTATAAAAGGGACTTATGAAACTGGGGCATCCCGCTGACTGTAATTCCAAAAAGGAAACAGTTCAGGCAAAAAAAGAAAGGGATAACAAAAAGAAGAGGTCCTATAAACCCTCAGCAAAAAAAGATGACTGCCCATTCAAAATAAATCATCAATATCGGAACCATCACCGGAAAATCAGAGCAAAGACTCAAACAAGGTCTAACGTATGATCAACTAAGTTTAGGTTTGGAGAACATCACGAAGAGCGGGTGGGTACAAATAATTTGAGCCTTTACCCTTTGTTTCTTAAACCGTGAACCAGGTCACGTTATAACCCTCAAAAGTCCTAGCTGAAGCACGGGTTAGTTCGAAAGCATACTGTTACGAAAGGTATCCTGACTCCTGAAGGCCTACGGTAAATACGGAGTTGACATCACATTTTACAAACATTCATTTGTTTTATGAAAAAGAATGCATTTTCAAAATCTTCAAGACAGACATAAGCTTTGCATTTTTGATATAACATTGTTTGCATATGACTTTTTGTTTGAACAGCAGAAGTTCGCACGACGAATGTCTAATGAACAAAAGTACCTCCAATCAAGGGGCACAACATGATCATGGTCCAATCATCTGGGGCAGTCCAATCAAGATTCGGAGAATCTCTCAAAGGCCAAATAGCCTGGGGCAAATCTCCGCCTAAGTCACCTGGGGCATTGGACGATCAAACGAAGATTTTCTGGTGGCATGACAAAACAATTCTAACAGGGGCAATTCCCTACATCCTGAGGACACGGACATAGTCGAAAAAATACTGCGCATAATCAAAGACCCGCTAGGTTGATATACCTAGGCAAAAGTAAGGGCTTCCCGGCGAACCAAAAGGGTTCGGGCAAAATGAAGGGATGAAATGAAAAAAATCTGTACACCCGGCAAGTCGAAAACCTGGAAAGGCGGCTTGGGCAAAAATGGGTACCCCGGTGGACTGAAAACCCGAAAGGGCGGTCCAGGCAAAAATTAGGGATCAAAGCGTACGACTATGTCCTGTCATCTCGTCACCTGCCTACCAGAAGAAGATTTGTCCATCAGCAAGCTATCAGCACCTCTCAGGTCTTCCTCTCCCACCTCAGAAACAGGGGCAATAAAGAGTTGTCTGAGCAGTCTAATTGTTCTATCCTCCAAGGTACCAAGGTAGGTTCAGCTAAAGAACTTAACCAGGCATCTTAAATTCCCCAGCAGCATATATTCTTAACAAGCATCCCCGGCAGTCTTGGTCTAAAGATTGTTCCCCGACGGCATACCAAGCATTCAAAGGGATCACTTCCCCCGCAGTTCAATACTTCCCCAGGAGAGTCCAATCCAGTTTCTCCAGGAAAGTGGAATTTATATCCCCAAGCAGTAAGCTTATCCCCAGTAGATTCTGGAAGTTTACCCTCGCAGAGCACGGATGCGTCGTCCGGCTTGATTTAAAGAGTTGTTTCCTCAACAGGATATAACTGGGTTATCCTCAGCCAAAAGCCACAGAAAAAGCGTCCTCGACGAAGTCTTCTCACCCCAGCGAAGTCTATTCACACTTCCAACAACAAGACATCCTCAGCAAACTCCCAACACTCAGCAAAGCATCTCTATCCCCACAGAGTATTGCTTCCCAGCATGATCGCTAGAGTATCTTTTCTCCCCGCAGAATCCTCCATTTGCCAGGTTTATTCCGCAACGGAGTCATCTTCTCCCACCGGTATCCTTGCAGTTATCATCCCCATCGGAAGCAAAATCTATTCTTCGACATCAGCCCAGGATACGACTTCCCGGAACACGTCAAGGATTCACTTTCCTAGACAAAAACATACATAAAACATCACATACATCATTATAACATGCATATACACATCATATCATACAAATCTCATTTATGTTGAGAACATCATTGCTTGATCCATATCATGCATTGCATATGACTGACTTTTACCTTTCAGGAAAGATTCAGTTAAATTCTCAATCATATTTCAAGACCCTAGCCTGGTTCAGTTAAATCGTCCCAAGATTTTCCTGATGCTTATCCAGTCAAAGGCCTTCTCTGGTTCAGTCAGATCGACCCTAAGATCTCCCTGATGCTTATCCAGTTGAAGACATTTCAAGACCTAGACCGGTTCAGTTAAATCGTCCCAAGATTTCCCTGATGCTTATCCAGTCAAAGGCCTTCTCTGGTTCAGTCAGATCGACCCTAAGATCTCCCTGATGCTTATCCAGTTGAAGACATTTCAAGACCTCGACCGGTTCAGTTAAATCGTCCCAGGATTTTCCTGATGCTTATCCAGTCAAAGGCCTTCTCTGGTTCAGTCAGATCGACCCTAAGATCTCCCTGATGCTTATCCAGTTGAAGACATTTCAAGACCTAGACCGGTTCAGTTAAATCGTCCCAAGATTTCCCTGATGCTTATCCAGTCAAAGGCCTTCTCTGGTTCAGTCAGATCGACCCTAAGATCTCCCTGATGCTTATCCAGTTGAAGACATTTCAAGACCTAGACCGGTTCAGTTAAATTGTCCCAAGATTTTCCTGATGCTTATCCAGTCAAAGGCCTTCTCTGGTTCAGTCAGATCGACCCTAAGATCTCCCTGATGCTTATCCAGTTGAAGACATTTCAAGACCTAGACCGGTTCAGTTAAATCGTCCCAAGATTTTCCTGATGCTTATCCAGTCAAAGGCCTTCTCTGGTTCAGTCAGATCGACCCTAAGATCTCCCTGATGCTTATCCAGTTGAAGACATTTCAAGACCTAGACCGGTTCAGTTAAATCGTCCCAAGATTTCTCTGATGCTTATCCAGTCAAAGGCCTTCTCTGGTTCAGTCAGATCGACCCTAAGATCTCCCTGATGCTTATCCAGTTGAAGACATTTCAAGACCTAGACCGGTTCAGTTAAATCGTCCCAAGATTTCTCTGATGCTTATCCAGTCAAAGGCCTTCTCTGGTTCAGTCAGATCGACCCTAAGATCTCCCTGATGCTTATCCAGTTGAAGACATTTCAAGACCTAGACCGGTTCAGTTAAATCGTCCCAAGATTTCTCTGATGCTTATCCAGTCAAAGGCCTTCTCTGGTTCAGTCAGATCGACCCTAAGATCTCCCTGATGCTTATCCAGTTGAAGACATTTCAAGACCTAGACCGGATCAGTTAAATCGTCCCAAGATTTTCCTGATGCTTATCCAGTCAAAGGCCTCTCTGGTTCAGTCAGATCGACCCTAAGATCTCCCTGATGCTTATCCAGTTGAAGACATTTCAAGACCTAGACCGGTTCAGTTAAATCGACTCTAAGATTTTCCTGATTCTTACCCAGTCAAAGGCCTCTCTGGTTCAGTCAGATTGACCCTAAGATCTCCCTGATTCTTATCCCAGTAGAAGACACCCAAGATTTTTTCTCAACGAGCGTTGTTGAAATTAAAATCACCCAGACTTTTCTCAACGAGCGTTGTTGAAGTTAGAGTCACCCAAGATTTTTCCTCAACGAGCGTTGTTGAAGTTAAAGTCGCCCAAGGTTCTCTTACCATTCATGCTAAGGTAGTAACCGTCCCTGGTCCTTTCATCGCCGTTTGAAGCTCCAGACTCAGCTCCTGTAACCAGTCAGGACACATCTATACCAAGCATCTAAAATCAGCTCCTGCAACGTGTCAGGTACTCATTTTTTGTTTTGCAGGTATGCAGGTTCTCGCCAAGGAATCTCTTACGCAATCAAACATCCAGATGGCATCTATAAGCCCATTCCCCCATCATTGCTAACATGTGAGCGCAAATTTCTGGGCACTCTAGTGTCCAATCATCTTTTACCCTCGGATTACGAAAGGCACGTCAGCCAATCTGCATCCTCAGGTCTAAGAAGATTGAACAGGGGCAACTGTTATACCCCAAAATTTGCCCTCCCATATTCCTCAAGAAATTGCCAAGCCAAGCTACAAAATTCCCCAAGGGTTGTGCAGTGCAACAGTCTCCCATACAGTCAAAATTAGGGTTTTGAGTCTGATCAAGAAAAGGAAGTTTTCAAAGGCTCAATCAAGTCTCACATGCTTACAAACATGGTCAAGCATCCCCATATCAAGTTTCAAGGCATTCAGCTCAAGATTGCACAGTCAAAATCCTAAATTGCACTACAGTCAACTGTAGGGGCAAAATGGTCATTTGACAGTCAAAAGTTCAAATTTTTGGTCAACATATCATTTTGAAGCCACAAACATCATTTGATCAATGCTTGATCATGATTCTCAAAATTTGGCTCAGAAATCATCAAAGATGCAAAAGTTGCTATATTTGGACAGCTGAAAAAGTTAACTGAAATTGACCAGGGCATAACTTTCACATGGATTATCAGAAAAATCCCATCCAAAGCTCATTTTGAAGAGAAAGACATTTCCTACAACTCATCTTCATACTTCAAGTCCAAGAAATGCTCTCACAAAAAGTTATCAATTTCAACATTATAGGTCATTTTCAAAAGTCAACAAAAAGGGACTTTAAGTCAAAGGCCATAACTTGAGATTGGAAAATCAAAATGACATGGGACAAAAGGCATTGGTTATAGGACTCAAAGACCTTTCCAAAATGTCCAAGAACATGTGAAAAGCTTAAAAATTGAGCAAGTTATGCCTTGTAGAAGTTGGGAAATTTTTGTGAAATGGCAAAAGTCAACTATCCTTGAAACTCCAATTTTTGACAAAAGGGCCCACTTTCTTCCACTTGATTCATCCTTGTCATGCCACACACGTGTCCCATGATTAATTTCAAGACCAAATATTGATTTTTCTATTTTATTTAATTTTTGATAATTTAATTCATTTTAAATCTTTAAAAATTCAAATAAAATTCAAAAACCAATGGAATAGTGTCATTTGAATTTGGACAAATTCCATGTATCATGGGCCAACTCAAAAACTCAGGCTAGGGTTAAATTGCACACTAAGTCTTGGTCTTGGCTTAAAAGAAGGAAAATTGGTTAATGGTGAAAACCCTAGGACTAGTTCTTTCATGAGCATGAATTAAGGCCAACTAACAAGCTAATTCTCTTCCATCATAAGCACTAAGTCAAACCCTAACCACAATACACCAAAGGCTGCGCTCAAAAGCTTATGAACAACTTGAAAAATTAGCCATATAACAAAAATCGGAAATCAAGGTTCGAGTGAGTTTCAAGCCTTAATTCTTTTTCTAATAGCTTCCTGGAAAAACTCTGAAGCAATTCCAACTCCAAACATCCATCCAAACGCAAAGAACCGGCAGCAAGGACCTCCCCTGTACAGAGAAACTTTTGAAATCCTATATCATAATTCATACATTCTTTTGCATTTTTATTTGTGAATTCTTGTTTAATGTAAAGTTTCCAAGCTAACTGATGTGTTTAATTGAGTTTTCATAAGCTATATGCGATTCTACCATTTTTGAATATTAGGGTTACAGGTTTTTAAAATTAGGGCTTTTGCAAAGAAGAAAAATCAAAGCTTCAGACCATGGCCATTGAGTTCAGTGCATTGAGACGGACATAAACCACCATTCGCGAACAATTTATGTAGCTTATATTGCTATTCGCTATTTTTCCAAAAGTCCCCTAAGGAAACACAACGAAAACCGTTGCTCAATGTTTTGTCTTTCAGGCACGCGAGGAAGATGATGCCATGTCAAGCGTGGATTGGTCCGTTCAAACTCTCGCGCCAAAATACCACTAACGCGTTACTTTCTTTATTAATATTTGTTTGCATATTATATATTCAAATTGACTAAGTAGCTCAGCTGGCAAGTGGATTCCTTTGCATTGTCCAAGACCTGGGTTCGAGTCCCAGGTCTGTGTAAGTTTCATATTATTTTTCAATACTAAATCCTGTGCAGTGCCAACATGGAGGATGCATCACACGCCTCAAAGTCAGACCATCCACGCGTCCCACCAATTCAAATCAACGGCTTGAATACAAGGAACATGCTAGGTCCAGGTCAACGCTGGCACACAAAATCTGAAAAGTCAAGTGGATTTCAATGTTGATGGGCCAGAATGCTAGGCCTTACCCCCAATTTTGGGATCACCCCCCCTGGTTTGCTTTGCTTATTTTTTTTATTTATTTATTTTCACTGTTTTAATTAATTAATTGTTTTCTTTACAAAATATAAAAACATCACAAAAAAATCAGAAAAAGGATGAGGACATAAAAAAATATTTGTTTTATTTATTTTCTTGTAAATAATTAATATGTAAATTATTTAGTTTAATTAGGTTTTTTAACTAATTCCTTTTAATAAAATCCAAAAAATATAGAATTAGGTTAATTGATAATTTTTATACCTTTCAAATTTTCCTTTTTTTATCATAATATTAATATTTATTTATTTTTTATAATCAAATTTGCACATAAATAAATTAGGGTTTAAATTAGGTTAAATTTCAATATCTTTCATAATAAACTTAAAAAAAACATTAGAATTAGGGTTTGACGTTTCATTTTATTTTAATCAATTCTTTTTCCTTTAAATCTTAAAAAACACAAAAATACCAAGACATTTAATTTTAATTTTAATTCTCCATTAATTTTTAATTTATTGCAAAAGGGTCCAACGCCCATGTTCATAATTTATTTAATTTGCGCACTTATTTTATGTCATCTATTATAATTATGTACATGCCCCAAAGCCTTGTAACCTTATTTCTCGCACTTTTATTTTATTGCTTCTTTACTTTCAGTCAAATCGGGTTCGGTTTATTTTGGCGATGTGGACCCGCGCCATTTGTAATAGTTTAGATTTATTTTTTCGCAAACTTTATAACTGTTAAATATGCATGCAAGAATGAATGGCCCTAATTAAAATCAAGCGTAGAACACAACAAACATGACAAGACAAATAATTGAAACATGACACACAATTCGCACACACCACCCCTAGGGTACGCCTCACTGTTGCCTTTCGAAAGGTGATCGTCGAGTAGAGGATGTCTTAGTAAGTCCTCATGATCCGGGAACCTGGCATGAGGGTAGCTTCTAAGGTGTCTTCCCATTGCTCTGGTGATCACCATGTCCCTACAAACTCGAATTGACCCGAACACCTCCAACGGTGGTGCTACCTACCTCTCAATGGTGGGATAGCACTACTTTCAAGGACTTTTACACAGACGAATTCCTTAGGGTAGGTAGGTTCTCAAGGATACTTGCTCTAATTTCAAACAAAAAATACTTTTCACACCAACACATTTTCAAGAGCTTTCAAAGCAAATTTTTCAAACACTCTGACGTACGAGTCGAACTGAAATTTTTCAAAGAAACTTTTTTAAAACCCACAATTGAAAAGCAAGCAAACATTTTGAAAACACATTGAGCAAATATCTAAGAGCCCATGGATAACCATGGATAGAAAGGGTGCTAACACCTTCCCTTTCTATAACCTACCTCCCGAACCGAGAGCAATCTCTTTTAAGGAATTTTTCTGTGCTTTTGTCCTTTCCATTTGGAGAAAATAAAAGACGGTGGCGACTCTTGCTTCCGCGACATTTCGCGAACCAGCTTTAAAACAGTCAGTTCCAGATCCACCGATCACAGAACTGGCGACTCTGCTGGGGACACTTAAAGTGAGGTGTACCTTAGGACTAAGATCACTTGTGTTTTCAATTGCCTGAATTGTTTGCTTTTAAATTGTGGGTACTGTCTTGGGAGTTCTATAGATCCTAACCCGGATCTGGGGGATACCTTCTTAGAAAGTAGCAACAAGGCTGTGAGGGAACTGTGCGGGGTATACCGACATGGTTGAAACAGTCTGCTACGTTGATGTGGCACTTTGGTGTGTACCGGTAACCCTTGAGTTCAGTCAAGGAAAGTACGGGGCCTCCATGTGGTGTCATGAAGCATCAACAGACCTTAGGAACCTTAATTGAACCATCTTGGCCTCTTTAGGGTAGTGAGATAACTGACTTTGGTGCAGTCCGAGGTTGGTTGATACTCGATACTACACTCAATTGAGGGTTGCTTTCGTGGAATATTTCGGTCGCCAGTTCAGTGGCTAAATCGAAACGATGAACAATGAAAGCAATCCCGTGATATTGGGAACCTTAGAACCCGGTTACTTTGATTAAGACAGGTTGAACCCACCAACTTCAAGAGGGTACTACCCAGACCCCATGCTGGCCTAAACCCTAAGGGTTTCTCTTGTGTGACTTGTGTGCCTTTGTACTTGACTATCTGCGTGCTTGTTACCTGACACTTGTTTCTTGCAGGTCTTGTTTATAGTCCTTAATTGGGACTCATAACAGGGTTTACTAAATTTCTTGCAGGGTTTGTTTATGGTCCTTAATAGGGACTCATAACAAAGTATACTGAATTTCTTGCAGGGTTTGTTTATAGTCCTTAGTTGGGACTCATAACATGGTTTACCTACATCACCCCATGCATAGCATGACATCATATCATTGCATACATCCTAACCCATTTCAAGGATCTCAAGGGCTTGTGATGCAGGTCATGATGAACAATTATCCCAGCAAGGGGCAAAGAGGATTTATTTTCCTCTAGACAGAGTTGTCAGTGGCTATGACCCACTTGATATGGTGAGCTCTGACTCCCGAAGAAGGTTCCCTTAACCCAGGTTGCTGGGAAATCAAAATTAGACCTGATGACTAAGGTCAGTGGCTATGACCCACTGGATATGGTGAGCCTTTGACCCTTGAAGAAGAATTCCCAACAACAAGGGTGTCCTTCAATCCAGCTATAAATTCCAATGCTAACAAATTTTCTTGTTTACCCCGCGAGGTCCTTGAAAACATTGCATACATATCATACACATCATTGCATAGCAGGTATCCTTGTTGCAGGTCACTTACCTTTCTCGCTGTTTATTTCAGCAATGGCCTTCCAACCAGACAACCAAGATCTTCGTACTCAGAACGCCCAGTTGCGAGAGATGTTCTTGAACCTATCCCAGGGGCAAGAAGAAATAAAGACTCTCCTCACCAGGAACTTGACCTTAGGGAATGCAGGGGGCATCAGGAATGATCAGCTGGAAGGGCTACAAATTGAGTTGGCAACCATGAAGATCCAAATGATGGGGCAGTTGGTGGGCCAAATGACTCTCATTCAGGACTTAGCTCAAAAACAAGAAGAGCTCCGGGTCCTCGTCACCAAGCTGCTTCAAAATAATCCAGTAGGGCAAACAGCCAAGGTGGAAGCTCCAGCCATCATTCAACCACAGGCGGGGCAAGAAGACAAAGGAAAATCTCCTCAGCTTGCTTCAGGGTCACGAGCCCAGCCTCAACGGGGTAGTCAACGCAAACGAAATGCGCCCGGAAGACATTTCTCGGAGACTGATATACCCTCATCCTTTATACTGAAGCGCTTGCTGGAGGTCAATCTGATCACTCTAAAGGACCCTCCCAAGAATCCCAACAGGACAGCTTCGAGGTATAACCCCGACACCCACTGCGCTTATCATTCAGACAGCCCGGGGCATGCTACAGACGACTGTTGGACCTTGAAGAACAAAATTCAGGATTTGATTGACGAAGGGGTGATAGAGTTCATGCCGGATGGCGAGATGAAAATCTTCCGCTAAGAATTCTCCATCTGAGAGGGCTATCTCAAACTAGAAATTTTTGTTCATTAGGATTTTTCAAGTTGTAATTCCCTTTTGATTATTCAAACATTTGTTCATTGTTAAACATTGTTATTTCATTAATGCATCGCATACGTCTGTTTTGAAGCAATATATTCGTATTCACTATATGCAAATTATCTTCATATTTTTTCTGATGATCAACGCTCGATTAACAATTCTAAGCCTCTTGAGGGAGGATGACGAAAACGATACCACAATCATTACAGTATGCTTTTGAACAGACCCCGCTGATGAGGTACATGCATTGTTTTAATCCCTAAACACTGGAGTTATAAGGATGATAAACCCTTGTCAACCCATCTGAGCCAAAGAAGTAGGAGTTTTTATTTTCGAAAATTGAAACCCTTTATCATAACCCGGGGCAGGGTAGTCTTCTCAGTTGATCCAAGTGCATAACGAATGGCACCAAAGAGATCCTTACGAAAAAACAGTGATGGTTCAGAACAATCAAAGACAGGCAGTTGTTATAAAAAAAAAATCATAAACAAAAAGCCCAAAAAGTCAAAACCTATAAAAGGGACTTATGAAACTGGGGCATCCCGCTGACTGTAATTCCAAAAAGGAAACAGTTCAGGCAAAAAAAGAAAGGGATAACAAAAAGAAGAGGTCCTATAAACCCTCAGCAAAAAAAGATGACTGCCCATTCAAAATAAATCATCAATATCGGAACCATCACCGGAAAATCAGAGCAAAGACTCAAACAAGGTCTAACGTATGATCAACTAAGTTTAGGTTTGGAGAACATCACGAAGAGCGGGTGGGTACAAATAATTTGAGCCTTTACCCTTTGTTTCTTAAACCGTGAACCAGGCCACGTTATAACCCTCAAAAGTCCTAGCTGAAGCACGGGTTAGTTCGAAAGCATACTGTTACGAAAGGTATCCTGACTCCTGAAGGCCTACGGTAAATACGGAGTTGACATCACGTTTTACAAACATTCATTTGTTTTATGAAAAAGAATGCATTTTCAAAATCTTCAAGACAGACATAAGCTTTGCATTTTTGATATAACATTGTTTGCATATGACTTTTTGTTTGAACAGCAGAAGTTCGCACGACGAATGTCTAATGAACAAAAGTACCTCCAATCAAGGGGCACAACATGATCATGGTCCAATCATCTGGGGCAGTCCAATCAAGATTCGGAGAATCTCTCAAAGGCCAAATAGCCTGGGGCAAATCTCCGCCTAAGTCACCTGGGGCATTGGACGATCAAACGAAGATTTTCTGGTGGCATGACAAAACAATTCTAACAGGGGCAATTCCCTACATCCTGAGGACACGGACATAGTCGAAAAAATACTGCGCATAATCAAAGACCCGCTAGGTTGATATACCTAGGCAAAAGTAAGGGCTTCCCGGCGAACCAAAAGGGTTCGGGCAAAATGAAGGGATGAAATGAAAAAAATCTGTACACCCGGCAAGTCGAAAACCTGGAAAGGCGGCTTGGGCAAAAATGGGTACCCCGGTGGACTGAAAACCCGAAAGGGCGGTCCAGGCAAAAATTAGGGATCAAAGCGTACGACTATGTCCTGTCATCTCGTCACCTGCCTACCAGAAGAAGATTTGTCCATCAGCAAGCTATCAGCACCTCTCAGGTCTTCCTCTCCCACCTTAGAAACAGGGGCAATAAAGAGTTGTCTGAGCAGTCTAATTGTTCTATCCTCCAAGGTACCAAGGTAGGTTCAGCTAAAGAACTTAACCAGGCATCTTAAATTCCCCAGCAGCATATATTCTTAACAAGCATCCCCGGCAGTCTTGGTCTAAAGATTGTTCCCCGACGGCATACCAAGCATTCAAAGGGATCACTTCCCCCGCAGTTCAATACTTCCCCAGGAGAGTCCAATCCAGTTTCTCCAGGAAAGTGGAATTTATATCCCCAAGCAGTAAGCTTATCCCCAGTAGATTCTGGAAGTTTACCCTCGCAGAGCACGGACGCGTCGTCCGGCTTGATTTAAAGAGTTGTTTCCTCAACAGGATATAACTGGGTTATCCTCAGCCAAAAGCCACAGAAAAAGCGTCCTCGACGAAGTCTTCTCACCCCAGCGAAGTCTATTCACACTTCCAACAACAAGACATCCTCAGCAAACTCCCAACACTCAGCAAAGCATCTCTATCCCCACAGAGTATTGCTTCCCAGCATGATCGCTAGAGTATCTTTTCTCCCCGCAGAATCCTCCATTTGCCAGGTTTATTCCGCAACGGAGTCATCTTCTCCCACCGGTATCCTTGCAGTTATCATCCCCAGCGGAAGCAAAATCTATTCTTCGACATCAGCCCAGGATACGACTTCCCGGAACACGTCAAGGATTCACTTTCCTAGACAAAAACATACATAAAACATCACATACATCATTATAACATGCATATACACATCATATCATACAAATCTCATTTATGTTGAGAACATCATTGCTTGATCCATATCATGCATTGCATATGACTGACTTTTACCTTTCAGGAAAGATTCAGTTAAATTCTCAATCATATTTCAAGACCCTAGCCTGGTTCAGTTAAATCGTCCCAAGATTTTCCTGATGCTTATCCAGTCAAAGGCCTTCTCTGGTTCAGTCAGATCGACCCTAAGATCTCCCTGATGCTTATCCAGTTGAAGACATTTCAAGACCTAGACCGGTTCAGTTAAATCGTCCCAAGATTTCCCTGATGCTTATCCAGTCAAAGGCCTTCTCTGGTTCAGTCAGATCGACCCTAAGATCTCCCTGATGCTTATCCAGTTGAAGACATTTCAAGACCTCGACCGGTTCAGTTAAATCGTCCCAGGATTTTCCTGATGCTTATCCAGTCAAAGGCCTTCTCTGGTTCAGTCAGATCGACCCTAAGATCTCCCTGATGCTTATCCAGTTGAAGACATTTCAAGACCTAGACCGGTTCAGTTAAATCGTCCCAAGATTTCCCTGATGCTTATCCAGTCAAAGGCCTTCTCTGGTTCAGTCAGACCGACCCTAAGATCTCCCTGATGCTTATCCAGTTGAAGACATTTCAAGACCTAGACCGGTTCAGTTAAATTGTCCCAAGATTTTCCTGATGCTTATCCAGTCAAAGGCCTTCTCTGGTTCAGTCAGATCGACCCTAAGATCTCCCTGATGCTTATCCAGTTGAAGACATTTCAAGACCTAGACCGGTTCAGTTAAATCGTCCCAAGATTTTCCTGATGCTTATCCAGTCAAAGGCCTTCTCTGGTTCAGTCAGATCGACCCTAAGATCTCCCTGATGCTTATCCAGTTGAAGACATTTCAAGACCTAGACCGGTTCAGTTAAATCGTCCCAAGATTTCTCTGATGCTTATCCAGTCAAAGGCCTTCTCTGGTTCAGTCAGATCGACCCTAAGATCTCCCTGATGCTTATCCAGTTGAAGACATTTCAAGACCTAGACCGGTTCAGTTAAATCGTCCCAAGATTTCTCTGATGCTTATCCAGTCAAAGGCCTTCTCTGGTTCAGTCAGATCGACCCTAAGATCTCCCTGATGCTTATCCAGTTGAAGACATTTCAAGACCTAGACCGGTTCAGTTAAATCGTCCCAAGATTTCTCTGATGCTTATCCAGTCAAAGGCCTTCTCTGGTTCAGTCAGATCGACCCTAAGATCTCCCTGATGCTTATCCAGTTGAAGACATTTCAAGACCTAGACCGGATCAGTTAAATCGTCCCAAGATTTTCCTGATGCTTATCCAGTCAAAGGCCTCTCTGGTTCAGTCAGATCGACCCTAAGATCTCCCTGATGCTTATCCAGTTGAAGACATTTCAAGACCTAGACCGGTTCAGTTAAATCGACTCTAAGATTTTCCTGATTCTTACCCAGTCAAAGGCCTCTCTGGTTCAGTCAGATTGACCCTAAGATCTCCCTGATTCTTATCCCAGTAGAAGACACCCAAGATTTTTTCTCAACGAGCGTTGTTGAAATTAAAATCACCCAGACTTTTCTCAACGAGCGTTGTTGAAGTTAGAGTCACCCAAGATTTTTCCTCAACGAGCGTTGTTGAAGTTAAAGTCGCCCAAGGTTCTCTTACCATTCATGCTAAGGTAGTAACCGTCCCTGGTCCTTTCATCGCCGTTTGAAGCTCCAGACTCAGCTCCTGTAACCAGTCAGGACACATCTATACCAAGCATCTAAAATCAGCTCCTGCAACGTGTCAGGTACTCATTTTTTGTTTTGCAGGTATGCAGGTTCTCGCCAAGGAATCTCTTACGCAATCAAACATCCAGATGGCATCTATAAGCCTATTCCCCCATCATTGCTAACATGTGAGCGCAAATTTCTGGGCACTCTAGTGTCCAATCATCTTTTACCCTCGGATTACGAAAGGCACGTCAGCCAATCTGCATCCTCAGGTCTAAGAAGATTGAACAGGGGCAACTGTTATACCCCAAAATTTGCCCTCCCATATTCCTCAAGAAATTGCCAAGCCAAGCTACAAAATTCCCCAAGGGTTGTGCAGTGCAACAGTCTCCCATACAGTCAAAATTAGGGTTTTGAGTCTGATCAAGAAAAGGAAGTTTTCAAAGGCTCAATCAAGTCTCACATGCTTACAAACATGGTCAAGCATCCCCATATCAAGTTTCAAGGCATTCAGCTCAAGATTGCACAGTCAAAACCCTAAATTGCACTACAGTCAACTGTAGGGGCAAAATGGTCATTTGACAGTCAAAAGTTCAAATTTTTTGTCAACATATCATTTTGAAGCCACAAACATCATTTGATCAATGCTTGATCATGATTCTCAAAATTTGGCTCAGAAATCATCAAAGATGCAAAAGTTGCTATATTTGGACAGCTGAAAAAGTCAACTGAAATTGACCAGGGCATAACTTTCACATGGATTATCAGAAAAATCCCATCCAAAGCTCATTTTGAAGAGAAAGACATTTCCTACAACTCATCTTCATACTTCAAGTCCAAGAAATGCTCTCACAAAAAGTTATCAATTTCAACATTATAGGTCATTTTCAAAAGTCAACAAAAAGGGACTTTAAGTCAAAGGCCATAACTTGAGATTGGAAAATCAAAATGACATGGGACCAAAGGCATTGGTTAGAGGACTCAAAGACCTTTCCAAAATGTCCAAGAACATGTGAAAAGCTTAAAAATTGAGCAAGTTATGCCTTGTAGAAGTTTGGAAATTTTTGTGAAATGGCAAAAGTCAACTATCCTTGAAACTCCAATTTTTGACAAAAGGGCCCACTTTCTTCCACTTGATTCATCCTTGTCATGCCACACACGTGTCCCATGATTAATTTCAAGACCAAATATTGATTTTTCTATTTTATTTAATTTTTGATAATTTAATTCATTTTAAATCTTTAAAAATTCAAATAAAATTCAAAAACCAATGGAATAGTGTCATTTGAATTTGGACAAATTCCATGTATCATGGGCCAACTCAAAAACTCAGGCTAGGGTTAAATTGCACACTAAGTCTTGGTCTTGGCTTAAAAGAAGGAAAATTGGTTAATGGTGAAAACCCTAGGACTAGTTCTTTCATGAGCATGAATTAAGGCCAACTAACAAGCTAATTCTCTTCCATCATAAGCACTAAGTCAAACCCTAACCACAATACACCAAAGGCTGCGCTCAAAAGCTTATGAACAACTTGAAAAATTAGCCATATAACAAAAATCGGAAATCAAGGTTCGAGTGAGTTTCAAGCCTTAATTCTTTTTCTAATAGCTTCCTGGAAAAACTCTGAAGCAATTCCAACTCCAAACATCCATCCAAACGCAAAGAACCGGCAGCAAGGACCTCCCCTGTACAGAGAAACTTTTGAAATCCTATATCATAATTCATACATTCTTTTGCATTTTTATTTGTGAATTCTTGTTTAATGTAAAGTTTACAAGCTAACTGATGTGTTTAATTGAGTTTTCATAAGCTATATGCGATTCTACCATTTTTGAATATTAGGGTTACAGGTTTTTAAAATTAGGGCTTTTGCAAAGAAGAAAAATCAAAGCTTCAGACCATGGCCATTGAGTTCAGTGCATTGAGACGGACATAAACCACCATTCGCGAACAATTTATGTAGCTTATATTGCTATTCGCTATTTTTCCAAAAGTCCCCTAAGGAAACACAACGAAAACCGTTGCTCAATGTTTTGTCTTTCAGGCACGCGAGGAAGATGATGCCATGTCAAGCGTGGATTGGTCCGTTCAAACTCTCGCGCCAAAATACCACTAACGCGTTACTTTCTTTATTAATATTTGTTTGCATATTATATATTCAAATTGACTAAGTAGCTCAGCTGGCAAGTGGATTCCTTTGCATTGTCCAAGACCTGGGTTCGAGTCCCAGGTCTGTGTAAGTTTCATATTATTTTTCAATACTAAATCCTGTGCAGTGCCAACATGGAGGATGCATCACACGCCTCAAAGTCAGACCATCCACGCGTCCCACCAATTCAAATCAACGGCTTGAATACAAGGAACATGCTAGGTCCAGGTCAACGCTGGCACACAAAATCTGAAAAGTCAAGTGGATTTCAATGTTGATGGGCCAGAATGCTAGGCCTTACCCCCAATTTTGGGATCACCCCCCCCCTGGTTTGCTTTGCTTATTTTTTTTATTTATTTATTTTCATTGTTTTAATTAATTAATTGTTTTCTTTACAAAATATAAAAACATCACAAAAAAATCAGAAAAAGGATGAGGACATAAAAAAATATTTGTTTTATTTATTTTCTTGTAAATAATTAATATGTAAATTATTTAGTTTAATTAGGTTTTTTAACTTTAATTCCTTTTAATAAAATCCAAAAAATATAGAATTAGGTTAATTGATAATTTTTATACCTTTCAAATTTTCCTTTTTTTATCATAATATTAATATTTATTTATTTTTTATAATCAAATTTGCACATAAATAAATTAGGGTTTAAATTAGGTTAAATTTCAATATCTTTCATAATAAACTTAAAAAAAACATTAGAATTAGGGTTTGACGTTTCATTTTATTTTAATCAATTCTTTTTCCTTTAAATCTTAAAAAACACAAAAATACCAAGACATTTAATTTTAATTTTAATTCTCCATTAATTTTTAATTTATTGCAAAAGGGTCCAACGCCCATGTTCATAATTTATTTAATTTGCGCACTTATTTTATGTCATCTATTATAATTATGTACATGCCCCAAAGCCTTGTAACCTTATTTCTCGCACTTTTATTTTATTGCTTCTTTACTTTCAGTCAAATCGGGTTCGGTTTATTTTGGCGATGTGGACCCGCGCCATTTGTAATAGTTTAGATTTATTTTTTCGCAAACTTTATAACTGTTAAATATGCATGCAAGAATGAATGACCCTAATTAAAATCAAGCGTAGAACACAACAAACATGACAAGACAAATAATTGAAACATGACACACAATTCGCACACACCACCCCTAGGGTACGCCTCACTGTTGCCTTTCGAAAGGTGATCGTCGAGTAGAGGATGTCTTAGTAAGTCCTCATGATCCGGGAACCTGGCATGAGGGTAGCTTCTAAGGTGTCTTCCCATTGCTCTGGTGATCACCATGTCCCTACAAACTCGAATTGACCCGAACACCTCCAACGGTGGTGCTACCTACCTCTCAATGGTGGGATAGCACTACTTTCAAGGACTTTTACACAGACGAATTCCTTAGGGTAGGTAGGTTCTCAAGGATACTTGCTCTAATTTCAAACAAAAAATACTTTTCACACCAACACATTTTCAAGAGCTTTCAAAGCAAATTTTTCAAACACTCTGACGTACGAGTCGAACTGAAATTTTTCAAAGAAACTTTTTTAAAACCCACAATTGAAAAGCAAGCAAACATTTTGAAAACACATTGAGCAAATATCTAAGAGCCCATGGATAACCATGGATAGAAAGGGTGCTAACACCTTCCCTTTCTATAACCTACCTCCCGAACCGAGAGCAATCTCTTTTAAGGAATTTTTCTGTGCTTTTGTCCTTTCCATTTGGAGAAAATAAAAGACGGTGGCGACTCTTGCTTCCGCGACATTTCGCGAACCAGCTTTAAAACAGTCAGTTCCAGATCCACCAATCACAATAAGCCTATCAACAATCACCCAAATTGAATCATGTCCTATTAAAGTGTTAGGTGACCTCGTCACAAAGTCCATTGAAATGCTATCTCATTTCCATTCTGGAACCTCTAACGGTTGCATCAACCCTGCATGCTTCTTATGTTTAACTTTCGACTTCTGACAAGTCAAACATGCATACACAAACTGAGCCACATCACTCTTCATCCCAGGCCACCAAAACAAACCTTTCAAATCTTGATACATCTTTGTAGCTCCTAGATGAATACTCAACTTACTTCTATGACTCTCTTCCAGTATCGCTTTCTTCATCTCAGCATCATCAGGAATACAAATCCGGTTACGAAATCTCAACACACCCCGCGCATCTAGCTTACAATCACTATTCTCATACTGATCGATCCCAACCATCAAATCTACCAGTTTCACATCCAACTTCTGAGCTTCTATGTTACTGTCTAGAAATTCATTATTAATCTTCAACATACCCAACATAACACTCTGCGGTGTAACCTCGCAAACTAAGCTCATATCTCTGAACTGCTCAATTAATTCTAACTCTTTAACCATCACTGTCGACATATGTAAAGTCTTTCGACTCAACGCGTCAGCTACCACATTCGCTTTTCCTAGATGATAATTCAAACCGAAATCATAATCCTTTAACAATTCCAACCATCTTCGTTGCCTCATATTCAACTCCTTCTGATCGAATAAATACTTTAAGCTCTTATGGTCACTAAACACTTCAAATCTAGAACCATAAAAATAATGCCTCCAAATCTTCAACACAAAGACAACTGCAATAAGCTCTAAATCATGCGTAGGATAGTTCTTCTCATGAGACCTCAACTGCCTTGATGCATAAACAACTACCTTATCATTCTGCATAAGCACACCCCCTAAACCCATCTTAGAAGCATCACAATATACCACGAAAGGCTCTCTTGGATTAGGTAATGTCAAAATCGGAGCCGACGTCAACCTCTTCTTCAATTCCGTAAAACTTTCTTCGCACTGAACATCCCACACAAAAGCTCTACCTTTATAAGTCAACTTAGTCAACGGAAGTGCCAACTTAGAAAAACCTTCGATAAACCTTCTATAATAACCAGCTAATCCCAAAAAGCTTCTAATCTCAGTAGCTGACCTCGGAGTTTCCCATTGCAACACAACATCAACTTTCGATGGATCTACAATAATGCCACTACCTGAGATCACATGACCAAGAAAACTAACCCCTTTTAACTAGAATTCACACTTGGACAGCTTTGCATACAACTTCTTCTCTTTCAAAACTTGCAATACTACTCTTAAGTGTTCTTCATGCTCTTCTTCTGACTTAGAGTAAATCAAAATATCATAAATGAACACCACTACGAACCGATCCAAATAAGTATGAAAGATACGATTCATATATTCCATGAATACTCCCGGTGCATTAGTAACACCGAAAGGCATCACCTAATACTCATAATGTCCATAACACGTTCTGAAAGCCGTCTTCTGGATATCTTCATCCTTCACCTTAATCTGATGGTAACCCGACCTCAAATCAATCTTACTAAACACACGAGCATCCACAAATTGGTCCATCAAGTCATCTATTCTTGGAAGCGGATACTTATTCTTAATCGTCACTTTATTCAACTTTCTATAATCAACACAAAGCCTCATACTTCCATCTTTCTTCTTTACTAACAACACTGGAGCTCCCCACGGCGATACACTTGGTCTTACAAACTTCTTTTCAAGTAACTCTTCCAATTGCTTCTTTAACTCTGACAATTCAGATGCAGACATCTTGTATGGTGCCATAGACACAGGTCTGATACCAGGTACAAGATCAATTGCAAATTCAACTTCCCTCCCCGGCGGTACATCAGGAATCTCATCAGGGAAAACTTCAGGAAATTAACACACCACCTAGAATTCCTCAATTATAGCTTGAGTCTCTATAGATAGCTACGATATCAAGGAGAACATTTGTGCTTCTTATTGCATCAACTCCCTCATCTGTCTAGCAGACAACAAACTATCTTCCTCTTCTTCAGGAGTAGAAAACCTCACAGACTTGTCATAACAGTTAATATGAACATAGTTATGCTCTAACCAGTTCATACCCAAAATCACATCCAAACCTCTTAACGGTAAACAAACCAAGTCAACAGCAAAGTCTCTATTGAATATCGACAAGGGACACTTTAAACACACAAAAGAAGTAGTCACCGACCCCTTGGCTGGAGTATCGACGACCATTTCTCCATTCATAGAAGACAACATAAGACCCAATCTTTCAACACAATCAGCAACAATAAAGCAATGAGTAGCACCGTTATCAATAATAGTAATTAAAGAAGTACTATTAATGAAACATGCACCTCTGATAAGTCTGTCCTCAACAGCTTTCTGATCCTCAACCAAAGCGAACACTTTACCACTTGTATGCGCCCTCTTTGGTTTCTTACACTGACTACCGATGTGTCCTTCTTCACTACAGTTGAAAAAAATCACATCCTTATGCTTGCACTCGGATACAACATGTTCATTCTTACCACAACAGAAATACCTCTTTACTTCAGTAGTACACACATTACTCTTATGCCCAGGTTTTCCACATTTAAAACAAACCACACCAGCAGGAGCATCTCCCCCACTAGTCCTCTGAGCCTGAACAACTTTCTGTTTACCCTTACCAGCTGGGGTATCATAAGGCTTACCACAATTCTGTTGGTGCTTACCCCTCTTCTCACTGATAATCTTGTAATGAGCGTTATTATCCTCCTCATAAATCCTGCAACTATCAATCAAATCAGCAAAGACATAGATCTTCTGGTATCCAACTTCCTTCTTGATCTCCAGATGCAACCCGTTCTCAAACTTGATACACTTCGAAAACTCAGCATCTGCCTCAGCGTAGTGTGGATAAAACTTAGCCAACTCAGCAAACTTGGCAGCATACTTAACAACCAACATATTCCCTTGCTTCAGCTTAAGGAATTCAATTTCCTTCTTGCCACGGACATCTTCAGGAAAGTACTTCCTCAGAAATTCCCTACGGAACACAGCCCAAGTGACATTCTCACCCGCAACTTCCAACTTCTGACAAGTCTCTAGCCACCAGTCATCAGCCTCGACTGCTAGCATATGAGTACCATAACGAACCTTCTGCATTGGAGTGCAGTCCATCACACGAAAGATTCTCTCAATCTATTTCAACCAGTCCAATGCTCCATCAGGATCATACTTTCCCTTGAACGTAGGCAGATTCTCTCTCTGGAAAGTCGCTAAACTACGAGATCCAGCATTCTTGTTAATATTCGGCTGATTCTCCATCGCATGAGCCATTGCTTCTAGAGCAGCAACAAGTGCGACATCATTCCTTCCAACCATCTCAACTTATCACTACAACATAAACAACAATTAGAACTCGAATTAACAATACTCGATTGTTAGACAACTACGACTCGACAACAAGGTCGGACCAACCTTTTGCTCTGATACCAACTTTGTAACACCCCAATTTTACCTGGAAATTATAAATATAAATCAGAGTTATAATCATTAATGCAAACGAATCAGGATGCAACAAATTCATCTTTGTAAACACATTGCATTCATCGTGGATACATAACACTTTAAAACTTCTGATGAACTATCGGCATAGAAATATAATCTCTTAATTCAAAAATTTGACATCTACGCAACGAAATTCTTAATAACATCTTTATCCATCGTTACAGAAACTTCAAAATAACATGTACTTAATAACAATTAAATTAAAGTTTAACAACTGAAATAACCAACAACTAAAAGCAACAAGCGTTCATCCCCCGAGTGTTACATATCATAGAAATGACACCTACTCGAACTATTGAAGGTATACAAACTTCACTCTCGATTACCTGCACGTTACCAACATAAGGGTAACATTCAAACAGAAGGGGTGAAATATCTAACAATATAATAAAGTGTATGATAATTAATATATTAAATTAGATCACATAACACCATCACTTCTCATCTTATAATCAACAATAATTGCAACAGAAATACCAACAGTAATACACATTCATCACATCAATTCACAACTTCTTTATGTAATCGTATAATGAGACTCAATACTATGCAAATGCATGTGGTACCATTGGAGCAGAACTCCCATCTTAAAAATCAGCCAATAAATAGAGGCCTCGACAAGGCATAAACCTTCATCTTAATATTCGCCAATACAGGTCATCTTTAACGAGCATAAGCTCCATCTTGAAATGCAATGTATGCGACACAATCATGAATGTAATAACAACATCACAATTAACAATATCTCAACACAACATCATCGTTGGCCAAAATCCTACATCTTAAAAGCTGCCAATTATTAAAGGCATCTCAACATCTTTCATCAACATCGTTCATCAACATCATTTATCATCGTAATTCATCAAACATCATTTATACATCATAATTCATCAAACATCATTTATACATCATAATTCATCAAACAAAATCTCATTAACATCATCTCATCAGAAACTCAGCCGTATAGTAATACAACAGTGACTCATCAATCTCGCAATGTTTGCCATAGGCCTACAACATGATATCGCCTATGACTAATTAATCAACTAAGGCTTACTTCTAAATCACTAAACCCCTACATATTACTATTCTATAATACTATATCATTATCATCATTAATCTCACTGTTACAAACCTAACAGTAATCTATAATCATCTCTTCCTCATCATTCTTCACAAAAATTAACATAACAATCAACACGGGAACTAATCTGATTCCTAACTTGGATACTAGGATTATCCTTCCTATTCTTAATTTTAATCCTTAAGAATGAAGTTCACCGCGTTAGCTATTCAACGCTTCGAACGACACCTCAAACGGAGTCCGAAAACTCAAGTTACAACCTTCTCAAACT
Source organism: Vicia faba (assembly GCA_948472305.1). Lineage (NCBI taxonomy): Eukaryota > Viridiplantae > Streptophyta > Magnoliopsida > Fabales > Fabaceae > Vicia > Vicia faba. The sequence continues at coordinate 254,558,075 of OX451736.1, read as the reverse complement.
GATTCTGCCAAAAACCAGACAACATGGATCGACGCATAACGCCTTGGGTCGACGCGTACTGAACTGAACACGCTACATGAGTCGACGCATCCTCTCTTGTATCGACTCATCCCGATGAAGAAGGTAAAATTTTCCTTTGAGTAACTAAGTTTTGACTTGTATTCTTATTTATTGTTAATGTTTGTATTTTAATTTGTATTTTTTTTATATAGGTGGAATATTAACTAATGATATTATTTCCCTCTTTGAAGATGAAGAATAGCATTTAGAGAAAGAAAGAAAACAATATTGGTGTTGGCCACTTATCTATTTTTGTTAGCAATTTCCATAGACAATGATGTTCAATATTTTTAGTTTTTATATTTCGGATAATTTGATTTGTTAATTTGAAATATTAATTGTATGATTGATAAATTAATACTTTTGTTAGTATTTTATTATTCGAAATATATGTTTAAAATTCTTCGAGATTGTATTTTATATTTGTAATATAAGTTAATATATGTTAAAATTAGGGCAGATTTTAGACTCGGGGTGAATTTTGGATTTGCGGAAACTTTTGGATTTGAGACATATTTTGGGTTTGGGGGCGGGGCGGGGATCCCCAAACCCATTTGGGGCGGGCTTGAGATTCAATTATTCATCCCCGACGGAGATTGAGGCGGATAACAGAGATTTATCTTGAATTTGAATTTGAGTTTGGGGAATACAAAAATCGTATCCGTCCGCCCGTTGCCAGTCTAATGTCAACGGCACTGTAACAAGTTTGATGGTAGTTATTGTCAACACATATGTACTTAATGTAAATCTAAGATTGTCACGATGATAATCTTAGACACAACCCTAACCCTAATACTGATGTGATATTGTATTATAATTTTTAATTTTAATGCCATTTTTTTTAATTCTCCACACCAACTCCAATTCAATACCATTAATTAACTAATTTTGTAAAAAAATCTAATATTTCTAAATCATTCATTACATTGTTAATATTGTAACAAAAAACTAAAAATCGTACTTATTTTATTCATTTTTTCAATCATTAATTAATTAATTTTATAAAAAAATCTAATCTTTATTTATTTTTTCAATCATTAATTAATTAATTTTATAAAAAGATCTAATATTTCTAATATCATTAAATTTTTAATATTGTAACAAAAAACTAAAAATATTACTTATTTCGTTCATTTTTTCAATCATTAATTAATTAATATTATAAAATTAAATATTATAATTTTTAAATTGATTATAATAAATTTAATAACAACTAATCACTATATATTGTTAAAAGAAAAAAATTAAATAATCATTATTAATTTTATATATAATAGTTGAATTAGGAATAATAATATTAATAATCTTTACTATTTAATTTATTTTAAGTTTAAAAATAAAAATAAATTTCTTTATGAGTTTATATTTTATTAATTTGTTAAAAAAATTCAAATTATTGTTATAAATGATTAATGATGTTTTATTTAAATTAAAAAATAAAATAATTGTAAATAATTTAGTTAATAATTGGTAAACAATTGAAATAAAGAAAAAAATTATGAGTATTAAAAATCAAATTTTTTATATCACTTTTTTCAAATTCTCCACACTAACTCCAAATCAATTTTATTATTATTATATTTTGTTAAAACGCTGGAGTATAATCTTGCCAAAAAAAGTTAGTGGATTATGATAAATGCGATAATTATGGATTTTATTAAAACGAAATTTAACCATCATGAATCAATTTACCTCATATTAAAATTCTATCTATCCTTAGTTTCTTTAGTTACTCTTTTTTCAAATTCTACACACTAACTCCAAATCTATTTTTTTATTACTAAATATATTTTGTTAAAACGGTCGAGCATTATCTCATCAAAAAAAAATGGTGGAGTATGATTAACCACAATTAATCATATTTATATAATATAATTTAGATTTTATATTAAATAATATTTTGTAACTTCTAAATATATATTAATTCATATTTATATTAATATTTTTATTACTCTTTATAAATATATATCTTTTTCATTATCTTTATGTAATCATCTTTTCACACACGTATCTATACTTAGTCATCTCATCACACACGATATTTTTTTAAATAATTACATTATTTTAATTAATCAAAATGACAAACAATAATTAATATTGAAAATATATCATCAATATATTCTATTCTGTATTTTTATTTATATAATTGTTAAAACGGAATTTAACCATCATTAATCAATTTACCTTATAATAGAATTCTACGTATCCTCACTTTTTATAATTTTTCTTTTTTCAAATTCTACACACTAACTCCAAATCAATTCTTTTTATTACTATATATTTTTGTTAAAAAGTCGAGTATTATCTCACAAAAAAAAACTGTGGAGTATGATTAACCATCATTAATCATATTGATATAATATATTATATATTTATATTAATTAACATTTTGTAACTCCTAAATATATATTAATTTATATTTATATCAATATTTTTATTATTTTTTATAAATACCTTTTTCATTATCTTAATTTATCATATATTCACATACACATATTTATATTTAATCATCTGATATGGTCCAATAAAATGAGAAGTGAGCTTCTTAGACTTCAATGCTCGCCCAACACTATTCATAGGTGTAACTCTCAAAAACACATGGTCACCCGCTTGAAATTCTAAATCTTTCCTTCGCTTGTCAGGATAACTCTTCTGTCTATTTTGGGAAGCTTTCATCTTTTCTCGAATCAACTTCACCTTCTCAGTAGTCTCACGAACAAGTTTAGGCCCAAGTACTACACTTTCACCATATTCATGCCAACATAAAGGATTTCTACATCTTCGACCATACAATGCTTCAAAAGGTGTCATCCCAATACTGGAATGGTAATTGTTATTATAGGTGAACTCTATCAACGGAAGATAAGTATCCCACGAACCTCCCTTCTCAAGAACACACGCCCTCAACAACTCTTCCAACGATTGAATAGTCCGTTCAGTCTGACCATCTATCTGAGGATGATATGCTGAACTCAACTTCAACTTAGAACCCAACGCTTCTTGCAAACTCTTCCAAAAATCAGAAGTAAATCTTGGATCTCTATATGACACAATGCACAAAGGAACACCATGCAACTTCACAATCACACTAGTGTAAATCTCAACCAACTTCGACACTGGAAAACTGATGTTAATAGGAATAAAATGAGCCGAATTCATAAGCCTATCAACAATCACCCAAATCGAAGCATGTCCTAATAAAGTGTTAGGTGACCTCGTCACAAAGTCCATTGAAATGCTATCTCATTTCCATTCTGGAACCTCTAACGGTTGCATCAACCCTGCATGCTTCTTATGTTTAACTTTCGACTTCTGACAAGTCAAACATGCATACACAAACTGAGCCACATCACTCTTCATCCCAGGCCACCAAAACAAACCTTTCAAATCTTGATACATCTTTGTAGCTCCTGGATGAATACTCAACTTACTTCTATGACTCTCTTCCAGTATCGCTTTCTTCATCTCAGCATCATCAGGAATACAAATCCGGTTACGAAATCTCAACACACCCCGCGCATCTAGCTTACAATCACTATTCTCAGACTGATCGATCCCAACCATCAGATCTACCAGTTTCACATCCAACTTCTGAGCTTCTCTGTTACTGTCTAGAAATTCATTATTAATCTTCAACATACCCAACATAACACTCTGCGGTGTAACCTCGCAAACTAAGCTCATATCTCTGAACTGCTCAATTAATTCTAACTCTTTAACCATCACTGTCGACATATGTAAAGTCTTTCGACTCAACGCGTCAGCTACCACATTCGCTTTTCCTAGATGATAATTCAAACCGAAATTATAATCCTTTAACAATTCCAACCATCTTCGTTGCCTCATATTCAACTCCTTATGATCGAATAAATACTTTAAGCTCTTATGGTCACTAAACACTTCAAATCTAGAACCATAAAAATAATGCCTCCAAATCTTCAACACAAAGACAACTGCAATAAGCTCTAAATCATGCGTAGGATAGTTCTTCTCATGAGACCTCAACTGCCTTGATGCATAAACAACTACCTTATCATTCTGCATAAGCACACCCCCTAAACCCATCTTAGAAGCATCACAATATACCACGAAAGGCTCTCCTGGATTAGGTAATGTCAAAATCGGAGCCGACGTCAACCTCTTCTTCAATTCCGTAAAACTTTCTTCGCACTGAACATCCCACACAAAAGCTCTACCTTTATAAGTCAACTTAGTCAACGGAAGTGCCAACTTAGAAAAACCTTCGATAAACCTTCTATAATAACCAGCTAATCCCAAAAAGCTTCTAATCTCAGTAGCTGACCTCGGAGTTTCCCATTGCAACACAACATCAACTTTCGATGGATCTACAATAATGTCACTACCTGAGATCACATGACCAAGAAAACTAACCCCTTTTAACTAGAATTCACACTTGGACAGCTTTGCATACAACTTCTTCTCTTTCAAAACTTGCAATACTACTCTTAAGTGTTCTTCATGCTCTTCTTCTGACTTAGAGTAAATCAAAATATCATAAATGAACACCACTACGAACCGATCCAAATAAGTATGAAAGATACGATTCATATATTCCATGAATACTCCCGGTGCATTAGTAACACCAAAAGGCATCACCTAATACTCATAATGTCCATAACACGTTCTGAAAGCCGTCTTCTGGATATCTTCATCCTTCACCTTAATCTGATGGTAACCCGACCTCAAATCAATCTTACTAAACACACGAGCATCCACAAATTGGTCCATCAAGTCATCTATTCTTGGAAGTGGATACTTATTCTTAATCGTCACTTTATTCAACTTTCTATAATCAACACAAAGCCTCATACTTCCATCTTTCTTCTTTACTAACAACACTGGAGCTCCCCACGGCGATACACTTGGTCTTACAAACTTCTTTTCAAGTAACTCTTCCAATTGCTTCTTTAACTCTGACAATTCAGATGCAGACATCTTGCATGGTGCCATAGACACAGGTCTGATACCAGGTACAAGATCAATTGCAAATTCAACTTCCCTCCCCGACGGTACATCAGGAATCTCATCAGGGAAAACTTCAGGAAATTAACACACCACCTAGAATTCCTCAATTATAGCTTGAGTCTCTACAGATAGCTACGCTATCAACGAGAACATTTGTGCTTCTTATTGCATCAACTCCCTCATCTGTCTAGCAGACAACAAACTATCTTCCTCTTCTTCAGGAGTAGAAAACCTCACAGACTTGTCATAACAGTTAATATGAACATAGTTATGCTCTAACCAGTTCATACCCAAAATCACATCCAAACCTCTTAACGGTAAACAAACCAAGTCAACAGCAAAGTCTCTATTGAATATCGACAAGGGACACTTTAAACACACAAAAGAAGTAGTCACCGACCCCTTGGCTGGAGTATCAACGACCATTTCTCCATTCATAGAAGACAACATAAGACCCAATCTTTCAACACAATCAGCAACAATAAAGCAATGAGTAGCACCGTTATCAATAATAGTAATTAAAGGAGTACTATTAATGAAACATGCACCTCTGATAAGTCTGTCCTCAACAGCTTTCTGATCCTCAACCAAAGCGAACACTTTACCACTTGTATGCACCCTCTTTGGTTTCTTACACTGACTACCGATGTGTCCTTCTTCACTACAGTTGAAAAAAATCACATCCTTATGCTTGCACTCGGATACAACATGTTCATTCTTACCACAACAGAAATACCTCTTTACTTCAGTAGTACACACATTACTCTTATGCCCAGGTTTTCCACATTTAAAACAAACCACACCAGCAGGAGCATCTCCCCCACTAGTCCTCTGAGCCTGAGCAACTTTCTGTTTACCCTTACCAGCTGGGGTATCATAAGGCTTACTACAATTCTGTTGGTGCTTACCCCTCTTCTCACTGATAATCTTGTAATGAGCGTTATTATCCTCCTCATAAATCCTGCAACTATCAATCAAATCAGCAAAGACATAGATCTTCTGGTATCCAACTTCCTTCTTGATCTCCAGATGCAACCCGTTCTCAAACTTGATACACTTCGAAAACTCAGCATCTGCCTCAGCGTAGTGTGGATAAAACTTAGCCAACTCAGCAAACTTGGCAGCATACTTAACAACCAACATATTCCCTTGCTTCAGCTTAAGGAATTCAATTTCCTTCTTGCCACGGACATCTTCAGGAAAGTACTTCCTCAGAAATTCCCTACGGAACACAGCCCAAGTGACATTCTCACCCGCAACTTCCAACTTCTGACAAGTCTCTAGCCACCAGTCATCAGCCTCGACTGCTAGCATATGAGTACCATAACGAACCTTCTGCACTGGAGTGCAGTCCATCACACGAAAGATTCTCTCAATCTATTTCAACCAGTCCAATGCTCCGTCAGGATCATACTTTCCCTTGAACGTAGGCGGATTCTCTCTCTGGAAAGTCGCTAAACTACGAGATCCAGCATTCTTGTTAATATTCGACTGATTCTCCATCGCATGAGCCATTGCTTCTAGAGCAGCAACAAGTGCGACATCATTCCTTCCAACCATCTCAACTTATCACTACAACATAAACAACAATTAGAACTCGAATTAACAATACTCGATTGTTAGACAACTACGACTCGACAACAAGGTCAGACCAACCTTTTGCTCTGATACCAACTTTGTAACACCCCAATTTTACCTGGAAATTATAAATATAAATCAGAGTTATAATCATTAATGAAAACGAATCAGGATGCAACAAATTCATCTTTGTAAACACATTGCATTCATCGTGGATACATAACACTTTAAAACTTCGGATGAACTATCGGCATAGCAATATAATCTCTTAATTCAATAATTTAACATCTACGCAACGAAATTCTTAATAACATCTTTATCCATCGTTACAGAAACTTCAAAATAACACGTACTTAATAACAATTAAATTAAAGTTTAACAACTGAAATAACCAACAACTAAAAGCAACAAGCGTTCATCCCCCGAGTGTTACATATCATAGAAATGACACTTACTCGAACTATTGAAGGTATACAAACTTCACTCTCGATTACCTGCACGTTACCAACATAAGGGCAACATTCAAACAGAAGGGGTGAAATATCTAACAATATAATAAAGTGTATGATAATTAATATATTAAATTAGATCACATAACACCATCACTTCTCATCTTATAATCAACAATAATTGCAACAGAAATACCAACAGTAATACACATTCATCACATCAATTCACAACTTCTTTATGCAATCGTATAATGAGACTCAATACTATGCAAATGCATGTGGTACCATTGGAGCAGAACTCCCATCTTAAAAATCAGCCAATAAATAGAGGCCTCGACAAGGCATAAACCTTCATCTTAATATTCGCCAATACAGGTCATCTTTAACGAGCATAAGCTCCATCTTGAAATGCAATGTATGCGACACAATCATGAATGTAATAACAACATCACAATTAACAATATCTCAACACAACATCATCGTTGGCCAAAATCCTACATCTTAAAAGCTGCCAATTATTAAAGGCATCTCAACATCTTTCATCAACATCGTTCATCAACATCATTTATCATCGTAATTCATCAAACATCATTTATACATCATAATTCATCAAACATCATTTATACATCATAATTCATCAAACAAAATCTCATTAACATCATCTCATCAGAAACTCAGCCGTATAGTAATACAACAGTGACTCATCAATCTCGCAATGTTTGCCATAGGCCTACAACATGATATCGCCTATGACTAATTAATCAACTAAGGCTTACTTCTAAATCACTAAACCCCTACATATTACTATTCTATAATACTACATCATTATCATCATTAATCTCACTGTTACAAACTAAACAGTAATCTATAATCATCTCTTCCTCATCATTCTTCACAAAAATCAACATAACAATCAACACGGGAACTAATCTGATTCCTAACTTGGATACTAGGATTATCCTTCCTATTCTTAATTTTAATCCTTAAGAATGAAGTTCACCGCGTTAGCTATTCAACCCTTCGAACGACACCTCAAACGGAGTCCGAAAACTCAAGTTACAACCTTCTCAAACTGATTCTGCCAAAAACCAGACAACATGGATCGACGCATAACGCCTTGGGTCGACGCGTACTGAACTGAACACGCTACATGAGTCGACGCATCCTCTCTTGTATCGACTCATACTGAATCTGCAACACTGTATATATCGACACATGCTCTTACGTATCGAGTCATCCTGAGTCTGAAAGCTCTCATGTATCGACGCCGGGCTCCTTCGTGTCGACTCATCCTGAGTCTAAAGACCTTCTTGTATCGATACATAACGCTTGGGGTCGACACATACTGCTCTGCTAAGGATATTTTCTGCAATTTTCTCTGTGTTTTCACTACGGGTTCCATACTTTAAGCCCTAAAAACATCCTCTAATCATAGATAATCACCAACTATAATCATCCTATAATTCTACATCATATATACAGCATCGGGACATCGTTATTCATCTTTCAATCATCAATTTCTATCATACAACATCATATATAATTCAATCATGAACAAAACAACATTTCACCTCTAACCCCATATACCAATTATCATGAACCCTATTATAGAGTCAGAACTTCACCCCTATCTTAGATTGAAGGTTGCTCTATAACTTTTCCGGTTGATTTTCCGTTCTGCCTCTTTTCCTCTTTTCCAACAGCTTTCACGTTCTTCCTCTAACCCTTATTCTTCTTACTGCTTCTTCTTTTCTCCTTATTCTAACAATACAATAAAAGAATAACCATATTATTCTCTTTATGCCTTAATGGGCTTAAAACTACTACACCCCTCATATTACTACTTCTATCCTTTAAAACACGCCCACATCAAATAATATTATCATTCTTCTTATATTATTTCACCACTTAATAAAATAATTAAATCCAATTAAACACAACACAACTTCACAAATATTCCAAAAATAATTTAATTAAATAATTAATTAAATTACGGACGTTACACCATACAATATCAATCAAAGGTCCAACACTAGATGGCAACCAATGTCAAAAAATTGGGGGCAAAATTGGCCGAGCAATTCCTATATCAATGGACAAAGCCTCTCTTTTAAAGTCACCACGGGTGACTGTAGAATTGTGACAAGTTTAAACGTGGCACCAGGTCATTGGCAATTTGGTCAGACCTTTCAAGGGGGTCAGTTTAGATTTTTGGAAAATGTGGGGTAGGTTAGAGTCAAAGTTTGTAAGTACCATATGCTATTTTGTTTTTCATAATACTCGTTTTGACATTCTCATAAATATTAATGTTGTAAAAAAAACTAGTTATTATAATAAATTATTTCTTACTAATAGTATCAAAAAATAAATTAAAAGAGTGAATAATTAACATATAAAGGTATAATAAGAAAATTAACACAATAATGTATTACTATTTTAAAATTATTTATATTTTAATAAATTTTTTTCTCAATGTGACACGATAAAAAAACAGAAATAACATTTTGCTTTTAAAATATAATTAAAAACTTTAATGGTGATACCCGTAATGATATACATCTTTATAGTTGAGATGGAACATAGTTTTTATCGGTTTGCCAAAAAAATTATTCTTTAAAATTTTTAATCAAATCTACGACAGGACTATATTGTCGTCAAAGATATATAAAATTTGTTGATTTAACTATAATTTTAGTTTTTTGTTTTTATTTTTCTAAAATTTTAATTTTCAATTGATACTTTGATTTTTTCGTTTCAATTTATTTTAGAAATTTAATCCTTAATTCAGTTTGATGTGTCATTTTTTATGACAGTGGTAGTTGTGACACGACACAATTGGTATAATTTTTTTTAATAAAGAAAATATATTAAAGAGAAAAGGTAGTTGCACAAAAATGGGATTATGTCAAGACCTAATAAAAAAATAGAAAATCTATAGAAAGATATATCAAATCTGATTTTACCGGATCAGAATTGAATGGTCACAGTTGGCTCGAACTGGATTTGAATGAGATGGGGTACCTGCAAGACACTCTAATGATAAAATGAGAGACGGAATGAGCAGGCAAATAGTGTGTAGGTGCGTAACAATTGAATACATGACTCTCTTGAAACAGAAGATATTTATAGTCCTCAGCGCTGGGCCAAGGTCTCTTTATTGGGCCGACCAAAGTTGCCCCAACAAAAGGACTGTCAGGTTCTACGTGTGTAGTGGGGACCCGCACGTGGTCCCCTTCTTGGATGATGCTCTGCGAAGAATGAGGAAGAACGAAGACGCGGTCTTCCCGGAGCTCTAGGGATTCCGCAGCATCCGTAGGGACTGGGTCTGCCCTACGGAGAGGATGCTCGAGCAAGGCTCGAGTTGGAGTACCCTCGGTCGGGGACGCTGCTCGTTGCGGGCAGCGGCGGACATAGCAGTTGTGGCCTGTGACTGGGTATGCTCGGGGTGGTCTGATTCCGAGCATAGCTAGAGGACTGCTTGGATCTGGGCCTTTACTTGTGTTTTAGGCCAAGGCATGCCCAGTCCAGAACAAGAGCCCCCCAAGTTGTTGTTCCTGGAACAGGAGTTACGACTTGATCTCAGTTTTCTCTTTCGCGGGGACCTCGTGCCCGACTCAGGGCTTTCCCTTTCGAGGTGTGCTCGAGGATCTCTCGCGGGGATGTGTCAGCAGCGTCCATCGGACACGTGGCGTAGTCATTAGAAATCACAACGCCGCCCTAGTAAATAGGGCCATTATTGTCTAGGCGAGTAGGTGTCGAGGACGGGGGCGGTTTGTGGTTCCTCGGTGCGATGTTTCACATTCCACGTCATCTCTATAAATAGGATCCTTGGGCTCATAGTCTGTTTCACCTCTTCACGCTCCTCCTATCTTCTCTGTTTTTACAGTCACTGGTTCCCGTAACGCCGTTGAGATCGCCGCGCCGTTCGCCGTCTGATTACTCCCACCACCGTTGTTTCTAAGCATCTTCTTCCAAGTAAGTATCCTTTCTTCTTGCTTCCCTGTGTTGTAGATAGTTTTGATGACGTTTTGATGATAGAAACCTGTATCTGGAAGTTATGCCTGGTAGATTTAAGCGCGCTAGGCGCCTGATTCATGGTTGTGCTCGAGACATTCATAAGTTTAGGCATATGATTCATGATCCTGCCCGCGATACTCATGCGTTTGGTCGGTAGAGTCATGAACTTGACCGGGACATTCATCCTTTAGGTAGTATGTAGGGTAGTCTCCCCGCAGTGTTCTAGCATCGGGTAAGCGAAATTATGAACTTGGTCGCGTGATGCAAGATTCGCCCGGGGCGCTCATGTTACACTCGTGTAATTCATGATTGATGCGTGGTTGGTGTTGGGGTGTCGGTGTTTGGTTGAGATCCACTTGTTTCTCATTTCCCTCGCGAATGGCTGTAGTTTCGATCTGAGCGTTGCTTACTTCTCCCCGCCTTTGTGGCGAGCACGCAGATTTGCTGTCGAATTCACCGGTTTCCTGTACTTTGCAGGTAAATGGCTGACAACCCAGAGTCCTCGGAACATAATGACGTCGAGGATGCAAGCACATCAGAAGAGAACATTGCCCTGGTCGACATCGTCGACGACCCCACACTGGACTGGGTGGGCGCTGAGCCCCGGGGAATTACTTCGGTATACAACCATCGCAGCAGACGAGCTTATACCGTCGTCGAGCACGGCGGTACCCAAGAAGGATTTCAACGAAATTTTAAAATAATGAGGCCGACGAGTGATGCTCGCATCTGCTCGGAGTTCACTGAAGACGCGTTCCCCATGTATGAGATTGTATTCATGGATCTTGGTCTTCGGTTGCCTTTTAATGACTTCCAGGTCGGGGTGTTCAATCATCTGAACCTGTCCCCCTCGCAGCTCCACCCCAACGCGATCGCATTTCTCCGGGCGTTCGAGCAAACTTGCCGTTTCCTGAGAATTGGGGCGACGATTCCCCTATTCTTCAGAGTTTTCCATCTGCAACGCCAGTCTCGAGGAGACAAACATAGTTGGGTATCCCTTAAGCAGTCGAAGAGACTGTTTAGGATGTATATGGACTCAGTGAGGGATTTTAAAGACAAATGGTACATACTGCAGTTGGCCACCCAGACGGGCCTAGAGTCTTTGTTCGAGCCGGCCACTGTGGTCGACGTGGACGGAGAGTCCATTTTGGATGTTGAGGGTAGTCCCGCAGTCGGGCGGGTTTCCAGGTTCCCTATTCATTGGTGCTCGGGTCATTATGACCATGGTCCCGGGCACTATCATACCCCTGTGGGGAGTATGAGTGCTGAGGATAAGGAGGCTTATGTCGTCCTTTGTAAGTTTGTTGATGGCTTTTTCCCCGCTCGGTGGGTCACGAGGGAAGGGAACGGAATTTTTGATGAGGATGGCTACCCGACGTTCGAGACGCACCCTATCAATACCAAGGAGCTCGTTGAATTCCAATCCTATGGGCAGGCCGTAGATCTCATAGGTTTCTTGCTTTTGCTCTTATTGTTATTCCTTTTTAACTGCCTTTAGTCGTTCGTAGCTAACCCTGGTTCGCTCTCCTTGCAGGTCACATGGCAGAACGTCGAGAGAGGTTGCTGAAGTTGACCCAGGATAAAAAGATAAGTAAGAGACTGGTGAGACCGCAACAGGCCACGCGGATGGGCTCTCCCGCTGACTCAGGTAGAGACGAATCCAGTGGGTCCTCAGGTTCTCCCGACGCCAATCGACAGACTGAGCTGATCAGTAGGAAGAGGAGTTGGCCAGAGGGCGGAGCGGAAACTGCTGATGAGCCTGTAGCTGCCCGGGCTTTTGGCTTACCGCCTTGCTTTATGGAGAAGGATTTCTTTGAGGGGTTTCCCCTGACCGTGTCTGATAATGAGGCCGACATCATTAAGCGGCTCGACAAGGAAGGTCAGAGGAAATACCTCGCCGCTAGCATGGTCGGTGTGGTGAAAATGGCCGAGATGGTTGTGGTCCTTGCAGGGGAAGGATCAGATTCTACGGACCGGGTTAGGGAGTTCGAATCAGAGAAGGCGGCCTTTGCGGCCAAATCTCGCAAGTTGAAGGCGGCCCTCGAGCGGTCCGAGGAGATGTTCCGTGAACAGGCCGACTTACTGTCGAGGGAGAAGGAGAAGGCCGAGAAGGCCGTTGAGGAGAGGGATTGCCTCCAACTCGACAAGGAACGGCTGGAGAGCGACAACCAACGGTTGTCCTGGGAGATTGAGGAGTTGAAAGCTGCTATGCTTCCTGCTAATGACGAGCCAGAGGAGATAGCCTCTTTGCGTACACACTCAGATTTGGTTGCTCGCATCCACCTCCTCGAGTCAGATTGCGTTGGTGCCTTAGCTGACGGGTTCGAGACTGCGGTGAGTCAGCTGTCCGTGCTAAATCCGGGCCTGAACACCGAGGGAGTCGGATTTCTGTCTCAGATTATTGACGGTCAGGTTATGCCTCCTCCCGATTCTCCTGATGTGGACGCCAGTAATCCGGGGGATGCTTAAGATCTAGTTATTGTTTGGGCCTGCGTGCCCATATATTGATTTTTATTTGTTTTGGGGCCTGCGTGCCCGTGTTCGTTTTTGGGGCCTGCGCGCCCGTGTTTATTCTTGATTTCTTTTGGCCGTCGTGCCATGAATTGTAAATTTGAACATCGTCGGCCTTCTTGGTCGGTTCACCATTAATCCGTTTTATGCATGTTTTTTCGATGGATGTTTGTTTTGCAATTATCTGCTCGTATCTAGGCGTATGCTTGACTATTATTTTCGTAATGAACATTTTGATAAAGTTTTATGCTCGAGCGGAGATATCCTTTCGACCTCTTTGATGGTTCGACACACTTCGAAATGCGTCGATTATGCTGAATGGAGCCTGCGTGTCGGACGTACGACCCATATTGGGGTCCTACGCTCGCGGTGTGAACTGCCCATCGCGAGCTGGGTATTCTGCCTTGTGGATACTTCGATAGTGGAGCTCGATCGAGGTGTCCCTGCCGGGCATTGGCGTTCGGCTTATTGGGTGAACGACGGTATGCCACTCGGTGGTTGGTAGGTCAGGTCCGTACCTCGACTCACCTACGTGGTCGAGACTTTCCTCTCGTTGGCTAAGGGTGAATGTCCGACGACAAAAGTCCATAGTGGTTGAGGGCTTTAGCTATAGTACTGTTTCAGCTTTGCAGCATTCCAAGGTCGTGGTAATGGTTCTCCGTTTAACTTCTCGAGGTAATACACTCCGGTGCCTGTAGCGCCTTGAACGCGGTAGGGTCCTTCCCAGTTTGCGACCAATTTCCTTTCGCGGGAGTCTTTCTAGTTTCTTCGCAAGACTAGGCTGCCGATCTGGAACTCGCGTCTGATGACCTTGTCGTCGTGACGCAGGGCTACTCGTTGTTTCAGAGTGGCCTCGCGCAGGGCTGCCTCCGATCGAATTTCCTCGACCAGGTCGAGTTCATCCCTAAGGGCTTCGTCGTTCATTTCTTCGTCAAGAGGCATCTCTGTCCGCCTGGAGGATTCCTTGATCTCTACGGGGATGACAGTCTCAGTGTCGTATGTTAGTCGAAAAGGGGTCTCGTCTGTCGTCGAATAGGGTGTGGTGCGGTAAGCCCACAAGACGCTACGTAGTTCCTCGACCCACCCCATTTTTGCTTCGCCTAGTCGGCGCTTAAGTCCTCGTAGGATGACCCTATTGGCAGCCTCGGCTTGCCCGTTGGTTTGGGGATTCTCGACTGAGGTGAAATGTTGTTTGGTCCTGAGTTTGGCGACGAAGCTTCGAAAGCCTTGGTCGGTGAATTGGGTACCGTTGTCTGTGATCAGCGCCTTCGGGATTCCAAATCGGGCGAGGACGTTTCGTTTGTAGAAGCAGAGGATGTTGTGGGAGGTGATTTTTGCAAGGGCCTCGGCCTCTATCCATTTTGTAAAGTAATCCACGGCCACAATAAGGAACTTGTTTTGGTACGTCCCCTGTACGAATGGTCTGAGGATATCCATCCCCCACCAGGCAAATGGCCACGGGGATGTCAGTATGTTCAGCTCGTGCGGGGGAGCGAGATGCATGTCGGCGTGTTTCTGGCACTTGTCGCATCTCTTGACGTGGTCTTTGGCGTCCTGTTGCATCGTCAGCCAGTAGTACCCTGCTCGTAGAGCCTTCCTTGCTAGGGACTTGCCGCCCATGTGCTGGGCGTTAATACCCTCGTTAATTTCCCGTAGTACCTCGGGGGCTGTGGATTCGTCGATTCACTTTAAGAGTGGGATGGAGAATCCCCTATGATACAGTTTGTGCTCGATCACCACGTAGGAACACGCTCGTCGTTTGGTCGCGGTCGCCTCTGTTTGGTCTGGAGGGAGTTTGCCCTTCGTCAGGAAGTTGAACACCAAGGTCATCCAACACAAAGCGTCTCCGATGGAATTCACCTCGAGAGGGGTCGAGGTTTTTTCGATGCTTGGGCGGGATAGGGATTCTTGTATGACGGATTTGTTCCCGCCCTTCTTTCTTGTGCTTGCGAGCTTCGAAAGTGGACCGACCCTTGTGTTTTACTCGCGCGGGACGTGCAATATTTCTGCTCGGTCGAACTTCTTCATGTTTTCTCTGACTAGGTTCAGGTATTCAATGAGGCTGTTCTTTTTAGCCTGGTAACTCCCTTGGACTTGGGAAGCAACAAGTTAAGAGTCGGTGAAAATTTGTACTTCACGTGCCCCTATGTCCTCGGCTAGCCTCAGTCTCGCGAGCAGGGCCTCGTATTCTGCTTGGTTGTTTGAATTTGGAAAGGAGAGGGTGAGCGAGTGCTCGATCACCACACCTTCCTCGTTTTCTAGGAGGATCCCCGCGCCGCTTCCAGATGAGCTGGACGCTCCATCGACGAAGATGGTCCACTTGTTCTCTTTCCCTGCGGGGGGTTGTGAGCGGTCATTTCTGCAACGAAATCGGCCAAAGCTTATGCCTTTAGGGCTTTCCTGCTCTCGTATTGAATGTCGAACTCATAGAGTTCCAAGGACCACTTCAACATTCGACATGTCATGTCTGGTCGACCTAAGAGCTGTTTCACTGGCTGATCAGTTCGTATTATGATCGTGTGCGTGAGGAAATAGTGTCTGAGTCTCCTTGCCGCGTTGACGGGTGCTAGAGCTACTTTCTCTATCTGTTGGTATCTGACCTCGGGCCCTTGCAGTGCTTTGCTCATGAAATAGACGGGCTTTTGTCCGTCGAACGTCTCATGAATGAGGGCCGCGCTGATGGCTTCGATCGAGACAGCCAGGTACAAGAACAAAGGTTCCCCGTTGACGGGTCGTGATAGTATGGGCGGTTGGGATAGAATTTGTTTGAGATGGAGCAACGCCTGCTCGCATTCCTTGGTCCATTCGAAGGCTGCTTCTTTGCGAAGGAGCTTGACGAAGGGGAGAGCGTGCTGAGCGGATCTCGCAACGAAACGGGATAACGAGGTGAGCATGCCGTTCATGACTTGTATGGATTTTTTTGATGTGGGTGTGGGGAGGTTGGACAAGGCCCGACATTTGTCGGGGTTGGATTCAATTCCTCGTTCTGTCAGGTAGAAGCCGAGGAATTTTCCCGCCTTGACCCCGAACATGCACTTCTCGGGGTTAAATCTCATCTTGCATCGTCTTGCTTGAGCAAAGACTTATTTGAGGTGAGCGGCATGGTCGGTGTCTGCTCTAGATTTGACGATCATGTCGTCCATATACACCTCGAGCATGTCCCCGATTTGCTTGTGGAACACTTTGTTCATTATACGTTGGTATGTTGCTCCTGCATTTTTTAGACCAAAGGGCATCACGTTGTAGTAATAGTTTCCCGAGCTGGTCATGAAAGCAGTGCAATGCTTGTCGCTTACAGCCATTGGGATTTAGTTATATCCTGAATAGGCATCCATAAACGACAATATTTTATAATCGGCCGAGTTGTCGACCAGCATATCTATGTTGGGTAAAGGAAATGCATCTTTCGGGCATGCCCAATTGAGATCAGTATAATCAACACATATTCGCCACTTTCCATTATTCTTTTTGACTAGTATAATATTTGACAGCCAGGTTGAATACCGGGCTTCGAAAATAAAATTTGCCTCTAGGAGGTCTTTTACAGCTTTTTCAGCAGCCTCTGTTTTCTCCGGAGATTGCCTACACCTACGTTGTACTACTGCCCTAGCGGCTAGATCTATGGCGAGACGGTGATAGGCGACCTCAGGGTCGAGTCCGGGCATATCTGCGGCGCTCCACGCGAATAGGTCTGCATTCTCGTGCAAGCAGGCTTTGATTTTCTTCCTCGCCAAGTCGGGGAGACCGGTACCGATCTTCACTCCTTTGCCCGCGTCTTCGCCAAGAGGGACGAGTTCGAAGTCCCCGTCCGGAATTGGTCGAAGGGGGACTTGCTCGCCGCTGGAAGGCTCATCCTGGTCGAAGCGGGTGTCCAGGGATATCGAGTTGACCTTTGGGGGAGCTCTCTGCTCTTCTACCTTAATGGGCTCTATCTTCTGAGGCTCTGGTCGTGTTGTTGCAGCTCTTTTGGCAGGCCTTGTACCGGTGTCGACCGTATTGCGTCCCTTAGATGCCGCGTTGAAACACCTTCGGGCAGCTGCCAGGTCCCCTTAGATGGTGGCAACCCATGCCCTCTTGGTGTAAAACTTCATCTTCAAGTGGACGGTAGAGGGTACCGCGGCCAGTTCTGCCAATGTCGACCTTCCCAGAATGCAGTTGTAGAGGGAAGGGCAGTCGATGACGAGGAAGCGCACCTTGACCTGCCTCATTACTGTATCCTCTCCAAACGTAACCATGAGCTCGATGTACCCCCAAGGTTTGGAAGTCAAGCTGTTAAAGCCCTGCAGGTCTGACCCCACATAAGGTGAGAGGTGCGAGTCGTCGAGCTGTAGGGTTCGAAATAGTTTGCTGTACATTACGTCGAAGAAACTTCCTTCATCGATGAGGACGCGATGTACGTCAAAGTTGGTCATTCTCGCTCTTATCAGCAGGGGAATGGCCGCGTTGGAGGCCCCCCCAGGGAGCTCTTCGAGATAAAAGGTGATAGGTTCCGACCTACCCTTCACCCTTTCAAAGGTCACCGTCTGAGGAGGTGCCGTGTCGACCAATTCATCCAGCTCCCTCTTGGCTGAGTTTATGTTCAGGTCGTTGAACCCTCCACCATTAATGACCATGGCGGAGGGAAAGTGCTCCCATCTGCTGTGTGTCGACAGCGGCTCTTGCAAGTGTTCGGGGACGTAGAAGTCCTCGGGTCTGGTGATGGAGAAGGCGTTTTGGATGGGGACCGAATCGTCAGATGGTTGGGCGTCCTCCTCCGTTTCTCTTGTCTCACGGGCGTCGCGACGAGGAGCTTCGTTTCACCGGTACTGGGCGAGCCTCCCCCCTTCTATGAGGGTCTCTATGGCGTCCTTGAAGTGAACGCAATCTTCAATCAGATGGCCATGGCTCCTATGGTATTGATAGTATTTGCTCCTGTCCACCCCGGGCTTGGCAGGAGCTGGTCGGGGTCGCTTGACGCCGCCATCTTTGAAATCTGTATTGGCACACTCCGCCAAGATGCGCTCGCGGGAAGCTGTGAGCGAAGTGTACTCTGTGAAACGCCCCGAGGGTCCTCTCTGTTCTCGGACGTCCCGGGGTTTGTCGTCTTTTTCTTTTCTCCCCGGTTCGTCGAGGAGGAATGGCTTCTTGGCGCGGGTTGCTGTTGGATCTGCCAGTCCTGGGGTCACAGGCTCTGTTAGCCGTTTCCCTTTCCTCGTAGTCCATGTAGGCCCTGGCCTTCTCGAGGAGAGCATCGAACGTTCGGGGTGGTTCGATGCCCACTGCTTTCCTGAATTCTGTGCCAGGGAGGAGGCCCCTCTCCAGCAGGTATCTCTTCATGTGGTCCGCGCAGGGGACCTGGATGGCTTCGCGGTTGAAGCGGTTGATGAATTCTCTTAAGGTCTCATCCTGCCTCTGGATGATGGCCTCGAGCGCCGCTTTGGTCTTTGGATGCCGCCGTGACGCAGTGAACGAGCTTATGAATTGGTTTTTCAAGTTTCGCCACGAGGTGATTGACCCCGGGGCGAGACCCTTGTACCAATCCATCGCCGCTTTCCTGAGGGTCGTGGGTAACAACCGGCATTTGATTGGTCCCCCGATGTTATAGTAGTGCAACATTGCTTCGAACCCGTCTATATGATCGACCGGGTCAGCGACTCCATCATGTTCTTTCAGGTGTGGAGGTTTCTCCATGCCCGGGGGAATGGGCGCCTCCATGATAGCTTGTGATAGGGGACCGCGGGGGTCGTCCTCATCACTTCGCTCTGGGGAGAGGGATGGGGACCTGATATATTGTCGGCCGTGATGGCCTTGGTCGTGCTGGACGTTCCCCGGGCAACGTGTCCGTTGGTATGTTCCTCCGTGTCTGTCTCCGAGATGCCTTCGTTCTTACCGTGAAGGGCCTTGGTCGCACCTCCCGGATTTGATGACTGGCTCTCTCTCCAAGGTGGGTCGCCGCCCTGGTGGTTGGGGCGACGGGCTTCGCGAGATGCCCCGGTCTTGTCTCCGCGGGGGAGATCGGGGACGTTCCTCCGTTCTTCGAGGAGGTGGGGTTAGAGGCCTCCAGTGTCTCCTCGGGGGCCTTATGTCGTCCTCTAGCACCCTCAATCTTTCCCCTTGGGAAAAGATGAGGTAGTTAGTATGGTTGATTTCCGCGAACAATGCTCTGGTCGTGGCGTCTGCCCCGGCGGGGACAGGGACCTCATGGAATTGGGCGGCTAGATAGTTGGGGGGAGCTGGATTGTCTTCTTCGAGAGGAGGAGGGAATTAGGAAGATGAAGTCGTGGCTCTATCCCGGTAGCTTAAGGGCTCGGGGATGACGCCCCCGGGAAGTATATTATGGTCGGGGTTGCCGGCGTTGTCGGGGCCACCGTTCTTGTCAGTGAGGTTGTTGTTAGCATCGACGACACGAACGTTCTGGTCGTCCCGAGTTTGGTTAGCCATGACGGTGGAAGATGGTTTTAGCTTTTGGTCTTTGAAAGTTTGTAAGACGGGGAAGCTTAGTTTCCCACAGACGGCGCCACTGATCTTACCTGATCAGAATTGGACCGTCACAGCTGGCTCGAACTGGATTTGAATGAGATGGGGGGGAGGGGTACCTGCAAGACACTCCTATGATAAAATGAGAGACGGAATGAGTAGGAAAATAGTATGTAGGTGCGTAACAATTGAATACCTGACCCTCTTGAAATAGAGGGTATTTATAGCCCCCAGCGCTGGGCCAAAGTCCCTTTATTGGACCGACCAAAGCTGGCCCAACAAAGGGACTGTCGGGTTCTACATGTGTAGTGGGGACCCGCACGTGGTTCCCTTCTTGGATGATGCTCTGCGAAGAATGAGGAAGAACGAAGACGCGGTCTTCCCGGAGCTCTAGGGATTCTGCAGCATCCATAGAGACTGAGTCTTCCCTACGGGGAGGATGCTCGAGCAAGGCTCAAGTTGGAGTACCCTCGATCAGGGACGCTTCTCGTTGCAGACAGCGGCGGGCATAGCCGTTGTGGCCTGTGACTGGGTATGCTCGGGGCGGTCTGATTCCGAGCATAGCTCGAGGACTGCTTAGATTTGGGCCTTTACTTGTGTTTTGGGCCAAGGCAGACCCAATCCAGAACAAAATCTATTATTTACAAAGTCCTTCCTAATATTTCTAAGTATGGTGTCAAAGCATTGAAGAGAATTTGTTGTGAGACCTATGTTGGTTAAAAAATTGGCATATGAATTTCCTTTTCTATATATGCGTGATAGGAGAAAGTTTATGTTAGTCGTAATATTCATACACTTGTTCCAAAGCTTCCTTAGTTGCCAAGGCGCCAGGGAGGTGTTAGAGGGAGTTTGGACCACTATAGAGAATATGTTTCAATCTTTAGATTATGCTAATATTTCTCCGAAGAAATTATGATCGCTCTGATGACTACCATAAATTCAAGTTGAATGGAGGAGGAAGAATTAGGTTTTCCAAGCAGGCAAATATGAAGTTTCCATGACTATTCCTAAAAGTACCACCATATTCCAAAGTGTGGGACTCATGATCATAAAGACCATCGCAATTACACTTTAACCAATTTGAGGGAGGAGGGTGTCATATCAATTCCTTGATGGTTGGAGCTCTAGGATAGTGAAGCTTGATGCCAAAAGCTTTTAGTATGGTGAAGTTCTCCATGGAAGAGGTAGTAGTTACAGTAATGCTATTACTCGAAAGCTATTATGTCTGCAATTGTTGAGGTGGGAGAGATGAATGTGTTTGTGTGCCGAGCTTTGTTTCTAGCAAACTACATGTCATGGAGCATACCTATCATGGCCGATTTGATGACAAGGGAGGATTGAGGAGACTTAGAGGAACCAACAAACTAAAGCTCCTTCAAGTTTGTGGGCAGAGATGTGATCTATGCAATATTGAAAAACCAATTTCACTGGATCTTTGCATGCATGCATTGGAAGAACGAGTGTTATAATGATTCAATCTTTGAATTTTCACAAAGAGCAACATGAGACTATGCAAAAACCTCTTGACACAATTGGCATAATTGATATTACAAGTAATTTATACTCATTTTTATTCTAATAATAATATAAATTATTAAAATAAAAAATTTAAATAACTTTTTCATTTTATTAATTACTTATAGTTTATAAAATTAAATATTTAAGGAAAGGAAATTTAAACCAACAACATCACTTAAGGTGATAAGTAAATGACCGATACATATGTCAACTAGACATGGCAATATAACCCATATTCGTGGGTACCCATTCAAATCTGTCCCGAATTTGACAGAGACAATCCGTTTTGACTGGGTTTGAGTTCGGGTTTGAGTTTTCTCCGATTTCAAGATATGGGGACGGGGTGGATAATGGGGAGTTTAGTACCCACTGTTGAAACAAAGGATTCAAGAAAGATGATTTTGTGAAAACAAGAAGGAGAAGAAGAAGAAGAAGAAGAGAGAGAGAGAGAGAGAGAGAGAGAGAGAGAGAGAGAGAGAGAGAGAGAGAGAGAGAGAGAGAGAGAGAGAGAGAGAGAGAGAGAGAGAGAGAGAGAATATTGTGAGTTTGTTAAGTGTAACTAACTTTCTAACTGAATGTATTATATTTTCTGCACTATGATTACAAACATAATGGCCCTTTATATAGGAAAAATGCTCAGGCCCAAATACATGTTAAAAGCCCAAATAACTGCATAACAAGAATTAACCAACTAACACACCCCCTAATTCATGTTATCAATACTTCTCATCTCGATGCCTTTCTTTAACTCTTCGAACCTCACTTTCTTCAGAGGTTTGGTGAATATGTCAGCTAGTTGTACTTCTGTCTTGCAATGTTTTATTTCAAGCTTCCCTTTGTTGACTTTACCCCTTAGAAAATGATACCTTCTTTCAATGTGTTTACTTCGACCATGACACACTGGGTTATTCGCAGGGTTTATAGTTGTCTTGTTATCAACAAACAACTTCTTCTTTGATTCCATTACTCTGAGTTCTTCAAGTAGCATTTCAATCCATGCTGCTTGGCATGCAACATATGATGCAGCCACATATTCTGCTTCGCATGATGACAAAACCATAATTCTTTGCTTCCTCGAACTCCAGGAGATTGGAGCTCCTTCGATCATGAAAATGTATCCTGCAGTACTCTTCTTTTCGTCTTGATCTTCACTGAAATCTGAGTCAGTGTATCCATGAACTTCGACATCTGATCTGTTCTTCGATTTCTTTGTTAACAACACACCATGATCAATAGTTCCCTTTATGTATCTCAACAGCCTTTTCACTGCGATGAGATGACATTCTTGAGGCTTCTCCATAAATCTGTTCAACAATCCTACACTTTGGCAGATATCTGGTCTAGTATTACAAAGATACCTCAAGGATCCAATGATTTGTTTATAAAGGGTCGAAATTACAAATTCATCATTCGATTCCTTTTTCAGCTTTGCTCCAGTCTCTAATGGAGTAACAACTGCCTTATAGTTACTCATATTGAACCTCTTCAGTATATCTTAAGTATACTTCGTTTGATGCAAGAAAACTCCTTCTTCGATGTCTTTGAATTCCATTCCCAGAAAATAGGAGAGATTCCCTAAATCAGATATTTCAAATTCCTGCATTAACTTAGACTTTACCTTTATTATCTCAGCTTCGTCTGCTCCTATAATGAGTAAGTCATCAACATAGAGAGATACAATGATTCGATTGACACTTTCGACATCATTTACATATACCCCATGTTCAGAGACACACTTTGTGAAACCTGCTTCGATTAGGAAGCTATTTATCCTTTTATTCCAAGATCTAAGAGCTTGCTTCAAGCCATAAAGAGCCTTCCTTAATCTGTAAACTTTCGACTCCTTCCCTTTGACGTCGAAACCAGGTGGTTGAGTAACGTAGACTTCTTCTTCCAATGGACCATTAAAAAACGTTAACTTTACATCAAGTTGGTGCATTTTCCATCCTCTACATGCAGCTATTGAAACAATAATCCTGATTGTTTCGATCCTTTCAACAGGCGCATATACTTCATCGAAGTCAATACCAGGTTTTTGTAGAAAACCTCTGGCCACTAGTCTTGCTTTATACTTTGAAATCTCACCATTTGGCTTTTGTTTCACCTTGTAGATCCATTTCACATTGATTGGTTTCTTGTTGATTCTTTCGACAAGCTCCCAAGTCTTGTTCTTCTCAATGGCTCTAAGTTCTTCTTTCATGGCTTCACACCAATTTGAATTTCTCAAGGCTTCACCCAAATCAATTGGTTCTACTTCAGCCATCATCATGGCTTCTTCGATTAAGTCACCATCTGCACCGATTACTTGATCTGGAAACCTCTCATATCCAATCAGCCTAGTCGAATCAGTTCTTGTTCTTGTGGATCTTCTTTCATTTTTCACAGGTGGTTCTTCATTTCGACTTGTCGAAGCTTCGTTTTGTTCATATTCTTCAAACACAGTTGTGATTATGTCTGATTCATGTCAAACTGAACTTCGACTTCAATCCTATCCTTTTCTTTCGTCTATAAGAACATCTCTACTGATCACTAGTTTATCTTTGATTGGTAAATACAACTTGTATGCACCAGTCGAATGATAACCTATGAGCACTATGACTCCACTATGATCATCCAACTTCTTTCTCAATTGTTCAGGTACATGCCTGAAACACATTGATCCAAAAAATCTAAGATGACTTACATTTGGCTTCGACCCTGTCCAAGCCTCATACGGTGTCTTTTCAACCATATTCTTTGTTGGGCATATTCTTAGCTTTCAGCATACATCTCGTCATGTTCAGTACACTTCTATTCTTTCTCTCATCTATCCCATTATGCTGAGGCGTATAAGGTGCAATAACCTCATGCTCTATACCTTTCTCATTTCAAAATCTAGCAAATTTAGCAGAAGTATATTCACCACCACCATCATTTCTTAACTTCTTCAATTTGCAGCCACTTTGTTTCTCAACATGCAACTTGAATTTCTTGAACTGTGTGAATACCTCATTTTTCTTTTCAATAAGGTAAATCCACATATGTTTGGTGAATTCATAAATGAAAGTAAGGAAATACCGGCTACCCTCATTTGACTTAACTTCAAAGGGTCCACACACATCTGAATGAACCAGCTCCAGTTTTTGCCTTGATCTTATGGGCAAGTCACGTTTGAATGCCTTTCTTGCTTGTTTAGATTTGCAACATTCCTCACATATCTGCTTTGGTTCCTTCACATATGGTAACCCAAGCACCACTATTTTCTTATTGAGCATACATAAACTCTTGAAGTTTAGATGTCCATACCTGTAATTCCATAGCCAGTTCTTGTCTTCTTCTGTAGTTAAAGCGAGACACTTGTGATATGATGTGTTGAGTTCAACCTTGAACGTTTTGTTCTCCACCAATGGTGCTTTCATTATTAGCCTCCTATCAGCCATATATACCTTCATCTGATTATTCTCCAACTTCATATTGAAGCCTTTTGCAAGTAATTGACCTACACTTATCAAGTTACTTGTCATCGAAGGTACATATAGAACTTCAGTGATAGTAGCCTTTCGACCATCCTTTGTGATAATCGAAATATCTCCTTTACCACCTGATTTGATATGCCTGCCATCTGTAAACTTTATCACCTTTTCGACTGATTCATCTAACTTGGTAAACCAGTTTTTATTGCCAGTCATGTGGTTGCTACATCCTGAATCCAGATACCACATGTCGTTTTTCTCAGTAGTCGACTGAGTGTTCACCAGCAACAACACATCATCAGAATCACTATCTCCAGCTCGTGCATATTGAGCTTCATCACTATCTTTCGACCTTGCAGCTTTCTTTCTTTGACAGTCTCTAGCATAGTGGCCAAAATCTTGGCAATTGTAACATTGCACCTCTTTCGTGTCAAATTTCTTCCCAGAATACTTGTTGCCCACACCTTTCGAATCAGTATTCTTGCTTGACTTCTCATCACCAACAAGATTCTTTTGCTGCTTTGACTTCTCTTTTCCAGCTTTCTTGCTGAATCTTGATTGCAATGCTTGTTCAACTGCCTTCTCTCTTTCTAAGTTTCTCTGTTGCAGCCCCATTTCGTGAGCCTCCAATGAAGCTTGAAGTTCTTTCAACTTCATCTCAGATATATTCTTGGCCTCTTAAATTGTTACAATAAAGTAATCAAAATCTGCGATTAAAGATCTCAATACCTTTTTTATCTTTTGCAGATTCGTACACGCTTCACCACATGCCTTCATCTGGTTTATTAGCGTCACAATTCTTGAGAAATATGCAGAAATAAATTCATCCTCTTTCATCTGAAGCATCTCATACTGCTTCCTCAATGTCTGTAACTTCACCTTTTTCAGTTTCTCATCTCCACCATACAAGGATTCCAGCTTTTCCCAAGCTCCTTTTGCTGTTTCTTCTTCAATTATCTTCTCGAATACGTCACAGTCCACACACTGGTGAATCAAGAACAATGTCTTGCCATCTTTCTTTCTCTGATCTTTGTGTGCAACTTTCTGAGCTTCCGTAGCATCTACTTCCAGTTCTGATATTCCATTATTCAAGATTTCTACGACATCTTGAAATCTGAAAATAACTTTCATTTGTGCAACCCATCTTTGATAGTTTTCACCTTTGAAAATCGGTAGATTCGCTGAAAACTGTGTTGATATTATTGATCCGTTTGCCATTAGATTCTCTCTGAATCGCAAACAAGCTCTTGATACCAATTTGTTGGAACAAAGGATTCAAGAAATATGATTTTATGAAAACAAGAAGGAGAAGAAGAAGAAGAAGAAGAAGAAGGAGAGAGAGAGAGAGAGAGAGAGAGAGAGAGAGAGAGAGAGAGAGAGAGAGAGAGAGAGAGAGAGAGAGAGAGAGAGAGAGAGAGAGAGAGAGAGAGAGAGAGAGAGAGAGAGAGAGAGAGAGAGAGAGAGAATATTGTGAGTTAGTTAAGTGTAACTAACTTTCTAACTGAATGTATTATATTTTCTACACTATGATTACAAACATAATGACCTTTTATATAGGCAAAGTGCTCAAGCCCAGATACATGCTAAAAACCCAAATAACTACATAACAAGAATTAACCAAC
Organism: Vicia faba; assembly: GCA_948472305.1. Taxonomy (NCBI): domain Eukaryota; kingdom Viridiplantae; phylum Streptophyta; class Magnoliopsida; order Fabales; family Fabaceae; genus Vicia; species Vicia faba. The sequence continues at coordinate 254,531,426 of OX451736.1, read as the reverse complement.
TAACACCCACCCCGAACACGTCCCCCAACCCGCCCCGTTTATTATTATTATTATTATTATTATTATTATATTGTAATATATTTGATTTAACAATATATGTCGCTACAGTATCACAATTATATGCCGCTACAATTATATCTGCTACATATAAACTTTTTAATATTATAGGATATCTATCTTTTCTATGGTGTTTATTATTATTATTCATGTATCAATACAACAGTAAAATAAATATAGGTTAATTATAAAAACCAGTATGTTAGGAGTATTTGTAAAATGATATATAATTTTGTATTTGTTAATTGATTACTATTTATATTGTATTGTGTTTCATATTTTTAGGCGGTATGAGTTCTAATTTAAACAATGACTACACTACTTTATTCAATGAAATAGAGCCCGATGAAGAAGGTAAATTTTCCCTTTGAGTAACTAAGTGTTGACTTGTATTCTTATTTATTGTTAATGTTTGTATTTTAATTTGTATTTTTTTTATATAGGTGAAATATTAATTAGTGGTTTATTTCCCTCTTTGAAGATGAAGAATAGCATTTAGAGAAAGAAAGAAGACAATATTAGTGTTGGCTACTTATCTATTTTTGTTAGCAATTTTCATAGACAATGATGTTCAATATTTTTAGTTTTTATATTTTAGATTATTTGGTTTGTTAATTTGAAATATTAATTGTATGGTTGATAAATTAATACTTTTGTTAGTATTTTACTATTCGAAATATATGTTTAAAATTCTTCGAGATTGTATTTTATATTTGTAATATAAGTTAATATATGTTAGGATTGAGGCAAATTTTAGGTTCCGGGTGAATTTTAGGTTTGGAGAAGCTTTTGAGTTTGAGACATATTTTGGGTTTGGGAGCGGGGCGGGGATCCCTGAACCCATTTGAGCGGGTTTGGGATTCAATTATTCATTTCCGACGGGGATTGAGGCGGGTAACGAAGATTTATCTTGAATTCGAGTTTGAGTTTGGGAAATACAAAAATAGTCTCCGCCTGCCCCGTTGCCATGTCTAATGTCAACTGCACTATAACAAATTTGATGGTAGTTATTGTCAACACATATGTACTTAATGTAAATCTAAAGTTGAGACACAACTCTAACCCTAGTACTGATGTGACATTATATTATATTTTTTAATTTTAATACGATTTTTTTTTAATTCTCCACACCAACTCCAATTCAATATCATTAATTAACAAATTTTATAAAAAGATCTAATATTTCTAAAATCATTCATTACATTGTTAATATTGTAACAAAAAAAACTAAAAATCTTACTTATTTCATTCATTTTTTCAATCATTAATTAATTAATTTTATAAAAAAATCTAATCTTTATTTATTTTTTCAATCATTAATTAATTAATTTTATAAAAAGATCTAATATTTATAATATCATTAAATTTTTAATATTGTAACAAAAAACTAAAAATATTACTTATTTCATTCATTTTTTCAATCATTAATTAATTAATATTATAAAATTAAATATTATAATTTTTAAATTGATTATAATAAATTTAATGACAACCAATCACTATATATTGTTAAAATAAAAAATTAAATAATTGTTATTAATTTTATGTATAACAGTTGAATTAGGAATAATAATATTAATAATATTTATTATTTAATTTATTTTAAGTTTAAAAATAAAAATAAATTTCATTATGAGTTTATATTTTATTAATTTGTTAAAAATATTCAAATTATTGTTATAAATGATTAATGATGTTTTATTTAAATTAAAAAATAAAATAATTGCAAATAATTTAGTTAATAATTGGTAAACAATTGTAATAAAAAAAAATTATGAGTATTAAAAATCAATTTTTTTATATCACTTTTTTCAAATTCTCCACACTAACTCCAAATCAATTTTTTTATTATTAAATATATTTTGTTAAAACACTGGAGTAATCTTGCCAAAAAAAAAGTTAAAGGATTATAATAAATGCGATAATTATGAATTTTATTAAAACGAAATTTAACCATCATTATTGTTAAATTGTAATTCATATGTGTCAAAGAAGATTTGATTTGTTTTAGATTTAAATAGATTTGATTTAAGTCTAGAATAGATTTGATTAGATTTGATTTAGTAACAAAAAGATATTTTGGGCCTTGGGCTTAGGGTGTAAGCTCAATTATAAATAGAGGGAGTAACCCCTATTTTGAAAGAAAGTCAAGTAAGTCAATTCATTATAATCACAGAATTTGCAGTTGCAAGTGATTAAGAAAGTTTTCCACAGTTTGTGGGCAGAGAGAAACTCTGCAGAAATATTTGTCTTGTCTTCTTTTCTTTGTTTGTCTCATAATTAAATTGTCATTGTGGTAGAAATTCATCATAGAATTTGGTGGATTTCCAATATCTGGTATCAAGAGTTTTTGTTTCGATTCAAGGGAAGTGTCAATCAAGAACGATTGAAGAATTAACGATGACAAGTTATGGGAATGCAAACTATCCAGCAACGCTGCCCATTCTGAAAGTTGACAACTATGAGAATTGGTGCAAACAGATGAAAGTCCTATTAAGGTGTCATGGTCTTTGGGACCTTGTAAAAGATGAAGTCGAAGCGCTTGGTGAAAACGCTTCAGAAGAAGAAAAGAAGAAATACACAGAATCTGAGAAGCTGAGTTATAAAGCATTATTTATAATTCATCAATGTGTCAGCCTAGACAATTTCGAAAAGATTAGTGATTCAGAATCTGCAAAAGAAGCTTGGGAGATCCTTGAGAAGTCTTTTGGAGGCGTTGAGAAGGTGAAAGAAGTGAGGTTACAAACTCACAAAAGGACCTATGAACTGCTTCAGATGGAAGACAGTGAAAACATATCTGATTTCTTCACTAGAGTTACAAAACTAGTAAATCAAATCAAGATATGTGGAGAAGCGTTAACAACAAGAGCTGTTGTGTCGAAGATCTTGAGATCTTTAGCTCCTAAGTTCGACCACATAGTGGCGGCGATAGAAGAAGGAAAAGACTTGTCGAAATTGACAAAGGAAGAGCTTCAAGGGACGCTTGAATCTCATGAACAAAGAATGAACGAAAGAGCTGCAGGAAAATCGAAGAGTGATGTGGCCTTGCAGGCACATTCAGCAAAAGAGACCAAAGTCAAAGGAAAGTGTTTCGATAGAGGTAGAGGTGGCTACAACAAATAGAATGGTAGAAGAAACCAAATCGAAGGAGACATGCCGAATCAAAGAAGACCATACCAAGGAAACCAAAGAGGTGGTGTTGCAAATAGAGGAAGAGGTGGTGGTCGAAAACCTGATAAGAGTCACATTCAATGTTACAATTGTCAGAAGTATGGTCACTATTCGAGTGATTGTCCAGAAAAACGAAAGAATCAAGAAAGTGATGCAAAGCTTGCAAAACATGAAGAAGAAGAAGAGATGATGCTGATGGTCACAACAAAAGATGAAGATAGATTCAAGGACCAATGGTACTTGGATTCAGGATGTTCATCACATATGTCTGGAAGGAAAGACTGGTTCGTCAATATAAAACCCTCAACGAAAAATATGGTAAAATTTGCAAATGACAATATCCTAGCAGCTGAAGGTATTGGTGATGTTATGATCATGAGGAAAGATGGCAAGAAGTCAGTAATTTCAAATGTGTTGTACATACCAAGCATGAAGAGAAATTTGCTCAGTATAGGGCAGTTGGTCGAAAAGAATTATAAAGTGTTAATCGAAGATAAGTTGATAAGATTCGTTGATGCAAATGGGAGAGTAATCTTGAAGGCTCATATGTCTCAGAATCGAACCTTCAAGATTGAACTAAATGTGATGGAGCACAAGTGCTTTTCGACTGCAGCTAGCAGCGATGAATTGATATGGCATTATAGACTAGGTCGTATCAACTTCAGAGACATCCGAGATTTGAAGAGAAGAAATATGGTTTCAGGATTGCCAGAAATTGACATTCCAAACGAGGTATGTGAGGAATGTGTGCAGGCGAAGCAACACAAGAATAGCTTCAGCAAGGATGCAGGAAGCAGATCGAAGGCTAGTCTTGAAGTCATATACTCTGATGTATGTGGATCAATCCAGGTGAATTCGATGGGAGGTAACAAATACTTTGTTACATTCATCGATGATTTCAGTCGAAAGTTATGGACTTACCTGATCAAGAAGAAAAGTGAAGTGATCGAAGTATTTACCAGGTTTAAGTCTATGGTCGAAAGACAAAGTGGTCGAAAGCTCAAAGTTTTGAGAACTGATGGTGGAGGAGAATATGTGTCGAAAGACTTCGACAAATTATATGAAAAGGAAGGGATTATGCATGAGGTGGTGCCACCCTATACTCCACAGCAAAATGGAATTGCAGAAAGGAAAAATCGAACCATCATGAATATGGTGAGAAGTATGTTGAAAGGCAAGAGTTTACCTAAAGAGTTCTGGGGTGAAGCTGTTTCGACTGCAACATACATTTTGAACAGATGTCCTACAAAGAAGCTAGAAGGAATTACTCCAGAAGAATGTTAGTCTGGTGTGAAGCCTAGTGTTGTACCCCAAAATTTGCCCTCCTATTTTTCCGCAAGAAATCACAGCTTCGGGCTTTTCCTGATTTTTCAAATTGGCGTAAGAATCAGTTAAACAGATTTTTCCTTATCAGTCTATACAAAATTAGGGTTTTCATGGCTCTGGAACAGTTCAAGCAAATTGCTAGGGTTTTGTTTGAGTTTGGCTCAGGTCTTGATCAGGCGGACGTTTCTTTGGCGTTTAATCAAGAACTAGGGTTTGTGCGTGCAGAAAGAATTAATTCTACAGTTCTTTTCAGTTTACTCTGGGATGTGAACTGAGGTTTCTGATTGGGAGTTTGCAGTGTTTGATTGAATCAGTAAAAGAAAAGGCATGTGGACGTTTTGTTTGATTAACTGTGCATTGTTTTGGATTATTCGGAATGCCGGACGTTTATTAATTATTTCTTTTTCTAAGTCAAAATAATTGGATTTACTTCCAGTTGTTTCAATTTAAGAAATTCAAATGATTAAATAAACAGGGAATTGAAAGAAGGAATTAACTGACAAAAAGGGATTTTTATTCATATTTAATTGTTTGTTACAAATTATTATTTAAACAACTGTAAATTTATTTACATTTTGTTTCTAATGATAATGTTACAAGTAATTGAAGAATAAATTGAAACTATCCTAAAAATTCCTAAGTCTTCATCTTCTATCCAATGCTCCTTTGCTCAATTATCTTTACCTGCAAAAAGAAAAGAAGAAAAGTCAAAGCAGATGAAATGAAATTAAAAAGCAGACAGAAAAAAATGGACTCATCATTAAAAGCGACTGGCCGGAATCAGTTTGCCCTCTCTGCAAATCACAAGATTTCTCTTGGTTCACAAAGAGGGATGAAATGTCTTGCAATTAAAGAATGAAATGCACAAATTTACAAATTGCAAAAATTCAAGGTTTGTCAAACATACTGCATAAATCCAAAATTCCAAACCAAGGATAAAAGGCAAATTGAACTAGGCCTAACCAAATCAAAAAGGCAAACTGAAAGTTCCACTTTCAAACTGTCCAAAGCTGTCCAAGAGATATAGAAAGATATCAAACTGTCCAAAGGCTATTCAAGCTATCAAACAAGTACAAAATGCTGTCAACAAGATACAAGAAATATGGAAAATATGCAGAGTAAGGAGACTAATGCAAGCAACATCCAATTTCATCACTTTCCAAGGCCAGTTACCTTTTCAGTAAAGTACAGATTTTAAACAATATAAAATTGCTTTTTTAATCTGTCAAGAGAGAGAGAAGAGAAAAAGAAAAGGCTTACAGGGCTTAGGCTTAAGATATAAAGAAAAGATACCAACACAGTACAGAAGAGGCAGAAAATATCACAAAGCAAAAACCCTCCAAACTGTAACATTGAAACATACAGTCCTGCCTCCAACACAAACAAAAGGCCAAAACCTGTTTCAACACAAGCTCAAAACCAGAACCCTGTAATGAGGCCATCCTGCACAAACCTGTAACTTCCCTCAACCAAAACACCATAGCCTAAACCATACAAGCCAAAGAGCCTGCTGAAGCCCAAGCCTTTCAAAGCTTCAAGCCTGTACATCCTGCATAAGCCTCAAACAGAAGCCAAGCCTCAAACTGAAGCCCAAGCCTCATGCCTGCGTAAAAGCCACAAGCCTGTACCCTGGTTCAACTCAGAAAGCCATAGCCTAAAACATACAAACTGAAACAAAATTCAAACAAACCAAAGCCTAACCTGCACAAACAAAAGCCTTAAGCCAAGACCTGTTTTCATCAATACAAGCAGCTAGCCTCAATCAAAGCCTAAACCGGCACCAAACTGAAGCCACAACCTGTTTCAAACCAGAAGTGCACAAGCACACTAAGCCTAAAGCCTGCTGAAGCCTCAAACAGAAGCCAAGCCTGTGGCCTGTAACCAAAGCCTAACTTGCACAAACAAAAGCCTTAAGCCAAGACCTGTTTTCATCAATACAAGCAGCTAGCCTCAATCAAAGCCTAAACCGACACCAAACTGAAGCCAAAACCTGTTTCAAATCAGAAGTGCACAAGCACACTAAGCCTAAAGCCTGCTGAAGCCTCAAACAGAAGCCAAGCCTGTGGCCTGTAACCAAGCCTCATACCTGCATCAAGTCTAAAGCCTGCTGAAACTAGAAGCTTACAAGCCTCTAACCTTACCCACAACCAACCAAACCAGTACCTCAAGCCATACAAGCCTGAAGCCTAAAACCTGTACCAACACAAAAGCCAGAAATAGCACAAGCGTTCAAGGCAACTCAGATTCAACTGAACCAACAAAGCCCTCAGAAGGTTTTCATCACATGGCTAGTGTATAAATATCAAAGACATCAAAATCATCAAGGCCATCACTCAAGCATTTCAAGGTAACTCAATATATCAAGCACTTCAAGGCAACTCAAAATATCAAGCATTTCAAGGCAACTCAGCATATCAAGCATACAAGCAAATATACAAAAGCAGGAAAAAGATAAGAGGAAAAGAAAGTTGTGCTAGGGTCTCAGGTTATCATCATAGAACCCTAAAAAGACAAAGGCATTAGACAAACCAGGGAAGCACCAGCATCATCAATCCTTCGCCTCCGGCCGTCCTGAGGCGCCTCCAAGTCCACCGTCCTCCTCCAACAAAGGTAGTATAATTTCTCTTCCTTTTCACGTACCTCAAATCAGAACACCAATAACAATATATAATCAGAATACGAAATATAAACATATAAAAAAATCGAAACCCTAAGGCATAAAAGAGGGATGTTGTTACCGTTTCTTGGCGCTATTGTGCTCACCCATGGAGATAGAGGAAGTAGAGGTGGCGACCGGTGGCCCTGGGCGAAGGATGTTTATTCAGGATTCATGGCTTGAGAAAGAATGAAGGAAACGAAGCAAAGTGATGAACGGCGCCGCCCCTCTGTAACTTGCCTAACCCTAAGTCCCTTAATGTTACAAAACTATGAGAACCTTAAAACATTTGTGGATTGCGTTTGGGCCTTGCCCTCTTCAGAAGCCTTAAGCCCAATTGTTTTTCTTGGCGTACACCCCCCTCATTTCCCCTTTTGCTTCTGATCCATTTGATTCTGTTTGGGCCAGAATTCTACCTAGGCCCATTTAATTCTTTTTAAACTAACTCACACTAATGTTTTTGTTTAAATAAAAAGAATGATACAATTAAAATTCTTTTTTAAAATGTCTATTAATACTTTTTTTTTTATATATTTAGGAGTATATAGAAATAAGATTTTTCTAACTTAAATAATATTCTTTTTTTAAAATTTTTATTTAATACCCTTTTGTACATAAACCAAAAATGTATAAATGATAATTTTCTCTAAAAGCTTAAAACATTTTCTTTTTCTTTTCTTAAAAATCTTTTCTTTGTACATAAAAACATCAATACATAATTTTATTTAAGTTAAATACTTTTCTTTTATTAAAGTCTTTTGTTTTGTACATATTAACAAAGATACAAAAGGATAATAATACTTAACAAATAAACAATACTTAATTTTTTTCATTAAGTTAAACATCCATCACCTGTAAATAAATCACATACACTTTTACAATACACATTTGCTTATTCTTGTACATTTGATACATTTTACATTGCGATCGATTCGATTTGGTTGTAAATATTTGGACACTACTCTCCTATTAAAGTCTCATCCCCATTTGTAAATATTTGTACCCCCACTCCCGGATACTTATTTGTAATAGCGTAGACTTTAAATTCCCGCAATTTATCGCTTTCAAATATACCATGGTTAGACCTAAGGTTTGTATGTAAATAAACGCTAGATAACCTAATACAAAACAAATGCATGAAATCAATACACAATCACACTTGCACCCCTAGGGTAATCTCCACTTGTTGCCTTCCAAAATGGGCCATGCTTGCACGTTGAGTCTCTTTGGCAAAACAAAACAAATCAAAATGATCATAGTCCCTCGATGACGCTTTCGAAAGTTGCCTAAACGAAATGATCACAGTCCCTTCAAGCAAATTGCCAAAGACACTTGGCACCATTGCATTCATGGTCCATACAATGACCCGCGCCCGTCCCGTTAACATCCTAACGGAAGATTGTCCACCAAATACAATGGTGAAACAAAATTGTTAAAAGGGTTAAAACATGAGAAAAACCTTTGAGTAAATTTAGGGGTAGACAACTCTTAGTTACTTGATCCAACTTGCAAAACACACTTGCCTACTTTTCAAAACCACACTTCACAATACACTTTCAAAAACAAACTTCCAAAAACATTTGAAACATCTTTTCGAAAAGATACACACCTTTGTAAAACATTCGAGTAAAGAATTGTTACAACGGTTGCCTAGACAAGGCGTCTTTTTCAAAACATTTTCAAAACATACACACCACCATTTCAAGCAATTGAAAATCAAAGGCAAGTGATCTAAAACCAAGTAACTAAGAGCCCATGGATAACCATGGATGAAAAGGGTGCTAATACCTTCCCTTTTCATAATCTACCCCCCGAACCCACGAAACATCTCAAAAGGTTTTTCCTGTGCTTTTTAACCTTTCCTTTAGGATAAAATAAAAAGTCGGTGGCGACTCTTACTAAACCGAACAAGTGCGAAAAAAAACGCAAAACCTCAAGTCAGTTCTCCCACCGTATCACAGAACTGGCGACTCTGCTGGGGACAAATTCAAAAGTGGGGTTACCTTAGGGTTTAGATCACCTTTACATACTTGCCTTGATTTCCTTGATTGCTTTACTTTTTGGGTCCTTGTTTGGGTTTGTTGTAAATCCTACACCCGGATTTGGGGGCACCTTTTTAGGTAAATAGCAATAAAACTGTGAGGGAACTGTGCGGGGTATACCGACATGGTTGAAACAGTAAGCTATGTTAGTGTGACATATTTGTGAGTACCGGTAACCCTTGAGTTCAATCAAGGAGAGTACGGGGCCGCTGAGTGATGTCGTGAAACACTAACGAACTCTTAGAACCTTAATTGACCATCTTAGCCTTTTTAGGGGTAGTGAGATGACCGACTTTGGTGCAGTCCGAAGTTGGTAGATACTCGATACTACACTCATTGAGGGTTGTTTTCTCAGAATATTTTGGTCGCCAGTTAAGTGGCTAAACCAAAACAATGAACATAGAAAACAATCCAGTGATATTGAGCTCCTTAGAACCCGGTTTCTATTTTAGGACAGGATGAGCCAACTAACTTCAAGAGGGTATTTACCTACAAACCCCATGCAAGCCTAAACCTAAGGACTTGTTTGCTTTGTGTGAATATGATTTCCTGTATATACACTTACTTACTTTTGCATACATGTACATAACATCATGACATCATACCATGGCATTTTTCAATAACTATTTTAAGGATCTTGAGGGTTCTTTTGATGCAGGGTTACGTTGAACCAGACGTCTACCAAAGGGCAAGAGGTTTCTCCTCTAAAAAAATCCAATCAAAGATCAAGTACAACAAATTGAATCAGGGGCTATGACCCACTTGACATGGTGAGCTTGATTCTCGTGGAAGGACATCCACCGGTGCAAAGTTCTCCAATCAAAGATCAAAGTTCAACCTCTAACATTCTCTTATGTTTACCCCAAGAGATCCTTGAAAACATTGCATATATATCATACATATCATTGCATAGCAGGTTTCTCCTTTTCAGGTTTCCTTATTCTTCCTACTGTTTATTTCAGTAAGATGGATATGGAACAAACAGTGAAATATCTCCAAGCCCAAAATGCTCAATTCCAACAAATGCTTCTGGCTATGGGTAAAGGGCAAGAGGATCTGAAAGCTCTTCTTCTCAAAGACAAGGGGGTTAGTCTTGAAGAAGACCACAATTTGGGGATTGATGAAGCTGACTACTCCGAGGAACAGTACCCTCCCGCGGATGACAAGTACAAACAGTTGGAGGATCGCCTCAATGCCATGGAGGTCCAACAAGTACCTGGCTTGGACTTAGGAGACTTGGGTTTGGTTCCTGGATTGGTCATCCCTCCAAAGTTCAAAGTCCCTACCTTGGCTCTGTATGATGGAGTCTCTTGCCCTAAGATGCATCTAAAGTCTTATGTCCGCAAGATTCAACCATACACAACTGATCCAAAGCTTTGGATCCATTTCTTCCAAGAAAGTTTGGTAGGAGCTCAACTCGAGTAGTTCTATCAATTGGAGAGTTCTCGCATCCACACCTGGGAGGATTTAGCTAGGGCTTTTTACAAACAATATCAGTACAATGCTGATCTCGCACCAACTCGTGTCCAATTGCAGAGCATGACCATGGGTCCTGACGAGAGCTTCAAAGGATATGCCCAAAAGTGGAGAGATCTGGCTGGTAGGGTGCAACCTCCTTTAACTGACAGGGAGCTGATTGACATCTTCATGGGAACTTTGACAGGGCCCTTCTTCAAACACTTAATTGGAAGCTCCTCAGCCGGGTTCACCGAGCTAATGCTGACCGGCGAAAGGGTCGAAACTGGCATCAAAAGTGGGAAGATCCAAGGAGCTACTCCCTCTGATGTTCAGAAAATCCCCTATAATGGGAAGAAAGAGTCCAATGCAGTGACTAGTCAAAAGAGTCGTCTTGATCAACATCTGGGGCAATCCTGATCTCTGATCCCGCGCCTGTTCAACAAAAACGGGGCAAGAGACGTAGGGTGCGATATCAAGAAAGGCAGTACACTGACATCAACATGCCTTTGTCTCAAGCATTACAACATTTGCTGGAGTTGAAGTTGATCACGCTAAAGGATCCTCCTCAAAATCCTGATACTTCCTCTTCCAAGTACAACTCGAGTGAGAGATGTGCCTACCATTCTGACAGCCCTGGGCATGACACCGACAACTGTTGGACTTTGAAGAACCAGGTTCAAGACTTGATTGATGCCAAGGAGATCAAGTTTTGACCCTCCAGAGACTCCAAGTGTGATCACTGATCCTATGCCAAATCATTGAGAGCATCTTTGTTTCTTTGAATTTTCAAGTTATAATCTCTTTGTCATTCAAACAATTATCTATTAATGTCAAACTTTGTTTCATTAATGCATTTCATATGTTTGTCTTGAATTCATCCATTCGTTTTCACTACTCTTATGATTTCTGTGTGATATTTAACTCTTGATAAAAAGCTGCAAGCCTTTAGAGGGAGGATGACGAAACAATACCATAATCTCATACAATATGCTTTTGAACAGACCTTGCTGATGATGTACAGGCATTTCTTTCAATTCCCAAACACTGGAGTTATAAGGAAGATAATCCCTAGTCAACCCCTTCGAGCCAAAGAAGTAGGAGTTTTCTGTTCTAAACAAATCAAAACCTTTGATATAAACCTGGGGCCGAGTAGTCTCTCAGTTAATTCAAAAAGGTGCGCATTGAAGTCGCAAACTCTCAGTTTGTAACACAACGAATGAAATCAAAAGCATTCCTTTGGAATCAAAAGACAGTGATGGTTCCCTATCACACAGGCAGTCAATCTCTCAAAAGAAAAAAGCCCACTAAGCTAAAACCTATAAAGGAGGCTTAAGAAAGCTGGGGCATCCCGCTGACTGTAATCTCGAAAACAGGAACAGTCAGGAAAAAGTTAGGGATAACAAATCAAAATCAAAATAAAGAGGTCATTACAAATCCTCAACAACATGAAAAATGTTGCAAAAGAAAAAAGGAGATGATGATTGTCTTCCAAAATTCAATTGGTAAACCATCACCCAAAAGTCGTTCCAAACTCAAACAGAGTGCGACGCACAATTAACTGAGCTTAGGATTGAAGAACCTCACGAAGAGCGGGTGGGTACAAATATACTTTGAGCCTTTATCCTTTGTTTCTCAAACCGTGAACCAAGCCACGTTACAACCCTTCAAAGGTCCTAATTGAAGCATGGGTTAGTTCGAAAGCATACTGTTACAAAAGGTATCCTGACTCCTGTAAGGCTTTGCTCTAAATCTTGTGTTGAATTTGTCTTATAAAAAGTTTTCTGCTTAAAAACGCATTTTTCAAAACTTCGAGACAAACATAAGCTTTGCATTGTTTGAATATCACTGTTTGCATTTGATTATTTGTTTGACAGCGAAGAAATTCATACAGCGAATATTCGGAGGAACGAAAACTCTCTCAGTGAGTAAAATCACTTCAAAAGGATGACACTTCCATTGACAAATCTCCTATCAACAAGGGGGCTTGACATTGTCACCATCCAGCACGCCTGGGGCAGTCCAGTCAAGGTTTCAACAGGTCTTTCAAAGTTCAGTTAACCTGGGGCAGTCCAGTCAAAGATTTCAACAAAATCTCTCAATTACAGATTAACCCGGGGCAAGTCTCCTTCACCATCACTTGGGGCATTCGAATGTCAATCTCAAGGGTTACGAACAGACCAAGTTTCCTGGCAATATCACATGCATCTGATACTAGGGGCAGTGATGACACTCTCTAGCAGACCTGCAGCCATGGGTTTATTTCCCCAACATTTGTCAAGGATTTATTCTCCAGAACAAATTACCTTTCAACAGCATTCTCAACATATGCAGATTGATCGACAGATAAGATTCCTTCATCTTGAAGTAGTAATCATCAAGGTTCCTTCATCTTGAAGTAGTAATCATCAAGGTTCCTTTATCTTGAAGTAGTAATCATCAAGGTTCCTTCATCTTGAAGTAGTAATCATCAAGGTTCCTTCATCTTGAAGTAGTAATCATCAAGGTTCCTTCATCTTGAAGTAGTAATCATCAAGGTTCCTTCATCTTGAAGTAGTAATCATCAAGGTTCCTTCATCTTAAAGTAGTAATCATCAAGGTTCCTTCATCTTGAAGTAGTAATCATCAAGGTTCCTTCATCTTGAAGTAGTAATCATCAAGGTTCCTTCATCTTGAAGTAGTAATCATCAAGGTTCCTTCATCTTTTGAAGTAGTAATCGTCAAGGTTCCTTAATCTTTTGAAGTAATCATCAAGGTTCCTTCATCTTGAAGTAGTAATCATCAAGGTTCCTTCATCTTGAAGTAGTAATCATCAAGGTTCCTTCATCTTGAAGTAGTAATCATCAAGGTTCCTTCATCTTTTGAAGTAGTAATCGTCAAGGTTCCTTCATCTTTTGAAGTAGTAATCAAGGTTCCTTCATCTTGAAGTAGTAATCATCAAGGTTCCTTCATCTTGAAGTAGTAATCATCAAGGTCCCTTCATCTTAAAGTAGTAATCATCAAGGTTCCTTCATCTTTTGAAGTAGTAATCGTCAAGGTTCCTTCATCTTTTGAAGTAGTAATCAAGGTTCCTTCATCTTTTGGAGTAGTAATCATCAAAATTTTCTTCATCACCTGCTGAAAATTACAACCACCAACAAGATAACAGACAACTAAAAAATCTGTTTCTCTCAAGAATGAAGACTCTCATCCTCAAAACCTCAGAAGATTGGTATACTCCCAGTTTCTGACCGTTAGCAGCGTGAAGATTCTCATCACCTCAGAAGATTGGTACACTCCCAATTCCTGACACTCCCGACAGAATGAAGATTCTCATTCTCAAAGTGGCACGTAACCTGAATTCTCAATTCCCCAGACAGAGTTTAACTTCAGGACCCTCAGCAAAACAAGAGCTTTCTCAAAGCTGATATCCCCAGCCAGAGAACCTTCCAGAATCTAATTCCCCTCAGAGTCAAGATTCTTGCAATCCCCAGCGGAGCTAAAACTTCCAACTATTAATCCCCAAGCAGAATGAAGACTCTCGTTCTCAGCACCTCACAGGATATTTGAATATTCCCCAGTGAAGATCTCCTCAAGACAGGAATCCCCAGTAGATTGGCATACAACCCAAGCTCCTGATCCCCCAACAGTGGTCCCAGGACTTCTCTTCTGCAGCAACCAAAAGATTCTTGCCCTCCCCAGCAGCAGTCAAGGAATTATTTTCCCCGGCAGCAGTCAAGATTCTTTTGTCTCCAGTCATCCTGGATTCATCTATCCTCAGCAGGACAACTCATCAGTTTATATACGCATTCATCACATTCATATCATAAACATTGATGTAACATACATTGCATCACGCATCATGACATTGCATACAACTAACTCTTTACCTTTTCAGGAAAGATCGGTCAACAAACAAAGATCATCATCTTCTGAAAGTCTTTCTAGAAATAGTTCAGATGTGACCCAGACATGGAGACATTCTGATACTTATTTCAGATTCACCCAGAGATAGTTCAGACGTGACCCAGACATGGCGACATTCTAATACTTATCCCAGATTCATCCAGATGCAGTTTTTCACGGACTCATCATCAAGAAACCCTACACCGGTTCCTCCTCCACTCAAGACTTCTGAAAACAGTTTACAGGTTCTCCAGTAACGGATGTCAACCTATCGCTTATTCAGACTCTTCTCAACTTTTGAAAACAGTTTACGGACGCTTCCCCTCAACGGATGCTGCTCTATTGCTTACTCAACTTCAATACTTTTGAAAACAGTTTATAGACGCTTCCCATCAACGGATGCTGCTCTATTGCTTATTCAACTTTTAAGACTTCTGAAAACAGTTCACGGGTTCTCCAGTAACGGATGTTAACCTATCGCTTGTTCAGATTCTTCTCAACTTTTGAAAACAGTTTACGGACGCTTCCCCATCAATGGATGCTGCTCTATTGCTTATTCAACTTCA
Organism: Vicia faba; assembly: GCA_948472305.1. NCBI lineage: Eukaryota > Viridiplantae > Streptophyta > Magnoliopsida > Fabales > Fabaceae > Vicia > Vicia faba. The sequence goes on along the minus strand of OX451736.1, from coordinate 254,516,268 downwards.
AGACTTCTGAAAACAGTCTACGGATTCTCCAAACATGGATGTCAATCTATTGCTTATTCAGATCCCCAGTTCAGAGATGTTCCAAAACATGGATACCTTTCTGATACTCGTCCACTCACCAATGACATACAGTTCAACAACTTCCAGATGGCATCTCTAAGCCCATCCCCCTGTCACATCTTCAGATGGCATCTTTAAGCCCATCACCAAATGGCATCTTTAAGCCCATTCCCTGTACCATCACATCACCGAGTGCAAATTTTTTGGGCACTCTAGTGTCCAATCTCCTTTTACCTTCGAGTCGCGAACGACAAACTTGCCAATCTAACTCTTCAGGTTCAAGAAGATTGATCAGGGGCAACTGTTGTACCCCAAAATTTGCCCTCCTATTTTTCGGCAAGAAATCACAGCTTCGGGCTTTTCCTGATTTTTCAAATTGGCGTAAGAATCTGTCAAACAGATTTTTTCTTATCAGTCTATACAAAATTAGGGTTTTCATGGCTCTGGAACAGTTCAAGCAAATTGCTAGGGTTTTGTTTGAGTTTGGCTCAGGTCTTGATCAGGCGGACGTTTCTTTGGCGTTTAATCAAGAACTAGGGTTTGTGCGCGCAGAAAGAATTAATTCTACAGTTCTTTTCAGTTTACTCTGGGATATGACTGAGGTTTCTGATGGGGAGTTTGCAGTGTTTGATTGAATCAGTAAAAGAAAAGGCATGTGGACGTTTTGTTTGATTAACTGTGCAATGTTTTGGATTATTCGGAACGCCGAACGTTTATTAATTATTTCTTTTTCTAAGTCAAAATAATTGGATTTACTTCCAGTTGTTTCAATTTAAGAAATTCAAATGATTAAATAAACAGGGAATTGAAAGAAGGAATTAACTGACAAAAAGGTATTTTTATTCATATTTAATTGTTTGTTACAAATTATTATTTAAACAACTATAAATTTATTTACATTTTGTTTCCAATGATAATGTTACAAGTAATTGAAGAATAAATTGAAACTATCCTAAAAATTCCTAAGTCTTCATCTTCTATCCAATGCTCCTTTGCTCAATTATCTTTACCTGCAAAAAGAAAAGAAGAAAATTCAAAGCAGATGAAATGAAATTAAAAAGCAGACAGAAAAAAATGGACTCATCATTAAAAGCGACTGGCCGGAATCAGTTTGCCCTCTCTGCAAATCACAAGATTTCTCTTGGTTCACAAAGAGGGATGGAATGTCTTGCAATTAAAGAATGAAATGCACAAATTTACAAATTGCAAAAATTCAAGGTTTGTTAAACATACTGCATAAATCTAAAATTCCAAACCAAGGATAAAAGGCAAACTGAACTTGGCCTAACCAAATCAAAAAGGCAAACTGAAAGTTCCACTTTCAAACTGTCCGAAGCTGTCCAAGAGATATAGAAAGATATCAAACTGTCCAAAGGCTATTCAAGCTATCAAACAAGTACAAAATGCTGTCAACAAGATGCAAGAAATATGGAAAATATGCAGAGTAAGGAGACTAATGCAAGCAACATCCAATTTCATCACTTTCCAAGGCCAGTTACCTTTTCAGTAAAGTACAGATTTTAAACAATATAAAATTGCTTTTTTAATCTGTCAAGAGAGAGAGAGAAGAGAAAAAGAAAAGGCTTACAGGGCTTAGGCTTAAGATATAAAGAAAAGATACCAACACAGTACAGAAGAGGCAGAAAATATCACAAAGCAAAAACCCTCCGAACTGTAACATTGAAACATACAGTCCTGCCTCCAACACAAACAAAAGGCCAAAACCTGTTTCAACACAAGCTCAAAACCAGAACCCTGTAATAAGGCCATCCTGCACAAACCTGTAACTGCCCTCAACCAAAACACCATAGCCTAAACCATACAAGCCAAAGAGCCTGCTGAAGCCCAAGCCTTTCAAAGCTTCAAGCCTGTACATCCTGCATAAGCCTCAAACAGAAGCCAAGCCTCAAACTGAAGCCCAAGCCTCATGCCTGCATAAAAGCCACAAGCCTGTACCCTGGTTCAACTCAAAAAGCCATAGCCTAAAACATACAAACTGAAACAAAATTCAAACAAACCAAAGCCTAACCTGCACAAACAAAATCCTTAAGCCAAGACCTGTTTTCATCAATACAAGCAGCTAGCCTCAATCAAAGCCTAAACCGACACCAAACTAAATCCACAACCTGTTTCAAACCAGAAGTGCACAAGCACACTAAGCCTAAAGCCTGCTGAAGCCTCAAACAGAAGCCAAGCCTGTGGCCTGTAACCAAAGCCTAACCTGCACAAACAAAAGCCTTAAGCTAAGACCTGTTTTCATCAATACAAGTAGCTAGCCTCAATCAAAGCCTAAACCGACACCAAACTGAAGCCACAACCTGTTTCAAACCAGAAGTGCAAAAGCACACTAAGCCTAAAGCCTGCTGAAGCCTCAAACAGAAGCCAAGCCTGTGGCCTGTAACCAAGCCTCATACCTGCATCAAGTCTAAAGCCTGCTGAAACCAGAAGCTTACAAGCCTCCAGCCTTACCCACAACCAACCAAACCAGTACCTCAAGCCATACAAGCCTGAAGCCTAAAACCTGTACCAACACAAAAGCCAGAAATAGCACAAGCGTTCAAGGTAACTCAGATTCAACTGAACCAACAAAGCCCTCAGAAGGTTTTCATCACAGGGCTAGTGCATAAATATCAAAGACATCAAAATCATTAAGGCCATCACTCAAGCATTTCAAGGCAACTCAATATATCAAGCACTTCAAGGCAACTCAATATATCAAGCATTTCAAGGCAACTCAGCATATCAAGCATACAAGCAAATATACAGAAGCAGGCAAAAGATAAGAGGAAAAGAAAGTTGTACTAGGGTCTCAGGTTATCATCATAGAACCCTAAAAAGACAAAGGCATTAGACAAACCAGGGAAGCACCAGCATCATCAATCCTTCGTCTCCGGCCGTCCTGAGGCGCCTCCAAGTCCACCGTCCTCCTCCAACAAAGGTAGTATAATTTCTCTTCCTTTTCACGTACCTCAAATCAGAACACCAATAACAATATATAATCAGAATACGAAATATAAACATATAAAAAAATCGAAACTCTAAGGCATAAAAGAGGGATGTTGTTACCGTTTCTTGGCGCTATTGTGATCACCCATGGAGAGAGAGGAAGTAGAGGTGGCGATCGGTGGCCCTGGGCGAAGGATGTTTATTCAGGATTCATGGCTTGAGAAAGAATGAAGGAAACGAAGCAAAGTGATGAACGGCGCCGCGCCTCTGTAACTTGCCTAACCCTAAGTCCCTTAATGATACAAAACTATGAGAACCCTAAAACATTTGTGGATTGCGTTTGGGCCTTGCCCTCTTCAGAAGCCTTAAGCCCAATTGTTTTTCTTGGCGTACACCCCCCTCATTTCCCCTTTTGCTTCTGATCCATTTGATTCTGTTTGGGCCAGAATTCTACCTAGGCCCATTTAATTCTTTTTAAACTAACTCACACTAATGTTTTTGTTTAAATAAAAAGAATGATACAATTAAAATTCTTTTTTAAAATGTCTATTAATACTTTTTTTTTATATTTAGGAGTATATAGAAATAAGATTTTTCTAACTTAAATAATATTCTTTTTTTAAAATTTTTATTTAATACCCTTTTGTACATAAACCAAAAATGTATAAATGATAATTTTCTCTAAAAGCTTAAAACATTTTCTTTTTCTTTTCTTAAAAATCTTTTCTTTGTACATAAAAACATTAATACATAATTTTATTTAAGTTAAATACTTTTCTTTTATTAAAGTCTTTTGTTTTGTACATAATAACAAAGATACAAAAGGATAATAATACTTAACAAATAAACAATACTTAATTTTTTTCATTAAGTTAAACATCCATCACCTGTAAATAAATCACATACACTTTTACAATACACATTTTCTTATTCTTGTACATTTGATACATTTTACATTGCGATCGATTCGATTTGGTTGTAAATATTTGGAAACTACTCTCCTATTAAAGTCTCATCCCCATTTGTAAATATTTGTACCCCCACTCTCGGATACTTATTTGTAATAGCGTAGACTTTAAATTCCCGCAATTTATCGCTTTCAAATATACCATGGTTAGACCTAGGGTTTATATGTAAATAAAATCAAATGCTAGATAATCTAATACAAAATAAATGCATGAAATCAATACACAATCACACTTGCACCCCTAGGGTAATCTCCACTTGCTGCCTTCCAAAATGGGCCATGCTTGCACGTTGAGTCTCTTTGGCAAAACAAAACAAATCAAAATGATCATAGTCCCTCGATGACGCTTTCGAAAGTTGCCTAAACGAAATGATCATAGTCCCTTCAAGCAAATTGCCAAAGACACTTGACACCATTGCATTCATGGTCCATACGATGACCCGCGCCCGTCCCGTTAACATCCTAACGCAAGATTGTCCACCAAATACAATGGTGGAACAAAATTGTTAAAAGGGTTAAAACATGAGAAAAACCTTTGAGTAAATTTAGGGGTAGACAACTCTTAGTTACTTGATCCAACTTGCAAAACACACTTGCCTACTTTTCAAAACCACACTTCACAATACACTTTCAAAAACAAACTTCCAAAAACATTTGAAACATCTTTTCGAAAAGATACACACCTTTGTAAAACATTCGAGTAAAGAATTGTTACAACGGTTGCCTAAACAAGGCGTCTTTTTCAAAACATTTTCAAAACACACACACACACCACCATTTCAAGCAATTGAAAATCAAAGGCAAGTGATCTAAAACCAAGTAACTAAGAGCCCATGGATAACCATGGATGAAAAGGGTGCTAATACCTCCCCTTTTCATAATCTACCCCCCGAACCCACGAAACATCTCAAAAGGTTTTTCCTGTGCTTTTTAACCTTTCCTTTAGGATAAAATAAAAATTCGGTGGCGACTCTTGCTAAACCGAACAAGTGCGAAAACAAACACAAAACCTCAAGTCAGTTCTCCCACCGTATCACACCTAGCTTGAGTCATCTGAAAGTATTTGGATCTATTGCACATAGACATGTGCCAGATCAGTTGAGAAGAAAACTTGATGACAAGTCAAGTCAAATGATCCTAGTTGGATATCATTCGACAGGAGGCTACAAGTTGTTCGATCCATAGAAAAAGAAGATTATGATCAGCAGGGACGTGATCATAGATGAGTTTAAAGAATGGGATTGGACTGCAAATGTCAAGAAAGATTCAGTGGGAATCCTATTCGAAGATCTAGAAACTCAAGTCGAAAGAGAAGTTCGACAAGAGGAACCAGCAGATATACCAAGTACAAGCAGACCTCAAAGAACAAGACGCATGCCTGCAAGATTGCAAGATTGTGTGATTACATCAGATGATGTAATAGATAATGAAGGTGAGCTGGTACATTATGCTTTTTATGCAGATGTCGAACCTGTTAATACAACTGAAGCATTAAAGGATTCGAAGTGGGTGAAAGCAATGAACGAAGAAGTAAAGTCTATCGAAGACAACAACACTTGGTCACTTGTCGAATTGCCTCAAGGCAAGAAGGCAATTGATGTCAAGTGGATATACAAAGTGAAAACAAATTCGAAAGGTGAAGTAACTCGACACAAAGCAAGACTTGTGGCGAAAGGATTTCTACAGAAAGAAGGAATAGACTTCGACGAAGTTTCTGCACCTGTTGCTAGGATCAAAACAATCAGGTTGGTTGTTGGTCTAGCAGAAATAAATAGTTGGCACATATGTCAGATGGACGTGAAGTGTGCATTCCTAAATGGACCCTTAGATGAAGAAGTCTATGTTAAACAACTAGTTGGGTTTGTGAAACATGACAAAGAAAGAAAGGTGTACAGGCTACATAAAGCCCTGTATGGATTGAAACAAGCTCCAAGGGCTTGGAATAAGAAAATTGATAGTTTTCTAAGGGAGAAGGAATTTGTGAAGTGCACAACTGAACATGGAGTATATGTAAGAAGAAGCAAGAGTAAATTGATTATACTATGTCTCTATGTAGATGATTTATTGATAACAGGTAGCTGCAAGAGTGAGATCGAAGACTTCAAAGGTGATCTCGGTAAGGAATTCGAAATGTCTGATTTGGGTGAAATTTCATATTTCCTTGGTATCGAATTCTACAAGAGCAGTAGAGGTTTGATGATGCATCAAAGAAGATATGCAGGAGAAATTCTCAAGAGGTTTGAGATGGAAGAATGCAACTCAACTTCGACACCTGCAGAACCAAAACTGCAACTGTCGAAAGATGCAGATGAAGATGATGTTGATCCAACCCAATACAGAAGACTTATTGGATCATTAAGATATCTTTGTCATACAAGGCCTGACTTAGCATACAGTGTAGGTATGGTAAGTAGATTCATGCAGAAGCCAAAGGTATCACATCTAGTAGCAGTGAAGAGGATACTAAGGTATCTCAAAGGAACTTTCGATTATGGCATTTTGTTTCCTGCAGTTGATAAAGGAAAAGAATGCAAGTTAGTGGGATACACTGATTCGAGTTGGTGTAGTGATGCTGAAGATCGAAAGTCAACAGCAGGATATGTGTTTATGCTAGGTGGTGCACCAATTACTTGGAATTCGAGAAAAGAACCAGTAGTGGCATTATCATTATGCGAAGCAGAATACATAGCTGCTTTTCTTTGTGCATGTCAAGCAACCTGGATGGTGAACTTGGTCGAAGAGATAACAGGGAAAGATCATGGAGCAATTACCATGAAGATAGACAACATGTCAGCTATTAATCTGGCAAAGAACCCAATAGCACATGGTCGAAGTAACTTTCTACCTAAAACTCAAAACTGATGTGAGGCACCAACATCTCACGAGGCCCTGCTCTTCTGGCTCTTCCAAACTGACGGAGAGCCAAACATGGATTATAAGAGATTCCTCCCTGGGTATCGATCAATGGAACATTAGGATATTCTCCGCAACGATCAATAATGGCTACCTCATCCAAACCTCTGAGAGTCCAAATGATGTCCTTATCAGTGAGAGACATTAACCTATGAGCCCAACCCTTTCCTTCTTCATTCTTAAGCACGAACTTAGGAAGGTGCGAAATAAACCACCTCACTAACAAAGGAGCACAACACCATGGAGTTCCCCATCTTCGGGCAGTACGAGCATAGAGTTGTTGCAGGATATCACCCAATAGAGTGGGTACAGGGTTCCGAGAGATGAAGATCCTTATGGAGTCGACATTAATAAAGGTATCAGGATTTGGAAACAATACCAGGCCATAGATTAAAAGAGCCAGAATATCTTCGTACGCCTTGAAGTCTAAGTCATTCCAGAAACTAGTAGCTTTGCCAACCAGAAACTTAACCAAAAAGCCCTTAACTCCACTTCTAGTTTCCCAGTTAGCCATTACCTCTTCTTTGGTCAAGGGAAGGGCTGCAACAATCTCTTCAGGCCTAAGAGTCTTCTCCCAACCAGTGAATGGAGTCTGCTCCAAAACAGGAAAACCAAGCAAATCAGAGAATTCTTCCAGGGTAGGGACCAGCTGGAAGTCTTGAAAGGTGAAGCAATGATACAGGGGATCATAAAACTGGGTCAGGACACTCATCAATTGTTGGTCCCATTTTGAAGTGACTAACCCAAAGAGAGAACCATGCCTCTTGATGAAGGAAGTAGTGTTTGGAACCCTATCAACCAATTCCTTGAGCAAAGTAGGTGTTTGAACAAAGTTGAGCCGGATAGTATTCCTACGCACGGGCATCATGATGTCCTACAAAACAGAGCAAAGATGAAACCCTCTCGTCTTTGAAATGGGCCAGTCCTTATGCAGGATGCATGCAATGGTATGATGTTATGATAAAGCACACCACAAGTATTCACAAAGGCAAGCATGATAAGGCACACAAGTCACACAAGACAACCCTTAGGGTTTAGGCCAACATGAAGTTTAGGTATTACCCTCTTTCAGTTTTGTTGGTTAAGACCTGTCCTATCAAAAGTAACCGGGTTCTAGAGGATCTCAATATCATTGACTACCCTCAATCGGTCATAACTCTAGCATCACAATCTTTTCTTGCAGCCAGAACCATCGCGAGAGTTTAGCCTCAATGAGTGTAGCATACTGCTACTGTTCTATAGCCAAGTTTGGTCAATTTATGGTTCTAAGGTCGGTTGGTGTTTAATGACTCCTTAGAAGACCCATATTCCCCTCGTTGCAACACAAGGGATATCGGTATAGACTAAGGTGTCACAACAACGTAGCCATTGTTTCACCCATGTCGGTCTATGCCGGACAGGTCCCTCACAGCTTATGCTACCTAAAAGGGTATTCCCCAGATCCGGGTTAGGATCTATGAAACTCCGATGCAAAGCCCACAAATATAAAAGCAAACAAAGCAAACAATTGAAAACATGTAAATGATCTAACCCTAAGGTAACCCCACTTTTAAGTTAATCCCCAGCAGAGTCGCCAGTTCTGTGATACGGTGGGAGAACTGACTTGAGGTTTTGCGTTTGTTTTCGCAAATGTTTGGGTTGAGCAAGAGTCGCCACCGACTTTTTATTTTATCCTAAGGAAAGGTTAAAGAGCACAGCAAAAACCTTTGAGATGTTTTCTTGGGTTCGGGGAGTAGATTATAGAAAGGGAAGGTATTAGCACCCTTTCTATCCATGGTTATCCATGGGCTCTTAGTTTCTTGCTTAGATCAACTTGCCTTGATTTTCAATTGTTTGAAATGGTGCTTTCAATTGTTTGAAATGGTGCTTTGTGTGTGGGTTTGAAAATGTTTTGAAAAGAGGCCATTTGTTGTGGCAACCTTTGTAATGATCCATGTTTGGATGTATACAAAGGTGTATATCTTTTGAAAGGTTTTCAATGTTTTTGAAAGTTGTTTTGAAAGTGTGTTGTGATGTGTGTTTTGAAAAATAGGCAAGTGTTTTTGTTTTGCAAGTTGGCAAGTAACCAAGAGTTGTGTCTACTCCTAAATTTCTCAAAGATCTTTGCTATGTTTTAACCCTTTTAACAATTTTGTTCCACCATTGTATTTGGTGGACAATCTTGTGTTAGGATGTGAACGGGACAGGCGCGGGTCATCGTTTAGACCATGATTGCAATGGTGCCAAGTGTCTTTGGCAATTTTGCTTGAAGGGACTATGATCATTTTTTATTAGGCAACTTTCGAAAGCGTCATCGAGGGACTTATGATCATTTGAATTGTTTTGCCAAAGAAACTCAACATGCAACATGGCCCATTATTGAAGGCAACAAGTGGAGTAACCCTAGGGGTGCAAGTGTGATTGGTGTTGTCCATTTTCATGTTTGTTATCTTTGAATTAGGTCAAGCTATTTGTTGATTTTTGCATACCAAAACCCTAAGTCTATCATGGCATATTTAGAAAGCTTTTAAATGCGAAATTTAAAGTCCTAAGTTATTACAAAATAGTCATGGGGATGGGGATACAAATGTTCAAATGGGGATGAGACTTAATAGGAGAGGAGTGTCCAATATTTACAATCAAATCGAAATAAATTGCAAATATAAAATGTATCAAATGTACAAGTGTATATGTAAATGTATTTGTGTAAGTGTATGATTATTTACAAGTAAAATAAAAATAATAAAGAAAAGTTAATTTTTGAATATTTTTATGTTTAGGGCAAAACCCTAATTTTACTAAATAAAAGGTATTAATTATTTATTATATACAATATTTATTAATTATGTACAAAAAATAAAAAAAAAAGAAGTATATTGTAAAAAAGTATTTTTGAGGTTAAATATTAATAAAAAATGAAAATGTATTATTTTTATGTTTTTATCCTAAATATTCTAATAAATATATAAGTATTTATCTTATTTACTAAATATATTAAATATGTACAAAAATAAAATATTTATTATTTACAAAAAAAAGTATATTTTTTATAAAATGTTTTCAAAAGATAAAATAAAATAAAATCAGAAAATAAAATGTATTTGGGATTATTTTTGTATTTTGAATAAAAGAGGTATTTATTTATTTATATGTATAAACTCAAATAAAACAAACAAAATTCAAATAAAATGCAAAAATGGTTGAAAAAAAGTTTTTAATATTTTTTATGTTTTATCAAAAAATAACAAGTCAGAATAAAAAAGAAAAAGTCAAAAAATGATAAAAATAAACACAATGGGCCAAGGGGGGTGCAAGTGGAAAATGAGTGGTGCAAATAGAAAGAACAACACAGGCCCAGCCCAAAGAGGTTGTCTTTAACCTCCATACAGTTTTGTTTGAAAATTCGCGCGCTTCCTTGCTTCAACAACAACTCCTGATTCTTTGATTTTCAGCACAAACTCATAACATAAAAGATGTCAAGCATCAAACCACGAATCCATACATACTAAGAACTTGATCTAACTCTCAGAAATGAGAGAGAATTTCTCCTCCCCCAATTCCTGACCTAGTTTTTTTCAGATGTTCAAATTCAAAATACTCTTAGCACACATAATATAAATGAAAAGTAACTATATGGATGGCTTCAGGGCTATGATTAGAATATGTTTTCTTCACAAACTTAAACATAACTATGCCTGGATAGAGAGATAGAAGTTCAAAAACTTACCTGTTCAGCTTGATTCGTGTATGACAATGGAGGCACTTTCAAGGCAATGTGAGGACTTGTACAACTTGCTTGAAGTTCAGGGATGCTTCTCCAATGCTTGGTGTGCTTTGAATCTTGCTGAATCACTCCATGGAAGTCAACCTGCAAGAGAGAAAAATGAAAATGGAAAACTATGCTATGGCTGTTACAGTCTGTATCTAAGGTTGGGGATAGCTTGTATGGATGTTATTGAATGTGTTTGAGGTGGTTTGGATGAAAACGCTCGAGGGAAATGAATTGTGGAAGTCAATATGCAGAAGATACCCTGTTTTGCCACAAAACTGTGTTTTGATGAATGAGGGAGTCTTTAGGATGGCTTGGTCGTGTTTTAGGTTACTTGAGGAGTATGGAATGTGTTCACAATGTTTGCTTAGGCTTGTGTTGACAGAAATGTCTGTTGTTGTTGTGTTTGCAAAGTTACTTCCAATGTAAGCAAAAGTTGTCAAGTTGGTTTACAAGCTTATGCAGGCCCCCTAAACATGCTGCCTCAATCCCTCTTGATCAGTGTGATTAGTTCCTGAACTTGTGCCTAGAAGATATGCATTGTACTTCTTTGATTCATGTTTTGACATAAAGCCATACTTTACAAGAATAGATAAGTTGCTTTTTCCATTTATGGCTTAATTCTTCATGTAATGTCCAAATGCACAAAATAATGCTAGAACACAATGGATTAGCATTTAATTATTAAGTGTAAATGAGATTAGAGGCCTGTAACTAGCTTGCACATGCTGATTTCAAAAATGCCTAAGTGTATGAACATGAAAATGGCTCATGAACAAAGTGACTTTTGCCCATATTGCCAAATTCGATTCTCCCTAACCACAAGGGTGTTTGAGAAGTTCTTGGACAACTTGGAAAGCTTGGAATGTGTACTACAATCCATCTTTGTAATGCAAGTTGAAATTCCAAGTGGAAGCATGTGAAAAGTGGCCATGAAGTTGGGTAGAAATCCTGCCTAAAATAGGTCAAAAATTTTCTAAGTTAAGAATGTTTTTGCACCCCTATTCCAAAAATCATAACTTGAGCTACAAGCTCCTTTTGAGGAAACTTTGTGAATCAAAGTTGTAGATTTTGCAATGGACTACAACTTTCATGTTTTGTGTTTTGTTTGAATCCATTTGCATCTTGATGAAAAAATGGGACAAAGTTAGGAAAAAATTAGGAATTTTCATAACTTAGAAAATTTCTAAGTCATGAAATTTCTTCATTTCAAACCCTAATTTGTGATTTTTGATTTCTTGATGAACAAGTTTCATAATTTGACATGTCTTGATGAAAAATGGATCTTGGCACTTGATTTTGACCAAAAAGTCAAAGTTTGACTTTTCAGTATACAGTCAAATCTGCTCAGTTGACTGGAAAATTCATCTGTCAATCTTGTGTATTTGGGATCTTTTGAATTTGTTGAACATGTCAAGACAATTCCACGGGGTCCTTGAGTCCATATGTGAGCTTGGTTTGCCATTGGTTAGGTCAAACAGTCAAAAATTGCCTTTGTGCAGTCAAAACCCTAAAAATGACCATTTTGCCCTTTTGGTGATCTGATCAAATTTCTTGTGGAATTGTGATCCAAACTTGATCAAATGGTACATATGAGTTCATAATGTTGATGTGGGTCAAGAATGATGAGGTTTGACTGTCAATTGACCACAATTGACTTTTTCCCCAATACAGCTGATTTCTAGGTCAACTGTCCAATTGACTGGGCAAAGATTGGAATCAAGGCTTGAAACTTGGTATGGATAAACTTGTGAGTCCAACATGAAGCATGAAAGTCACTTTGGGCCTTTTAGGTCAAAACATCTTTGTGCAAACTCAAACCCTAATTTGGGTCAACAGTGCAAGGAGGAGTCTTGAGCAGAGTAAACCCTAACTTGTTCTTGAGCTCCAAGGGTCTTGTGATGAGAAAATGTTGAGGAAATAGGAGGGACAATTTTGGGGTACAACAGTTGCCCCTGTTCAATCTTCTTGAACCTGAAGAGTTAGATTGGCAAGTTTGCCCTTCGCGACTCGAGGGTAAAAGGAGATTGGACACTAGAGTGCCCGGAAATTTGCACTCGCATACTGGAGTATCAACAATGTGATGGTGGGAATGGGCTTATAGATGCAATTTGGAGAGATAGGATGGGTAGGAGGATGGGCTTATAGATTCCATCTGAAGATGTGTCAGGACCTTGTCGGGAATGGGCTTATAGATGCCATTTGGAAGGGTTAATCGCGTAAGAGATTCCTTAGCGAGAACTTGCGTATTTTGAGAAAGGAAGACGGTTTCCTGGCCTGTTACAGGTGTTGATCTTCAAACTCTTCGTGTAGACATGCCCTGGCTAGATACAGGAGTCGAATCCACAATTAGTTGCTCATATATGTGCCCTGGCTAGATATAGGAATCGAATCTGGAACTTCAAAAGGTTGTTTACAGACGTGCCCTGGCTGGATACAGGTGTAGAATTTGGAAACTCTTCATGCAGATGTGCCCTGGCTAGATACAAGTATCGAATCTACAATCAATCACTCACAGATGTGCCCTGGCTAGATACAGGTGTCGAATCTGGAAATGGTCGTCTACAGATGTGCCCTGGCTGGATATAGGAATCGGATCTGGAATTTGCAAATGGTTGGTAGAGATAGCTTTCCTGGATGGATACAGGTGTAAACCTCTGACCTGAGAATGAAAGATAACTTTCTGGCCTGTTACAGGGGTTGATCTTCAAACTCTTCATGCAGATATGCCCTGGCTAGATACAGGTATCGAATCTACAATCAATCACTCACAGATGTGCCCTGGCTAGGTACAGGAATCGAATCTGGAATTGCGATAGTTGATAGTAATCATCTTTGGACTGACCTTTTCCTGAAAAGGCAAAACATCAGTTATATGCAATGTCATGATGTATGAAATGCATGATGTCATGATGCTCAAAATGAGATAGGGTTGTATGCACTTTATCCTATATGTAAACAAGATGTATGAAATGTGAAATATCTGTGGATGTATTTTCGTCTAGGAAAATAAATCCTTGACGAGTGCCGGGAACTTGTTGAATCCTGGGCTGATGTTGAAGAGTAGAGTTCTTCGTTTCCGCTGGGGATGACGGTTGCAAGAATAAACCAGTAGGAGAAGATGACTCCGTTGGGGAATAAACTTGTTGGAGAGATTACTCTGCGGGGAATTACTCTGTGGGAAGAGATACTTCGCTGAGGTTTTGATGAGAGCTCCGCTGGGGATTCCGCTGATAAGTTATGTTGGGGAATAGGATGAACTCCGCTGGGGAATAGGAAGAACTTCGCCGAGAACGATCTTTCCGTGGTGATTAGCTGAGGATAACCCAGTTATAAGTCCTGATGGGAAATAACCTTTGAATAAAGTCGGGGAGAGACGTTCGTACTCTGCAGGGGATAAGCTTCCAGAATCTACTGGGGAGATTGATTCGACTCTTCTGGGGAAAACTCTTGAACTGTGTTGGGGAAATGGCTCCACTGAGGTGTCTTGTATTCTGCCGGGGAACAATCTTATATTTAAGACTGCCGGGGATGCTTGCTGAGGGATATCTGATACTCCGCTAGGGAATGTTGAGATCTTCTGGGAATACCCAACTTCCTTAAGGCTGACAACAGACTAACTCTGCTTGGGGAGAGTATCGCTGACTTGCTAGGGGAATATTGTGCCTTTTCAGGGCTGATGGGAAACCAACTCTACTTGAGGAGAGTATTGCTGAATCTGGTCTTACTCTGTGGGGAGTTGAGGTGACTTGGTTACGTTCTTCAACCGAACCTACCTTGGTACCTTGGTGGACAGAGCAACTAGATCGCTTAGACAATTCTAAATTGCCCCTGCTTCTGATGTCACCTGTAATCAGTCCTTTGTTTCACATGCAACTATTCATGATTAGCAATTAATGTCAAATGCATATATCAAAAATGAACATTGGACGTTCTTCGCAAACAAAACAGAAAAAGGAAAAACAATGGATAATTTGTCTGAAAAATTGAACTTGTATTGATTTTGAAATTTGCCTGTAAATAGGCGTTTTTGTACAAGAGACTAACGTCCTAGTAAGAGAACGTCGCCGAGCAAAATAGAGTTTATACAATTTTGTGAAAAGGAAACAAAACAGCTATGTGAAAAATAATCCCACTGGGTTCCAACTCTGCTATCGCCTTTATGTCTTCGAGCGTCTCATCACTTTGCTGCTTAGTTGAAGATGAAACAGATTGATTGATGCCAAAGTCTGATAGTTGATACCGAATTCTGGATGCAAGGTGATCCAATGAGACATAGTATTACGCTTTATCCCTAACTTTTGCCTGGACCGCCCTTTCGGGTTTTCAGTCCACCGGGATACCCATTTTTTCCCAAGCCGCCTTTTCAAGTTTTCGACTTGCCGGGTGTACAGATTTTTTTCATTTCATCCCTTATTTTTGCCCGAACCCTTTTGGTTCGCCGGGAAGCCCTTATTTTTTCCTAGGTGTGTCAACCTAGCGGGTCTTTTATTCATGCGTAGTATCTTTTTACTATGTCTGCATTGGCGGGGTGAGGAAGGTCGTCACCATCCATGGCGGTTAGAATCATAGCTCCTCCTGAGAAGATATGTTTAACCACAAATGGCCCTTCGTACGTAGGGGTCCATTTGCCCCTGGAATCACTTTGAGGAAGAATGATGCGCTTGATTACCAGGTCTCCGACTTGATACTCTTGTCGTTTGACTTTCTTGTTAAATGCCCTGATCATCCGTTTTTGGTACGTTTGACCATGACAAATAGCGGTGAGTCTCTTTTCGTCAATCAGATTTAACTGATCAAGTCGAGTCTGATCCAGTCGTCTTCGCTCAAACCTGCATCCTTCATTATCCGGAGAGAGGGTATTTGGACTTCAATAGGCAAGACTGCCTCCATGCCATAGACCAAGGAAAAGGGAGTTGCCCCTGTTGACGTCCGTGCTGAGGTATGGTACCCATGAAGAGCAAATGGTAACATTTCATGCCAATCTTTATAGGTCACTGTCATCTTCTGCACAATCTTCTTGATGTTCTTATTCTCTGCTTCTACAACCCCATTCATCTTCGGCCGGTAGGGAGAAGAATTGTGGTGCTGTATCTTGAATTGCTCGCAGAGCTCAGTGATCATCTTGTTGTTAAGATTGGTACCATTATCCGTAATGATCCTCTCAGGTACACCATATCGACAGATCAGGTTGTGCCGAATGAAACGTGCCACGACATTCTTGGTTACTGTAGCATAGGAAGCTGCCTCAACCCACTTTGTGAAGTAATCAATCGCTACCAAGATGAAGCGATGCCCGTTGGATGCCGTAGGTCGGATCTCGCCGATCATATCAATGCCCCACATTGCAAAAGGCCAAGGTGCTGTCAAGACGTTCAGAGGAACCGGGGGAATGTGCACCTTATCAGCATAGATCTGGCATTTATGACAGGTTCGCGAATGCTGATAACAATCGGCTTCCATTGTGGACCAGAAATATCCTGCCCGAAGGATTTTCTTTGCCATAGTATGTCCACTGGAATGTGTTCCGAAAGTACCTTCATGTAGCTCTGCCATGATCCTTTCTGCTTTAGTCTTATCCATACAACGCAGTAAGGTTGAATCATGGTTTCGCTTGTAGAGAATGCCATTGCTGAGGAAGAACTTTGCCGCAAACCTTCTCAGGAACTTCTTGTCATTAACCGATGCGCCCTCAGGGTATTCTTGAGCTTCAAGGTACCTCTTCACTTCATGATACCAGGGTTTTTCAGTTACCTCCTCGGTCTCGAGATCACAGCAATGTGCAGGTTCATCCAACTTCCAGATAATAATCTGGGGCGCCTCGTTGTCCCATTTGACTTTGAACATAGAAGACATCGTAGCTAACACGTCCGCTAACTGATTCTCCTCTCTTGGGAAGTGTTCAAAAGTTATCTCCTCGAAGTGAGGAAGTAAAGTCAGCACATACTCCTTGTAAGGAATAAGATTTGGGTGTTTCGTATCCCACTCGCCTTTGATCTGATTGATCACGAGAGCGGAATCTCCGAAGACACTCAGAAACTTGATCCTTAAATCAATTTCAGCTTGAAGACCCATGATACATGCCTCATACTCTGCCATGTTGTTGGTGCAGTTGAAACATAGCCGGGCAGTGAGTGGAGTATGAGTGCCTTTAGGGGATATGATCACAGCGCCGATTCCATTACCCAAAGCGTTTGAGGCTCCGTCAAAGTGCATAGACCATAGGGATCCTTCTTCAGGTCCTTCATCCGGTCCAGGTACTTCACAATCAGTTACTACCATGATATCCTCGTCTGGAAATTCAAAGTTCATCGACTGGTAATCGTCCACTACCTGATGTGCCAAATGGTCTGCCAATACACTTCCCTTGATTTCTTTCTGAGTCGTGTACTGGATGTCATATTCCGTCAAGATCATCTGCCATCTTGCTATTCTTCCGGACAAGGCAGGCTTTTCGAAGATGTACTTTATTGGATCCATTTTTGAAATCAACAGAGTAGTGTGAGTCAACATATACTGTCTCAGCCGGCGAGCAGCCCATACCAAAGCGCAACAAGTTTTCTCGAGCAGTGAGTACTGGGTCTCACAGTCGGTAAACTTTTTGCTAAGGTAATAAATAGCGTGCTCTTTTCGGCCAGACTCGTCATGCTGCCCCATCACACACCCCATTGAGCTGTCCAGTACTGTCAAGTATAAGATTAGAGGTCTCCCTTCAACCGGTGGCATAAGAATGGGTGGTTCTTGGAGATACTCTTTGATCTTTTCGAAAGCGGCATGACATTCATCATTCCAACGTACTACTTGATCCTTCTTTAGCAGCTTGAAGATTGGTTCACAGGTAGCAGTTAGATGTGAGATGAATCGGGCAATGTAATTCAACCGTCCTAGAAAGCCTCTGACTTCCTTCTCTGTCCTGGGAGCTGGCATCTCTTGTATGGCTTTCACTTTGGCAGGGTCCACTTGAATACCTTTGTCGCTTACGATGAAGCCTAGCAATTTTCCAGATCTTACCCCAAAGGTGCACTTGTTTGGGTTCAACCTTAGCTTGTACAACTTCAGACGGTCAAACAGCTTCCGTAGATGGTCAAGGTGTTCCTCCTCAGTTTGGGACCTTGCAATCATATCGTCGACGTATACTTCTATCTCGTGATGGATCATGTCATGAAATAAAGCAACCATAGCACGTTGGTAGGTTGCCCCAACATTTTTCAACCCAAAAGGCATGACCTTGTAGCAAAAGGTGCCCCACTGAGTAACAAAAGTGGTCTTCTCCATGTCTTCAAGAGCCATCTTGATCTGATTATAACCCGAGAAGCCGTCCATGAAGGAGAAAAATTTATGCTAAGCAGTGTTGTCAACCAGAACGTTGATATGATGCAGAGGGAAATCATCCTTAGGGCTCGCCCTGTTCAAATCCCTGTAATCAACACACATTCGGACCTTACCATCCTTCTTCGGCACTGGAACCACGTTGGCAATCCATTGAGGGTAAGAAGTCACTGCTAAAAACCCGACATCAAATTGTTTCATAACCTCAGTGTTGTACCCCAAAATTTTCCCTCCCATTTTCTCAACATTTTCTCACCACAAGACCCTTGGAGCTCAAGATCCAGTTAGGGTTTCCTCTGCAAGACTTCTCCTAGCACTGTTGACCCAAATTAGGGTTTGTGTTTGCACAAAGATATTTTGACCCAAAATGCCTAAGAAGACTTTCATGCTTCATGTTGGACTCCCAAGTTTATCCATACCAAGTTTCAAGCCTTGATTCCAAACTTTGCCCAGTCAATTGGACAATTGACCTAGAAATCAGCTGTATTGGGGAAAAAGTCAACTGTGGCCAATTGACAGTCAAATCTCATGGAAATTGACCCACATCAACATTATGAACTCATATGGACCATTTGATCAAGTTTGGATCACAATTCCACAAGAAATTTGATCAGATCACCAAAAGGGCAAAATGGTCATTTTTAGGGTTTTGACTGCACAAAGGCAATTTTTGACTGTTTGACCTAGCCAATGGCAAACCAAGCTCACATATGGACTCAAGGACCCCATGGAATTGTCTTGACATACTCAACAAGTTCAAAAGATCCCAAATGCACAAGATTGACAATTGAATTTTCCAGTCAATTGATCAATTTTTGACTGTATACTGAAAAGTCAAACTTTGAATTTTTGGTCAAAATCAAGTGTCAAGATTCATTTTTCATCAAAACATGCCAAATCATGAAACTTGTTCATCAAGAAATCAAGAATTGCAAATTAGGGTTTGAAATGAAGATTTTTCATAACTTAGAATTTTTCTGTTATGAAAAACCCTAATTTTTTCCTAACTTTGTCCCACTTTCTCATCAAGATGCATTTGGATTCAAGGAAAAGTCAAAACATGAAAGTTGTAGTCCATTGCAAAATCTACAACTTTGATTCACAAAGTTTTCTCAAAAGAAGCTTGTAGCTCAAGTTACAATTTTGGGAACAAGGGTACCAAACCATTCTTAACTTAGAAAAGTTTTGACCTATTTTAGGCAGGATTTTTGCCTAACTTCAAGACCACTTTTCACATACTTCTACTTGGAATTTCAATTTGCATTACAAATATGGATTGTAGTACACATTACAAGCTTTGCAAAATGTCCAAGAACACATCAAACAACCTCATGGTTAGGGAGAATCGAATTTGGCAAGTTGGGAAAAGGTCACTTTGATTCATGGCCATGTACATGTTCATAACTTGTGCAATTTTTCAAATCAGCTTGCACAACTTGATTACAGGTCCTATATCCAATTTGAACTCAATAATTAAATTCAAACCCTTTGTGTTCAAGCCTTGCATTATGTGTTTAAGCATTACATGAAGGTTTAGTCTTAAAATAGAAAAAGCAAATTATCCATTTTAGAAAAGTATGGCTTTATGTCAAAGTTGCAAATCAAGAAGTACAAGGCCATATCTTTGGGCACAAGTTCAGAAGCAAAACACACTGATCAAGGGGAAAGGTTGCAGCATAGATTGGGGGCCTGCATCAGTCTAGAGGACCACTTGACATTTTGTTGCTTAAGTGTGAAGAAAACTTGCATAACATACACAAACTATCATCTCAGCCAAGAGAACCTTAAGCAAAGTTATTGTACACTTTCTAAACATCAAACCTAAGCTGAAACACAAGCCAACCAAGTTCAAAACAGTCTCAAATACAGAATCACCATTAAACTGCACAAAAACAGGGCATCCTGCACTTGGAATCCCACAGCTCATTTCCATCGTGCATCTTGGCCAAAAACACTTCAAACACATCCCACATCATCCCTTGAAACTGTCCCAAGCCCTAAACATGACCTGTAACATCCCTAACTAACATCACCATTTTCATATTTTCTGTTTTGCAGTTAAAGTGCCATAACACGATTCACTTGGTTTCAAAGCAAACTAAAGGTTGGAATAGCATCCCTGGACATCAAGGAAGCTATACCAATCATCACCTTGCATTGAAAACACCTCCATCACCAGATACGATTCCAACTGAACAGGTAAGTTCATGAACTCTTATCTCTCTATCCAGGCATTGTTAGGTTTAGATTGGTGAAGAAATTATGTCACATTCATGGCCCTGAACATGCCCATATAATTAGTTTTCATTTATGTTATGTGTGCTATGAGAATTTGAGGTCTGAACATGGAACAAAAACTAGGTCAGGAATTGGGGGAGAAGAAATTCTCTCTCATTTCTGAGAGTTAGATTGATTTCTTTACATGTCTAGAATCGTGGCTTCAAGCTCTACAGGTTTCATGTTGCAAGATTTGGCAAATGATCAAGGAATCTGGAGATAGAAAACGCGTGTTGTTGTTGTTCATACAGGTTCTGAGGTTGAAGACAAAGTCTTCTTGGGCTGGGCCTGAGTTGACTTCTTATTTGCACCCTATGTTTACTTTTGAACCCCCTTGGCCCATTGTGCTTATTTGAAACATTTTCTTGACTTATCTTTTTATTTCTGACTTATTTATTTTTTCTCATAATATTAAAAATATAAAAAATATTTTTCACACCATTTTTGTATTTATTAGGCATATATTTGTTTAAATTGATGTTTGTACATAAATAATACATAATATCTTTTATTTAAAAATACTAAAATTAATACCAATACATTTTATTTTCTGATTTTCATTTTATTTTATCTTTTGAAAATATTTTATGAAAATATACTTTTTTTTGTAAATATTAAATATTTTATTTTTGTACATATTTAATATATTTATCATATAATATAAATATTCACATATTTATTAGGATATTTAGGATAAAAATACCAAAAAAATATATATTTTTATTTTTATTACTATTTAACATTAAAAATACCTTTTTGACAAATATACTTCTCTTTTATTTATTTTTTGTATATAATTAGTAAATATTGTATATAATACATAATAAATAATTAATACCTTTTATTTAGTAAAATTAGGGTTTTTTCCCTAAACATGAAAATATTCAAAAATTAACTTTCTTTTAATTATTTTTATTTTATTTGTGAATAAAATATACACTTACACAAAAATACTTTCACATACATATTGTTTTATTCTTACATATCTTTATATTTATATTTGCGCAATTCAATTTGGTTGTAAATATTGGGTATTACCCTCCTATAAAGTCTCATCCCCATTTGAACATTTGTACCCCCATTCCCATGATCATTGTGTAATAACTTAGGACTTTTAAAATTTCGCACTTTAAATACTTTCTAAATATGCCATGTTAGAATTAGGGTTTTGTATGCGAATCAAAAACAACAAAAATAGTTTGACCTAAATTCAAGATAAACAAGCATGAAAATGGACAACACTAATCACACTTGCACCCCTAGGGTATTCCACTTGTTGCCTTCAATAATGGGCCATATTGCATGTTAGGTCTCTTTGGGCAAAACAAAACAATTCAAATGATCATAGTCCCTCGATGATGCTTTCGAAAGTTGCCTAAAAAATGATCAAGTCCCTCAAAGGAAAAATTGCCCAAAGATACTTGGCACCATTGCAATTATGGTCTAAACGATGACCCGCGCCCGTCTCTTTCACATCCTAACACAAGATTGTCCACCAAATGCAATGGTGGAACAAAATTGTTAAAAGGGTTAAAACATAGCAAAGATCTTTGAGAAATTTAGGGTAGATAGCTCTTGATTACTTACCCCCTTGCAAAACAAAACACTTGCCTATTTTTCAAACCACACATCACTACACTTTCAAAACAACTTTCAAAAACAATGAAAACCTTTTCAAAAGACATACACCTTTGTATACATCCCAACATGGATCATTACAAAGGTTACCACCATATTGGACTCTTTTCAAAACATTTTTCAAACCCACACACAAAGCACCATTTCAAACAATTGAAAATTAAGGCAAGTTGATCTAAGCAAGTAACTAAGAGCCCATGGATAACCATGGATAGAAAGGGTGCTAATACCTTCCCTTTCTATAATCTACTCCCCGAACCCAAGAAAACATCTCAAAGGTTTTTGCTGTGCTTTTTGACCTTTCCTTAGGATAAAATAAAAAGTCGGTGGCGACTCTTGCTCAACCGAAACATTTGCGAAAATAAACGCAAAACCTCAAGCCAGTTCTCCCATCGTATCACAGAACTGGCGACTCTGCTGGGGAGAATTTAAAATTGGAGTAACCTTAGGGCTTAGATCACCCTCTTGCATGACTAATTGTTTGATTTGATTGCTTTATATCTTGGCTCTTTTTTGGCTTTGCAATCCTACACCCGGATTTGGGGAAACATTCATAGATAGCA
Organism: Vicia faba; assembly: GCA_948472305.1. Classification (NCBI taxonomy): domain Eukaryota; kingdom Viridiplantae; phylum Streptophyta; class Magnoliopsida; order Fabales; family Fabaceae; genus Vicia; species Vicia faba. The sequence continues at coordinate 254,493,827 of OX451736.1, read as the reverse complement.
ATGCGTTGTGGAAACTGTGCGGGGTATACCGACACGGTTGAAGCAATAGCTATATTAGTGCGACATATTTGTGAGTACCGGTAACCCTTGAGTTCAATCAAGGAGAGTACGGGGCCGCTGAGTGATGTCACTAAGCACTAATGACCTAGAACCTTACTTGACCATCTTGGCCTTTCATTAGGGGTAGTGAGATGACCGGCTTTGGTGCAGTCCGAAGTTGGTAGATACTCGATACTACACTCATTGAGGGTTGTTTTCTTGGAATATTTTGGTCGCTAGTTAAGTGGCTAAACCAAAACAATGAACAATGAAAACAATCCAGTGATATTGAGCTCCTTAGAACCCGGTTACTATTTATAGGACAGGTTTTTAAGCCAACTACACTCAAGAGGGTACTTACCTATGAAACCCCATGCAAGCCTGAAACTAGGGTTTGGTGTGATTTGCTTGTACATATGTTTGTGCATACATCATGAACATCATAAAGCATCATATGCATTCACTAACCACTTCAAGGGTTCAGATCTTCATCTTTGTTCTTGTTTTGTAGGTCATGGAAATTCCTCGCAGAAAAACCATCCAAGTCAATCTTGTGAGAATCCCTCCTCAACTCAAGGAGCTCACATCAAGAATTCCAGAAAGCTCTCCCTTCAGTGAAAGACATGGTAGACTGCTCAGCTTAGTCAACACCAACATTGAAGAGGACATGATGAAAGTGCTATTCCAGTTCTTTGACCCTCTTCATCACTGTTTCACTTTCCCCGACTACCAGTTGGTGCCCACTTTGGAGGAGTTTTCTCAACTCCTGAGAATTCCATCCTTAATCAACTACTTTTCAACGGTACGGAAAAGGAACCAAAGCCGGAAGATGTTGCTCGAGCATTACATCTACAGCCTTCTGACATCAAGGGGCATTGGGAAACTAGAAGCGGTGTCAAAGGCTTCTTAGCAAAATTCTTGTTTGAGAAGGCACAAGAATGTTGGAATTCATTGGACCTACAAGCCTTTGAAGAAATTGTGGCACTCCTTATCTATGGGTTGGTCTTGTTCCCAAATCCTGACCAGCTTGTAGAGGTCAACGCCGTCAAAATCTTCTTGTCCAGAAATCCAATACCAATATTACTTGGGGACATCCTTCACTCATTTTACACACGAACAATGAGAAAGAGGGGTGTTCTCATGTGCTGTACTCCTCTCCTTGCAAGGTGGTTTATTTCGCACCTTCCACAATCAGTCTTGAAGAATGACCAAGGCTCAAGGTGGTCCCAACGGTTGATGACTCTTACTCACTCTGATGTACATTGGTGTTCTCGGTCCCGAGAAAATGTCATCATCGTCGATCATTGTGGAGAGTTCCCTAATGTTCCACTACTTGGCATTAGAGGGGGCATTACCTACAACCCTTGCCTAGTTTTGAGGCAATTTGGATATGCACGAAGAGATGGTCCTCACGACATGTTGATTCCTGACCTAGTTTTTGACTTCGACAACGATGCGCAAGGACTTCGCCAAAGATTCATCAGAGCTTGGAGGATGCCCAACAAGGTTGACAACAAGACACTGGGGCACAAGAACTCCATCCCTCTCGAGCCTTATCTCAAGTGGGTACGAGCCCGAGCCCAGAGTCTAATGATGCCTTATCCTCATGTTCTCCCCGTGATTAAAGAGCCCGTCAAGGAAGGAGAGGTTCCCTACACCATCCTACATCTTGACATGCCTACATCGTGGGAGGAGATGCAGAAGAGTTGGACCCAACTCAAGGAGGAACGAAACACTTTTGAAGCCAGCTTTTACGCCAGCGAGAAGAAGGTTCTAGAGCTCACCCGCCGACTCCATGAGCAAGAGGCCCTCAACACCTACATTGCACCAAAGAGGATGCGCAACGTCTTTTTACCTTGAGAAGTTGTTTTTGTAATATTTGGCCCATGGGGCACTTATGTACTAACAAATTTCTTCTTATTAATATGACGTGCGTTCTTTTTGTCTGCAACAATTGTGAATTTCTAAAATCCTTGAATGCATTGCATAGATAGCATCTCATGCATCATGTGCATAACAGGTACCCTTTTTTCTACAGGTTGCTTAATCTTCTTCGCTGTTTATTTTGAACAGTCATCATGAATCCAGAATCATCCAGTGAGCAAGCAATCAAGGCCCTCCAGGCCCAGAATGCCCAGTTTCAAGAATTGGTCATGAGCCTGGCCCAAGGTCAACAAGAGTTGAAGGCTCTGCTCTTAAAGAAGAAGAAGAAGAGGAATGCGTTGTTCAATACTGGACACAGGTTTGGGAACGCACTCCATAACGAGGCTGATCCAACTACTTCCTCTGCAGAGAAAGACAGTCCCTAAGTGGGAGGGACTCCTAGTCCTGCAGTCTCTGACAACGAGACGAATTACAATGACGAACAATACCCTCCTGCTGCTGACAGATACAAGCAATTAGAGGACCGCTTGAGTGCCATGGATATTCAAAATGTGTCGGGGCTGGATTTCGGAGATTTAGGTTTATCTTCTGGGGTAGTGATCCCACATAAATTCAAGGCACCTGCCTTTGCAAAATATGACGGGGCTTCCTGTCCAAAACTGCATCTCAGATCATACGTAAGGAAGATCCAACCTTACACGGCAGACAAAAACCTTTGGATCCATTTCTTCCAAGATAGCCTTTCGGGGTCACAGCTTGAGTGGTTCTATCAGCTAGATGGAACCAGTATCCAACATTGGGAGGATTTGGCTACCGCATTTTATAGACAATATCAATACAATTCTGACCTCGCTCCTACGCGTACCCAACTTCAGGGTATGTCACTAGGAACGGGAGAAGGATTCAAAGAATATGCGCAAAAATGGAGAGATTTGGCTGGCAGGGTGCAGCCTCCTTTGACTGACCGTGAACTGGTTAACATGTTTCTAGGGACCTTGTCTGGTCCATTCTTCAATCATCTGGTTGGTAATTCCTCGGCTGGGTTTACGAATTTGATCCTGACGGGTGAAAGGATAGAAGCTGGCATCAGGTCAGGAAAGATACAGAAAAGAGCCACCGCAAGTACTGAGAAAAAGCCTTTCAAGAAGGAAGCTAGTGTCATCTATGGTCCTAGAAGACAAGTTAAGCCCGAACGCCGCCAAGCCGTCAATGCCTTGGTCATTTCAAAACCTGTTGCTGCTCCTTAGCAGTACAATCAACAAAGGGGTGAGAGGCCCAAAAGGCAGTATACTCGGCTGAGTATGACCTTGTCACAAATCTTACCACAATTGCTATCGACCAACTTGGTGACCATCAGAGAGGCTCCGAAGGCTGTAAATACTGCATCTCCTAAGTATAATCCGAATGCTTGCTGTGCTTATCATTCCGATAGCCCGGGGCATTCTACTGATGATTGCTGGGCCCTGAGAAATAAGGTTCAAGACCTTATCAATGCGAAGGAAATTCAGTTTGAGGCGCCTGAGAGGCCAAACGTTGTAACTGCTCCTATGCCCCAGCATAGAGTAAATGTCGTCGAGGAAGATTTGTATGCTGTTTCGGTGAATGATGTTGCTACCCCTCTATTGACTGTTAAGAGGAACCTACTGCTGGCCGGTTTATTTCCGGGTTGTAGCAAGGCCTGCCTCCTATGTGCTGTTACCCCTACCGGTTGTCCGCTGCTGAAATCAGGCAACCAAAGCCTGATGGATAGCAAAGAAATTTTGTTCAAGAAAACCGCTGTTCCGTTTGTTTCCGCTGAAGAAGTATCTGTCGTCACAATTTTCAACAATCCTACCAAGGCTCCCCCGAGGAAGCCAGTCAAAATTATGTCTGTTGCACCCATTACCATTACTGTTCCGGGGCCCCTCCCCTATGAATCTGACAAGGCTGTCCCATGGCACTATGGGGCAGACGTGTATGTGCTTGGAGTGAAGCAGGAGTTCAACACCGGTACCAGTATCAGTAACATCACTGGTCCCTCCAAAATTACTCGCAGTGGCAGGCTCTTCTCGCCTGACATTGCACCACCAGTTATCCGAAAACCTCTTATCATCACACCCGCAAGTGTGCATGTTCCAAATCAAGTTCCTGTGTCTACTACTGCCGCCGAGTCCTCTGATGCTCGGGGCAAAGGAGTTACTACCGATTTTCCTGCCCGGACGGAAGCATCAAAAAAGACCGCTGTTGAAGCCTCCCAGCAAGAGATGGAGGAAATCCTTAAAATCATTAAAAAGAGTGACTTCAATGTCGTTGAACAGCTGGGATATACCCCCTCCAAAATCTCTATGCTATCATTGCTGCTGTGCTCAGAGGCCCACGCCAAGGCCCCGATTTCATTTCTGAAAACGGCCCATGTGCCGCAAGAGACATCTGCAGATCAGTTCACTGACTGTCTGGCTAATTTGACAGCTGACAATGGTTTGGGTTTCTCGGATGCAGACCTTACCGCCAAAGGAAAAAACCACAATGATGCCCTGCATGTCTCTATAGAATGCAGGGGCACTACTCTTGCACACGTGTTGGTGGACACCGGTTCTTCCCTGAATGTATTGCCCAAGAAGGCCTTAGATTGGTTGGATTGTGAGGGCCTGGAATTGAAACCTAGTAACATCATTGTTAGAGCCTTCGACGGTTCTAAGAGGATGGTGCACGGTGAGGTAGACATTCCTATTCGTGTGGGTTCCCAAGTCTTTGACTCAACGTTCTACGTGATGGATATTCGTCCATCTTATTCCTGTTTGCTGGGACGACCTTGGATTCACAAAGCTGGGGCTGTAACATCCACTCTACACCAGAAGCTCAAATACCCTGTCAGAGGGAAGATTGTTACTGTGTAGGGAGAGGAGGAATACATGGTAAGTCATTTGAATTCATTCCGGTATATTGAAATAGACGGGGAGTTTATTGAAACCCCCTTTCAACATTTTGAGGAGGTACCTCCAACGTTGGCGTCAGCTGAGACAGTGGTTGAAGAAGACTTTCCTTTGAAGATGGCTTCCTTGAAGGATGCTCGGGCTGTAATCGAGAAAGGCAAGTGTGCAAACTGGGGTCAGCTTCCTGACTTCACTCAAAAGACCGACAAGTTTGGGTTGGGCTTCACTGCAGAGGCTCAGAGGGTTGTTCGCAAAGAAAGGATCAAAAAGCCTCCGATGTTCATCACCAACCCAAGGGTGAATGCTATCGAGGAGGACGTAGAGGAAGCAGAATTTGACAGTTGGATCTACCCGACAAGCCACAACGGACCAAGCAACTGGACGGCAAAAGATTTTACACCTATTACATTTGTCATGCAGTAATGAACTCTTTTGATTTTCAATTTGTAACAAACAATATGTTGAAACTTTTATTGGCTCGGTGTCCTACCCGGGGCACCGTAGCTCCATTTGTGAGGGCTTTTTGTATGACATTTCCATATATCATTATTCAAAACATTGGACGTTGTTGCATTTCAAATCTTGTGCTCTTTTTCTTTCTTTGTTATATATTGCAAAACAACTATATTTACACACACTCACTTATACAGGTTCCAATCCACTCTGGATCTCACTGGTAACGGCTCTGCTACCGCCAGTTATGACTTTGAAAATCCGATCAACTTGGCCGAAGACGAAGGTGAAGATGATTGCGAAGTGCCTGGTGAACTCGCAAGACTGCTACTCCAGGAAGAGAGGGCCATTCAGCCGCATGAAGAGCCATTGGAAACAATAAACCTGGGTACTGAGACAGATAGAAAAGAAGTCAAGATTGGTGCCAATTTAGAGCTCAGCGTGAAGCAACGATTGATTCAGATGCTGCATGATTACATGGAAATCTTTGCTTGGTCTTACAAAGACATGCCTGGTTTGGATGCCGACATTGTAGTTCATCACCTGCCTACCAAGGAAGACTGCCCTCCGGTAAAACAGAAGGTCTGCCGCATGCGCCCAGAAATGTCCGAGAAAATCAAAGCTGAGATTATGAAACAATTTGATGCTGGGTTTCTAGCAGTGACTTCTTATCCTCAGTGGGTGGCCAACGTGGTTCCGGTGCCGAAGAAGGATGGTAAGGTCCGAATGTGTGTCGACTACAGGGATTTGAACAGGGCCAGCCCTAAAGATGATTTCCCTTTGCCTCATATCGACGTTCTTGTTGACAATACTGCACAGCATAAGGTGTTCTCCTTCATGGATGGTTTTTCAGGGTATAATCAGATCAAGATGGCTCCTGAAGGTATGGAAAAGACTACCTTTGTTACTCAGTGGGGCACCTTCTGCTACAAGGTCATGCCATTCGGGTTGAAAAACGCTGGGGCAACCTACCAACGTGCCATGGTTGCTTTATTTCATGACATGATCCACCATGAGATTGAAGTATACGTCGATGATATGATTGCAAGGTCCCAAACTGAGGAGGAACACCTTGAACATCTGCGGAAGCTGTTTGACCGACTAAAGTTGTACAAGCTGAGGTTGAACCCAAACAAATGCACCTTTAGGGCGAGGTCTGGAAAATTGCTAGGTTTCATTGTAAGCGACAAAGGTATTCAAGTGGATCCTGCCAAGGTAAAAGCCATACAAGAGATGCTGACTCCCAAGACAGAGAAAGAAGTCAGAGGCTTTTTAGGACGATTGAACTACATTGCCCGATTCATCTCACATCTAACTGCCACCTGTTAGCCAATCTTCAAATTACTGAAGAAAGATCAAGTAGTACGTTGGAACGATGAATGTCAGGCCGCTTTTGAAAAGATAAAAGAATATCTCCAAGAACCACCCATTCTTATGCCTCCAGTGGAAGGGAGACCTCTAATACTATACTTGACAGTACTTGACAACTCAATGGGGTGTGTACTGGGGCAGCATGACGAGTCTGGCCGAAAAGAGCACGCTATTTATTACCTGAGCAAAAAGTTTACCGACTGTGAGACTCGGTACTCACTGCTCGAGAAAACTTGCTGCGCTCTGGTATGGGCTGCTCGCTGGCTGAGACATTATATGCTGACTCACACTACTCTGTTGATTTCAAAAATGGATCCAATCAAGTAGATATTCGAAAAGCCTACTCTGTCTGGAAGAATAGCAAGATGGCAAATGATCTTAACAGAATATGATATCCAGTACACAACTCAAAAAGCAATCAAGGGAAGTGTATTGGCAGACCATTTGGCACACCAACCTGTGGACGATTACCAATCATTGAACTTTGAATTTCCAGACGAAGATATCATGGTAGTAACTGATTGTGAAGTACCTGGACCGGATGAAGGACCTGAGGAAGGATCCCGATGGTCTATGCATTTTGACGGAGCCTCGAACGCTTTGGGTAACGGCATCGGTGCTGTGATCATATCCCCTAAAGGTACTCATACTCCACTCACCGCCCGGCTGTGTTTCAACTGCACCAACAATATGGCAGAGTATGAGGCATGTATCATGGGTCTTCAAGCTGCAATCGACTTAAGGATCAAGTTTCTAAGTGTTTTCGGAGATTCCGCTCTCGTGATCAATCAGATCAAAGGCGAGTGGGATACAAAACACCCAAATCTTATTCCTTACAAGGAGTACGTATTGACCTTGCTTCCCCACTTTGAAGAGATAACTTTTGAACACTTCCCAAGAGAGGAGAATCAGTTAGCGGACGCACTAGCTACAATGTCTTCAATGTTCAAATTCAAATGGGACAACGAGGCTCCCCGGATCATTATCTGGAAGTTGGACGAACCTGCATACTGCTGCAATCTTGAGGCCGAAGAGGTAACCGAAAAACCCTGGTATCATGAGGTGAAGAGATATTTGGAAGCTCAAGAATACCCCGAAGGCGCATCGGTCAATGACAAGAAGTTCCTGAGAAGGTTTGCGGCAAAATTCTTCCTCAGTAACAGTATTCTCTACAAATGAAACCATGATTCAACTTTACTGCGTTGTGTGGATAAGACTGAAGCAGAGAAGATCATGGTAGAACTGGACGAAGGTACATTCGGAACACATTCCAGTGGACACACCATGGCAAAGAAAATCCTTCGGGCAGGATATTTCTGGTCCACAATGGAAGCCGACTGTTACCAACATTCTCGAACTTGTCATAAATGCCAGATCTATGCTGATAAGGTGCACATCTCCCCGGTTCCTCTAAACGTCCTGACGGCACCTTGGCCTTTTGCAATGTGGGGCATTGACATGATCGGTGAGATCCGACCAACGGAATCCAACGGGCATCGCTTCATCTTGGTAGTGATTGATTACTTCACGAAGTGGGTGGAAGCAGCCTCCTACGCAACCGTAACCAAGAGCGTAGTGGCACGTTTCATTTGGCATAACCTGATTTGTCGGTACGGTATCCCGGAAAGAATCATTACGGACAATGGTACCAATCTTAACAACAAGATGATCGCTGAGCTCTGCGAGCAATTCAAGATACAGCACCACAACTCTTCTCCTTACCGGCCGAAGATGAATGGAGTTGTCGAAGCGGCAAATAAAAACATCAAGAAAATCGTGCAGAAGATGACAGTGACCTACAAAGATTGGCACGAAATGTTACCATTTGCACTTCATGGATACCGTACCTCAGCACGGACGTCAACCGGTGCAACACCCTTTTCCTTGGTCTATGGCATGGAGGCAGTCTTGCCAATTGAAGTCCAGATACCCTCTCTCCGGATAATGAAAGATGCAGACTTGAGTGAAGATGACTGGATCCAAACTCGACTTGATCAATTAAACCTAATTGACGAAAAGAGACTCACTGCTATTTGTCATGGTCAGACGTACCAAAAACGGATGATCAGGGCATTTAACAAGAAAGTCAGACCACAAGAGTATCAAGTTGGGGATCTGGTAATCAAACGCATCATCCTTCCTCAAAGTGATCCCAGGGGCAAATGGACCCCTACATACGAAGGGCCATTTGTGGTTAAACATGTGTTCTCAGGAGGAGCCATGATTCTAACCACCATGGATGGTGACGACCTTCCTCACCCCGCCAATGCAGACATAGTAAAAAGATACTACGCATGAATAAAAGACCCGCTAGGTTGACATACCTAGGCAAAAATAAGGGCTTCCCGGCGAACCAAAAGGGTTCGGGCAAAAATAAGGGATGAAATGAAAAAAATATGTACACCCGGCAAGTCGAAAACCTGAAGAGGCGGCTTGGGCAAAAATGGGTATCCCGGTGGACTGAAAACCCGAAAGGGCGGTCCAGGCAAAAGTTAGGGATAAAGCGTAACACTATGTCTCATTGGATCACCTTGTATCCAGAATTCGGCATCAACTTTTAGGCTCAGACTTCGGCATCGATCAATCAGCTTCATCTTCAACTAAGCAGCAAAGTGATGAGACGCTTGAAGACATAAAGGCAATAGCAGAGTTGGAACCCAGTGGGAATATTGTTCACATAGCTGTTTTGTTTCCTTTTCAAAATTGTATAAACTTTGTGTTATTTGGCGGCGTTCTCTTACTAGGACGTCAGCCTCTTGTACAAAAAACGCCTATTTACAGGCAAATTTCAAAATCAATACAAGTTCACTTTTCCAAACAAATTGCCAATTGTTTTTTTCCTTTTTTATGTTTTGTCTTGCAAAGAACGTCCAATGTTCATTTTTGATATATGCATTTGACATTAAATTGCTAAATCATAAATACTTGCATACGAAACAAAGGACTGATTACAGGTGACATCAGAAACAGGGGCAATGTAGAGCTGTCCCCGGCAGTCTAGTTGCTTTATCCGCCAAGGTACCAAGGTAGGTTCAACTGAAGAATGTGACCAAGCTACCTCAACTCCCCACAGAGTAAGACAAGATTCAGCAATACTCTCCCCAGAAAGAGTTAGTCTATCATTAGCCCTACAATAGGCACCCTGTTCCCATAGCAAGTCAGCAATACTCTCCTCCAACAGAGTTAGTCTACGGTCAGCCTAAAGGAAGTTGGGTATCCCCAGAAGATATCAACATTCCCCAGCGGAGTATAGGCATTTCATCAGCAAGCATCCCCGGCAGTCTTGATCTAAGATTGTTCCCCGGCGGAATACAGACACTCTAGTGGAACCATTTTTTAGTACAGTCCGAAAGTCTCCCCAGGAAAATTGGAATCCATATCCCCAGCAGGTCTTGAAGCTTATCCCCAGTAGATTCTGTAAGCTTATCCCCTGTAGAGTACGGACGTCTCTCCCGGGCTTTATTCAAAGTTATTCCTCACAAAGGCTTATAACTGGGTTATCCTCAGCTAATTACCACGGAAGATCGCCCTCGGCAAAGTTCTTCCTATCCCCAGCGGAGTTCATCAAAGTTCCCCAACATAACTTATCAACAGAATCCCCAGCGGAGTTTATCATTGTTATCCCCAGCGGGGTCCATCATTGAAATCCTCAGCGGAGCTCTCATCAAAACTTCAGCGAAGTATCTCTTCCCACAGAGCAATTCCCCTCAGGGTAATCTCTCCAACAAGTTTATTCCCCAACAGAGTCATCTTCTCCTACCGGTGTATTCTTGCAACCACCATCCCTAGCGGAAACGAAGAACTCTACTCTTCAACGTCAGCCCAGGATTTAATTCCCTAGCCGATCGTCAAGGATTTATTTTCCTAGACGAAAATACATTCATAAACATTTCACATTTCATACATCTTGCTTACATACATGATGAAATGCATACAACACTATCTCATTTTGAACATCATGACATCATGCATTTCATACATCATGACATTGCATACAATTGATGTTTTGCCTTTTCAGGAAAAAGACAACCCAAAAGACAACTACCTTCAACTGTCACAATTCCAGATTCGATTCCTGTATCTAGCCAGGGCACATCTGTGAGTGATCAGTTTCCAGATTCGATTCCTGTATCTAGCCAGGGCACATCTGAAGAGTTTGAAGATTCGATTCCTGTATCCAGCCAGGGCATATCTGTTGACGACTAATTCCAGATTCAATTCCTGTATCTAGCCAGGGCATATCTGAAGAGTTTGAAGATTCGATTCCTGTATCCAGCCAGGGCATATCTGTTGACGACTAATTCCAGATTCGATTCCTGTATCTAGCCAGGGCACATCTGAAGAGTTTGAAGATTCGATTCCTGTATCCAGCCAGGGCATATCTGTTGACGACTAATTCCAGATTCGATTCCTGTATCTAGCCAGGGCACATCTGAAGAGTTTGAAGATTCGATACCTGTATCCAGCCAGGGCATATCTGTGAGAAACCGATTGTAGATTCGACACCTGTATCTAGCCAGGGCATATTTGCATGAAGAGATTGAAGATCAACACCTGTAACAAGCCAGGAAAACATCTGTCTTTCTCAAAGTGCGCAAGTTATCGCTAAGGAATCTCTTATGCAATCAACACTTCCAAATGGCATCTATAAGCCCATTCCCGACAAGGTTCTGTCACGCCTTCAGATGGCATCTATAAGCCCATCTCCCTATCCACCATCTCTCCAAATGGCATCTATAAGCCCATTCCCGACATCACATTGCTGACACTCCAGCATGTGAGTGCAAATTTCCGGGAACTCTAGTGTCCAATCTCCTTTTACCCTCGAGTCACGAAAGGCAAACTTGCCAATCTAACTCTTCAGGTTCAAGAAGATTGAACAGGGACAACTGTTGTACCCCAAAATTTTCCCTCCCATTTTCTCAACATTTTCTCACCACAAGACCCTTGGAGCTCAAGATCCAGTTAGGGTTTCCTCTGCAAGACTTCTCCTAGCACTGTTGACCCAAATTAGGGTTTGTGTTTGCACAAAGATATTTTGACCTAAAATGCCTAAGAAGACTTTCATGCTTCATGTTGGACTCCCAAGTTTATCCATACCAAGTTTCAAGCCTTGATTCCAAACTTTGCCCAGTCAATTGGACAATTGACCTAGAAATCAGTTGTATTGGGGAAAAAGTCAACTGTGGCTAATTGACAGTCAAATCTCATGGAAATTGACCCACATCAACATTATGAACTCATATGGACCATTTGATCAAGTTTGGATCACAATTCCACAAGAAATTTGATAAGATCACCAAAAGGGCAAAATGGTCATTTTTAGGGTTTTGACTGCACAAAGACAATTTTTGACAGTTTGACCTAGCCAATGGCAAACCAAGCTCACATATGGACTCAAGGACCCCATGGAATTGTCTTGACATACTCAACAAGTTCAAAAGATCCCAAATGCACAAGATTGACAGTTGAATTTTCCAGTCAATTGATCAATTTTTGACTGTATACTGAAAAGTCAAACTTTGACTTTTTGGTCAAAATCAAGTGTCAAGATTCATTTTTCATCAAAACATGCCAAATCATGAAACTTGTTCATCAAGAAATCAAGAATTGCAAATTAGGGTTTGAAATGAAGATTTTTCATAACTTAGAATTTTTCTAAGTTATGAAAAACCCTAATTTTTTCCTAACTTTGTCCCACTTTCTCATCAAGATGCATTTGGATTTAAGGAAAAGTCAAAACATGAAAGTTGTAGTCCATTGCAAAATCTAAAACTTTTATTCACAAAGTTTTCTCAAAATAAGCTTGTAGCTCAAGTTACAATTTTGGGAACAAGGGTACCAAACCATTCTTAACTTAGAAAAGTTTTGACCTATTTTAGGCAGGATTTTTGCCTAACTTCAAGACCACTTTTCACATACTTCCACTTGGAATTTCAATTTGAATTACGAAGATGGATTGTAGTACACATTCCAAGCTTTCCAAAATGTCAAAGAACTCATCAAACAACCTCATGGTTAGGGAGAATCGAATTTGGCAAGTTGGGAAAAAGTCACTTTGATTCATGGCCATGTACATGTTCATAACTTGTGCAATTTTTCAAATCAGCTTGCACAACTTGATTACAGGTCCTATATCCCATTTGCACTCAATAATTAAATGCAAACCCTTTGTGTTCAAGCCTTGCATTATGTGTTTAAGCATTACATGAAGGTTTAGTCTTAAAATAGAAAAAGCAAATTATCCATTTTAGAAAAGTATGGCTTTATGTCAATGTTGCAAATCAAGAAGTACAAGGCCATATCTTTGGGCACAAGTTCAGAAGCAAAACACACTGATCAAGGGGAAAGGTTGCAGCATAGATTGGGGGCCTGCATTAGTCTAGAGGACCACTTGACATTTTGTTGCTTAAGTGTGAAGAAAACTTGCATAACATACACAAACTATCATCTCAGCCAAGAGAACCTTAAGCAAAGTTATTGTACACTTTCTAAACATCAAACCTAAGCTGAAACACAAGCCAACCAAGTTCAAAACAGTCTCAAATACAAAATCACTATTAAACTGCACAAAAATAGGGCATCCTGCACTTGGAATCCCACAACTCATTTCCATCGTGCATCTTGGCCAAAAACACTTCAAACACATCCCACATCATCCCTTGAAACTGTCCCAAGCCCTAAACACGACTTGTAACATCCCTAACTAACATCACCATTTTCATATTTTCTGTTTTGCAGTTGAAGTGCCATAACACGATTCACTTGGTTTCAAAGCAAACTAAAGGTTAGAATAGCATCCTTGGACATCAAGGAAGCTATACCAATCATCACCTTGCATTGAAAACACCTCCATCACCAGACACGATTCCAACTGAACAGGTAAGTTCATGAACTCTTATCTCTCTATCCAGGCATTGTTAGGTTTAGATTTGTGAAGAAATTATGTCACATTCATGGCCCTAAACATGCCCATATAATTAGTTTTCATTTATGTTATGTGTGCTATGAGAATTTGAGGTCTGAACATGGAACAAAAACTAGGTCAGGAATTGGGGGAGAAGAAATTCTCTCTCATTTCTGAGAGTTAGATTGATTTCTTTACATGTCTAGAATCGTGGCTTCAAGCTCTACAGGTTTCATGTTGCAAGATTTGGCAAATCATCAAGGAATCTGGAGATAGAAAACGCGTGTTGTTGTTGTTCATACAGGTTTTGAGGTTGAAGATAAAGTCTTCTTGGGCTGGGCCTGAGTTGACTTCTTATTTGCACCCTATGTTTACTTTTGAACCCCCTTGGCCCATTGTGCTTATTTGAAACATTTTCTTGACTTTTCTTTTTATTTCTGACTTATTTATTTTTTCTCATAATATTAAAAATATAAAAAATATTTTTCACACCATTTTTGTATTTATTAGGCATTTATTTGTTTAAATTGATGTTTGTACATAAATAATACATAATATCTTTTATTTAAAAATACTAAAATTAATACCAATACATTTTATTTTCTGATTTTCATTTTATTTTATCTTTTGAAAATATTTTATGAAAATATACTTTTTTTTTGTAAATATTAAATATTTTATTTTTGTACATATTTAATATATTTATCATATAATATAAATATTCACATATTTATTAGGATATTTAGGATAAAAATACCAAAAATATATATATTTTTATTTTTATTAATATTTAACATTAAAAATACCTTTTTGACAAATATACTTCTCTTTTATTTATTTTTTGTATATAGTTAGTAAATATTGTATATAATACATAATAAATAATTAATACCTTTTATTTAGTAAAATTAGGGTTTTTGCCCTAAACATGAAAATATTCAAAAATTAACTTTCTTTTAATTATTTTTATTTTATTTGTGAATAAAATATACACTTACACAAAAATACTTTCACATACATATTGTTTTATTCTTACATATCTTTACATTTATATTTGCGCAATTCAATTTGGTTGTAAATATTGGGTATTACCCTCCTATAAAGTCTCATCCCCATTTGAACATTTGTACCCCCCATTCCCATGATCATTGTGTAATAACTTAGGACTTTTAAAATTTCGCACTTTAAATACTTTCTAAATATGCCATGTTAGAATTAGGGTTTTGTATGCGAATCAAAAACAACAAAAATAGTTTGACCTAAATTCAAGATAAACAAGCATGAAAATGGACAACACTAATCACACTTGCACCCCTAGGGTATTCCACTTGTTGCCTTCAATAATGGGCCATATTGCATGTTAGGTCTCTTTGGGCAAAACAAAACAATTCAAATGATCATAGTCCCTCGATGACGCTTTCGAAAGTTGCCTAAAAAATGATCAAGTCCCTCAAAGGAAAAATTGCCCAAAGATACTTGGCACCATTGCAATTATGGTCTAAACAATGACCCGCGCCCGTCCCTTTCACATCCTAACACAAGATTGTCCACCAAATGCAATGGTGGAACAAAATTGTTAAAAGGTTTAAATCATAGCAAATATCTTTGAGAAATTTAGGGTAGATAGCTCTTGATTACTTGCCCCCTTGCAAAACAAAACACTTACCTATTTTTCAAACCACACATCACTACACTTTCAAAACAACTTTCAAAAACAATGAAAACCTTTTCAAAAGACATACACCTTTGTATACATCCCAACATGGATCATTACAAAGGTTGCTACCACATTGGCCTCTTTTCAAAACATTTTTCAAACCCACACACAAAGCACCATTTCAAACAATTGAAAATTAAGGCAAGTTGATCTAAGCAAGTAACTAAGAGCCCATGGATAACCATGGATAGAAAGGGTGCTAATACCTTCCCTTTCTATAATCTACTCCCCGAACCCAAGAAAACATCTCAAAGGTTTTTGCTGTGCTTTTTGACCTTTCCTTAGGATAAAATAAAAAGTCGGTGGCGACTCTTGCTCAACCGAAACATTTGCGAAAATAAACGCAAAACCTCAAGTCAGTTCTCCCATCGTATCACAGAACTGGCGACTCTGCTGGGGAGAATTTAAAAGTGGAGTAATCTTAGGGCTTAGATCACCCTCTTGCATGACTAATTGTTTGATTTGATTGCTTTATATCTTGGCTCTTTTTTGGGTTTGCAATCCTACACCCGGATTTAGGGAAACAGTCATAGATAGCAATACATTGTGGAAACTATGCGGGGTATACCAACACGGTTGAAGCAATAGCTATATTAGTGCGACATATTTGTGAGTACCGGTAACCCTTGAGTTTAATCAAGGAGAGTACGGGGCCGCTGAGTGATGTCACTAAGCACTAATGACCTAGAACCTTACTTGACCATCTTGGCCTTTCATTAGGGGTAGTGAGATGACCGGCTTTGGTGCAGTCCGAAGTTGGTAGATACTCGATACTACACTCATTGAGGGTTGTTTTCTTGGAATATTTTGGTCGCTAGTTAAGTGGCTAAACCAAAACAATGAACAATGAAAACAATCCAGTGATATTGAGCTCCTTAGAACCCGATTACTATTTATAGGACAGGTTTTTAAGCCAACTACACTCAAGAGGGTACTTACCTATGAAACCCCATGCAAGCCTGAAACTAGGGTTTGGTGTGATTTGCTTGTACATATGTTTGTGCATACATCATGAACATCATAAAGCATCATATGCATTCACTAACCACTTCAAGGGTTCAGATCTTCATCTTTGTTCTTGTTTTGTAGGTCATGGAAATTCCTCGCAGAAAAACCATCCAAGTCAATCTTGTGAGAATCCCTCCTCAACTCAAGGAGCTCACATCAAGAATTCCGGAAAGCTCTCCCTTCAGTGAAAGACATGGTAGACTGCTCAGCTTAGTCAACACCAACATTGAAGAGGACATGATGAAAGTGCTATTCCAGTTCTTTGACCCTCTTCATCACTGTTTCACTTTCCCCGACTACCAGTTGGTGCCCACTTTGGAGGAGTTTTCTCAACTCCTGAGAATTCCTATCCTTAATCAACTACCTTTCAACGGTACGGAAAAGGAACCAAAGCCAGAAGATGTTGCTCGAGCATTACATCTACAACCTTCTGACATCAAGGGGCATTGGGAAACTAGAAGCGGTGTCAAAGGCTTCTTAGCAAAATTATTGTTTGAGAAGGCACAAGAATGTTGGAATTCATTGGACCTACAAGCCTTTGAAGAAATTGTGGCACTCCTTATCTATGGGTTGGTCTTGTTCCCAAATCCTGACCAGCTTGTAGAGGTCAACGCCGTCAAAATCTTCTTGTCCAGAAATCCAATACCAACGTTACTTGGGGACATCCTTCACTCATTTTACACACGAACAATGAGAAAGTGGGGTGTTCTCATGTGCTGTACTCCTCTCCTTGCAAGGTGGTTTATTTCGCACCTTCCATAATCTGTCTTGAAGAATGGCCAAGGCTCAAGGTGGTCCCAACGGTTGATGACTCTTACTCACTCTGATGTACATTGGTGTTCTCGGTCCCGAGAAAATGTCATCATCGTCGATTGTTGTGGAGAGTTCCCTAATGTTCCACTACTTGGCATTAGAGGGGGCATTACCTACAACCCTTGCCTAGCTTTGAGGTAATTTGGATATGCACGAAGAGATGGTCCTCAAGACATGTTGATTCCTGACCTAGTTTTTGACTTCGACAACGATGCGCAAGGACTTCGCCAAAGATTCATCAAAGCTTGGAGGATGCCCAACAAGGTTGACAACAAGACACTGGGGCACAAGAACTCCATCCCTCTCGAGCCTTATCTCAAGTGGGTACGAGCCCGAGCCCAGAGTCTAATGATGCCTTATCCTCATGTTCTCCCTGTGATTAAAGAGCCCGTCAAGGAAGGAGAGGTTCCCTACACCATCCTACATCTTGACATGCCTACATCGTGGGAGGAGATGCAGAAGAGTTGGACCCAACTCAAGGAGGAACGAAACACTTTTGAAGCCAGCTTTTACGCCAGCGAGAAGAAGGTTCTAGAGCTCACCCTCCGACTCCATGAGCAAGAGGCCCTCAACACCTACATTGCGCCAAAGAGGATGCGCAACGTCTTTTTACCTTGAGAAGTTATTTTTGTAATATTTGGCCCTTGGGGCACTTATGTACTAACAAATTTCTTCTTATTAATATGACGTGCGTTCTTTTTGTCTGCAACAATTGTGAATTTCTAAAATCCTTGAATGCATTGCATAGATAGCATCTCATGCATCATGTGCATAACAGGTACCCTTTTTTCTACAGGTTGCTTAATCTTCTTCGCTGTTTATTTTGAACAGTCATCATGAATCCAGAATCATCCAGTGAGCAAGCAATCAAGGCCCTCCAGGCCCAGAATGCCCAGTTTCAAGAATTGGTCATGAGCCTGGCCCAAGGTCAACAAGAGTTGAAGGCTCTGCTCTTAAATAAGAAGATGAAGAAGAGGACTGCGTTGTTCAATACTGGACGCAGGTTTGGGAACGCACTCCATAACGAGGCTGATCCAACTACTTCCTCTGCAGAGAAAGACAGTCCCCAAGGGGGAGGGGCTCCTAGTCCTGCAGTCTCTGACAACGAGACGGATTACAATGACGAACAATACCCTCCTGCTGCTGACAGATACAAGCAATTAGAGGACCGCTTGAGTGCCATGGAGATTCAAAATGTGCCGGGGCTGGATTTCGGAGATTTAGGTTTATCTTCTGGGGTAGTGATCCCACATAAATTCAAGGCACCTGCCTTTGCAAAATATGACGGGGCTTCCTGTCCAAAACTGCATCTCAGATCGTACGTAAGGAAGATCCAACCTTACACGGCAGACAAAAACCTTTGGATCCATTTCTTCCAAGATAGCCTTTCGGGGTCACAACTTGAGTGGTTCTATCAGCTAGATGGAACCAGTATCCGACATTGGGAGGATTTGGCTACCGCATTTTATAGACAATATCAATACAATTCTGACCTCGCTCCTACGCGTACCCAACTTCAGGGTATGTCACTAGGAACGGGCGAAGGATTCAAAGAATATGCGCAAAAATGGAGAGATTTGGCTGGCAGGGTGCAGCCTCCTTTGACTGACCGTGAACTGGTTGACATGTTTCTAGGGACCTTGTCTGGTCCATTCTTCAATCATCTGGTTGGTAATTCCTCGGCTGGGTTTACGGATTTGATCCTGACGGGTGAAAGGATAGAAGCTGGCATCAGGTCAGGAAAGATACAGAAAGGAGCCGCCGCAAGTACTGAGAAAAAGCCTTTCAAGAAGGAAGCTAGTGCCGTCTATGGTCCTAGAAGACAAGTTAAGCCCGAATGCCGCCAAGCCGTCAATGCCTTGGTCATTTCAAAACCTGTTGCTGCTCCTTAGCAGTACAATCAACAAAGGGGTGAGAGGCCCAAAAGGCAGTATACTCGGCTGAGTATGACCTTGTCACAAATCTTACCACAATTGCTATCAACCAACTTGGTGACCATCAGAGAGGCTCCGAAGGCTGTAAATACTGCATCTCCTAAGTATAATCCGAATGCTCGCTGTGCTTATCATTCCGATAGCCCGGGGCATTCTACTGATGATTGCTGGGCCCTGAGAAATAAGGTTCAAGACCTTATCGATGCGAAGGAAATTCAGTTTGAGGCGCCTGAGAGGCCAAACGTTGTAACTGCTCCTATGCCCCAGCATAGAGTAAATGCAATCGAGGTATATTTGTATGCTGTTTTGGTGAATGATGTTGCTACCCCTCTATTGACTGTTAAGAGGAACCTACTCCTGGCCAGTTTATTTCCGGGTAGGAAACCGAGCCATAAAAGTTCCAACATATTGTTTGTTACAAATTGAAAACAAAAGAGTTCATTACCGAGTGACAAAAGTAATAGGTGTGAAATCTTTAGCAGTCTGTTGTACCCTAAAATTTGCCCTCCCATATTCTTCAAGAGTTGCCAAGATCATGGTTCAAAATCTCTCAAGGGTTGCACAGTCCAATTGCCTCCTAACACAGTCAAAATTAGGGTTTTGGTTCTTGCAAAGAAATTGAAGTTTTCAAGGGTCCAAACAAGTCCCATATGCTCATAAACATTTTCAAGCATCCATATGCCAAGTTTCAAGACTCACAACATCAAATTGCACAGTCAAAAACCCTAAATGCTTCACAGTCAACTGCAGGGGCAAAATGGTCATTTGACAGTCAAAAGTCAAAAAATTTGGTCAACATCTTATTTTGAAGCCACAAACATCATTTGATCAATTCTTGATCATGATTCTCAAAGCATGGCTCAAAAAGTCTCAAGATGCAAAAGTTTATATTTTTGGACAGTTGAAAAAGTCAGCTGCAAATTGACCAAGGCATAACTTCTTCATGGTTTATCATAAAAATTCCATCCAAAGCTCATTTTGAAGAGAATGACATTTCCTACAACTCATCATCACACTTAAAGTCCAAGAAATGCTCTCACAAAAAGTTATCAATTTCAACATTATAGGTCATTTTCAAAAGTCAACAAAAAGGCACTTTAAGTCAAAGACCATAACTTGAGATTGGTAAATCAAAATGACATGGGACCAAAGGAATTGGTTAGAGGACTTCAAGACCTTTCCAAAATGTCCAAGAACATGATCATAGCTTCAAAATTGAGCAAGATATGCCTTGGAGAAGTTGGGAAATTTTTGGGAATTTTGAAAAGTCAACTTTGCACAAAAGGCTTCAAAAATGCTAATGGGCCTCAATTTCTTTCATGAATCATTACCCAAAGGCTATGCACGACCCATTAAGCTCAAAGGGATTTATTTTCTTATTTTTAATTAATTAATTGAGTTTTTATTATTATTAATTCATTTAATTAGTTTTAAATATAAGAAAAATATCAAATCATGTTTTTAAATCTTTTTATGCAGCAAATATCTTCCACATATGCAAAAGATTTCGTGCATCATCTCAAGGGGACAAGATCATCCCTATTTGGCAAGTTTTCCATGGCAAAAAGATTGAAAAAAGATGTGGAAAAATCAAATATTCAAAACTTTAATTCATGGACTATGGGCTTGGTTTTTTGACCTAATTTCACTCAGATACAAAGGCACAGCATAACCTAATGCTAACAGACACGGAAAATTGCTCAGGAGGCCATAACCAAATTGCAAAATTTCCACCAAAAGTTGAAATCTGAAATCACAGTTAGAGGATAATTCAAAGCTTCTAAGGGATTCCAACACGTTGCCTAAGCATCCAGGAAGCTTTTGCAATCAAGAATCAATCAAAACGTGCCAAGAATCATAGAATACAGGCCATACGGTTTGCAACAATTTCTTGAATTCCACATCATGATTCATGCACTTTTAATCAGTTTTCTTGAGTGATTTATACTAACATTAACCTTCTGAAGCTAATGACATAACTCAATTGCATTATCAGGCCCTGTATCGTGATTCACCATTAACGTGTTTTAGGGTTTCAGAAGCTTCGAATTAGGGGTTCTCACATATGGAAAAATTGGCCCTTAAAACCTATGCCATTGAATTCGTGACCTCAAGACGAGACAAACCATGACCTCGCGCCCTTTTTATATTACAGCATGCTCTAATCGCTATTTTCTGGCCTTTGTTTTTGTGGGGGTTTAAAACCCCCGCTATTTGGTTATGTTGCAGGTACAAAAACGAAGACGAAGCTAGTGTGTCCAAGCATGGTTGGTTAGTTTAAATATTAGCGCGTTTTTTGGTTTGTTTCAGCATGATTGCTTTTTTTCATATATTATATTCTTTGCTTGTCCATATAACAAATGCACGCGTTAGCTCAGTTGGTGGGTGAGTTGTCTTGCAGGTATTGGGACCTGGGTTCGATTCCCAGGTCCCCCTCATATGCTTAATAATTTTTGTTGCAAGGTGTTGTACCCCAAAATTTGCCCTCCCATATTTTCCAAGAAATTGCCAAGTCAAGCTGCAAAATTCCCCAAGGGTTGCACAGTCAAAGATCTCCTATACAGTCAAAATTAGGGTTTGTATCCTGATCAAGAAAATGAAGATTTCAAAGGTCCAATCAAGTCTCACATGCCTACAAACATGGTCAGGCATCCTCATATCAAGTTTCAAGACATTCAGCTCAAAATTGCACAGTCAAAACCCTAATTGCACTACAGTCAACTGTAGGGGCAAAATGGTCATTTGGCAGTCAAAAGTTCAAATTTTTGGTCAACATATCATTTTGAAGCCACAAACATCATTTGATCAATGCTTGATCATGATTCTCAAAGTTTGGCTCAAAAATCATCAAGATGCAAAAGTTTCCTTATTTGGACAGCTGAAAAAGTCAACTGAAATTGACCAGGGCATAACTTTCACATGGATTATCAGAAAAATTCCATCCAAAGCTCATTTTGAAGAGAAAGACATTTCCTACAACTCATCTTCATACTTAAAGTCCAAGAAATGCTCTCACAAAAAGTTATCAATTTCAACATTATAGGTCATTTTCAAAAGTCAACAAAAGGGGACTTTAAGTCAAAGGCCATAACTTGAGATTGGTAAATCCAAATGACATGGGACCAAAGACATTGGTTAGAGGACTCAAAGACCTTTCCAAAATGTCCAAGAACATGAGGAAAGATTAAAAATTGAGCAAGTTGTGCCTTGTGGAAGTTGGGAAATTTTTGGATATTTTGAAAAGTCAACATTACTTCAAATGACCTAAAATTGCTAATGGGCCCATTTTTCTTCCACAATTCATCATTCCAAGCATGTGCACGACCACTTGGCCCAAAGGGAAGTATTTTCTCATTTTTTATTTATTTATTTGAATTTTTATTTATATTAATTCATTTAAATCATTTAAATATATGAAAAATACTTAACTTAACCTAACCAATCTTTTTATACATGTTTTACTCTCAAGATTTCGTGCTTGTACCAAAAGGGAAAGAATTGGACTGATTAGATCATGATTTGCACAAAAGCACATGGAAGAATATTTGAAAAGATCCTAGAAAATCAATTTTCAAAATCAATGAATGCAATGGATTTGATTGAGTTTTTTTGACCTAATGCACTCACTACATATGCTAGAACACAACCCTAATCAGAATAGACACTAAGCTGCGCAAGAAAGCCATTCACAAACTTGAAAAATTGTCAAAGAACTCAATTCTGAAAACAACCTTCCAGGACGATTCAGGTCTCAATTCTTGTTCCATTAGCTTCCTTGGAGATTACTGAACATATTCCAATCAAAAGCATTCACTCAAACTCCAAGAATCGGTATATAGGGTTCAAACTGTTTCGAAAAAAACTCATAATCGTGCATCATGATTTAAGCATCTTTTGTAACTTTTATTCATTGATTCATGATTATTATCTTGTCCTGAAACTAACCAATGCATTTAATTGTGTTTTTATGCTGTATACACGATTTCACCATGTTTGAATTTTAGGGTTTACAGAGCTTCAGATTGGGGGTTTCTAATCAAGGAAAAATTGGTCTTCAAGACCCATACCATTAGATTCAGCAGGCTTGAACGATCACAAACCACCCATCGCGCCTAATTTATTGACCCTCTAAGACCTAATCGCTATTTTCTGGAAAGCCACCTAACAAAACGCGTATAAAACCGTTGCTTAATATTTTGTGTTTCAGGAAAGGTGGAGAAGACGAAGTCGTGTCAAATGGTGATAAGCCAGTTCAAAAATTCGCGCGCGTTTCCAAGCCATTAACCCACTTTCTTTTATATTATTTGTTTGTTTATTATATATCAAACGCGTTAGTTGGCACAATTGGTTAGAGAAAGCATTGGCAATGTATAGGACCTGGGTTCGAGCCCCAGGTCTTACATGTTTCATATTATTTTTCAGTAATAATTCCCATGCAGCGCCAGCATCAAGACGCACCATATGCCCTCAGGAATCTAGCATCCACGTGCCCCTGGAGATCCAATCAAAGGCCTAGATCTAAAGAACACGTTGTACCCTGGTCAACGCTTCAGCATGTTACCAGAAAAAGTCCAACAAGGCCATGCTCAATGGGCCTGAATTGCTAGAGACTCACCTCCTATTTGGGGACTACTACCCCCCCTGGTTTGCAATTCTCTACATTTTTCTTATGTTTTATTTTCAATTCTTATTTTATTTTCTTTATTGTTTTGATTTAATTAATTATTTCTTCAAAATATAAAAAATGCATAAAAATCAGAAAAGATAAAAAATACAATAAATATTTTTGTTTTAATATTTTCATAAATAAATGCATGTAAGTTAATTAGTTTAAATTAGGGTTTTAATTTTAATTCCTTTCATAACTAAAAAATATAGAATTAGGTTTAATAAATGTTTTATTCCTTCTTAATTTTTTCCTTTTTATAATAATATTATTTATTTTATTTATTTTCATAATTAAATTTGCATGTAAAAATTAGGTTTAATTCTAATATTTTCTTAATAAATTAAAATAAAGTAGAATTAGGGTTAGTAGTTAATTTTAATTAATTCTTTCTTTTTTCTATTAAATCCTAAAACACTAAAAAACACCAAAAACAAGTCCTTTCTTTCTTTTAATATTAATTAATTTCATCATGTAATTTAATTTTGCAAAAGGGTCCAACGCCCTCGTTTCGTTTAATTCTCGTTATTTCACATATTTATTTTATTTCGCTTAAATAATTATGTACCTCTCCCGAAGCCTTGTAACACTTTTAATTACTTCTCGCACTTTTAATTCCTTTATTTATTTTCTGTCAAATCGGGTCCTGGTTAATTTTGGCGATGTGGACCCGCGCCATTTGTAATAGCTTTAGATTTACTTTCCCGCAAACATTATAATTGTTAAACAAAGCATGCAAGAATGAATGGCCTTAAATAAAATCAAGCGTAGAACACCAATAACATGACAAGACAAATACAAATGAAAACAACACACGAATCGCACACACCACCCCTAGGGTACGCCTCACTGTTGCCTTGCCTCGAAAGGTGATCGTCGAGTAGAGGATGTCTTAGTAAGTCCTCATGATCCGGGAACCTGGCATGAGGGTAGCTTCTAAGGTGTCTTCCCATTGCTCTGGTGATCACCATGTCCCGAACCTTCGAATTGACCCGAACACCTCCAACGGTGGTGCTACCTACCTCTCAATGGTGGGATGGCACTACTTAAAAGGACATTTACACAGACGAATTCCTTAGGGTAGGTAGACGACTCTAGATACTTGCTCTAATTTCAAAACAAATCAAAAAAATACTTTTCACACCGACACCTTTTCAAAAAGCTTTCGAAAGCAATTTTTCAAACACTCTTGAGGACCGATACAAGAGTCGAACTGGAATTTTCAAAGAAACTTTTTAAAACCCACAGTTGAAAAGCAAACAAACCATTTTTGAAAACACAAATGAGCAACTATCTAAGAGCCCATGGATAACCATGGATAGAAAGGGTGCTAACACCTTCCCTTTCTATAACCTACCTCCCGAACCGAGAGCAATCTCTATAAGGAATTTTTCTGTGCTTTTGTCCTTTCCATTTGGAGAAAATAAAAGACGGTGGCGACTCTTGCTTCCGCGACATTTCGCGAACCAGCGTTAAATAGTCAGTTCCAGATCCACCGATCACAGAACTGGCGACTATGCTGGGGATACCTTTATCAAGTGAGGTGTACCTTAGGACTAAGATCACTGTGTTTTCAATTGTATTGACTTGTCTGCTTTAAATTTGTGGGTTGCATGGGAGTTACATAGATCCTAACCCGGATCTGGGGATACCCTGTTTAGGTAGCATAAGCTGTGAGGGACCTGTCCGGCGTATACCGATATGGGTGAAGCAGTGGCTACGTTGGTGTGGCGCCTTGGTCTGTACCGATATCCCTCGTGTTGAAACGGGGAGAATATGGGTCTTCCAAGGAGTCATTAAGCACCAATCGACCTTAGAACCTTAAATGACCCAACTTGGCCAATAGAACAGTAGCAGTATGCTACGCCCATTGAGGCTAAACTCTCGTGATGGTTCTGGCCGCAAGAAAAGATTGCGATGCTGGAGTTATGACCGATTGAGGGTAGTCAATGATATTGGGATCCTCTAAGAACCCGGTTACTTTTGATAGGACAGGTATGAACCAACAAACTGAAAGAGGGTAATACCTAGACCTCATGCTGGCCTAAACTCTAAGGGCTTCTCTTGTGTGACTTGTGTGCCTTCGTACTTGACTATTTGCATGCTTGTTACCTGACACTTGTTTCTTGCAGGTTTTGGGTATAGTCCTTAATTAGGACTTATAACAGGGTTCACTAAGTTTCTTGCAGGTTCGGGTTATAGGCCTTAATTAGGGACTCATGACAGGTTTTATACCAATGTCTCCCAGGTTTTGGTTTGCAGTCCTTAATTGGGACTCGTAACAGGGTTACTCACATTACCCCATGCATACCATAACATCATACCATTGCATACATCCTAACCCATTTCAAGGATCTCAAGGGCTTGTGATGCAGGTCATGATGAACCAACTGTCCAGCAAGGGGAAAAAGGGGATTTATTTTCCTCTAGACAAGGTTGTCAGGGGCTATGACCCACTGGATATGGTGAGCCTTTGACCCTTGACGAAGGACTCTCAACAACACGAAGTACCTTCAATCAAGTCGCCAGTTTACAACTCTAACAAGTTTCTCTGTTTACCCCGCGAGGTCCTTGAAATCATTGCATGCATATCATACATATCACTGCATTGCAGGTACCCGTTCTTTGCAGGGCACTTACCTTTCTCGCTGTTTATTTCAGCAATGGCCTTCCAACAAGACAACCAGGACCTTCTTGCTCAAGAGACTCGGTTCGGGGAAATCCTTCTGAATCTATCCAAAGGGCAGGAGGAACTAAGGACACTTCTCAAGGGGACCTTTGTCGGGAACAGTGCTGAGGATGAAAGGCTGAAACACCTACAAGCTGAGATGGATGCTATGAAAGCCCAAATGCTGGGGCAGAGGAATGCCATTCAAGGTTTAGCTCAAAGACAAGATGAGCTCCGGTTTCTCGTCAACCAACTGCTTCAGGATAACCAACTGGGGCAAACGTCTAAGGATAAAAATCCAGTCACCGTTCGACCATCTTTGAGACAAAGAGGCAAGGAGAAAGCTCCTCATATGGCTTCAGTATCACCAACTCAGTATCAACCTCACTAGCTTCAACCAGACAAGCCCCAAAGGCAATTCACCGAGCTCAACGTGTCACTGCCTCAAGCCTTACAACAACTGCTGAGGTTGAACTTGGTAACTCGAAAGGATCCTCCTAAGAATCCCAACAGGACACCTTCAAGGTATAACCCCAACGCTCACTGCGCTTATCATTCTGACAGCCCGGGGCATGCTACAGAGGATTGTTGGAATTTGAAGAATAAGATCCAAGACCTGATTGAGGAAGGAGCTGTGGAATTCACCCAAGATGGCCAGGCTGAATGCTTCTACCACCCCTACAGGAGGCACCATTTGAAGTAACAAGCCCTGAGATGAGAAGACTTTTGTTCGTTAGGATTTTCAAGTTGTAATTTCTTTCTGTTCAAACATTTATTCATGTTAAACATTGTTATTTAATTAATGCATCGCATATGTCTGATTTGAAGCAATATATTCGTATTCACTATACGCAAATTATTTTCATATTTTTTCTGATGATCAACTCTCACTAATTCTAAGCCTCTTGAGGAAGGATGACGAAAACGATACCATAATCTACAGTATGCTTTTGAACAGACCCCGCTGATGAGGTACAGGCATTGTTTCAATTCCTAAACACTGGAGTAATAAGGATGATAATCCCTCGTCAACCCCTCTGAGCCAAAGAAGTAGGAGTTTTTCTTTTCGAAATTTAAAAACCCTTAATCATAACCTGGGGCAGGGTAGTCTCTCAGTTGATCCAAGTGCATAACGAATGGCACCAAAGAGGTCCTTACAAAACAAAAGACAGTGATGGTTCCGAATAATCAATAAAGAAAGGCAGTCATTATCTCAAAAAATAAAAAAACCATTAAGTCAAAATAAAAAACCCATTAAGTCAAAACCCATGAAGGAGACTTACAAAACTGGGGCATC
Source organism: Vicia faba (assembly GCA_948472305.1). Classification (NCBI taxonomy): domain Eukaryota; kingdom Viridiplantae; phylum Streptophyta; class Magnoliopsida; order Fabales; family Fabaceae; genus Vicia; species Vicia faba. Next base: position 254,466,158 of record OX451736.1, on the reverse strand, counting down.
CCGCTGACTGTAATTCCAAAAAAGGAAACAGTTCAGGCAAAAAAGAAAGGGATAACAAAAATCAAGAAAGAGGTCTTACAAACCCTCAACAAAAAAAGGAATGACTGCCTATTCACAATAAATCATCAATATCCGAATCATCACCGGAAAATCAGAGCAAAGACTCAAACAAGGTCTAACGTATGATCAAATGAGTTTAGGATTGAAGAACATCACGAAGAACGGGTGGGTACAAATAATTTGAGCCTTTATCCTTTGTTTCTTAAACCGTGAACCAGGCCACGTTACAACCCTTAAAAGTCCTAGCTGAAGCATGGGTTAGTTCGAAAGCATACTGTACGAAAGGTATCCTGACTCCTGAAGGCTTGCTGTAAAATATTGAGTTAACATCACATTGTTTTACGACAAAATGCATTTTTAAAATCTTCAAGACAGACATAAGCTTTGCATTTTTAACATAACTTTGTTGGCATATGACCTTTGTTTGAACAGCAGGAAAATTCGCACGATGAATGCCTAATGAACAGAAACACTTCCAATCAAGGGGCATGACATGATCATGGTCCATCGTCTGGGGCAATCCAATCAAGATTCGGAGAATCTCTCAAAAGCCTATCAGCCTGGGGGCAAATCTCCGCCTGAGTCGCTTGGGGCATCTCAACAACGAATCTTGCCTGATCAAACATCTTCTGGTGGCATGACGAAACACTTCTAACAGGGGCAACTCCCTACTTTCTGAGAACGGACATAGTCGAAAAATACTACGCATAATCAAAGACCCGCTAGATTGACATACCTAGGCAAAAATAAGGGCTTCCCGGCTAACCAAAAGGGTTCGGGAAAAATGAGGGATGAAATGAAAAAATCTGTACACCCGGCAAGTCGAAAACCTGAAAAGGCGGCTTGGGCAAAAATGGGTATCCCGATGGACTGAAAACCCGAAAGGGCGGTCCAGGCAAAAGTTAGGGATCAAAGCGTATGATTATGTCCTGGCATCTCGTCACCTGTCTACCAGAAGATTTGTCAATTACCCCCCACAGGTGCCTTCTCCCACTGAAACAGGGGCAATGATGAGTTGCCCAAACGATCTAATGGCTCTGTCCACCAAGGTACCAAGGTAGGTTCAGTGGAAGAACATAACCAGATATCTTAATTCCCCAGAGAGTGAGCCAACAAGTCAACATACTCTCCTCAAGCAAAGCTACTATCAAATCTTAAAGAAGTTGGGTACCCTCCCGCAGAGCTCCACATTCCCCAGCAACACATATTCTTGACAAGCATCCCCGGCAGTCTTGACCTAAAGATTGTTCCCCAGCGGTATACCAGACATTCAAAGGAATCACTTCCCCAGCATATCAAAACTTCCCCAGAAGAGTCCAATCCAGTTTCCCCAGGAAAGTTGGAATTCACCTCCCCAAGCAATAAGCTTATCCCCAGTAGATTCTGGAAGCTTATCCCTTCGCAGAGCACGAACGCGTCGTCCGGCTTGATTTAAAGAGTTATTTCCTTAACAGGATATAACTGGGTTATCCTCAGCCAAAAGCCACGAAAAGAGCGTCGTCGACAAAGTCTTCCTATCCCCAGCGAAGTCTGTCAATACTTCTAATACAGCAAAGATATCATCAGCAAATTATTATCAACACTCAGCAAGGCATCCCTCTTCCCACAGAGTATTGCTTCCCAGCATGGTCGCTAGAGTATCTTTTCTCCCCGCAAAATCTTCCATTCGCCAAGTCTATTCCTCAACGGAGTCATCTTCTCCTGCCGGTATTCTTGCAGCTATCATCCCCAGCGGAAGCAAAATCTATTCTTCAACATCAGCCCAGGAGTGACTTCCCAGCACCCGTCAAGGATTTACTTTCCTAGACGAAAAACACATTCCAAAACATCACATACATCATTATAGCATGCATAGACGCATCATATCATACAAATCTCATTTATGTTGAGAACATCATTGCTTGATCCATATCATGCATTGCATATGACTGACTTTTACCTTTCAGGAAGGATTCAGTTAAATTCTCAATCATATTTCAAGACCTAGACCGGTTCAGTTAATCAACTCTAAAGATTTCTTATCCAGTCCAAGGCCTTCTCTAGTCCAGCCAAATCGACTCCCAACAGATTTTTCTGATAAAGACTCAGTAGAAGTTATCAGGTTATAATTTCCTATTGGTTCTCTCTCCGACGGTGCATGAGATTTCCATTTTAGGTTTTTCTTTGAGATTATATTGTCTTATTGGTTTTCTCTCCGACGGTGCATGAGATTTCCATTTTAGGTTTTTTTCTTTAAGATTATAAATGTCCTATTGGTTCTCTCTCCGACGGTGCATGAGATTCCCATTTTAGGTTTTTCTTTGAGATTATAATTTTCCTATTGGTTCTCTCTCCGACGGTGCATGAGATTTCCATTTTAGGTTTTTTTCTTTAAGATTATAAATGTCCTATTGGTTCTCTCTCCGACGGTGCATGAGATTTCCATTTTAGGTTTTTTTCTTTAAGATTATAAATGTCCTATTGGTTCCCTCTCCAACGGTGAGTGAGGTGATAGTCTCCTATGGTCCCCTCTCCGACAGTGCGTGAGGTGGTAAGTCCTTTTCAGATGTTTCCCTCTCCAACGGTGAGTGAGGTGATAGTCTCCTATGGTTCCCTCTCCGACAGTGCATGAAGTGGTAAGTCCTTTTCAGATGTTTCCCTCTCCAACGGTGAGTGAGGTGATAGTCTCCTATGGTCCCCTCTCCGACAGTGCGTGAGGTGGTAAGTCCTTTTTAGATGTTTCCCTCTCCAACGGTGAGTGAGGTGATAGTCTCCTATGGTCCCCTCTCCGACAGTGCGTGAGGTGGTAAGTCCTTTTCAGATGTTTCCCTCTCCAACGGTGAGTGAGGTGATAGTCTCCTATGGTTCCCTCTCCGACAGTGCGTGAGGTGGTAAGTCCTTTTCAGATGTTTCCCTCTCCAACGGTGAGTGAGGTGATAGTCTCCTATGGTCCCCTCTCCGACAGTGCGTGAGGTGGTAAGTCCTTTTCAGATGTTTCCCTCTCCAACGGTGAGTGAGGTGATAGTCTCCTATGGTCCCCTCTCCGACAGTGCGTGAGGTGGTAAGTCCTTTTCAGATGTTTCCCTCTCCAACGGTGAGTGAGGTGATAGTCTCCTATGGTTCCCTCTCCGACAGTGCGTGAGGTGGTAAGTCCTTTTCAGATGTTTGCCTCTCCAACGGTGAGTGAGGTGATAGTCTCCTATGGTCCCCTCTCCGACAGTGCGTGAGGTGGTAATTCCTTTTCAGATGTTTCCCTCTCCAACGGTGAGTGAGGTGATAGTCTCCTATGGTCCCCTCTCCGACAGTGCGTGAGGTGGTAAGTCCTTTTCAGATGTTTCCCTCTCCAACGGTGAGTGAGGTGATAGTCTCCTATGGTTCCCTCTCCGACAGTGCGTGAGGTGGTAAGTCCTTTTCAGATGTTTCCCTCTCCAACGGTGAGTGAGGTGATAGTCTCCTATGGTCCCCTCTCCGACAGTGCGTGAGGTGGTAAGTCCTTTTCAGATGTTTCCCTCTCCAACGGTGAGTGAGGTGATAGTCTCCTATGGTCCCCTCTCCGACAGTGCGTGAGGTGGTAATTCCTTTTCAGATGTTTCCCTCTCCAACGGTGAGTGAGGTGATAGTCTCCTATGGTCCCCTCTCCGACAGTGCGTGAGGTGGTAAGTCCTTTTCAGATGTTTCCCTCTCCAACGGTGAGTGAGGTGATAGTCTCCTATGGTTCCCTCTCTGACAGTGCGTGAGGTGGTAAGTCCTTTTCAGATGTTTCCCTCTCCAACGGTGAGTGAGGTGATAGTCTCCTATGGTCCCCTCTCCGACAGTGCGTGAGGTGGTAAGTCCTTTTCAGATGTTTCCCTCTCCAACGGTGAGTGAGGTGATAGTCTCCTATGGTTCCCTCTCCGACAGTGCGTGAGGTGGTAAGTCCTTTTCAGATGTTTCCCTCTCCAACGGTGAGTGAGGTGATAGTCTCCTATGGTCCCCTCTCCGACAGTGCGTGAGGTGGTAATTCCTTTTCAGATGTTTCCCTCTCCAATGGTGAGTGAGGTGATAGTCTCCTATGGTCCCCTCTTCGACAGTGCGTGAGGTGGTAATTCCTTTTCAGATGTTTCCCTCTCCGGCGGTGAGTGAGGTGATAGTCTCCTATGGTCCCCTCTCCGACAGTGCGTGAGGTGGTAAGTCCTTTTTAGATGTTTCCCTCTCCGACGGTGAGTGAGGTGATAGTCTCCTATGGTCCCCTCTCCGACAGTGCGTGAGGTGGTAAGTCCTTTTCAGATGTTTCCCTCTCCGACGGTGAGTGAGGTGATAGTCTCCTATGGTCCCCTCTCCGACGGTGCGTGAGGTGGTAATTCCTTTTCAGATGTTTCCCTCTCCGACGGTGAGTGAGGTGATAATCTCCTATGGTCCCCTCTCCGACGGTGAGTGAGGTGATAATTCCTTTTCAGATAGTTCCCTCTCCGACGGTGAGTGAGGTGATAATTCCTTTTCAGATTATAATTTCCTAGAGTTCCCTCTCCGACGGTGAGTGAGGTGACAATTCCCTTCCAGATTATATTTTCCTATTGGTTGACTCTCCGACGGTGCGCGAGATTTCCATTTTAGGTTCTTCTTTGAGACTATAATTTCCCATTGGTTCTCTTCCCGATACTGCAAAGATGGTAATTCCCACCAAGATTTTCTCAGCGAGCGTTGTTGAAGTTAAAGTCACCCAAGGTTCTCTTACCATTCATACTAAGGTAGTAACCATCCCTGGTTCATTCATCATCTTGTGAAGCTCCAGACTCAGCTCATGTAACCAGTCAGGACACATCTATACCAAACATCTGAAAATCAACTCCTGCAACGTGCCAGGTACTCATTTTCCTTTTGCAGGTATGCAGGTTCTCGCTAAAGGAATCTCTTACGCGATCAATCTCCAGATGGCATCTATAAGCCCATCATCCTATCCAGCAACCTCTAAATGGCATCTATAAGCCCATTCCCACCACACTGCTACTATGTGAGCGCAAATTTCTGGGCACTCTAGTGTTCAATCATCTTCCACCTTCGGATTACGAAAGGCACGTCAGCCAATCTGCATCCTCAGGTCTAAGAAGATTGAACAGGGGCAACTGTTGTACCCCAAAATTTGCCCTCCCATATTTTCCAAGAAATTGCCAAGTCAAGCTGCAAAATTCCCCAAGGGTTGCACAGTCAAAGATCTCCTATACAGTCAAAATTAGGGTTTGTATCCTGATCAAGAAAATGAAGATTTCAAAGGTCCAATCAAGTCTCACATGCCTACAAACATGGTCAGGCATCCTCATATCAAGTTTCAAGACATTCAGCTCAAAATTGCACAGTCAAAACCCTAATTGCACTACAGTCAACTGTAGGGGCAAAATGGTCATTTGGCAGTCAAAAGTTCAAATTTTTGGTCAACATATCATTTTGAAGCCACAAACATCATTTGATCAATGCTTGATCATGATTCTCAAAGTTTGGCTCAAAAATCATCAAGATGCAAAAGTTTCCTTATTTGGACAGCTGAAAAAGTCAACTGAAATTGACCAGGGCATAACTTTCACATGGATTATCAGAAAAATTCCATCCAAAGCTCATTTTGAAGAGAAAGACATTTCCTACAACTCATCTTCATACTTAAAGTCCAAGAAATGCTCTCACAAAAAGTTATCAATTTCAACATTATAGGTCATTTTCAAAAGTCAACAAAAGGGGACTTTAAGTCAAAGGCCATAACTTGAGATTGGTAAATCAAAATGACATGGGACCAAAGACATTGGTTAGAGGACTCAAATACCTTTCCAAAATGTCCAAGAACATGAGGAAAGCTTAAAAATTGAGCAAGTTGTGCCTTGTGGAAGTTGGGAAATTTTTGGATATTTTGAAAAGTCAACATTACTTCAAATGACCTAAAATTGCTAATGGGCCCATTTTTCTTCCACAATTCATCATTCCAAGCATGTGCACGACCGCTTGGCCCAAAGGGAAGTATTTTCTCATTTTTTATTTATTTATTTGAATTTTTATTTATATTAATTCATTTAAATCATTTAAATATATGAAAAATACTTAACTTAACCTAACCAATCTTTTTATACATGTTTTACTCTCAAGATTTCGTGCTTGTACCAAAAGGGAAAGAATTGGACTGATTAGATCATGATTTTCACAAAAGCACATGGAAGAATATTTGAAAAGATCCTAGAAAATCAATTTTCAAAATCAATGAATGCAATGGATTTGATTGAGTTTTTTTGACCTAATGCACTCACTACATATGCTAGAACACAACCCTAATCAGAATAGACACTAAGCTGCGCAAGAAAGCCATTCACAAACTTGAAAAATTGTCAAAGAACTCAATTCTGAAAACAGCCTTCCAGGACGATTCAGGTCTCAATTCTTGTTCCATTAGCTTCCTTGGAGATTACTGAACATATTCCAATCAAAAGCATTCACTCAAACTCCAAGAATCGGTATATAGGGTTCAAACTGTTTCGAAAAAAACTCATAATCGTGCATCATGATTTAAGCATCTTTTGTAACTTTTATTCATTGATTCATGATTATTATCTTGTCCTGAAACTAACCAATGCATTTAATTGTGTTTTTATGCTGTATACACGATTTCACCATGTTTGAATTTTAGGGTTTACAGAGCTTCAGATTGGGGGTTTCTAATCAAGGAAAAATTGGTCTTCAAGACCCATACCATTAGATTCAGCAGGCTTGAACGATCACAAACCACCCATCGCGCCTAATTTATTGACCCTCTAAGACCTAATCGCTATTTTCTGGAAAGCCACCTAACAAAACGCGTATAAAACCGTTGCTTAATATTTTGTGTTTCAGGAAAGGTGGAGAAGACGAAGTCGTGTCAAATGGTGATAAGCCAGTTCAAAAATTCGCGCGCGTTTCCAAGCCATTAACCCACTTTCTTTTATATTATTTGTTTGTTTATTATATATCAAACGCGTTAGTTGGCACAATTGGTTAGAGAAAGCATTGGCAATGTATAGGACCTGGGTTCGAGCCCCAGGTCTTACATGTTTCATATTATTTTTCAGTAATAATTCCCATGCAGCGCCAGCATCAAGACACACCATATGCCCTCAGGAATCTAGCATCCACGTGCCCCTGGAGATCCAATCAAAGGCCTAGATCTAAAGAACACGTTGTACCCTGGTCAACGCTTCAGCATGTTACCAGAAAAAGTCCAACAAGGCCATGCTCAATGGGCCTGAATTGCTAGAGACTCACCTCCTATTTGGGGACTACTACCCCCCCTGGTTTGCAATTCTCTACATTTTTCTTATGTTTTATTTTCAATTCTTATTTTATTTTCTTTATTGTTTTGATTTAATTAATTATTTCTTCAAAATATAAAAAATGCATAAAAATCAGAAAAGATAAAAAATACAATAAATATTTTTGTTTTAATATTTTCATAAATAAATGCATGTAAGTTAATTAGTTTAAATTAGGGTTTTAATTTTAATTCCTTTCATAACTAAAAAATATAGAATTAGGTTTAATAAATGTTTTATTCCTTCTTAATTTTTTCCTTTTTATAATAATATTATTTATTTTATTTATTTTCATAATTAAATTTGCATGTAAAAATTAGGTTTAATTCTAATATTTTCTTAATAAATTAAAATAAAGTAGAATTAGGGTTAGTAGTTAATTTTAATTAATTCTTTCTTTTTTCTATTAAATCCTAAAACACTAAAAAACACCAAAAACAAGTCCTTTCTTTCTTTTAATATTAATTAATTTCATCATGTAATTTAATTTTGCAAAAGGGTCCAACGCCCTCGTTTCGTTTAATTCTCGTTATTTCACATATTTATTTTATTTCGCTTAAATAATTATGTACCTCTCCCGAAGCCTTGTAACACTTTTAATTACTTCTCGCACTTTTAATTCCTTTATTTATTTTCTGTCAAATCGGGTCCTGGTTAATTTTGGCGATGTGGACCCGCGCCATTTGTAATAGCTTTAGATTTACTTTCCCGCAAACATTATAACTGTTAAACAAAGCATGCAAGAATGAATGGCCTTAAATAAAATCAAGCGTAGAACACCAATAACATGACAAGACAAATACAAATGAAAACAACACACGAATCGCACACACCACCCCTAGGGTACGCCTCACTGTTGCCTTGCCTCGAAAGGTGATCGTCGAGTAGAGGATGTCTTAGTAAGTCCTCATGATCCGGGAACCTGGCATGAGGGTAGCTTCTAAGGTGTCTTCCCATTGCTCTGGTGATCACCACGTCCCGAACCTTCGAATTGACCCGAACACCTCCAACGGTGGTGCTACCTACCTCTCAATGGTGGGATGGCACTACTTAAAAGGACATTTACACAGACGAATTCCTTAGGGTAGGTAGACGACTCTAGATACTTGCTCTAATTTCAAAACAAATCAAAAAAATACTTTTCACACCGACACCTTTTCAAAAAGCTTTCGAAAGCAATTTTTCAAACACTCTTGAGGACCGATACAAGAGTCGAACTGGAATTTTCAAAGAAACTTTTTAAAACCCACAGTTGAAAAGCAAACAAACCATTTTTGAAAACACAAATGAGCAACTATCTAAGAGCCCATGGATAACCATGGATAGAAAGGGTGCTAACACCTTCCCTTTCTATAACCTACCTCCCGAACCGAGAGCAATCTCTATAAGGAATTTTTCTGTGCTTTTGTCCTTTCCATTTGGAGAAAATAAAAGACGGTGGCGACTCTTGCTTCCGCGACATTTCGCGAACCAGCGTTAAATAGTCAGTTCCAGATCCACCGATCACACAAGGTATTCCAACGCAGCATGCTCTCAACGTCCTACCATGCACACACACGCACAGGCTTGCCACATATTCATGATGATCCATCTGAAGGCTACGAAAGGAGGTCCATCGTGTACACTCAGTCAACCACATGCACTCAAACTGGAAAAGTCAACAAGGCTTTGATTTCAGTGGGCCAAATTACTTTACAATAACCTCCTAAATGGGCCAGACACCCCCCAATGTTTGTATTCTTTTTTAAATTTCCTTTTCTTTTCTTTTTAATTGTTTAAGTTGTTTTAATTATTTTATTCACCCAAAATATTTTTTCCATAATAAAAATCAGAAACAAAAAATGTTTAATATTTAAATTTCACTATTAAAATATTTTTGTAAGTAAACTTTAATAATTAATTTAGTTTAATTTAGGGTTAAAACTTTAATATTTTTCTTAATAAATTAAAATATGTAGAAATTAGGGTTTTTAACTTTTTCATCCTTTTTTTAATAAATAATTTTCTCATCATTATTATTATTATTAATTACTAAATATTTTGTAAATAAACATGTACATTAATTATTTAGTAAATTAGGTTAAACTTTAATATTTTTCATTAATAATTAAAAACAACTTAGAATTAGGGTTTCTCTTGATTTTCGATTTCCTTTACTTTCATAAATACAAAAACCATAAAAAAAACTTCTTTTCTTTTATTAAATACTTAATTAACTTTTAATTCAATTTAATTTCAAAAGGGTCCAACGCCCTCGAACATTCTATTTTTTATTCTTTCGCGTTGTTCTTATTTTCCTTCCGAATATTATGTAACTGCTCAAGCCATGTAATAGTAAATAGGCTTTACTTTCCGCATTTTTATTAAAACGGGTCTTTGTAATTTGGTGATGTATAGACCCGCGCCTTGTAATAGCGTAGGATTTTACTTTCCGTATTTAAATTTCCGCACTTTTAAATTCTAATTGCATGAAAGAATGAATGACTAATTAAAAACAATGCGTAGCTCACCATGTCGTGATCAAAGATAATTGTAAAACATGAAAACAACACACCAATTCACACACCACTCTTAGGGTATGCCTCACTGTTGCCTTACCTTCGAAACGTGGTCGTCGAGTATAGGACGTTTTAGTAAGTCCTTATGTCCATGATCCAGTTGCCTCGAAACGGTTGCCTCGGAATAAAAAAAGATCAATGGCATAAGGGTAGCTTCTAAGGTGTCCTACTGTTGCTTTGGTGACCACACTGTCCCTACACTCGAATTGACCCGAACACCCCCAACGGTGGTGCTACCTACCTCTCAATGGTGGGATGGCACTACCTTAAGGACTTTTACACAGCCTAATTCCTTAGGGTAGGTAGATGACTCATGGATACTTGCTCTCTTCAAAAACAAATCAAAACTCTTTTCACACAGACACTTTCAAAAAGCTTTCAAAACAATTTTTCAAACACTCTTGAGGACTGATACAAGAGTCGATCTGAAATCTTTAAACGAAACTTTTTCAAACCCACTCACAATTGAAAAGCAAACACTTTTGAAAACACAAATGAGCAAGTATCTAAGAGCCCATGGATAACCATGGATAGAAAGGGTGCTAACACCTTCCCTTTCTATAAATCTACCTCCCGAACTGAGAAACTATCTCATAAGGAATTTTGCTGTGCTTTTGTCCTGTCCATGTTGGAGAAAATAAAAGACGAAGGCGGCTCTTGCTTACCGCGACATTTCGCGAACCAGCTTAAAAAACAGTCAGTTCTAAATCCACCGATCACAGCACTGGCGACTCTGCTGGGGAGATTCTTATAAAGTGAGGTGTACCTTAGGACTAAGATCACTTGTGTTTTCAATTACTGTATTTGTTTGCTTTATTATTGTGGGCTGCATCAGAGTTACATAGATCCTAACCCGGATCTGGGGATACCCTTTTAGGTAGCATAAGCTATGAGGGACCTGTCCGGCGTAGACCGACACGGGTGAAGCAGTGGCTACGTTGCTGTGGCACCTTGGTCTGTACCGATATCCCTTGTGTCGCAACGAGGAGAATATGGGTCTTCTGAGGAGTCATTAAGCACCAACCGATTTTAGAACCTTAAATGACCCAACTTGGCCAATAGAACAGTAGCAGTATGCTACGCCCATTGAGGCTAAACTCTCGTGATGGTTCTGGCTGCAAGAAAAGATTGCGATGCTGGAGTTATGACCGATTGAGGGTAGTCAGTGATATTGGGATCCTCTAGAACCCGGTTACTTCTGATAGGACAGGTCTTAACCAACAAACTGAAAGAGGGTAATACCTAGACCCCATGCTGGCCTAAACTCTAAGGGCTTGTCTTGTGTGACTTGTGTGCCTTATCATGTTTACCTTTGTGAATATTTGTGGTGTGCTTTATCATAACATCATACCATCATAAACATCGCATGCATCCTGCATAAGGACTGACCATTTCAAAGACAAGAGGGTTTCACCTTTGCTCTGTTTTGTAGGACATCATGATACCTATGCGAAGGAATACTATCCGATTCAACTTTGTTCACCCACCTGAGTTGCTTGAAGAATTGGTTAGCAGAATTCCAAATACTAATTCCTTCATCCAGAGGCATGGTTCTCTTCTCAGTTTAGTCACTGCAAAATGGGACCAACAACTGATGAGTGTCCTGACACAGTTTTATGATCCCTTGTACAACTGCTTCACCTTTCAAGACTTCCAGCTGGTCCCTACCCTGGAAGAGTTCTCTGATTTGCTTGGTATCCCTATCTTGGATCAGACTCCCTACACTGGTTGGGAAAAGACCCTTAGGCTTGAGGAGATTGCTGCAGCTCTTCCTTTGACCCTAAAGGAGGTAATGGACAACTGGGTGACTAGAAGCAAAGTTAAGGGTTTCTTGGCCAGGTTTCTGATTGGTAAGGCTAACCGTTTCTGGAATGACCTGGAATTTAGGGCGTATGAAGACATTCTGGCTCTCTTAATCTATGGTCTAGTTTTGTTTCCTAATCCTGATAACTTCATTAACATCACTGCCATAAGGATCTTCATGTCTCGGAACCCTGTGCCCACTCTCTTGGGTGATATCCTGCAACAACTCTATGCTCGTACTGCCCGAAGACGAGGAACTCTGTGGTGCTGTATTCCCTTGTTAGTGAGGTGGTTTATTTCGCACCTCCCTAAGTTCGTGCTGAAGAACAAAGAAGGAAGAGGTTGGGCTCATAGGTTAATGTCTCTCACTGATAATGACATCACTTGGACTCTCAGAGGTTTGGATGAGGTAGCTGTTATTGATTGTTGCGGAGAATATCCTAATGTCCCTTTGATTGGTACCCAAGGAGGAATATCTTATAATCCATGTCTAGCCCTCCGTCAGTTTGGAAGAGCCAGAAGAGCAGGGCCTCATGAGATGTTGGTGCCTCACATCAGTTTTGAGTTTCAGGTAGATAGTGACGAGCTGCGTCGTAGGTTCATCAAGGCTTGGGACAGAATTCACAAAGCTGACCCACAAGATTTGGGACCAAAGACTTCTCTACCTATGGAAGCCTATTACAAATGGGTTCGCATCCGTGCTCAGAAGTTAGGTATGCCGTATGAAGCTGTCAGACCCATCATTCTTGAATATCCTGATAGAGATGGGGCTCCTCCAACTGTTCTCCCTCCTCATATACCTACTGATATTGATACACTAAAGAGGTCTTGGGCGCAACTACGAGAAGAACGGGATTCTTATCGGGAAAAGTTCAACGAACAGGAATTGAAGATCCAGAAGCTGACAAAGCAGTTGGAGAACGAGCGGGCCTTGAATGATTACATCCGCACTGAGAAGAGGAGACCCTGGGATCAATAATGAGCTTTGGATGTTCTTTTACAGTTTTTATTTCCCTTTTCAGTATTTCCATTTTATGTAACGCCTAAGGGCAACCTGTTGAACAATTTGAATTTCAAAGTTGAAACTAATGAAGTGTGTTCCTTTTTGTTTACAAAGTTGATTCCCGATTGTCTTTGAAAACATAAATCATACGCATTCCATTCATCATATGCATCACAGGTACTCTTCTTTTCAGGTTGCTTAATGTTCTTCACTATTTATTTCAGCATCATGAACCCTGAATCATCTACCGAGCAGTCCATCAAGGCCCTTCAGGCTCAGAACACCCAATTCTAAGAGCTGATCATGAGTTTGGCCCAAGGTCAGGAGGAGTTGAAGGCTCTGCTGGTCAAGAAGAAGAAGAAGAAGAGAACTGTACTATTCAACACTGGCCGGAGGTTTGGTAACACACTGCAGAATGAGGTTGATCAAGCTGGTTCTTCTGTGGGAAAAGGCAGTCCCCAGGGGGGAAGGGTTCCTAGTCCGGTGGTCTCTGACAACGAGACTGATTTTAATGAGGAGCAGTATCCTCCAGCTGAAGACAAGTACAAGCAGTTGGAAGACCGTCTGAATGCCATGGAAATTCAACAAGTGCCTGGGTTGGATTTCAGAGACTTGGGCCTATCTTCTGGTGTGGTAATCCCACACAAGTTCAAAGCACCATCTATCGCAAAGTATGACGGGGCGTCCTGCCCAAAGCTACATCTCAGATCTTATGTGCAGAAGATTCAACCATACACTGTGGACAAGAACTTGTGGATCCACTTCTTCCAGGAGAGTCTTTCAGGGACTCATCTCGAATGGTTCTATCAGCTGGATGGAACCAAAGTTCGTAACTGGGAGGAGTTGGCTACTGCTTTTTACAAGCAGTATCAGTATAATGCCGACCTCGCTCCTACACGTACCCAACTCCAGGGTATGTCGCTAGGATTGGGAGAAGGTTTTAAAGAGTATGCGCAGAAGTGGAGGGACCTGGCTGGCAGGGTGCAGCCACCATTAACCGACCGTGAGCTAGTAGACATGTTCTTGGGGACCCTATCCGGGTCGTTCTTCAATCATCTCATTGGCAATTCGTCTGCAGGGTTTACTGATCTCATCCTGACTGGGGAAAGGATAGAGGCTGGTATGAAATCAGGGAAAATTCAGAAAGGTCCGTCCTCAAGTTCTGAGAAGAAGCCTTTCAAAAAGGAGGCCAATGCTGTGTATGGGCCTAGGAGGCAAAATAAACCAGAACACCGCCAAGCTGTCAACGCGGTGGTAATTTCTAAGCCTGCTGCCGCTCCTCGGCAACCTAACCAACCAAGGGGTGAGAGACCCAGAAGAGAATATACTCGGCTTAGTATGACCTTGTCACAAATCTTTCCGCAATTGCTATCGACCAACTTGGTGACCGTCAGAGAGGCTCCGAAGGTTGTGAACACTACCTCTCCGAAGTATAATCCAAATTCCCGTTGTGCTTATCACTCTGATAGCCCAGGGCATTCTACTGATGATTGTTGGGCCCTGAGAAATAAGGATCAAGACCTTATTGATGCGAAGGAAATACAATTCGAAGCGCCCGAGAGGCCAAATGTTGTGACTGCTCCTATGCCCCAGCATGGAGTAAATGCTGTTGATGAAAACTTGTATGCAGTTTCTGTGGATGATGTGGCTACCCCTTTGTTGACTGTTAAGAGGAACCTGTTGCTAGCCGGTTTATTTCCAGGTTGTAGCAAGGGTTGCCTTTTGTGTGCTGTTTCCCCTACTGGTTGTCCGTTGCTGAAGTCAAGCATCCAAAGCCTGATGGATAGCAAGGAAATTTTGTTCAAGAAGTCCGCTGTTCCTATTGTTCCCGTTGAAGAAGTATCCGTTGTCACAATTTTCAACAATCCTACCAAGGCTCCCCCGAGGAAGCCAGCCAAAATCATATCTGTTGCACCCATCATTATTACTGTTCCGGGGCCCCTCCCCTATGAATCTGACAAGGCTGTCCCATGGCACTATGGGGCAGATGTGTATGTACTTGGAGTGAAGCAGGAGTTCAACACCGGTACCGGTATCAGTAACATCACTGGTCCCGCTAAAGTTACTCGCAGTGGCAGGCTCTTCTCGCCTGACATTGCGCCACCAGTTATTCGAAGAACTCTTATAATTACGCCTGTAAGTGCGCCTGTTTCCACTTCTGATCAAGTTTCTACCCCTGCTGCCGAGTCATCTGACACTCGTGGCAAAGGGACTGCTGATGTGCCTGCCAGGATGGAGGCACCAAAGACTGTCAATGTTGAAGCCTCCCAGCAAGAGATGGAGGAAATCCTTAAGATCATTAAGAAGAGCGATTTCAACGTCGTTGAACAGTTGGGGCATACCCCCTCCAAGATCTCTATGCTATCATTGCTGCTATGCTCAGAGGCCCATGCCAAGGCCCTGATTTCATTTCTGAAGACGGCCCATATGCCACAAGAGACATCTGCAGATCAATTCACTGACTGTGTGGCCAATTTGACAGCCGACAATGGTTTGGGTTTCTCGGATGCTGATCTTACCGCTATGGGAAAGAACCACAATGATGCCCTGCATGTCTCCATAGAATGCAGGGGCACTACTCTCGCACACGTGTTGGTGGACACCGGTTCTTCCCTGAATGTATTGCCCAAGAAGGCCTTAGACAGATTGGATTGTGAGGGTCTGGAGTTGAAGCCTAGCAACATCATTGTCCGAGCCTTTGACGGGTCGAAGAGGATGGTACATGGTGAAGTGGACATTCCGATTCGTGTTGGTTCCCAAGTCTTTAACTTAATGTTCTATGTGATGGACATTCGTCCATCTTATTCCTGTTTGCTGGGTCGACCCTGGATTCACAAAGCTGGGGCTGTGACCTCCACTCTACACCAGAAGCTCAAATACCCTGTCAGAGGGAAGATTGTTACTGTGCAGGGAGAGGAAGAATACATGGTTAGTCATCTGAATTCCTTCCGGTATATTGAGATGGACGGGGAGTTTATTGAAACCCCCTTTCAACATTTTGAAGAGGTACCTCCTACATTGGCGTCAGCTGAGACGGTAATTGAAGAAGACTTTCCTTTGAAGATGGCTTCCTTGAAGGACGCCCGGGCTGTAATTGAGAAAGGTGAATGTGCTAACTGGGGCAGGCTCCCTGATTTTACTCCTAAAATTGACAAGTTTGGGCTGGGTTTTACTGCAGAGGCTCAGAGGGCTGTACGCAAAGCTAGGATCGGAAGACCTCCCGTGTTCATCACCAATCCGGGGGTGAATGCTATTGAAAGCGAGACGGAGGAATCAGAGTTTGACAGCTGGATTTACCCGACGACTGACGGTGGATTGAACAATTGGACCGCAAAAGATCACATACCTGTTACTTTTGTTACGCAGTAATGAATTCCTTTGTTTCTTTTATTTGTAATGAACAATAAACTGAAACTTTCTGGCCCGGTGTCTTACCCGGGGCACCGTTGGCTTCATTTGTGAGGGCTTATTACTTGTCATTTCCATATATCATGAATAAAGACATTGGACATTTTTCGCATTGCAAATATTGTGCTCCTTTTCTTTCTTCCTTTATATATTGCAAAACAGCTATATTTACACACACTCACTCATACAGGTTTCAATCCACTCTAGATCTCACTGGTAACGACTCTGCTACTGCCAGTTATGACTTCGAAAATCCAATCAACTTAGCCGAAGACGAAGGTGAAGATGATTGCGAAGTGCCTGGTGAGCTTGCAAGACTGTTACTCCAGGAAGAGAGGGCCATTCAGCCACATGAAGAGCCAGTGGAAACGGTAAATCTGGGTACTGAGACAGATAGAAAGGAAGTTAAGATTGGTGCCAATCTGGAGTTCAGCGTAAAACAACGGTTGATCCAGATGCTGCATGATTATGTGGAGATCTTTGCCTGGTCTTACGAAGACATGCCTGGGTTGGATACCGACATTATGGTCCATCACTTGCCTACCAAGGAAGATTGCCCTCCGGTTAAACAAAATGTCCGCCGTATGCGTCCAGAGATGTCCGAGAAGATCAAAGCTGAGGTTATGAAGCAATTTGATGCCGGTTTTCTTGCAATGACTTCTTACCCTCAGTGGGTTGCCAACGTGGTGCCGGTACCAAAGAAAGATGGTAAGGTCAGAATGTGTGTTGACTACAGGGATTTGAACAGGGCCAGCCCCAAGGATGACTTCCCCCTGCCTCACATTGATGTTCTGGTTGACAATACTGCTCAACACAAGGTGTTCTCCTTCATGGATGGCTTTTCAGGTTATAATCAAATCAAGATGGCTCCTGAAGATATGGAAAAGACTACTTTTGTTACTCAGTGGGGCACCTTCTGCTACAAGGTCATGCCATTTGGGTTGAAAAATGCTGGGGCAACCTACCAACGTGCCATGGTTGCTTTGTTTCATGACATGATCCATCATGAGATTGAAGTATATGTCAATGACATGATCGCAAGGTCCCAAACTGAGGAGGAACACCTTGACCATCTACAGAAGCTGTTTGACCGTCTGAAGTTATACAAGCTGAGATTGAACCCGAACAAGTGCACCTTCGGGGTAAGATCTGGAAAGTTGCTAGGGTTCGTTGTAAGTGACAAGGGTATTCAAGTGGACCCTGCCAAGGTTAAAGCCATACAAGAGATGCCAGTTCCAAAGACAGAGAAAGAAGTCAGAGGCTTTCTAGGACGTCTGAATTACATTGCTCGATTCATCTCGCACCTAACTGCTACTTGTGAACCAATCTTCAAGCTGCTGAAGAAAGATCAGGTAGTACGTTGGAATGATGAATGTCAGGCCGCTTTTGACAGAATCAAAGAGTATCTCCAAGAACCACCCATTCTTATGCCACCGGTTGAAGGGAGACCTCTAATACTATACTTGACAGTACTTGACAGCTCGATGGGGTGTGTGCTGGGGCAGCATGACGAGTCTGGCCGAAAAGAGCATGCCATTTATTACCTTAGCAAAAAGTTTACCGACTGTGAGACCCGATACTCACTGCTCGAGAAAAATTGCTGCGCTTTGGTATTGGCTGCTCGCCGGCTGAGACAGTATATGTTGACTCACACTACTCTGTTGATTTCAAAAATGGATCCAATAAAGTACATATTCGAAAAGCCTGCTCTGTCCGGAAGAATAGCAAGATGGCAGATGATCTTGACAGAATACGACATCCAGTACACGACTCAGAAAGCTATCAAAGGAAGTGTATTGGCAGACCACTTGGCACATCAGGCAGTGGACGACTACCAATCAATGAACTTTGAGTTTCCCGACGAGAGCATCATGATAGTGACTGATTGTGAAGTACCTGGACCGGATGAAGGACCTGAGGAAGGATCCTGATGGTCTATGCACTTTGATGGAGCCTCCAACGCTTTGGGTAACGGTATCGGCGCTGTGATCATATCCCCCCAAGGCACTCATACTCCACTCACTGTCCGGCTGTGTTTCAACTGCACCAACAACATGGCGGAGTATGAGGCGTGTATCATGGGTCTTCAAGCTGCGATTGACTTAAGGATCAAGTTTCTGAGTGTCTTTGGAGATTCCGCTCTCGTGATCAATCAGATCAAAGGCGAGTGGGATACGAAACACCCAAACCTTATTCCTTACAAAGAATGTGTGTTGACATTGATTCCCCATTTCACAGAGATAACTTTTGAACACTTCCCAAGAGAGGAGAATCAGTTGGCGGACGCGTTAGCTACGATGTCTTCTATGTTCAAAGTCAAATGGGACAATGAGGCTCCCCGGATCATCATCTGGAAACTGGACGAACCGGCATATTGTTGTGATCTTGAGGCTGAGGTAGTAATTGAAAAACCCTGGTATCATGAGGTGAAAAGATACTTGGAAGCTCAGGAATACCCTGAAGGTGCATCCATCAATGACAAGAAGTTGCTGAGAAGGTTCGCAGCAAAGTTCTTCCTCAGCAACGACATTCTGTACAAGCGAAACCATGATTCAACCTTGTTGCGTTGTGTGGATAAGACTGAAGCAGAAAGGATCATGGCAGAGCTACATGAAGGTACCTTCGGAACACATTCCAGTGGACACACCATGGCAAAGAAAATCCTTCGGGCAGGATATTTCTGGTCCACAATGGAAGCTGACTGTTACCGACATTCTCGGACATGTCACAAGTGCCAGATTTATGCAGACAAGGTGCACGTTCCTCCAGTTCCTATGAATGTCTTAACCGCACCTTGGCCTTTTGCAATGTGGGGTATAGATATGATCGGCGAGATTAAACCTACGACATCCAACGGGAATCGCTTCATCCTGGTGGCGATTGATTACTTTGCAAAGTGGGTTGAAGCAGCTTCTTATGCTACTGTAACCAAGAACGTTGTGGCACAGTTCATTCGGCATAACCTGATCTGTCGATACGGCGTCCCGGAGAGGATCATTACGGACAATGGTACCAATCTTAATAACAAGATGATCATTGAGCTCTGCGAGCAATTCAAGATACAACACCATAACTCTTCCCCTTACCGGCCGAAGATGAATGGGGCTGTAGAAGCAGCTAATGAGAACATTAAGAAGATTGTGCAGAAGATGACAATGACCTATAAAGATTGGCACGAGATGTTACCGTTTGCTCTTCACGGGTACCGTACCTCAGCAAGAACGTCAACCGGGGCAACTCCCTTTTCCTTGGTCTATGGCATGGAGGCAGTCTTGCCGATTGAAGTTCAGATACCCTCTCTCCGGATAATGAAGGATGCAGATCTGAGCGAAGATGACTGGATCCAGACTCGACTTGATCAATTAAACCTAATTGACGAAAAGAGACTCACTGCTATTTATCATGGTCAAACGTACCAAAAACGGATGATCAGGGCATTTAACAAGAAAGTCAGACCACAAGAGTATCAAGTTGGGGACCTGGTAATCAAACGCATCATTCTTCCTCAAAGTGATCCCAGGGGAAAATGGACCCCTACATACGAAGGGTCATTTGTGGTTAAACATGTGTTCTCAGGAGGAGCCATGATTCTAACCACCATGGATGGTGACGACCTTCCTCACCCCGCCAATGCAGACATAGTAAAAAGATACTACGCATGATAAAGACCCGCTAGGTTGACATACCTAGGCAAAAATTAGGGCTTCCCGGCGAACCAAAAGGGTTCGGGCAAAATGAGGGATGAAATAAAAAAAATCTGTACACCCGGCAAGTCGAAAACCTGAAAAGGCGACTTGGGCAAAAATGGGTATCCCGGTGGACTGAAAACCCGAAAAGGCGGTCCAGGCAAAAGTTAGGGATAAAGCGTAATACTATGTCTCATTGGATCACCTTGCATCCAGAATCCGGTATCAACATCAAGTTCAGACGGCATCGATCAATCAACTTCATCTTCAACTGAGCAGCAAAGTGATGTGACGCTCGAAGATATAAAGGCGATAGCAGAGTTGGAACCCAATGGGATTATTCTTTTCACATAGCTGTTTTATTTTCTTTGTACAAATTGTATAAACTCTGTTGTTCGGCGGCGTTCTCTTACTAGGACGTCAGCCTCTTGTACATAAATGCCTATTTTACAGGCAAATTCAAAAATCAATACAAGTTCACTCTTTGAGACAAATTACCAAGTGTTTTTTTTCTTTTTTCTGTTTTGTCTTGCGAAGAACGTCCAATGTTCAAATTTTGATATATGCATTTGACAATAATTACTAACTCATAAATATTTGCATGCGAAACAAAGGATTAATTACAGGTGACATTAGAAACAGGGGCAATAATGAGTTGTCTAAGCGATCTAACTGCTCTGTCCACCAAGGTATCAAGGCAAGTTCGGCTGAATAATGTAACCAAGATATCTTAATTCCCCAGAGAGTGAGCCAGCAAGTCAACGGTACTCTCCCCAAGCAGAGTTAGACCACAATCAGCCTTAAGGAAGTTGGGAACCCCCAGAAGATCTCAACATTCCCCAGCGGAGTATACAGATGTTCCTAAGCAAGCATACCCGGCAGTCTTAATATAAGATTGTTCCCCGACGGAATACCAGACACCCTAGTGGAGCCACTTCCCCAGTACAGTCCAAAGTTTCCCCAGGAGAGTTGAATCAATCTCCCCAGCAGGTCTTAAAGCTTATCCCCAGTGGATTCTGGAAGCTCGTCACCCGCATAGTACGAACGCTCCCCCGGCTTTATTCAGAAGGTTATTTCCCCACCAGGATATAACTGGGTTATCCTCATCCAATTGTCACGGAAAAATCGTCCTCGGCGAAGTTCTTCCTATCCTCCAGCGGAGTTCACCAATTCCTTCAACATAACACATCAATGGTATCCCCAGCGGATTTATCATCAACATTTCAGCAAAGTATCTCTTTCCCCACAGAGTAACTCCCCGCAGAGTAATCTATTCGCCAAGTTTATTCACCAACGGAGTCCTCTTCTCCTACCGGTATTCTGGCAGCCATCATCCCCAGCGGAAACAATGAAGCTCTACTCCTCAACATCAGCCCGGGATTTAGCTTCCCGGCACCTGTCAAGGATTTATTTTCCTAGACAAAAATCCATAAACATCACATCTTCATACATTATAGCATGCATATACGCATCATGAACATACAATCTCATTTATTCTGAGAACATCACACAGGTCATACATCATGACATCGCATACAACTAACGTTTTGTCTTTTCAGGACAAAGGTTAATACAAAGATAATTGCTATCAACAGTCGCAACTAAAGATCCGATTCCTGTATCTTGCCAGGGTGTATCTGTTGACGACTATATTCCAGACTCGATTCCTGTATCTTGCCAGGGCACGTCTGAAGAGTTTGAAGATCCGATTCATGTATCTTGCCAGGGTGTATCTGTTGACGACTATATTCCAGACTCGATTCCTGTATCTTGCCAGGGCACGTCTGAAGAGTTCGAAGATCCGATTCCTGTATCTTGCCAGGGTGTATCTGTTGACGACTGATTCCAGACTCGATTCCTGTATCTTGCCAGGGCACGTCTGAAGAGTTCGAAGATCCGATTCCTGTATCTTGCCAGGGTGTATCTGTTGACGACTACATTACCAGACTCAATTCCTGTATCTTGCCAGGGCACGTCTGAAGAGTTCGAAGATCCGATTCCTGTATCTTGCCAGGGTGTATCTGTTGACGACTACATTTCCAGACTCGATTCCTGTATCCTGCCAGGGCATGTCTGAAGAGTTCGAAGATCCGATTCCTGTATCTTGCCAGGGTGTATCTGTTGACGACTACATTACCAGACTCGATTCTTGTATCTTGCCAGGGCACGTCTGAAGAGTTCGAAGATCCGATTCCTGTATCTTGCTAGGGTGTATTTGTTGACGACTATTCTCCGGACTCGATTCCTGTATCTTGCCAGGGCACGTCTGAAGAGTTTAAAAGATTCGATTCCTGTATCCAGCCAGGGCACATCTACATAAAGAGTTTGAAGATCAACCCCTGTAACAGGCCAGGTAATTACTTTCTTTCTCAGGTACGCAAGTTCTCGCTAAGGAATCTCTTACGCGATCGACAACCTCCCGATGGCATCTATAAGCCCATCTCCATCCTCCCATTACATCTCCAAATGGCATCTATAAGCCCATTCCCGACAAGGTTTTGTCACATCTCCAGATGGCATCTATAATCCCATCCCCCTATTCACCATCTCTCCAAATGACATCTGTAAGCCCATTCCCGCTATCACACTGCTGATACTCTAACATGTGAGCGCAAATTTCTGGGCACTCTAGTGTTCAATCATCTTCCACCTTCAGATTACGAAAGGCACGCCAGCCAATCTACATCCTCAGGTCTAAAAAGATTGAACAGGGGAAACTGTTGTACCCCAAAATTTGCCCTCCCATATTCTTCAAGAGTTGCCAAGATCATGGTTCAAAATCTCTCAAGGGTTGCACAGTCCAATTGCCTCCTAACACAGTCAAAATTAGGGTTTTGGTTCTTGCAAAGAAATTGAAGTTTTCAAGGGTCCAAACAAGTCCCATATGCTCATAAACATTGTCAAGCATCCATATGCCAAGTTTCAAGACTCACAGCATCAAATTGCACAGTCAAAAACCCTAAATGCTTCACAGTCAACTGCAGGGGCAAAATGGTCATTTGACAGTCAAAAGTCAAAAATTTTGGTCAACATCTTATTTTGAAGCCACAAACATCATTTGATCAATTCTTGATCATGATTCTCAAAGCATGGCTCAAAAAGTCTCAAGATGCAAAAGTTTATATTTTTGGACAGTTGAAAAAGTCAACTGCAAATTGACCAAGGCATAACTTCTTCATGGTTTATCATAAAAATTCCATCCAAAGCTCATTTTTAAGAGAATGACATTTCCTACAACTCATCTTCACACTTCAAGTCCAAGAAATGCTCTCACAAAAAGTTATCAATTTCAACATTATAGGTCATTTTCAAAAGTCAACAAAAAGGCACTTTAAGTCAAAGACCATAACTTGAGATTGGTAAATCAAAATGACATGGGACCAAAGGCATTGGTTAGAGTACTTCAAGACCTTTCCAAAATGTCCAAGAACATGATCATAGCTTCAAAATTGAGCAAGATATGCCTTGGAGAAGTTGGGAAATTTTTGGGAATTTTGAAAAGTCAACTTTGCACAAAAGGCTTCAAAAATGCTAATGGGCCTCAATTTCTTTCATGAATCATTACCCAAAGGCTATGCACGACCCATTAAGCTCAAAGGGATTTATTTTCTTATTTTTAATTAATTAATTGAGTTTTTATTATTATTAATTCATTTAATTAGTTTTAAATATAAGAAAAATATCAAATCATGTTTTTAAATCTTTTTATGCAGCAAATATCTTCCACATATGCAAAAGATTTCGTGCATCATCTCAAGGGGACAAGATCATCCCTATTTGGCAAGTTTTCCATGGCAAAAAGATTGAAAAAAGATGTGGAAAAATCAAATATTCAAAACTTTAATTCATGGACTATGGGCTTGGTTTTTTGACCTAATTTCACTCAGATACAAAGGCACAACATAACCTAATGCTAACAGACACGAAAAATTGCTCAGGAGGCCATAACCAAATTGCAAAATTTCCACCAAAAGTTGAAATCTGAAATCACAGTTAGAGGATAATTCAAAGCTTCTAAGGGATTCCAACACGTTGCCTAAGCATCCAGGAAGCTTTTGCAATCAAGAATCAATCAAAACGTGCCAAGAATCATAGAATACAGGCCATACGGTTTGCAACAATTTCTTGAATTCCACATCATGATTCATGCACTTTTAATCAGTTTTCTTGAGTGATTTATACTAACATTAACCTTCTGAAGCTAATGACATAACTCAATTGCATTATCAGGCCTTATATCGTGATTCACCATTAACGTGTTTTAGGGTTTCAGAAGCTTCGAATTAGGGGTTCTCACATATGGAAAAATTGTCCCTTAAAACCTATGCCATTGAATTCGTGACCTCAAGACGAGACAAACCATGACCTCACGCCCTTTTTATATTACAACATGCTCTAATCGCTATTTTCTGGCCTTTGTTTTTGTGGGGGTTTAAAACCCCCGCTATTTGGTTATGTTGCAGGTACAAAAATGAAGACGAAGCTAGCGTGTCCAGGCATGGTTGGTTAGTTTAAATATTAGCGCGTTTTTTGGTTTGTTTCAGCATGATTGCTTTTTTTCATATATTATATTCTTTGCTTGTCCATATAACAAATGCACACGTTAGCTCAGTTGGTGGGTGAGTTGTCTTGCAGGTATTGGGACCTGGGTTCGATTCCCAGGTCCCCCTCATATGCTTAATAATTTTTGTTGCAAGGTATTCCAACGCAGCATTCTCTCAACGTCCTACCATGCACACACACGCCCAGGCTTGCCACATATTCATGATGATCCATCTGAAGGCTACGAAAGGAGGTCCATCGTGTACACTCAGTCAACCACATGCACTCAAATTGGAAAAGTCAACAAGGCTTTGATTTCAGTGGGCCAAATTACTTCACAAAAACCTCCTAAATGGGCCAGACACCCCCCAATGTTTGTATTCTTTTTTAAATTTCCTTTTCTTTTCTTTTTAATTGTTTAAGTTGTTTTAATTATTTTATTCACCCAAAATATTTTTTCCATAATAAAAATCAGAAACAAAAAATGTTTAATATTTAATTCTTATTAATTTCACTATTAAAATATTTTTGTAAGTAAACTTTAATAATTAATTTAGTTTAATTTAGGGTTAAAACTTTAATCTTTTTCTTAATAAATTAAAATATGTAGAAATTAGGGTTTTTGACTTTTTCATCCTTTTTTTAATAAATAATTTTCTCATCATTATTATTATTATTAATTACTAAATATTTTGTAAATAAACATGTACATTAATTATTTAGTAAATTAGGTTAAACTTTAATATTTTTCATTAATAATTAAAAACAACTTAGAATTAGAGTTTCTCTTGATTTTCGATTTCCTTTACTTTCATAAATACAAAAACCATAAAAAACACTTCTTTTCTTTTATTAAATACTTAATTAACTTTTAATTCAATTTAATTTCAAAAGGGTCCAACGCCCTCGAACGTTCTATTTTTTATTCTTTCGCGTTGTTCTTATTTTCCTTCTGAATATTATGTAACTGCTCAAGCCATGTAATAGTAAATAGGCTTTACTTTCCGCATTTTTATTAAAACGGGTCTTTGTAATTTGGCGATGTATAGACCCGCGCCTTGTAATAGCGTAGGATTTTACTTTCCGCATTTAAATTTCCGCACTTTTAAATTCTAATTGCATGAAAGAATGAATGACTAATTAAAAACAATGCGTAGCTCACCATGTCGTGATCAAAGATAATTGTAAAACATGAAAACAACACACCAATTCACACACCACTCTTAGGTTACGCCTCACTGTTGCCTTACCTTCGAAACGTGGTCGTCGAGTATAGGACGTTTTAGTAAGTCCTTATGTCCATGATCCAGTTGCCTCGAAACGGTTGCCTCGGAATAAAAAAGGATCAATGGCATAAGGGTAGCTTCTAAGGTGTCCTAATGTTGCTCTGGTGACCACATTGTCCCTACACTCGAATTGACCCGAACACCCCCAACGGTGGCGCTACCTACCTCTCAATGGTGGGATGGCACTACCTTAAGGACTTTTACATAGCCTAATTCCTTAGGGTAGGTAGATGACTCATGGATACTTGCTCTCTTCAAAAACAAATCAAAACTCTTTTCACACAGACACTTTCAAAAAGCTTTCAAAATAATTTTTCAAACACTCTTGAGGACTGATACAAGAGTCGATCTGAAATCTTTAAACGAAACTTTTTCAAACCCACTCACAATTGAAAAGCAAACACTTTTGAAAACACAAATGAGCAAGTATCTAAGAGCCCATGGATAACCATGGATAGAAAGGGTGCTAACACCTTCCCTTTCTATAAATCTACCTCCCGAACCGAGAAACTATCTCATAAGGAATTTTGCTGTGCTTTTGTCCTGTCCATGTTAGAGAAAATAAAAGATGATGGCGACTCTTGCTTACCGCGACATTTCGCGAACCAGCTTAAAAAACAGTCAGTTTTAAATCCACCGATCACACAGTCCAGTTGCTTGGTCCACTGTCGGTTGTTGGGTAGATCCAGCTGTCGAATTCAGATTCCTCCATGTCGTCTTCAATAGCATTTACTCTCGGGTTGGTGATGAACACAGGAGGTCTTCCAATTCTTGCCTTACGCACAACCCTCTAAGCTTCTGCAGTGAAGCCCAAACCAAACTTGTCGGCCTTCGGAGTGAAATCAGGAAGTCGGCCCCAGTTTGCGTACTCACCCTTCTCAATCACAGCCCGGGCATCCTTCAAGGAAGCCATCTTCAAAGGAGGGTCTTCAATCACAGTTTCAGCTGATGCCAGTGTCTGAGGCACCTCTTCAAAGTGTTGGAAGGGGGTTTCAATGAATTCCCCATCCATTTCTATGTACCGGAACGAGTTGAGGTGGCTGACCATATATTCTTCCTCCCCCTGCACTGTAACAATCTTCCTTCTGACCGGGTATTTAAGCTTTTGATGTAGTGTGGAGGTCACAGCTCCAGCCTTGTGGATCCACGGACGACCCAGCAAACAAGAATAGGATGGACGAATGTCCATCACATAGAAAGTAGAATCAAACACTTGAGAACCAACCCTGATTGGAATGTCAACTTCGCCATGTACCATCCTCTTCGACCCGTCAAAGGCTCGGACAACAATGTTACTAGGCTTGAGCTCTAAACCCTCACAATCCAGCCTGTCTAGGGCCTTCTTGGGTAATACATTCAATGAAGAACCGGTGTCTACCAACACATGGGCAAGAGTAGTGCCCCTGCATTCAATGGAGACATGCAGGGCGTCGTTATGGTTCTTTCCTTTGGCAGTTAGATCGGTGTCAGAAAATCCCAATCCATTATCGGCAGTCAAGTTGGCCACACAATCGGTAAATTGATCAGCAGACATTTCTTGTGGCACATGGGCCGTCTTCAGGAAGGAGATCAGGGCCTTGGCATGGGCCTCTGAACACAACAACAGTGATAGCATAGAAATTTTTGATGGGGTGTGCCCCAACTGCTCAACTACGTTGAAATCACTTTTCTTGATAATCTTGAGGATCTCTTCCATCTCTTGTTGGGAAGCTTCAACATTGGTTGTCTTTGGTGCCTCCGTCAGGGCAGGCAAATCAGTAGCAATCCCTTTGCCCCGAGCGTCAGATGACTCAGCAGCAGGGGTAGAAACAGGAACTTGATTAGGAAGGGAAACAGGCACATTTGCAGGTGTGATGACAAGGGGTTTCTGAATAGCTGGTGGCGCAATATCTGGTGAGAACAGCCTACCACTGCGAGTAATTTTGGCAGGCCCGGTGATGTTACTGATGCTGGTACTTGTATCGAACTCTTGTTTAACTCCAAGCACATAAACATCTGCCCCATAGTGCCATGGGACAGCTTTGTCGGATGTATAAGGGAGAGGCCCCGGAACAGTAATGATGATAGGAGCAATCTTCTGAGTGGAAATGATTTTGACAGGCTTCTTTGAGAGAGCCTTAGGGGGTTTGTTTAAAATAGTGACAATAGAAACTTCTTCAGTAGGGGTAGCAGGAACGACAATCTTCTCGAACAAGATCTCTTTGCTATCCATCAGGCTTTAGATACCTGATTTCAGCAAGGTACAACCAGCAGGTAAAACAACACATAGAAGGCAACCTTTACTACATCCCGGAAATAAACCGGCTAGCAACAGGTTCCTTTTGATGGTCAGCAACGGAGTAACAATCTCTTCCACGGAGGCCACATATCGGTCTTCTTCCACGGCATTCACTCCATGCTGGGGCATGGGAGCAGTCACAACATTGGGCCTTTCGGGCGCCTCAAACTGTATTTCTTTAACATCAATAAGGTCCTGAACCTTATTCCTTAGAGCCCAGCAATCATCTGTAGTATGCCCCGGGCTATCAGAGTGATAAGCGCAATGGGCGTTGGGGTTGTATTTTGGAGAAGTTGTGTTCACTACCTTCAGAGCTTCTTTGACAGTTACCAGATTGGTTGACAGTAGTTGCGGCAAAATATGAGACAGGGTCATGCTGAGCCGAGTGTACTGCCTTTTGGGTCTCTCACCCCTTGGTTGGTTGTATTGCTGAGGAGCAGCAGCAGGCTTTGAAATTACCACCGTATTGACAGCTTGACGGCGTTCCGGTTTAACTTGTCTTCTGGGACCATAAACAACACTGGCTTCCTTTTTGAAGGGCTTCTTTTCAGTACTCGCGGAGGCACCTTTCTGTATCTTCCCTGACTTGATACCAACTTCTATTCTCTCACCAGTCAAGATCAAATCTGTAAACCCAACAGATGAATTACCAATCAGATGGTTGAAGAACGGACCAGACAGGGTCCCTAGGAACATGTCCACAAGTTCACGGTCAGTCAGCGGTGGCTGCACCCTGCCAGCCAGGTCTCTCCACTTTTGCGCATACCCCTTGAATCCCTCGCCCGTCCCCAGTGACATACCCTGAAGTTGGGTACGCGTGGGAGCGAGGTCAGAATTGTACTGGTACTGTTTATAAAATGCGGTAGCCAAGTCCTCCCAGTTTCGGATACTGGTTCCATCCAGCTGATAAAACCATTCGAGTTGAGACCCCGAAAGGCTATCCTGAAAGAAATGGATCCATAGGTTCTTGTCTGCAGTGTAAGGTTGGATCTTCCTTACATATAATCTGAGATGCAGCTTAGGAAAGGAAGCCCCGTCGTACTTCGCAAAAGCAGGTGCCTTGAACTTGTGTGGGATCACCACCCCAGAAGATAAACCTAGATCTCCGAAATCCAGCCCCGACATATTTTGAATCTCCATGGCACTTAAACGGTCCTCTAGTTGCTTGTACCTGTCTTCAGCAGGAGGGTACTGTTCATCATTGTAATCCGTCTCGTTGTCGGAGACTGCAGGACTAGGAGCCCTTCCCCCTTGGGGACTGTCTTTATCTGCAGAAGAAGTAGCCTGATCAGCCTCATTTTTCAGTGTATTCCCAAACCTCCGTCCAGTGTTAAACAGTGCAGTCCTCTTCTTCTTCTTCTTCTTCTTCTTCAAGAGCAGAGTCTTCAACTCCTGTTTACCTTGGGCTAAGCTCATGACCAGCTCTTGAAACTGGGCGTTCTGGGCCTAGAGGGCCTTGATAGCTTGTTCATTGGATGATTCAGGATTCATGATGACTGTTCAAATAAATAGCGAAGAAGATTAAGCAACCTGTAGAAAAAGGGTACCTGTTATGTATATGATGCAATGAGATGTGCATGATTGATGTTTTCAAAGACAATCGGGATTCAACTTTGTAGATAAAAAAGAAACACACTTCATTAGATTCAAACTTTAAATTGTTCAACAACTTGCCCTTAGGCATTACAAGAATGAAAATACTGAAAAGGAAATAAAAACTGTAAAAGAAACATCCAAAGCTCATTAGTGCTCCCATGGCCTCCTCTTCTCAGTACGGATATAGTTATTCAGGATCCGCTCTTCCTCCAATTGCTTAGTCAGCTTCTGGATATTCTGTTCTTGTTCGTTGAACTTTTCTCGATAAAAATCCTGTTCCTCTTTTAGCTGCGCCCAAGATCTCTTTAGTGTATCAACATCAGTGGGTATCTGAGGAGGGAGGACAGTTGGAGGAACCCCGTCTTCATCAGGAAATTCAAGAATGATAGGCCTGACAGCTTCGTATGGCATACCTAACTTCTGAGCACGGACGCGGACCCATCTGCAGTAGGGTTCCATTGGTAGAGAAGTCTTTGATCCTAACTCATGTGGGTCAGCTTTGTGAATTTTGTCCCAAGCCTTGATAAATCTTCGGTGCAGCTCGTCACTTTCTACCTGAAACTCAAAACTGATGTGAGGCACCAACATCTCATGAGGCCCTGCTCTTCTGGCTCTTCCAAACTGACGGAGAGCTAAACATGGATTATAAGAGATTCCTCTCTGGGTACCGATCAATGGAACATTAGGATATTCTCCGCAACGATCAATAATGGCTACCTCATCCAAACCTCTGAGAGTCCAAATGATGTCCTTATCAGTGAGAGACATTAACCTATGAGCCCAACCCTTTCCTTCTTCATTCTTCAGCACGAACTTAGAAAGGTGCGAAATAAACCACCTCACTAACAAAGGAGCACAACACCATGGAGTTCCCCGTCTTCGGGTAGTACGAGCATAGAGTTGTTGTAGGATATCACCCAAGAGAGTGGGTACAAGGTTCCAAGAGATGAAGATCCTTATGGAGTCGACATTAATAAAGGTATCAGGATTTAGAAACAATACCAGGCCATAGATTAAAAGAGCCAGAATATCTTCGTACGCCTTGAAGTCTAAGTCATTCCAGAAACTAGTAGCTTTGCCAACCAGAAACTTAACCAAAAAGCCCTTAACTCCACTTCTAGTTTCCCAGTTAGCCATTACCTCTTCTTTGGTCAAGGGAAGGGCTGCAACAATCTCTTCAGGCCTAAGAGTCTTCTCCCAACCAGTGAATGGAGTCTGCTCCAAAACAGGAAAACCAAGCAAATCAGAGAATTCTTCCAGGGTAGGGACCAGCTGGAAGTCTTGAAAGGTGAAGCAATGATACAAGGGATCATAAAACTGGGTCAGGACACTCATCAGTTGTTGGTCCCATTTTGAAGTGACTAACCCAAGGAGAGAACCATGCCTCTTGATGAAGGAAGTAGTGTTTGGAACCCTATCAACTAATTCCTTGAGCAAAGTAGGTGTTTGAACAAAGTTGAGCCGGATAGTATTCCTACGCACGGGCATCATGATGTCCTACAAAACAGAGCAAAGATGAAACCCTCTCGTCTTTGAAATGGGCCAGTCCTTATGCAGGATGCATGCAATGGTATGATGGTATAATGTTATGATAAAGCACACCACAAGTATTCACAAAGGCAAGCATGATAAGGCACACAAGTCACACAAGACAACCCTTAGGGTTTAGGCCAGCATGAAGTTTTGAAATTCCGGGAATGTCACAGACTCAGGATGTCTAATGGAACGTTAAGACATCTGATCTGACATTAAGTGCTGTACAGGTAGAAGAGGCTGTACTTTTGATATCTGTTCTACAACAGTCACTGGACTAACATACCAGAGCCAACAACACGCATGTTCTGATTTACTGAAGTTCAGAACAGTTAAGGTTAATCTTACACATTGATGTTACGAGGAATGCTGTGACATCAAACAGATAACCAATACAGAAAGTAAATAACACACAGAATTGTTCACCCAGTTCGGTTCAACCAACCTACATCTGGGGGCTTCCAAGCCAGGGATAAAGTTCACTATTAGTAGTATCAATTCAAAGACCCTACAGCCAACACACCCGTTGACAGCCTTCTCACTTAATCACTACCCAATGACACTTTTACCTAAGATCCAATCCTAGATATGAGACCCCTCTCACTCCCCCTCAATCACCGCAGTGATAACTTTCTACAGTACATAAACTGCTCAGAAGATACACTTCCATTACACATCTTGATCATGCTTAAAAGCTTCAATCAAGTACAATGCATACATCCTTTAACCTACAGGTTTCAAGGAGTATGGTGACCATCCCACAGCCCGGGTGGTTCACAACTAGCCCTAAATGATTACATCTTGTTAATCCGCGATCACCCAAATTAGGTTACAATACTTCTATTTATAACACTCTTTACCCAACTGGATTTTTGGCCTTCATATGACAGCAATGCAGCTTTAACGACCTGCATAAAATAAGCAGAAAACTTCTGCTACAAGTTAGGTCTTCAATCGAGCTTTTCTCCTTATCCTTAGCTTCTGATTGAATCTTCTAGGGCTCCACGTATGCCTTCAATTTTCGCTACTTGTTATGCATTCTATTTGGCAGAATATTCTGCATAACTTTAGGAACA
The DNA here is from genome assembly GCA_948472305.1 of Vicia faba. Taxonomy (NCBI): domain Eukaryota; kingdom Viridiplantae; phylum Streptophyta; class Magnoliopsida; order Fabales; family Fabaceae; genus Vicia; species Vicia faba. Next base: position 254,434,049 of record OX451736.1, on the reverse strand, counting down.
GAACTGCATCAGTCTTGACAGTTCAGTAGCTTGATGTCTGGTATGATGTTATGACATCTCTTGAGACATGTTGTTCCAGATGTTGATCAACATGTTTAGGCATTTACAATAGAATTTTCAGGCTGTTCCTATTGTACATTACATTACATTATTGTTGTTGCTATTTGTTTTACAAGAGATGAGCCAATCCCAAACGAAGGCACTTACAATCTCCCCCTTTGGCTAATTTTGGCTAAAACAAATACAACAATAATACTCACCATTCAGGACCTCTTGAGGCACAGGAGGAAGAGGATGCACCTCATTCCCTTTTAGACCACGAACCATTTCTTGTCACTGATGGTGGAAAAAGAGGACCGTGGGAGATAAACTATCCTTTCAGAGGCATCAGAGAACCTTTAAGGAGTGACCAGAATATCTCCCTTGTAACTCAGAACACAGGTCACAACTGTGTTCATAACTCGGATCACAAGTCACAAAGAAATTCACGCCATTTGAATTTCTGCTGAGTTTGTGACAAGTCTTTGTGATCAAAATTTTGAGTAGCTGCTGCAACGAGGACAGTTTCTAACAGTACTCCTTTCTCCCCCTTTTTGGCCAAAAATTGCCAAAGAAAGCCCTCACAAAACCAGATCCAAGAACAGTTTTCCCAAATCCGTATAAACCCCATGATGGTTGTGAGAGAAAAGAATGTGTGACAAGAGGTTATATAAGGAGATACCAGGTTCAAGAAGATGGTAATATAAAATCTTGGTCAAGGATACCTGTTAAAGCATGTGCATATTTCAGACTGACTGTGCATGTATTTTAGACGTATTTGTTTGTTTCTGCCAATACCACAAAAAGAACCAGTCCTAATTCATGCATAAATTTAGGTCAAAGCAATTCCTGAATAAAATCAGCCTTTGACCCATTTTCGGGACTGAAGATTTATTCCTTCTAGGAAACAGAATACCAATGACGTGGCGAAGTTATTTTCCCGTATTCTTCTTGATTTCCACAAGGTTGCAATGTCGTTGATAATGTCATGACACTTACTTAGACATTACCTTGCATTCTCTCATTTAGGCACAGAGAAGGGCACTTTAACCAGCTAGTAGCAAGAGATTAGCAGCATTACGCATGGCCATCACTCATGCTTTGTGTTGCTGAGATCCAATACACCAGAAGACTCCAACATGCTTCACAGGACATCACAGATTAGTTCTAATACACAAATTTAGATGCCACTTCTATTTCTTGTAGTAAAAGAACCCCTTGAACATATGCTGAATATATCTGATTTACTTCTTCTGATCTTCCATTCACTAGTAGTTGTTGGAGCTAGTGAAGTCTGATTTGCTAGACCAAGTTGCTATTGATAAGATCTGAATCTTCCAAATTGCTCCAAAAGTATCAGGACTGCCACTTATGATACTTTTAAGAATCTCTGAGATTTTCTTCCTAACCCCAGTCCAATAACAAGAGCAATTCTTCAATCTCCTATTGTTGAGACATTATCCATGACTTCACTTAGAAGTTCACAATGTCATATTATCAGAACACATAAACATCAGCATACCACTGCCCTCTTCTGACTTCTGATCTTCAGATTAAGTCCAACATTACAGATACAGAGTCTCCCTTCAATGTATATTGTAATTGGGAAAAGTGCAACACTCAGTGACTTCCCTTGTTAAGGCCAATCAAAACACTGGCGTGGAAACCAGCAGCACTAGCTCTGAGGTGGTAACTTCAAGCACCCTGAACTAGTCTTAGAATAGTAAGGACATTTCTGATTCATGCCCTAGCACTTCCACACTTATCATGACTCTCATGAAACCAACCTCCAACCTTCTTAGTGTGCTTACAAGCTTTACTAAGATTTAGACTTTCTAGAAGTATTATCCTTTGATCATGTCATCCTTCTGTATAGTATATTTACTAGTAGTTGCTAATACTAGTAAATTCTTCAGACCACAACAGTAGTTATGCGTTTTTAAGCATACTACTTTTAAACACAAGTAGAATCTACTTATTCCAAACCAACAATAGAACTGCCACACTAGAATATTAAGATTCACAGTTCCAAGTCTCTGCCACGGACTTCTAACAATAAATGATGTTACAGCATGGACCTATCTGCTTGGATTCTGAAGTTAACAACCAGGGGATTGATGCCCTTTTATATTCCCCATAAGAAAGGTATGATTACTCACCAGAATATTCTTAGAGAGAAATAAACTCTCTACCAAGTTCTGAGAAATAGGTTCAGAATACAGCCTTGCATACATATTAGATAAACAATTAGTCTCCCATCAAAGTGCTTATATCTTTATGCAAGATCCTAGTGAATACTTAGTCTCCCGTCAAAGTATTCATTATTAGTTAGATTATGCCATCTTCTCAAGGTAGGGTAATTATTCTAACAATCTTCTGCTCCATGCATGAAGAACCACAACAACCACATAACCATGCAGCAACTAGCATGGATCACCTTCACCTTGTCTGCTGACCCTTGAACAGTACAAAGGAGTTAATTGTACCATACTCCTGTAGACAAGAGCAAACCCAGTTGTTTACATAAATGAACTTCAAGTAAGAAGAGGATCTTCTCAGGAACCCATGATCTTTTGAAGATAACTCCTCCTTGCTGCATACAACTAGCAAGTTCATCCTAGGTGATGAGGATGACTTGTCAAAGTGCATATATCCACCATTTGACTTTGGTCCAGGATGTCAAGACATTTTGTATGACATGTCTTTCAAGATCTTCAGGTTAAGGACTCCCCCTGAAACTCAGCTCAGATCTTTGTAGAGAATTAAGTGAATTCTCCTTCACATGCTGCAGTTTATGTGATTGGTAGACATAACCTGTTCTATTCCTATCTTCCTTGGAAATCACTAAGATCATGAGAAATAAACTCAAGCATCTTATAGAACAAGGTAGGATGAACTCCTTTTCACATCAGCTTGATCATACTACTCCCTCTGAACAAACTGTTATCCAACTTCCCTAGAGCTCTTTACTTTAGACACATAGTAAGTACTCTTTATTTGGAATTTGCCACAGGTTCCAAATTAAGAGTCCTTAGTTTGCTTGCTGTACAAGTTTCAGGTTGCCACATTCTGTAGCTTGTACTAGAAGAAACTTCATTATCAATCTGGGACTTATCTGTCTTTCCTCAACAACTGATGTCTTCAACAGTTGTGATGTTGTACATTCTTTATCATCACAAGCTTTAGAACTTTTGATTCTGATTTCCACATCATTTATTCAATTAGAATTATCTAATCACACTAGGCTGATTACTTCTTCATGCTTGCTAAGCATATTTACTTGGCTGAAGACACAGTAATGATTTCCATCATCCACAGCTTTAAAGTCCTTTTAAGTGCATTTAGCTCAACACATATACTCCCTTAAACTCACAACTGGAGTAGATGACCTGTTGATTGTGTCCTGATCAATTATTTCAAAACAGATGTCTCCTCTTCCAGATCAGGAGTAGGTTCCAAACATATGTACTCACATTACATGTGTTTAGCACCCAGAACATCTGTTCTTCAACTGGCAGTTGCATGATGTTCTAACATCCTTAAGAACATTAGTTCCATCTTCTTGGAACACATCATCCTTGATAATCTACAAGGTCTTCAAGTAGCTTGCAGACGCATATGAGAATCATTGACCAATTGATACTCATCAACAACATTCTGTTGAAAATAATAGCCCTAGAGTTCTTCTTTCACTTTTAGGGGTTGTATCAGAAGCTATGCAGCGGAATAGCAGTCCTTCACCAGAACTTACACAGTGCTTACTCCATATAGCAAGCATGACACATAAGGATTGAAAATAAATCAATCCCACAAGTTGTTCGCTTCTTCACCGAACAACTTTCTAGACCCAACTCTACAGCCCTGTTAAAAAGAAGGCTTTATAAACACATATGTTTCCTTATCAATATTTCACTCCCGCATGAAAATTTTGATAATATTCTTCTCTGTGCTGAATACAGGTTGAACAATGCACTCCAAAATCTTCACTCCCGCATGAGGCCTTTGAAATTGTTCAAACACTTTCATCATAGCTGATCTAGTTTCTCCCAAATTGGTCCATCCCCCACTCCTAGGGACCAAACAATATGAACACTACTGGTTCAAACAATATTCTACCTTGTACACAATCGGAAAGTATCCCCCATGGATCTCATCCAGAGTCAGACAGGATGCCTGCTCTGATACCAATTGAAATTCCGGGAATGTCACAGACTCAGGATGTCTAATGGAACGTTAAGACATCTGATCTGACATTAAGTGCTGTACAGGTAGAAGAGGCTGTACTTTTGATATCTGTTCTACAACAGTCACTGGACTAACATACCAGAGCCAACAACACGCATGTTCTGATTTACTGAAGTTCAGAACAGTTAAGGTTAATCTTACACATTGATGTTACGAGGAATGCTGTGACATCAAACAGATAACCAATACAGAAAGTAAATAACACACAGAATTGTTCACCCAGTTCGGTTCAACCAACCTACATCTGGGGGCTTCCAAGCCAGGGATAAAGTTCACTATTAGTAGTATCAATTCAAAGACCCTACAGCCAACACACCCGTTGACAGCCTTCTCACTTAATCACTACCCAATGACACTTTTACCTAAGATCCAATCCTAGATATGAGACCCCTCTCACTCCCCCTCAATCACCGCAGTGATAACTTTCTACAGTACATAAACTGCTCAGAAGATACACTTCCATTACACATCTTGATCATGCTTAAAAGCTTCAATCAAGTACAATGCATACATCCTTTAACCTACAGGTTTCAAGGAGTATGGTGACCATCCCACAGCCCGGGTGGTTCACAACTAGCCCTAAATGATTACATCTTGTTAATCCGCGATCACCCAAATTAGGTTACAATACTTCTATTTATAACACTCTTTACCCAACTGGATTTTTGGCCTTCATATGACAGCAATGCAGCTTTAACGACCTGCATAAAATAAGCAGAAAACTTCTGCTACAAGTTAGGTCTTCAATCGAGCTTTTCTCCTTATCCTTAGCTTCTGATTGAATCTTCTAGGGCTCCACGTATGCCTTCAATTTTCGCTACTTGTTATGCATTCTATTTGGCAGAATATTCTGCATAACTTTAGGAACAGAACTGCATCAGTCTTGACAGTTCAGTAGCTTGATGTCTGGTATGATGTTATGACATCTCTTGAGACATGTTGTTCCAGATGTTGATCAACATGTTTAGGCATTTACAATAGAATTTTCAGGCTGTTCCTATTGTACATTACATTACATTATTGTTGTTGCTATTTGTTTTACAAGAGATGAGCCAATCCCAAACGAAGGCACTTACAAGTTTAGGTATTACCCTCTTTCATTTTTGTTGGTTAAGACATGTCCTATCAAAAGTAATCGGGTTCTAGAGGATCTCAATATCATTGAATACCCTCAATCGGTCATAACTCCAGCATCACAATCTTTTCTTGCGGCCAGAACCATCGTGAGAGTTTAGCCTCAATGAGTGTAGCATACTGCTACTGTTCTATAGCCAAGTTTGGTCAATTTAGGGTTCTAAGGTCGGTTGGTGTTTAATGACTCCTTAGAAGACCCATATTCCCCTCGTTGCAACACAAGGGATATCGGTACAGACTAAGGTGTCACAACAACATAGCCACTGTTTCACCCATGTCGGTCTATGCCGGACAGGTCCCTCACAGCTTATGCTACCTAAAAGGGTATTCCCCAGATCCGAGTTAGGATCTATGAAACTCCGATGCAAAGCCCACAAATATAAAAGCAAACAAAGCAAACAATTGAAAACATGTAAATGATCTAACCCTAAGGTAACCCCACTTTTAAGTTAATCCCCAGCAGAGTCGCCAGTTCTGTGATACGGTGGGAGAACTGACTTGAGGTTTTGCGTTTGTTTTCGCAAATGTTTCGGTTGAGCAAGAGTCGCCACCGACTTTTTATTTTATCCTAAAGAAAGGTTAAAAAGCACAGCAAAAACCTTTGAGATGTTTTCTTGGGTTCGGGGAGTAGATTATAGAAAGGGAAGGTATTAGCACCCTTTCTATCCATGGTTATCCATGGGCTCTTAGTTACTTGCTTAAATCAACTTGCCTTGATTTTCAATTGTTTGAAATGGTGCTTTCAATTGTTTGAAATGGTGCTTTCAATTGTTTGAAATGGTGCTTTGTGTGTGGATTTGAAAATGTTTTGCAAAGAGGCCATTTGTTGTGGCAACCTTTGTAATGATCCATGTTTGGATGTATACAAAGGTGTATATCTTTTGAAAGGTTTTTAATGTTTTTGAAAGTTGTTTTGAAAGTGTGTTGTGATGTGTGTTTTGAAAAATAGGCAAGTGTTTTTGTTTTGCAAGTTGGCAAGTAACCAAGAGTTGTGTCTACTCCTAAATTTCTCAAAGATCTTTGCTATGTTTTAACCCTTTTAACAATTTTGTTCCACCATTGTATTTGGTGGACAATCTTGTGTTAGGATTTGAACGGGACAGGCGCGGGTCATCGTTTAGACCATGATTGCAATGGTGCCAAGTGTCTTTGGCAATTTTGCTTGAAGGGACTATGATCATTTTTGATTAGGCAACTTTCGAAAGCGTCATCGAGGGACTTATGATCATTTGAATTGTTTTGCCAAAGAAACTCAACATGCAACATGGCCCATTATTGAAGGCAACAAGTGGAGTAACCCTAGGGGTGCAAGTGTGATTGGTGTTGTCCATTTTCATGCTTTGTTATCTCTGAATTAGGTCAAGCTATTTGTTGATTTTTGCATACCAAAACCCTAAGTCTATCATGGCATATTTAGAAAGCTTTTAAATGCGAAATTCAAAGTCCTAAGTTATTATAAAATAGTCATGGGGATGAGGATACAAATGTTCAAATGGGGATGAGACTTAATAGGAGAGGAGTGTCCAATATTTACAACCAAATCGAAATAAATTGCAAATATAAAATGTATCAAATGTACAAGTGTATATGTAAATGTATTTGTGTAAGTGTGTGATTATTTACAAGTAAAATAAAAATAATAAAGAAAAGTTAATTTTTGAATATTTTCATGTTTAGGGCAAAACCCTAATTTTACTAAATAAAAGGTATTAATTATTTATTATATACAATATTTATTAATTATGTATAAAAAATAAATAAAAAAAGAAGTATATTGTAAAAAAGTATTTTTGAGGTTAAATATTAATAAAAAATGAAAATGTATTATTTTTATGTTTTTATCCTAAATATTCTAATAAATATATAAGTATTTATCTTATTTACTAAATATATTAAATATGTACAAAAATAAAATATTTATTATTTACAAAAAAAAGTATATTTTTTATAAAATGTTTTCAAAAGATAAAATAAAATAAAATCAGAAAATAAAATGTATTTGGGATTATTTTTGTATTTTGAATAAAAGAGGTATTTATTTATTTATATGTATAAACTCAAATAAAACAAACAAAATTCAAATAAAATGCAAAAATGGTTGAAAAAAAGTTTTTAATATTTTTTATGTTTTATCAAAAAATAACAAGTCAGAATAAAAAAGAAAAAGTCAAAAAATGATAAAAATAAACACAATGGGCCAAGGGGGGTGCAAGTGGAAAATGAGTGGTGCAAATAGAAAGAACAACACAGGCCCAGCCCAAAGAGGTTGTCTTCAACCTCCAGACAGTTTTGTTTGAAAATTCGCGCGCTTCCTTGCTTCAACAACAACTCCTGATTCTTTGATTTTCAGCACAAACTCATAACATAAAAGATGTCAAGCATCAAACCACGAATCCATACATACCAAGAACTTGATCTAACTCTCAGAAATGAGAGAGAATTTCTCCTCCCCCAATTCCTGACCTAGTTTTTTTTCAGATGTTCAGATTCAAAATACTCTTAGCACACATAATATAAATGAAAAGTAACTATATGGATGGCTTCAGGGCTATGATTAGAACATGTTTTCTTCACAAACTTAAACCTAACTATGCCTGGATAGAGAGATAGAAGTTCAAAAACTTACTTGTTCAGCTTGATTTGTGTATGACAATGGAGGCACTTTCAAGGCAATGTGAGAACTTGTACAGCTTGCTTGAAGTTCAGGGATGCTTCTCCAATGCTTGGTGTGCTTTGAATCTTGCTGAATCACTCCATGGAAGTCAACCTGCAAGAGAGAAAAATGAAAATGGAAAACTATGCTATGGCTGTTACAGTCTGTATCTAAGGTTGGGGATATCTTGTATGGATGTTATTGAATGTGTTTGAGGTGGTTTGGATGAAAACGCTCGAGGGAAATGAATTGTGGAAGTCAATATGCAGAAGATACTCTATTTTGCCACAAAACTGTGTTTTGATGAATGAGGGAGTCTTTAGGATGGCTTGGTCGTGTTTTAGGTTACTTGAGGAGTATGGAATGTGTTCACAATGTTGGCTTAGGCTTGTGTTGACAGAAATGTCTGTTGTTGTTGTGTTTGCAAAGTTACTTCCAATGTAAGCAAAAGTTGTCAAGTTGGTTTACAAGTTTATGCAGGCCCCCTAAACATGCTGCCTCAATCCCTCTTGATCAGTGTGATTAGTTCCTGAACTTGTGCCTAGAAGATATGCATTGTACTTCTTTGATTCATGTTTTGACATAAAGCCATACTTTACAAGAATAGATAAGTTGCTTTTTCCATTTATGGCTTAATTCTTCATGTAATGTCCAAATGCACAAAATAATGCTAGAACACAATGGATTAACATTTAATTATTGAGTGTAAATGAGATTAGAGGCCTGTAACTAGCTTGCACATGCTGATTTCAAAAATGCCTAAGTGTATGAACATGAAAATGGCTCATGAACAAAGTGACTTTTGCCCATATTGCCAAATTCGATTCTCCCTAACCACAAGGGTGTTTGAGAAGTTCTTGGACAATTTGGAAAGCTTGGAATGTGTAATACAATCCATCTTTGTAATGCAAGTTGAAATTCCAAGTGGAAGCATGTGAAAAGTGGCCATGAAGTTGGGTAAAAATCCTGCCTAAAATAGGTCAAAAATTTTCTAAGTTAAGAATGTTTTTGCACCCCTATTCCAAAAATCATAACTTGAGCTAAAAGCTCCTTTTGAGGAAACTTTGTGAATCAAAGTTGTAGATTTTGCAATGGACTACAACTTTCATGTTTTGAGTTTTTTTTGAATCCATTTGCATCTTGATGAAAAAATGGGACAAAGTTAGGAAAAAATTAGGAATTTTCATAACTTAGAAAATTTTTAAGTCATGAAATTTCTTCATTTCAAACCCTAATTTGTGATTTTTGATTTCTTGATGAACAAGTTTCATAATTTGACATGTCTTGATGAAAAATGGATCTTGGCACTTGATTTTGACCAAAAAGTCAAAGTTTGACTTTTCAGTATACAGTCAAATCTGCTCAGTTGACTGGAAAATCCATCTGTCAATCTTGTGTATTTGGGATCTTTTGAATTTGTTGAACATGTCAAGACAATTCCATGGGGTCCTTGAGTCCATATGTGAGCTTGTTTTGTCATTGGTTAGGCCAAACAGTCAAAAATTGCCTTTGTGCAGTCAAAACCCTAAAAAAGACCATTTTGCCCTTTTGGTGATCTGATCAAATTTCTTGTGGAATTGTGATCCAAACTTGATCAAATGGTCCATATGAGTTCATAATGTTGATGTGGGTCAAGAATCATGAGGTTTGACTGTCAATTGACCACAGTTGACTTTTTCCCCAATACAGCTGATTTCTAGGTCAACTGTCCAATCGACTGGGCAAAGATTGGAATCAAGGCTTGAAACTTGGTATGGATAAACTTGTGAGTCCAACATGAAGCATGAAAATCACTTTGGGCCTTTTAGGTCAAAACATCTTTGTGCAAACTCAAACCCTAATTTGAGTCAACAGTGCAAGGAGGAGTCTTGAGCAGAGTAAACCCTAACTTGTTCTTGAGCTCCAAGGGTCTTGTGATGAGAAAATATTGAGGAAATGGGAGGGCAAATTTTGGGGTACAACAATTTTCAACAATTATTAATCAATTTACCTCATATTAAAATTCTATCTATCCTTAGTGTTTTAATTACTCTTTTTTCAAATTCTACACACTAACTCCAAATCTATTTTTTTATTATTAAATATATTTTGTTAAAACGGTCGAGTATTATCTCACCAAAAAAAATGGTGGAGTATGATTAACCACAATTAATCATATTTATATAATATAATTTAGATTTTATATTAAATAATGTTTTGTAACTTCTAAATATATATTAATTTATATTTATATTAATATCTTTATTACTCTTTACAAATACATACTTTTTTTCATTATCTTTATGTAATCATCTTTTCACACACGTATCTATACTTAGTCATCTCATCATGCACGATATTTTTTCAAATTACATTATTTTAATTAATCAAAATGACAAACAATAGTTAATATTGAAAACATATCATCAATATCATCCATTTTGTATTTTTATTTTACATGATTGTTAAAACGGAATTTAACCATCATTAATCAATTTACCTTATAATAGAATTCTACGTATCCTCAGTTTTTATAATTTTTCTTTTTTCAAATTTCTACACACTAACTCCAAGTCAATGTCTTTTATTACTAAATATATTTTTGTTAAAAAGGTCGAGAATTATCTCACCAAAAAAAAACTGTGGAGTATGATTAACCATCATTAATCATATTGATATAATATAATTCATATTTATATTAATTAACATTTGTAACTCTCAAATATATATTAATTTATATTTATATTATTATTTGTTATTTTTTATAAATACTTCTTTTATTATTTTAATTTGTCATATATTGACATACACGTATTTATATTTAATCATCTCATCGCACATGATAATTTTTCAAACAATTATATTATTTGAATTAGCTAAAAAAATAATTGTTAGTATTGAAAACATGTCATATATTATATTTTGTATTTCTATTTTACATGATTAAATTTATATTTTATTGTTGATTTGTTGATTTTAAGTGGCAAGATTGAAATTAACTTAAACGTTAGAGTAACACATCCATGAATTATACCTGGTCGCATAAATCCAGTACAAAATGAAAGTCTTCATTTATTTTTATTTATTCACATTGCATACAATGAATAAATAGATATGTTGACAAACTGACAAACCAATGGTATATCCTATAAAATTTTATCCGATAGATCACACTATCGTATTTTATTCAATTTTTTTTCTCAAGAACCGTTTTAACCTCCACGATTTAAATTTTTATTTATAATTTATCTTTTCAACCTTTTTTTTGTCATTTATTTTTTTATTTTTTCTTTCGATTGTTAATATAGTGGATAGGAGTTGCCTTTCCACTATTGTAATGTTAACTAAGATTGAATTTATAATAAAAAAATTATATTTTTTATTATTAAGATGTAATTGAGTTTATTATTAATTTAAATATTAATATTAATATAGTATAAATCAATTTAATGTTATATTATTATAATAAATTCATAGTATTAAAGTTGTTTATATTACGTTAGTTTAATGGTTTTAGTTCATTTTTTAAGTTGACTGTATTAAGACAATTATATTGATATTTATTTATTTTTTGTTTAATATTATAGATCAATTAGATATTGTCGGAGATTTAAATGTTTACTTAATGAAACATGAGTGATATAAAAAAAATGATATTTTTTATAATATTTAATATTACTATAATAAATTTATGGCATTTAACATGTTTATATTATATTATATTATTTTATATTTAAGATTTTTATTCATTTTTTAAGTTAAAGAAATTATAATTTAAGATTTATATTATATTATATTGTACTATAATATTAATAATTTTAATTCACTTTTTAAGTTGATTTATATTATATTATATTACATTATTATATTATAAATTTATGATTTATTATTGTAAATCAAAGAAGTTACAATTTGAAATCTTTAAATATATATATATATATATATATATATATATATATATATATATATATATATATATATATATATATATATATATATATATATATATATATATATATATATATATATATATATATATGAATGAATTTTTGAATGATATTGATTTTCGTGTAATAACTTCTTTGATTTATAAAATTCCACAAAAAACACTATAATATAAATTTATAATATTGATTATTATTATTATTATTATTATTATTATTATTATTATTATTATTATTATTTAACTATATTTACTAAAATATATATTTTTTATTTAAAATAATATTTAAGATAAAAATTCAAATTAATTTTGTGCAAAGCACGGGTCCTATATCTAGTTTATATATAATTGGAAAGTATAGGATGTAGGGTTTACAACTAAGATTTATGTTGAATTAATTTAACATAATTTTGTTCAATTATATAAATATAAATATGTGTTAACAATAGTTATGATTATCTTTTACTTATCATTCAAGTGAAGTTGTAGGTTTGAATTTCCCACCATTTTATAAATTTCATTTAATTAATCAATAATTTTTGACATATAATTGAAACAATTTTTAACTTCAGAAAATAAATAATTTAAAATTTTATTTAGTTTTTTTTTTATTTTGTTTTTAATATAATAATCTATTATTATTAGAATAAAAAATTAAACCAAAAAAATGGAATTTTTTTTATGAATAACCATGTATTAAAAAAAAATTGCAAATAACCGCGTTTCGGAAAAAATTACGCAAATAACCATGTTTCATATGACTCTCCAAAGGAGGAGCCATCTGAATTGGCGCATGCATCCATTTTTTAAGGGAAGGCGCCATCTCACTTGGCGCCTATGTGCTTAGGGCATGCCCTAAGCCAAGTGAGATGGCGCCTAGGTGTTATTTTAGGGCAAAATTTGATTTTTTTTGTCCGGTGCATTGCGTGTTGGATACAGATCAACAAAATGGACTTTTTATTATAAAAAAATAATTACATCCAACTGTATTACATTAAAATAACAGATAAAAAAACAGATAAAAAAACGGATAAAAAAATACAGGAAAAAAAAACAGATAAATCAGTGATCCCCCGAAACCCAGTAATGACCCCCGGTTCCGCATCCCCGTCCTCGTCTTTCTCGTGCTGGGTGTCATCGCGTTTCCTGCTGCGGTAGGGGCGATGGCCCATCGAAGTCAATGCGGTCTGGATCCATAAAATCAGTCAGATCTCTATATCTAGAAGATCCGCTTTGGTACAGTCGGTTACCCATACCCTCAAAGTTTGGTCGTGTTGGCGGTGGGTGGGGTTCCATAGTGGGTCTGTAGCATTGATCGTCTGAGTACGGTGGGTAGAAAGGAAATGGATCTTGGGGTGTTTGGTATTGAGGATGTTGGGTGGTTTGGTGATATTGTGGTTGGTGGTAGGTTGGGTCGGTTTGTTCGTAATCTTCCGACATTCCCATATCAGTCTAAGGCTGGATGTTGAGGGGCCCATATTGGGATATACGGAAGACTGAAATTGTGTGTGGGGTATGCGGGTGTGTTGGTATTGTGATTGGTATTGTGGTTGGGTGTGAGGCATATCAGGGTATTGGTAGTGTGGTGGTGATTATGGTTGGTTGTGTGGCATTTGAGTGTAATTGTGTTGTGGTGGGGACTGTGGTTGGGTGTTTGTGGGTCTGTTTCTTCTTGGGGGTTGGTGGGAGGTTGATGGGTTTTGGGTTTGTTGTTGGGGAAACGAGGGTTGTGCCCATTGTGTGCGTGGGTCAACCAAGTACCTTGGACGAGACATGTGCATTTCAGGGTTACTAACCGACATGTACCAAGACAAATATTGATCTGTGTGTCACATATTACCTTGATTAAGGAAAACCGAGAATTGCAAGACATAGCGGTGACGCCTCTGCCACATCTTACACCATTCCGGAGCGAAGTCTTTCCAGTTGGTAAGACCCCACTGGGCGTCGACCCTTTTAAGATGCCATGGGGACAAACAAGTTGGATCACTTGGTATCTCTTGATGCATTCCGAACTGCATCTTCACACGGTCGCTGTGGTGCATCTCCACAATGTTGAACCGAATGATTGCAGTCTTCGCGGTCCAAGTTGTTGCATCCTCCGGGTTTGGATCATGGCCCAAACCCAAATATGGTCTCCAGACGAACTGCGATAAAATTTATATCAGGTTAACGCAAAAGTAATGTATAAATAATTTAAATGAAGAAAAGTTAAAAAGCTACGACGTACGTCATCCGGGCCTAAGTGATCCAACAGATTATGGTATAGTGCGACATTGAATCTTGGATTCTTTCCGTAATCCATACCCCTCACGCAGTACCTAAAGGAAATGAAAAACATTTTATTCTTAGCATATATTTGGGGAAGAGATGAATAGTAATAAATGATATAACTTGATGACTTACTTTGTTGCGTACGGGAAACCGAAAGTGTTGTTGTTGAAGGGGTTTAAGGACTCCATCCTCCACCAACCCCAGGCTTGTAGTAAAAAAGCGCACCCATAAAATGTACATTTTTCCTTGACTGCATTTTTGCACAAGGAACTGTATAGGTGGGCTAAAACTGTAGAACCCCAACTATATTTTCTTGTTTTTTCAAAAAATTTTAGTAAATGTAAATACATAAAATGTACACTATTTCCCGTACTTTCGGGAAATAAAAAGGTATCAAATAGTGTCATAAGATAAGTTCTGACTTTTACTACCCTGTCATTCTCGGAGGAATTTTCGTTTAATTCCAAACTTGCATAATGACTTTTCAGCTCAGTGAGTAGTATTCCCTGACCTCTCGCACCACCACCTTCTACCATATCCCTGCTCAACAGTTCTTCACACTGAGAGTTGGGTTGTTGAACCGACCCGTTCACGGCCTTACCGTCGACAGGGAGACCTAGTAGCATGTACACATCCTCTAGCGTGATGTTACATTCACCTATTGGTAGGTGAAATGTATGGGTCTATGGTCTCCACCTTTTCAACATTGTAAGAATGAACTTCGAGTCAATGGCGCAGTTGGAGATCTTTATGACATGTCCAAAACCTTCATATTCCAGATATGGTACGATAAATGGTTCGGGAGCCAGGTAGTTGTGAGAACGGATTCTGAATCTTTTTGTGTCCTGAGTTCATAATGTAACATGTGTAAGATTAAGTAAGATGAACAACGCATTATCTAAAGTATGAAAAATGTATAACCAAAATAGAAACTTACAAATGCGGCAATGTTTTCCCTTGTGCCTCTGTGAGTATTGCCCATTGTTAGAAGAGCCATTATTTAAAATGCTTGAGATTATGAAAGACTTAGTAAGAAATAGAGAGTATGAAAGACTTAGAAAGTGTAAGAGATTATGAAAGATTTCGTAGAAGAGAGTGAGACTTGTGTGGGTGTGAGAGATGTATGATATGGTATGTACTTATAGGCAAAAAAATTTCATATAGTGGTTGCTGGTGCTTGCATGCATGCGAAGTGTCACTCTTGCAGGCTAGGTGGAAGCCTAGGGGGTTACATATATGCATGCATGCATGTACAAAAAATGAAAGGTGTCACTCTTGCAGGCTAGGTGGCAGCCTAAGGATGTATCACGATTAGACAGTAAGGGAGGCGCCATCGAACTTGGCGAAAGAGTACAAAAATGAATGGTGTCGCCATCCCAATTGGCGAATAAGAGGTGTCCTTTGTTGCAGGCTAGGCTCAGGCTACGTGACAGCCTTTGGGATGCCTTTCCTGAATGCATGTAACCCCATTGGAGGTGATGGGAGGAGACTTACAACATACAGTATAGGTGCAGAGTAGGCGCAGGCTAGGTGGCAGCCTAGGGGGTTACATATCTGCATGCATGTATCACGATTGGACAATAAGGGAGGCGCCATTGGACTTGGCGAAAGAGTACAAAAATGAATGGTGTCGCCATCCCAATTGGAGAATAAGAGGTGTCCTTTGTTGCAGGCTAGGCTCAGGCTACGTGATAGCCTTTGGGATTCCCTACATGTAACACTATTGGCAGCCTTGGGGGTTGCATCCTTACTTAATTGAAATTTTTAGTCTTACGTTTATCATAACATTGATTCACTTAATCTGTCAAATCTTCCAACCTTCAAACGTTCTTACAATCAAACCTTCAAACCTTCAAACAATCAAACATATAAACTTTCGAATAACTCATAAAGTTCAAACATTCCAACCTTCAAACCTTACAACATTCAAACCTTCATACAATCAATAAACTTCAAACATTCCAACCTTCGAATCACTCATAAAATTCAAACATTCCAACCTTCAAACCTTCAAACAATTCTACGCAATGGCCTCTGCACCACAATTTGTCGTCAAAGCACATTTCAACGGTGAGACATACATTTGTCCCACCGCTGGGTTTTTGTTTAGAGACACAGACAACATCTGGTTTCTCTTAAACGGGAAAGCCAATTTCTCGTACTTCAAAAAAAGATTGGAGGCCAAACTTGAACGAGGCCCGGTGTCCCAGATATTTTATTAGAATCCAGTTTTTTTTGGAAACAACCAAGTAATTTTTTATAAGGTTGAAGTTCAAGATGACGAGGATCTCCAGAATATGTTTTCCAGCCATGTCTATTCTGGGTACGACTCTATTGAGTTGTACGTTATGTTGCGAGAGCCTCAGGTGACACAAGAGGTTGATCCTTTGGAGAATGAACAAGCTGAGGTAGATGCAGTTGATGATGAAGAAGAAGATGACGAGTTAGAGTTTGATGAAATGGTGAATGATGATTCGTACGATGATGGCATCCCTAGTATTCCTGCAAACGAAATCTACACACCACCTCCGCACATGACAAACTTCAACATGGGCGGAGATGAACCTTCTACTGACTTATTTTTCAATCCGTATATGCAGTCGGATGAAAATTTAAAAGAGAAGGACAAGTCTTGTAACAGAGAGGAATGCATCAGGGCCATTAAAAAATTCCACATGCTCAACTCGGTTGATTTTAAGGTGGACCGTGTCAACCCGGAAAGGTACAAGATCAAGTGTGTCCACCCTGACTGTATGTTCAAGTTGACCGCATCATACAGATTAAGGGGTGACTGTTGGGTCATAGGTTCCATGACTACCCACACTTGTGTAAGTTCCACTCAATCACAGGACCACCGAAAACTCAACTACGATCTCATCTGTCAAGAAATCCTACCCCTGGTCAGCAACGACCCATCTTTGAAGGTGAAAACAATCATCTCCCACATCACCACGGTTTTTAACTACACTCCGTCTTACCGTAAGGCGTGGTTAGCAAAGACTAAGGCGATTGAAAGGGTGTACGGAAACTGAAAGGAGTCATACCAAGAACTTCCCCGCTACCTGAATGCACTCAAGACGTATTCTCCATGTAGTGTTTACGTTCTGGAAACAGTGCCAGCATACGCCCAAGATGGTAGTCTACTAAATGGCAACGGAATATTCAGTCGCGTGTTTTGGGCATTTCAACCATGCATCACAGGGTTTGCATCATGCAAACCAATTATAAAAATTGATGGGACTTGGTTGTATAGGAAGTACAAAGGCACGCTACTGATGACAGTTGCACAAGATGGCAACAACAACATTTTCCCTATTGCCTTTGCCCTTGTCGAGGGGGAGACCGGTGGTGCTTGGAGATTTTTCCTGAAAAATCTGCGGACACACGTGGCTCCTCAACCAGATCTCTGTTTGATCTCGGACAGACATGCCTCCATTGAAAGTGCCTACAATAATCCTGCAAACGGTTGGCATGACCCTCCTTCTACGCATGTCTATTGCGTTAGGCATATCGTCCAGAATTTCTCGAGGGAGATCAAGGACAAAACATTGAGGAAAGCGGTTATGAATGCGGGATATGCATTGACACAACCCACATTCAAATATTACCGCAACAAGATTCGTTTGTCAAATCCGGAAGTCGATAGGTGGATCGACAATATTCCGGTGGAAAAATGGACTAGGTCATACGATAATGGCCAAAGATGGGGGCATATAACAACGAATCTTATTGAATCAATGAATGGGGTATTCAAAGGCATACGAAACCTCCCAATCACTACCTTGGTAAAATCTACATATTTTAGGATGGCTGCATTATTTGCCAAAAGAGGTGAAATGTGGAATGCAGTGTTGCAATCTGGACAACTATGGAGTGAAAGCTGCATGAAATACATTAAGGCTGAAAGTGCTAAAGCCAACACTCATATGGTTATATGGTTTGACCGACACAGCCACAACTTCATTGTGAAAGAGACAATCGACCATAATGAAGGCCTGCCAGGATAAGAATATAGGGTCATGCTACCTTCTCAATGGTGCGATTGTGGCAGGTTTCAAGCATTTCGTATGCCTTGCTCTCATGTCATTGCCGCTTGTGCTCATACCCATCAAGACGCGCTGCAACTTCTGTCAAACATTTACAAATCTGAAACGTTGCTCAACGTTTACAACAACAACTTTCCTTTGGTAGCAAAACCAGATTATTGGTCTGCATACAACGGCAAAATAGTGTGGCACAATGACCAAATGCGAAGGAACAAGAAGGGTCGTCCCAAAAGTAAGCGCATCACAACAGAAATGGACGATCTTGACAGGTTGGAAAGAAAGTGTGGTTTATGCCGTCAGGTCGGACACAATCGCAAAAACTGTCTGAATCGGGTGTTTGCCTCGACCACATAAAAATTGTAATACATAAAATCTTTCCTTAATTGTGTTGTAAACATTTGGGTTTTCCGTTAACGGATTTTGCTACAATTAATAAAACGCGTACAAGAATAATTAACGATATTCCATCTACGAAATTACAACTGTTAACACAATTTCATCTGACTCATGCATCATCAACATTACATCGCTGTCTGTTTTGACTTCCTCCAACCACACATTAGGTCTTCCTGTCGCATGTGAGGTTGTTGTTCGTTTTCGCTGGATCCTTCGAATTCCCCCCCCCCCCCCCCCCCTCCGCAATGTCTCCATCTAGCCATCGCATCAACTCCCGCTTCAGACGCTCCATGGAGTGAATGTGCCAGAATTTCATTTTCATCGCAGGTTTCGTGGCGGAGAAGATAACGTAACCATCTCTGCTAAAAATCATAGGCGACGTCATGACGCAAATAACAAAGTACAAAATAAAAATACAGTGCGAGAAAGTGTGAGAAATTTCGGAGAAACGGACGAATTATTTATAAAACAGCATTTTGCCCTAGTTTTTCCCTAGGAGCCAAGTGAGATGGCGCCTCCTCTCACTTTTAAGGAGCATGCGCCATCTCACTTGGCTAAAAGCCAAGGGAGGCGCCAAGTGAGATGGCGCCTAGGGCAAAATTGTAGGTGCATGCGCCAATTCAGATGGCTCCTCCTTTAGGGAGTCATCTGAAACATGGTTATTTGCGTAATTTTTCTGAAACCCGGTTATTTGTGAAATATTATTTTAATACATGGTTATTGTAATAAAAAAATCCAAAAAAATGCTATTTATGATTTAGAAAAAGGAACAAACTAAAACAATATAAAAAGATATCAAATGTAGTCAACATAGTGAGAGGTCATATCTACCATCATGTTTATCTTACAACTCTTCTTCAAAGATGTAGGTCAAGCAAGTCTTAAATTCGATAAATAAAGCATATCTTTGAATGACTTCTCCCTAATGAAATGATGTAGCAATTCCCATCATTGAAAATTCAAAATCACATGACCATGATTAGCTATCATACCTGCACGCTTATTTTTATGGATGTTCAAATTAACCGGTTTGATGGTTTATCCATGATCATATACAGATCCGATTATCAAAAATCGATTCATTTTATTTTAGTTTTTCAATCAATCCATTTTAAAATTTATTTGGATACCCATGACCAGTTGGTTGGATAACCACAATCAAATAAAAAATCAAATATGACCCAACCCATAACTCTAATAATGTTTCTCTCTTATCTACTATCTCTCAGTTGAAAACCCAAACCCCTAAATACAATTCTTTCTTCTCCACTCTCTCAATCTCGATCGATTTCGATAAATTCTTAATGCAAAGTCCTGACATAAATTTGATTTTCTATTTTCCTATTTATCCATATCAATTGGTAAATTCATTTTTGTGCTATTTCATTCTTAATTTTTGGAATGAATGAAGAAATCAAATCAGGTAAATTCATTTATTTTTGAATTTCGATTTGATTTGCTTGTTTACTCTGAATATTTGTTGTGTTGAAAATTCATGGGTGGTTCCTTTCAGTTTTTTTCTAGAGTTTAAGAAACCCACTTATTATCCTTGCAGCATTGTAATAGTTCCCTTCGTTGTTATTAGATACATGTAGGTTCCTTTAACTTTCATTGCTTTGTTTAACCAATTGTATTTGATTTTTTTTCTCTGGGCTATGACTCCTATAAGATGTTCCATGATGTTGTAGTTGTTTTTCTCTTGATTATGTTGGAATGTTTCATTGTGTATTTTCTATATATGTTGTATGTTATCCATGTTTGTGTGGTTTATGTTGTTGCTCTGAAGTATATGCATTTTCAATTGAGATTGTTAAGTGTTATTATACATGATGCCAGCGAGAATAACAAAGTTAAATCAACTGAAAATGAGAATTTGTATGACAGTAATGGTTATCTCGAGCTTCTGTACTATGTATGGTGTATTAGTGTGTTTGTTTTTTTCTATTGAGTTTGACAATAATAAAAAACTTATGCCAGTAGTTTTTTCTTCAAGGATTGGCTAAAGTCTTTATCACTCACTCATTTGTATGTCATTTGTAACAAAATATTAGATTACCTAATATAACCTTTTAACAATTTATAAGCGTGTTAATTGAAATGATATTTGTTCTACCTTTAATTAAATTACTACTATTTTATTTATCTATTCAATTTATAAATTCTTTCTAAGTCATAATATTTCTTATTCATATCCCTTATCAGGGTGTTTTTCTTCTTTTTTAGGAAGAAAGTTATGGTTGTACATGTTAATGTTGTTACTAAATGTGTTTTTTAACATGAAATAAAATCATGGTAATATTTCTTTGAATTAATTTGACATTTGGTTGGTCTTTCCAAAGAAGGAAATATCTGAATGGAATCTTACGATGGATGAAATAACACAAAGCCCGGGGCTACTTTTACTCGGGCGCCACCCATCGAAGAAACAAATCTTTTGTCTGGACTCACTTTACTCCTGATTTAAAATTGATTGGTATAGCTAGATACAACTATTGTGACTCCAAGCTAAAGTCCAATAATAGAACAACTTCCATGACTGCTCATTCAAAGATTTGCAAGATTAACCCAAATAATAAAGTGAATAATAGGTTGAAAATAACTCCTTTAACAACAACAAATGTGACTTCCCCTTCAACAAAAGTGATTCACATTTGACCAAGAGAAATGTAAAAAGGCAGTGGTTGGTATGATTGTGGAAATGAAGCTTTCTTATATGCATGCGGATCATAAAGCTTTTTGTCGTTGTATGAATGTATTTCAACCAAGATATATTCCAAACTTCTGAAGCACTGTAGCACATGATGTTTTGTCTTTGTGGTATTTTGAAAGGGAAAACTTGAAGAGCTTTCTTTCCCAACATTGTCAAAGTGTGTGTCTGACCACAAATGGTTGGACTTCATGTCAAAACATGATATACATGTGCATAACAACACATTTTATAGACAACAACTAGACATTGCACAAGAAGATTTTGAATTTTGTTCAAGTCTTAAGCCATTCAAAAGATGTAATGGAAAATATGATTGCACAATGCTTAGATAAATAGGGTTTGAACCATTTTTTAAGTGTGATGGTTGATAACGTGTCATCAAATGATCACGGGATTTAAAATCTCAAAAGGAGGCTAAGTTTGAGGAAGATTTTGGTTTTAAATGGAGATCACTTTTATACAAGATGTTATGCACACATCATGAATTTAGTGGTTAAAGAAGGTCTAAAAGAAATTTATATTTTAATTTCTAGAATCAGTGGTGTTGTTAAGTATGTTAAGTTTTCTTCGAGTCGAGAACACAAGTTTTTGGCACGTGTTAGAAGTAGACATATTGAATACATGGGCAGTGTTCAATTCGATTGGGATACTCAATGGAATTCAACATATGACATATTGAAGGTTATTTTACAACTTGAAATAACATTTGTTGAGTTTGAGATTATTAATAATAAGTATTATGAAGAACTTGAGAAAAGGAGTGGCATTCCTACCATTTTAGATAGGGAGAAAGCACGTGAGGTATCTCAATTTTTGGAAGATTTTAAGGCTTCCACTTTGTGCATATCAGGTCCAACATATGTGACAAGTAATATGTACTTGGCAAATGTATTTTCAATTGGTTTGGCTATAAAAGGCATGTGCGCGTCTAAAGAGCCATGTTTAGCTCATACAAGGAATATAACTTTAAATATGAAGGAGATATATGATAACTATTTGGGAAGTCCTAATAAATTGAACATGTTCCTGCTAATTTCTTTGATGGTAAATCCTAGGAAGAAATTGGTGTGTGGGCGTTGGTTTATCAAAAAAAGATTTGATAAACAAAATTCTGAAATCTGGAAGGATAAATTAGAATCAAATTTGAAAACCATATTTGAGGAGTATAATTGTGGTAGTACAAGTGGATCTCAAAGCGACTCCGCTGAACTACCTGTATTAGTTGGATGAATTGGAAATATCGACCATTATTATATGGTATTTTTGCAATCAAGTGGTCTCAAGTAAAGTGGAGTGAAATATGAATTAACAAAGTACTTTGAAGATGGGTTAGAAGATGGTATTCCTAACTTCTATATATTGACTTGGTAGAAGGTGCATTTAAGTCTCCTTCCAGAAATTTGAATTCCTACAAGGCGCCAATTATCACCTGTCCAGGTTCATTCCCAATTTCAAAATGACATGAAAATTCTCTAAATGGCAATCTTTAAATTGGTCTGATTTAATTTTCAAAGCCATGTTTAATGGTTAGTCTTTAAGGATATGTTTCTTTCCCCATTTTCTTGTCTCCTCCCACTCCTATAAATACAAGACACCAACACAAGCCAAAGGACATAGACTACTTACATACGCACACATATACATACGCCTACATACTACCTCATACACGCACAAAAATTGCCTATCGAAAGAGCACCCACACTGCCTCAGAAAACATATCAAAATTTTAACCAATTTTTCAGGCACCCTCAGTCCAAAGGAATACTATATTTGTGCTCCTGAGACTCCCTAAAGTCTACTCCAAGCCAGTCCATACCAAATCGAAGCATCTCATCTTTCGTAAACTTTCAAATTCATATTCATGTTTTCATAATGTATTAATGTTTTCCAGTGTTTGATTTATGCCCAGGGTATCATATAGCACAACATTCATATGGAACATACAAAGATAGAGGGCACGATTTGTGCTCTTCATTAAATCTCAAGAAACCATGGGTTTTAAGTCAAACAAACCCATATTCAAACTCAAAGGATTTAAATTAAGGGGAGGTCGAATTAGGAAAAAGACCTTGGTTCACACCCAGGCCATGCTTTTGTTGTGTTGACACTTTTTCTTGCAGATTTCAGTGTCTTCCTCCACAGGAAATTCATCAGACACCTCCAACAATATTCTTTGCTGAATCGAAGGTCGCATATATTCACAGGACCGAAGGCCATTCTTCACAGGATCGAAGGCTATCCTTCACATGGATCGAAGACTACATGTCTTCACAGGATCGAAGGTCATCCTTCATTAGGATCGAAGGCCGTTATTTTTCTTTGATCGAAGGATTCTTCTTCTTGCATTTATTTTTTATTTTTTATTTTTACTCACTTCTTTTAAATCAAAAATCAAATAAAAATCACAAAAAAAAACATTAGGTTAGTATTTTTCTAATTAAGTTAATTAAATAAATAAATAAATTATTTTTAATCTTTTCTTTAAATTAAAATTAAGTAGACTTAGGTTTTGTTTTCTTTCATAAATAAAAACAACCAAAAGATTTTCTTTTTCTTAGGATTCTTAGACATTATTTTCAATTCGCGCACATTTATTTTTGCACTTTTCATATTATTGTAACTGTTCATGGGTTGTAATAAAATTAACTAGGATGTTACTTTACTGCTTTCTTTATTTCCCCCCATTTTTTTGAACATGTAAATATCCCCCCCCTGAAGCATTGTAATAGCGTAGATTTAAATTCCCGCACTTTAAATTCCTGCAATATTTAAACTGCTTAGATGTATGCATAATAAGATTGTATAATAAGACTAATAATCAAACGCTAGCAAACCTAACACAAAAGACTAAAATAACTGAACATAACACACCTTGCACATTGTGATACGGTGGGAGAACTGACTATGGTTTTGCGTTTGTTTTCGCAAATGTTTCGATTGAGCAAGAGTCGCCACCGACTTTTTATTTTATCCTAAGGAAAGGTTTAAAAAGCACAGCAAAAACCTTTGAGATTTTTCTTGGGTTCGGGGAGTAGATTATAGAAAGGGAAGGTATTAGCACCCTTTCTATCCATGGTTATCCATGGGCTCTTAGGTACTTGCTTAGATCAACTTGCCTTTATTTTCAATCGTTTGAAATAGTGCTTTGTGTGTGTGTTTTGAAAATGTTTTGAAAAGAGGCCAATGTGGTGGCAACCTTTGTAATGATCCATGTTGGGATGTATACAAAGGTGTATGTC
This sequence comes from Vicia faba, assembly GCA_948472305.1. NCBI lineage: Eukaryota > Viridiplantae > Streptophyta > Magnoliopsida > Fabales > Fabaceae > Vicia > Vicia faba. The sequence continues at coordinate 254,409,391 of OX451736.1, read as the reverse complement.
TTTTGAAAAATTTTCAATTGTTTTTTGAAAGTTGTTTTTTGAAAGTGTGTTGTGATATGGGGTTTTGAAAAATAGGCAAGTGTTTTTGTTTTGCAAGTTGACAAGTACTTAAGAGCGATCTACCCTAAAGTTCTCAAAGATTTTTGTTATTTTTTTAACCTTTTTAACAATTTTGTTCCATCATTGTATTTGGTGGACAATCTTGTGTTAGGATGTAAAAGGGACGGGCGCGGGTCGTCGTTTAGACCATAATTGCAATAGTGTTAAATGTCTTTGGGCAATTTTCTTTAAAAGGGACTTGATCATTCGTTTAGGCAACATTTTGAGGGACTATGATCATTTGATTGTTTGTTTTATCCAAAGAAATCTAACATGCAACATGGCCCAATTTTTGAAAGGCAACAAGGGGATGTAACCCTAGGGGTGTTAGTGTGCAAGTGTGTTTTATTGCATACAAGAGTTTTTTCTTTGAATTAGGTTTTTCTATTTCATTGATTTTATCTTGCCATACACGTCCTAATTACTAGCAATAAGAAGCGGAAATGTAAAATCCTACGCTATTACAACAATTAGGGGAGGGGGATACACATTTGTACATGGGGGGTTCAACGAGAAAAATAGACAAAAAAGAAAATAGCAAAAAACAAGATATATATATATATATATAGAGAGAGGGAGCCTGCGCGCTGCTGGGAGGTCATCAGAAGTTCTGACTCAGATCCGCTGCCAGATGATCAACCTGTTAGTGAAACTGGATGAGTCAGAACTTCTGACTCTAGCACCTGCAAAACAGAACCTTGTTAGTGGGGAAATCAGAAGTTCTGATTTCCCTGCGATGCAAGACAGAAGTTTTGTTAGTGGAGAAACCAGAAGTTCTGATTCTGCTGAAAAGGCAATAACTCTCAGAGGTTCTGATATCATTGACAGCAAAACAGGCTTCAGATGTGCTAACGTCAAAGTCAGCACTTGGCTTTTTCCTGTACTAATCAGAACATCTGCAATCCTGTTGTTACTCCACAAAACAGGAAACATATTTGGAACAGATCCAGCAAATAGCAAAAATGTTTCAGAGGTCAGAATCACCAAGGTCACAGGCAAGTCCTATACTGGCTCAGAACGTTCCGAGGTATGAAAATCCTCAGAACATAAACAGCAATAACATGAATATTTACATTATGTTACTTGAATATGCACAGCTGATGATGCTTAACAGCGTGATGAGGGTCAGCAGGTGCTTACCTGACTGTTGGGAAAGTTTGTGGGTGAAAGTTAGCTTTTGGTTCTGGTGGTGTTCTGGACAGATTTTCTTTGAAAAGAGGGAAGTAAAGGTGTATACGTATGCAGGGTCAGAAGTTTAGAAAGGGTGTCTTTGGTTTACAGAAAAAAAAACTGGATATTTGATGAAGTTTGAAGGTAAGAAACTCAAAGTTATGAAACAAAACTGGAGATTTTGGCAGAGTTTCAGAATGCTGTGTTGCTAGGAGTTATGTTTCTTACTTTAGCAATTTTTCTGTTTCTTTTCTTGAACGCTTTTTTGCAGTGGTGAAAGCTCTCTATATATAGGCAAAGTTCTTGTGGATGCCTTGAACATTTAAGGCGCCAACAAAGTTTGAATTTGTTCTTTGACAGAAATTCCTGGGAAGTTGTGATACAGATAGCTTTCAGCCTAGGTTGCAGCAGCAGGCGTAGATTTGGGAGAAGTGACCTCTGAAGTGGGCGGTGGCGTGAAGACCCATGCCAGAATCTGTGCAAAAGCGTTTTCCAAGCCACACGTGAATGCTCAGGAGTGGTTGGAAGCATTAATGGGCATTAAATGGTGACAAGACCTGTCAATACCAACGTTCTGGTAATGGAAACCAGCGTTGAATCAGCAGCGTAAACCATGCTCTGGCCTTGGCTACCTATTGTCTTAGTAAGCTCTGGAGATTCTCCTAGTTTTCTGGTACGTTCCTTGGATTTACTTCTGGACAATCTGGACTTAGAGATTCTGTATCAGTGTAACACTCATTCTTCTGACCTTTCATCTTCTGATTTCAACCTGTTCTGAAGGAGCCTTCAGACTTTCCTGCTTCTCTTGCATTCCTTTAGCAAATTCTGACTGAGCTTGTGTAACTGCTGAAGGGGCATGTTCTGTTTGAGGCTTACATTCTGAACCACGTTTATAACTTCTGATTGAACTGATGTAGCTGCTGAAGAGCCAACTTCTGACCACGCTGAGCCAAGCTTGCAACTTCTGACCGTCTTCATCTGGAATGGGTCCAGAAGTTCTGAAGCGCTGATTTTTCTAAAAACACTTATTTTAGAGAAGCATTCTAAGTACTTAGAATTTGATTTTTTTCTCAAGATAAAAAGTGTTGTTTCTGGAGTTCGTGAGATCATCTTGCTCTTGTAAGCGACTTGCTTGGGCAAAGGGATAACTCAGGACTTGGATTTGTTTCAGAGGGACCTTGAAAATCCAAGATGGTTTCCTGAAGAAAGGGAGGGCAAATTTTGGGGTATAACAGTTGCCCCTGTTCAATCTTCTTGAACCTGAAGAGTTAGATTGGCAAGTTTGCCTTTCGCGACTCGAAGGTAAAAGGAGATTGGACACCAGAGTGCCCGGAAATTTGCACTCGCATAGTAGAGTATCAACAATGCAATGACGGGAATGGGCTTATAGATGCCATTTGGAGAGGTGGTGGATAGGGGGATGGGCTTATAGATGCCATCTGGAGATGTGACAGATCTTCGTCGGGAATGGGCTTACAGATGCCATTTGGAAGTGTTGATCGCACAAGAGATTCCTTAGCAAGAACTTTACGTATCTGAGAAAGGCAGATGTTTTCCTGGCTTGTTACAGGTGTTTGATCTTCAATCTCCTTATGCAGATATGCCCTGGCTGGATACAGGAATCGAATCTTCGAACTCTTCAGACGTGCCCTGGCTAGATACAGGAATCGAGTCTGGAAAGATGGTCAACAGATATGCCCTGGCTAGATACAGGAATCGAATCTGGAAATGTTGTAGTTGATAGATGTGCCCTGGCTGGATACAGGAATCGAATCTTCGAACTCTTCAGACGTGCCCTGGCTAGATACAGGAATCGAGTTTGGAAATGATGGTCAACAGATATGCCCTGGCTAGATACAGGAATCGAATCTGGAAATGTTGTAGTTGATAGATGTGCCCTGGCTGGATACAGAAATCGAATCTTTGAACTCTTCAGACGTGCCCTGGCTAGATACAGGAATCGAGTCTGGAAATGTTGTCAACAGATATGCCCTGGCTAGATACAGGAATCGAATCTGGAAATGATGACAGTTGAAGGTAGTTGTCTTTGGGATTGTCTTTTTCCCTGAAAAGGCAAAACATAAGTTGTATGCAATGTCATGATGTATGATATGCATGACGTTTTAACATGAGACAGCGTTGTATGTACTTTATCATGTATGTAAGTGAAATGTTTATGAATGTATTTTCGTTTTAGGAAAATAAATCCTCGACAATCGGCCGGGGAATTGTTATGTGGAAGAGATACTTTGCTGAAGTTTTTGATGAGAGGCCTGCTAAGGACTTCAATGATGGATTCCGCTGGGGATAATGATGATAAACTCCGCTGGGGATACCAAAGATAAACTCCGTTGGGGATTGAAAGAACTTTGTCAGGGGAGATCTTCCGTGGTAATTAACTGAGGATAACCCAGTTATAAGCCCTTGTGAGGAATAACTCTGACTAAATCTCGGGAGAGACGTCCGTATTCTGCAGGGGACAAGCTTCCAGAATCTGCTGGGGATAAGCTTTAAGACCTGCCGGGGAAAGTTGTGCCTTTTCAGGATTTACGGGGAGTCAAATCTGCTTGGGGAAAGTATTGTTGAATCTTATCTTACTCTGCGGGGCGTTGAGATGATTTGGTCATATTCCTCAGTCGAATCTACCTTGGTACCTTGGCGGACAAAGCGACCAGACTGCATCAGACAACCTTACATTGCCCTTGTTTCTGATGTCACCTGTAATTGATCTTTTGCAAACATTTATAAATTAGCAATTTAATGTCAAATGCCTATATCAAAAATGAACATTGGACGTTCTTCGCAAGACAAAACAGAAAAAGGAAAAAACAATGGCAACTTGTATGGACAAGTGAATTTGTATTGATTTGAACTTTGCCTGTGAATAGGCATTTTTTGTACAAGAAGCTGACATCCTAGTAAGAGGACGCCGCTGGATAACATAGAGTTTATAATTTTGAAAAGAAAACAAAACAGCTATGTGAACAATCCCACTGGGTTCCAACTCTGCTATCGCCTTTATATCCCCAAGCGTCTCATCGCTTTGCTGCCTAGTTGAAAATGAAGCTGATTGGTCGATGCTGAAATCTGAGCCAGATAGTTGATGCCGAATTCTGGATGCAAAGTGATCCAATGAAACATAGTGTTACGCTTTATCCCTAACTTTTGCCTGGACCGCCCTTTCGGGTTTTCAGTCCACCGGGATACCCATTTTTGCCCAAGCCGCCTTTTCAGGTTTTCGACTTGCCGGGTGTACAGATTTTTCATTTCATCCCTTATTTTTGCCCGAACCCTTTTGGTTCGCCGGGAAGCCCTTATTTTTGCCTAGGTATGTCAACCTAGCGGGTCTTTTATTCATGCGTAGTATCTTTTCACTATGTCTGCATTGGCGGGGTGAGGAAGGTCGTCACCATCCATGGTGGTTAGGATCATGGCTCCCCCTGAGAACACATGTTTCACCATAAATGGCCCTTCGTACGTAGGGGTCCATTTGCCCTGGGGATCACTTTGAGGAAGGATGATGCGCTTGATTACCAGGTCTCCAACCTGATACTCTTGTGGTCTGACCTTCTTGTTAAATGCCCTGATCATTCGTTTTTGATACGTCTGACCATGACAGATAGCGGTGAGCCTCTTTTCGTCAATCAGGTTTAATTGATCAAGTCGAGTCTGGATCCAGTCATCTTCATTTAAGTCTGCATCTTTCATTATCCGGAGAGAAGGTATCTGGACTTCAATGGGCAAGACTGCCTCCATGCCATAGACCAAGGAGAAAGGAGTTTCCCCGGTTGACGTTCTTGCTGAGGTACGGTACCCATGAAGAGCAAATGGTAACATTTCGTGCTAATCTTTATAAGTCACTGTCATCTTCTGCACAATTTTCTTAATATTCTTATTCGCTGTTTCTACAGCCCCATTCATCTTCGGCCGGTAGGGAGAAGAATTATGGTGCTGTATCTTGAATTGTTCACAGAGTTCAGTGATCATTTTGTTATTGAGGTTGGTACCATTGTCCGTGATGATTCTTTCCGGGACACCGTACCGACAGATCAGATTATGCCGGATGAAACGTGCCACGACGCTCTTGGTTACCGTCGCGTAGGAAGCTGCCTCAACCCACTTTGTGAAGTAATCGATCGCTACCAAGATGAAGCGATGCCCATTGGATGCCGTCGGTCGGATCTCACCGATCATATCAATGCCCCACATTGCAAAAGGCCAAGGTGCCGTTATGACGTTCAGAGGGACTGGGGGAATATGCACCTTGTCAGCATAGATCTGGCATTTGTGACAAGTTCGAGAGTATTGGTAGCAATCGGCTTCCATGGTGGACCAGAAATATCCTGCCCTAAGGATTTTCTTTGCCATGGTGTGTCCACTGGAGTGTGTTCCGAATGTACCTTCATGCAGTTCTATCATGATTTTCTCCGCTTCAGCCTTATCCACACAACGTAGTAGAGTTGAATCATGATTCCGTTTGTAGAGGATGTCGTTACTGAGGAAGAATTTTGCCGCAAACCTCCTCATGAACTTCTTGTCATTGACAGATGCAACTTCAGGGTATTCCTGAGCTTCCAAGTACCTCTTCACCTCATGATACCAGGGTTTTTCAGTTGCCTTCTCGGCCTCGAGGTCGCAGCAGTATGCCGGTTCATCCAACTTCCAGATAATGATCTGGGGAGCCTCATTGTCCCATTTAACCTTGAACATTGAAGACATCGTAGCTAGTGCGTCCGCTAGCTGATTCTCCTCTCTTGGGAAATGCTCAAAAGTTATCTCTTCAAAGTGGGGAAGCAAGGTTGACACATACTCCTTGTAAGGAATAAGATTTGGGTGTTTCGTATCCCACTCGCCTTTGATCTGATTTGGGTGTTACGTTGAAGTCGCAAACACTTCGTTCGTAATACAACGAACGACATCAAAAGAGAAAGCATTCCTTTGGAATCAAAAGACAAGGGTGGTTCCCTATCACATAGACAGTCAATCTCTCAAAAGAGAAAAGCCCACCAAGCCAAGACCTATAAAGGAGGCTTAAGAAAGCTGGGGCATCCCGCTGACAGTAATCCCGAAAATGGTAACAGTCAGGCAAAAGTTAGGGATAACAAATCAAAATCAAAATAGTGAGGTCATTACAAAATCCTCAACAACATGAAAAATGTTGAAAAAAGAAAAGAGGAGATGATGACTGTCTCCCAAATTCAAACTGGTGAACCATCGCCCAAAAGTCGTTCCAAACTCAAAACAGAGTGTGACGCACAATTAACTGAGCTTAGGTTGAAGGACATCACGAAGAGCGGGTGGGTACAAATATACTTTGAGCCTTTATCCTTTGTTTCTTAAACCGTGAACCAGGCCACGTTACAACCCTCTAAAAGTCCTAATTGAAGCATGGGTTAGTTCGAAAGCATACTGTTACAAAAGGTATCCTGACTCCTGTAGGGCTTTGCTCTAAATCTTGTGTTGACTTGTCTTATGAAAAGTTTTCTGCTAAAAACGCATTTTTCAAAACTTCGAGACAAACATAAACTTTGCATTATATCACTGTCTGCATTTGACCTTTTTGTTTGACAGCGAAGAAATTCATACAGCGAATGTTCGGAGGAACGAAAACTCTCTCAGTAAGTCAAAATCACTTCAAGAGGATAACGCTTCCATCAAATCTCCTATCAACAAGGGGCATGACATGTCACAATTCAATTAACCTGGGGCAGTCCAGTCAAGGTCCAACAGATCTTTCAAAATCCAATTAACCTGGGGCAGTCCAGTCAAGGTCCAACAGATCTTTCAAAATTCAGTTAACCTGGGGCAGTCCAGTCAAGGTCCAACAGATCTTTCAAAGTTCAGTCAACCTGGGGCAGTCCAGTCAAGATTTCAAGAAATCTCTCAATATGCAGAGTAATCTGATTCAAGATTCCTTCAGCAACCACTTGGGGCATTCGAATGTCAAAAGTGTTCAACAAATCAACTACATTACTTCCAGATTCGACTCCTGTATCCAGCCAGGGCATATCTGTTGACTACATTTCCAGACTCGATTCCTGTATCTAGCCAGGGCACGTCTGAAGAGTTCGAAGATTCGATTCCTGTATCCAGCCAGGGCATATCTGTTGACTACATTTCCAGGCTCGACTCCTGTATCTAGCCAGGGCACGTCTGAAGAGTTTGAAGATTCGATTCCTGTATCCAGCCAGGGCATATCTATCAACTATCACCTTTCCAGATTCGATTCTTGTATCCAGCCAGGGCATGTCTGAAGAATTCCAGATCAACACCTGTAACAATCCAGGAAACATCTGTGAATGACCGATGGTAGATCAACACCTGTAATAAGCCAGGAATTTATCTACATCACCACTTGGGGCATTCGAATGTCAAAAGTGTTCAAAACCGATGCAGTTTTACACAAGCTCATCATCAGGAAGCCCTACACCGGTTCCTCTTCAAGACTTCTGAAACAAGTTTACGGATTCTTCCCAACAACGGACGTCAATCTACCAACTTGTTCAGACTCTTCTCAACCTTTGAAATTAGTTTACGGACGCCTCCCAACAACGGATGCGGCTCTATTGCTGATTCAACTTCAAGATTTCTGAAAACAGTTCACGGGTTCCCCAAGTAAACGGATGTTAACCTATCACTTGTTCAGATTCTTCCCAAGACTTCTGAAAACAGTTCATGGATTCTTCCCAACAACGGATGTTAATCTATCAGCTTGTTCAGATGCAACCTTTGAAATTAGTTTACGGACGCCTCCCAACAACGGATGCGGCTCTATTGCTGATTCAACTTCAAGATTTCTGAAAACAGTTCACGGGTTCCCCAAGTAAACGGATGTTAACCTATCACTTGTTCAGATTCTTCCCAAGACTTCTGAAAATAGTTCATGGATTCTTCCCAACAACGGATGTTAATCTATCAGCTTGTTCAGATGCAACCTCTGAAATTAGTTTACGGACGCTTCCCAACAACGGATGCGGCTCTATTGCTGATTCAACTTCAAGATTTCTGAAAATATTTAACGGGTTCTCCAAGTAATGGATGTTAACCTATCGCTTGTTCAGATTCTTCTCAAGCTAACCACCACGGAAGATCGCGCTCGCCAAAATTCTTCCTATCCCCAGCGGAGTTCATCAAAATTCCCCAGCGGAGCCCGACCATTGAACCTTCTCCCCACAGAATTTTAGGAAGGCAAATCTTAAGTTCCCCAGTGAGGTCGCCAGGGTTACTTCCCATCAAGCCGAAGATTCTCAATCTGGTCCCCCCAGCATGATTCTACTAGTTTGGAACTCCCCAGTAGAGGTCATCAGGAATTCTCTTCCCCAGCGACAGCCAAGGATTTATTTTCCCCGGCAGCAGTCAAGATGCTTTTATCTTCAGCCATCTCGGATTCATGTATCCTCGGCAAGATTAGCTCATCAGCTTACATGCGCATTCATTACATTCACATCATAAACATTAATGTCACATGCATTGCGTCACGCATCATAACATTGCATACAACTAACCCTTCACCTTTTCAGGTAAGATCAGTCGACAGACACAGATCATCTCCCGAGAATTCATCCAAAAATAGTTCAGATGTGACCCGGACACGGCGACATTCTGATACTTATTCCAGATTCATTCAGACGCGTCATCAAGGAACCCTACACCGGTTCCTCTCCAACTTCAAGACTTCTGAAACAGTTTACGGATTCTTCCCTACAACGGATGTCAATCTACCAACTGATTCAGACTCTTCTCAAACTTTTGAAGACAGTTTACGGATTCTTCCCTACAACGGATGCCAATCTACCGACTTGTTCAGATTCTGCTCAACTTCTGAAACAGTTTACAGATTCTTCCCAACAACGGATGTCAATCTACCAACTGGTCCAGACTCTCCTCAACTTCTGAAAACGGTTTACAGATTCTTCCCAACAACGGATGTCAATCTACCGACTTATTCAGACTCTTCACGATTGTTGAAAATAGTTTACGGACGCTTCCCAAACGACGGATGTTGCTCTATTGCTTATTCAATCTCAGATAGCTTACAGATTCTCCAGACATGGACGTCAATCTGTTGCTTGTTCAGACCCCAATTCAGAGATGTTCCAAAACAGGGATGCCTTTCCGACACTTGTCCACTCACTTTTGACATACAGTTCAACATGTCCAGATGGCATCTATAAGCCCATCCTCCTACCAGCAGTCGCCGAATGGCATCTGTAAACCCATTCTCAGATGGCGTCTCTAAGCCCATCCCCCGACAAAATTCTCTCGCACCAGGTGGCATCTTTAAGCCCATCACCAAATGGCATCTTTAAGCCCATTCACATCTACCATCAGATTGTCGAGTGCAAATTTTCTGGGCACTTTAGTGTCCAATCTCCTTTTTCCTTCAAGTCGCGAAAGGCAAACTTGCCAATCTAACTCTTCAGGTCAAAGAAGATTGAACAGGGGCAACTGTTGTACCCCAAAATTTGCCCTCGCGTTTTTCCACAAGAAATCTCAACTTCAGACATTTCCTGACTTTTCAAACTGGCTCAAGAATCGGACAAACGGACTTTTCTTGTCAGTCAAGCGAAATTAGGGTTTTTACTGATTTTCAGAGCTCTGGATTGTTTCACAGTTGGTTTAGGGTTTTGGATGATTTTTGGTTCAATTTTGATCAAGCGAACGCTATTTGGCATTTAATCAGGAATTAAGGGTTTTATGGGCATATTCTCAGAAGAATTTAAATTCCACAAGCACTTTGCAGTTTATTCCGAGATTCGGGTTAAAATTCGCGTTATCTTGATTTAATCAGTAAGAGGAGGCAATTGGTTTGAATTCACCAGTCAAAAGATATGTGCAGTATTGGATTTACAGTGTTTATGGCAAATCAGTAAAGAAGGAATGCGTTTGATCAGTCTATTTGGGTTAACTACTGCTTTGCTTTGGATATTGGAAGAGACAGGTTTAATTGATCAATGTTGTTTTTATTTAAGTTATTTATTATTCTAAAATTGAATGATTGAAATTTATTTTTCAATTGTTTTAATTCAAAGAGTTTTAAATAAATAAATAAACAATAAAGAAAATTAGAATTAATTGGATAATTTAGATTTTATTGATATTTGAATTATTTATACAAATTGTTGTTTATAATTTAAATTACAGACAATAATTTACATTAATTTAAATATTACATAAAATAAAAACTATCCTATTTCTAATATTCTTCATTCTTCACTCCGCTCCGGTGCTCCATTTTTTATCTGCAAAAAGAAGGAGAACAGTCAGAAAGCAGTTGAATAAAAAGGACAGTTAAAATTTGCTCATCATTAGGGGCCACTGATTGGGATCAGTTGACCCTCTCTGCAAATCACGGGATTTCTCCCGGTTCACAAAGAGGGAAGAATTCCATTTTTTATTCATGAATGTCAAAATGCATAATTTCTAAAAGTTCAAACTGCAAACTTCCAATTCAAACTAAACTGAAAAATCCAATTCCACTTTCTATCCAAAGCAAAAGGCAAGTTACTGTCAAAATGCCAAAATCTACTCAAAAGATATCAAAGAAAAAAAAAGCAAGAAGTACAATTGCTGTCAAAAGCACACAAGCTGTCAAAGAAGATTTTGGAAAAGATATCACAAAGCACACAAACTGTCAAAACTGGAGAAAGAGATGCAGAAGTAATGTGTTATGCAAGCTAAATATCTTAATCATCACTTCCCAAAGGGCCCCTTCAGAACAAAGTACAGCATGAAATCATATTAAATTCTAAAGCTGTACTATGGAGAGAAAAAGAGAGATAAAGCAGCATAGGCAGGTTTTAGGCTTAGGCAGAAGACAGAAAAAGATATAACAAAAAGAAAGGAACTCAGTTCAGAGGGAGGATAGAAGAGAGAAATATACAAAAACCTGCTGATGCCTCAAAACCTGTCCACTGAAAAAGATACAAACTGAAGCCTCTAAGCTTCAAACTAAAAACAGCTATCAGATAAAAAAACACCAGATTCAAAAGCCATATCAACACAAAACCTTTTGCAAGCTTACCTGCTGTCAAAACCTGAACAACCATCAACCTGCCTAATCCAAGCAGGCCTCATAAGTTATCAAACACAACAAAGACTCAAACCTGCTAATGTCCTAAACCAGGCCTGTACCTCAAAACCCATCCTAAAAACCTGAGAAACCAAAGTTCAAAACCTGAAACCAAGTTCAAAAAGCATAGAAAACCTACAAGCTGATACAAACTCAGAAAGCCTGAAGTTCAAATCAGTGGTCAAGGCAAAGAACCTGTATTATCCCTGCCTAAACCATCAAACACGTCTCAAACCTCATACCAGCACCATACACTGAACTACAAAACCTGCATCAGCATTAACCTCACATAACCTGCTAATGCTCCAAAAACCTGCCTACTGTCCAGATCAAACACAAACAGAAGTCAAAAACCTCACAATAACCTGCCTGTCATCAAACTCAGGCAACAAATATCAAAACCATTCAAGGCCACATCCAGCACTAAGCCTCAGAAATTAACATCATAGGCGATTAACATATTCAAGGGCAACACGAGAGAAGAAGAGAGAAATTTCGTTCAGAGGTAACAGGCATTTCAACAAAGCATATCAATCTCAGAAGGCAAAACATTCGAGGCAATGTGAGCAAAGTTCTAGGCAAGCAACTCAAGTCATTCAGAGGCAATATCAAGGCAAATCCATCAGGCCCTCAGTGTACACATCACTGGGCAATAAGGCAGTCAAACAAGAAGCATATTCCAATCAACACATAGGCAACATATAGAAGAAAAAGAAAGATAAAGAAGTGAATTGTTTCAAGGTAAGATTTTCAGCACAAAGGTCATCATCAAATCCCTAAAGAAGAAAGGACAAAGTACCAAACTTTCCCAAGCTAGCTTCCAGCTTCGCCACCGGGCCTCCTCCTCAACGCCTCCCAGTTCCGGTTCCCTTTCCTCCGTCCCCAAAAAGGTTAAGGTAGCTTTTCGTTCCTCTTCTCAATCTCAAAAAAACAACAAACAATAATAAACGTGTGAAATTATAAGTCAAACTAAGCATGCAAAGAAGAGTGAAAACCCTAATGCATAAAGAAGGTGAGATCGTTACCCTGTCCGTTTAGGTTTGGCCTAACCACGGAGATGAGCGGAACCGGAGGTGGCGTTGGGTGGCTCGGCATTTGGAATAGGCATTACATTCAGCATTGGTCAGAAGGCGAAGATAGAGAAGACGAAACCCAGCAAACGGTGCGCCGCTGCTAACCCTAAAACCTTCGTTCCTAATTGAAACGCCTAACCCTAAAGAAATTTGTTTCCAGCTTTGGGCTTGACCCGTTTCTGACTTCCTCTAAAGCCCAACAAAAATCATTAACATTTTTTTACAAACATTTGAGTGATACTAACCTATTCTTTTTCTTTTTATAAATCATATACTTTTTTTTAACAAAATATTAATAACTCTTTCTTTTATATAAACAATATATTAATTTTCTAACCTAATATAGTTTTAATACACTCTTAATTAATATAATCCATTTGGTAAAAATATGCATCTCTTCTTTAAGCACATAATTAAAATACATTTTGTCATATAATTGAAAATACTTTCTTTTATTTATTTATTTACTCTTTAAATAAAATACATTTGTACATACTAAAATAAATATACATTTTCTTGCATAATTTAAATTTCTTAAAACATTTTATACATAATTTAATTAGAAGCTTGAATATTCTATTAAAAAACATTTTCATTTGTACATAAATTTTAAAATATTAATTTTGTACATATCATTTTTCATCATATAATTAAAAATTGAAAATACTTCTTTTTATTCTTTTAATTAATTTACTTCTGTACATAACAATTTCAAAATACCTTGTTTAAACATACATAATTTAATTTTGGACATTTAATACTTTTTGTACATAATAATAGAAATACATTTTTTCTCTAATATTAAAATTCACAAACATTTGATTAAAATACTTTTTATATGTATGTAAACAAATAAAGGTACATTTCTTAATTAAAACTTGAACATTTGATTAAAACATTTTCTTTTTTGTACATATTAAATATACAAATCAAAGATTCGTTAAAATACACATCTAGGTCAAAGAACCCTAATGCGCTTCAATTTCACATTATCGCACTTGTAAATAACTACACATACACAATACATATACATAAAACACTTGCACTTACACAAATCCATTCATATTGCTCCTATACATTTGTTTATCTTATATTTGCATATTCGATATTTACATTTGATCGCACATTCGATTTGGTTGTAACTTATTGGATACTATAAGTCTCATCCCCTTTTGTACATTTATACCCCCACTCCCGGACACTATTTTGTAATAGCGTAGATTTTATATTTCCGCAATTTATCGCTTTCAATTATACCATGGTTAGACCTAGGGTTTGTATGTACATAAAATCAAACGCTAGATAACCTAATACAAGACAAATACATGTAATCAATACACAATCACACTTGCACCCCCTAGGGTAATCCCACATGTTGCCTTCCAAAATGGACCATGCTTGCACGTCGAGTATCTTTGGCAAAACAAAATCAAATGATCATAAGTCCCTCAAAGTGTTGCCTAAACAGAATGATCATAGTCCCTTCAAAGCGAATTGCCAAAGACGCTTGGCACCAGTGCATTCATGGTCCATAAGATGACCCGAGCCCGTCCCGAATAAACTTCCTAAACGCAAGATTGTCTACCAATTTCAATGGTGGAACAAAATTGTTAAAAGGGGTTAAAACATAAAAAAAACCTTTGAGTACAATAGGGTAGACAAAACTCTTAGTTACTTGAGATAAATTTGCAAAAAATGCTTGCCTTCTTTTCAAAAACCACAATCCACAACACTTTCAAACAAACTCTCAAAAACATTTGAAAACATCTTTTCGAAAAGATCCACACTTTTGTAAAACACTCAATCACGAGTCAAATACATTAGTTGCCTAAGACAAGGCATCTTTTTCCAAAACATTTTCAAGAAAGCACCCACACACACACCATTTTCAAAGCAATCGAAAAAACAAGGCAAGTGATCTGAAAAACCAAGTAACTAAGAGCCCATGGATAACCATGGATGAAAAGGGTGCTAATACCTTCCCTTTTCATAATCTACCCCCCGAACCCACGAAATATCTCAAAAGGTTTTTGCTGTGCTTTTTTAACCTTTCCTTTAGGATAAAATAAAAAGTCGGTGGCGACTCTTGCTCAACCGCACAAGTGCGAATACGAACGCAAAACACTAGTCAGTTCTCCCACCGTATCACAGAACTGGCGACTCTGCTGGGGATGATTTTGAAGTGGGGTTACCTTAGGGTTTAGATCACCTTTACTTTCAATTGATTGCTTTGTTTGCTTTACATTTGTGGGCTTTGTATCGGAGTTTTGTAGATCCTAACCCGGATCTGGGGAAACCCTTTTAGGTAGCATAATCTGCGAGGGACCTGTCCGGGGTATACCGACATGGGTGAAGCAGTGGCTACGTTGGTGTGGCGTCTTGGTCTGTACCGATATCCCTCGTGTTGAAACGGGGAGAATATGGGTCTTCCAAGGAGTCATTAAGCACCAACCGACCTTAGAACCTTAAATTGACCAACTTGGCCATTAGAACAGTAGCAGTATGCTACACTCATTGAGGCTAAACTCTCGAGATGGTTCCGGCCGCGAGAAAAGGTTGTGATGCTGGAGTTATGACCGATTGAGGGTAGCCAATGATATGAGATCCTCTAGAACCCGGTTACTTTTGATAAGACAGGTTTTAACCAACAAACTGAAAGAGGGTAGTACCTGAACCTCATGCAAGCCTAAACCTAAGGCCTTGTGTGCTTTGTGTGAATATGTTTACCTGTATATACACTCACTTGCTTTCTGCATACATGTACATAACATCATGACATCATACCATAGCATTTTAGCATTTTCAATAACCATTTCAAGGATCTCAAGGGTTCTGTTGATGCAGGATTACGTTGAACCAGACATCTATCCAGGGGCAAGGGGGTTTCTCTTCTAACCAATACAATCCAAGATCAAGTGCAACAACTTGAATTAGTGGCTATGACCCACTCGACATGGTGAGCTTGATTTTAGTGGAAAGACATCCGCCGATACAAAGCTCTCCAATCAAAGTCCAAGAACAACAACTTGAATCAGTGGCTATGACCCACTCGACATGGTGAGCTTGATTCTCGTGGAAGGACGTCCAGAGATCTCCAATCCAAGAGCAGAGTTCAACCTCTAACATTTTCTTGTGTTTACCCCAAGAGATCCTTGAAAGCATGCATCCACATATCATGCATTTCATTTTGACATTCTTTCTTTTTTCAGGTTTCCTTACTCTCCTGCTGTTTATTTCAGCAAGAGATGGCTCTAGAACGGTCTGTCAAAGACATTCAAGACCAGACCGCTCAGCTGCAGGAGATGTTCCTGAACTTGTCTCTGGGGCAAGAAGAGATGAAAGCTCTCCTCACCAAAGGCTTGGGGAATTCCAACAATGCCAGGAGTGATCAGATTGCGGAGCTACAGTTTGATCTGACAACACTGAGGACTCAAATGATGGGACAGTTGGTGGGCCAGATGGCTCTCATCCAAGACCTATCTCAAAGGCAAGAGGAACTCAGAGTTCTTGTCCGCCAACTGCTCCCAAACAACCAACTGGGGAAAACATCTGAGGTTGAAGAGCAAGTCACCGCTCAGCCTCCATCCACTCAAGAAGACAAGGGGAAAGCTCCTTTACTTGCTTCAGGGTCACAAACCCATCAACAACCTCGCCAGCATCAACGGGGCAATCGGCGTAAACAAGAAAAGTCGGGAAGACAGTTTACGGAGACTGAAATACCATCATTCTTCATACTGAAGTGCATGTTGGAGGTCGATTTGCTCACCTTAAAGGACCCTCCTCAGAAGCCCAATATCTCCTCTCCTCACTTTAACCCCGACGCATTCTGTGTTTACCATTCCCACAGCCCGGGACACAGTACCAACGACTGTTGGGCCTTGAAGAACAAGATTCAAGATCTGATTGACATTGGGGTGCTGGAATTCATGCCAGACGGCGAGATGAAAATCTTCCGTTAAAGGGTTCTCCATCTAAAGTGACGAAGCTCGAGCTGGAAGACTTTTGCTTCTTTTTGAATTTTCAAAGTTGTAATTTCTTTTGCTGTCAAACAATTATCTGTTGATGTTAAACTCTGTTTTCATTAATGCATTGCATATGTTTGTCTTGAATTCATCCATTCGTTTCACTACTCTTATGCTTTTCTTTATGATATTTGACTCTTGATAAAAAGCTGCAAGCCTTTAGAGGGAGGATGACGAAACAATACCATGATCTTATACAGTATGCTTTTGAACAGACCTTGCTGATGATGTACAGGCATTTCTTTCAATTCCCAAACACTGGAGTTATAAGGAAGTTAATCCCTAGTCAACCCCTTCGAGCCAAAGAAGTAGGAATTTTCTATTCTAAACAATCGAAACCCTTGATATAAACCCGGGGCAGGGTAGTATCTCAGTTAATTCAAGAGAAATGCGCGTTGAAGTCGCAAACACTTCGTTCGTAATACAACGAACGACATCAAAAGAGAAAGCATTCCTTTGGAATCAAAAGACAAGGGTGGTTCCCTATCACATAGACAGTCAATCTCTCAAAAGAGAAAAGCCCACCAAGCCAAGACCTATAAAGGAGGCTTAAGAAAGCTGGGGCATCCCGCTGACAGTAATCCCGAAAACGGTAACAGTCAGGCAAAAGTTAGGGATAACAAATCAAAATCAAAATAGTGAGGTCATTACAAAATCCTCAACAACATGAAAAATGTTGAAAAAAGAAAAGAGGAGATGATGACTGTCTCCCAAATTCAAACTGGTGAACCATCGCCCAAAAGTCGTTCCAAACTCAAAACAGAGTGTGACGCACAATTAACTGAGCTTAGGTTGAAGGACATCACGAAGAGCGGGTGGGTACAAATATACTTTGAGCCTTTATCCTTTGTTTCTTAAACCGTGAACCAGGCCACGTTACAACCCTCTAAAAGTCCTAATTGAAGCATGGGTTAGTTCGAAAGCATACTGTTACAAAAGGTATCCTGACTCCTGTAGGGCTTTGCTCTAAATCTTGTGTTGACTTGTCTTATGAAAAGTTTTCTGCTAAAAACGCATTTTTCAAAACTTCGAGACAAACATAAACTTTGCATTATATCACTGTCTGCATTTGACCTTTTTGTTTGACAGCGAAGAAATTCATACAGCGAATGTTCGGAGGAACGAAAACTCTCTCAGTAAGTCAAAATCACTTCAAGAGCATAACGCTTCCATCAAATCTCCTATCAACAAGGGGCATGACATGTCACAATTCAATTAACCTGGGGCAGTCCAGTCAAGGTCCAACAGATCTTTCAAAATCCAATTAACCTGGGGCAGTCCAGTCAAGGTCCAACAGATCTTTCAAAATTCAGTTAACCTGGGGCAGTCCAGTCAAGGTCCAACAGATCTTTCAAAGTTCAGTCAACCTGGGGCAGTCCAGTCAAGATTTCAAGAAATCTCTCAATATGCAGAGTAATCTGATTCAAGATTCCTTCAGCAACCACTTGGGGCATTCGAATGTCAAAAGTGTTCAACAAATCAACTACATTACTTCCAGATTCGACTCCTGTATCCAGCCAGGGCATATCTGTTGACTACATTTCCAGACTCGATTCCTGTATCTAGCCAGGGCACGTCTGAAGAGTTCGAAGATTCGATTCCTGTATCCAGCCAGGGCATATCTGTTGACTACATTTCTAGGCTCGACTCCTGTATCTAGCCAGGGCACGTCTGAAGAGTTTGAAGATTCGATTCCTGTATCCAGCCAGGGCATATCTATCAACTATCACCTTTCCAGATTCGATTCCTGTATCCAGCCAGGGCATGTCTGAAGAATTCCAGATCAACACCTGTAACAATCCAGGAAACATCTGTGAATGACCGATGGTAGATCAACACCTGTAATAAGCCAGGAATTTATCTACATCACCACTTGGGGCATTCGAATGTCAAAAGTGTTCAAAACCGATGCAGTTTTACACAAGCTCATCATCAGGAAGCCCTACACCGGTTCCTCTTCAAGACTTCTGAAACAAGTTTACGGATTCTTCCCAACAACGGACGTCAATCTACCAACTTGTTCAGACTCTTCTCAACCTTTGAAATTAGTTTACGGACGCCTCCCAACAACGGATGCGGCTCTATTGCTGATTCAACTTCAAGATTTCTGAAAACAGTTCACGGGTTCCCCAAGTAAACGGATGTTAACCTATCACTTGTTCAGATTCTTCCCAAGACTTCTGAAAACAGTTCATGGATTCTTCCCAACAACGGATGTTAATCTATCAGCTTGTTCAGATGCAACCTTTGAAATTAGTTTACGGACGCCTCCCAACAACGGATGCGGCTCTATTGCTGATTCAACTTCAAGATTTCTGAAAACAGTTCACGGGTTCCCCAAGTAAACGGATGTTAACCTATCACTTGTTCAGATTCTTCCCAAGACTTCTGAAAACAGTTCATGGATTCTTCCCAACAACGGATGTTAATCTATCAGCTTGTTCAGATGCAACCTCTGAAATTAGTTTACGGACGCTTCCCAACAACGGATGCGGCTCTATTGCTGATTCAACTTCAAGATTTCTGAAAATAGTTAACGGGTTCTCCAAGTAATGGATGTTAACCTATCGCTTGTTCAGATTCTTCTCAAGCTAACCACCACGGAAGATCGCGCTCGCCAAAATTCTTCCTATCCCCAGCGGAGTTCATCAAAATTCCCCAGCGGAGCCCGACCATTGAACCTTCTCCCCACAGAATTTTAGGAAGGCAAATCTTGAGTTCCCCAGTGAGGTCGCCAGGGTTACTTCCCATCAAGCCGAAGATTCTCAATCTGGTCCCCCCAGCATGAGTCTACTAGTTTGGAACTCCCCAGTAGAGGTCATCAGGAATTCTCTTCCCAAGCGACAGCCAAGGATTTATTTTCCCCGGCAGCAGTCAAGATGCTTTTATCTTCAGCCATCTCGGATTCATGTATCCTCGGCAAGATTAGCTCATCAGCTTACATGCGCATTCATTACATTCACATCATAAACATTAATGTCACATGCATTGCGTCACGCATCATAACATTGCATACAACTAACCCTTCACCTTTTCAGGTAAGATCAGTCGACAGACACTGATCATCTCCCGAGAATTCATCCAAAAATAGTTCAGATGTGACCCGGACACGGCGACATTCTGATACTTATTCCAGATTCATTCAGACGCGTCATCAAGGAACCCTACACCGGTTCCTCTCCAACTTCAAGACTTCTGAAACAGTTTACGGATTCTTCCCTACAACGGATGTCAATCTACCAACTGATTCAGACTCTTCTCAAACTTTTGAAGACAGTTTACGGATTCTTCCCTACAACGGATGCCAATCTACCAACTTGTTCAGATTCTGCTCAACTTCTGAAACAGTTTACAGATTCTTCCCAACAACGGATGTCAATCTACCAACTGGTCCAGACTCTCCTCAACTTCTGAAAACGGTTTACAGATTCTTCCCAACAACGGATGTCAATCTACCGACTTATTCAGACTCTTCACAATTGTTAAAAATAGTTTACGGACGCTTCCCAAACAACGGATGTTGCTCTATTGCTTATTCAATCTCAGATAGCTTACAGATTCTCCAGACATGGACGTCAATCTGTTGCTTGTTCAGACCCCAATTCAGAGATGTTCCAAAACAGGGATGCCTTTCCGACACTTGTCCACTCACTTTTGACATACAGTTCAACATGTCCAGATGGCATCTATAAGCCCATCCTCCTACCAGCAGTCGCCGAATGGCATCTGTAAACCCATTCTCAGATGGCGTCTCTAAGCCCATCCCCCGACAAAATTCTCTCGCACCAGGTGGCATCTTTAAGCCCATCACCAAATGGCATCTTTAAGCCCATTCACATCTACCATCAGATCGCCGAGTGCAAATTTTCTGGGCACTTTAGTGTCCAATCTCCTTTTTCCTTCAAGTCGCGAAAGGCAAACTTGCCAATCTAACTCTTCAGGTCAAAGAAGATTGAACAGGGGCAACTGTTGTACCCCAAAATTTGCCCTCGCGTTTTTCCACAAGAAATCTCAACTTCAGACATTTCCTGACTTTTCAAACTGGCTCAAGAATCGGACAAACGGACTTTTCTTGTCAGTCAAGCGAAATTAGGGTTTTTACTGATTTTCAGAGCTCTGGGTTGTTTCACAGTTGGTTTAGGGTTTTGGATGATTTTTGGTTCAATTTTGATCAAGCGAACGCTATTTGGCATTTAATCAGGAATTAAGGGTTTTATGGGCATATTCTCAGAAGAATTTAAATTCCACAAGCACTTTGCAGTTTATTCCGAGATTCGGGTTAAAATTCGCGTTATCTTGATTTAATCAGTAAGATGAGGCAATTGGTTTGAATTCACCAGTCAAAAGATATGTGCAGTATTGGATTTACAGTGTTTATGGCAAATCAGTAAAGAAGGAATGCGTTTGATCAGTCTATTTGGGTTAACTACTGCTTTGCTTTGGATATTGGAAGAGACAGGTTTAATTGATCAATGTTGTTTTTATTTAAGTTATTTATTATTCTAAAATTGAATGATTGAAATTTATTTTTCAATTGTTTTAATTCAAAGAGTTTTAAATAAATAAATAAACAATAAAGAAAATTAGAATTAATTGGATAATTTAGATTTTATTGATATTTGAATTATTTGTACAAATTGTTGTTTATAATTTAAATTACAGACAATAATTTACATTAATTTAAATATTACATAAAATAAAAACTATCCTATTTCTAATATTCTTCATTCTTCACTCCGCTCCGGTGCTCCATTTTTTATCTGTAAAAAGAAGGAGAACAGTCAGAAAGCAGTTGAATAAAAAGGACAGTTAAAATTTGCTCATCATTAGGGGCCACTGATTGGGATCAGTTGACCCTCTCTGCAAATCACGGGATTTCTCCCGGTTCACAAAGAGGGAAGAATTCCATTTTTTATTCATGAATGTCAAAATGCATAATTTCTAAAAGTTCAAACTGCAAACTTCCAATTCAAACTAAACTGAAAAATCCAATTCCACTTTCTATCCAAAGCAAAAGGCAAGTTACTGTCAAAATGCCAAAATCTACTCAAAAGATATCAAAGAAAAAAAAGCAAGAAGTACAATTGCTGTCAAAAGCACACAAGCTGTCAAAGAAGATTTTGGAAAAGATATCACAAAGCACACAAACTGTCAAAACTGGAGAAAGAGATGCAGAAGTAATGTGTTATGCAAGCTAAATATCTTAATCATCACTTCCCAAAGGGCCCCTTCAGAACAAAGTACAGCATGAAATCATATTAAATTCTAAAGCTGTACTATGGAGAGAAAAAGAGAGATAAAGCAGCATAGGCAGGTTTTAGGCTTAGGCAGAAGACAGAAAAAGATATAACAAAAAGAAAGGAACTCAGTTCAGAGGGAGGATAGAAGAGAGAAATATACAAAAACCTGCTGATGCCTCAAAACCTGTCCACTGAAAAAGATACAAACTGAAGCCTCTAAGCTTCAAACTAAAAACAGCTATCAGATAAAAAAACACCAGATTCAAAAGCCATATCAACACAAAACCTTTTGCAAGCTTACCTGCTGTCAAAACCTGAACAACCATCAACCTGCCTAATCCAAGCAGGCCTCATAAGTTATCAAACACAACAAAGACTCAAACCTGCTAATGTCCTAAACCAGGCCTGTACCTCAAAACCCATCCTAAAAACCTGAGAAACTAAAGTTCAAAACCTGAAACCAAGTTCAAAAAGCATAGAAAACATGCAAGCTGATACAAACTCAGAAAGCCTGAAGTTCAAATCAGTGGTCAAGGCAAAGAACCAGTATTATCCCTGCCTGAACCATCAAACACGTCTCAAACCTCATACCAGCACCATACACTGAACTACAAAACCTACATCAGCATTAACCTCACATAACCTGCTAATGCTCCAAAAACCTGCCTACTGTCCAGATCAAACACAAACAGAAGTCAAAAACCTCACAATAACCTGCCTGTCATCAAACTCAGGCAACAAATATCAAAACCATTCAAGGCCACATCCAGCACTAAGCCTCAGAAATTAACATCATAGGCGATTAACATATTCAAGGGCAACACGAGAGAAGAAGAGAGAAATTTCGTTCAGAGGTAACAGGCATTTCAACAAAGCATATCAATCTCAGAAGGCAAAACATTCGAGGCAATGTGAGCAAAGTTCTAGGCAAGCAACTCAAGTCATTCAGAGGCAATATCAAGGCAAATCCATCAGGCCCTCAGTGTACACATCACTGGGCAATAAGGCAGTCAAACAAGAAGCATATTCTAATCAACACATAGGCAACATATAGAAGAAAAAGAAAGATAAAGAAGTGAATTGTTTCAAGGTAAGATTTTCAGCACAAAGGTCATCATCAAATCCCTAAAGAAGAAAGGACAAAGTACCAAACTTTCCCAAGCTAGCTTCCAGCTTCGCCACCGGGCCTCCTCCTCAACGCCTCCCAGTTCCGGTTCCCTTTCCTCCGTCCCCAAAAAGGTTAAGGTAGCTTTTCGTTCCTCTTCTCAATCTCAAAAAAACAACAAACAATAATAAACGTGTGAAATTATAAGTCAAACTAAGCATGCAAAGAAGAGTGAAAACCCTAATGCATAAAGAAGGTGAGATCGTTACCCTGTCCGTTTAGGTTTGGCCTAACCACGGAGATGAGCGGAACCGGAGGTGGCGTTGGGTGGCTCGGCATTTGGAATAGGCATTACATTCAGCATTGGTCAGAAGGCGAAGATGGAGAAGACGAAACCCAGCAAACGGTGCGCCGCTGCTAACCCTAAAACCTTCGTTCCTAATTGAAACGCCTAACCCTAAAGAAATTTGTTTCCAGCTTTGGGCTTGACCCGTTTCTGACTTCCTCTAAAGCCCAACAAAAATCATTAACATTTTTTTACAAACATTTGAGTGATACTAACCTATTCTTTTTCTTTTTATAAATCATATACTTTTTTTTAACAAAATATTAATAACTCTTTCTTTTATATAAACAATATATTAATTTTCTAACCTAATATAGTTTTAATACACTCTTAATTAATATAATCCATTTGGTAAAAATATGCATCTCTTCTTTAAGCACATAATTAAAATACATTTTGTCATATAATTGAAAATACTTTCTTTTATTTATTTATTTACTCTTTAAATAAAATACATTTGTACATACTAAAATAAATATACATTTTCTTGCATAATTTAAATTTCTTAAAACATTTTATACATAATTTAATTAGAAGCTTGAATATTCTATTAAAAAACATTTTCATTTGTACATAAATTTTAAAATATTAATTTTGTACATATCATTTTTCATCATATAATTAAAAATTGAAAATACTTCTTTTTATTCTTTTAATTAATTTACTTCTGTACATAACAATTTCAAAATACCTTGTTTAAACATACATAATTTAATTTTGGACATTTAATACTTTTTGTACATAATAATAGAAATACATTTTTTCTCTAATATTAAAATTCACAAACATTTGATTAAAATACTTTTTATATGTATGTAAACAAATAAAGATACATTTCTTAATTAAAACTTGAACATTTGATTAAAACATTTTCTTTTTTGTACATATTAAATATACAAATCAAAGATTCGTTAAAATACACATCTAGGTCAAAGAACCCTAATGCGCTTCAATTTCACATTATCGCACTTGTAAATAACTACACATACACAATACATATACATAAAACACTTGCACTTACACAAATCCATTCATATTGCTCCTATACATTTGTTTATCTTATATTTGCATATTCGATATTTACATTTGATCGCACATTCGATTTGGTTGTAACTTATTGGATACTATAAGTCTCATCCCCTTTTGTACATTTATACCCCCACTCCCGGACACTATTTTGTAATAGCGTAGATTTTATATTTCCGCAATTTATCGCTTTCAATTATACCATGGTTAGACCTAGGGTTTGTATGTACATAAAATCAAACGCTAGATAACCTAATACAAGACAAATACATGTAATCAATACACAATCACACTTGCACCCCCTAGGGTAATCCCACATGTTGCCTTCCAAAATGGGCCATGCTTGCACGTCGAGTATCTTTGGCAAAACAAAATCAAATGATCATAAGTCCCTCAAAGTGTTGCCTAAACAGAATGATCATAGTCCCTTCAAAGCGAATTGCCAAAGACGCTTGGCACCATTGCATTCATGGTCCATACGATGACCCGCGCCCGTCCCGAATAAACTTCCTAAACGCAAGATTGTCTACCAATTTCAATGGTGGAACAAAATTGTTAAAAGGGGTTAAAACATAACAAAAACCTTTGAGTACAATAGGGTAGACAAAACTCTTAGTTACTTGAGATAAATTTGCAAAAAACGCTTGCCTTCTTTTCAAAAACCACAATCCACAACACTTTCAAACAAACTCTCAAAAACATTTGAAAACATCTTTTCGAAAAGATCCACACTTTTGTAAAACACTCAATCACGAGTCAAATACATTAGTTGCCTAAGACAAGGCATCTTTTTCCAAAACATTTTCAAGAAAGCACCCACACACACACAATTTTCAAAGCAATCGAAAAAACAAGGCAAGTGATCTGAAAAACCAAGTAACTAAGAGCCCATGGATAACCATGGATGAAAAGGGTGCTAATACCTTCCCTTTTCATAATCTACCCCCCGAACCCACGAAATATCTCAAAAGGTTTTTGCTGTGCTTTTTTAACCTTTCCTTTAGGATAAAATAAAAAGTCGGTGGCGACTCTTGCTCAACCGCACAAGTGCGAATACGAACGCAAAACACTAGTCAGTTCTCCCACCGTATCACAACTTACAATGAAACCTAGCAATTTTCCGGACCTCACCCCAAAGGTGCATTTGTTGGGATTCAACCTCAGCTTGTATAACTTCAGTCGGTCAAATAGCTTCCTCAGATGATCAAGGTGCTCCTCCTCAGTTTGATACCTTGCAATCATGTCATCGACGTATACCTCAATCTCGTGATGGATCATATCATGAAATAAAGCAACCATGGCACGTTGATAGGTTGCCCCGGCGTTTTTCAATCCGAATGGCATAACTTTGTAATAGAAGGTGCCCCACTGAGTCACAAAGGTAGTCTTTTCCATATCTTCCAGGGCCATCTTGATCTGATTATACCCTGAAAAACCATCCATGAAGGAGAACACTTTGTGTTGAGCAGTATTGTCAACGAGAACGTCAATGTGAGGTAGAGGAAAATCATCCTTGGGGCTTGCCTTGTTTAAGTCCCTGTAGTCAACACACATTCTGACTTTACCGTCCTTCTTCGGCACTGGCACCACATTGGCAACCCACTGAGGGTAAGGAGTTACTTCTAGAAATCCGGCATCGAATTGTTTCATAACCTCGGCCTTGATCTTTTCAGACATCTCTGGGCGCATGCGGCGAACCTTTTGCTTTACCGGAGGGCAGTCTTCCTTGGTAGGCAAGTGATGGACTACAATGTCGACATCCAAACCAGGCATGTCTTCACAGGACCAAGAAAATACCTCCATGTAATCATGTAGCATCTGGATCAATCGTTGCCTCACGCTGAGCTCTAGTTTGGCACCAATCTTGACCTCTTTCCTATCTGTCTCAGTACCCAGGTTAACTGTTTCCACAGGCTCTTCATGTGGTTGAATAGCCCTCTCTTCCTGGAGTAGCAGTCTTGCGAGTTCACCAGGCACTTCACAATCATCTTCACCTTCGTCCTCGGCCAAGTTGATCGGATTCTCGAAGTCATAACTGGCGGTAGCAGAGCTGTTACCAGTGAGATCCAGAGTGGATTGAAACCTGTATAAGTGAGTGTGTGTAAATATAGCTATTTTGCAATATATAACACAGAAAGAAAAGAGCACAAGATTTGAAATGAAACAAACGTCCAATGTTTTGATTGATGATATATGGAAATGTCATACAAAAAGCCCTCACAAATGGAGCTACGATGCTCCGGGTAGGACACCGAGCCAATAAAAGTTTTAACACATTGTTTGTTACAAATTGAAAATCAAAAGAAATAATTACTGCGTGACAAATGTGATAGGTGTAAAATACTTTGCCATCCAGTTGCTTGGTCTGTTGCTGGTAGTCGGGTAGATCCAACTGTCAAACTCTGCTTCCTCTACATCCTCCTCAATAGCATTCACCCTTGGACTGGTGATAAACACTGGAGTCTTTTTGATCTTTTCCTTGCGCACAGCCCTCTGAGCCTCTGTAGTAAAGCCCAGCCCAAACTTGTCGTTCTTTTGAGTGAAGTCAGGAAGCTGACCCCAGTTCGCACAATTGCCTTTCTCGATTACAGCCCGGGCATCCTTCAAGGATGCCATCTTCAACGGAGAGTCTTCTTCAACTACTGCTTCAGCTGATGCCAAAATTGGAGGTACCTCCTCAAAATGTTGAAAGGGGGTTTCAATAAACTCCCCGTCCATCTCGATACACCGGAATGAATTCAAGTGACTAACCATGTATTCCTCCTCACCCTGCACGGTAACAATCTTCCCTTTGACAGGATATTTGAGCTTTTGGTGTAGAGTGGAGGTTACTGCCCCAGCCTTGTGAATCCAGGGTCGACCCAATAAGCAGGAGTAAGATGGACGAATATCCATTACATAGAACATTGAGTCGAAGACTTGGGAACCCACACGAACAGGAATGTTTACTTCACCGTGCACCATCCTCTTAGAACCGTCGAAGGCTCTAACAATGATGTTGCTAGGTTTCAATTCCAAACCTTCACAATCCAAGCGATCCAATGCCTTCTTAGGCAAAACATTCAGGGAAGAGCCGGTATCTACTAACACGTGTGCGAGAGTAGTGCCCCTGCATTCTACGGAAACATGCAGGGCATCATTGTGATTTTTCCCTTTGGGGGTGAGGTCAGCATCCGAGAACCCCAAGCCATCGTCAGCTGTCAAATTAGCCACACAGTCCGTGAATTGATCCGCGGAGGTCTCTTGTGGCACATGGGCCGTTTTCAGAAATGAAATCAGGGCTTTTGCATGGGCCTCTGAGCATAGCAGCAATGATAGCATAGAGATTTTGGAGGGAGTATGCCCCAACTGTTCAACAACGTTAAAGTCACTCTTTTTGATGATTTTCAGAATTTCCTCCATTTCTTGTTGGGAGGCTTCTACAGCAGTCTTTTTTGGTGCCTCCGTCCTGGCAGGCAAATCAGTAACAACTTCTTTGCCCCGAGTATCAGAGGACCCAGCGGCAGTAGTAGACACAGGAACTTGAATTGGAACATGCACACTTGCGGGTGTGATGATGAGAGGTTTTCGGATAACTGGCGGTGCAATGTCAGGCGAGAAGAGCCTGCCACTGCGAGTAATCTTGGCGGGACCAGTGATGTTACTGATACCGGTATTGGTGCTGAACTCCTGCTTCACCCCAAGCACATACACGTCGGCTCCATAATGCCATGGGACCGCTTTATCAGACTCATAGGGGAGAGGTCCCGGAACAGTAATAGTAATGGGTGCAACAGACATAATTCGGACTGGTTTCTTCACGGGAGCTTTGGCAGGATTGTAAATTGTGACAACAGATATTTCTTCAACGGAAACAAATGGAACAGCAGTTTTCTTGAACAGAATTTCCTTGCTATCCATCAGGCTTTGGATGCCTGATTTCAGCAGTGGACAACCGGTAGGGATAACAGCACACAGGAGGCAACCCTTACTACAAACCGGAAATAAACCGGCTAGTAGCAAGTCCCTCTTAACAGTCAACAGAGGGGTAGCAACATCATTTACTGAAACAGCATACAACTCTTCTTCAATGGCATTTACTCTATGCTGGGGCATAGGAGCAGTTACAACATTCGGTTTTTCAGGCGCTTCAAACTGAATTTCCTTTGCGTCGATAAGATCTTGCACTTTGTTTCTCAAGGCCCAGCAATCATCAGTAGTGTGCCCGGGGCTATCAGAATGATAAGCACACCGGGCATTTGGGTTATACTTAGGAGACGCAGTGTTGACGACCTTAGGAGCCTCTTTGATGGTCACCAAGTTGGTTGATAACAGTTGGGGTAAAATTTGTGATAAGGTCATACTTAGCCGAGTATACTGCCTCTTGGGCCTTTCACCTCTTTGTTGATTGTACTGCTGAGGAGCAGCAACAGGTTTTGAAATGACCAGAGCATTGACGGCTTGGCGACTTTCTGGCTTGACTTGTCTTCTAGGACCATAGACGGCACTTGCTTCCTTCTTAAAAGGCCTCTTCTCAGTACTTGCAGCAACACCCTTCTGAATCTTTCCTGACCTGATGCCAGCTTCTATTCTTTCGCCCATTAAGATCAAATTGGTAAATCCCGCGGAAGAGTTACCAATCAGATGATTGAAAAATGGCCCAGATAGGGTCCCTAGAAACATATCAACAAGTTCACGATCGGTTAAAGGGGGTTGCACCCTGCCAGCCAAATCCCTCCATTTTTGTGCGTACTCTTTGAATCCTTCGCCTGTTCCTAACGACATACCCTGAAGTTGGGTACGAGTAGGGGCAAGGTCAGAATTGTATTGGTATTGTTTGTAGAAAGCGGTGGCCAAATCTTCCCAATTTCGAACGCTGGTTCCTTCTAGCTGATAAAACCACTCCAACTGAGCTCCAGAAAGACTGTCTTGAAAGAAATGAATCCAAAGGTTTTTATCTGCCGTATAGGGTTGAATTTTTCTCACGTAGGACCTGAGATGCATTTTGGGACAGGACAGCCCATCATACCTCACAAACACTGGCACTTTGAATTTTGGGGGAATCACAATCCCGGCAACCAAACCCAAGTCTTCAAAATCCAAACCCGGTACTCTTTGTAGCTCCATGGCGGCCAACCTGTCTTCTAGCCCTTTGTATTTATCATCAGCTGGAGGGTATTGCTGATCGGTATAATCTTCATCCTCTTCGACCTCCTCCTCTTCCGCATCAGACTCGGAAGGTACCGCAGCCCCACCTCCTTTGCTGGTTCCTTCATCAGAGATAGGAGGAAATTCAAGCACTCTCCGAGCTTCTCCGTCAAATCTTCTCCCCAAAGTAGCCATCCCGAGTCTCTTTTTCTTCTTTTTTACTGGGTCTTTGTTCCCCAATTGAGTCTTGATATCCTCCTGACCCTTAGCCAAGGTCATCAGGAGTTGCTGGAACTGTGCATTCTGAGCTTGTAGGTCTTTGACTGTTTGCTCGAGATCCATCCTGACTGACATAAACAGCAGATAGATAAGGAAACTTGGAGTGAGACCTACTTATGCACATGATGAATGGTATGCTTATGTATGCAATGCATTCAAGGATTTAGGACATTCAAAATTGTTTCAGAAAAAGAAGAACGTACGTCATATTAATAAGAAGAAATTTGTTAGTACATAAATGCCCCATGGGCCAAATATTACAAAATAACTTCTCAAGGTAAAAAGACATTGCGCATCCTCTTTGGTGCGATGTAGGTGTTGAGGGCCTCTTGCTCATGGAGTCGGCGGGTAAGCTCTAGAACCTTCTTCTCACTGGCGTAGAAGCTAGCTTCAAAAGTATTCCGTTCCTCCTTGAGCTGAATCCAACTTTTCTGCATTTCCTCCCACGATGTAGGCATGTCTGGATGTAGGATGGTGTAGGGAACCTCTCCTTCATTGACGGGCTCTTTAATCACAGGGAGAATATGAGGATAAGGCATCATCAAACTTTGGGCTCGGGCTCGTACCCACTTGAGATAAGGCTCAAGAGGGATGGAGTTCTTGTGTCCCAGAGCTAGGCAAGGGTTGTAGGTGATACCTCCTCTAATTCCAAGTAAAGGAACATTAGGGAATTCTCCGCAACGATCGACGATGATGACATTTTCTCTGGACCGAGAACACCAATGTACATCAGAGTGAGTAAGAGTCATCAACCGTTGGGACCACTTTGAGCCTTGGTCGTTCTTCAAGACAGATTGTGGAAGGTGCGAAATAAACCACCTTGCAAGGATAGGAGTACAGCACATAATAACACCCCTCTTTCTCATTGTTCGTGTGTAAAATGAGTGAAGGATGTCCCCAAGCAATGTTGGTATTGGATTTCTGGACAAGAAGATTTTGACGGCGTTGACATCTATCAATTGGTCAGGATTTGGGAACAAGACCAACCCATAGATAAGGAGTGCCACAATTTCTTCAAAGGCTTGTAGGTCCAATGAGTTCCAACATTCTTGTGCCTTCTCAAACAAGAATTTTGCTAAGAATCCCTTGACGCCGCTTCTGGTTTCCCAATGCCCCTTGATGTCGGATGGTTGTAGATGTAATGCTCGAGCAACATCTTCCGGCTTTGGTTCCTTTTCCGTACCGTTGAAGGGTAGTTGATTAAGGATAGGAATTCTCAGGAGTTGAGAAAACTCCTCCAAAGTGGGCACCAACTGGTAATCGGGGAAAATGAAACAGTGGTGAAGAGGGTCAAAGAACTGGAATAGTACTTTCATCATGTCTTCTTCAATGTTGGTGTTGACTAGGCTGAGCAGTCTACCATGTCTTTCACTGAAGGATGAGCTTTCCGGAATTCTTGAGGTGAGCTCCTTGAGTTGAGGAGAGATTCTTACAAGGTTGACTTGAATGGTGTTTCTGCGAGGAATTTCCATGTCCTACAAAACAAGAACAAAGATGAAGATCCAAAACCCTTGAAATGGTTAGTGAATGCATATGATGTTTTATGATGTTTATGATGTATGTATAAAACATATGTACAAGCAAATCACACCAAACCCTAGTTTCAGGCTTGCATGGGGTTTCATAGGTAAGTACCCTCTTGAGTGTAGTTGGCTTAAAAACCTGTC
The DNA here is from genome assembly GCA_948472305.1 of Vicia faba. Taxonomy (NCBI): domain Eukaryota; kingdom Viridiplantae; phylum Streptophyta; class Magnoliopsida; order Fabales; family Fabaceae; genus Vicia; species Vicia faba. Next base: position 254,378,165 of record OX451736.1, on the reverse strand, counting down.
CTATAAATAGTAACCGGGTTCTAAGGAGCTCAATATCACTGGATTGCTTTCATTGTTCATTGTTTTGGTTTAGCCACTTAACTAGCGACCAAAATATTCCAAGAAAACAACCCTCAATGAGTGTAGTATCGAGTATCTACCAACTTTGGACTGCACCAAAGCCGGTCATCTCACTACCCCTAATAAAAGGCCAAGATGGTCAAGTAAGGTTCTAGGTCATTAGTGCTTAGTGACATCACTCAGCGGCCCCGTACTCTCCTTGATTGAACTCAAGGGTTACCGGTACTCACAAATATGTCGCACTAATATAGCTATTGCTTCGACCGTGTCGGTATACCCCGCACAGTTTCCACAACGTATTGCTATCTATGAATGTTTCCCAAAATCCGGGTGTAGGATTTGCAAACCCAAACAATAGAGCCAAAGTATAAAGCAAACAATCCAAACAATTAGTCATGCAAGAGGGTGATCTAAGCCCTAAGGTTACTCCACTTTAAAAATATCCCCAGCAGAGTCGCCAGTTCTGTGATACGGTGGGAGAACTGACTATGGTTTTGCGTTTGTTTTCGCAAATGTTTCGGTTGAGCAAGAGTCGCCACCGACTTTTTATTTTATCCTAAGGAAAGGTTTAAAAAGCACAGCAAAAACCTTTGAGATTTTTCTTGGGTTCGGGGAGTAGATTATAGAAAGGGAAGGTATTAGCACCCTTTCTATCCATGGTTATCCATGGGCTCTTAGGTACTTGCTTAGATCAACTTGCCTTTATTTTCAATCGTTTGAAATGGTGCTTTGTGTGTGTGTTTTGAAAATGTTTTGAAAAGAGGCCAATGTGGTGGCAACCTTTGTAATGATCCATGTTGGGATGTATACAAAGGTGTATGTCTTTTGAAAAATTTTCAATTGTTTTTTGAAAGTTGTTTTTTGAAAGTGTGTTGTGATATGGGGTTTTGAAAAATAGGCAAGTGTTTTTGTTTTGCAAGTTGACAAGTACTTAAGAGCGATCTACCCTAAAGTTCTCAAAGATTTTTGTTATGTTTTTAACCTTTTTAACAATTTTGTTCCATCATTGTATTTGGTGGACAATCTTGTGTTAGGATGTAAAAGGGACGGGCGCGGGTCGTCGTTTAGACCATAATTGCAATAGTGTTAAATGTCTTTGGGCAATTTTCTTTAAAAGGGACTTGATCATTCGTTTAGGCAACATTTTGAGGGACTATGATCATTTGATTGTTTGTTTTACCCAAAGAAATCTAACATGCAACATGGCCCAATTTTTGAAAGGCAACAAGGGGATGTAACCCTAGGGGTGTTAGTGTGCAAGTGTGTTTTATTGCATACAAGAGTTTTTTCTTTGAATTAGGTTTTTCTATTTCATTGATTTTATCTTGCCATACACGTCCTAATTACTAGCAATAAGAAGCGGAAATGTAAAATCCTACGCTATTACAACAATTAGGGGAGGGGGATACACATTTGTACATGGGGGGTTCAACGAAAAAAATAGACAAAAAATAAAATAGCAAAAAACAAGATATATAGAGAGAGAGAGAGGGAGCCCGCACGCTGCTGGGAGGTCATCAGAAGTTCTGACTCAGATCCGCTGCCAGATGATCAACCTGTTAGTGAAACTGGATGAGTCAGAACTTCTGACTCTAGCACCTGCAAAACAGAACCTTGTTAGTGGGGAAATCAGAAGTTCTGATTTCCCTGCGCTGCAAGACAGAAGTTTTGTTAGTGGAGAAACCAGAAGTTCTGATTCTGCTGAAAGGGCAATAACTCTCAGAGGTTCTGATATCATTGACAGCAAAACAGGCTTCAGATGTGCTAACGTCAAAGTCAGCACTTGGCTTTTTCCTGTACTAATCAGAACATCTGCAATCCTGTTGTTACTCCACAAAACAGGAAACATATTTGGAACAGATCCAGCAAATAGCAAAAATGTTTCAGAGGTCAGAATCACCAAGGTCACAGGCAAGTCCTATACTGGCTCAGAATGTTCTGAGGTATGAAAATCCTCAGAACATAAACAGCAATAACATGAATATTTACATTATGTTACTTGAATATGCACAGCTGATGATGCTTAACAGCGTGATGAGGGTCAGCAGGTGCTTACCTGACTGTTGGGAAAGTTTGTGGGTGAAAGTTAGCTTTTGGTTCTGGTGGTGTTCTGGACAGATTTTCTTTGAAAAGAGGGAAGTAAAGGTGTATACGTATGCATGGTCAGAAGTTTAGAAAGGGTGTCTTTGGTTTACAGAAGAAAAAAAACTGGATATTTGATGAAGTTTGAAGGTAAGAAACTCAAAGTTATGAAACAAAACTGGAGATTTTGGCAGAGTTTCAGAATGCTGTGTTGCTAGGAGTTCTGTTTCTTACTTTAGCAATTTTTCTGTTTCTTTTCTTGAACGCTTTTTTGCAGTGGTGAAAGCTCTCTATTTATAGGCAAAGTTCTTGTAGATGCCTTGAACATTTAAGGCGCCAACAGAGTTTGAATTTGTTCTTTGACAGAAATTCCTGGGAAGTTGTGATACAGATAGCTTTCAGCCTAGGTTGCAGCAGCAGGCGTAGATTGGGGAGAAGTGACCTCTGAAGTGGGCGGTGGCGTGAAGACCCATGCCAGAATCTGTGCAAAGCATTTTCCAAGCCACACGTGAATGCTCAGGAGTGGTTGGAAGCATTAATGGGCATTAAATGGTGACAAGACCTGTCAATACCAACGTTCTGGTAATGGAAACCAGCGTTGAATCAGCAGCGTAAACCATGCTCTGGCCTTGGCTACCTGTTGTCTTAGTAAGCTCTGGAGATTCTCCTAGTTTTCTGGTACGTTCCTTGGATTTACTTCTGGACAATCTGGACTTAGAGATTCTGTATCAGTGTAACACTCATTCTTCTGACCTTTTATCTTTTGATTTCAACCTGTTCTAAAGGAGCCTTCAGACTTTCCTGCTTCTCTTGCATTCCTTTAGCAAATTCTGACTGAGCTTGTGTAACTGCTGAAGGGGCATGTTCTATTTGAGGCTTACATTCTGAACCACGTTTACAACTTCTGATTGAACTGATGTAGCTGCTGAAGAGCCAACTTCTGACCACGCTGAGCCAAGCTTGCAACTTCTGACCGTCTTCATCTGGAATGGGTCCAGAAGTTCTGAAGCGCTGATTTTTCTAAAAACACTTATTTTAGAGAAGCATTCTAAGTACTTAGAATTTGATTTTTTTCTCAAGATAAAAAGTGTTGTTTCTGGAGTTCGTGAGATCATCTTGCTCTTGTAAGCGACTTGCTTGGGCAAAGGGATAACTCAGGACTTGGATTTGTTTCAGAGGGACCTTGAAAATCCAAGATGGTTTCCTGAAGAAAGGGAGGGCAAATTTTGGGGTACAACACACATATTCACCTCTAGGATACTCTCACTTCTATTACCTTCGAAAATATTCACAACTCTCGAAATGTGAGAGATTTTAGTGGCTACCCTCTGATTCAAAAGATCATAAGTCCCTCGATGACCCTCGATGTTGCCTCGGTAAAAATATAATCTTAGAACCCTAGAGTAGTTACTAAAATTTCTTGCCAAGTTGCCTTTGTGACTATAAAGAAACGCCCCTTCGAATGTCCCTCAAACATCCAACGATGGGGCTACCTACTCACTAATAGTAGGATAGCATTGTCTAAAGGATAGGAGGAAAATAAAGAAACTTTTCGAGTATAAGTAGATAGTTCATAAATGCTTTCTCAAAAACAAACTTTTTGCACTTACACAAGACTTCTTTCAAAAACACTTTCAAAAAAACGCTTTATCAACACTCTTGAGGACTGATACAAGAGTTATCATAAAACAAATCGCCACACTAAGGCATTTTCAAAACACACAAAGCACAAGATATTAAAAAAATGAGCTAAGCATCTAAGAGCCCGTAGAAAACTATGGATGGAAAGAGTGCTAACACCTTCCCTTTCCATAATCCAACCCCCTTACTCAAAAAATTCTTGAAAAGGTCTTTTTCTATTCTTTTCACCCTTTCCTTAATTAGGATAAAAGAAAAGTCGGTGGCGACTCTTGCTTACTGCAACATTTGCGAATAAAAACGTAAAACCAGTATAATAGTCGGTTCTGCCACCGTATCACACATGTTAAAAAACAGTCTATTGTACTGCTATGAAACAACCATGCACCAAGCTGCCACAACACTCTAAAACTGCTGCAAAATAGTCATGTTATGCTGCTCCTAAACCAGTCCAAGCCTGCATTATCTCAGTCCCATATTTGCACCAAATTAGCATATAAGAGTTGCACCTCAAAACCTATGAAAGAGCATACCCAAACAGTTCAAATTTTATTTGTTTTTCCCCCCAAAACCTCAGCAAGACTCTTCTACAAATAGGCTATTTCACAACACACAAAGAGCTGGCTTTTGGCAAGGAAAAAGGAGAAGAAAAGAAAAAAGAGAGAGGAGAGAACACGAATGCTGAAGCCTTAAAACACTCTTAAACCCAGAACAAAAAAAAAACAGCACCTTTGTTTTTTTTTCCGAACTCAAGAACATTCAAGGCAACAACTCAAGTTCGAAACATAAATTCCAGCTTCAAGGTAAGTCTTCTTGACTTTAAACCCTTCACTTTAAGCATCATTGATGATTCATCTTCGAAGATAATATGTAATAACCATTGCCTTCAAAGCTAACTTTTTGTTTGTCTTCCTTTCTTGTCAATTATATGTTAATAACTAACCTATACAGACCATAAAACAATGTTGGAGTGAAAAAATTCCAGCATGATTCGACACAAAGCCTTAGGCTTCGACACATACTGCTTTACAGGCCCAAACAGAAGGGAAAAAAGGGTGTGTGATTCGAAACATAACTTTATGCTTCGACTCATACTGAGTTGATTTGGAATTACAAGATCGAAAGAAGGATATATGTCGATGCATATAAGCATGCTTCGATACATGCTTCGACACATGATGCTGAAAGATTTGTTTTTTCTCTCTTTTGCGATGTTTTTTACATATTTCATATATTTTCTTCATAGATATTCAATATGATTTGTAATAGATAATTAGGTTTAATTTCTTGCAATCCCCATTTGTACATTTGTATCCCCCATCCCCCAAATGATGTAATAGCGTAGAACATTTATTTTCTGCAATTTTATCGCTTTCATAAATGTTAGTAATTAGGGTGTGTATGGCAAGATAAAAAAATCAACCTTAGAATATCTTAATCCAAGACAAGAAAATGCATGAAAAATAAACACTTGCACACTTACACCTCTAGGGTTAACTCCACGTGTTGCCTTGAGAAAAATAGTCATGATGTGCATGTGAGCCATCTTAGCAAAAATAATCAAAATACAAGATCATAGTCCCTCGATGATGCTACGAATGTTGCCTTACAAATGATCTTAGTCCCTTAAGAGAAATGCTAAGATATCTCACAATGTTGCCATTCATTACTATACGATGACCCACGCCTGTCCCTTCACATCCAATGATAGGGCTTCTTACCAAATCAATGGTAAGATAACAACATCTAAAGGAGGAGGAAAAGAACATAGAACTTTTGAGTAGGTAGGACGCTCGTAGTTGCTTGCTCACAAGCTAAAACCATTTCCACACTTACACTTTCAAAACATCTTCAAAAACAAACATCTCTTTGAACTATTTTCAAAACCAACACTTTGTATAAATTCTTATAGAGATGAGAATCATTACAAAGTTTTCCAAAACAAATCCGTTTTCAAAATAATTTTCAAACTTGCACCAAACACAAACACATTTCAAACAAAGCAAAAGTGATTTAGCGAGCAACTAAGAGCCTGTAGATAACTACAGATGAAAAGGGTGCTAACACCTTCCCTTTTCATAACCTACCCCCCGAACTCAAGAAAATATCTCAAAGGTTTTTCCTGTTCTTTTCACCTTTTCCTTTATTAGATAAAAGAAAAGTCGGTGGAGACTCTTGCTATCCGCAACAATTGCGATAAAACACAAAACAACTGAGTAAGTTCTCCCACCGTATGACAACATGGAAATAAAATAACTCTCTCAAAACAAAGGCGAGACCCAGCGAGACTGGACATAGTGAAGTCTCTGTCCTAATTTCAGTCATTTCGCCTAGCGAGACCCTCCCTCGCATAGCCAGGCTAGCAGAACAAGTCTACAAATGGAAATTGGGGTGCTCGCTTAGCGAGCTATTCCTCTCGCCCAATGAGATTAACATAAATCAGACAGTGGGAAAACATAATAGGGAAGAGGAAACACACAACACATATAACATATTGCATCATAGATCATCATGCATCATCAATTTACATCCAATAACATCAAATATCATGGTTTAACACCAAAATACATGCAAGACACAAGATGAACATGTATTAGCAATAATTTCACAAATAGGATGATTTTCACAAAACCCTAACATCCATTTAATAAACTTTTTTCCCCGCCCAAGTTAATCTAACAAGGAACCCACCTCTATCAAGGAAGATGAAAGTTAATCTAGCAAGGAACCCACCTCTATCAAGGAAGATGAAGATGATGAAATATTGGAGATGAAGTTGGTGATGATACTGATCCTTTCATGAGATTTTCTTTTTCTTCTTATTTCTCTCTTCCTTCTTCTTTTCTCCTCTCATTCTTTCTCTTCCTTTTCCATTTTCTTCTTATTAACAAAACATATCTATTAGAATGTAATAGAGAAGAGAAAGTATCTAGATTGGGATTTTGTCTCCTAGTAACAATTTTCCATTTAACAATTTTACCAAAATGTCATTTCTTTTACCAATCAGTAAGGATAACCCAATTTGGGTAAGAAAAAATCTCTTACGAGTTTATTAAATACACTATTGACCTTAACTGACAATAACTGACAATGAGTATAGCACTTTGGAACTCAGTTTGTCCAACTAACAATAACTGACAATAAATAGAGAACTTAAGAGGATATGGGATATTACATTTCCCCCTTAAATTTAAATTGTCCCCCGAATTTCTTCCAATTAAAGAAAGGAAACACTTCTCACGTCACCGTCTTAGGTTAACACCTGACTTTGCTTAGGCTTAATTTTCTGACATACTCGATCTTTCAACTTCCTTCTCACTCGCAATGTTCATTCTTTCGTGACTTCTAATGGAGGTGCATTTTTATAGAAAGAGGAACATTTGAAAAGAGTTCTTATACTAGCCCATACTAATTTATTTGTAAAGACTTTCTAAACTAAAAGCTCAACTACATAAGAAAGCCCATTTCAAGTTTCTCTTTTGTTTCAAAAATAACAATTTATTTTTTGTTTTCTAAAACATTTTGAATTTGGAGGCCCATTTAGGTTTTCTTTAAGCAATCTGTTTTTGAGGCCCAATAAATAAAACAACGTGGCCCAGTAAGTTCTTTTTTGGTCTGTTTTGGAATAGGTTATTCTGTTTTTTATTATAACAATTCTTTAATTATTAAAAAAATTTATCTTTGATTAAAGATGAGGCTTTTGTTTTATTTAAAACAATAACAAACGGCCCAATAACACAAATTAAGTTGGCCCATTACCAGACCCATATCTCCGGCCCAGTCCAAATCCAGTAGCGCGTTTTAAGCCCAAAATGAAGAAACATGTATTGTTTAGATTGAAAGTGAAAAAACGTGTTGTTTTATAGGCTAACGGCTACTATACAAATTAAAAGAAATTAATTTTCTTTTACAACAAAGCCATATGCATTCAAGTTCATACAGAAATAAAATCAACTCAATACACAGCTGTGGTCGGTGGATCTGGAACTGACTGTTTAACGCTGGTTCATGAAATGTCGCGGAAGCAAGAGTCGCCACCGTCTTTTATTTTCTCCAAATGGAAAGGACAAAAGCACAGAAAAATTCCTTATAGAGATTGCTCTCGGTTCGGGAGGTAGATTATAGAAAGGGAAGGTGTTAGCACTCTTTCTATCCATGGTTATCCATGGGCTCTTAGATACTTGCTCACTTGTGTTTTCAAAAATGGTTTGTTTGCTTTTCAATTGTGGGTTTTAAAAAGTTTCTTTGAAAATTTCAGTTCGACTCTTGTATCGGTCCTCAAGAGTGTTTGAAAAATTGCTTTCGAAAGCTTTTTGAAAAGGTGTCGGTGTGAAAAGTATTTTTTGATTTGTTTTTGAAATTAGAGCAAGTATCTAGAGTCGTCTACCTACCCTAAGGAATTCGTCTGTGTAGATGTCCTTTAAAGTAGTGCCATCCCACCATTGAGAGGTAGGCAGCACCACCGTTGGAGGTGTTCGGGTCAATTCGAGTTTAGGGACATGGTGATCACCAGAGCAATGGGAAGATACCTTAGAAGCTACCCTCATGCCAGGTTCCCGGATCATGAGGACTTACTAAGACATCCTCTACTCGACGATCACCTTTCGAGGCAAGGCAACAGTGAGGCGTACCCTAAGGGTGGTGTGTGATTTGTGTGTCGTTTTCATTTGTATTTATCTTGTCATGTCATGAGTGATCTACGCTTGTTTTTATTTTTATCCATTCATTCTTGCATGCCTTGATTAACAGTTAAAAATTGCGAAAAGTAAAAGATTCTAAGCTATTACAAAAGGCGCGGGTCCACATCGCCAAAATTTCTTGAACCCGATTTGACAGTAAATAAAGAAATAATGAAAAGTAAAGGTGCGAGAAATTAATTTACAAGGCCTTGGGAGAGATACATAAATATTAAACGAAAAAGAAATAAACACACGAATTAAATAAGAATTAAAACGAGGGCGTTGGACCCTTTTGCAAAATTAAATTAAATGATGGAATTAATTAATTAAAAAAGAAGAGAAATTGTTTTTGGTATTTTTTGGTGTTGTGATTTTAACGGGAAAAAGAATTAAATGCAATTAAACCTAATTCTACAATTTTTATTTGTTAAGAAAGCATATTAAAGTTTAACCTAAAATTAACCCTAATTAATTTACATGCAATTTTAATTTATAAAAATAAAAATAATATTTAATTATTAATTACTGTGGAATAAAAAAGGATAAAAATTAATTAAACCCTAATTCTATAAGTTTTGAGTTTTAGTGAAAAATGTTAAAATTAAAACCTAAATTTAAAACTAGTCAATTAAAGTTATTTATTTACAAAAATACTAAAATAAAAATATTTATTATTTTTTATCTTTTCTGATTTTTTTATTGTTTTTTGTGTTTTTTATGAAAAAAATTAAATTAATTAAAAAAACAATAATTAAAGAAAGTAAAAGTAATAAAAAAAACAAAGAATGAAAAAGTTTGCAAACCTAGGGGGTCTGCCCCTAATTTGGGAGGTTTTTTGTAGTGATTCAGGCCCATTTGTCTTTGGCCTCTTTGACTTTCCAGGAATTATGCACATGCGCTGACCACAGTCCACCATGTTCCACAGATCCTGGCCTTTGATTGAATGCTCTGGGACGCGTGGACGTTTGATTTTGAAGGCGTACAGTGGTCTTTACACTGAAAACTGCATTGGAACATTAAATGGAAAATAATATGAAAGGGGGTGAGGACCTGGGGCTCGAACCCAGGTCCTAGAGATTACCAGCGATGCACTCTACCAACTGCTCCACTCAACGCGTTTGTATATTCCATAACAAACAAATAATATAATCAAATATAATAACTAATGGATTTCTGGCGCGAATTTTTGAACGAACCAATCAACACATGCCACTGCATCGTCTTCCTCATTGTTTTGTTTTCCTGAAAAAAATAGCAAACATTTAACGGGGGTTTTGAACCCCCTCAAAACATGCTTATTCTGGTAATAGCGATTAAGCCCTCTTGGTATATAAATTAAGCGCGAGCATGCCATTCTTTTCGTCTAAGCGAGCTGAACATGGTCATGGCATTGAGGTCTCTTAATTTTACAGTATCAAGAAACCCCTAATTTGGATTTCAAGAAAACCTAGCCTGCATCAATGGTAGAATCATGTATATCGCATAAAAACGCAATTAATTTATATGGTTAGCTTCAGAATCTTATAATGAACACAAATCAAGCATCAAAAATTATGAAAAGTGTATGAATCAAGATGCACGAATGAGAAAATTTTTCTGTACAGGTGAGATCGTTCTCACATTTCTGGGCACGAAAGCTTGTGGTTTTTGATCCAAATCCTTTCTTTGAAGCCTCAGCAAGCTAATGGAATTGATCTTTGGCTTTGAATCGTCCTCTAACCTTGTTTTCAGTTTTCAAATTTTCAACCAAAAACTCAAGTTCAATGCTTGGCCTGTAGCGCAGCTTAGGGGTCTTTAGGATTAGGTTTTGCCTCTATATGTACCTGTGAATGATTAGGGTTAAAGAAATTTGATCAAAATCCATGCATTAATGAATATGATATTTGATTTTTTTACCATGATTTTCAAATCTTTTTCACATGCTTTTGCTACCAAATCATGACCAATTCAAATGATTCTTTCTATATTTGGTTAGGCACGAAATCTTGATTATATTATGTGCATAAAAAGATTTAAAACCCAGGTTTAGCATTTTTCATGTATTTATTTAATTAAAATGAATTATTAATAATAAAAATCCAAATAAATAAATAAATAGTGAAGAAAAACTTCCCTTTGGGCCAAGTGGTCGTGCACATGTCTTGGATGATGAATTATGGAAGAAAAATAGGCCCATTAGCAATTTTAGGTCATTTGAAGCAAAGTTGACTTTTCAAAATATCCAAAAATTTCCCAACTTCCACAAGGCATAACTTGCTCAAATTTTAAGCTTTGCTCATGTTCTTGGACATTTTGGAAAGGTCTTTGAGTCCTCTAACCAATGTCTTTGGTCCCATGTCATTTTGATTTACCAATCTCAAGTTATGGCCTTTGACTTAAAGTCCCTTTTTGTTGACTTTTGAAAATGACCTATAATGTTGAAATTGATAACTTTTTGTGAGAGCATTTCTTGGACTTGAATTATGAAGATGAGTTGTAGGAAATGTCTTTCTCTTCAAAATTAGCTTTGGATGGAATTTTTCTGATAATCCATGTGAAAGTTATGCCCTGGTCAATTTACAGTTGACTTTTTCAACTGTCCAAATAAGGAAACTTTTGCATCTTGATGATTTTTGAGCCAAGCTTTGAGAATCATGATCAAGCATTGATCAAATGATATTTGTGGCTTCAAAATGAGATGTTGACCAAAAATTTGAACTTTTGACTGCCAAATGACCATTTTGCCCCTACAGTTGACTGTAGTGCAATTAGGGTTTTTGACTGTGCAATTTTGTGCTGAAAGTCTTAAAACTTGGTATGAGGATGCTTGATCATATTTATAGGCATGTGGGATTTGATTGGACCCTTGGAAACTTCATTTTCTTGATCAGAATAAAAACCCTAATTTTGACTGTTTAGGAGGCCCTTGAACTGTGCAACCCTTGGGGAACTTTGAAGCATGACTTGGCAATTTCTTGAAGAATATGGGAGGGAAAATTTTGGGGTACAAAAGTTGCCCCTGTTCAATCTTCTTAGACCTGAGGATGCAGATTGGCTGACGTGCCTTTCGTAATCCGAGGTGGAAGATAATTGAACACTAGAGTGCCCAGAAATTTGCGCTCACATAGTAGCAGTGTGATGATGGAATGGGCTTATAGATGCCATTTAAAGATTGATGAATAGGATGATGGGCTTATAGATGCCATCTGGATGTTGATCGCATAAGAGATTCCTTAGCGAGAACTTGCATACCTGCAAAAGAAAAATGAGTACCTGACATGTTGCAGGAGCTGGTCTTCAGATGTTTTGTGTAGATATGTCCTGACTGGTTACAGGAATCGGATCTTCGAATTCTTCAGACGTGCCCTGGCGAGATACAGGAATCGAGTCTGGTAATGTTAGTCTTCAACGGATACACCCTGGAAAGATTCAGGTATCGGATCCTTGAACTCTTCAGACACACCCTGGCAAGATACAGGAATCGGATCTGGTAATGTTAGTCTTCAACGGATACACCCTGGCAAGATTCAGGTATCGGATCCTCGAACTCTTCAGACACACCCTGGCAAGATACAGGAATCGGATCTGGTAATGCTAGTCTTCAACGGATACACCCTGGCAAGATTCAGGTATCGGATCCTCGGACTCTTCAGACACACCCTGGCAAGATACAGGAATCGGATCTGGTAATGCTAGTCTTCAACGGATACACCCTAGCAAGATTCAGGTATCGGATCCTCGAACTCTTCAGACACATCCTGGCAAGATACAGGAATCGGATCTGGTATTGCTAGTCTTCAACGGATACACCCTGGCAAGATTCAGGTATCGGATCCTCGAACTCTTCAGACACACCCTGGCAAGATACAGGAATCGGATCTGGTAATGCTAGTCTTCAACGGATACACCCTGGCAAGATTCAGGTATCGGATCCTCGAACTCTTCAGACACACCCTGGCAAGATGCAGGAATCGGATTTGGTAATGCTAGTCTTCAACGGATACACCCTGGCAAGATTCAGGTATCGGATCCTCGGACTCTTCAGACACACCCTGGCAAGATACAGGAATCGGATCTGGTAATGCTAGTCTTCAACGGATACACCCTGGCAAGATTCAGGCATCGGACCCTCGAACTCTTCAGACACACCCTGGCAAGATGCAGGAATCGGATCTGGTAATGCTAGTCTTCAACGGATACACCCTGGCAAGATTCAGGTATCGGATCCTCGGACTCTTCAGACACACCCTGGCAAGATACAGGAATCGGATCTGGTAATGCTAGTCTTCAACGGATACACCCTGGTAAGATTCAGGTATCGGATCTTTAGTTGCGACCATTGATGGGAATCATTTTTGTACTGTTGCCCTGAAAAGACAAGCGTTAGTTGTATGCGATGTCATGTGGTATGACATGCGAGATGCTCTCTGAATACGTGAGATTGTATGTTCATGATGCGTATATGCATGCTATAATGTATGAAGATGTTTATGAAGGTATTTTTTCGTCTAGGAAAGTAAATCCTTGACGGGTGCCGGGAAGTCACTCCTGGGCTGATGTTTGAAGAATGGATTTTGCTTCCGCTGGGGATGATAGTTGCAAGAACACCGGTAGGAGAAGATAACTCCGTTGGGGAATAAAATTGGCGAATGGATTACTCTGCGGGGAGCAAAGTACTCTAACAATCTTGCTGGGAAACAAAACTCTGTGGGGAGAGAGATACTTTGGATAGTTGATGGTAACTTGCTGGGGATACCTTTGTTGTGTTGGAAGTGTTGATAGACTTCGCTGGGGTAAGAAGACTTCGTCGAGGACGCTCTTTCCGTGGCTTTTAGCTGAGGATAACCCAGTTATATCCTGGTAAGGAAATAACTCTTTGAATAAAGCCGGATGAGTCGTTCGTGCTCTGTGCGGATAAGCTTCCAAAATCTACTGGGGATAAGCTTACTGCTTGGGAGAAGTGGATTCCAACTTTCCTGGGGAACTGGATTGGACTCTCCTGGGGAAATTTTGAACTGCGGGGGAAGTGATTCCTTTGAATATTTGATATACCGCCGGGGAACAATCTTTAGACCAAGATTGCCGGGGATGCTTGTTAAGGATATATATGCTGCTGGGGAATGTTGAGATCTGCTGGAAGACGCCCAACTTCCTTAAGATTTGATAACTTTGCTTGAGGAAGAGTGCCCTGATTTACTGGCTCACTCTATGGGGAATTAGGATATACTGGTTATGTTCTTCGGCTGAACCTACCTTGGTACCTTAGTGGATAGAACAATTAGATTGTTTAGACAACTCTTGATTGCCCCTGTTTCTAATGTTACCTGTAATTAATCCTTCGTTTCGTATGTAATTTATTCATGAGTTAGCAAATTATTGTCAATGCATATATCACAAATTGAACCTTGGACGTTCTTCGCAAGACAAAACAGAAAAAAGGAAAACAATTGGCACTTTTAACTGGAAAATATATTTGTATTGATCTTTGAATGGCCTGTAAATAGGCGTTTTGTGTACAAGAGGCTGACGTCCTAGTAAGAGAACGCCGCCGAACAAAAGAGTTTATACAAGTTTTGTACAAAAGAAAATAAAACAGCTGTGTGAAATGAATGATCCCACTGGGTTTCAACTCTGCTATTGCCTTTATAACTCCGAGCGTCTCATCACTTGATGACCTAAACGAAGATGAAGCTGACTGATCGATGCCGTCTGAACTTGATGTAGCTACCGGATTCTGGATGCAAAGTGATCCAATGAGACATAGTATTACGCTTTTATCCCTAATTTTTGCCTGGACCGCCCTTTCGGGTTTTCAGTCCATCGGGATACCCATTTTTGCCCAAGCCGCCTTTTCAGGTTTTCGACTTGCCGGGTGTACAGATTTTTTCATTTCATCCCTTCATTTTGCCCGAACCCTTTTGGTTCGCCGGGAAGCCCTAATTTTTGCCTAGGCATGTCAGCCTAGCGGGTCTTTTTTCATGCGTAGTATCTTTTTACTATGTATGCATTGGCGGGGTGAGGAAGGTCGTCACCATCCATGTTGGTTAGAATCATGGCTCCTCCTGAGAACACATGCTTAACCACAAATGGCCCTTCATACGTAGGGGTCCATTTGCCCCTTGGATCACTCTGAGGAAGGATGATTCATTTGATTACCAGATCCCCAACTTGATACTCTTGTGGTCTGACCTTTTTGTTAAATGCCCTGATCATCCGTTTCTGATACGTCTGACCATGGCAGATAGCAGCGAGTCTCTTTTCATCAATTAAGTTTAGCTGATCAAGTCGTGTCTGAATCCAATCATCTTCGTTCAGATTTGCATCCTTCATTATCCGGAGAGAGGGTATTTGCACTTCGATCGGTAAGACTGCCTCCATACCATAAACCAAAGAGAAAGGAGTTGCCCCGGTTGATGTCCTAGCTGAGGTACGGTACCCATGTAGAGCGAACGGTAACATCTCGTGCCAATCCTTATAAGTCACTGTCATCTTTTGCACGATTTTCTTGATATTTTTATTCGCTGCTTCTACAACCCCATTCATCTTCGGCCGGTAGGGAGAAGAATTATGGTGCTGTATTTTGAACTGCTCGCAGAGCTCAGTGATCATCTTGTTATTCAGATTGGTACCGTTATCTGTAATGATCCTTTCAGGGACGCCGTACCGACAGATTAGGTTATGTCGAATGAACCGTGCCACAACAGTCTTGGTTACCGTAGCGTAGGAAGCTGCCTCAACCCACTTTGTAAAATAATCAATCGCTACCAGGATGAAGCGATGCCCATTAGATGCCGTAGGTTTAATCTCACCGATCATGTCTATGCCCCACATTGCAAACGGCCAAGGCGCAGTCAGAACATTCAGGGGAACTGGAGGAACATGCACCTTGTCTGCATAAATCTGGCACTTATGGCATATCCTGGAATGTTGGTAGCAGTCAGCTTCCATTGTGGACCAGTAATACCCTGCCCGAAGGATCTTCTTCGCCATTGTATGCCCACTGGAATGTGTACCAAAGGTTCCTTCATGCAGCTCTTCCATGATCCTTTCTGCTTCAGTCTTATCCACACAACGCAGTAAGGTTGAATCATGGTTTCGCTTGTACAAGATGTCGTTGCTAAGGAAGAACTTTGCTGCGAATCTTCTCAAGAACTTCTTATCATTGATAGAGGCACCTTCAGGGTATTCCTGAGCTTCCAAGTATCTCCTCACCTCATGGTACCAAGGCTTCTCAGTCACCAATTCAGTCTCGAGATCACAACAGTATGCCGGTTCGTCCAGTTTCCAGATGATGATCCGGGGAGCCTCATTATCCCATTTGACTTTGAACATGGAAGACATTGTAGCTAACGCGTCCGCCAGCTGATTCTCTTCTCTTGGAAAGTGTTCAAAGGTTATCTTCGTGAAGTGGGGGATCAAGGTCAACACACACTCTCTGTAAGGAATAAGATTCGGATGTTTCGTATCCCACTCTCCTTTGATCTGATTGATCACAAGAGCGGAATCTCCGAAGACACTCAGAAACTTAATCCTTAGGTCGATCGCAGCTTGAAGACCCATGATGCACGCCTCATACTCTGCCATGTTGTTGGTACAGTTGAAACATAGCCGGGCAGTGAGTGGAGTATGAGTGCCTTGAGGGGATATGATTATGGCGCCGACACCATTTCCCAAAGCGTTGGAGGCTCCGTCAAAGTGCATAGACCATCGGGATCCTTCCTCAGGTCCTTCATCCGGTCCAGGTACTTCACAATCAGTTACTATCATGATGCTTTCATCCGGAAACTCGAAGTTCATTGACTGATAGTCATCTACGGCCTGATGTGCCAAGTGGTCTGCCAATACACTTCCCTTGATGGCTTTCTGGGTCGTGTACTGAATGTCGTATTCCGTCAAGATCATTTGCCATCTTGCTATTCTCCCAGACAGAGCAGGCTTTTCAAATATGTACTTTATAGGATCCATCTTTGAGATCAACAAGGTGGTATGAGTCAGCATATACTGTCTCAGCCGGCGAGCAGCCCATACCAAAGCGCAGAAAGTTTTCTCAAGCAGTGAGTATCGGGTCTCACAGTCGGTAAACTTTTTGCTAAGGTAATAAATGGCATGCTCTTTTCGGCCAGACTCGTCATGCTGCCCCAGCACGCACCCCATTGAGTTGTCAAGTACTGTCAGGTATAGTATCAGAGGTCTCCCTTCAACCGGTGGCATAAGGATGGGTGGTTCTTGGAGATACTCTTTGATTCTGTCAAAAGCAGCCTGACATTCATCATTCCAACGTACTACCTGATCTTTCTTCAGCAGCTTGAAGATTGGCTCACAGGTAGCAGTCAGGTGTGAGATGAAGCGAGCAATGTAATTCAGGCGTCCTAAAAAGCCTCTGACTTCCTTCTCTGTCTTAGGAACTGGCATCTCTTGAATAACTTTAACCTTAGCAGGGTCCACTTGAATACCCTTATCACTTACAATGAAGCCTAGCAATTTCCCAGATCTTACCCCGAAGGTGCACTTGTTCGGGTTCAACCTCAGCTTGTACAACTTCAGACGGTCAAACAACTTCTGCAGATGATCTAGGTGCTCTTCCTCAGTCTGGGACCTTGCGATCATGTCATCAACATACACTTCTATCTCATGATGGATCATGTCATGAAATAAAGCAACCATGGCACGTTGGTAGGTTACCCCAGCGTTCTTTAGTCCAAAAGGCATGACCTTGTAACAGAAGGTGCCCCACTGAGTAACAAATGTAGTCTTTTCCATGTCTTCAGGTGCCATCTTGATCTGATTGTAACTTGAAAAGCCATCCATGAAAGAGAATACCTTGTGCTGAGCTGTATTGTCAACAAGGACATCAATGTGAGGTAAGGGGAAGTCATCTTTGGGGCTGGCCCTGTTCAGATCCCTGTAATCAACACACATTCTGACCTTACCGTCTTTCTTTGGTACCGGCACCACATTAGCAACCCACTGAGGGTAAGAAGTCACTGCAAGGAACCCAGCATCAAACTGTTTCATAACCTCGGCTTTGATCTTCTCAGACATCTCTGGACGCATACGGCAGACCTTTTGCTTCACCGAAGGGCAGTCTTCCTTAGTAGGCAAATGATGGACCACAATATTGGTATCCAACCCGGGCATGTCTTCGTAGGACCAGGCAAAGATCTCCATATAATCATGTAGCATCTTAGTCAACCGTTGCTTCACGCTGAGCTCTAGGTTGGCACCAATCTTTACCTCTTTCCTGTCTGCTTCAGTACCCAAGTTTATTGTTTCCACTGGCTCTTCATGTGGTTGAATTTCCCTCTCTTCCTGAAGCAGCAGTCTTGCAAGCTCGCCAGGCACTTCGCAATCATCTTCACCTTCGTCTTCGGCTAAGTTGATCGGATTTTCGAAGTCATAACTGGCAGTAGCAGGGTCGTTATCAGTGAGATCCAGGGTGGATTGAAACCTGTATGAGTGAGTGTGTGTGTAAATACAGCTGTTTTGAAATATATGTAAAGGAAAGAAAGACAGAAAAAGAGCATAAGATTTGTAATGCGAGCAAACGTCCAAGATTTTCATTCATGATATATGAAATGACAATTTATATGCCCTCACAAATGAAACCACAGTGCCTCGGGTAAGACACCGGGCCATAGAGTTTATTTATTGTTTATTACAAATAACGAAACAAAGAAATTTATTACTGCGTAACAAAGGTAACGGGAGTATGGTCTTTGGCAATCCAATTGGTCAATCCGCCTTCGGTTGTCGGGTAGATCCAGCTATTGAATTCTGCTTCATCCACTTCGTTGTCTTTCCCAACAGCATTCACTCCTGGATTTGTAATGAACACAGGAGGTCTTCTGATCTTCGCCTTCCGCATAGCTTTCTGACCCTCTGCAGTAAAACCCAGCCCAAATTTGTCAGTTTTTTGTGTAAAGTCGGGAAGTCTGCCCCAGTTAGCACATTCACCTTTTTGAACCACAGCCCGGGCATCCTTTAGGGAAGCCATCTTCAAAGGAACATTCTCTTCTACTGCTGTTTCTGCTGCCGCTGAAATTGGAAGCACCTCCTCGAAATGCTGAAAGGGGGTTTCAATAAACTCCCCGTCCATCTCAATGTACCTGAAGGAATTCAAGTGGCTTACCATATACTCCTCCTCTCCTTGCACAGTGACGATCTTCCCTCTGACAGGGTACTTCAGCTTCTGGTGCAAGGTAGAGGTCACTGCCCCAGCCTTATGTATCCAAGGTCGACCCAGTAGACAAGAGTACGATGGGCGGATATCCATCACATAAAATGTAGAGTCAAACACCTGAGAACCCACACGAATGGGAATGTCAACCTCTCCATGAACCATCCTTTTTGAACCGTCAAAGGCCCTGACGATGATATTGCTGGGTTTCAGTTCCAAGCCTTCACAATCTAAACGGTCTAAAGCCTTCTTGGGTAGCACATTCAAGGACGAACCAGTACCCACCAATACATGTGCCAGAGTAGTGCCCCTGCACTCGATAGAGACATGCAGAGCATCATTGTGGTCTCTTCCCTTTGCAGTCAGGTCAGCATCTGAGAAACCTAAGCCATTGTCCGCTGTCAAATTTGCTACGCAATCAGTGAACTGGACTGCAGATGTCTCCTGTGGCACATGGGCCGTCTTGAGGAACGAGATCAAGGCCTTAGCATGGGCCTCGGAGCACAGCAATAAAGAGAGCATGGATATTTTGGAGGGCGTGTGCCCCAGCTGTTCCACAATATTGAAGTCACTTTTCTTTATAATTTTCAAGATTTCCTCCATCTCTTGTTGGGAGGCCTCAGCAGTTATAGGTATAGGTGCCTCCATCTGGGCAGGCTCAACTTCAATTCCTTTGCCCCGAGCATTGGATGACTCGGCAGCAGGAGAAACAACTTGATCAGCAACAGGAACAGGTACACTTGTAGGAGTTATAAGGAGTGGTCTTCGAGCAGCAGGGGGTGCAATGTCAGGCGAGAAGAGCCTGCCACTGCGGGTAACCTTGGCTGGGCCAGTGATATCACAGATGCTGGCGCCAGTGTTGAATTCTTGTTTGATTCCGTTCACATATACGTCTGCCCCATAGTGCCAGGGGACAGCTTTATCAGATACATAGGGAAGAGGCCCCGGAACAGTGATAACCACAGGTGCAACAGTCATAATTTGAACAGGCTTCTTCGGGAGAGCCTTGATTGGATTGTTGAAGATGGTAACCACAGAAACTTCTTCCACCGGAACCAACTGAACAACAGACTTCTTAAACAGAATCTCCTTGCTATCCATTAGGCTTTGGATGCCTAACTTCAGCAAGGGACAACCAGATAGGGAAACGGCACAGAACAGGCAACCCTCACTGCAACCCGGAAATAAACCGGCCAGCAGTAGGTTCTTCTTGACAGTCATTAAGGGAGTGGCCAGATCATCCACAGAAACAGCGTAAACATCTTCATCAACAGCATTTACCCCATGCTGAGGCATAGGAGCAGTAACCACATTCGGCCTCTCAGGCGCTTCAAACTGTATCTCTTTCGCGTCGATAAGGTCTTGCACCTTATTCCTTAATGCCCAACAGTCATCAGTGGCATGCCCCGGGCTATCAGAATGGTAAGCACAGCGGGCATTCGGGTTGTACTTAGGAGATGTAGTATTTGCAAACTTCGGAGCCTCTCTGACGGTTACTAAGTTGGTTGAGAGCAACTGTGGTAAGATCTGCGACAAGGTCATATTCAAACGGGTGAATTCCCTTCTGGGTCTCTCAGCCCTTGGTTGGTTGGCTTGCCGAGGAGCGGCTGCAGGCTTCGCAATCACCAATGCATTGACAGATTGGCGGCGCTCTGGTTTGTCTTGCCTTCTAGGCCCATACACCACACTAGCCTCTTTTTTGAAGGGTTTCTTCTCTGGACCTGCAGATGCACCCTTTGGAATCTTACCAGACTTCAACCCAGCCTCAATTCTCTCTCCTGTCAGAATCAGATCAGTGAACCCTGCAGACGAATTCCCAATAAGATGGTTGAAAAACGGCCCAGATAGGGTCCCCAAGAACATGTCTACCAACTCCCGATCAGTCAACGGAGGCTGCACCCTGCCAGCCAGGTCCCTCCACTTCTGAGCGTACTCCTTAAAACCTTCACTTGAACCTAACGACATACCCTGGAGTTGGGTACGTGTAGGGGCAAGGTCGGCATTATATTGATACTGCTTATAGAAAGCAGTAGCCAACTCCTCCCAGCTACGAACCTTGGTCCCATCCAGCTGATAGAACCATTCGAGATGAGTCCCTGAAAGACTCTCCTGGAAGAAGTGGATCCACAAATTCTTATCCGCTGAGTACGGTTGAATCTTCCGCACATAGGACCTGAGATGTAGCTTGGGACAAGACGCCCCGTCGTACTTGGTGAAAGATGGTGCTTTGAATTTATGAGGGATGATCACACCAGTAGACAAACCCAAATCTCCGAAATCCAGCCCAGGTACCTGCTGTATCTCCATAGCATTCAACCTGTCTTCCAACTGCTTGTAACGGTCTTCTGCCGGAGGATATTGCTCTTCATCAAAATCAGTCTCGTTGTCAGAGACTACCGGACTAGGACCTTTTTCTGCTTGAGGGGTACTCTTGCCAATGGAAGAACCAGCCTCTTCATTCTGCAAAGTGTTGCCAAACCTTCGGCCCGAGCTAAACAGAACAGTTCTTCTCTTCTTCTTCTTCTCCTTCTTCAGGAGCAGAGCCTTCAGCTCTTCTTGGCCTTGAGCCAAACCCTTGATTAATTCCTGAAATTGCGCATTCTGCGCCTGAAGAGCTTTGATGGATGTCTCAGTCGATGATGAGTCAGGATTCATGATGCTGAAATAAACAGCGAAGAACTGTAAGCAACCTGAAAAGAGGAAAAACCTGCTATGCACATGATGAATGATATGTGTTTATGCAATGCATTCAAGGGTTCGAAAGTTCAAATTTGTTGTAGACAAAAAGGAACACACGTTATCATTAAGGAAATAACTGTTCAGTACATCAAAGCCTCATGGGCAAAATAATACAAAAGCAAATCAATCCCAAAATACATTGCGCATCCTCTTTGGAGCTATGTAAGTGTTGAGATTCCTCTCCTCATGCAACAGGCGGGTGAGCTCCAAGACCTTCTTTTCACTAGCATGTAGACTGGTCTCCAGAGAATTCCGTTCTTCCTTTAGCTGGATCCAGCTCTTCTGCATCTCTTCCCAGGATGTGGGCATATCAGGGTGCTGAATAGTGTAGGACACTTCTCCTTCCAAGACTGGCTCTTTGATTACTGGGAGCATATGAGGATAAGGCATTACCAACTTCTGGGAGCGGGCGCGTACCCACTTGAGATAAGGTTCCAACGGGATGGAGTTCCTGTGCCTCAGGGTCTTGCTGTCTATCCTACTTGGCATCCTCCAGGCTCTGATAAATCTCTGGCGAAGTCCTTGAGTATCGTTGTCGAAGTCAAAAACTATGTCAGGAATCAACATGTCATGAGGACCATCCCTCCGAGCATAACCAAACTGTCTCCAAGCCAGGCATGGGTTGTAAGTAATACCTCCTCTGATTCCAAGTAAAGGAACATTAGGGTACTCTCCGCAACGATCAATGATAGTGACATCCTCTCTGGACCTAGGGCACCAATGTATATCTGCATGTGTAAGAGTCATCAACCGTTGTGACCATCTCAAACCCCGCTCATTCTTCAAGACTGATTGTGGAAGGTGCGAAATAAACCACCTTCCCAGGAGAGGAGTGCAACACATAAGGACACCTCTTTTTCTCATGGTTCGAGTGTAACATGAGTGAAGGATGTCTCCCAGTAACGTAGGTATAGGATTCCTGGACATAAAGATCTGGACAGCACTGATATCTATAAGCTGATCTGGGTTAGGGAATAGCACCAAACCATAGACAAGGAGGGCCACCACTTCTTCAAAAGCTTGCAAGTCAAGGGAGTTCCAACATTCATGGGCTTTTTCAAACAGAAACCTGGCTAAGAACCCTTTGATACCACTTCTAACTTCCCAATGTCCCTTGAGATCAGATGACTGTAGGTGCAAGGCTTTAGCAATCTCTTCAAGCTTAGGTTCCTTTTCCGTACCGTTGAAGGGTAGCTGATCAAGGATAGGGATCTTCAGGAGCCGGGAGAACTCCTCCAATGTAGGTACCAGCTGATAATCCAGGAAGGTGAAACAGTGATGCAGAGGGTCAAAGAACTGGAACAGGACCTTTATCATATCTTCCTCAATGTTGGTATTGACCAAGCTGATGAGACTTTCATGTCTCTCACTGAATGAAGAGTTCTCGGGAATCCTGGATATAAGCTCCTTAAGCTGAGGAGGGACCCTTACAAGGTTGATTTGAATTGTCTTTCTACGAACAATTTCCATGTCCTACAAAACAAGAACAAAGATGAAAATTCGAACCCCTGAAATGGTTAGTCAATGCATATGATGCTGGATGATGTCATGATGCTATGATTAAACACACCACAGATATTTACAAAGACAAACATGTAAGGCACACAAGGCACACAAGACAAGCCCTTAGGGTTTAAGGCCAGCATGGGGTCTGGGTAGTACCCTCTTGAGGTTGGTGGGTTCAACCTGTCCTATTAGAAGTAACCAGGTTCTAAGGGTCCCAATATCACGGGATTGCTTTCATTGTTCATCGTTTCGATTTAGCCACTGAACTGGCGACCGAAATATTCCAGGAAAGCAACCCTCAATTGAGTGTAGTATCGAGTATCAACCAACCTCGGACTGCACCAAAGTCAGTTATCTCACTATCCTAAAGAGGCCAAGATAGTTCAATTAAGGTTCCTAAGGTCTGTTGATGCTTCACGACACCACGCGGAGGCCCCGTACTCTCCTTGACTGAACTCAAGGGTTACCGGTACACACCAAAGTGCCACATCAACGTAGCAGACTGCTTCAACCATGTCGGTATACCCCGCACAGTTCCCTCATAGTCTTGTTGCTACTTTCTAAGAAGGTATCCCCCAGATCCGGGTTAGGATCTATAGAACTCCCAAGCAACCCACAATTTAAAGCAAGCAATTC
This sequence comes from Vicia faba, assembly GCA_948472305.1. Taxonomy (NCBI): domain Eukaryota; kingdom Viridiplantae; phylum Streptophyta; class Magnoliopsida; order Fabales; family Fabaceae; genus Vicia; species Vicia faba. The sequence continues at coordinate 254,354,669 of OX451736.1, read as the reverse complement.
AGACAATTGAAAACACAGTGATCTTAGCCTTAAGGTACACCTCACTTTATAAGAGTCCCCAGCAGAGTCACCAGTTCTGTGATCGGTGGATCTGGAACTGACTGTTTAACGCTGGTTCGTGAAATGTCGCGGAAGCAAGAGTCGCAACCGTCTTTTATTTTCTCCAAATGGAAAGGACAAAAGCACAGAAAAATTCCTTATAGAGATTGCTCTCGGTTCGGGAGGTAGATTATAGAAAGGGAAGGTGTTAGCACCCTTTCTATCCATGGTTATCCATGGGCTCTTAGATACTTGCTCACTTGTGTTTTCAAAAATGGTTTGTTTGCTTTTCAACTGTGGGTTTTAAAAAGTTTCTTTGAAAATTTCAGTTCGACTCTTGTATCGGTCCTCAAGAGTGTTTGAAAAATTGCTTTCGAAAGCTTTTTGAAAAGGTGTCGGTGTGAAAAGTATTTTTTGATTAGTTTTTGAAATTAGAGCAAGTATCTAGAGTCGTCTACCTACCCTAAGGAATTCGTCTGTGTAGATGTCCTTTAAAGTAGTGCCATCCCACCATTGAGAGGTAGGCAGCACCACCGTTGGAGGTGTTCGGGTCAATTCGAGTTTAGGGACATGGTGATCACCAGAGCAATGGGAAGATACCTTAGAAGCTACCCTCATGCCAGGTTCCCGGATCATGAGGACTTACTAAGACATCCTCTACTCGACGATCACCTTTCGAGGCAAGGCAACAGTGAGGCGTACCCTAGGGGTGGTGTGTGATTTGTGTGTCGTTTTCATTTGTATTTATCTTGTCATGTCATGAGTGATCTACGCTTGTTTTTATTTTTATCCATTCATTCTTACATGCCTTGATTAACAGTTAAAAATTGTGAAAAGTAAAAGATTCTAAGCTATTACAAAAGGCGCGGGTCCACATCGCCAAAATTTCTTGAACCCGATTTGACAGAAAATAAAGAAATAATGAAAAGTAAAGGTGCGAGAAATTAATTTACAAGGCCTTGGGAGAGATACATAAATATTAAACGAAAAAGAAATAAACACGCGAATTAAATAAGAATTAAAACGAGGGCGTTGGACCCTTTTTGCAAAATTAAATTAAATGATGGAATTAATTAATTAAAAAAAAAAGAGAAATTGTTTTTGGTATTTTTTGGTGTTGTGATTTTAACGGGAAAAAGAATTAAATGCAATTAAACCTAATTCTACAATTTTTATTTGTTAAGAAAGCATATTAAAGTTTAACCTAAAATTAACCCTAATTAATTTACATGCAATTTTAATTTATAAAAATAAAAATAATATTTAATTATTAATTACTGTGGAATAAAAAAGGATAAAAATTAATTAAACCCTAATTCTATAAGTTTTGAGTTTTAGTGAAAAATGTTAAAATTAAAACCTAAATTTAAAACTAGTCAATTAAAGTTATTTATTTACAAAAATACTAAAATAAAAATATTTATTATTTTTTATCTTTTCTGATTTTTTTATTGTTTTTTGTGTTTTTTATGAAAAAAATTAAATTAATTAAAAAAACAATAATTAAAGAAAGTAAAAGTAATAAAAAAAATAAAGAATGAAAAAGTTTGCAAACCTAGGGGGTCTGCCCCTAATTTGGGAGGTTTTTTGTAGTGATTCAGGCTCATTTGTCTTTGGCCTCTTTGACTTTCCAGGAATTATGCACATGCGCTGACCACAGTCCACCATGTTCCACAGATCCTGGCCTTTGATTGAATGCTCTGGGACGCGTGGACGTTTGATTTTGAAGGCGTACAGTGGTCTTTACACTGAAAACTGCATAGGAACATTAAATGGAAAATAATATGAAAGGGGGTGAGGACCTGGGGCTCGAACCCAGGTCCTAGAGATTACCAGCGATGCACTCTACCAACTGCTCCACTCAACGCGTTTGTATATTCCATAACAAACAAATAATATAATCAAATATAATAACTAATGGATTTCTGGCGCGAATTTTTGAACGAACCAATCAACACATGCCACTGCATCGTCTTCCTCATTGTTTTGTTTTCCTGAAAAAAATAGCAAACATTTAACGGGGGTTTTGAACCCCCTCAAAACATGCTTATTCTGGTAATAGCGATTAAGCCCTCTTGGTATATAAATTAAGCGCGAGCATGCCATTCTTTTCTTCTAAGCGAGCTGAACATGGTCATGGCATTGAGGTCTCTTAATTTTACAGTATCAAGAAACCCCTAATTTGGATTTCAAGAAAACCTAACCTGCATCAATGGTAGAATCATGTATATCGCATAAAAACGCAATTAATTTATATGGTTAGCTTCAGAATCTTATAATGAACACAAATCAAGCATCAAAAATTATGAAAAGTGTATGAATCAAGATGCACGAATGAGAAAATTTTTCTGTACAGGTGAGATCGTTCTCACGTTTCTGGGCACGAAAGCTTGTGGTTTTTGATCCAAATCCTTTCTTTGAAGCCTCAGCAAGCTAATGGAATTGATCTTTGGCTTTGAATCGTCCTCTAACCTTGTTTTCAGTTTTCAAATTTTCAACCAAAAACTCAAGTTCAATGCTTGGTCTGTAGCGCAGCTTAGGGGTCTTTAGGATTAGGTTTTGCCTCTATATGTACCTGTGAATGATTAGGGTTAAAGAAATTTGATCAAAATCCATGCATTAATGAATATGATATTTGATTTTTTTACCATGATTTTCAAATCTTTTTCACATGCTTTTGCTACCAAATCATGACCAATTCAAATGATTCTTTCTATATTTGGTTAGGCACGAAATCTTGATTATATTATGTGCATAAAAAGATTTAAAACCTAGGTTTAGCATTTTTCATGTATTTATTTAATTAAAATGAATTATTAATAATAAAAATCCAAATAAATAAATAAATAGTGAAGAAAAACTTCCCTTTGGGCCAAGTGGTCGTGCGCATGTCTTGGATGATGAATTATGGAAGAAAAATAGGCCCATTAGCAATTTTAGGTCATTTGAAGCAAAGTTGACTTTTCAAAATATCCAAAAATTTCCCAAGTTCCACAAGGCATAACTTACTCACTTTTTAAGCTTTGCTCATGTTCTTGGACATTTTGGAAAGGTCTTTGAGTCCTCTAACCAATGTCTTTGGTCCCATGTCATTTTGATTTACCAATCTCAAGTTATGGCCTTTGACTTAAAGTCCCTTTTTGTTGACTTTTGAAAATGACCTATAATGTTGAAATTGATAACTTTTTGTGAGAGCATTTCTTGGACTTGAATTATGAATATGAGTTGTAGGAAATGTCTTTCTCTTAAAAATGAGCTTTGGATGGAATTTTTCTGATAATCCATGTGAAAGTTATGCCCTGGTCAATTTACAGTTGACTTTTTCAACTGTCCAAATAAGGAAACTTTTGCATCTTGATGATTTTTGAGCCAAGCTTTGAGAATCATGATCAAGCATTGATCAAATGATATTTGTGGCTTCAAAATGAGATGTTGACCAAAAATTTGAACTTTTGACTGCCAAATGACCATTTTGCCCCTATAGTTGACTGTAGTGCAATTAGGGTTTTTGACTGTGCAATTTTGTGCTGAAAGTCTTAAAACTTGGTATGAGGATGCTTGACCATATTTATAGGCATGTGGGACTTGATTGGACCCTTGGAAACTTCATTTTCTTGATCAGAATAAAAACCCTAATTTTGACTGTTTAGGAGGCCCTTGAACTGTGCAACCCTTGGGGAACTTTGAAGCATGACTTGGCAATTTCTTGAAGAATATGGGAGGGAAAATTTTGGGGTACAACAACAGCCAATACAATAACTAACTAATTTGTCCAAATGCAAAAACAGAAATAGTTTACAATGTTCTCAGATTACATACCGAATTTGAATAAATTTCCTAAATTACATAAACCCTAATCAATTCTAAGATTAAATAAGAGACAAACTTAATTCTTCCCTAAAATTGCTAATTCTAAAAAAACACTATAAAAATGCCTAGAACAATCTACAGAAGGAGGACACAAGAAACAAAAGAAAATTTGATGAAACAAAGAAAGTTACGGAGTCGAGTTCTTGAAGGAGTTGTCACCATTTTGTCGCTGTCTTCAAATCCCAGATCCCCGCGATTAGCTTAGGGTTTCAATATCTGAAACCCTAGTTATTTGACCGTCGCCATCTTTTGCATCCTCCGCTTCACCATCATTCATCATTATTGTACCTATCAAAGAACACAAAGAAGAAGAGGTCAGAAGATAGATCGTGGAAGAACTTAGAGATCCAAAGGAGGTAATACACTTAGCTTTATTGCTCGTTCATTCCATGATTGTGTTTGGCGGGGGGGTGTTGGGTGTTGAGATTAGGTTTGGAAGGGTATGCCGCCACAAATTGAGGAACTGGGGTTTATGTTGAATGATAGAGGAAGAAGAGAGAACATGAGGGTGGGACAGTGAGAGAGTGTGAGGTAATAAAGAAAAAACAAATTATGTTTGGTAAAAATGAAAAATATTGTACACTGTAATCCCACGTGTGCTAACCCATGGTGACTACCGTGTCCCTAAATCACAATCACATGATCTGCATCAAACAAACCTCAAGCACGCACCCACCACCTTGCCATACTCCTTCCTGCACATGGTCCATACGGACCTTCTCCCAACACAAGCACGTTGGGCCAGGCCCAATTACTATTCATGCACCATTTTTTTTTGCTAATTGCGTTTAAAAACAAACCCCCTAGGTCAATTGGGCCAAGTCCAAAATCTAGACTTGGGCCATTGGCTTCCTGCACCCTCCATTATGCTTATTAGTGTTATAGCGCACCCCCTTAGCCATTGGGCATGAATTCAATATCTGAATTCAGGCCCTTTCTATTAGAGCCCCCACCTTTTACTAGCCAATTGCATTTTGCACCCCTAACGTTTTTAAATATTTATTTATTTATTTTTATCATTTTTTTAATTTTTAAATTTTCTAATTTTATTATGATAATTATTATATATATTTTATTATATATTATAATTTTCATTATAATAATTATTATATATATTTTTATTATATATTTAACATATTTAAATATTATACTTATTATCATTAATTATTATAATTTTTTAAATTCATTAAAACATTATTTTTTTATTGCATTAAAATTATTATTTTATTCATGATTTAAATAGAACTATTCTTTTATAATTATTAACATATTAAAAAAAACATCCAACCAACTACAAACCTATTTTTAAAATCAAATCATTTCAATAATCAATTTTCAAAAAGAATTGCAAATTTATTCAAATCGACTGTGCGTTTAATTTATAATTTATTCAAATCTCTGTTATTCATAACATCCGAACTAAACGCGCGGAAAATGCGAATATATTTGCAGTCCATAAAAAACACAAATCAACCGCGAACTACGAAATGAGACTCTGATTCCCCCTGAGAGGATACGTAGGCATACGATCAAAATCGTGGCGAGTCCCCCTAACCAAAATATTAAAACCCTTTTCCCCCCTAATCAAAATATTAAAACCTTTTTCCCCTAATAAAAATTAAAACCCTATTTCCTAAACCGCACTTTTAAACCTAGTATCCTTGTGAATACGGTAGATAAGGGGGGTGTCTAACACCTTCCCTTCGTCTAGAACCGAGTCAACAACCTAGAATCTCTAAATTTTAGGGTTATTCCTTTACACTCCCTTCCTTAGGATAAAAATTAAGGGTGACGACTCTGTATTTAAAACCAGTTGCAACACCATCCTGATCTGTTTAGTCACAGATTTACCCGGAGTCCACGACTTACTCTTCTTTGCACTGAGTTAAAGAAATTCCATACTTGGTGTATCTTATTCTGATTGGATAGCTAACACTCTCGAATCTTCGTGGTGTTAACCTCTGATTCTTAACCTCTAAGCAAAACTGATGAATATTCTATTATAAATTCTCCAACCATTTCGAGATACCTTACAATCCAGCCACTGATATTCTTATTAGACTTCACTTGGCCTAATACTACATACTAAGCACGCACACACACGGTGTCTTACTTCCTTTGCACGTATACAATAAGATATCATCCACTTGGTGCAGAAGTGCCTATCTTCTAATATTAGGAGCAATCACCTCTCTGGTTCTCTATGAACCTTACTGAGCTATTCCATTCATCACTTTCCACTGCACTATTATAACTCAAACATTGTGGAACACCTAGGATTGATAGGAATTATTTGTTAGCTTGAAATATTCATAGAAAACCACACCTATCTTTTAGAGTGTCTACCACTCAAAATAGTATTAGAACCTTACTGATATTCGCTAGTAGAATAACCTTCTTGCGAACACACAAAGGTTAAGGATATGACCAACACCGACTAAAAGATAGGCATGTAAGAATCACATGACTACGACTGTAAGATCGTACAATATTCAAGATGCCTTATGCTGATTACAATTCATCCAGATCAATCTGAAAATACCCAATTTTATTTCCATAATCTATTTCAAGTTTTCTATAAAGTTCTGACCCACTCGTGGGTTTTGCTGACACGAGATTTAACCAACTAACGATATAATACCATTAAGGAACTTCTAGTAATCAACGAGACAATGCTTCCCTGGGACTTTAACCCATTAAGGATGCAAATGTAAGTTTGTAACACCACTCACAGAGTCACACAATTCAGTTTCACATCTTGAGATGTTATCGCACTTCCTAGCCATAATTATTCATTCTGATTATCCCACTCTATATTGTGAATGCATTTTCCTCTTAGATATTTTACATGATGTCAAAACTAGGATAAATTTAGCTTTTTTGTATATTGAGCGGTATCTCTGAGTCACTGTGTGCACCCTTGCATTAGGGATCTTAGAATACATCTAGAACATGTTTGAAAAGTTTTGAAAAGGTTGTCAATAAGTATCATACGCTAAAAATCAATTTTTGCATAAATATTAGTTGTATGTGTCGACACGTCTATTTCATACCATCTAGACTTGGTTGATAACATTCAATTTAGGTTGGTTGTAACCTAAGGCTAGGTTGAGAATCATAGGGGGTTTCATCGGAAAAACAATGAGAGTTTTTTCCTCAAGATTAAAGTGTGGATTTGGGTTTTTTTACAAGGTTTAACAAATATTGGATTCGACCGAGTGAGAGACTTTGAAGAACATGAGGTTCTTTCAAAGGAGTAGCGCGAGACAGTGAATCGTTTGGAAATTTTGGGTGACAACAATTTGCAATTTGGATTCGGTCGAGTGAAGAGCTTTGAAGAACAGTGGTTTCTTGCAAAGGAGTGGCGCGAGACGGTGGATCAAATTGGTATTGTTGGGTGATTTGATCAAACTTAGATCAAGGAAAGAGAAATTGCTAGAATCAACATCAAACATATGGTTTGTAGGATTGAATTGCTACATTTTTCTTGTAAATAAATTTTTGCATAATAAGAATTCTTATCTCAATTCCAAACGGAATTGGGGACAGACGTAGCCATAGCGAGGACGATTGGTGAATTGCCTAAACAAATCCACGTGCGTGTGTATGTCTCTATCTTATTTACATTTTATTAGCAATTTGTTAAACTCTTTGATTATGCAATTGATTCGTATAGACAAATCCTTTGATTGTTAAATTGCTTTGATGATTACCTTACAATCTATTAGATTGTAAGATATTTTTTATATCAACAAAGTTCAAAGGAAAATACGAAAAATTAAGTGCATACAAAGTATTCGATAAATTGTTTCACTTAGTTTTATTAATTGTTTCATTGGATATTGGTTGTCCATGTAATTGTAAAACAATTACTTGAGAGTTTATTGTATTAGGATATTATTATCATCATTTAATTGAGTTTGATATATTACGCATATCTGAGCCTCCAATAACCAGTTCGGTTTGGACGACTTGTGATCTAGGATACGACTTTCGCTTGCCATAGTTTTTGCTTAATTTTTGAAAACATGTTTTTAAGTGGAAATTTTCTTTGGGGATCTATTCATCCCCCCCCCCCCCCCCTCTAGATAAGTTACCGTCGTCTAACATATCTTATGGAAATTCTAGCTCGTGCCTTTACACATGTCAATCTGAGTTACATGCTTAACTTCAGAAATATCTCATTTTCACTATTGCCTAAAAGAATAACTCATGAATATTGTCGATAGGGTAGGGTAGCATTGTATACATTATGTACCATTATCACGAGGGTCTACCTCTGAGGCCATGTATTTGAGTGAACCATCCAGATGTTATACTATGATTATCCACTTATACCTTATCGACACTTAGCCAGATACTAAACTGATCTCCTCGAGATCACTACTCAGTAAGTCTCTTCGAGCTTCACTCCTTATGGTTCTCATTAGTCATAATAGTGATAAACCCATAACTTACTCACACTGCGTACAATTCATATAGGTTGGCTCCCCAAGTGTCTAACTTCCTTGGAATTTCCACCTGTGACCAATTACGCAATACACCTTTAGGAATTCAAAGGCAAAACTATTGATCCGACTTGCATTAATCTTGCAACTCTTTTCCCAACTCACACATCTACGATGACACACAAAATGAGATTCTAGATTTACTTAGTTCTAACAATGTGTGAAAGTGAAACTCCACGATCAAACAACCCAAACACTAGTTAGAAAGATAAACAACAACAAGACTTTCAATAAGTCACTCATACTATTGTCAACCAAATAATACGCACTCAAGTGTGAACCATTATATATATTTTCTTTCTAAAAGTCTCCATAAAAGAAGTTTGAAATAAAGAAGATAAACTTGTCCTAAATTTAAAATAACATATTTATATTCATATTGATCTTTATGATTAAATTATTTATTCTCTATAATGCTAAGTGAATTAGAGCTCAATTTTCTAACAAATAATATATAGAAGACTTATTTATGACTTCCACTGGAAGTAATTGTCAATAATAACTAAGAGTCTATTTGATTGTAGGTAAATGAAGGGGACGGTAGAGAATATTTAATATTTTATGTGTTTGATTTAAATTTTAAGAAGAGGATGAGAGGTAGATAGAGGAGACCAAAATCTTTCATGAACCACTTTTTGTTTCCCTCAATTTGAAGGATTTGGAGGGGAAGAAAGATGTTTCATTTTAATTATAATTATATTTACATATTTATCCTTATTTATTTATTTAAATATAAATTTAATTTATTAAAATGCTAAAAGTTCTATTTTAAACAAATTTGATCTTCTTTTTATCTTTCTTGTAAAAAGCATCATTGCCTCAATTTTATCTTTTTTTAAATTTTAAATATACTGACATAGAATTTATTTATTTTTTATTTTAAATTATTAAATAATTTCATGTAATATTTTATTTATTTATTTATTTTAATTTTAATTTTATTAACTTTTTATTATTAAATTGTGAAAATTCAAAAAACCAAATAATTCTATATTTTTCTTGCCTCAATTGAGTCTTGAACACAAACCTTTGACTCTATACTTCAAAACCCTTAACACTAAGCTAAGACAATTTAGTTGTTAAGTTTTCACACAGTTTGTATATATTATATAACAACTTTATCATATGCTTTAAATATCACTTCTTTTATATTGTGAATTATTTAGTCTCACAATATATTAAATAATAAACTGAAACTTTATTGAAAAGATAATTATTGTTTGTAATTCTATTCTCAATAATATATATAATAAAGTGAAACTAATATAAGAGGAAATTATAATTTTTATTCTTATAAATATATTATTTTATTTTCACAAGTATTTTCACAAGTATTATTTTATAATATATATATATAACATATAACATACTAATTTTAACATATAACATTTTTTTTTACTAAAACATATTGATAAATATAACATACTAATTTTAACGTATAACATATTAAAAACAGAAATAAAAAATAAATTGTAACATATCACATACTAATGAAAATAACTAATTAAAAATAAAAACAAATAAATTTTAGTAGGTACGAATTTAAAAGTAAGATTCAAAACTTTTTAATATTAATTTGTTCTTAATATATCAAACAATAAAATAATAGATTAATATGTATATGTTTAGTTTGCAGAGTTAACAAACAGAGAAGCATTAGCCAAGTGGGTAAGAGATGTCCCTTTTGTCATGTGTCTCCTAGGTTTGATTTCTTGGCTATGTTAAATTTTTGTTTGATTTTTCTTAATTCTTACCTTTTTAATAATTTAATAATATTAAAATAATTGAAAAATAAAATAATATAGAACGTGAATTTTAAAATAATTATAAATAAAAAAATACTAAATACATGTCTGTTAATTGAAATTAAAAAATATTAAAAAATAAAAAATAATATCACATATCATCATGACACATAACACAAGCACGTGTCATCCCTCGTTAAGGTCTAGAATAATAGAATCTTGAAATGGCAAGGGAATAAAAGAATAAAATATTATTATTATTATTATTATTATTATTATTATTATTATTATTATTATTATTATTATTATTATTATTATTATTATTATTATTATTATATGTTTCAATTATTTTTTTATACTTCAATGTTACTTTTTAATTATCATAATTATTAGATTTTAATGTATTCGATAATTTTTTTAAAATTATATATTATAATATTTATATTTTTATAAAATCTTTCATGATATTATCTAGTTGAATATTGATATTTCATCAATAAACTTATATTTGAATTATAAATATGTAAATATCATGAGTTTTATAGTAAAATTACAAGGACAAAAAAATCAATTTGTTTTAAAATATCTTATTTTTCCTTCAAATATATTTGTAAATAAAAATTTTTCTCTTAATTTTTATATTTTAAACCAAACATATATATTCAGCCCATTTCCTTTTACCTCCCCCTTCCTCCCCTTTATAAAAATTCTCCCATTCTCTCCCATCGATTAAATCAAACAAATCCTAAATATAAAATTTATTTTAGAACTATAACTTATTTATATTGATTTAGTTAAATTTATTTACTAACATAATTTTATCTATCATTAATATTTAAATGTTAATAGAGATACACTTAATTTAATAAAATATATAATCTTCATTAATATTGTAAAATTAATTTACACATTTACATCATCACTTTTCTCTAATATTTGTTAGTAGGATTCTCCTCTATTTCTCTTCCATCGAGAGTGACTTCCTATTTCACACCCAAAAAAATTTAAACCAAATTGTCTCTATAATTTGTCTCTATATTAAATAGTTTTTTTATTTTTAATATTTTTAAATATCTCATGGTGTGTCTTAGTAAATTGCAAAGAAAACAAAAGTTTATAACTTCTCATATCAAAACTATTATTATGTCAATAACTTTTAACTTTATCTAAAAACTGTAAATAAGAAAAAAAAAATCGCCATCTTCATTTTCATAAATTTATATTAAATTAAAATTATTCATACAAGTAGAAG